>CM066987.1:54461532-59261532 GCA_033977485.1 Hydrangea macrophylla
AGCTAACGGGTAGGCCGAGTCCACAAACAAGATCCTTAAGGGGATAATTGAGAAGATGATCGATGAAAACCCTAGAGAATGGGACAAGCTCCTGTCCGAAGCTCTATGGGCCTATCGGACCTCTAAAAGGTCAAGTACCGGGGTCACACCGTTCATGCTAACATATGGGTATGATGCTATGTTACCTATGGAAGTCACAGTCCGATTGGCCAAAAGGGCTTTACAGAATCAGCTTGAGCCTGCTGAGCACATAGAGGCTATGATAGCTGAGTTAGAAGGCCTTGATAAAATAAGGCTCACGAGCTTAGACTCATTAAAGGTGCAGAAGCAATGGGCAGCCCGAGCTTATAACAAAAGGGTGAAAGAGAAGTAATTTTGCGCAGAGGATTTGGTATGGAAGGTCGTTTTACCTATCGGGGACAGAGATAACTGTTACGGTAAATGGTCGGTCAATTGGGAAGGGCCGTTCATCGTCCATCAGGTCAATAGAGGTGGTGCATACAGGCTACGTGATATAGATGGGACAGTTCATGTCAGACTAATCAATGGTCAATATTTAAAGTCCTATTATCCTATGTTGTGGGAGACCATCGATCTTAAATATAAACCAAATCCAGGGTTGGAATATGATCAACTTATCAATTATGAACCTGAGCCCAAATGATTAAAGAAAACTTCATTTTGCATTAATAAAGCTGAGCACAGCTTACTTACAAAAATATACTATAAAGAATAAAAAAACATACAAGGTACAAAAGATGGGAGTCGGCCTCTAGGCCGACCCAAAATTCCTAAGTTGGCCCTTAAGTCTTCCCAAGTCTTGATATCTCCAGCCCGATCTCGTTTTGCCTTGTCAAGTTTTTGGGCCCATGCTCAGGATATCGGGACGCGGGCCTGTAATTGATCACTGCACTTCTGGGCGTCACCACCAAGTTGAGCCAGCAGTTCATCAATTTTCACCAAGGTCGCATTATTGGTAACGACCTCGGCCTCGTATTGTTCAAGATGAGCTTTAAGTACAGCAATGAAATTATGCAGCCAAGTGTCTCTGGATAGCACCTGAGCCCGAGGGGCCTTCCCTGCTTCAAATTTAGCTTTGGCTCCCTCAAGAAACTTCACTGCTTTTTTCCAAGAGCCCAAGTGAAGTTCTGCATCAGCTTTCACCTTCAAGGCCGATCGGTCGAGGAGACAGCAGCTTGGGAGTCTTTCCTATGTCTCACGGAGTAGGGATAGCTGATCGAGAGAAAACAGATCCTAATTATATGCCTTAACTTACATTTGTCAGTACCTTTTTATCCTATTTTTGTATATTTTCACTTTATTTTCTATTTTTTGACAGGTTTTGGAAGAAATCAAGTAAACCAGGCTAAACAGGGTAAAAAAGCAGAAGAAAAGAAGCTGAAAAAACCATATCATGCACGAAACCCAGGAAATCGCTCGCGCAACCCGCTCGCGTGAAGGTCCAAAAATCGTTCGTACGGCCCGCTCGCGCGATCCGTACAGAAAACATGAAATACGTGTTTCACTCTACTGATAATTCCTACGCGAACGAAACTTCCTAATTACATCCAGATTGTAAAATATAGCAGTTTTAGTACGTTTCGGGTTAGGAAAGCTTCCAAAACTTGTTGTAAATCTATATATACCCTATTTAACTTCAATTTAGGGGTTGGCAATTGTTATACACACAATATACAACCACACTTTCAGCCATTGAAGGGAGGGAAGCAAGGAGAAGAAGAAGAAGACCAAGGATTTCCATGGCCTCCTCCATCAACTACTTGCCATCTACAGCTTCTATGGACAACTAACTCAAGATCTAGGGTTTCAATGAAACCCTAGCCAAGTAATAGGGTGTATTTTATGTTTTTATTTTAGTTTTATTATGTATGGATGACAGTTACATGTTCTGAGTATTTTTATAAATAAATCGTGCTTTATTGATTAAATAGTTACTTTCAAAGTTTATTCTTGTCTTAGATCTATTTTGATTGTAGTGTACTCAATGATCTATGCTTGCTGTGCTTGTTTAGATTATTTACATGTAATGGTGCTTAAATCGAATTGTGCTATCAAGTATCCGAATAGTCCATGCCTAGATTAGATGGATTATACCACAACCCTAGTTTTGTGTGGGATAATTCGTGCTAACCAAAGATGAATTATGTTGGTTCTTGAACCATAATTATTTTCTTGACGGAGGAATTGGGCTTGTAGCTACAATTCCCCATTATCATCCAACTTAATAAGCTAAAGTAATTCGTAAATACTCTTATTATGAAGCTAGTGGTGGATTTGTAATCCTAGGTTCCTTAAACTTGTTATAAAAACCATATTTAATTGCTTTCATAGTTTAGATTTACTTTTATTGTTATTAGTTTAATTCAAATTAAATCCAAAATCCGTTTTTCTTATTAACTAAATTTAGGTTTTAAAATTAAAGTGTTTTAGTATTTCAATCTCTGTGGGTTCGACCTTTACTTCCACACTACAAATCCTTAGAAAAGTAAAGAACACTTTTTATATCTTGATACTGACAACATCAATTTTTGGCGCCATTGCCGGGGATTGCAAATTACTAGCTTTAGTTTTAGAATTCTAGTTTAATTAATTCGTAAATATTATATTAGGTTATCTTTTTATTATTTTTCGTTTTTGTTTTGAGTTACTAACTTTTTATTTTATTTTGTAGTTTCTCGAGTCGTCAAAATTCTAACGTTTCCGAGTGAATTAGCTAATCATATCAAAGGAGCTTACGCAAATCAATAAAATAAAAAATAAAAAAAATTCAAGTAAATTGCTTCTTGTAAAACACGCTTTAAACCACTATAAGTCAGGGCGTTGTGACACACTATTTGCATTAGTTTAGGGTTAATTACACTGCATTAGCTAGGAAACCCGGGACGCTGGGCTTGACGCGATCATTGCATTACAGGATAATATTCATGCATCACAGTAGTTGATTGCTTGTTATCTTAGTTGCGTGATTGCTATTTGTTTTTTTTTATTATTTTTTTTAGAGTCAGTTTTTGTTTTAGTTTATTTTCTTTTAGTTTATGTTTGGTACACGTTCAAGCAAATCGGAATTACAACCTTGCGATCGTGAACTTGAACGTACATTAAGAGTTAACAAGTATTCAAGCATAACTTCTAGGGCTAGGTTAAACATAGACGACGAATTAACTCTGAAACCATTGTCGTTGCTTGAGTTCGAAATACGTAGTACCCTTAAACCACTAAAGAAACCACGCTTTATTAACATAGAACATATTCCAATGGCCGACATTGGAAATAATCAAAACAACGGAAATAACAATAATAACCCTAACCCTAATATACCGCCACCTCCTCCGCTTAAAGATTATTTTACTCCTACTACTTACACGCCACATGCTGGTATCGAATTGCCGGAGGCGACGGCATCTCACTTTGAGATAAAGTCGTCTACCATTTCGCTACTTCCTTCTTTCCATGGCCATATAAATGAAGATCCGTATCAGCACTTAGGAGATTTACAAGATATTTGCTCTACTTTAAAAATCCAGCATTTCACTGCTGATGAATTAAAACTGCATCTCTTCCCATTCTCTTTAAAGGATAAAGCGAAGTATTGGCTTCAATCACTTGAGCAAAATACGATTAAAATTTGGGAAGCCTTACACAACGCATTTTTACAAAAGTTTTTTCCAATCACAAGAACTAATCAGATAGGAAAATCCATAACAAACTTTGTGATGCAAGATGGGGAATCACTTTATGACACGTGGGAAAAATTTAAAGAATAATTACGCTCGTGCCCACATCATCAGGTTCCTAGGTGGCAGTTGGTACAGTTCTTTTACGAGGGACTTATTCCCTCTGTCCGTAATACCGTCGATGCCGTTTGTGCGGATACCTTCCTACACAAAAGCGTCGATGAGGCTTAGAAATTTTTTGAAACATTAAGCAAGAACTCGATGCATCAGGCTGTGTCAGTACGTTCTGAGGGGTATCATCTGCAACCCAAACGTTAGGTAAAGTTTGAGTCAAGTCATTCAATTGAATTTCAGGAACTATCTAAAAAACTTGACCGACTTTTAACAATGAACCAAACGATAACCCCACCCACTCATGAAGTATGTGCAATATGTTCCGATCCGTCACATTCTATCCTTGCATGTCCATCGGCGAGTAAATTTCTAGAGTTTAACGGAGCAACACATTAATTCTATTCAACAATACCCACGAAATAATTATAATTTTACTACCTAATAATCCGGACGCGCCATGGAGAAACCATCCTAACTTCCCATGGAAAAATAATAATAATAATCTTAATGAGGCGACTAATTTTCCTAATGTATATCGACCTCAGTTTCAACCTAATCAATACCAACAATCGCCTCCTAATCCGAACCCTCCAAGGGGTAACGCTTTCGAGGAGAAGGTGCTGGCGTCCCTTAATAAAATCAAAACACAAGTACAAGCACAAGCACAAATAGTGCACTCACACACACAATCCAATCCGAAGCTTGAATCCCAAGTGGGACAACTAGCTATTGTAGTGAGTCGTCAAAACGAGGGGACGTTGCCTAGTCAAACAATTCAAAACCCTAAGAGACAATACGAGGTTAAGGGGTCGAATGAGCAAGTAAACATTATCTCAACTAGGTTGACTACACGAGAGGAAGAGGTGATAGAAATTCTGAATCAGAATGTGATAGATATGAACATCAACTCTAATACAAAGAAGGGTGAGGACGTGAACCAAAATAAGAAAGAAAAAGAAACGACCCTGACTAATCATATACCGAAATTGCCCTTTCCACCTAACGTTGATGAACCATCAAATTTTTCAAAGAAAGGGTCAAAGGTTGAGGATATACTCAAGGTATTTAAACAAGTTAAAATCAATATTCCATTCCTCGATGCTATTAAACAAATTCCCGCTTACGCTAAATGTCTTAAAGACCTATGCACTCAAAAACGTAAATCGCGTAGTTATACTCCAAAAAAAAGGTCTTTCTCACCAAAAAAGTAAGTTTTATTTTTCAACACTCACCTCTAAAGTATAAAGATCCGGGTACGCCAACTATCTCATGTGTCATAGGTGACACAGTCATTCATCGGGCTCTCCTTGACTTAGGTGCGAGTGTTAATCTCTTACCTTATCACGTTTATAAACAACTAGGACTAGGTGAACTTAAGCCCACGGCCGCTACTATTCAATTAGCAGATCATTCCGTCAAAGTAGCTAGAGGAATCATCGAGGACGTCTTAGTTAAAGTTGATCAATGTTTTTATCCCGTTGATTTTATGGTCCTTGATACCGAACCTATCCTAGATGCTAGGAAGCATACCCCTGTTATTCTTGGTCGTCCATTCTTAACCACTGCTAATACGCGTGTCAACTGTCAAACGAGGGTGATGAAGGTGTCATTCGGGAACTTGAACTTAAAATTAAACGTGTTTAATGCTATCGATCAACCTCCCAAAGACGATGATTATCTATGTATAGAGCATAGTGAGGCTATACAACAAATTGAACCTACTAATATACTACACATGGGTGAGGAAAATAATATGGTTAGTAATGAGCGGATGAATGCAAATAACCTAGACCCTAACGATGAATTTACTCGAAAGGTAAGACATCGATTTGAACATAATTCGGCAGAACTGTCGGTCGAATTAATTCAAAGCGACGTTATTTCTGCTTACCACCGAGGTCTTCTTGATATCCTTAGGGGTACACACTCCGATTTACGACCTCCTTGAATCTTGAGCTAGAATGGTCTAGCTAAAGGCGTAAAAGATAGCGCTTCTTGGGAGGCAACCCAAGCTTTATTTCATCTGTTTTCATGATTTTTGTTACTTGTTGGGTCGTTTTGGTCAGTTTTGTGTGTTCTGAATTGGTTTGGGGGTCAGAGTAAACTTATTTTTAGCTTATATACATTTAAATAAAGAAAAACAGGAAAAATGGAAACTCGCGCGCGCGGCCCACTAGCGCAAGCTTGCCCCTTAGTGAAACTTTTTTAAAACCCTATGTGATATATAGCCTCAGTATCACCTCGTGCCGGAATTCGCACGCGCGAGGTCGCTCAAGCGGCCCGCTCGCGCGATCTGGGGACTTAGAAATATTTCTTTTATAAAACGTAAAACAAGCTTCTGCTTAAACTCGCGGAGGGATTCGTGCGAGCGAGGGTCGCTCGCACGGTCCGCTCGTACGAGGGAGGATTTTCTGTGTTTTCTCTTTGTTCTCTTACCTTCTTTCTCCCAAACCTGGTTAGTTATTCTTCCTTTTTGTTTGTTCTTTTACGCCCTGTTTAGATCTAGTCCGTTTTTGTTTTGAAATTCTGTTGTTTTATTTTCGTGAGTCTTTTAATTTTAGTTTTAGAGTTAGTTAGATTAGTTTAGTTTGTTCTGCATTTTAATCTATTAGCTATTATTGTTATTATTCTTTTGTTTAGTTTTTATCAAGTATTGACAGGTGATTTGGTGCTTCATTTGGATCATGTTTGAACTTGCATATTTTTATACGTTCACCTTTTTGTGATTGCCGAGATCAAGGTAATATTGTTCCTTCATTACGTCCTCTCCTTTCTTTCATTTTATTGTTTCATTGGGGACAATGAAAGGTTTAGGTTTGGGAGTATGCACACACATACATTTTTACACTGAATTTTTCAAAATTTTGATTCTTGTGCTTAAATAAACAATGTCATCTACGATTTTTGCAATATCACTTTCATACTTCTTGTTATTTAATTTGAATTGTTATAGAATGGTAAACATGAAAATGTAGTTAAACGTTTGCTAAAGTCATGATGAAATGTTTTAAGTTATGCATCGTTAGAATCGTAGTTTTATATCATAGATTTGCACATAAACCTATACACTGCACGTAGTCGCTTGAATGCATGTTTGATGTGAATTTTGTAATATGATTCGGATTTCTAAATAACACAAGGTGGAGACTAGACCCGGTAAGCTTTTGAGCCTATCTTTTCCTTTAGAGGGTTATGAATACATTTTGTGTTTGTCGAATTTCATTGAAATAGTGCATCTACTTGTTATTTAGTCTCATTATTCTTGTTTTGGTTGATAGTCAAGTTAAAATATTTGCTACTATGCTAAATAATCTTTCGTCGTAAACATTAAATAACCTTATGACCTTAGGAAATGATGGTAGGCCCTCTTAGTTTATTGCCGACCTATAAATGATAAATGTCCTTAGTTCGCCCTTTGAGCCATTAAAATGCCATTTTTTCTGTAATTACTACCATTATCCTGTTTTTGCTCTAATTTGGCTAAACTTGGAGTTCATTACTAAAAGATTGATCAACTTTTAGTGGTGGTAAGGCGATGTGTCGTTTGAGAAGAAGAAGAAAATAAGATGATGTTTGGGGTGGTTGCCTTGTTATTTATTGATTGATTATTCAGAAAGCAACGAAAAGAAAGGGAAAAGAGAGAAAAGTAAAGAAAAGGTTGAAAAAAAAAAAAAGAAACAGAAAAAAAAGAAGGAATAAAAAGAGAATATGAAAAGGAGGAGAATGAAAAGATGAAAGTTGGTAGAAGAGGCGAATGAAAGAAATCGAACATGCCTTATAATGCCATTCTAAAACTACCTAATGAATCCTTCCTATCCTTTTTCATTGCCCGAGCCACATTACAACCATTGAAAAGTCCTACTTGATCCTATGAAACATGGTTTGGATATGTAAACGATGGGAGGGGGATTAAAACATGGTAATGATTAATTTTTCTTGATTATTGGCATCCTATCAATGCGACTACTATTCTTTCGTGTCATGCGTCTTTTTCGAGTCATATATGAGCATTTCTCGTTTTGAAAATATATTTCCTTTGCTCCCATATATTGGAGAGATTACACTTGTTTCTAAGTGTTTCATTTTATAGTGTAATTAACATTGTGAGATTCGTAGTCGAGACTTAGTTAAATGGTTATCCGGAATTATATTCCAAGTTCATGACATGCGCGTGCTTATTTGACTATCATATCACACACGTGAAATTTTATGAGAAACTCTATTGATTTATACGATGCATGTGCTTGGGATTGTTTTTCATGACTTAGGTGGATGTTTCATTACGTTTCTTTATACTCGTTATTCTATTTCAAATCGTCATTCTATGATAAGGAGTATTGATTGTTTTGTTTTTCGTTTGAATAAAACTTTTTAAATTGCCAAGTTAATAAAGATGGTTGTGGGTGACTTGTTGACGAGAACCCTCACGAGACTTCACTCGTCCGGTTAGGGACACCTAGAGGTTTATAAGGCTTGTTGCATAAGCTAAATGCAATCGCGATCCATGCGAAAATGGAATAAATTTTTATTAGTAGTTTTATTTTTAGTTTTGCTCGAGGACTAGCAAAATGTAGATTTGGGGGGTGTGATCGGGAGAGAACAGATCCTAATTATATGCCGTAACTTACATTTGTTAGTACATTTTTATCCTATTTTTGTATATTTTTACTTCGTTTTTTTATTTTCTGACAGGTTTTGGAAGAAATCAAGTAAACCAGGCTAAACAGGGTGAAAAAGCAGAAGAAAAGAAGCTGAAAAAACCATATCGCGCGCGAATCCCAGGAAATCGCTCGCGCGAAGGTCCAAAAATCGCTCGCGCGGCCCGCTCGCGCAATCCGTACAGAAAACATAAAATTTGTGTTTCATTCTACTGATGATTCCTACGCGAACAAAACTTCCTAATTACGTCCAGATTGTAAAATATAGCAGTTTTAGTGCTTTCGGGTTAGGAAAGCTTCCAAAACTTGTTGTAAATCTATATATATATATATATCCTATTTTACTTCAATTTAGGGGTTGGCAATTGTTATACACACAATATACAACCACACTTTCAGCCATTGAAGGGAGAGAAGCAAGGAGAAGAAGAAGAAGACCAAAGATTTCCATGGCCTCCTCCATCAACTACTTGCCATCTACTGCTTCTATGGACAAATAAACTCAAGATCTAGGGTTTCAATGAAACCCTAGCCAAGTAATAGGGTGTATTTTATATTTTTATTTTAGTTTTATTATGTATGGATGACAGTTACATGTTCCGAGGATTTTTATAAATAAATCGTGCTTTTTTTTATTAAATAGTTACTTTCAAAGTTTACTCTTGTCTTAGATCTATTTTAATTGTAGTGTGCTCAATGATCTATGCTTGCTGTGCTTGTTTAGATTATTTACATGTAATGGTGCTTAAATCGAATTGTGCTATCAAGTATCCGAATAATCCATGCCTAGATTAGATGGATTATACCACAACCCTAGTTTTGTGTAGGATAATTCGTGCTAACCGAAGATGAATTATGTTGGTACTTGAACCATAATTATTTTCTTGACGGAGGAATTGGGCTTGTAGCTACAATTCCCCATTATCATCCAACTTAATAAGCTAAAGTAATTCGTAAATACTCTTATTATGAAGCTAGTGGTGGATTTGCAATCCTAGGTTCCTTAAACTTATTATAAAAACCATATTTAATTGCTTTCATAATTTAGATTTACTTTTATTGTTATTAGTTTAATTCAAATTAAATCCAAAATCCGTTTTTCTTAATTAACTAAATTTAAGTTTTAAAATTAAAGTGTTTAGTATTTCAATCTCTGTGGGTTCGACCTTTACTTCCACACTACAAATCCTTAGAAAAGTAAAGAACACTTTTTATATCTTGATACTGACAACATCAATTTTTGGCACCGTTGCCGGGGATTGCAAATTACTAGCTTTAGTTTTAGAATTCTAGTTTAATTAATTCGTAAATATTAGATTAGGTTTTCTTTTTAATATTTTTTGTTTTTGTTTTGAGTTACTAACTTTTTATTTTATTTTGTAGTTTCTCGAGCCGTCAAAATTCTAACATTTCCGAGTGGATTAGCTAATAAAATAAAAAATAAATTCAAGTAAATTGTTTCTTGTGAAACTCGCTTTAAACCACTGTAAGTCAGGGCGCTGTGACGCACTATTTGCATTAGTTTAGGGTTAATTGCACTGCATTAGCTAGGAAACCCGGGACGCTGAGCTTGATACGGTCATTGCATTACAGGATAATATCCATGCATCACAGTAGTTTAGTGCTTGTTATCTTAGTTGCGTGATTGCTATTTGTTTTTTTTTATTATTTTTTTTAGAGTCAGTTTTTGTTTTAGTTAATTTTCTTTTAGTTTATGTTTGGTACACGTTCAAGTAAACCAGAATTACAACCTTGCGATCGTGAACTTGAACGTACATTAAGAGTTAACAAGTATTCAAACATAACTTCTAGGGCTAGGTTAAACATAGACGACGAATTAATTCCGAAACCATCGTCGTTGCTTGAGTCCGAAATACGTAGTACCCTTAAACGACTAAAGAAACCATGCTTTATTCACATAGAACCTATTCCAATGGCCGACATTGAAAATAATCAAAACAACGGAAATAGCAATAATAACCCTAACCCTAATATACCGCCACCTCCTTCGCTTAAAGATTATTTTATTCCTGCTACTTACACCCCACAGGCTGGTATCGAATTGCCGGAGGCGACGGCATCTCACTTTGAGATAAAGTCGTCTACCATCTCGCTACTTCCTTCTTTCCATGGCCGTATAAATGAAGATCCGTATCAGCACTTAGGAGATTTTCAAGATATTTGCTCTACTTTAAAAATCCAGCATTTCACCGATGATGAATTAAAACTGCATCTCTTCCCATTCTCTTTAAAGAATAAAGCGAAGTATTGGCTTCAATCACTTGAGCCAAACACGATTAAAACTTGGGAAGCCTTACACAACGCATTTTTACAAAAGTTTTTCCCAATCACAAGAACTAATTAGATAAGAAAATCCATAACAAACTTTGTGATGCAAGATGGGGAATTACTTTATGACACGTGGGAAAAATTTAAAGAATTATTATGCTCGTGTCCACATCATCAGGTTCCTAAGTGGCAGTTGGTACAGGTCTTTTACAAGGGACTTATTCCCTCTGTCCGTAATACCGTCAATGCCGTTTGTGCGGGTACCTTTCTACACAAAACCGCCGATGAGGCTTGGAAATTTTTTGAAACATTAAGCGAGAACTCGATGCATCAGGCTGTGTCGGTACGTTCTGAGGGGTATCATCTGCAACCCAAATGTGAGGTAAAGTTTGAGTCAAGTCATTCAATTGAATTTCAGGAACTATCTAAAAAACTTGACCGACTTTTAATAATGAACCAAACGATAACCTGTCACGCCCGTCCCAGGAATCTATAATTTTATCATTCATATTTATAAAATCAATGTTATTTGATAATTGTGATTAGGTTGACTGTGAGTCAATGGTAAGGTGTCAGTGAGGACACGGGAACATGGCAGTTCATATTGCATGGGCATGAGTAAATGACATTTATATGATTTAAATGTTATTTGACTTTATCTGGTATTCCTGTGAATAGTAATTATACCTGTGTAGTATAATTCTGGAATTTGGATACTTTAGTATATCATTTTGAGAACTGTGGTGAGAACGTGAGTGATACGTTAATTAAAAAGGTAGGTTGTGTAGAGATTCCACATCATATAGTTTTCGGGCGTTATTTTGGACCCAAACGAAATCTAGTCGAAAACTTTTGAAATTTATAGTTTTCACTCGTAAAGTTATAAAATGGACGTGTACAAAGTTTCGAGAGCTAATGAGAAGTTTGAGGAACTCGTGGGGAGGTAAACGTAATTTCTAGAAAGTTTTTCTATAAATAGTGGTGGATGAGATTCATTCTCATCCAAAACTCACAAAATATCTAGAGAGAGGAGAGAGAAAGGGAGATTGGAGCCAACGGGCTTTGCGACGACAAACGACGGCCGTTCGTCCGTCAGATTTTCTCCAAATTTTAGATTTGAACTCGTGAAGGTAAGATCTACATTTTGATACTACTTAGGCCGTGTTTGGCCATTTTTTGTAAAAATCTTAATTCTAGACTTTTGGGAAAAATAGGTATAAACTTGTAGGAATTTTCTCAAATTCGAAATCCGACGATTAATTGACCTCCTAGTCGATCCTTCAAAGTTTGAGGGAAATCGCACGAGGTATGAAGTTCTAACTTGTGAAATATAGGGAAATACATGTTTTAAATTTCGACGACGAAATTGAGATCCGGGCAAAACCCATGTGTTAATTGTAGGCCCGTTAATTATGCACGCGCTAAATTGTGAAAAGCATGTCTAAATTTACGCGAGCACGTTGAGTTGTCTATGTGGGTCAAAGGGGAATCTTAAACAAATTCACGCCGGAGTAAGCCTCTCGATGTTTGAGAATTTTAGTAGCGACGGCTACTGTGCATGGTTGTAGGCTTGGACTTGCCATAGCACTCGTGAGGATGTAATGGTTGTAGGCTTGGACTTGGCATTGACATCGCGATTTAAGGCTTGGACTTGCCGCTACCAGATGAATGCGTATTTTTCTCCCTAGAGACTATTGATATGATTTACGAGATTAAATCATGTTTTGTCATATATTGCATATGTTAGACTTATACGCTCAGCATATAGTTGAGTAGTGGAGATGTATTCCATTGCAGGTAAGAAGAAAGACAAGAAGAAGCGTGATGAGTAAGGCCGTTAAAGAACGCCGAGGGAATCATTTGTTTATTTTTTTTTTGTTTCTATTTCCTAAACTAGTATCAAGGAATTGGGTTATGTAATACGTTGTAATAGATCTTTGGATTAGTTCCGTAGTATGGTAATCCTGTATTTGAACGTCTGTGGTTATGTTTTAAATGTTGTAATTCAGTTATGGTTGTGATTGTTGTTAGTGTGGAGAAGCATGAGTTGTGAATTTTCACAACAGGGCTGCCTAGCAGGGGAGCAGTCGACTTGACCCTATGTCAGTCGACTGGATCTCGTGTGATTGAGACACTAAAAGTGAATAGTAAGAGAAGCAGTAGACTGGACCCTTTATCAGTCGACTGAACACTGTTGATTTTTGGCCACTGCTTCTCATAATGGTAAAACCAGTCGACTGGATCCCCAGGTCAGTCGACTGGACCCCTTTTTGAAATGTTAAATTATAGTTCTGCATAACACAGTCGACTTGGTTCCCTGATCAGTCGACTGGACCTCTGTTGAGAATTTTTGGATTTTGGTTTCTGCTAGGAACAGTCGACTGGACCCTAGGCACGGTCGACTGAACCTCTGTTTTCAAAACTGTTTTCTTTTGAAAGGATTCGATTGGCAAAAACTTTTTAAAACTCTGATTTTAAATGGATTTTCATAATTTTTTTCCACTGCTATTTGACTTTAATGGAACTGGATAAGCCTTAATGGCGTGCCACGTGTCTTATTTTCTCGCATAGTGGGATGGGTCGTGACATAACCCCACCCGCTCATGAAGTATGTGCAATATGGCGTGCCATATGTCCTGTTTCCGCACATAGTGGGATGGGTCGTGACATAACCCCACCCGCTCATGAAGTATGTGCAATATGTTCCGATCCGTCACATTCTATCCTTGCATGTCCATCGGCGAGTCAATTTTCAGAATTCGTGGAGCAACACATTAATTCTATTCAACAATACCCACGAAATAATTATAATTCGACTACTAATAATTCGTACGCGCCATGGAGAAACCATCCTAACTTCTCATGGAAAAATAATAATAATAATCTTAATGAGGCGACTAATTTTCCTAATGTATATCGACCTCAGTTTCAACCTAATCAATACCAACAATCGCCTCCTAATCCGAACCCTCCAAGGGGTAACGCTTTCGAGGAGAAGGTGTTGGCATCCCTTAATAAAATTGAAACACAAGTACAGACACAAGCACAAATAGTGCACTCACACACACAATCCAATCCGAAGCTTGAATCCCAAGTGGGACAACTAGCTACTGTAGTGAGTCGTCAAAATGAGGGGACGTTGCCTAGTCAAACAATTCAAAACCCTAAAAGACAATACGAGGTTAAGGGGTTGAATGAGCAAGTAAACACTATCTCAATTAGGTTGACTACACGAGAGGAAGAGGTGATAGAAATTCTGAATCAGAATGTGATAGATATGAACATCAACTCTAATACAAAGCAGGGGGAGGACGTGAACCAAAATAAGAAAGAAAAAGAAACGACCCTGACTAATCATATACCGAAATTTCCCTTTCCACCTAACATTGATGAACCATCAAATTTTCCAAAGAAAGGGTCAAAGGTTGAGGATATACTCGAGGTATTTAAACAAGTTAAAATCAATATTCCATTCCTCGATACTATTAAACAAATTCCCGCTTACGCTAAATGTCTTAAAGACCTATGCACTCAAAAACGTAAATCGCGTAGTTGTACTCCATAAAAGGTTTTTCTCACCGAAAAAGTAAGTTTTATTTTTCAACACTCACCTCCAAAGTATAAAGATCCGGGTACGCCAACTATCTCATGTGTCATAGGTGACACAGTCATTCATCGGGCTCTCCTTGACTTAGGTGCGAGTGTTAATCTCTTACCTTATCACGTTTATAAACAACTAGGACTAGGTGAACTTAAGCCCACGACCGCTACTATTCAATTAGCAGATCGTTCCGTCAAAGTAGCTAGAGGAATCATCGAGGACGTCTTAGTTAAAGTTGATCAATGTTTTTATCCCGTTGATTTTATGGACCTTGATACCGAACCTATCCTAGATGTTAGGAAGCACACCCCTATTATTCTTGGTCGTCTATTCTTAGCCACTGCTAATGCGCGTGTCAACTGTCGAACGGGGGTGATGAAGGTGTCATTCGGAAACTTGAAATTAAAATTAAACGTGTTTAATGCTATCGATCAACCTCCCAAAGATGATGATTATCTATGTATAGAGTGTAGTGAGGCTATACGACAAATTGAACCTACTAACGCACTACACATGGGTGAGGAAAATAATATGGTTAGTAATGAGCGGATGAATGCAAATAACCTAGACCCTAACGATGAATTTACTCGGAAGGTGAGACATCAATTTGAACATAATTCAACAGAATCGTCGGTCTAATTAATTCAAAGCGACGTTATTTCTGCTTACCATTGAGGTCTTCTTGATATCCTTAGGGGTACACAGTCCGATTTACGACCTCCTTGAATCTTGAGCTAGAATGGTCTAGATAATGACGTAAAAGATAGCGCTTCTTGGGAGGCAACCCAAGCTTTATTTCGTCTGTTTTCATGATTTTTGTTACTTGTTGGGTCGTTTTGGTCAGTTTTTGTGTATTCTGAACAGGTTTGGGGGTCGGAGTAAACTTATTTTCAGCTTATATACATTAAAATAAATAAAAAGAGAAAAAATGGAAACTCGCGTGCGCGGACCGCTCGCGCGAGCTTGCCCCTTAGTGAAATTTTTTTAAAACCTTATGTGATATATAGCCTCAGCATCACCTTGCGCCAGAATTCGCGCGTGCGAGGAGGTCGCTCGAGTGGCCCGCTCGCGCGATCTGGGGACTTAGAAATATTTCTTTTATAAAACGTAAAACAAGCTTCTGCTTAAACTCGCGAAGGGATTCGCGCGAGCGAGGGTCGCTCGCACGAGGGGGGATTTTCTGTGTTTTTCTCTTTGTTCTCTTACCTTCTTTCTCCCAAACCTGGTCAATTATTTTTCCTTTTTGTTTGTTCTTTTACGCCATGTTTAGATATAGTCCAATTTTTTTTTGAAATTATGTTGTTTTATTTTCGTAAGTCTTTCAATTTTAGTTTTAGAGTTAGTTAGTTTAGTTTAGTTTGTTCTGCATTTTATTCTATTAGCTATTATTGTTATTATTCTTTGGTTTAGTTTTTATCAAGTATTGACAGGTGATTTGGTGCTTCATTTGGAGCATGTTTGAACTTGCATATTTTTATATGTTCACCTGTTTGTGATTGCCGAGATCGAGGTAATATCGTTCCTTCATTACGTACTCTCATTTCTTTCATTTTATCGTTTCATTGGGGACAATGAAAGGTTTAGGTTTGGGGGTATGCATACACATACATTGTTACACTAAAATTTTCAAAATTTCGATTCTTGTGCTTAAATAAACGATGTCACCTACGATTTTTGCAATATCACTTTGATACTTCTTGTTATTTAATTTGAATTGTTATAGAATGGTAAACATGAAAATGTGGTTAAACGTTTGCTAAAGTCATGATGAAATGTTTTAAGTTATGTATCATTGGAATCGTAGTTTTATATCATTGATTTGCACATAAACCTATGCACTGCACGTAGTCGCTTGAATGCATGTTTGATGTGAATTGTAATATGATTCGAATTTTTAGATAACACAAGGTGGAGACTAGACCCGGTAAGCTTTTGAGCCTATCTTTTCGTTTAGAGGGTTATGAATACATTTTGTGTTTGTCAAATTTCATTGAAATAGCGCATCTACTTGTTATTTAGTCTCATTATTCTTGTTTTGGTTGATAGTCAAATTAAAATATTTGCTACCATGCTAAATAATCTTCCGTCGTAAACATTAAAGAACCATATGACCATAGGAAATGATGGTAAGCCCTCTTTGTTTATTGCCGACCTATAAATGATAAATGTCCTTAGTTCTCCCTTTGAGCCATTAAAATGCCATTTTTTCTTTAATTACTACCATTATCCTATTTTTGCTCTAATTTGGCCAACTTTGAGTTCATCACTAAAAGATTGATCAACTTTTAATGGTGGTAAGGCGATGTGTCATTTGAGAAGAAGAAGAAAATAAGATGATGTTTGGGGTGGCTGTCTTGTTATTTATTGAGTGATTATTCAGAAAGCAACGAAAAGAAAGGAAAAAGAGAGAAAAGTAAAGAAATGTTTGAAAAAAAAAAAAGAAACAGAAAAAAAAAAAAAAAAAAAAAAAAGGAATAAAAAGAGAATATGAAAAGGAGGAGAATGAAAAGTTGAAAGTTGGTAGAAGAGACGAATGAAAGAAATCGAACATGCCTTATAATGCCATTCTAAAACTACCTAATGAATCCTTTCTATCCTTTTTCATTGCCCGAGCCACATTACAACCTTTGAAAAGTCCTACTTGATCCTATGAAACATGGTTTGGATATGTAAACGATGGGAGGGGGGTTAAAACATGGTAATGATTAATTTTTCTTGATTATTGACATCCTATCCATGCGACTACTATTCTTTCGTGTCATGCGTCTTTTTCGAGTCATATGTGAGCATTTCTCGTTTTGAAAATATATTTCCTTTGCTCCCATATATTGGAGAGATTACACTTGTTTCTAAGTGTTTTGTAATAACCTGCATTTTTCTTGCATTGTCATATTTAAAATTATATATACTTTGTCTGCTTTTATTTTCAATCCTTATGTGAAAATTTTATTTCTTGACTAATCTCATTATTGAAATTTCTTTTGGGGTCAAAATACGATTTTCATAAAATCTGGCAATACCTGTGTTAAATTTCAAATCTGTATTTCAAAACGGTGAAAATAATTTCTTTGGATTCAATCAGTATTTTTATGAAACCAGAAAATCACTTCCTACGTTAAAATGAATTTTCTGTATTTTTGTGATGAACACCGTGTCACGAAAATACCAGTTTAGGTTTAAAACTGTCCACGCAGTGCTAAATTTCCACAAAATTTTGGGAGTGACTGATTGGACAAATTTCTTTATACCCAATTATTATTGCTAATGCTTTTCCTTAGGCCTTGTTTGGCAAATGCTTGTAGTATGTGTGTTGTCCTAATGCCATAAGCTAGAATTCCCAAACACACCTTGACCCACATCATCTCCACCTACCACCTACAATCATCAGTGGAGCTTTAGATAATGCAGTGTATACACATCATTTCTGCACTTTTCTTCTAATTAATGGAGGTTAGTGGTTAGTGAGTGGAATGTTAGGCCATGGTCTCTAAGTGGGATTTTGATTATTTATACACCCAACCACACTACACATTCTGCACTTCCAGCACAATTCTGAATTCACAGAGAGATAGGAGAGTGCAGGGAGTTCTTCAAATTCCATAGAGAGAGAGAAGAGCCCAATCCTCCATAGCCAAGCTTGGAATTTGGAATTTCGTAATTATATTTCTTTCTCAACAACTTCTTCAATCTATATCACAGTGAGTATTCTAAACTCACTTGGAATGTAATTTCATATTTATTTACTGTTAGTTTAGTCTAATTTGCATAACACCATTGTTAATTTTCGTATGAAAGCTTGAAGCTCAAAAATGGTAATTTTTCAAACTTAACCAAAATCAATTCCGTGAATTGGGAATGAAAGATCTTAGTCCCAATAAGCTGTGGTTCGAATACTACGGCTTAATTCATCCGTATCGCGACGTACCGTTGATTTAAAGTTTTGTCACCTCTCGGTTTTACGTGAAATCCGAGAGCTACGATTGAAATTAGTTAAAACCGATCGCGTATTCATAATCCTTGCGGAAAAACGAAGAAATCCATATATTACATGTCTTGGTTGAAGCAGAATTCAGAAATGGGTCAAAAACAGGTTTCAAATTCGTAACAGGGGAGAAACTGTTGTTACCAATCGATTGGAAACATATCCAATCGATTGACATGTCATCCAATCGATTGACACTTTTGTCAATCGATTGACATTTTCCAGCACTGACGACTTTTACTAAAACGGTCATAACTTCCTCTAGGAAACTCGAAAACGCGCACGGTTTGAAGCGTTGGAAACTAGACTCAAAGAGGTTTCTGTTGATATGTAATTCATGTATACAAATTATAACTCATTTTTGATGGAATTACTTCAAAGTAGACCCACTTGTGTTTCTAATAGTGATAAAAGCATGTTAAAGCATTCTTTGATGAATTCACCGGTTGTTTAATATAAGATTTGATTTCTTCTCGTATATCCATGCTTATCGTTCCCAGTACTTTATATTTCTGTATTAAGTCACATATCATTCATGTGGAGTCAGTTGTACATGCATGGTGAGTGTTGGTAGTGTGTAAAAGAGTAATGGTAGTGTGGAAAAGAGTAATGATAGTGTGGAAAGAGTATGAGTTTGAGTTGTGGTCGTGGTTGTGGTTGTGGTTGTGGTTGTGGTTGTGGTTGAAAATGTGGAAGAGGGTGTCTTTGAAATGCGAAGGTGGCAAATATGGACACTCCCTGACGCCCATGGAAGCGTTAAAGTGTGTGACGCTGAACTTGGACACTCACTGGCACCCATGGAAGTGCTAAAGTGTGGCCTACGGACACTCCCTGATAACTCGAGTCTGGATACTGTGTGAGGGGTTGCCCCGGTATTTGCATGGCGGTTAGGGTATTCAAAGTGTGAGGCATTGGACACTCCCTGGTACCCCCGGACCAAAGTGTGAGGCAAACTGGACACTCCCTGGCACCCCGTTGCTAAAGTGTGGCTATCTTAGTGTTTCAAAGATACCAGGAGTAGGATAGAGGGTTGTTGGGTTTTGTCGAGAGAAAAGAGTCGGTCAGATAAGATGGTGCATCGTTCTCATACACGGTCACATATGTGTGAATTTATCTTTTAAATAATGTTGTGGTTATTTTCTAAATGAGCTCTTTATCTTAAATATAAACTTGTGGTTTTTAAATGGAAATGGGAAAAAGGTAAATGAGTATGTTTTACATTCAAAGCTATGTTTTTAATACTCACCAGCTTCTTGAAGCTGACGGCGTTGATGCGTCCTGGACATTCGTGTTCAGGCTTTGCAGGTTATAATCAGGAAGAACCTTATGACTATGCTAATTGAGAACAACTGCTGAGAAGAGAATTTACTTTTATATGCTTTAAGTTTATGTGCTCTAAGTTATGATTAGTTTTGTAATAAGGATGACTGTAATAGACTCTAAGTTATTGTTTTGTTTTCAAGGCGGTCTGTGCCTTAGTTGACCCCGTACCATAAGATGTAATAAGTTAGAAAAATTTTATAAGCCCTGATTGCTCTACTCTGATTAATGGTTTTATGTTTGGGACGGAATCGATCCTTCAAACTGTCGCGACCTACGGGTCCATAAAGGAAATTAAACGCTTTCCATATTTATGCTACGTCGGGGCGTGACATCTTTCATTTTAGAGTGTAATTAACATTGTGAGATTCGTAGTCGAGACTTAGTTAAATGGTTATCCGGAATTATATTCCAAGTTCATGACATGCGCGTGTTTATTTAACTATCATATCACACACGTGAAATTTTATGAGAAACTCTATTGATTTATACGATGCATGTGCTTGGGATTGTTTTTCATGACTTAGGTGGATGTTTCATTATGTTTCTTTATGCTCATTATTCTATTTCAAATCGTCATTCTATGATAAAGAGTATTGATTGTTTTGTTTTTCGTTTGAATAAAACTTTTTAAATTGCCAAGTTAATAAAGATGGTTGTGGGTGACTTGTTGACGAGAACCCTCACGAGACTTCACTCGTCCGGTTAGGGACACCTAGAGGTTTAAAAGGCTTGTTGCATAAGCTAAATGCAATCGCGATCCATGCGAAAATAGAATAGATTTTTATTAGTAGTTTAATTTTTAGTTTTGCTCGAGGACTAGCAAAATGTAGGTTTGGGGGGTGTGATCGGGAGAGAACAGATCCTAATTATATGCCTTAACTTACGTTTGTTAGTACCTTTTTATATTTTTACTTCGTTTTTTATTTTCTGACAGGTTTTGGAAGAAATCAAGTAAACCAGACTAAACAGGGTGAAAAAGTAGAAGAAAAGAAGCTAAAAAACCATATCGTGCGCGAAACCCAGGAAATCGCTCGCGCGGCCCGCTCGCGCGATCCGTACAGAAAACATGAAATATGTGTTTCACTCTACTGATGATTCCTACGCGAACGAAACTTCCTAATTACGTCCAGATTGTAAAATATAGCCGTTTTAGTGCGTTTCGGGTTAGGGAAACTTCCAAAACTTGTTGTAAATCTATATATACCCTATTTTACTTCAATTTAGGGGTTGGCAATTTTTATACACACAATATACAACCACACTTTCAGCCATTGAAGGTAGGGAAGCAAGGAGAAGAAGAAGAAGAAGAACACCAAGGATTTCAATGGCCTCTTCCATCAACTACTTGCCATCTACCGCTTCTATGGACAACTAAACTCAAGATCTAGGGTTTCAATGAAACCCTAGCCAAGTAATAGGGTGTATTTTATGCTTTTATTTTAGTTTTATTATGTATGGATGATAGTTACATGTTTCGAGGATTTTTATAAATAAATCGTGCTTTTATTGATTAAATAGTTACTTTCAAAGTTTATTCTTGTCTTAGATCTATTTTGATTGTAGTGTGCTCAATGATCTATGCTTGCTGTGCTTGTTTAGATTATTTACATGTAATGGTGCTTAAATCGAATTGTGCTATCAAGTATCCGAATAGTCCATGCCTAGATTAGATGGATTATATCATAAACCTAGTTTAGTGTGGGATAATTCGTGCTAATCGAAGATGGATTATGTTGGTGCTTGAACCATAATTATTTTCTTGACGGAGGAATTGGGCTTGTAGCTACAATTCCCCATTATCATCCAACTTAATAAGCTAAAGTAATTCGTAAATACTCTTATTATGAAGCTAGTGGTGGATTTTCAATCCTAGGTTCCTTAAACTTATTATAAAAATCATATTTAATTGCTTTCATAATTTAGATTTACTTTTATTGTTATTAGTTTAATTCAAATTAAATCCAAAATCCGTTTTTCTTAATTAACTAAATTTAGGTTTTAATATTAAAGTGTTGTAGTATATCAATCTCTGTGGGTTCGACCTTTTCTTCCACACTACAAATCCTTAGAAAAGTAAATAACACTTTTTATATTTTGATACTGACAATATCAATAGCTGCCCGTCAGAAAGAGAGGGATCGGCCATGAGTGTGTTCAAAGCTACTTCAACATCAGCAGCAAGAGGAAGATTAGAGAGGTTCTGATCAGCAAACCTGAGGAGTAGGTCTTTTGATTGCTGTAGGCGCAAAAGTGAGACCGCCTCGGGCTCGAGAGGAGCAAGTTCAAAAGCTCCCAGGTCCAGGCCGGAGAAGAAATCGTCAAATGGGATGTACAGCTCTGGACTAATGTGAACGGTCTGTTTAAAAGAATAGGGGTCAAAAGATATTTTAAGAGCTCATGAATGAAATAAGGTAGGAGGCTATAATACATGGGCGTGAGGGAGTAGTGAGGCCGAAATCTCTCGATGAACATCGGCCTCACTTGGTGGAGAGGTTGATGGTTGAGAGGACGGCTAACCAAGTTCGGAAGAAGGAGTAGTACTGGTTTCCACCTCTGGGCTAGTAGCAGTCTCTGTAGTCTGTAAAATTTGATGACTCAGGGCAGAGCTCGAGTCATTCGCCCCATCCTCAACCCTCGGAGCTGCAGGATCTTCAGGAGTTTGGGCAGCATCGGCCTCAACAGGTTCCCTTGTTGCCTAAGAGGACGATCCTGTGGCAGCGCTGGTGTTATCCTGGCCGAAGGGTGCTCCGACTACAGATGGGGCAGCCTGCTCGATTTCCTCTCTGGTTGTCTCCATAGCAATTCCAGCAGCGGGCGCGTCCTCGCTGCTGGAGGAAAGAACGACCTGGTCAGGAATATTGCCAGTAGGATCACCGTCTTCGACGTTGCTCAAAGGGGTAGTGGTGGTATAATGTGTAGTGGCATCACTCTCACGTCGACTTGTTCTAGGTAGGCCGCTGCGGATGCAAGAGATGTAGGAAGATCAGTGTGAAGGGTTTGAGGTTCAATTGGTGGTGGTTGCGGAACTGCTCCGGTCAAGGATAAGTCTTCTCCAAAGTCGTCATCAACAAGTTGAAGTGGAAAGGGAACATATTAGAATTTAATGATGTAATCAGGCTTAACAGGTCAGAAATAAAGTAAATGTAACCTGAGCTGTTGAGGCCGGTGTTGGTTTCTTCTTCTTTTGAGCAGGACCTTTGCCCGGAACTGGCTTGCGAGCCGACCTCTTCGCTACTTGTTTGCGCCGGGTTGGAGCTGCTGTGGGAGCAGAAGCGTCGGCCTCAACTACTAATGACACAACAAACCGTACAAGGGCTTCGGCAACTATATCCTTGAATATTTGGCTTGCCCGATCAGTCCACCACTTGGTAAATTCTTCTGATACCATAGCCCGGGCAGAGAAGGGGGTGAAATTGAATGCGGCCTTGAATATTTGGCTTGCCCGATCGGTTCACCACTTGGTAAATTCTTCTGATACCACAGCCCAGGCAGAGAAGGGGGTGAAGTTGAATGCGGCCTTGAGTTTGCTTTGATTTTCTTCACCTACCCATCATTGATGAATAGGTCGCGCTCCACCCAGTCAATATTAACAGTGATGCCTTGGGGAATGGGCACAAGTTGAGTAAGCCCGAACTGACGGGCATAGAGGGGAGCAAAGTAATACTCTGCTCCACATTTATTGTTGGCTGAATGAATACTTGGGCTAAAAGTTATATCCCTAGACACCAAGTAGCTAGAGAAGATTTCGTTGTATGTAGACTGGGTGCCCGATCCCCAGTTAGCAGGCTTATGAGGGAGTTGAAGAAATGAAGGAAACTCAAGAGAAGAGAAGGGTTGGAAGAGAGGAACGGCCCGATTGGCACATCCCTCATAGAAAAAGGAAAAGCACTCCTCAAAGGAGTGAGAAGAAGGAGAAACGTCCATAAATTGGACAGCGAAAACGGGAACGACCGATAGTTGGTGGTCGACCGGCCTGAATTGTTGAAAATAAGAGTAGAGCTAGACCTGCAGAATCCAAATCGGGCTGCCCCCAGCACCAAAGCCCGAATGCACGAAATCAGTGATGCCTCGGACAAGGTGAACCCAGACTAGGGTAGCCAGGGCTAGTGGCTTCCCAGCAGCAAGGGCTATGGCCAGGGTTGTGTACTCCTTGGTGATGGCTTGGCTGGCTGAGCAGAAGAGGAATCTGTTTAGCCAGTATATCAAGAAGGCCGTGTGTTCAGCATCGGACACTTCAGTCTCATCAGCACCTATGCAGGCTGTCAAGAAGCTGCCAAAGGCTGTGATTGGTCGGTAGGAAAGGGCCCCGTCTCTTATCGATTCTTGTTGGGGGTAAGAAAAGCTGGCTAATCCAACATCTATTAAGCCCGGCATGACCTCTTGCCCATGTGGATGCAGCCCGAGCAGGTAACTGATGTCCTTGATGGTAGGTACCATGGGACCACAGCGAAAGAGGAACCCGTTGCAAGAGGCCGACCAGAAGAGGAGAGCAGCGAAAAAGAGGGGACGGTCCATTTCAAGCCTTGAGTGGCTGAGCATAATGGCGTCATAGATGCCCGTCTGCTTCCAGGCATCAGCCTTTGAGGCCGATGCCCTAAGTACCCACTTGTCCTAGTCAGCTGCAGGGGTAGGCCAGCCTTTGATGGGGTGTGAAGCAGTCCAAATTTTGCTCCAGTTGGTAGGAGGGTGAAGGAATACTTCGTTGTCTACCGGCGGGTACAGGTGAAGGAAAGTCGCCGAAGGATCCCGCAGAACGACGCACCGAGACCTGGTGCTACCGGGGAACCGTCGGGGGAGCTGTAGCGAGCCAGGTAATCAGTGGAGATGTCTGTAGCATGGGTTTTGGCCAGTGTTCTCACTTCTCTACATTTGTTCTGTGGTGGTGGGGCATCGACGAAGGTTTTCTTGCCTTTAGAAGTGGTTACCGATGCTGTTGTAGGAGCCATTTGAATGAAGGTTTATATTGTCGGAGAAAATGGAGGTTAGAGAGAGAAGTTCTGGATGCTTGGGATTCTAGAGAGAGAGAGAGAGAAGACGCAAGTAAGAAAGGTGGAGAGATTTTTTGAAAATCTTGTCGCTTTATACCACGCCGCATTAAATGTGGAGTGACTGGTGGGATTCTCTAGATCTGACAAATCTCTGCATTGCTAACACGTGACAATTTTAAAATTCAAAATGTCATATCAATCAAGGCGGGACGTTTGATAAGACCTTTTGGGGGGCAATTGTTTGCACCCAAAAATCGTCAAAGGTTTTTGATCCCGAGTGGGCATTAAGTCGGATAGAGGGGAGGCCGGCCGAATGAATCTATGGACTCAAGTGGAGATTGTAAGCCCGATGGTAGGCACAAGGCTGTTGGGTGCTGTGGTATGAGCCCGATTGGAAGGATGGGCTTGGATGAGGATTATCGGGCACGAGAATAACATAACCTAATGCAACGTAAGCCTGATGGTGGATCAAAGCAGCACGGAGACCAATCGGACACCGATTCAGCTGAAGGAAGAAATTGACAAGGCCGATAGACTAAAGGAGGAAGGCGGTGCTATTCACAACTGTCAAGGTAACGTCATCCCAGATTTTTAGGAAGGTATTTAATCATGTCCAGTTGGATTGGAAGGTTGATCCCTAGAATATAGGGATTGGTTCAATCAGGATAGAGATAAGTAAAGAGCTAGAGATGGAGAAGGTTTCTGCCAATCTGCCAGTCTGCCAATCAGCCAATAGGCCACGCATCTTAGGGCGCAAGAAAAGGAGTTCTTTCCTTATCAGGATTCCTAGAGGCCACTATAAATATGGAAGCAGGCCAAGCATTAAAGGGACTCCGCGTCATCTCGAAAACAGCATACACACTGCATTCGAAGCATTCAAACCTTTATATTTTTTCAGTATTCATAGCAAATAGGTCTGCCCTTTTGTTATTTCTTTTTATTCTTTTGGGTAATCAGTCTGTTCTGGTTCGTTCTTTAGATCTATTTAATTTTCCAAACACTTAATAAAATCTACGTTTTATTAATCCGTTTGTGATTGTTTACCTGGTAACTCAACACTGTTGAGCTTGTGCGCTTCAGTACTGCTAAAGAATTTATGGTGAGGGTATTTTCCTACTCAATGCACACAATCATTCTGTTCAGAAGTCAGATTCATAAAGCCTTGTGTATCACTCACAGAAGCGTTTAGGAAATTAGTTTTGCACACATACACACACATCAAACCCGTTTGGCTCTGACACGCCCACGCAAAACTACTAGCAAACACCCCCAAATGTTTTCAAGTAGATTTCAATAATTTATTGCTTCAGTCCATACATTCAAAGCCCAACTTCTAGCCCAATAACTCCAGACGAAATCCCACATATAAGTATACAACCTAATTTGGGCCCCATCCTTTGACCAAAAAGAAAAGAGAAAGAGTCCCCATCCCAATTTTCCAAATGCTCTTGTGACTAAATCTCTCCTCTACTGCTATGCGATTTTGTCTAGTCTTGATACAATCCCAACCCCAGGACCTGGGACATAAATATTCCAGTCCTAATTTCCTACTTCTGTTTTTAATTTTCTAATTTTGGAGTGATATGGGATATGAAATGTCATGTAATGAGAGTAAATAAAGTTTAATGTTACAGTTGCTTAAAATGCTTATTTGATGTTAAAAAAAACACAAAAAATCAATTATACACATAATTATGGATAAGTCGACCCAAACAACAAAATGCTCGGGACGTTGCTCCCAAACCCCGAATAAACTCGGGGCCCCCTTTTAAGACTTCACCTCCTGAGCCACAGTTTATAAACCATGGTTAAATGGGCATAGCTTTTATGTACCAATGGTTTTGAAACCGCCCCCGCATATACTACTATTATAATATAAAATTTTAATGTTCTTTAAGAATGGAGGAAAACACAAGAAAAAACACAACGAGTGAACTATTTTTTCTGTTTTTCTTTTCCCTAGTGATATCCATAAACAAAACAGAACCTAACTATATATGTGAATGTACAATAGCATATATCATATATGTGACCTGAACTATTTGCCCAAAACTTGTGCAAGGCAAAGCTATGAAGAAGCTAACGAGATTTGGGAAGTGCAAATTTTGGTATGAGCTCAACTTTTAAGATAAGCTTTGAGTTTCCTCAATTTGTAAGGAATTGATTCCAATTTTAAATGTTCAAAACACACACATACACACACCATCAAGAATGAAACAAGTCATTATCATAAAATAAAAAAAAAAATTAAAAAAAAAAATAAAAAAAAAATAAAAAAAATTTGTCAATTTCCACTCAAAAAGAAAATCGTAAACAACAAAAGGCAAAAATGAAAATAGCTAATCTCCGAAGTAACCAAACTAAGGAAAATAGTTTTTCGAAATAAATCATTATGCAGCGGAACTTGTACCTACGTTGAGAATTAAACATGCTACTATTTGAAAAGGCAAAGATCTAATTTTGTAGTTTATAAGTGAATTGATTTTATATATAGAAGTGTTTAGTGAACGTCCATTTTTTTAACAGGAGTCGGTGCCCATTCTTACTTTTCTCTTAAAACAAATTCTTCGTTAAATAGACATACTATTCATTCTCATAAAAATCAAATAAAAAATTAAAGTGGGAATGGACAAAATATTTAGATTAATATATATATCATATGAGATGTAACATATGTCGTGGATAACTAAAACTCTTCTCAAAACAAAAGAACTTAAAATTAGATTTTATTTCACAATGTCATTAACACATCAATATGTAAACAATTAAGGTGCACTTAACATTTTCCTTGAAAAAAAAAACAAAAAAACGAACACACACATATCATTGTGCTGTACAATAGCTCCAATGACCTCTACTTAAGTATATTGAATTGTGCTGTACAATAAGTCTAGTGACCTCTATATATACAGGCTGAATGTGATAACATAAAGAATCATGGTCCAATTACATCAATAGAAATCTCCTCGAAAATCCCTATCTATTAAACTTTTTTATTAGGTTCACTCAAGAATTAATTATAGTGTTAAGTCTAAACAAACAGGAAGTTTATTGTAATTAGTCCATCCCCCAATTTAGTGTCAATATTGTTTGGATATATATACACATAGAAATATACACACACGTAGGACTCTATTAACTGAAAATATTCCTTATTTTTAGCATATCTTAATGTTGATTATAAATCCTAAATTGTTGGAGTCACCATTTAAGTCGTATATAGATAGATACACACGTAGATATACAAATTTATATGGATCAGTCAACCAAATATCTTGCAAGTTGTTAGTATAACTGTTTCCTGATAAAAATTCCTTAATTATAGCATTAATATCACAATATGTAAAGTCTATTGCCCTTAAATTTTCTATTTATTGATTTCCATATCTTTAGTGTCACGTCAAATGGCTTGTTAGATATCCATTGCTATATTTTTTTTGTTCAATGTTATTTTGGTGAGTATGACAGATATTTTTGGCAGCAATGACTAGTAAGATTATCAGTGTACAATTTTACACTACATTACCAGTGTGAATTTTTCACTACATTCCAGAATCCTACTCACAATTATAGCGTAAAGGACCCAAACATATACAGATATACTGAGGAAACACGTCCTTACAACAAACAGAACCAATTTCAATATGATTGGCTAGCATCACTTAATTATCGTTCAATTTTATACTGAATTACTTCAGTGTACAATTTCACACTGTATTATTAGTGTGAAATTTCACTACATTGCAGAATCTCACTCAGTGCTTATAATATAAGGACCAAAATAGAACTTGGGCAGATATACCAAGGAAATTAGTACTTGCACCAAACAGAACCAATATAGATATACACAAATCTAATATGTTTAGTTACACAAATCTAATATCCGAACTAAGATATAGAAAGAAGCATAAGTCCATTCATTAAGCATCACTTAATCATCGTACAATTTTACACTGCATTACAGTGTACAATTTTTATACTGCATTAAACTGGCCTTATATTATATATCATCCTAAAAAGCCTCCACAAAAGACAAACAAAGCGCATCCTACCCCTAAAAAGACACGCACATAACACTTTGGAACCCCATAAATGCTCCAAGACATCCCATAGTGTTTTAGGACCCATGCGCCACTATTTTGCATTGCTTTCTACTGTGACTAGTAAGTGTAAAAAGACTTGTGCATTGCTTTCTACTATGTTGCTGAGTTCACCACGTACCCAATGGGATTCTCTATGTCTTGGGTTGATACGTCAAGACGCCCCTTTCCACGAGTCATTCTCTGCCATTTTAAAACTTTTCAACAGTGCAAAATTTTGAAAATAGTGTAAAATTTAACACTGAGAATCAACAATGTTATCAAACAACAAGAAGAAATAAAGTAGAATTTTCATTTTTTGTGATAATAAATCACAGCATGCAGAAACACAAAAGGGTTGAAATGGTCCATTACATAAAATTTTAAAATGCATCATCCTCATCCAAACAACAAGACTGAAAATGGTGGGGCAACCTACTTGCAAAGGAAAAATCTTAAAATGCAAGTCTGGGTGGGCTGCCCACTCCTTCAAAATGTAAGACCAAGTTGTCATCCACTATCTTGTAAAACGTATTAACCAATGGAAAAAAAAACTTCTGCATAAGAAGAAACACGCGCCTCAAGACATGAAGATTGAAGGGGTACATAAAAAGTGAATTTCTTTCCTTTCTTTGCCATTGTCTCGTCGGCGTTCGGAGTTGAGCTTGAATTTTGGGTCGTCAGCGTCGGAGAAGAGTGGATTTCTTCAATTTTTTCTCGTCGGTGTCAAAGCAAAGTGGGTTTCTTCGAAATGAAAATCTCTCGTCTATTTCTCTAGATAATAGCATAATTGCTTTTTAATAATTACACATATATATAGATAGATAATAGCATGATTTGGGTTTTTTCAAGAAAAATTTAGTAGAAAATCTCATTCTACCTATGTTTGTTGTAATAGACCCACCAATTGGTACTTCCCAATAATAGACCCTATAATTATAAATGTTGTTAGAGATTAGTCCAAATTTTCCTATTATATAATTATTAGATGTCTTTTCTACCCCTAACCTATATATACAAAATCATAGATATATACATATCTACATATATTTAATTCAGATTTAATGATTGAATCAGTTACCAAATCTGACCAAATCTTATCAAATCCCAATTGATATTGGTTACAATATATATAGAAATTTTATCCTAATATTTTAGAATATTACTTTACAAAACGGTTACAAACGAATTTCACCATTTATAATTCACAGTGTATTGCATATTCAATCTAGATATCACATCATAAACGAGTCTTTCAGCGGGTATTGAAGTTTACACTGCAAATAGTTCATTGTTATGCTGTAACTGGTTTATTAGTGTGAAATTTTACACTGCAACAGGTTTTATTAGTGAAATTTTACACTGCAAAATTTCACTGCTTTCATTAAATCTGATTTTGGCTTGCCATATATACACATTAATTCTGTTAGTTATGGTAGGATTTTGACTTGCTAATATCTCATTTTGAATTAATATCCCATAATTATAGTGCTTTCCGTTTTTTGTGTTTGTGCCATAAATCATGTTAGGTTTTGAAAAAAAAAATTGTTGAAAATTTTGATCTCCTATCCCTTTATTTTTGGATATCTGATAAATGAAAATAAAATCCCAGGATTTTACGTATCTACATTATGGGTTTGTCACATCTTGCTAATGCCATCCATGGATTTTCTATTCTACCAATAATCATTCATCTATGGGTTTTCAGTTCTACCAATAATCATTCATGACAGTATGTATTATACTGCATTTGTGAGAGTTTTAAGATTGAAGGAGATAACAATAGATCGAAGAGAAGATATCAACTTAATTGGAATAAATGAATAAATTTTTCACTAAGAGTAGTGTGAAATTTCACACTGCTGAATAATGTTTAGGTTTTTTTTCACTGCGACTAGTATGAAATTTCAAACTGATACTACGAAAACCCTATTAAGATAAAAAAAAAAAATTGTTCTACATACTACCAGAAATCAAATTTGTTTCTCTAAAACAGATTAAGAATAAATTAACCCAAGAGCCACTCTCAAATATCAGTTAAGAGCACAAGATAAACTATTCGACAAAACACCTTACATGCATCCAACAGGACCACTCTAATCCACCCCAACCACATTAAAAAATAAAACTAATACAAAGGCAAACAAATTTAAAGAAAAGAAAAAACCATCAATCCCACAATGAAACTACTGCAGATAACTTCATTTTAAAAGCACCACTATGAAGTCATCACATCCCTACGAAGATTGTGAAAGCCTCCAACACGTCCAATAGAGAAAAGTAAAAAACAAGGCTCTGCCAAAAAAAGTTGACAAATCTGTGTTGGTGATCTTCTCTAAGATAGCTGCTTCTTTTTTGGTCTTCACCAAAACCATGCTGCGAAAGAGCAATTGTGTGATATTTAATACATTTGCAGTGTTAAATTTTGCACAACGGAATGAACGATTCATCAAAGTCAATTATTGTTGGGGAATTTTCACACCACCGAAAGTTCTTGTGCAATTTTACAAATTTTTCAAACATGCAATAGTGAGTGCTAAATTCCAGACTGCAGTCACACGCAAAAACTAATTTCTTCCCAAATCTTGTCTTCAATCCCACAATGATTGATCCATTAAAATCATACATCAACATGTAGTACCAAAATTTCACACAACTGAAAAAAAAAATCTCACCTTTTCTCCCCATTGTTGTTACTCGTCGGAGCCTCACCGTCGTGCTTTTTGGACGCCTAGGATGTTTTTTAGCTTCCAATTAAATATAGAACCCTATATGTTTTTGGAAGGAGGTGGGTAATCAACTGATATGTAGTACATTTTTTTTAGAGAGAGAGAGAGAGAGAGAAAGAGTATGAAACGTTGGAGAAGATGAAATATATATGAGTAAAACTTCAGGCACACCCATATCTACAACCTCACTCCCCACAACCTGATGTGTCAATCATGTAATGGGTGTATCATATGTGAGGTTGTGTTAAATGGTGGGTCCCATCCCACTACATGATTGACACATGAGGTTGTGGGGGGTGAGGTTGTGAAAATGGATGTGCCTGAAGTTTTACTCTATATATATTATATATATTTAGTGTTTAAAATTTAAAGATTTTAGGTGAGTTTAAATGGAATGATTCTTTTGATGAGTCATAGGGGTAGTTTGGTCACTAAATAAACATATGGACCTATCATTAAAATGTTGTATGGGTTGGGTCAATTACAACAAGCTTAGTAGATTGGATTTATTACTAATTAACTCTTTTTTCAAACCTAAACTTGAAATCCCTAATTTTTAGATGGCATTTGTGTATTATATATATGAGTAATGTTTGAGGCACACTCATCCACACCCAAAAAGTATCCACACCCTGAGGTAAACCAATGAGAAGAGACTGACAGACCCTATCTCTCTTCTCATTGGCCCACCTCAGGGTGTGGATGTTTTTTGGGTGTAGATGAGTGTGCTCCTAGCATTGTTGTATATATATATATATATATAAATTTGTGGACCTAACACGAAAAACTTTTTTGAGTTAAACCTATTTCAAAAAAGGTGCACGAAGATGGATTTAATACTACTTAACCCTTAAATCTTGTAGTTGATATTATGTAATTCAATGTTCATGTAACTTGATTAACCAATGAATCTGGAACGTCGAATATAATAAGAACACACATTCACTGTATCTAACATGCTCAATCAATATGAACAAGGATAAACTTGAACATTTGTTCCAAGAAAATTGGTCAAACAATATTCCAAATTATTCATATACTAATCGCCTACGTTGGCCGAATAAAAAGTACATAAAACTCAAGCTGATGATTGGTGTAGATACCCACAATAAAGTTTATATAAATCATGAAATGTTAATATAACTCTACCATAAACCCCTGTTGTTTACACCCAAAATATGGGTGTAAACACCTCCTAAGAATATAATCTAAAGTCTGTTGTGAATTAAATAAAGGACCTAAGAAATAAAACATAATCATTGTTGAGCCTTCCCAAACAGTCCCCTTAGTTAATCAACAAGTGTTACCCATTCTATTTGTGACAAATTATGAACCACATTTGGACAAGGTAAAGAAATGAATATACTTTTCTCTTCAATGTCAAATACGTACATGCTCGTATCACCTTTTGCCAGGGTAAAATAGACTGAATTCCCTTGAATATTATTTGCTTCCGTGGCCGAGCACGATATACAGTTATTTCTACTTGTTGCATTGACGAAGAATGCTCGATCACCCAAGCTCTCCACCTTCACCCAATCTGATTTTGAGAAATCCATCTTGTACAAATCTATATCACGAACCTTAAAACCCCTTTCTCCAAAGTACGATTTGTAAATTAGAAACACATCTCCACAAGATTCGATCAAATATCTACTAGTGAGAATCACATCTGGAAGGCTCGGATAAATCCGATCATCTCCTCCTATATGTCTCACTTCAAATTGTCCATCAACAACTTCTAATGTCACAAGATTAGTACCGCTGGTGAGGCCATAAATTTTCCCATTACACACGACGGCCCCTAATTCAGGCATTTCTCCTCGGGACCCAAACTCTTGTTGGGTCCACTCTTTTTCACCTGGGCGACAAAATATGATATGAGGCCGATCTGTCAGACCGAATACAATTATGCAGGTGGGGTCGATAGGAGGAGAAGTGAGAAGACAGAATGAGTAACTTATGGATTCCAATGGAGGCAATTTGATTTTCTTCATTGAAACAGGATTCAATAAGAAGCAATCACCTGAATAGTGATTTAACATTACTAACCATCCATGAGAGCTTGCACATAGTTGATTATGTGACAATTCTGGTATTTTCTTCACATAGTATCGGCCATCTGATATGCTATAGAAGGTTTGGGTACTGGAGCGCCTTCCATGAGAAAACATGAGCCATGGACATGGTTGAGGACCAGGTGCTTGAGAAGTGCTTGTAGATTTGCTTTTGTTCACCATGATCTGCATAAATAATTTAAAGCTTATATTTCATAAATAACTTTAAAGCTTTTCAAATTAACATAGATTTATGTGACAACATGGTAAGATCTCTTGACTAATTTTTAAGATATTATCTTATGTGAATATCACATCTGTGTAACACCAGTATTATGTCGATTCCCTCGGATCACACATAAATGAAGAAATCACGTTGGATCATCACAATATATGAGGGCCACATAGATAAGTTCTCCATTTCTAGGGTCTCCAATAGTCCGCATCGTTGTGAGTTTCTCAAACTTGTAAGCTACTCTATTTAAGCACTAGTTGAAGTTATTGAATGTGATTAGAAGGACAACACTTGGGGTGCTTTTCGTGAAGTACATGCAATGATGTTTTACGCCTGCTCCACGTGGGCAATACTTGCACCTACAGACTAATCATACTCCAGAACATCACTGAATAACCTAGAAGAATACACTTGATAGAACTTTAAAAACTACTTAAAAAATTCATTTTAGACATGAACAAGTTAAAAGAGTGATGCTGTGCTTTCCAAATAATTTGTATTCCAAATCTGGTTCCCAACCCATGTAGCATTGGGCCCACTGGATTTTCATTGGAGGATGTTAAAGTGGTCTCACCATATTGAAGGTGGTCCCACTGCCACATGTAGGGAGCCACTGAGTTTTCATTTGGGATACAACATTTGGGAAGCATAGCATTAAAACATTTCTTTAACTACAAATCAAAAGGGCTAATTTCATACTTATTTGAAAGTTCCTGAATATGTTAAAATAATTCTTATAATTTCATACTTATTTTCAAAGGTATCACTCAGTCAGAAAGCAAATATAGGTATCAAAATTTTATGCACGTGGCATTTTCCTCATTAGAAAACAAAAATGGCAGTAAAGGAAAAAATGGAACATTGTGCAAGTGAATTCACATAAGAAGGAAGCATGGAAGAATAACGAGGGTGAGTTGCAGATTTAAATTGACTGTGGTAATAAATTCTAGGGTGAAATACATTTTACCCCCTGTGGTTATACCCATTTTCACGTTACCCACCAAACAACCAATCCCCCCTCCCCCCCCCCCCCCCCCCCCGTGGTTCAAAAGTGAACACTTAACCCTCCTGTGATTTTTAGACTAAAGTGAAAGTATTGAGATTTCCCTCAAAACTGATGATAACTCTAAACATGGCAAAAACATTAACACGTAACCTCCTTTTGTCAGGTTAGTTTTGGTGTTAATCCCTATACGGAGATAATGGCATAAAGTTCCCATTTAACCTACCTATATGGGTTTAATTTTTAACACACAACCCATTTGGAAGGCTAATTTTGGGGTTAACTGCCTACGAGGGTTAATTTTTGACACTTAAAACACCCCTATGTTTCCATGTGGGGCTATTTTGAGAGAAATCTTAGTAGTTTCACTTTAGTCCAAAAGCACAAGGGAGTTAAGTGTCCACTTTTGAACCACAGGAGGGTAAATTGAAAAATGGGCCTAACCACGGGGTAAAATGTAATTAACGCTAAAATTTTAAGGATCTGTAAGAAAAATAAAGTAATAGTATAATCAACTAATAATTTTATGAGCACTTTATGGAAGGACAAAAGGAAAATCGTATTGACATATTGAGACATAAAAAGGACCAAAGTAACAAACTTATCGCCCAACTTGAAACAAAACCACCAAGTGGAAATAGACTTCATAGTAGGCATGGTAAATTAACCCGTTGTGGAGTCCCATCTTGCCCTAACGGAACATGTTTGGAGGATGTATAATAGTAGTAGGGGTGGGTTTGGTAGTTCAAATCAAAACCCTATAAGAGTTGGGGCTGAGTAGGTAATCGGTACTAACAACCAGGGACGGACTTAAGTGAAAAATGCCATATACATTCTAAAATATATATAATTTTACACTTAAGTCCCCTCCCAAAATAAAAAATTCCCAATTTTGTTAGTATTTGTCTATTTGAATCTTTGAAAAATTCTACAAGACAACCAAGCATGAAACATTTAATTTCTTGGTCCCAATTTGTAGTAAAAAGGAGTTATTTTGTTGCATCTTTGGTGCCAATCAGTATTAACTTTTCTAATGTGTCATTTGATAGTAACTTTAAGGTGTCATTTGTTAGTTACAATTTTATAATTGGTAATAATAGGTTGCAAAGTGTTGTAACTAAGATGTATGTATCATATAATGGTAGAAGATTTCTTGAAAATTCATCTGGAACGCACACACATACACAACCCCACCCTTCCCCCACCACCACCCCCCCCCCCCCCAACCAACTTCAAATTCCTACATCCGTCCCTACTAGCAACCCGTTAATCTCACCCCACCCCGCTTACTCTGCAAATTTACTAGCATATTAGAAGCTGTTTATTTATTTGAATGTTTTCAAACGATAGTTGTCAGCGTATTTTGTACAATTTTTTTTCACTGTTAGATTTTAGAGTTGAAAGAAGAAACAACTGATTTTCCTTTAGAGTTGTATTGTAGACTACTAGGATTGAAAATTTTCCATTTAGGCACAATCTGAACAGCTTCTTTGTTGCAAAAATTTTGGCATATGAAAGAAAGAAATCATGAACAAAAATGTGCACTTAGGGGATTGTGGTTTTAGGAATGTAGAATTATATTACTAGTAATCGTGATGAGTTTTCGAGTGGGTCTCAATCATAAGAAATCGCACCCACTGTACAAGTAGCTCTTTTGAAAACTTGCAGGAAGAAAGATCTTCCCTCTCTAATTCACTATGGAAATATTGCTAGTTCGGAACAAAAACATACCGCAAAAAATGAAACCGTTTTATGTTTATAGAAATAGAGTTATAACTCTTGATTATAATAATCGGGTCTTTGGTTCTGTTCACAAAAGGATTAAAAATGTGTACTTTTATTATTGATCTTTGATTTTATCTTCTCATTCATTGATTCTATTACTGTAACCGTAAGTTCCCAATTCCAATAAGTAACCATTTAAAACAATTCCAACCAAAATACTAAGGGAATAACCAATTTGAAATTGTGATTCCAATAAAAGGTCAAAACATATGTGTCTTTAACCAATATATCCATATAATCATATATATATATATATATGTGTGTGTGTGTGTGTGTGCCTTTATTTGTAGAAGGAAGATGCAATGCTGTTTCAATCAAGAAAAATAGTTCCTATACTGACCTGATCTTAAAACTATTTGGCAAAAAAACTTAACTCAAAGAAAAATGGGAACAAAGACCTGTTTGGTTTTGAACTTTTGATTCAGGTCACATACAAACACAGACTTGAGATTTTCAATTTTCTTCCTTCTTCCCCTTTTTTTGTTTTTGGATCAACCAAAGTTAACAAAGAAAGTGAGAAAATCTAGACATAGCAATGACCCTGACTGATTTTCAACACACACACACACACACACACACACACACTCACACAGAGGAATCCAAAAAATAGAAAACTAGGGTTTAGAAACTACCCTTCCTAGTTCCTTAGATCGACGGCGCCGTAGGGTGAAGATGCGGGGTAGTTATGTGACTGCCTGACTGGTTATGGAGGCAGTGGTAGGGATGTCAGCCTGGCGTCGTCGGCGGCTAGAGTGTTTTTGTGTGTGTGGGGGGGGGGGGGTTGGGGTTGGGGTTGGGGTAAGTTGGCTGTGGTTGGTTAGTGTCCTTAGATTAGAGAACGGAGAAGTTACATAAGGTGATATTAAAAGGGCAAAAGTTAAGACTTGACACAAGCTCAACTTTTAATTAAGGTTGATTTCCAAACTTTGTAGGGGGAAGTATTCAATCCTGTTTGGAAGTATTCAATCCTGTTTCGGATATCCTTGGGTTGCCTCTTTCTGATTTTGAGATTAGAAAGACTATCTTTGATATGAGTACTTTCAAAGCCCCTAGTCTCGATGGTTTAAATCCTGGGTTTTATCATAAATATTGGAACATTGTTGGCCCTTCCACCATCAATTTAATTTTCAAATGTTTTTAGGAGTATGATTCCTAGCTTGATCAACAAAACTTTCAGTACTTTGATCCCCAAAATGGATAATAGAAATTTGGTATTAAATACCAAATTAGGAGAATTATTTGGTTATAAGACACAATAGAAAAATATTTGGGGACAAGGACATGTTTGGTAGAAGTTGTTAGGGATAAACTAAACTACTTCTAATTGTGACCAAAATACCCATTTCATTCATTTTTCAGTTAGAGAGAGAAAACACAATCAAAGACAGAGAGAGAGAACACAATTAGAGAGAGAGAGAACACGATCTGATCGGACCACCGCCGTCACTAACCACCGAGAACCAGAGGCGAGAGCACCGGTGACCACCATCATCTCCGGCGACTACCACCATCCTCTCCGGCGACTACCACCATTCTCTCTGTGCTCACCCAAAGAAAAGCCGTTGCCGCGTCTCCATCCACCGCCATCGCGGACAACCACCACCGACTTCGTCCATCACCAACGAGCACTAGCGACGACCACCACGAATTCCAGATCCGCCACCTCCGCGAGTAGATCCACCACCATCGTCATCTCTAAGGAATGGTGGTTTTTTTTTTTTTTTTTTTTTTTTTTTTAACACCTTTTGTTGAGAAATTTATCAAAAAAAAAGTCTGTGAAGTTACTCAACATTTTTTTCCAGATTTTGATATCAACTATGATACTTGTTTGATAGATCTCGTTGAGTGAGTTGTAAAAATCTAAATTTTATGCAAAAAATAATTTGCAAATCGATATGAATGCTCGAATTTGTAAAAAGTTTTTGCAATGTTTGTTAGAAAACTTTTTTTGTGAAATTTTACAAACTTTGTGAAATTTCACAACTTTTTTTTTTTTTTTTTGAAAAGTTCACAACTTTTTCTGTATTGGTATGAGAAATTAAATTTCAAAAACTTGTTATGTGTTCATTTCATGTTGATGTGGTGGTTTGGTTTGAAGAGATCAATCAGGTGAGGTCCTAGTAGTGATCGGCAGACGTTTAGTGTGGCGGTGGTGGTTTCGCGGAATTTTTACGAACTCTGTGAAATTTCACAACTTTTTGTTGATAAATTTCACAATTTTTTTTTTTTTTAAATTTCACAAGTTTTTTCGGTGGTGTGAGAAATTTACTTTCAGGATCTTGTTTTATGATCATTTCAAGTTAATGTGGTGGTTTGATTGTGAAGAGATTGATAGATGTCACGCCCCTAATTAACAGATAATAATCCGTTGTGTGATAAAATGGAGCGATGACTGATAAGGAGATTACGTGCCAGATCATACATTATTTATCATTCCAAGTAGAATATTACATCAGTGCGAACTAACTATTGTACCACACTAACTTCACACTAAAACAGTTTATCGTACAATATTAGCTTCAAAACTTTTATTTATTTTACACAACTCTCATGACTTTATTCCTTTCCACGACTCACAGGCGAGCTTCCACGTACCCGCTATCCGTTCTTGGGTCCTGCAATGTTTTGGTATAACTACCATGAGCTTTACGCCCAGTAAGGAAAATCTATTTTATTTTCAAACTTTATTAATCACCGTACATATGCTCACGTAAACAGAATAAGTTTAACCAGTTGCTTTTATTTAACAACTTGCACATGTAAAACATACATGTGTATCTCATCCACATTACCTGCAAAATTAACATCTCACACAAAAATTACGGTGAGTATTCACTTTAATTGCACATACTTAGCCCAGCTCAAGTATGTACAATTCTATGGCCACAGCACCCCAGCCCCGCTCGCAAGGTGTATACTATCCACCAGCCCAGCTCGAAATGGAGTAGCATATTAGTGCACTAACTGTAGGACTGTCTTAGTCCCAGCCATTTTCTCACAGACTATCGTAGTCCCTCATTATTCAAAAGGCCTCGGCCTTAACCAAATATGTGAATCAATAGAATAATTGTGCATGCATAACAATTAGGTTGATATAATGACATGTCAAAGTATGTCAATTTCCAGTGCTAAAAAAAAAACAATAATAACATATGATATAAGGTAGAGATTAAGCAGCAGAAAAGAAAATAGGTTGTCTTTTGAATCCCCATTCTATTTCATTTATTTATTCAAGTTAGTTTGTGATAAACAGCGGGTTGCCAAAATACTAAATTCCTAATTCGATCCCCACCATTTAGGCCAACCAAACAACCCCTAAGGATATCTTCCTTCATTGGGTCAGATTGGCTATAATAAAAAAACAAAGAAAAAGAAAAAAACTAACAATACTAGCCACTGACCTAGCACTCTTTTGGGTTTTAATAAAAAAAATATGCTGCTGACAAGAGTTGAACATGAGACCTTATCATTACTAGTTCCTAGTACAGACCACCAGACCAAAGCCAACTTCATTAACAAAGGGTGTAAATATATGTATATGTAATATATGTTCAGACACCCCTACCCAGACCAATAGGGCCACGAGCTATCACGCCGGCGACCCTCCAGTCATCTTATCCAGCGAATTCCACTGGAAAGTCACAAACCCCAGCCAAGTATTAAATCGGACCCACCTCCTTACCTATTCCTTAATGGATTTGAGTGATTCTTGGTAATATTTCCCTCTAAATTTCCACATTAAGAAAAAAATAATAAAAGCAAAAATTAACTTAATCTGAAAACTAACTGTAATTACATAGACATTTAAAACTTAAGACTCCTTTAGCTTTTGATCAGACCCTTTTAAGTAAGAGTCTAGACTAAAACCCATGAAGAAAAGTCTCTTGAATTCCACCAATCATTAATATTACTGAATAATAGTATCTATTAATAGTACTGAATAATAGTCTTATTAATAGTATCTATTAAATTTGGTAGAAGTCATATTCTCTGTAATTGGAATGCTCACCACTACCTGAATAATGGAACACAAAAAAATAAAAATAATAGAGTCCTTACTCTGTTTCTCAGAACTCCAAACGGTCCTTAGTCCATCCAGCTTCTTGCTTTCCCTATCTTTTTTTTTTCCTTCCTCTTCACAGGTTTATGCTTATTTATACTAGCATTAATGAATATTGTTTTACCAGGATTAGTGTCCTAGCTATATGCCTAGGTTGTGAAGTGCTTGCCACATCTCCCCCACTTGCCAACTTATAATTGGTGTACCTCATCCTTACCTGACTACTCATCTATCTAAAGTCTTGCATTGAGAAATGGATTTTAACTTATTCCTTATCAACACAAAGATAAACAAATGTGTAGATGCTGGAGACTTCCAGATTTATCCCATTTATATTTTTAATATATGTTTATATATATATTATATATGTGTGTATAAGACATATCCATTCCCCTATTATATTATTATTATTATTATTAATCTATTATATAGCCTAGTTATCACACTCTACCTCCCTTAAAAGAATTTCGTCCTCGAAATTAACGTACCTGATTATAGAAGAGATACGGGTATTTCTCCTTCATTTCTGCTTCAAGCTCCCACGAAGCTTCATTTTCCTCGTGTTGATTCCATTGTATCTTTACCAACGCAATTTCTTTATTCCGAAGTTGCTTTATCCCTTTATCAAGAACTCGAATTGGTCTTTCTGCATAGGTGGCATTGTCTGATAATTCGATGTCCTCAAAATCTATGACATGCGTTGGATCATGTATGTACTTCCTTAGCATTGATACATGGAAGACATTGTGAACTCCCGATAGTTGAGGTGGTAATGCGAGTCGGTATGCTACCGATCCAATTCTTTCTAGAATCTCAAATGGACCAATAAATCTGGGTGATAATTTTCCTCTTTTCTTCCCAAAACGTACGACCCCTCGAGTGGGTGATACTTTAAGTAGTACTTTATCACCAACCTCAAATTCTAAATCTTTCCTTCGACGGTCCGCATAACTCTTTTGTCGGCTTTGGGCGGTGCGCAAACGATCTCTAATGACTGATATTTTCTCAGAAGTCTCCTTAACAAGATCTGGTCCAAGTATTGCCTTATCTCCCACCTCTGTCCAACATGTGGGCGATCTACAGGGTCGTCCATACAAAGCCTCAAATGGCGCCATCTCAATGATGGACTGATAACTATTATTATAGGCAAATTCCACTAATGCCAAGTGAGTTTCCCATGCTCCTTTAAAATCCAACACACATGCTCGTAACATGTCTTCCACTATACGAATCACTCGCTCTGTTTGTCCATCCGTTTGTGGGTGGAAAGCAGTACTTAGCTTAAGTGTCGTACCTAATGCTTTCTGTAGACTAGTCCAGAATTTAGAGGTGAAGCGTGGATCACGATCAGATACAATTGATACCGGTATACCATGGAATCGGATAATTTCTTGGAGATATATCCTACTCATCCTATCAATTGAGTATGTGATGTTATAAGGAATGAAATGTGCGGATTTGGTTAATCGATCTACAACTACCCAAATCGCATCATGTCCTTGTCTTGTCCTTGGCAGTCCCGTGACAAAATCCATGGTCACATGTTCCCACTTCCATTCGGGAATAGGCAAGGGTTGTAGTAGTCCCGATGGTTTTTGTTGTTCAGCTTTTACTTGTTGACATGTGAAGCATTTTGACACAAATTCTGCTATATCACGTTTCATACCCTCCCACCAGAAATGCCTTTTAAGATCCTTATACATCTTTGTGCCTCCAGGGTGTACAGTAAATTTTGAACGATGAGCTTCTTCTAATATTTCCTTTCTCATATCAACCAAGTTTGGTACACAGAGCCTCCCTCGAAATCTAAGCCCTCCATCATTTCCAGTACACCATTCAGATGGTTCTCTTGCCATCATTTTTGAAAACCACTTCTGCAACTCCTGATCTTGACCTTGCAACTGTAAAATCTTGTCGACCAATATCGGTTGAACTGTTATAGTGTACAAGAAATTCCTCAGTCCTTGAATTGTAAGTTGAACATTAAATTCTGCTAACGTCTCAAGCATGTACCACTCTCGTATCATAAGAGAAGCAATGAAACCTTTAGGCTTGCGACTTAGTGCATCAGCAACTACATTTGCTTTGCCTGGGTGGTACTGAAGGGAAAAATCATAGTCCTTTAAGAGTTCCATCCATCTCCGTTGTCTCATATTCAACTCTTTTTGTGAAAATAAGTACTTTAGGCTCTTGTGATCAGAAAACAGATCAAATTTTTCTCCGTACAAATAATGCCTCCATATTTTTAGAGCAAATACCACTGCAGCAAGCTCTAAGTCATGCGTGGGATAATTAAGCTCATGTGGTTTAAGTTGTCGAGACCCATAAGCTACTACCATATTATCCTGCATTAGAACGCAACCTAATCCTTGATGTGAGGCGTCACTATAGATAGTGAACTTAACTCCACTTTTTGGAAAGGCTAAGATAGGTGCACTTGTCAATCTTTCCTTTAGTTCTTGAAATGCCCTTTCACAATTACTATCCCAAATGTACTTCGTGTCCTTTCGAGTCAATCGAGTTAATGGTGCAGCTATTCGTGAAAATCCCTCTACAAACCTCCGGTAATATCCAGCTAACCCAAGGAAACTTCTAATTTCTGAAGGTGTCATAGGTTTTCCCCAATTTAAATAGCCTCAATCTTAGATGGGTCCACTGAAATTCCATCCTTAGAAACAACATGGCCTAAGAATTTAACCCGATCTAACCAAAATTCACATTTCTCAAACTTAGCATATAGCTTATGCTTGCGTAATGTTTCAAGTGCAACACGTAAGTGTTGTTCGTGTTCTTCCCTCGACTTTGAATAAATCAAGATATCATCAATAAATACAACAATAAATTGATCCAAGTACGGGCGAAAGACTCGATTCATTAGATCCATGAAAACTGCAGGTGCATTTGTCAATCCAAAGGGTAATACCAAAAATTCATAATGTCCGTAACGCGTCCTAAATGCCGTTTTTGAGATATCCTCGCTTCTCACCAAGAGTTGATGATATCCGGATCTTAAGTCAATCTTAGAGAACATCGTAGCACCTTGTAACTGATCAAATAGGTCATCGATCCTAGGCAAAGGATATTTATTCTTGATAGTGACTCTATTGAGTTCACGATAATCGATACATAATCGAAGTGATCCGTCCTTTTTCCTTACAAACAATACTGGCGCTCCCCACGGGGACGAACTTAGTCTAATAAAGCCTCGACCTTCCAAATCTTGGAGTTGTTTCTTTAACTCTTGCATTTCAAGTGGTGCCATACGATATGGTGTCTTTGAGATCGGAGGTGTATTAGGTACCAAATCGATACAAAAGTCAATTTCTCTCTTGGGAGGTAGTCCCAGTACCTCACCAAATATATCCTTGAATTCACCTACTATGGGGATCTGAGAAATTAGAAATTCCTCACTCACATCTTCAAGATGAGATAATATTCTAGTGATAAAAGAATCTCCAATTTGATGACAATGAAAAATGTATGGTTGTTGCTCAGGGCTAGAAAAAGTAATGGTCTTCTTATGACAATCTAACAAAGCACGATATGTAGTAAGCCAGTCCATACCAAGAATTACGTCAAATTGGCCCATTGTGAGTACAACCAAATTAGCAGGCATCACTCTCGGCCCAAAGCTTACTAAGCAACCTCCACATATACGATCAAGTATTATCGTACTTCCTAGAGGTGTGGCAATAGGTAAAGGGGGGTCTAGATATTCAGATACTATACCCAAACTCTGCATAAATCTAGTTGATATAAATGAATGTGTAGCACCTGTATCAAATAAGACTCTTGCATGAGTATTGTAAATAGATAGTGTACCTTCAACACTTGCTTGTTCTGGAACTACAGCGTAAACTCTCGCCTGACCACCTGGTGGTGCTGGGTTATTCCTCTTTGGTTTCCTACAATCTTTGCTGTAATGACCTGGCTCACCACAATTATAGCATACGCCTCGTGCATTCTGCCTCTCTTTACAATCTCGAGCTAAATGGCCCGGTTTCCCGCAATTATAGCAAACTCCCCTTGGTCCTATCGGTGCTACAATTGGTGTAGGTGCTCTAGTTTTCTCAACTACCATTTCCATCCTTTGCTTCTTTCTAGGGTTATTGTTATTCCTCCAGTTCCGACCTCCTTGTTGCACAACCTTTCCCTTGTTCTTACTTTCCATTTCCTTCTTGTATTCCCGATTATTTTCTTCCTGAAGCAACGCCTCCACAACCATCTCTTCGTATGTCCTATGACCTCCAATAACCATTCTTCGAATAGATGGTGTCAGTCCTTTTGCAAATTTTCTGGCACGTCGCTCAGATGTGTCTATCAAATGAGGGGCATATCGAGACAATGCTTCAAATTTATTTTGATACTCTGTCACCGACATTTCTCCTTGCTTCAATTCTATAAACTCCATCTCCCGACGTTCCCTTTCAATATCTGGAAAGTATTTCTCAAAAAATTTTACCTTAAATTCTTCCCAGGTCATCTGTTTTGCAGCTTCCACTCCAATAGTAGTTTTGGTCAATTCCCACCAATTCCTTGCACCCTCTACTAATTGGAATACTCCAAGCTTACGTTTGTCCGTTTCAGTACAATTGAAAACTTCAAATATATCCTCAAGTTGTCGCACCCATTGCTCAGCCTTAGCGGGTTCAGCAGTTCCAGCAAACTTTTCCGGATGTAAAGCTAGGAACCGCTTTATTTGATTATCAACAGTTGCTGGTGGAGTCCGTTGAGCATTCATCTGCTCCATTTGACGCACAAATGCCCCAACCACGTCAGCGGAATCAGCGATGTTTCCTGTCCTACTTTGTCCATTTCCTAGTGAATCTGCCATTACCTTCTAGAAGAAATATAAACACTTGTCAGATATGTTTGAAATAATATTTTTTTTTCCAACACACATTAATTAGATTATCACTTTAAGACAATAAAAGAGAAACAACATAATTACACTAACTTCATATTTATTTATACACATAAACCTGGTTACAAAAGGTGAAGTTTGAGCTCAAAAAGTGTCCTCAGAGGACAGTTACAGCATACCACACCTATCTACATAACTACAGGTCAAAAGAGGTGGTAAGGTAACTAGCTGCAACTTCCTTCCTTTTACTATTTCAGTCCAAAAACAAGATAGTGATTCATCTCCTCTATCCTAGTCTAGGCCTCACTCGTCTAGCCATGTTGGAACTGGTGATTGACGCAGTAGATGCTGACGATGACAAGTCTACGGGATGAACTGATGCTGGTGCCTGAGCATGTGGTGGCTGCACTGGTGATGGTAGTGGGGGTGAGGGTGGGTGAGCTATATGATCTTCTGCCACCAATCGCTCTTGGATTTCATAAAAAGTTGGACAATATGACAACTCTAGTGCCAATCGTGAAGCACGTTGTTTGGCTTGTAAGTTATGCCTGTAGTAACCCGTGTTTTCATGTTTAAATTGACGATTTAGACTTCGTGTGCGATTTTAGCGAAAATTGGTCACAGGGGTATTTTGGTCATTTTTTTCAATTTTATAAGTCATGAACTAAAAATATATTTTTTTGGGAAAAGTTGCGTGAGATTAAATGATTTGGTATTCGTGTTGGAAGTTAAGATTTTTCGAGTCATATTTAAAATTAAATCTAATATTTTCTCTTTTAATTTTAACAGTAGCAGAATTTTGTTTTCAGATTTTTGTTAGGAAAACGAAGGAAATTTAAGGTTCTGCCCGCGTTGTCGCAAGCAAAACTCGATTCTGCACACTTTTCGTCTAATGCAATTTTCTCAGATTCTGCACCGTTTGGGCAGAAAATGAGGATTACAGTAGCAGTTTTTAGAATGCTACCAATTAATTAGAAGTTAGTGGATTGTTAGGCCAATGTCTCTAAGTGGAGTTATAGGTGCATTAGTGTATGTTTACATCATCTTGCATATTCCTTATAAACTATCAATCAATTAGAAGTTAGTGGATTGTTAGGCCAATGTCTCTAAGTGGAGTTATAGGTGCATTAGTGTATGTTTACATCATCTTGCATATTCCTTATAAACTACCCATTAATTAGAAGTTAGTGGTTAATAAGTGGATTGTTAGGCCATTGTCTCCAAGTGGAAGCTTGGCTATTTATACACTCACATACTCTCTCAAACACACACATTCTACACTTCTAGCATAGAGAGCTTGAAAGAGTCACATAGAGAGAGATTTATATATATACACACAATTATAGATATACATACACCTCGAGTTATTAGAAGAAGAAGAAGAAGAAGAAGAAGAGAAGTGTTTGGGAGTTGCTCAACATCATTTATAGGTACCGGGTTGTGTACAATATGCTTTCTAAATTCTCCGGAGTATTTCTTTGTTATCTCTACTTGTACTCTTTTTGCAGTTATGTTGTGTTTTCATTTGGAATCAATGAGTATGTGTTTATTGCTAAGTGCTATGGGACTAAAGGGTCATGAGCAAGGAGCACCTACCAACAGTCCAACAGGCCTCAGGGACCGAGGAATGGTGACGGGTGAGGTGAGGTGAGGTGGCTCTTGCTATGTGATCAAGAGGAACCTGGTATGATGCTATTGGTATGAGCGTTTGGGTAGTGTGAGCAGTTGGGTTGTGAGACTGGTCAATTGATTTGATGTCGTTCTATGTATTTGATTGTCATTATCCTTTTGAGCCTTTATTATTCATGTCATATTGTATACTTCCCGGTATGGTTTTTAGATGCAGGCAGTGCCGGTAACCGAAGCCTAGAAGGGAGATAAGGTTAAGGATGATATAGGAGATCCGTGGAGAATATGGACCTGCTGGGAGTTTTAAAGAAATTTTGTATTTTTATTTTAAAGAATCAAGTGTGATTTATTTAATTTTTCAATGGAAATACGCTTATTTTTGCGGGGCGTCACAAATGGTATCAGAGCCTGTCCCCAGCCGGAAATGTAGGACTAAGTCAAGGTTAGATAGTCTACATCGCCTGGGAGGAGTCAGAGAAGGTTAAAAAAAAAAAAAAAAAAAAAATTTGTTATTTTATAAAACAAAATATGCTATATTTGTTTTAAACATTATTTTAAGAAATTTATGAAGTTATTTACCAAATGCTTTTATCTCTAGATTTCGGGACGAAATCTCTATTAAGGAGGGTAGATTGTAGTAACCCGTGTTTTCATGTTTAAATTGACGATTTAGACTTCGTGTGCGATTTTAGCGAAAATTGGTCACAGGGGTATTTTGGTCATTTTTTTCAATTTTATAAGTCATGAACTAAAAATATATTTTTTTGGGAAAAGTTGCGTGAGATTAAATGATTTGGTATTCGTGTTGGAAGTTAAGATTTTTCGAGTCATATTTAAAATTAAATCTAATATTTTCTCTTTTAATTTTAACAGTAGCAGAATTTTGTTTTCAGATTTTTGTTAGGAAAACGAAGGAAATTTAAGGTTCTGCCCGCGTTGTCGCAAGCAAAACTCGATTCTGCACACTTTTCGTCTAATGCAATTTTCTCAGATTCTGCACCGTTTGGGCAGAAAATGAGGATTACAGTAGCAGTTTTTAGAATGCTACCAATTAATTAGAAGTTAGTGGATTGTTAGGCCAATGTCTCTAAGTGGAGTTATAGGTGCATTAGTGTATGTTTACATCATCTTGCATATTCCTTATAAACTATCAATCAATTAGAAGTTAGTGGATTGTTAGGCCAATGTCTCTAAGTGGAGTTATAGGTGCATTAGTGTATGTTTACATCATCTTGCATATTCCTTATAAACTACCCATTAATTAGAAGTTAGTGGTTAATAAGTGGATTGTTAGGCCATTGTCTCCAAGTGGAAGCTTGGCTATTTATACACTCACATACTCTCTCAAACACACACATTCTACACTTCTAGCATAGAGAGCTTGAAAGAGTCACATAGAGAGAGATTTATATATATACACACAATTATAGATATACATACACCTCGAGTTATTAGAAGAAGAAGAAGAAGAAGAAGAAGAGAAGTGTTTGGGAGTTGCTCAACATCATTTATAGGTACCGGGTTGTGTACAATATGCTTTCTAAATTCTCCGGAGTATTTCTTTGTTATCTCTACTTGTACTCTTTTTGCAGTTATGTTGTGTTTTCATTTGGAATCAATGAGTATGTGTTTATTGCTAAGTGCTATGGGACTAAAGGGTCATGAGCAAGGAGCACCTACCAACAGTCCAACAGGCCTCAGGGACCGAGGAATGGTGACGGGTGAGGTGAGGTGAGGTGGCTCTTGCTATGTGATCAAGAGGAACCTGGTATGATGCTATTGGTATGAGCGTTTGGGTAGTGTGAGCAGTTGGGTTGTGAGACTGGTCAATTGATTTGATGTCGTTCTATGTATTTGATTGTCATTATCCTTTTGAGCCTTTATTATTCATGTCATATTGTATACTTCCCGGTATGGTTTTTAGATGCAGGCAGTGCCGGTAACCGAAGCCTAGAAGGGAGATAAGGTTAAGGATGATATAGGAGATCCGTGGAGAATATGGACCTGCTGGGAGTTTTAAAGAAATTTTGTATTTTTATTTTAAAGAATCAAGTGTGATTTATTTAATTTTTCAATGGAAATACGCTTATTTTTGCGGGGCGTCACAATGCCGAACAACCAGTCTTTGAGTAGTTGGCATATAAAACCTTCTCCTCTGGCCAACCCTATCAATTTCCTGGTGCAATATGGCAACTGCATCTCTAAATGTGGTGCTATCATACTCGTCTCTGTCTCCAGGTGTGATCCTACCAAGGTGAGAATAATGAAAGCCTCCCCAACTGTCATTGCTATTGAAGCTATCCATTATGTCCTGCCAAAACTTAAGATATTAGTAACATAACTTAACTGAGATTTCTAATACATCTAAATAGACATGTAACTTAGCTCTGATACCAAAAATTGTCACGCCCCTAATTAACAGATAATAATCCGTTGTGTGATAAAATGGAGCGATGACTGATAAGGAGATTACGTGCCAGATCATACATTATTTATCATTCCAAGTAGAATATTACATCAGTGCGAACTAACTATTGTACCACACTAACTTCACACTAAAACAGTTTATCGTACAATATTAGCTTCAAAACTTTTATTTATTTTACACAACTCTCATGACTTTATTCCTTTCCACGACTCACAGGCGAGCTTCCACGTACCCGCTATCCGTTCTTGGGTCCTGCAATGTTTTGGTATAACTACCATGAGCTTTACGCCCAGTAAGGAAAATCTATTTTATTTTCAAACTTTATTAATCACCGTACATATGCTCACGTAAACAGAATAAGTTTAACCAGTTGCTTTTATTTAACAACTTGCACATGTAAAACATACCTGTGTATCTCATCCACATTACCTGCAAAATTAACATCTCACACAAAAGTTACGGTGAGTATTCACTTTAATTGCACATACTTAGCCCAGCTCAAGTATGTACAATTCTATGGCCACAGCACCCCAGCCCCGCTCGCAAGGTGTATACTATCCACCAGCCCAGCTCGAAATGGAGTAGCATATTAGTGCACTAACTGTAGGACTGTCTTAGTCCCAGCCATTTTCTCACAGACTATCGTAGTCCCTCATTATTCAAAAGGCCTCGGCCTTAACCAAATATGTGAATCAATAGAATAATTGTGCATGCATAACAATTAGGTTGATATAATGACACGTCAAAGTATGTCAATTTCCAGTGCTAAAAAAAAACAATAATAACATATGATATAAGGTAGAGATTAAGCAGCAGAAAAGAAAATAGGTTGTCTTTTGAATCCCCATTCTATTTCATTTATTTATTCAAGTTAGTTTGTGATAAACAGCGGGTTGCCAAAATACTAAATTCCTAATTCGATCCCCACCATTTAGGCCAACCAAACAACCCCTAAGGATATCTTCCTTCATTGGGTCAGATTGGCTATAATAAAAAAACAAAGAAAAAGAAAAAAACTAACAATACTAGCCACTGACCTAGCACTCTTTTGGGTTTTAATAAAAAAAATATGCTGCTGACAAGAGTTGAACATGAGACCTTATCATTACTAGTTCCTAGTACAGACCACCAGACCAAAGCCAACTTCATTAACAAAGGGTGTAAATATATGTATATGTAATATATGTTCAGACACCCCTACCCAGACCAATAGGGCCACGAGCTATCACGCTGGCGACCCTCCAGTCATCTTATCCAGCGAATTCCACTGGAAAGTCGCAAACCCCAGCCAAGTATTAAATCGGACCCACCTCCTTACCTATTCCTTAATGGATTTGAGTGATTCTTGGTAATATTTCCCTCTAAATTTCCACATTAAGAAAAAAATAATAAAAGCAAAAATTAACTTAATCTGAAAACTAACTGTAATTACATAGACATTTAAAACTTAAGACTCCTTTAGCTTTTGATCAGACCCTTTTAAGTAAGAGTCTAGACTAAAACCCATGAAGAAAAGTCTCTTGAATTCCACCAATCATTAATATTACTGAATAATAGTATCTATTAATAGTACTGAATAATAGTCTTATTAATAGTATCTATTAAATTTGGTAGAAGTCATATTCTCTGTAATTGGAATGCTCACCACTACCTGAATAATGGAACACAAAAAAAATAAAAATAATAGAGTCCTTACTCTGTTTCTCAGAACTCCAAACGGTCCTTAGTCCATCCAGCTTCTTGCTTTCCCTATCTTTTTTTTTTCCTTCCTCTTCACAGGTTTATGCTTATTTATACTAGCATTAATGAATATTGTTTTACCAGGATTAGTGTCCTAGCTATATGCCTAGGTTGTGAAGTGCTTGCCACATCTCCCCCACTTGCCAACTTATAATTGGTGTACCTCATCCTTACCTGACTACTCATCTATCTAAAGTCTTGCATTGAGAAATGGATTTTAACTTATTCCTTATCAACACAAAGATAAACAAATGTGTAGATGCTGGAGACTTCCAGATTTATCCCATTTATATTTTTAATATATGTTTATATATATATTATATATGTGTGTATAAGACATATCCATTCCCCTATTATATTATTATTATTATTATTAATCTATTATATAGCCTAGTTATCACAATAGAGGTCTGGTGTGGCGTTGGTGGTGAACTACAGAGGTATGGTGGTGGTGGTGATAGTCGCTAGGGGGTCTAGTGTGGTGGTGTTCGCCGGAGGTCAGACAAGCTCAGGCGAAGTCGCCGGAGCTCAGGGGAAGTTGCCGGAGCTCAGACGATGTCATGGTGGTGGTCGCCGGAGCTCAGGCGAGGTCGCCGGAGGTGATGGTGGTGTTGCTTATGTTTTTGTCACTGTGGTGCAAAATCTTAGGGGTATTTGTGTCAAAGTAGCAAGGTATAGACATAATACTACAACCTTTTTCTAACTGGACTAAAACTACAATATTTCTCTTAATTTGGTTTAATTGCTAATTGTCCCAATGGATAACCCTGATTCTGTGAGCAAGCTGAGGCCTACTAGTCATTATGATGTTAATTACAAAATATTGACTAAAGTCCTCACTAATAGAATAAGACCTCACCTTAATAACCTGATTAATTGTAATCAAGCCAGTTTTATCCCTGGTAGAAATGTCAAAGATAATATTATTGCTACTCAAGAAATCATACACACTCTGAAGCACAAAAAAGGTAAGAAAGTTGGTGTGATTCTGAAAATTGATCTGGAAAAAGCTTACGATAGATTTGATTGGGACTTGACTGGAACTTTCTTAGGGCTACTTTACTTGCTTTCAATTTTCCCCCTAATTGGATCAGCCTTTTAATGAATTGTGTCTCTACTGCTTCGTTGTTTGTCCTGCTCAATGGAACTCCTCTGGACCCCATTCTCCTCTCTTTGTCCTGGCTATGGAAATTCTTTCTACAATGATTAATGATAAAGTTGTGAAAGGGAAGTGGAAGGGGCTCAAAGCTTCGAAAGGAGGCCCCATTTTAACTCATCTTTTTTTTGCCGATGAATTGATTATTTTTGTTGAGGCAACGGAGAAGAATTGCGAGACCATCATGGATATTCTAAAATCTTTCTGTTGTATTTCGGGTCAAAAAATCAATTTTGTTAAATCTAAAATTTATTTTTCTAATAGTACATATAGCAGCCTTGCTCGTTCTCTCTGCAGAAATTGTGGTATCTCTTGTACAACCGACCTTGGGAAGTACCTGGGTGTCCCACTCCTCCACTCGAGGGTTGGGCGAAACCATTTTAGTGAACAGATCACTAAAATTCAGAAAAAGCTCTCTGTTTGGAAGTCTAAGACTTTGTCTATTGCTGGTAGGTGCACGCTTATTAAATCTACCATGGCTACCATTCCCACTCATTTGATGCAGACTACGCTTGTTCCTTTTAACATTTGTGACAGATTGGATAAACTTAATCGTGATTTCTTGTGGGGTGATAATCCTAATTCTAAAAAGATTCACTTGGTTAATTGGTACACTGTTTGCAGCAAGAAAGACTCCGGAAGCCTTGGTATAAGGAAAAGTAGAGATATGAATTTGGCCCTTCTGTCTAAGCTAGGATGGCAAATTCTCTCAGGGAAGAACTCTAACTCGGTTAATATTATCAAAGCTAAATACCTCAAAGATGATAATATAAGCTGATGGTTTAAAAAGAATAGAATGTCCAACACCTAGAGATGAATTATGGCAGCAAAATAGGTCCTTGTTAAGGGGACCAAATGGGTTGTTGGTAATGGTGCCAAAATCTCTCTTTAGGACAATTGGTGGTGTGGGAATGAACCTCTCCAAGACAGCCTTAATCTTGTTAACCCCCCTCCTCTCAAGGTGAATAGCATTATCGAAGAGGATGGAAAGTGGAATATTAATTCCATTGACCACTTCCTGGATGCTAATACCAGAATTGCCATTTAGTCCTCCCATCTTTCCTCTAGCACTACCTTTTTTTATTTTCCTTCTTGGGCTTGGTCAGGTAATGGTAAGTTTAGCTCCAATTAAGAGTTCAGTTTTATATCTAGTCATAACCTTGGTATTAATTCCTGCGATTGGAAATTCATCTGGAAATTGAAAATCCCCAATAAGCTTAAATTTTTCTTGTGGACTTGCTTCCTCAATAGATTACCTACTAATTTGTTGAGAGCTGATAGACACATTGTCCAGGACCCCCTCCTGTGTGAGATGTAATACTTAGGCCGAAAGCACCATTCATGTTCTTCGTGACTGCCCTAAAGCCACTACTATTTGGAATGCCATTCAAATTGGTAACCCCACCTTGAGTCCTGACCCCCTCTGGGCTTAAGGACTAGCTCTCGCTTAATCTACAGTATACTTTGCTGTGTAATATCACTAGTATTCCTCGGGTTGTGGTGTTTGTTTCAGGTGCTTGGCATATTTGGAAGGAGAGAAATAATGAGATTTTCAACCATATTATTACTCCTCATCATATTACCATTAACAAACTTCGTACTTTTGCTAGTGAAATCTATCTTGCTTTTAAGCTGGAAGCTAGTCAAGTCTCCAATTGTATCAAGCCCCCATTAATTGGTCTGTCCCTCCTACAGGATCTATGAAGCTGAACACGAATGGGAGTTGTAGAAGGAACCCTAGATATGGTGGGCTCGGAGGCCTTCTGAGGGACAATGCTGGTGATTGGATATGTGGCTACTATGATCATATCTCTACCTGTACGAGCTTGGAAGCGGAGCTCCTGAGTATTCGGGGGGGGGGGGCTGGAACTGATTCTCGACAGAGACATCCATAATGTAGTAGTTGAAACTGATGCTAAGGTGGCTATGCAACTAATCAAGGAGAAAGATTAGAGTCATCCTCTTCATGCAATCATTGAGGACTGTTGTACGTGTTATGCTTGATAGATGTGGTGGCAAGCTAATCCATACTCTTAGGGAATGAAACAAATGCGCTGACTTCTTTGCTAACTTACGTGCTGATAGTAGTGATAATACCTTCTTTTTTGACACCCCGCTGTGGGGTTAAATCTCTTGTTGCTTTCTAATACCTCTGGGACTGCCTATCCCAGAGGAGACTAATTTGTTTTGTGCTTTTCCTTCTTAACAAAAAAAAAAAAAAAGAATGGATTAAATTTTAGGGAGATGATCTTAGGTGCACTGGGTAAGTGTAACTCCACAGGTCAGAGGGACGAGGTCGAGTCAGTGGGGCAGCTTGCAGATATTTTAGGCTTAAAAGCTCAGTGCACTTACCCGGTATACCTAAGATCCTCTTCCTCCAATTTTAAATGTACAAAAAACAAGGGGGGGGGGGGGGGGGGGGGGGGGGGGCAAATTAATGTGGCAGTGTGGCAAGGTAAACAACTTTTTAACTAATCCCACTGTATTAGATCTGGCCCCACTACCACATCATTTGAGAAGCACTTTTGGGATAAAAATATAGCAAGCATAGCATTACTATATTTTCCTTTTGGGATTAAAACCAAATGAGCCTGCAAATTACCTGTTTTTATAAAGAGTAGTGCTACACACACACTTTTTGACACCCAACTTTAAATGCATGCACCATGTGCTGTATAAGTGGTGCACATAAAAGAGTAAAAATTCAAATAGCGCAAGGTACATGTGTTTAAAGCATAGTGTGTCAAAAAGTGTGTGTGCCAAACATTTCCCTTTAATAAAGTTTCCAAGTCTAATCCTTAGATCTTGAAAGAAAACATGAAAAAATAAAAATAAATAAAATAAATTCACCCAAAATGCCCAAGAATTGAAAAAGTTATTGTCCTTAATACAAACAGATAATACTACTTGTTGCAGACAGATAAAATCTCAAAATCAAGCTACAACTTAACTTTTTTATAAAAAAATTTAAGTCCAATGCATAGATCTCGAGGATATACATGAAATACAAAATAATAATAAAAAATCATCCAAAAAGGCAAAAAACAATTGAGAAAATTATGGTTGTTTTTGTCAATGTTACATGTCAGCCAACAGATAATATTGTCTATTTTGATAGATAAAATCAAATCACGATGTCCCAAATTACATTTTTTTGGGGGGTACAATTTTCAAGTCCAATGCGTAGATATTGACCAAATACATGAAATCCAAAAAAAAAATTTACTTAAAAATACTAAAATATGAGTATGCTATAGTGGTTTAAAGTTGACAAATAATATTAAGTTAGACATTTTTTTGTCAGAAAAACTTCCAGCGAGAGGATTTTCACTAAATAACAAAAGTGGCGAGGGGCTTTTTAAAAAAAAATGCCAAATCATGTTTTGGCTAATATTAATCCACCTAATTGAGGTGTCTATCACCAAATTTCTTAAGCTTGAGAATAATGATATTATTCTCAAAGTTGAATCTCAAATTTGCTTCCAAATACTTTACCAACTGTACCACATTTATTGGTATGTGGTACTATCAACCACTATCACATTATGTTAAAGTATTTGGTATCCAATTCGAAATTCAGATTTAGGAAGCATACACAAATGTTCATTACCTGGCGGAGACTTGAATTAAGTTGGTATTAGCCGTAGACAACTTCTTGAATTAGGAAGCACAAGATTCGTCATTTTTCTTTGAGTAATGTTTTGCTTCCCAAATTCTATCTCAAAAGTGCTTACCAAATGATGTGGCAGTGGGGCCAAGTCTAATACAGTGGGACCAGTTGAATTTTGATTGGAAGTTATTTGCCTGACCCCATTGCCATATCATTTGGAAAGCACTTTAGGATAAAAATTTGGGAACCATAGCATTACTCTTTTTCTTTATTGGATTCTATTTGGAGACTTTAGTAGGACCATTTTCGTAAAAATTGTAGGTTTCAACTTTCAACCAATGAACTCATAGACTCCGAGTTAAGCATGTCAAACATTGTCACACACGTCCAGGAAAATCTACTCATTTTAAATGCATAATTAAATTATGAAAATTGTTAATGTTGTTTTAATAATTATGAATGTGGTTGACCGTGGTTCAACGGAATGTGTCTGTTGAGGACACAGTAATCAAATAATTGTATGGTATTGGAATGATTAAATAATATTTATGTGATTAAATGTTATTTGACTTTATCTGGTATTTATGAATAGTAAATATACCTGTGTAGTGTATTTACTAGTAGTTTTGCTCTTATTTAAGACCATTTTAGGTATTGTAGTATTAACGTAAATGAAATATTGCATAAAAAGTAGGTTGTTTAGAAATTTCAAGGAAATATTTTTCAGAACGTAATTACGGTGACAAATAGAACTTAGACTAAAACTTTTATGATTTAGAGATTTTCACTCGTGAAACGATAACTTAGACGTTTAAGACATTTTGGGGAATAATTGAAATTTTAGAGAACTCGCTAGGAGTTCAACGCAATTTTGGAAAGTCGAGCCTATATATAGAATGAGATGTGATATTTTCATTTTACAAATTTTCTTCCTAACCTAAGTGAGAGCAAGAGAGGGAGATAAGAGATTTCTGTGACTTTAGGTTTCACGACACTAAACGACGAGCTTCCATCCATCAGATTTCGTCCTCATTTATATTTTTGGAATTCTCGAGGTAAAAGCTACGTTTTGATGTGCATAAGGCCTTCTTTGGCAAATTATTTCTCAAAATCTAATTTTGAAAAATTGGGAAAAACTATGTAAAACTTGTAGGTTTTGCTCGTCCTCGGATATTTAGCTCAGTGTTGATAACCTAGAGATTCCCTTAAAGTTATCGGAGCTTTACATACAGTATGAATTCTAAACCTATGTTTATAGGAAAATTCAATGATTTAAGTATCAAGTATGACATTGTGAATCCAGGCAAAATTCATGTTGTTAGTCTTGAATTACTTTAAGGCATTGTTTATGTATGTTTTGATGATGACAAACATAATGATAATAGCATGGTCTTATCTGTTATATTCTAATCTATTATCAAGTCATTTTCATTGTGCTAATCTCTTGAACTATACTCTTAAATGTTCTAACTTTCTATGTTTAATTGAGATAGCATATGGTGAAGCCCAAGAGTGATTGAGCTCAACAAGGATCAAGCTTGAAGATTTGAAGATCTTTCATCCTTAGTTGAAGACTAGGTGTACTTGTAAAAGCATTTTGATTATCACTCATAAAGGGTTTAAAGGTTTAAAACTTGGATAAACTTTTCAAAAACAAGAAAACTATTTTTCAAAAGAAAAACAGTCGACTGGACTTTCTCCCAGTTGATAGGGCCTTTCAATTTTTAGTCGATCGGACCCCCTTTAAGTTGACTGGTTTCTGTAAGAAAAATAGAGGTTTTGCTTTACCACTTTCAGTCGACCTAACCACTTGTTAGTCGACTGAAAAAGGCATCAGTCGACTGGGTCGCGGCATCAATCGGCTGGATTGTGCAGTTTTTGCATAGCGGCTAGTTTTCTTTCAAGGCCAAATATTTACCATTTTGCCACTAACGACTATAATCTTTCTTGGCTTATAAATAAATGTTTTTCCAAAACTTTTAAAGCTGATCAATCAATTGGAAAACATCTATTTCAATCACACAACTTGTTGATTCTTAATCATGTTCATTGAGCCCTAGTTGTGTGAATTAATCAATTTGTTCTAGTCTTTCATTTGTATATCTTTGAGAGAGCAAATTGTAGTGAGCTTTTAATTGTATTATCCAATCTAGAGAGAGAGCTCAACTTGTACTTCAATTATTTGTAAAAGAGTGAGGGTTAGTAACCCTTGTGTGCAAAGAAGAGGTGTTCTTCTTTAGGAGAGATTGAAGGCTCTTGTAACGGTTTGGTGCACACCGGTGAAGTATACCAAGATGATTTGGTCTAAACCTACAAGTAGATTGATAAAGGAATCCTCAAGAGGTGTTCTTGAGGGGTGGACGTAGGCCGCGGTGTGCGGATTGCCGAACCACTTGAAAACTCGGTTTACAAGTGTCTCTTCCCTTCTCTCTTTACTTTATTGTTTGTGATTGTGTTTAATTTTCTATTAAGTTATAAAAAGGTTAATTTTCCGCTAAAACCTTATTCACCCCCCCCCCCCCCCCCCCTCCCCCCCTCCTCTAAGGTTTCTATATTTGGACCAACACATGTGTTAGCTTAGTCCCATTAATTAAGCTCGTGTATATTTATGAAAAGCATGTCAATATGATTACGTGAGCATGCTAGGTAATTATGTGGGTCAAAGGGGGGATTTATACAATTTTATCCGGAGTAATCTTCTCGATGTTTTTGAATTTTAGTAGCGATGGCTACTGTGCATGTTTTAAGGTTTAGACTTGCCAGGGCACTTGAATGCAATAGTTTTAGGCTTCAACTTGTCATTGGCATCGCAGTTTAAGACTTCGACTTGCTAGTACTGGATAAATGCATATTTTTCTTCTTAGAGACTAGCTAATGTGACTGATTATATAAAAGCATGAATTGTCATATATGCATTCATTTAGAATTGTTCACTAAGCATATAGCTGAGCAGTGGAGATTTACTCCATTGCAGGTAAGAAGAAGAAAGGACAGAAGAAGTGAGAAGAATGAGGCCGATGGGATGCTGGGATCATTTCTTGTCTATATTTTTTTCCCATTCCAATGATGTAATATGAGTTTTAGTTAGAACAATGCTCTTAACTTGGAAACCTCAGAACAGATATGTAATGTTGTAATATGTGGTAAATCTCTTTTGGTTATGTTTGAATGTATCCAAACTCTTGAGCCACGTTTTGGATGCTCAACTCATCAAATTCATATTTTGGGAATGCTTTACAATGTTTAAATGAGTTGTACAAGTGTTGATTCGAATTGGTTGAGTGATACTTAGGAAAAATCCAACAAGTAGGGAAGGATTTTGCCCAAGTCCCATTCGATGGGTCAAAGGGTACAGTTCGACCAGTTGAACTACTCGCCCTGGTGGTTTACTCTTAGCTTTCTCTTTTGGATAATTTTTAAAGGTTCTAATTGGTTCTTAGGGTACCTTTGGGGTCCCTATTAAATAAAATAATTTCGTTTTGAATTAAAATTAAATTTTCAATTTTATACAGATTTTACTGACTTCATGTGTATAATTTTTCAAAGGAGTTGATTCCCCACTGTTTTCTACTTATGTTTATTCCGCTACTATGTTATTTAATTGGATAAGCCTCGATGGCGTGCCAAGTGTCCTATTTCCGTTCGTGGCGGGATGGGTCGTGACATTTATTGGTATCAGAGCAATAGGTAACAAAACTTTGGAAACATGCGATATCGAGTGGAGTGTTGAATGACACTGTCACACCCCGAAACAACAAAAATAGAGAAAGTAAACTTTCCTTTTTGAGTCCGTAGGCAATGACTGGTGAAGTCACTGAATTGTCCACACCACATAGTTTTAAACAATAAGCAATAAGAGACCAGCAAAAAAACTAAACTTATCATAATATAAGATCCCTAAATTATTACATCAGAGTTAAAACATAATATTAAAAGTCCGGGGGCAACATATGCCTTATTACAAAATATAAGCTAAAGTCGATAACATAAAGAGAAACTAATATATATTCTAATCATCAGCTATAGTAGATGCAATCGTCAACGTAGTAGTCTACTTCAGCATCTCCAGTATTGGTAGGGCCATCTTTCTCTGCGTAACCACCTTCCTGGTAGTATCCATCATTGTTATTGGCTTCATCACCTGTAGTATTATAGACAAGGTAGACTGGACGAGAAATGTCCAGGCAATAAAAGTTGTCAGCTTACTAAAAGCTGAGTGAATAGAAACTTACGCAGTATCATAGGTATAATGGAAGTACAAGTTAGGAATGCCATAAAATATAGTTATACTAATAACATCTTTCTCTTTATTCCAACCTTTCATTAGTTGATTACTTACGTCTTATACAAGAACCTACAATGTCCGACTCATAGATGAACAGACTAGATTGCAATACTCTTTTGCTACAAACTAGAAAGGGTCTAGTCCTTGATTCATTGTAACAGCCAATATGTGCGAGCATGGATATATATATATATATATCTCCTCCTGCTGATTCCCCCTACTTGTTTGACTCCTCCGTGTGATAACTTGGAACTCCCCTATGGACCTATTAAGTAAAAATTTGTAAAAGTTAAATTATTAACAGTGATTGGGTTGTTTACAAAAGCTAAATGACTATATTAAGTGACAATATAGTAAATGAATAGTACATGTCATATGCTTGTAACTCGTGGATATTTGCTTTCTTTTGTTCTTTATCAAATGTGTTAGCCCCTTCCATTAATTGAATGGATAATTTTGATGATTAACAAACCACTTGGTAATGGTTTCTAATTATCTCTAGTTGATTAAAGTTGCAGGGACATTGATAATATAACCTTTCCTCTTTCATGGTGATTGTTGTTCTTTTGTCCTAAGCCAAACGGAGCCTTACAAGTTGAAGAATCTTGTTGTAATCAATGTTTTAGGACACTTTGTAAGCAATCTGTTTTTGTGAACATCTTACTTGAGGGCTCAAGATTAATTAAAAAAGGTTTCACTTAACTAACCCAACCTTTCTTTTAAAATCTGCATAGAAGCAGTCGACTGTGATGTTCAGTCGACTGATTATCCAGTCGACTGAATGGTCGACTTGGGTACACAGAGTTTTCATAAGGGCACAAACCAGTCGACTGCCATCGCGACACAGTCGACTGATCTTCTTATTGTAGTACATCCTTTTGAAAAGCAGTCGACTGCCCTGAGAAGACAGTCGACTGAATCACTGCGATAAACATTGTAACGGCTAGTTAACTGCATTTAATGCAGCATTTATTACTCCCAACTACCCCCAACGGTTGGAAATCAAAAGGAAGCTATAAATACATTTATTTGAACTTCATTGAAGCTCTCCTTGAACAATCTAACTAAGTTTTTCATCTTATTAATATCTTGAGCCCTAGTTTGGTGAGATCATAAATTCTATTGCTCTAGCATTCATTTGTATTCTCTTGAGAGCAATTTATTGTGAGCTTAAATATTGTTTTTATCCACTCTATTGAGAGAGTCTTTCATTCTTGTATCAAAACCCATTTATAAAGGTAGTGTGTATTAAGGGTTGGTGTAACCCTAGTTCAAGAGAAGAGGATTTTCTTCCTTGAAGAGATTGTAAGGGTTTAATCTTCACCCGAAGAAGATTGAAATAGTGGAATCCTCAAGAGGTGTTCTTGAGGGGTGGAAGTAGGGCGCGGCGTGCGGTTTCCCGAACCACCTAAAAATTGGTTTGCATTGTATCTCTTCCCCTTCTCTTTACATTGCTTTTGTTATTTAATTGTTTGGGCAATCAATTTGAACAAATTTCTAAATTATTTTTTAAAACCTTATTCACCCCCCCTCTAAGGTTTCCTTTTTGGGCCAACAATTGGTATCAGAGCCTCGGCTCAAATTTCTAAACGTTTTTGAGTTAAAGATCAAATGGAAACCACATCTAATACTATCATCTATAGTGAGGGACAATCCTCAAATAGACCTCCTTGCTTTAATGGTTCAAATTATGCCTATTGGAAAAACCGTATGAGAATCTACATGATTGCCCAAGATTTTGATCTTTGGCAACTTGTTGTGAATGGGCCTCACATTCCCATCAAGATTGTAGATGGTATTGAAATTGAGAAAACTATTGAGGAATACAATGACATTGATAAAAGGCTTATCAAAATGAATGCAAATGCTATGAATATCTTATATTGTGGATTAGACCCAAATGAGTATAATAGAATTTCTTCTTGCGAATCCGCAAAAGAAATTTGGGATAAACTTGAGGTTGCTCATGAAGGTACTAATCAAGTTAAAAAATCTAAAATAAATCTACTTGTTCAAACGTATGAGATGTTTAAAATGTCTTCAAATGAGACTATTAGTGAAATGTTCACTCGCTTCACCATTATTATCAATAGCTTAAAAAGCCTTGGTAAAACATATACTAATGAGGAGATGATTGAGAAATTGCTTAGGTCTCTTCCAAAGCCTTGGCAACCTAAAGTGACGGCAATCCGAGAGGCCAAGGAACTCTCAACACTCTCATTGGAGCAACTCTTGGGCTCTCTTGTCACTCATGAAATGGAGTTGGCGGTATTTGACAAGGAAGACAAGAAGAAGAACATTGCTCTCAAAACATCTCAAGACAATGAAGAAGATAGTGATAGCAATGAAGATGATGAGATGGCTATGATCACTAGGAAGTTCAAAAGATTCTTGAAGAAGGATAAGAACTTCACTAGGAGAACTCCTAAGACGATAGAGACTAAAAAGGAGCCAATTATATGCTTCAAATGCAAGAAGCCGGGCCATGTCAAGGCCGATTGTCCTTTAATGAAAAATAACTACAAGAAAACCAAGAAAAGGGCAATGAAGGCTACTTGGGATGATTCCGATAGTGAATCATCAAAGGATGACTCAAGTGATGAAGAAGTGGCAAATATTTGTCTTATGGCTCACTTGAATGAGGTAAATGATCCTACTCCCGATGTTTGTTTTGATTCTTATAAATATGATGAACTACAAAATGCTTTTGAGGAATTACATCAAGAATTGGAAAACTTGGGAGCAAAGTATGTTTCTCTTAAAAAGAATTTTTCATTACTTTCAAATGAACTAAGTGATTTGAAAATTCAAAATGATCTTTTGAGAAAAGAAAATGAAGCGCTAATCGACCTAACATCTCAAAATGATTTGTTGAGAAAAGAAAAGGAAGAGCTTTCATTAAACGATTTCTCTTCAAGTTCCTTAAAGAAAGAAAATGAAGATTTGAAGAAGCAAGTGGAAGACTTAACCAAAACAATAACAAAATTCACTCTTGGGGAACAAAATCTAAATATGCTTTTGGGAAAACAAAGATGCGTTTTTGAAAAAGCCGGTCTAGGATTCAATCCTACCTTTAAAGAAAAGAAATTCAATAACTTCTTTTCAAAAGGTACTTCCACTAGCTCCAACAAAAATCAAGTGAAAAATTCTCATCAAAATTTCTTTGTAAAAGAAGTCTCCTCAAGTATGTCCAATCCTAATGTTACATGCCATTATTGCTTGAGAAAAGGACATGTAAACTACAAATGTCCAAATAAAAGAAAACTCAATATGGTATGGATTGAAAAGGGAACAACACCTCCCTTTGCTAACAAAGTCGGACCCAACGAATATTGGGTACCAAAGAGGATCACTTAAGCTCATCTTGTAGGTTTGTCTCAAATCTTCTAGCAAGGATAGATGGTTCTTGGATAGTGGTTGCTCAAGACATATGACCGGAGACAAATCCAAGTTCTCATCTCTCTCTCCAAAGGATGGAGGAAATGTCACATTCGGAGACAACTCTAAAGGAAGAATTATCGGTATAGGTAACATTGGTAAGAATTCCTCATTAACTATCGAAAATGTACTTTTGGTTGAAGGTCTAAAACATAACTTGCTTAGTATTAGTCAATTGTGTGATAAAGGGTTTCAAGTTGTGTTTGAATCAAATTATTGCATGATTAAGTATGCTAGTTGCAATAAAACTTTGTTTATTGCTTATAGAGAAGACAATGTGTATACAATTGATTTTGATGATATTTCTTCTCAAGATGTTAAGTGTTTTGCCGCTTTGAATGAAACAAGTTGGCTTTGGCATAGAAGATTGGGTCATGCTAGCATTGACTTACTTTCAAATTTATCCAAAAATGAATTGGTCAAAGGTTTGCCAAAAACAAAATTTGTTAAAGATAAAGTTTGTGATGCTTGTCAACTTGGAAAGCAAATCAAAACATCTTTCAAAAAGAAAAAGGAAATATCAACTTGTAGACCTCTTGAGTTACTTCATATGGATTTATTTGGTCCAAATCGAGTTGCTAGTATGAGTGGCAAAATCTATGCTTTTGTCATTGTTGATGATTTCTCTAGATTCACTTGGGTGTTCTTTCTTGCACATAAGGATGAAGCTTTTACATTCTTTGTTAACTTTTGCAAACGTGTTCAAAATGAAAAAGGGTATGCGATTAACAACATAAGAAGTGATAGAGGCCGAGAATTTGATAATAATGAGATTTCTACTTTTTGTGAAGAAAATGGTTTTGGTCACAATTTTTCGGCACCTAGAACCCCTCAACAAAATGGGGTTGTTGAGAGGAAAAATAGATCTCTTCAAGAAATGGCAAGAACTATGTTAAATGAATTCTCTTTACCAAAATATTTTTGGGCCGAGGCCACTAGCACTTCATGTTATGTTATTAATCGTGTGGTCATTAGAAACAAGCTTAATAAGACCCCATATGAGCTTTGGAAAGGAAGAAAGCCCAACATAAGCTATTTCAAAGTTTTTGGATGTAAGTGTTTTATCTTGAATACTAAGGATAACTTGGAAAAATTTGATGCTAAATCGGATGAAGGCATTTTTCTTGGATATTCTCAAATTAGCAAAGCCTATAGAGTCTTTAATAAAAGAACATTGATTGTAGAAGAATCAATGCACGTCGTCTTTGATGAAGCAAATCCTTTTAAGAAAATATTGGACGATGACATTGACACTCCCAAAGATGTTTCAAATAATGTTGAAAACAATAATTCAAACTCTTTACCTCTTGAAAACTCAAAGAAAGAAGATCTTCCTTCCATTGAATCACCAAGAGCAAATTTAAGAAATGATCTTCCCTTTGAATGTAAAAATGTGCCTAATCATCCTATTGATCAAATCCTAGGAGATCCTAGTCAAGGTGTAGCTACTAGATCATCTCTCAAAAATATTTGTAATAACTTAGCATTTCTATCTCAAATTGAACCCAAGAATTTTGATGAAGCCGAAAACGATGAGAATTGGTTATTGGCCATGCAAGAAGAGCTTAATCAATTTGAGAGAAATGAAGTTTGGACTCTCGTTCCTAAACCTATTGATCACACCATTATTGGAACAAAATGGGTTTTTCGAAACAAAAAGGATGAATCCGGCATTGTTGTGAGAAACAAGGCTAGATTAGTTGCCCAAGGCTACAATCAAGAAGAAGGTATAGACTACGAGGAGACCTATGCTCCCGTAGCTAGACTTGAAGCCATTAGGATGCTTCTTGCCTTCGCTTGCTATAAAAATTTCAAACTTTTTCAAATGGATGTGAAAAGTGCCTTTCTAAATGGCTTTATCTCCGAGGAAGTCTATATTAAACAACCCCCCGGTTTTGAAAATCCATATCTTCCGGATCATGTTTTTAAACTCACAAAAGCGTTATATGGTTTAAAACAAGCTCCACGTGCTTGGTATGATAGACTAAGTAAATATCTTATTGATCTTGGTTTTAATCGAGGAAAAATTGATACTACTCTTTTTGTTAAAACCTCAAATGTAGATATCTTGCTTGTTCAAATTTACGTGGACGATATTATTTTTGGAGCTACAAATGAGAAGATGTGTGAAGAATTTGCATCATGTATGCAAAATGAGTTTGAAATGAGTTTGATGGGGGAGCTAAACTTTTTTCTTGGACTTCAAATAAAGCAACATAAAGATGGCATTTTCATAAATCAATCCAAGTATATTAAGGATCTCTTAAAAAGATTTGGATTGGAAGGAAGTAAAGCTTTTCAAACCCCCATGAGTTCTACTTTAAAACTTGATAAAGATGAAACCGGCAAGCCGGTAGATTGTAAGCTTTTTCGGGGAATGATTGGTAGTCTATTGTATCTCACCGCAAGTAGACCGGATATAATGTTTAGTGTATGCCTCTGTGCTAGATTTCAAGCTTCACCCAAGGAATCTCATGTCATTGCGGTTAAACGTATTTTTCGTTATCTTCTAGGTACTATTGACTTAGGTCTTTGGTATCCTAAAAATACTTCTTTTGAATTAACAAGTTTTTCGGATGCTGATTTTGCCGGTTGTAAAATTGATCGTAAAAGTACTAGTGGCACATGTCATTTCTTAGGACACTCACTCGTCTCATGGTTTAGTAAGAAACAAAATTCGGTAGCTCTATCCACTGCCGAAGCCGAATATATAGCTGCTGGAAGTTGTTGTGCTCAAACACTTTATATGAAACAACAATTAGAAGATTTTGGACTTTATTATGATCATATTCCTATTTACTGTGATAATACTAGTGCCATTTGTTTATCCAAAAATCCTATCCAACACTCTAGAACTAAACACATTGAGATTCGTCATCATTTTATTCGCGATCATGTTCAAAAGGGGGATGTTGATCTTGCTTTCATCAACACCGATCGTCAATGGGCTGATATTTTCACAAAACCCCTTCCCGAAGAACGTCTTTGTATTATTAGAAGAGAATTAGGCTTATCCTACTTGAATGATCTGCTTTAAAACTCTGTATCTGCAATTTTTTGCTAAAGCAGTCGACTGACTTCCCGTCGCAGTCGACTGGTTCTTTTTATTCTCCCTTAATCCCTTTCTTTTGACCTCATCAGTCGACTGATGCGTCGACTATGACGTCGACTGTTTTTCAAACCAAATCCCTGCCCACTCACGTCGACTGAGGAGTCGACTGTTTTTCTACCTTCTAATCCCTGCCTACTCCAGTCGACCGAGGCGTCGACTATTTTTATGCTTCTTAATCCCTGCCCACTTCAGTCGACTATGGCGTCGACTGAGACTCTGATTAGCCCCAATTTCAAGCCCTAATTTGTTGATCAGTTGACTGCTCATGCGACGCAGTCGACTGCTTTCTTTGATCTTTATATATTGCGGCCTTCTTCTTTCTTTTTCCTTCTTCACCTCCATTCCTCCGGCGATTTTTTTTTCCTTCTCTCTTCTTCGTTTTTCCTTCTTTCCTCATCCTTATTTCCCCATATCCTCTCTATACCTTTCACTTCCTCTTCTTCTCCTCCTCTCCTTTACTCATCCATCATTTATATCGTTCTCCCTCCTCTCCCTTCCTCTGTAATCGTTTTTCTCTCTCCTCTCTGTCGCTATTATCATGGCTCCTAAGCTCAAAAGGAAAGCCCCTGCTAGTGGATCATCCTCAGCCTCTCAAGCAACCAAGGCAAAGCGTTTCCCTACTCAGGAGGAGCAAGAAAGCTTTGACGAGGTTTTCTCCCACAGAAATGTGGTGTTTGGTAAGATTCTTCCTATCCCGTTTTCCAAATCTGCTAATCTTCGTTTAGGATTTCTTCTAGAACGCTTAGGATGGCATCTATTTACTAGTCTTAGAGAACCCTGCTATCCAACACTCGTTAAGGAGTTTTACTGTAATATGACTTTTGGTTATCGTGCTGACTCCATTACTTCTTTCGTTCGCGGTGTTAAAATTCATTTGAATCCAGACTCTGTCTCTTCTATTTTTCATATTCGTCGTGGAAATATTACTGAATATAATATAAATTCTTGGAATCAAGGGCACGGATTCGACCCTCTCATTGCTTGCCGTCTTATCACCGGCAACAATGAGTTGTCTTATCCCGTGAAGCCCAAGGCTTCTGCCCTCACCTTTGAGGCACGTCTTATTCACCATCTTCTCACTTATACCCTTCTGCCCCGTGCTGGGGGTCGTGATTCTGTTTCATTCTTGGATGTCTTTTTAATTTGGTGCCTACTTGAAAATAAATCCTATGATTTACCGCACCTCTTTTGCCGACACATTTGTGAATGCCAAAAGAAGTCTAAATCTAGTTCCTTACCTTATGGCTTCGCATTAACTACTGTTTTTCGTCACTTCAAGGTTCCCCTGGAGGACGAATTTGATCGACATGACCCCATTTCTACTGACTTTTACTCTTCTACTATTCTATCCCTTATGGGATATAAACTCGTGGAGAATGCTTTTGTTCCTAAGGTCTCTACTGATCCCACAACCCCTACTGCTTCTACCCCTTCCATTCCTACTCCTTCTCATCCATCTTCATCTTCCACTCCTCCTCCTCCTCCTCCTCCTCCACCTACCGTTGTTGCACCCTCTCCTGATATTTTGGAGCAGCTCTCCGTTATCTCCGCTCAGGTCTTGAGCCTCTCTACCTCCATCTCCTCTCTCTCTGACTCTCACTCCCAGTCTATTCAGACTTTGCAGGCTTCCTTATCTTCCTCACAGCAGGAGGCCCTTGAGCTTCATCAGCGCGCCATCGCATCACTACGAGCTGATGTTTTTGAGATTGGTGGGTCGTTGGATACTTTGCGCACTTCTACTGCTGCTACTCAGGAGCTTCTTGATCGTCGTCTATCGTCTCTTCAGGCTTCTGTAGATGATGCTCGTGAGGAGATCCGTATTATCCGGACTCGCTTACACTTTTGACTATGTCGTTCTTGGTATTTTGGACAAGTTTTTGGGTAGATAACTGGTCATTTTTTTTGCAACTTTACTAATCTTCAAATTCTTTTTGGATCTTGACTAGTGATGTATCTGCTGATAGCTGCATATTGTTTGACTTTTTGACTTTGTAGATACGTTTTTAAATGATTATATGACAAATTCAACGTTAATGCAATCTTTTGTTTATCTGTTTATCTGTTAATGATCATTCTATGCTTCTTAGTCTTGATTCTATGCCTCCTTATCTGTTTTTTGTTAATGACAAAGGGGGAGAAAATGTATGTGACCCTTGAGATCATTATAAAATTTTCTTTTAAAGGCAACAAGTGGTTTGTCATCATCAAAAAGGGGGAGATTGTTAGCCCCTTCCATTAATTGAATGGATAATTTTGATGATTAACAAACCACTTGGTAATGGTTTCTAATTATCTCTAGTTGATTAAAGTTGCAGGGACATTGATAATATATCCTTTCCTCTTTCATGATGATTGTTGTTCTTTTGTCCTAAGCCAAACGAAGCCTTACAAGTTGAAGAATCTTGTTGTAATCAATGTTTTAGGACACTTTGTAAGCAATCTGTTTTTGTGAACATCTTACTTGAGGGCTCAAGATTAATTAAAAAAGGTTTCATTTAACTAACCCAACCTTTCTTTTAAAATCTGCATAGAAGCAGTCGACTGTGACATCGCTTCAGTCGACTGATTATCCAGTCGACTGAATGGTCGACTTGGGTACACAGAGTTTTCATAAGGGCACAAACCAGTCGACTGCCATCGCGACACAGTCGACTGATCTTCTTATTGTAGTACATCCTTTTGAAAAGCAGTCGACTGCCCTGAGAAGACAGTCGACTGAATCACTGCGATAAACACTGTAACAGCTAGTTAACTGCATTTAATGCAGCATTTATTACTCCCAACTACCCCCAATGGTTGGAAATCAAAAGGAAGCTATAAATACATTTATTTGAACTTCATTGAAGCTCTCCTTGAACAATCTAACTAAGTTTTTCATCTTATTAATATCTTGAGCCCTAGTTTGGTGAGATCATAAATTCTATTGCTCTAGCATTCATTTGTATTCTCTTGAGAGCAATTTATTGTGAGCTTAAATATTGTTTTTATCCACTCTATTGAGAGAGTCTTTCATTCTTGTATCAAAACCCATTTATAAAGGTAGTGTGTATTAAGGGTTGGTGTAACCCTAGTTCAAGAGAAGAGGATTTTCTTCCTTGAAGAGATTGTAAGGGTTTAATCTTCACCCGAAGAAGATTGAAATAGTGGAATCCTCAAGAGGTGTTCTTGAGGGGTGGAAGTAGGGCGCGGCGTGCGGTTTCCCGAACCACCTAAAAATTGGTTTGCATTGTATCTCTTCCCCTTCTCTTTACATTGCTTTTGTTATTTAATTGTTTGGGAAATCAATTTGAACAAATTTCTAAATTATTTTTTAAAACCTTATTCACCCCCCCTCTAAGGTTTCCTTTTTGGGCCAACAAAATGCATCTACCATGTGCTTCGTGAAGATACGCCCATCTCTTAACCATTTCTGCATGGTTAACCTTCCTTTGTCAAAATATTTCACAATCCAGTAAAATATGAGTTGGACGCATGTAGCTATTGGGATATCACGTGCCCCCTTCAATACTGAGTTAAATCCTTTGACGTGGTTAGTGGTTATGATAACCCAACGGTGACCACCATCATTCGCAAGAGACCACTAGTCTGAGGGTACACGGTCTAACCAACGCCGTGCATTGGTATCTTTTCTTTTTTTTTCAATATTCTCCATATCATTGTTGAACTTCCTAATCTGATGCTTGGTCCTAGCAATCCAAAGTAGGTCCTTCAATAGGATATTCTAGAATTTCTTATGGAAGTTGCAATGGAAGTGCCTTAAACAAAATCGATGATACGCATTAGGCTCATGCCACTCTGGTAATCTCTCAACTGCACGGTAATCTCTCAACTGCACTAATTATAGCAGCATGTAGGTCAGATATTTGGCATACGCCCTGCCGACCATAGACAACATGTGTACTTAGGTTCCTTAGGAACCATGACCAACTAGGAAAGATAACCATGACCAACTAAGAAAGATGTCCTCATCAATAATTGCAAATGCAAGAGGAAATATATTGTTATCAGCATTTATCCCCATTGCTACAAGGATCTTGCCATTAGATTTGCCATTAATATGGGTCCCATCAACACAAATTACTAGACGACAATGAGTAAACCCGTCAATTAAAGGTTTGAAGGCCCAAAATAAGTATTGGAACTTGACCACATCATGGGTGTCTGTAGGATTCGTTTTCCATTGCACCACTATCTCTGAGTTGTATTTTTGAAGAGCTAATGTAAATCTAGACAATTTTCTATAAGACTCGTCCCAGTCTCCAAAAACCATATCTATTGTTTTTTTCCTCCCACGCCATGCCTTTTTGTACAAGATCGTGAATTTCTGGCTTTTCCTCACCCTCTCAATGAACAAACTGATTTTCATACAGGGATCACGTTGCACATAACCCATGATTAATTTGGCTATAAGATTCATATCTAGATTAATGTGGTCCTGGCTATTGTGCGGGTACACACAGTGGTGGTTGTCGTTTATACTGTGTAATTTGAAAACCACCAGCCAATAATTTTTTTGGAGCCCGCTGGCACCATGTGCACCCATTTTTTCACTTAACCACCCAAAGTTTTGGATTTTTTTCAACTACAACGTATTCTCGGTCATTCTTTGTATGATAAAACTTTACGGATTCCTAGAGATGCTGCTTATCTCTGAATGTCATTTTTTTCTTTAACTCAACTTTTTGAGAGTCCCATATTGGAAAAGTACGGTTGCTGTCACGACTAATAACTTCATAACTCTCATCCCCCCTTCAAGGTCAGTGAAGAAAGGTACTAGGCTGTGAGGCTCTTGTACATAAGGGGGAGATGGCGTTACGACACCTTGCTGACCCACTATTTTGCCTTCTTCATCAGAATCTGAACCACCCATCATCGTATCTTCCTCATCCATCATCGTATCTTCTTCATCCTCCTCCTCATCCTCTTCTTCCTCTAAGGGATCTTCTGTGTGCGCACCGCCACTATCTCCAGTAATATCTTCAGCATTGTCCTCAAGTCTCACTAGCTGCTCAATGGGATTCATATACCCTTCATCGGTTGACATCGTTTCACGTAGTTTCCGTCTACTGAAGTCATAACCTCTCTCAAAGTGTGGAGTCTTAGAGCTAGGACCTATAGGTTCAAAGTTTGGAGTGCTAGAATAAGGGCCTTCATTTACATGAACTTGTGACAGATTGTTGTACCTTCAGTAGGGCTCCGAATAATGTGAGCTTCGATATCCATTAAAGTTGTGGGCGTGGTCTTCGTTTAAATTCATCAGGGATAAAACAAGGGGACTCAACATCAAAGTTTTCAGACCCTTGTGTGAGCAATTGAATATAAAGTCCGGACTGTATACTTTGCGGGCCGGGTAGAATAAATCCTACAACATGATGGACCTTCTCGATATACACCTCAATGCATCTTACTCCCGTAAATAATGAAGGAATATGAAGTACCTTATCTAGTATCGAATCATCCACTATGGAAATAGCCATGTAATTAATGACAGCTCTGTATTGGCTGACTGAAAATCTACAAGTGGATTTCAAATCAAAAATTTTACCTTCACAGACTACTTTATGATATACCAACTGAACTAACTCAGACAAGGTTGTTCTGTAATTCACGTGTTGAATATCCTTGGCTGGAATGCTGTACTTAACACCTCCTTCGTTGTGATCCATTATCATACTACCCCCCCCCCCCCACCCAAGTAAAATGTAATAAATGTTGACATTGAAGAAGGAAGAAATTTAGAGAAGAAGAAAAATAAGGAAGAAGCAAGAAGGAAGAAAGAAATAAGAAAAAAAGAAGAAGTAAAAATAATGAAGAAGCCTGACGAAATAAGGCACAAGAAATAAAGAAGAAACAACACATTTATGCTATGGCACAAACAAGCCTAAAGTCATTTTTACTAAAACCAACTTTAGGGTGGCAACTTTTTCACTTTGTCTTGATTGGATAACATTTTGAAACTACAAGGATATATAGAATAAAAAAGTCATTTTTACCAATGACTTTAATTAAATTCGATTTACCAATAACGAGTTATTATTAAAAATGACTTTAATTAAAGTCGTTATTGGCAAAACTGAATTTTTTATTCTACATCCCTGTGGTTTCAGAATGTGTCCAATCAAGGTAGAGCGAAAAAAAGTTGCCACCCTAAAGTCGGTGTTTAAACATCCTATTTTGGTTCGTCCGTTCGACAGAAGGAACCCCGCCTCAAGAGCAACTCGATGACTGGAATCAGGATTTGTCAGTTATATGAAGCAGAACTCCGTGAAGCACCGTGATCTCTTAAAAACGTTAGAATAACCTCTAGGAAGACATAGGTAAACTAGAAACTCAATTGAGAAACGAAAACCAAGTTAGGACAACCTTTTCACATGAAATGACAAAAATTGCCTTTTTCGAACAAAATTCAGACCTCGGGGTCAGATTCCAAGAGCTCCCTTTACAAAATATTCTAAAATTAGCTTAAAATGATGCCCCAAGCCTTCATGTTGGCCAAAAACCTCTTACGAGAATTTTTGTGTCAAAATAGCCCTTTTACGCATCTCTGGTTACCTCCTTTTCAAAGTCAGTCTCACCTTTTTGGTCATAACTCAAAATATATAAATTATTTTTAAATGATACCAAAATCACTGTAAACTAGACTTCCACACCTTTCCAATGGTATATCGCAAGCCCAAAAATGATAAATAAGGTGCGAGAACGAAGTTCGAGAAGTTCAGGGTAAAAACACAACTTTTCTGGCGGAGTGCCATAGTGCCACTCAGAGAGCCACGCATCACTCAAGATGTTCGTATGGCCTTCAGTGAATGCCACTATGGCATTCATTCCAAAACTCAATCTGAGCCATCCGTTTGGTCCCAATCTGCGTGAACTAGCACAAATTCGACCAATCAGAGTTAAGTACGTCCAAAACCTCTTAGGTACACCTCAAATAGCCTAGGTACCAGCCTTTAAAGCTTGTACTTCAATCCCACATCGTTTAAACATAGAAAACATAGTCCCAAATCCAAACTATAAATCTAGGCCTTCACCTCTCCATATAAGGCACCAGAAAATCCTGAGAACTAGATAGGGTCAAGGAAACCCCATTGGAGGATTCCGAAGCACTCAAAAAGATCTTGGGAATAGTTAAATCTCTTTATTTTAGGTTCGTGATCTTAGAGATCGCGGTGCTAGTGGAGCTCTACCGGAGGAAGATTCTGAGGGAAGTTCTTGGGGGTAAGCTTTCTTATTCTTGTTTTCATTGTTTTCCTTAGTTTTGATCTTCATAGTTCTTAGTTAAGATATGTTTTCTTGTTTGTTCTTCGTTGTTCTTCCTTGCTTAGTAGTTTAGATCATCTAGGCTTCTAGGTTACCCTACTATCCCATTTGTGGATAGACTATCCCTAGTGGTCCCTATTCCAACCATAGAATAGCCACCACTAGTGGGATTGGTAGCCAAGCCATGGCTATCCAATCTCACTAGGGATCATGAAACCCTAATCCTCTTATTGTTTATTCCTTTCTAACATAGTTTAATCTTATCCATACATCCATACATACACATGCACACTATCCACACGTAGAATAGTAGGATATCCCGATTAAGGGTTTCACCTGTACACATGCACTTAGTGCTCATGTTTGGTTATTATGCTGTTATTATCCTAACCATGGCTAATTAAGATGTTATAAGGAATGTTATGCTATCCCGAGTAAGTCCTTACATCTTTCCTATTTATTGCTTTCCTAGATTACCTAGAAACATGATTAGGGGGATATTCTTTTTAAAATCGATTTTATTTCCTTACATGGGACTTGTGCTTAGATATCTTGTTTTTTTAGGGTTTGAGGGTGATTTTCACGTTTCCTTCGATTTTATTTCCTTTCACATGCATAGGGGAGAGTAGTAATACATTTAGTCCCTGAATTACTGTTAGCATATGCATTGTGTAATAATTGAAATGGTCCTTATAATGTCTAGTCAAATACCTTGAAAGCTGAGTAGAGGCTCATCTCACGATGGGCGCGAGAGGGGGTGTTTTAGCACGATCTAGCTCCTTCCTCTCATGTACCTTAACCCCCGAATCGAGTTCTCTGGTGACGACGAGGCGGTGCTCTCTCTCCATTGGACTTGATAGATTTACTTTTCTTGGTTTCCTTTTTCAAACCAAGTAGCGACTCTATTAGTGAGGATCTCTCTGGATTTAGCCTTATGGCCTGTGGGATATATATAGATTGCTCACTCGTGTAGCCTCGGATATGGGTCATGGGCATCGATGTTGCCTCGAGTTGGATAAAAAGCACCATTGAATCCTAAATACGAGTAATGCAAATCGATCAAATCGGATAAAGGCTAGTGAAGGGTGGAGAACCTCACTCGTGGTTGTTGACACGAGGATTGTAATGGGATCAATCAAGCAGGTTTAATCCTTCTACGCCCTAAGCTTGGTTAGGGTACCCACACGGTTTTAGTAAAAATGACTTTAGATAAAGTTGTTATTAGTAAAACCGACTTCAGAGTTATTGTTAACAAAACCGAGTTTATTAAAGTCATTTTTTGTACAAACGACTCTACATAATCGGTTTTACTAAAATCGATTTATTTCTTAATTTCTTTTCCCTCAGAATTTCTTTTTCAGAATAAATATTTCAAAGAAAATAAGTCAACATTAAAATCGGTTTTACTAAAACTGATTTTAGATATATACTCATTTTTAGGAAAAAACGACTCTATAGAGTCGATTTTAGCAAAGATGATTTACCCTGGAACTGTCCTTAAGTTTCAATGCACTCTTGTTTAACAATTATGTATTAATAATGCAATATTCTAGAAAACAACTTGGAGTTTCTATGGTATGACCACTCATATCGTGCGAGCATCACACCATATCATTTCTTATAATATGTTCGTTGGTTGAGAAAGAATTCTCACGCGTAAAGCGCGCTGATGAACACGAGGGTAATTACGGGTTAAGGGTTTAGGGTAATTACGCTGATGTCCCCCCAGTCCTCACACGCGCTACTTGGTTTCAGCCACTCACACCGTGTGAGTGGCTGTACCATATGATATCCATTTCGAAAATGTATTTTTAAACTTTAAACCTCCATAACTGTTGATCTACAACTCTGTTTCTTGCAAATTTTATACCGTTGGAACCATGTCGACGAGAGCTACAAAACTAGTACCATTGTTGGTACCTTTAGAGCAAAAGAAAAAAAAACTCTTATTTTTACATGTCATGTTCCAGACGAACCTAATAGAATTTTCACATAATATTCATGTATGAGTTATTGAATTTTCACGTAATATTCACGTATGCCAAGTTGATATGTTGTGAGGAAAAAAAAAACCGAATGTTCACTTTGTTCTTAATGAGAGTTTTGGTGAAATTTCACAAGAATTTTGCATTTGTTTGGGTTGAAAAACTATGTTTTATAATTGATTTGTGAAATTTGATTTTTTAAAAACGAAATATGCATTGTAATGTGAAAAAAAGAGAGTGAAATTTCACTTGGAATACCTGAATATTAAGTAAAATTTCACTAAACTTGTGCATGAAAATTAAGTAAAATTTCACTTAAATCGACATTTGAGGGACTTTTTAGCAAACAAAGTATCAAATTGAACTTTAAACTCTAAGGAGTTGCTTCTAGTGACTTTTGGGATAGTTAGTGAAGTTTCACTTGCCAAACAAGAAAACTAAGTGAAATCTCACTGAACGAGTACACGAATGTTAAGTTAAACTTCAAGTTTTTCAGGAAGAAGACATGTATGCCAAATTTATATGTTTTGAGAAAAAAAATTAAAAAAAAAAGGACGAATAGCAATAAAGCCATTGCTACCTCATTAAGGCTTAGTTTGGCCCCATTTTGGTGCTTCTCCTTTTTTAAAGCACAATTTCATGTTAATTCATTTGGTAACTAGTTTATGAGCTTTGCAAAAATGGAACTTAGGGCTTTTTTGGGGAGAGTTTTTAAAAGCTCTAGAATTGAGTGAAATTTCACTTAATATTTTATGTATGTCAAGTGAAATTTCACATATTATTTATGTATGTAAAAACATGAAAATCTTTTTTCTCAAAACATATCAACAATAAAATTAAAAAAAAGACAAATTTTAACAAGAATTCCTACATTTGTTTTGGTTGAAAAATTGTGTTTTATAATTGATTATGAAATTTGCTTATTTTTACAAAATATGCATTGTTAAAAAAAAAAAAAAAAAAAACAAATCATCATGCCTACGTGAATATTTAGTGAAATTTCACTTAACTCGTACATAAACATTAAGGCTTAGTTTGCCCCCCATTTTGGTGCTTCTTCTTTTTTAAAGCACAATTTCATGTTAATTCATTTGGTAACTAGTTTATGAGCTTTGCAAAAATTGAACTTAGGGCTTTTTTGGGAGAGCTTTTAAAAGCTCTAGAATTGAGTGAAATTTCACTTAATATTTTATGTATATCAAGTGAAATTTCACTTATTATTCATGTATATAAAAAGATGAATTTTTTTCTCAAAACATATCAACAATGGTACTAGTTTTGTAGCTCTCGTCGACACGATTCCAACGGTATAAAATTTGCAAAAAATGGAGTTATAGGTCAAAAGTTATGGATGTTTAAAGTTTAAAAATATTTTTCAAAATTAGAAATAATACGGTACACTACTCGCACGGTGCGAGCAGCCTTTGGAGAAGACGCGCGCGTGGGGTGATGGTGGTTGTTGATTGGAGATTCTATGGTGCGCGCACTTATACCGTGCGAGCACCAGCTGTCAACTTTTTGTCCTTTTTGTTAAGTCACTATTTAATTTGTACTTTAGCTTAATAAATGGTGTACTGAGAATGCCCCATACTAAATACTACCCAAAATTATTTACATCTTCCTCGAAGAACAAACCCTAAATTCACCCATATATGAATTCGAGAGCGAGAGCGAGCGAGAGAGAGAGAGAGAGAGAGAGAGAGAGAGAGAGAGAGATAATTGGATTGAAAGACCCAAATCGGCACCCACGATAACACCCGACAACGGCGACTACAAATTCGGCAATTCCAGGTGAATTTTGTCATGACCCTAGACCAACAATGGAAGAGTTTTTTTTGTCTTCAGAGAGTTATTTTTCTTCTTCAGTTTTGTTTTGACTTTTTGCAAATTGGGTGTCTATGGGAATTGGAAGAGTCTCTATAAGTTTTTTGACTTTTTGCAAAGTAGGTGTCTATGGGTATTGGAAGAGTCACTGTAAGTTCCAAGTCTGTTAGGGAGAAGAAGATTTTTGAATCTCTACAAATAGGCTGTAAACACAACCAGAAAATATATAAGAAATTGATCTTTGCTGTAATATTTGGCTCTGACTCTCTATTGAGCAGAGATATCCTCCATTGTAGCTTGTAGAGCAAGCTCTTGTCCTAAGGTCAAGACAATTGGTATCAGAGCAGTCGAATCCTCTTGAAATGGTGGACGGAACCATACTGAAGGTGATGGATGAACTTGTGAAGAAGACTGATGCAAATTTGATGGAACTAAAGGAGCAACAACAGGTTTTGGATGAAAAACTTCAGTTCGAGGCTCTAGCCAGAGCGGAGTTCGAAGAGCGCATCAAGTCAAAATTCGATCATTTACTCAAGCTTCTGGGAGATAAGGACAAAGGCAAAACAAGTCGACCTGAATCCAGTGATATTCAGGACTCCGGAAGGGATTTAACAGGGTCTACTAGAGGCCACGACCCTTTGATGACTACCGGAGCTAACGGAAGCAAGTTGAGGCGCCATGAATCAGGAGAACTACCCAAATTTCCCAAACTGAAGATTGACTTTCCTCGTTTCAACGGTGAAAACCCTCGTGCATGGGCTAGGAAGTGCCGCAGGTATTTCCAACTCCACCCCATGGCCGAAGAGTCGAAGGTCGTCATGGCTTCACTTCATTTTGAAGGAAAGGCTGAGGTTTGGTTCCAAGACTATATTGAAGCTAAACCCAACGTGATATGGGAGGAGCTAGTTGAAGACCTCAGTGCTCGATTCCTGGAAATTGGGCATGACAACATTGTGGGGGAGTTTAACAAGTTGTAGCAAATTGGCTCGGTGGTGGAATATCAATAGCAATTTGAGGAACTTAAATCCATGATGATATCTCGTAACCGAGGCCTTACAGAGGACTACTTTGTCCTCAGCTTCTTGAGTGGACTAAGGGAAGACATCAGCACTATAGTACAACACCCTACAACCCTTAACCATGTGGTATACCTTGCCCGCCTACAGGAAGCCCACCTCGCCTCCAGCACAAACCACAAGAAACTCCTACCACTTTCCAAAACACTTTCACCAACACCACAGATTCAGCCCCCCCCCCCCCCCCCCCCCCCCCCCCCCCCCCAGAAGATTTATACCAGCCCAACGGAATTACAGTCCACCATTTCCAACCAATCTGAATTTTCAACCCTCTTCATCCTCCAATAACCCCTATAAAAACACCGCATTTAGTCCAGCATCATTACCTAGGAATGTACCACAAAAACCCCCTATTAAGAGGCTGACCTATGCAAAAATGAGGGCCAGGCGTGAAAAAGGTTTGTGCTACAATTGCGATGAAGTTTACAAACCGGGACACAAATGTGCCTCTCAGTTGTTGTACATGTTGGTACAAGAAGAGGAAGAGGTGGAAGAAGCTTTTCCATTCGAAACATCTGATGAAGCAGAGGTTGTTCCTCAAGCTCCTGAGTCTGACATGGAAATCTCAGTTCATGCCTTGGTAGGTAACGTTGCTCATAACACGATTAGAATTAAAGGTTTGGTGAAGAAGAGATCCCTCACTATCTTGATTGATAGTTGCAGTACCCACAACTTTTTAGATCCAGAAGTTGCCCACCTTAGTGGGAGCCTAATTGAGCCAACAGACCACTTGATTGTGACCATGGCTGATGGCAACAAGTTAGTGAGTGATGCCAAGTGCCCTGCATTCAAATGGGCCATGCAAGGTCATGAATTCATAGAGGATATGAAGTTGTTATCCTTGGGAGGGTGTGATATGGTTTTAGGAGTGGATTGGATGAGAGAATACAGTCCTATAATTTTTTTATTTTAAACAGCTAAAGCTTACATTCACTAAAGAAAGGAAGAAGGTCACCTTGAGGAGAGGGGAAGAGCAAGCCTCACTCAGGCTCATATCTGGCCAGGCCCTCCACAAGCTCCTTAAAAAGGGAAAATCGGGCATTTTGGGCCATTTATTCTCAATTGCTGCTGTCCTAGAACCTGATTCAAAAATCCACCCTTCTATCAATCAAGTCCTTAAGTCTTTTCCAGAAGTATTCCAGAACCCACAAGGCCTACCTCCCCCTAGGCACCATGACCATGCCATTCCACTAAAACCAAATGCTTTACCACCCAACCAAAGACCCTACCGAGTCCCATATATACAGAAATCTGTGATTGAAAGACTAGTGCTAGAAATGTTGTCCTCATGAATTATCCAACCCAGCCAAAGTCATTTCTCTTCCCCGGTACTACTGGTTAAGAACAAGGATGGAGATTGGAGATTTTGTGTGGATTACAGAAAGCTCATTGATATCACCATTAAAAATAAGTTTCCAATACCAGTTATTGAGGAATTACTCCATGGAGCCACTATTTTCTCCAAAATTGATTTAAGAGCAGGGTATCATCAAATCAGAGTTCACCCACCCGACATCCATAAGACTGCCTTCAAGACACACCATGGCCACTATAAGTTCAAGGCCATGCCCTTTGGGCTTACCAATGCCCCAGCCACCTTCCAAGCCCTGATGAACCACATTTTTTAGCCTTACCTGAGGAAATTTATTCTAGTCTTCTTTGATGACATCCTCATCTACAGCCCCTCCTTGGAATCTCACCTATAATACCTTCACCTAACTTTATCCATTCTCAGTCATAACAACCTCTATGCCAAACTATCCAAGTGTTCTGTTGGAAAGTCACAAATCGATTATTTGGGTCATATGATTTCCGAGGAGGGTGTGGCAGCAGATCCCTCAAAAATCCAATGTATGTTGGATTAGCCTAGACCTAATACCATTAAGGGACTACGGGGATTTTTGGGGCTGACTGGGTACTATCGGAGGTTTGTAAAGGACTATGGGCTCATTAGTAAACCACTCACGGATCTATTGAAAAAGAATGCTTTTGGATGGAGTCCTGAAGTAGAGTTGGCCTTCCAGCAGCTCAAAAGGGCTATTATAACAACTCCCATACTCACCTTACCCAATTTCAGTAAGGCCTTTGAGCTAGAAATAGATGCTTGCTCCACGGGAGTAGGAGCGGTCTTAATGCAAGAAGGATGTGCAATAGCCTACTTCAGTAAAGCTTTGGGCCAGCGGTTTTTGGGGTTCTCAACATACGAGAAGGAGCTACTGGCCATTGTCATGGCTGTGACGAAATGGAGGTCTTACCTACTTGGCTCACACTTCATAATTTACACTGATCACCAAAGCATAAAATACTTTTTGGAGCAAAGAATTCACAACTTGCTACAGCAGAGGTGGCTCTCCAAGCTCTTAGGATATGATTATGAATTAAAATTCAAAAAGGGGAGGGAGAATAAGGTTGCAGATCCACTCTCCTGGGTTGCTCAAGAGCAAACAAGTTGTTCAGCACTAACTGTAGTGCAGCCTATCTGGGTTCAAGAGCTCATACTCAGCTATAAAACATATCCAATAGCTCAAAATTTGATCCCCCAACTCCTTATCTCTAATCAAAGCAACTCCGATTTCACCTTCCATCAAGGAATCCTTAGGAAGAAGGGCAGAATATATATGGGAGGCTGCACTGAACTACAACAGAAGATACTATTGGCTGTCCACTCCTCTTCAATTGGTAGATATGGAGGCATACAAGCCACTTACCAAAGGGCCAAGACCTATTTTTATTGGCCAGGATTAAAGAAGGCCACTGAGGAGTTTGTCAAGTCTTGTGATGTTTGCCAAAGGCATAAGCATGACCACACGTATGCTGGCAGTCTGTTACAACCCTTACCTATTCCTGACCAGGCTTGGGCTCACATAACAATGGTTTTTATCGAGGGGTTACCCAACTCAAATGGGAAGGATGTCATTATGGTGGTGGTTGACAGATTCACCAAATATAGTCACTTCATAGCTCTCAGCCACCCTTTCACTGCTCTAATTATTGCCCAAGCCTTCCTAGATCAAGTCTACAAGCTCCATGGGCTGCCATCTTCCATAGTATCGGACAGAGACAACATTTGCTTGAGTGGCTTTTGGTAAGAGTTGTTCAATCAGCTTGTAACAGACTTGCATCTCAGCACAGCCTATCACCCTCAATCTGATGGCCAGACTGAAAGGGTAATTGCTTGCCTTGAGACCTATTTGAGGTGCATGACAAGCTATAAGCCTAAGAAGTGGCTTAGTTGGCTCGCACTGGCCGAATGGTGGTTTAACACTAACTACCATTCCGGGTTAAAGATGTCCCCTTTTCAAGCCCTATAGGGTTATCATCCCCCTCAATCAGCGTTGAGACCAGAATTATAGTCCCCAAATGCTGCTATTGACGATTATTTAAATCAACGAAAGATTATGATAGCTGTTTTGAGAGAGAACCTTCAGGTTGCCCAGAACAGAATGAAACAATTTGCTGACAAGAAGCGCATAGAAAGGAACTTTGTAGAAGGGGATTGGGTCTACTTAAAATTGCAACCTTACCGCCAATCATCCGTGGAGCTTCGCAAGAACCTTAAATTGGTAGCCAAGTTCTATGGGCCTTATCAAATTGTTGCTAAAATTGGTTCCGTAGCCTATAAGCTTCATCTTCCTCTAGGATCAAAAATTTACCTCGTCTTCCATATCTCTCAGCTGAAAAAGAAATTGGGACCTCATGAACAGCCACTGCCCCAACTTCCTTTGATCGACCCCCAAGGCCAAATGCGAATGGAACCCCTCAAGGTATTGGATCGGCGCATGGTCAAATGACATAATCAAGCGGTGTCACAAATCTTGATCCAACGGACCAATTCAGTGCCAAAGGATGCTACTTGGGAAGATTACTATGCCATAAAGAATCAGTTCCAATATTTCAATCCTTGAGGACAAGGATCACATGAAGGGGAGGATATTGTCATGACCCTAGACCAATAATGGAAGAGTTTTTTTTTTGTCTTCAGAGAGTTGTTTTTTTTCTTCAGTTTTGTTTTGACTTTTTTCAAATTGGGTGTCTATGGGAATTGGAAGAGTCTCTGTAAGTTTTTTGACTTTTTGCAAAGTAGGTGTCTATGGGTATTGGAAGAGTCTCTGTAAGTTCCAAGTCTGTTAGGGAGAAGAAGAGTTTTTGACTCTCTACAAATAGGCTGTAAACACAACCAGAAAATATATAAGAAATTGATCTTTGCTGTAATATTTAGCTCTGACTCTCTATTGAGCAGAGATATCCTCCATGGCAGCTTGTAGAGCAAGCTCTTGTCCTAAGGTCAGGACAAGTTTTCTCTTGGAAAGTACTTTTGAGTTTTGAGTCAAAAGATTCTTTGATTACAATTTAGGGTTCAAGGAATGAAGGAAACTTCAATGAACTTTCATGATTGCATAACACCAACTATGAAGTCTTTCTCTTTTTTTTTCCGGTTAAAACTATGTTTGGAGGCTACATTGATCTTTATCGTTTGTTAAATGCTCTATCTTGCACTAATTGTTCGTCCTCCTCACTGGTCACAACTTTTCTTTCTCCCTTTAGCTTTTTTTCTTTTGATGATGAAAATTGTAAGAATCCAGCTATGACACACTGAACCAAGTATTGAAAGAGGAAGAAGGTGAATTAGAGATAGAGTAGAGAAAGAAGAGATGAACAGAGAGAAAACAGAGATATTAGAGAGAGAAATGTAGAGAGAAGGTAGAGAGAATCAATAGAAAGTAGAGAGAGAAAGTAACATTTTCATTCATAATTTTCATAGCTACAAAAAACAGAGCATCCTTTGCTCTTATAGATTGACTGTTACAATTAATTCCACCCCTAACTGATTAACAAACCAATCAACTAATCACTACATGTGGAAATTGGTTAAAACTAACTTGTATTTATATCTAGCTCCCCATTTCTTCTTCTATTTTGGCTCATGACAAAAACAGACACTAACAAAACATGTCAAACAAATTGAAATTTTTTAGTAAGCAGTCTATGGCCTAAATTCAAAACATAATATCATACTACATATATATATACAATATTATTTCATACTACATATATATACATATATACAATATTGAAAACAAGCTCGGCTAGCTGAGTCGGTTAGAGGTTTTGGCCTCGCAAACGAAGGTTAATGGTTCGAAACCCCAAAGGATCGTGTGGGTGGGTGGGAAGGACAAATCTCAAGTAGTTGAACCAACCGTATCCAGAGTTTGGCGTGGATTCAAATTCTACCGTCCACTCACCTCTGTGATTTACCTGTTGTGTATTGTGGGGTCGATGCACGTGCCTGAGATTTTTCCCTCTTCTACTTCGATAAAATGGCTAGCTATCGATAGATCGTCTGAAATACTAGCAGAGATCCCGAAGTTGCAAAGGACAGGTTGAAGGATTTGCCCTCCTCAAACGAAAAATGCAAACAATGAATATAAATTTAAAATATCTACTATGCATTCTCTATCCTAGAACCCTTATCAGGTCATTCCACGTTGATTTCTATTTGGATTTAGGCTATACCATCACAATTTTATTTTTTATTTTTTATTTTTAGCATGGATTGAAAATCTTTAGTAGTCAGTGTTAGAGAATATTATAGAAATAGCCTTCAATTTAACAATTCCACCAATAGATAAATATCACCGTCAATTCCACCATTGAATATAAAACCAATACTAAGGTGACCGAGATGAGGCGCAAACCTCTCTTGAGACGATACGCGCCCTCTACGGCCAATACCCAGTGTAGTTGGAAATAGCACACCTTCTCTGGGATACAACAGCCTGGCACCCTTGCCGTACGCCTATCAAGTCTGCACAACTTGATAAGGCAAGAAGCTTGCCCACTAATGCCTACTTTACCCAATATAAAAACAAATATAGCTATGTATTTTTACTTTGTTGAAATGCAACCTCAAAAAAAAAGATGTAGAAGCACAACCTCTACCATATACATGGATACATATGATTATATACCTCCTTTTTCCAAAACATTTCTGTAACCTTTTTTTTTTAATTTTGACATTGACCATTAAACCATTTAACCATTGAGCAATAGAAACTGCTAACTCACATGATTGTGTAGTAGACGTTTACGGAGGATAATGTGAGCGGTAAGAATTCAACTTGTTATTTGCGGATACTATTCTCATGGCTAAGGTACGTATGTTATTTAAAAATATGTGTTGAGATATGTGATGGAAATAGTGGGTTATCACATTTTGATTATACCAATATGTTTTTTACTCTTGTAAAAAGAGACAAATTGGACTATGTGTTGCTAACATAAAATTGGGATTTCAAATATTGTATGTGGTAATATAAAAAGTGGCTTGATAAATAAGTGTTACTAAAAAGGGCATGATAAATTTTTTTTTTTTAGAATGCCATAGCTGCTACGTGTATATGAAATAGTTTTACAAAACTGTATATTTGTATTCGGGCATCACAATGCTAAAAGTTACCATTGATTAGTCTAGAGGTAGAATTTGAAATATCATTGATATTAGTGGTAAAGTTTGTAAATGGTTGCAAGCAAAACAAAATTGGAATATTTTCCAATGAGTTGGAGCTACTTACCTATTGAGCAAGATCATTATTTATTTGATATATGCTTCATTCATTTGCTAAGACACCACATGTAGTCAACTCAAGAATAATGTTGAATATACCTCATACACATTCTTCTCAGGATATCCAGTAAGGTTTGATTACATAGATTGTCATCTTACCGTGTATGTTAATAAAGGTTTCTAAGACTTAGACATTTCACAAATATGTCATGAGCTTAGCCTATAGTGAATTTGACTTTCCGGACTTTCAAAATTTTTTGACACTCAAAATTTTTGTTCTTATTTGGAATATATGTAAATGGTGCAAAAAACCATTGAAGGAAAAATTAGTCTAAATGAATGTGCTTATTTCATTTATTTTTGAGAAGTTACACTACTTAAAAAATAGTCTCCTATTATTTTTTGTGATGATAAATTTCGGAGCTACAAAAAGAAAGATATTGAGAGAGATTATGAGATTTTTGCAACTGTGCTTTTACAAGCTTTTGAGAAAATATGGTCTTTAAAAAATAATCTCTATATTTCTAGAAAATTTGAGCTTGTGATCGGATATAATTTTGGGAGCTTAGAAGAATGGAAAGACGGAAAAAAAGAAGAAGAAATTATGGTAAATGTCTTCTTATTTGAAAAAATTGTGGTACTCAGAAAAATTGTGATTTTAAATATATATTTGGGTTACTAGAACTTCTAGATATTTTCGAGGCACTTAAATTGTCTGGTTAAAGTAGAGATATGGGTGAGACTCTTGTCGCTCCAATATGAAATTTGTTTTTAATTTCATTGGCGAAATGAGTTATGGATTTTTCCGAATAGTGGGGGTTTTTAAAAATTTTAAAAAAAAAATTTTGAGCTGTCTGGTATAATTTTGTCTTGGAAAAAAATTATATAGAAACTCCTTTTTTAAAAAAAAATTAATAATAACATTGTGTATTCCTTGGATTCAATCCAAGATGTGGGCATGTGATCTCTAGGATATTATCCAAGATGGTTATTTTATGATTGTCTTGGACATTCTCCAAGATGAATAATTTGGGTTATTTTGGTTTTAATCCAAGATTATTAAAATTGATATCTTTGGATATTTCCGAGATGACATGATACCTTGAATTGATTCAAGATAATATAAGACGGAAAAGCTTTAAATTATAGGGATTCCTTGGAATTTACCAAGATGAAATGAGTGATTCCTTGAAGATTTTCAAGATGATTAATTGTGTTCTCATTGGAACTGCTTGTTGATTATTTTGAATATCATTACTCGTGTAATGAGATACTTTAAGAAATTAGTGGTTATGGTTTTCTTAATCAAAGGATTTTCACTGTCCTAGAAAAGTATAAGATTTGGAACATCCAATGGTGATTAGTTGTGTATCATTGGCTATATGTGTTCAAATTGGGAGATGAAGTTATTTGTTGAAAGCCAATGAAGAAGTGGGTTGACTCGTGATTTCTATATGAAAACTTCAATGTGGGAGAAAATCAATACCACATGTCTTGATCCATTGTAAAGTACTTTGATGAATGGAGGAGTGTAACAAGTACTGCAATTGGTAAAGCAAGTCTATAAGGAGAAAACATAGTACTGAGATGAGACAATTTATGAAGAAAAATTATTTATAAAAGCTTTAGCTAAAGTTAAATTCTAGATTGCATCGAGGGGGATAGCCCTAAAGCCCAATAAATGATAAATCGTCTATGAGGATACCCTACCTAGTGATCAGAGATCCTGAGAACTAGGTTCAAAGGGAAGAACGAATCATAGAGTGGTTTGATAGATATGCACTAAATTGCGCACTAGCTCATTGGCTATCCCTATGGTGTAGGTGCATGGATTTCATGACAAATATGAGGTTGAGTTGTTTATAACTCTTAATGAGTTCTATAGCCATTATTGGTGGGATGTCAGAGTCATGAGAGCATCCTTGATAGACTCACCTATTTGAGTGTGGAAGTGGAAGTGGGGCCGCTTTCTATAAGAATTGGGCTAATTCTCTAGAGCACTCAAGAAGTCGGGATTTAGCACATGGCCATTAAAGTGCTAGCTTAGAAGCTTGGAATAGAGTGCTGAAAAATTATGTGTGACGTAACGTCTTGTTTCCCCAAAGCAGTCATAGTTCAAGATATTGTCACTACTGGTTCTGGAGCAAGATTTGGTGAACACTATGTGTGGGTTCAAGCCATTGACACCCTTATAATGCACAATTTTTTTTTTATCTTTACCCAATATTGAATACTCCCTCTGTCCCATATTAAGAGTCCTTGATGCCATTTTTTGATGTCCCATTTTAAGAGTCCTCTTTGAAAAGTCAAAGTATTTTAATACATACTTTCCAAATTTGTCCTTTATTACATCCAACTCTTCTCTCTCTTTTTTTGTGATGTGACACTATAATTTTGAATTTCAAAAGGGCAATGTTGGAAAGTTGAAAATCTCACCAAAATCAAGATTGTCCACTTAATAAGTTGGAATTCTCAAAAGAGACTCTTAATATGGGACGAAGGGAATATTTTTTATTTTATTAAAATAAGTGGGGGATTCTTAGAGCATTTTAATAAAATACACACATATATGTATATATAAACTAACATATACATACATACATTCATAGTCAGTTAGATTGTGTTTTTATGGTCAAAAGGCTTTAGTGTCTTAAACAGTATCTAACTACTTTAATATCCAAATGGTACATGGCTTTTGATGCTTTGCGTTGATTTTACCAAACGGCTACTACACAATCATGTGAGTTGGCAGTTTCTATTGCTCAATGGTTAAATGGTTTAATGGTCAATGTCAAATTAAACAAAAAAAAAGGGTTACAGAAATGTTTTGGAAAAAGGAGGTATATATTCATATGCATCCATGTATATGGTAGAGGTAGAGGTTGTGTTTCTGCATTTTTTTTTTTTAATTTGACATTGACCATTAAACCATTGAGCAATAGAAACTGCCAACTCACATGATTCTGTAATGAGTAATATTTGGGACACAACTTTCATACAACTTTCATACAACCTCCCCAAAAGATGTGTCTATCTCTCTCCTGTGATGTCACTGGACCCCACAGTGACACAGGAAAGAGATAGACACATCTTTTGGTGAGGTTGTATGAAAGTTGTATGAAGGTTGTGCCCCAAGTATTACCCTTCTGTAATAGCCGTTTGGTAAAATCAACGTAAAGCATCAAAAGCCAACCATTTGGATATTAAAGTAGTTAGACACAGTTTAAGACACTAAAGCCTTTTGACCATAAAAACACATGGACACACGCACATCTAACTGACTATGCATATATGTATACATATGTTAGTTTATATATATATATATGTATTTTAATTGGAGTATTAAAATAGAAAAATTTAGTGGGAAATCCCATTCTACCAATGTTTGTTATAATAGACCCACCAATTGGTACTTCCCAATAAGAGACCCTATAATTGTGAATGTTGTTAGAGATTAGTCCACAATCCCCAATTATAGATAGTTTTAGTGACTTTTTTACCCCTATACATATACACAGGCATACATATATAGAAATATATATATATATGGTAATAACTCTATTATCCCATTGATTTGCATATCAAATATATGGAAATAAAATCCCATAACTTTAGCCTTGTACATTATGGGTCTTTTGAATATTTCTAACGCCATTTTTATGTGGGTATCCCATTTTTGTATGTTCTACCAATAATCATTGATCACATAACATATTAATCTGTTACTATGCACCATACATTTATGCGAGTATTGAATTTTACACTGCAACTAGTTCGTTTTACACTGCAATTGGTTCATTAGTGTGAAATTTTACACTGCAACTGGTTTGTTTTTACATTACAACTAGTTCATTAGTGTGAAAATTTTATACTGCAATTGGTCAAACTCAATCCCATAATCTTACATATATTTTGGGAAGTTACCAAACTTATTTTATACTGCAATTGGTCAAACTCAATCCCATAATTTTGGGAAGTTACTAAATCTTGCATATATTTTAGGAATTAAGTTACTAAATGCCATAATTGTAGGGCTTTATACGTTAGAATCTGTTTAATATTACACATATCTTTTTTAATTTCGTATTTCACCATTCTTGGGTGATCTAACAGTCATTCATCACCATCACCCAAAAAAAATTGTATTAAATTTCACACTAGAATGAATATAAGTGTTAAATTTCACACTCATATTCGAGTTATTCAACAAAAGGAACACTGTCTTATCACAAATTCATTTGCACATTCATTTTTACACTGACTGCAATATTTCATTGACATCACATTTTTCATTCACATAGTATACAATTTCGCAGCATAACATGTGAAACCAAGAACATGAGTGTTAAATTTTACACTACAACCTTTTGGACCACAACCTTTGAACCACAACATAATATACAATCGGGTTCCATTGTATAGCTTGAGAGAGAGCAGATCCGGTATTGCCATTGTTGTTGAAACCCATAAAGCTTCCAAGAATCGTAAGTCAAAACATCAACCGGGTTCGAAACAATCACCAACATCGAATCGGGCGAGTACATCGCAAGTTGGGGCACAACAATCAAGGACACCCTTGTTCCTCTGTATCAAGTTCAGCCTGGACTCGTCGAGGTTCTTCCTAGCGCCGGCGATGACGATACAGAGAGCGGATCCGACAATGATCTTGGTCCTCGAGTAGTCCAAGTCGGCCATGATCTTGGTCCCCGGGAGGAGCGCGGCGGCGTGTTTGAGACTGAGCATCTCGCCATGGAGTTTATCTGGCTTGCGTCGACTAGCATGAGGTCGCCGGAGAGGTCCTGTGTGAGGATGATTTGAGCTATGGCCTGACCTTTCTCTCTCTAAACAGGGAGAGAGAGAGAGAGAGAGAGAGAGAGAGAGAGAGAGAGAGAGAGAGAGAGAGAGATGCATATATAATGTGATTTATTATCATTTAGGTAATTGGGATTTGAATTTTGAAAACTCCTAAAATAGTTGGGGTTATTAATTGCAGTTTTGAATGAGAAATGGAAAGGGTAGTTTGGTCCAAATTTTGTGGTGTGGACTTCAGACGAAATTGTTTCATACGTTGGGCCTATTGCAAGAAACCTAGAGTAAAATGGACATTATACTAATTAACTCATTAAAATACTCTAACAATCAATTCTGTTATTTTAGAAAATATTCAAAGCTATCAGTCAGTCTATGACCAAGAATTGACTTGTATATTCTTTTCTATTCGTCCACCTTCAATTATAGTTGGACCTTGTTTCTATATTATAATGGCTCTTAAATTAAACAATAATTTTGTAAATAGTTTACGGTGGTCGCCAAAATTCTAGCTTTTCAAAATAGTGTCCATCTATGGAAGGAGAAAATATTTATTGTAATGGTTATTTTGCTACTGTGGTATCAAGTCTTCATCTATATATATGTACCCCTATTTCTAAAGGAAATCCCATACACATAAACACAAATTCTAAATTTATTAGTAGTATTTTATTTTTTATGACGTGGTATGAGGTAGTATCCTCGTTGCATTCTATATTTACTCCTAGCAAGTCTGGAAATCAAAAGCCCTAGTTTTAACAAAAATTCACTCTTAGACTCACTCAGGATATCATCCTCTCTCAACATCATCTCTCACTCTCCTCGGACTGAACACTAACCACTAGAATAGTGCCCCGACGAGGCGACGACGACCTTACCACTGCCCTCTGGTGACCTGCAACCACTAGCAATTTCATCTTCGTTTTTGTCTTCCATTTCCAAGGACCCTCGGCCCATCTTTAGTCTCTCTTTCCCTCTCAGTCTCTTTAGTTATATAGATTGATATGTGCATATATATATATATATATATGTGTGTGTATGTTGGGTCTTGAAAAACATAAAAGCAATGGTGGCTATTGACCAAAGCAAACTGGGACTTCTACACATAGTCAATTTGCTTTGCAATAGTGGTAGCCAACATAAAATCGCTACTGCCTGCTGATAGAAATTAGGATTGATCATGTGATTTTGAACACTTGGTGTATTAAATGTAGAAATTTGGGTTGATCATGTGATAATGGACACTTTGTGTACTAAATGTGAGTGCAAAGTTTAAATTTCGGCAATATATATATACATGCACTACAAGAAAAAACCCTTTTTATGACCTTTTTTTTATTTTGGGCTAATGACTATTTTAAAAAAAGAGTCATAACAAATACTTTTTTCTAACATATATGACTCTTTTTGCAAATATAGTCATAAGATTGGTAAGTGGTGTTTTATTTACGACCACTTTTTTTATAAGTCATAAATAATAAGATTGTTTATGACAGTTTTTTTAAAATGGTCATAAATAATAAGATTTTTTATGACAGTTTTTTTGAAAATGGTCATAAATAATAAGATGGTCATAAATAATAAGAGTTTTTATGACAGTTTTTTGAAAATGGTCATAAATAATAAGACTTTTATGACTTCATTTTTTGGTAGTCATAAATATTCTTTATTTTTATGACTCTTTTTCTTCGAATTCTAGAATCAAACGTAAAAACTGTTTTGGGAAAAATAGTGAAAAAAAGACAAAATGCTAAGATTTTTAAAGTTAGGATTCTTGATTAGGGAAAGGTCCTCTGTACAAAAATATTTTGTGAAATTTTACTTGGCATACACGAATATTATGTGAAATTTCACTAAATCTTTACATGAATATTAAGTGAAATTTCACTTAAATCGACCTTTGAGAGACTAGTTTTTAAGAAATTACTTTTTGAAATTGGACTATTAACACTTGATAGTTACTTTTAGTGTCACAAATTTAGATGTTATTAAGAATCATATTAGATTTTTTATGACAGTTTTTTGGAAATTATCATAAAAAAATAGATTTTTTATGACATGTTTGTGAAAAGTGTCATATATAATAAGTATTTAGAAAAAATGTCATAAATAACAAGACTTTTATGACTTCATTTTTGGGTAGTCATAAATATTCTTTATTTTTATGACTCTTTTTCTTTGAATTCTAGAATCAAAGTACTGTTTTTTGGGAAAAATAGTGAAAAAGACAATATTTTAAGATTTTTAAAGTTAAGATTTTTAAAGTTAAGATTCTTGATTAGGAAAATGTGCGCTGTATAAAAATTTTAAATGAAATTTCACTTGGTATACATGTAACACCCCGTATTTTCTTTATATAAATATTCATTTAAAAAAAACAAAATAATGAGACAACCTAAATTTTTGTGTATACAACCATGGTTATTTATTTATATGTGTGTATTTATTTTATTCATTAATTATTGTGTGAAATTTTATAGAGCTAAGTGGTGGAGTTAAGTTGTAAAAACTTAAGTTGAACAAGTCATTGAAAAATTGATGTGTTTATTTTTTGTAGTGATTATAGGCCCGTGAATGTGTTAATTTGTGTTTTTAACATTTAAATTAAGTACCCGGGTTATGTACACCCATTGGGTCACTCATTTTAGAACTTTAGAATGTATTTCGGGCCCATATAAAGCCTTTTTGTGAGGCCCCTAGACAAAAAAACGGAATTTTTAGCCTTTTGTGTGTTTGTGTTATAATATATGTAGGTGTATCATATATACATACATAATATACCTCCTAGGGTTTTGATAACAAAAAGAAAAGAAAATAGAGACATGAGAAAAATAGAGCAGTCAAGAGAGAGAGAGAGAGAATAAGAAGAAGAAGAAGAAGAAGAGAAGAAAAGAGGAACCCCAATTATTGTTTTGCGAATCTTCATCAACATTGAAGTCCTAAATCGGTGAGTTAACTTGTTATTTTCTTTCAATCTCGTTTGATTGAAATTTAAATGGATAGATTATTAAATTAGTATGGTTATGGGTTATGAGATTTAGGTTTTTATTTACAATGATTGAAGTTATGATTTGAGATTTATAGATGAGCCTTGGATATACATTTGAGCAATTATTCAATTTTTGGATTTGGGATTTTCACGGATCAGATTTTAGTAGATAATTCCTAATAAATCATACGTTACAGTTTTCGTGATTCTGTCTGCGTAAGCCTGTAGGAAACGCAATTCTGGACAACTTTCGTCTAATGGTATTTTTCCCAATTCTGCACCGTTTGGGCAGAAAATTCATATTACAGTATCAGTTTTATGAATGTTAAATAAGCGTATTTGCTATATCATATTTTTGTGTGATTTCGTGTTCGTTAATATAAATTAATTTATTTGTACATAGAAAGATATGAGTTCTCATGTATAGTTGAGCTTTGTGAAATTATGACTGTGTGATTTTGTGTGGGTGAATCTGTGTGAACATGTAGCTGTTAATATAATTTTAATGAAAATTTGAGTTGAGATATATGAATCTCTTATGAAGTAGAGTTTTGTGAAAAACGTGGATGTATGAACGATAGAAAATCCTTAGAGTTCACCACTGCTCCTTATGATTTTAGGCGGCGACTTCGTGGATGACCCGTCTCTTCATTATTTTAAGCCTTATTCCCGGCTTGTTGGTCTATTTCATGTGTATCTAGACATTGTTTTATTGACGTCAAGAACGTAAGGACTACCCTTTCGGTGTATACTCAAATCCCAGTGATATCCATGGGAGTTGGGACCGGGAGTGGGAGTTAGTATTACGTTAGGAGACACATGGGATATATTGTAGGCTGGACCATGGATGGGTGGCCGATGTGGTGAACATAAGGTGTAATAAAATAAAAATACTTTGTGGTGTTTTATTTTTGCGTTTAGAAGTTGAATTATAATTAATTACCTCTTATTGTGGTTGCATCGTAGAAAGTTGTGGACGCTTAGTCATCGAATTTTCTAATAATTTTTCGTGTTGTAATCGTTGTGTGTGAAAATATTGTCTTGAAGTGACGTTTTATTATCTAATTTTAACTTTTAATATTGTCTTGAAGTGGACTCAAGGCTTTAAATTTCAAAGGGAAAAGAAGGCCAAAAACCAATTTGGCAATTCGTAAAGGTAATTAAATATGAATAAAAATATGGTAGATATAATAGTAGCTGTTTAAATTATACTTAGTATGTTATGGTTAATGTATTGATATAATGTATGTTGCGGTTATTCAATTGTTGCTGGGTATGTTTTCATTGTTTGAAATTTTTGGGAGGTTCTATTTATAGAGGAGACTCTGTCGAAAGTTTTAGAAATTCTAGGTCAACATTCATTCCAAGATAAGTTAGTTTTACCACGACTTGTGATTGCAGTAATTTATTGTTTGTCTAATATTTGTTATACATTTATTCATAGGGACCAAATCAACCAGGAATTATGAATGTGGATACTATATGTTACTTTTCATGAAAGTGATAATGGAGAATCCATCAAAATCTATCAACATAAAGGTATTATCATAGTATTCTTTGTAAATGTGTCGCCAAATTTTCTCTTCTTCTTGTTTTAATTTGATTCATAAATTGTGGAAATTTTTTTTTTCATGTGTTGGAGGTGGTGGTGGTGTTGTTGTGGGAGGGAATACATCCTTAACATCTCATTCTTTCCTGAACTTTTTCAGATGAAAGAGTTGTCTCAAAAAGTGAAATATGAAAGCCACGAGCTAAAATGTACTTCAACTTGAGTTTATTGAGTTCATTCAAGAATACATTTAAGTATTGAAAATTTCAACATTTTTTCCTTTTTCCAGGTAATCTATATTTTTACAATTTAAGAAAATTATATACTCATTATATAGAATCTAATACATTGATTTCATTTTTGTTTCAGTGTTACACAGTTAGACTACATGGAACAAATATTGCAAATAAGTTGATGTACTAGCGGAGATTGAAGAGTTTAAATAGACACTAATCTTGTTTTTATTTATTTATTTATATATATATTTTTTTAACAATGTTACATATACATTATTGGTTTGTTGGTTTAATACATACTTAGTGGTTACTGTTACATTTTTCTTGTACATAAGTAATTATTAGATTGATTATTGAAAAATTTTGGTTGGAAGGAAGATAATATCTGAATATGGTTCTTGAGTTGATTTGTAACATGCATGTTTGATGATGTATTTGAATTGTGTAATCTTGATTGTTGGATTATCAACAAAATATTTTTTTTCTTTAAATGTGTTTTATATTATATATGACTTTTTCATAAAAAAACAATCATAAATTAGCAATAGTTCTACTAAAGTCATAAATAGTGTCATTATTTATGACTTTTTAAAATGTTATTTATGACTGTTTTGAAGATTATTTATGACTATAAAAAGATTATTTATGGACTTTTTGAAGATTATTTATGACTATTTTAAATATTATTTATGACTATATAAAGGTTATTTATGACTTTTTTGAAGATTATTTATGACTTTTTAAACGGTTATTTATGACTAATTTGAAGATTATTTATGACTTTTTAAAGGGTTATTTATAACTTTTTTGAAGATTATTTATGACTTTTTTAAAAGGCTATTTATGACTTTTTTAAAGATTATTTTATGACTTTTTTAAAAGGCTATTTATGACTTTTTTAAAGATTATTTATGACTGTATCAATTAAAAAATAGTCATAAACAATTTGAAAGCACTCATTTTTTATGACTATTTTTTAGAACTGTTGTAAAAGTAATAATTATTTATGACTTTTCTAACAAACTCGAACTTATTTATGACTGCAATGTTATGACTTATTTTAAAAGCTTAAAAAAGAGTCATAAATATACATTTATGACTCTTTTTTAAAGTCATAATAAAGGGTTTTTTGTTGTAGTGATGTATATTTTCCGCGGGGGGGGGGGGGGGGGGGGGGGGGGGGGGGGGGGGGGGGGGGGGGTGGGGGGAGAGGGGGGGGGTTTTCAAATTTTTAAATTTGATTCACTCATTGTTGTTTTTCTAATTGAGGTGTTGCTCTATTTGATTTGTGAAGAATAACCACCTAGAAATACTGATTTTAGGTTGACACTATATGGATACGTGTGCATGTTTCAGCAACAAGTTAAGTTAATTGTGCCGAAATGTAATTCTTTCCTATGTTACAGATTTTTTTCTTTCCGACTCCAGAGTTCCCCAATTTTCAATGAATTCATAGAAATTTTTAGTATTGGCGGCATAATGATTCTCAAGTTTATCTCCATTATGGCATAACTAGCCTACCCATCAGACGCCAAGAATATAACACACTGAAATTTGAAATAATCTGGCCACCGTCTTGACATGGGTTCCATTTCATATCTATTTTACCATGTTTTATCAACACAATTACTGAACGGGCCCTAAATGAGACACATGTCAAGATAGGGATAATGAGTGAGCAAAATTGGGTGAGTAAAAATACTGTCGAAATAATATGGCACAATAAAATTATATTAATGATAAAACATAAAATGCTTTGATAACATATCAAATGCATGTGAGATAAATAATAGTATATAATTATAATCAAAGTAAGGGTTAATTGACAAGTTACTGAATTTATATTCGTGTAATAGCTACAAACAACAAAGAAGAAAGTAATTACTCATTTCAGCATTTATTGAATAAAAGTAAAGGAGAAAATAATTAATCAATTCGAGAGTACCACGTAAGCTTAACATTTGGTATCCCCCAAAAGTAAAATTTATTTTAGAAATTGTTTTAGGTGACTTGGTACAGAGTTTGATGGGTGAGATTTATTTTTACACCCTTACATGCTTATTTAAGGTTGAGATGGGACACATATACCATGCGACCAAATAACTAGGTCGGTATGTAGGGGTATAAAGAGTCGAGTCACTTACCTAGGCTTGATAAATGGTTTGTATACGGACCTCTCTATATGTATCTATTATTAGACTACATAGGTTTATAGGCCTCGTGGAAAAATTCCGTTAAAAAGCTCGCGATCACTTGAAATTAAGGCTCCTGAAAAAGTTCGTGAAAAACTTGAGCTCGGCTCGACTCGTACACACCCCCCAGTCGTATGGTAAAAGTTCCCTAGATTTTTTACGATTAAATGCGTTGACATCCCCTTATAGTTTCGCTGGTTTTCACTTACTTCCCCCCCCCCCCCCCCCCCCCCCCCCCCCCCCCCAGAGTACCACGTAAGCTTAACATTTGGTATCCCCAAAAGTAAAATTTATTTTAGAAATTGTTTTAGGTGACTTGGTACAAGTTTTGATGGGTGAGATTTATTTTTACACCCTTACATGCTTATTTAAGGTTGAGATGGACACATATGCCATGCGACCAAATACTTAGGTCGTATGTAGGGGTATAAATGAGTCGAGTCACTCACCTAGGCTTGATAAATGGTTTGTATACGGACCTCTCTATATGTATCTATTATTAGACTACATAGGTTTAAAGGCCTCGTGGAAAAATTCGTTAAAAAGCTCGTGATCACTTGAAATTAAGGCTCCTGAAAAAGTTCGTGAAAAAACTTGAGCTCGGCTCGGCTCGTACACACCCCCAGTCGTATGGTAAAAGTTCCCTAGATTTTTTTACGATTAAATGCGTTGACATCCCTTATATATAGTTTCGCTGGTTTTTCACTTACCCTCCCCCCCCCCACAATTAATACACCCCCCGTGGTTCAGTTTAAAGTGAACCGTGACTTTTTCCATCCAATTAAGTTAATGGTTTTACAATTGGGAGCCTTACACATAGGAACCCAAATTTTGAGAGATAAAATATCTCTTTTGTCCCTAAAAATTCACGTTGAAAGAGAAATAAATTATAAGCCATTTACTTTGGGTCAGATATACAACCTGTATCGAGAAAACCATTAAAAAAATAAATAATAATAATAATAATAATAATAATAATAATAATAATAATTTGTCAAAGGGAACCCAATTCGAAATCATAGATTTCCCCCTAAATGAATTTAAGTAAATAACTTTTGTTCTTAATACTGTTGTGAACATTCAGGAATAATTTGGTCATTTCAGCTTGTAAGTGAAAACTAATGAAACCACAGAGTTGTAAGTGTATTTAACCCTTTTATATTAAGAGTTAATTACAGTATACCTCCCAGTGATTTGGCCCGATGCCACTTTACCCCCTGTGGTTTAAAATTGACCACTTAACCCCCCGTGCTTTCAAGTAAAGTGTCACCTCTAAAAAAAAAAAATGTTAACTTTGACACTTTACTCCGAAAGCACATGGGGGTTTAAAGTGTCATCGGGCCAAATCGTAGGGGGTAAAGTGTTATGAGACCAAACAGCAGGAGGGTAAAGTGGTCACTAATTTAGCGGTGACACTTTACCTGAAAGCACAGGAGGTTAAGTGGTCAATTTTAAACCATAGGGGGGTAAAGTGGCATCGGGCCAAACCACAGGAGATAAATGTAATTAACCCTTATATTAATTGATTATTACTGTGACACTCACCTTCCTAATAGTAATTCAGTCCGATTAGGAAGACATTCAAGGGTTTGCTTTTGTATATAAATAGTTCTAACTCAAGCAATAAGAACAAGGAGAGTAGAGAACAGAGGAAGGTCACCGCCAAATGTACTGGTACGTTCTCTTCTCTCTCTGGTTTGCTGTTTTCCCTTCTTTTTCTTACTTAGGAGTATATTATTCGATTCTTTGGTTGTGTTCTTCTTTAATACCTTTTGATCTAAGCTTAACTATACACCAATTTTCCTAATTTTGAATATGCGATACACATAGTGCTCGTGCTGTACTCGTGGACATACATAGTAATATGTGGATAAACAATTATCACAAAAAAAACATGTGTTGTACCTTTTCTTTTTCCCGTGGGTCTGATGATTGTGATACTGCTAGGGCTGTCCTGGTGGACCTGAAGATGATTGCCCAAGCCCAGCCTGAATAGCATAAAGCTCGAGCCCGGGCGGGCCTAGGCCTATGACTACTTTATTTATTTACTTATTTTCATTTTTTTTTTTTTGTAAATATGGCTACCCCTTATGAGGAGTTCATTGCTAGCAAGTGCCATAATTTAAGCATATGATTTGAAAGAGAACGAACGAGTAGACCTATGGAGTTTCTATTATTATTATTATTATTATATTTTTTTTAACAGAGTTTCTACTCCGTAAACTTTAAGAACTTGAACTTATCACAACTTATCATGAATAATGTTGAGAAAGATTGTTAAGACACAGTATTCTAAAAAATGCAAATATCCCTTGTGAGAATGGTATATATTGAATATCTTATGTACGATTATATTAATCTGTATACTATTGTATACTATAAAATGCAAAAATATTATATAGGTCACGAATACTCGGGCCAAGTAGAGGTTCATTTGCTTTGTCCAAGCTCCTAACCCAAATGATGGCCGGGCCTGAAAAATAATAGCCAAGCCCTCTTTGCCCAATCCCGAAAAAACTAGGGTTGGGCCTAGCAGGCCGGTGGCCACCCCTAGATATTGCACAAGGGCTTTGAGTTCCATTTTTGCATCTCCATTGGACTGTGAAAAAACTAATCTAATTTCTTAGACCTTCAAAAACAGTGAATTTTTTCTAAATTGTTTGATTGTAGATTGATCTAACTTGTTTCAGTGTGAGCAAAATTTCGTAGTTCTAATGTAGTTCTAGCAACAGAAAGAAAAGTTCAGCACTTAAGAAAAAAATTAATATGTGCAAGGGGCCTCAGTTTAGGAGTTGGCATTGGAGCCTGGAAAAACTAATGCTCGACCCTAAGAGCGATTAGAGGGAAGATCTTTGAAATTGCTACGTGCAAGTTTTTTCAACAGTGCTTGTTTTATCGTGGTTGTGGATGCGATTTCTAATGAGACACTCAAAACACACTAGAAAATTTTCGTGAGTGGCGCAATTGACGCCTTACTAATAATAGAATTCTACACGCCTTCAGTGCACTTCTTTGTTCATAATTTCTTTCTTTCATATGCCAAAATTTCCTCCACAAAGAAGCAGTTCAGATTGTGCCTGAATCAGTCATAAATTGCTGAGAGTTAGGAGGCTTTGAGTTGCGAGATTGAAATTCTAATGGGTGAAATTGTTTGTTTGCTTCTAATTTTTCTCATCATTCCTTTCACTTTTTTTTTATCCCCCTCTTTGTTTCTTCTCATCCCTTATCCTCATTGAGTGTGATATTAGGGCCGACCAAAATTGATGTAGGTAGAGCCTTATAGGTACCTACAAAGAAAGATTTTGATAATGTGTCGATGGAATTAGGTTATGACTTCTGATTGAGCAAAACATGTAAAAATCCACGAAACCAACCCCAAACAAGTTGGGACAAGGCATCGTTGAGTTAATTTGTTTCTCCTCATCCCTATAATAGCTCTGTCTCATTGCGCAGCCAAAAACACCTTAGATTTGATAGCTGAATACAACGGAGACACATGAGGAAAGGATAATTTTTTAGGAACTTCGAGGGTACCATGTGGAATGCTGGCTTGATACCCTGCAACCAATGGGAATGGGTTATTACTACTATTCGGATGCATTCCTTTTCTCAAAATCATCTCCTTGTTGGCTGCATTTGAACTCATTATTCTTGAATATCATTTTACTGTTACAATCTTCATTAAGAGTAGAAGTTTGTAGAAACCATGATTTTTACGCTTTGAACTATTATCTTGTTGAGATATCTTCATTGTTTCCTTAATTCAATTATTTTGTTTTCTTCACCTTGACGCCTATACAAGTTGCATACACTCATTACATGAACAATTGGGGTGCACTCTTCCGGGTCCTCACTAAGGGATTCAATTTTGATGATTTAGAGTTTAGACATTAGACAGCCACTTGGGTCCTCATATATATTTTGTAATGTCCAGCATTTGTCAGATCCCATCCATTAGTTTATATGAGACACTGCATATATGCTTATTGTGTCGTTTTTATAGTGCTTTTTATACGTTTCTTGTTAATTGTTTTAAGTGAATGTGAAAGTGAGTAAGAAAATTACCATTTTGTCCTTTTGTGGTAGTAGATATTGTAGTGATTGAAGATACTGGCACATAAAGAATATCCATTATGGTTGTCAATTTGTGGAATGAATCGTGAATCCTACATAATTATTTACCGTGAGATATTGTGTTTTTTTATACGTGTACACATATACGTTATTAGTATTTATGTACACATATACGTTATTAGTATTTATTTTAACTTGTATGTGCACATACAAGAACAGATGTGCAATGTTAAAAATGAACAATTCTGCAGAAGTTTCACGCATTATCGACCGGCTCAAACAATTATTATTAGATATATTTCTTTATTTTATATTGCTCTGTGCAGAGTATGGCAGAGGTAGAAGGTGATTCACTAAATACCATAGAGTTTGCAGAAGACAAACACAGTGACTGGGCCGGTCTTCCAAACGAGCTCTTACATTTAATCCTATCGCATCTCTGGCTCGATGATATAAATGCATTTCACAACATATGTAGAGCATGGCAATCAATTCCCACTCCATTAACATATTCTCCGATTAAGTGTCCAGTGGTCCAATCCCAGTGGCTCATGTGTATAGGTCAAGACGGCAAAAGATGCAAACTTTTCCACCCAATTTATAACGAACCATACTGTTTAGACATTCCCGAGCTATTCGGTTCAGTGATTCGCTTTTCCAAGGATGGTTGGCTGCTCATGTCCACGGGGAAGTACTCCATGTTCTTTTACAATCCATTCACAAAGGCTAGGATTGACTTGCCTGATTTACCTCGTATATACGACCTTCGATGCATAACCTTCTCATCCTCGCCAACTTGCTCCAATTGCCTGGTTTTCGGTATTTTTGGTTTCTTCGAAGAGTGTGTTTCCATTTATACCCTTCGCCGTGGAGAAGAAAGTTGGTGTGTACAAGATTTTGACAATAATTTACCTATCATCCCATCTCCATGTAATCCAGTCCTCTACAATAGAAAATTTTTCTGTTTGGGTCAGCATGGAAATTTGGGTTCTTTTGATCCCGAGGAATGTGAGTGGAAAGTTCATGACAATCCACGACAGCCCTCTGATCCAGCATTTCAAAATTTTTTGACGGAATGCGATGGAAATTTGTTATCGGTGTTTGTCGGCTCTATAGGGAAATGGGTTTCTGTTTTCAAGTTAAATACTTCGAAGATGACTTGGGAAAAAGTTGATGATTTGGAAGATAATGCGTTATTTGTGAGCAATTCGACGTCTGTTTCGTCAAAGAAAGTTGTGGATGGAATGGAAAATAAGATATATTTTCCCCGATTCAATGGAAAATGTGAAGTTTTCTTTTCTCTTGCAAGTGGTGTGTTTGGGACATTTGGGAATGACTACTCGCGAAAGGATTTCTGCGAGACAAGGGAGTATTTACACTGCTGTTGGATTGAGCCAAACATTAGTACTTACTCTAAAGAAGAGCTTAACTGGCTAGCCTATCCTTGGGCGTAGAAATTGTTTTTTTTTTTTTGTTTTTTTTGGTATTTCTAATTTTAATGCAAGGTAATTGGAGACTTTCAAGACTTCCAATAATGTGATTGTATTGTAGTTAGTTTTATTTGAGATGTATTATTTTCAGTTATTCAATTGAATGAATCTTTGAGCTTTAGGTATGTTGGGAGATTGCCTTTTGAATATTGTGCCTCAGTATCCTTTATTTGAGTAATGATTGGTGCACATAAAGTGTGCATATAGAGATTTGGATCATTTATTTCGGTGGTCTCATATATGCAGACATGGGCCCTAGTGAATTGAATTACTCTGATCTTTATGTGCATATAGCGTTATTGCCTTTATTTTTTGTGCTTTTCCATACGTATTATTGTATTAGTGATCTCTTTTTTTTTTTTTTTTTTAACAAATGCGTTTCATAGCATTCTCACAAGATTTACCAATATCCATATATGCACTAATGTGTAATTACTTAAAATGTTTATATTTTTAATTACTTTAAAATTTTGAATACACATGCACTATTCTTTATAAGTCTCATGTCACGTTCATACTAGGGTTTGAACATTGCCCTCTTACCCTAGGCCCTGGCACTTAAGTCCTCACATGAGACCACCACACTAAATGATAAAATAAAGATAGTCCAGTGCACGAATCTCTCGACATAGTGCCAAGTCTCCGCTCTACCACAACACTAAGTGATATAAATATATAAATAAATTACACATGTACATTTTTTTACTGAAAATGTTACCATACCAAATGAAAAGGACTTGCATCACTCTATCAGTTAAATACGGTAAAATACTATATTGGGTCCGGATCCTCGGCCGCAAGCTGCCTGGGCAGCGCTTACGTGGCGCTGACAGGACTACACGATGAGTTTTTTTTTTTTTGCAATTTTAAAAATTACAAAAAAAATCATCGTGTGGTCCTGCCAGCGCCACGCAGACGCTGCTGGAGTGCTGCCCGAGCATCGCGCTGCCGAGGATCCTTGGGCTACTATGTTTCCAGATTTTGCACGTGACAGCTGCAATTGGTTCCAAATTTTAACTTTGGTTAACTTTGGTTATAATCTAAATCAATCAATGAATCGACCAAAAAAAAAAAGTAGCCAATGATATTTACTTACATCTGATTACACAAAATATAATTTAGGATTGTAGATTAAGAGCAATTTCAATGCGAAATGTCATTTTTTTTTTACCATATCAAACTAATATTTTGGCACAACGGCTATTCTCGTTTAGACACTAACCTTCTGTTTGGTTTGGCTCTGAAATAGAATCGAATAATTCTACACAAATCTGACAACTTTTGGTCGGATTTGTGAACTCCCTAAAACTAGAATTGGGAAGAATTGGAAATGAATGAAAATTTTGTTTATGTGAAATCAAACACCAAAAATATCAAATTAATTCTTTTCTGGTTTGTGACAAACTAAACAGACTGTAAGCAGTTGTATAATAGCTTATTGGAATGAGTATAAAAGTTAAATCAGATCATAAATTTTGAGAGAAGTGATAGAAGGTGCATTGGAGATGTGTCTTATCAGGATTCATGCTACAATTTGACTATCGCATGAAGAGCCCATTTGAGTTAGCTGAAATTTAAAAAATTAAGTGATGAATTACAGATTTCGAGGAAAAAAAAAAAACCAATTATTGTATTGTAAAATAGAAGTGTTTAAGTTAGCTTAAAATTTCAACACTAAAACAAATCGGCTGAAAAAGATATCTTAATATTTCAGCTCTTATTTTGAGCACTTAGCACCCAGCCGCACAGGGTAAAAATCTGCTAAAAATATCCAGATCGGTCGAAAAATAACTTTGGTACACTAAAAAAATGTGTTGCCATGCCCCTTTATTGTTAGGGGGCATATGCAGGGTTTGCGCTACCCAATCAAGAGGGTGACACATGGAAGCTGCAATGGGAGCTTGTAGGTCTGCGTGTTGGCATCCTTTCGCTGTCAAAAGTATTCCAGTTGTGCGTGAAGGCTTTATTTGGCTCAACTTTTTTCGTGTGTGTTTGTCCTTTCAAGATGGACATAACGAGTATATGTATGTCACAGTCCGGATCTTAAGTGGATTGTAAAAAACGGACATAAAAGATGGACTGTCTAAAAAGAGTAGTGCTACATACACATATTTTTTGACACACTTTTTTACACACAGCTTTAAATATGTGTACCTTGTGCTATGTAAATAGTGCACAGAAAAGTGTAAAAAATTCAAACAGCACAAAGTACATGTGTTTAAAGCATAGTGTGTCAAAAAGTGTGTCAAAAGGTGTGTGTACCAAACATTTCCCGTCTAAAAAGTGCGAATTTTTCACTTTTTACACGCTTCTCACTTTTTTGTGAGAAATTCTCATTTTTTACACTGTCCGTCTTTTAAGTCCGCTTAAGATCCGGACTGATGTATGTCATTAAGTTTATAATATTTCAGTCATGCTCCTTTCTAAACTGGGACGCTGGAACTTTGTCCAGTGACCAATTCTTGGTTTGTGGCCCGATTCTGACAATTTTGAATTTATCTCGAACTCCTGTTGATGAGCACTTCAATTTGGTATTGGCATCTCTAATTCTCCAGACTTTTACGCTATGTTTGAGAGTTTTAAAATAGAGAGAAAAGAAGAAAAAAGAAGAGAAAAGTACATCACTTTCTCTCAGTTTTTTTTGTTTGCGAGTTTTAGTGAGGAAAGAAAGGGAGAGAAAAGGAGAGAAAAATAACCCCCACTTTCTTTCTATTTCTTTCTCTCCAAATTGAAAAGAAATAGAGAGAAAAGAAAGTGAGGATTAATAATTTTTTATTAATACCCATAACACCCTTTATTTAATTCTTAATAAATTTAAATTTCATCCAAGTCCTAGGGTTAATATAATACACTGTTATATACGTCAAAAACAAAAACAAAAACTCGCGTTAATCACAAGCACGTCTCCCACAAACTTCTGGGTACTCTCTGGCTCTTCTTCATTGGTATCTCTCATCCTCTCTTTGCAAAAACAAAAAGGTTCAATTGATGGATAGATTGGTAATTTTTTATTCTTTTCTTTTCTTTTCTTTGCAACTCCCAAACAAGAGGAAAGAAAGTTACTTTCTCTTCTCTCCTAAACTCCCAAACAACATGAAAGAAACAATCATCATTTCTCTTCTTTTCTTTTCTCTCCTCACTTGTGACTTTCTCTTCTCTTCTTTTCTTTTCTCTCCTAAACTCCCAAACACGGTGTTAGGAGTCCTGATTTTATCCTTCTTTGAAATTGAGATCTTAATTGACTTCTGATTTGTGGTCTATTTTAGGATTCGAACTGTCTTGACCTTATATTGATGAGTAATTTAATCTAATATGAACATGATTTGGCCTTCCAAACTTTTGGAGACCCCATTGTATCCTTATTGGAACTGGAAAGACAAGAATATGACCAGTGATCAATTCCTAATATTGCAATCCGATTCGGATGCTTTGCTTTGACCTGAACGTTGTAAGAAAGAAACTTAGAAAAATGATTTGGTCAAAATGGGGTGTCTGTAGTAGCGTCTGTCTAGACTTTCTATCATATTGTCCTTGCCCAAAACACTTCGTAGAATTCCTAATAGTACACTTCACTTTTGTTTGGCTTTGTTGAGTTTTTCACCTAAAAAAGTCTACTTGGCAATTCTCTCGTGGGATGAGGACTCTAATTATCAATTGCGCATCAGATTCCACCTCGAAAACCTTTTCAAAATAAGGTAAAATGAATACGGGTGTGGTACACAATCACTCTAGCTATGATTATCCTACTCACCCCAAATCAAATTTCCTTTTCTTCAGTTGTTACGTGATCAGTGAGGTAGCAGCGCTGAAGTTGGAAATTTAGCTCTAATAAAAGGTTGTCTGACCATGGAAACTACGAACTTCAATAATTGTTCTCGACTTAGGCTAATCACGAGCGGCATTTACTTTATCCTTATCAACATGTATGCCCTCTGCATAAATAATTTAACCCAAAACAGGAGCTTATCTGCATAAATAATTTATGCCTGAAATTCAAGTTTGATCTTGACTCGTATAAGCTATAGTACGGTCAATAACCTTCTATCTAGGTTTGATATTGACTCGTATAAATGAGGCGAGATCATGAATCCTTTTAAACTACACAGTTTTTTTTAAATATCAAATGTATACAATCTGGTAACAACCCTTTATCTAACCTCTTCACGACCTTTTTCAAAATCTTATTGAGCAAAAAAGATGTAATAACAAAAAGTGGCACCATACCCGTGTGAACCCAAGGACAAAGGGTTTAAGCGAGAAAAGTGGTTGGGAGTGAACGATAGGTGCTTCTTTAAGTAGCTTGAGTAATCGCATGGAATAATTCCAAGCGCATTCCAATGCAGGCTTCAATCGATACTTACTGGTCAGCAAATTACTTGAGAGGAATGGTCCTAGTATACAGCGTGCCATGTGGCAACACATAATGAGTAGCCTCATATGCCATACTTCAAGTAAGGCACCACCACTTGGCTATCCTCAAAGTAATATGCCATGTGAAAGGCCCTAAGACATTTTGAGCACTATGCCTCGGTCGTTGCTTTAGCATCGCGCGTTTCTGCTATGATTTAGTCATTGGGCTCACCACCCTTTTTAGCCCTAACATGCAGTTGACTTGAGTATGGCGCTCTTCACAATGCTAATGTTGTGAGCATCACGCTTTTCACCACTCGAATGGCTTGAAAGCCATGCTTGTCATCTTAGGGAACTGCATCTGAACGATCTGATACATGTGCAAGCCACCACAATTTCCTTACCCGAGTTACCATGTCCCTCAAACACCTCAATTGGCCTATCTTAGAAGCATTACCTAGGTGGACTCCTACGTGTTGCAAATAATTTATAGTTTGGTTACTCCAACTAAGGGGATCGTCCTTGCAGAAAAGAGAGACATCGCAAGATAAGCACATGATGTCACGCTCGTTCCGGAAAAATACATTCTTTTACATGCGTAATTGAAATTTGAGAATTATTAATGTTGATTAATAATTGTGAATGAGGTTGACTGTGAGTCAACGGTGAGTGTCAATCGAAGGCACGAGAATGTAGAATTTCATGAGGCATAGGCATGGCTAAATGACATTTATATGATTTAAATGTTATTTAACATTAACTGGTATATGTGAATAGTAATTACATTTTCAAATTTATACGGATTTTACAACTTCGTGTGTATTGTTTCCAAGGGAGTGAATACTCACTGTTGTTTTTATGTTTTTTTTCCGTTGCTATAACCTTTTAATGAATTGGATGAGCCTTGGTGGCGTGCCACGTGTCCTATTTCCACCCGTAGCAGGATGAGTTGTGACATTTGTTGGTATCCTAGCAATAGGTTACAAAACTTCGGGAACGTTCGACGTCGAGTGGTGTGTTGAGTGTTTTGACGTGTACTCTAGAATGCATCCACATAATGTAGAGATGTTTTATGTATACGGTATGTTGTCATAGATACATGATTGTATTTGATGTCATACATGCATAGTATTTATACATTGAGATTGACAGGTTGAGAATCATGAGTCATGAACATGAGCAATTACCACATGCATGTATAGACCATCAGTCAAAGATGATGGGAAACATCATAGAGCTGGTAAGAAATATAGTAGAGCGATTACCTCCAACATCTCCATTCCAATGTGAAACATATGTTTTGAGAAACTAAAACTATGTTTTGGATTAACTAGGGAATTATGGAATAGTTATGTAATGTTGTAATAGGTAGCAAGAACTACTTTAGTTATGGTTGTAATGAATCCGAACTCATATACGGATTCGTGTTTTGTATACTTAACTTGTTGAGTTTGGATTTTGAAGGAATGTTGTTGATGTTTTTATAAATTGAGCCAAACAAGTTGATGACATCTTATTGACGTGTTTTCTTATCATACCCAAGTGTAGGTGATCGTACAAGTAATAAAGTTCTAGAAGTCCAGGTCGAACCCACAGGGAACGGGAAACAAAGATAGGCAATGACTATTTTATCACTAAAAAGAAAATAAAAGATGATAGATTTTTGTGGGGTTTTACTAAACTACTAATTTTTATGTTTTTTTTGCAAAAAAACTAATTAAAAGTTATTTTCTTAATAACAGTTTATGGTAAAGATTTTAACAGTGCAAAATAAATTAATCTAAGTTACTAGTAAGAAAAGGAAGAAAAATAAATAAAATCTAAATTTACATCAAATGACTTTATGGATGTTATTATAGCGAAAGATGGAAATAATACAAATATTTAAGCAAAACTATTAAAAACAAGAAATATTAATTAACTTGAGAGAAATGATTTAAAGGAATTGGGAATATACAAACCAACACTAGATTCCACAACTTTTGTGCATTTGAAAATGATTTGGCATTTAAAACCGTAGAGTCATTCTTTATTTGAAAATAAACTTTCACTAGTCAGGGTCATATCAAGTGTGTCAGGGTTGATATGAAACGACGTCGTTTGGTTTAAAGAAAAATAAAAAGGCAATTGGGTAGTAACCAGGTTCGAACCGTGACCCGTCCCGGACATGGGTTATTGGGCGTCCAGTCCCCACCACTCTGCCACTACACAATTGTATGTCCATTAGTGGATAGAAATATATATAAACACATATTTGAAATATAAATTTTGTCACATAAATTGTTTGAGTATGCTAGGTGTTTTTTTTTATGACAAAAGGCATAGTTTGGCAATCCACATAATTAGATTCTTATTTCAAATATGTAATCTCTTGAGCCTAATTTAGCCATAGTATATAAACATGTTAAATGGTCATAAACTATAGATGCATAGATATTTTTGGCCATAAATGGCAAAACAACCCATCTTGATAAATTTACCCATTTAAGAGTAGTGCACAGAAGTTGTGGTTTCTAAGTTTTTTTATTGCATATCCCCAATTAAAGTTTTAGCCTACCATTTTAGAATTGAAACTGTCTTCCAATTAAAATTTAAAGATAAATTAAATAGATGCACACAATTACTGTCCAATTAAAATTAAAGTTATAAAACTAAGGTAAGGGTGAAAACTAATATTATTATATTATTTCTCCACTTAACATGAGTTGGGGTTGAATTTGTAGAATCTACAAAATTACAAAGGTTAGCACAACTAGGCTAATAAAACATAAACAAATGGAAATACTGAATTAATAATAAAATACTAAACATTTGACTTTGGATTCTTGTGGGGTCACAGTGGTTGAACTTCAAAAACACAAGCAAGGCAAAACCAAATCCTAATCTACTTTGGGAGTGAGATATGGGTATGGTGTGCTTGGAGCTTTGATAGGTGATTATAACAACTACGTGGCTAAGAAATTTGGCATTTATTTGCAAAATCTGTCTTTTAGTGAATGAAAATATTGCTATAAAAACTGAAAATTTGGAATTTCAAACTATTTTAGAGGACAACTACAAGTACTACTAGACTAAAAATATTAAATCTAATTTTAATTAGGACTATTTTTACTACTACAAATTGGCAAAGGTCGTACAAGAAAACAATTATTTTATTTTAAGAAATACAGTACAGAAAGTTTTGCTACTGATCGGGAGAGAACAAATCCTATTTATACACCTTAACGAGCATTTGTTAGTACCTTTTTTCCTGTTTTTGTATCTTTTTACTTCGTTTTCTATTTTCTGACAGGTTTTGGAAGAAATCAAGTATATCAGGCTAAACAGGGTGAAAAAGCAGAAGAAAAGAAGCTGAAAAAGCCAAGTCGCGCGCGCGAGCCGCAGGCGCGAAAATCCGAGAATCGCTCGCGCGAGAACCCAGAAATCGCTCGCGCGATCCGCGCGCGCGAGGTGCCAATTGTCGCGCTCGCGCGGCCCGCTCGCGCGATATGTGTAAAAACCAAACTTGCGTACTTCAGTATACTGATGATTCCTACGTGAACGAAACTGCCAAATTACGTTTGGAAAGCTAAATACAGCAGTTTTAATGCGTTTCGAGTTGGAAAAGCTTCCAAAAACTTCTTGTAAATCTATATATACCCTATTTTACTTCAATTAGACGTTGTTGGCAATTATTATACACACATTCTACAACCATACTTCCAGCCATTGAAGGGAGGGAAGCAAGTAGAAGAAGAAGAAGACCAAGGATTTCCATGGCCTCCTCCATCAACTACTTGCCATCCATCACTTCCATGGACGGCTAGATCTAGATCTAGGGTTTCAATGAAACCCTAGCCAAGTAATAGGTTTTTATTTATGTTTTTATTTTAGTTTTATTATGTATGGATGATGATTACATGTTCCGAGGATTTTTATAAATAAATCGTGCTTTTATTGATTAAATCATCACTTTCAAAGTTTATTCTTGTCTTAGATCTATTTTGACTGTGATGTGCTCAATGATCTATGTTTGCTGTGCTTATATAGGTTATTTACATGTAATGGTGCTTTATTGAATTGTGCTATCAAGTATCCGAATAGTTCATGCCTAGATTAGACAGATTATACCACAACCCTAGTTTAGTGTGGGATAATTCGTGCTAACCGAAGATGGATTATGTTGGTGCTTGAACCATAGTTATTTTCTTGACGGAGGAATTGGGCTTGTAGCTACAACTCCCCATTATCATCCAACTTAATAGACTAAAGTAATTCATAAATAGTCCTTATTATGAAGCTAGTGGTGGATTTGCAATCCTAGGTTCCTTTAAACATCTTTATAAAAACAATTTTAAATCGCTTTCGTAATTTAGATTTATTTTCATTGTTATTAGTTTAATTAAAATTCAAATCAAAATCTCGTTTTCATAATTAATTAGATTTAGGTTTTAAAATTAAGAGTCGTAGTAATTCAATCTCTGTGGGTTCGACCTTTACTTCCACACTACAAATCCTTAGAAAAGTAAAGTACACTTTTTATATCTTGATATTGACAACATCAGCTACATATTTTTGAACATGAAATCATCAATTATATAAAAGTAAATTTTTACAACTACTAGAACTAGAAAAAGTAAAGAAAAATTAAAGTTTCTTACTTCTAGGGACAATATGAAGTGCTCACATGATAACCTCTCTAAATTATTATCTCCCTAACAGTGTGTGTGAAGCTATTGCAGCTTGTTGGTGTGTGTTCTTCCTCTTTCTTCTTGTGATGCCTTTCTTTTATAGATGATTTTTTAGAGAAAAATTATCATTGCATTTTTCAGCTTTGGCACGAGATTAGAAGATTGTCTTCGCTTCGTCCCTGTTTTCTCCTCTTCATCTGACAGTTTGTTTGACTTGTGTTGCAAAATGTGTGTGAGAGAGAGAGAGAGAGAGAGAGTGAGAGGAAACAAACAACAAAAAAAAAGCTTAAAAAAACAACATCATCATCCAAGCTTTTAAGCTTGGATGTCTTTTACGTTATCTTATTTATTTAGTTTTATTTTTATTTTTATTTTTTTTATTATTTTTTTTTGTTTGATTGTGCATTGTTTATAAAATTTCCAGGAACCTACTATTTTTTTTTTTTTTGAGAGAGAGAACCTACTATTCCTGTTTTAACTTACCTATGAGATATATTATGGTGTGGTTGCTACTTCTTTTCTTCCCTTTATTTTACATCATTTCACCTAAACATATAAAATATGTAAAAGCAAATAATTACACGCATTTGAGTGACATCACCATTAAATTATATTAATTCATATATGCATGTAAAATTAGGGATTTGGGGGATTAAATGAGCACTATATCTATTATATTTGGTACATGAATGTGCAATATTCAGTGTTTGTCACAAGTCATAACTTGTTTCGATTCTGTTTTCTTTGCGATGTTTAGCAAGATTTATGTTGGTTCTTGTACTCGGGTTATGGTTCGAAAGGTCATAGGAAATTATGAGAGTTGAGAAGTTTACAAATATGAAAGGTTGGGTAATTTCTTTGGCAAAATTCTACTGTCAAAGGCAATTCTGTCAGGGGGTCATTCGACCGGTCGAATGACCCCCTTCGAATGACCCTTGCATGTGTTCTTTTTCTACCCCTTCTGAGAAATATTTAAATAATTTAATTGATTCTTAAGGTACCTTTGGGATCCGTTTTAATATAAATTCATTCGTTTTGAAATATAATTACGTTTTCAAATTTATACGAATTTTACAACTTCGTGTGTATTGTTTCCAAGGGAGTTGAATATTCATTGTTGCTTTTAAGTTTCTTTTCCGCTGCTATAATATTTTAATGAATTGGATGAGTCTTGGTGGCGTGCCACGTGTCCTATTTCCGCCCATAGCGGGATAGGTCGTGACACATACACCATTGTACCTCTTCCTCACAAATGTCAACTCATCCCTAAATGCCACCAAAGGTGTCGCCTCCTAAAAGCGTTGATATCTATGAGGACATATTTGTCCCTTTGGACACAATCGAAGTCTATCTTGAGAAGTAACCCTTTCATGGTATGCCAAGTAGCTATGTTGCCAACCTGCAAGCATGAGTAACCCTCTCATTAGCTAAACAGTAACTCTGGTAGTTGAGTAGTGCCCCTGCCAGTCCTGCCACACACATTGAATAGGCATCCTGCGGACCAACACTAAACCCAACATTCTCCTTCACACAACTCTCACAAGTCGAGCCCACGAGTTTTAGAACAATTCGACCATCTTAGACTACAATGACATCACTTCAAAATTTAAGCATGAAAAATGGGGCCAATTGATGCTTACGTTGCTAACCACCCTTATCCGACAACTATCACCATCCATCATTGACATCTAAAGTTAACACCTAGAGCATTATCTGTTGGATTCTTTATGCAAGACACAAGTCGTGTCTTCTTGAGTTTTAGCCAATGTCATATATACTTAGTTATATTGGCCTAGGGTTCAATTATCATGATGGAAGGATATGAAACTTGTGATAGTGTGTTTCGAGATTCTTATACGACCTATTGTGGATACTTGGGTTCCACCCCGGGAGCTTTTCAAAAGTCCTTCGTTTTGAAATTCTCGTTGAAATTTGTTTGTTTTTAACCGGTCTATAAAAATAGATACAGAGTCGCCACTTGATCTTTAGAGAACCAAAATTTAACTTACCCAAACGAATAAAGGGCACCAACCCTTTATTACCAAAGAACTCGGCTTGGGATTTTGGTACGAGAGAGAAAGGAGCTTCTGCGAAGACTAAAGCACCATCAACTAGCCCCGTCTTTCAACGTGCCTCAATTAGTATCCAAATAATTATCTTATACTAAGTTTGGTTCTAAAAATAATATTATGATAGGTATATTACATCTCGTAGGAATCTTGAATTGGAAGATCAAAAGATAAGATATCATTCATCATATATAAGCCAAATATCACACAATGCAAAGTGAAAATCATACACAAAAAATTAGGAAAAGTCATCTAATCACATATCAAGTAATCAAGTTTTCCTAATCTAGAGGAGACATGGATTATTCTTGAATAAATAATCAAAGACAACAAAATATGTTTGGTAAACTAGAGTATTTGCATGTTAATTCTTTGAGAAAAGAGGACTTCTCAATCCCTGGGACGGACGAGAAATGAACATTTGATCTAGGGGAAACATGAAACATGTGATCAATCTCATTCCTTATGATCCTCTTAGATTAGGAGTCACAAAGACTCTAATTTTTTTATGAATGCAATGTCATGATCCTAAAATATGCAAGGTAGTAGTGTGTTTGTGTACAAGAGGTTTTCTAAAGTGACTTAGGAGCATAAGATATAAATGAATACATGAAGAATGGCATTATAGGATACAAGCAAATATGAAGAAAAAAAAAAAAGACATGAACCAATCTGGAATGCACGTAAACACCTAATCAAAGCCTAAAAGTCAAAATAGGCTTACTGTGAATAATGGACAGAATGTTTAGATCATTTTATAAAAAATAGAAAAGAGGGGTTAGAAGCATGCTGAATTCATGAAAATTTATGGAGATCATCCTTACTTAGTCTAGAACACATAGAAGAAAAAAAAAATGAGAGAAATCAAACAAAAAAGAGGAGTTGTTTAGAAACAGAATCCGTACTATCGACTGAAATGTAGAAAAATCTTTGAAAATGAAAACAAAACATCTAATGGACCAAAATATACAAAAAAGTTCCCTAATACACTGAAGTGTAAGGGAAAAATAAGTTTGGGACCACTCTTTGTGGATATGGGTCACAGAGGTCTTGTCGGTCTCAATTATGTCCCACGACGGATCCAAGGCTGTATACAGAGACCTAGGCTTTACGACTTTAATCCAATGGATCAGAAAACTGTGTATTGACTTGCTCAAAATGGAAGAGTCTTCACCTTTCATTGCCAGAAAGTGGGCTCGGTGGTCTTGGTACGAAAGGGAAAAAAGTCATAAGTTTGGGCTAAAGCACCCCCTCCTCACCCTACCTTATGGTAGGTCTTGTCAATATCTTTGTTCTTAACTCATAATTATTGATCTTTTCTCAATCATACTAGATAATATATACATGGCACAAAGAGTACCTAAGCAAGTTCAATCAAGAGATTAAGTTCTAATAGTAAATCATTCATAATAGATCGGTCTTCCAAAATTAGTTAGTTGTGTATTTTATTTTAGGGTATGTTGGTAACCTTACATGCACCAAAGTGGTTTTTAAAGTTATAATAGTTTGGGGAATAAAAAGCATTTTGCCCCCTCAAACTATACATGCTTTTGCAATTCATACTCCGAACTTTAAAAAGTTACAATGTCTCCCCTAAATTATCTTAAGGGTTGCAATCTCCCCCTGAACTTCAAAAAGTTCAAATGTCCCCCCTGAACTATCGTCAGTGTTGCAAAGTTACCCCTGAACTATCTTTCGTGTTGCAATGTCAACCCTAGCATCACATTCCGTCAAGAATATGATATAATTTGCTCATGTGGGACGCACGTGCCAAATCTCAAGGGCATTTATGACATTTCACCTAGGTAGCATCGGTGCGGGTACGAGGATTCCGGTACTGGGGTGGGGGTGCTGGTGCTAGGGATTCGCCAATTTTTTAAAAAGTAATGGTGCGAGTGCGGTAGGAGCACTTTGATAAAATATTAAAAATAATTTTTTTTATATAATAGTACATACAAATTATTTTATAGCTATTAGTGCATTAGTGTATACCCTAGATAATTGCTATTATTATTTCTCTTTTAAACCCCCAAAGTTTTCAACATTATACAAATAACTCGTGTTTTTTTTCAAAAGAATGCAACAAAAAAAGCCCTAGCCACACTCCAAAAGAACTCAAAGAATCCGCGAGGCACCCAGTACAGGTGCGCACTAAGTGCAGGTGCGGCGGCCTTTTCAAAGAGTCTATGTTTCATAGCATTTCACCTTTCGTTTCTAAATTAACAATTATAAATATTATAAAAATTCAGTTAATTTAACTAGGTTGTCCTCTTTAATCTGTTAATTTGTTGTGTAGCAAGAAACTGGTAGAGTTTTTATGATTGTTAATTTGAAAGGGGTAGTCAAATGTCATAAATGCCTTTGAAATTTGGCATATGCGTCCCATACGAGCAAATTCCATCATATTTCTTGATGGAATTGATGGCAGGGTTGACATTGCAACACGAAAGATAGTTCAAGAGAAACTTTGCCACACAGAAGATAGTTCAGGGGGGACATTTTAACTTTTTGAAATTCAGGGGGGAAATTGCAATCCTAAAGATAGTTCGGGGGGGGGGGGGGGGGGGGGGGTGTCAGGGGGAAATTGCAATCCTAAAGATAGTTCGAGGGGGGGGGGGATTGCAACATTTAAAGTTCGGGGTGTGAATCATAAAAATGTGTATAGTTTGAGGGGGCAAAATACTTTTTACTTTAGTTTGGGAATGATTACAATATTTAAAGAGATGGAACTAATGATTTCTTTGGTAAGAGAGCTGGAAAAAGTCAAAAGCTTCGAGGAGAGAGCTCAAAGAGATATTGCCCCGAATTTATGTCTTATTATAGTTAAGCTTGTTTGATGACAACTTTTGGAGCTCATAAGTGATTATGAAACTTTAAAAGCTAAAATGAAACAGTTTGAAATCCAATTTTTTGTTTCAATCGCAGAAAAATGTGAGCTAGTCGCGAAAAAAAAAAACCATCTATTGGCCCAAAGCCACCTTAGAAAACTTTGCCAAAAGCAATTTTATGCATTTACATCACACAAGCCAAAAGTTATGCCAAAGAGGCCCTTAGAAGAAGTGGAATTCTTAGCAAAGTAAAAAATAAAATAATATGAAGTACCTCTTTCAAACATGTGTCTCAATTTGTAGTTGGAAGAGTATGAAGGAAGATATAAGAAGAGAGAAGGATATATAGTACAACAAATGTAAAGCTTATTAATTATCTATATGTCCTTAAATGAAAACAGTCATATTTGCACATGGGTAAAAATATCATTTGCTGGACATAAAAGGAAAAGCAATCCTTTTTCCTCTACCAAACAACACATACTCTCTTCTCTCCCCCATCTCCTTTCTTTTCCTCAATACCAACAGAGAGTTTCAATTTACTTTAACTAGTTCAAGTAAATAACTAGAATTTATGATTTTCATTACCCTTTCATTATCATATTTATATACGATTATTTGCAAGTGTTTTCTACAACCACATAGAAGCAAAATTTTCACAAGGACAAGAAAGATGAGTGAGATAAAATACATAAAAGCCAAATCAGATCAATTAGTTCCTTTTAAAACTGCCATATTTATATAAAATAAAAATTACATCATATCATGAAATATTTCACGAGAGGGAACAATAAGGAATGAGGGTTGTCCTAACAATTTCGGATTAATGTAGAAATCTGCAAGAAAATAATGTGCGTGCATCTAATGGGTTAAGGATCTCTACACTCTACCCTCAGGTCCCTCGCTACCTTCCTGAATCCAAATTTTCAATTAAAAAATAAAAGAAAAAAAAATACATAATTCTACATTTTGTTCAGGAAGTGCCGAAGGTAACTTGTTCTGTAATTACAGTTACAATATTCATCCTACAACATAGTTAGAAGTTATTTAGTGTAAATGCTCTTTCGATAAAGAGCTATTTATCGCACCTTGTTTGGAAAAGAGATCATTAGTATTGGTATGATCTTTCTTTAGCTTGTTCCACATAAAGACTCAGAGCTAAAATCTTCGTCAAGAGGCATATTTAAAGAGCTATTTATCGCACCTTGTTTGGAAAAGAGATCATTAGTATTGGTATGATCTTTCTTTAGCTTGTTCCACATAAAGACTCAGAGCTAAAATCTTCGTCAAGAGGCATATTTAGATCGGGAAGGGAAAACTTATTCTCCGGTTTCTCGACCAGTAGTGTTTCGGACGAACCCAATGATGGAGAGGGTTTTTGTGAAGTATCAAGACCATTAGCTATGACAATGGGTGGCAGGACTGAAGGAATAGCGTAAGCAACAACATTTTGCTGCGTCTGATCAGAAGCTTGTTTCTCGGATGCAACTGTCGGAACTTTTTCTGCTATGTGCTGCAGTTGCAAATCAACCTGTAAATAAATGAAAAATATGGTCAAATGCTAACAAATTATATTCAGTATTTACCCAGAGTAAATTAGATGCCTTTTTTTTAAAATAGTAAATAAGCTAAAAGTGAATGTGGTGTGTGCAGTGCAATACTTCACAACCAAAAATCAGAATATTGAGATATTCCAAGGACTTGAAAAAAGCAGCAAAACATACATATTTGTTATCCTGTTAAGTCCCTTTACCAAGAGCAAAATATACACATCTCTGTCCAAATATCAATTTCCTATTTCCATGAGTTAATCTAATGGACTAATGCAACTCACAAGCAATGCATTTATCAGATTCAAAGTGGATTCCACAGCAAAAAAAAAATAAAAAATCAGATATGACCAAATTATTATTATTATTTTTTTCATTGGGTATTAGTGTACATTTTTATTTTTCAATTTACTAACCGTGCAGATATGCACAATAAGCATTTGTTACCAATATCTTGTCCTCATTCCACGGATTAAAACCAGCAGGAGAGCAAATTGGGAAGCAAAATGATAATCTTGAATATCATTAGACTCTTCTAATAAGTATGTTAGGAATGAATTCTTAGACAACTTTTTTTGTATTCCAATAACTGTCAGAGCGCCTAAGACCTTAGTGTGCCTTGATGCAACTGAGACAACTATACCGCCCTGAAGCCTAATATGTTTTATAAGCTAGCCATTAATAACATGCATGATGTACATCTCTATAAGAACAGGATGTGCATATTTCTGATGTAGCAAAGCAGATATGATGGCTTTATGAGTATGGCTGCTCACGAACAAATGTGGAGTCCAAAACTGACATTGAAGTGAACTTGTAGTAAGATCCTTTCATATGCCCAAGAACAAAAATCTAACATTTCTCAGCTCACTCACATTACAAGTAAAACACTTCTAGATATTACATGTCAAACAACATCTTCCACAAGAACATCAAACGGTTCCAATATGAATGTTCTAATATGCGGACCCGCAACTTTAACGCATATCATGTTTGCACATTCAGTATAACAAATGATTATCTTTTTTAAACCAAATTTATGTCGCCACTGATGGGAAAATGTCGACAGTGCTGTGTCAAGAACACTCTGAGACAAAAATTCTTCAATAGAAGGTCGTGCCACATGCTTATCCATTGTTATGAGATTGCCGGTCTGAAGCCATTTATTTAATCCTACATTTCTCAGTATTGATCATCTTCCTTTTCCAAACTAGTCTTTATACCTAGGACATGAGCCTATGAAGGATTAGTGTCAAAATGACAACTCAGGCGATCTAAGTCAGATTCAGCAATCACAAGCTTATGAGGAGTAAGATTCAGAAAAACTGGAAAAATTAAAATTTTCCTGATGACAAGGACAATTTTATGGTTGAATACTTGAATTACAATTAAATGCACATTATATCAATTTACAGCAAAGTATATATCTTATCATCTTATGAATTGCATCATATACTTGTAAGCGAAAGCTTAAAAAGCTCGCAGAGGTCATTTTTCTTTTGGTAAGTTTTGTTATCTCTTGCTTTTTAGGAAAATAGCAAATGGTCAGTCTGAAAGAGTCCATTATATGGTGAAATGCTTGATTTAAGTGCTGCTTCACTCACTCAGAAGTTCCTGTTAAATATCCTTCAATATACAGTAATGCAGACAGCAATTTTATATCTAAATTATCCAATAACTCTGCCATGTTGATACGAAATGAATTGTTAATGGTGGTTACTTGCACTATGAAGATTGAAACCAAAGAAATGTATTGAAAGAAAGCAAAACTCAAGAGGGCAAGAATAATATAATAGGATAGAAAAGAAACAGAGTGACAATTTTACCTTCAATCTCTTCAAGTTTTCGTTATTGGCTCTCTGTTTCTCCAAAGTGGCTCGTAAGTTTCCTAGTTCCTGATTAGTCAGGAAATTGAAATTCAATGTCCATGTATTGCCAATTAGGAAACTGTGGATAACGTAGTAAAAAGATTTACGGAACCATACGTACCCTCTTCAAATGCCTTCTTTCCTTCGCTAACAAAATCTCCTCGTTTTTAAGCTCCGCTAATGTCTGCCAATGGCCAAACATATTAAATCATTTAGAACTACGACAACCCAAAAAGAAACATATATATATATATATATATTTATAAAAATAACTAAGTTATTGATGATGGTGTATGATGCAAAACTTTGCGGATCAAAAAATTGCGACAGACAAGCTGAAGCCGTTGAGTATGTTTTTACAGATGGAAAACAACTAAATGGAAATCGAAAAGGTGTAGAACCCAAGTTCCTGACCACAAATGCATTTTGTTAAGCAAAATGGGTACTACTACTTGAGTAATGCTACGGTTACGAAATTTAGGATATCCCTAATGGTATGGAAGTGGTACCACATGCAATGGTATGTGGTGCCACAACCATTGCCATAACATGTGGTACAACTGTCAAAAGAATTGGGGGACAAATTTGGGATGGAGCCATAGCGTTACTCTTACTACTAATCTCATGCTTTGAAGAATAATGCTAAGGTTCCCAAATTTGGAATATGTCAAATGCTATGAAGACGTACCGCATCCAGTGATCTGTGGAACCATTTCCATTGCATTTGGGATATCCCAAATACGGTAACTATAGCATTACTCTTCAAAGAAGAGTAAAATCAGGAAAAAATGTGGTGAATATCTCTTGAAATTCCACAATAGTCCAGGAAGTCCAATTTTGTGCATTACGTCATGAAAATTCTTAATGGATAGACCCAATAAATGGTGCGTGTAGACTCATCATGGGCACGGATTCCATCAACAAGCTCAAAAAGATACTCCGTAATAATAATCACCTTTTTCTTTCTTGTCCTTTTAGTAGCTGTTGTTTCACTTGTAGCATTTAACTGCACATTCAAGTCATAGAAATCAGTGAGGACTTGCCAAGTATAATTTGCCACTAACAGAACATATAACAACTAAATATACCTAAGTTTTGATTGCACGGCTAGTAAGTCCTAGGCCTGTTTGGGTTTGGGAATACTGAAAATAGGATCAGCTTCAGACCAAGTACCGCTTATATCGGGTTTTTATGAAAACCAACATTATGTTGATTTGATAAAGAACCAGTATTAGTGGCACTTTTAAGCCAAACACACGAACAATAGAACTATGTACTAACTAAAAACTAGATAGAACTATTTAGAAATGATGCTTCTTTTGGGTTACCCAAACAACCTCTTAATTCGAATCTTTGATGATGTTAATATCACTTGCTACAGTAACCCTATGCCATCTAATTGTAAAGATACATAAATAAATAGGTGATATAATTATACACTGTGTATGCGTGTATCTTTGGAATCTAATGACAAAAATTGGAAACACTTTAAAGTTCTACTTTCAAACACTCACCAAGGTAAAACACGTTACAAAATACAGGCTAGGCTGTCTTATTAACCTTTAATCCTTTTTTTAACCCAAAAAAAAAGAAAAAAAGAAAAGAAAAAGTAAATCCCTCCCACTTTTGACTATTGTCAGAGGACCAATCCTGACCGTCTGATTACCCACAGAAAGAACGGTTGTGATCAAGCTGTCACACTACTACCCCACACAGCTCATGGTTTTGTCTTACTTCTTCTAACCGTCCAATGATTCACATGATAAAATAACTGCACATACAGTTGTTTGGTGCCTCGATATGTTCGAATCCTATTGGGCAGAAAAAGGCAATGATATAGTTGAATCAAGATATATAACGACAAACACATACATACAGATATATACAACTGAGTCCCCATATATCACCAAACATGCGCGAGTACAGCAAATCATTTCTCCGTTTGAATTTAAGTGGACAATCACCAACTACACCACACCAAATTAAAGCGCAGTTTCGTTTGCCACGACAACACGCTACCAGTAAAATGGGGATCCGAAACTTTTATTACCAAAATGCCCATCAGAGTAACTTTGAAATTATAAAGAGGTTTTGACCCTTGTGTAGGACATTTTTGTCTTTTGGATATATCCATGACCAAAGAACTACTTACTCCAACAAAGACTTTTGGGCAGTCTGTCGGTCAACTCATGAATGACCGTAAATCTAAGGGCCTGTTTGTCATGTCTAAAATAAAATCAGATTCAATCCAAGTCTTAATATCGGTGAAAATTAAGGTTATGAAATAGAGTTAACAGTAAAGATTTAGGCACCAACGAGGTGCACCGAAAGTCGGTGCCGTCTATTAGGTGGAATTCACGCTCTAATCATGTGGAGTCCACCAAAATAAACACCACCGATCCTTTTGTACACCATTTCGGTACAACCGATCGGTGCCTCTAGCATTGTTCATAGAGTTAATAGAGTCGACACGAAATACTATTGTACTAAAAATTTATCCATAACTTTCCCAAACAGCCTTTTTTTTGGAGGGTGTTTTTGTCTTTTCATACAAAATGCCACGAAGACACAAAATAATGATTTTCGGCTAGTGAGCAGAAAAGTGGTGGGAAGGAAACGTGACTAGTCACCAAATTTTGGTGGAAAATCAATTAAGTAAATTTAATAAAGAAAAAGTAAAATTTTGAAAGGTCATTAGTTGAGATTACGAGGGTAATTTAGTCAATAAAACAAAGTGAAATAGTGGAACAACAATCGAAGATCCGACCATCGGAGATGAACGAACCAGATCGGATCTGTAGATGAACCAAAGAATTATACCGTGCACAGAGGTTTTATTACAGTCAGATTTCCACCCAATAGAATGATGACAGGTGGCATGAACGAGGTTTCATCTGACTTCTACAGAAAGCGTCGCTCAGAATATTGTACTTTTCGAGGGGTATTTTCGTCAATACAGAAAGTACAAATGACAACCAAACTTGAATGAACCAGCCGCCGGCCAACCAGGTGAAATGAAAACGCCGACAACCGGAAAAGTGACAAGAGTACACAAACAAACCTTAGATCTCGCCTCCTCGGGACCGTCCACGGTGACTCCGCCGCCGCTGACCGATGTTGCGCCACCGCCGCTCCAGGAGAGCGGCGTGGTGGGGCTGGCTCTCGCCGCCGGCTTCATCGCCTGAGGCATCGGCTTGGACCGGCGCTGGCGTACGCTCCAGTGGAGAGGCAGAGCCGGCGAGTCTCTCTTAGGTGGCGGCTCGACTGCGTGGTTGTTGAGACGGATGAGAAGCTCCACCACCACGGCGTCGTCCGCCATGGCCGCTTTCACCCACTCCTCATCACTCATCGTTTTCTGTGTCAGTTAAGATAGATAAAGTTATAGAGAGAGAAAGAGATGTAGGAAAGGAAAAGTGGAAGAGGAGAGAGAGAGAGAATGGTGGCAAAAAAAATTGAGAGTTATAAATAATGGGGGGTGGGGGTGGTGTTGGGTTGGGGTTATATATGTGGACCATGTGGTGTGGGCATGAGTTATATATATTGTCATTATATATGTGTGTGCGCGCATATGTGTGATATACTGAAAGTGTATATATATATATATGTATATATCAAAAATGCAAATTGACAATTCTTGTTGGTATGGACTGATCCTTCTTTCTATCGCTCTTGTGAGTGGGCCCACAACTGACACGTGGCACAAACCTCGCCTGCGATGGGTATGGAATGTGAATTACACGAGCTGTGTCTGCGAGTTGGATGGGATTCATAGAGGCAATTTTACTTGCACACAGTTGCATAAGGTGATGCTTGTCTGTTGGGGTGATGAAATTTTTGGGGCTTATATATGAGGTGATGATATATATATATACACACATACATAGAAATGAAAATTGAAAATTGGAAATAAACCTTTCTTGTGTTTGGGTTTCGGCTCAACTTTAAATCATGGTAGAGCCATTTCAACATCTTTCGCTTAAAGTCGAATATGTCAACTGTCACATCTTAGGTAAGGGGTGGATTCAAGATTTTTGGCAGGGGGTTCAACCTATACGGGGTTTCGGGGCAGTGCTTCCGAGGTGAATTGCTTTTTAATCTACCTATACATAATTATGTGTAAAATGATAGAATCGCATATAGAATTAGTTTAACAACTATAATTTGGGGGTAAATTATGTAATTTTAAGAGACTTATATCTAAATCAAGTAAAATATTATATGTAAGTATAGAATTTTCAAAAGTACAAGGGGTGTCTAAAATTTGTAAAATATTACATGTAAGTCTAGAATTATCAAAAGTTCAGGAGAGGCCTGTGTGAAATTTAAGAGGACCTATTTCTAAAATTTATAAACTATTACATATAATTTAGTAATTTTCAAAAATCCAAGGAGGGACTGTGCCCACCCTTGAATTACACTTGGATCCGTCTTTGATCTTAATAATCACATTTGAATTACAAATTTGAAAAACAAATCATTACTTTGATATTTTTGTAATAAAAAAAAAAGAAAAAAAACACTACAAAAATTATCAAGTACGTTTTCAAAAAATAAAAATAAAAATGTCACACCGTTACCATATATATATATATATATATGTGCTTAGTTTATATAGTTTACCTAGTATTTTCTTCTTTGTGTGATATGTCTATTTACTTTTTCAGAATTTGAAAATTGGAAAATTGCAGTGTTACCAAATGGATACTAAATTAAGCATATGTTAAATGCAGATTGTAATGATGGTGAGCTAATTGAATTCATCCCGAATTTAAATTAGGTTTAGACAACTTAATAGTTTGTCATGAGCATAGGCTTTATAGATTTGATTTTAAATGAAATAACACTTCAACCGTGAAACTAGTAATTTTTAGTTTGGTTGAAGCCAGCTGTTAGAAAAAGCTCTGTTAAGAATCAAGGGTGAAGCTAATGATAGGGCTTAGGCTGCCTGTAGTGAGTGTAAATTTGTTTTAAAATTATTTTTTCGTTTATTTTAGTCCAATTCTTTACATATATAATCCATCTACTTTAGCTTAATGTCCGACCTACTCTCTTATTAATTAATTACTCATATTGGCCACAACTGCCCAACACCTTAAAAAATCCAATCCGCTAAGAAATCATATTGTAGTAGCTATCTAAATAAGAATGGCTTAATTAATATAAACAAAACAAGAGAAAATGAAAGACATGTGCTCCATAATCCTTCTCTCTAAGTTGTAAATAGTCAAAATACCATTTCAAATAATAATTTTAGTGCTTAAATGGTATGCGTATGGGTGGATTGCTTTTAATTGGAAGACATAGAGTGCATGATCACTAATAAAAGTGGAAAGAAAGAAAAAGTTGTAGAGGGTTTTTGGTTGTACATTTGAGTTAAAATATTGGTGTCGGTTAGAATTCAAATTTTTGACTTTGAGTGGGTAGCTTGGTGACTAAAGCATTACAAGATTTAAAGCCACTAGTGTGTTCAGCTGTATATTTTTTTTTCTAATTAGTTCAAGGAGAAGAAAAATAATTAGGTAAATTTACCATATTTCATAATCTCATACATTTTCAACCTTGAAAAGGAAAAGAAGTTTCTTCACTTTGACTAACTTATTCTTACCACATAAGTCATGGAAAGGTTAGGAATGAACTTTGTTCACCAAAATTTCTCTCTAAAATAATGTTCTTCAAAATTAAGCTCCATTTATTTTATTTTTTTGGTATTTTTTGAAATTTGGTTGTCTGTCAAATATTATATGTAATACCCGCAATTTATGTTGTATTTTTATATTGCTTTTGATATAAATAAGATTTAGTATGATTGGTGACACGACTAAAAAGTTGTGCGCTCTTGTGCAACACCCAAGTGTAGGTGATCGTGCAAGTAATATTGGATAAGTCCAGGTCGATCCCACAGGGAAGGAATAGGGAGAATGTCTACTAAGTTATAACCTAAAGAAAAAGAAAATAAGAATGAATGATTGGAGGTGTACTAACAAATCTTAATTAATTAAATTAAACTAAATAATAAACTAAAACTTATAGAAACATAACTAATTAAATAAATAAACTAAAGGTGTTAGAAATACGTGAATCCACATTGATCCTAACCATCTACCATGCAAATTCATTAACGTTCTATGGAGTTCATTCCTCTTCCGCATTCCGTATTTTTCTAAAGATACGGAATCAATATTCCTTTCATGACCGGGACTACATCATCACAGTTGATTTAAAATACTTGGAAGACGGTTTAAAACAATGGTTACTACTTGCACTCTAAATGGTGTTAGCATTCAAAGTGGTTTTCAAAAGTCATTGAAGGAAAGGCCTTAAGGCTTTAAGTTTTAAAAATTGTTGTGACAAACTGAGCTTATAGGGACAATTTGATGACAGATTTCTAAAACAGAAAGTCATGAAATACTTAAAAGAATCATCTCAGGAATTAACATGTTCAATTGATCGAAGCGCTCTCGATCGATCGGACAGCATCATCCTTCAATCGATCGAAATGTCTTCGATCGCTTGACTATGGCTCTGGTTCGATCGATCGAAATACATTCGATCGATCGAGCCCAAGGTTTCTAAAGATTGCATGGCAGAGGTTGGGAATCAATGTTTCAACACATATCCCCAACGTCTAAACTACGGAAACATAATAAAACTAGTGCAGAAACAGTAAAACGTAACAATCATAACTACTAGATTCATAAACAATCAAATAAAGAAAAGAGAAAGTAAAACCTGGAATAATCTGATTATAACTTGTAATAAACTTGAAATAAAGTTGAATCTTCAATAGTCTTGAGTAAAACAATGGAAAAGATGAAAAATAACATGAATCTAACCTAATCTACTCCTAATCTAACCCTAAAACTACCCTAAATTGCTGTTTTCTGCGTTCTGGAGCGTCCTCCCTTCGTCTGGTGTCAAAACGACTTATATATATGGTTCTCGCAGAGTTTACGCAACTTTTGGGGGAAAATAAAGTTCGATCGATCGAGCTTAGTTCTATCGATCGAAGGTTCGATCGATTGAACTCTGCTCAATCGATTGAACTCTCTGATTTTGACAACTCTGCGCACCGATGGGAGAATGGCCATAACCTTTTACTCGAACCTCGAATTGACCTTCCGTTTACGGCCACGTGATCGTAACTCAAAGATCTACATTTTGTATCTCTGGGAAAATCTTCCAAATCTAAAATCTTCATTGTCAAAATTTGCATTTTCTCAGCTGCTTCTGTAGTTCTCTTCACCAGAATCACTTTTCTTTAGCTCCACTTCATTGATTTACATCCTAATACCTATAAAACAATGCAAAAGCATATATTTTAGCATTAACACAATAAAAAGAACATTGTTATTAGAATGCACCTAACTGTAGAGACTTTGGGGATAAAAGTATGCATAAAGGACCATGTATTACGCTATGAACATGCACTTTTCACCTTGAATCACACCCCCCAACTAGCTCGTTGCTAGTCCCTAGAAATGAAGAGAACTACATCAATGTTTAATTAACTCTAACAATCGAAAACGAAAGAAAGTAAAAATCCTAAATCACTTTCGCAGGAATCGCGATTGCATTTAGCGTAAGCAACAAGCCTTTAAACCCCTAGGTTCCCCCTAGTGGACGAGTGTTGTCTCGTGAGGGTTTACAGTGAATCTACCCACAAAATTCATGCTTAAGGTAATGGTTCTCAATTAAATGTTTTCAAGAAATTTTTTTTTCTCTCAGTTAGCAATATAGTTAAGCTCAACAATCTCATGAAACTCTCTAGTAAGCCATAGCAATGCAACACATACATTACAGTTAATCTACTATCAAAGTCATTAAAATGTTCCATACCTATTAATCTTCAAGTGTGTGTGTGAATGGACAATCAAAATACAAAACTTTAATTTCAAAGCTCGCATAACCTAAGACGCTATCAAGACGTTCATTTTGACTCAACTCTCACCGAGATTACACTCTCAAGATGAAATCACTCTGAATTATGTGTAATAATTATCACTCATGATATGGAAGCTATAAAGAGTAAATGTAAATGGAATCTAATGCTTCTCATATCTAAATAGAAAAACGGACATTTTAGTGCACAAAGTCTCATGAATGGATACTTTTCACTAGAAGAGCGAGATACCGTGGAGAACACTCTCATTACCTTAACTTCAGATCCAATTTACCTAGAATCATTAGGACTTTGAAAAAGAGGTGTTAAGTTAAGAATAAAGAGGCTCGTGATATTCAATTGGGACAAATGATGTGATTGGAATGTCTACTACAACTTTTCAAACTTCCCCACATCACCATTCTCTTTCTTCTTCTTCTTCTTCTCTTTTTTTTTTTCTTTTCTTTTTTTCCACACTCTTCTTTTTATTATTATTTTATTTCTTTTGAAACAACCATTGTCACTTTTTTTCTTTTTTTCTTTTTTCTTTTCATGCTTTTCTTTTTTCTTTTTCTCTTTCTTTTTTTTCTTTTCTTTGCCAACTTTCCCTTATTCACATTACCAAACTTCTTGTCAAGATAACACATCCCAATCATTCCTAGGTAGAGAAAAGAAGCTCAAACTTGTATTTTGGAGTTGGGCTTAGATTTAAGGAATTTTAATGACAATGCACTTATGGTAAGGCTCAAGCGGTGAAATAATGGAATATCATAGAGGCAGGCCAAGGCTTTATTGTGCGTGTATGGTCAAAAGATGGCCTAATTTATCTTCTAAGTTCATAGGATTATTCATTTAAGTAAATTCAAGAGCTCTAAATTTTGGTAAATCCTGAACGTTCTCTTCTAGTAATCAGTCAAAATGAAGAAAATTGAGACTTACAACGAATGAATACGCTTTTCAAAAAGTAAGAGTAATTTTATAAAACCCTCAAAAACAAAAGAATAGCTCAAAAGCTCACTTGGGTTATTAGTCTCCACTACAGTCTCTCAAGACACCTAAGCTATGCTTACTAATCCATTTTAGCTAAGTACAAGGTTGTCACAATGTGCTCAAAGTTGTTTGAAGATTAAAAAGCATAAAATATACTATAACTAAGATAGTAAACAAACTATCATAGCGTATCACATACTAGTTACATACAAAAAATAACACTAATGCATCATAACTAACTACATTGACTAAGAGAGAAATGCAAGAACCATTTTATTATCTTTAAAAATAAAATTTTAAATTTTAAATTTTTTGACAATTTTAATTTACTAAGTCATGTTGCTAAGCAGGTATATTGACATTAAAGCACCACAAAAATATATGAGGCATGCAATGGCTCACTCCCCCCAACTAAAACTAAACATTGTCCCCAATGTTCTAAACATAGCACATGGATATGTAAAGTAAAGTGAGAGAAGGAAGGATGTTACCTCGAGGCGTTACTATCCAAATACATTTTTTTTTTCAAGTTACCTGCAAAATCATTAGTAGCAACAAGGAAAAATAGAGAATATAATAGAACTACTCAGTAAATAAATTCGGTTAATCAAGATTTTTATCATAAATTAATAACCAAAATTTTTTAGGATCTTCCCAATGAAATAATTTAATAGTGAAAAGAATGTAGGGATCCTCATAAATATGCAACTCCCCCCAACTAATGTCAGGCTCAAGGTCAGAGGAGATGATGCAAAACCAATGGTTTCCAAAGTTATTGGGGACAGTTATAAGAGGAATACCACACTTTTTAGGAATTACACTCAAGGAAAGATCTTTGGTGTTGGTATTTTCTATAACAGCCTCTATTTTTTTATTATCAAAAACAGGCGGAGGCCATGGTTCAATAAAAGGGGCAGGGTCTAAGTGATGTTCTAATGAAGCTTTACTACCCTCCTCTTGTTCTAGAACAGAATCTATGGAGATGTGATTATATGAATGGAATTTCTGTTCTATGTACATTGATTTGGACTAGACTTGGATAAAGCTATCTATTTGGGCCTCAATATCATTATTACTCAAAAAGGTCAAGCAGTCTAGCAGATTACTAGCTTCTTGTTGAAGTTTAAGATCATCTAAAATGGGTGCGATATTTTCCAAGTCTTCTCTCAAAGAATTTTGAAAGATAAAATTTTATGAAATACATGTGCTAGAATCCTTACCATCCTCTTCCACAACACATTCTACTTGTTCAATAGTGGGGTACACATGACTTTCAAGCTCGGGATGAGAGCTTTGATCGATAGAGAGGATGGGTGATGGGAAACTTGGTGACACCACCTCTTCGGCCGAAAGAGGTAAGGGTTCGTGAATATTGCATGAATCTAAATCAAATTTAGAATTTTTAATAACATCCTCCCTAGGGTCACTATCAAAGGTAGGGGTAGAGTTAACATTGGACTCATCCTTTCCTAATTGCGTGCAGTCACCTAAACTCTCATTATCTGTAAAAACCTCATTCTCATCTATGTAAATCTCCTCACTATATATGTCATCTATTGAAGTACCCTGGACCAAGAGACTGTGCAAATTTATCCAGGCAGTGAAGGAATTGATATTTGGGGTTGTGTATTGAGGAGAAGATGATTCTACAACTTCATGCTCAATGGTTTGGTTTTGGAGTTCTTGTTGGGTTATCACTTTCTCGAGTGAGTTGTTAACCTCATTCGGTATGAACCCGTCATTGTCCTCTAATTCCATTCCATTGTTAGTGTCTTGAAATTTAGGTTGTAGTGTTGAAGGACTGGTATAGTCTTCTAAAGGTTTGCGAGCATATGCTTGTTGATTTCTAGTTTCTAATTTATTAAGTGCACTATCTAGCCTTTTCATTTCACTAAGTAGTAATTTTAACATACCATTATCCTCAACTTGGTTATTCTCCTCATTATTACTATATGAAGTTTTGCCCCATTGTTGTTGGTAGTAATTCCCATCCCATTGTGTTTATAGACAAGACTCGCCAAAGGGAAAGTCTTGGTGCGTTTGGTAATCGTGGGAACTATTACTATATCCTACATTATCACTTTGGTTATATCCCCATTGCGATTGATAGAACTCTCCATGTGGAGATTCTTGTTGCGTTTGATAATATGAGGGACTACAACTATCATTTTCCCATTGTGGTGGTTGGTAGCACTCGGGTTGATAATGCGCATCATAATTGGGTTCTTGCCAACTTGGGGAATAACTATTTTGATTTTCAAGTGTGTACCTATTATTGGCGCTTGTGTTGTATAGAAGGTAATATGGATAAGACATGTTTATCCAAAATTTATAAACAATAAAATTTTAATTTCTTTATTTTTTTTTGTACTTGTGAGAGAAAAAGTCCAAAGGTTTTTTTTTTTTTTTTTGTATTTTTTTTAAGAAAAAGAAAAAAATAGAAATAACTTAGTAAAATCCTAATCTAGTTGCCTTCCCCGGCAACGACGCCAAAAACTTGACACGACTAAAAAGTTGTGCGCTCTTGTGCAACACCCAAGTGTAGGTGATCGTGCAAGTAATACTGGATAAGTCCAGGTCGATCCCACAGGGAAGGAATAGGGAGAGTGTCTACTAAGTTATAACCTAAAGAAAAAGAAAATAAGAATGAATGATTGGAGGTGTACTAACAAACCCTAATTAATTAAATTAAACTAAATAATAAACTAAAACTTATAGAAACATAACTAATTAAATAAATAAACTAAAGGTGTTAGAAATACGTGAATCCACATTGATCCTAACCATCTACCATGCAAATTCATTAACGTTCTATGGAGTTCATTCCTCTTCAGCATTTCGTATTTTTCTAAAGATATGGAATCAATAGTCCTTTCATGACCGGGACTACATCATTACAGTTGATTTAAAATACTTGGAAGATAGTTTAAAACAATGGTTATTACTTGCACTCTAAATGGTGTTAGCATTCAAAGTGGTTTTCAAAAGTCATTGAAGAAAAGGCCTTAAAGCTTTAAGTTCTAAAAATTGTTGTGACAAACTGAGCTGATAGGGACAATTTGATGACAGATTTTTAAAACAGAAAGTCATGAAATACTTAAAAGAATCATCTCAGGAATTAACATGTTCGATCGATCGAAGCGCATCTCTGTGTTCGATCGATCGAGCGGGCTCAAGCGATCGAAGCCGTGCCTTGTTCGATCGATCGATACCAGTTCGATCGATCGAACTTTGGCAGTGGCAGTTTTCCTAGTTTCTTTTTAGTTTCTGTTTTTATTTATCGTTTCTTTTTCTTTTCCATTTCAGGGTCCTCACAATGAACCCTGTTACAGGGTATCACAGGGAGAAGCCCTTTGACCTCGCTATTCCCGACCCGGTCCCGCACCACGGCTTCCGGAACACCCCAGATCGCCAGTGGTTCACGCGCTACTTCCAGTCCAGAAAGGTCATGCTTGAGCGACCACTTGAGACGGCATGGCTCACTACTCCTTGGTATCTCACCCGTCTTCGAGCCATGCCACATTGGTACGATTTTCTCTCTCAAACAAAGAGAGTGAATCTTTCGTGGATCCGCGCGGCTTGTGCGACGATGATTAGAGATCCAGATGCCACATTCACTTCACGATCATTCTTCCGCGGTCGGGAGATAGTGTTCAGTCCAGCCACCGTTTCCGCTGCTCTAGGGGTCCCGGAGGTGCCCGACTGTGTATGCCCGCACCGTGCTAATACACCAGTGCTTCCACCGACCGCTGTCATCAGAGAGCTCACCGGGGGTGCGTTATCGAGCTGGGATGGTGCATCCCTTATTGCTGACTCCTACCTGACCAATAATTATCATATGCTCCACCTTGCCCTGAGCAACTGTCTTTTGGTGACCTCCTACCAGGAGAAGATTGCAGCCTGATATGCCCATGTTTTATATGCCATAGGGACGGGGTTGCCGGTCTGTTTGCCTCGCCTGTACATTGATTTCATGAGGCACCCCACCCGCTACATTGCTGCCAAGAAGCACCTGAAAGGTGCTTGGGCTATTCACCGAGTGATCGAGCAGGATGGCCTCGTTCCCTTACCTGATGATGTGACCTCTCAGGCTCGCAGTCATTTTGGCGAGACAGCTTCCCGCCGATCTGATGCTCAGAAGAGGAAGCGCAAGGGTAAAGGGAAGGCAAAAGTCGGGGAGAAGAGACGGAGAGGCGATGGCACCGATACTGAGGGTACAGCTTCTGGGACGCCGACAGAGGCTGAGGAGCTTGATTCTGATGACGAGGTTGATCCTCGGGTTGAGATTGCACAGTTTGAGCTGAGACAGCGATCTCTGGCTCAAACTCAGGCCCAGGGAGAGTCTTCTTCATCTGTGCCTCTCCCGACTGTTCACGAGTTGTTATTAGAGGAGAGAGAGGCTCGGATCAGACTCGAGGGCCGAGTGGACCACATGACGACCTTGCTAGAGGCTATCTTGATCCAGTTGGGGGTTGACCAGTCATTACATACACCTCCACCTGCCCCTACTGCACCGACTACCACTGGTCCATCTTCTTCTGATCCACCACCCACTTCTGAGGCCCCACCACCACCTGCTGACCCTTCTGCACCGTCATCATCAGCGGCACCACCTTCTGCGAAGCCCCCACTTCCACCACCTCCAATCGTGACTGAGAGTGACCCGGCGATGACTCATATTGTTGTTGAGGGTGGAGTTGCGGATACTCCCGTTGCGCCGATAGAGATATTATCAGATGTCGCAGATGATGTTTAGGTCTGGACTTTACGAGAGTTTGGAGAGTTTTGTTGTATCTTTTCTTTCTTATTTATATCTCTCTGCTCTCCTCTCTCTTTTGTTTTGTTGGTTTATTTTTTTGGTGGTTTCTGACTGTATGTGGCTATTTTGGGACTGTTGGATGGTTTGGTGTGGATGCACTTTATTATCGCTGCTCTGTCATTTTCATTGTTCTATCTTTCCAGTGATGTTCTGTTATATATATAGATCATTTGCTTGTTTTATCCATTGTCTATCTTTCTTTTGATCTTGGCTGCTTGGAGATTGTATGTTTCTTTACAGCTTGTGCTGATTGCGGTTATTGCTTTGCTTTTCCAGGTGATATCTCTTTATCTATTTTTGAAAATCAACATCTGAGGCCATCGTGATTTTCAGTTGGGGGTAGGATGTAGATAGAATATCACCCTGAGCATGTTATTTAGCAATCTGACTTATTTCATTGTTTCTTACAATCTCAATTACAATGCGAATAAAGGCACAAAAAAAAAAAAAATTCAAGAAATTTCCCTAAAATTGAACAGATGTTACACAAAATCTTTGAAATTTTTATTAGAAACTTCATTGGTAGAATAATTTTGAATATCCTCTTTTCTGTTAGTTGTTATCAAGCGATGATACATTCATTTTAATCTCATCCTTTTATGAATTAAATTCCCGCGTTTTTCTAGCTTTACTAAGATGAATGCATATGTTGACCATTCTAGTATCCAACATCCATTTGCACATTGTAATAGCTATGTTGAAAACCTGAATAAGAGTTAATACGACTGTTATGCTTTAAGGAATAAGTAGCGGAAACTAGTTACCTTTAGTGAGTTTTTGAACCCAATCATTAATTCTGAGGGACTTATCACAATTAATTCGAATTGTTTTTCTTGAACACATTTTAAATTCGTTGAATAGTCTCTAATTCTTTATTTGGGTTGTTTATTAGAGGAGAACGTTCAGGATTTACTAACTAAACTCAATGAACACTGAAGTGCTAAAGCTAAGAAGTTAAGAAAATGATTTAAGCCATCGTTATTCACTCCTTATTTTTTTTCCTTTTCCTATACATGTATCAACATCCAAGAATCTTTAACCCTACGCCGATTAAATATTGTCAATATGAAAACCTGGAACCCCTCGTCTTATACTTTAACCTCTATAAACTCGATTGCACATCCAATATGATTAAAACTGTTGAAGTATGTGACAAGAAGGGAGTAGTTGTGGGAGTGGTTATTAAAAAAAAAAAAAGTGAAGAAAAATAAACATATATGAAAATAGAGGATGGTTGGAATAAAGAAGAAATAAACTAGTCTCCATCACATGCTAAGGATGTGCAAATCTAGCCTCTCTTATCTATATCCTGCTAAATAAAGGCCGAGAAGTCAAAGTCTTAATGATTTTTAACGACTTAGTTTGAATATGAACGTGTAATTTGAGTTATTCACGGTATTTCGCTCCTCTAGTAAGTAGTATTCTTTTCATGAGACTATAAACTCTAAAATGTTCGTCTTTTATAGAGTAGGGTATGAAAGCATTAGTATCCAAAAAAAAAATCACTCTCATCAAAGCTTTCGTACCTTGTGCGATCATTATTAAACCAGTTCTGTGAGATGTTCATTTTTGAGTGTGATCCCATGTGAGAATTGAGTTGAAACTACAAATTCCAAAGGTATGATAGTTTAAACAACTAAATTAAGTTGGATGCATAGCTGTTACCTTCACACACACAAGGATACATGGATGTAATGCATGTGTATATTTATCTTGGTGACATGAGGAACATGTGGATTTCTTTCATGGTTGGTGTGAGGGTGATTTGTTTTGTAGAGCTAAATTGATAGTCGAATGAAAGGGACTGTTTAAAAGTTATTCTATATCTTTTTGAGCTTAAAAATTGAAAATTTTGTGGGTATATTCACTGCAAACCCTCACGAGACAACACTCGTCCACTAGGGGAAACCTAGGGGTTTAACGGCTTGTTGCATTTGCTAAATGCAATCGCGATTCCTGCGAAAGTGAGTTAGGATTTTTACTTTATTTTGTTTTCAATTTTTAGAGTTAAATAAACACTGTTGTAGATCGCTTCATTGCTAGGGACTAGCAAGTCGCTAGCTGGGGGTTGTGACAAGTAGGGGTATTTGTAAAATACAACCGCGCTAAAAGAGGAAAACACGCTAATTTAGTTCACAATTCCCTCATATATCTGCAGTTTGGATTACAATGCCAGTTTCTACACATTATGATTAATCTATGATAAGTTGTGTGTTTTAGCTGTGATTCGTGCAGATTACTGTCTCTGTGTGAATAATTGAAGGAGCAGGATAAAAGGAAGTGCTTAGCTTTAATGAAGATAACTCAAAGCTGAAAATTGAAGTTCGAGCGATCGAAGTCCTCTCAAACGATTGAGACTTCGATCGATCTAAGATGTTTCAAGCGATCTAAGATTCCAAAAGTTCAATCGATCGAGTGTTTTCGATCGATCAAACATGGCTTTTATCAGAATACGCGCACGTAGCAGAAGACAGAGTTTTAACCCTAGCATTAGGCCTCTAGTATATATACTCGTATTGTATACGTCCATGAGGACACCCACTATCATTTTTATCAGTTTTTAGAGAGAAAGAGAGTTTTTCTTTTCATTGTTTTGTAGGTTTACAAGCTTGGATATTGTTTTGGATTGCTTCTTCTCTAGTTTAATTAAAGTTTATCTTTCCAGGTTACCTTTTTATTATTTATTTACATTCTGCACTTAGTTAAGAGTAGTGTGATCTGTTAAACTCTTAGTTTGAATGCTAGATAAGTCTTCACCATTGTTTTTCATAGTTTTCACGATTTAAATGCAACCAAACACACCCTTAATGGATATCTACATTGAAAATGACACTGAGCCACTCCAGACCATGTCTGAGTAGTTCTCAGGTTGGGAGATCACGATGAAACCGTGATCTCAAGCCTCTGCCATGCAGCAGATTTATTCCTGTGTTCGATCGATCAAAGTTTGTTCGATCGATCGTACCAGAGACATAGTCGAGCGATCTAACATTATTAGATCGATCGAAGGAAGAAGATGTTCGATCGATCGAAAGCACGTCGATCGATCGAACCCCCTTTTGCTTGAGGACATCCTATGCAGTATTCTTAGACTTTCTGCTTTACTGATTCGTTATCAAACTGTCCCCAAACGCTCAGTTTGTCAAAACAGTCTTTAAACTTTAAGCCTTAAGGCGTTTTTCTTCAATACCTTTTGCAAACCACCCTCAATGCTAACACCATTGTAGGTGCGAGTCTTAACTATTGTTTTAAACCGCTTTCATGTATTTCAAACTTAACTGTGATGACATAGTCCCGGTCATGAAAGGACTATGGATTCTTTATCCTAAGAGAAATACGGAATACTGTAGAAAATGTGCTCCATTGAGCTTCAACGTAGTTTCATGGTAGATGGATAGGTCGCGGTGGATTCGTGTAATCCCAACATTCCCTTTAATTTAAAAGAAAAACCGCTTTCAAATCTCGTTTTAGTTAGTTAAGTAATCATTAGTTTAATTTACTTGCTTTATCTTTAGTAGTTATAAACCGTGGAACTTTGTGCTCTACACTTCTTTTAAAACATTGAATTTTCTTTTCTGTTAGAGTCTAATCTAGGTAATTTAATTCTCATCATTCTCTGTGGGATCGACCTGGACTTAATCCAGTTTACTACTTGCACGATTACCTACACTTGGGTATAGCACACAAGCGCACACAAATTATTTCCGTGTCAATGTGGAACCAAGAGTCCATGTTATGATTGAGATTGGTTGGAACGATGTCAGTGGTTGTACATTGAGTTGGTGCATTCATGAATGAGATGATTTTTAATAATGATGTGGTTTTTAATATGTTGCATATCTATAGATACTCTATTAGAATTTGTATTCACTCGGCTTTCGTAGTTGACGGCGTTTTATACTGCTGGATATCCTACGTCCAGCTTGTCAAGGTTACGAGAACACAGGTAAGGAATACATGGCTAGGGGCTATGAGGATGGAGCCTACGATGATGCAGGCTATGCTGGTGCTGACTACTACGCGAGCTGAAGACTTGGAGTTTGTCGTAGCTAGTTTATGTTTATATTTTAGAGACTTGTAATAGTTAATTTTGAAATCGGCATATGTTGCCACAATACTTTATTTATGCTTTTGCAAATACCCAGGGTTTGTAATAATTTAGTGGTGAACTCTGATTATGTATATTGAACTTAGAATTTTCAAATGCGTGGTTTGATTCATTACTTTGATGATTAGACTTTCGTTATGGATAATTTGGTGACTTTCAACTGTCATGGCATACGGGTCCAAAAAGGAATTTATTTTCTCTATTTTTACTATTGCGGGGCATGATAGGATTTTTGGTATCCGAGCCTTGGTTTTGTAGTCGCGTTCACCAATTGTCCAACAATTCTTGAGTTTTGAACCATAAGATTCTTTGAGATAGGGGTTGACTCTAAATAAATGTTCTGGAGATTATCCGTATGGAATTTACTTGCTATTAATGTGATAATAGTTGTAACTACTATATTTAGTTTTTGAACTACTTTTTGCTATTATTTTTGGATTGACGACTAACCGATAGACATCTGTATGGGTACCCAACCATACTGCATCGATGTCAGGAAGATACACCCAGAACCATCCTAAACCAATTGAGGATGCACCTCCAGCACCCCAGGCCGTTGATCCTACTGGATTATTCGAAGCCTTTGTGCGTAGAATGAAATGGATCAACAATCCTAACGTGAACAATGGTAATAATCATGGACCACCCCTGAGGCCAGTTGAGGATCGAATAGTGGAACGTTTCTATCCTTTTCGTCTGGATAAGTTTGACGAGAATACTAAGTCGTGGCAAGCAAAAATAGTGGCTCAAAGATATGGAAGCAATCTTTGATACCTTGGGATGTAGCGAGATAGAAAAGCATCGATTGGCTACATTCCAATTGACTTATACAACAATCGATTGGTGGGAATCAGATAAGGCGACCGTAGGAGAGGATACAACAAGAAGAATGCACTAGATGACGTTTAAAGGGCTATTTCTGGAGAATTATTTCCCTCAGATAGAGAGGAATAGGTAAGAGAGAAAATTCATTGAGTTGAGATAGGGAAACTGTACCGTAAGGGAATATAAGGTGCAATCGAACGATTGTCCCATTTTTTCCTTCATATGATCGATACTCCAGAGAAGAAAATAGGCAATATGGCCAGGGTCTTTCACTGCCACTACAACGGATGACTTTGAATCACCGGGTCAAACTTTTAAGGCCATGGTAGGAATGACAATCGGTCATGAGGATATCAACAGTTGAGAGAAAGGATGTTTTAGGAATCGACCACCACCCCGGAGTAACCAAGGACAAAGACCTCCGATGTCGTTCCAAGGGAACAAGCACACTGGATTGGCGAAAGAAAGATACAACCCGTGTTTCCTCAGAACCACTATGCTGTAACTCAAGCACCTCTCCCACAAGGACTACCTACTGCCACTAGAAGAAATACTGATGGATGCTTTGACTGCTAAAAACCTGGTTATTTGGTGAAGGACTGCCGAGCTGCAAGGAACTACAATTATCCAGAAGTCATCTGCTATAACTGTGGTAAACGCGATCACATGAGCAAGAATTATAAAGCACCCCGTAGGGCATACAATGGACCAGCTGCTCAGGGTAAAGTTGGACAGACTCATTTGTACACTATCATCCCAAGGGATGTAGGATATGATGAAGTTGAACAGCTGAACATGGAAGGTACCCTTACATTATACAACACTCAAGTTAAAGTTCTTTTAGATACTGGTGCTTCAATATCGTTTATTATAATCAGAATTGTTAAACTTTTGGGTTAGTACCCCAGGCACTTGATATAGCACTGAATATGGTGTTACCTTTGGGAGTGACTGTTAGATTAGAAAAAGTGTGCAAGGACTGTGCCTTAACCTTTGATGATAGGATTCTTCCCGCAAATCTTATTGTTTTGTCAATGAATGAATTTGACATCATCTTAGGATTCGATTGGCTCCCGAAGCATTGTTCTAAGTTGGATTATTCCAATAAGATGATTAACTTTTTGATATCTGGAAATTAGCCTTTTGATTTTCAGTGTATCCCCTCTAGTGATGCTTTCTTACTAGTCATCTAGCAATTACCGAGAGCTCGAGTTCGAAATTCACTATTGCATAGATTCCTGTAGTCTGAGGCTTTGAGGATGTGTTTTAAAATATTTTAGGACTACCACTTAATCGTGAGATTGATTTCTGTATTAAATTAGTACCTGATACTTTACCATAATCAAAAGTTCCTTATCGGATGGCACCAAAGAAAATGTAAGAACTAAAAAAACAAATATAGGAGTTGGAGGATCTAAGTTTGTTCGACCTAGCATTCGCCTTGGGGAGCGCCAGTGTTGTTCGTTAAGAAGAAGGACGGAACTCAACTCCTCTATATTGACTATAGAAAGCTCATAAGGTCACAATTAAGAATAAGTACCCACTCCCTAGAATCGATGATCTATTTTTGATCAGCTACAAGGAGCAACGATTTTCTCAAAGATCAATCTACGTTCGGGATACCATCAACTGTTGGTTCGACCTACGGATATTTCAAAGATTGCTTTCAAGACCAGATATAGGCATTATGAACTCTTGGTCATGTCTATTGGATTGACCAATGCCCTAGTAGTGTTCATGGAACTAATGAACATAGTATTTAAACACTACTTAGACCAGTTCATTATAGTGTTCGTAGATGATATTCTGATCTACTCAAAGATCGAGGCTGAACATGAGGAACATGTAAGAATCTCAAGTATGAATTTTAGCTAAAGGAAGTCAAATTTCTAGGACATGTAGTCTCACAAAATGGAATAGCCATAGACTCATCAAAGACAAACGCAGTTCTGGATTGGAATATACCAACCATTGCAATGGAAGTTAGAAGTTTTCTTGGTCTAGATGGATACTATCGAAGATTCATGGAAGGAATCTCTAAGATCGCAGCTCCTCTTATAGGACTTTCAAAGAATGATTTGAAGTTTGAATGGGGTAACATGTATGAACATTCATTCCAAGAACTAAAGGAAAGATTGACCACAGCACCAGTGCTTGTGATACCTAAGAGCAGTGAGCAGTTCACTATTTATAGCGACGCATCACACCAAGGACTTGGATGTGTTCTGATGCAAGATGGGAAGGTAATCACCTATGGATCACGACAGTTAAAATCGCATGAGTTGAATTATCCGACGCATGACCTCGAGCCAGCAGCGATTGTTTTTGCACTCAAGATTTAGAGACATTACCACTACAGTGAGAAGTTTGATCTATTCTTGGATCATAATAAGAGTCTGAGATACTTGTTTTCTCAAAGGGAGTTAAACATGAGGCAACGACGTTGGTTGAAACTGTTAAAGGACTACAATTTTACGTTGCAATATCATCCTGGAAAGGCAAATGTAGTGGCTGATGCATTGAGTTAAAAACCTTGAAGGATAGTAGTAATTTCTCTTATGGTCAAAGAATGGTAAGCATTGGAAACTTTGGATGAATTCGATATTCAAACCTTAGACCCAAGTAAAGGACGACACTTTGGATGCCTCATGGTGTAATCGACCCTCATCAGTCGTATTTTGGAGGCACAGAAGAAGAATGCAAGACTTCAAGAATGGTTTGCAAGCAACCTAATAAAGGAACCAAAGAATTGGAATATTGATGTGAATGGAGCACTCAGATGTAGAGGCAGACTTTGTGTGTCGAATGAAGATAACCTTAGAAATGACATATTGAATGAAGCACATAAGTCGCGAATGACTATCCACCCAAGAGGTACAAAGATGTACAAGGATTTGAAGAGGAACTTCTAGTGGGAATGAATGAAATGAGAGGTTGCTGAACACGTATCTCAATGTCTTACGTGTAAGCAGGTAAAAGTGGAACATCATAAGCCTCTAGGATTTCTACAACCATTACTAGTTCCTAGATAGACGTGGGAACATATAACTATTGACTTCATGGTACGTTTGTCAAGGTCTCAGCAAAACCACGACGCTAGTTGGGTAGTTGTGGACTGACTTACCAAATCGGCGCATTTCATTTCATATAGTATGTCGTATCCAGTTAAGCGTTTGAGCCAAATGTACCTACAACTAGTCGTACGACTATAAAGTGTATCAGATTGTGATTCAAGATTCACGGCAGAGTTTTGGAAGAGTCTACAGTCAGTTTTGGGGACTTCATTAAACTTAAGCACAACCTTTCAGCCACAGAACGATGGACAGATTGAACAAGTTAACCAAGTGATGGATGATATGCTGCGAGAGTGTGTCATTGAATTTGAGAGTTCGTGGGAGACTCACCTACCACTGGTACATTTTGCTTAGAACAATAGTCACCATTCGAGTATAGGGATGGCACCCTTTAAGGCATTATATGGACGACCGTACGATCGCCTTTGTGTTGGGCAGAGGTTAGAGATTCAACTGCTTAGACCTGAATTAGTTTGGGAAACTAATGAAAAGATTCGGATCGTGAAAGAAATGATATGAAGAGCATAGAGTAGATATAAGAGTTACGCGGATAAATGCCGAAGAAGTTTGGAATTCAGTGTTGGAGATCATGTGATACTCAAAGTATCTCCAGTGCGAGGAATTGTTAGATTTGGACAAAAAAGAAGAAAGCTAGAGTCGTATTTCATTGGACCATTTGAGATCGTCAAGCATGTAGGAAAGGTTGCCTATAGACTCGCGTTACCGCCTAAGATGTCAGGAGTGCACAACGTCTTTCACGTTAGCATGTTGAGAAAGTGTGTTCACAATCCGAGTCATGAGATCAACTTTGGAGATATTGAGGTTAATGACAATGTCTCCTTCCATGAAGGACCCGTACGAATTTTGAATCGAGGGGTCAAGAAGCTAAGAAATAAGGAAATTCCATTGGTGAAAATCCAGTTGAAGTTTCACGACGAAGGAGAAGATTCTTGGGAGTTAGAGTCAGAGTTGTGAGAAAAGTACCCAAATTTATTTAGTGACGCTTAATTCAGATTTCAGGGACGAAATCTTTATTTAGAAGGGGATGATGTAATACCCACAATTTTCGTTGTATTTTTATATTACTTTTGATATAAATAATATTTAGTATGGTTGCCTTTACCTTTCTTGTAATTCTTTTTCCAATCGATTGAACTTATTTCAATCGATTGACATCATGTCAGTTTCAAGCGATTGAACTCTTCTCGATTGATCGAACTTGTGTTTCTTCAATCGATCAAACTCTCTCAAGCAATCGAAACTCTACTGACCTAATTTGTGACGTGCCCCCCCCCCCCCCCCCCCCCTTTTTTTAAGCGATTGAACACATCTCAATCGATCGAATCCTGATTGACCTATTCTTAATCGATTAAAGTCACTTTGATCCATCGAACTTGTTTTTCCAATATACATAGAGGTGCCACATGTTCTCTCCTTTACCTATATGTATGTGTTAGTTTGTGTGTGTTTGGGTTGCTAAAAATCCTAAGAGAGTTAGAGAGTGAAAAAGAGTATACCATATATATACACACACTCATACATATATATATATACACACACACACACACACTCGGATATAATATATATATTTTATACACACACACACACACACTCTTAAGCTAGAAGAAGAAGAAAAAGAAGAAGACAGAGAAAGAAGGAGCAGAAAGGGAGACAAAGAAGGACAAAGAGAAGAGAGAGACAACACAATAACACACCTGCGGCCACCCCGAGCTCGTCGACATCATCGAACTTAATGGTGAGTGCCTGTACTCACTTAGTAGCGTAGATATGTTAGTATATATGTGTTTTGACAAGAAAGAACAGACCCCGAACGTGCAAGAAAGGTCTAATTCAGTTTAAAAAGAAAACCCATTCTTAATCAATCAAATTGGTTTTCAATCGATTGACCACAAACAACTTTCAAGCAATCGAACTTACTTCGATCTATCGAACATTTAAAATCTTAAGCGATCGAACCTACTTTGATCAATTGAATATTACAGAATGTTAAACGTTTAGTTTGTTTATACTTGTTGAACTATTAAGCTATTTTATATCATGTGTTGATGGTTAGATACGGTATTGGAATAATACACATGTTGAATAATGGGCTTAATGCTTTGAACATCGGAATCATCTATATAACAGTGTTGCTAATCAGAATGAGAAGCCGACATGTATAGTAGTGGGTCTATCATCCGAAGAGGTTAATACTATTTATGTTAGTACGCGTGGATATGATCGCGAAGATCATGTAATGTTAGGTGTAGGATCGTATTGAGTTAAGATAGTCAGACGTGTGGGATTTCTTTTATACATTTAGGAAAGCTGGGACTGCGTGTTAAGCTTCGTTGTGTACAAATGTGATGTTGTGGTTTACCTATATTACCTTAGTTTGATAGAGATTAAAAGAATATAACCTTAGTTCAAGACCGAGACAGGAAAGATCTGATATAGGCTAAGGGATATAGTGGTGGTATTGCCTTAGTCCACGACCGAGACATGAGATCCGATAGAGGCTAAGGGATACGTATTGTGAGAACGGTAATATGTCTAGCACCCTGGTCTGATAGAGGCTAACGGAATGTCACCTTATTCTATGACCAAGACATGAGAGATCTGACAGAGGCTAAGAGATATGGTTACATTAGGCCAAGACCGAGACTAAGGGTTATGATGATACTATCATCTTAGATCCGATAGAGGCTAAAGAAATATTACTTTAGTCCGTAATAGAGGCTTAGGAATATGTCACTTTAGTTCATGACCGAGACTAAGAGGGATACATCATAAACCTAGTCAGATAGAGGCTAAAGAAATATTACCTTAGACCATGACCGAGACGGGAAGTCCAACAGAGGCTAAAGGATAAGTCACTTTAATCCATGACCGGGACTAGGAAGCATACAATCGTGAAAGAGAAATATATAGGGCGTGTTGGCCAGAATGGATCGAGGCGTGTTAGCTGGAAAGTTGGGGCCGCGTGTCGAGGTTTGAAAAATCGTAATGAATTGGACTACGTGCCAGGATGGTAAGGTAAGATATGAAGCTACGTGCGAGATGTGGACCTAAGAGTCCATGTTATGATTGAGTTTGGTTGGGACGATGTCAGTTGTTATATATTGAGTTATGCATTCATGAACGAGACGATTCTTAATAATGATGTGGTTTTATATATGCTGCATATCTATAGATACTCTATTTTCGTAGTTGACGGTATTTTATACTACTGGATATCCTACGTCCAACTTGGCAGGGTTACGAGAACATAAGTGAGGAATACATGGTTAGGAGCTATGAGGATTGAGCCTACGATGACAGAGGCTATGTTGGTGCTGACTACTACACGAGCTGAAGAATTGGAGCTTGTCGTAGCTAGTTTATGTTTATACGTTAGAGACTGTTTTAAATGTTAAGTTTGAAATCGGTATATGTTGCCACAATACTTTATTTATGCTTTTGCAGATACCCAGGGTTTGTAAAGTTTAGTGGTGAACTCTGATTATATATATTGAACTTAGAATTTCCAAATGCGCGGTTTGATTCATTACTCTGATGCTTAGACTTTGGTTATGGACAATATGGTGACTTTTAACTGTCATGGCCTACGGGTCCAAATATGAATTTATTTTTTCAATTTTTGCTACTGCGAGGTATGACATTATATAAGTACTTTGTTGAGAAAACAAGCACAATATGATTTGGTACGTTACGGTTCCATTTGTTGTGCACAAAACCACCAAAATACGAATTCGTTGAGAATGCGCGATAAATAAGTAATGGTAAGAAATAACTATCACAAGACACACAAAATATATGTAGATCGGCAAACAGGCTTACATCTACAGGCAAAAACACAACAAAGAATTTCATTATATGAAGAAGAAGATTACACTGAAGGAATTTAAACTCTTAACCTGGGACTACCTGATCGACGACGAATAGTTGCCGTTTATAGTCTTACAAATACCCTTTGTTAGCCCATTTCATGTAGTTATTAGTCATTTTTTAATAAGTATTCTAAATTTTGTAGGATTTGGAGCTTTAACTTGAAAATGCACAAAAATCCAATGATTAGTGGCTTTGGAAGTCATTCTGGGCTCAAAAGGTGATTTCGATGAAAGCTGAATGCAGTCGCAGCCTTGGAAAATCACATTTTTGATAAGGAATACTTTAGATTTGAGAAATTCCTCCAGAGATATAAAATGTAGATCTTCGAGTTATGGACGTGTGGCCATAAACGGGGAGTCAATCCGAGTTCCGAACAAAACGTTATCGCAATTCTACGAATGTTGCGCAGTACAGCAAAAAGTACCTCGCGCGACCGGGCCGCGCGAGCGACCTGTGAAAAAACCAAAAACGCGTATTTTGTTAAATTAAAGTGCCCAGCGAAGGTAGTTTGTGTATATGACATCCAGAAACGTAAATATAGCAGTTTTAGTACGATTTGGCTTAGGAAAGCTTCCTAAATCCTTCCAAACTCTATATAAATCCTATTCTAAATCAATTTTGTGGTTACACATCATTACACAATATTAGATACATCCATATACAACAAAAACTTCAGCCATTGACGAGAGGAAAGCAAGGAGAAGAAGAAGAAGACCAAGGATTCCCATAGCCTCCTCCATCAACCTCTTGTCGTTCATCAATTCTATGGCCAACTAAACTCAAGATCTAGGATTTCAATGAAACCCTAGCCAAGTAATAGGGTGTATTTTATGTTTTTATTTTAGTTTTATTATGTATGGATGACAGTTACATGTTTCGAGGATTTTTATAAATAAATCGTGCTTTTATTGATTAAATCGTTACTTTCAAAGTTTACTCTTGTCTTATATCAATTTTGATGGTAGTGTGCTCAATGATCTATGCTTGATGTGCTTGTTTAGATTATTTACATGTAATGATGCTTAAATTCAATTGTGCTATCAACTATCCAAATAATTCATGCCTAGATTAGATGGATTATACCACAACCCTAGTTTAGTGTGGGATAATTCGTGCTAACCGAAGATGGATTATGTTGGTGCTTGAACCATAGTTATTTTATTGACAGAGGAATTTGGCTTGTAGCTACAGTTTCCCATTATCATCCAACTTAATAAGCTAAAGTAATTCGTAAATACCCTTATTCTGAAACTAGTGGTGGATTTGCAATCCTAGGTTCCTTAAACTTATTATAAAAATAAATATTTAATTGCTTTCATAATTTAGATTTACTTTTATTGTTATTAGTTTAATTCAAATTAAATCCAAAATCCATTTTTCTTAATTAACTAAATTTAGGTTTTAAAAATTAAAGTGCGTAGTATTCATTCTCTGTGGGTTCGACCTTTACTTCCACACTGCAAATCTTTTGAAAGTAAAGAATAAGTTAAGCATACTTTTATATCTTGATTTTGACAAGATCAATTTTTGGCGCCGTTGCCGGGGACTGCATTGCTAGCCAATTAGTTTTAGAATCTTAGTTTAGTTAATTCGTAAATATTAGATTATGTTTTCTTTTTCTTATTTTTCCGTTTTTTTTTTAAGTTACTAACTTTTCTTTTTGTTTTGTAGTTTCTCAAAGTAATCAAATTCTAGCGTTTTGAGTGGAGCAGCTGTGCAAGTCAAAGGAGCTTACGTGAAAAAAAAATAAAAAAAAATAATTCAAGTAAATCGCTTCCTTTGAAATTCGGTTCAAACCACTGTAAGTCAGGACGCTGAGACGCATTTACTTGCATTAGGTTAGTTGTGAAGTGAGCACTGCATTAGCTAGGAAACCCGGGGCGCTGGGCTTGACGCGGTCATTGCATTACAGGATAATATTCATGCATCATAATAGTTGTGTGTCTGTTGCCTTATTTGCGTGATTCTTGTCTTGTAATTGTTTGAGTCAGTTTCTATTTTAGTTATTTTTCTTTTAAGTTTATGTTTGGTACACGTTTTAGTAAATCGGAATTATTTTCTATCGATCCTGAACTTGAACGTACCCTTAGAGTTAATCGGATTCCTCAACCGTCGTCGTTGTTTCAGGCCAAAATTCAAAGTACACTTAAAAGGTTAAGAAAAACTCAATTTATTAACATAAAACCTATTCCAATGGCCGACGGCGAAAACAATGAAAATAACAGAAATAATCCCAATCCTAACAAACCTCAACCCCCTCCGCTTAAAGACTATTTCATCCCTACGGCCTTTACACCATAGGCGAGTATCGAATTACCAAAGGTGACGACATTTCACTTTGAGATAAAGTCATCTACCATCGTGCTACTACCTTCTTTCCATGGTCGTATTAAAGAAGACCCTTATCAGCACTTAGGTGATTTTCAAGATATTTGCTCTACTTTAAAAATCCAACACCTAACTAATGATGAGTTAAAATTGCGCCTCTTCCCGTTTTCATTAAAAGACAAAGCTAAGTATTGGCTCCAACCTTTGAAGCCAAACACTAAAAAAACCTGGGAAGCCTTAAACATCGCATTTTTGCAAAAGTTTTGCCCTATTATGCGTACAAATTAGATAAGGAAATCCATAACAAACTTTGTGATGCAAGATGGGGAAACACTTTATGATACTTGAGAAAAGTTTAAAGAATTATTACGCTCATGCCCACATCATCAGGTTCCTAAGTGGCAATTAGTTCAAGTCTTCTACGAGGGGCTTATTTCCTCTGTTCGGAATGCCGTCGATGCCGTTTGTCCGGGTACTTTCATGCACAAAAGCGCCGATGAAGCATGGAAGATTTTTGAAACGTTAAGCGAGAACTCGATGCACCAGACTGTGTTGATACGTTCTGAAGGATATTTGCCACCACCAAAAAGAAAGGTAAAAGTTGAGTCAAGTCATTCAATCGAAATACAAGAATTAAATAGAAAACTTGACCAACTTATGATGATGGGAAATAGGTCCAATTCACCTCCTCACAAAGTATGTGCATTGTGTTCTGCACCGTCACATAATATCTTTGCATGTCCTTACGCATCTCAATTCCCAGAATTCGTGGAGCAATACTTTAATTCTATTCAACAATTCCCATAAAATAATTATAATCCTGCACCGACTAATTTTTCTAATACTTATCAAACTCTGCCTCAACAATATCAATATCAACAACCTAATCCTCCTCCACCTCCACGGGTTAACGCTTTTGAGGAGAAGGTGTTGGCCTTACTTGAAAACTTTGGGTTAGTAATCCAGTTAGTACATTCCCACACCCAGTCCATCGCAAAACTAGAGTCCCAAATAGGACAAGTAGTGAGTACATTAAACCGTTTGATCGAGAGTAAGTTGCCAAGTCAACCTATTCAGAAACCTCAGGGTCAATACGAGAATGGGGGTAAGAGTGAGCAAGTGAATGCTGTTTCGACTAGGACGACTATTCGGGAAGAGGAAGTTGTTGAATTTTTAGACGAGGGTGCGAAAAATTTAAACGTTAATTTGAATAAAGAAATGGGTGAGGACGTGAATCAAAGTAGAAAAGAAAAAGAACCGGTCCCAACTAATTACATTCCGAAAATGCCTTTTCCACCAAACGTTGAGGAACCGTCAAATTTTTCTAAGAAAAAGTCAAAAACTGAAGATATACTCGAGGTGTTTAAGCAAATTAAAATCAATATTCCATTCCTCGATGCGATAAAACAAATTCCCGCTTACGCTAAATGCCTAAAAGAACTTTGCACGCAAAAGCGCAAGTTGCGCAGTCATATTCCTAAAAAGGTCTTTCTCACATAAAAAGTGAGCTCAATTTTTCAACACGCTACTTTGAAATATAAAGATCTAGCTACGCCTACGATTTTATGTGTCATAGGTGACACTGACATTCGTCGGGCTCTCCTTGACTTAGGAGCTAGTGTTAACCTCTTACCTTATCACTTCTATAAACAATTAGGACTAGGTGAACTTAAACCTACGGCCGCTATAATACAATTAGCAGATCGTTCTATTAAAATTCCTAGAAGAATCGTTGAGGACATCTTAGTAAAAGTTGATAAATGTTATTATCCTATCAATTTTATGGTTCTTGACACTGAACCCGTACTAGATGCTAGGAAGCGCACTCCTGTCATTCTAGGTCGTCCGTTTTTAGCGATCGCTAATGCGCGTGTTAACTGTCGAACGGGGGTGATGAATGTGTCATTTGGGAATATGAACTTAAAATTGAATATTTTTAATGCTAATGATCAACCTCCCAAAGATGACGATTATCTATGTGAGACGGAGAGTGAGGTAAGATAAACTATTGAACCCAATTACGTAATACCTGTGAGTAATGAAAATAATATGGTGAGTAGTGAGCGGATGAATTTATAACACCCTCATTCGTGTTATTGCTTTTGCATTACATTGTCATACATGATAATGTGATGTGGCGTGTCTTATGACACATGTTTGGGTGAGTTTTGACTCACGAGTTGATTTGGGTGTCTGTATTAGAGAACCCTTTGAAACTATGGTGATTTAGAATTTGTTGTTGTGACATCTCTCCGAGTATGAGACGGTCACTGTGGAACACTTTAAATGTTATCTGAAAATAAATGTTTACCTGTGTATTTCAATATCTGTATTATTTTCTGTTGTAGAATTTATTTCTGTTGTTAGATTTAGTATCCTGGTGAGGACGAATGAACACGCTATTAATTTGGTAGGCTAATTAGCAACTTCGGAAACGTCATATAGAAATTCACGTTTTAGCGACCAAATGAAACTTAGTCGAAAACTTTTATAATTTTGAGGTCTCACTTATAAAGCTATGAATTAGCTGTATAGAAAGTTTCAGAGACTGATTAGGAGTTTGGAAAACTCGTGGGGAGGTAAACGTAATTCCCCGAGAATGTTGCCTATATATAGATAGAGATGAACTTAGATTTTTATAAGTCTGAACCTAAAAAGTTCAAGAGGAGGCCAAAAAGGGGGCTAGAGGGAGAATTGATTGCTTAGAGCTTTGCGACGCCAAACGATGACCTTCTGTCAGTCTGTTTTCTCCCAGATTTCATATTCGAGCTCCTTGAGGTAAGAGCTTCGTTTTGATACCTATTAGGGCCTGTTTGGCTAAGTTTTCCGAAAAGTTATTTTCTAGAATTTTTCATAAAAGTTGATAAATGGAATTCTGATCCATAGGAATTGTACTAGACGGACTTCTGCACGTTCTTTGTGCACGGGTTTTCTTTGGATCGTATTTTAAGCGCGTAAATCGGAGGTGAGTGATTCAACTATGTTTTGGAATGATTTCTTGGCATGTATTCATGTTATGTTTGAATAATATGTATTAATCCTTAGAGATATATTGTGTAGTTCATATTGGGCATTTATATTGATAAGTAGGCTCAATAGCACGGTGATATGTTTTGATTATCGCGAGCATGGTGATATGTATTTGAGCATGTTAAGTTGCTTATGTGGGTCAGAAGGAGCACGTGGTCACCGTGCCATTTTGTGGAGCCGTTATAGGCATTAAGGTCGCACGATTGAAGAAAAGAATCGTGGGTCTTACCCTTTCGCGTGAACTTATTGGCGAGGAGTCGCGGATTGGGAATATGGACGGGCACGTGAGTCTCCGGCGACTAGTATGAAATGTAGAGATGTGAATGCGGACATGTTTATCATTCATGTACATATGTTGATTTATTCACTAAGCATTAGCTTAAACAAATCGAAATATGTGTGGTTATTCAAATAACCATTGCAGATATAAATGCTGGCGAGGAATCGCAGAAGTGAGTACGTGGGTTGGGAGTTCGTTTGGAAGGCAACTTGAAATGAAATCTTGTAGTTTTGGGATAATAGGAATCTTGTAATAAGAATTTGGTTGTTTTAACCCATGTTTAATTTGGTATGTTAAAATGGATTTTTAAACCATTGTAATAGTTAGTAACATGTTGTAATCTTACTTTAGAAATGTTTTATTACAGTTAAGATTACTTTGGACTGAGTTTGATTTGAGTGGTTGATCATTGGATGGAAGTTAGGAAGCTTTTAAACTTGTTTTCTGCAGATTGGGCTGCTGCCAGGGGAGCAGTCGACTGAGCAGTCGACTGAATCCCTGAGCCTGTTAGCTACTGCTTCTTATTTTAGCAGAAGCAGTCGACTGGACCCCTCAGCAGTCGACTGGACCCCGCATCAGTCGACTGGATCTCCAGTTTCAGTCGACTGGAATTTGCTATTAAAATCCCTGCCCTCCTCCGTCGACTGAGCAGTCGACTTAGCAGTCGACTGAACCTCTGGTTTTAAAATGTGTTTTGTTTTCCGCTGCGTGTGTTCTTCAAACCTAATTTTTGGGAACGTTAATGAATTGGTTTAGCCTCGGTGGCGTGCCACGGGCTTTGGTTCCGCTATTGTGGGACCGGGCTGTGACATTTAGTGGTATCAAAGCATAAGTTTAGAGCCTTGGGAACGAGTGACGTTATATATGCTGAGTGACGTCGAGTGGAGTGTGTAATTGTAAAGATAATGGTTCTCATTGTAGAAATGCTTCATGTGTTAGCATTTGTTGATTGTGATGAACTGTGCACACATAACTATATTGTGGCATAGCATGCATGGTCATTATGCATTGAACTCAACAGGAGAAATATTTGAAACGTTATGGCTGATCCACCAAGAGAATTGTCACCGCATTCGCGGATGGACCAAATAGTGAATATGGTGGGAAATTTCATACAAGCGGTAAATGAAAGAGAACAGATGAACGTTTAGCCTCCACAAGTGGAAATTCGTTATGTCAATGCACCATCGGCACCGCGACCTCAACACACAATCGTGGAACAGTTTCATAAGCAAAAACCAACGTTGTATCATGGGCAAGTTGACATAGATTTGGCCGATCATTGGATGATGGACATGGAAAGACATTTCCGTCAGGTAATATGTACCGATGAGGAGAAAATTTTATGCGCATCCGATACGTTGATGGGCGAAGCATTGGATTGGTGGAACAACGTGCTTGAACAAGGGAAGCCAACTACGTGGGAAGCATTTAAAGAAGAATTCAACAAACGCTTATTTCCACAATCTGCTTATACTCAGAAACGTAAAGAGTTTGCGAGTTTGGTTCAGGGAGATATGACCGTGGGTGAGTATGTTTCTCGTTTCAATGCCTTGTTACGATTTGGGAAAACTACCGTTCCAACTGATAGGGATAAAGCTCGTAAGTTTGAGGAAGGACTTAGAGAGAATATCCGTGGCCGTGTAGATATGTTGCAACACCCGACCGTTTCCCTCGTTGAGGAAGCCGCTCGTATTGCTGAGAAAAGTATCGACAGATATCGACAGGGACAACAAGGGAAGAGAGCAAATGACAGTCGGGGTAAGAGTCAAGGGAATGCGAAGAAACCATTTACGCAAGGTTCAGGATCGAATATGGGTAGTCAAGGAGGAAGTGTGTTTGTTGGAGATTCGAGACCGTTGTGCCCAACATATAACGTGCGACACAGAGGAACCTGCCATCAATTGATCACTTGCTTTTATTGTAAACAATTGGGGCATGTGTCTAGGAATTGTCCTTTGAACGCGAATTTGACTACACCAAACACAACTTCGAACGCCAAGGGCTATAACCCAGAAACGAGAGGAAAATGTTTTGAGTGTGGACAACCGGGACACATAGCAAAGAACTGTCCGAGTAAGAGACAACCGGGAATGAGTACCGGGGCATCGAGTGTGCCAAGCGGGTCAAGGGTAGAACCTCGAGTGGACAAAGGGAAAGGAGTCGCGCAACAACAAGGACGATACTTCCAGCTTAGGCCGGGGAATACGGATGATACCGTCGTATCAGGTATTATTGTTTCATTGGGGGCAATGAAAGGTTTAGGTTTGGAGGTATGCACTCACATGCACATTATTATATACACCAAATTTTTGAAAAAAATTTTGATACTTGTGCTTAAATAAACGATGTCACCTACGGTTTTGCAATCTCTAGTCGATACATCTTGTTATGTAACTTGGATTGTTATAGAATGGTAAACATGAGAAGATGTGATTAAATATTTGCTGAAGTCATGATATGACACTTTAGGTCATGTATCGTTCGAATCATAGATTTGCACACAAATCTATGCACTGCACGTAGTCGCTTGAATACATGTTTGATGTGAACTATAATATGATTCGGATTTCTAGATAACACATGGTGGAGACTAAACCCGATGAGCTTTTGAGCCTATCTTTTCTTTTTAGAGGGTTATAAATACATTTTGTGTTTGTCGAATTTCACTTGAAATAGCGCATCTACTTGTTGTTTAGTCTCATTATTCTTGTTTTGGTTGATAAGTCAAGTTAAAATATTTATTACCATGCTAAATAATCTTCCATCGTAAACAGTAAAGAACCATATGACCATAGGAGATGATGGTGGGCCCTTTTTGTTTACTGCCGACCGATAAATTATAAAATTTCCTTAGTTCGCCCCCTTGAGCAGTTAAAATGCCATTTCTTTCTTTAATTACCATTATCCTTTTTTTTTGCTCCAACTTGACAAACTTGGAGTTCACCACTGAGAGATTTGTCAACTGTTAGTGGTGATAAGGCGATGTATTGATTAAGAAGAAGAAGAAAACAAGATGATGTTTGGGGTAGTACCTTGGTATTCAATGAACATTCATTTCAAAAGCAACGAAAAGGAAAAGAATAAGGTTGGGAAAAAAAAAGCAATGAAGAAAGAAAAAAAAAGATGAGGAAAGAAATTTAAAAAATATACGAAAAGAAGATAATGAAAAGATGAAGTTGGTAGAAGAGACGAATGAAAGAAATCGAACATGCCTTACAATGCCATTCTAAAACTACCTAATTAATCCTTTCTACCCTTTTTCATTGGCTGAGCCACATTACAACCTTTGAAAAGTCTTATTTGATCCTACAAACATGGTTTGGATATATAAACGATGAGAAGGGGATTGAAATATGGTAACGATTAATTTTTGTTCACTGTTGGCGTCCTATCCATGAGACTGCTGTTTTTTTGTGTCATGCGTCTTTTTCGAGTTTTATGTGAGCATTTCTTGTTTTTAAAACATATTTCCTTTGCTCCCATATATTGGATAAATTACACATGTTCTGAGCATTTCATTTGAGAGTGTAATTCATTGTGAGATTCGAAGTCAAAGCATAGTTAGATGGTTATCCGAATTATATTCCAAGTTCATGACATGCGCGTGTTCATTTGACTACCATATCACACACGTGCAATTTTATGAGAAACTCTACTGATTTATACGATGCATGTGCTTGAGATTGTTTTTCATGACGTAGGTAGACATTTGATTCTATTTCTTCTTGTTCGTTATTCTATTTCGAATCATCGTTCTATGATAAGGAGTATTGATTGTTTTGTTTTTTCATTTGAATAAAATTTTTTAAATTTATAATGAAATAAAGATGGTTGTGGGAGACTTGTTGACGAGAACCCTCATGAGACTTCACTCGTCTGACTAGGGACATCTAGGGGTTTAAAAGGCTTGTTGCATGTGCTAAATGTAATCGCGATTCATGCAAAAATAGAGTAGTATTTGTAGCAGTAGTTTTATTTTTCTGTTCTTTTGCTCGAGGACTAGCAAAGAGTAGGTTTGGGGGTGTGATCGGCGACGAATAGTTGTCGTTTATAGTCATACAAATACCCTTTGTTAGCCCATTTTATGTAGTTATTAGTTATTTTTTTAATAAGTATTCTAAATTTTGTAGGATTTGGAGCTTTAACTTGAAAATGCACAAAAAACCAATGATTAGTGGCTTTGGAAGTCATTCTGGGCTCAAACGGTGATTCCGATGAAAGCTGAATGCTGTAGCAATCTCAGAAAATTGTATTTTTGACAAGGAATACTTTAGATTTGAGAAAATCCTCCAAAGATATAAATGTAGATCTTCGAGTTACGGACGCGTGGCCGCAAACGGGGAGTCAATCCGAGTTCCGAACAAAAAGTTATCGCAATTCAACGAAAGTCGCGCAGTGCAGCGAAAAGTACCTCGTGCGAGCGGGCCGCGCAAGCGACCTGTGAAAAAACCAAAAACGCATATTTTGTTAAATTAAAGTGCCCAGCGAAGGTGGTTTGTGCATATGACGTCCAGAAACGTAAATATAGCAGTTTTAGTACGATTTGGCTTAGGAAAGCTTCCTAAATCCTTCCAAACTCTATATTAATCCTATTCTAAATCAATTTTGTAGTTACACATCATTACACAACATTAGATACATCCATATACAACAAAAACTTCAGTCATTGACGAGAGGAAAGCAAGGAGAAGAAGAAGAAGAAGAAGAAGACCAAGGATTTCCATGGCCTCCTCCATCAACCTCTTACCGTTCATCAATTCTATGGCTAACTAAACTCAAGATTTAGGGTTTCAATGAAAGCCTAGCCAAGTAATAGGGTGTATTTTATATTTTTATTTTAGTTTTATTATGTATGGATGATAGTTACATGTTCCGAGGATTTTATAAATAAATCGTGCTTTTATTGATTAAATCATTACTTTCAAAGCTTACTCTTGTCTTAGATCTATTTTGATGGTAATGTGCTCAATGATCTATGCTTGCTGTGCTTGTTTAGATTATTTACATGTAATGGTGCTTAAATTCAATTGTGTTATCAAGTATCCGAATAATCCATGCCTAGATTAGACGGATTATACCACAACCCTAGTTTAGTGTGGGATAATTCGTGCTAACCGAAGATGGATTATGTTGGTGCTTGAACCATAGTTATTTTCTTGACAGAGGAATTTGGCTTGTAGCTACAGTTTCCTATTATCATTCAACTTAATAAGCTAAAGTAATTCGTAAATACTCTTATTATGAAGCTAGTGGTGGATTTGCAATCCTAAGTTCCTTAAACTTATTATAAAAACAAATATTTAATTGCTTTCATAATTTAGATTTACTTTTATTGTTATTAGTTTAATTCAAATTAAATCCAAAATCCGTTTTTCTTAATTAACTAAATTTAGGTTTTAAAAATTAAAGTGCGTAATATTCAATCTCTGTGGGTTCGACCTTTACTTCCACACTGCAAATCTTTTGAAAGTAAAGCATAAGTTAAGCATACTTTTATATCTTGATTTTGACAAGATCACTACCCCAAGACCCAAACACATAGAATTTCTTCTCTCTCCCTCTCTATCTTGAGTATCTCTTAAAAGTCTTTCTTATGTCTCACACAATGGATCTCACACCCTTGGTCTCTCTCTTATTTATAGAGAATACATTGCCTAAATCCTAATAGTATTAGATTTACTCACATTATAAGTCTTCTACCTCAAGAAACCTCCCTTGAAAGTAATCCTATACAATTAGGAAGCTAAAACCCCTTTCCTAAACGAATTAGGAAACCGAGCCATGATCAACAATCTCCACATTGGCTCATTTTGCCACGATTTAACGGATTCGGAAGAACTGAATCGTTCTTCTTCATAGCTATTCTTCCTCCTGTTGCCTTTCCCATTAACTGTTATACTCAGAGACACACTCCAACCAAGTCCAAAGACTCTTTGAACTTGTTTGTCGGCTTCACCACATCACTCAATGCTTCATCGTCCCACTGATCAGACTCAATTGAAGCCGTGCTTCCCATCTGAGAATGACTACCCTGTCTTCTCTGAGAACTCCCTTCAACGTGATGAACCAGAGCACCAACCTGCACTCCATGAGACTGTCCCATCTAAAACTTTACCTACTTCTGAGACCGAGACCACAACCAACCTCCATTTGTAGGTACTTACTATCTTACTATGGATCTTTTTCTTTTTGCTTTTTTTTTTCTTCTATAGTCACTATGGATATTTTTTTTATAGATCTTTTCTTTTAGATTATATATATATATATATTTTATTCAAAATGGAGTTGTAGTTTTGAAAATTATGTCATTTAAAGTTTGAAAAAAAACTGCATTGTAACACGTGCTAGAGTGGAAAAACAACATATTCTACGTGTGTGAAATGGAGGTAAAATTGTCAATAACTTTAATTTCAGTAAAAAAAAATTTTAAACTTAAGGCCAAAGAAAATCGAAAACTCATATCCTTATCACTTTAAAATTAAAATGCATTGATTGTTCTCCTATTTCAGTCCTTAGTAAAGACTTTTAATTAATCCTCTTTTTCCTTCACTACATGCTAGCTACTACGTACTAATTTTTTTTAGAAAAATTTGGTATATATATCCAACTACTAGAATGTTTCATAGAATTCCCTTTTCAAATTATTTTGACGTTAAAGAACTTGATTATCAGATAAAATTAAGCAAAGCAAAAATTTGTTATACATCCTAGTGGTTTTTATGCTAAAATTGTAAGTTGAGCTAAAATATTGAACCATTTGAATTTTTTTAAAATATTAAAAAAAGTGGATTTTTAAAGTTGTGCAATTTTTTTCAATTAGCAAAATAAATTTTGAAGTTATAACTACTTGGCACCAAATTGAACTATTTGGGCACAAAAATGATGCCAAATATATCCTAGATTCTTTGAAGTTTGTTTGCCAAATCAAAGAATTGGTATTGTGGTTTATTAATGAATCAGTTCTACAAATTCAAGTGTTTGATGAGCGACATTTGTTTGCATATTAATTTGTTCCCCAAACTCTTTTAAAATTGGTTGTTTGTCAAACAAACATTACTTTGGTTCTCATAAAATTGGATAAGTTTTATTTTTATTTTATTTTTAATTTTTAATTTTTTATTTTTTTTTTCATTTTTTTAAACTAAATTCAACTTGGTCTAATTTTAGACTTTTTCAAACAGAGTCTTGCTCAAATAACTAAGAGGCCATTTGACAAAGCGAAGAACCTATTCTGTGGGTTGTAAGTGACAGGGTTTTACAAATTCAAGTCTTTGGTGACAGTCAATTTCTTCCACGGGAGGCTGTGCTCATTATAATAACTAGGGGTGTAAGAAAAACCACAAACTAGCCGCAAACCGACCAAACCGAAAGCCGATTGTTTGGTTTCCTAATTGTATGTACAAGCTAAAACCAACTGAACTCTTAAAAAATCGACCGACTGACCGATTTACACCCTTATTAATCGGTTTTCATACGCCAAAAAAATCAAAAAAACTGATCGACGGACCGATTTACACCCCTACTAATAACTCTCTTAAAAATTAATTCTTTTTTAAATCAAAGTTATCTTGGTTGTCACATAAACTAAATAAATTATGAAACGTGAACTGAAACATAGTCGAATTTTAAATGAGTAATGTTAGATGCACTCTCAAATGCACAATCTGACTTAAAAATGTTGGACCTCGTGCTGAAAAGTCTGTACATAAAAAAGGGGATGTTGTTTGGTTTGAAAATTTATAAGTGTGTGCGCGCGAGCGTGCCAGGCAAGCAAATTGCCAATGTGTAAATGTGATAATCCAAACTGCGCCTCACCAGACAAATTGTGGTGACGTTCGATGCCTTAACAAGGACTTCAAACGTGTGAGATGAAATACAAAAAAGAAGAAGAAGAAGAAGAAGAAGAAGAGATATGGGAGTTCGAAGGATACCTTCGAAGTGGTCGAACTATTCTATAACTACTCCTAAGAATTGCATTAAAGGAAAGTAAAGTATCGAAGGAATACTAAACTAATGTAAAGTAAAGTAATAGCCATGGTGGCCAAATGAAAAGGATTACATAGTATTGAAATGTTTGTTGTTGGTCAAGGACCCATTACAAGGAGTACACAACATCTATTTATAGAAGAAACCTATAACTACCCATTTGAATTTGAATATTTCCCTCTTATTACATTTAACTACCAATTCAAATTCAATTGCACATGTGTTTCTTCCAAGAAAAGCTCCCTCCAAAATGACTTCCATCTTCATCATCACATCTTCAAGTAACCTCCTTTGCTTCAATCCTACAATGACAAGTGTCTTGCAAGTACTTTCCAAATAACCACCAACCAATTTGAATTGGTTTTTCATGTGATAATTATAATAATAACATACAATAATATAATATAGTATAACTTTATATACTAATACATATATAAATATAATTTATGGTCCAAACATACCCCCCGCGGCTCTTTAAGAATGAAGTTCTTAGAGAGTCAGAAGATTATCACAAAAATAACATTATTCGATCCAATTAGTATGTTCGAAATGGACCAAATTAGTAATGCAAAGTAGATCACATTACAGATCTTTAAAGCCAATCATAATAACATTGAACACAAAAAACTAAAATGGCTTTAAACTTGCTTCGAAACCAATGAAAGAGATTTGAACATAAAATGATGGCTTAAAAATGGATTTGAAACAAATATAGGGGCTTCGAACACAAAATAATGGTTTTAAACTTGCCTCAAAGCCAATCTAATAGCCTCGAATACAAAAAACTTTGCTTTAAACTGACTTCGAATAAAATGAAATAGCTTTGAAGGCTTCGAAGCCAATATTATTATTTTGAACACAAAACAATGGCTTTAGATTGGATTTGAAGCCAATAAAGTAATTTCAAACACAAAGTAATTAAATGGCTTTTAAATTTGCCTCGAAGCCAATCTAATAATTTTGAACATAAAATAAATGAATTTATACTTGCTTCGAAGCCTATGTAATAACTTCGAACACAATATGAACTATTTTTAATTAGTTTAAAACCAATAGACTAAATTGGAATGCCAAAAAAAATGGCTTCATACTCCTTTCGAAGCCAAAACAATAGCTTCGACACAAAATGAATGGCTTTAACTTGCTTCAAAGCCAATATAGTTGCTCCGAATCACCAAAATGATGACTTAAACTTGCTTCGAAGACAATGTAACAACTTCGAACACAAAACAAATGCTTCAAAGTTGCTTCAAAGCCAATGAAAAGAATTTGATCATAGAATGATGGCTTAAAACTGTATTCGAAGTAAATAGAGGGGGTTCGAACACAAATTAAGGACTTTAATTGTGCTTCGAAACCAAAATAAAAGCCTTGAACACAATATAAATTATTTTTAAATTGGTTCAAAACCAATAGATTTACTTTAAACATCACACCAAAAAAAATGACTTTAGACTTAATTCGAAGCCAATAAAATTGCTTCAAACACTACATAATGGCTTTACACTTGTCTCGAAGCCAATCTAATGGCTTTGAACACCAAATGGGTGGGTTAAATCTGGATTCGAAGCCAATACAACAGCCTCGAAGACAAAATTAACTGCTTTAAAATTGGTTTAAAACCAATAAACTAGCTTTCAACACAAAATAATGATTTTAAACTTGCTTCGAAGCCAATGTAATAACTTCGAACATACTACCATTTAACCGATTACTATTAGTACATCAAATAATCTTTTGGTGTAAATGTGTCACCAATCGAATAACAAAGGACTAAAAAATTGTCCCTAAGTAGATGTACTTATAGCCAACACCACTTTGATCAGTATAAAAATTTGACCGATAATATCAACCAGAAAGGAATCGGCCAAGCCATGGTCTGGAATGACCCTATATATTGGACACGAAGCAGCCAACCCATTTAACCTTGTTAATTGTCCTTGATAAAGGCAAAAACAAAGCCATATAACTTGAGACCCACATAAATACTTCTAACCCCATTGATGCTTATGAACCATTTTCTTTCTACTTCTACTAACCATTACTGTAAGGAGTAGGATCCATAGTTCTTCCAATTTCTATCCAGTTAAGGAAGCATAAATGACCGAAATTGATTTTTATACGGTCAAAACAAGTACAACAAATTTAACACGTTTTCTTCATAGAAATATTGCCAAAGAAAAATCCACATGGTCATGACCCATTTTTGATGAGCTCCACAAAGCCAAAGTGGGTATTGACCAACTAAAGTCATGATTGGCTTAAATAATTCATATGTTTCAACACTTTGTATAAAAATGTTGAAAAACTCGAATTCATGAACAAAAGTTTGTTCATGATTCTCAACCAAAGTTGGTTGAAAAATACACTCCCCGAGTATATTTTCATCACAACTATTTGGTTGATTAACCAATATTGGTAATGAGAGTGTTGGTGATTTTTTTGTTTCCACCATTAAAGGATCATGAAGATTCTTCATAATTAATTTATTTTCACTCATTGGCTCATAATTTTGAAGAATAGTTGTCACTCCTCGAGCTATTTCATACATTTTAGTTTTTAAACTAAATGCTTGATCCTTTAATTCTTCCAATAATGGAACTAAATCATTGATCCATTTTTCACCACCATAATTTGGTGTTGATGGTGGTGAAGCATACAATACTTCAAAATTGTTGTCACCAAGATTTGGTGTTAATGGGGGTGACACATACACCCATTCGTAATTGCTACTACCAAATTTTGGCGTTGATGAGGGTACAATATACCACCCTTCAAAATTCATCTTGACACTTGAGTCCAACCGGGCGTGCCAAAAATGTTTGATTGGAAAATTTATAAGTGTGTGCGAGCGTGCCAGGCAAGCAAATTGCCAATGTGTAAATGTGATAATCCAAACTGCGCCTCACCAGACAAATTGTGGTGACGTTCGATGCCTTAACAAGGACTTCAAACGTGTGAGATGAAATACAAAAAAGAAGAAGAAGAAGAAGAAGAGAAATGGGAGTTCGAAGGATACCTTCGAAGTGGTTGAACTATTCTATAATTACTCCTAAGAATTGCATTAAAGGAAAGTAAAGTATCGAAGGAATACTAAACTAAAACTAAACTAATGTAAAGTAAAGTAATAGCCATGGTGGCCAAATGAAAAGGATTACATAGTATTGAAATGTTTGTTGTTGATCAAGGACCCATTACAAGGAGTACACAACATCTATTTATAGAAGAAACCTATAACTACCCATTTGAATTTGAATATTTCCCTCCTATTACATTTAACTACCAATTCAAATTCAATCACACATGTGTTTCTTCCAAGAGAAGCTCTCTCCAAAATGACTTCCATCTTCATCATCACATCTTCAAGTAACCTCTTTTGCTTCAATCCTACAATGACAAGTGTCTTGCAAGTACTTTTTAAATAACCACCAACCAATTTGAATTGGTTTTTCATGTGATAATTATAATAATAACATACAATAATATAATATAGTATAACTTTATATACTAATACATATATAAATATAATTTATGGTCCAAACAGATGTGCAGGGTGTGCAAGCTTTTCAGCACAAAATTCAACATTTTTAAGCAAGATTGTACATTTAGTTGTGCATTTGAGAGTATATCTAGCATTACTCATTTTAAATCTATCCAAACAGACCTAAGCTCTACACTCTAGCCAAGTCCTTTTGACCTTTGAGGCATATCCGTACTATATTTTTACTTTATTTATTAGCAACACAAGCCACCACACCTAGCAAAATTCTGGGGATAATAACTTAACCAGTTAAGTGGCCACCTGAATCCCACCAGAAAGTAGCACCTTTAGCCTTGATGATTGGAGCGTCATTTACACGCACTGTCTAATGCACGTAGAGCACACTTTTTTTCTACATTTAGTTTGTCTTGTGAGAGCGCGTGACTGAATGCCCCATCCCGCTCTTTGGTTATAGGGATAATTACATTTCAGTCAATTTATTATACGATATTCAAAAATCAGTCCCTTATTTTTTAAAATTAAAAAATATTAATTTTTGAATAGTAATTTAGTGTTCTAACTTACTTTATATTTTTAATGTTACAAACTTACACTTAAATATTACGATGATTGCTCCTAATATTTTAAAAACTTGTTTCTGTTGTGAAGAGTTGCATTCGATATTAAAACGAGTTACTTCTAACATTTTAAAGAGTTGCTTTCAAATTTCCAATCTTATAAAGTGATGCTCTTAAATATCATGAAAATTTTATGACTTTTTTATTTTCATAAAAAAAAAATTTTAATTTTTTTTTTAAATTCAGAAAATTAATAGATTGTCTTTTAAATTCAATATAAAAAGTTGACTAAAAATTAATTATTCCTTATTTATATGAATCTTTTTTTTTTGCTTGAACTTGTTTTTATGATTCTATGTGGTGGTTAGCTTTCATGCACGTGGTCTCGACCTCATTGGATTATATCTCTCTCTCACACACGCGGAAGAGAAGTGTTTGACGTGGCAATAATCCAGGGCTTCGCGTGCATGGTAAGAAGAGACACACTCCTTCGGTGGTGAGTGTTAGTGCACTGAGTGGCTCAATGGCATTTGGACTTTGATTGTTAGTGCACTGGTCGAGACCGTTAAGTGCCGCTCAAGAGAGAGATAGACTGTAAGTGTACGTATTTGTGAGATTTATTTGTACCCCTAACATTATTGTTGTTTTTGAGCCCGTCACCCAATATCATTATATTAATACGATAAGTGGTGATTAGAGCGTCACACCACATTATTGAATAACCTCTCTATCAAATCTCTCTGGTGCGCACTAGAGCCTTCCTATGTATATATATATATAATATCTATATATAGTTTTTTTTTTAAAAAAAAGATTAAACATTGGGGTCCACTTTTGTAAGAAGGAGCAGCACCAACTGCAATCAAGGAACTGTACTGAAGTGTTGTCATATGATGAGTAATATTTGGGACACAACCTTCATACAACTTTCATACAACCTTCCCAAAAGATGTGTCTATCTCTCTCCTGTGATGTCACTGGACCCCACAGTGACACAGGAAAGAGATAGACACATCTTTTAGAGAGGTTGTATGAAAGTTGTATGAAGGTTGTGCCCCAAGTATTACCCGTCATATGATACTACCCAAACCAAATCATGGTCCCATTTTTTAGTGATAATTTTAGTAAAAAAAAATTGGCATAAAATAAATTTTTTGATTTAGGTCCAGCTCATTTTTATTTTTATTTTTTTGTTTTAGTGAAAGGTCCCTCAAAAGAAATTTTCACATAAGTCATGTGAACTTTTAAATTTCGCATAACTAATTATGTGAAATTTTGTAGCATATAGATTCATTTGATTAAGTTTCACTATGACTTTTGACCAAAGTAAAAAAAAAAAAAAAAAAACGAGTTCTAATTTAAATTCCAAAAATCCAATGTGAGGGATTTTTTTTAAATTTTTTTTATGAAGAGTTATTAACGTCTATTTGGAAAAGTAAAGAACTGGTTATGTAGTTCATTAGTGAAACCATTCTATAAGATCAAGTGAGTCACGACCCATCCCACTATGTGCGGTAATTATAGAACACGTTGCACGCCACCAAGACTTATCCAATTCCATTCAAGTATAAATAGCAGCGAAAAACATAAATAAAATCTATGAAATTCAGAGTGATAAAAAGTTTGCTCATTTGAAAACACTTAAAGAAACATTATGTTTAAAAACACCAATCCAATCGACTGATAATGGGTCCGGTCGACTGGAAATGCAAGATATAGAGAGCTAGAAATTCTCAGAGTCGACTGATCATGGGTTCGGTCGACTGGAAATGCAAGATACAAAGAGTTAGAAATTCCCACAAGTTTTCCAGTCGACTGTATCGGGGACCCAGTCGACTAGAGTCTCAAATTCTCAGTCGACTGAATCTATCAGTCGGCGAAACTAAAAATTTCAGCCCTTGAAAATATCATCCAGTCGACTGTGTCGGGGACTCAGTCGACTATGTCTCAATATATAGGGCAGTGGCTAGATCAACTAGACCTTCTGTCGACTATTTCTTGGAAACCAGTCGATTGTTTTACCTCAGTTACAAGCATTCTGCAGTTTCAATATGTAGTTATTCCCAATGCAAAAACCAACACATCTATCACTATAATTCGACGATTCCAACCATAATTACTACAATTTTACATTACTACGAATCCATTCCGAGTTTGACAAGTTAACACATATACGAATCCATATTACATCATTTGAAACGGAATTACAAAAGTATAACAAGTGGTGATGATTCCCTGACATTCCTCGACCTCACTCCTCTCGCTTCTTCTTTCCTCTCTTCTTATCACCTGCTATGGAGTAAAGCTCCACTGCTCAACTAAATGCTGAGTGCACAAATTCTAACATATGCATATATGGCACAATATTCTTTAATCTCATAAATCACATCAAATAGTCTCTAGGGAGAAAAATATGCATTCATCTAGTAGCGGTAAGTCCAAGTCTTAAACCGTGCCCACGGCTAGTCCAAGTCTACAACCATTGCATCCCCAAGTGCCATGGCAAGTCCAAGTCTTAAACCATGCACAGTAGCCGTCACTACTAAATTCTCAATTATCGAGAAGCTTACTCTGGCATGAAATTGTATAAGTCCCCCCTTTGACCCACATAATCAACTCAACGTGCTCGCGTGAAATTAGGCATGCTTTTCATAGATAAAGCGCTTGCATAATTAACGGGCCTACAATTAATATATGAATTCTGCCCGGATCACAATTTCATCGTCGAAAATCAAAACATGTATATTCCCTATATAGCATAGGTTAGAACTTCATACCTCGTGCTCTATCTCACACTTTGAGAGATTAACTAGACAGCTAAATAAACACCAGATCTCTGATTCCAGGTGATTCCTACAAGTTATACCTGATTTTTCCAAATTTCTAGAAATTAGATTTTCTAAAAACTTCGTGTAGTCTTCCCCAAAACCTCGATGTAAAACTACCATCACGATCTGATACGATCACAGTTGGAACTCCATATAGTCTCACAATCTCTTTCACATACAACTCAGCTAACTTAGATGGCTTAGTCATCTTGATTGGTGGAAAATGAGCTGATTTCGTCGATCTATCAACTATAACCCAAATCTTGTCGTTATTGTTAAACGATCATGAAAATCCATAAACAAAATCCATCGTGATCTCATCCCATTTTCACTCTGACATTGGTAATGGTTGTAGTAACCCCGCAGGTACTTGTCTTTCTGCCTTGACTTGTTGACAGGCTAAACATTTGGACACAAACTTAGCAACTTTCTGCTTCATACCTCTCCACCAAAAGTTCTCTCGCAAATTCTGTTGTTACTTCCTGGATGAACTGAATATTTAGTACTATGACCCTCTTCTAACAGTCACTCTTTCAAGTCCTTTATGTTTGGTACACACAATCGATTCCCAAGCATCAATTCTCCTTGTTGTAATGTAAATCCAGGTCATTTTTTCCAAAGGTATCTCATCTCTCATCTTGTATAATAGAGATCGTTAAACTGCACTGACTTGATTTCATCTATAATATCTGGGTGAGCTATGAGCGCCATCATTAAGCCACCATTGGTCTCTAGAATCACATCTAACTCTAAACGTTCTATTTCTCTGACTAATTCCTTTTGTTGTGTTAGCTCATCGGCTAAGTTCCTTGTCGTCTTCCGGCTTAAAGCATTGGCTACTACGTTAGCATTTTCTGGGTGATACTCAATCGAAAGATCGTAATCCTTCATCAATTCTAATCATCTTCTTTATCTCATATTCAAGTCTCGTTGAGTAAAAATATATTTCAAACTCTTTTGATCTGTGAAGACCTCACAATTTTCCCCGTACAAGTAGTGCCTCCAAATCTTCAAAGCAAGAATTACCGCGGCCAAGTCCAAATCGTGAGTTGGATAATTAACCTCATGTGTCTTCAACTGTCTTGAAGCGTAAGTAATTACTTTTCCACCTTACATAAGTACACATCCCAAACCCTAATGCGAAGCACTATAGATCACAAATCCCTCGGTTTCGGATGGTATCGTCAAGATAGGCGCCCTTGTCAAACGCGACTTCAATTCTTGAAAACTATCGTCACATTTCGTACTCCATTCAAAAGAAACTCCCTTTCTCATCAACTTTGTCATAGGTAATGAAATCTTTGAGAAATTCTCAATGAAATGGCGATAGTATCCGGCTAATCCTAAGAAACTTTGAATTTCTGACACTGAAGTCGGTCTCTGCCAATTAGATATAGCTTCTACCTTGTGAGGATCAACCGAAACTCTATTCTTGTCAATCACATGACCAAGAAAAGTAATGCTAGGAAACCAGAATTCACACTTTTTAAATTTACCAAACAACTGCTTCTCTCGTAATCTCTTAAGTATAAGTCTCAAATGGTTCTCATGCTCCATCTCACTCGGCGAGTAGATAAGAATATCGTCAATGAATACGATCACAAAGTCATCCAGATAGTCCTTAAAGACTAGGTTCATAAGATCCATGAATGCGGCTGGTGCATTTATAACTCCAAATAGCATTACTAGGAACTCGTAGTGTCCGTAGCGTGTTCTGAAAGTTGTCTTCTCAACATCCTCGGCTTTTACTTTCAACTGATGATAGCCCGATCTCAAGTTTATCTTGAAAAATACTAATGCCCCATGAAATTGATCAAATAGATCGTCAATTCTCGGCAATGGGTACTTGTTCTTGATTGTCAACTTGTTTAACTCTCGGTACTCAACACACATACGCATTGAACCGTCTTTCTTCTTTACAAACAACACTGGAGCTCCCCACGACGATATGCTAGGTAGAATGAAACCTTTGTCAAGTAGTTCTTGTAGTTGGATTTTCTATTCTTTCAACTCCATGGGTACCATTCAATACGGTGATTTTTGATACAGGTCTTAAGTTTGGCATTATCTCAATGGAAAACTCAATCTCCCTCTCAATAAGAACACCTGGTAAGTTATCTGGGAGTACATACGGATACTCTTGTACCACTGGAATACCTTCTACTTTTAATTCGGTCGCCGAAGTATCAATTACTGAACACAGAAATCCCTAACAATCCTTTTTCAACAACTTACCCACTCGGATAGATGAAATCAAGTACGGTGGTGGTGTAACCCCACTTCTTTGTAAACAAAAGTTCCCATACACCAGTGATAAAAAATTAAATTCTTTCCATTCACAGTCTATTGTAGCTTGGTTAAAAGCTAACCAATCCATTCCTAGTATCACATCAAAATAGTTCACACTGATCGGTATAAGGTCTATGATCATCAATTTCTCGCCTAGTTTGATCTCACAGTTCTTATATATCGTAGATGTTACTACTTGTTTACTAAGTGGAATAGTAATAGATAAATTATATCCTAGTGACGCAGACTTAACATTCAAATGTTCAACAAAATTATGCAATACAAATGAATGCGTAGATCCTGAGTCAACAAGTATGATTGCTAAGTGCAAACATACAATCACCATACCTGAGACCACTGTATCAGTAGCAGCCACATCTCCGGGATTCATCTTAAATGACCTCCCTTGATGTTGCTCTATCTCTTGTCTCCTCTCATTAGACTGCTTAGGCTTCAAACCACTGGAAGCCATAGAACTCGCTCCTTGTTGGGGACGCTTCCTTGGACAATTCCTGGATTGATGCCCAACCATCCCACAATCATAACACTTGCTCCTCATATCAGGTGCCGAACCAATACTGTTCACCCCTTGAGTTTTGTTTTGAAAGTTAGTGAGAAAGCATCAGCCGGTGTGTGGTCGGTTGCAAAGTGAGCACAATGGTATGTTAATTGGTGATCTCCTAGTATCACTAAAATTGGAACCAGAGCCTCATGTAAACGGCCTCTTAAAAGATCCATCTTGGTTCTGTTCAACACCCTCGTTACCTCGCTTGCCTTGCTGATTCTGTCTCGACCTTTCCATTCCACTTTCGGCTACAAGTGTCATTTGTTGCACTGTTTCCATAGTTGAATGTTAATAAGTCTCCACCCTCAAACGAAGATTCTCTCTTAAACCTTCCTCAAACTTCCTTGCTCTATCCTCCTCCTCCAGTACTGAACCCTTACCAAATCTTAGCAATGCATTGAACTTGAAAGTATATTCGGTTACCATCATGTCTCCCTGGCAGAGATTGTCGAACTCTCTCTTTTCACGTTATGAGCAACTTGCAGAAAGAATCAGCGATTAAACTTTACTTTGAATCCTTCCCAAGTTATCGGTGCCCCTTGGTCCAAAACATTTACCCACCAATTCTGGGCTTCCCCTCTCAGTACATCACTTGCATTCTCAATCCTCTCCCTATCAGACATCGGGATAGATCAAAAAATCCTTTCCGTGTCGATAATTCAATGCTCTGCCAGTGTTGTGTCATCCATTCCATGAAATTCTGTTGGTTTCTTCCTTGTAAACTTTTCCGACACAGGTCCCCCACCCCCGAATCTCAGGTGCATGTACCATAGCTATCGGTGCTGTCTCAAATGGAGGTGTTGGAGGTAACCATTTCGTTAAATTCCGAACTAAATCTCCAATGTTCCCAATCATTTCAGTCATGTGATCCATACATCGGGTATGTGGCGATAGTTCTCGGTCACCGTCACTCATGATTGTATATTCCTATCGATCTCAATGCATAAACACTATGCATGTATGACAATAAATAATTCATGTACGTACAACCACATATCACAAGCATTAACCATGTCTACTATGTATGAATGCACTCTCAATTATATGCCAAATCACTCAACACTACACTCAACATCACATGTTCCCTGAGTTTTGCAACCTTTCTGATACCATTAAATGTCACGACCCATCACGCTACGTGCAGAAATAGGACACGTGACACGCTACCAAGGCTCATCCAATTCCATTAAAGTATAAATAGCAGCAGAAAACATAAGTCAAATCCATGAAATTCAGAGTGATAAAAAGTTTGCTCATTTGAAAACACTTAAAGAAACATTATGTTTGAGAACAGCAATCCAGTCGACTGATAATGGGTTCGGTCGACTAGAAATGCAAGATATAGAGAGCTAGAAATTCTCAGAGTCGACTGATCATGGGCTCGGTCAACTGGAAATGCGAAATACAGAGAGTTAGAAATTCCTACAAGTTGTTCAGTCGACTGTGTTGGGGACCCAATTGACTGGGGTCTCAAATTCTCAATCAACTAAATCTATCAGTCGACAAAACTAGAAATTCTAGCCCTTGAAAATGTCATCTAGTCAACTGTGTCGGGGACTCAGTTGACTGTGTCTCAATATATAGGGCAGTGGCTAGATCAACCAGACCTCCAGTCGACTGTTTCCTGAAAACCAATCGACTGTTTTACCTCAGTTACAAGCATTCTTCAGATTTTAATATGTAGCTATTCCCAATGCAAAAACCAACACATCTATCACTATAATTGACGATTCCAACCATAATTACTACAGTTTTACATTACTACGAATCCATTCTGAGTTTGACAATTTAGCACATATACGAATTCATATTACATCATTTGAAATGGAATTACAAAAGTATAACGAGTGGTGATGATTCCCCGATATTCCTCAACCTCACTCCTCTCGCTTTTCTTTCTTCTCTTCTTATCACCTGTAATGGAGTACAGCTTAATTGCTCAGTTATATGCTGAGTGCACAAATTCTAACGTATACTTATATGGCACAACATGTTTTAATCTCATAAATCACATCAAATAGTCTCTAGGGAGAAAAATACGCATTCATACAGTAGCGGCAAGTCCAAGTCTTAAACCGTGATGCCCACAACTAGTTCAAGTCTACAACTGTTACATCCCCAAGTCTCATGGCAAGTCCAAGTCTTAAACCATGCACAGTAGTCGTTGCTACTAAATTCTCAATCATCGAGAAGTGTACACCGGCATGAAATTGTATAAGTTCTCTCATTGACCCACATAATCAACTCAATGTGCTTGTGTAAAATTAGGCATGCTTTTAATAGATAAGCACGTGCATAATTAACGGGCCTACAATTAACCCATGAATTCTGCCCGGATCACAATTTCATCATCGAAAATCAAAACATGTATATTCCCTATATAGCATAGGTTAGAACTTCATACCTCGTGCTATCTCTCTCAAACTTTGAGGGATTAACTAGAGAGCTACATAAGCGTCAGATCTCTGATTCTAGTGATTCCTACAAGTTATACCTGGTTTTTTTTTTTTTTTTTTCAAATTTCTATAAATTAAATTTTCAAAAAAGTTTGCCAAACATGACCTAAGGGGTATCAAAATATAGATCTTACCTTGAGGAGTTCAAATATGAAATCTGGAGAAAAATTGACGATCGAAAAGTCATCGATCGACGTCGTGAACTCAAAACCAAAAATCTCATTTTCTCTCTGTCTCTCTCTCTCTAAGATATTTTTAGAAAGTTTGACCAAAGAATCTCAAACTTATCTATTTATAGGCACGGTTTTCAGAAATTAAATTTACATCCCCATGAGTTTTCAAAACTTCTAATTATCTCCCAAAATATCCTAAACGTCTACTTTATGACTTCACGAGTGAAAACTGAAAATTATAAAAGTTTTCGCTTAAGTCTCGTCTGGGTCTAAAATTGCGTCTGAAAACTAGATTTTGTGAAATCTCTATACATCCTACCTTTTATGTAACATATTACTCACGTTTTCACCACAACATTCAAAACGATCTAAGACAAGATCAAAACTACCAGAAATTATACAAAACATGTAAAATCACTATTCACACAATACCAGATAAAGTCAAATAGCATTTAAATCACATAAATGCTATTTAATCATGCCAATGCATCATGAATTATCAAGTTCCCGTGTCTTCACTGACACCCCACCGTTGACTCATAGTCAACTCTATCTCAATTATTAATCAACATTAATAATTTCACAAAGCTCCCACATATGTTTATTAAAATGAATGAAAAATCCGGAACGAGTGTGACAAGGTGTATGTTGAGAGTTAATATATCGCATGAGTCTTTGCCTAGTCTAATCATTTTCTTAAAACTAGTTCTTTGTTCAACATACGTAACCATCATTTACTCTAGGTCTCTCTTTTTATATAGTTCTTGTGAGAACCAAGATAATATTATCAATTTTAAGAGAGTTAATATTATATTAGACACAGACTCCTATGCAAAAAATTGGCACTCGTCAAATACTTAAATTTGTAGAATCGGTTCTTTGCTTTCTCAAATAGTCTCCTAAATTGGTCACAAAGTACTTCTACAAAAATAAATAAATAAATAAAATAATAAATATAAATATCCAATAATAAATAAAAATATCCATCAGGGACTTCAATGTATGAAACATATTTATTCTTTACATTTCTAAACAGCCCCTTAGAGTTTTGAGTGCATTAATCAAACACTTAAATTTATAAAATAGATTTATCTCCTTTCTTCTTTTTTTTTTTTTTGCTCAAACCAGATTAGATTTATCTATAACCCACAAAATCGATCTTTTACCTTTCTAAACTAACTCCTTGAATTTTTAGCATGGACTGTTAATTTGGTGGCAATGGTAAATGATGAACCTTTGTTAGTGGGACTTGGCTAATTAGGACACCCTCTTTTCAAGATGATGGCGGTACTGTAAACAGTAATATACTTTGACTTTGATTTGAAAAAGCAGCTTTGGGCTCTAGGTTTAAAATAATATACAGCTCATTGTGCTTTGGGTTTTCCCCATTTTTTGTGGTGAGACATTGGTCAAGTTTTCTACTAATACAAATAAGCAATTATAACAGCTCAAAAACAAACTATTATTAGAAAACAGAAGCCAAACCAAAGTGATATTATTTAAGGGCAATGCTAGGGGCACTAACAACTTTCACTAACACTTACTAACACACTCTATCTCTCTCCTAGTGGTACTGCGGGGCCCACTGCGGACCCCACAGTACCACTAGGAGAGAGATAGAGTGTGTTAGTAAGTGTTAGTGGAAGTTGTTAGTGCCCCAAATATTGCTCATTATTTAATTAGGCGCCATATTATTGTACTCTACTTTTTTTTTTTTTTTTTGATAACTATTGTACTCTACTTTTAATCACACAATTTCTGCGTGTGTAATGTGACATGTAATGTTCTCCAAAGATTTATCTATCAGCAAGTAGAGATGGGCACGAACAAAGCCGCTTAACAAGGATTCGAAGCTCAGTACGATAAAGGCTAGACTCGTCTCGCTTATTTATGTTCGTGACATGATCGATTAAGGCTCGCTACCAAGCTCATGAAAAAGCTCGTTAGTAGATTTGATAAAGAGCTTGTAGAGTGACTTTCATATATATATATATATATATAAATGTTATAAAAGTATATAATTTTAGAGAAAATATGACAAACCTCGTAAAAAGGGTTGATAAATGACTTATTTATCATTAAACTATACAGTTTTAAAGGGTGCACGAAAAAGCCCGCGATCATTTCAAAGCTCCGCTCATTTGAGCTAGTGAGCAAGCTCGTGAGCTAGTAAAAAAGCTCGCAAGCAAGCTCGGCTCGGCTCGGCTCATGTCCACCCCTATCAGCAAGTGATTTTTTTTCTCTATATTACACTTTTAATAAGGGTTGATCACTTACTGTAATTTATAAGCTTGATTAATGATAAGACAATTTGGTTGAACTAAATTAAGAAGTGATAAGAAAAGGTGGTGGAAAAGACAATTCAATGTTGGTTGAATTACAATAGATTACACATATTTTTTCAACATTTTAGATGGGCTAATTACACATTGCTTCCTTTTTTTTTTTGGCAATGTAAATCTTCAGTACTTAATTTTCAATTTCATAAAAGATGAATAGTTTAGTTGAGTTTTAAAAAGAGATAATTAGTGTAAAGTGCAAGTTAGTGGACCTTTGTGGCAATAGATTCTAGTGGATTCTAGTGGACCTTTGTGGCAATAGATTCAAGTAAAAAAAATAATTTAGTGCTAAGTCTACAATTTTTTTTGAGCCGCACTACCCTTCTATATTCAGATATGCACAATCACTACTAAAATCTTGAATTTTTCAAATTCAAAACCCAACCCATTACATATGTGTGTATATAATATATATATACCATAATAATACATACAAAGACCTATCCATATATAAATCTTCATAAACCCTTTTTTCTCTCTCCTCCTCTCCATGAGGATAGCTCAATCTTCACCGATGTCGACGACCCAAAATTGAATCTCGACTCCGACGCCGATGAGACAATGATGAAGAAATGTAAGCAAAAAACTTAACACTGTTTTTGAAATAATTGATGAATTTTTACACTATGCATGTTCATTTTATCATAATCAAACGATTTTTGGTCAAAATCATCTTATGAGGAAGAAAAAATTGGGAAAAAAAAACTAGGGTATTTGACACATTGTTCTTGACTCAGTCGACAATCGATTCAGCGATTGTTTTGTTTTGTTTTTTTTTTTTTTCCTTCTTCATCAAATACACTTCGATGTTGATTTTCATGTGATTTTAAGGCCCAAAAATATATTTTTGAGATCTTGGTTGACTGATTCTTATGAAAAGCTGCAAATCTAGGTTTTGCCAAATTTTCTCGATCTCCAACCTAATATGTGTGTGAAATTTAACACTCATGTTCATCCACACTTATAACTCCATGAATGACAGTGAGAAATTTAAAATGTGTGTGAATTTTAACACTCATGTTTATCCCCATTTATAACACCATAAAATGACATTGAGAAATTTAACACTCACAATACTATACATAGGCCCCATTTGTTTCAACTTACAAGCTGCAAATTATGGCTTATAGCTTAAAATAAGCTAGAATAAAGTGTTTGTTGTGGCTTATAGCTTTAGAACTTATAGCTTTTTTCAACTTATTTAAGCCCAAAAAGCCAACTTATTTGAAGCTGAGTTGGGGGTGCATTTCTAGCTTCTAGCTTATTTCTTTTAGTTAAAATTTTATTGTACAACCTCGTCCCTTTTTTTTTTTTTGCTATTAACATCTATTACCCCTAACTAAATTAAACTCATCAGTTGTACAAAAACCTCTCACATTATTATTCATCTTCTCTTGCAACTCCAACAACACAGTCACAGACACACAGTTGACATGTTAGTTCTTCCTTTATCAGCGTAACTGGTATGTGTATATCCAATCTTGAGTAAACCATTAGTTGCCAAACCAATGGTTGTGATCAGTAAAGAGAAAAATAAAAAATTGTATCACCTCCCAATGTATGACCCACTAATTGCCATGTGATCAATAAAAGAAAAATATTGACCCACCAATTAATTTATATTTTCAACATGTCACATTTACAATTGCATAAGCAAACTTTAGTCATTGACTTGCTTTATAATTTGCATCTTCTTTTCTTGGGAGCATACGCAATGATTGCTCTATGCTTATATATATATATATATGTATATATATATTTTTTAATTACAGTATCAGAAAATATACTATAAATCAATTTATTGGGATGTGAACTTAAAATTTTACAATTTCAATAAATGGTTTTTTAAATTTTGCATAGACAATTATAAGGGCATTTTGGACAACTGTAATGTGAATAAGCAGTTTGACAACTTATGTTATCAAACACCACAACTTAATCACTACTTTTTAAAAGCTGCACCAAACAGGTTTACAACTTATTCTAAGTTCTAAAAGCTATAATCTGAAAAGCTAAAAGCTATAATCTATTTGATTAAGTTAATTTAAAATGTGTCATGGTGAGTATTACACTGTCGCATAGTGTATAGAGTCAGTGGGGCGGCAGGATGGAGCGCGAGTCAGTGGGTAGCCTGCAATTTTTTTAAGCTGAAAAACCCAACGTGTTCACCCAATGTGCATTGAAGGCGGACTCATAGCGTATATATATACACATATCTTCGATACCTAAAATCATGAGATTTTATTCCCATTTCTTAGATATATTGGACTGATTTCAAACTACTTCACCAAAATTGGGTCTATTATTGTAAAGATTGTTAGGAAACTGCGTTCCCAGAATTCGTTGACAGCGCGTATAAGTTGGTACTGCAAAAAATTATGTGAAAACTACAATAACCCTACAAGGGCGGAACTAGGGTTACCTTAAACTGCTAAAACGGATTGCTGTAGTAGATGAATCGAGAACACGGGCTCGATAACAGCTCACGATCTTCTACCGTATTCCTTTGCTGCCAGAATATCGAACTGAGTGTGGGCTCTTTCGAAATCCTTTCTGTTTTCTGCTCTCCCTCTTTTTTGCTCTCTTTTCTATTTCGAGTTATAATTCTCTATATAGAAAAACGCTAACTGAGAAGAGAGCCAAAGCAGCATATATATAGGCTACGATAGGGACCATAAGAAGTCAATAAGGAATAGGCTTCCTTATGGAATTAGGAAACCCTAATTCGAACTGAATCAGATTCCTATTTCCATAAATTATAATTCATACCACTAAAGAATTATAATTGCACTCCTACCCTTATCTCAAAAATATATTTCGAGCTCCATGTTATTAAATGCTTATTATCTCCCCATGTTAAGATTACAGATATCCATTAATTAAATATAATTACTGACAATCATATTTAATTAATTTCTTAAAATTCCTTGAGATCCTCTGCTTAACTTATCTGATATGTCGGATACAAAATCCACCTGCAGGGTTTGACATAATCAAAACTTATAAGCTTTCTCAAGGGGATATCATCAATCCCAAAATTGAGACATGGATTCCATCATTAATTAATATCCACCACACAATTAACATTGCCACCCAATCCAATGAGATATTGACCCATTTAAGGATCTTACCCTTTTAGGGATCAAAGTATAAATATCAAATGTACGTGTCTACAAATTAACTTAGGATTTAGAGCATAAGCACTCATAATAGCCATGAGGTATTAATTATCTTTTAAGTCAGTATAAAGATAATTACCCCAAGTCAGTCCCGTTTAATACACAAAGTGTACCAGCATAGTGAGTTGAAACTATACCGTTTTCCGTAGTCAAGACAAACCTACTACAACACCATGCTGCAGTCCTACCGATGGTGTGTCCAATCCCATCTAAGACTGTAAACCAAAATCTTACATTCTATAATATCTGATGGCCTGATCTTCCGTGTGTAAGCCGAACTCTACACACCAAACCACCTACTATATAGAATGAGAGACACACATGCATAATATTAAAATATAATACAAACATTGCCCACACAGATTCTAAAAAAAAATGGATTAACTGATTTTATTAAATGAATAATAAATCAACTACATAAAGCATGGCTTTTAGTATATATCCCTAACAATCTCCCACTTAGACTCAAAGCCATGATGCGACACACCTCACTCATATCCCTTCTACATGACTGTCAAAAGTCTTGGCCGGTAAGCTCTTGGTGAAAGGATCTGCCAGGTTATTTGCTGATGCTATCTTGGTCACTTCAACATCACCTCTTTGCACGATCTCTCGTATCAGGTGATACTTACGCTCAATGTGTTTTCCCTTCTTATGGGCCCTTGGTTCCTTTGAGTTAGCAACCGCTCCGCTATTATCGCAATAAAGGGTAATAGCCGATTGTACCGCAGGTACCACTCTTAGATCCATAAGGAAGTTTCTGAGCCAAACGGCCTCCTTAGCGGCTTCTGAAGCAGCCACATACTCGGCTTCCATGGTAGAATCAGCAGTACATGACTGCTTGATACTCCTCCAAGTAATGGCTCCACCTCCTAGGGTAAACACATATCCTGAGGTAGACTTTCTGGAATCCCTATCTGACATAAAATCAGAATCTGTGTACCCAATGGGTACAAGACTGTCTTCTTGGTAAACTAACATATAGTCTCGAGTCCTTTTCAGGTACTTGAGAATATTTTTCACCGCAGTCCAATGTTCTTGCCCTAGATTAGACTAATATCTACTAACCATGCCAACAGCAAAGCAGATGTCAATTCTAGTACATAGCATAGCATACATTAGGCTTCCTACTGCCGAGGCATAAGGAACTGCCTTCATCTTCTCTATCTCATCAGGTGTCTTAGGACACTGATCCTTGGATAGAGTAATTCCGTGTCTGAAGGGAAGGAATCCCTTCTTGGAATCTTGCATGCTAAACCTTGCAAGAATATTGTCAATATAAGTGCCTTGTGACAAACCCAACATCCTATTCTTGTGATCTCGCATAAGCTTGATCCCTAGGATATGACCGGCTTCTCCCAAGTCCTTCATATCGAATTGACTGGATAGCCATACCCTTACAGAAGATAATACCCCCACATCGTTTCCGATTAGCAAGATATCATCCACATATAGTACTAAGAACACCACCACTCTTCCATCATGTTTCTTGTACACACAAGATTCATCCGCACATTGATCAAAACCAAAAGACTTGATTGCTTGATCAAAGCGGATATTCCAAGACCTAGATGCCTGCTTAAGTCCATAAATGGACTTCTTAAGCTTGCACAACATGTGTTCTTGGCCCTTCGTAATGAACCCGTCTGGTTGCATCATATAGATGCACTCGTCAAGATTCCCATTTAGAAATGCTGTCTTGACATCCATTTGCCAAATTTCATAATCGAAATGTGCAGCAATAGATAAGAGAATCCGGATAGACTTCAGCATTGCCACCGGCGAAAAAGTTTCCTCATAATCAATTCCTTCTTTTTGAGTGAACCCTTTCGCAACAAGCCTTGCTTTAAAGGTTTCCACCTTACCGTCTGCTCCTCTCTTCTTCTTATAGATCCACTTACATCCAATGGGTTTTATTTCATTGGGTGGTTCTACAAGATCCCAGACTTGATTGGAGTACATGGACTCCATTTCAGACTTCATAGCCTTTTGCCAAAGATCTGCATCTTTATCTTGGAGTGCTTCATTATAGTTACAGGGGTCGGTACCTTGTTCATCAGGGACCCGGTCATAAGACTCTCCCAAGAACATATACCGGTCAGGTTGAATAATAACCCTCCCACTACGACGAGGCACAACCCGTGTCTGTGCATCACTGATATTTCGTTGTGAAGATTCTGACCCTAATACACCATTATCTACACGTTGTACTGGTTCAGGAACCTGTGTGTTAATGGTTGGTTCAGGATCTACACGAGTTTCGATAATCCTCCCACTACGACGTGGTAATGGAATATCGATAACTCTTTCTTGTGGTGTTTCTTCTTGTACCGTTGGTATCGAAGAAGTATATGTCGGTGTCTTTCCTCTCATTTCCTCTAGAACAATACGACTTCTGGGCTTGTGGTCCATAACATAGACCTCTTCTAAGAATGTGGCATTGGTGCTAACAATAACCTTCTGATCCTTAGGACTATAAAATAGACCACCTTTAGTTCCTCTTGGATACCCAACAAAGAAACATACTTCTGTTCTTGATTCCAACTTTTCTGCGTTCCCTTTCAGCACATGTGCTGGACTACCCCAGATCCGAACATGCCGCAGACTAGGCTTTCGCCCAGTCCACAATTCCGTGGGAGTAGTAGGTACTGACTTAGATGGTACCAAGTTTAGAATGTATGCGGTTGTCTCTAATGCGTGTCCCTGAAAGAAAATTGGTAAATCCGAATAACTCATCATAGATCTTACCATGTCCATAAGAGTCCTGTTCCTTCTTTCTGCCACACCGTTCTGCTGAGGCATACGGGGTGCAGACAATTGGGATGTAATCCCTTGCTCTAATAAGTATTCCCTAAACTCTCCCAAGAGGTACTCTCCACCACGATCAGATCGTAGTGTCTTGATACATTTACCTAGACGCTTCTCCGTTTCAGCCTTGAAGTCTTTGAATTTCTCAAAGCATTCAGACTTACGCCGCATCAAATAAATGTACCCATACCTTGAGTAATCATCGATGAAAGTGACAAAGTACTCAAATCCCCCTCTTGCTTGGACAGTCATAGGACCACACAAATCAGAGTGAACCAGTTCCAACAGCTCTTTTGCTCTATAGCCCTTAGCCGAGAATGGCCTCTTGGTCATTTTACCTTCCAAGCAGGATTCACAAACTGGAAGTGCCTCCACTTCCAATGAGCCTAATGGCCCATTTTGAACCAGTCTTTGAATCCTTTTCAAATTAATATGACCAAGGCGTAAGTGCCAAAGATGCGTTTGGTTCATCCTCGAAGGTTCTTTTCTCTTAAATGGCAAACTATTTGTGTTATTCAATTCATTAAGTTGCAGTATAGGAGAGATAGGATTTATAATATAAAGATCATCCACCAATTGACCAGAACAAATAAAACGTTTATTTTCTTTAATAACTACTACTTTATTAAAATGAACTGAATATCCATTCTTTACTAAACTAGAAATTGAAACTAAATTCCTTCTAATAGAAGGTACATAAAAGCAATTTCTTAATATTAAATTCCTATCTCTACCAAAACTAAGATGTAGATCTCCTACTGCAACTACTGCTACTCTCGTAGCATTTCCCATATATAGATAAATCTCTCCATCACTGAGCTGCCTGGTTACCTGGAACCCCTGCAAAGAATTGCATACATGATCAGTGGCTCCCGTATCTACACACCAGGTACCGGTAGATCGGACCGCTAAACACGATTCAACAACTAGTAAATGAGATTTACCTTGATTGTTCTGTCTGGTGAGATAAACTAGACATTGCTTCTTCCAGTGTCCTGGCTGCTTGCAAACAAAACATTTGCCTTTAGGCTTTCCCGGTTGTCCTCATGGCCTTTGGATTGGCGGAGGACCCGCGGCCTTCTTTTGAGTCCTTTTCATTTTCTTCTTGCCTTTCGGCTTTGAAGTAGAACCTTTCTCAAACACAAGAGCACTCCCTGACTTTCTGTTGAGACCCTCAGCTGCCTGAAGTTCTTTAAGCAGCTCCGCCAAGGTATATTTAAATTTATTCATGTTGTAATTAAGGCGGAATTGCTTAAAAGACTCTGGCAGTGACTAGAGTACGATATCGACCTGGGTTTCCCCGTCGATTTCAGGTCCAAGGATCTCTAGTTCATTAAGAAGAGATATCATCTTAAGAACATGATCCCTTACAAGCGTCCCCTCAGCCATGGTTGTGTTCATCAAGTCTTTCATAGCAACCTGCCTAGCAGCACGACTTTGATCCCCGAACATCTCTCGGAGGCTCTCCATCATATCATAGGCACTGGTCATTGACTGATGCTGATGTTGCAGAACATTTGACATGGATGCCAAAATGTAACACCGCGCCATCTCATCAGCCTTGACCCATTTCTTGTGAGCCTGGGTTTCCTCAGCGGTTGCCCTCTCACCAGGTTGCCCAGGACATTCTTGAGTAAGCACAAACTTGTACTCTTCAACAGTTAACACAATATCCAAATTCCTTTTCCAGTTTATATAGTTTGGTCCAGTCAGTTTGTTTTCTTTAAGTATAACAGCAAGTGGATTGAAAGTACCAATTTGAAAGCCTGAGAATCACATAACATAAATAATTACGTTTGGGCAAAATTTACTATGGATTCGAGTTGAAAATATTGGTTCCCTCTACCATATTTGAAAGGAATCCGCCAGCAACCTGATACACCGCGATTAGTATGACTCGATGGGAAGCCATATACTATCCATCATTTGTTCAGATAGACAATTGACTTTTTAATTTTACTATCCAGGCAATGTACTTTGCCTAATAAAATTAAACTGCTGACTTGCTTTGGTCCTATAAATAATAACAGTGACTCAGATGGAGAGGATATTATTATTTATAGCTAAGTGTATACCATCACTTAATTCTAGGTCAAGAGTTCTGTGAGGAACACCTCTGATGGAGAGGTGACCCACACCAACAATCACCCAAAACATTCTTTTAAAGAAGTTTGTACTGATGATTCCATGATCAACTACATCCGATAGGGAGGATGACACTAGAGGCATCACACAAAATTAATCATATCATCTACAAACCAGTGATGGAGACCATGGGATTTATACTTGATAATTCCCTCTCCCACTTAGAATTTTAAAAAAAATTTGAGGGCTATAATTTTTTGAAAAAAAACTTTTAATTTAATTAATAAAAAATGATGGAATACTTGACAAGGATTAATTCATCCTTACTTGTGAAACCCACATGTGTATATAATAAAATTATTCTATTCTCATGATTTTAGAAAATAAGTACTTATGTTTTCAAATTATGGAATTAGTTTTATTTCTAAATACACATGTAGTTGTCCATCATTTTAAATTAATATAAATTAAAAATGCAGCTAGACATCTAAAATAGATCTAGGAACAATTATCCATGTTGTCCTATTCATTAAACATGAAACAATAATAATCATTCAATCACACATAAATAAGGAAACCACAATAAAATAGGAATCCCACTATTATGGTCAAGCTGCAACTCTTGTGAAGAAATCTTCATTGAACCCGATTAGCTCTATGTCGCCACTGCGCAACGGGGGTCGAGCTGCCCGGTCAGCAACTGCCTTCCAAAACTGTTTTCTGAAACAGTCTTCTGAATTGCCTTCTGAAACTGCTTCTAGATCGCTTTCGAAAACTGCTTGTAAAACTGCTCTCACGAACCATCTTCACGGATTTACTTGAGATATATTACATAAATCCTATGCCTCCGTGAAGGAGTTCACATGCTATATATTTGCAGTAAATTAACCACGCATCAATCAAGCGTGGGATCCAATACATACAAATCCTATGCCTCCATAAAGGAGTTCACATGCTATATAAAAACAAAAAAATTAACCACAGATAAAACCATCGTGGGATCCAATCACACAAAATCAGTGACCATAATAGTGGAATAAGAATGCTGCAAAACAAGGGTTAGCACAGTTCTACGTTCTATCCATCCATCAAAACACGCATAAGATCTGTTTTATTGGACAACATGGTTGCGTCCAACCCATATGCAGAATCAACGTTGCTCTGATACCACTGTTAGGAAACTGCGTTCCCAGAATTCGTTGACAGCGCGTATAAGTTGGTACTGCAAAAAATTATGTGAAAACTACAATAACCCTACAAGGGCGGAACTAGGGTTACCTTAAACTGCTAAAACAGATTGCTGTAGTAGATGAATCGAGAACACGGGCTCGATAACAGCTCACGATCTTCTACCGTATTCCTTTGCTGCCAGAATATCGAACTGAGTGTGGGCTCTTTCGAAATCCTTTCTGTTTTCTGCTCTCCCTCTTTTTTGCTCTCTTTTCTATTTCGAGTTATAATTCTCTATATAGAAAAACGTTAACTGAGAAGAGAGCCAAAGCAGCATATATATAGGCTACGATAGGGACCATAAGAAGTCAATAAGGAATAGGCTTCCTTATGGAATTAGGAAACCCTAATTCGAACTGAATCAGATTCCTATTTCCATAAATTATAATTCATACCACTAAAGAATTATAATTGCACTCCTACCCTTATCTCAAAAATATATTTCGAGCTCCATGTTATTAAATGCTTATTATCTCCCCATGTTAAGATTACAGATATCCATTAATTAAATATAATTACTGACAATCATATTTAATTAATTTCTTAAAATTCCTTGAGATCCTCTGCTTAACTTATCTGATATGTCGGATACAAAATCCACCTGCAGGGTTTGACATAATCAAAACTTATAAGCTTTCTCAAGGGGATATCATCAATCCCAAAATTGAGACATGGATTCCATCATTAATTAATATCCACCACACAATTAACATTGCCACCCAATCCAATGAGATATTGACCCATTTAAGGATCTCACCCTTTTAGGGATCAAAGTATAAATATCAAATGTACGTGTCTACAAATTAACTTAGGATTTAGAGCATAAGCACTCATAATAGCCATGAGGTATTAATTATCTTTTAAGTCAGTATAAAGATAATTACCCCAAGTCAGTCCCGTTTAATACACAAAGTGTACCAGCATAGTGAGTTGAAACTATACCGTTTTCCGTAGTCAAGACAAACCTACTACAACACCATGTTGCAGTCCTACCGATGGTGTGTCCAATCCCATCTAAGACTGTAAACCAAAATCTTACATTCTATAATATATGATGGCCTGATCTTCCGTGTGTAAGCCGAACTCTACACACCAAACCACCTACTATATAGAATGAGAGACACACATGCATAATATTAAAATATAATACAAACATTGCCCACACAGATTCTAAAAAAAAAATGGATTAACTGATTTTATTAAATGAATAATAAATCAACTACATAAAGCATGGCTTTTAGTATATATCCCTAACAAAGATATCTTATTACTAGATTTGTAATACAAATGAAATTTTACCATTAAAGGCGATATGTCATAAGTTGTCATACATCCGACATTTGCTTTCATGCTCCATTCTTATTATCTCCAAAATTCTTCCACCTTTACAAACATTTAATTTTGAACATAATTGGAAAACTACACTTTTATTTTCTTCTTATGTCTCTCCCATTGCCACTTATTTTTCTCTTACAAGAACTACTTTCACGCTCCGACGTAGTAAAATAGGAAAAAAAATTTCATTTTCTTTTTGGACCCTTATGTCATGACAGGTGAGGGATCGATTGTCCTGTACTTAGCATAACATGAAATAATAAATAGAGTATATAATGCAATAAGGAAGATAATGATAACAATAGTCATATTCAAATAAAATTCAATTTAAGGTTATTACATTTATAATCGTTATCTTAAGGCACAAGCCGCCTTTTTCAAATAAAACATTATTATTCGTTTATTACAACTTTTAAGACAAAAGACATAGTGAACTTATTCATGAGACTTCTTCACTTTAACTGGCATAATGGTACTATCCTGCATAATCATCTCCTGAGAAGCCTAGACATTTTGGGTGCGTAGGACATAAAAGTCATCAGCTATGAATGTCAAGTAAGTAAAATGAACAAAACACACAATGTATATAAAATTACATTTAACCTCCGTTATTGTTCAATACTTTAAAGTACGGTTGATCAATTATTCATGTCGTCGCTTATAAACAATTATAGAACGGTTAATCAAAGAGTATATGACCGTGCATGAATAATGCAACTGTGGATATCGCAGGCTAGCCACGTTTTAACTTTTTCAAATTCAAATACGAGTACTTGCCACTTAATTTTTTTATAGGAAAAATTACGAAACTATTTTAAAAGCAAACTGATCTTTTGGAAATCAGAGATTTCTAGGTCCGGGGATTATGAAATGAGAGGGGAAGGAGCCCGGTGAACTAAAGCACCCCCTCTCATCCTATCTCGTGATAGGCCTCTACTCAACATCCTTTTTAATCGAATTATTAATCTAAGCATGCCCTCAACTAATGCATATATATATACGCATTCCAAAAGCATGTCGAAAGTGGTTCAAGATTGCTAACGATAAAATGGCATACAAAACTACATAGTTCAAATAGCAAGCAAAATGATATACAATAAGGAACAAAGGAAACATGCAATGCATACAAATAAATAGAAAAAACCTAAAAATGGCTCTCTAACACATATATACACATAAGACAAACCCTAATCTAAGGTGTCGCATATGAAGTCGAAAATCAATAAAATCAAATAAAACAAAAATAAAGGGTGGTTCAAGAAGCCATACCTTAGTAATGCTACAAAACAAAGGTTAGTCCACATGCTTTGAACATAATATAATATTAAATCCTAAATATTATGCCAAATTATTAACTTAGATCCAACAAAATGGGGAAAGTTGGCAAAATCATGCATTCTTTCCAATTTGTTGAAACCACAACATCCCTATAGATATACAAGTCTCAACTAGGAGATAATATAATGTTCATATTGAGATGATGTAATCTCAACATAATTAGAAGGAATCCATAACTAAGCTTAACCAATTATGGCTTATCACAATACAAACAATGTCCTAAATTACAAGAATCAATACTCACACGATGGTAATGAATGCATGAACATGAACAAGGTAAGAATCATTCATTGATTTGGGTCATTTAGCCTCTGGATTTAAGCTTGCTTAATCTTGTTCAAAACATAGTTTAAGTCTTAGGTCATAGAAAAATCATTTGGATCATCATTTACAAAGGTTATCAAATCGATCACAAAATTTTACGAATTACAGAGAAGGAATAAGATATTCAAAAATAAGAAACTTGTGGTTCCCATGGTTTGATCTTAATGATTTTTGGACACAAGGTGCCTCTGTGAGTCTGGTGTCCAACCCAAAAAGAAAATCAAGAATCAAATGGTCCAATTCCTCAATCTCCAGGAATTGGACCGTAACCAGATACTACCCTGAATTTGTAAACTTTCTGTCTAGAGATCTTGTGTGATTTTCTAAAAATAGTAAACGAATCAGAATCTCTTCAATCTTCGTAGAGGATCTTATTAACACAATTAACTTCATGAAAAAATTATTTGAAGCTCAAAATGCTCATTTAAGGCTCTGATCTAATCAATTTAAAACTGACTTATTGTTTTGGAGTTTTGAACAGAGAGTAGTTACTTTACAAAACTCATGATCAAACCATGCCAACCTTAAAATTTAGTAAAAAAAAAAATTTATAGTGGCAGAAATAAATGTTATGAACACACTCCAATTGGTCTCATTCAAATTCAACAGATCATGCTTTAATTAAAAATCTTTGATCATAGTTGGTTTATGATTCACTGCATCATTATTGACTAATCACTCTTTTGTTGAACCTAAATCATTAAGCCATGAAAATTGGCTCTTCTTAAGCCTAATTCCTCTCTCAAGTTGTTGATCCTTGAGGAACTAAGACTTAATTTGATTACTTCTCCTCACAAATCAATGGTCCTTGGAGACTATATATGCTTAATCCACATAAATCTCAATGGAATATGAAGAGAATTCTATGAAACTTCAAATTGGAGGACCCAAATCATGAACATAGACTTGGATCCACCAAATTATGTTTAAACATAACTAAGATCAACTTTAATTCTCATGTAAATCATAAACTTACAGAAAAATTAAAGAATCCAAACTAAAGAGTTCAAGTAAGATGTTGAAGATCTCATGAATCTCAAAAGAAGAGCATATACAAAGGGAGATAAAAACTAAGCCAATTGATGATCCAAATCAAATTTCACTTTGAAAACTTGCTTCATTTTAAATCCATAGATACTTAGATCCAAATCAACAAGAAAAAAAGATAAATTCAATCACAATTCAAGTGGTGTGTGATGAAATGAGGTTAGAAGAGACTTTTTGAAAATTGTGTGAAAGATCCTAGGAAATTCTATGAATTGTGATTGAATTGAGACTAGACTATGTTAAGAATAGAGGATTACCTCCAAATATCATAAGATTTTATAGATTTTGATGAAGATCTTCAAATATCTTCAAGTTCTTCTTCAAGCTTCTCAAGCTTCAATGGCTTTTCTTCCAATTCTCTTTCAAACTCACCAACTCTCTCTATTGCCAAAATTGTTCAACCTTTCCACAATGGAGATACACACCTCCTTATAAAGATCCATTGGGAGAGGTTAAATAAGTAAAATTTGAAGTGATCTTGCATGTGAAGTGTGATCCTTGGGTGTTCAATACGCACTTAAAAAAACAAACTGTTACAGCGGGTGACACTCGAAGAGTTGTCCGTGGTACTAATTGGGTGCCGGTCTGGCACCCACTGACTACCGACGTGGCACTTAGAAAATGCCCCCACAACTGCCACATGCCGGCCCGTTTGCTATTATTTGTATATATTTATATTTTTCTTCTTCTTTTTTTTTTTAATTAAAAAAAATTCATTTCCTCTCTTTTTCTTCTTTTCTTTTCCTTAAAATTCATTTTCTCAAAAAAAAAAAAACACACATGCACACATATATGTATATATAACCACATTTATTTTTTTACAATGTATATTTTCACACCCAAGATTCCTTCACACCCCGTCTTTTTCTCCTTTTTTCTTGAATTTCATCATTTTTAAGATTGAGAAGCCTTCTGAAGATAGGTAAATGGAGAAGGCAAGGAGCAAATACGATGGCTTAAATCATTTTCTCAACTTCTTAATTTTTACACATCAATGTTCTTTGAGTTTAGTTGGTAAATCCTGAACGTTCTCCTCTAATAAGCAGCCAAAATGAAGAATTAGAGACTATTCAACGAATTTAATCGGCATATTCAAGAAAAATAATTCGAGTTTTAATGTGATAATTCCCTCAGGATTGAAGATTGGATTTAAAAGCTCACTAAGGGTAACTAGTTTTCACTACTTCATTCTTTAAAGTACAAAAGTCGTATTAACTCTTGTTTTAAGTTTTCCGCATAGCTATTAACATGTGCAAATAATTTGGATACAAGAATGGTCAACATATGCATTCATCCTAGAGAACCAGAAAAAAAAATGCGTGAACTTAATTCATAAAAGGATGAGAATAAAATGGTTGTGTCATTGCTTGATAACAGCTAAATAGGAGTGAATATTCAAAATTATTCTAACAATTTAATTCAAAAAATTACTTAATTGTTTGAATTTTTTTTTTTTGAATGTGAAATTTTTGTAATTTAGTTTAGTTTCTAATGGAAATTGTATGATATACGCAATATATAGAGTGGTCCAGATTGCTAAGAACTAATATGCACAGGTGATTATCTATCTACATCCCACTCCCAACTGAAAATTGCAATGTCCTCAGCAGGCGATTTTCAAAAATAGATAGAGAGATAACACCTGATATATATCAGCATAAGAATTGCAAGTGTAACAACCTGTACAGAAAGCAAACAAACTCCAAGTAGTAGAGATCAAAAGAATATGAAATATAGAGCATGGGATCCATACTTAAAATAGAACTAATCACTGGAAATATAATAAAGTGAAAGAACAGAACAGTGATAATACGCACCATACAAACTAAAATACAAAATATACAAACCATCCAACAAAAAAAACAAAATATCCCAACAGTATCCAAAAATATCCAACAACCAACCAACACATCCAAATCCAACCACAATGTCCAAAATATCTAAACAACCCAATAACAAAAAAAAAAAAAAAAACAACCAACAACATCGATCCAGCAGAAACTAGACATCATCGGCGACGTCTGATAATATCTCAATAAACACATCGGGAGCATCCCCATCGCCACCCTCAACAACAGCCGTAGCCGTAGCCGTCGCCGGGTCACTCGCTATCGGGGCAGCTGGAGTAGATAAGGATGTGTCAGCCACGACAGGAGGAGGTGGAAGTGGTATCTCTGTAGCAGGCGGTGTTGCCAATGTGGACGGATTAGTAGGTGGTGGTGCAGAAGGAGGAGGATCTAAAATAGATGGTGTAGCCAATGTAGATGGGGCGAAAAGATCAACCGGAGGAGCTGAAGAAGAAGGACCAGTAGGTGGTGGTGCAGAGGCTGCATGAACTGACTGATCGACGCCAATCTGGATCAAGATTGCCTCCAGCAGAGTCGTCATCTGATCAACCTTGCCCTCGAGTCTAATCCGGGCCTCTCTCTCCTCTAATAATAACCCGTGAATAGTCGGGAGAGGCGCAAAAGAAGACTCTCCCTGGGCGGGAGCCTGAGACCGCTGTCTCAACTCAAAATGGGCAACCTCCTCCACAGGATCACCCTCCTCATCAAAATCACGCTCCTCAGCCTCTGTGGGCTTCCCAGAAGCTACGTCCTCGGTATCTGTGCCTCCTCGCCTCCTCTTTACTCCAACTTGAGCCTTGCCCTTTCCTTTTCTTTTTCTCTTCTGGGCGTCAGAGCGGCGAGCGGCGGTCTCACCAAAGCGGCTCTTGGGTGACTGATAGACATCGGTAGCAAGAGGGAGTAAGCCGCTCTAGGTCACAATGTGATGGATGCCCCACGCTCCTTTCAGGTGCTTCTTGGCCGAGATATAGCGTGTGGGCTGTACCATGAACTCAATCTACAATCGTGAGAGGCATACCCGTCTCCCTATCCCTACACAAAATAGTGCTCGAACATACCAAGTCGCCAGCTTCTCGTGATAGGAAGTCAGAAAAATACAGTTACAGAAGACAAGATGGAGCATGTGGTACCTATCAGTCAAGAACTGATCCTCTATATAAGAGGAGCCGTTCCAGAACTGAACGACACCTTCCTGTAATCTCTCTAACAATCGTGGCGTAAGGAATCTCTGGAGTACCCACACGGTCAGGACAGTCACACTCCAGCTCCTCAGGGACCCCTATGGTAGCAGATAAAGTGGCAGGACTAATGATGATCTCAGGACTAATGTGTATATATGTGTATTAGAGACCCTTTTCTTAGGTTTTTATCCTTTTATATGCATTTCACATTTAAACATTCGCGGCTGGATCCTGGGGAAGTTCCGTAGTTCCCTATTTGCATATCATATCGCTTGCTATTTGAATTATGTGGTTTTTGAATGATATTTTATCACTTACAATCTTACACCCTTTAGACATGCTTTTGTAATGTATATTTATACATACGTATTAATTGAGGACACGCTTAGATAATTAATTCGATTAAAAGGATGTCGAGTAGGGGCCTATCGCGAGATAGGATGAGAAGGGGTGTTTTAGTCCGATGGGCTCCTTCCCTTCTCATTCCATAATCCCCGGACCTAGTTTAATCTTTGGTTTTGCAAAAAGATCAGTTGTTTTAAAATGTTTACTTAATTTTCCCTTTAAAAAATTAAGTGGCGACTCATTGTTTTGTATTTTAAATTGAAAAAGATTTTAAAAGAAAAGCTGTGGGTAAAAGAAGGAGAAAATTTGCGATATCTACACTCTTTGTATTTGAAAAATTATTTTAAAATTAAAAGTGTCCCAAAATGCTGGTATCCACAGGTAGGCATGACCTCTGGCTAATGTTAACCCGAGAGTGACAGCTACAGAGAGAGAGAGAGAGAGAGAGAGAGAGAGAGAGAGAGAGAGAGAGAGAGAGAGAAACTGCATCTCTTTTAATGGTAGTGGAAGGGAGATGAAACATGGAGGTCACTTGGTTGTTAATGTCCATCATAATTGAATGAATGCTACAATGAATGAGGGAGTGGAGAGGATGCCATGTATGTGAAGGGAGAAAACACAGAGTGAATGAGTGAAGGAAGAAGTGGAAGAGTTGTAATTTATTAGTCTAGGGCTGCCACATAGGATATTCTAGCAGATGACATGGCTCACTGTAGAGGCTTCATTTGCCTCAGGTTATATATATATATATAATAGATGTGTATGTGTATAGTTGTGCCTAGTTGAGTATGTGTATGTATACATAATCAGATATACATATGTATATACATACATACATATATTCTAGTTGTGCCTATTTCAGATTTTCCCCCTTCATTGAGTTATGGTGGCTTTGGAGAAGTATATGTATATGCAAACCGAAATACCCCGACTGAAACTGAAGGAATCCGATATTGAGGCGGTCGGTTTCGGTGCTAACCTTGACACCTCGACCATCCTCGATTGGGTCCCAAATTTGTGAAAAACCCCAATCGAAACTGGCTGAGTACACCCCTACTAGAAATGATATCATTTCCAATTCTTATTTTAGGGGGGAGATTATTATTTTTGAAAATAAAAGGGAGGTCCGTATAATTAGATCATATCTCAAAGGTGGTTAGTATAATTTATCCATAAATATGATAGTATGTAGTGAAATGTATTAGAGTGCCCTCACTAAGGGGCTGTTTGTTGCAGCTTATAAGCTGACTTTTTCAGCTTATAGTTTATTATAAGTTTAAGCTGCACCAAATAACGTTTAGCTTACAACTTATTTTAAGCATAAAATAATTTAAAAGTGGGAAATAAGCTAATTTATCAAAAGTAGGGTGATTACGTCAAAATCAAGTTCTTTTTTAACCCTATAAAAAACATAGTATGTTGGAAGTAGGGTGTCCAGTCCACAGGGATTGGATAGCAAAATGGGAGAAGAAATTAACAACCTAAGAAATAAAACAAAATCTTTTCGACTATAGATGGTACTCAAATCATCAACTATTTAAACTATAATGACAAATTATGGAAGGAGAAGTGAGCTTTTAAACAAAGACAAGTTTTAATTAGATTGGTGGTTTTTCAAATGGAGAAATCGAGGTTGGGGAACATTCCCCCACCTTAAACCAAACAGTACATAGATTTCATCCTTGTAGCACATTCTAGAGTAGAAAATTCCATTGAGGCAAACTATCAAACATGTAGTGGTCAACCTACATCCTAGATAGAGATTTCAATAAAATACATGAGTTTAGGTTTGAAATTCAAGCGTTTAACAGCTTATAATGCTTAACATTGTAAGTGGGGTCCTAGAAAATCAAACCTTGTACACTTGAACCCTATAAATGCTACCAAACTTGAAAATCCTACATTAAAGCACACATAGGTCCAATGGTGGGTTTATGATCCCCCAACCTACATTATCTAGCTACTCATGAAAATAAAAACATTCACATTAAAGAGGGGGATGAGAGATTGTCACGCCCCGGAACGGCATAAATAGAGAAAAATAAATTTCCTTTATGGGTCCATAAGAAATGACAGGTGAACGTCACTAATAATCCACACCACGCAGTACTAGTCCAAAAGAACAGCAACTGAAATCAACTGAGAATAACACACAGTGCTAACTATTACAAAATATCAGAGTATGTCCACAGGATCACAACAGGTCTGAAGACAACAAATGCCCAAGTACCCGTTAACAAAAGTTAAACTGAACAACTGAAAATATAAAACTAGTCATAACATCTTCAGCCTTCAACTGGCATAAGGATAGTCCTCCCTGGCGTAACTGTCATCGGTGGGGCCTTCCTTTGGATAATAGTCATCAGTGTACTGGTCATTACCTGCAGAAAAAGGGGCAGGATATTCTGGACGGGGAAAGTCCAGGCAATAAAAGGCCGTCAGCTTACTGAGAGCTGAGTGAGCATAAACTAACGAGGTACCAGTTATCTGAAGTAAACACAAGCTTGTGAAAACACGAATTAACATCTTATTATATCCATATCTTGTTCCTTTATTCGTCCTTATAAACCGACCCTTAACGTCTTGTTAATCGAATACCGAACTCAACATATTCTGATTTCATGAACAGACTCAATCGTTTAACTCTAGGGATACACCCTTATTCTGTCCATCGCTTTTAAGAACAATGGTCCTGTTCACCGCATGTCATGGACTCCACGTCAGTCTGTCCCCAGCTTTTAAGAACAATGGTCCTGTTCACCGCATTTCAGGGATATAACGTTTCGAACAAGGCATATCAATCTATTGTCACGACTTAACGTCATCTACTAGTGATCCCAGCTCACCGTTTTTAAGAACAATGGTCCTGTTCACCGCTTTTAAGAGCATATCATAGATCATCCAGTCTTATCTTAAGACTCCTTGGTCCAGCTCACCGCTTTTAAGAACCATGGTCCGGTTCACCGCTTTTAAGAGCATATCATGACCAATCGTCCATCCACGTACCATTCCTAGAACTTACCAAACCTACTTACGTTCCATTCTACATCGACACATGACAAACTCCCAATGTGGCCTGACTACTCGGATTAAAAGAAATCAGATATCAAATTCATATCAGAATCAACACATCACCCATGTCTTCATATTCTTTTTATTCATTACCCATTAATCTTTGGTGTCACATTACTCCTGTCTAACCCATAGTCGCATAATGGAATTCCGAATCAGGAATCGAACAACTAAACCTCTTATATAATAAACAGGCAAAGGAAACCATGTTCTGCTTATGCCAATCGATTGGAACAGAGGTTCAATCGATTGGAGCAAAAGTTATGTCAATCGATTGAGAAACATGTCAATCGATTGGAATGTCAATCGATTGAAATCCTATCCAATCGATTGGGATACGACTGATGTCAATCGATTGATACTACGTCTTCTCCAGCAGATTGTAAAAACAGCATATATAAACGTAGAAGTCATACTATTATCACATCTAAAGGTCATAACAACTTGTATAAACATCACATAAAGGGACCAAGTGAGTTAGGAACTCACCTAGGGTGCGTTTGGCTTGTGTTTAAGCTTAATTCTCCAAGCTCTCTCTCTCTTCCTTCTCTTTCTCTCTTCTCTGTCTCTGTCTTCCTTCTCTGTCTCCTTCTTTCTTCTTTCTTCTTCTTTCTTCTCTTCTTCTCCCAGCTGCCAAGGTAGTGTGTGTGTATATATGTATATAGATATAGAGATATAGATAGATATATGTATGTATAACTCAAGAGGTATGTCTCTCTCTCTCTCTCAAGGCTGCCAAAATGACCCAAGGTCACAAATGAACGAGTATATATAGGGGTATGGGAGTGCCACACGTTCAAAGCTAAAGGAAAGAAGAAAACTTATCTCAGGTTATGTCAATCAATTGGAATACAAGTCAATCGATTGGCAACAGATATTTGTAGTCAATCGATTGGAAACAATGTCAATCGATTGGGATGAATGGCAATCGATTGAGATAATGACACATCATCACTTTTAGTCGGTTGAATGTCAATCGATTGGGATACTTATCAATCGATTGGTATCTAAAAAGTGTCAATCGATTGGAAAACTTATCAATCGATTGGTATAAAAAATTACCAAAAGGAAGAGAAAGTTTATACGAGTATAGAAATGAAATACCAGGTCTTATTAATATACCAAAATACAGGGTATCACATTATCCACCACTCAACAAAAGATTTCGTCCTCGAAATCAAAAGCAACAAGGTCTAAAACAAAAACGAAAACTTCTCGCGCATCTCTGACTCTAGCTCCCACAAAGCTTCTCTTTCATCATGATGCTTCCACTGAATCTTTACTAACGGAATCTCTTTGTTCCTAAGTTTCTTGATTCCTCGATCTAAAATGCGAACAAGTCCTTCATTGAATGTAGCGTTACTGTGGACTTCAATGTCTTCAAAGTTGATCTCGTGCGCTGGGTTGTGAACGCATTTCCTCAGTATACTGATGTGAAAAATGTTGTGCACTCCTGACATCTTTGGCGGCAACGCAAGGAGATAAGCAACCTTCCCAACACGCTCCAGAATCTAGAATGGTCCGATGAAACGTGGCGATAACTTGCCCCTTTTCTGACCAAATCTAACGATTCCTCGAATAGGTAAAACCTTGAGTAATACGTGATCTCCAATGGCAAACTCCAAGTCTTTGCGTTGCTTGTCAGCATAACTCTTGTATCTGGTCTGGGCTGTCTTCATCTTCTCACGTACGACTTGAATCTTTTCACTAGTTTCCCGTACCATTTCTGGCCCAAGAAGTTGACTATCTCCGATTTCGGTCCAACACAGCGGCGATCGGCAAGGTCTTCCGTACAAAGCTTCAAATGGCGTCATATCTATACTCAAATGATAACTATTATTATAGGCGAACTCAATCAGAGGTAAGTGCATCTCCCAAGAACTCTCAAAATCAATGACACAAGCTCGTAACATATCTTCCATCACTTGATTAACTCGTTCCGTCTGTCCATCTGTCTGCGGATGAAAAGTTGAACTCAAGTTCAATGTCGTTCCCATTGCTGTCTGGAGACTCTTCCAAAATTCTGCAGTAAAGCGCGAATCTCGGTCTGACACAATAGATACAGGCACTCCATGTAATCGTACAACATGTTGTAGATACATTCGGCTCAAACGTTCTACTGAGTACGTCATGCTATAGGCAATAAAATGTGACGTCTTAGTAAGTCGATCCACGATTACCCATATAGCATCATGATTCTGCTGTGACTTCGGCAATCCTACCACGAAATCCATGGTTATGTGTTCCCATTTCCATTGAGGAATAGGTAACGGCTGTAGAAGTCTAGGTGGTCTTTGATGTTCTGCCTTTACTTGTTTACAAGTAAGACACTGAGCTACATACTCTGCTACATCTCTCTTCATTCCTTCCCACCAAAAATTTCTCTTCAGATCCTTGTACATCTTCGTACTTCTGGGATGAATAGTCATTCGTGACTTATGTGCTTCATCCAATATTTCTTTTCGGAGATTTTCTTCATTAGGTACACAGAGTCTACCCTTACATCGTAAAGCTCCGTCTGTACTAATACTCCAGACTTCTGGTTCCTTGGCTGACATCTTGGCGAACCATAACTTTAAATCCTCTGCTGTCTGTTGAGCCTTTATGATATGACTGATCAAAGTCGGTTGTACCATAAGACATCCAAAATGTTGTCCTTTCATTGGCTCCACTGGCTGAAGATCAAATTCAGCAATTTCTTCTAATGCTCTTCATTCTCTAATTAGAAATGCAGCGATCACTAGCCGAGGTTTACGGCTCAAAGCGTCTGCTACTACGTTTGCTTTGCCGGGATGGTATTGCAAAGAAAAGTCATAGTCTTTGAGTAACTCCATCCATCTCCGCTGTCGCATGTTCAACTCCTTTTGAGAGAACAAATACTTCAGACTCTTGTGATCGGAAAACAGATCAAACTTTTCTCCGTAGAGATAGTGTCTCCAAATTTTCAATGCAAACACTATTGCTGCTAATTCCAGATCATGCGTAGGATAATTTTTCTCATGTACCTTCAATTGTCTTGATCCATATGCGATAACATTTCCATCTTGCATAAGCACACATCCAAGTCCTTGGTGCGATGCGTCACTGTAGATCACATACTTTTCTCCACTCTTAGGTAATGCGAGTACTGGTGCAGAAGTCAATCTTTCTTTTAACTCCTGAAATGCACCCTCATGCTTGTCTGTCCATTCGTACTTCGTCTCCTTCCTTGTTAAATTCGTCAATGGTCCTGCTAACTCGGAGAACCCTTCTACGAATCTTCTGTAATATCCTGCTAAACCCAGAAAACTTCTGACTTCGGTCGCATTCGTCGGTCTGTTCCAGCTTAAGACTGCATCAATCTTAGATGAGTCTACCGAAATACCTTCCTGAGATATAACATGTCCCAAGAATTTGACTTCCTGTAGCCAAAACTCACACTTGCTGAACTTTGTATACAACTTGCTATCTCGAAGTATCTGCAAGGCAACCTGTAAATGCTCCTTGTGATCCTCTTCTGTCTTTGAGTAGATCAGTATATCATCTATGAACACTATAATGAATTTATCCAGATATAGTCTGAATACTCTATTCATCAAGTCCATAAATACGGCTGGCGCATTCGCCAATCCAAATGGCATAACTAGAAACTCGTAATGCCCGTATCTTGTCCTAAAAGCAGTCTTCGATACATCCACTGGTCGAACTAACAGCTGGTGGTATCCTGAACGCAGATCGATCTTGGAAAAGATCCTTGATCCTTGTATCTGGTCGAACAAATCATCTATCCGGGGAAGTGGATATCTACTCTTAATCGTAACTTTATTCAACTCTCTGTAGTCTATACAGAGTCGAAGTGTTCCATCCTTCTTCTTTACAAACAGAACTGGTGCTCCCCAAGGTTACGTACTCGGATGAACAAATCCTAGATCTTCAAGCTCTTGAACTTGCTTCTTCAGTTCTAACATCTCGGTTGGTGCCATCCTATATGGAGTCTTAGAAATAGGCAATGTACCAGGTACTAATTCCACACAGAAGTCTATTTCTCTTTTCGGTGGAAGTCCTTTAATATCCTGGAATACATCCAGAAAATCCTGTACGGTAGGAATTTGATCCATCGTAAGCTTCGTACTCGTATCCCCAATTGTAGCCAAACAATTTGTAAGAAACATATTGCTCGTCGGCTGGCACTGGAATCTGATCGTCGGCTTTCCTTGTATTGGAAATACAATCGTTCTAGTAGGGCAATCCAGATTGGCACTGTACTTAGTTAACCAATCCATCCCTAGGATAACATCGAATTCTGACATCGACAGAACTACCAAGTCTGCTGGAAGATTCCTATCTCCCAAAGTCAATGGGCAATCTCTACACACTTTACTCAACTTAACTGTCACTCCCAAGGGTGACACAGCATTCAGTGTTGACTCAAGTGTCTGGGGTTCTAAACCCAACTGACGCACAATCTTAACAGCAATAAAAGAACGTGCGGCTCCAGTATCAAATAAAGCTTTAACTGGACTATGAAAGAGTACAAGTGTACCTTCCAAATGTTGCTGCTCATCATCATTAAAGCCTACTTCTCCTGGAATGAAAGCATTCATTCTGGTCTGACCAGGAGGTCCTTGGATTCCTTGCACTGGGACTCCGTAGTGTCCTCCTCGTGGTGCATGACAATCCCTGCTCACATGCCCTGGTTTGTTGCAGTTGCGGCAAATAATATCCGGCCTGCGATTAGATCTATGGGCAGTGCAGTTCCTTGCAATATGTCCGGGTTTTCCACAATTAAAACATCCTCCACTATTGCTGGGTGGGGCTGTTAGTAATGCCTGTGGCTGTGACCCCTGCTGGCGATATTGTTGAGGTCGATTATAACTCTGCTGCGGTTTCCTGGTTCCTTCCCAGGTTCTCTTATTTCCTTGAAAGTTTTCCTGAGGTCTCCATCCTTGGGTATTTCTCGGTGGTCGATTATGGAAATTCCTCTGTTGAAACCCTCGTGACGACTGAGGTCGATTTATCTGTGGTTGCTGTACTGGATTAGCATCCTTTTCTAATCCTGTAGCAAATCTAACAATTTCCTCATACGACTGGTTCAGATGACCAACCATCATATGTCTGAGGTGGGGGTTCAGTCCTTGGTGAAATCTCTTAACCTTCTTCTGCGGAGTGTCTATCATATGCTGAGCAAATCTGGATAGACGCTCGAACTGTGTTGTGTATTCCCGTACATTCCATCCTCCTTGGATTAAATTGAGAAAGTTCCTTTCCTGTTGATCTCTCTCATCCTCTGGAAAATACTTCTCCAAAAATCTGCCTTTGAATGTCTCCCACGACATAGCTCTAGCGGCGTTGATCCCAATAGTGGCCTGTTCAGCTTCCCACCAATCTGCGGCGGCATAAGTGAGTTGAAACGTAGCAAGGCGACGCTTCTCCTGCTCGCTGCATTCCAATACTTCAAATATTAACTCCATCTCTCTTATCCATTGTTCTGCTTTCCATGGTTTTGTTAGTCCATCAAACTTTTCGGGACGTAACCCACAAAAATTTGCTAACAACTTATCTCCAGTCTGTCTTGGTGGCGGGGGTGCAAGAGGTCTTTGGTGGGTGGAGTGATTATATGTATCCCCCATATGCTCCATTCTCTGCATAAATGCTTCGAAAATTCCGGTTGGGTCCATTCCCTCTGGAATAGGTGCTCCATTACGCGCTTGGTGATTTCTCAAGGGTCCTACCATGATGATAACGAGTATCGCCTACAAGAGACATATTGATCAGCTGAAAGTCTTCTCGTAGAAACGAACTCAAGATAGAACAAGAAACAGCAAAACTAACAATTCTACTAAACAATGCAGCACAACGCGACATCCAAACAATAACCAAAGTACTGCTCGTATATATATATATATATATATCAAAAGATGTACCGTATAGTACACACTAGTCAAACTGTGTACCATAGGGGATAAGAGTTACAACAACTGAAGTCAGCTAATTCTATACAAAGCTATGGTCAATAGCTATCTCTCAAGCTCCCAAAAATCTAGTGGACAACATGTCCTAATATAAACTAACAAAATCTATATCCTGCAGATCCTGAATCAAAAGTCGTCAGTATCTCATCCTGCTGGTGGTGCCTCGTCCTCTGGGTCTATATTCATCTCCTCGAGTGGATCGTCCTCGACTGGTGCAACAAGATCTCCAACTACTACCCCTATATCCCAATCCTCTATCATCTCTGCATCATCGTCCTCCATCACGTCCACTATCGCTTGGTTAGCGACATCAACTGCTACTGCGGTGAATCCGTCGGCTATATCAAGAGCTCCTGCTATCGCGGCCTCTCCTATAACAAAACATGATGGCTGAGCGATCATCTGAGCTATCCATCCTACTGCCATATCGGCCATGGCTGCCATATGCATAATCGGTCCGGCTGGTATCTGAAGCACAATAGGTACCTCTGGCACAATTATCTCCTCATCTACTACTATGTCTGCCTCAATTGCTTCTGGGTCTGGTACTGGATCTTCTGGCTCAAACTCTGGCTCCTCGGGGTCATCCTCAGGTTCATCATCATCTGCATCATTTGCATGCTCATCCTCTACTGGGTCCTCGTCATCTATCGGCTCCTCTTCTCCATCTCCATCCATGTCCTCATCGGGATGCTCATCCTCAGGCTCTAGATCCTCCTCATCCTCAATCGGCTCAAGCTCTGGCTCTGGGACGGGTACTGGTAATGGTGGGGCTGCTGCTGCTGCTGTTGGTGCAACTACGGGCTCTGGTGGACCGGCTACAATAGCTCTCAACTCAATCTCATCCATCTCAGGCTTACTCAAAACTAATCTTAACATCTCCTGGCAAATATCTCTACCGACCCTCGCACTATGGTAAGCATCCATGCGCATCTGTGTCGGGTGAGTACTCCTGGTCACATAAAGCGCTCTCCACATGTCCTCCTCTAAATGTCGATTAGCTATCTGGCACACACGCTCACGATAAAACTCCTGGTCAGCTGGCTCCACGGTATCTCCATGGATAATATGTCCTCCATAAGCATCAGTCACAAACTGGTGAAACTCCGGATCCATGCTATCCTGCAAAGGAAACTAGCTATCGTCAGGAAGACGAACTTATCTTATACTCATATCTCATCTTAAAGAATCTGAACAACACTAGGACCAGATGGTGTGGAATGATCGGTGAACGACAGTGTCATAACCTAGAGTACCAAACTCAGGCTCTGATACCAAAAACCCTGTCACGCCCCGGAACGGCATAAATAGAGAAAAATAAATTTCCTTTATGGGTCCATAAGGAATGACAGGTGAAAGTCACTAATAATCCACACCACGCAGTACTAGTCCAAAAGAACAGCAACTGAAATCAACTGAGAATAACACACAGTGCTAACTATTACAAAATATCAGAGTATGTCCACAGGATCACAACAGGTCTGAAGACAACAAATGCCCAAGTACCCGTTAACAAAAGTTAAACTGAAAATATAAAACTAGTCATAACATCTTCAGCCTTCAACTGGCATAAGGATAGTCCTCCCTGGCGTAACCGTCATCGGTGGGGCCTTCCTCTGGATAATAGTCATCAGTGTACTGGTCATTACCTGTAGAAAAAGGGGCAGGATATTCTAGACGGGGAAAGTCCAGGCAATAAAAGGCCGTCAGCTTACTGAGAGCTGAGTGAGCATAAACTAACGAGGTACCAGTTATCTGAAGTAAACACAAGCTTGTGAAAACACGAATTAACATCTTATTATATCCATATCTTGTTCCTTTATTCGTCCTTATAAACCAACCCTTAACGTCTTGTTAATCGAATACCGAACTCAACATATTCTGATTTCATGAACAGACTCAATCGTTTAACTCTAGGGATACACCCTTATTCTGTCCATCGCTTTTAAGAACAATGGTCCTGTTCACCGCATGTCATGGACTCCACGTCAGTCTGTCCCCAGCTTTTAAGAATAATGGTCCTGTTCACCGCATTTCAGGGATATAACGTTTCGAACAAGGCATATCAATCTATTGCCACGACTTAACGTCATCTACTAGTGATCCCAGCTCACCGTTTTTAAGAACAATGGTCCTGTTCACCGCTTTTAAGAGCATATCATAGATCATCCAGTCTTATCTTAAGACTCCTTGGTCCAGCTCACCGCTTTTAAGAACCATGGTCCGGTTCACCGCTTTTAAGAGCATATCATGACCAATCGTCCATCCACGTACCATTCCCAGAACTTACCAAACCTACTTACGTTCCATTCTACATCGACACATGACAAACTCCCAATGTGGCCTGACTACTCGGATTAAAAGAAATCGGATATCAAATTCATATCAGAATCAACACATCACCCATGTCTTCATATTCTTTTTATTCATTATCCATTAATCTTTGGTGTCACATTACTCCTGTCTAACCCATAGTCGCATAATGGAATTCCGAATCAGGAATCGAACAACTAAACCTCTTATATAATAAACAGGCAAAGGAAACCATGTTCTGCTTATGCCAATCGATTGGAACAGAGGTTCAATCGATTGGAGCAAAAGTTATGTCAATCGATTGAGAAACATGTCAATCGATTGGAATGTCAATCGATTGAAATCCTATCCAATCGATTGGGATACGACTGATGTCAATCGATTGAGATTATGTCAATCGATTGATACTACGTCTTCTCCAGCAGATTGTAAAAACAGCATATATAAACGTAGAAGTCATACTATTATCACATCTAAAGGTCATAACAACTTGTATAAACATCACATAAAGGGACCAAGTGAGTTAGGAACTCACCTAGGGTGCGTTTGGCTTGTGTTTAAGCTTAATTCTCCAAGCTCTCTCTCTCTTCCTTCTCTTTCTCTCTTCTCTGTCTCTGTCTTCCCTCTCTGTCTCCTTCTTTCTTCTTTCTTTTTTCTTCTTTCTTCTTCTCCCAGCTGCCAAGGTAGTGTGTGTGTATATATGTATATAGATATAGAGATATAGATAGATATATGTATGTATAACTCAAGAGGTATGTCTCTCTCTCTCTCAAGGCTGCCAAAATGACCTAAGGTCACAAATGAACAAGTATATATAGGGGTATGGGAGTGCCACACGTTCAAAGCTAAAGGAAAGAAGAAAACTTGTCTCAGGTTATGTCAATCAATTGGAATACAAGTCAATCGATTGGCAACAGATATTTGTAGTCAATCGATTGGAAACAATGTCAATCGATTGAGATAATGACACGTCATCACTTTTAGTCGGTTGAATGTCAATCGATTGGGATACTTATCAATCGATTGGTATCTAAAAAGTGTCAATCGATTGGGAAACTTATCAATCGATTGGTATCAAAAATTACCAAAAGGAAGAGAAAGTTTATACGAGTATAGAAATGAAATATCATGTCTTATTAATATACCAAAATACAGGGTATTACAGAGATAATACCAATACAAGAACTTCATCATAAAATGCCTTAGAACAATCCAATAGAGATCCAACAAAGCTTCAAAGTAGTCAATACACCAAGAACCTTCTCTCTCTAGGTCTTAAATACACTAAAATGGAGTAGAAGATGGGAGTAAATGAGATGGGAGAGGAGATCTAAGAGAGAGAGAGAGAGATAGAGGTTTAGAACTAAAAAAAACTAACAAAATAAGAGCTAACCCTAACTAAAAACTAGCTCTAACAATTTATACCCCCTCACAAAATGGCAAACTTGTAAATAAAAGAGGGCAACAGCTTCAGGCAGCATGGATCGATCTGAGGCAAACAAGCGGATCGATCCGATTATCTTAAATGCTCGAAGAATGCTTGACCAGGATCGTGGATTGATCCGCTCTTTGAGCCAGATTGATCCGATTTGGGAATTTTTGGGCAGTAGTTTCCTTCAAAAAATGCGGATCGATCCGTATTATAAGGCCAAATCGATCCGCCCTTTGTTGAATTGATTCTTTCTCCTTTTTCCATGATAAGGACCGAACGTAATTGGTTCCCTCTTTGCAAAAACTCTCAAATCCTATTAGAAAGAGATTTTTATTATCAAAAAGAGGACACCAACAATACAAACAAAAGTACAATTTATTCATTAACTCTCCCAATTTAGATGATAATTCACGTCCAATAAGAGTAAAGATACAACATTGAGAACACAATATTGGATACGAATCACACGCCCCAACTAGCATGTTACTAGTCACTTAGCAACAAAGTGGCTAACCAAGAGATTTCAAAATAACCTTGCACTACAACTTTATTTAAAATAGAAGATAAACCATTTTCGTAGGGAACACGGTTGCATTGAGTAATTGAAACAAGCCGTTAAACTTCTAGGTTACCCATAGAGGTGGAGTATTTTCTCCGGAGGGTTCTTAGAATGATACCCACAAATGTACAATTTCCTTATGATAGTTACTGACACGACTAAATAGTTGTGCGCTCTTGTGCAACAACCAAGTGTAGGTGATCGTGCAAGTAATACTGGATAAGTCCAGGTCGATCCCACAGGGAAGGAAAAGGAAGAATATATACTAAGTTATAACCTAAAGAAAAGAAAAAAAAATGAATAATTGGAGGTGTACTAACAAATCCTAATTAATTAAATTAAGCTAAATAATAAACTAAAGCATAAAGAAACATAACTAATTAAACAGATAAACTAAAGGTGTTGGAAATACGAGAATCCACATTAATCCTAACCATCTACCATGCATATTCATTAACGTTCTATGGAGTTCATTCCTCTTCAGTATTCCGTATTTTTCTAAGGATATAGAATCAATAGCCCTCTCATGACCGGGACTACATCATCACAGTTGATTTAAAATACTTGGAAGACGGTTTAAAACAATGGTAATTACTTGCACTCTAAATGGTGTTAGCATTCAAGGTGGTTTTCAAAAGTCATTGAAGAAAAGGCCTTATGGCTTTAAGTTCTAAAAACTGTTGTGACAAACTGAGCTTATTGGGACAATTTGATGACAGATTTCTAAAACAGAAAGTCATGGAATACTTAAAAGAATCATCTCAAGATTTAACATGTTCGATCGATCGAAGCACTCTCGATCGATCGGACTGCATTATCCTTCAATCGATCGAGATGCCTTCGATCGCTTGACTATGGCTCTGGTTCGATCGATCGAAATATCTTCGATCGATCGAGCCCAAGGTTTCTAAAGATTGCATGGCAGAGGTTGGGAATCAATGTTTCATCACATATTCCCAACTTCTAAACTACGGAAACATAAATAAACAAATGCAGAAATAGTAAAACATAGCAATCATAGTATCTAAAGCAATTAACAATCAAATAAAGAAAAGCAACAGAAAAACCTGGAAATAATCTGAATATAACTTGAAATAATCTTGAAATAAACTTCAATCTTCAATAATCTTGAGTAAAACAATAAAAAAGGAGAAAGAAAACATGAATCTAACCTAATCTACACCTAATCTAACCCTAAAACTACCCTAAAACTACTATTTTCTGCGTTCTGGAGCGTCCTCCCTTCGTCTGGCGTCAAAACGACATATATATAGGGTTCCCGCAGAGTTTACGCAACTTTTGGGTGAATATAAAGTTCGATCGATCGATCTTAGTTCGATCGATCGAAGGTTCGATCGATTGAACTCTGCTCAATCGCTTGAACTCTCTGATTTTGACAGCTCTACGCACTGATGGGAGAATAGCCATAACTTTTGACTCGGACCTCGGATTGACCTCCCGTTTGCGGCCACGCGACCGTAACTCAAAGAGCTACATTTTATATCTCTGGGAAAATCTTCCAAATCTGAAGTATTCATTGTCAAAATTGGCGTTTTCTCAGCTGCTTACGTTGTTTTATCCACCAGAATCACTTTTCTTTAGCTCCACTTCATTGATTTGCATTCTAATACCTATAAAACAACGCACAAATATATATTTTAGCATTAACACAATAAAAAGAACATTGTTATTAGAATGCACCTAAATATAGGGACTTTGGGGATAAAAGTATGCATAAAAGACCACGTAATACGCTATGAACATGCACTTTTCACCTCGAATCACACCCCCCAACTAGCTCGTTGCTAGTCCCTAGCAATGAAGCGAACTACAGCAATGTTTATTTAAACTCTAGAAATTGAAAACAAAAGAAAGTAAAAATCCTAAATCACTTTCGCAGGAATCGCGATTGCATTTAGCATATGCAATAAGCCTTTAAACCCCTAGGTTCCCCCTAGTGGACGAGTGTTGTCTCGTGAGGGTTTGCAGTGAATCTACCCACAAAATTCATGTCATTGGTAATGGTTCTCATTTAAATGTTTTCAAGAAATTTTCCTCTCATTAACAATGTATTTAAGCTCAACAATCTCATGAAACTCTCTAGTATGCCATAGTCATGCAACACACACATTACAATTAATCTACTATCAAAGTCATTAGAATGTTCCATACATATTAATCTTCAAGTGTGTGTGTGATTGGACAACCAAAATACAAAACTTTAATTTCAAAGCTCGCATAACCTAAGACACTATCAAGATGTTCGTTTTGACTCAACTCTTACCGGGATTACACTCAAAAGATGAAATCACTCCGAATTCGGTGTAATAATTATCACTCATGATATGGAAGCTATAAAGAGTAAATGTAAATGGAATCTAATGCTTCTCATATCTAAATAGAAAAACGGACATTTTATAGTGCACAAAGTCTCATCAAAGGATACTTTTTACTAGAAGAGCGAGATACCGTGGATAACTCTCTCATTACCTTAACTTCAAATCCAATTTACTTAAAATCATCAGGACTTTGAAAAAGAGGTGTTAGATTAAGAAGAAAAAAAACTCGTGATATTCAATTGGGTCAAAGGATGTGATTGGAATGTCTACTATAACTTTTCAAACTTTCCACATCTCCAAGTTCTCTCTTCTTTTTCTCTTTTATTTATTTTTTTCACACTCTTCTTTTCATTCCTTTTTTTTTTCTTTTGTAACAACCATTGGCATTTTTTTTTCTTTTTCTTCTCATGCTTTTCTTTTTTTTCTTTCATTTTTTCTTTGCCAACTTTCCCTTATTCACACTAACATACTTCTTGTTAACGCAACACATCCCAATCACACCTAAATAAAGAACTGATGCTTGAACTCCTAATTTCGAGTTTGGTATAGACTTTAGGATTATGAAGACAAGGCGATTATGATAAGCTCAAGAGGTGAAGTAAAGGAATAGCATAGAGGTAGGCCAAGGATGTATTATCCATGTATGGTCAAAAGATGGCCTAAATCATCTTCTAAGTTAATAGGATAATTCATTTCAGTAAATTCAAGAGCTCTAAAGTTTGGTAAATCCTGAACGTTCTCTTCTAGTGATCAGTCAAAATGAAGAAGAAAAATGAGACTTTCAACGAATTAATACGCTTTTCAAAAAGTAAGAGTAATTTTATAAAACCCTCAAAAACAAAGAATGGCACAAAAGCTCACTTGGGTTAGTAGTCTCCACTACAGTCTTTCAAGACACTTAAACTATGCTTACTAATCCATTTTAGCTAAGTATAAGGTTGTCACAACGTGCTCAAAGTTGTTTGAAGATTAAAAAGCATAAAATATACTATAACTAAGATAGTAAACAAACTATCATAGTGTATCACATACTAATAACATACATAAAATAACACTAATGCATCATAACTGACTACATTAACTAAGAGAGAAAACCAAGAACCATCTTATTATCTTAAATAATTAAATAAAATTTAAAATTTGTGCAATTTTAATTTACTGAGTTACATGTTGCTAAGCAGGTATATGACACTAAAGCATATCAAAAAGATATGAGGCATGCAATGGCTCACTCCCCCAACTAAAACTAAACATTGTCCCCAATGTTCTAAACTAAGCACATGGACATGTAAAGTAAAGCGAGGGAAGGAAGGATTTTACCTCGAAGCGTTAATATCCATTTTTTTCAAGCTACCTGCAAGATCATTAGTAGCAACAAGGAAACATAGATACAACTACTCAGTAAATAAATTCGGTTAATCAAGATTTTTATCATAGATTAACAACCGAAATTTTTGAGGATCTTCCCAATAAAATAATTTAACAGTGAGAAGAATGTTGGGATCCTCATAAAAATACAACTCCCCCCAACTAATGTCAGGCTCAAGGTCAGAAGAGATGATGCAAAACCTATGGCTTCCAAATTTTTTTGGGACAGTTATAAAAGGAATACCACACTTTTTAGGAATTATATGCAATAAACGATCTTTGGTGTTGGTATTTCCTATAACAGCCTCTATTATAATACTAAAAACAGGGGGAGGCCATGGTTCAATAAAAGGGGTAGGGTCGAAGTGATGTTCTAATGAAGCTTCACCACCCTCCGCTTGTCCTAGAACAGAATCTATGGAGATATAATCATAGGAATTGAATTTGTGTTCTATGCACATGGTTTTGGACTGGACTTGGATAAAGCTATCTATTTGCGCCTCAATGTCATAATCACTCAAGAAGGTCAAGCAGTCTAGAAGATTGCTAGCTTCTTGTTGAATTTTAAGATCATCTAAAGTGGGCCCAATATTTTCCAAGTCTTCTCTCAAAGAATTTTGAAAGTTAAAATTTTGTGAAGAACATGTGCTAGTATCCTTACCATCCTCTTCCACAACACATTCTGTTTGTTCACTAATGGGGTACACATAACATTCAAGCTCAGGACGAGAGCTTTGATTGATAGCAAGGATAGGTGATGGGCAACTTGGTGACACCACCTCTTCGGTCGAAAGAGGTGAGGGTTCATGAATATCACAAGAATCTAAATCAGATTTAGATTTTTCAATTATGTCCTCTCTAGGGTCACTTTCAAAGGTAGGGGTAGAGTCAACAGGGGACTCTTCCTTTCCTAATTGCCTGCAATCACCTAAACTCTCGTCATCTTTTAAAACCTCATTCTCATCCTTGTAACTCTCCTCACTATATATGTCATCTATTGAGGTGCTCTGGACAAAGAGATTGTGCAGTTTTATCCAGGCAGTGAAGGAGTTGATGTCTGGGGTTGTATGTTGAGGAGAAGATGGTTCTACAACTTCATGCTCAATGGTTTGGTTTTGGAGTTATTGTTGGGTTATCACTTTCTCAAATGAGTTGTTAACCTCACTCGGTATGAACCCATCATTGTCCTCTAATTCCATTCCATTGTTAGTGTCTTGAAATTCAGGTTGTACCGTTGAAGGACTGGTATAGTCTTCTAAAGGTTGGCTATCAAATGCTTGTTGATATCTAGCTCCTAATTTATCAATTGCACTCTCTAGCCTTTTCATTTCACTAAGCAGCAATTCTAACATACCATTATCCTCAACTTGGTTATTCTCCTCATTATAACTATATGAAGTTTCACCCCATTGTTGTTGGTAATAGTCCCCTTCCCATTGTGTTTGTGTGCAAGACTCCCCAGAAGGAAAGTCTTGGTGCATTTGGTAATCGGGTGAACTACTACTATATCCTACACTATCATTTTGGTTATATCCCCATTGCGATTGATAGAACTCTCCAGGTGGAGGTTCTTGATACGTTTGATAACATCGGGGACTAACATGATGGTTTTCCCATTGTGGTGATTGGTAGCACTCAGGTTGATAATGTGCATCATATGTGGGTGCTTGCCAAGGGGTATAGTTCTCATTACCTAATGTGTACCCATTCGTGGTATTTGTGTTGTATGGAGGGTAATATGGATAAGACATGTTTATCCAAAATATTTAAACAAAAGAAAAAAAAAATTTCTTGTGAGAGAAAAAGTCCAATGAATTTTTTTTTAAAGTAAAAGAAGAAAAATGGAAAAACTTAGTAAAATCCTAACCTAGTTGCCTCCCCCGGCAACGGCGCCAAAAACTTGACACGACTAAATAGTTGTGCGCTCTTGTGCAACACCCAAGTGTAGGTGATCGTGCAAGTAATACTGGATAAGTCCAGGTCGATCCCATAGGGAAGGAAAAGGAAGAATATATACTAAGTTATAACCTAAAGAAAAGAAAATAAAAATGAATAATTGGAGGTGTACTAACAAATCCTAATTAATTAAATTAAGCTAAATAATAAACTAAAGCATAAAGAAACATAACTAATTAAACAGATAAACTAAAGGTGTTGGAAATACGAGAATCCACATTAATCCTAACCATCTACCACGCATATTCATTAACGTTCTATGGAGTTCATTCCTCTTCAGTATTCCGTATTTTTCTAAGGATATAGAATCAATAGCCCTCTCATGACCGGGACTACATCATCACAGTTGATTTAAAATACTTGGAAGACGGTTTAAAACAATGGTAATTACTTGCACTCTAAATGGTGTTAGCATTCAAAGTGGTTTTCAAAAGTCATTGAAGAAAAGGCCTTATGCCTTTAAGTTCTAAAAACTGTTGTGACAAACTGAGCTTATTGGGACAATTTGATGACAGATTTCTAAAACAGAAAGTCATGGAATACTTAAAAGAATCATCTCAAGATTTAACATGTTCGATCGATCGAAGCGCTCTCGATCGATCGGACTGCATTATCCTTCAATCGATCGAGATGCCTTCGATCGCTTAACTATGGCTCTGGTTCGATCGATCGAAATATCTTCGATCGATCGAGCCCAAGGTTTCTAAAGATTGCATGGCAGAGGTTGGGAATCAATGTTTCATCACATATTCCCAACTTCTAAACTACGGAAACATAAATAAACAAATGCAGAAATAGTAAAACATAGCAATCATAGTATCTAAAGCAATTAACAATCAAATAAAGAAAAGCAACAGAAAAACCTGGAAATAATCTGAATATAACTTGAAATAATCTTGAAATAAACTTCAATCTTCAATAATCTTGAGTAAAACAATAAAAAAGGAGAAAGAAAACATGAATCTAACCTAATCTACACCTAATCTAACCCTAAAACTACCCTAAAACTGCTATTTTCTGCGTTCTGGAGCGTCCTCCCTTCGTCTGGCGTCAAAACGACATATATATAGGGTTCCCGCAGAGTTTAAGCAACTTTTGGGTGAATATAAAGTTCGATCGATCGAGCTTAGTTCGATCGATCGAAGGTTCGATCGATTGAACTCTGCTCAATCGCTTGAACTCTCTGATTTTGACAGCTCTACGAACTGATGGGAGAATGGCCATAACTTTTGACTCGGACCTCGGATTGACCTCCCGTTTTTGGCCACGCGACCGTAACTCAAAGAGCTACATTTTATATCTCTGGGAAAATCTTCCAAATCTGAAGTATTCATTGTCAAAATTGGCGTTTTCTCAGCTGCTTACGTTGTTCTATCCACCAGAATCACTTTTCTTTAGCTCCACTTCATTGATTTGCATTCTAATACCTATAAAACAACGCACAAACATATATTTTAGCATTAACACAATAAAAAGAACATTGTTATTAGAATGCACCTAAATATAGGGACTTTGGGGATAAAAGTATGCATAAAAGACCACGTAATACGCTATGAACATGCACTTTTCACCTCGAATCAGTTACCCACTATCTAACACTGATGATCAACATGTTCACAAGACTTTCAAAAGATTTTAGCATCTGACACGCAAATTCCCAAGAGTCTACAAACTATCACGATTATGAGAAAACTTCATTCATTCCAACTCTTGGAAGTGTGTGTGGAGTAAACTACATGACTATAAGTATCAAGACAATGCAATGCTTTCATTAACCGGATTTCGATCGATAACGCGCTTCAACACAATTCTCACCGGGATTGCTCTCAAAATTAAAACACTCAAATCGGACAATACACTCGGGACATGCAGGTAAAGAGCAATGGAAAATGGAATGCAAAGCCACGCACATGTCCAGTATGAAAAACGTTAATCTTTATAAAAATGGGTAAACTAATCTCACGAAGGATACCGTGCATTCAAGATGGTGAAGCAACAATTCTAACTTTTCGTCACATTCGTCTCGAATTTCGAATCATAATTTTCAAGAATCAACTAGGTCATGGAATGGTTAAAATGTGAAGAGGAGTATGATGAGGTAAAAGAAATTGAAAATAGAGACATTTTAGGCACGAATGGGATGGACCCACAAGTACAGAACAATGATAGAACGAGTCGGTAATAAGTGTTTTCTTTAGCCTCAAGGGAGGAGTACTCATTTTCTTCAAGCTCTATTTCTTTTCTTTTTATCCCCCCCCCCCCCTTTTTATTTTGATCTTCTTCTTTTTCGTTTTCATTTATTTTTTGAGCTTTTCTTTTCTCTTTATACTTTTCTTAGTACTCTGTCGATAATCACGACTCGATTCCATTTAGAATTATGAAAATAACTTCATGTAAAGATTTCCCAAGAACGTACTTAACACAGAGAAAGGGAATTGATGGAGAAATGGAGTGATGAGATGGTATGGAGGTTTAAAGCGGAAAAAATGGTGGCGCGGGTCCTAAAATCCTTTCACCGGTTTATTGTGATTCTTTGTTCTCCCCTATTGTGACGTTGAGCTTAAATTTTACATTTCACAAGATTTTCTCTAATACACGATCAAACAAGAACAATGAGATTAACTACGACTTTGATACTTTTTTCAAACAAGAGAGAATTTGTGTGTGTAACACTCAAGAATGGAAAACGTCACAAAATCTCACAGGGCAAAAGTCTCTACAAGTGTTTCAATCAATTTTCGGATTATAAAAGCATTAAACACCATCCTATTACAAGTTACCATGCAATCGCTTCCATACGATCCAAGATTTGTAAGTCATGGAGTTCACGATAATCGAGATAGCTATAGGACTAGTAGGATTCGACAAATGTCAAGTATTAAAATCAAAAGAAAAACTCCAGAAAAGCATCATCGCTCGACGTTAGAATGGGGCAATTAAATAAAATCATTGGAAACTCGGGGCGCAAGGCCCAAAGGATTTTGATTTTTGATTTGTTTTTTTTTTTTTAAATGCAGAACGAAGGAAATGCAAGAAATGAGATTAAAATTGCAATGAGAGAGATAACTTTCACACCCCCCAACTAGGACCGAACATTGTCCTCAATTAATCTAGAAAGTGCAAGGGAAGGAACAATATTACCGGAAGTAAGTGAAGCGAGCAAGCGAAGCGAGCAAGCGGTAATTACACGTACCTGCAATGTTAAAATCACCAAAGAAAAAGAAAGGAAAGAAAAGAGGCATGAACAGAAAAATTAACATGGTGCAAATAAAAGAAATTAACACAAGACAAACTGTCAATATAGAAATGTCCAAGAGTGTAGTTTTGCTCATCCCAAAATTGCGTACCCCGCACTATTTACTTGGTAAAATGGCCATTTTCGGTTTGTGGCTTCAGTGGGGTGGAGTCACTTCTTCCCAAATATAGAGTTTTTCATCTTATTGCACTAGTCTCTGACCACATTCCCATTTTGGTGCGATTGGATGGAGGGGTGAGACATAATTGCAGGGTTGTCAAACGGTTTCGGTTCGAGGTGATATGGGTGAAGCATGAGCAATGTGATGAGGTTGTTTCAAATGCGTGGGGCAGGAGGATTCGAATGGGAGCATTATGGAAAAGGTTTCAAGATGTAGCATGCAGCAAGCAGCGTGGAACAAAAGCACATTTGGTAAAATTCAGAAAAACCTACATGTGAAACAAGAAGCGTTGAAAAATCTAAGGAACTCTCTGATCCAATGTAAAGATATAGTGGCAGAACATGCTTTTTCAAATGAGATTAACATTCTTCTTGAGCAAGAAAAGATTATTTAGAAATAGAGGTCTTGTGTGACATGGCTTAAAAAGGGCGACCAGAATACTTCTTTCTTCCATAAACCTCACAACGACAGAAAAGGAATTTTATTGATAGACTTACGAATTCAGATGGGAATTGGTGCGCCGAAGAGGATTCACTTAAGAGTATTGTTGAGGATTACTTTTGGGAGATTTTCGGTACTTCGAATCCTAGTAATTTTGATTCTATTCTTGGCTGTGTGAACCCCTGCATTACACAAGACATGAATAGACAGCTCCTTTTTCCTGTGACTCAAGAGGATGTTCAGGTAGCACTTTTTTAGATGGGCCCCACGAAAGCTCCTGGCCCTGATGGGATGTGTGCGCTTTTTTACCAACGGTACTGGTAGATTGTAGGGCGTAATGTGTTTGGTTTGGTCAAGACTTTCTTTGATGAGGGTTCCCTTCCGGAAAATATTAATCACACTCATATTGTTCTAATTCCGAAGGTGAATAATCCAAAATTTATTTTTCAATTTTGTCCTGTTAGCCTTTGCAATGTGGTGTATAACTTCATCTCCAAAGTCCTTGCTAACCGTCTTAAAGTAATTCTACTGGGCATCATCTCTCAGAATCAAAGTGCATTTTTTCCGGGCTGCCTTATTACGGATAATGCGTTGATTGCCTTTGGGGCAATGCATATTCTTAAATAAAAAATAAGAGGTAAAGTACACCACATGTCCTTTAAATTAAACATGAGTAAATCATATGATAGGGTAGAGTGGTCCTTTCTTCGGGAGGTTATGAAGCATTTGGGATTTCACGAAGTTTGGGCTGCTCGTGTCATGGAGTGTGTTCAAACGGTCACATATTCGGTTACTGTCAATCAGAGTCTTACTGAGTGTATTAGACCCACACGGGGTATTCGCCAAGGTGATCCTCTCCCACCGTATTTGTTCATCATGTGCGCTTATGTTCTGTCCGCTTTATTGAATAGGACTAAGGATCACAAAAATATTGATGGGGTTTGGTTAGGTCGGGGAGGTCCTCAGATCACGCATATGTTTTTGTTTACTGATGATAGCCTTTTTTTTTGTCTTTCTTCCGATGAGGAGTGTTCAACGCTTTTGGATACAATTCAAACGTATGAAGCAGCATTGGGGCAAAAGGTAAACATTGACAAATCTTTTGTTTTCTTTAGTCCTAACACCTGGAGGATCAATGTGAAAAGATCAAAGCAGTCTTGGGTGTGGATTCATTAGCGTTACATGAAAATTATTTGGGACTTTTGTCTCTGATTGGGCGGTCCAAGAAACAGATACTTGGCTCCATTCACGATCGAGTTTTTTTAGAAAGTTAAGGGTGGAATGAGAGATTTCTGTTTAAGGACGGTCGGGATATCCTTATCAAGGCGGTGGCCCAAGCCATCCCCACGTATCCCATGTCATGCTTTAAACTCCCCATCACTCTCCTTAATGATATTGCGGCTAGTTTGGCTCAGTTTTGGTGGGGAAGCTCAGGTGAGAAGAGGATGATCCATTGGGTTTAATGGGAAAAACTTTGTCGTCCAAACATTTGTAGGGGATTGGGTTTTTGAGATTTGGAAGTGTTCAACCAAGCTTTACTTGCCAAGAAAATTTGGAGGATCCTTCAATGGCCGAATTCACTTATTGCTCAAGTTTTCAAAGCCCGGTATTTTCCACAGGGGGATATTTTGAGCATAAAGATTGGTTCTTGTCCTTCTTTTTCTTGGAGAAGCATTTGGGGGTCTATGCAATTAATGCACAAGGGACTGAGATGGTTCAACTATCAAGATTGGCTCCAACCCTTGGATGCCCCTCTGTTCTCTTTTAAGCCATGCTCCCCCCTCCCTGGTTCAACAAAGAACTCCCTGGTTTCATCCCCTATGAACTTTATTAAAGAGCTTTTTCTTGAGCACGAGGTGGAAACTATCCTTCGCATCCTTATCCATCCAAATGCAATAGTGGATAGACTGATTTGGCATTGGGAGGATAAGGGTGTATTCACAGTCCAATCGCGCGTACTGTTTGGGGCTCCAATGGAAACAGTTAGCCACTAATGTTGCTTCTTCTTCTACGGGAAACGATTATAGATGGCAAAGACTTTGGAAGCTCCCGGTTTCCACAAAGGTTAGGTGTTTTGGTTGGGCTGCCTTGAAAGATATTCTTCCATGCACGATGAATTTGGAAAGGAAAGGAGTCTCTGTTGATACAAGATGCTTTCAGTGTGGGGAGTTGGAGACGGTTTCCCATGTACTTAAGCATTGTTGGTTTGCAAGGATGGGTTGGGGCCAATTATTTGAGCATAGCCTGGTTACCCGGGGTAGGATGGTGTGATTTGGGGATTGGTTCAATGATGTATTGGCCGGGGAAGATTTGGATCGGGCCGCTAAGTTTCTTATCACTGCTTGGTCAATCTAAACCCATCGTAACAAGGCTTTGTTTGAGGGTATCACTGCAACGACTGATAAGGTGGTTTTCTTTAAACCAATTCTCGACTAAATTCATGGAGGCTACCCATGTGGAGGTTGCGTTGAGGCCGACCACCATGGTTCGGTGGAAAGCCGCCAACTCAACCCAATCTTAAACTCAATGTCGATGGTGCCTATTTTGCGAATGTTTTGGGAGGAGGCCTTGGTGCCATTCTCCAAGACTTTAGAGGAAATGTGATGTTTGGCTTGCCCTTGTTTTGTCATAGTTGTTTGGATGCATCGTCAATGGAAGCTATGGTTGTTTTAAAGGCGGTGGTTGCGGCGATTGATGCGGGTTTTACGGCTTTTGAGGTGGAGTCTGATGCACAAGCTATTGCTTTTGACTTGAAGTCCACTGAGTTGTGTCTTACCCCTTATCGACATTTGATTGAGGAAACAAAATTGGTTCTACATGGATTGGACTCTTTTTTGGTGTCACACGTGAAGAGAAAGGGAAACAAAGTCGCTCACGAGCTTGCGCGTCATGCCAAGCTCACACAAAGATTTTTTGATTTTTCACGTGGATGTTCCTTTTATTTTCAGTCTTTCATTGATGATGATGTTATTTCCATTCACTTTTCTTCTTGAATGAACTGCTCCTTTTACCTAAAAAAAAAAAAAATTGCGCACCCCACCATAACCCTCCTTTCCCATTGGCTAGTATAGTGTGGCCAAATATGTTACATCTTTAATTAATTCTCATTTAATCCCGAGTCTCACTGCATTAGCCAATGAGAGAAGAGGGTGATCACATGTGAGCAATTTTAGGGTGAGCAAAAATATATTCATTCAAATAAAAAAGGGTTAATATATTTTACACTCTTGTTGTTTGTCACCTATGTCAGTTTGGTCCCTGTAATTTAGAAAGTGTCACTTTAGTCCTTGTAGTTTCATAAGTGTGTCAAATAAGTCTTATGAAACTACAGGGACTAAAATGATACTTTCTAAACTACAAAGACTAAATTTACACAAATAGCAAACTAAGAGGGTGTAAAATATAGTTAAGAAAAAAAAAAAAAAAAAAACCAAGTGCCCGCACCCATCATTTACTCATTGATAATCGGGTGAAATGCCCGAACCCGAGCAAGGTAACACAGTCAGTGATTCGAATCGATCCCCAAAAGTCCCCCCAAAAAAAGACCATTTTCTTCAAGTTCTGTTAAAATATCTAGGGTTTTGAGTTCTCTACCAGCTCGCCAATGGCGGCCCCAACATTTCTTCAACTCAGACCCAAACACATAACCATTCAAAACCCTAGATTCATCCAATTCTTCTCATCTTCAACCCCAGACCCAATCCCAAACCCAAATGTCGATGATCAAAACAACCCATCTTCATCTTCATCTTCATCACCACCTCCACAATCACAATCACAATCTTCGTTCTCTTCTTACTTCAGCGACGTCAAAGCCAGTCTCAAGAACCAGCAATCACCTCTACGACGCCAACAACAACAACAACAACAACCCAGGAACCCCCCATTTTCACCTTCTCTCTCTAAGGTCGCCTCTCTCGAAGAAATAAAAAAAAACCTCTCCGAATTCCGCCGCCGCTCCGCCGTCCCTCTTCCCGACGGCCCCCCACATTCGCAGCACGTCTCGTTTCAGGAGCTGTACAAGCGGAACGTGATCCCAAAGGAAGAGGACTCCAATACCGATGCTGTGAAGAGAGCCGCCTCTAATCTCTCGTTTGAATCCATTCGAGAGAGCTTGAGACAGCTCCGATCGAACCAAACGACGAAGAGTCAAGCCGATGGTGCCCCTTCTATGTCTCTTTCAAAATTCACAGAGACTCTGAAGCTCCGACCTGTTGATCCGAATGTTAAGAATTCGAGGATTGTGATCGGAGGGACCGATAATTTGCCCGCGTCGGTGTTCGCGAAGGAGATGAAGGCGAAGAGGGAGTCTGAGTCGTCGCCGGAGACGAAGATGGGGTTTTTGAAGAGTTATAGTCATGATGAGTTGGGTAAGAAGTTGAGGATGTTGAGACCAGAAGTGAAGGGTGAGAATTGGTTTTCATTGGGGGAATTGAATGAGAGATTGAAGAAATTGAGGGAAGTTGAGGAAATGGAGTCTGATGCTAGCATTAGTGGGCTTTCGTTTAAGGATTTGAGAGAGAGTCTCTGGAATTTGCAAATGGCTGATGTGGAGAAGGCCAAGAAGTCCTCAAGTATGTCAATTTTCTTCCAAAATTCTTGACTTCATATCCATAGCTATCATGTTATATATATATATATATATGTTTATATACTATGAAGCACGGACACACCGACACAGATACGACACGACATGACACGGACACATCGACACGACAAAATCCTAAAAAATTGCACGTCGACACTCTAGGATAAGTGTCTGTGAAGTGTCGTGTCAGTGTGTCGGACACGACACGCCACGCGACAGGTCGGTGCTTCCTAGTTTATATATCAATGCAAGATTGGAAGATCATTTTGCTTGGTGTTTAGGACACAATTTAGTATTACTTATAGAACCATGGTCAATGTGTGTGATGAATTGCTGTGTTGATTGTTACATACTCAGTAAGTGTATTGGAAACACAGTAATCTTCTTGTTCTGATTTTGGGTTTAGAACATGATTCTTCAGCTTATGGAATACTAATTTTTTGTCCCATTGGTTGCTGATCACACTGAGTGGACATTTTGCCAATTTATTGTGACCATTTAAGTAGTAGTCAAATAATTGTTCCTGCTCTGGTGTATCTTTACCTTGTTTCATTTGAGTAATGTATTAATTGGGGGCAAAAGTGGCTGGTTTCTTCTTTCTTTCGTCATGAGTGTGACTGCTGTCAGATTTGTTTAATTCTTGCCACTGTACTCTGACGGGCACTGTCTGCAAAGTGTCCATGTTCTTTTCTTGCTCATACATTCATATTTTTATATATTTCAACAAAAGATTGTCAAATCTTCCTGATCTACGCTAGGTAGTAGGGACACAATTTAGTACTTATAGAACCCTTGTCAATGTGTGTTTGATGAATTGCTGTGTTGATTGTTACATACTCAGGAGGTGGTTGATTGTTCTTATTTTGGTGTTTTGAACATCATTCGGTTCAGCTTATCAAATGCTAGTATATGGCGCAATCCTATAATGTTGTTTCTGATCACATTAAGTTGGGTTGCTTCTTTTGCATGTTTATCTTGATATCTTCCCAAATGGAAAATTTTTTAACAATTCAATCTGAAAAAGTTAAATACCAGTTTAAAATTTGTTCCTGCTATGGTGTATCGCTACAAAGTTTCCTCTGATCAATGGTTTGGGTTCCTTCTTTTTATCGTCCTTTGGATATCAAGCATTAGGTTTGCCAATTTAATGAATGAGACATCTGTCACAGTTGTTTTCTTCCTGCCATCAACTCTGATGAACATTATCTGCAAAGATTGAGGTGCAATTCTCTTGTTGTCCGCAAAATCCCTGGACACGTCCATTGGTGCCTTTTTTCTTCCTTTTCTGCATATTGTATCGATAAGTATTTCTTTATTTATTTCATTTTTATGTACATTTAAAATTTTTGAATATGACAATTGTGTTTAAATAGCCCTTTCCATACAACTCTTTGGTTTTATTGGTGAACTTATTTTTCCATCAGCATAGCTCAGTTGATGTTCTGGAATGTATTAAGTTCTGTTGTGTGTCTATGTCGGAGGAAAATGTATTCATCTATTTTTGACTGTCCAATTCAGAAAATTTTCCAGTTTATGAAAAATGTTACTATATTAATTTTCCGTTTAATGACCAGGTGGTTAATAAGTATCGTACTGTTTCTAAGTATTTCACACAACCCAGTTGCATTATCTTTTCTTCAAACTGTGAGTCTGCATTGAGAAGGGTAATGTAGCGAGTTTTTATTTCTTATCTACATAGAAATTGAATCAGTTACATATTCTAGCTTCATGGAAATGCAGTGTTTCTGAGGTGATACCTTGCGAATTGTTACATGATTTATTGATCAGAATCATTTTTGCAGCTCAGAGACTTGATGTCTTGGGCCAGTTTGGTGCAACTCCAGACTTTATGTTGGCACCTCCAAAGGAACAGTTGGTGGAAAAGGCAAGTATTGCTTTCGATTGCAATACCTCTCTTTTTTGATTGTTATCACGAACGTCAGAAAATTCCTGCAACTTCGTGTTAGAATTCAATTAGTCATTCGTCTATTCCTTGTCATAGTTGTCTTTACGATTAACCAACATGTGTATCAGATAAATAAGACGTTCAAAACTATTGTTCATTGCCTCATATATCTTCAATTATTGGATGCCTTGGGCCGTGCAACTAATACCCTGTATAAGAAGAAACTTTTTAAGTCCACCCTTTGTAACTTTGAATGGGTTGTTTTGATGCTTTGAATATTATCCTTATTTAGTGGTTTAATTGTTAAAATGTCCTCTAAATGTGATGATCAAATTTAATGGCTCGTAGTTTTGATGTAAACTGTATGTGTTTATGGTCCATATTTTTTGCATTGCGGGCAGAGGAAATGCTGACACGTAGTATGTGATAATAGTTGGTCCCAGTAGTTAAATGCAAAGAAAAATTTAAAAAGGATTGGAAAGTTGTAGCGTTGATCAACATGCTTAACTTAGAGTAGATCCAGTCTATCCCTTACAATGTATTATATTTCTTGAAAAGCTGGACAGAAATATAGAAATTAAAAGAAGTAAACAATCTAGTACATTATTTTTTTTTAACTCTGTTCTAATAATTCGACATAGAAACAAAAAAATCAAGAATATGAGACATGTACATATTAGAGAAAGAGAGAGATTCTGACTTTGAGTCGACCATGGAGACAAATATTTTAAATCAGCTGGCAATAGGTCTGGTATAAATATGTTTGAGAGAAAGAAGCGGAAACTGAGTTGGAGTAGACGATTTGAGCTGAAAATTCGAATGGAGTTTGAGTTTAAGAGAGATAGGTTGAAGGGGTGAGAGATGAATAGGTGAATAGGTAGTTGAGTTTTATACCTGTTTGCAGTGGGTAAGAGTGTCAGATATAATTTGGAATGAAGAGAGATATAGATTGAAGGGGTTAGAGATTATAACACAGCACTGAGTAGGGCCCTTTTTATGAGATGTGTGGAAAGTTGAAAAGGAGCAAGAAGTCGGGAATTGAGGGGAAAAAAAGAGAGGAAAAAATAAGAAGAAATTGACACATTGCATCCCTTGATTGTATTTGATACTATTATATATATATATATGATATGACATGATTGTAAAATTGTAAATGAAGTTTAAAGTTACTCAAACCTTCGTATTTTGACTGTTACAAATTAGTGTCCTTACGGCTTAACAATTTTGATTTTTTTATTTTGATTTTATTTATATACAGTACTTCCATCCAGATAACATGTCTTCCTCAGAGAAACTGAAACTTGAGCTTCAAAAAGTCAGAGAGGAATTTAAAATGTCAGAGTCGGATTGTGGATCTGCTCGTGTTCAAGGTGAAGTGTTCCAGAGTTGATTTTATCAACATTTCCCATTTGCGAATATTGCTTGTAGCTTACCACTTTCTGCTAATGCCTATGTATTACTTTATCTTTAGTTATTCTTGTTTTTGTACTCATGCATGACAAATCATAGAAATGCATCACAAATTGGCTGTGTATGTATATGTCTTGTGCTGGCGGTGAACGATTGAAAGGGAAAAAAGTTTAGAATGTTTTCATCACTGGTAAACATAGCAGCTGGGTACTCCCCTGTTCCCGTATCCGTTATATATATATATATATGCGTGTCAGTGTGTCAGTGTGTGTGTGTGTGTGTGTGTAGCTTTCTATAAAAGAATACAGCGTCCGTGGCACTATCATTTAGGCAGAGTCTTACCGTTTTATTTAGCTATGAGGACATGTGGTCTTCCAGTTGTACATGTAAGGTTTTTATGAGCTATTATTGAGGTCTATATTACGTATGCACTCGGTATGGCTCTTTTTACAAGAGTTGAAGTTACTTTCCTTGTAAAATCTTCCATTTATTTTCTGTGGAAGTTTTGTAATCTTCTTAATCCTAATTGTGCCCAGAAAACTTTGTTCTTGATGTGTTAATGGACTTTGAAGTTCCAAATTTTCCTTTTACCTGACTTTCTTGCCCCCAGAGCTCGACTGCCAGGGTGAACTGGAACACCTTTATTTGAGAACCACACCACAACCCCCCCCCCCCCCCCCCCCCCCCCCCCCCCCCCAAAAAAAAAAAAAGAAAAAAAAAAAAAGAAAAGAAGAAAAGAAAAATGAAAAACTGGAACCTTCAGAATTGACCACTCTGTTTTGTTCTATTTTAGAAGTATACTTATAGCGATATGATCTAACAGATCAGGAACAGGTAAATTTCTTCAATGTGTAACTTTTTAAATTTAATTAAACACTATATTTCAAGCTTTTATCGAGAAACAATTAGTATGATGTAAATTTCAGGGAGACTCCATAATCGTGGGCTCTTGTTGTTTTGCAGTGGCTACACTCACGACTAAGATCAAGCACCTCTCTACAGCTTTGCACAAAAAGGTAATTTGATATCGATTCTATATAAAAAAAGCCTACTTTTTCATGTTGATGATATAATTAACTGTGGCATATCTTTTTGTCTGTGTTCCAAATAACTGCATCATTCAGACTTGTTAATCTCATTCTCTATCCTGATTTTTATGAAAACCAGTATTAACTTGGTTTGATAAACGAAGAATCTATTTCAAGAGTGGATCAAACACGGGCTCGTAGGCAGTAAAAGGGTATCTACCAAAGTAACAAACCTTGTATTTGTATGTGTAGAACCAGTTCATTTATGAACCTTAGAGCCGGCTCTTGACTTTACAGACAGTCCCTTAGTTTTAGATTTGAAGTGATAAAAGTTATCGGTTATTTCAAAAAATGAAAAAGAAAACGAAAAAATATTATACTTTTAAGTAGTTGTCCAAACATTTTAATCTAGTATAAACAATCTACATGTTGAAATTCTTTAGTCTCCCCTCTTTTCCCCCTCAAAATCCTGATTGATTTTGCCTATGCTCTTTGGTTGCTAACTTAATGCTATATTTTATAAAAATTGATATAGGACAAGCATTCTCGGAAGGGTCTTCAAGAAATGGTTCAGAGGAGGAAGAAGTTGTTGAAGTATCTCCGAAGAACCGACTGGGATTCCTATTGCCTTGTTCTCTCCAAACTTGGTCTCAGAGACAACCCGAATTATAAGACTAAGACCTAGACGAACATGTATCATTGCCTATTTTGTTTTTAAATAGGGTTTTAATATAGAAAATAGTCACAATTTCTTTCATTTTCCAGGTTGGGGCTAAATGGATTGGAGAGTTTTTATTTTTTATTTTTATGATTGTGATATGTTTCCACCCCTTTTCACTTCTTTCTGAACTATTTCTTGTATCTTTTGAACATGGAACATGGTTTTGAATGTTCAGATCTAAATCACATGAACTGACAGCCAAAAACACGCTAGATCGGTTGAAGATTGTTCCAATGAATTTGTTCAGTAATTAGCTTCTTTTTTTTTTTTTTCCCTCCATTTTCTAAACACCTTTATTAATTGGGAAAATTGGTAGAAAGGTCATTAACACGAGTTTTATTGGAATTGAGGACAATTTAAAGTAAACATTGGGGATAAGTCTTCCCAATGTTCATAGATTAAAATATTCTCATCTTCATCCTCTAACCCTAGCTAGCCAAATCCTAGCCACCATTTTCACCACCCACGCCACCTCTGGCAACCTTCGGCGACCAGCTCAACCACCTCCGGCGACCTTCGGCGACCAGCTCAACCACCTCCGGCGACCTTCGGCGACCAGCTCAACCACCTCCGGCGACCTCCCCCTTGCGTCACTGAACCTTCGGTGACCTCCCATTGCCTCCACCACTATAGCTCCTGCCCTTTCTCTCTCATCTCTTAGCTTCATTTTCTCTCTCCAAATCGTGAGACTGTGATATATCAATTAGTAGCTGATACACCAAAAATTGGCTCTATTCTATGACTGAGCGGTTCAACTCAGCAGTCGGTCCCTGTCCCGGTCAAATTATGCACAACTCCTCGGACAAGCATCAGCCCGAGCAGTCTAGTCTACCCGAGACTCACCATCCCGAGCGGTTCATTCACGACTAGACCAACAGGTCGGAAAGACTACACTGACACGGTTCGTACAGGCGCAGGCCAGCTGGGCCCAAAACACATGCCCCAGAATATTCCAGGCAATTTCCTACTCAATATAGAAGACTAATGGAAAGTGGACATTGTTTCCTAATCCAATTAGAAAACCTCCACAATTAATGCCAATCAAGGTAGGTTAGATTATATTTCCTTATCCATATATGGGTAGGTCTCTTGCATTTATGAAAGAGACCACTCACCCCCCCCCCCCCCCCCCTTCAAAGGGACCGATTTTTCAGTCTCTACAGCACCTCTATAGCAGTCATCAACGCGCCCAGCCGACCTACGGTAGCTCCAAACTATTGTTGGTTCACCACAGGTCCCTGATTTTTTACAGTATAGTGAACGTGCTTAGACACACACACGTGGACATAGGTTCCTTCATTAACAAGGCCGAACCACATACTAAAAATCCGTCTCTCACTCTCGCTCCCCTTAAATTGCTTTAATTTACTTTAACCAAATTTTGGCATCATCAGTTTGGCGCCGTCTGTGGGAAACGACAAGTTCTTCATCAACAAATCTCTTGGCTGATAGCCATGCCTGCGAAGAAGAGTGAGAAGACTGCATAGCAGGCCAACCGGGATGTTTCGCCGGCCCCGGCACCGGCTGCAACAGTCATGACATCTGAGCAGATCACCGCGATCCTCACACAACTCTTGGAGGGCCAGCGTCAAATCCAGCAACAGATCGAAGCCCTGCTGGCCCAGCAAAGCAGTCCTGCAGTGGCCAGGAAACAATCTGGGAACGTTGCGTACGGTCGGGAACCAATCTTGACCAGACAGCGTGCCCGAGCCAACCCGTCCCGTGTTGAGGATTCCAAAGACATCAACAGTAGGTGTGCTGCCCGAGAGGAAATGTAGGAGCATATGGCCCGGGAATCAATCCAGGGTCACTCGGTCAAGAGTCAAGGTGTCCTTAGGCACACGATAAACTGGAGTCATAGCCAAGCCCGATCCCAGGGGATAGCACACCACCATGAGAAGTAAGCCTCTTCCACTAACCCGACCGGTGGCCCAGATACCGGTCGAGAAGGTGTGGAGGCATGTATCAAGGACTTGCAGAAACAGATTGATGGAGTAGCGAAAAGGCTGGGCCAAAATCCTACTCAGAATCTCGCCAATACCGAGACAGAGTCACCATTCTCTAGCCAGATCACGAGGTCTGTCATTCCGCGCAAATTTAAACAGCCTTGCCTAGATCCTTATAACGGCTCGGGAAGCCCGGTCGACCACGTCCGGACCTACAAGGCTCAGATGGCCCTAGCCACCAACTTCGACGAATTACATTGCCTGGCCTTCCCTAGCAATTTGAAAGGCCCTGCCGCGCAATGGGTTTACTCCTTGAAGCCCCGATCGGTCCACAGTTTCAAGCAACTTAACAAGCAGTTCATCAACCAGTTCATTGGTATGCATGAATGGCTAAAGCCCGACATGCAGCTACTGACAGTCATATAAAGGAATAATGAGACCCTCAAGGAATTCATCGACAGGTTTAATCAAGAGAAGCTCATAATCAATGATCTTGATGAAACTGTCGCTATTACAGCCTTCTGCTTGGGAGTTCAACACACCAAGTGCACTGCGTCGTTTCACAGAAACCGACCGAAAACCTTAGTTGAACTCATTGAGAGGGTTGGAGAATACATTGGCACTGAAAATTTTTTAAAAACCAAAGATCCCGGGCGCGTAAGCAAGGAGTCTTCCAGAAGTAAGCGAAAGCGAGATCAGCCTGGGAGTTCTGACAGTTCTTCTAGTTCATAGCAGTCAGGGTCCGACAGTCTCGACCCGACTTCCGGCTCACAGCAGGTAGGGTTTGGCAATCTCGACCTGACTTCCAGTTCACAGCGGTCTGAGTCCGGCAGCCCCGACCCGACCTCTAGTTCGCAGCAATCAGGATCCAATGATCCCGACCTTGAATCCAGCTCAGAGTAATCAGGAGTTTGGTGATCCCGACCCGACCTCCTATCTCTAACAGTCTCGAATAATCCAACTACAGTGGTACTTGCCCGATCATCGAATGAGGCTCCGCAGACTGTCAGAGAGCTCTTGAAAAGACCTCCGGCCACACCCGAGGCATATCAAAAGATCTCGGGCCACACTCGAGGCACATCAAAAGACCTCGGGCTCTGAACCCAGGCACAAAAGACCTCGGGCTCCGAACCCAGGCACTAAATACCTCGGGATCGCACCAGAGGCAAAAGACCTCGGGGTCAGGCCCAAGGCATCGGCTTCGCTTAGGTCCAACCTACAATAGGGGCAAATCCCCCTAGGTGGCTGATGATGACAAGCTTCAAAAGACCCTGCAACCACCCATGTTCCAGGTCGGTTACCTACAGTCCTAACCTCCACCGGACCCTCGGACAAGCATCAGCCCGAGCACTTAAAGACTCCAAATTAAGCTGAGTCTCAACTCTTAGCCAATTCCCGAGCACTTAATGTCACAGCCCGGTCCCACAATAGCGGAACCGGAGCCCGTGGCACGCCACTGAGGCTAAACCAATTCATTAACGTTCCCAAAAATTAGGTTTGAAGAACACAAGCAGCGGAAAACAAAACACATTTTAAAACCAGAGGTTCAGTCGATTGCTAAGTCGACTGCTCAGTCGACGGAGACGGGCAGGGATTTTAAATATCGAATTTCAGTCGACTGAAATTGGAGGTCCAGTCGACTGTTGAGGGGTCCAGTCGACTGCTCAGGGGTCCAGTCGACTGCTTTTGCAAAAAAAGAAGCAGTAGCTAACAGGCTCAGGGGTTCAGTCGACTGCTCAGTCGACTGCTCCCCTGGCAGCAGCCCAATCTGCAGAAAACAAGTTTTAAAAGCTTCTTAACAACCATCCAATGATCAACCACTCAAATCAAACTCAGTCCAAAGTAATTCTAGCTGTATTAAAGCATTACCAAACATAATTACAACATGTTACTAACTATTACAACGTTTTAGATTCATTCTAACATACCAAGTTAAACATAACTAAAAACCATTAAAATTCTTATTACAACATCCTATTATCCCAAAACTATATGGTTAACATTTCAAGTTGCCTCCCAAGCGAACTCCCAACCCTCGTGCTCACTTCTGCGATTCCTCGCCAGCATTTACACCTGAAATGGTTATTTGAATAACCACACATATTCGATTTGTTTAAGCTAATGCTTAGTGAATAAAACAACATATGTATATGAATGATAAACATGTCCGCATTCACATCTCTACATTTCATACTAGTCGCCGGAGACTCACGTGCCCGTCCATACTCCCAATCCGCGACTCCTCGCCAATAAGTCCACGCGAAAGGGTAAGACCCACGATTCTACAAACAATCGTGCGACCTTAATGCCTATATCGGCTCCACAAAATGGCACGGTGACCACGTGCTCCTTCTGACCCCAAATAAGCAACTTAACATGCTCAAATACATATCACCATGCTCGCGGTAATTAAAACATATCACCGTGCTATTGAGCCTACTTATCAATATAAATGCCCAATATGAACTACACAATATATCTCTAGGAATTAATACATGCTATTCAAACATAACATGAATACATGCCAAGAAATCATTCCAAGACATAGTTGAATCACTCACCTCCAAATAACGCTCCTATAATTCAATCTGAAGAAAACCCGTGCACAAAGAACGTGCAGAAGTCCGTCTAGTACAATTCCTATGGATCAGAATTCCATTTATCAACTTTTATGAAAAATTCTAGAAAATGACTTTTCGGAAAACTTAGCCAAACAGGCCCTAACATATATCAAAACGAAGCTCTTACCTCAAGGAGCTCGAATATGAAAACTGGGAGAAACCAGACTGACGAAAGGTCGTCGTTTGGCGTCGCAAAGCTCTAAGCAATCAAATCTCCCTCTAGCCTCCTTTTGGCCTCCTCTTTATGGAATTAGGTTAAGACTTAGAAAAATCTAAGTTCATCTCTATCTATATATAGGCAACATTCTCGGGGAATTACGTTTACCTCCCCACGAGTTTTCCAAACTCCTAATCAGTCTCTGAAACTTTCTATACAGCTTATTCATAGCTTTACGAGTGAAACCTCAAAATTATAAAAGTTTTCGACTAAGTTTCGTTTGGTCGCTAAAACGCGAATTTCTATATGACGTTTCCGAAGTTGCTAATTAGCCTACCAAATTAATAACGTGTTCATTCGTCCTCACCAGGATACTAAATCTAACATCAGAAATATATTCTAAGACAGAAAATAATACAGATATTGAAATACACAGGTAAACATTTATTTTCAGATAAACATTTAAAGTATTCCACAGTGACCGTCTCATACTCGGAGAGACGTCACAACAACAAAATTCTAAATCACCACAGTCTCAGAGGGTTCTCTAATACAGACACCCAAATCAACTCGTGAGTCAAAACTCACTCAACCATGTGTCATAGGACACGCCACATCACATTATCATGCATGACAATATGATACAAATGCAATAACACAAATGTGGGTGTTATAATACTCTCCCCCTTAAAAGAAGTTTGTCCCCAAACTTATACCTCAAGTCTCGAAAAGGTGTGGATACTGAGTACGCATCTCATCTTCTATCTCCCACGTCATCTCTTCCGTAGTTTGACTACGCCATAACACTTTCACTTTCGACATTACTTTATTTCGTAAGACTTGATCCTTCCGATCTAAGATCTCTACCGGATACGCAACATACGTTAAATCACTCTGAATCTCATTCGATGTCGGAATCATCACTTGATCTCTCTCTTCCACTAACTGTTTGCGTAACAACGATACATGAAACACGTTATGAACTTGAGCATACTCGCTCGGCAAGTTCAAACGATAAGCTACGGGTCCAACCTTTCCAATGATTTCAAAAGGTCCTACATATCTCGGATTGAGTTTCCCGTATCTACCAAATCTGGTTATTCCCTTTGAAGGTGACACCTTCAAATACACCAAGTCTCCTACATCAAATTCTAACGGTCGTCTGCGCTTGTCGGCATAACTCTTATACCTACTCTGGGCTGTCAGTAACCGTTGTCTAATTACCTTTATCTTATCCGTCGTCTCTTGTACAATTTTCGGCCCTTCAATCTTTCTTTCTCCCACCTCTGTCCAACTAATTGGTGAACGACATACACGACCATATAAAGCTTCATAAGGAGCCATCCCAATACTCGACTGAAAACTGTTGTTATATGCAAACTCAATCAGCGGCAAATGGTCTTCCCAATCACCCTGAAAATCAAGTACACATAACCTAAGCATGTCTTCCAAAATCTGGATTACTCTCTCTGATTGACCATCGGTCTGAGGATGAAAAGCTGTACTAAAGTGCAATTTGGTACCCATTGCTTCTTGCAAGGCTCTCCAAAACTTCGATGTAAAACTACTATCCCTGTCCGAAACGATAGAAACTGGGATACCATGTAGTCTCACAATTTCGCGAATATACAACTTAGCTAACGTCATTGGCTTAGTTGTTCGAAGCGGTAGGAAGTGCGACGACTTCGTCAAACGGTCAACAATCACCCAAATAATAGTGTTCGATCTCTTCGACCTCGGAAACCCACTAACAAAATCCATTGTTATGTGCTCCCATTTCCACTCGGCTATTGGTAACGGTTGTAGCAATCCTGAAGGTACTTGGCGTTCGGCCTTTACTTGTTGACAACTAGTACAACGCGAAACATAACGCGCTATTTCCCTCTTCATTCCCGGCCACCAATAAACATGTCTCAAGTCTCTATACATCTTGGTGCTTCCCGGGTGAACGGTATACTTTGTGTTGTGTGCTTCCTCTAGGATGTTTCGCTTCAACTCTTTCTCACTAGGTACACAAATTCTACCCCTCAATCTCAACACATTGTTCTCAAACGTGAATCCCGGTTGTTTACCCATTGGAATCTCATCACAAATCTTCTTCAAAGCCACGTCTTGAAGTTGTTTCTCCGTGATCTCGTGAATCAAGAGTGGTTGTGCCACCATTGTCGACATCAAGCCACTTTCAATCCTCGGTATCACTTCAAGCTCTAAATTCTCCATATCTCGTATCAGTTCTTTCTGAGAAGTCAAATCTGATGCGGTATTGGTTGGTACTTTGCGACTAAGAGCATCGGCGACGACATTCGCCTTGCCCGGATGATACTGAATTGACAAGTCATAGTCCTTCATCAACTCTAACCATCTCCTTTGCCTCATGTTCAAATCTCGTTGTGTAAACAAGTACTTCAAACTCTTGTGATCCGTATAGATCTCACATTTCTCCCCGTATAGGTAATGACGCCAAATCTTCAGTGCAAAAATCACGGCGGCCAATTCTAGATCATGTGTTGGATAATTCTTCTCGTGCGGTCTGAGTTGTCTCGACGCATACGCAATGACTTTATCACCTTGCATAAGAACGCAACCTAAACCTCTATATGAAGCATCACTGTAAATAATAAACCCTTCAGTCCCTGATGGAACGGCTAAAATTGGTGCTTTCACTAGTCGACCCTTCAACTCTTGGAAACTTTCTTCACATTCTGGACTCCAAACAAAAGCAATATCTTTCCTCATTAACTGTGTCATCGGCATTGCTATACGCGAAAAGTCTTTTACAAATCTTCGATAATACCCAGCTAATCCTAGGAAACTTCGGATGTCTGTCACATTCGTTGGTCTCACCCAGTTGGTAACTGCTTCTATTTTCTGAGGGTCTACAGTTTGCCGACACTATATGTCCAAGGAAAGCTATCTCGGTCAACCAAAACTCACACTTCTTCAATTTGCCGAATAATCTCTTTTCACGCAATCGTTGTAAAGCTAATCGCAAATGATGCTCGTGATCTTCTACGCTTTTGGAGTAGATTAGGATGTCATCTATGAACACGATAACGAACTCATCTAAATAATCCTTGAAAACACGGTTCATCAAGTCCATGAAAGCAGCTGGTGCATTAGTCACTCCAAATGGCATGACCAAAAAATTCAAAGTGACCATATCGAGTCCTGAAAGCTGTCTTCTCAACATCTTCCTCTTTGACTTTCAACTGATGGTAACCGGATCTCAAGTCGATCTTCGAAAATACCTGAGCCCCTTGTAACTTGATCAAACAAGTCATCTATTCGCGGCAACGGATACTTGTTCTTGACGGTCAACTTATTCAACTCTCGGTAGTCGATGCACATACGCATTATTCCATCTTTCTTCTTCACAAACAAGACTGGAGCTCCCCACGGCGAAACACTTGGTCGGATAAAACCCTTCTCCAACAGTTCTTCTAACTGAACTTTCAGTTCTTTCAACTCTATTGGTGCCATTCGGTACGGTGCTTTGGATACCGGTTGTGACCCTGGTACTACTTCTATGGTGAACTCAAGCTCTCTTTCAATCAATACGTCGGGTAACTCATCGGGAAAAACATCTGAAAATTCTCGAACTACTGAAATGTCTTTTATTAGTGGTCCAAGAACTCGCGTGTCGACAATTGAACATAAGAAACCCGAACAACCCTTCTTCAACATCTTACTTGCTTGAATCGCCGATATCAAGTACGGCGGTACGATCACTCCCTTACCTTGAAAAGTAAACTCTTCTCGTCCTGACGGATAGAAACTAACTCGTTTCTGTTCACAATCAATTTTGGCTTAATTAACCGATAACCAATCCATACCCAAGATAACATCAAAGTAATTCACCGTCAACGGAATCAAATCAACGCTCAAGACTTTATCACCTATCTTGATCTCACATGACTTGAATATCGAAGAAGTAACTAACGGTTCACTACTAGGCAATGATACACACAAGTCATATCCTAGCGGTTCTGACTTAACAGTTAAATGTTTAACAAAATCACGTGATACAAATGAATGCGTTGAACCAGAATCCATAAGTATACGTGCAGGATACGAACAAATAGGAAGAATACCTGATACGACGGTATCATCCGTATTCCCCGGCCTGAGCTGGAAGTATCGTCCTTGTTGTTGCGCGACTCCTTTCCCTTTATCCACTCGAGGTTCTACCCTTGATCCGCTTGGCACACTCGATGCCCCGGTACTCATTCCCGGTTGTCTCTTACTTGGACAGTTCTTTGCTATGTGTCCCGGTTGTCCACACTCAAAACATTTCCCTCTCGTTTCTGGGTTATAGCCCTTGGCGTTCGAGGTTGTGTTTGGTGTAGTCGAATTTGCGTTCAAAGGACAATTTCTAGACACATGTCCCAATTGTTTACAAATATAGCAAGTGGTCAATTGATAGCAGGTTCCTCTGTGTCGCAGGTTACATGTTGGACACAACGGTCTCGGGTCCCCCATGAACGTACTCCCTCCTTGGCTACTCATATTCGATCCTGAACTTTGCGTAAATGGTTTCTTCGCATTCCCTTGACTCTTACCCCGACTGTCATTTGCTCTCTTCCCTTGCTGTCCCTGTCGATATCTGTCGACACTTTTCTCAGCAATACGGGCAGCTTCCTCAACTAGAGAAACGGTCGGGTGTTGCAACATATCCACACGGCCACGGATATTCTCTCTAAGTCCTTCCTCAAACTTACGAGCTTTATCCTTATCAGTTGGAACGGTAGTTTTTCCAAATCGTAACAAAGCATTGAAACGAGAAACATACTCACCTACGGTCATATCTCCCTGAACCAAACTCGCAAACTCTTGACGTTTCTGAGTATAAGCAGATTGCGGAAAGAAGCGTTTGTTGAATTCTTCCTTAAATGCTTCCCACGTGGTTGGTTTCCCTTGTTCAAGCACGTTGTTCCACCAATCCAATGCTTCGCCCATCAACGTATCGGATGCGCATAAAATTTTCTCCTCATCGGTACATATTACCTGACGGAAATGTCTTTCCATGTCCATCATCCAATGATCGGCCAAGTCTATGTCAATTTGCCCATGATACAACGTCGGTTTTCGCTTATGAAACTGTTCCACGATTGTGTGTTGAGGTCGCGGTGCCGATGGTGCATTGACATAACGAATTTCCACTTGTGGAGGCTGAACGTTCATCTGTTCTCTTTCACTTACCGCTTGTATGAAATTTCCCACCATGTTCACTATTTGGTCCATCCGCGAATGCGGTGACAATTCTCTTGGTAGATCAGCCATAACGTTTCAAATATTACCCCTGTTGAGTTCAATGCATAATGACCATGCATGCTATGCCACAATATAGATATATGTGCACAGTTCATCACAATCAACAAATGCTAATGCATGAAGCATTTATACAATGATAATCTTATCCTTACAATTACACACTCCACTCGACGTCACTCAACATATATAACGTCACTCGTTCCCAAGGCTCTAAACTTAAGCTCTGATACTACTAAATGTCACAGCCCGGTCCCACAATAGCGGAACCGGAGCCCGTGGCACGCCACCGAGGCTAAACCAATTCATTAACTTTCCCAAAAATTAGGTTTGAAGAACACACGCAGCGGAAAACAAAACACATTTTAAAACCAGAGGTTCAGTCGATTGCTAAGTCGACTGCTCAGTCGACGGAGACGGGCAGGGATTTTAAATATCGAATTTCAGTCGACTGAAATTGGAGGTCCAGTCGACTGCTGAGGGGTCCAGTCGACTGCTCAGGGGTCCAGTCGACTGCTTTTGCAAAAAAAGAAGCAGTAGCTAACAGGCTCAGGGGTTCAGTCGACTGCTCAGTCGACTGCTCCCCTGGCAGCAGCCCAATCTGCAGAAAACAAGTTTTAAAAGCTTCTTAACAACCATCCAATGATCAACCACTCAAATCAAACTCAGTCCAAAGTAATTCTAGCTGTATTAAAGCATTACCAAACATAATTACAACATGTTACTAACTATTACAACGTTTTAGATTCATTCTAACATACCAAGTTAAACATAACTAAAAACCATTAAAATTCTTATTACAACATACTATTATCCCAAAACTATATGGTTAACATTTCAAGTTGCCTCCCAAGCGAACTCCCAACCCTCGTGCTCACTTCTGCGATTCCTCGCCAGCATTTACACCTGAAATGGTTATTTGAATAACCACACATATTCGATTTGTTTAAGCTAATGCTTAGTGAATAAAACAACATATGTATATGAATGATAAACATGTCCGCATTCACATCTCTACATTTCATACTAGTCGCCGGAGACTCACGTGCCCGTCCATACTCCCAATCCGCGACTCCTCGCCAATAAGTCCACGCGAAAGGGTAAGACCCACGATTCTACAAACAATCGTGCGACCTTAATGCCTATATCGGCTCCACAAAATGGCACGGTGACCACGTGCTCCTTCTGACCCCAAATAAGCAACTTAACATGCTCAAATACATATCACCATGCTCGCGGTAATTAAAATATATCACCGTGCTATTGAGCCTACTTATCAATATAAATGCCCAATATGAACTACACAATATATCTCTAGGAATTAATACATGCTATTCAAACATAACATGAATACATGCCAAGAAATCATTCCAAGACATAGTTGAATCACTCACCTCCAAATAACGCTCCTATAATTCAATCTGAAGAAAACCCGTGCACAAAGAACGTGCAGAAGTCCGTCTAGTACAATTCCTATGGATCAGAATTCCATTTATCAACTTTTATGAAAAATTCTAGAAAATGACTTTTCGGAAAACTTAGCCAAACAGGCCCTAACATATATCAAAACGAAGCTCTTACCTCAAGGAGCTCGAATATGAAAACTGGGAGAAACCAGACTGACGAAAGGTCGTCGTTTGGCGTCGCAAAGCTCTAAGCAATCAAATCTCCCTCTAGCCTCCTTTTGGCCTCCTCTTTATGGAATTAGGTTAAGACTTAGAAAAATCTAAGTTCATCTCTATCTATATATAGGCAACATTCTCGGGGAATTACGTTTACCTCCCCACGAGTTTTCCAAACTCCTAATCAGTCTCTGAAACTTTCTATACAGCTTATTCATAGCTTTACGAGTGAAACCTCAAAATTATAAAAGTTTTCGACTAAGTTTCGTTTGGTCGCTAAAACGCGAATTTCTATATGACGTTTCCGAAGTTGCTAATTAGCCTACCAAATTAATAGCGTGTTCATTCGTCCTCACCAGGATACTAAATCTAACATCAGAAATATATTCTAAGACAGAAAATAATACAGATATTGAAATACACAGGTAAACATTTATTTTCAGATAAACATTTAAAGTATTCCACAGTGACCGTCTCATACTCGGAGAGACGTCACAACAACAAAATTCTAAATCACCACAGTCTCAGAGGGTTCTCTAATACAGACACCCAAATCAACTCGTGAGTCAAAACTCACTCAACCATGTGTCATAGGACACGCCACATCACATTATCATGCATGACAATATGATACAAATGCAATAACACAAATGTGGGTGTTATACTTAAAGACTCCGAGCTAGGCTAAGTCTCAATTCTTAACCAGTTCCCGAGGACTCACGAGACTCAGAAGCTCCAAGGTAGCTTCCCCGAGCACTCAGACAGTGGCAGGTGGCATCAAACAGATTTTCAAACTTGCTCCGATATAGCATCAAGCCAACCTTGAAAATGGGGGAGCAACTGATACACCCAAAATTGGCTCTATTCTATGACTGAGCGGTTCAACTCAGCAGTCGGTCCCTGTCCCGGTCAAATTATGCACAACTCCTCGGACAAGCATCAACCCGAGCAGTCTAGTCTACCCGAGACTCACCATCCCGAGCGGTTCATTCACGACCAGACCAATAGGTCGGGAAGACCACAATGGCACGGTCCGTACAGTCGCAGGCCAGCTGGGCCCACAACACATGTCCCAGAATATTCCAGGCAGTTTCCTACTCAAGATAGAAGACTTATGGAAATTGGACATTGTTTCCTAATCCAATTAGGAAACCCCCATAATTAATGTCAATCAAGCTTAATTGGATTATATTTCCTTATCCATGTATGATTAGGCCTCTTGCATCTATAAAAGTGACCACTCACCCCCCCCCCCCCCCCCCCCCCCCCCTTCAAAGGGACCGACTTTTCAGTCTCTACAGCACCTCTATAGCAGTTATCAATGCGCTCAGCCGACCTACGGTAGCTCCAAACTATTGTTGGTTCACCACAGGTTCCCGACTTTTTACTATATAGTGAATGTGCTCAGACACGCACGTGGACGTAGGTTCCTTCATTAACAGGGCCGAACCACATACAAAAAACCAATCTCTCACTCTCTCTCCCCTTAAATTGCTTTAATTTACTTTAACCAAATTTTGACATCATCAGTATATATTGATTAGTTATACAGAAAGAGAAAATTACAATGGATGATTCGGGGAAAAAAAATCCTAAGTGAAGTCAGAAATCAAAAATCTAAAGTCAAATTTGACTTAGGATATATCCCAAAGTGAAATTTAACTTAGAATATCCTAGGTGAAATTTCACTTATGCTGAAGGCTAATCAACATGCAAAATGCTCATTCAATGATTGTTTACATACTGGTGAACCATGATTTGTTGTCAAAAGGGGATTGGGAAAGATATCCATACTATTTTTAACTGCTTGATGATATTAAAATCAGGGAGTATTTTCAATTGAGGACATTTGGAAGTCTTAAGAGAAAATTTCTCTTACGATTATAATCATAAGAGAAATTTCTCTTAAAATTTCCAAATGTACCAAGCATAGAACAATGGCGGTGGATTGTTCAAAATAATATAATGGTGATGGTGTTGAACAATCAAATCAAATCCAGATCATAGTAGGCCAATCATAACAATCAAATGGTGAATATTCAACATATATAGAGCTCAATCATAGCAGTTGAATGGTGATGATCTGTTTGAACAATTAAATGGTGATGATCTGTTTTGAAGAATCAAATTAGATCCAGATCTGGTTTGGTTGTAGGATGGTGTTGGTAGTGGTGGCTGACGGTAGTAGTGGCGATGGTGTTGATGACAGTGGCGATCTAGGTTTGTTTTGGTGGTGGTGGCCGGCGATGGTGGTGGCGATGGTGTTAGTCACCGATGGTGTCGCCGAATATCGCCAGTGGTAGTCGCCGGAGTTGGTGGACGGAGGTCAGGTAGGGGGTGGTGGTAATGGTGGCCATGGGAGGATGAGAGAGAGAGAGACAGAGAGAGAGAGAGAGAGAGAGAGAGAGAGAGAGAGCTCACAGTTTTTTTTTTATGGGAAAGATGAAGCGGGGTAGTTTGGTAAGATAAAAATTTTGAAATGGACTTGAAGAGTGAAATGTTGATGCTATGGACTAGGGCTAAAATATTGGCTTAGGCTTTTGTCCTTGTGGAGGTTATTGTTAATAGGTTATCCTTTAAATCAATGTTGCCCAATCTTAGGGGCCTTAGGCCAAGCCTCCCTTATTAATTCTATAGCTGACTTAATTATGCTGTGTCGGCTAATTTTTATTGTTTTTTTGGGTTAATTATATTTTTCACTTTTGTAATTTACAGTCTTGTTGCTCTATCTGGTTTAAATGTTCACACTACATTTAGAGTTTCATTTATGTCACTTTTGACATTTTGTCAAAATCTGTAAGAGCATCCACAGTGGTGTTAAAAACACCACTGAACTTAACTAAACTTAAGGGTTTTGCCCCATTTTCTTCCACAATGGTGTAGAAAAAACTAATGTATACATTAGTTAAACTTAAGGAAACCTAACTTTATGGTACGCTTAAGTTCCACTAAGTTCAGCTAAATGGCACAATGTGTGTCGTCTACCATTTTATGAACAAACTTCACAACACAGTGTGTGCCGGCCACCATCTCACGGCACACACTGTGCCTTCTACCTTTCTCACGGCACACACTGTGCCTTCCTACTTCTTTATGTACCATTCTCACGGCACACACTGCGCCTTCCACCTTTGTATGAGAACACTTCACGGCACAGTGTGTGCCGGCCACCATCCTCACGGCACACACTGTGCCGTCTACCATTCTCACAGCTTTGTGAGTGCCGTCCCCTAATTTACACCACTACAATGCTCCCCTAACTAAGTTTTTGAAACACCACTACAGATGCTCTAAGAGACTAGAGAGCTCTATCAATAATTTTGTCAAAAAGCTCAAAGCACGTTGGAATTGTCACGGAAGATGCAAATTGATACAAATTAAAAACTGAAGTGTTAATGTTTATATATTTAAAGTGACACGGAGGTAAGTGACAATGGGTGTAAGTATGCAAGTACGAGAGTACAAATTGTAATTAATCTCTTTTTTTCTTGTTTCTTTTCGCTTTTCTGGCTAAATCCATGAAATGGAAAGAGAGTAAAATGAGTCTGCAATGACTGTAAAATTCCAGGGAGAGCTGTTTTCTCATGCTTTCACCTACTAAAGATTTGTTCTGTTCCGGGATGGAATTCAAAGCAGATGAAACATTTGTAAGGGAAGGAATTGTGCGATTCAACTGCAAACCGACAGGTAGTTCAATTTGATTCTTTAATTGGAAAGGTTGTGCAATTTTGGTTTTGGATTATATTGTACATACTTTGATGCCAACATAATGTAATTTTTGGTCTCAAAATATGTAACTTAATTCCAAAATATTGTAATTTTGAAAACAATTTTGGTTTTGATCGCCGATGAATGTTTTTATTTTTATTTTTATGTGACATGGAATTGAAATTATTCAATCTAATTTCTCCTGCAGACTTTGTGACCATTCCATAGCGGAGTTAATATTTGCCCTTCTTCAAATAATTAGTCCAATTTCAAAGATAATAATGTTATTTTAAATTAACTATAAAGACAGACTTTTGGCATTGTATATTACTATGAATATTAAACACAATTTAACCAGTTAGCCCACTAGGCCCACTACACAACAACAAAAAAAAAAAAAAAGAAAAAAGAAAAAAAAAGAAAAGAAAAAAAACCAGTTACCCCGAGTTAGAAGCATTGAACCACCAGGTGAGTTAATGTCAGTTTGGTTCTATGTTCACCACATTGACATTAGTTTCATAAAGGGAAATGTTAAAAATGTGTGTAGGACTACACTTTCATAAATCCCCAAATATGTCTCACCAAGCAAACCTGTAAGCTAATTAGTCTGCACTCTTCAGATATCATTCCACTGCTGTCCTCCATCTTTTGTCAAGTAGTGCCCCGGCCAATATAGAAATATTTAGTGCTATACAATTGTAGAATAATGACGAACTTTTCGAATGTTTTGTCAGTTATATCATACACTGACACGGACATGACACGATACTGGTACGTAGACACGATAAATCTTAAAAAATGATGACACGACACAGCAGGAATACGATATTTAAAAAAAAAAAACAATTTAATTTTAAGTTCATTTCTTATGGTTTTCAGAAATGTAATTCAAATATTATCTACAAGATGTTCACTTCACGTTTTTCAAACGATATTGTTTAGTATTGACAAAATGAAGAGAGGGAGACGATCAAAGGAGAGAGAGATGAGATGAGATTGGACAAAAGGGTCTTGAGACACTAATGTCGGGAGAACGTGATGAGATAAGTGATGTAATACTTTACAAAATCATATCCGTTTAGGTTTTGAACATGTTATAAAAAAAAACTAACAAAAGGCCGATTTTTGGTCAAAAAAGAGTTTCCCTCCATATCCCTTGAAGTGTTCTGCCGTGTGTCGATGATGTGTCCGTCTCTAAAAACTACATAACAGAAACAAGACACGTATTTGTTACATTCGATACGTGCTGAGGTGTGTTGGTGTTCGGTACATGTCGAGCACAGGTACGGAGTCCTTTCCGAAGTGTCGGTTCTTCCTAGGACTCCACAAACCCTAAACCCTATGCAGCTCCTCTAGCCATGTTCGAACATCAGCTACCACAAGGTAATTTTGGAAAAATTGAAAATGTGATATCATTTTATTAGGAGGAAACAAAATTTTAAACAATCATAATTGATTAAATCAAGGGAAGCCGTGTTTGCTTTTTGCAACTCTATCAAAAATTAAATTTTTCAACAAAAAAAAGGTGTGTGTGTGTGTGTGTGTGTGTGGGGGGGGGGGGGGGAGGGGAATAGAAGATCGGTTTATAAACAACAAATTGAAACTTTTTAAAAAAAAAATCTCTACAAACAACTTAATAAAGGAAATAGCAATGAGGGACCGATTAGAACACTTCTCATGCCAGGAGATGCTAATTTAACGCAATCCTGGAAGCTTCCACCGCAAGGTTTCAATTCCCTCATCAGTTATTTTAGAAGGAAATGTAGAATTACTGATATTGCGCTCCTCAATCCTTGGAAGGGCATCGGCTATTGCAAATAGCTCTCTATTTCGTATGGAGTGGTCAGTGGCGGACCTACGTATAAGTCTGGGGTGGCATAGGCTTCTCCTGAACTTTTGGAAATTACAGAATTACATGTAACATTTTATAAATTTTACAAATAGGCTCTCTTAAAATTCACATAAGGCCCCCTGGACTTTTAAAAATTCTAGATTTACACACAATATTTTATAGGTTTTAGACACAGGCTCCCCTGGACTTTTGAAAATTCTAGATTTATATGTAATATATTACAAGTTTTAGAAATAGACCCCCTAAAATTACACGATTTACCCCAAACTAGAGGTGTTAAATCAATTTTACAGTTTTACACATAATTGTGTACAAATAGACCTAAAAAAAATTCGCCTTGAGGGCGCTACTCCCGAACCCCTGTAAATTTTAGGTCCCCCTTAACCTAAAATCCAGGGTCCGCCCTTGGGACTGGTTGAGGTCTAAACATTTTAAGAAGTTTAAGGCTTTTCATGTTGGATCCCACAACCTTCAAACTTCTTCATCTCTAGGTAGTCTTTCTAACCCAAAGAGATCAAGGGCATGAAGATTCAGCCAGCCCTGTGCAGTTTCAAGAACAAGGCAATTTGAGTTTAGAATTATTGTGATTGTGGAGTTTCTCTTTGGGGTTTGTGAACATTGGTAATTTTTTGGAGAGAGTTCAACCATTCATGGGCGTTCTCACAATATTTGACCTCATGGGAGACTCACAACAATCAAAGGAAAATTTATAGACGGTAATTGTAATTCATGCAAAAGGAAGGGAAATGACTCCCAACATTCAAAAGTTTAAATTTGTTTCTCAATTTATTCTCTTTTCTTTCCTAATTTTCTCATCGTTCTCCTTATTAACCGAAAAAAAAAAGAAGGAAAATGCTTTCTTCTACTCGCTCAGTTTGTTTCGATGTAAAACAATTTCCGGAAAATATTCACATTTTCCGGTGTTTGGTTCCATTAAGCTAAGTAAAAAACACTTTACCCAGGAAATATTTTACATCATTCCGTTAAAAAAAAAATGACATACCATTTAAATACCGTAACTCAGTTTCCTAAGCTTTCCGTGTAATCCCGTTCGACTTGGGACGCGTTCCCAGCTAAAGCTCATCTCTTTATTTGCGCAGTTGCGTTCTGTTTTCAAACCTGGACAAACTCTCTCTCTCTCTCTCTCTCTCTCTCTCTCTCTCTCTCTCCTCTCTCTCTCTCTCTCTCATGCACACTTGTGTGTACTGATTGTGTAGAACAGTAAAAGATCTGTGATGGTTCAATTTGTTCAATGGCTCCCTCACATGGATTAAATCGGAAAATCAGTGTGTGTGTGTGTGTGAGTTTGTATACAGACATACATATATATCACACACGCTGACATTGGATTGGGTATTTTATGGTTCACCTCTTTCCATATATTGTATCTTTCAGTTCATGCTGATAAGAGCAAAGAGCAGACTAGTCAGATTCTGCGGAAAATATTCTTAGTATTTTAGCTAAACACCGGAAAACATAAGAAAAAAATTGTTTTACATGCGAATGTTTTACATGGCAAATTAATTTCCGACGTAAAACAAACGGAGCGTATGCTGTCTTTTCTTTTGCCTCACTAAATCGAAGAACCACAGAACGCCTGAAGATCATCTACTATGTTGAATAGGGCCATATACATTACATTAGATAAATTTTATAATACAAACATTGTGCATGCGGTTTTTCAATCTCAAGATTTCACATAAATTTTGTACAACTTAAATAAACAAACAAAACAAAATAAGTACAATGAGCTCAGAAAACGTTTGTACCTCCAGAAAGCTATCGCTAACAAACTAAACATCCATGGCGCAAGAAAAGCATCTTCTGGGGTTCAGTATGAAAAGAAAAGTCAGGTGAGAGAATTTTTCTCAATGATGGGCTTGAAAACACTATCCAATCTACAATACCCACATCAACATTCTGACACATCTTCAAATTCATCTCCCTCAATCTTTTGCAACTTCCAACCAATTCCATCACACTTTGTGATGTAACCTCTAAACCTTCCATGTCTAGATTCACAAGCCCGGGACACACCTTCCCGATCATTGCCAACCCTTCATCATTGATCCCCGATCTCGCAGCTTGTATAGTCTCCAATTTCCAAAGTTCGGAACCAGTCCCAATGCCCTGAATTCCCACACAATCATCAATCTGAAGATGCCTAATCTCACAACAGCTCTTAAGAACTTCAACAAGACCTCCCTCTGTAATGTTCGAACAAGAGTGCACATCAAGAAGCTCTAATTTCGGGCAGACAGAAGCAATTTTTATAACGCTTTCATTATCGAGAAACGGGTTAGCAGACAAATCCAAAGACTTTATTTGCGGGTTCATAACAAAATCTAGAGTACAATCTTCTTCCCCCAGACTTGTACTCCCCATTTCAATACATTTCAGTAAAGGACAGTTTTTCGCAAGAGAAAAGAATGTCAAAGTAGTTAGCTTTGAACAATAGTTGAGCTTTATAGTGATCAAATTATAGAGGAACTGAGATAAATCACTCATGAACTGATCTGAGAGGAAATTTATTTTATCGAGAGCCAAGTACTCAAGAGACTGATATGCATTATATATCAATGACAGCCCAGAAGATGTGAAATTCCTGCAACCAGAGAGATTAAGATGCCTTAAAGGCAAACGAGCCTTTGCGATTGAACGAAGAAACTCATCGGACAATATTGAATCAGATAAATTCAGAGTATGCAAAGCTCTTGAAAAAGGAGGCGAATCTTCAAAGGGTGAAGATCTAGTACGAAAGCGGATGCTATTTACCGAAAATGAACTCAAATTAACACTATGATACATCACAAAATGAATGCCATTCGGGGTTATGAAAGCGCAATTCTCAGCCACAATTTCCCTCAAATGAACGCAATTCGACGATAAAGCAACAAGAGATTTATCAGAAATCAGATAATTCCCGGAGATATCAATTTTGCGCAAATTGATAAGATTAGAAGCCAACTTCTCAATTCCACCATCAGTCACACCCATATCACTTAGCATATAAGGCATTGATATGCTTCCTAATTCTACATAATTATGAGGGTTGCTGATATCAAGTTCTTCTAAACAGGGCATCGAATTCGCTATCGTGAACAAAGTGATATCGCGTAAATATAAGAGATCAGTACAATTCAAAACCTTCAAATTCCTCATTATTGATCCCAAAATTTCCAAACCCTCAAGCGGAAGACATTTTTGGTTCGCGAAATTAAGGGTTTCGAGCTCCAAATCGGATTGTGCGATTTCACGAACAACGAAATCGAGATCGCCCCGAAATTCACTGAGATCGATCGATTTGAGGTTCGGAAATCGACGAAAGAGTGCAGAAACAGTACCGTGAATGGTGATCGTCGGAGTGACGATCGATAGGGTTGTTCGGAGCCGATTCGAGATCGAGAGAAATCGCTTGGAGACCAGAGATAAGGCTTCCAAGTGAGAATGGTGACCGAGTCGATTGGTTATCAATTCCCAGCATTCTTCTGGCAAATCTTCGCATTTGATTTCCATTTTTAGCTGTTAAAACACACAAATTTCTGAAATTGAGCTAAGAATTGTGGAATAAAGTGAATCAATTGCAGAGACTTGGATTGAGATTTGAGAGATGAGAGAGAAGGACACACATGTAGATTAAGATCTAGGGTTTCACATTCATGGAGAGGAATTGGACTTCAGAATTAGGGCAAAAGGGTGTGTTTGGGAGTGCTCAATAGAAGATCCAGTTTTTAAAGTAATGCAAAATACCAAATTTGGTTATTAGAAGAATCAGATAAAATTTGAATGAGACTGAATCTGGTCCTCTTTTAAGTTTTTTCAAATAAATCAAGTCTTAATTTTTTTATTTGATTATCACAAGAACCATGATTGATTTGACAAAAAAAAAAATATTATATTTTAAGAGATCTATCCAATTCCCTAAAAAAAAAAATCTATCTGAGCACGGACTCTTATGTCAAAAATACACTTATTGTAAACTTTCATTTATAAAATTGGTTCATTTATGAACCAAAGAACTACTACTTTGCTTTCCATACAGCATCAGAAGCAAATGAATTGCAGAAAATTGGATTGAGATTTGAGGGATGAGAGATGAGAACATACCAGAGGATTCAGAGCTAGGGTTTCAAATTTCAATGGACAGGTGAGGAGATTTTGAGAACTTTTTGGAGTTGCGTTTAGAAATTAGAAGAACAAACGCTCCTTATTTGTAGTTCGATTTGTGGGCTCCACAATTTTGTCATTGGCTGAGAAAGATTCCTTTGCCTTGGACTTTTTTGTTTTTTTAAATGTTGAATTTTTTTTCCTAATAAAATTTGAATTTTGAATGATTGCTTTCAAGTTACTCATTGATTATTTTATTGAAAAATTTTAAGGCTTAATTATAAAATACACTTTTGAAGTTTGATCATTGACTCATTTTAGTCTATGTATTTTTAAATTAGAAGCAAAGTGGTGTGAATTTTTTTTTCCTAGAAGTCCAAACTTTTTAGAGAAAAAAAATAGAACACCACCAATCTTTCACCTAAGTTCTATTATCAAGCTTAAATCACAATGTTACTCAAATCTTTAAAATGAAGTCCATTCTTTTTAAGGATAAAAATAGAACACCACCAATTTTCCACCTAGGTTTCATTATCAAGCTTAAACCATAGTATCGGCCAGTGGCGGACCTAGGATTTTGTATTAGGGGGGGGGCCAAGTTTTATGCGGGGTTCCTGAAATTTTTTTTTTTGGGTCATTTATACATATTTTTTATTTTTAAGTGAGACACAGAGTCGAACGAGTAGTTGTGACAAATTCGGTTGAGGCATTGTTTCTCCTGAGCTGAATAAGGGGATATTATTCTTCCCCTTCACTAATAATAAGGACTTTTAATGTCACACTAGTGGATATTGTTATTAATCGTGCAATGTTATTCTTCCCAAATTTTTTTAACCCCGAATGTGATTCCTAACACATTACCATTTCAACATAATGAAAGTCAAGTGAACACTATGTGTTAAGAACCTCCACATGTAAAGTCACAACTTTGGGGGGGCCACTATGTAAAATATTTTCAAATCTTCAAAATTCTATATAGACCCCCAAACTTTTCAAATTTTTTACGGGGGCCGTGGCCCCCCCGGTCCCTTAATGGGTCCGCCCCTGGTATCTACCAGATCTTTAAAATCGGTGACTTTTAATATATAAATTTATATATATATATATATTGAGTCAGGTTCCAGTGCACTTTGGGTAAGCGCACTGGGTGAACACACTGGATTTTTAAGCTTAAAAAAATCACGGGTGAGTGGGGCGGCTAGACGGGGCGTGGGTCAGCGGGGCACCCTACGATTTCTTTAGGCTTAAAAGTCTAGTACCCACTGTAACATGAATATATATATATATATATAGGGTCAGACTCTCCAGTGCACTAGACTTTTAAGATTAAAAAACCCACGGGTCAGCGGGTCGACAGGACGGTCAATGGAGTAGCCCACGGGTTTTTTTAGGCTTAAAAGCTCAGTGTATTCGCCCAGTGCATTTACCCAGTGCACTGGAGAGCCTTTTCCTATATATATATATATATATATAAATTCACAGAATGACATGTTTGGACCCATTGCTTCTAATTTATAACTATATGGACTAAATTGATGCAATTGAAACTATAAAGAATAAAGAGAGCATTTTTGCTCACAAAAAAAATAGTACATCAATACTCATCCAAGCATCCCATTGGTCAATACAGTGGGACTCAGGATTAAATAACGGTCCTACTGCATTAGCCTATGAGATGCTTAATTGAACATTAATATACTATTTTTTGAGTGAGCAAAAGTATTTTCAAGAATAAAATAAGACAATAACCACTTCAGTGGAATTTTATATTTAACCTATTTTTAATGAAAACACATCATCCATGTGACGTTTTGGTTAGACAGATAAGCTATAAAGTTTTGTAATAAAGGAATTACTCATCTGACTCATTTTATATGTTCAATTTTAGGAATTCAATTTTAAAAGGTAATATTAATTATTGCATTAGCATATGTGAAAGTGTGAGAATAAATGTAGCATTCTAAATTTACCCTTTCTTGTTTTTTTATTTTTATTTTTATTTTTTTTATTTTTTATTTTTTATTTTCGATTGAATGTTTTGATTTAACAAGGATAAATTTGGAAGTAAACAAAAAATTGTCATCAAATGTTTTTAAAAGACAATTATTTTGTGACGGTCAAAATTATGCTATTTGACTCATTTTATGCGTTCATATTTAGAAATTCAATTTTAAAAGGTACATTAATAATTGCATTTGCATAAGTGAAAAGGGCGAGAATGAATGTAGTATTTCAATTTACCCTTTTTGTTTTGGGATAATTAAAATTCAGTCATGTGTCAGTAGAGTATTTAAAAATCAGTCATGTGCTTTTTGTAAATTAGAAATACATCAACTTTGGTGTTAAATCTCTAAAATACCCCTCCTTGTCTCTTCTCTCTCTTCTCACATGGCCACCACCACCACCACCACCGGCCACCGCCGCCACCACCACTGGCCACTGCCGCCGCCGACACCACCACCACCACAGTCCACCACCACTGGCCACCGCTGCCACTAAAGGGCCACCACCACCACCACCAGCCCCACCCCAACCTCTCTATCTCTTCTCTCTCTCTCTCTCTCTCTCTCTCTCTCTCTCTTCTCAAAGCCACCACCACCGCCACCACCACCACCAACCCAAACCCAAACTCAAACCCCAACCCCTCTATCTCTCTCTCTCTATATATATATACATGAGTATATATACATATCTAACATATGGCCACCACCATCCCAAGCTCTCTATATCTCTTATCTCTCTTCTTACCACCACCACCATCACGGGTCACCTCCGTCATCCACCACCGCCACTGCAGCAAAAAAAAAAATAGTTGCAGGATTTTGGAGCAACTCTCCAAACGGAAGGAGCAACCCACCAAATGTATCAGGAGCAACTCACCAAACGTATCGGGAGCAACTCACCAAACAGAATGAGAAAATCACCAAACGTGTTGCTCCTTACGTTTAGTGAGTTGCTCCCGATACGTTTGGTGAGTTGCTCCTTTCGTTTGGATAGTTGCTCCAACCTGTAATTTTTTTTTTTCCTTTTCTGCAATGGGGATGATGGATGAGGAAGATGGTCCTTTGTGGTGGTGGTGGTGGTGAGAAGAGAGATGAGAAATACAGAGAGGTTGGTGTTTGGGTTTGGTGGTGGTGGTGGTGGTGTTGGTGGTGGAGGTTGTTGTGAGAAGAGAGAGATGAGATCAAAGATAGAGCAGAGATAAAGAAGTTGGGGTGGTGGTGGTGGCTGCGGCGATCGGTGGTGGTAAGGAGCAACCCGTTTGGTGAGTTGCTCCTCATACTTTTGGTGAGTTGCTCCTGATATGTTTCGTGAGTTGCTCCTTACGTTTGGTGGGTTGCTCCGATACGTTTGGTGAGTTGCTCCTTACGTTTTATGAGTTGCTCCCAATACGTTTGGTGAGTTGCTCCCTACATTTGGTGAGTTGCTCCTTCCGTTTGGACAGCTGCTCCAAAATCCTGCAACTTTTTTTTTTTTTGGCTGCGGTGGCGGTGGTGGATGACGGAGGTGACCCGTGTTGGTGGTGAGAAGAGAGATAAGAGATACAGAGAGCTTGGGGTGGTGGTGGCCATATGTTAGATATGTATATATACTCATGTATATATATATATATAGAGAGAGAGGGGGGGAGGGGGGGGGGGGTTGGGGTTTGAGTTTGGGTTTAGGTGGTGGTGGTGGTGGTGGCTGTGAGAAGAGAGAGAGAGAGAGAGAGAGAGAGAGAGAGAGAGAGAGAGAGAGAGAGAGGAGATAGAGAGGTTGGGGTGGGGGTGGGGGTGGTGACCCTTTGGTGGCCACGGTGGCCAGTGGTGGTGGTGGCGGCGACAGTGGTGGCCAGTGGTGGCGGTGGTGGCGGTGCTGGTGGTGGTGGCGATGGTAGCTGCCGGTGGTGGTGGTGGTGGCGGTGGCTACCGGTGGTGGTGGGTGGTGGCCATGTGAGGAGAGAGAGAAAGGCCAAAGAGAGGGGGGTATTTTAGGCATTTTAGACAAAAAGTTGATGCATTTTTAATTTAGTGACTTTATATAGACTGAATTTTATTTTCAAAAAAGCACTTGACTGACTTTTAAATACTCTACTGAAAGTAGACTGAATTTTAATTATCCCTTTTGTTTTTTACTCTTGTTATTTTTTGTTGGATGTTTAATCAACATGGGTATAAATTTAGAAAGTAAACAAAAATTGTCATCAAATGTTTTCAACACGGTCAAAAAAGAAATGAATCAAATACAACAAAACGTTGTACTACTTACATAACTTGACCTACCACATCATTTGTGTGATGTAGTGATCTAAACAAATAAGTTAAAGTTCTGTAGAGAGAAATATTATGTAAATTTTTTTTTGATCACGAAATATTATGTAGTTATATTAAGCAAAAAAACTATGATGTGTTATATTAAGCTAAAGTTATTGTTTTTTTTTCTTTTCTACAATAATACTGTCATGAAAGACTTTTAGCCACATGATTTTTATTTGATTGATCTGGATCCCTACATCACTTATGTGTTGTGTTGGTCGAGAACCTCACAAGTGTGAAAATTTTTACAAAACGGTCACACCATGTTATAATGCTTATGTTGTGTGATATACAGGTCATATCCATCCATATATTGAAACATGTATTGTCATATTTGTCAAAAAATTAAAAGCTACCTCTAATATTTACTTTAAAGTAGGAGATAGTTATAAAACTAACTAATAACAAATGAAGAAAAAGAATTGGTGCGTCACACCGGTCGCGATCCCACGTGGGGACCGCCCCCCGCCTTCGGGAGCTATTGCGCCCGCCCCGAAGGCGGGGGGCAGTTCTCTCGTGGGATAGCGACCGCACCATATCAACATGCTATGGTATTCTGGTCATCCTATGTAATATCTTGTATTATTAATAAGTATTTATGCACAAAGATTCTATATACTTCCCTTTGATCATATTTAAAATTCTACCTTCGATCAATCGAAGTTCGTTCGAGCGATCGAACATTTTCAAAGTTCAAGCGATTGAACCCTGTTCGAGCGATCGAAACCCTACCGTTCTGAATTTATGACGTGGTCTCCACCACAATCGATCAAACTTTCTTCAATCGATCAAACCTGATCGATCTGCTCTCGAGCGATCGAACTCCATTCGATCGATCGAACATGCAATTATCAGAATTTCCAAGTTTCCCGCAAAAACGGTTGTCTTGCCCTCCCCACCCTTTATATATATGGTCGTGTTCGTGTGTGTGAGGGTTTGCTAAAGTTAAGAGTTAGAGAGAGTATGTGTATGCTTGTGTTTAGTTATATATATACACATACCTCTATATATATACACACTCATATATATATATACTTTCTGTCAAGGAGAAGAAGGAGAAGAACAAGAAAGAGGCAGAGAGAGAGAGAGAGAGAGAGAGAGAGAGAGAGAGAGACAAAAGAGACTGAGGCAGAGAATTAGAGAGAGAGAGGAATCGCCAGTAAAGCTCGGAAGCTAAAGCTTAGCCAAACGCGCCTTAGCAAATTTTGGTGAGTTTCAAACTCACCCAGTAGCTAGTTATGACGTGTTACATGTTTTGGACATTTAACTATAACCCAAACACCCCCTAACAGTTTCTGGACATTCACTGACAGAACCTGTAGAAGACGAAGTTCGATCGATCGAACTAAGTTCAATCGATCGAACCACACTAAATCTCAATCGATCAAAAAGACTTCAAGTGATTGAGACCTTTAACTTCATTCGATCGAGAGCACTTTGATCGATCGAGCATCACTTCCCTTCAAGCGATTGAGATGACTTCAATCGATCGAAACTAACAAAACATGGATATGTTCCTTAAGTTTATAATTCATAATGCGTTGTTGTGTAATCGTTGTTTCATGTTCCTATTCTGCGATATTTTGGATTATGGAGGTAATGGGATACGATAAGGAGATTGAGATAATATGGTGAGTAACGCAGTCAGGGTTGAAACGTTAGTAATAATATGATGCGAGGTTGGAGATGATAACAGTGGGTAGCATTGAGTAACTGGTGTTTGAGCTAGTGGGTTAATGGTTATTTGTGAGGTTACGTGAGTTGATATGATGATTCGCTCAAGTTGAATCCGACAAGTGAGTCAGAAGGATTTGACCAGGATTGTGGAAACTATGGGTGCACAGTACTCGCAAGAGTTCTTAAAAGCGGTAAACACTAAGAGTTCTTAAAATCGGTGAACAAGAGTAGTTGTGGCACGCCCATGGTTTGTATTTACCAGAGCTATGTATGTACGGTAATCGCAAGTGTTCTTAAAAGCAGTGAACAGTAAGAGTTCTTAAAAGCGGTGAACAAGAGTATGGGTACATCTGTAGAACAGTCATTATATGACAATGATGTATGGGTGCTCGCAAGAGTTTTTAAAAGCTATAAATAGTAAGAGTTCTTAAAAGCGGTGAACATGAGCACTAGTATGTCACGATGATATAATCAGTTCTAGATAATTAGTTGGGAATTGGTACAATCAGTCTTAGAGTTGGAAGATGTTGAGAATCAGTTAATAATGAGTAAGAATTAAAGAGCAAGATATTATTAGTACCACTGCTATATACTGTTCATAACAGGAGATTACGTTATTCCTATGAGACTGTGTTAGTTAGTTCTCACTCAGCTTTCAGTAAGCTGATGGCCTTTATTGCCTGGACATTCCCCGTCTAGACTACCCTGTCCCTAATAATGCAGGTGCTGGAACTTACGGTGATGGGTACTACCCGGGGTTGGATTATGTAGAGGATGGCCCCACTAATGTCGGTTATACTGGAGAGGAGCACTATGCTGACGACTATCCTTACGCCAGCTGAAGATCTGAAGATAGTTATATTTAGTTTATTTCTGTTGTTCTGTTGAACTCTATTTTGTTTAACGGGTACTTGAACATATGTTGTCTCTAGACCTGTTGTGATCCTGTGGACCATACTATGATGTTTGTAATAGATAGAACTATTTGATATTCAGTGGATTATGTTACTGTTCCTATTCATCTTGACTAGTACTGTGTGGTGTGGATAATTAGTGACTTTCACCTGTCATTCCCTATGGACCCAAAAAGGAAATTTATTTTTCTTTATTTTTGCTGCTCCGGGGTGTGACAGGATTTTTGGTATCAGAGCTCTAGGTTGTGATGCTTTCGTTTACTAATGATTCTACACCATCTGGTCCTAGCATTTTGAGATTTCTTGAGATGAGATATGAGTTTAAGATATGTTCGTCCACCTGACGATAGTTAGTTTCCTTTGCAGGTTAGCATTATGGATCCAGAGTTCTATAAGTTTGTACCTGATGCCTATAGAGGACACGTGATCTATGGGGATACCGTGGAACCAACTGATCCGGAGTTTTACCATGACCGCATACATCAGACAACTAGTAGATATCTAGAGGAGGATATGTTGAAGGCTCTTTATGTGACCAGGAAGACCCACCTTACAGAGATGCGCATGGATGCTTATCATTCAGCGAGGATTGGTAGGGATATTTACCAGGAGATTTTACGTTTGATCTAGAATAAGCTGGAGATGGACGCTATTGAGCTTCGAGCCATTCTTAGAGGATCTATCGAAGTAGCACCAGCATTAGCACCACTATCACTGGTACATGAGGTACCCATTCCAAAGCTATAGGAGCAGCTTGAGGAGCCAGAGTTACCAGAGGCCAAGCCGATAGTAGATGCTGACCTAGAGAAGGATCTCGTTGAGGACATCGAGCCAGTTGATGATGACAACGAGCCGGAGGATGACCCGGAGGAGCCAGAGTTTGAGCCAAAGGACCCAGTAGAGGGAGATGAGATTCTTGATGCACCAGTAGAGGTCGTTCCTAATGAAGGGTAGATGTACCAGAGATACTCGTAGAGTTTGATTTACCAACAAGACCTGTACTATATATGGCAGCCGAGTGGGTAGCAACGATGGTTGCACAGCCAGTTGGAGTTCCGATAGGATAGGCTGCATTAGCAGATGCTATTGCCCTAGTTAGAGATTTTACTGAGTTGATCGCCGATGTTGCCGAGCCAGCTTTCGATGTTGAGGATATGGAGGTTGACGACATGGTTGTCGAGGATTGGGATATTAGGGTGGTAGTAATAGGAGCAGCAACACCAGCTGAGGACGACCCACCTATAGAGATGGACATTATACTTGAGGATGAGGCACCAGCAGGATCAGATGCTGACAATCTTTGAGTCAGGATCTGCAGGGTTCAATTTTTGTTAGTTTTATATCATGACATGCTGTCCACCAGATTTTTGGAGCTTGAGAGATAGCTATTTGACCATAGCTTTGTATAGATGTTATCCTTTGTAGTATTATTGTAACTAGCTGACTTTAGCACTGTTGTAGCTTTGTTCCATGTAGTACACAATTTGACTAGTGTGTACTATATGGTACATCTTTTGATATATATATATATATATCCGAGCAGTACTTTTGGTATTGATTGTATATTTGATTGATATGTGTGGATTTATAGAACTGTTAGGTCTTATTGTTTTTCGCTCCATCTTGTTTTCGTTTCTGCGAGAAGACTTCCAGCTAATCTGTGGGTCTCTTGTAGATGACACTCGTCATCATTATGGTTAGACCAAGGAATCAAGCACGATTGGGAGCCCCTAATTCGGAGGGAATGGATCCAATGGGAGTTTTTGAAGCCTTCATGCAAAGGATGGAGCATGTGGGAGATACTTACAATCACTCCACACACCAGAGACTTGTTGCACCACCGCCACTGAGACAGACGGGCGATAAGCTACTAGCAAATTTTTGTGGTTTACGTCCCGAGAAATTTGATGGACTTATCGAACCCTAGAAAGTCGAACAGTGGATAAGGGAGATGGAATTAATCTTTGAAGCACTAGAGTGCAGCGAATAAGAGAAACGTCATCTTGCTACGTTTCAACTCACTTTTGCTACAGCAGATTGGTGGGAAGCGAAAAAAGCTATGATAGGAGCCGAAGCTACAAGGAGAATGCCTTAGGGGACATTCTGAGAAAGATTTTTAGAAAAGTATTTCCCAGAGGATGAGAGAGATCAACAAGAAAAGAATTTCTCAGTCTGGTTCAAAGAGGATGGACTGTTCGAGAGTACACAACACAGTTCGAGCGTCTATCTCATTTTGACCAGCATATGATAGACACTCCACAAAAGAAGGTGAAGAGATTTCACCAAGGACTGAATCCCCACCTCAGACATATGATGGTTGGTCATCTGAATCAGTCATTCGAAGGAATTGTTAGATTTGCTGCAGGATTGGAAAAAGACGTCTATCCAACACAACAACCACAGATAAATCGACCTCAGTCGTAAATAGGATTTCAACCACGGAATTTCCAGAACCAACCACCAAGGAATACTCAGAGTTGGAGACCTCAGGGAAAATTTAAAGGGAACAAGAAAACCTAGGAGGGAACCAGAAAGCCACAGTAGGCCAGCAGTATCGCTAACAAGGACCATAGCCACATGCATTGCTAACAGCCCCGTCAAGCAATAATGGAGGATGTTTTAACTGCGAAAAGCCAAGGCACATTGCCAAGTTCTGCACAGCCATTAGGGTTAACCACTGGATGGATGCTATCTGTCGAAATTATAACAAGTCGGGACATTTGAGCAAGGATTGTCGTGCGCCATGCGGAGGATACTATGGAGCACCTGTTCAGGGAATACAAGGACCCCAGATCAGACCAGGATGAATGCCATAATCCCAATAGAAGCAGGCTTTAATGCTGTTGAGCAGCAACACTTTGAAGGTACGCTTGTACTCTTTCATAGTTCAGTTAAAGCTTTATTCGATACTAGAGCTATGCTGTTAAGATTGTGCATCAGTTGGGTTTAGAGCCCCAGGCACTTGAGCCAACACTTAATGATGTGTCACCTTTGGGAGTGCCTATTAAGCTGGGTAAAGTATGTAAGGATTGTTCATTGACCTTGGGAGATAGGAATCTTCTAGAAGATTTAGTAGTTCTGTCGATGTCAGAGTTCGACATTATCCTAGGGATGGATTGGTTGACTAAGTATAATGCCAACCTGGATTGTCCTACTAGAATGATTGTATTTTCGATACAAGGAAGACCAGCGATCAGATTTCAGTGTCAGCCGATGAGCGATATGTTCTTGAAAAGTGGTTTAGCTATGATTTGTAGTAATAATACGGAACCAACAATGGATCAGATTCCTACCGTATGAGATTTTCAGGATGTATTCCAGGATATTAAAGGACTTCCACCGAAAAAAGAAATAGACTTTTGTGTGGAACTAGTACCTGGTACATTACCGATATCGAAGACTCCATATAGGATGGCACCAACTGAGATGTTGGAGTTGAATAAGCAAGTTCAGGAGCTTGAATATTTAGGTTTTGTTCGCCCGAGTACGTCACCTTGGGGAGCACCAATTTTATTTGTGAAGAAGGACGAAACACTTTGACTCTGTATAGACTACAGGGAGTTGAACAAGATTACGATCAAGAATAGATATCCGCTTCATTGGATAGATGACCTATTCGACCAGTTACAAGGATCCAAGATCTTTTCAAAGATTGATCTATGTTCGGGATATCATCAACTTTTGGTTCGACCAGAGGATGTGTCGAAGACTGCGTTCAGGACAAGATATGGGCATTACGAGTTTCTAGTTATGCCTTTTGGATTGACGAATGCACCAGCAGTATTCATGGATTTAATGAATAGGGTATTCAGACCATATCTGGATAAATTCAATATATTTTTCATTGATGACATCTTGATCTACTCAAAAACGGAGCAAGACCATAAGGGGCACTTACAAATTACCTTGCAGACGCATCGAGATAGCAAGTTGTATGCAAAGTTCATCAAGTGTGAATTTTGGATACACGAGGTTAAATTCTTGGGACATGTTATATCTCAAGATGGCATCTCTATGGACTCATCTAAGATTGATGCAGTCTTAAGCTAGAACAGACCGACTAATGCTACTAAAGTTAGAAGTTTTCTTGGTCTAGCAGAATATTATAGGAGATTTGTAGAAGGATTTTTCAAGATAGCAGGACCTTTGACAAATTTGACAAGGAAGGAGATGAAGTACGAATGGGCAGGCATGCATGAGGGTGCATTTTAGAAGTTATAGGAAAGATTGACTTCTGCACCAGTACTTGCGATACCTAAGAGTGGAGAAAGGTATGTGATCTACAGAGATGCATCGCACCAAGGACTTGGGTGTGTACTAATGCAAAACGGGAATGTGATTACTTACGAATCAAGACAATTTAAAGTACATCAGAAGAATTATCCTACGCATGATCAGGAGTTAACAACAATAGTGTTTGCATTAAAGATTTGGAGACACTATCTCTATGGAGAGAAGTTTGATCTATTTTTTGATCATAAGAGCTTGAAGTATTTGTTCTCTCAGAAGGAGTTGAACATGCGACAACGAAGATGAATGGAGTTACTCAAGGATTATGACTTTTCATTGCAACACCATCCAGGCAAAGCAAATGTCGTAGCAGATGCTTTGAGCCGTAAACCTCAACTAGTGATTGCTACATTACTAATTCGAGAATGGAGAGCATTGGAAATGTTAACTGAATTCGAGCTTCAACCAGTGGAACCAATGGAAAGACAGCATTTTAGGTGTCTTATGGTATAACCGACCTTGATTAGTGGTATCATAAAAGCTCAACAGACGACGTAAGATTTGAAGTTATGGTTCACCAAGATGTCAGCAAAAGAACCAGAGATCTGGAGTATCGGTACAGACAGAGCCTTACAATGTAAAGGTAGACTATGTGTACCTGATGAAGAAAATCTCTGGAAAGAAATATTGGATGAAGCACATAAATCACGGATGACTATTCATCCAGGAGGTACAAAGATGTATAAGGATATGAAGAGGAATTTCTGGTGGGAAGGAATGAAGAGAGAGGTAGCTGAGTATGTATCTCAGTGTCTTACTTGTAAATAAGTGAAGGCAGAACATCAAAACCACCTGGACTTCTACAGTCGTTACCCATTCCTTAATTTCCTTAATGGAAATGGAATACATTACTATAGACTTTGTGGTAGGATTGCCGAAGTCACAACAGAACCATGATGCTATTTAGGTAATCGCACATTTTATCGCCTATAGTATGACATATCCAGTAGAACGTTTGAGCTGAATGTATCTACAGCACGTTGTACGGTTATACGGTGTACCTATTTCTATAGTGTCAGATAGAGATTCACGCTTTACCGCAGAATTTTGGAAGAGTCTCCAAACAGCGATGAGAACAACACTAAGCTTGAGTTCAACTTTTCAGCCGCAGGCGGATGGTCAGATTGAACGAGTCAATCAAGTGATGGAAGGTATCCTACGCGCTTGCGTTATTGATTTTAAGAGTTTTTGGGAGACCCACCTACCTTTGATCAAATTCGCCTACAACAATAGTTAATATTCAAGCATAGGAATGGTGCCCTTCGAAGCTTTGTATGGAAGACCTTGCAGATCGCCGCTATGTTGGACTGAAATCGGAGATATTCAACTTCTTGGTCTAGAGATGGTACGAGAGACCAGCGAGAAGATTTAGATTGTACGTAAGAAGATTAAGACAACTCAGACATGACATAAGAGTTATGCTGACAAGCGACACAAAGACTTAAAGTTTGCCGTTAGATATCATGTGCTACTCAAGGTTTCACCTGTTCGAGGCATTGTCAGATTTGGTCAAAAGAGAGGCAAGCTATCATCGTGTTTCATTGGACCATTTTTGAGATTATAGAATGTGTTGGGAAGGTTGCTTATCGACTTGCGTTACCACCAAAGATGTCAGGAGTACACAACGCATTACACATCAGTATGCTGAGGAAATATGTTCACAACCCAGCACATAAGATCAACTTTGAGGATATTGAAGTCAACGACAACATTACATTCAACAAAGGACCCCGTACGAATTCTAGACTGTGGGATCAAGAAACTCAGGAATAAGGACATTCCATTAGTCAAGATTCAGTGGAAACATCGTGATGAAGGAGAAGCTTCGTGGGAGCTAGAGTCAGAGATGTGTGAGAAGTTTTCGTTTATATTTTAGACCTTGTATGTTTTTTATTTCGAGGACGAAATCCATAATGAATGGTGGATGATGTAATATCCTGTATTTTCAATAAGTATTTATGCACAAAGATTCTATATACTTCCCTTGATCATATTTAAAATTCTACCTTCGATCGATCGAAGTTCGTTCGAGCAATCGAGCATTTCCAAAGTTCAAGTGATCGAACCCTGTTCGAGCGATCGAAACCCTACCTACTTGAATTTATGATGTGGTCCCCGCTACAATCGATCAAGCTTTCTTCAATCGATCAAACCTGACTGATCTACTCTCGAGCGATCAAACTCCATTCGATCGATCGAACATGTAATTATCAGAATTTCTAGGTTTCCCACAAAGACAACTACCTGCCCTCCCCACGCTCTATATATATGGCCGTGTTCGTGTGTGTGAGCGTTTGCTGAACTTAAGAGTTAGAGAGAGAGAGTGTATGCTTGTGTTTAGTTATACATATACACATATCTCTATATATATACACACTCATAGATATATATACTTTCTGTCAATGAGAAGAAAGAGAAGAACAAGAAAGAGAGAGACACAGAAGAGACTGAGGCAGAGAAGAGAGAGATGAGCCGCCATTAAAGCTCAGAAGCTAAAGCTTAGCCAAACGCACCTTAGAAACTTTTGGTGAGTTCCAAACTCATTCAGTAGCTAGTTATGATGTGTTACATGTTTTGGACATTTAACTATAACCCAAACACCCCCTAACAGATTCTGGACGTTCACTGCTAGAACGTGTAGAAGACGAAGTTCGACCGATCGAACCACACTAAGTCTTAATCGATCGAAAAGACTTCAAGCGATTGAGACCTTTTACTTCAATCGATCGAGAACACTTCGATCTCGATTGAGCATCACTTCCCTTAAAGCGATTAAGATGACTTCAATCGATCGAAACTAGCAGAACATGGACATGTTCCTTAAATTTATAATTCATAATGTGTAATTGTGTAATCGTTGTTTCATGTTCCTATTATGCGATATTTTGGATAACGGAGGTAATGGGATACGATAAGGAGATTGAGATAATATGGTGAATAACGCAGTTAGGGTCGGAACGTTAGTAATAATATGATGCGAGGTTGGAGATGATAATAGTGGGTAGCATTAAGTAACTAGTGTTTGAGCCAGTGGGTTGAATCCGACAAGTGAGTCAGAAGGATTTGACCAGGATTGTGGAAACTATGGGTACACAGTACTCGCAAGAGTTCTTAAAAGCGGTAAACACTAAGAGTTCTTAAAAGCGGTGAACAAGAGTAGTTGTGGCATGCCCATGGTTTGTATTTACCAGAGCTATGTATGTACGGTAATCGCAAGTGTTCTTAAAAGCAGTGAACAGTAAGAGTTCTTAAAAGCGGTGAACAAGAGTATGGGTACATCTGTAGAACAATCGTTATATGAGAACGATGTATGGGTGCTCGCAAGAGTTTTTAAAAGCGGTGAATAGTAAGAGTTCTTAAAAGCGGTAAACAGGAGCACTAGTATGTCGCGATGATATAATCAGTTCTAGATAGTTAGTTAGGAATTGGTACAATCAGTCTTAGAGTTGGAAGATGTTGAGAATTAGTTAATAATGAGTAAGAATTAAAGAGAAAGATATTATTAGTACCACTGCTATATATTGTTCATAACGGGAGATTACGTTATTCTTATGAGACTGTGTTAGTTAGTGCTCACACTGACGACCTTAATTGCCTGGACAATCCCCGTCCAGACTACCCTGTCCCGAACAATGTAGGTGCTGGAACTTACGGTGATGGATACTACTCGGGGTTGGATTATGCAGAGGATGGCCCCACTAATGCCGGTTACATTTGAGAGGAGCACTATGATGACGAATATACTTACGCTAGCTGAAGATTTGAAGATAGTCATATTTAGTTTATTACTGTTGTTCTGTTGAACTCTGTTTTGTTTAACGGGTGCTTGGGCATATATTGTCTCCAGACCTGTTTTGATCCTGTAGACCACACTCTGATGTTTGTAATAGATAGAACTGTTTGATATTCAGTGGATTATGTTACTGTTCCTGTTTATCTTGACTAGTACTGTGTGGTGTGGATAATTAGTGACTTTCACCCATCATTTTCTATGGACCCAAAAAGAAAATTTATTTTTCTCTATTTTTACTGCTCCGGGGCGTGACATCCTAAAAAACTTTTCCACAATTAGAGGGTTGAACTTCAATTGGTTGCAAATTTACTTAATTGGGTTGTCCATTCAAAGAGCTAAATTTGACCTAAACTAATAGGCTTGAACTTTGCTTGGTCCAACCAATCAAAGTGTATAATTCATATCAACTTTTCTATAGAAAGCTAGGTGTAAAAATTTCTAGAAGTAACTGTTTAGAGTTTAAAGTCCAATTTGATTCTTAATTTATTAAAAAGTAGTCCCTCAATTATCGAGTTAAGTGAAATTTTACTTAATATTCATGTACGGGTTTAGTGAAATTTCACTTAATATTCATGTATAAAAGGGCAGCCCAGTGCACGAGGTTCTTACAATTGCGGGGTCTGGGGAGGGTGAGATGTATACAGCCTTACCCCTGCAAGTAGAGGTAAGTGAAATTAATATTTGTAAGTGAATCTTAATTGTCCTTAAAAATCTTTTTATAATGTCATTGTCACTGATTGCCTCTTTTAACTTTTGCTCACTAAAAATGGTTGGAATTCTGAACTCCAACGCTAGTGCATGTATATATCTTGGTCCCTCATTGCTTACATGTGCTGGTTGATCTGGGAAGGTAGAAATTTATGTTAGAAAATTGAGGTGTGAATGAGTATATAGCATTTAACGGCGTTTGTCTTGAAGTGTCAGGAATTAACGGCGTTTGTCCTGAAGCATTGGGAATTAATGGCGTTTATTCAAAAGCACTGGGAATTTTTTAGCTTTAGTTTTGAGAAAGTTTTAGAGGGGCATTCGACCGGTCGACCGGGTCATTTTAACCGGTCGAGCGAGCCCAAAACTGAAAAGTTGTGATTTTTCATGTCTCAACTTCGAATTTGAACGATGTATATCTATTCTATTGGTTTCTAAACGTGCATATACATACATAGACATGTTCTAAGGGTGTTGGGACACAACCGTTTGTGTAGAGACATGTCTCTTACCCTATAGACACCTATATATATTATACATGTATGTTAGTTAGTTAATGTAGATTTTCCATTTTTGAGTTTTTGTCCACAGTCTTTTCAGAGCAATTTATATACTCAAATTTTGCAGAAGTTAAAAGAGATTGTTGCCTCTACTAACTTATATCATAGTATCCTCAAGACAAAGACGTCATAGTCCACTTGCAATCATGTGTGGGTCGTAACTTTGTTTTCGGATAGCGTATTTAATACGTGCTCAATCTTTGAAGTTCCTTTTCCTGTATTTCATTGTTTCTTATCCATTTTTTGAGTACCCCAAAACCAACAATCGAAAACAAAGTTATATATATACTTGAAAGATGGTCGAAGAAACATCAACTATAGTAACAACCATTGTCAAGAACACCCATGCCGAGAAGCCTGAAAAGTTTAAGGGGGAAGACTTCAAAAGATGGCAAATGAAGATGCTATTTTATCTCACTACTCTCAACCTCGCACACATTCTACGTGAGGCAAAATCGGTAATTCCTACAGAAAAAGCCACCAAAGAACAAGAAGCCGCTTTGGAAGCATGGAATCACTCCGATTTCTTATGCCGCAATTATATCTTAAATGGGCTGGAGGATATTCTCTACAATGTTTATTCTATCTTTGAAAGTGCAAAGGAACTTTGGGTGCCTCTAGATAAGAAGTACAAAACGGAAGATGTGGGGACTAAGAAGTTCATTGTGGAAAGGTTTCTAGATTTCAAAATGGTGGATTCTATTCCGGTGGTTAAGCAATTAGAAGAGATACAAGTCATCATCAACCAAATTCATGTGGAAGGAATGACTATTAGTGAACCATTCCAAGTTGCATCAATCATTGAGAAGTTACCACCGTTGTTGAAGGAATTCAAGAGCTATCTAAATCACAAGTGCAAGGAATTGTCAATGGAAGATTTGGTAGTGCGTTTAAGGATAGCGAAAGACAACCGGAAAGGAGATAAGAGTGGGCTACAAGGATCTATTGAGTCTAAGGCAAATCTTGTTGAAGGTGAGTCTTTAAAGGTTAAAAATAAAAGTAATACTAAGGGAGAAAAAAGGAAGTCTATATACAATAATTCCAAGGACTCACAAATCCAAGAAAATCAAAGGGAATTGTTGGGTTTGTGGGATACCCGGGCATCGCGCAAGCGATTGTCGAAATAAGAAGGAATCTAATAGAGGGAACAAAAAGCCTAACCAAGCAAACATGATAGAGATCGACGATCTTGCAACGGTAGTCATGGAAACTTGTGTTGTGACCGACTCAAAGAGTTGGTGGATAGACACCGAGGCCACTAAGCATATTTGTGGAGATCAAAACATGTTTTCTACCTACACAAAGGTGGAAGGTGGTGAGAGGCTTTATATGGGAAATGCCGCGACTGCAACCATTGAAGGCAAAGGGAACGTGTTAATGAATTTCACATCCGGCAAAGAGATGGCTTTCCTAGATGTGCTACATGTGCCCGAAATTCGAAAGAATTTGATGTCGGGTCCTATGCTTAGCAAGAAAGGATTCAAGCTAGTCTTCGAATCCGATAAATTTGTATTAACTAAGGGTAGAATATTTATAGAGAAGGGTTATATGTGTGATGGGCTCTTCAAAGTCAATTGTACTCCTAAAACTAATATTAATGAGAATGAAATAAGTTCTTCTTATATTGTTGAGTTATGTAGTTTATGGCATTCTAGGCTTGGACATGTTAATTTCAAATATATGCATAAGATGATGAATTTAAGACTATTACCAAAATTTGAAATTGATAAAACTCATAAATGTGAAATATGTGTTGAATCTAAGTTTGCTAGAAAACCATTTAAATCCATAGATAGAACAAGTGAATTATTAGATTTAAAATTGATTCTCAAATGCTTTGTCACTTGCATCATATGCATTGGTATATGGTACTACCCACCACTGACATATTATGTGGTATAACAGTTAAAACATTTGAGAACTAAATTTGGAATTCAAATTTAGAAACATAGCTAGCATTACTCAAGTATGTTATGCAATGCCTACAAGCTAACGCCTACAAGCTAACCAATTCATCTTACTACATAACAAAGCAGTGTCAAAATTATGATAAATTATTCTATATGACTGTCGTACTCAATGATAGGCACGACTATTCGTGTGGAATCCTGGTGGAATTAATCCACATAACACTCAAATTATACGGGTGAGCGTGACTGACTGATCACATGAGATAATTTCTCCCAAATTACAACCACAACTTGCTCTAACAACCATATATCCTGGTTATGTCATTCGAAGTTCCATCATATATGGAGATGAAAAGGAACTAATTTATTTTCTTAAAGGTGAACCAGGCTGTGGTGGAAGCTAAAATAAAGGGAAGAAAGAAATGGGAAATGGGACTGAAATTCTTCAAGAACAAGATAACACACTCATATTTATGTAATGAAAAATGCTAAAAAGTATACCAATTTGGGACCCCTCAACGGTTTCCCTACTAATGTGTCAATAGCGATCGATTTTGAAGTAAAATTTAACTTGAAGTGCTTTTGTTTTCTAATTAAGGAAATCCAAATCAACAGATAAACTGTGTAGGTATCATAAACTGGTGTACCTAGCATTACTCTTATGAAATATCTACTAATAAAACGGAATTGTTATAGAGTACTGAATGAGCTATGCACACAAAAAAAAAAAAAAAAAAAAAGAAACAAACAAACCCACCCTAAATAGGAATATTTATAAGATTTGGAAACTGGATATTTCCTATGAATCTAGGAACAAAATGGCAACAAGAAAATAATATTTCAGAAAACAAAACTTTCATAAGATACCAAAAGCGAAGAATTATCTTATGTGGCAAAAGTGACGTGCCACTTTGATTTTTCTACTACTATGGGATCTACATAGAACTAACAAAATGCTTTAAATCGTAGTACTGGATTTCACACAAATAAGATAGTCACATGAGATAATTAATTTCTCTTCCACAATGCATTTTTTAGGCCTAAACTAACAAAAAATACTTGCATTGCAGGATAGTGGCGTGTTTAGTGGAGGGGAAAATATTGGCACAAGTGGTGGTGGTACTGGTACTGTAAAGAATGAGAGACTTGGATTGTCACTGTTGATTATATCAGGAGGTGGTGGTGGTGAAGGAACAAGTGGTGGTGGTGGTGAGAATACTAATGGGACTTCAGGTGGTGGTGGTGGCGAAGGGACTAATGGTGGCGGTGGCAGCAATGAAGGCGGTGGTGGTGATGGTACTCTTGGTCTTCTTCCACCATTACCTTTTTTTCTTCTAGTGGAACTTCTCTTGGGATCTTTTTCATTGCTATTTTGGTGTGTGTGGCTTGATTGAGTAGTTGTTGCTTCTGTATATGTTGAAATAATCATAAGCAATGCTAAAAGAGTGGCTATCACAAAGTTTGTTTTCATCTCTCTAGTTCTTTTTCTCTCTCTCTTTTTTATTTATTTTTTTTTTTTTATTGTAGTTGGTGTTAATATTGAAGACCTCAAGGATATGTATGTATATATATATATAGAGAGAGAAGTGTTAATAAGAGAGATCACTTTTGTGCATATCGTGTATGAGCAGTATAGTGATTTGTGGTCAGCGGAGCTAGAAATTTTGGTCAGGGGAGTCCTAGGATATAAGCGGGTGTCCACGAAGTAATTTTTTGCGGTGTATTTATATATCATTGGCGATTTTTGTAGGGTTTATTTATATATAATTGCGATTTTTTTTTTGGGATATATTTATAACATGAGTCTATTTGGTGACACATAAATATTTTATAGTGTCTTTTAAAATTCTAGGAGGGCCTATTTCTAAAACTAGGGGTGCTCACGAGTCGGGTTTGACCCTCATCCGTTCATCCATCCGAACATAGTCGGGTTTGCCCTCCTTCCATCCGTCATCCACTCGCTTTGTCAGGTGCACCCGACTCATCGGGTGGTCAAATGAGTCGGGTCGAGTCGGGTGAAACCCGACTATCTCATTTGTCTCAATCAAGCTTTTGTTTTACACATGACTTTGTCTTCATTTATTTATTTATTTTTTACTTTGAATCTTTTTGTCTACATAATCATGGACTAACCAAAGCTCTGACAAAACAAAAAATAAAAACATAGTCATGTGCTAGTTTGATGGTTTTAATGTTTTTATATCTCCGCTAGTGACATATATATTTTATTGATACAAGAATATAACATATATATATTTAAAGACTATATAATACATAGTACATATACTGATATAAGTCTATTACATATATATATATATATATTAAAGACTATATAATACATAATGCATGTATTGATATAAACATATTACATATATATTTTAAAAAAAAATTAAGTGTGTTTCGAGTCGGATCGGGTGAATCGGGTTTTCATCACCTAGATCAGTGTCTCCACCCGAAACTGTCGGGTTTCCACCCCCAAGATCCGTGACTCCACCCACATTGTTTAAAAACCAATAAAAAGACTACAGGTGAGTCGGGTGAGCGGGTATTTTGAGTAGCCCTATCTAAAACGCATAAAATTCTCACACTAAAAGTGTAATTTTCAAAATTTTAGGAGCCTTTCTTTTTGAATTGTATATATTTATATATCAATATATATATAGTTGATGGTACTAAATTAGACCTTAGACCCCTTATGGAAGGCCTAAACATAAGTTGAGGGGGGCCTAAATATAAAATACTTAAAAAAAATTAAAATAAAATTTTAATTCTCAAAATCTCACGAGAGAGGGGCGCAGGAGCCCCCTCGTCCCTTATTGCCTTCGCCAGTATTTGTGGTGCCTGCATTACGAGGGGCTATTTGATACTTTGTAGCCAATAAAATTCAATCTTTTAATAAAATCATAATCTTGAGGTCCATCACCTGTCACGTGGTACCCATTCTGTACCAAGAAATTGAAATTTCTATGATGGATGGCATGAAATGGCCCATGGACCGACATCATCACTCTCCCTCTCGTGCACGAGCAGTTATTGCATATAGTTACTGGTTTAAGCCACGCAGTGGACCAACAAAAGATTGCTATGTGACCGTATACAAATTTTTTTATTTCCCATTAACCAACCAGTACTTTGGCACACGTAACACAGAGCTTTTCTGCAATAAATACTACGTCACTAAATTAGGCTTGGGCGCAGGTTGCAGCTGAAGGGCTGAAGGAACGGGTTGAGAGGGAAAGATAAATGCATGCCTAGTTTTATGTGCCATTTTAGTTTTGCACAACCTTAAATGACATGATGCATATGAATAAAAAAAAACAAGTATATATGCATGTGTAGGGAAATGCATTATATCTTAGGACATGTTTGGAAATGATGCAAAATGAAATCAGTTTTGGGCAAAGTCTCATTTTTTTACTTGTCTCTTATAAAAATTAATATTATATTGGTTTGATTAAAAAAAAAAAAAAAATTCTTGAGGCATTTTGAAGCTAGACATATATTTTTATGTAATTAAAAGTAACATCAACACGGAATTATATAAAATTGGTTCTTCTTGGCATAGCCTCTCTCTTTCCAGTAGGAAGGGAGAGGGTTCGAAGCACCATAGGGGATTTTAGTTACTTGTCCCCCAATTATTCTTCAGTCGGAATGAGTGGCCCTTGTTGGGCTTTGCTGTGGATCAGTGTGGGGCTTTGGGGTTGGGTTGAGACTGGGATGTGTGTGAGTGTGGGGTGTGTGTGTATCCAGTCCGAATCCAAATAACTATAAAAAAAAAAAAAATTCAATTCTTGTTATACCGAAACAGTGTCTCAAGATACTAAGATTGCATTCGTAATAAATATTTATGAAGAGGACATAAAACGACCATGCAACTATGTATGTATACAATTTAGCATGACTGCATGATCATAAACATCTTAATTATCAAGTTGTGTCAACTATCAACACTATTATACCCTTTTCAGAAGTTAGAAAAGAAATCTTTAATTATAATAATCAGAATATCACAAAAAGTATCATGTTCAAAGAATATTAATTCAACCATTGAGCTTGAGTTTTGAAGAGTTAAGAGAAAGTGTTGTAAATGAAGGAGAAGTGAAACGTGCGGAAGATAGGATAAATTTTTAGGCACTTTCAATGTACCAACGTGGCCTGCCGATGATTACTTGAGTACAAGCCGCACCTAGGACCCCACATATATCTATATATCTACTCTATATAATAAGAAGACAGCCACATTTAACAAGCACGTAAAAAAATATGAACTTCCTCTTTTGCCTTTCATTATATCATAATTACTCATATATCTATCCATACATCGTAAGGATATATTGATTTGTGTGAGGGTATATATGTCATTTTGGACAAATAATTACATTCAAGTCAGCTTTTGAAATTTTATTTAATATAATAATGAGGTTTTAATCAACAATCTTGTTTAATTACATTTGGGTCAACAATTTTTGGGAGATTTATTATTGACTTCAAAAAAAGCCAACAAAAGTGGCTATTTTGGTGTCTATTTAGAAATTGGTCACTAATATTTACAATTTGGTCAACTTCTTCTCTCAAATGAGGTTTCAATCAACAATTTGTGTCTAATTAAATTTGGATCAATAATTTTTGGGATATTTATTATTCACTTCATAAAAAGTCAAAAAAATGACTATTTAGTGGTTATTTAGGAATTGGTTACTAATATTTCCAATTTGCTCAACTTCTTCTCTCAAATTTAGGATTCATATATTGTAATATGTGTAATTGCATTTAGGTCAGCAAGTTTTGGGATATTTATTATTCACTTTAAAAAAATTTAAAAAGTGGCTATTTTAGTGACTATTTAGTAATTGGTCACTAATTTCATATTTTGGTCAAATTCTTCTCTAAAAATTAAGTTTGGTATATCTAAATGTCAAATAAAGTGGTTATTTTAGTAGCTATTATGAATTGATCACTAATATTTACATTTTGGTCAACTTCTTCCCTCAAATTCAGGATTTATAGATTGTATTCGAATATCAATTAAAGCCTACAAACACGTTCATGCCATTTTTTTAGAGGAAATACCCTACTTGTGTCATATATTTTTAGTGGCGCTTTATTAGTTACCTTTACTACTCATGTATATATAAGATAGTCATAATTATCAACTTCTTCCGTCAGAAGAGTTTTAGATTAAATAGTTACATTTACAATTTCTTATTTAACTGTTTTAACATCTTATTACCTCTAATGTCAAGATTAATACACAAAATATCTAGGAATACAACTATCCGACGGGCACGTGCCTTGCACGTGCACCCACACTAGTATATATATAAATTTTAGGCACTTTCAATGTACAAACGGGGCCGATGATTACTTGTAGGGCTGTTCAAAAATACCCGAAAACCGAACCGACCGACCGGACCGAACCGAACCGGACCGAAAATATAGGGTGAGTGGAGGGAACGGTCGGTGGTCGGTTTTGTGTGAGGTAAAACCGATCAATCGGTTCGGTGGACGGTTTGAGAAATGGAAGACCGATCCCGACCGAACCGACCGATCTATGTATACATATATATATATATATACTTGCAATTCCATATCTATATAGAAATCACACTCATAAATGAGAAATGAAAACTCTGCCAAAAGTAGCCGTTTCTCTGGCTCTCTTCCCAAGACTGCTTGTCCTGAGGGTCATAGCTGATAGCTCTAAAGTGTTTTTTTTTTTTATCTTCAATTACAGTGGCATTTTGATTTTTGTGCGTCAGTTGGTACGGAGTAGTGTGGAGTAAATAGTTGGGTTTGCTGTTTATTTAGACATAAAGTAAAGTAAATAGTAAATACTACTATTAAAGTGGATTGAACCTATATATTAATATAATATACAATTCAAATGGGTTTGTGGTCTGTCACTATCCCAAAAAAATTTCAACGCATGGAAACTTGGGCATTTGGGAATGAGTGTTTCTCTCTCATCTCTTTTCTATTCTCCATTTCTCCCAATTTCAAAGCCTCCTCATCTCCCTTTCTCTCTCTATAATTTGAGAGCTAAACTAAACCATATCCTAGCACCTCCCTTTCACCCTTTACAACTTGAGAACCCTCGACACCCTCTTCTCGATCCACCATCTCCACCACAACGATCAGTCACCGCCATAACGGATCAACGATCCCCACCACGATCAACCACTGCCAAGTTGAAATGACGATTCCTCTCTCTCTAGATCTGTGGAATTTGGAGTTTTGGCTGTTTTTGCATACAAACCCCATCCGATTTTTTCTATTTATCTTTGCATTTTGCAATTTTACTCTCTGCCTCTCTCTAAAACTAAAACTTTCTTTTTTGTAGCCTACCCCGACCAAACCGACCGCCCGACCGAACCCGATGAAACCGAACCAGACCGAAACCGAACTGAGTTTGGTCAGTTTCGGTCCTCACTCTGACCACCCCGAAAGCTTCGGTTCGGTCCGTAATTGTCCCTGCACCCCGATCGAACCCGACCGAGTACACTGCTAATTACTTGAGTACGAGTCACACTTAGACCCCCACATATATATATATATATACAAAAATTCTCTAAAGAGGACCACCTCTCTTTATTAAAGAGAGGACCTCTGTTTTGGCCGTTGGATTGTGTTTAAAAACTTTGAAATGACAAAATTGCCATTAATGAAAACACGATCCGACGGCCAAAACAGAGGTCCTTTCTTTAATAAAGAAAGGGCGCCCTCTTTATAGCCTGACTGTATATATATATATATATATGTGGGTGGATAACGAGATGAACAACTTTCTTGAATGTGTTGACCGTTGATTGTCGCAATAATACTAAGAACAAAGTTTTATTTTCGTTGATTCTCCAAGAATATTGAGAATAGACTTTCTCATTTTTTATTAATTCTTAAACAAGAATGCCAAAAAAGAAAGGCCTCAAAGTATAGTTGATTCTTCGTGATACCAAAAACTGTTGGGCAAGAAAGATAAAACTCTCAATAACTTTTACTTAATTAACTCAAACTCCTTCCATAAGGCTTACAAGTCTTTATATAATGAGAGTTGAGAAGCCTTAAACCCCTTTTTAGCCAAATAAAAAAGAGAAACCTTATGCCACTATTAGGTAGCCCGTGTTCTTATGGATGTGATTAATGCTATGTTTCTCAAATTAATATCTCAAATTTAGTTCTCAAATACTTTAACAGTCGTACCATAAGTTGCAACAGTGGTCAGTGGATATAACATATATACCACTGCATGTTATACAACTTTCAAAGCATGTGGAAATGATTTAAACTTGGGAAGCACAGTTCTTTCCAAATTTTATTTTCAAATATGCTTTAACAGTTATACCACATGTAGTGGCAACGGGCGGTGCTACTCTATATCACTGTATATGATACAACTGTTAATGCAATATTTATGAACGTCGTGGCAACGGATGGTGGTACTATATACCACAACATGTGATACAACTGTTCAAGGCACATAGGAACCAAGGTTTGTAATATCGCAAATGCTTCAACCAAATAGATGTGGTAGTGGGACCTCCTTCAATAATGGTAGGAGTACCACTCCAACATTCTTTAATCAAAATTAAGTGAGTTTACTGTCACATATATTTTAAAAATATTTAGGGTATAAAATTTTAGAAACATAGCATTACTACTTCAACGCGTACACCAAGAGCAAGAATTTTTATGTATGAACTCATGAAAAATCAATTTGCCCTTAAAATAAAGGGAGAGAATGCTTTGGACGCGCGGCACTTGTAGAGTATATGGTAGTAGTTCTCTAAGCAAGTACTCAAACATTTATATATATACAACTATATATTTATACATCTCTCATTTACTATACAGAACCATGCTAGAGGACACTTCACTGATCAATCACAAAATTGTTCCATATTGGACCAAGCTCCATATAGAACAATTTCCAGAATACTTTTCAATGTCCAATAATTAATATCAACTCCTATTCCAAAGTCTTGTAGTAGTACTCTTCAAAAACATGGACACTGTCTTTGAAAGATTCAGCAAGTATTTTATATGTATAGGAAACTATATATATAAACGTGTATAATCAAATTCTTTTGTACACATTAAAAGCTACAAAATTTCCACCAAGTGGAATGATAAAAACTAGCTAAAGCATGTTTTGCAATACATACCAACATGTGAAACATACAAATGAAGTACTCCAAAATCATTTTAAAAGCATTCCGATGTCCAAAAAACTTGACCTATTCCAATAGGTCACTTGCCATCCTGGTTTTGAATGGATCTTAACCCTGAAGAAATCCATAAAATTTTTATTATTGACCATGTGTAAATGTACATATATACTCACATATGTATATTTATAGAAAAATAATGAATTCTTGTGAAACTAGTGTATTTGTGATGTTCATACCTCATCAATTGCTACTTTTGATTTGTGGATTTAGAAAGAAAAAAAAAACAAAAATGAGAATAACATAAAAATGAGAAAGAATACTGAACTAGTGTTTTCCCGAGTGTTTTTCACTGTATATGCTTTAGAAAATTAAAGTTCTCAATCACTTTACTTTCTGTTTCCTTTTTCTTTCATATTTCTCTCATTCTTTTCCTCATAAACCAAATAAGAAAAGTGTTTTCCAATGTTTTACTTTCCTTTGTCTTACTAAATTCATAAATCAAATAGAGCACTAACAGATTAACTCCACAAGCACCACAAAATATAAAAACATCTATTGTGACATATATTCCAATCTCAATTTTCCTACGGAAAACATTTTTCCGTAGTGTTTTGCTCTATAGTTGAATATAACACTAGAAATAGTAAATTTCAAAACACAATAAGATTAATTCAAGAAAAGAGGAAGGAAGTGACTCGAAAATTTTTAAAACAACTTCAATTTCTATTTTCTCATATTGTCTTTTCCATCTCATTTTCCCCACAGTTTTTCTTATTAACCAAGCAAAGGATTAAAGTTTTTCCTTATGTTTTCTTTTCTTTTCCCTTACTAAATCAATGAACCAAACAGAGCATCAAAGATTACTTGTCCAAAAAAAAAAAAAAAGTGTTAAAGACTAGGGAGGTGATTATATGTCTGTCATAGCAATACACATCAAACGGTCGTTGTCCTATTCTGTCTCAATTGGAACATAGTTGTAACGACATCATCAATGCTTCAAATAAAACAAGCCATAAAAAAAACAACCTTTTTAATTTCATAGATGTATGTATTACGGAGTATATACTCCCATATATATATATATATATATATGCATTTTCATTAGTATAAGCCACAACCTCTCATGGATATTCCCAGACACCCCAAGAGAAATCCAGCTACTTAAACATACACAAATTAACAGAGAGAAAACCATGGCCTTATCAAGCTGGATCTGCACTAACAACACGAAAAACATGCTCGTAAAGATCGTACACCCCGGTGGCCACGTGGAGCTCCACGATAGGCCGATCCTCGCGGCCGAGATCATGGTTCGGAACCCAAGATGTCGCATCACGCACCCCAACATCTTCCAAAAGCCTTGGGCTCTAGTATCCCCAGAAACAACGTTAATGCCCGGTCAAAAATTTTATCTAGTACCAATAACCACCATTAGAAAGCTCCAGCGCCTATCCTTAAAACACTCTCCTCATCTAGCTTCCCAAGAGATCGAAACCGATGAAAGTAGTCACAAAGATGTGGGAGAGGCAAAAAATGATGGGTTGGTTTCAAATTGTTGGTTGTTTAAGAATTATAAGAACAGTCGAAACGAGGGAAAAAGAGTACTAGACTCTAAAGATGGGTGTTCTTCAGAGGAAAATTGCTTTCAATGCTTGCTTACAGGGATGAAGATTAAAGGTGGTAATGATGACTCAAATGAGAGACCAAGCTCATCAAGTAGCTTGGGATCTTCTGATACAAGAGAGCTTAAAGAAAAAGGAGTGTCTCCCAAGAGACTCACATCATTTGATGATCATTGGCAACCGGGTCTAGAGAGCGTCACTGAAGAATAAATTATATATATATATATATATATATTTATGTATATATGCAACCTTTTATTTGGAATCATAATCACACACTGGGGGGTCTTTATTCATGGGGTCTTAATTTATGCACATTTTTATGTAAGGATCATTGAATTTTTGTGTATTGTTGAAATTTTAGTGTGTGCGCGCAACACAATAAAGGCCGGTCCTGGTGGTTGATCAACTGTATTTATCATTGAATTATGTTGTACTTAAAATATTTTCTTGGTATACCATTTTCTTATTCCATAACACAATCTGATTCTGCTGTAGGAATAAGAGTTTTTTTTTTTTTTAATAGCTTTTTTTTTATTTTATTTTTAACAGCAGTAAATTGTGGCTTCTAATTTAAGCTGTTTATTTTAAGCTTTAAAGTAGAACAGGATTTTGCAAAAATTTCACAATTTTTGCCAAAGAGATTCAAATCCTTGAACAATTCCAGATAAGCGATTATTGATATCCAAAATAAGCAAAATCCAAACGTGCTCTTAGTTGTGCCAATCACACACTCTCAATAAATCTATATTGCCCCGAATGCTATACACCTCTTTCTTAGAAATTTCCTCCATATTTTAACCTCTATAACACTAACATTAGCCCCAAATTTCATCTTGTATTATTCATTTGACCACTTTTCCATCATCAGTCACAACGAATGAAATCCCCCAACCCTGATATCAGAGTCCAGGTTACAACATCTCGGCTCAACAGCCACAACAGCCACAGGGAAGAGATTGATCGATGGTTTGCCGATCAAAGGCCCGATGTGTGAGGGGGAGATTGTTGGGGTTTTCCACATCGGATGTGGAAGGGGCTAGTGGTTGGTTTAAAAGTATGAAGAAAAGCCTCACCTCATAAGCTAGCTTTTGGGGTTGAGAAGACCCAAGACCACCTATGATTGAGAGTTTAGGAGAAAAAGAAAAGAAGAGAGTCATAAGTGAGAAGAGAAAAGAAAAGAAGAGAAATAATGTTGTTTTCTTTCATCTTGATTAATTGGAAGTTGATGAGGAGAGAAGAGAAAATAACTTTCTTTCCCTTTGTTTGCAAGTTAAGAAAAAAGGAAAAGAAAAGAAAATAAAGTTACCATTCTACTCATCAAGCCACACAATCACGCCATACACAGGTCATACTCATAACACTCACGCCATACATACCTAGGAAAGCAAATTGGCAATGGAAGGTCTGGTCGTCACTGGTTTTCTAAGCTGTGTTTTGTTTTAATTTTTATAATGTACGTATGTGCATTATAATACAAGTCATAGGACTTAGATGGAATTATAATTAGGTAAGACTAAACTAGAATTTTATAGTGGGTATTAGGAAATATTAATTAATCCCCACTTTCTTTTCTCTCATTTTCTTCCCATTTTGGAAAGAAAGAAATTGAAAGAAAGTGGGAGTTAATATTCTCTCCCTTTCTCTCATTTTCTCTCCTCATTAAAACTCGCAATCGAGAGACTTTCTCTCCCTTTCTCTTCTTTTCTCTTTTTTTAAACTCCTAATCATAGCGCAAAAGCTAGCTTATGAGGTGAGGCTTTCCTTCATACTTATAAACTGACCACCAACCCTTCCATATCCGATGTGAGAAACCCCAACACTTTCTTGGTTGCACTAGTTTGATTACTTTCCCCTTCTTCGTCTCTCTTCTTCATCTCTCTTCATGGTTAACATGTATGTACAAGGATTCTCAACTCCCCTTCCCAATTTTTTCTCCTCCCCCTCCAACACACACACACACACACACACTTACTTCGTCAAAAGAGTTTCTTATTTTTGCCCCTTGTATGATACTAGATTCCCATTTAGAACTTCACAGTCAAACGCATTCCCTTCTCCCTCTTCTTGCCTCCCTATCCATACCTTTCACTATACCACATGACCTTATTGTTCAGATTTACAACCCACCTATTTCTTGATCAACACCATCCCCAATCCATTTCCAGTTCCAACTACCATGCGCGTTTTGATAAAAGAATGTTGAGAGTGTAAATGCTTACAAGACTTAAAAAGTTATGCCTCCCTAACAACTCAAGCTTTTAGATTAGATGTGTAGATAATATGCACGCAAGCATATGAGTCGGGTATAGGTTCGTTACCTAGCAGAATAGCCCGACGGATCGCCGAATGGTGTTGTTACGAGCCCGGCGTCTTCACCCACGAACTGCTGCTCCATATTGCCTCCGTGTACTCTCTTATGCATCGCCTAGGTCATAGAGGACGCTTCTTGAGCCATCCCCATGATAGTCACGCGCTAAATCCCAAACTCCTTGGTGATTAGCTACAGAGAGAAACCATGAGAGAGAGAGAGAGAGAGAGAGAGAGAGAGAGAGAGACTAATGTGAGGGAGAGAGGGAGGTTGCTGAAAGTCTATCTCATTAGGTCTTTCCATGTGATATATATGCATATATATATATATGTTGCGAATATGACCTGTAACACACACAATGCAAACGCACACAGAAACAATAAACAGACAAACCACGACACCAGATATACCCTGTGGTTCGGCCAAATTGCCTACGTCCACAGCCTCTCACACCAGTTCACTATATTCAAGAAACAGGGTTACAGAGTTTTTTCTCAAAGAACGCAGCTCTCAACATACTGCGGCTGCATATAGAAGGGATAATATATCCCACTAGGGTTACACTGAAAATTACTAAAATACCCTTGGCCCGCCCCCCGAACCCCCGGTATCAGAATGGATCAGACTTCACAAACCCAACAATCTCCCACTTGAAGACTGATCTGAGTGAGAAAGAAACTGCTGTCACCTCCATCGAAAACAAATAATGCCGGTGTGAGAAATCATTGTCTTCTAGTCTTGAAGACAAATAGAAGCTGAACATTTCTTCAGCTTCTCCACAGTGACCACCTTGGTAAACATATCTGCAGGATTATTGTTTGTATGAATTTTCTCCAAAGTGAACTGCCCATCCTCCAAAAGTGAGCGAATAAAATGGTACTTGATGTCGATGTGCTTGGTTCTCGAGTGAAAAGCTGAATTCTTTGCAAGATGAATTGCACTTTGACTATCACTGAACAACTGAGAACCCCCCTCTTGTTCCTTACCAATTTCTTTCATGAAATTCCTCAACCATACCATTTCTTTGCAAGCCTCAGTAGCTGCCACATACTCTGCCTCTGTCGTGGAGATGGTTACAATTTTCTGTAGCCTAGAGACCCAACTGACTGCTGCACTGCCCAAAGTAAACACATACCCTGTAGTGCTCTTTCTGCTGTCAATATCCCCTGCTAAATCTGAATCCACATAGCCCTGAATACAAATGTCTGAACCATCATAACATAATACCACATCTTTAGTGCCTCTAAGGTACCTCAGAATCCACTTAACACCTTCCCAATGCTCCTTGCCTGGATCTGCCATAAATCTGCTCACTACTCCCACTGCATGAGCAATGTCTGGCCTTGTACAGACCATAGCATACATCAAGCTGCCTACTGCTGATGCGTAAGGTACTCTAGCCATGTACTTACGGTCTTCATCTGTGACTGCTGCTTGATCTTTGGAAAGTCTGAAGTGACTTGCCAAAGGAGTGCTAACTGGTTTAGCATTTTCCATGTTAAACCTTTTCAGAACCTTATCCACATATTCTGCCTGTGATAGTTCCAACTTCTTGTTTACCCTCTCCCTGCTGATTCTCATATATCCCAAGAATTTTCTTCGCATTTCCCAAATCCTTCATAGCAAATTCCTTGGACAACTGTGCCTTGAGATTTGAAATCTCTTCCATGCTTGATCCTGCAACAAGCATATCATCTACATACAAAAGCAATATAAGATACGATGTAGAAAGCTTCTTAAAATAACAGCAATGGTCTGAATGACATCTAGTAAAACCAGCTTTTGCCATAAAAGTGTCAAACCTTCTATACCACTGCCTTGGGGCCTGTTTCAACCCATATAGACTCTTCTTAAGCTTACATACCAAATTCTCTTTCCCTTTCACCACATAGCCTTGTGGTTGATGCATATAAATGTCCTCATCCAAATCACCATGGAGGAAGGCGGTTTTGACGTCCAATTGTTCCAAGTGCAAGTTCTCAGCTGCTACAATACTTAGCACAGATTTGATAATAGAAATTTTAACAACAGGAGAAAAAATTTCTGTGTAGTCAATACCTGGTTTTTGCTGAAACCCTTTTACTACCAACCTTGCCTTGTACCGATTGCTCCCATCAGATTCTTCCTTTATTCTATATACCCATTTGTTGTGCAAAGCTGACTTCCCCTTTGGCAACTGGACAAGATCCCACGTCTGGTTTGATGAAAGAGAATACATCTCATCATCCATGGCATGCTCCCAATTCTCCCTAGTCTCAACCTGTAAAGCTTACTCAAAACATTCTGGTTCACCACAATCAGTTAATAACAAAAAATTCATTGAAGGTGAATAGCGCATTACAGGCTTACTAACTCTAGTAGACTTCCTCAGAGGGGGAGTTTGTGGTTCTTCCTGCGGTGTAGGTTGTATGTTCACATCTTGGGTCTTCAAAACATTCTTATCTGAAATCTCCTCAAACTCTACAAAATCTGAATTTTCAGTATTCTCCTTTTGATGACCAAGTCTATCTTTGTACAAAACAGACTCATTGAACACTACATCCATACTCCTCACTGTTTTCTATTTTTCAAAGTCCCACAGTCTATACCCATAACTATCAGTGCCATAGCCAATGAAGTAACACTTCCTAGACTTAGGATCATGCTTACCCCTATTCTCAGGTTCAACGTGTACATAAGCAGTGCAACCAAAAATGCGAAGATGAGATAGATTTACCTCTTTTCCAGTCCAAGACTCTTCTGGCAAACCACAATTCAAAGTAACTGAAGGTTCCCTGTTGATCAAATACACGGCAGTGTTAACTGCATCAGCCCATAATTGCTTAGGTAGCCCAGCATTTATTCTCATGCTCCTTGCACGCTCTAGGATTGTCCTATTCATGCGCTCAGCCACTCCATTCTGCCTTGGCTTCCTCGGGATTGTTTTCAGTCTTCTAATGCCATTTGCAGCACAATATGACTCAAATTCATCATCACAGTACTCACCACCATTATCGGACTTGAGACACTTTAGCTTTAACCCCGTCTCATTTTCAACCAAAGCTTTCCAATTCTTGAAAGTACCAAACACATCAGATTTATGCTTTATGAAATACACCCACAATTTTCTAGTAGCATCATCTATGAAAGTGACAAAATAGCGAGAGCCACCCAGAGAAGGTACCTTAGATGGTCCCCATACATCAGTATGGACCAATTCCAATCGTTCTGATTTTGGAGTCCTTGCCACCTTGGTAAAACTGACTTTCTTCTGTTTTCCCAAAATGCAATCTTCACAAAAGCCCAGATCAAGATACTTCAACCCGGGTAGTTTCCCTTCCTTCATCATCACCTTCATTCCTTTCTCACTCATGTGACCAAGTCTTCTATGCCATGTACTAGCATCAATCCCAGAAGATGCCACTGTTATGCTACTGTAGGTACCCGAGGAGACATAGAGGGTGCCTTCTTTCTTACCACGAGCCAAAACCATGGCCCCTTTGCTCATCTTCCAAGAATCTGCAGTGAATGACGTAACCACTCCAGTTCCTGACAACTGCCCAACCGAAATCAAGTTCCTTGTCAGATTAGGCACATGTCTGACATCCTTCAAATTTAACACTGTCCCATTGGTTTGAGTAATCTGCACATCATCCTTCCCAACAATATTGCAGGCCTCGTCATCACCTAAATAGACTTTTCCAAAATTTCCCTGCACATAATTCTGAAGGACATCCATGCGTGGGGTGGCATGGAATGAAGCTCCCGAGTCTACAATCCATGACTCACTGTGAGAATCTGCTACACAAATCAAGGCATCACTATCCTCATCTTCAGCAATGTTAGCGGTGTTCCTACCCCCTTGATTGTTGCCATTCTGCTGCTTTCTCGGATTTTTGCAATCTCTCTTGTAGTGCCCTTTTTCACCACAATCCCAGCATTCAGCTGATTTCTTATCACGTCCGCGAGATTTTGATCTCCCTTGTCTTGATTTTGATCTCCCACGAGAACCATTGTTCCAATTTTTGTTGTTGCCCCTGTTCAATTTTCTGCCTCTTTCTTCTGCATTCAATGCTGAACCAGAAGTTGAGTCTTCCCCTGAAGATCTCCTACGAGCTTCTTCTCCCAAAACAAATCCAGCCACATCTTCGAATTTTAGCACCGAGGACCCGGATGAATTGCTTACTGCCACGACCAGTCCATTCCAATTGTCTGGCAAACTTGACAGAAGTAATAAGGCTTTTACCTCATCATCAAATACAATTTTCACAGACTCCAATTGGATCGTTATGGTATTGAACTCGTTTAAATGTTCGGCAACGATAGCATCATCTGCCATCTTTAGATTGAACAACTTCTTCATCAAATAGACTTTATTGGATGCAGAGGGCTTTTCGTACATCTTCTCTAGGGCTGCAAACAACCCTGCTGTCGTCTTCTCCTTCGCAATGTTCGAAGCAACCGATGGTGACAAACTCAATCGTACGGTTCCTAGGGCTTTACGATCTAGTACAACCCAATCTTCGTCTTTCATATCTGCTGGTTTCGTGCCTTCGATAGGTAGGTATAGATCCTTCTGGTATAGCACATCTTCAATCTGCATCTTCCAGAAAGCAAAGTTCGAACCATTGAACTTCTCAATCTTAACCTTCCCTTCCTCTGCCATTGTAAGTCACTGGTCTACAACCTCGCTCTGATACCAATTGTTGCGAATATGACCTGTAACACACACAATGCAAACGCACATAGAAACAATAAACAGACAAACCATGACACCAGATATACCCTGTGGTTCGGCCAAATTGCCTACGTCCACAGCCTCTCACACCAGTTCACTATATTCAAGAAACAGAGTTACAGAGTTTTCTCTCAAAGAACACAGCTCTCAACATATTGCGGCTGCACATAGAAGGGATAATATATCCCACTAGGGTTACACTGAAAATTACTAAAATACCCTTGGCCCGCCCCCCGAACCCCCGGTATCAGAATGGATCAGACTTCACAAACCCAACAATATAGGCACATAAAACCTATAAGGCTTGGGACTCCAAAGCCCGTTACTTGGTGTCCAAGCCAAGCCTCTTTGGACCCAGTCCAATATAATGTGGGTGCCCGTATGGCCCGATCACAATATTTGTTACATCTCCCACTCACCCATATAGGGTTGGTACTAAAAACCAATCTCTCAACACAACGGAATTTCTCATCTCTTCATACAGGGAAATAGAACGTGCGACCTAACAAAAAAGAAAGTACAACGACAAGAGTGTAATGCCAAATCATCACCAAAACCAGCAAGACACATCACTCGGAAGCTTCTCGTGTATGCCTTAGACAATTCAACCACACCAGACACATCATTCTCAGTCCCTCGGTGAAAAGAATTTCTGCACCACCTCAATGTAATGTACTCATGACATATCAGTAACAAATTACGATTGACGCAGGCCTGCTAATGAGTCACAAAAACATGGTGTGTTCTTGAATGGTCTTCCCTGAGCCCACATGTCAATCCGACTAACTTAACCGCTTGTCCAGACACGCCCCGTAGAACGAAATTGTCTCGTCGTCCTAGGATAGCATGCTAAAGTAGCTGTCATCAAGCGTCATCTTCATGACATAGTCTCAAGTCGTGAAGGCAACCAGTTTGTAGGATAACCAATGTCTTGGATATGCTACATGGCTCACACAGCAATGAAGAGGAATCCATTCACTGCTCCACAATCGATCGCAAAAGCACATACAGTATGAAATGTATGCTTGGCGTTCTTTGTCATGCCCTAAATTTAATTATAGATACCAATATGGTTATGGTATATAGTGAAATTAATGAAGCTATGACGGTGTTAATATTTTGAAATCACCAATTCATTGAGAATAAAATACTTAATATTTCACATTATAACTTCCATAAGAGAATCCTCTTATTACATTGCATTTTATTCCAAACAGAAAGAAATAAAGTAAAATGAACGATCTTGATCCTTAAGCAGCCATTTTCCTCAGTTCTCACCTTCTGTCCTTGTCCCTGTAATTTTTATTTATAAAAATAATGAGTTGTGTGCCAAGTAAGTATATAAATTTTTTTTTTGAAAAGGAATCATTGTGTTAAGATTAATACATATATATATATATATATTTAAATCAGTACAAGTTAAATAAATTGCAGAATTAATATTGCATTTACCAGCTGTATGTATAAATTATACCTGAGTTTTACAATCCTATCAAAATAGATCAACTTTTAAAGATTATATCAACCAAGCACAAAATGATTATCTCATCAAGGCTACAGCACCCCAGCCCAGCTCGAAAGGTGTATGCTACCTACCAGCCCAACTCAAAATAGGTAATATATTAGTGCACTAACTGTAGGACTATCTCAGTCCCTAGCCATCCCAACTTGACTATCTCAGTCTTACATTATTTAAGGCCTCGGCCTTAACTTTAACAAATATTAATAAAACATTTATAACAAGACAATCCTTAGATATGAAGTTCTAGTATCAGAAGGAATTTCGTAGTACATAAGTCCTACTAGTTTGACTATGTATATCCACTTATCTTGTTTTTATATAAGGAACTATGAGACTGGATGGTTTGATGGGTGATTTTCAAATGTATTGATAATGGATTCAAAACCTACTAGTACCACTTTATTTCTTTTTGAGACACCAAAGAAAGGAGAAGGAAAAAAAATATATATATAATAAAAAAAATAAAAACTAAAGGATTGCCTGGGCAAAGTTTTGAACCAACAATCTTACAGCACCCTGTACAGGGATCACGACCACCCCACCTACAAATTTCTTTGATAATATATTTCCCAACATATATTTGTATACCATTTTGAAAAGTTACTAAAAAATATACAAAAGTTTTGCTTGCAACAAGGCTTGATAGTATAACCTGTTGAACAAAACAACAACGCTAACACCACTGTGCCATACGAACTAACTGTCTTTACTTTGCGTAAATATATTTTTGTATACACTACACCAACTATCCCAACCCACACACGGATCATCCGCCACCGGTGACTAATCCCGCGTCGTCTCCGGCAACGGTCGCCGGAAAGATGCTGCTCTTGAAATTTCCCATTATCTTGCTCATTTTTTTATCCATTTTTAGTGTCATTTCTTCTAATACGATCCTAGAAACCCCAAGAATATGTTTTTAGTACATGAAACTTACTAATTCAAAACTTATCTTCTTGTCATAACTTACTGACCCAATTTTCAATTTTTTTTTATCCAAATACCATGAACTATACGAAAATAATACTAATTTGGGGTATTGGGAATCCTTACCGTTTTTCCTTGATTCAGCAAGATTCTCTTGTTCCCTTTCTTTTTCCCTGCTTCTCTCCTCCTTTGACTCTAACTCCCTGTGTCTTGGCTCTATTATATACTGATGATAGCAAGTATTTATAGGAGCTTACTATTCTACTTACCTATCTTACTAATTATTATTGTACTTTGTTTTATCCAAAGGAAACCCCAAGATGAGGTTCAAATTTTTAACAGATTCTCTCTCTAATGATTTAAGATTCCAACTTACTCAGCTCCTTATCAACTATCCTAATCCAAAAGTTAACACCTCCTGCTTATGGGTTTGTGGTTGAGAATTCATCTTCTAGAATTTATATGTATGTACGTATATATCATATCTATCTAATCTAAGAGTTGCCAAAAGGCTGGCAGCTTCTTGTACTAGCTTCATAGGTGCTTCATAGGTACTTCATAGGTAAATTGATATATATCCATTTTATCTATACATAAATATATATATATATTTTGTGTACAAATAATTCAACAATTATCTCCCCTATAATTCTTACTTTTCATATACTATGGGTCTATAATAAGACTAGTAGGGGCCCACTCACTTTGTGGGTGGAGAGATTTTAGCTGTAGTTAAAAGTAGTCTCTGTGTGAAATGGTTGTGACATCAAAAATAAAAATTAATGGTATTTATGTAATTATTGATAGTAGAAAAATTTCTTACGGTACCCCTTCATTTCTCTTTATAATGAGCATATCTAAATATAGATATTATATTATTTATTTATATTGCTATATATACATTTTATATATAAACTATTATTATTATTACTATCATTTTATATAAATAAATTTTTAAGGATATTACATTCTTCCAAAAAAATGGGCATGTCACTCTGTGTTTGGAAAAACAAGTAACGCCATACGAATCTTAGTCTAGACGTTACACAAAACGTCTAACCTGAGTCTCCAGCACAGTCGCTCCTCTTAGCGCCCGTCTGAAAACTCACATTCGGCTGTAAACATGCTACATAAAGTCGTGGGATATCTCTATGTTTGACCAAATATAAAGGTCTCATCTTAGATCCATCTAAGGCGACTTATAAAAATAAGAGGGTTTATATCTAGCTCGCTATTCTTATATTGCGTAGATATAAGTGTTCAAGCTCACTTTCTAAGCGCTATGGACACATATGTCCTAGCTAGCTATCTAAGCGCCATGAATACAAATGTCTCATCTTGCTCGCCATCTAAGTGCCATGGACACGCATGTCCTAGTTCGCTATTTTGGCACCAAGGTGAATCACCTGTGTGAGCAGGTCGATTCAAGCCCGGTGACATATAAGAAATGTGCATTCATTCCATTCATATAAAAAAACATATATGTATGGAAACTAATTAGTTTATTATTAACTGATAATAAAACTTGAATAATAATGCCAATGACACAATAAAATGTCTAAGCACTTCAAATCTCCCAATGGAGATGTGCCTTAAGACAACTTCCCTTTGCACAAACCACATCTCAAATGTGACACGTGCTAGAATGGTTTTTGAAATCTTTTGCATATGCTCAGGCTTACGTGCTATCACCTTCGATGAGCACAACCTCATCACTATGAGATAAAGAGCCTCGCCACTGCAAAAACTATTCAACCAAAACAGCTTCTCTAACAGCTGCAGAGCACACCACATATTATGCTTCCATCGTGGACAGCATAAGGCAAAGTCCATAGTACTCTTGCGAACATATCGCAAGATACTCTTCACTACTCTCTAGTGATAGGACCATGGTTGCTACGGAAACGACTAATTAAATCAACCACATAGCAGTCATCTGACCGAGTATACACATTAGCATATTTCAGATTCCCTATTGCGGACGCATATGGCAAACTGGACATTTGTTTCCTCTTCTCATTACTCTTAAGACATTGATCTAAGGTCAAGGCAAGTCCCCAAAAAATAGGATGTCTATGGGTTTTCAGTTTTTTATGTGAAAACGTTCAAGAACCTACATCTTGTAAGTCCCTCGAGACAAACAGAGGAGTTTCTGAGAACAATATCTCACAGTCTAAACTTCCAACACAGTTGGAATCACCCATGTCCTCAATCTCAAACTGAGAGGGCAACCACTCTCAAGTGGCGACAATAGAACTCATCTCATTCCCAGCTAAAAAAGGACGTCATCAACATATAAAGAATTAGAACACTTTCCTTGGACCATTTAATGTACACACATTGTACCACTGCCTAGACGATTGTTAACATGAGATAATAAATAGATCATTTGAGACAGCACACTTTTGCGCTCATTCCCTTTGGTCACAACACCAATGGAATGATCCATATTTATCTCGTCGTCTTGTTCTCCATTGAGAAAAAAACTGTTTAAACATCCAATTAAAAAGGTTCAAAAACTAAATATGAGACAATTGCTAGGATAAGGCGAATGGAGTCAGATCTCACCATTTGGGAGAACATGTTTCCATGGTCTATACCCTCTCTGGGTACAAACTATCGCCATAAGGTGAGCCTAATACTTGTCAATTGAACCATTTGCCTTGCGTTAGATTTTGAAAACACACTTGTCTCCAATAGTCCTACACACAAGCGGAATGTCAACTAACTCCCAGACCTTATTCACGTCCATTGAGCTCATCTCATCTAGCATAGCAACTATCCACTCAGCTTTAGCAGACGAAGAAAAATGCTTCACCAAAAGAAGCAGGCCCATCCTCATCCACTTGTGCACACATTTGCACATATGAAAAATATTTTCCCCTTAATTTCAAAACAGCGATAAGGAACTTTTTCCTCATCACCATATAGTGTACTACCTGAGAATCTTGAGTGCCAAGTGGTGCACTCCCACTATCTGGTACACTCCCACTAGCGTCTAGCGGTGTACTCCCACTTAGCTGGAGACTAGTACCATGTTACAACGATTACTGGAAGTGGAATCTCAATCTCCCCACCCTCTCTTAAAAATGGTATGTTGTCTTCAACATTCTCCAACTCATGGAGGTCAAGATATCTCTTAGTAATACAGATCTGTGAAAGTCATTCTCAATATCATGTGGCACCATTTCTGTCATTCCTATACCCATTTGTTCATTATACGTAACATGGCTGTCGAGCTATTAGAATAACTTATAAAGGTACACTTTCTAGCTCTCGAGCGTAGTTTCTCGCATTTATGCAAGGTATAGTGAACATAACCTCCTGAGCTCCATGGGCGTAAATGCTCCAAAATGAGCTTTTCGCCTTTCCATAACTCATAAGGGGGTAGAGGGAATTGACTGAGAAGAGGCACTCTAGTATGTAGGCAGCAATCAAGAGTACATCTCCCCAAAACAACTTTGGGAGGTTTACTTGCGCCATCATAGTTCTAGCCATATCTAGGAATGTCCTATTCCTTCTCTCTGCAACACCATGTTGTTGCGGAGTTTTCAGAACAGAAAGTTGTCTGTGTTTTCCCTTTTTTCTCACATAGTTCCCAGAACTGATTAGATAAATACTCGCGATCCTCACATCACGCGAAATCATCTATAAAAGTGAGAAAATAAGAGGCGCCATGAGTCATGACGTGCCTTTACAACCATAGGTCCACAGATATTTGAGTGAACTAGCTCTAATGCTTGAGTAGCTTTAATAGCCTCTCTCAAAGGCTTTCGACATGCTTTGCCAATTAAGCAAGACTCACACATAGGTAGGTCAACCTTAGCGAGTGGGCCCAAAAGGGCTTCTCGAGCTAATCAAGTCATCCTATCACATCCTATGTGTTCAAGTCTAGCATGTCATGTCTCAGAATAAATGAATAACAGAGGAAACTAGAATTACATAAAAACAACTCTTAAGTAGTTATCCCCAGATAACCATGTCCTAGTAACACTACCACCCAAAAATGTCCATCTTATTACCACCGAACTAAAAAACGCCCTCGATTGCGATATTCCACCTTGTAAGCCTTGGCCGCAAACTTGCTGGCCCCATCCTACCTCCAGGCTGGTTTACCCTTACCATTGTGTTTAGGCCCACTGGCCTTGCGCTTACTTCCACTTATGGAAGTAATGGTCAAGAGTGTAGATATACGGTTCACCTCACCTTTTTGGCGTTCCATATTCAGCTCAACATGTCAGAAAATGTCAAAACAAAAAATTTAACATTTCCGTTGTGGATCATGATTTGTTTTCTATGGACCCGCGAATCAGGCAAAGAACTAATCATAGCCTGAAACTGTAGTTCGCCAGTAAAGATGTTCCAAGTATTCTGAAATCACGAATCATACCTGTCATCGACCTTAGATGTCCAGTCATCGTGTACTTGGAGCGTTTCCTTTACTTTCCTGAACTTCATAATTAGATGCTTAATCTAGTAGTGAATGTGCCATCGAAAGCAAATTTGAGCTGATCTCATAATACTTTGGCTATTGGGTAGTACATATACTTCCCAACAAGATCATGGTGCATGCTGCTTATCACAAAGCGCGTGCTATGATCCTTCTCGAGTCAAGTATTATAGGTTATAATGATATTGGGCCGGAGGCCCATTATTCGGTTGAATGGATTGGACCATAGAATACGCGTAAAGTCCATAAACTCTTACTCATTCTATCGGTGTGTTACTTTACAGTGCCATATTACAAAAATTAGTCCATTTTAAACTTGTTACTTTTATAAAGATAGACAAAGTGTGGTTTGGAAAATATTTGTTTTTGTGAATCCAAAAAAAAAAAAAAATTTGAAGAATAATATTTGAGAACATGCACAAGGGATGGACATTATTATTTGCACATTTCATAAGGTTTGTTTTAAAATCCAATTACAAATGAGTTTTCCCCTTTCTACAATTTAAGACCAAAAAATTCGCTATTGCTCATTAATCAAATCTTAATTTTGTAAATCAAGAAAAACCTTTTTATAATTGATTTTTCTAAACAATTACCTATCTAAGATCATCCACAAGATATAAAGTGCGCCATACAACAAAAAATGCGCATGGACCTCCACGTGGGTCCGAATTAATAACTTAGAGCTCATGTTAAGGTAATTCAAGTGTATGATTTATGAACAAAGAAAACCATCCCTTTACAAGTAGGCTTTTCCAATACAAGAAATAAAAACCCTCGTTCTCACATTACATTTATAGCCCATAAAAAATAGGGATGCTTTGTTCATAAACATATACAAGAACATCCTTAAACATACATCGTGAGAACACAAGCTCCACAAATTGTCAATTAATTGTCCATTCATTAATCCAGATTAATGCATTAATCACATGCACCAAGCACTCATGCAGTCTATTTAAAATGAATGGACTAATCCATCACACCATTTAAGGAGGAGGAATTAGAGGTCATAGGGTCAACCAATCACAAACAACAGTAATTAAACGTGACCAACAATGCAATGAGCCTCTAAAAAAATAAAATGTGCATTAAAATGATTATTGCACAGTCCGGATAGCTCCCATAAGCTAAGTAAAATCAATGAAAAAATCTTAGATTTTTTTATATTAATTTTAACATAATTTAAAACCAATTTATTAAGGGCCCTTTAAATTAACAATTAATTTAAAATCTTATGAAAAATATTTTTAATTGAAAAACAGATTTTTCATTATAAATAAAAATTTCTGGAATCTCACCAAGGCCCAAAAATATTTTTGAATAAATTTAACATAATAAATTGATCTAGCTAAACGAAATTAACTATGAGCAACAAAAAATTCCCCAATACAAAATTTCAAGGAATTTGTTCTCCAAAAATTTTCAGTGGTCTAATATAGTGTTCTAAATACCCCATATTAATTTAAAAAATTAATAGTCTATTTTGGCTATTTTAAGCAATTAAATAAATGCCCATATGCATAAATTTTATGCTCTAAAATACCAAAACAAAAATGAGATAATTCATAAAATTTTCTCAGTCTCCAATCAGTGTACAAAAACAAAACACTAGACATTTAATTCAAGAATTAACAACTTTAATTGGTTATATTTTAAGCAATTTATATTGCATACTCAACACAATATATATGCTGTAAAACATGTCCCAAAGAGCGAGAAAATCCACTAAAATAATTTTCTCGAGCAATCATTAGTGTTCTAAACACATTGTGCTAATTCTCTGAACTAATAATCAATAAAAATATTTTAAGCAATTTAATATGTGTACAAATACACACAATTATATGCTCTAAACTATTAATATGATTGAGATAATTTACCAAAAATTATCTATGAGTACAACAAAATTTTACATGGTCTTAAAACAGTATCCCTAATATCCCTTATTAATTACAAAAATTAATAATGTATTATGGCTATTTTAAGCAATTAAATAAATGTCCATAAACATTAATTATATGCTATAAAATACCATAAATACATGATAATTTACACAAAAATTATCTTAGAGTCCCACGCAGTGTACATAATACTAGATTTTTATAATATTTCAAAAATATTATATATATATATATATATATTTTGAATTTTAAACTAATTTAAAACTCAATTTAAAAAAAAAGGGCTATTTTATCAAATAAAAAAATGTTCTGGGACCTTGAACAAGATCTCTAAGTTCATATGCCACTATATAGGGCTAGTTTGGCCGTGGCTATAACAATCCATAAATGTTTGCAAAAATTTCCAAACAAGGCTCTAATGTCTCATGTCTTCACAAATTGCACAACCAAATTGTGCAGTGTCCTTTGCAAGCGTGGCTGCCATATGCCATTACTAAGGTGTGTTTGGAAGATAAAGAAGGCTCTGTCACAGATCATACGAGGACGACTGGGACCCACCATGAATACCGTGCAATTCATGACATGAGTAGAGGCTAATGTTTTGAAACGAATCAAACAACATAACTTTTGCAAATTAAAACCAAAGTTTTATCTGCCCTTTTAAAGTAAAAAAAAAAAAAACGTTCCAGATTTTGTTTATTAATGCTAAAACAGATCTAGGGTTTTAGATTTCTCAACCATCAGAGAAAATCAGCCCATAAAATTTCATGGGGGGACTCTAGGGATCATATGGGACACAACCATATAAAAAAAATTAGGACTCCTATTGGACTTTTGTATTAGACCCACTTGAAAATTCATTTTATCAAGCTTTGGTAAAAGCTTCAAGAGCTTTAATGGGAGATACGTTTTTGGGTGATATACAGGCGAATCAACAACCTACAGGCTCTGATACCAATGTAGATAATATGCATGCAAGCATATGAGTCGGGTATAGGTTCGTTACCTAGCGGAATAGCCCGACGGATCGCTGAACGGTGTTGTTACGAGCTCGGCATCTTCACCCACGAACTGCTGCTCCATATTGCCTCCGTGTACTCTCTTATGCATCGCCTAGGTCGTAGAGGACGCTTCTTGAGCCATCTCCATGACAATCACGCGCTGAGAGAAACCATGAATGAGAGAGAGAGAGAGAGAGAGAGAGAGAGAGAGAGAGAGAGAGACTAACGTGAGGGAGAGAGGGAGGTTGCTGAAAGTCTATCTCATTAGGTCTTTCCATGTGATATATATGCATATATATAGGCACATAAAACCTATAAGGCTTGGGACTCCAAAGCCCGTTACTTGGTGTCCAAGCCAAGTCTCTTTGGACCCAGTCCAATATAATGTGGGTGCCCGTATGGCCCGACCACAATATTTGTTACAAGATGGTTCTTAAAATTGTATCAGAGCAGGCAAATGTCCCAATTAAGTTCAATACTCGCCGCACCATGTTTTCTGAAAATTTCCATCTGTTAGGCCTTTATATATCAAAGAAAGTCTGTGTGAGGGGTGTGTGTATGAGAGTATAAATACTTAAATTACACATTTCTAACAGCTTAAGTTTTTAGAGTAGATAGATGTTAACAGAGAACATGGATAAAAATAGAAAAATTTGATTTGAGGATTGCAAACTTAACCTTAGCAACATCATAATCATCAATACATATGGAAAAAAAAATCAAACAAACAAAACAAAAAAAAAAAAAAAAAAAAAACAAAACAAAAAACTTGATCTCCACTAGTTGGCTACTTACATTGACAAGCTGTATAGAAGATCCAATGCAGCCATAAGGGACACCAGGAAAGCAAATTCAATTACAACAAATTATGTGCTATTGGTTTGGTTCACGACAGGGTCTCATTTGGGACCTTGAATAATCAAGTTGTAGTGTTAGTGCATGGAATCCTGTTACATATTTATCTTTAAATTAATTTTCTACAAATTTAGCTCTAGCATGATAACATTGTGGTTTTTGATTTTCAGTTTTTATTTCCATTTTTTATATTGGGAGTTGACTGTGATCAATACAAAAAAAAAATCGAAAACTAAAAACCACAAGATTACCATGCAAGACAACCGATTTTCGCAAAAAATAATGTCCCAGCCGATTATTACGGGACACGTGGCACCAGCATACGGATGAAGAGATCAGCTAGTTAAGATGATTTATTGAAAGACAATCCTAAAGCCTTGTACGTATAAGCCTGGCACAATTTGCACGTAGGTCTAGAACGACCTTAATCTGGGCCGGTCCACCAACACCAACTTTAAGGCCCACCCCAAAATCCCAGTTCAGTTAGAATTATGGGTGTGTTTCGGCCGGAACGGATCGGAAACACTCTTTCGCAAAAAAAATTCCGATATTTTCAGAAGCCAAAAATACATTCCGAATTCCATTACAAAATTTCAAAAATTCCAAAATTATTTCCGATTCCGAATTTTCGGAATTTCATAAGATTCAGAATTTTTCGGAATATTCAAAATATTTTCGGAATTTTTCGAAATATTCAAAATTCAAGCTTAATGGGATTTCACTTGAGACTTGTAGGCCTTTTATAGAAGCACATCACATCCCCTCTTTTATGTATTTTCGATGTGGGATGAACACAATTTTTGGAATATTTCAGAATATTTTCGGAAAAGTTTCAGAAAATACAATTTCGGAATATGTTCGGAAATTTTTCAGAATATTTCGGAACATTTATGGAGAAGTTTCAGAAAATACAATTTCGGAATATTTTTGAAAATTTTTCGGAATTCTAAAAATAATTTCGATTCCAATCCGATTTTTTTTTTTGGAATTTTCGGAATTCGGAAATTCAGAATGATTATTTAGTTGCCAAAATTGGAATTTTTCGGATCGGAATCGGTCGGAATCGGAATTTCCATTCCAAATGACACCCCTAGTTAGAATCAATTCTAAGAGTGCTGGCAAGATTGCGGTCAATACACTCTTAGAAAACATACTTATTTTTTCAAAGAAAACATACTTTTTTTTTCAATTGTAAAAATATTGATATTTTATTATCTATAGTTATATGTAAGTATATTAATAATATAGAAAATAAAAAATAAAAATAAAATTTCAGTTTTTCAGTTCGGTTCGGTTTGCCTACAGGCAACTGAAAACCGAATTGAAATTTTTAATTCGGTTCGATTTTTACTCGAATTGAAATTTGAAAATTCGGATCGATTTGTTCTATTTGTTCAGTTAACCGAACTGTTTGCCCACCCCTAAATATAGAGATATAAGTTCTCATCGGTTAAATCTTATCCCTCAACCATTCCTAATAGAGTATGCTTCCCAAATCCTAATTTTAAATTTCCATCTCAAATGATATGGTAGCTGTGCCACTGAATTTTGATTGGATGATGTTGAAATGGTTTATCATTATTGCCAGTAGGCCCCACTGGTACATCATTTAGGATAAGAAGTTGAGATTAAGATTTGGGAAGCATAGCATTACTCTTCCTAATATAACTCTAATTCATTAGCTATAAAAGGACTCTCCAAGTACAACACACACTCTTGAATACTCATACTTTGACTCTTCACAAACTACTTTGATCATCGGAGGAGATTTTGAGTCCAAATCCATCATCTTTGTTTGCAGGTGTTCGAGAGCAGTCCATTACAAATTTTGGCTACAACAAAACTAAACAAACCAAGCTCTATGATAATGGAGACAAATAACAAAGTGTAAACGTGCACATTAATCGGGAATGGAAGTCAAAACCCAAGATCGATCCCCCACAAACAATGCTCTTCACACAAAAACTATTTGTATCTTCACACAAAAACTATTTGGACCTTTCACACAACCATTTGGACAGTTACAGGATAGCAGGGGCGAAACCAAAATTTTGTGTTCGAGGGCAGCACTTCCTAGATTATTATTATTATTATTATTATTATTATTATTATTATTATTATTATTATTATTATTATTATTATATTTTCCATTTTAAGAGTCCTCTTTGAGTGGTTATTTTATTTTAGTTGCATATTTCCAACCTTACCCTTTACGGTATGAAACTCTCCCACTTTTTCTTTGGTATGACATTAGAATTTTGAAATTGGTAAAGGATAATAACGGAAAATTAAAAAAAAAATTACCACAATTAAAGAGATCTCTTAGAAGGTAGAATTCACAAAAGATACTCTTGATATATGGCATGTATTGTATGTTTTAGAGCATGGATTCTTATATAGAGAGGTTGCAATTATGCTATGTAAGGCTTTGTGTCCGATTTGAGAGTTTGAAGGTGTGGTGTTAGTAATCTTTCATGTATAATGTAATTATTTTGGCTCAGAATTTAGAAAAATGTGGTGAAAAGTCCCATTCTACCGATTTTTTTTTGGAATAGGTCCATTAATTGGATCATCATAGTAATAGGTCCTCTAATTGTGATCGTATTTAGGGATTAAACCAAAATATCCCATTATGGAATAATTTGATAACTTTTCTACCCCTAATCTATATATATATAACCGTATGTATATGTACACATATATTTAATACTAGGGGTGTAAGAAATTTTGAAAAAACCGAACCGACGAACCGAACTGGTTGGTTTTGGTCGGTTTCGGTCAATCTGGCCAGACCCTCGGTCGGTTTCGGTTTAGATTATCTAAAAGTCTTAGTTCACGGTTCGGTTGCGGTTCGCTTGAGATTTACACCGCAACCGACTGAACTGAATCATAGTAAATATATTCATTATACACGATATAAATATGAGGTGGTAGAAATGTGGTATAACACAAAAAGAAAAAGTAATCTTTTTAAATTAATGCACTAACTTGAGTTGACAAGACCTAAGAAAAAGAATACATCTAGCCACACAACCTCGTCCATCACCAAGACACCAACGTTCAAAAATTTTCAAAAGATAAAAAAGTGTTATGTTCTCAATCAAAAACCCTACCTAGAAACTATAAAAGGTCTGACAAGTCATTAATGCCAACCTGGCAACCTCAATCCTCACGCCTCCCATTAAAAAATCCAATGTAGAAACTCTCTCATTCAGACTTAGACATACACACTTAAACAACACTCATTCAATCCCTAGCTGAAAGTCCTCACGACTAAGCCTTTCATCTCTCTGCTCCTCACAGGTTGTGACCCACCATCGTGCGCCTCTGATCACCAGTCCACTGGTCCCCATTGCCATCCCTTCTCAATTCTCCCTATGGCGTTGAGCCGTCGACGATCTATTCAAAGAAGGATAAACGAAGAGGGTCATTAGTATTTTCTAGTAACTTCTAACCCCAGTCCTCTCTCTCTCTCTCTCTCTCTAGATCTCTCTTTCTCAATCTGGCTTGTTGGATATTTTATCTGTTAGTAAATTTTTTGGGAGAAATGGCTAGAGTTTGTTGAAATTTGTGTTGTTCTCTTTCTCTCTTATCTCTTTCAATCTAAAATCTAGTCAGTTGAAACCCAAAAACCATGAATTTGTGATGTTTGATCATACTCATCCATTGTGTAGTTTCAGATCTGAATTCTAACAAGTTGAAACCGAAAACCGACCGAACCGAACCGCACTAGCTTTGGTCGATTTTGTTTGGATTTTGATGTGCTTTGGTCTGTTTCGGTTTCTAATGTTAGTAAAACCGATTGGTCAGCTCGGTCTGAATAATCCCCTTAAAACCGATCGAACCGAACTGATTTCACCCCTATTTAATACAGATTTAATTATGGAATTAGTTACCAAATCTTATCAAATCTCCATTTATATTGCATACAATATATACGGAAATAATATCCCAATATTTTAGGATTCAACTTTACAAAACTATCATACGGACGTAGGGAATAAAGTAGTTTGAAAGGTTCTGCATTCCTATATGTTCTACCACCAATAATCATTGATCACATAACATTTTGCCTGGTTGTTAGTGTGAAATTTTACATTGCAATGGATCATTATTGTGAAATGTTACACTGGAACTGGTTCTTTTTGCATTGCAACTTCTTCATTAGTGTGATTTTTCACACTGCAACTGGTTCATTAGTGTGAAATTTTACATAAATATTCATTAAATCTAATTTTGACATGCCAAATATACACATTAATTCTGGTAGTTATGATAGCATTTTGACTTGCCAATATCTTATTTTGAAATAATATCCCATAATTATAGTGATTTCTGTTTTTTTTTTTTTTTGTTTATTGCCATGAATCACGTTAGTTTTTGGGAAAAAAAATTTCTTGAAAAATCTGTTATCCAATCCCTTTATTTTTGGATATCTAATAAATGAAAATAAAATTCCAGGATTTTAGTTATCTACATTATGGGTTTGTCACATTTTACTAATGCCATTCATGAGTTTTCTGTTCTACCAATAATCATTCATAACAGTATGTATTATACGGCATTTGAGAGAGTTTTAAGATTGAAGGAGATAACAATAGATCAAAGAGAAGATATCAACTTAATTGGAATAAACGCATGAATTTTTCACTGTGAGTAGTGTGAAATTTCATTCTGCTGAATAATGTTTAGTTTATATTTTTCACTGCGTGTAGTGTGAAATTTCACACTGATACTACAAAAACCATTTTAAGATCAACAATGCTTTACATACTACCACAAATCTTGTTTGTGTCTCCAAACTACAAAGATTAAGAACAAATTAACCCAAGAGCCACTCTCAAATCTCAGTTAAGGGCACATGACAAACCATTCGACAAAACACCTTGCATGCATCCAACAGAACCACGCTAATCCACCCCAACCACATTTAGAAACAAGACCAATACAAAAGCAAATAAATTTAAAGAAAAGAAAAAACCACCAATCCCACAATCAAACTGCAACAGATAACTCCATTTTAAAAGCATCACTATGAAGCCATCATATCCCTGCGAAGGTTGTGAAAGCCTATAGCATGTCCAATAGAGAAAAGTAAAAATGGGCTCTGCCGGAAAAAGCTGACAAATCTGTGTTGGTGATCTTCTCCAAGATAGCTACTTCTTTTTTGGTCTTCATCAAAACCATGATGCGAAAGAGCAATAGTGTGAAATTTAATAAGTTTGCAGTGTTAAATTTTGCACTACAGAATGAACGATCCATGAAAGTCAAATATTGTTGGGGAATTTTCACACGACCGAAAGTTCTTAGGAAATTTTACAAATTTTCCAAACATACAATAGTGAGTGTTAAATTTAGACTGTAGTCACACGCAAAAACTAAAATTTTCCCAAGTCTTGTCTTCAATTCCACAATGAATGATCCATCAAAATCATACATCAACATGTAGTGCATAATTTTTACACGACTGAATATATATATATATATATATATCTCACATTTTCTCCCCATCGTCGTTACTTTTCAAAGCCGTATGACTGGAGCCTCACTGTCACCTTTTTTGGATGCCTAAGAAGTTTTTGAGCTTGCAATTGAATGTAGAACCCTATATGTTCTTGGAAGGAGGTCAACAATCAACTGATATATAGTGTATTTTTCTAGAAAGAGTATAAAATGTTGGAGAAGATGATATATATATCATTCCCATTTAAACCCACCCAAAAAATCAAGGATTATTAAATTTTAAACACCATATATACATTATATATATACAGCCCGGTTCCAATGTGCACTGGGTAAACGCCGCAGGTCAAAAATGGGTTATGACACATTTTGAAATTAGGGCTGTGATATTACACCCAATTATCCACTCCCTCTCTCTGCGATATTGACCCCAAACACTTCCATCTCTCTGTATCTCTCACTCTCTCAACTTTATAGTTTGGCGCTGTAGACACCCCAATTTTGACCGAACTATTAAACTTATGGGGATTTACCTCTAGAAATCAATGATGAATAATGTCCCGACGATTTTCTTCAAGTTCATCGCTTCGACTTATGAAAAGATTCAAGTTCCCAAACCTTGCTCCTAATATCCCTAGATTTGGCCAATCACTGACCATCTGTCTCGAGTTCACTGGATCATGTGTTACTTTAAAAAAAATGGAATAGATTAAATAATAATAATAATAATAATAATAATAATGATATTTTCTAAAAATAACATTATTTCCCATATTTTTAGATTCAAAAAGAAAAAATATATATTATATTTTGTGACTCATATGATTAATTTGGATTTAAAATGAAAAATGTGTCTATACATACATATATATATACATATATAAGAAAAGGAAAATAATAAAAGAAAGTATCCCATATGATTTGGAGAGTTAGAGATTCCTTGTCATATTCCTAATCTAAGCAATTACCCAAAGGGCTCGTTTGTTTGCCGGATTAATTGGGGGGATTGGACTATTTTAGTCCAATCTGTTACAATACTGTGTTTGGTTGGGCTTTTCTAGTATTATGTAACCCAAGTATTATTCTAGTGTGGTTAAATATAATACTCCTTAGGGGGGGATAAAATTATGTTAGGGGGGGTGGTATAAAAACACACGGGGATAACTTATATTGGGATTGTAGAGCCAAAAGACGAATCTACCCCTAGCATATATATACATCACACCCCCTTTTCTCTCATTGAGAAGTCATTTGTTACATTGGAAGCTACCAGGCAACAGAGGCGACCAAGACGACGTAGAGCAAAAGAGAAAACCCAGTCTCTGATCAGTCAGCGCCAGCAAAAACGTCATTGCCGGTAAGGTTCTAACAGTTTTTTTTTTCTTTCCTGATTTGAAGTTTGTGTTGTTGAAATATATCCTAGTTCTAGAAAGATTCTATAGTCTCTTACTTAGATCTATACTTAAATGAAGTTTTCTTAAAGTTATATTCATATCTAGGGTTTCATTATAATATCTAGAGCATTTTCTGAGATGAACTTTATATTTTAGGGTCATATAATAATGTATAAAGTTTCATGGCTTAATCTATACTTTTCTGATTTGTGCTTTCATTACTTTCTTTTGAAAGTTCCTTCTAGTTCTATAGAAACAGGCTGTGTGCTGGAGAATAAACCCTTTTTTATGTTTAATTACATATTGTATAGAAAAAGAAAGATGAGAGAGAGAGAGAGAGAGGGTATACTAGATGTTTTTTCTCTTTTCAATGCTATGATTTGGTCATCAAGTTTAAATTTTTCAGTTAAATCTTTTGAAAACCCCATGTGATAGAAAACCCCAATGATCTGCTTCAACATATAGATATAGTCATACATGTATATAGCTTCTCTTCAATGCCAAAAAATAGTCCAATCCCCCCCATATATGTATAGTCATTGATTCTCCTTTCTGAGGTTGGGGGTTATGTGGTCTTCTTGGGATCTTTTTATTATTGTCATTTTTTATATCAAAGAACTTAGGAATCATATATAGTAGGTTGTAGTGATTTGTCTAGCCAAAAAAAAAAAGTTGTGTGGTTTTTTATATTACAGAACTTGAGAACTTTAATTTTTTTTCTCTTCTTTTTTCTTTTTTTTTTAATATGAAAGGAACCATCAACATCCCATTTTTTTCTCAAGAACTTTTAGTTCAAGACACAAGTTTTCGAATTGTCACATAAAGTGATTTTGTGAAGACTCCAAAGATAAAATGCAAGTGTTTTGCACAAGAATTGGTTATCAACATGATGTGAGTGACGGTAAAAGAAGATTTATGGAGAAATAGAGAAGTTTGAGAACTTGGGAATGAGCGACAAACTCAAGGCAGTCACTATGATTGCAAATGATACCGGGAAAATGGATGTATTCTTGAGTCTTCCAAATGAATTCAAGGCAGAATGGATTGTATTACTACTTAGGGGAGAGTTGTAAGTCATTTAGAGGTTCGGTACTTTTACTTGGTTTTATGTGGTGATGTTATTTGTGGATGTTAAAACTATGTTTGTTTGATGTTATAACTTTGTTTTTGTTGATGTTAGAACTCTGCCATGTGGTGGTGTTATTTGTGGATGTTAAAACTATGTTATGTGGTGGTGGTATTTGTGAATGTTAGAACTAGGTTATTATGTATTTTTTTGTTGATGTTTCAACTTTGTTTTTATTGATATTGTTATGTATTTTTTATATTTTGTATTATTTTTTTATGTTGCTTAAAAACAATGTGGGACATATATGTATTTTGTAGTTCATATTATTAAAAATGCTTTATTGTGAAGGTGTTTTGGTATATTCACGGCAATTTGGTAAATTTTTTTAGCAAAAGGGGTATTAATGGAAAGTTACAGATTAATCCAGGCTTATACCATGGATAATCCAAACACAGTATTGAATTAATTGAATTTCATCCCCAGTATAATCCGGCATGAACCAAACACAGAATAAAAATAATACTGCACTGTTTTATCCTGTGGTTAGTTATCCCAGGATAACTAACTACACTTTATTACAATACCCCTTTATCCTATCCGGCAAACAAACGAGGTCAAAGAGCCTTTTGTTGGGCACTAATCTCCCATGTGCTTTGAAGATGCTGTAGAATGTTCCTTTATTCTACCCAACTTAAATGCCTTTCAAGTTTCTTAGAATTACATAGAATTGCCATGGAGAGTTAGAGATGCCATGGAATATTCCTAATCCACTCCAAATTGACCTATCTACCCTTATCTTAGCCAGCAAGGAAATCAAAGTCTACAAAAGCTCATTTCTCTCATTAGGGTAGGGGGGGGGGACACTTGAATTATATAGAAAATATAGTGGGAGAGCTTTAAAGGAGAAAAATATATAGAGAGAAACCCCACCAAAACTCTACCCAATTCATACAATCGATCAAATCACCATGGTAGGAGCTTGAAGCTTGAGGAAGAAGAAGAGGAAAAGCTTGAAGAATTCAACATCTCTACAAATTTTGAGAAAATCTAGAGGTAAAACCTTCAAATCCATCTTTATATATAATAATTCAATCACAATTCATAGATCTAGGAACTTTTATACATTTTCAAAACCTCTCTTCTTATCTCATTTCATCACACACCACCAAGAATTGTGATTGAAGTTTATTTTTTATTTCATTAGTTTGGATCTAAACAAAGCATTGGGTTTAAGGAAAACCAATTTTGCAACAGAATTCTTGATTTGGATTTACAAAATAAACTTTGTTTGCATTTCTTTTGCTTGTATTAGAGTCTGTGAGATCTTCAATATCTCATAGGACATCTTTAAGGTTGATCCTTTGATTCTTTATGATCTCATAATCGATATGGAAATCAAGGTTGATTATGTTCATATCCTCATATAGCTATGGGATCTGTTGGATCGAAACAATCACACGCAAACAATATATGAAAAACAGAAAGATTAAAGAGACACAAAGAATTATCACGTGGTTCGGTAATGTGCCTACGTCCACACCGGAGAGCGGGAGCCTGAAATTTCCACTATCGAAAATGATTTAGGGTTACATCATATATATCTCCTAGGTACATGGCAAAATCCCCAAAATACCCATACCGTACTGCGGGGGGTGTAACCCCCCGCACCCCCCCACCCAACTAGTCCATACCGCACATAACTCTTGCCAGCATTCCGGGAGGGCCTAGCTCCATGGCTACGCTTCGCGCCACCATGGCCACAGGGCCCTACCCTTGACTCTTGGCCTAATGTTACGGACCCATTACAATATGACCCACACCCAACAGGATCCAAAGTCTAGATCTATGGTTGGGACCTTCTAGTTTGAAATCTTCATGGAATCCTTCTCATATTCCATGAAGGTTCACATGGATATGGTCATGTGTTGTCTCCAAGGACCATTAACTTGGGAGGAGAACTAATAAAATGCATCTATATTCCTCAAGGAACAAATATTTGGGAGAGGAGTTATGTGTAGTTTAAGTTTAGTTAAGATTATGAATACCAATTCCACAAATGGTGCAGTGAACTCATGAACTCACTGTGATCAAAGATTTTTAATTAAATCATGATCCATGAGAGTTGAGTGAGAGCAATTGGAGAATGTTCATAAGTTACATACGTATCACTAGAACTCTTGGTCTTGATGTAATTCTATATTTAGGATGGTTTGGTCTTATGATTTGTGAGTAGGTTGTTCTCTGTCCAAAATTTCAGAACAGTATGTTCATTTTAAAATAAGTAAATCAGAGCCTTAATCAAGTTTTCTTGACCTAAAATAAATTTTTCTATGAAGATTAATGTGTTAGGAAGATACTCTAAAAAGAAAAAAATCATACAAAAACTTTGGACAGAGAGTTAAAAATTTCTGAGTGATGTCTGGTCATGACCCTTTCCCAGAGATTCAACCGTTGCATCTTTGATTTTCTTTTTAGGTTAGAAACTAGACTCATAGAGGCACAACATACTCAAAGATCATTAAGATCCAACCGTTGGAAGCATTTTATTTCTATTTTTGAAAGTCTGGTATGCTCTCTGTAATTCTTACAATATGGTTTTAGTATTCGAAGTTGGACTTCTATGAAGATGGAAGGAAGTGATGTGGTGAAAAGGAAGGAGTTTGTTTGTTTTAAACAAGGAAAGGGAAATGTGGTTGTGGATGCTGAAAGTCAAAGGCATTGGGGATCGGTAAAAGAGGGTTATAACGCGAAGATAGTTGTTTTAAGAACCAATTTTTGGGGCATATGTAGTCACTAAATTTATTGAGGGTCATTGATATCCATTGGCAACCCCGTCCATGAAGCATCTTTTGAACTTTAATTGAAAGGTTTCGAGTGCCTAAAAGAGTTTGACTCAACAACTTGAAATTGTGAACATACTATCAAATCAACAATTCAATTTTCTTGGAGTCCAAGCTGGAGGGTTTGAAAACATTGGGTGTACACAAAAAGATTTATATAATCATCAAAGGGATATGCTGTAATAACCTACATTTTTATTTAATCTTAAATTGACATTTTCATAATTAATCTGTATTTGCATTGTCATATTTAAAATCAATATGTATTGTCTGCTGTTATTAATTACAATTCTCATATGTGGAATCTTATTTCTTGTCTAAATTCATATTGAAATTCTTATTGGAGTCAAACTACAATTTTATGGAAATTAATGATACCTGTGTTGGATTTTAAAACTGTATATCAAAACGGTGGAAATATTTTCTTTTGACTCAATCAGTATTTTTATAAAACCGGAAAATCATTTCCTACGTTAAAATGAATTTTATGTATTTTTGTGACGAACACCGCGCCGTGAAAATACCAGTTTATGTTCAAAACTGTCCGCGCCAGATTAAACTTCCACAGATTTTGGAAGTGATGTAAAGCAAGATTTGACACTTGCTTTACTTACCATTTAAGGTAACTCATCATTGGATAAGGCCTTGTTTGGCCATGCCTTTCTTGTGTGTGTTAAGACAAGCCTTTAAGCTAATTTCCCAAACAACTTAAGCTTGACCCCTATTGATCTATACTACCCTTTCAAAATCTGTGGAGTTATATATGTATCAGTATATGTACATATCTATATCTGTGTATATTAGTAGTTAGTTAATTAGTAAATAAATTCAATTTGTTGAGCCTTGATCAAAGGACTTGGAGCCCAAGTTCACCCCCATTTAGTTTCTATATATGCACCTACACACTCTGACTTTCAGCATACACATATCACAGAGAAAAAAGAGAGAGAGCTTGAGAGTTTATACAGAAGTATTAGAGAGAGAAAGCTCTCCACCATAGCCAAGCTTGCATTTGGAATTTCTAAATTGGATTCTTTCTCAACAAATCTCTACTCTTCTAATCTTAGTGAGTATTTTAAACTCACTCTAAATGTAATTCTATGCTTAGTTACTGATTGTGTGTATGTATAGATGAACCACCATTGCTAATTTCGTCCATAGAAGCTTGAACTTCAAAATCATAACTTTTCAAACCTTAACCAAAACTTGTTTTTAGAATTGATTATGAAAGATATGACATCATAGATGATATGTTTAAAGTTTTAAGACATAATTCATCCATATGAAATAGTTTATAGGAAATTAAGTTTTGTCATCTTTTAGTCTTTCATTAAATTCTAGAGTTATAGTTTAATTTATGTAAAATTGATTATGGATTCATATTCTTTGTGAAAAACCGAAGAGATCCATACATTATATGTCCTATATGCTTCGGATTTGCAAAATGGGTTAAAAGACCCTAAAATTCTGAGGGGAACGTTCAGCAAAGAAGACGAAGACACTGCTGAAACTCCCGCACGCGATTGCGTGCGGCGACCCCCCGCACGAGTGAGCCGTGTGGTTTCAGGCAGACAGAAAAGGTTTTAATAAGAAAAACGAAAATTAGGCACATCGCGCGAGCGAACCGCGCGCGCGACCTCTGCGCGAGCGGCCCGCTCGCGCGACCTTGGACAGTTTTTAGTTTTTGCTTATTTTATGTTAAGGAACTGTCTGGGTGATATTTCATGGACTTTTAAAGCTCTGTTTGGGAAATTTACTAAAACAGAAACCTATTTGGCTAAGTTTGGATAATTGAAATGATGTATTACGACTTAACAATCCCCGTACGCACGCTGTTTCTATATTTCAGTGATTTACATAATGTTTAAAGTTTCATGACATACATGTGGAGTCAGTTGTACATGCATGGTGAGTGTGAATGTTGGGCAGTGTGGAAAAGAGTAATGGTTAGTGTGGAAAAGAGTGTGTGGTTGAGATTGTGTTGTGGACACTCCTTGGTAATTGTGTACCAAAGTGTGACGTGTTGAGATTGCGGTGAGAGTATCTTTGTAATGTGACGGTGGCAAAACTGGACACTCCCTGACGCCCATGGAAGCGTTAAAGTGTGTGACGCCAAATTTGGACATTCCCTGGCACCCATGGTAGTGCTAAATTGTGGCCTACGGACACTCCCTGGTACCCGAGTCTGGATACTGCGTGAGGTTACCTCCGGTATTTACGAGGTGGATTAGGTACTAAAGTGTGAGGCATTGGACACTCCTTGGTACCCCGGACCAAAGTGTGAGGTAAACTGAACATTCCCTGGCACCCCTGTGCTAAAGTGTGGCTATCAGAGTATTACAAGGATACTGGTGTGAGATAGTGGGTTGTTGTGTTTGTCGAGAGAAAAGAGTCGGTAAGATAAGATGGTGCATTGTTTTCATACATGGTCACATATATATATATATTATATCTTACAAATGATATTATGGTTGTTTTCTAAAAATGAACTCCTTACTTTAATATAAACTTATTGAATTAAATGAGAAGTGGAAAATAGTAAATGAGTATGTGTTACATTCAAAGTTATGTTTTTAATACTCACCACCTTCTTGAAGCTGATGGCGTTGATGCGTCCTGGACATTCGTGTCTAGGCTTTTCAGGTTTTGAGCAAGCAGAACATTACGACTACGCAAACTGAGAATCCTTGCTGGAAAAAGAATTTACCTTTATATGTTTTAAGTTTTAAAAAGAGTTCTGTAATGAGGATAACTATAATAGACGATAGATATTGTTTTGTCTTAAGGCGGCTTGTGCCTTAGTTGACCCCGTATTGTAATATGTAATAAGTTAGAAAATATTTGTAAGTCTTGATTGCTCTACTCTGATCATGGTTTTATGTTGTTCGACGTTTGGGACAGAATCGATCCTTCAAACTATCGCGACCTACAGGTCCATAAAGGAAATTAAACACTTTCCATATTTATGCTATGTCGGGGCGTGACATATGCGTAATGATAATAAGGGACATGATGGAGAAATGTTGAGTGAGTATTTACAATTGGAAAAGCAAAAGAATCCACCATTCACGTACAAAATTGAGGCAGATCATGATTAGAGGATTAAACATTACTTTTGGGCCGATAGGATATCTAGGCGAGCTTATTGATATTATCGTGATGTGGTCGTCTTCGATAGTACATACAACACCAATCGCTATGGTATGATTTTTACCCCACTAATGTGGGTTATTAATCATGGTCAGATGATTATTTTTGCTTGTGCATTTTTAAGTGACGAGGCCTCAGATTCATTTATTTGGCTATTCAACCAATTTTTAGAGGCTATGCCAAGTAATGCCCCTATGATAATCATTACTGATCAAGATCCGGCAATGACTAAAGCAATTTCCCAAACACTTCCGGATTCATTCCATAGATATTGTAGTCGGCACATTTTGATGAAGTTTTCTGAAAAGCTAGACTCGTTCAAATATAGTAAGCACTATAAAGAGTTCTCCAATTACATTTGAAATTCAGAGTCTGAGGAAGAATTCGACGAGATATGGATAGATCTTCTTAAAAGGAGTGGGTTAGACGCCAGTAATTGGCTAAAGTCAATTTATGAAATTCATTCGAAATGGGTGCCAGTTTATTGTAATAACATTTTCTCGGCCGATATGACAAGTAGCCAAAGAGCAGAAAGCTCTCACTTATTTTTTAAGAGATTTTTCAAAAAGGATAATTCATTAGTGGATTTCATGATTCAATTTGGTAGGGGCTACTATGCCAACGGAATGAAGGGTTGTTGTCTGATCACAGAGATCGGACCGAGAGGCCTAATGTGAAAATGCTTCATGACCATTTGTTACAAATGGTTAATATTTATAAGTGGGAAAAGTTTTATGAACTCCAGGATGAGCTTTGGGAGTCCTTGAACTATAGATATAAGCTTATAAAGGAGGATGAGAATCACTGAGTATATAAAGTTCAAAGAAAGGCATTTCAAAGAGTACCAGAAGTTCTTTATGACAAGGAGTTTTGTTTTGCTTCATATAGTTGCAAATTGTTTGAGAGCTCAGGGATACCATGTAGACATGTGTTAGACTACTTGCTCAAAATGACTAATTTTGAAGAATTGTCTGGACGATACATCTTAAAAAGATGGATTAAAACAGCAAAGACCGGGGTGGTGATTGATAATGACAATGGCATGATGATAAATGATGACAAATAATATCTACTAATGCAGAGTGAGTTTATTCAATGTTCTTTAGATGTGATTGACAAGGCCCTCAGAAGTTAAGAATGCATTAATATCTATAAAGAGGCTTTGGCTAGTGCAAGCGAAAGAATGTTACATGTTGTTGCTAGTGATGGTTCAAGTTCACAATGTGCCACCGAGAAAATGAGTTGTAATAATGACCGTACTTATAATGAACCCAAACAAGTGAGGGCAAAAGGGTGTGGGAAAAGGCTTAGAGGAGGGAAAGAGAAAGCACTACGGAAGGCAAAGAACTGAAAAGCTAGACGTTGTAATGGTTATGGCCAAGTTAGATAATCACATGACAAAAGAAATTGTTCAATGCTTATAAATCAATATGGATTGTTAATTAATGCTTTCTAATTTTATTCTTTTTACATATCAATCTTTAAATGATGATTTTTTTTTTGTTTTATTTTGTGTAGAGCTTCTCAAGTCAATGAAGATGCAACTCCGTGTTCAAGTTCAAGTCAATGAAGATGCAACTCCTTGATCAATGCTTCATTTCTTTCTCTTTTTTTTGAGACATTCAAAGCTTCATTTATGATGTTTACTATTAAAGGACGAGTTAATTTTTGTCTTTTGACTGAAAGTGTAATGTTTACTGTTGATGTAGTATTTTCATCTTGCACTTTGTTACTAAGTTCAAGTCAATGCAGTTTATTTTAGTTTGTTGACTGAAAGTGTAATGTTGACTATTTGTCTTCTTTTTCTGGTTCAATATTAATTAGAAGATTGTTTCCTATTCATTTACTAGCTAAGATGGGTCAACAATGAAACATAGTGTTGGCTAGATTGTTTCCTATTCATTTTCTTGGTATGTTATTATTGTTTTGATTGGGAAACATAGTGTTGGCTGGATGACATGTCCATATCATTTGGAATGTGACAGAGCCATCTATAGTGTGAGGAATGTTTTCAAATATGAACAAAATTCTGCAATATCTCTATTGGGTTGTCTTCTTTTCAATCATGTTTTTCATGAATGTGTATATATGTGATTTATTTGTTTGTATGTCAATGATTATATTCAGACCAGATTTCAATTTATTTATTTTGGTTCTTTTTGTGTTATTTTCTACATTTTAATCAGTTAACATATTCAGACCTTTTCTTACGATTTCTATTTTGTATGCATTGCACATTTTCCATATCGCGGCTGGATCCCGGGTAAGTTTCCTAGTTCCCTATTTGCACATCACCTTGCTTGCTAATTGAGTTACATGGTTTTGGATGCTATTTTATCATTAGCAATCTTACACCCTTTCAGACATACTTTTGTAATGTATATGTATATATGTATTAGGTGAGGGCATGTTTAGATTAATAATTAGATTAAAAATGATATTGAGTAGAGGCCTATCATGAGATAGGATGAGAGGGGTGCTTTAGTCTGCCGGACTCCTTCCCCTCTCATTCCATTATCTCCAGACCCAGTTTTATCTTTGGTTTTGCAAATGATCAGTTTGCTTTTTACATAGTTTCTTTATTTCCCTTAAAACAATTAAGTGGCGACTCTTTGTATTTATTTTGAAAAATTGTTTTAAACAAAAGTGGGGTAAAACTGCGAATATCCACAATCTGGCGACCCTGATGGGGATCAAACCCAGAATCTCTGATTTCGTAGACCAGAATTTCTAATTTTGGATTCACTCGAGGATTAGACTTGAAAGCATTCTTTTAATCGAATTAACTAATTTTTGTGTGACCGTTGCATTGCACTTGCATGTCTCGCCTGTCGATTGCACGAAACTATGACCTTGGAGGCTCGGGCCAACCCGGTCAGTCAAGTTATCATGGGACTGTGTGATCACACTTGATCTTGTACCATATGTTGGTATATAAATCATTCTATCAGATGTGTGTCAAGGGTCCCTTATTTGACCAAAATCCGGCCTTTGTATGATAGCTTCTATAGAACTTTTCAAAATTAGGGAATTAATTCTTAAATTAGGATTATGTGCCAGGGAGATTTGTATGCCCGGAAGGGTTTACTTGAGATGATTACGATACTTGCTTGATGAAGGATGTGTAACCTCTTAATCACTTTTGAGCAATTCCTTCTTATGTCCCACGACGTTCGGAGGACATGCCGAACCTTGATTATAAGATTACACTTCTTATATTTTGTTAGCTAAGCATCATTGGCCTTGTATGCATTCGAATTCATGAAAAGTATGGTGATAATCCAATCATGTGGTCCTTTTACCCAAAGAATTTTTAAATCCATCTTTGAAAGCAAACATATTTTTGCTATCTTTACTCCAAAGTTTTCAATCGCTCTTTTAAACAAATCGTTGGAACTTTGGAAATCATTTTTTGATTAACATTCCAAGTCAACCTTTGTTAAAGTATATTTTCACATGATCATCTTCAAATAAAAAACAAAAGAAAAAAACAAAAATCTTGTATATTATTTTTGGGACAAATGCTTTTCAAATGAATTTCAAAGCAAAATTTCAATTCAATCATCTTTGTTGAGGAATGTTTAACATCCTCGATCTCAAAACAATTCTTGAGAATTGTTTTCAAAAGATTTTATCCTCCAAGATATACTTCCCAAAGGAATATCCAACCTTCGAAAGGGTAACGAGGATCACAATGATAAGAAAAATTGGCGCACTTGACATGGAGGAGGATTGTATATGCTTACGTGTTGTATATGTTAGGACTACAATTATCCTTTCTTTTGCATATAGAATAGGCACACACACACACACACACTTGAATTTCATCTGTGTGCCATGTGTGCGGTGCATGCATTTAGCCACATCAAATCATCAAAGCATATACATTTTGGCACTCTCATCATATCAGTCATTACATGCATGTAGAATACAAATTCACAAAGTAATCCAATAGTTCCTCAGAATTCCTTGCCTCCTGAAAATAAATTCTGCATGCGGACCTTTTACCTATCTATGTTGTTGAATTTATAGAAAGAGTGGACTAACTAGATCCCCTGGTGAGGACACTTCTAATCTTCTTGGTTCATCTTTCTTGATTTAGAGGAGAATATGTTTTTGCACACATGCTGTTGGGGAGTGGTGAACCCAAGGTTCAAATGATACTAGTGAGGTGATTGTGTTTGAAAATACTGCTATTGAAGCAAATATGGAAGCTCTTGGGGACCCATTAAATTGAAAATCGTCTTTGACACTCCAATTGAGACCTAGCCGAGTCCAATCTGTAATCGAGTCATGTCCAAGTTAGATGATCTTGTCAAAATCAAGATATAAAAAGTGTACTTTACTTTTCTAAAGATTTGTAGTAGTGAAAGTAAAGGTCGAACCCACAGAGATTGAATTACTACAACTTTTAATTTTAAAACTTAAATCTAATTAATTTAAGAAAACGAGATTTTGATTTGAATTTAATTAAACTAATGAAACTAATGACATTAATTCTAAACTATGAAAGCGATTTAAAATTGTTTTTATAAATATGTCTAAAGGAACCTAGGATTGCAACTCCACCACTAGCTTCATAATAGGAATATTTATGAATTCAATTAGCTTATTAAGTTGGATGATAATGGGGAATTGTAGCTACAAGCCCAATTCCTCCGTCAAGGAGATAACTACGATTCAAGCACCAACATAATTCATCTTTGGTTAGCACGAATTGTCTTACACTAAACTAGGGTTGCAACACAATCTGTCTTTCCTAGGCATGAACTATTTGGATACTTGATATCACAATTCAATTAAGCACCATTACATGTAAATAATCCATACAAGCACAACAAATATAGATCATTAACCACATCACATTCAAAATAGATCTAAGACAAGAATAAACTTTGAAAGCAATGATTTAATCAATAGAAGTACGATTTTATTATAAGAATTCTCTAAACATGTAATCATCATCCATACATAATAAAACTAAAATAAAAACATAAATAACTCCCTATTACTTGGCTAGGGTTTCATTGAAACCCTAGATCTAAGTTTAGTTGGTCATGGAAGTGATGATTGGCAAGAGGTTGATGGAGGAGGCCATGGAAATTCTTGGTCTTATTCTTCTTCTCCTTGCTTTCCTCTCTTCAATGGCTGTGTATATTGTTGTATAATATGGTATGTAACCTCAAAATTGAATTATAATAGGGTATATATAGATTTGGAGCAAGTTTGGAAGATTTCCTAAACATATTCGCACTAAAACTGCTATATTTTACAATCTGAACGTAATTAGGCAGTTTCGTTCGCGTGGGGATCTTCAGTACATTGAAATATACAACTTTAATTTTTACAAACGTCGCGTGAGCGGGCTGCGCGAGCGCAATTTGTAGAGGTCGCACACGCGAAGTTTTGGTCGGTCGCGCGAGCGGGCAGCTCGCACAATGTGGCTTTTTCAGCTTCTTTTCTTCTACTTTTTCACCTCATTTAGCCTGGAATCCTTACATTTCTCCAAATCCTGACAGAAAACAGAAAACGAAATAAGAAAAATAGGATAAAAATGGCTAACAAATGTGAATTAAGGCGTGTCCCGATCACACCCCCAAACCTACATTTTGCTAGTCCTCGAGCAAAAGGAACATAAAAATTAAACTACTACTAATAATACAGTTCCATTTTCGCATGGATCACGATTGCATTCAACGTATTCAATAAGCCTTTTAAACCTCTAGGTGTCACTAGTCGGACGAGTGAAGCCTCGTGAGGGTTCTCGTCAACAAGTCACCCACAACCATTTTTATTAACTTATAAATTTTAAATTTTGTATTAAAAGTAAAAACATAACATTCGATACTCCTTATTATAAAACAATGATTAGAAATAAAATAACGAACAAGAAGAAACGTAATCAAACGTTCACCAAAATCATGAAAATCAATCCTAACACATGCATCGTATAAATCAATAGAGTTTCTCATAAAATTGCACGTGTGTGATATGATAGTCAAATGAACACGCGTATGTCATGAACTTAGAATATAACTCGGATAACCATCCAACTTTGCTTTGACTACGAATCTCACAATGTTAATTACACTCTTAAATGAAAAACTCAGAACCAAGTGTAATTTCTCTAATGTATGCGAGTAAAGGAAAGGTGTTTTCAAAACGAGAAATGCTCACATATGACTCGAAAAAGATGCATGACACGAAAGAACAGTAGTCTCATGAATAGAACGCCAATAGTCAAGAAAAATTAATCATTACCATGGTTTAATCCCCCTCCCATCGTTTACATATCCAAATCATGTTTTCTAAGATCAAATAGGACTTTTCAAAGGTTGTAATGTGGCTCGGGCAATGACAAATGATAGAAAAAATTAATTAGGTAGTTTTAGAATGGCATTGTAAGGCATGTTCGATTTCTTTCATTCGTCTCTTCTACCAACTTTCATCTTTTCATTCTCTTCTTTTCATATATATATATATATATATTTTTTTTTTAATTTCTTTCCTCTTCTTTTTTTTTTTCTTCTTCTTTTTTTTATAATTTATTTCAACCTTCCTTTCTTTTTTTTTTTTTTTCTTCTTGTTGCCTTTGAAGTGAATATTCATTGAATATCAAGGCAACTACCCCAAACATAATCTAATTTTCTTCTTCTTCTCAAACAACACTTCGCCTTATCACCACTAAAAGTGATCAATCTCTTAGTAGTGAACTCCAAGTTGGCCAAATTGGAGCAAAAATAGGATAATGGTGCTTAAAGAAAAAGAGGCACTTTAACGGCTCAAAGGGGTGACTAAGGAAATTTTATCATTTTCGGTCGGTGGTAAACAAAAGAGGGCCTATCATCATTTCCTATGGTCATATGGTTCTTCAATGTTTACAATGGAAGACTATTTAGCATGGTAGCAAATATTTTAACTTAACTATCAACCAAAACAAGAATAATGAGACTAAACAACGAGTTAATGCGCTATTTCAATGAAATTCGACAAACACAAAATGTATTTATAACCCTCTTAAAAGAAAATATAGGCTCAAAAGCTCACCGGATTTAGTCTCCACCTTGTGTTATCTGGAAATCCGAATCTTATTATAGTTCACATCAGACATGTATTCAAGAGACTACGTGCAGTGCATAGTTTTGGGTGCAAATCTATGATATAAAACTACGATTTGAACGATACATAACTTAAAACGTCTCATCATGACTTCAGCAAATGTTTAATCACATCTTCGCTTGTTTACCATTCTATAACAATCAAAATTACATAACAAGAAGTATCGACTAGAGATTGCAAAAAGTTCGGTAACATCGTTTATTTAAGCACAAGTATTGAAAAATTTGAAAATTTTGGCTCATAATAATGTGCATGTGAGTGCATACCTCCAAACCTAAACCTTTCATTGTCCCCAATGAAACAATAAAACGAAAGAAAAGAGAGTATATAAGGAAGGATAGATAATACCTCGATCTCGACAATCACAAACAGGTGAATGTGTAAATGGAATAAAAAGGTTAAATGCTCCTAATAGAGCTACTAATCACCTGTCAATACGTGACAAAAGAAATTAAACAAGCAAAATAATAGCAAATAGTAGCTAATATAAAATAATTAATTAAAATTTTTTATTTTTTATTTTTGTTTTTAATCAATAGAAACTAACTATAACCAAAAGACGTAATGAAAACAAGCAAACTTATGAAAAGAAAGACTGACTCTCGAAGTGCATATGAAAACAAATTGAACAATAGAAAATTAACTAACCAGGTTGGGGAAAAAGAAGGTAAGAGAAAAAAAGAGAAAACACTGAAAACCTTACTTCGTACGAGCGGGCCACGCGAGCGAGCTGCGTGCGCACGAACCACTCCGCGAGGTAATACTGAGGCCTGTTTTATAAAAATTAAAAGAAAAATCTCTAAGGCCTAAGATCGCGCGAGCGGGTCGTGCAAGCGAGCTTCTCGTGCGCGGGATTCCAGGCACGAGTTGATGCTGAGAGTTCATAATAAAATGTTAAAAAAATTTTCTAAGGGGCATACTCGCGTGAGTGGGCCGCGTGAGCAGCCTGTCGCGCGAGCAGGCCGCGCGCGTGACTTGGTTTTTTGCTCTTTTTCACTTGTTTTATGTAAATAACTTTAAAAGAACTTACCTCTGACCCCCAAAACCTGTTCAGAAAACTCATAAAAGACTCAAAATCGACCATAAACATTCAAAAATAGAATAAACAGACGAAATAAAGCTTAGGTTACCTCCCAATAAATGCTGTCTTTTACGTCTTCAGCTAGACCATTCTAGCTCAAGATTCAACGAGGCCGTAAATCAGAGTTTGTACCATTTAGGACATTAGGAAGATTTTGGTGGAAAGTAGAAACAAGGTCGCTATGCGTTAATGCATTCGACGATTCTCCCTTATCATGTTCGAATCGATTTCGTACCTTCCGAGTAAATTCATCGTTAGGATCCGCGTTATTCAAATTCATCCGCTCATTTTTCTCTATATTATTCTCCTCACTCATATTTATTACATTATTAGGTTCAATCGTTCATCTCACCTCACTCTCCGCCTCACATAGATAATCGTCATCCTTGGGAGGTTGATCAATAGCGTTAAAAATGTTCAATTTTAAGTTCATGTTCCCAAACGACACCTTCATTACCCCCATTTGACAATTGACACGAGCATTAGCGGTGGCCAAAAATGGATGACCTAGGATGACAGAAGTGTATTTCCTAGCATCTAGCACGGGTTCGGTGTCAAGGACCATGAAATCGATAGGATAGCAACATTTTTCGACTTTAACCAAAACATCCTCGACGATTCCTCTAGGGATTTTAACAGAACGATCCACTAATTGTATAGTAGCGGTCATGGGTTTAAGTTCACCTAGACCTAGTTGTTTGTAAAGGGAGTAAGGTAGGAGATTAACACTTGCCCCTAAGTCAAGGAGAGCCCGATGAATGACAGTGTCACCTATAACACAAGATATCGTGGGTGTGCTAGGATCCTTATACTTTGGAGGAGCGTGTTGAAAAATTGAACTTACTTTTTCTGTGAGGAAGACTTTTTTCAAAGTATGACTACGTAACTTGCGCTTTTGAGTGCATAGGTCTTTTAGACATTTAGCGTAAAAAGGGAATTTGTTTTATCGCATCGAGGAATGGAATATTAATTTTAACTTATTTAAATACCTCGAGTATGTCTTCAGTTTTTGAAATTTTTTTTGGAAAAGTTGACGGTTCGTTGACATTTGGTGGAAAAGGCATCTTCGGAATATAGTTAGTTGGGGTTGGTTCATTATCTTTTCGAATTTTACTCGTGTCCTCACCCTTTTGTTTATTCAAGTTAATTTTTTCCTCTTTCTCAATCCTATTCAGGATTTCAACAACTTCCTCTTCTCAAATAGTTGTCCTAGTCGAGACGACATTTACTTGCTCACTCGAACCCCCACCCTCATATTGTCCCTTAGGGTTTTGTATAGTTTGACTCGATAACTTACCCTCGTTTTTACGACTCATTACATTAGCTATCTGTCACATTTGGGACTCAAGCTTCGCAATGGATTGTGTGTGAGAGTGCACTATTTGTGCTTGTGCCTGGACTTGTGTTTTGATATTCTTAAGGGAAGCCAACACATTCTCCTCAAAAGTGTTAACCCTTGGAGGGTTAGGATTAGGAGGGGGGTGTTGGTATTGACTTTGTTGAAATTGGGGTCGATAAGTATTAGGAAAGTTATTCGGCATAGGATTATAACTATTTCGTGAGAATTGTTGAATAGAGTTTATGTGTTGCTCCATGAACTCCAGAAATTGAGATGCAGATGGACATGTAGTATAGAATGTGAATGGTCAGAACATATTTGACAAGTTTCGTAAGAAGGTGCGCTTGTCGTTTGGTTCATTGTCATTAGTCGGTCAAGTTTTCTAGATAATTCTTGAAATTCAATTGAATAACTTGACTCGAACCGCTCCTCACGCTTAGCTTTAGGGGGATTACACGCCTCAGAACGTATCGACACGGTCTGATACATCGTGTTCTCACTTAATGTTTCGAAAATTTTCCAAGCCTCATCGGCGCTTTTGTGTAGGAAGGTACCCGCACAAACGGTATCGACGGTATTACGAATAGAGGGAATAAGCCCTTTGTAGAAAACATGTATCAACTGCCACTTAGGAACCTAATGATGTGGGCAAGAGCATAATAATTCTTTAAATTTCTCCCATGTGTCATAAAGTATTTCCCCATCTTGCATCACAAAGTTTGTTATGGATTTTCTTATTTGATTTGTACGCATAATAGGAAAAAACTTTTGCAAAAATGCGGTGTGTAAGGCTTCCCATGTTTTAATTGTGTTTGGTTCTAGAGACTAGAGCCAGTATTTAGCTTTATCTTTTAAAGAGAATGGGAAGAGCCGCAATTTTAACTCATCATCAGTTAGGTTTTGGATTTTCAAAGTAGAGCATATATCTTGGAAATCTCCTAAGTGCTGATAAGGGTCTTCTTTAAGACGGCCATGGAATGAAGGAAGTAGCGTGATGGTAGATGACTTTATCTCAAAGTGAGATGCCGTCACCTCCGGTAATTCTATGCTTGCATGTGGCGTATAGGCCATAGGAATGAAATAATCTTTAAGCGGAGGAGGCGGAGGTATATTAGGATTATTTTCATTATTTTTGTTGTTTCCGTTGTTTCTAATGTCGGCCACTAGAATAGGTTTGATGTTAATAATGACACGTGGTTTTTTTGGTCTTTTAAGGGTACTTCGTATTTCAGACTCAAACAACGATGACAGTTTCGGTGTCGAATCGTCATCTAACATCAACCGAGCTCTAGAAGCTTGGGTTGATGACCTAAGGACTCTAAGACTACATTCAAGTTCAAGATTAAGCGGATGTAATTTAGGTTTACTTGAATGTGTACCAAACATATACTAAAATAAAATAGAGTAAAACAACGACTGACTCAACAAAAACGAAAATAACTATGCAAGTAATCAAGCACGCAAGCACACAGTACTTCTATGATGCATGTAATTATCCTTATGCAGTGATTCGCATCAAAGCCCAGCGTCCCGGGTTTCCTAGCTAATGCAGTGCTCACTCCACACCTAACCTAATGCAAGTAATTGCGTCTCAGCATCCTGACTTACAGTGGTTTGATGCAAATTTTTAAAGGAAGCAATTTAAATTTATTTTATTTTATTTTATTTTAATTGCATAAGCTCCTTTGGTGTGCTAAGCTTTTCCACTATGACACGCTAGAATTTGATTACTTGAGAAACTAGAAAAACAAAAATAAAAGTTACTAACTCAAAACAAAAATGGAAAATAAGAAAAAAAAACTAATCTAATATTTATGAATTAACTACACTAAGATTTTAAAGCTAAAGGTAGTAAATTGCAATCCCCGGCAACGGCGCCAAAAATTGATCTTGTCAAAATCAAGATATAAAAAGTGTACTTTACTTTTCTAAAGATTTGTAGTAGTGAAAGTAAAGGTCGAACCCACAGAGATTGAATTACTATAACTTTTAATTTTAAAACCTAAATCTAATTAATTTAAGAAAATGAGATTTTGATTTGAATTTTAATTAATCTCATAAAACTAATGAAATTAATTCTAAACTATGAAAGCGATTTAAAATTGTTTCTATAAATATGTTTAAAGGAAACTAGGATTGCAACTCCACCACTAGCTTCATAATAGGAATATTTATGAATTCAATTAGCTTATTAAGTTGAATGATAATGGGGAATTGTAGCTACAAGCCCAATTCCTCCGTCAAGAAGATAACTACGATTCAAGCACCAACATAATTCATCTTTGGTTAGCACAAATTGTCTTACACTAAACTAGGGTTGCAACACAATCCGTCTTTCCTAGGCATGAATTATTCGTATACTTGATATCACAATTCAATTAAGCACCATTACATGTAAATAATCCATACAAGCACAACAAATATAGATCGTTGAGCACATCACATTCAAAATAGATCTAAGACAAGAATAAACTTTGAAAGCAACGATTTAATCAATAGAAGTACGATTTTATTATAAAAATCCTCTAAACATGTAATCATCATCCATACATAATAAAACTAAAATAAAAACATAAATAACTCCCTATTACTTGGCTAGGGTTTCATTGAAATCCTAAATCTATGTTTAGTTGGTCATGGAAGTGATGATTGGCAAGAGGTTGATGGAAGAGGTCATGGAAATCCTTGGTCTTCTTCTTCTTCTGTTTGCTATAATTTGTTGTTCGGGCGTGCCAGAGCCTTGTGAGGTAGACCCAAACTTAAAACACAAAATTTCCTAAGTCACTTGTGTGAGTAATACACAAGGTTTGGAAATCTGACTTCTATCAAAACGATTGTGATGGCCAAGTAGGAAAGTACCCTTGGCCTAAGATCCTATGGCAGTACTGAAGCGCACAAGCCATACAAGTGATGGAAAGTAGCAAATAGATATTAAATAAAAAGCATGTTTTTATTTAATTGTAGAAAAGAATTACAAAGCAAGTAATTGAGATGCTAAGAAAATAAAAGACTGCTTTTATTTGCCTAAAACTAAGAATGCATGTTGAATGCTTTTTGGATGCGGTTGAATGCGATTTCGAAGAGACGCGGAGTGTCTTGACTGCTTGGCCTGCCTGTTAATTTATAGCGGCCATGGAGGTCTTCTAGATAAGGTAGGAAATTGGATGAATATTATCTGGTAAAAAATACCAGATTTATTCCCATAAATTGATAAAACCTTCCATATCTTCGAAATATATATATATGTAACTTGAATCTGGTCCATCTTGTGGCTTGATACGTCTGACTTCCCTTCCAAGTAAAACATAACTCCCATAAATGATAACATTATCTCCCCATATCAGATAATATCTTGAAAAATAAAAGATAATATCAAAATATTATCTTCTCAAATCTGATAATATTTTCCCTTAATAAAATATTATCTTTCCCAATCAACCTTATCACAATATAGAAGCATCCATTAGGAGACCTTTTAGAATTGGTAACCTGTTGTAGTAGACCCTCTCTCTCTCTCTCTCTCTATATATATATATATATATATGAAAAATGGCCAAATTATTAAACCAGTCGGCCATTACAATAAAACCGACTGAGGCAAAACATGGTCAGTCCGAATTGGTGTAATGCCACTGCGGTGATGGGCTGGTGGCCCACCACGTACATGTAAAAATCAAATATAATCTCAAATGTGGCACTCCACAGTTTGTTTCCATCATGCGGACTAGATTAACAAGTTGACTAAAAATACTGTGGTAACCCAGTGGAGGCCGATCAACTAGGCCATGGAGGAATCGGACTCACATCGTATCACACTAACTATCCATTTCTCGGGGTCCTTCCACCATTAAGTCATTAAATCTTTGCAACTTTTCCCATCGGGCTCCATGTGTCATGGTATCATAATACCCAACGACTTTGTTAAAGAAACTACTCAAAACAACGTGGCCCCCACCACCATTGTTCCTAACAGTGAATATGATTTTAATCTCCAACACCACATACACTTTAGTCCACTTCATCAACCATGTATTGGCACTAATACACTAACTGCCAAACAAAATGCATTGATGGACTAAATGAGCCCGATAGTCATCTGATCATATGATAACCAGCCCGAACAAAGATAGCTTATTGCCATTATAGTCAGCAGTAAAATCATCCTGCCCTACCAACTTTGAATCAATCACTTGCCCATTAATTTTTGTAATCAGTCTCATGAGTCCGATTAAAAATCTCAATCGGCCTCTACCAATATTTAACTTTAAAAAATGTATTTTTTAGGTGCAAACATCTTCTCCTTGCTTTTCTCTCTACAATGGTTGTGTATATTGTTGTATAATATGGTAGGTAACCTCAAAATTGAATTATAATAGGGTATATATAGATTTGGAGCAAGTTTGGAAGCTTTCCTAAACCTATTCGCACTAAAACTGCTATATTTTACAATCTGGACATAATTAGGCAGTTTACGTGGGGATCTTCAGTACACTGAAATACGCAACTTTGATTTTTACGCAGGTCATGCGAGTAGGCTGCACGAGCGTAATTTTTGGAGGTCGCGCAAGCGAAGTTCTGGTTGGTCGCGCGAGCGGGCTGCTCGCTCGATGTGGCTTTTTCAGCTTGTTTTCTTCTGCTTTTTCACCTCATTTAGCTTGGAATCCTTACTTTTCTCCAAATCATGACAGAAAACAGAAAAAAAAACGAAGTAAGAATACACAAAAATAGGATAAAAATGGCTAACAAATGTGAATTAAGGCGTGTAATTAGGACTTGTTCTCTCCCGATCATTTGAGTCAAGTGTCAAGTGTCCAGGTTGTGTTTGTTTTGTCAGTCATCCATCGAGTCTATTGTCGAGTCTTTATCAAGTCCATTGAGTCAAATAATGTAATCCACAGCTGGTCAAATAAAATGTCATTTTGCTTAAATAAATGTGCCTAGTTGTGAATAAATGGATCGTTAAACCAAGAAAGGATGAAAACAAAAATAAATCACTTTTCAAATGATGATGGAAGATTTTTGGTTGATAAATCTTTGCATTGAAAATGGATCCCCAAATAATAAAGCAAATTTTGTGCCAAATCCGAGTAGAGAATTGATTAGCTTTACTTTTAGAATTTAAAGATGCTTTCGCTCAATCTTAGAAAGATAAACTTGGGACTTGAGGCTTGCTCACCATCTCTTCTCCCAAATACCAAGCCTAAAATATGAGCCCACGGTCCAAAGCCATAAACTTGGTCCTTGATGGTAGCCAGATATTTTAAATGAACTTCTTCTTCAAAAGAAAAAAAAATTAAAAAAAAAAAGAAAGAAAAAGAACGCTAGGATGAAAACCCAAAAGGACACCTAGGCAAAAGTTAGAACACAAAAAAAAAGCTCGCTATGATAAAAACCCGAAAGGACGCCTACGCAAAATTTAAAGCAAAATAAAGATGCATGTTAATTTCAAAACCTGAATCCTACCCAGTCAAAATCATGGAGAAAGTAAGAGATAGTGAGGTAGAGAAAAGAAAGGAAAGAGAAAAGAAAAGGCAGAGAATAAATAAGATTGAGAATTCTTGGGTACTTCAAAGTACATCATTCGCACATGAATTATCTTAAAGCTTTGAGTTGTTCTAAACAAAGAAGATAAATTGGAAATGAAAAAGAGATTTGAAAGTATCAATTATTCTCAATTGCTAAGTGGGCCTAAAACAATATAGAGATATCTTTGAGAAAAACAAATAGAGATTTGAAGGGCTGATATTGCTTGGTGAGTATGATAAAGTATGAATAAAACATAATACGTTATGAGAGTCATAAAGATTGACTGGCTAGTGAAAAGGTGAAAAGAATCAACCGCCACCAAAAAAAAAAAGAAAAGAAAAGAAAAGAAAAGAAGGTAAGAAAATAAGAAAAGAAAAGAAGAAAATGAAAGGGAGATGTAGTTCATGTTCTCATCATCTTGTTCAAAAAGTTACCACAAGGGATCCGTTTCAGAAAATCTGCCCAAGAGCACTCATTAGACCCATATGGAAGCATGGCTTGAAAAGCCCACCAATTGTTGAAGCCTTATTCTTTCAAGACCTCCAGAGTACTTGAACTACGCTTGACCTGATTCCAGATAGGGGATACGTAGGCAACCTGTTCGGTTCGGTCATCACCCTCGCCATCTCATGGCATCTTTCTTTCAGGCCTTGGCCGAACTACTTTGGACCTGATTCCAATTCGGGATAAGTAGGCAAGCCTCACTTGGTTCTCGGTCCATAAACACCATCAATATTATTTGCGCCTGTAGATCCCTCATTCCGGACTAGGGGTAAACTTCAATTGCTGAAAACCACTTTTATCATAGAATCAAGCCCACAAGTCTCTTTCAAACTAGGGGCAAATTTTGTTTGCCAGAAGCCCTCTATGCTAGAGGTAAGTTATCAAGTAATTGAGTTTGTTTTGAAAGGATTGAAATAGAGTGCCTTTCATTCTACAAGCTAAAGCACTAATTTGAAGCACATTCTAGATGGGCAAAGAATTTGCCAAATCAAAAAAGATAAGTTTTCAAAGTTAAGATTTATCAGCAAATCACTACCATTTGTAAGATGATGAATAAATGAAAGGTGAGATGATACATTATTCACGATGAAAGCACATTAATTCATAATGAATGTAGAGTTTAAGTCAGTCATCTTGAGTAACTGGCTTTGTTTGGTCTGTCTTCCTTTGATGAACCAATAAATGGTCTAAGTATGTGGGTTTAAGATGATGAATAAAAATTTAAAAAGTCTCCATGAGCATCCCAAGAGCAATATGAGCAGAGGTTTCGAACACTATCACAACATAGTGCTAAAGTGGCAATACAATAAGAGTCCAAGACTAGGGGCAAAGGTCACTCCATTCTTTTGACAGAATCAATGTGTTTCTTCCAAAGGTCTGCAAATGCAAAAATCATTCTTTCTATTAGCTCTATTCAAATTCTTTGAGTCTGAAAACTTTCCAAATTTTGAAAAAAATCAACTTTCAGAGTCTGTGGACTCCCGAACTTTTGTGAAATCAATTCATTAAGTCAGAAGTGACTCCGAATATTGAAACTTGGTTCTCTGAGCACGAGGAGACTTCTGAACAAACATTAGTCCTCAATAGCAGCTTCTCTTCATAAGCATTAGTCCTCAATGGCATCTTCCCTTCCTAAGCGTTAGTCCTCAATGGCAGCTTCTATTCCTAAGCATTAGTCCTCAATGACAGCTTCTTTTCATAAGCGTTAGTCCTCAATGGCAGCTTTCATTTCCTAAGCGTTAGTCCTCAATGATAGCTTTTCTTCATAAGCATTAGTCCTCAATGGCAGCATCATAAGCGTTAGTCCTCAATGGCAACCTTGCATTAGTCCTTAATGGAAGCATCATCGGTATTAGTCCTCAATGGCAGCCTTACATTAGTCCTCAATGGCAGCATCATTTCTGTTAGTCCTCAATGGCAGCATCATCGGTATTAGTCCTCAATGGAAACTTTGCATTAGTCCTCAATGGCAGCATCATTTGTGTTAGTCCTCAATGGCATCTGCAATAGTCCTCAATGGCATCTATATTAGTCCTTAATGGAAATCCCAATCCCCATTAGTCCTCAATGGCAATCCCCGTTAGTCCTCAATGGCAGCATCATTTTTGTTAGTCCTTAATGGCATATGCATTAGTCCTTAATGGTAACATCATCAATATTAGTCCTCAATGGCAACCTTGCATTAGTCCTCAATGACAGCATCATTGTGTTAGTCCTCAATGGCATCTGCATTAGTCCTTAATGGCATCTATATTAGTCCTCAATGGAAATCTCAATTCCCATTAGTCCTCATTGACCATCCCCGTTAGTCCTCAATGGCAGTATCATTTGTGTTAGTCCTCAATGTCGATCTCTTTTAGGCCTCAATGGCAATCCTCATTAGTCCTCAAAAGCAATCTCTATTAGGCCTCTATGACAACTTGTTAAGTCCTCAATGGAGACAATGGTAGCATTATCAATGTTAATCCTCAATAGTAACCTTACATTAGTCCTTCAATGGTAATTTGTTGGTCCTCAAAGGCAATCATTGTTAGTCCTCAATGGCAATCGCTGATCAATTAAGTATTCTCTGGCTAGGTGCAATCCCAGACTAACTGGGAGGCAATCCCTGATAAATTAGTCAAAATTGTCTGGTCGATAATCCTTGAATCATCTTGTCAATTAATTTTGGGGTGTAAGGCGCAAAGCGCATCTCAGTCTTTTAAAAAAGCGTGGTTCCTGATTCGACACCGGAGTATAAGGCACGAAGTGCATCTCAGTTGATCAGATGATTCTTGAAAGACATTGGAGTATAAGGCATGAAGCACATCTCAGTCTTTCAAAAAGCATGGTTCCTGATTTGACACTAGAGTATAAGGCGCAAAGCGCATCTCAGTCGATCAGATGATTCTTGGAAGACACCAGAGTATAAGGCGCGAAGCGTATCTCAATCTTTCAAAAAGCATGCTCCTGATTCGACACCAGATTATAAGGCGCAAAGCACGTCTCAGTCAATCAAATTATTCTTAGAAGACACGAGAGTATAAGGCGCGAAGAGCATCTCAGCCTTTTAAAAAATGTGGTTCCTGATTCGACACCTGAGTATAAGGCGCGAAGCGCATCTTAGTCGATCAGATGGTTCTTGAACGACACCAGAGTATAAGGCGCGAAGCACATCTCAGTCTTTTCACAGCATGGTTCCTGATACGACACCGGAGTATGAGGCACAAAGCACATCTCATTTGATCAGATGATTCTTGAAAGACACTGGAGTATAAGGCGCGAAGCACATCTCAGTCTTTTCAAAAAGCGTGGTTCCTGATTCAACACCGGAGTATAAGACACAAAGCGCATCTCAGTCGATCAGATGATTCTTGGAAGACACCAGAGTATAAGGTGGGAAACACATCTCAATCGATCAAAATAAGCAAAGAGAACGCATCTTTATCAATATCAGTTTTCCTAAGATAGGACGACATCAGGATAGAAGATTTAAGGCATAGAACGCATTCTTGTCATTAGAAAGAACAATATGATTTTGAATCATCGTGCTTGGGAGCATAGAGCATGAGACTGCTTGAGCATGTGCATCACGATAGGATAGAAGCATTCATCCGTGTGACTATTTGTGCTTGTGTGTGATCCCTTGGAACTACGTCCTGGTCTGAGTCCCGTTGGGATACGTATGCAGCTCACCATTGAGCACGACCAGCACCGATCATCTCCGCAAATGTTTTTGCAACGCATTTTGTTTTCACCTAAGTTCAATAGCCAGGTAAAAGGCTTTTCTTCACACAGGCTTTGACATTCGCTTGTGACACACGTTGCTTGACAAGCTCTACCGAAGAGGGGCAAACTGTAGACACCCCAATTTTGACCGAACTATTAAACTTGGGGGATTTACCTCTAGAAATTGATGATGAATAATGTCCCGACGATTTTCTTCAAATTCATCGCTTCGACTTTTGAAAAGCTTCAAGTTCCCAAACCTTGCTCCTAATATCCCTAGATTTGGCCAATCACTGACCATCTGTCTCGAGCTCACTGGATCATGGGTTCCTTTCTAAAAAAAATGGAATAGATTAAATAATAATAATAATAATAATGATGATATTTTCTAAAAATAACACTGTTTCCCATATTTTTAAATTTAAAAAGAAAAAAAAAATTATATTTGGTGACTCATATGATTAATTTGGATTTAAAATGAAAAATGTGTCTATACATACATAAGAAAAGAAAAATAATAAAAGAAAGTATCCCATGTGATTTGGAGAGTTAGAGATTCCTTTGCATATTCCTAATCTAAGCAATTACCCAAAGAGCTTTTGTTGGGCACTAATCTCTCATGTGCTTTGAAGATACTCTAGAATGTTCCTTTATTTTACCCAAAATGTCTTTCAAGTTTCTTGAAATTACATAGAATTGCCATGGTGCCATAGAATATTCCCAACCCACTCCAAATTGACCTATCTATCCTTATCTTAGCCATCAAGGAAATTAAAGTCTATAAAAGCTCATTTCTCTCATTAGGGTAGGGGGGACACTTGAATTATATAGAAAAATATATTGGGAGTGCTTTAGAGGAGAAAAATAAAGAGAGAGAAACCCTACCAAAACTCTATCCAATTCATACAATTCATCAAATCACCATGGAAGGAGCTTGAAGCTTGAGGAAGAAGAAGAGGAAAAGCTTGAAGAATTCAACATCTCTAAAAATTTTTAGAAAATCTAGAGGTAAAACCTTCAAATCTATCTTCATATATAATAATTCAATCACAATTCATAGATCTAGGAACTTTTACACATTCTCAAAACCTCTCTTCTTACCTCATTTCATCACACACCACCAAGAATTGTGATTGAAGTTCACTTTTATTTCATTAGTTTTGATCTAAACAAAGCCTTGGGTTTAAGGAAAATCAATTTTGTAAAAGAATTCTTGATTTAGATTTTCAAAATAAACTTTGTTTGCATTTCTTTTGCTTGTATTCACCTCTTAGAGTCTATGAGATCTTCAATATCTCATAGGACATCTTTGAGGTTGATCCTTTGATTCTTTATGGTCTCATGATCTATATGGAAATCAAGGTTGATTTTGTTCATATCCTCATATAGCTATGGGATCCAAGTCTAGATCTATGGTTGGGACCTTCTAGTTTAAAATCTTCATGGAATCCTTGTCATATTCCATGAAGGTTCACATGGATATTGTCATGTGTAGTCTCCAAGGACCATTAACTTGGGAGGAGAACTAATAAAATGCATCTATATTCCTCAAGGAACATACATTTGGGAGAGGAATTATGTGTAGTTTAAGTTTTTTTAAGCTTATGAATACCAATTCCACAAATAGTGTAGTGAACTCACGAATTCACTGAGATCAAAGATTTTTAATTAAATCATGATCCATGAGAATTGAGTGAGACCAATTGGAGAATATTCATAACTTATATATGTATCACTAGAACTATTGGTCTTGATGTAATTCCATATTTAGGATGGTTTGGTCTTTTGATTTATGAGTAGGTTGCTCTCTGTCCAAAATTTTAGAACAGTATGTTCATTTTAAAATAAGTAAATCAGAGCCTTAATCAGGTTTTCTTGACCTAAAATAAATTTTTCTATGAAGATTAATGTGTTTGGAAGATACCCTAAAAAGATAAGTGATGTCTGGTCATGACCCTTTCCCAGAGATTCAACCGTTGCATCTTTGATTTTCTTTTTGGGTTAGAAACTAGACTCACAGAGGCACAACATACTCAAAGATCATTAAGATCCAACCGTTGGAAGCATTTTATTTCTATTTTTGAAAGTCTGGTCTGCTCTCTGTAATTCTTACAATTCTATCACTGTTTTGATAAAACTTGAATAACTCTAATCTAATGGACTCCTAATGTCCTAAGATCTAAACCATGTCTTAAATAATGTCAATCAAGTTTAGATCTAGAGGCTGATCCAAACTAATGAATATCTCATAGCTCATGTTCATGCATTCATCCATACATGTTGATGCTCAATAGTAGGACTCATTTTGTGGTCTAAATCACACTTAATTGAACATAATGATTAGGGGTTCCTTATGGTCATGTTGGGGCTATGACATCTCTATATAGACATTACATTGGCTCCTAGTTGAGACTTGTATATCTATAGAGATGCTATGGTTCTAACTAGCTAAAATGAATTCAAAGTCATGTCAATTCCTCCTCTACTTGATAAATATAAGATAGAAGTTTAGGATTGATTATTTGATATCTTGTTCAAAGCATGTGGACTAACCCTTTGTTTTGTAGCACTTTTGAGGTATAATTTCTCAAATCTCTCTCTAGTTTATTTTACTTATCAATTTTATTGATTTTTCGACTCCATGCACGACACCTTAGATTAGGTCTTGGCTTATGTGTATATGTGATTAGAGACCTTTTCTTAGGATTTCTATTTTGTATGCATTGCACGTTTTCCATATCGTGGTTGGATCCCGGGTAAGTTTCCTAGTTCCCTATTTGCACATCACCTTGCTTGCTAATTAAATTACATGGTTTTGGATGCTATTTTATCATTTGCAATCTTACACCCTTTCAGACATGCTTTTGTAATATATATGTATATATGTATTAGGTGAGGGCTTGCTTAGATTAATAATTTGATTAAAAAGGATATTTAGTAGAGGCCTATCATGAGATAGGATGAGAGGGGGTGTTTTAGTCCGCCGAACTCCTTTCCCTCTCATTCCATAATCCCCAAACCCAGTTTTATCTTTGGTTTTGCAAAAGATCAGTTTTCTTTTTACATGGTTTCTTATTTTCTTTAAAAAAATTTAATTGGCGACTCTTTGTATTTGTTTTGAAAAATTATTTTAAACAAAAGTGTGGTAAAACTGTGAATATCCATGGCGCCCTTGTCCCTCACCCAAACCCCTCTCTCTCTCTTGGCCTCACCCAAACCTCCAATCTCTCTTCGACCTTCTTCGTCCCTCACAAACCCCTTTCTGTCTCTCTCTTTGACCTCTCTCTCTACCTCACCCAAACCCATCTCTCTCTTTTTCTCTTCGACCTTCTCAGTTTATCTTCTTCTACCCTCTTAGTCTTTCTCAACCGTCCCTCTCTCAGACTCTCTTCTAAGCTCACCTCGACCCCCTATCTCTCCGATAGTCAGTATCTCTCACTGATATACAGTTCGGCAGCCGATCACAAGAGTCAGATTATTCATTCTCAGTTGACATTATGCATATGAAATTCGTTGCTGATTGACATTATGCATATGAAATTATTTGCATGCTCTTGCCTATTTAGATCAAATTAATTGTTGATTGACAATATGCATATGAAATTAGTTGCCTATTCTTGCCTATTCATATCAAATTAGTTGCTGATTGACATTATGCATATGAAATTAGTTACTAATATCAAAACCTACAAGCTGTTGTATATCAAATAAGTTGCATATTTTTTCCTATTCACATCAAATTTCATGTTATTCATATGAAATTAGTTGCTAATATTAGAACCTACAAGCTGTTGCATATCAAATTAGTTGCTTATTCTTGCCAATTCATATAAATTTTGCATTATTCATATGAAATTTTTTGCTAATATCAGAACCTATAAACTGGTGCATGTCAAATTAGATATGAATTAGCAACTAAGTAGAACCTACAAGTTGTTTGACATTTTAATACCTACAAACTGAAGTAAAACCTACAAGTTGTTTACTTGGTCAAGCGTTTCAGATTCAGTAGTTGATATGGATACGGAGTATGAGATCATGGTAGAGGAAGAAGAAGTGACTATTGAATTGAGCCAAGATTCAAAAGGTGACTAATGGGGGGACACGTCCAATTGTCATGATATCCCCCAATATCCTGAAGTGACCAATGATCTAAATCTAGTGTTGGTCAACAATTTCAAACAATAGATGATGTTTACAATTACTACAATGCATATGCGAGACAATGTGGTTTTAATATTTGAAGTTGGACTTGTAAGAAGATGGAAGGAAGTGATGTGGTGAAAAGGAAGGAGTTTGTTTGTTTTAAACAAGGAAAGGAAAATGTTGTTGTGGATGCTGAAAGTCAAAGGCATCAGGGATCGGTAAATGAGGGTTGTAATGCAAAGATAGCTATTTTAAGAACCAATTTCTGGGGCATATGTAGTCACTAAATTTATTGAGGGACAATGTCATCCATTGGCAACCCCGTCCATGAAGCATCTTTTGATTCTTCAACAACTGATCAAGGGACAATGTCATCCATTGGCAACCCCGTCCATGAAGCATCTTTTGATTCTTCAACAACTGATCAAGATGACATTGTCCCTCAATAAATTTATTGAGGGCTATGCCAGGTAATGCCCCTAAGATGATCATTACTGATCAAGATCCGACAATGACTAAAGCAATTTTCCAAACACTTCTGGATACATTCCATAGATATTATAGTTGGCACATTTTGATGAAGTTTTCTAACAAGTGAGACTCGTTCAAATATAGTAAGCACTATAAAGAGTTCTCCAATTGTATTTAAAATTCAGTGTCTGATGAAGAATTAGACGAGATATAGATAGATCTTCTTAAAAGGAGTGGGTTAGACGCCAATAATTGGCTAAAGTCTATTTATGAAATTCATTCGAAATGGGTGCCAGTTTATTGTAATAACATTTTCTCGGCCAATATGACAAGTAGCCAAAGAGCAGAAAGCTCTCACTGATTTTTCAAGAGATTTGTCAAAAAGGATAATTCATTAGTTTATTTCATGATTCAATTTGGTAGGGGGCTACTATGCCAACGGAATGAAGGGTTGTGTAGTAACCCATAAATTCTTGCTTTTATTTATTATACATGATAGTACATAATATTTGTTGGGGGTGGGACCTACCCTATCAATACTAGCCGAATTTGTTGAATTTCTTCTTATTAAACTTCTTTTCGTTGACTTGTCGTCGATAATGTTCTCGTTAGAAGTTCCTTTTGAGTATTGTACAGAGTTTGCTCAATCAGAGTCTTTGTGCATAATCCAACTCCTGTAGAGTGAACTCTCTGCCCAGAGTTCGCTCAATCAAACTTTTCTCTACTTAATCCACCTTCTGTGGAATAAATTCTCTGCCCAAAGTTCGTTCAATCGAACTTTTCTCTGATTGATCCAACTTCTGTGGGGTGAACTCTCTGCCCAGAGTTCGCTCAAGTGAACTTTTTTCTACTCAATCCAACTTCTGTAGAGGGAATTCTCTACCCAGAGTTCGCTCAATCGAACTTTCTTTGCTAAATCCAATTCTCATCTAAATGCATAGATTAAAAGCATAAGACCCCTATGCGATATCAAGGTTTAAATGAGTACTCCTCCATATATTTTAAGACCTTGTTTTCAAAGTAATTATTTTCCAAAAATTTCCCGTGGAATAAATATATGTAGGTATATTAAGAGAGTTTAATTTTGACCAAATTGGGTTCATTTGGGGTAATAGTTGGATACATATATGTGTACATATGTGTGGTTTGTGTGCATTTATACATACACACACCCTAGAGAAATGAGTAGGGGTGGGACCCAACCCATTACCCAACACCACCCCCCTCCCTTCTATCCCTCATGTTTCTCTCTCTCTCTCTCTCTCTCTCTCATTATTCTTTCTTTTTCTTTCTTTCCCTTCTCCCTCTTATTCTCTTCCTCTTCCTTCTCTCCCTCTCTCAAGATTTCTTCAAGTAGGATCAAAGAGGAGCTTTAAGACTCCATATTCTTGAGGAAATCCAGAGCTAGAAGATTAGAGATCAAGCTTGGTGAAGATTGGATGCAACTAGGAGCTCTTATCTTCTCCCTTCTCAAGCCCTAGAATTGAAGATTTGGGTGTTCTTTGGGTTTCCAAGAACACAAGAGTATGAAGACTCCATTGGAGCTTAGACTTCAAGCTTCATTTTGAAGACTCTAGAGACATTTTCGGACCTAGCTACAAAGGGCAAAGTTGATCCTCTAGACAAGGGCTACGCTTGGGTGCCATTTATTTCGACATCCATGACCATCTCAGGATTTCTCTTCTCTCTCCATAGGACTTGTTTGGATGCTTCTTTTTCAAGGACACCAAGGAAAGCTTATGGATATCGGTGAGGGCTCTCTAATGGCGTTCTTGGAGTTTTTTTTGGAGTTATTTTGGGTAGTGTGATTTCGTCAAATCCACTAAGGTGGGTTTTACTTCCTTTCTAGTACCCTTAGCTTGGATTATTGTCTAAAATTATGGCTTATGGAAATTCTATAAAATCAAGAATGTGATATACAAACTTGTTGAAAGGGTTAATTTATTTGTAGTTAACTAGATGAAAAATTAGTGCATCTGTGCTTATGAGGCTAGTTATGGTATACCATGAGTGGTATTTGGTGGTATTATTATAGTAAAATTTTTGGAGGAATTATATTATGATTATTATTATTATTTATTTATTTAACATGTTGACGTTAAAATGGGTGATATTAATGTAGTGGATCTGTGTTGATGGTACTTTGTGTAATATCTCTGCACATGATTGTTTGGTAGTGTAATTTAAGTATAAACTTAGATTACTTAGTATTTTAGTACCTTTTCTTGGTTGGGTATTAAATTTGTAATTATGTCACTTAAGTATGTTTGTTGTGCATACGTAGGTGTTTATATGTATATATACACATATTGTTGTATATAGAGTTGGGTTAATGACTTTTGGAATTAAGTAGGGCAAGAGCTCTCATTTGGAATAAAAGACTAATTGTTAATCTTGTAGATCACCCATAGTAAGCTAGTGTTACCATTTTAGTGTTGGAACTGTTAGAACGAGTTCTTGGTGTTTGAAAGGGGTACACGGTGCTAGGTGGTCCGGATATTTAATTAATAAAGTTATGGATTAAGAATTATTATTAACAGATCATATTATGTGTTGTTATCGGCTTTGGTCCGATTATAGGGTTAGTATTTATATTTGTTTTGCATTTTCTTGCTAATGTGAATACTAAGTGATTTATTATGGTTTGTGATGCTAAAATTTGGTTAATAGCTATAAGTTAATTGTGTTGTCAAAGGTGTACTGGCATGACTTTGAGCGGGATCCTAGATTGGCAGTAGTGGGCACTTGTAGAATATATGTATATAGAGATCTATATATATGTATTAGCTCCCCCCCACACAGTTTTTGCAGGTTCCGTTACCGGATTATGGAGCTTAAAGAACTTGATCATGAGGTTGCCTACTTCGAAAGCAAAAATTTACATTTATTCTTTGATTCAATCAATTGTAATTATTTACATTTCTTTCTTTTAGTAGATTAAAAGGACAAAAGGTTTTATGTGATTAATTAATCTTTCGGGCATTTGTTTAGCCCTTTTGTAAATTTCGTGTAACAAACTTGGGGTTCTTTTTGAAAAATTGTTACATTGAGGCCTTGATGAGTTATTTTTGTAAAGGGACATTTTAATGTAAATAGATATAACTTGGTTTTGATTTGAACACTTTGAAAATCATACCTGCGTCCTTTTGAAACTACTTGTCGTGCTCGAGCGAGCACTGCTCATTCTGCGACTTGACCTCTTTGGTGTGTTGATCACCTTTGTCTTATTCGGAATCCACGTAGGCTTTCTTGTTGCTTTCGCTTTGTTGGTCTGGTCCACGTGAGACCTTTGCCTTGCATTTGACTCTTGGACCTTGCCCTCGTGTATTTAGTTTTTGGGTCGCTATATGTTGTCAAATCACAGAGATTAGACCGAGAGGCCTAATGTGAAAATGCTTCATGACCATTTGTTACAAATGGTTAATATTTATAAGTGGGAAAAGTTTTATGAACTCCATGATGAGCTTTGGGAGTCCTTGAACTATAGATATGAGCTTATAAAGGAGGATGAGAAGCGCCGAGTATATAAAGTTCAAAGAAAGGCATTTAAAAGAGTACGAGAAGTTCTTTATGACAAGGAGTTTTGTTTTGCTTCATATAGTTGCAAATTGTTTGAGAGCTCAGGGATACCATGTAAACATGTGTTAGACTACTTGCTCAAAATGACTAATTTTGAAGAATTATCTGAACGATACATCTTTAAAAGGTGGACTAAAACAACAAAGATCGGGGTGGTGATTGATAATGACAATGGCATGATGATAAATGATGACAAATAATATCTACTAATGAGGAGTGAGTTAATTCAATGTTCTTTGGATGTGATTGACAAGGCCCTCACAAGTTAAGAATGCATTAATATCTATAAAGAGGCTTTGGCTAGTGCAAGCGAAAGAATGATACATGTTGTTGCTAGTGATGGTCCAAGTTCACAATGTGCCACCGAGAAAATGAGTTATAATAATGACCGTACTTATAATGAACCCAAACAAGTGAGGGCAAAAGGGTGTGGGAAAAGGCTTAGAGGAGGGGAATAGAAGGCACTACGGAAGGCTAAGAACTCAAAAGCTAGACGTTGTAATGGTTGTGGCCAAGTTGGACAATCACATGACAAAAGAAATTGTCCAATGCTTATAAATCAATATGGATAGTTAATTAATGCTTTCTAATTTTATTCTTTTTACATATCAATCCTTAGATGACGATTTTTTTTGTTTTATTTTGTGTAGAGCTTCTCAAGTCAATGAAGATGCAACTCCATGTTCAAGTTCAAGTTCAAGTCAATGAAGATGAAACTACTTGATCAAAGCTTCATTTCTTTTTCCTTTTTTTTTAAGACAATCAAAGCTTCATTTATGATGTTTACTGTTAAAGGACGAGTTATTTTTTTGCCTTTTGACTGAAAGTGTAATGTTTACTGTTGATGTAGTCTTTTCATCTTGCACTTTGTTACTAAGTTCAAGTCAATGCAGTCTATTTTAGTTTGTTGACTGAAAGTGTAATGTTTACTAGTTGTCTTCTTTTTCTGGTTCAATATTAATTAGAAGATTGTTTCCTATTCATTTACTAGCTAGGATGGGTCAACAATGAAACATTGTGTTGGTTAGATTGTTTCCTATTCATTTTCTTGGTATGTTATTATTGTTTTGATTGGAAAACATAGTGTTGGCTGGATGACATGTCCATATCATTTGGAATGTGACACAACCATCTATAGTGTGAGAAATGTTTTCAAATATGAACAAAATTCTGCAATATCTCTATTGGTTGTCTTCTTTTCAATCATGTTTTTCATGAATGTGTATATATGTGATTTATTTGTTTGTATGTCTATGATTATATTCAGACCAAATTTCAATTAATTAATTTATTTATTTTGGTTCTTTTTGTGTTATTTTCTACATTTTAATCAATTAATTTAGTGTCTATTAGGTGTATTATAGGACAATCTATAAACCCATTGTTCCATTTTACCATTTAAACCAATTCATCAACATCTTAATTGAGTTTTCTCCTTTTTAGTTATGTTCTTATCATGTCTATGTATGTATGTATTTTATTCGTTTGTCTATGTATGTTTATGAACTATATTTTATCATGTCTAGATTTCGAAAGCTCTTTCGTAAAAACAGAAACAATATGTAGTTGACAAAAATATCAGTGGAATCCCATTTCCGGAGCCAGTCGTTGTGCCAAAACTTAAAAGATTTTCCTCTGTAGTTTTCATGGATTGAAGTCTATTACTTTCTTAATCAAAAAAAAAAAAGTTTGCTACTTTCTTTGCATTTTGGGTGCCTTGTGTTCATAGTTTTAATGCACTCTAAGGAAATTGGATTTATGTGGATTTATCAGCATCTAATAGTTGGTATAGTCTCAAATAGGGCATGAAGAGGGATTATAACATGTCCCTTATATTTGATAATAGAAAGGTGCACTGCAACACTAAACTGTGCATTGTTGCCTCACATGTTGGAAAAAAATAGGTTTAAAAATTATTTTAAACGCGCAGCGGAAAAATCAAGTTATAAAACTTAATTGGCATGCCAGGATCTACTACCCGTTAATTCCATAGATGCACACAAGAGGGGACAAGAATTATACCTTACTGTCTTGAACCCAATTCTGAAATCTCTGACTTCCAGCAGCCTCCACTAGATGGTCTTCACTCTTATGACTCCTATGGATGCTCGCAGGAAGGGCTAGGGTTGGTGGGAACCCTAATGGAAAGGATATAGAAGGTTTTGGGGCTCCAAAACAGTTTCTGTAGCTTCTGACGTTCAAAACGACGAACTACTTTTCCAGAACGCAGCTGCCCTATTTATAGATTCCCAGAACCGACCTAGTTCTCGAGCGATCGAAGTGGCTTCGATCGATCGAACATTCGATCGATCGAACCATCTTCAATCGATCGAACCTGTCTAGACTTCAATCGATCGAGACAACTTCGATCGATCGAACCTGTCTTGACATCACCCTCATTTGCCTTTCCAAGCATCCTAGCGGAGCTAAGAGTGGGACCTCCTAGGCTCTTTATTGTTGGCTCAGATCAGTTGATTAACTCCCATGACCAAACTCTTTGATCAGCAAATTAATCGACTGATCAGTTAACATTTACTCCACTATAAAACGATAATTGAACTCCAACGCAAAAGAACATATCCGAAGCGATAACTAGACTTGTATGTTGTACTAATGTCCCTCTACCGTCAGCATTCGCAATCATATTCAGGTAGTCGGATAAACAGTTACTGTCAACCTGAATCATGATTACTTCTTATAATCCTTGAGTCTCATTCACCTCTCATGATTACCAAACATGTTGATAACTCTTATCAACAAGACTGCAGTACTCAGTAATCGACTTGGTGACATTCTCAAGGGAATGCTTACTCTGAAACAGAGGGTAGATTCTGTCTTGACAATTTATGTTCACAACCCTATGAATATGACATACCCAAGATACCCAGGTGTTGATCTTCTATAGACCTCACTGATTGGTAAATCAAAGCAGCCATATCCATAGTCTGTGTTCATAAACGTCTCAAGATTAAGAACACGTACCTTATACAAGTTATGAGTTCCTATCGACTGATTGACAGCCTTGAGTGTCAATAGGAAAGCTCAGTTCCGTCAATGCACTATAAGCACTAGCATGTTAACTAAGAGTTAAACTCTAGTGATTGAGATTAATCACTCCATCTAATGGTAGTTAATCATGCTACAGTGTAAACCTGATGAGATATCCAGTTTCATCATCCACTGTGACACATTCTAAGTAACAAAGAATAGTAATTCGTATCTCACTTGTATGTATCTCATACATACACGAATTACTTACTATGATACTTAAGGATAAACAATCATCTCATGAAAGAAACATACATAATGAAATGTAAAGCTGATATCCATATATTAAAAAAAACAATGTCTCATACATAAAGTACTGATTTGAGGGCACAAACCCAACAAACTCCCACTTGCACTCACAACCATACAGGATTACATCTGAGACCTAGACTATCTAGATGACGATCAAAGACCTTCTGTGGCAAGGCCTTTGTAAACGGATCAGCAAGATTGTCAGCGGTGGCAATCTTGGTGACAGTCACATCTCCACGTTGAACAATATCTCGAATAAGATGATATTTCCGCTCTACGTGCTTCCCTTTCCCATGGTTCCTTGGCTCCTTGGACTGAGCCACTGCCCCACTATTATCACAATAAAGCGTAATAGGTGACAGCGACGCTGGTATCACCTCGAGTTCCATAAGGAACTTCTTGAGCCAAACAACTTCCTTTGCGACTTCACAAGCAGCCACATACTCAGCTTCTATAGTTGAGTCTGCAATGCATTTCTGCTTAATGCTCCTCCAACTAACAGCACCACCTCCCAAGGTAAAGAGATGACCGGACGTCGACTTTCTCGAATCTTTATCTGACATAAAATCTGAGTCAATGTATCCTACTGGAATTAACTCACTACCACCGTACATAAGCATGTAAACTTTAGTCCTTCTCAAGTACTTAAGAATATGCTTAACGGCTGTCCAGTGCTCTGGACCTGGATTCGATTGATATCTGCTAACCATGCCAACGGCAAAACAGATATCTGGTCTAGTGCATAACATCGCATACATGAGACTTCCAACTGCCGAAGCATATGGAATTCCTGCCATGCGATTCCTCTCCTCCTATGTCTTGGGACACTGGTCCTTGGAGAACGCTAAACCATGCCTGAAAGGTAACAAACCTTTCTTCGAATTATCCATAGAAAACCTAGTTAGCACCTTATCGATATAACCAGCTTGAGACAATCCCATTATCTTTCGCTTGTGATCCCAAAAGAGCTTTATCCCAAGAATATAGCTCGCCTCTCCTAGATCCTTCATATCGAAAGTACTAGCTAGCCAAACCTTTATTGTTGACAATGCCGCTACATCATTTCCAATGAGTAGAATGACATCAACATAAAGCACAAGAAAAGCCATCACTTTCCCTTCACTCTTCTTGTATACACAAGGTTCATCCAGATTCTGTATGAAACCAAACGACTTGACCGCTTGGTCAAATCGGATGTTCCAACTCCTGGATGCTTGCTTAAGCCCATAAATGGACTTTTGCAACTTGCATACCAAGTTACCTTTCCGACCAGCTATAAACCCTTCTGGTTGTTGCATATAGATGTCCTCCTCAAGATTGCCATTTAAGAATGCAGTCTTGACGTCCATCTGCCAGATCTCATAATCTAGGCATGCAGCAATGGATAAGAGTATTCTGATGGACTTGAGCATGGCTACCAGAGAGAAAGTTTCCTCATAGTCAATGCCCTCCCTCTGAGTATAACCTTTCGCAACAAGCCTAGTCTTAAAGGTCTCAACCTTTCCATCAGATCCTCTTTTCCTCTTGTAGACCCACTTACAGCCAATGGGTTTAATATTGGCTGGAAGCTCTACAAGATCCCAGACCTGATTAGAATCCATAGATTCCAATTCAGCCTTCATAGCTTTAATCCAATGAGCCGAGTCTACATCAGCCATTGCCTCTTCGTATGTGGCAGGATCAGATTCAGATTCTATGGAGAGCTTCAAAAACTTCTCCTAAGAACATGTATCTATCAGGCTGGCTGATAATCCTCCCACTACGACGAGGTAACAGTGCAGAAATGGGTGAAGAAGTGGTATTTTCTTGATTTATATCGTTATCAACTATGGGTTGGACTGAGGGCTCTCCTTCTATCTCTCTAAGATCTATCATTCCCTTAGGTTAATGGTTCATGATATAGTCATCCTCCAAGAAAACAGCATTCGTACTAACAAACACTTTCTGCTCTCTTAGATCATAAAAATACCATCCATAAGTACCCTTTGGATACCCTACGAAGTAACATACTTCCGATCTAGAATCCAATTTGCTCATCTTTCCTTTCAGCACATGTGCCGGACACCCCCATATCCGGAGATGTTGCAAAGAAGGCTTGCGCCCAATCCACATCTCTCGTGGTGTCCTGGGAACAGATTTGCTTGGTACTAGATTTAGTATGTACGCAGCGGTTTCCAAAGCATAACCCCAAAGAAATAATGGCAACTCTGAATAACTCATCATTGACCTAGTCATGTCTAAAAGAGTCTGGTTCCTTCTCTCAGCTACACCATTCTATTGAGACGTACCAGGTGCAGTCAACTGTGACAGAATCCCATTCTGTACGAGGTGATCAATAAACTCATTAGAGAGGTACTCGCCACCTCGATCAGATCGAATGGCCTTGATATGTGTGCCCAATTGCTTCTCCACTTCAGCCCTAAACTCTTTGAACTTTTCAAAGGCTTCAGACTTGTGCTGCATTAGGTACACATATCCATACCTGAAGTGGTCATCAGTAAATGTTATGAAATACTCATAACCACCCCTTGCTCTAATATTTATTGGTCCACACACATCAGTATGAACTAATTCCAACAATGCATCGGTTCTATTTCCCTTTGTAGGAAAGGGCCTTTTGGTCATCTTACCCTCTAAACAAGACTCGCAGACTTCCATTGGTTCTAGAACCAAATCGCCTAAGATCCCTTCTTTGACTAGTCTGCCAATCCTATTTAGATTGATATGGCCAAGCCTCATATGCCAAAGCCTTGTTGGATTAGTGGAAGGTCTCTTTCTTTTAGATGGTACAGTAACCACTGAGTTATTAAGTTCCATGCAAGAGTCTTTAGAAATATTGGGAGTAATCACACACAAACCATTTGATTTAACACCAGAACATATAAAAGAACTATTTCTTTTAATCACAACTTCAGTTCCAAAATGAAAAGAATAACCATTATTCGGTAAATTAGAAACTGAAATTAAATTACGTCTCATTGAAGGGACGTAAAGTACATCTGATAAAATCAAAATTTTATTGTCTAGAAATTCTAAAACTACGACTCCTATTGCAACCGCAGAAACGGTTGCGCTAGAACCCAGAGTAAGTACGATTTCCCCATCACTGCACCTCCTGGTTGATCTGAACTCCTGCAATGAATTACAGATATGGTTAGTCGCACCAGAATCAATGCACCAAGTGTTTGAAGTATCCATTATAAAACTTACTTCAATCACATGTGATTCAATCATACCTTGAACTCTTGTAGCTAAGAATTCTGGACAGTTCCTCTTCCAGTGGCCCTTCTCACCGCATTGGAAACACTTTCCTTTGCCTTGGCCACCCACCTTCCCTTTGCCCTTACCTTTTCCCTTAGATTTTGCAATCTTAGGGACTGGTCCAACACTTGAACCACCAGTGCTAGCTTTCTTCTTCCCTTTTTTTCCTTTCGGCACAGATCGGGAGGAGGAAGCGCTTTTCTCAACGTTCAAAACGTTGACCCCAGGTTTGATCACCCCTTCCGCTGCCAAAAGAGAACTCATCAATTCGCTCATTGAAAAATTCATTTGATTCATATTATAGTTAAGTTTAAATTGAGCGAATGAAGGCGACAGCGAATTAAAGATCATATCAACTTGGGTCTGTGCATCGATGTTGGCACCTAGGGTCTCCAGCTCGTTTAAATAACCAATCATTTTTAAAACATGTTCCTTGACTGGAGTCCCTTCCGACATCTTTGCACTCATTATCTTTTGCATGGCTACCTGTCTGGCAGGCCTGCCATGCTCCCCAAACATCTTTTTCAGGGATGTGATAATGTCACTGGCAGAATCATTCGATTGGAATTGGTGTTGCAACACACCAGCCATTGAGGCCAGAATATAGCAACGAGCCATTCCATTCGACTTCTTCCATTTGTCGAACTCGCGTCTGGCAGCTGCCGAAGCATTTGTCGCGGGTTCTTCGGGGCATGGGGTGGTGAGGACATATATGTGATCCTCCGCAGTTAACACGATGTCAAGGTTACGTTTCCATTCAGTGTAGTTGTTTCCAGTTAACTTGTTTTGAGTGAGTATGGTGGCAAGTGGACTAAATGCAGATCCAGACATTATGATTACTGAAAATCAAACAAACAAAATAAATATGGATATCAGGATTTGACAGTTTGAAATAAAAGAATCCTTAAAACTCTTATTTTAAAACAAAGTCGCCGGAATATCGAAACAAAAGAATAAAGCCTCCGTGTGGAGGTCAATTTTCTATTTTTTGATTAATCAAGACTTGTCCGCTATGCAACTCTTGCAAAAACAAGTTATGACTCCCGATCCCTTTTGATCTCTAAGTTTCTGAACAATGCCCCGTGTGGGATCCCTTATCCATAGCTTAGCTAGTGTGTACCATTAACTAGGATCCAATCACAACCGTCTCAAGTAGCGCCTCCGTGTGGTGGTCACCCTCTAACACGTCTGATTGATCCTATCATAAGAAGTTCACATCTAGTAACCAATGAGTAATGCACCCTCCGTATGGAATGATCACCCCTGACGAGGTGACACAGAATGCACCACTCATCTTACAGTGAACCGTTAATGGAAGATCGTGGGTGTAATTAATAAGACCCTCTCCCACTAGTTTTAGTAAAAAGGATTTTGCTTTTTGAGAAAATCTGTTTCTACACACTTCCCATAAACATCTAATGTTTACTAATGTGTTGAAAATGGTTTTTGAATTTTATTTTAGAAAACTTGTTTTGCGTGCATGCAACAATGTATTATACGCCAATCACAAACCAAGCACATAAAACAAAAAACTAAAATGAAATATAGGCATTCAAACAATGCCTCTATCTCCCATGGCTCTATCTCTATAGAACCTCCTTTTGGTTTGATCGCCTCTAGCTCCATCTTCATGGATAATGGCTCCTTGCTCCATCTTCATGGATTTTCTAATTCTATTACATTTGTCCTATGCTTCCTTCGAAGTTTACAATTTATCTAGAAATAGAAATAACAACAAAATAAAAGACTAGGGAAACCGGTGCGACTTTCCTTTTCGTAGGATTGAAGTCGCAGCGCCCTTTACATATGCCTTAAAACCAAACCAAACTTAAATTACAACATGCACCAATCTCAAACAGTTTAAATACAAAATTTAAAATCTTGGTGCCATGGGAGATAGCGACTAATCTAGCTGCAAAAGGGTTAGTCGTACACGCATCCATACATACATAACAAATATATGTAACTGTTGAAACACTTAATTGATTCACACAGTATATAAACTCTTTACATACTGAATTAGAACTTAAAACAGCATCTTACTTCTCTGTCACCGTTCGATCGATCGAAGACCGTTCGATCGCTCGATCCTTCGATCGATTGAACACTGTTCAATCGCTTGAACGTTCTGTTTCACAGAATGATTTGAAAATTTTACAGAATACTTTTAAAATAAAGCTTTTAATTTCAAAACACCTTACAACTGTGAAACAGAGAGTCTGACAAAGAATCTGTCTCGATCGATCTAACTTCATTCGATCGATCGAACACCAGAAGGTTTCGATCGATCGAAGACTGTTCGATCGCTCGAGTACAGAGGATGTTCGATCGATCGAAACATGTTCGATCGATCGAACCCGCCTTGCATCCCATGCAATCACAGAATTGTATTCTGCTGCGATAACACTGCAGAAACAGATCTGTGACAATGCCGTTTCGAAAACAGTTCTAAAATCAACATGCAAATCAATATAGTGTTCCAAAAATGCATCTATAGATCCAAACGAGCGTGGCTCTGATACCAATTGTTGGAAAAAAATAGGTTTAAAAATTATTTTAAACGCGCAGCGGAAAAATCAAGTTATCAAACTTAATTGGCATGCCCGGATCTACTACCCGTTAATTCCATAGATGCGCACAAGAGGGGACAAGAATTATACCTTACTGTCTTGAACCCAATTCTGAAATCTCTGACTTCCAGCAGCCTCCACTAGATGGTCTTCACTCTTATGACTCCTATGGATGCTCGCAGGAAGGGCTAGGGTTGGTGGGAACCCTAATGGAAAGGATACAGAAGGTTTTGGGGCTCCAAAACAGTTTCTGCAGCTTCTGACGTTCAAAACGACGAACTACTTTTCCAGAATGCAGCTGCCCTATTTATAGATTCCCAGAACCGACCTAGTTCTCGAGCGATCGAAGTGGCTTCGATCGATCGAACATTCGATCGATCGAACCGTCTTCAATCGATCGAACCTGTCTAGACTTCAATCGATCGAGACAACTTCGATCGATCGAACCTTTCTTGACATCATCCTCATTTGCCTTTCCAAGCATCCTAGCGGAGCTAAGAGTGGGACCTCCTAGGCTCTTTATTGTTGGCTCAGATCAGTTGATTAACTCCCATGACCAAACTCTTTGATCAGTAAATTAATCGACTGATCAGTTAACGTTTACTCCACTATAAAACGATAACTGAACTCCAACGCAAAAGAACATATCCGAAGCGATAACTAGACTTGTATGTTGTACTAATGTCCCTCTACCGTCAGCAATCGCAATCATATTCAGGTAGTCGGATAAACAGTTACTGTCAACCTGAATCATGATTACTTCTTATAATCCTTGAGTCCCATTCACCTCTCATGATTACCAAACATGTTGATAACTCTTATCAACAAGACTACAGTACTCAGTAATCGACTTGGTGACATTCTCAAGGGAATGCTTACTCTGAAACAGAGGGTAGATTCTGTCTTGACAATTTATGTTCACAACCCTATGAATATGACATACCCAAGATACCCAGGTGTTGATCTTCTATAGACCTCATTGATTGGTAAATCAAAGCAGCCATATCCACAGTCTGTGTTCATAAACGTCTCAAGATTAAGAACACGTACCTTATACAAGTTATGAGTTCCTATCGAGTGATTGACAGCCTTGAGTGTCAATAAGAAAGCTCAGGTCCGTCAATGCACTATAAGCACTAGCATGTTAACTAAGAGTTAAACTCTAGTGATTGAGATTAATCACTCCATCCAATGGTAGTTAATCATGCTACAGTGTAAACCTGATGAGATATCCAGTTTCATCATCCACTGTGACACATTCTAAGTAACAAAGAATAGTAATTCGTATCTCACTTGTATGTATCTCATACATACACGAATTACTTACTATGATACTTAAGGATAAACAATCATCTCATGAAAGAAACATACATAATGAAATGTAAAGCTGATATCCATATATTAAAAAAAACAATGTCTCATACATAAAGTAATGATTTGAGGGCACAAACCCAACATCACAGTGTCATCTAATTTTTACAACTCTACTTTCTATCATTGCTTCAATTGCTTGGATTAAAATTATGGAAATCTCATAACCCAACAAGCTGTATTTCGTTGTGGAAATCTCATCAAGTTGGCTTTGATTCTAATCTATTAAAACCACTAAGGTTTTTGGGGCCAAATGACCTGCACCTGAGTGGGTCAAAGAAGAGAGGGAATGGGTTGAAGAGAGAGAGGGGGAGAGCACTTGGTTCAGAGAAAGGGTCAATGAGAGAGACAGAGGGACTAGAAGGAAGTGGTGGTCGGTGCTGGACTGGTTAGGGTCTACTGGTGGTCGGAGATAGAGGGACCAAAGGAGAGTGAGAAACGAAGAGAGATGGAGAGGATTGGGGGAAACTATAATCAGATAGGGTTTAAAATCAGTGGCCCTAATTTTAAAATGTGTCATGATCTGTTTTTGACCCGCAATTTTTACCCAATGTGCTCGCCCAGTGCGCTTACCCAGTGCGCACTGGAGCCGGACTGTATAAATATAATGTATATTTGGTGTTTAAAATTTAAAAATTCTTGATTTTGGATGGGTTTAAATGGGAATGATTCTTTTGATGGGTTTTAGGGATAGTTTGGTCTCTAAATAAAAATATCGACCTATCATTAAAATGCTTTATGGGCTGGGTTTATTACAACAATCTTAGAATAGATTGGATTTAATACTAACTCATTCTGTAATTTATGACAAAGTGTATTATAAGTATACACCATTTTGTATATTACTTTTAAAATTTTACAAATTACATGTACATAATTAAAATTTCAAAAAATGGTGCTATCCCAAATGGGAGTCTCCCCAGTTTAAATTGAAATGTACAATGATTCAGTAGATAATATTTTCCTTTTCTTAAAATAGAAAATATATATATATATATGTCCCTTTCGTCTTGAGCATTCCCAAAAAATATTCATTTAATTTTACGATGGGTTCCTTATTTTATATGCAGCTTGGTTTTTGACTTTTACTATTCTTATATGTTATATAAGACCGAAAAGAAGAAATAGCAAGACAAATTGTGTACATCAATGAAGAAGCTAACATATGGAAAACAAGACAGGAATTCTCTACAGTGACACTGTAGACCAATTGAAGGGATGTAGCACAGCTTGGTAGCGCGAAAAAGTAATAAGAATGAGAGGTGTTAAGCTTTTTATCATCCTGGTGTCGAACTATTTTTCTGCAGGACCTCCCCTACAGTATCGTCACCATAGTAGAGTTTAACCATCAAGTTCGGGATGGATTGGTGTGGTTCCTCTATGCCTAGGACACCAGAATATCGAACCATGAACGAAGAAAGCCATGAGAGAAAATCATATTGGCTAGTGATTGTAAGGCCCCAATTCTTGATTAGAGGGGACACCAAAGGCCTCTGCCCTTCCATCCCTTGGATAGATAGAGTGCGAGGGCAGAGCTTTTGGTTTTTTCATGTTGTCAAAGAGTTGAACAATGAAAATAGATGGCGAGTGCCTGATCGAATTGATCAGGTCATGTAGCTAGGAACAAGGTTCAAGTCTACCGGTGTGTTAGGATGCCTCATCACTGCACTACTACTTGACACCTATCGTGATGGTAAATGGCTGGTCTCGCCGTGACCTTCTCTTGAATTCTCAAAAGTTCTGTCACTCCATCCCTAGGGGCAGAGAACCCGTTGCTGCCTCGGCTCTACTATCGGAGGCTCTGGGGAAGTCGGAATATGAGAGCACTTATCTTGGGGTGGGCTTACTACTTAGATGCTTTAAGTAGTCATTTGCTCTACACTTGGCTACCCAACGTTTACCATGGGCACGATAACTGGTGCACCAGAGGTGCGTCCTTCCCGGTCCTCTCGTACTAGGGAAAGGTCCTCTCAATGCTCTAATCGATTAGATCAAATAAGCCCTTCTGAAATAAATATTCGGCCGCTTGGGAACCTTCGGGGTACTATTTTATTCATTGTTTGTTCAATTACTCTTTTACCCGCAAATTGCAATGTAGGCATTGGGTTCTGAAATAATGATATCCCCCAACATATTAAAACTAGTCGTCACCCCACCAGTAGTAGGTGATGTAAGGATTGATACATAGAATAACTTTTTACTTGATTGATAATCATATATAGCAGAAGAAGGGCTTATTCGATCTTATCGTACCACATAATCCCTTAAAAGGCATTTTGAGTGAGTTATTTCAGCTCTACGCTTTCTTTCCTTTGAATCAAAATTCAATCAAGTAGAGCATTAAGTTTAATTATTTTATTTGTAGCAAACAAGTAGTTAGTTTATCAAAATCAAAGTAAAAATCATCAGAATAGGGTTTTTTTTGTGGTATAAGATCTAATTGTAGAAAGAATCAAAAGTTGAGGATAAATTTGTTTTTGGACCTATATTCCTGATTAGTAATCAAGGAGCTTTTATTAACAAGATAAAAGAGTGAATTCCCCCGTCCGTGAAATTTGTTTTATTTGATGAATTTCATCTTCCCTATATACGTTGCATTGCAAACAGTTTTTCTTGCTATTTATTGCAAATTCAGGTTAGGGGGGGTACAAATAGGGAGTCTCCCTAAAACTGCTCAAGATTTGGACCTTCACTCACAAAACCACTTATGATTTCGTCATTCAAATGGGTTTGTCAAGTGCACAATCGTAGATAATCCAACGTTCCCTCTCTATATGCTTTAGGTCAAGCAAAAAATGTGTGCCTGACTAGTGACTACAGAATCAATAATGATATACTCACTCCCTCAATCACACCGCCAATCACATTCAGAACATCCTATTCCTTGAATTTAGTGGATCCTATATGGAATTCATATAAAACCCACCAAAATTAAGGACAATTAAGGATTAGAATGTGCTAAATATGATTGGGAGTGTAGAAGAGAGTGGAATTTTTTACCCGAGGCTTCAAAGTGGGGTAATATTTTCCTGACCAGTCAGTGTTTCAACTTTTGTCCCAAATTCATCACTTTTCTAGAAGTCGCGACTTCAACTAGCGATTTCAGACCAAATCAGTTTAACTTGAAATCGCGATTTCAAATGGCAACTTTATCAAAAGAAAAAATCGCTACTAGAAGTAGCGATTTCATCAGGAGCTAAATTCTCAGCAGTCTGTCCATTGCAGCAGCTCCCTGCTATATATCCAACATATTTTTATTTTCATAATTGAAACATGCACCAAGCATTATTAATCCAACATTATCAACATAATTAATCCAATTACAATGTGTGTTTGTAAAAAGTGAGAAAGAGAGTGGGAGAGAGATAGAGAGATAGGTGCGAGAGAGTGGGAGAGAGATAGAGAGTAGGAGTGGGAGAGATAGAGAGATAGGTGCGAGAGAGTGGGAGAGAGATAGAGAGTGCGAGAGAGTAGGAGTGGGAGATAGAGATATAGAGAGTGGGAGTGGGAGTGGGAGATAGAGATATAGAGAGTGGGAGTGAGATAGAGATAGAGAGAGTGGGAGAGATAGTGAGATAGAGAGTGGGAGTGAGATAGAGACAGAGAGAGAGTGGGAGTGAGACCGAGAGAGTGTGAGATATAGAGAGAGTGGGAGATAGAGATAGAGTGAGAGAGAGAGAGTGGGAGATATAGAGAGATAGAGAGAGAGTGAGGGGGAGAGAGATAGAGAGAGTGGGTGATAGAGAGAGTGGGAGATAGAGGTAGAGTGAGAGAGAGAGAGTGGGAGAGATAGAGAGAGAGTGAGGGGGAGAGAGATAGAAAGAGATAGTGGGAGAGAGATATAGATGTATAGAATAAAAAAAATTATATATATACAAATGTGTAATTATTTGTTTATAATACATCAAAAAATAAAGGTGTAATTATTTGTGGATCCTATGGACTATCTTTGTTTATAATGTGTCCCACACCACGGAGCCTTCTTTGTTCTCTTAGGCCTACCCTCTTGCTGTGGTAGATTCTCCACTAGTGGAACCTACTCACGTGGCTAGATGACCTGCGATACCCCTCTCCCTCTACGGCCATGACGACCTCTACCCCTAGCGTAAACTGAACGTATCGGAGGTCGTCGCTGAGACTCGGCCTGTGTTAAACCCTCATCCTATATCTCTGCCATGGGGGTATCATGTCCAGTCGTCTATCTCACCTCCACCTACATCTCCTCCACCTCTACCTGCGTCAAACTCTCCATCATCGCTACAATCGCCTCTAACTCTGAAGCTGGATGTGGTCGCTGAATCAACGATGACGACGGTGCATCTGTATATGTGTACTATGGGATGGAGAAGTCACGGACTGGAGATCTAGGAAACTCATAGCCCCCTGGAGTGAAAGGCCTATAAACGTCGGCCGTATCATCATATGCATACACAGTAGGACCCTGATCATGTGGTGTATGTGGCTCAGACTCAGAGTGTGTAGATGGTCTGTCTGCTCCTGAGACTGAGGCTGAGCCTGAGAATGAGGATGCGTCTGAGGCTGAAGCTGAGGCTGTGGCTGCGGCTGAGGCTGAGGCTGAGGCTGAGGCTGTGGCTGTGGCTGCGGCTACGGCTGGGGCTGAGGCTGAGGCTGAGGCTCTGAGACACGGGGCACGAATACTGTGGAAGATGGAACAACCCTGTCTAAACGTCGGTCCTCATGAACAGCCTGCAATGAATGCTCACTAATAGTACGAATCTCCTCTAATGCCGCCATCACCTCTGGAGGGACGGAATGAGGGCCGCATGCTGCTAATCCAGCCAACACCAATCATGCAACCTCATACACACGAGTCACACCATCCTCCTGAAAAAAAATGGGAAGTTTTATTAAGTGAAGTTATTTTATGTACAGGATGGATATGTTGTACGATAAGGAAAATATCTCACCAGAACGCCGCAGATCGTACCGACTGGCTGGAAGCCAATAGTTGGTGGATCTCTAACTGGTCCAATCAATCTACGTGTAATGTGGCTATACCATCTCATATATGGGTCTGAGGCAAGCATCTGAGCTGCATCTGGAATACCTACCATAACATGCTGCAGCCGATGGTCCTAGAGCTCAACAGACTCCCTATGAAAGTGACTCCAGTCGGTATTTGCATGACCACGTCGATCAATGCGATGTAATCTCGTCATAGTGTTACATGGCTCTGGGACTACGTGCCTTATCCCAAACTGTTGCATCACTCTGTCGGGATAATGCCACTCAACCATGGCGTACATGATCAACGGACATCTGGCCATCCATGTGCCCTGCCCAGCCCGACAGTACTGAGGTAACGAAGCGACTAGCTCAGCATTGTACAACTGCCAAATCATCTATGAAACAATATATAAAAAATTAGCAACTTGAACAATAATGCAAAACACGGTTTAACTCTGCACATTATTTACCTGCTCGGGCCTCATCTAGTCCAATTGGTCCCGAAAGTGACGCTGGACATGAGTAATGTAAGTATACCTATAACCCAATGGACCATCCTCTGGTACAGCTGTTGGTAAGGGGACTGGTTGGATATGGGTCAATCTTTCCCATGCCCAAAGCTGCGATTGATAATAATTGAGATAAGTTATTTATGATATACTGAACAATCGTAAAATATGCGTAATTTACATAATTGACATAACATTTAACCTGTAAAAGTATAGGCGGGTCGCATATCTCAATTGCGGTACGATGAGATGCAACACGCAACTCACGGTACAGATATGCTAATGTTGTACTACCCCAGCTGTAGCCAGCATCAAAGTGTCGTAGATGTAGTAGATATATGAGGCTAACCTTGTTCCCAGGTTTGTCTGGGAACAACGACCCTCCTATCAACATCATACAATAACATCAAGCCATCTGCTGAATAGTGGCGTCGTCGGCATGCTGGGCGATCTAGGGTGTGAAATGGTCCCGTATCGTAGTCAGTCGTAGCGAACATCCAGAGATAGTGGCTAGGGGTGGCGTGAAACCGAGCAACTCCTGACATAGCTCCTTCCACTGCCTCTTGGAGTGTGACACATCAATACCGGTAACTGCACGGCCATCGACCGGTAGGCCCAATAGAATGCCGACATCCTGCAGCGTGATCGTGGTCTCGCCGACTGGTAGGTGAAACGTGTGTGTCTCAACACGCCACCTCTCAACTAGGGCAGTGATCAAACCCCAATCATACTGTATAAATCCGAGTCTATATGTGTCGTAGAACCCGATCTGTCTGATGTAATATAGTATGCGCTGATCTGGATCAGGACCTCACTGTAAAACAGCCTCAGAGCGCCGGCAGTAAAGCTCACTCAAGATCTCACCATCCCAGATGGCGGATAACCGGTGTGCGTCCTGTAATGACAGTACTGAGGGATCCTCAGGGCCAGGGTGTACATCCATGGTAAGCAGGCTGTTCAAATATGATGGTTAGTCAACAAAATCACAAGTAAATTTAATGAAGCGACAACATGATATTAAACAAGAGTTAAATATTTTAAACTACGTGGTGGAAAAAACTTAAAGCAGTGACTTGTCGCATCAACTGCTGGGCATCAGACCCAGTGAAATGTCGCATCAAATGGAATATATTGTCAGAAGCAGTGACTAGTCGCGTCAACTATTGGGCGTCAGACCCAGTGAGTTGTCGCATCAACTATTGGGCGTCAAACCCAGTGAATTATTGCATCAACTGCAAATGTTGTCAGAAGCAGTGACTTGTCGCGTCAACTACTGGGCGTCAGACCCAGTGAATTATCGCATCAACTACAAATGTTGTCAGAAGTAGTGACTTGTGGCGTCAACTGTTGGGCGTCAGACCCAGTGACTTGTCGCAAGCATTCCATGGTCTATATATACTGTGGTTTTAAGATTCACCGTGATATCCGAAGCATTCCTTCCTATCCTTCTTTTTCTTCACTGCATTGTTTTTTAGTATGGCAAACAAGTATACACCAACGTACCACCCACATTTTTTTTGAAAAAATGATACTGAGTATTGAAGAGAAGGGTGTTCTACTAGAAGCACTTATGGATTTTTCTACTCCGGAATGGAAACATGAAGATGGTTCATTTAAATATGTTGCTTTCGAAGCTTTGCAAACCGTCTTTGCTGAGATAATCCCTGGATGTGATCTTCCAGATAATGCCATTGCGACTCAGGTTTGGAACTGGCAGAAGGAACATGAACTCCTTCAGGAGTTGTTAATGATGAGAGGTGTTCGTTTTACTGAACAAAGCTGGCTAGAAGTTCCTGACCAGACTTGGTATGAATGGTGTGCTAAGGTTAGAACCAAAACCTCTCATAGCTTCCATTTTAATTGTTATGATGATTTGTATCTTATGACAATTGTTTTCATCAATTATACGTGTAGAAAAGCTATGACAGTAGTGCAACATCGTTGAGGAACTGTGTCGGTTACTGCTATCATAGATGTTGTTATATCTTTAAACTACTACCGGTCACTGGCTCAACAAATGAAAGTGGTGTGGGCCCGTCAATGTTGCTAACTCATCTAGAAATGAAGCGAGGAACAACACTGAGGAAATTCTACGAAGGTTGAAGCGTTGAACGCACAATTGTTGTTTACTAGGATGTTTGTATTAGTTATCCAAGGACTTTGTTTACTAACGAGTTTATTTACTAAGTTTGTACTAGTTAACTACGAAGTTTGTTGTGGTTCTATAAGGAGTTTGTACTAAAAAAAGTTTTCATTTCCATTTGCACATTACATAGTCACAACAAGCAAGTACATATTAAAAAGCACATCGCTCAAACTCAACACTGAATATTATACTGCATTAGATGGCCCAGCTTGACTGCGTTGTTGGGCCTTGTTGATGGCATATTCCACATTGATAAGTAGCCCTACCCCCCTCTCTCAAATCCATCTCATTTGTTATGCGAGTTGATCGTGGTCGGCCCTTACCTCGAAGCATAGCAGGATTCGCCACAACTGTAGGACCAGACGGTGGGTTCCGGTAATCTTTGTGATGGATTGGGAAATACTGGGGTGCCCAAGACTAGTTGTATGCTTCAATTGTGTAACATTGATGAACGTAATTTTGATATGATATTCTAAAGTTAGCTAGAACTGCCAATGCGTGAGTATATGGCATTTTATATATATCCCATTTTCCATAATTGCAAGTCCTGTCAGATATGTTCACAATTTGACTAGAACCCGATGCTCCCCCCTTATTGACCTGCAAGTACCCGTTCCCAGAATGAAAAATCTCGAGGTTGTACCTACCAATCTTGCCTTCTGATTTCAATAATCTGCATATTGGTTTTGGGGTGAAGGTAAAACCTTCCCTGATGGCTTACTCAACAAGTTGACGTCGCTCGCTTGAGTACTGAACAACACGGAAAAATATTTGTTCAACACAAGCGGTGATAGCGATGATAGCCATCTGGCTCCTTAAACCCTACATCAGGTTGATTCACCGCAGAAAGGATGCCTCTATGTCGATCGAATATCAAACAAATACCTTCTCTGCCAGGCACAACGTAGTCTCTTAGCAATTTTAGAAACCACGTCCACGTTTCAGCTTTCTCCTCGTCAACGATGGCAAATGCTAAAGGAAAATTTTGTTTGTTTGCATCTGTTCCCATAGCGATTAGTAATTTGCCCTTATATTTCCTATACAAGAATGTGGCGTCGATACTTATGACGGGCCGACAGTGTTTGAACCCATCAATGGACGCCTTAAACACCCAAAATACTCTTTCGAAGTTCTTTACAGTCGCACTACCACCGTTCACATAGAACCATTTTACAACCGTTCCAAGATTATACTATTGAATTGTAGCCATGAACTTGGGCAATTCTGTGTATGATGTACACCAATCCCCAAATATCAATCCAATGGCTTTCTATTTCGCATTCCACGTCTTCTTGTATGAGACGGTGTACAAATACTTATCTTTTACCTTTTCCAATATCGCTGCGATGTTAATAGATGCGTCCGCCTTAATCATTGGCATTATGTCCCTAGCCACTAGCTGAGCATTTAGATTTCTATGACCAAGGTTCATCGTAGAGGACATACAAGTGTGGCTTTGCTAAGCCTTTATGACTTCAAACATCCCGTGTCGTTTCAACCTTGCCCGTACCTGCCACTTGCAACCTTTTGACGCCAATTCACATTTCAACGACCAACGATCCGGACTGGTTTGATCCACCGTGTACTGTTGATGTGTTCTTATCGAGTACAACTCCACAAATTTCTAAAGATCATCTTTGGTTTTGAACATCATATCCCTGACCAACTCGTCTCGATCTGGATTCCATTGCCTACCCTCAATGTTTGAAGCATAACACACCTCTCTAGTATGGATGCCTAAGTCAAAGGATGTAAAAGTTAATGAACGAGGCCCATATAAAGCATTTTCAGGATTTATTTGGGCAGTCGGCTCAATATCTTCGATAACATCGTCTTCCTCATCCTCCCCAGTATACTCGTCCGCATGCACATCTTCTTCATCCGAGTTTACAGGAGTGAAGTTGGTGTCCATCCCTCTGTGTGCCCAATCATGACCATAACCGCAATCATCTGAATTGAACTGCACATGAATTGGCCGTTCTGAAACAATGTCTTGCATCGGACTCCTGTATTCATTCTGACTGTTTTGCAATGGATTTGAGCAATCCACATGTTGTGTAGACATGGAAGACAATAATCCCTGTACTAACGGATTTGAGCTTTCGCCTTCTTGTGTCAACAGAGAGGTGTACGGCCCAATCCAGTCATCTAATGTTTGATGGGCCTCGGGAAGATTCTCTGTCTCGACATACAGATCCATAGAGTTTATAGCTGCATTGGTAGAAGCTGTTTCTAGTATTACTTGTAGACTTTCGTCATCATTTACTTCAAACGGTATAAACTTCGAAACTTGATATCCAAGAACCTACAAGTGAACTTCAAACGAACACTTTTCTGATGAACCCCCATTTTCTTGCAGACGTTTCTAACAAGTTTAGTGTATTGAGCGTCTATTCTCAGGCGAATGAAACTTCGACAGTTACTATCATAGTATAGACCATCCGCTCTAATGCACATGTCCCCCCCCCCCTAATACAACATTATAGTCACAACACTAGCCATTTTAATTCCTTCACATTTGCAAAACCGAGTGTAAGTAATCAATGGTAATTAAATACAAGGACCAATGTACCTTCCCATTTCTAAAATCGAAAACACTTGCTATGTAATTTGAACTCAAAGAATCAACTTTTGAAATCAATCTATAATCCTTAGAAGCAAGAACCTTCTAAAGTGATTACGCACCCACCTCAGACTCACAATTCCACGTTTCTTACTAAGAAGATTGTCGGATAGTGTTAAAACCTCGCTCCCACCCCTCTCACAGTCTCAAAATAGTTTATAAATTGATTCAAGTTCTTATTTTGCTCAAACATTTTTATCGAACCAGTTATATAATTACCTTAAAATCGAATATTTATTAAACTAGTAAGAACCGTTCTAAAATCATCTAAAAGTAATTTTTTGTGTCAAACGAACGAGATGTTAATTTTTACAAAAATTCGATTTAATATGACAATGAAAGGTAATTGATCCTTTTTTATACATTCTCAAAAAAGCCCTAAAATTGTAAAATCAGAAGCTACCTTCAAATGTATAATTTTTAGTATAACTAACATGATATTCATTTCATGAAAGTTAGATAAAAAAAAGGAGAGTGAAACCGAATTGATCCTATTTTATACATTGTGTATCTGTGTAGGCTTGTAAACGGATCGGATTTGGATCCGATCTGATCCGAATTCGACAGAAAATATTCGATAAGAAAATCCGAATCCGAATCCGAATATTTTGTTAGTAAACGGATCGGATTCGGATATCACAAATCCGATCCGGATCCGATCCGTTTAGCTCCCCTTGTTTTGTGAAAATTACAATTTAGCTCCCCCTGTTTTGTGAAAATTACATAATGACCCTACACTATAAAATTCTTTTGGTACTTAACGGATATTCGATTAGAGAAAAAAATAAAAAGATAAAAAATTTGGTGCTTAACGGATATCCGATTAAAAATTTTCTTTGGTGCTTAACGGATATCCAATTAATAAATTAAAAAAAAAAACTTGATTTGTGTATCTGTGTATGTACATTGTGTATGTGTGTGTATGTACATTATGTATGTGTGTGTATTGTGTATCCGTGTGTGTATTGTGTATCTGTACATTGTGTATGTGTGTGTGTATGTATGGACATTGTGTATGTGTGTGTGTGTGTAAACATTGTGTATCTGTGTGTGTGTGTGTGTGTGTGTGTACATATACATTTTGTGTGTGTGTAACAAAGAGAGAGAGAGAGGCACCTGAGAGAGATCGCAGAGAGAGAGGTCTGTGACAGTGAGAGATCACAGAGAGAGAGAGAGACCAGAGATCTGAAGGAAGAAGAAGACTTAAAATGGGGGCAAAACGAAATCGCTACTTCAAATAGCGATTTCTACTTTAAATAAAGTCGCTACTTCAAGTAGCGATTTCTTCTTTTGATAAAGTCATCATTTGAAATTGCGATTTTAAATTAAACTGATTTGATCTGAAATTGCTAGTTGAAGTCGCGACTTTTAGAATCGCTAGTTGAAGTCACGACTTCTAAAAAAATGATGAGTTTGAAAAAAAAGTTAAAACAGTAACTGATCAGGAAAATATTACCCCGTATCATGAAGCCTCGGTAAAAAAATCGAAGAGAGTGTGATTATATGATTACTCCCATAGAATATCCACCAATATTCATGAATGAACTCCTCGACAAAATCAAAATGTGGTTGGTCAGCCGATTCCTCTGGCATTGAATTGAACTTTTATTGGGAAAAGTGGAAAACCAAAGCATCGTTTTGGTTGATGCGCCACATGTCTTATCCCTGTGACTGGGTAAGAGAGGGAAAGTTGGAGAGTGAGAGTGAGTGAGAGAGGGGCAGCCAAAAGAAAATTGCTCATTTGGTATGTGTGTAGGAGTACGAAAGAATTGATGGGGAAAAAAACCCAATCCATGGTAAAATCTTCTCTCTCTCTCTCTCTCGTACAAATATTCTATGTACATATATATATAGGTGTTGCAGTTCGAATCCAAGTTTGGCCTAAGGGTTTGTTTTGTTATGTTTTGGTGTTGTAAGGTTTACAAACCCATGGAAAGAAAGCTGATGGAAAATGATGAATCAGCCATTGGAGACATTGTCCAATTAAGAAAGAAGCTGGAAGGGAAAGACACAAACCACCACACCCACTCCCACACCAGCACCATCACTGGAGGCTCTGATACAAGTGAGAGCGCAGCATTTCAAATTAACCCAAACATTCAAGGTACATATATGATTATATATATATATATATGTTTACGTGAGGCTGTTTAAGTGAACATGGTTGCATTAACATAGTTTTTAACATAAAATAACCCGCGGGTTAGCGGGCTCGCATCCCACGGGTTTTCTTCCACAATGGATCGTAAATTTGGTTCCCAATTACTTAAGGCTTTGTTTGGATGATGGCCAATTAACATTAAAAATTAAAATTTTCTTTGTTCAATTAATGGCCAATTAACGTTAAAAATTAAAAATTAAAAATTTCTAAAGAATAATTTTATTATATAAATAAAGAAAAGAAAATTACTCACAACATTCAAAATTATCAATTACCGAACAAAAGAAAATATTTTCCTCTATATTTTTTTTTTCTTTTTCCCTCACCAAATCCAAGAGCCAATTTGGTTCTTGAAATTATTGAAGAAAAAAGAAAAGAAAGCAAAGCATAGAGGATTTCCTTTGTTCAGTTAATCACGAGGAAAAAATAGGAAAGAAAAGAGAATAGTTTTGATTATTGTGAGTCATTTCCCCTCCTTTATTCATATATTACAATTAGATTTTAAAACTTTTAACTTTTCAATGTTATTTAAGCGTGAAGGAAAAGACAAGGGAAAACATGAGAGAACTAGATTTCTTCGCCCTTTTTTGTTTCCTCACTAAACCCATGAGCCACACAAAACCTAACAGTTGTAAGTTGTACCACATGCTGTGCCATTGGTTGAGGGTGCAACGTGCCACTTCATGTGGTACAAATGGAAAAGCATTGGAAGGCAAATTTGGGAATATTAGCATTATTTGAATTATACTCATATTTTATACATGTATTGCACAACCTATAAATATACAGAAAGAAAAGCATGGTTTGCAGTCACATTACAGGAAACCAATGGTGATATTCAGAAGTAAATATCCTTTTAGTTATTTTTTCCGTTTAAATACAACATTCAAAATTACAAAGATGCTCTAAATTTCCTATTGTTAAATTACCATTTATTGCTCTCAAGTCTGAACATAAGCACTACCATTGCTTTAGATTATCACAGCTGCAGTGTGTTGTGCGGGAGCGTCCATTTAGGCTCTGTTTGGTTCATGGATTTAGTAAGAATAAAAAAAAGAAAACACTGAGTAAACATTTCGCTTTTTTTTTGGTTTATAAGGAAAACGACGACGCTAATAGGAAGGAAAAGAGAATAGGGCGAAAAACATATCACATGAGTTGTCTGCGTCACTTTCTTTCCTCTTTCTTAAGTTACTACTGTGTTATGAAAAAATTTAATTTATGATGTTACTTAAACAAGGAGGAAAACACTATGTAAAACATAAGCGATAGTTTTACTTCTTGTTTTTCTTCCATTTCTTGTCCTTCTCTAAATCCGCTTAACCAAACAGAGCCTTGGTGCCAAGGGACCCGAAATCTGAATGTGAACCCGAACCAAAATTAAACCAAGAGAAGAGAAAACAATAGTAACAGGTACCAAGAAACAACAATAAGAAACGATAAATATTCAACCACGTTGTGATGGGTAGCATGGAACCAGATAGTACTGTGCATTTGACCCCACTCTTGTGAGTATTTTGGACGAATAATTTTCAAGGGGTATTTTGGTTATTTTTTCACGTCTAGCCCGTTGCTCTAATTTTATATTGTAGATGAAAACTATCAATGTTTTTGAATGATCTGCTATTTCTTTTGAGCATAGTAAAACTCTAAGATAGTTCCGTGAATGTAGCCTTTGTGGATGATGTACGTAAATTTTGTTGTCTTGTGTGATCCTTTTCCTTACTGTCTTCGTATCTCATAGATAGATGTGATTGGGGTACTAAGGGCCTATTTGATAACATTGTAGTTTTCTCTTTTCTTTTTGTGTTTTTATTTTTTTTAAAAAGAAATTTGAAAACGTCTTTAGTAGTTGTTTCCTTTTTTCTTTTTTTTTCTTTTCAAATGTCAACGAAGTTGGGGCAGAAAATGACAACAAAAAGAAGTGGTTTTCAGGTTTTGTTTTTACAAGAAACTAGTTTCCCTTTGTGTAGAATCTTTAAAACTGAAAAATGGAGGTTACCATACGCCCCCTAACCTAGGAGATATTAACATAACATTTGAATTTCTCTGCCGGCCACTATGATTTCTACATCCTTGTGGGATCCACAGAATGCACAAATCACAGGGGTCATCATACAGGCGTTTCAGTCATTTGAGATATTAACCCATGTGACCTATCACCTGTATGCCGGCCACTATGATTTCTACATCCTTGTGGGCTCCACAGAATACGCAAATCACAGGGGTCATCATACAGGCGTTAGTCATTTAAGAGAATTTATCGTAACCGAGCGAGAGCGATTTTCGAAATGGCCATTTAGGATGCCTTTATAGCTTTAGCAAATTTGGTGTTAGAAATACTGCACATTATTGTTGTAGCAAAATTAACTTGTATCAAAATAAGCCTTGCATTAAATAGTTGTATCATAAGGCATAGTTGCAAAAAGAAATAGTTTTTGAAGGTGGCATGTTACATGTACCTACCTGGTATATCAAGAGTAGGGGTGTTCAAAGTCGATTTTGGTCGGGTATTTTTAGTGTTTTAAGCCGACTTTTCGGTTTCGATAGGTCGGTTTAGGCCGTGTTGGTCGGTTTAGGCTTGTGTATTCCTTTAATAAACCGATCAATCGGTGTTTGGTCGGTTTTCGGCTTTTCTTGAACACCCCTAATCAAGAGCATTAACCATCCTTTTCACTTAGCTCTGTTTGGTTGAGAAGAAAATAAGAGAGAAAATGACAGAAAAAACAAAGGAGTAAAGAATAATTTCAGAAGAGACCCTACTGGAAAAACTAATTCCTTTGCACTTCTTGGCAAAATCGTTAGATATAGCGTATAATGAAAACTCATCGCTCAAAGAATGTATCTAGATGATTATTTGTAAGTGCTCCTAAATTGTGCTCGATTGGTTGTACTCGTAACTTCTTGTGTTCTCTCTCCAAATCTCTATTCACTTTTTGAGGAAATTTCTTGATAGTATAAAGATGAATATTTCCCTCCAACTTCTATTAGGAACGCATATATTTAGAATATAGCCCATATCCAACAAGGAATTGGCATTTGAGTAGCCAAAATGGTATTTAGGTTACTTAAACGGTGTTTTTTACTACCCAAATTGCTATTTTCATCAAATGCAATCCAACAATAATAGTCACTTGAGTAGCCATTTTAACATGTTAAAAATGTTGGTGCACTGCAAACCATAGATGCATTTTTATATGGCAATCTAATGGCTATAGTATTCCCTTCAAAATTTTCAAAATATCTCTCTCTCTCTCTCTCTCTCTCTCTCTCTCTCTCTCTCTCTCTCTCTCTCTCTCTCTCTCTCTCTCTCTCTATCTCTTCCCATAGTTTGAAAACAGACCAACACTTTTTTACCAGTTGTAATTTTGTGATCCCGTTGGAGTGCCATTTTCGTAGTTGGAGTCACCAAATTGGCAGTTGTAGAGTTTGTCTACCATTTTGGTGATCTGTTGGATTTGCTCTAACTTACTTGAGACTTTTGTAACATTTATTTGATGTATTGATTAGATGCTCCAAATATGGGATCAGCCAAATCGCGTTTGCATGATATCTGTGCTGCAAATCATTGGAAGCCCCCTATCTATGAATGTTGCAAAGAGGAAGGGCAAAGCCACATGAGACTGTAAGTTGATTGTCTTCCAATTATTTTTTTTGGAAATGTTCATATGTTTGTGGTAAGTCACAAGACTTGGGTCGTGTTTTGAATCACGTCTTAGACGTACTTTTTGGCCCAAACATGCTTCTGGGATAAGAAAAAAGTGTATATCTGTCTGTTTGGATAAATTTTGATAGGCATTTTAGAGCCCCAAAAGTGCTTTTTGGCTGAAGCAAGTCCAGGTGGTCTGCCCAAACATGATGCAAGCAGATCTGGGTTATAATGAATTTTTCTTAATTCCCATGTTGCCCTTGTGATTAGGCGTAACTACTTCCGTTTCAAAAGCCCAAGTCAATTCGAATATACCGTTTATGACCTATGATTTAATAAGGTATGGCCTTTTAGATAGCATTTTGTAAAGGAGGGAAGGGAACTGGGGAGCCTAAGAAGCAGAAACCAAATAGCTGGATTATTTGTTAAGAACTTTCCTAGGGTGTGTTTGCAATGACATTTTTGGAATACATTTTCTCCAATTGTAATCACCTTATTCTCTTTCATTCACAACTTATTGTAAAGAAGTATTTAAACCCATTTTTCACTTTGTCCCATAAAGCACATTTTACTTGCTAATGCCTTTTAAGATGGAGACGTTGACATGAGCTCGGGGTTGACAAAATTCATGAAACCACATGCTCCCCACCTTTTTTCTGCAACAAGTAACTCTTGCTCTACCATATTTCTATTTTCATCTCTACCCCTCTTTCTTTTCTTTTGTTTTATTTATTTATTTATTTTTTATTGTTTTATTATTTATTTTTCGCTCAGCATCTAAAGTATATCAATACAGGCACATGTACAGTGTAACACCCCCCCTCCCCCCCCCCCCCCCCCCCCCCCACAAAAAAAAATAATAATAATAATAAAAATAAAAAATAATTCAATTCATTGCCCAATTTGCTCATTAGGTTTCCTCATTTGAATTCCTAGCCAACATTTCATAGTTAGTCTAGTTGTATTATTCTATACTTCTTCTGGGTTGTAGATGATAAATCTGAATTTAGACACAGGTTCACTTTCAAGGTCACAATTGACATACCAACACCCACAAATACAGCTTTGGAGTGCTTTGGAGCCCCCCAGTCAAAGAAGAAAACAGCAGCAGAACATGCAGCAGAGGGAGCACTATGGTACTTAAAGAATATTGGTTTATCATCCACATAACAAGTGAAAAATGTGCATCTTTTTTGCAAACTTTTGCTTCTCTGCTGAAAAACAATATTCCTGTAAGTATATATATACTGTATGTGCATACTACATATTTCAAGTACTTCTATTGATGCATAGTTTTGGTGTCATTTCTTTTATTTAATTTTTTTTTTGCGTTAGTTTAAAACAAAAAAAAAAAAAACAAAAAGAGGCCTGTGACTGCATTAATTATGATAATTGATACGGCATATACATTGGAGGAAGACCAAAAAAATGACATGGATAGATATAATAAAGAAATGCTCAATTGTGTGTAGATTGAATGAGGCTATGGTAGCAGCCTAGCAAATCACCGAGCAGAAAGGAGAAAATAGATTAATGGAGAGCAGTTTCGCTCACCTATTTTTGGTCTACCATTGTTCATCCAGACCTTCACAGGGTGACACGTGTCCTATTCCAGTAGTTATGTTGATAGTATAGGGGCAAAATGGGAATGAAATGGGTCACGTGTCACCCAGTGAATCCTATCCTATTCCTGAGTGAGCAATATTAGACCAAAAAAAGGTGAGTAAAAATTCTCTAAACCCAACATATTGTTCTATTAAATGAACTCAATTCAATTTTGCGCCCAGTTTAACACCAAAAAAAAAAAAAAAAAGAACTAAGGGTTCAGTTTGCAATCAAAATTTATCAACTGTCACTGCTAGCCTTTTTAAGGCCTTAAAGTAATAGGCTGCTTGGGAAGGTGTTGAACCAATATTATGGTTCACAAATGAATTGATTCTATAAATTTAGGTGTATGGTAGAGCTTTTTTAAGTGTATGCAAGTCCATGCTTATTTCAAAAATACATGTTAAAAGTTAACTAGTTCTTAATCAAAACCAATTTTAAGTTTATTTTGATAAGAATCAGATATAAATGAGAATGGGAATTAGTCTGGTCCTGTTTTGTACCCTAATAAGACTAAGATGCTCATTTAAATATAAGAAATGGGCTGTAAAGCCCACAAATTGAGGAAGCTATGGGCCAATTTTTGTTGATTGATGCTCAATTAACAGTAAACAACTACACCTCGAAATTTTTATTTCCTATTTTCATTGTAAACAAGGCTTAATTACAAACTACACCGTTGAAGTTTGGTCTCTGTCTCGTTTTAGTCCTTATAGTTTCAATTGCATGAATTTGGTCTTCGGAGTTTTTAAATACAAGCAATGTGATCCAAATGTCCAATTCTGTGTAAAGAAATTGACAGAATTTACTCACATGGTATGTACTGTCACACTTTTTAGAGGCAAAAATGGAACATCACTGTTATCCCCACCCGCTTATCCATGTAATTGTGCACAGGAGTTGGTGAATTCTGACAAATTTTATGACAGAATGGGACATTTGAATTATCTTACTTCTATTTAAAAATTTCAGGAACCAAATTGATGAAATTAAACCTACGAAGTCTAAAATGACACAGAGACCAAATTTCATGGATATATTTTGTATTTGAGTCTATTAACAATGTTATAGTTTTCAAGTTTTTATCTTAAGTGATACGGCAGTGTGCCTACCTCCAATTTAAGTGGGCCCACCTAAATTGATAGTTAGATAACTGCAAGAAGAATAATGGTATAAATCTCACAGGATGTGGCACTATATAGTCAAATCCATCCAATCGCCACATGACCACTTGAAATTTGCTAGAAGTGATTTTAAGTGAGTTTTTCCATTACTTCGCTTTTGGAATATTGGATTTACAAAAGTGCTCCTAAGAAAGTGTAATAATTCTTACATTCGGATCTCAAGTGAAATTGCAAGTCTTCTGGAATTCATATCCACTTTTTTTTTTTTAAATGGAAATTAATCAGAAAAAGAGTGTGTTAGTGTGTGTGTGAGGGAGAGAGAGAGAGAGACAGAGGGGAAGGGGGTACCATATATGATATTCCACTCTACATTGCTATGGTATTTTAAGAAGGAAATACTAAAACCATGTGCACGTTAGTTAGTATTATGAGTGCATACGATTTGGATAACATGGTAACCCACATCATAACAATAAGTACTATTAAGGAGGGAGAGCTAAAACCATGTGCCTCCTAAACACATGCGTATATATATATATATATATATATGGTGGTTTTTTAAATAACATGGCTGCACATGCGAAGTGATGGGAAAGAAGAAGAAAAATGGGAAGTACAAACAAAAAGAATATCTGCATAAGATTGAAAATAGTACTCCGTAAGAGATAGGTATTTGTGTACGTATTCATACCCAATAGATCAATCACAAAGCATGCATCACACTACGAAATGTAAGAAGGAATAAAAAAACACTTTACTGAATTATTGTCCAATAAGCATGCGGGGCTGCATATTCATCACTGTGTTATCAATTATTGAACCCACTAAAATTTTGGGAAAAAATATTTAACCTAAGAAAAAGGGAGGAAAGTGAAAATAACTAAGATGAGGATGTTAAGATGGATGTGCGGTAAGACTAGAAAAGATAGAAATAGAAATAAGTATATCCGAGAGACTGTAGGTGTGGCACATATGGAGGATTAAGTTAGGGAGAATGACTTAGATGGTTCGGCCATGTGCAACGAAGACCTGTAGATGTATCTGTGCGAATGATAAGATATTAGTGCCTGGAATGGTTATAGAGATATGTAGTGCAACAAGATATGAGTATATAATTTAAATGAGCATATAGCTTTTGATCGTGTAGAATGGATAAAAATGATTCATACAGCTGACCCCAATTGATTGGGACACAAGGCTTGGTTTCGTTTGCTTTGGTTTGGTTAAGAGGGAGGAAAGTGACTCACAAAATTCTTCTTACTATTTCATCACTACTTTCCCAGTAACCAAACAAAGAAAACCATTTTGCTTTGTACGTGTTCTCCTTTCTTTTCTCTTACTCAATTCACGAACCAAATTGTAAGAATTGTGTTTACACCCTAATTTGGATTTGCCCAAAACACATGACAATCACGTGGCTTGATCATAAGCGCAGGTAAGCAGATGAACAAGTGATAAGGCCTTCGACGAAGGAAAGTAATCAGAAATAGTTGCGGATAAAGATGGTACATTCAAAGAGAGAATATCGGTGTCAAGACTGAGGATAAGATGATACAGGGTTCTCAAGGTAATACCTCGGTTTTAACTAGCAATGCCGGCCAAATAAGACCGATGTCCAAGCAATCAAGACCGTAAAAGACTGATTCATCCCAACTCATTATCGGCGTTGAAACAGAAAAGGATAATAGGTTCTGACAAGTTAGGCCGATGGCTACCCTTGCAGATCCTGCAGTGGTTAGACCGTAGGATGATGGCTAACAGCAGCAAAGTAGGAGAATGTAATACCGGGCTTGGGAAAGGGTAAATGCAATCTCTAAAATAATTAAAGTCAAGACGACATCGGTTACAGGAGACCGATGAATAGTAGATTTCCTACTAAGTGGGAGGCCAACTTCCATCAACCAGCGAAAACTAAGCTACGCAAAGAAGGATGAAATCGTTCACTTGGAATATACCCACAAGTCTGTCAAGCAGTTAGCTGAAATAAGAACGTGTGCTTTAGAAGATGCTGAGCTGGAAAGAAGGCAGTTACACAAAACAGGAACGTGGCAGAAGAAGGTTAATTAACAGGTTATGGATAATCGTGGGGTAAAGAAATGGGTGCAGTAACTTGTTCATGCCTGGAAATCAGGAACCACCACCCACTAACCCCACTAACCCCACTAACTTGAACAGTTCCTCTCTCAAAGTCTATAAATAGGGCAGGGTGTGCAACATTTGAAAGGGGCTAACACACACGTCACTTCTGCTCTCAGCAGACTTTAGTTTTTCCTCATAACAACTTTACTTTTGTTCTTGAGTGATCTTGAGTGATTTGCGGGTTCTCGTTCTTTGAACGCTTGTAATTACTGCTTATTCAGTCAATGAAGATGATAATGGTGGAGGTATTCTGAATCTCAATTTAATTTCCCTTTTCGTTATTTCTATTTATTTACTTGCATCAGAGTATAGTACAAATCCACATTTTTTTGTTAAATATTTTAACAAGTCGCCCAAAAGTAGAAGTCAGATTGAGTTCTCACAACTCCTCTTGGATCCACACGGACTCTGGCACGCCCGACGCACACACACCAGAATTTCTTGTAAATAATTTTTGGCACGCTCGATGGGACCCCGTGTCAAATGGCTGGAAAGGGAACACGATCTAAGGGAATTTCCCAGGAGGTAGGCTCACGCGAACCTTTTTTAGACCCTATCACAGAACCTGTCATTGAACCTGTCATAGACCCGGTCATTAGCTCAGTAGCTAGTCAGGCCGATTTGTCTAACATGAGTAATCAGTTAATGGGAATGTTCAACCAACGCTTGGCTGAGATGTCCATTAGGCAAGACCAAACCTTTACCCAAGTGATTGAAATGCTCCGTGAAATGAGAGAGTGGAAGGAGCATCAAGCGGGTAATCCTCCACAACCGTCTATTCTACCAACTTCCCTGTCTCGGGTTGGATTGGGGGCAAACCAGAATGCCCCTTCCTCATCCCAGACTGAAAAATACATTACACCGCCAAAGAGGGATGGCAAGGAAATCTTAGGGGAGACCGTGAACCCACCCAAGGCTATAGCCCGACCAGGCATCACCATCAAGGATCCACTGATTTGTTTAAACGCACAAAGTTCAGACCAACAGTGGGTAGGATTAACCCGTTGTTCAGCGACAATTTAGTCACCGAAGACGAGCACATGGAAAATGAGAGAATCGGTCTAGAACACGAAATTGGAACTAGAAGGGGTATCCCTGTCCAGACAGCTAGGGTAGACCGAGAACAGATCGCTGACATCAATGGCCAAGACTTTGGTGGTTTACTCCGTAGGATCCAAAGACCTATCTATAGGAGGCCGCATAGTGATGCCATTGAAAGAGTACCTCTTCCTAGAGGGTATAAGGTGCCCAATTTCACAACATTCTCTGGTGAGGGAGACCAATCGAGCGTGGAGCATATCGGTTCGTTTCCTGCTTCAGAGCGGAGAGGTGAGTCACCGAGGAGATATGCTACTAAAGTTGTTCCCTAATTCCTTAACTGGGGTAGCTTTCAGTTGGTATATCAACTTACCTCCAAACTCATTCCACACTTGGAACCAAATGGAGGAAGCATTTCATGCCCAATTTTATCGGACTGAGCCCGAAGTCTCAATGGTCGATCTAACTAGGCTGAGCCAGCTTCCAAATGAATCCGCAGAAGCTTATATTGCCCGGTTCAAACGAGCAAAACACCGCTCTAGGTGATTTTTCCTAAGAAGAGTTTGTCAATATAGATATGGGGGGTTCACCTTTGAGCTACGAAAAAAGTTTGAAGGCATGGGTTTCCGCGACCTATTCGAATTTGCAACCCGGGCTTCCCGATATGAGCGTATGCTCAAGGAGGAACAGGAAAGAAAGAATTCATCCAAGGGAACCTATTACAGGGATCCCAATTATGATATTAATGTCGCCGACTGCGAAATCAGCACCGAGGTTGATGTGGCCAAGATCGTTTCGAAACGGTCTTATTTGTGTCAGCCATTACCAAATCCGACCGAGACATAGCAGTTATCGGTCAAAAAACAGCCTTTTGAAGTCGGCAAACAATACTCATTTAATAAAGCGATGGCTGATCAAATTTTTGACTGCATGTTAGCCGATAAGCAGATTCGGTTACCTCACGACATTAAATTACCTTTAGCCAACGAGCTAAAAGGCAAAGAGTATTGCAAATGGCATAACTCATGGCGCCATACCACTAATAATTGCCTGGTGTTCCAAAATGTGTTACAGGATATGATCGATAAGGGGAATCTAAAGTTTGCCGAGAAAGAAAAAGACGTAATGGGAGTAGATAGCAATCCATTTCCGGAGATAGTGGGGGCAAACATGGTGGCACCCGATTTCACCATCCTGCGCAGGCCGAGGGAGAAAATTGATCTCAAAGGAGCTGACGCCGCAGAAACAAGCGCGAGAGTAAACCCCCAGGCAAAAGAAAGATTGACTTCTAGAATTACGTCAGACAGAGCCAAGGCTGAAACGGATAGGGTCCCGACACTGCAATGGATGGTCGAGTTGATCGAGCAAGGGCTATGTCCTAAATGCAAGGCTGAGGTAATCGAGCACACCGAGGCAAAGAAGGAGAAGGTGTCTCGACCACCAAGTCCGAGAAGGTCGATTTAAACCCGTCTCACTTATCCTAACCAGGAGTACCACAGGAAGCCCGATTCCCTGAAGCGTGAGCATTATCATAATGAATCGAGGCAAGAAAACAGGGACGTGAGACGAAAAACGCATCAACGACCAGACCGAGCCCCGCGGATGGTCTTTCCACCACGAGCTGAAGTGAACCAATGGAAAAGGGTGGAACACCCCTGTAGTGACCCGAAAATTTAAAACATATTATTTTATTTTTCGTCAAAGAAAAATACCAGTTTTGAAAATTTTAGCAGTATAATTTTTATCTGTGTGTATGGTTAAGCTTGTGAGCTCAACACACACTAGAATATCTCATGAGAAACTTGGTGACCAAAAAAATTTTAAGTGCACAGTGTGTGCGTGTGTTTTGTTGTGCAGTGTGTGTAGGAGTGTGTTGTGTGTGTGTGTGTACTACAAGCCTCTTGGAGGCCAAGCAAACCAACTTTATAAATACACACATCACCCCCAACTATCACCAACTCTCAATCTCTCAAACTCACTGCCTCTCTATTTCCTCTCTCTCTCTGCTCATATGTATATACATATATGTGTAGAATATATATAGATAGTATATATATACATTCAAGGAATCAAAGCTTGGATCATCAATTAGAATTGGGATTCTTTGTATACCTCTTTAAATTCAATTTGGGGTAAGATTCCTACATCAACTTCATATTTGAATTCAGTTTAATTGTAGAGCTGTTATATATATATATATGGAATTTCATGTATATATCGTTAAGGGGCCGAAAATAGCGAGCAGAAAAACTGTCACAGAAACGAGATTTCTTTATATCAAATTAAAGGTCTCGATCCCACGAAGCTGTGTTTCAAATTTTAGAAGCTAATTCATAGCGGTTGCGACGAACGGTCGAATTAATGTTTTGTCGCTATTCCGTTTTTTGATAAAATCAAGAGCTGCATTTGATTTCAATAAAAACTGATTTTATATTTGAAATCTACGCGGAAAAAAGGAAGAGATTCATATATTGGAAGTCCTATTTGCATTAAGTTTTCAAAATAGGTAAAAACCAGCCTTTAATTTCAAAACAGGGGAAGAAAGAAGAAGAAGACGACACTGTGACATCTCGCGCGCGCGACCTGCGCGAGCGAGGGGTCGCGCGAGCGGCCCGCGCGCGCGACCAAGCTGTTTTTGAAAATTGTTTTTAAATAACCACGTGGCCTTTCTGAACGCATTCCGCGCGAGCGAGGTCCCGCGCGAGCGGCTCGCGCGCGCGACCTCGGGCAGTTTAGTAAAATTTCCTGTTTTGTTGTACTTGAGTCTGTTATGAGCTAAGGGGCCTTGTACCCTATGCTTTAAGAGTTGTACTTTACTATAATAGTAGTTGTACTTGTGCTTAGAGGTGTTGTACCTCACTGATATACGTGCATTATTGTATATCGAGATTTGTAACAGATTGAGCAGTTCCGGTTTCTATTCTGATTAATTATTCAGGCTATTCTCGGTGAACGGTAGTTCCATATAACCCTCAATAAAGTTGTATAGCATGTTTAATAGTGTACTTACATGTTTACTTGATCTGTGATGCTTTAAGTGTTTACTTGAGCTGCTATGCCTTAAGTGGTTACTTGAGTTGTTATGTGCTTACCTGAGTGATTTCAGCATGTCTATTGTGTTGCTTTAAATTAAAAGTACGGATTGATAATTTGCCTTATGAAATATTGAATATGTCTGGATGCTTAGAGCTCGCATATGTCATAACATTTCATAAGCATGCATGATCACGAAAATCACGAAAATGATTTTGGGATGAAAGACCTTAGAGGCTTTCAATTTTTGAAAAGGGAAGACCTTAGAGGCTTCCAGGTTTTAAAAAGGGAAGACCTTAGAGGCTTCCATGCATAAAACCCTCTAGGAGGGATTTTGTTTTGAAAAATAGAAATCCCGGATTTGTGGGTAGGCGTGTGAGATGGGTACCACTAGGAACTCGAATTGCGGGATGTGCTGCAAGAAACCCCCGTAACGGTAAAGGTTAGGCCTCCGTGTAATTCGTAAGGCCCAAAGTCCCGCACGTTTGAAGCTAGGCCTACGTGGACGGGAAGCCCATGGTCCGGGTAATGATATTGACGATTGAGGGTGAGTGTTTGAAAATGCACGAAAAGTGGTTTTCATACATGACATTGGCATTCATTGCGCTCACGCATGTTATATAACAGATGTTATTGTGCAGTTATATGACTATACGAGCCTTTTTGGCTTATGGACTATCAACCTTTCCTTTTCAGGTGATATAGATACGAGTAAGGCTCTCGAGATTTGATGAACTTCCGCTTTGTTTGAAGGTCGAGTTTATGGGAATTTAATTTAAATGACGGTTCAAAGAGCATGTTATGATTTAATTGGACAAGTGTTAGTCCACCTGCTTTTAAATAGCATGATAGCTTAACTCTGATTTTTCGTTGCTTATCTTGAAAATGATTTGTTTCAAGAAAGGATAGTTTTCAAATGAAAACCTGATTTCTGTGTAATTAATGTTTTCCAAATGATGAATATATTTTTCAAGCCCGTAGTGGAGTTTACTCGTGAAGATCCCGTTTAGAGAAGAAATTGTGAGATCGTGACACTTTGTATTCCTAAAAACCATGGGTTTTTATTATAAGAGTTTCTAAAGTTTGAGAAAAAGACAGTAAGTCATTGTATTACTTTTCGATATGTGAAACCAAGTTTGAGTTTCTATTTCAAAGTTGTGTTATAAAGCTGGTGAAAAAGTCTAATAAATGTTTACCAGATCTGTATGTTTTCCACTGCACTATTGTTCATTTAATGAACTGACAAAGATTTTCTGTTAATGTCTTTTAAATCGACAATCAAAGCTTTTCAAAAGACTAGTGTAATGCTTCCTCTATAGTTTTACTCAGATCCGTGAATCATTAAAGATTTTATTTTCCCACCAAAGATTTTGAAAGGCTATTCTATGCTTCCGCAGTAACTCTCGGAGTCTAGGACTCGAGGCGTTGTAAAATGGTATCAAAGTTTTGAGGTTTCAAAGTTTAAATGTTTCAGTGCTTTGGACTTTAAATGATTTTAAAGTTTAAACGTTTGTTTTTCTAAAGAGAAAGTTTTTCAGATAAGTTTCGGGTCTAGGACTCGGAGTATTACAATTGTGTTCGGTCCTTCCGCTCCTTGTTTATTATTTTATTTTATTCTTAATAGCACCCCCTCGCCTTCGGGACTCGTGTCGTGTCGGGACGGGGCGGGGCGTTACAGATGGTATCAGAGCGTACCGGGTCGAATACTTCGGAACGCCGGGTTATGTGCTCATGTTGATTGAGAGGTTGTTTTGTTGACATATTAGTTAATGACTTGAGAAACGTATTATCATGTACTAATATGTTACTTGATAACTTGTGATGTGTTGTTTAAAGTCTTAACTGTAAGTAACTTTGAGAAGATGAATTGAGCATGTTTATTTGCCTGAGAGACTATGTGATATAACATGCTACGTTGTTTAAGATTCTTATATGCCTACATGTTTAGTTAAGCGACAAGCATGCTAAAAATGTCTTTCTATGAATATGTTTATGCCATTATGCATACCCATGAGACGTGTACACGATTGTGTTATACCTATAAGTGCGGCCTGAATTAGATTTTTGTGTGAAATGAGTAGTGAGAGCATTTGTGTTGTCCTATGTCCCCTTGTTTCGAGAGTTCGACTAGACGTAACTTCTTGACTTTTGGGGTAGTCTCTCCTTTGGGTTAAACCTTGGTACTCCCTATTGCTTGGAAATTCTTTTGAACGGTTGAATTCACTCTTTTATGAGTTGGGTATGGTTGCCTATACGGATCCTTGCCGTTTGATTTGGATGACTGATTATGTCAGTGGAGCTTCTTAGTGTGACTATCTTTCTGTGCAAGTTCACATGTTTTTTTTTCTTCTGGAAAGAGAGTATCATTCTGTGATCATATCATTCTGTGATCGTATCATTTTATAGAATCTTTGAGGTTATTATATCGACCTTTTGATGTTTGAGAAATGTCTTAAGAAGAAATGTATAGGGAACATCGTAATATGCAGTTATATCTACAAAGAGCACAGGAATTTGAGACAACACGTGGGGTAGAGCATAAAGCTCATTTGCTATTTTGCCTGGACTTGGTCCTGGTAAGTATTTTGTGGTTCACACATTGGAAACATTAATTTCTGTTTCGAACATGGGTTGTGCGATGTGACGTGAGTACATGGGGATATGAGCTGAATGTATCGGGGACTGACGGTAGCGTCACTGGAGATATTAATCATTTGAGATTATTTCTGTGGATATTGGACGGTTGAGGAATCTCTCAACCTATCTTACGGTATTATCGTACAACATGATATTACGATATTTCTTTATGATTTCCTTTACGGTTTATGGTATATAGATGAGGAATCTCTCATCTCGTATTACGGTGTATTCTAATATGATACTATTCTGACGTATTCTAATACGGTGTATATGGATGGTTGAGGAATCTCTTCACCTATTGATAGTATTATCTCAAGATGTATTCTGTTACGGTGTATATGGGATCGTTGAGGAATCTCTCAACTTTAATTACGGTATTATCATATTGCGGCATATATGAAGCGGTTGAGGAATCTCTCAACCTATTTACGGTGTTATCATATTACGGCATATATGAAGCGGTTGAGGAATCTCTCAACTTGTATTATAGTCGATGTTGGACTCTGAGAATTGACCCTCGATTGGAATTTCAAGGAATGCTATTTGAGGATAGGGTACTTGGCTTTTGAGAAAATGATTTGAAGGGAGAGGAAGTGTTAGGACCAACTTTGCATAAGGTTCCTACGATATGACATTTCAGAATGCTCGTAAATGAATATCCGTGTTGTAAGACGGAGTGTGAAACATCCTTTGGGCAGTGTTGCGATTACCTCGTTATCAGATGACCTTACTTGAATTTCGCGGACGAAATTCTTTTAAGGGGGGTAGAGTGTAGAGACCCGAAAATTTAAAACACATTATTTTATTTTTCGTCAAAGAAAAATACCAATTTTGAAAATTTTAGCAGTATAATTTTTATCTGTGTGTATGGTTAAGCTTGTGAGCTCAACACACACTAGAATATCTCATGAGAAACTTGGTGACCAAACAAATTTTAAGTGCACAGTGTGTGCGTGTGTTTTGTTGTGCAGTGTGTGTAGGAGTGTGTTGTGTGTGTGTGTGTACTACAAGCCTCTTGGAGGCCAAGCAAACAAACTTTATAAATACACACATCACCCCCAACTATCACCAACTCTCAATCTCTCAAACTCACTGCCTCTCTATTCCCTCTCTCTCTCTGGTCATATGTATATACATATATGTGTAGAATATATATAGATAGTATATATATACATTCAAGGAATCAAAGCTTGGATCATCAATTAGAATTGGGATTCTTTGTATACCTCTTTAAATTCAATTTGGGGTAAGATTCCTACAACAACTTCATATTTGAATTCAGTTTAATTGTAGAGCTGTTATATATATATATGGAATTTCATGTATATATCGTTAAGGGGCCGAAAATAGCGAGCAGAAAAACTGTCACAGAAACGAGATTTCTTTATATCAAATTAAAGGTCTCGATCCCACGAAGCTGTGTTTCAAATTTTAGAAGCTAATTCATAGCGGTTGCGACGAACGGTCGAATTAATGTTTTGTCGCTATTCGGTTTTTCGATAAAATCAAGAGCTGCATTTGATTTCAATAAAAACTGATTTTATATTTGAAATCTACGCGGAAAAAAGGAAGAGATTCATATATTGGAAGTCCTATTTGCATTAAGTTTTCAAAATAGGTAAAAACCAGCCTTTAATTTCAAAACAGGGGAAGAAAGAAGAAGAAGACGACACTGTGACATCTCGCGCGCGCGACCTGCGCTAGCGAGGGGTCGCGCGAGCGGCCCGCGCGCGCGACCAAGCTGTTTTTGAAAATTGTTTTTAAATAACCACGTGGCCTTTCTGAACGCATTTCGGGCGAGCGAGGTCCCGCGCGAGCGGCTCGCGCGCTCGACCTCGGGCAGTTTAGTAAAATTTCCTGTTTTGTTGTACTTGAGTCTGTTATGAGCTAAGGGGCCTTGTACCCTATGCTTTAAGAGTTGTACTTTACTGTAATAGTAGTTGTACTTGTGCTTAGAGGTGTTGTACCTCACTGATATACGTGCATTATTGTATATCGAGATTTGTAACAGATTGAGCAGTTCCGGTTTCTATTCTGATTAATTATTCAGGCTATTCTCGGTGAACGGTAGTTCCATATAACCCTCAATAAAGTTGTATAGCATGTTTAATAGTGTACTTACATGTTTACTTGATCTGTGATGCTTTAAGTGTTTACTTGAGCTGCTATGCCTTAAGTGGTTACTTGAGTTGCTATGTGCTTACCTAAGTGATTTCAGCATGTCTATTGTGTTGCTTTAAATTAAAAGTATGGATTGATAATTTGCCTTATGAAATATTGAATATGTCTGGATGCTTAGAGCTCGCATATGTCATAACATTTCATAAGCATGCATGATCACGAAAATCACGAAAATGATTTTGGGATGAAAGACCTTAGAGGCTTTCAATTTTTGAAAAGGGAAGACCTTAGAGGCTTCCAGGTTTTAAAAAGGGAAGACCTTAGAGGCTTCCATGCATAAAACCCTCTAGGAGGGATTTTGTTTTGAAAAATAGAAATCCCGGATTTGTGGGTAGGCGTGTGAGATGGGTACCACTAGGAACTCGAATTGCGGGATGTGCTGCAAGAAACCCCCGTAACGGTAAAGGCTAGGCCTCCGTGTAATTCGTAAGGCCCAAAGTCCCGCACGTTTGAAGCTAGGCCTACGTGGACGGGAAGCCCATGGTCCGGGTAATGATATTGACGATTGAGGGTGAGTGTTTGAAAATGCACGAAAAGTGGTTTTCATACATGACATTGGCATTCATTACGCTCACGCATGTTATATAACAGATGTTATTGTGCGGTTATATGACTATACAAGCCTTTTTGGCTTATGGACTATCAAACCTTTCCTTTTCAGGTGATATAGATACGAGTAAGGCTCTCGAGATTTGATGAACTTCCGCTTTGTTTGAAGGTCGAGTTTATGGGAATTTAATTTAAATGACGGTTCAAAGAGCATGTTATGATTTAATTGGACAAGTGTTAGTCGACCTGCTTTTAAATAACATGATAGCTTAACTCTGATTTTTCGTTGCTTATCTTGAAAATGATTTGTTTCAAGAAAGGATAGTTTTCAAATGAAAACCTGATTTCTGTGTTATTAATGTTTTCCAAATGATGAATATATTTTTCAAGCCCAGAGTGGAGTTTACTCGTGAAGATCCCGTTTAGAGAAGAAATTGTGAGATCGTGACACTTTGTATTCCTAAAAACCATGGGTTTTTATTATAAGAGTGTGGATACCGGGATTCGGACCACTTCTCTTGTTTGAGATTGTTTTGAAAAGGAAAAGAAAAGGTCTGTTAAAAACAGATACAGAGTCGCCACTTGGTCTTTAAGGAACCAAGAAACCTAATTTGACTCACCCAAATGGATAAAGGGCACCGGCCCTTCATAACCAAAGAACTTGGTTCGGGGTTTTGGTACGAGAGAGGAAGGAGCCTTTGTCGCGACTAAAACACCCTCAACTCGCCCCGTCTTTCGACGGGCCTCAATTAGCATCCAAATAATCATCTTATACTATGTATGGTTCGGCAATTAATACTATGATAGTATATTACATTACATAAGAAACTTGAAAATGGAAGATCTAAAGATAAGATATCATTCATAAGATCTAAGCCAAATATCACACAATGCGAAGTGAAAGATCACACAAATAAACCTAGGAAAAATCGTCTAATCATATATCAATTAATCAAGTTTTCCTAATCTAAAGGGGACATGAATTGTTCTTGAAACAAATAAACAAAGAAATCAAAATATGCTTAGCAAACTAGTATGATGCATGTTATTCTTTGATAAAAGAAGACCTCTCAATCCCCGGGACGGATGAGAAAGGATGATTAGATCAAGGGGAAGCATGAACAGGTGATCGAGTTCATTCCTTATAATCTCCTTAGATTAAGAGTTACAAAAACCCCAAACCTTGCATGAATGCAATGTATGTATCTAAAATGTGCAAAGGTTGTAGTGTGTTTTGGGTACATGGATTCCTAGAGTGACTTAGAAATCTAAAATGTGTATGAATGAATGAATGAAATTAACATGGGATATATACAAATGTAGTATGAACTACTTCCTAAGATATGAACTAATTTGGAGTGCATATGAGCATCAAATCAAAGAATGAAAGTTGAAATGTGCTTGCTGTGAATAGTGGACAGAACAGTAGCATGATCTTTTGGAATTTGAAAAGAGGGGTTAGAAATGTTTTCAATGCATGATTTTTTATGGAGATGTTCCTTATTGTGTCGAGAACACAACCCAAAAGGCCAATCTTGAATAGCTATCACAGATGGAGAGAAATTATATAAACAATAGAGGTCACTCAGAAACAGAGTTCGTACTGTCGACTGAAATGTTAGAAAATCTTAGAAAATGAAAAGGAATGATCTAGAGGCCCATTTTATACAGAATGTTTCCTAAGACATTGAATTTTAAGGGAAAAATAAGTTAGGACCACCCCTTTTGGAAAAGTTTTCTGGAAAAGAGGTCGTAAGTTGACCTAGCTGCTGTGACAGCAAAAACAGAATGTTTGGAAGGAATGTTGGGACCCAAATGGACCATTTCCAAGTACTTCCAAGTCAAACCAAAAATCATGGGTGTTCTCCAATGAGTTAGGAAGACTTTCCAAGTGGCCTTGTATCCATATGTTGAGTATTGAGTTCTAGAAAAATCTTTGAACTCAACTCACTCACTGTTTTGACTCATTGTTTTGAGTATTTTGGAGAAAACAAAGTTTTGTTTCTTGAAACCAAATGAGAGGGATTGAGAGGGGTTTTGAAATAGATGTTTTGAAAAGATGTTTTCAACACTCAATAAGGATCATAGCCACTTAGGATACCTACATCAAACTCATCATTTAAGAACCTCCAAGATTGTTGGAGAGATTTATTTTATTTTTGGACATAACTTCAATACATTCCAAGAATACCTTGGAAGTATTGAGGTTATGATCATCATCTATCAAACATGTTTTTGAGGTCAAGAGCTACTATCCATAAGGATTCACTCACCCCAAACTTCATGTCATCACTTAGATGATGATGAACTAGTAAGTAAATAAAGAAAAGAACAAGAAATGAGATAAGGAGAGATGAACATATATATAATCAAAGCAAGTAAATAGCAATCAATAGATGATAATCAATGTGATTTTGGACTTGTAGCTTGGTGTTTCACTCATAGATTTTGACATTTGGACATGGAAGTAGCTTCCTATCTCATGAATGCTCAAGAATGAGGGTTGTAGTGGACTTTGAATGTGAAGTATATAGAAGGATGATGGAAGAAAACAAGAATAAAACTCACTTTCTTATGGAAAATCAATGGGAGAAGCTCCCTTTCTCTCTTCTAAACCTATCTCTATCTCTCTTCTTCTCTACAACTTTTCAAGCTTTGCACTTGGCCCCCCCAAAATGAAGAGCAATGGGGGGTTTAAATAGGCCAATTTGGGGTGGTTTTGGGGTTTTAGAAGTACTCCCATTGGTCCCAAACAACTGTGAACATAAAACTATGTCGTTTTGGCTTTCAATTAATCAAATTGGACCCCCAAAAAAATTACAAAAATGGACTCTGCGAGGGATGAGTGCCGCGGCGGCACTGGGCCAGTGCCGCGGCGGCAGTGCTCCTCTGAAGCCCAGAAAATTACGTTTAGGCCCCCAGAGGTTCCGGTATTCGCGAAAAGGCCCTATTTCGTCCGAAATTCACAGAAAATGCATACGAACTCCAAATTGAGGTTGTGATATACCGTTGGAAAGGTAATGGAGTCTAATTTATATAAAAAATAGTTCGGGGATAGGTCACTTTGAAAAGTTTTACGGTATTCGCGATAAAAGCCGATTTGATCGCCTTTTTCGCCTTTGGAAATTCATAATAAACTCGTTTTAAATCCGAAAATTATGTGCGATATACCGTCGGAAAGCTGTTGACCTCTAGTATCCATGAAAAATATTTGAAAATTGTCACGGTGCCCCGGTTCTAAAGTCAAATTCCGGTCAAACTGGTCAAACCTGGGATTCCCGGGAAGTTCTGGAATCCTCTGGGAGTTCCCGGGAGCTGATGTTTTCGCTCGATTTTCTTTTGGAACTTGTTTTAATACTTTTCTCATGATTTAGAATGATTCTGGACGATTTCGGTCAAACTTGGTCAAACTTGGTCAAACCTTGGTCAAACCTTGGTCAAACCGGTCAACGGGGATTTTTCGGGAGCTTTCGGGACTTCTGGGGGTCTCTGGGAGCTGACGATTTCACCCGATTTTCTCTTAAAAACTCATTTTATCACTTTTCTTATGACGTAGCATGCTTTTAGAACTTTGGGATCAAATCTGGGAGTTTTCAGGCTTTCAGGGGCATTTTGGTCATTCTGAGCATTCTGAGAGATAGAGCTGACTTCCGAGAGTCCTTTTGAGACTTTTACGATCATTGTGAACCACCAAGCTATGGGTCTCCTAAATATGATAGCCGACAAAATGGGGTGTCTACAGTTTGCCCCTCTTTGGCAGGAACTTGCGAGGCAACGCATGTCGCAAGCGAGTGCCAAAGTTTTGAAGAGACAGGTCTTTTGGAGGCTATAGATTTAGGATAAAAAGCGTTGCAAAAGATGCAATGGTGCTGAGGCTAGTGCTGGTCGTGCTCTGCGTGAGCTGCCTACGTATCCCAAGGGGAATCAGACCAGGACGTAGTTCAGGGCACAAAGGAATAAAACACACATGCACAACAATCAGGCGGATCCTATGCTATAAGAGTGATATGCTATGCATGGACGTGATATGAATTTTGTCCTAAGTCCTATCATGTCTAGTGTTCTGATCCTAGCATGAATTGGTGCTGTGGGGTGTACCACTCCGAGTGGACTTGTGTCGTGCCTGTATTGTGTTCTAAAACGCTTGTGGTCCTAGTACATGTGTTCAGTGTATTTGCCACTCTCAGTGGGCTTGGTGATCTATGCTTCACTATGACTAATAGACTTGTGAGGGAGCTCGACCTGGAGGTCTTACTCAAGGAAGAGCGTGGTGCTCAAAGTGATACTGTGGTGCTCAAAAGAATGCTTATGGTGTGTTTGCCACTCCAGTGGGCTTTGTGATTTGTGTGTGCCGCAACCGATGGGCTATGTGTCATGTTGGGTGAAGTGATTCCTGACTCGTGCTCCTCTTAGTCGTGACACTATGGACTCGGTGACTCCCAAAGTCTCAACGGTGCTTCTCAATCCTCAATTCTCAATGGCGCTTATGTTGTTCCTCGAATCTTTGACGGTGCTTTCTCAAGGCTTCTTGATTGTCAACGGTGTTCTTCAAATCTTAATGATGCTTCTCGATTTTTCCATGATGCTTCTCAACAAATCTGATGTTCCTCAACCCATCCGATATTCCTCAACTCTTCAAAGACGCTTCTCAACAAATCTGATGTTCCTCAACCCATTCGATATTCCTCAACTCTTCAACGACGCTTCTCAACAAATCTGATGTTCCTCAACTCATCCGATATTCCTTAACTCTTCAATGACGCTTCTCAACAAATCTGATGTTCCTCAACCCATCCGATATTCCTCAACTCTTCAACGACGCTTCTCAACAAATCTGATGTTCCTCAACGACTCTTCTCAACAAATCTGATGTTCCTCAACACATCCGATGTTCTCTTCAACAATACTCTCTTCTGATGTTCCTCGACACATCTGATGCTCTTCCTCAACAACACACTTGGACTTTGGGCACTAAAACGCATCTTATCAACACTCCTTATCAACACATCTAGACTTTGGGCCCTAAAACACCTCAACAACACGTCTCATCGACACACCTTATCAGCAATAGTTTCTCGGTGTTGGCGATATTTCCTCCGATCGGGCGCCTTGAGAAACAAGTGTCGGTTTGTAGTTTGCAACCACTTACGAGTCTATGCCACTCGTACCTGGGACATTCTCATGTTATGACCTTGACTGGTGTAGTAATAATGTTTGGCACTTCTGCTTATATCCAAAGTTTTTTTTTTTTTTTTTTATTTTATAATTGGGAATCACCTTTAACCCACACATTTGAGACCATCAGGACAAATGGACTTAACAGGAACGACAAGGAAAGTTGGGTTAGTTTGTATGAAACCTCGGTCTCTGACACACTTGTGATCAGATTACTACTGACTCAAATAAAGAAGGATTGACTTGGACATGAAATTCTCAAATTGCCACGATCCAAAGTGCCTTTACCATGAATGATGTACCGCTCATCTTTTATGTTCACTCCTCATCTTGATATGTCAGCACTTTGCTAATAAATATGGTTTTTTGAAAATTCCTCCCTACTGATCTAATCAATTTCTTTGCTTCTCCCAAGATATGCTTTGAATTAGTGCCTTAGCTTATAGAATAAAAGATGCTCCATTTTTATCTGTTCAAGACAATGTTGTGACTTGAAGGCTTACCATTGGTGTATAGGGATCGGGTGGCAAACGAAGTTTACCCCTAGTTTGAAGGGCATGAAGTGGGATTGGTAGGCAAACGAGGTAAATGGCCGAAGTTTGCCCCTAGTTTGGAGGAAGGTTCATTGGAGGTTTTGGGCAAACGAGGTAGGTGACCGAAGTTTGCCCCTTGTGTGAAGGGTAGATAGTAAAAGTCAGGCAAACGAGGCGGGTAGCCAAAGTTTGTCCCTAGTGTGGAAGGTGATTTTCTGGTTTGAGGCATGGACCGTGACTTTAATCTCTCAAATGCTCATAACTTTTTGCCTAGGCACCAGTGAGGTAACCTAGCGAGCTCTTTTCTCTCTTTTGTTATTGCTCACCTTAGATTTAGCTCTAACTTTTGCCTAGGCGTCCTTTCGAATTTTCGACCTAGCGAGCCATCCTTCTTTTCTTTTTGAAAGTCTGCCTACGTACCCCCAAGTGGGGATCAGGCCCAACGTAGTTCGGGCCGTGGTTGAAAAGAAGCGGGTTGATTTTTAAGTAGGTGGGGCGACCGAACCGTTGTGGTTGCCTACGTATCCCCGAGTGGGAATCAGGTCAAGCGTAGTTCAAGGCAAGGCTTGAAGGAAATTGGTTTGATTATGATGGTGTTGACCGAACCGATGTGGTTGCCTACGTATCCCCGAGTGGGAATTAGGTCGAGCGTAGTTCAAGGCAAGGTCTGAAATAAGGGGTTAGAGGTATGAGGGTTTTTCAAACCAATTGTCAAAGGAGTTCAAACTTGAGCCACTTGTGGTATCTTTGAATGAAAGGATTTAGTTTCAATCTCCCTTTCTTTTCTTTTTCTTTTTCTTTTTGTTTTGTTTTGAGGATTGATCCTTTTCACTTTCGCCTAGCCAGTCAATTTTGCCTTTTAATGTAGTCGATTCTTGTGAAATCTTTCAATCGCAATCTCAGAATTTCAGAATGTGCATGTCAGCTCTCGGAATTTATTTGTGGTCATTCTGTGCCTTTTGAAATGTGATCTTGGCACGTTCTTAAGATGTATTTTGAAGCGTATGATTCTATCAAAATTTTCCTCCAACATTTTGACTGGCTAGGGTCAGATTTTGGAAATCAACACCTTTTTCAGCTCTAACTTTTGCCTAGGTGCCCTTTCGGGTTTTCAACCTAGCGAGCTTTTTCTTTTCTTTTCTTTTCTTTTCTTTTCTTTTTCTTTCTTTTTTTTTTGAAAGTGGAGATGAAACTCACTGAAATGTTTGGCTACCATCAAGGGCTAAGTTCGCATTGCTTTTCAATCAGACAGATTGCGTGACTCCCAATTGGATTGGGCTTAAGGCTTCGAAATGGTGGAAAAAGGGTGTTGGGCAAGCCCCAAGTCAGTTTCAAGTATGTCTTTTCAAGATTGAGGCAAGAGCATCTTTAAATTCTTAAAGTAAGGCTATTCAATTCTCAGCTCTTCATCAGTGTCAGCGTGAAATCGACTTTAACCTTTCAGGATTCTTTTTTGTTTTGTCGTAGAAAAATTATTAGCAGAGTAATATCCATAGTAATTTGAAAAGTGACACTTCAGTTTAGTGATTCATGCATTTATGACTAGGCACATCAGATTAAGCAAATTGAGACTTCATTCCATTCAGAAGAGAAGGATTACATTACTCGATACAGACTCACAACAACTCGATGACGGACGAACTTGACCATAAGACTAAACTTGAAATATACTCAAAACATAGAACAGACTCGACTTGGTCTCAAATGGAGTGTCTTTGTGACCCATTTATTATTATTATTATTTTAGCAGAAGTTCCAAACACTATCGCTCCACTACACGAATTCAACATTCATGTGTGTCAATGACAGGGATCATTTGAGAGGATAGGCCATGGGCTTAGGTGATATGGGGTTGAATGGGTGGTGGCTCGATGATTCCTCGATCAATGAGGTCTTGGATATCATGGCGGAGACGTATGCACCGGTCGGTGTCATGGCCTGGGCCTTGGTGGTAGGCACATCGTTTGGACATGTTACAATTAGGTGGTGGGGGGTCAGCACGAGGCTGAAGGAGTTGGAGGTGTCCCTTTTTTAGCAGGCGGCCTAAGGCTACGGAGGGAGAGATATCCAGCTTGGAGAATTCACGGGGTACCCTATTTTGGTAAGGGCGGCTAGGCGAGCTGGTTTGGTTTGTGAACTGGTATGATTGGGGAGAACAGGCCATGGGTTGGTTACTAAGGGCGTTGACATTCGAAGGGTTTCGGGAGTAGTCGGGCCTCTTGGACTGGCTTTGCGATTCTTCATTCTTGATTTTCCCTTCCCTGATTGCATCCTAAATTCTAGTCCCAATCTCAAACAGTTCTTCAAATGTTGAGATGGATTGGTAGAAGAGTTTCTCATGGTACAGCGGCAGTAGATTCTTGATCAACATCCGGACTTGTTCCTTTTCGATTGGTCGGTGGGTCATTTGGGCCACTTTGCTCCTCCATCTGCTCAAGAACGCAGCGAAGGACTCATTGAAGTTCTGCCGGGTAGTCTCCAGATCCCGGATGGTGACATCGAGCTCTTGGTTGTAGGAGTAATGATCAACGAAGACCTGGACTATATCTTCCCAAGTCCGCGTCTTAGAAACCTCCAAGGTCAGAAACCAAGATAGAGCAGCCTTGGCGAGGGTTTGAGGGAACAACATTGCGATGTGCTCATGGCTGCAGCCCATTGATTGGAAAACACTCATGCAGAACTTTACATGGCTCTTCGGATTCCCGGTTCCATCAAAACGATCAATTTCAGGCATCTTGAAGTTTTCTGGCAGTTTCAGCTTAATAGGCTCAAAAAGGCCTTCCAGATCTAGCATGTAGTCGTCGATCCCTTTACTCTTCCTTAGTATGTTCTCGAGCTTGTCGACCTTATCCATTTTCTCTTGGAGTTTCTTCTCATACGCAGGCGGCGGGCCCCCTTGAAACCATACTTCTTCTTCGCCGTTCTCATGTAGGGGTGGTTCAAATCCAGGTGGAGGTTGCGGCCGCTGCTGCTTCAATTCTTCCATGAAGGATAAAACTTGGGCCAACTGGTCAGACTGTTGGTTGATCATTTCTGTCATTCTTGCTTCCAAACCTTCTGGATCCATAAAGCTGACTTTCGGCTGAGTGATTCTGACAAGGTGACTCCCTAATCCTCTAACTCACAAATGCAGATCCTGGGTGCTCAAAACTTGTACTGACATATAGGTGTGAAAAGACTGTGTTAGACTTGTAACAGTGATGATTGAGATGACAACTATAGTGATGTTAACAGACGTAGACTGACTCGTGTACAGCCTGACTGAAACAGTGCGTGAAGATCGATAGGAATGGTGCATGCAAATGAGGCAAGCATGCGGATGCAAGCCCTAATCTATATGATGCCCCTACTTCTAACAGATAGCAGTCAAACAAATAAGGTCCTAGCCATACAGAGTGTGCTAACCTTACTTTCCAGTATGATCACCAAGGGATAACAGGGATTTCCGGGATACTTCGGGAGTTTTGGATAGAGTTTCTGGGAGAAACATGGATTTGGAAGATTCAGAGAAATTTCTAGAAGTCATTTGAGTTTCTAGGAGAAATAAGGATTTCTGGTTGATTTGGACTGAGCTTCTAGGAGAAACTGGTATTTTGGGCATTTATGAGAAATATGGATAGAGTTTCTAGGAGACACGAGTATATCCGGGCATTTCTAGGTGATTTGGGCAGAGCTGCTGGAATTTTTGGAGAATCTGGGAGGTTTGGGCAAAGCTCCTGAGAAAACAGGTACTTTGGGTATTTCTAGGAAATTTGGATAGAGTTTCTGGGAGAAACTGGTATATCTGGGAAATCAGAGTTTCTGGGAAAAATGGGTATATCTGGGAAATCAGGGAGATTTAGACAAGGTTTCTTGGAAAAACGGGTTAGCATGGTTATATCTGGGATATCTAGACAGAGTTTCTGGGGGAAACAGGTTATGATGATAATCATATTGTCTAGCTAGTTTTCATACTCCTATGTCCTAGGACCAACAAACAAGGTTTGCGGTGTATATCTTTGTGAACATGGAGCAGACATCCTTGTCATGGTGCCTAGGCAAGTCAACTCAATGTGATCACATGTGAGTGATTGCCTTGGGAATCATAAGAAAGATGTTCTGTTCTATGCCACATAAGCGTCTACACCGTGCAGGTAATCCCGCTAGGGCATACAGCAGTTATATCACATTGTCCTATCTGAAAAGATAAATGAACAGTCCTATGAAAGGTGCTACAGGAATCTATATGCAAAGGCTGGGTTTAGTCAAAGAGGGTCCGTTGACGAGAGTTCCAATATACCGTCAGGGAGACAGTACGGAGGTTTTTACTCTTTTTGATATACCTTGGAAGGTACAGTATCAACGGTGACTTGTGCCCTGGCACAGCAAGACCTGAACAATGTCAGCGCCGCGTTTCAGACACAGTCGGAGGAGGGAAATGCAAGAGTGCAATGCGGTGAACCAGACACAGTAAAAAGATGATTTTAAGGATGCTTCTTATGAGTCAAACCTCTATATTATTTTGTTTTTAAAATAAAAATCCCCAGCAGAGTCGCCAGATTGTGGATACCGGGATTCGGACCACTTCTCTTGTTTGAGATTGTTTTGAAAAGGAAAAGAAAAGGTCTGTTGAAAACAGATACAGAGTCGCCACTTGGTCTTTAAGGAACCAAGAAACCTAATTTGACTCACCCAAATGGATAAAGGGCACCGGCCCTTCATAACCAAAGAACTTGGTTCGGGGTTTTGGTACGAGAGAGGAAGGAGCCTTTGTCGCGACTAAAACACCCTCAACTCGCCCCGTCTTTCGACGGGCCTCAATTAGCATCCAAATAATCATCTTATACTATGTATGGTTCGGCAATTAATACTATGATAGTATATTACATTACATAAGAAACTTGAAAATGGAAGATCTAAAGATAAGATATCATTCATAAGATCTAAGCCAAATATCACACAATGCAAAGTGAAAGATCACACAAATAAACCTAGGAAAAATCGTCTAATCATATATCAATTAATCAAGTTTTCCTAATCTAAAGGGGACATGAATTGTTCTTGAAACAAATAAACAAAGAAATCAAAATATGCTTAGCAAACTAGTATGATGCATGTTATTCTTTGATAAAAGAAGACCTCTCAATCCCCGGGACGGATGAGAAAGGATGATTAGATCAAGGGGAAGCATGAACAGGTGATCGAGTTCATTCCTTATAATCTCCTTAGATTAAGAGTTACAAAAACCCCAAACCTTGCATGAATGCAATGTATGTATCTAAAATGTGCAAAGGTTGTAGTGTGTTTTGGGTACATGGATTCCTAGAGTGACTTAGAAATCTAAAATGTGTATGAATGAATGAATGAAATTAACATGGGATATATACAAATGTAGTATGAATTACTTCCTAAGATATGAACTAATTTGGAGTGCATATGAGCATCAAATCAAAGAATGAAAGTTGAAATGTGCTTGCTGTGAATAGTGGACAGAACAGTAGCATGATCTTTTGGAATTTGAAAAGAGGGGTTAGAAATGTTTTCAATGCATGATTTTTTATGGAGATGTTCCTTATTGTGTCGAGAACACAACCCAAAAGGCCAATCTTGAATAGCTATCACAGATGGAGAGAAATTATATAAACAATAGAGGTCACTCAGAAACAGAGTTCGTACTGTCGACTGAAATGTTAGAAAATCTTATAAAATGAAAAGGAATGATCTAGAGGCCCATTTTATACAGAATGTTTCCTAAGACATTGAATTTTAAGGGAAAAATAAGTTAGGACCACCCCTTTTGGAAAGGTTTTCTGGAAAAGAGGTCGTAAGTTGACCTAGCTGCTGTGACAGCAAAAACAGAATGTTTGGAAGGAATGTTGGGACCCAAATGGACCATTTCCAAGTACTTCCAAGTCAAACCAAAAATCATGGGTGTTCTCCAATGAGTTAGGAAGACTTTCCAAGTGGCCTTGTATCCATATGTTGAGTATTGAGTTCTAGAAAAATCTTTGAACTCAACTCACTCACTGTTTTGACTCATTGTTTTGAATATTTTGGAGAAAACAAAGTTTTGTTTCTTGAAACCAAATGAGAGGGATTGAGAGGGGTTTTGAAATAGATGTTTTGAAAACATGTTTTCAACACTCAATAAGGATCATAGCCACTTAGGATACCTACATCAAACTCATCATTTAAGAACCTCCAAGATTGTTGGAGAGATTTATTTTATTTTTGGACATAACTTCAATACATTCCAAGAATACCTTGGAAGTATTGAGGTTATGATCATCATCTATCAAACATGTTTTTGAGGTCAAGAGCTACTATCCATAAGGATTCACTCACCCCAAACTTCATGTCATCACTTAGATGATGATGAACTAGTAAGTAAATAAAGAAAAGAACAAGAAATGAGATAAGGAGAGATGAACATATATATAATCAAAGCAAGTAAATAGCAATCAATAGATGATAATCAATGTGATTTTGGACTTGTAGCTTGGTGTTTCACTCATAGATTTTGACATTTGGACATGGAAGTAGCTTCCTATCTCATGAATGCTCAAGAATGAGGGTTGTAGTGGACTTTGAATGTGAAGTATATAGAAGGATGATGGAAGAAAACAAGAATAAAACTCACTTTCTTATGGAAAATCAATGGGAGAAGCTCCCTTTCTCTCTTCTAAACCTATCTCTATCTCTCTTCTTCTCTACAACTTTTCAAGCTTTGCACTTGGCCCCCCCAAAATGAAGAGCAATGGGGGGTTTAAATAGGCCAATTTGGGGTGGTTTTGGGGTTTTAGAAGTACTCCCATTGGTCCCAAACAACTGTGAACATAAAACTATGTCGTTTTGACTTTCAATTAATCAAATTGGACCCCCAAAAAAATTACAAAAATGGACTCTACGAGGGATGAGTGCCGCGGCGGCACTGGGCCAGTGCCGCGGCGGCAGTGCTCCTCTGAAGCCCAGAAAATTACGTTTAGGCCCCCAGAGGTTCCGGTATTCGCGAAAAGGCCCTATTTCGTCCGAAATTCACAGAAAATGCATACGAACTCCAAATTGAGGTTGTGATATACCGTTGGAAAGGTAATGGAGTCTAATTTATATAAAAAATAGTTCGGGGATAGGTCACTTTGAAAAGTTTTACGGTATTCGCGATAAAAGCCGATTTGATCGCCTTTTTCGCCTTTGGAAATTCATAATAAACTCGTTTTAAATCCGAAAATTATGTGCGATATACCGTCGGAAAGCTGTTGACCTCTAGTATCCATGAAAAATATTTGAAAATTGTCACGGTGCCCCGGTTCTAAAGTCAAATTCCGGTCAAACTGGTCAAACCTGGGATTCCCGGGAAGTTCTGGAATCCTCTGGGAGTTCCCGGGAGCTGATGTTTTCGCTCGATTTTCTTTTGGAACTTGTTTTAATACTTTTCTCATGATTTAGAATGATTCTGGACGATTTTGGTCAAACTTGGTCAAACCGGTCAACGGGGATTTTCCGGGAGCTTTCGGGACTTCTGGGGGTCTCTGGGAGCTGACGATTTAACCCGATTTTCTCTTAAAAACTCATTTTATCGCTTTTCTTACGACGTAGCATGCTTTTAGAACTTTGGGACCAAATCTGGGAGTTTTCGTGCTTTCAGGGGCATTTTGGTCATTCTGAGCATTCTGAGAGATAGAGCTGACTTTCGAGAGTCCTTTTGAGACTTTTACCATCATTGTGAACCACCAAGCTATGGGTCTCCTAAATATGATAGCCGACAAAATGGGGTGTCTACAAAGAGTTTCTAAAGTTTGAGAAAAAGACAGTAAGTCATTGTATTACTTTTCGATATGTGAAACCAAGTTTGAGTTTCTATTTCAAAGTTGTGTTATAAAGCTGGTGAAAAAGTCTAATAAATGTTTACCAGATCTGTATGTTTTCCACTGCACTATTGTTCATTTAATGAACTGACAAAGATTTTCTGTTAATGTCTTTTAAATCGACAATCAAAGCTTTTCAAAAGACTAGTGTAATGCTTCCTCTATAGTTTTACTCAGATCCGTGAATCATTAAAGATTTTATTTTCCCACCAAAGATTTTGAAAGGCTATTCTATGCTTCCGCAGTAACTCTCGGAGTATAGGACTCGAGGCGTTGTAAAATGGTATCAAAGTTTTGAGGTTTCAAAGTTTAAATGTTTCAGTGCTTTGGACTTTAAATGATTTTAAAGTTTAAACGTTTGTTTTTCTAAAGAGAAAGTTTTTCAGATAAGCTTCGGGTCTAGGACTCGGAGTATTACAATTGTGTTCGGTCCTTCCGCTCCTTGTTTATTATTTTATTTTATTCTTAATAGCACCCCCTCGCCTTCAGGACTCGTGTCGTGTCGGGACGGGGCGAGGCGTTACAGATGGTATCAGAGCGTACCGGGTCGAATACTTCAGAACGCCGGGTTATGTGCTCATGTTGATTGAGAGGTTATTTTGTTGACATATTAGTTAATGACTTGAGAAACGTATTATCATGTACTAATATGTTACTTGATAACTTGTGATGTGTTGTTTAAAGTCTTAACTGCAAGTAACTTTGAGAAGATGAATTGAGCATGTTTATTTGCCTGAGGGACTATGTGATATAACATGCTACGTTGTTTAAGATGCTTATATGCCTACATGTTTAGTTAAGCGACAAGCATGCTAAAAATGTCTTTCTATGAATATGTTTATGCCATTATGCATACCCATGAGACGTGTACACGATTGTGTTATACCTATAAGTGCGGCCTGAATTAGATTTTTGTGTGAAATGAGTAGTGAGAGCATTTGTGTTGTCCTATGTCCCCTTGTTTCGAGAGTTCGACTAGACGTAACTTCTTGACTTTTGGGGTAGTCTCTCCTTTGGGTTAAACCTTGGTACTCCCTATTGCTTGGAAATTCTTTTGAACGGTTGAATTCACTCTTTTATGAGTTGGGTATGGTTGCCTATACGGATCCTTGCTGTTTGATTTGGATGACTGATTATGTCAGTGGAGCTTCTTAGTGTGACTATCTTTCTGTGCAAGTTCACATGTTTTTTTTTCTTCTAGAAAGAGAGTATCATTCAGTGATCATATCATTCTGTGATCGTATCATTTTATAGAATCTTTGAGGTTATTATATCGACCTTTCGATGTTTGAGAAATGTCTTAAGAAGAAATGTATAGGGAACATCGTAATATGCAGTTATATCTACAAAGAGCACAGGAATTTGAGACAACACGTGGGGTAGAGCATAAAGCTCATTTGCTATTTTGCCTGGACTTGGTCCTGGTAAATATTTTGTGGTTCACACATTGGAAACATTAATTTCTATTTCGAACATGGGTTGTGCGACGTGACGTGAGTACATGGGGATATGAGCTGAATGTATCGGGGACTGACGGTAGCGTCACTGGAGATATTAATCATTTGAGATTATTTCTGTGGATATTGGACGGTTGAGGAATCTCTCAACTTATCTTACGGTATTATCGTACAACATGATATTACGATATTTCTTTATGATTTCCTTTACGGTTTATGGTATATAGATGAGGAATCTCTCATCTCGTATTACGGTGTATTCTAATATGATACTATTCTGACGTATTATAATACGGTGTATATGGATGGTTGAGGAATCTCTTCACCTATTGATAGTATTATCTCAAGATGTATTCTGTTACGGTGTATATGGGATCGTTGAGGAATCTCTCAACTTTAATTACGGTATTATCATATTGCGGCATATATGAAGCGGTTGAGGAATCTCTCAACCTATTTACGGTGTTATCATATTACGGCATATATGAAGCGGTTGAGGAATCTCTCAACTTGTATTATAGTCGATGTTGGACTCTGAGAATTGACCCTCGATTGGAATTTCGAGGAATGCTATTTGAGGATAGGGTACTTGGCTTTTGAGAAAATGATTTGAAGGGAGAGGAAGTGTTAGGACCAACTTTGCATAAGGTTCCTACGATCTGACATTTCAGAATGCTCGTAAATGAATATCCGTGTTGTAAGACGGAGTGTGAAACATCCTTTGGGCAGTGTTGCGATTACCTCGTTATCAGATGACCTTACTTGAATTTCGCGGACGAAATTCTTTTAAGGGGGGTAGAGTGTAGAGACCCGAAAATTTAAAACACATTATTTTATTTTTCGTCAAAGAAAAATACCAATTTTGAAAATTTTAGCAGTATAATTTTTATCTGTGTGTATGGTTAAGCTTGTGAGCTCAACACACACTAGAATATCTCATGAGAAACTTGGTGACCAAACAAATTTTAAGTGCACAGTGTGTGCGTGTGTTTTGTTGTGCAGTGTGTGTAGGAGTGTGTTGTGTGTGTGTGTGTACTACAAGCCTCTTGGAGGCCAAGCAAACAAACTTTATAAATACACACATCACCCCCAACTATCACCAACTCTCAATCTCTCAAACTCACTGCCTCTCTATTCCCTCTCTCTCTCTGGTCATATGTATATACATATATGTGTAGAATATATATAGATAGTATATATATACATTCAAGGAATCAAAGCTTGGATCATCAATTAGAATTGGGATTCTTTGTATACCTCTTTAAATTCAATTTGGGGTAAGATTCCTACATCAACTTCATATTTGAATTCAGTTTAATTGTAGAGCTGTTATATATATATATGGAATTTCATGTATATATCGTTAAGGGGCCGAAAATAGCGAGCAGAAAAACTGTCACAGAAACGAGATTTCTTTATATCAAATTAAAGGTCTCGATCCCACGAAGCTGTGTTTCAAATTTTAGAAGCTAATTCATAGCGGTTGCGACGAACGGTCGAATTAATGTTTTGTCGCTATTCGGTTTTTCGATAAAATCAAGAGCTGCATTTGATTTCAATAAAAACTGATTTTATATTTGAAATCTACGCGGAAAAAAGGAAGAGATTCATACATTGGAAGTCCTATTTGCATTAAGTTTTCAAAATAGGTAAAAACCAGCCTTTAATTTCAAAACAGGGGAAGAAAGAAGAAGAAGACGACACTGTGACATCTCGCGCGCGCGACCTGCGCGAGCGAGCGGTCGAGCGAGCGGCCCGCGCGCGCGACCAGGCTGTTTTTGAAAATTGTTTTTAAATAACCACGTGGCCTTTCTGAACGCATTCCGCGCGAGCGAGGTCCCGCGCGAGCGGCTCGCGCGCGCGACCTCGGGCAGTTTAGTAAAATTTCCTGTTTTGTTGTACTTGAGTCTGTTATGAGCTAAGGGGCCTTGTACCCTATGCTTTAAGAGTTGTACTTTACTGTAATAGTAGTTGTACTTGTGCTTAGAGGTGTTGTACCTCACTGATATACGTGCATTATTGTATATCGAGATTTGTAACAGATTGAGCAGTTCCGGTTTCTATTCTGATTAATTATTCAAGCTATTCTCGGTGAACGGTAGTTCCATATAACCCTCAATAAAGTTGTATAACATGTTTAATAGTGTACTTACATGTTTACTTGATCTGTGATGCTTTAAGTGTTTACTTGAGCTGCTATGCCTTAAGTGGTTACTTGAGTTGCTATGTGCTTACTTGAGTGATTTCAGCATGTCTATTGTGTTGCTTTAAATTAAAAGTATGGATTAATAATTTGCCTTATGAAATATTGAATATGTATGCATGCTTAGAGCTCGCATATGTCATAACATTTCATAAGCATGCATGATCACGAAAATCACGAAAATGATTTTGGGATGAAAGACCTTAGAGGCTTTCAATTTTTGAAAAGGGAAGACCTTAGAGGCTTCCAGGTTTTAAAAAGGGAAGACCTTAGAGCATTCCATGCATAAAACCCTCTAGGAGGGATTTTGTTTTGAAAAATAGAAATCCCGAATTTGTGGGTAGGCGTGTGAGATGGGTACCACTAGGAACTCGAATTGCGGGATGTGCTGCAAGAAACCCCCGTAACGGTAAAGGCTAGGCCTCCGTGTAATTCGTAAGGCCCAAAGTCCCGCACGTTTGAAGCTAGGCCTACGTGGACGGGAAGCCCATGGTCCGGGTAATGATATTGACGATTGAGGGTGAGTGTTTGAAAATGCACGAAAAGTGGTTTTCATACATGACATTGGCATTCATTGCGCTCACGCATGTTATATAACAGATGTTATTGTGCGGTTATATGACTATACGAGCCTTTTTGGCTTATGGACTATCAAACCTTTCCTTTTCAGGTGATGTAGATACGAGTAAGGCTCTCGAGATTTGATGAACTTCCGCTTTGTTTGAAGGTCGAGTTTATGGGAATTTAATTTAAATGACGGTTCAAAGAGCATGTTATGATTTAATTGGACAAGTGTTAGTCCACCTGCTTTTAAATAGCATGATAGCTTAACTCTGATTTTTCGTTGCTTATCTTGAAAATGATTTGTTTCAAGAAAGGATAGTTTTCAAATGAAAACCTGATTTCTGTGTTATTAATGTTTTCCAAATGATGAATATATTTTTCAAGCCCGGAGTGGAGTTTACTCGTGAAGATCCCGTTTAGAGAAGAAATTGTGAGATCGTGACACTTTGTATTCCTAAAAACCTTGGGTTTTTATTATAAGAGTTTCTAAAGTTTGAGAAAAAGACAGTAAGTCATTGTATTACTTTTCGATATGTGAAACCAAGTTTGAGTTTCTATTTCAAAGTTGTGTTATAAAGCTGGTGAAAAAGTCTAATAAATGTTTACCAGATCTGTATGTTTTCCACTGCACTATTGTTCATTTAATGAACTGATAAAGATTTTCTATTAATGTCTTTTAAATCGACAATCAAAGCTTTTCAAAAGACTAGTGTAATGCTTCCGCTATAGTTTTACTCAGATCCGTGAATCATTAAAGATTTTATTTTCCCACCAAAGATTTTGAAAGGCTATTCTATGCTTCCGCAGTAACTCTCGGAGTCTAGGACTCGAGGCGTTGTAAAATGGTATCAAAGTTTTGAGGTTTCAAAGTTTAAATGTTTCAGTGCTTTGGACTTTAAATGATTTTAAAGTTTAAACGTTTGTTTTTCTAAAGAGAAAGTTTTTCAGATAAGCTTCGGGTCTAGGACTCGGAGTATTACAATTGTGTTCGGTCCTTCCGCTCCTCGTTTATTATTTTATTTTATTCTTAATAGCACCCCCTCGCCTTCGGGACTCGTGTCGTGTCGGGACGGGGCGGGGCGTTACAACCCCAAATTCCCAGAACATACATACTTCAGCAAAACCCAGAAAAGAAGGATGCAAAGGCTAAGGCAGTCGGCTAGGGATTGGGAAGCCAAATACCGCTTGGAGAAGAAGCGGGACAGATCAACAAGAGAACATGGTGCCGAGAACGATCCCAAGCCGTAAAGGAAAGGAAAAGATTGAGGCTGAAGACCGAGATGTAAAGCCTCAGAAGCTTGATACAACATCAATTCCGGAAGTGAACGAGTCGGACTTGGAAAAGGCCGATATCGCTTCAGATTACGATCAATCACTGGACAGATACATCCAATTTGGAAGTATTCCAAAAGATTTCTCGATAAATATGGTGTACACGCTGCCGATGTCTTTCGGAGCAATGCCCGACCAGGGAAGCAAGAGTGGGGTTGAGGTGTAGGAGGATCAGGGTTCGTCAACTCTAGTAATCGTCAACCAAGAAGTAAAGACGGAGAAGCCGAAGGTCTCGGTAATCAGGCCGAAGACCAAGGATGAAGAAGGAAAGAAACCCGCGAAAGTAGTTTTTGAAAAACCACCAGCAGGAATGTCACAGCATCTAAAGCCGTTATACATTAATGCGGCTATTGACGGAGTGACATATTCAAGGGTATTAATCAATAACGGAGCAGCAGTGAACATCCTGCCATCAATTATGTTGATAAAATTGCAGCATGATGAGAAAGAGTTGATCCCAACCGAGCTCACAGTCTGTGGGTTCACAGGAACACCAGCAAAGACAAAGGGGGTTCTCCTAGTGGAGCTCACAGTGGGGAAGAAGACCACCATGATAGCATTCTTTGTGGTGGATTCTGGAGCTTCATATAATGCCTTGCTTGGCAGAGACTGGATCCACACCAGCTGGTGTATTCCATTAACTTTACATCAGTTCCTAATTTTCTGGAATGGAGATGAAGTGGAGGTTGTGTGGACTGATCATAAGCCTTTTGTTGCCCGGGTTCACTGCTCGGAGGCCGTTTTGTACGAAGACGATATCGGTCCCGTCAAATTCATTGGAACAGATAAAAACGGTAGGCCAAGATCGGCTACCATGGTAAAGGACCAGAAGAACCAGTCAATTCAGGTATACAAACAACTCGATCGGCCATCAATCGTGATTACGCCGATCGACGACGATGAAGAACTTAACACCTTCAATGGATCAGAACCCATCATCAGCAAAGCATGAAAGGGCACTGGCTGTGCATGCCAGTTTGGCTAGAATCCAAGCTTTTCTGGTAGACAAACAAGCACAGATGTCATCGACTAATGTGGCCGATATCACAGAAGAACAAGAAGTCATGGAGGATTGCATAAACCTCGACGAGTTGGCATCGGCCCCAGCAAAGCTCGACGACTTGAAAGCCGATGTGCAAGATCCTCTTCTTGAGGTTGATTTGGGGGCAAATGGAGAATATCATCCCACCTTTGTTAATCAGTTGCTCGAGCCCGATTTCCAAGCATCATTGATTTCTCTACTCAGAGAATTCAAAGATTGTTTTGCCTGGGACTACCACCAAATGCCCGGCCTTGCAAGGGAGCTCGTAGAACACCGATTACCAATCAAGGAAGGGTGCAGGCCATTCAAGCAATTGCCTAGAAGAATATCCCCCGAGGTCGTTCTAAAAGTCAAAGAGGAAATTGAATGACTATTGAAAGTCGATTTTATAAGAACAACCAGGTACGTTGATTGGATTTCAAATATCGTACCTGTAGTCAAGAAAAACGGCAAGATAAGGATCTGTATTGACTTTAGAAATTTGAACATGGCAACTCCCAAGGATGAATACCCCATGCCTATGGCCGATCAGCTCATTGATGCTGCGGCTAAACATAAAATTTTATTCTTCATGGATGGGCATTCGGGTTATAATCAAATATACATAGCCGAAGAAGATGTTCCAAAAACCGCCTTCAGATGTCCGGGAGCGATTGGAACATTTGAATGGGTGGTTATGCCGTTTGGATTGAAAAACGCTGGAGCAACATATCAGCAAGCCATGAACACGATCTTCCATGATATGATTGGAAAAATCATAGAAGTGTATATCGATGATGTTGTTGTGAAATCGGCCACACACGAGAAGCATTTGGCCGACATAAGAAGATCATTTGAAAGAATGAGGACTCATTGGCTTAAGATGAATCCCTTGAAGTGTGCTTTTGGTGTATCAGCAGGGAATTTTCTTGGTTTCCTAGTACACCAAAGAGGCATTGAGATCGATAAGAACAAAGTCCGATCTATTCAAGCAGTAGAACCCCCGAATAATAAGAAGGAACTCCAAAGACTGCTCGGGCAAATAAACTTTCTGAGGAGATTCATTTCAAACTGCGCAGGACGGACACATGTCTGGTCCCCGTTACTCAAGCTGAAGGCCGAAGAAGAATTCAGGTGGGAGGCTCAGCATCAGCAAGCCTTCGAGGCCATCAAGCGATATCTATCAGAACCACCAGTTATCATGCCCCCGAGGAAGAACAGGCCGTTAAAGCTTTATTTATCGGCCTCAGACGAATCAATAGCTTGTATGTTAGCACAGGACAACGAGTGGGGAAAGGAACAAGCAGTGTATTATCTAAGTAGAGTTCTTACTCATGTCGAGCGTAGATATACGCCGATAGAATAGTTATGTTTAGCCTTGTACTTTGCCTCACAAAAGTTAAGAGTATATATGCTCCCTGTTTTGGTTTATTTGATCTGCCAAACTGATGTCATCAAATACATACTATCAAGACCGATAATGCGTGGGCGTATAGGAAAGTGGACTCTAGCTATGATGGAGTTCACATTCCGATTCGTTCCACAGAGATCGGTGAAAGGACAAGCCCTCGCCGATTTCTTGGCCGATCATCCTTATTTGGATGTCGATCCAGAAATAAATGAAGCAATTGATTCAACTCTATTATCCACCATTGCTTTGACCCCATGGATATTAATATTTGACGGATCAAGAAATGCCGAGGGAGCAGGGGCAGGGATAATAGTGATATCGCCAATAAAATGGAAAACTGTTTTCTCTTTTAAATTAGAATTTGAATGCTCTAGTAATCAAGCTAAATACAAAGCATTAATCATCGGCCTCGAAATAATGGTCGAGTTGGATGTATCAGCGATTCACATTATCGGTGACTCAAACCTCGTTATTAACCAGCTGAATGGTGAATACAGGTGCAAGAGTTGGGAGTTATTACCCTTCAACTCAATTGCCCTGCAGCTACTACGGGAATTCGATGACGTTAGAGTTCAGCACGTTGCTCGAGCTTATAATTCCGAGGCTGACAATTTAGCACAAGTCGCATCAGGAACTAAATTGGAGGTGACAAATAATGAAAAGTTAATACGAGTGCAAAAAAGAATCTTGCCATCGGTGAGGCAGCGCGAGATGGCAACGGAAGCATTCTCGGTTGTCATGGTCGATCAGGATTGGAGAGTCCCAATAATCAGATGCCTCTTGCATCCAAGCGGACAGACCGAGAGGAAAACAAAATTGACTTCAGTCAACTATGTCCTACTTGATGGAGAATAATTTAAGAAAAACATTAAAGATGAAGTTTTATTGAGATGCCTGGACAAACTCGAAGCCATGAAAGCAATGGCCGAGGTACACGAAGGTATATGCGGAGTACATCAAGAAGGCACAAAAATGAAGTGGCTTCTTAGAAGATACAATTGTTATTGGCCGAGCATGCTGAAAGACTGTATTGACTACGCAAAAGGGTGTCAAGCATGTCAAAAACATGGGCCAATACAGCGAGCACCAGCTACCGAGATGCAAGTGATTGTCAGGCCATGGCTGTTTCGAGGCTGGGCCATGGATCTAATTGGGAAAATATACCCACCGTTATCAGGTCAACACTGTTTCATAGTGGTGGCAACAGATTATTTTACAAAATGGGTGGAAGCAGTACCAGCCAAATTGGTGAACCAAGCATATGTGATCAAGTTCATTAATGAACACATAATCCACCGATTCGGGCTTCCCGAAATAATTACCGCAGATCAAGGATCGATCTTCACGGGAGATGAAGTTAAGGCATTCGCTGAAAGTCGAGGTATCAGGATCCTCAATTCAACTCCATATTTTGCCCAAGGAAATGGACAGGCCGAATCATCAAACAAAACAATCAAAGGGATAATAGAGAAGACAGTGGAAGGCAATCCTAGGATATGGCATGATTTGTTATCCGAGGCGTTATGGGCATATCGGACATCAAAGCGATCAGCCACAAACATCACTCCATTCATGCTTACCTATGGTCACGACACTATGCTACCTATGGAAGTCATTGTCCGTTCAGTAAGACGAGCATTTCAACTTGGTCTCGAATCCGTCGAGTACTCTGAAGCAATGTTGGCCGAGTTGGAAGAATTAGATGATGTTCGTCTCAAATCTTTGGATTGCATAAAGGCACAAAAAAAACAGAGTCACTCGGGCATACAACAAGAGGGTCAAACAAAAGTCTTTTGGCGAAGGAGACCTAGTTTGGAAAGCCATATTGCCACTGGGTGAGAAAGATGGCCGATATGTAAAATGGTCAGCTAAGTGGGAAGGACCATATCAGGTAATATCGGTCATTACAGGGGGTGCATATCGGTTAATGGATTCGGATGGTGAAATGCATGCCAGACCGATAAACGGAAAATATTTAAAGCAGTATGTACCATCTCTTTGGGAATCAGCAAGAATAGATAAGGAATAGTGAGAATTCATTTTTGTTGATTGTCATAAGAGTTTACATAATACATGCCAGGTACATACATACAAAAAAAAAATGATGATGATACATTATTTCTTTACGAATTTCAACCTAAGCTCCTCCCAAGCTTGGTCCAAGTACTCCAGTTCCCTCTCAGCACTAGCTTTATTGGCCTGCCATTAGCTCACCTCAGCCGCAGTCTCAGTCAAGGCTGCCACGTACTCTACGCAGTACGCCCGACATCAAGGATAGTCTTCTCGGATAGAGTAAGGCCAGCATCAGTGTTCTTCAAATCGGCGTTGATTTTGGCTAACTCGGTCTCAAGCCGGGCCTTCTCCAGTAAAAGATGCTCCTTCATGACCTTAGAGGCTTCATACTGTTGCTTGCAGACCCCCAGATTGTCGACATACGCCTTCCGCACCCTCGATTTTTCTTTAATCTCGGACACTCGTTTGGTGGCGGCTTGATGTCTATTCGGCTTGATGTCTATTTAAATAATCTGGGAGCCTCACTTGCAAATCCCTGAGATGGGTCTTCATCTCGTCAGTTATATCCAGGCAAGAGAGTAGCAGCCCCATGGCTGAATGAAACTCCTCAAAGTCAGAAAGTTGAGAGAGTTTGCGTTGGACCGTAGTCCTAAACCACTCCTCAGCCCTCTGATATTCGACAGCGGAGGGAGCAGCGCTAGCCTGAGCAACCAGAGGTTCGGTCTGAAGGAGTTTTTCGGGCTTCAAAAGTGCGAAGAAAGCCTCGACCGATGAGACCGAGGTAAAATTAGGAATGGGGAGAGAGCTAGATGCCTACAAGGAAGAATTCAATAAGCATAAAGGCATGGAAAAAGCATTTAGAAAATAGTAAAGAAAGAAACTGAGTTACCTAAACCGAGGGAGAGCTGGTCGAGGAAGTCGCCGGTGGTGGTGGTACCGATGATGCTTGCATCGGAACTAACGGTGAGACCGATGTCTCGGTATGTGAACCGCCTGTAGAAAAAGGTTGAGTGGGGTCTTCTCTCTCACCCATGATCTCAGTGCCCCGAGGGGATCCAGGGTCACTAAGATTAATGGGATCATTGTGATCCGAATCAGAATACCTTTCGCCCTCAGTAGTGCCCGAGGCATCATCGGCCCCGGTATTGTCAGTGGTAGGGGATAATACCTCGGACATACCTTTCAGAATGGCTTGCCTTGCTTCATCAAGCCCTCTTAATGGACGAAGCTCAGCCATCAGTTGTTCATAAGTCATCTAAGGAGCAACCTCACTAGGAGCAGCAGGAGGAGGCAGAGGAGATTTGGGAAGCGGCATCCTTGCCCGAGAAGATAGAAGCTTCATCGTGGCTTGCCCAGTCTTTTTGGAAGCAGCACCTCCAGCTCCCTATCACCAAACAAAAAGGATTCAGCCCCAAGAGTTTTTTTTAAACAAAAGAAAACACAAGGGAGATGTGAAACCTTGGCCAATTTTATGGTGGCTGTAGCCACGTTACGACGTTGGCAAGTTGAGAGAGGGACGTCTTCGTCTGACTCGACATCGGTCACAACGGATGAATTCTCTCTCAGAATGGCATCTGAGTAACCATAGAAAATAAAATTAGTTAGAGAGATGGAACACTTTAGGAAACATAAGAAAAGGAAATACCTAAAACTGGTGCTCCAGTTTCTATAACCCATATGGTTGATGAATGATCGGCCACACCGAGATCATGTAGTCTGGTATAAGTAACTCTTTCCCAGGATTCCGTTGTTGATGACGCTTGCAGATTCATCGTCGGAATGGCAATTGCAAAATCGGTGTCCGGCAAGGGAGGGGGCTGACATTCAAAGGGTTTGAGGAACTCCTCAAAAGGAATGACAGATGAATAATCAGCCGTCTGCAAGAATTTCCTATATGCTCTTTCTATTTTCTCTTTATGTTCATGTTCAAGCGCCCTAAAATGCCACTTCATGTCGGACCGCATGATCTCGGGGTGTCTGGGATCAAATTTGAATTTAAAGAACTTTTCAAAAGCAAGAACGGCTTGATATGGAGTTTTACCTTTGGAGGTGGTAGCTTTTTTCTTCTGACCTGCAGCCTAAACCAAATAGGGGTTAGTGGAACGAGATGGTTTCTCGGCGATAGGAGGAGAAATACGATTAAGCACAGCAAAAAGGGGCTTGGAACGTAAGCCCGATAGTATTTTGGACCACCAAGTTTTGAACTCGGTGGATGTTTAAGAAAGCTCCTGGAAAGGAAAGAACTCCAATCCTTCTCGGGCCATTTGGTTAAAAGATCGGCATTTCTCGACTTTGGCCAGATCGGAAAGAAGAGACCGCCCTGACATAGAACGATTGAAGGTCCGAAAAGGGGGAATGGGAATGAGTTGCTTTAGCCCGAGTTGTCGGGCTAAGGCCGGAGTATTATAATACTCCACCCCACATTTATTATTATGCTGAGGAATGGTGGGGCTATACAATAGGTCTCGGCCAACTAAGAAGCTGGCCCAAATTGCTTCATGTTCTTTCTGCTCCGCCTCTGGAGCTTGGCCCGGACTATGGAGAAGCCAGCTCAGACATCGTCGCTGAGGGTGAAAAGGAAGGAATTGTTGGGGCAAACGGTTTCCCATAAGTTCATAAAAGAAAGAGAAGAGGTGATCAAAAGAAAGACCCTTCGGGCCGAAGCCGGCAAAGTAAAAAGCAAAGGCTGACGAGTGCTCTGGTAGGGTGTCGGGATCAAAATTATCAACTAAGCACTTCTCGGGAAAATAAAATTGAAGCCAGCATTGAAGGAGCCAAAGGGGTCCCCCTGAAGTTTTAAAATTAGAAAAAACAAGCTCAAGGACGTCGCGGTAAAGATGAGAAAGTACGAGGGGTGCAAGAGAAAGCTTCTTGCCCGAGGCCAAGGCCAGGGCGATATGGTGATATTCTTTCATGACCCCGTAAGAGGTCGAGCAGAACACAAAACGGTTCAACCAGTAGATCAAGAAAGCAATGCGTTCTTGATCAGTGACCTCCCCTTGACCCGTACAGGCCGAGATGAATTGCCCGAAGGCAGTGATGGCCTGAGAACCCTTGCCTATAATGGTCTTAGGATGTTCAAATTCTAGAAAGGAGGAAAGGCTGGGAGTAATTTCTTCACCATGGGCAGGGAGACCGGTGGGAAAACAAACATCCTGGATGGTTGGGCTCATAGGACCGCAACGGAAGAAAAAAGCATTGGCCGAGGTTGACCAAAAGAAGAGGGAAGAAAAGAAGAGAGGCTTATCAAGGAAGAACCTCTCTCGGCTAAGCATGATGGCATCATAGATGTCAAGGGCCTTCCACAGGTCCTTTTTCACCTCCACTAATCGATCTACCCAAGAAACCCAGTCATTAGAAGGGTTAGTCCAATATCTCAGAGGGTTTGAGGGGGTATACTAGGAGCCCCAGTCAAAATTAGGGGATTGGTAAAGTAATTCATTATCTTCTACAATTAAAGGGAAATAGGGATCTAGAGACGAGGGAGGAAAAGAGTCAAAGGAAGGTCCAAGTCCTATTAAAGAACTAGAAAGGAATAGGAATCAATACCTGAGGATTGATTAGCCCAGGAATGGTCTTAAGGGCTTGTTTAACGGCGGTGGCATTAGTTTTTGCCGCCGGTGCAGTACCAGTAGCAGCGGGAGAAGACGAGGTAGCACCGATGGTTTGAGAAGTACCAGTTGCACAGGAAGAAGCCATGGAAATCTGGAAAGGAAAGAAAATTTTTTGGGAAAGTTTTAAGGCAAGAAAGTAAAGTGGAAAATGATAAAGACAGAAAGGTTTATATAGAAGGAGAAGGGGGGTCATCATGATTTGGGAATGGGTTCCCAAGAGGTACGCCTCGTTTATGGAAACGAGGTAGGGTGGGGAGGTTCCACGTGGAACTGTACGCCGCCAATTGCAGTTGGTATTTAAATTTGAATTTCAAACATCTCATCAAACTAATTGCACAGCGTTTGACAAGACGTTTTGGGGGCATTGTTTACACCCTAATTTGGATTTGCCCAAAACACATGACAATCACATGGCTTGATCATAAGCGCAGGTAGGCAGATGAACAAGTGATAAGGCTGATGACGAAGGAAAGTGATCAGAAATAGTTACGGATAAAGATGGTACATTCAAAGAGAGAATATCGGTGTCAAGACCGAGGATAAGATGATACAGGGTTCTCAAGGTAATACCTCGGCTTTAACTAGCAAAGCCGGCCAAATAAGACCGATGTCCAGCAATCAAGACCGTAAAAGACTGATTCATCCCAACTCATTATCGGCGTTGAAACAGAAAAGTATAATAGGTTCTGACAAGTTAGGCCGATATTGAAGGGAACAGCGATGGACACGATATATTTTGACCACAGGTGATAAGGCCGATGGCTACCCTTGCAGATCCTGCAGTGGTTAGACCGTAGGCTGATGGCTAACAACAGAAAAGTAGGAGAATGTAATACCGGGCTTGGGAAAGGGTAAATGCAATCTCTAAAATAATTAAAGTCAAGACGACATCGGTTGCAGGAGATCGATGAATAGTAGATTTCCTACTAAGTGGGAGGCCAACTTCCATCAACCATCGAAAACTAAGCTACGCAAAGAAGGATGAAATCGTTCACCTGGAATTTACCCACAAGTCTATCAAGCAGTTAGCTGAAATAAGAACGTGTGCTTTAGAAGATGCTGAGCTGGAAAGAAGGTAGTTACACAAAACAGAAACGTGGCAGAAGAAGGTTTTAACAGGTTATGGATAATCGTGGGGTAAAGAAATGGGTGCAGTAAATTGTTCATGCCTGAAAATCAAGAACCACCACCTACTAACCCCACTAACTTGAACAGTTCCTCTCTCAAAGTCTATAAATAGGGCAGGGTGTGCAACATTTGAAAGGGGCTAACACACACGCCACTTCTGCTCTTAGCAGACTTTAGTTTTTCCTCATAACAACTTTACTTTTGTTCTTGAGTGATCTTGAGTGATTTGCGAGTTCTCGTTCTTTGAACGCTTGTAATTACTGCTTATTCAGTCAATGAAGATGATAATGGTGGAGGTATTCTGAATCTCAATTTAATTTCCCTTTTTGTTATTTGTATTTATTTACATGCATCAGAGTATAGTAAAAATCCACATTTTTTTTGTTAAATATTTTAACAAGTCGCCCAAAAATAGAAGTCAGATTGAGTTCTCACAACTCCTCTTGGGTCCACACGGACTCTGGCACGCCTGACGCACACACATCAGAATTTCTTGTAAACAAATTGTGGGTCATTTATATACCCACATACATTGGACCGTATCCAATGGGCCTTGGCCTTAGAGTCCTAGGGTGTGTGCCTATATATATATATGTATATTACACACGCAACTAGGGTTGCCTCTTACACACCCTAAGAGAAGCAACCGGCACCTCTCTCTCTCTCTCACGTTTTCTCTCCTAATCCATCACCATGGAGCTATGGGATTTAGCGCGTGACTATCACGGGGATCGCTCTAGAAGTATCCTCTACGACCTATGCGAAGCATAAGAGAGTACACGGAGGCTTGGAAATCGCAGCCGTTTGTGGGTTTCATCGTTGGGCTCGTAACAACGCCGAATTGATCCGTGGGTTATTCCGCTAGGTAAGTGACCTATACCCAATGCTAAGTTTGTGTGCATGATTTATCAACATTGGTATCAGAGCCTTAGGTCGTTGATTCGCCCGAATTGAGTCTCAAAAATGAATCCACGATTGATGGATTTTAAGTTTTTTTATAAAAACTTTGAAAAATAGTATTTAAAGTGGGTCTAATACAAAACTCCAATAGGGTCTGAATTTTTTACATGGTTGTGTTCCTTATGGTCCCTAGAGTCCCCCCCCCCCCCCCATGAAGTCTCATGAACTGATTATCTCCCATAAGGGAGAAATCACAAACTCTAGATTTGGTTTTAGGTTGAAAACAAATTTTTTTTTTGAACTTTGCTCTCTGTTTTTGAAAGATTTAGTTGTTAATCGATCTATTTTTTGAATTGATCTTGTAGTACTCCGTGAGAGCTTTCGAACGGTATAAAACTTGTAAGTTTTCGACCAAAAACGAGTGAGATATGAGCTTGCAAAGTAGAAGGATTGAGCAGTCCCCAAAACCCACATAGGTTTTGTTTTGGGGAAGATGAACCAAAGATTGGTCACGCCCACTCTCGCTGAGGAGAGTGGGGTCTACTCGTTAGCCAACGTTGATCCGGCGACCATGGGTCCGACAAGTGGAGGTCTGTCTCTCGGCCCCGGTCCATAATATATATTTTCTATCTTTTTATTGGAAAAATATTTAATTATTTTGTAATTAAAACAGTTTTTGTGATTTAAAAATTGAGTTTTTAATGGTTTTTAACTGTTTTAATTGCTTTAAAAATTATGAAAAACTATGGAAAATTAAATTTATTTTTCCTATATTAAGGACACTGTGTGGGATCGGAAATAATTTTGTGATAAATTATTTAATTATTTTGGTATTTTAGAGCATAAAGAATATGTTTTATACGTGTTTTTAGTTTCTTAAAATATCCAAAAAAATGCATATTTATTTTTGAAATTAGTATATAGTGTTTATTACACTATAAGGGACTCTGAGATAATTTATATGTAAATTATCATGTATATTTGGTATTTTAGAGCATATAATTTATGCTTTTGGGTATTTATTTAATTGCTTAAAAGAGCCAAAAAATGCATCATTAATTTTTGTAATTAATAAGGGACATAAGGTACACTATTTTGAGATCAAATAAAATTTTGTGGGATCCATAGATATTTTTTGATAAATTATCTGAATCATATTAATATTTTAGAGCATATAATTATGTGTTTTTGTACATGTATTAAATTGCTTAAAAAATTTTATTGATTATTAGTTCAAAAATTAAAACAATGTGTTTAGCACACAAGTAGTAGCTTGAAGAAACTTTTAGTGAATTTTTTCGCTCCTTGGGATATATATTTTAAAGTATATATTGTGTTAAGTACGCAATATTAATTGCTTAAAATATAACATAGAAAGTTGTTAATTCTTGAATTTAATAAATGGTGTTTTTATAGACTGTTTGGAGACTTAAGAAAATTTTTATGAATTGTCTCATTTTTGTTTTGGTATTTTAGAGCATAAAATTTGTGCTAATGGACAATTTTTTTGTTGTTTAAAATAGCCAAACTAGGCTATTAATTTTTGAAATTAATATGGGGTGTTTAGAACACCATGTTAGACCACTGAAAATCCTTAGAGAACAATTTCCTCAAAAGTTTTTTTTAGAAATTTAGTTGCTCATGGTTAATTTTGTTTAACCAGATCAGTTTATTTTGTTAAATTGATTCAAAATGTTTTGGGCCTTGATAAAGTTCTGGGAAATTTTTTATTTATAATGAAAAAAATCACTTTTTGTGTTGATTAAATTTTTATGAGGTTTTAAATTAATATGTTAATTTAAAAGCCCTTAATGAATTGGTTTTAAAATATGTTTTAAGACCTAAAATTGGGTTAAAATTACTGAAAAATCCAATATTTTTCATTGATTTACTTAGCTTATAGGAGCTATCCGGGCTGCGTAATAATTATTTTATTGCAAATTTATCATTTTTTAGAGGCTCATTGTAGTGTTGGTCATGTTTTGATTACTGTTATTTGTGATTGGTTGTCCCGAGACCTCAAATCCTCCTCCTTAAATGGAGTTATAGATTAGTCCATTCATTTTTTAAAATAGACCGCGTGAGTGCTTGGTGTATGTGATTAATGCATTAATCTAGATCAAACGAATGGACAATTAATTGACAATTTATGGAGCTTAATTGTGTCCTCACGATGTATGTTTAAGGTTATTTTTGTGTACGCATATGAACAAAGCATCCCTATTTTTTTTATGGCTATATATGTAATGTGAGGATGAGCGTTTAAATTTATTGTATTGGAAAATTAAGCCTGTTTGCAAAGGGATGGGTTTCTTTGTTCATACATTATACACTTGAATTACCTTAGCATGAGCTCTAAGTTGTCAATTCAGACCCACGTGAGAGTCTATACGCATTTTTGTGTATGGTGCATGTATATTTATATCTTGTGGATGATCTTAGATAGGTAATTGTATCATCTAATTGATATTTGTTTAGATAAATCAATTATAAAAGATTTTTCTTGATTTACAAAATTAAGATTTGATTAATGAGCAATAGCAAATTTTTTGGTCTTAAATTGTAGAAAGGGAAAAATTCATTTGTAATTAGATTTTAAAACAAGCTTTATGAAATGTGCAAATAATAATGTCAATCCCTTGCGCATGTTCTCAAATGTTTTTTAAACCACATTTTGTTGATCTTTAACAAAGATAACAAATTTAAAGGGACTAATTTTTTGTAATATGGCACTACAAAGTAACACACCTACAGAATGAGTAAGAGCTTATGGGCTTTAGACTTATTCCATGGTCCAACCTATTTAACTGAGTAATGGTCCTCAGGTCCAACATCGTTGGGACCTTGAAAGCCCATAGCACTTGGATCGCGAAGGATCATAGCACGCACATTGTGATAAGCAGCATGCACCATGATCTTGTTGGGAAGTATAAGTACTACCCAATAGCCAAAGAATTGTGGGATCAACTCAAATTTGTTTTCGATGGCACATTCACTTCTAGATTGAGTATCTAGTTATGAAGTTCGAGAAATTAAAGGGGACGTTCCAAGTACACGAGGACTGAACATCTAAGGTCGATGTTAGTGTGATTCGTGATATCAGATTGCTAGGAACATCCAAACTACAGTTTCAGACTATATGTAGGTCATTGCCTGATTTGAGGGACCACAGGAAACAAATCATGATCCACAATGAAAATGTTAAATTTTTGTTTTGACATTTCCCAACATGTTAGGCTAAGTATGGAGCGCTAAAAGGTAAGGCGAACCGTATTGCTACACACTTGACCACAACTTCCATAAGTGAAAATGAGCGCAAGGCTAGTGGGCCTAAACGCAATTGTGATAGTATACTCGCCAAGAGGCAGGATGTGGCTAGTAAGTTTGCGCCCAAGTCTAACAAGGTGGGAGAACGCAGTTGAAGCCATTTTTCCAATTTGGTGGTTATAGGATGGATGTTTTTGGGTAGTAGTGTTACTAGGACATGGCATGCTAGACTTGAATGCATAGAAAGTGATAGGATGACTTGATTAGCTAGAGAAGCCCCTTTTGGGCCCAATTGTTGAGGTTGACCTACCTATGTGTGAGTTTTGCTTAGTTGGCAAATCATGCCGAAAGCCTTTTAGAGAGGCTATTAAAACTATTCAAGCATTAGAGCTAGTTCACTTTGATATCTGTGGACCTATGGTTGTAAAGACACGTCATAGCGCCTCTCATTTTCTCACTTTTATAGATAATTTCACGTGATATGAGGATCGTTAGTACTTATCTAATCAGTTCATGGAACTGTGTTAGAAATAAGGGAAAACGCAGACAATTTCCTATTTCGAAAACTTTGCAACAATATAGTATTGCAGAAAGAAGAAATAGGACATTCCCATATATGGCTAGGACTATGATGTCACAAGTTAACCTCCCAATGTTGTTTTGGGGGGATGTACTCTCATTTGCTGCCTACATACTAGAGTGCCTCTTCTCAGTCAGTTCCTTCTACCCCCTTATGAGCTATGGAAAGGAGAAAAGCTCATTTTGGAGTATTTGCGCCCGTGGAGCTCAAGAGGTTATTTTCACTATATCTCGCATAAGTGCGAGAAACTATGCTCGAGAGCTAGAAAGCATATCTGTAAAAGGTATTCTAATAGTTCAACAGGTCATGTTATGTATAATGAACAAACGGGTATAGGAATGACAAAATGGTGTCACATGATATTGAGAATGACTTTTCTAGATTGGTAATACTAAGAGATATCTTGACCTCTATTAGTTGGAGGATGTTGATGTTGGGTTTGTGCCCTCAAACCATTACTTTATGTATGAGAATTGACATTTTAATATATGAATATCAGCTTTACATTTCATTATGTATATTTCTTTCATGAGATGATTGTTAATCCTTAAGTATCATATTAGGTAATTCGTGTGTGTATGAGATACATACAAGTGAGCTACGAATTACTATTCTTTGATACTTAGGAACTTGTCACAGTGGATGATGAGACTGGATATCTCATTAGGTTTACACTATAGTATGATTAACTACCATTGGATGGAGTGATGAATCTCTATGACTCTTAGTTAATATGCTAGTGCTTATAGTGCATTGATGGACCTGAGCTTTCCTATTGACACTCAAGACTGTCAACAGACGATAGAAACTCATAACTTGTATAAGGTACGTGTTTTCAATCGTGAGACGACTATGAACACAGACTATGGATATGGCTGCTTTGACTTACCAATCAGTGAGGTCTATGGAAGATCAACACCTGGGTATCTTGGGTATGTCATGTTCACAGGGTTGTGAACATATATTGTCAAGATAGAATCTACCCTCTGAGAAAGAGTAAGCATTCCTTTGAGAATGTCACCAAGTTGATTACTGAGAACTGTAGCCTTGTTGATAAGTAGTTATCAACATGTTTGGTAATCATGAGAGGTGAATGGGACTCAACGAATATAAGAAGTAATCATGATTCAGGTTGAGAGTAATAGTTATCTGACTACCTGAATATGATTACGAATGCTGACGGTAGAGGGACATTAGTACACCATACAAGTCTAGTTACCGCTTTGGATATGTTCTTTTGCGTTAGAGTTCATTTATTGTTTTAGAGTGGAGTAAACGTTAACTTATTAGTTGGTTAGTTTGCTGATCAAAGACTTTGGTCATGGGAATTAAAAATTGGTCTGAGCCAACAATAAAGAGCCAAGGAGGTCCCACTCTTAGCTCCGCTAGGATGCTTGGAAAGGTACATGAGGATGAAGTCAAGACGGGTTCGATCGATCGAAGGAGTCTCGATCGATTGAAGTCTAGACAGGTTTGATCGCTTGAAGATGGTTTGATCGATCGAATGTTCGATTGATTGAAGTCACTTTGATCGCTTGAACTAGGTCGGTTATGGGAATCTATAAATAGGGCAACTGCGTCTAGGAAAAAAAAGAAAAAAAGAAAAAAGAGTTCATCGTTTTAATACGCCAGAAGCTGCAGAAACTGTTTTAGAGCTCCCAAACCCTCTCCATCCTCCTTATTAGAGATCCCACCATCTCTCGTCTTTCCAGGAAGCATCCGCAGGACTCATAAGGGTGAAGACAACCTAGTGTAGGCTGCTGCACCATCAAGGAGAAAGAAGATTTCAGAATTGGGTTCAAGACAAAAAGGTATAACTCTTGTCCCCCTCTTATACGCATCTATAGAATTAATGGGTAGTAGATCCGAGAATAACAATAAGTTTTTGAAACTTAACTTTTCCGTTGCGCGTTTAAAAATAATTTTAGACCTATTTTTCCTTCAATTGGTATCCGAGCCACGCTTGTTTGGATCTATAGATGTGTTTTGGAACACTAGTTTTGATTTGTATGTTGATTTTAGGACTGTTTTCGGAACTGCATTGTCACAGATCTATTTCTACGATGTTTTCACAGTAGAATACAAATCTGTAAATGCATGGGATGCATGATGGGTTCGATCGATCGAAGTAGGTTTGATCAATCGAGACCCTGTTGTTCTAAACGATCGAAGGACCTTTGATTAATCAAACCTTATTTTGTTCTATCGATTGAACTATGTTCGATCGATTGAGAATGATTTTCTGTCCAAGTGTACTTTTTACAGATTAAAAAGTTTTTTTAAAATTATACGTTTTAAATTTTAAATTATTCTGGAATTTTCTCAAATTATTACGTGAAATTGAATATTCAAGCGATTAAACAATATTCAATCGATCAAAGGTTCAAGCGATCGAAAGGCCTTCGATCGATCGAAGTGTGACAGAGAAGTTAGATGTTGTTTTAATGTTCTAAATCAGTGCATAAAGAATTTATGCACTGTGTAAATCAATTAAGGGTTCTAATGGATTATATAAATTTCTTATATATGTGCGTACGACTAACCCTTTTTGCAGCAAGATTAGTCCAATATCTCCCATGGCACCAAGATCAATAATAAAGTATTGTATTATTTGAGATTAGTGTATGCTGTATTTAATTATTGGTTTGGTTTTAAAGCATGTGTAAAGGGCTCTGCGACTTCAATCCTAAGAAAAGGAAAGTCGCACCGATTTTCCTAGCCTTCTTTATTTTCTTGTTGTTAATTTATACTTCTAGATAAATTATAAGCTTCGAAAGAAGCATAGGAGCGATGTAATAGAATTAGAAAATCCATGAAGATGGAGGAGCAAGCCGTTGTCCATGAAGATGGAGCTGGAGGCGATCAAACCAAGAAGGAGGTTCTATAAAGATAGAGCCATGGGAGATAGAGGCATCGTTTGGATGCTTTTATTTTATTTTAGTTTTTTGTTTTATGTGCTTTGTTTGTGATTGGCATTTAATTATATTATTATAACTTGCATGCACGTAAAATAAGTTTTCTAAAATAAAATTCAAAAATCGTTTTCAACGCATTAGTAAACATTGGATGTTTATGGGTAATGTGTGAAAATAATTTTTTTCAAAAGCAAAATCCTTTTCTATCAAATCTAGTGGGAGAGGATCTTATTATAACACCCATGATCTTCCATTTAACGGTTCATTATAAGATGAGTAGTGCATTCTATGTCACCCCACCAGGGGTGATCATTCCATACGGAGGGTACACTACTCATTGGTTACTAGATGTGAACTTCCTATGGATAGGATCAATCGTACGTGTTAGAGGGTGACCACCACCTACACGGAGGCGCTACTTGAGGCATTTGTGATTGGATCCTAGTTAATGGTATACACTAGCTAAACTATGGATAAGGGATCCCACACGGAGCATTATTCAAAAACTTAGTGATCAAATAGGTTCGGGAGTCATAACTTGTTTTACAAGAGTTGTATAGCGGACAGGTCATGATAAATCAAAAGATAGAGTATTGACCGCCACACAGAGGCTTTACTTTTTCGTTTTGATATTCTGGCCACTTTGTTTTAAAATAAGAGTTTTAAGGATTCTTTTATTTCAAACTATCAAATTCTGATATCCATATATATTTTGTCTTTTGATTTTTCAGTAAATCATAATGTCTGGATCTACATTTAGTCAACTTGCCACCATACTGACTCAAAACAAGTTAACTGGAAATAACTACACAGAATGAAAATTGTAAGACATATTGTGGTCGGGCCATACGGGCACCCACATGTTATTGGACTGGGTCCAATAAGACCTGACTTGGACACCAAGTTACGGGCTTTCGAGTCCCAAGCCTGTTAGGTTTTCGTTGTGCATATATATATGTGTGTGTGTATTACACATTGAAAACCTAAGGAGACATAATGTCAGTCTCTCTCTCTCTCTCTCTCTCTCTCTCTCTCTCTCTCTATACACGGTTTCTCTCTCTAGTCTATCACCACAAGAGCTTGGGATCTAGCACGTGACTGTCATGGGGATGGCTCAAGAAGCGTCCTCTACGACCTAGGCGATGCATAAGAGAGTACACGGAGGAACATGGAGTAGCAGTTCGTGCGTGAAGATGCCGGGCTCGTAACAATACCGTTCGGCGATCCATCGGGCTATTACGCTAGGTAACGAACCTATACCCGACTCGTATGCTTGCGTGCATATTTATTAACATTGGTATCAGAGCCTGTAGGTTGTTGATTCGCCCGTAAATCACCCAAAACGAATCTGTCATTAAAGCTTTTAAAGCTTTTACCAAAATTTTGATAAAATCCATCTTCAAGTGGGTCTATTACAAAACTCCAATATGGGGTCCGTTTTTTTTTTTTTTTTTTTTTTTTAATATATGGTTGTGTTCATTATGGTCCCTAGAGTCCCCTCATGAAATTTCATGGGCTGATTACATCCTTGGAGGGAGAAAATCAAAACCCTAATTTTCTGGGGTAGAAAAAAACTCATTTTTTTCTAAAAACATACACTCGATTTCAGAACGAAATTTACAGTCAAAAGTTCTATTTTTTTTACTTAAATCTTAATCAATGCCACATGGACTTTAAAACGATTTGTCACACGAAGAATTTTGATCTAAAACAAAGTCGTAATAGCCTAGGAAAGACGGCATCGCGCTGCTTATAGGCTGGCTGCGTTTTATTTTTTTTCTTTTCTGTTGGATGAAGAAGGTGTACGGTAGCATTTGGTAAGGACCAATCACAGATGGCAATGCGTGTAGACCCACCACATGTAGTATTCACTTGACCTGTATACCTCATTTAGTGCTTTTTGTTACATATCGTGGGTATTAATGCTTTGTTTGGCAATACTTCAAAAATGTTCAAGTTTTTTATAAGCCATGCCAAACATACCCGTGTAATAGTGGCGCCCAACACATGCTTAATGGTATATCCTGTTCAAGGTCCTCAATTTTTTTTATTGAAAAGAGATAGAGTTTTGATTTGTTTAAAATTCTGAAAATATTTTTGTTTTTTTGCATATTGAAATTTTCTCAGTGTTTAGTACACTGTAAGGGACTCTAAGATAATTTTATGGTAAATTATCATGTATTTATGGTATTTTAGAGCATATAATTAATGTTTATGGACGTTTATTTAATTGCTTAAAATAACCAAAATAAACTATTAATTTTTGTAATTAATATGGGACATAAGGGACACTGTTTTAAGACCATGTAAAATTTTGTGGGACCCACAGGTAATTTTTGGTAAATTATCTCAATCATATTAATATTTTAGAGCATATAATTGTGTGTTTTTGTACACATATTAAATTGCTTAAAATATTTTTTTATTGATTATTAGTTCAGGGAATTAACACAATGTGTTTAGAACACTAATGGTAGCTTGAGAAAATTATTTTAGTGTATTTTTTCGCTCTTTGGGACGTATTTTAGAGCATATATGTTGTGTTGAGTATGCAATATTAATTGCTTAAAATATAACCAATTAAAGTTGTTAATTCTTGAATTTAATGTCTAGTGTGTTTTGTACACTGATTGGAGACTTGAGAAAATTTTATGAATTATCTCATTTTTTGTTTTGGTATTTTAGAGCATAAAATTTATGATTATCGGCATTTATTTAATTGCTTAAAATATCCAAAACAGATTATTAATTTTTTAAATTAATATGGGGTGTTTGGAACACCATATTAGACCACTGAAAATCTTTGGAGAACAAACTCTTGAAAATTTTTGTATTTTTAGGAATTTTGTTGCTCATAGTTAATTTTGTTTAACTAAGATCAATTTATTATGTTAAATTGATTCAAAATGTTTTTGGGCCTTGGTGAAATTCCGGAAATTTTTATTTATAATAAAAATTGTGTTTTTCAATTAATTAAATTTTTCATAAGGTTTTAAATTAATTGTTAATTTAAATGGCCCTTAATAAATTGGTTTTAAATTATGTTTTAAGACCTAAAATTAGGTTAAAATTAATGAAAAATTCAGGATTTTTTCATTGATTTTACTTTAGCTTATGGGAGCTATCCGGGCTGTGCAATAATCATTTTATTGCACATTTTATTATTTTTAGAGGCTCATTGCATTGTTGGTCACGTTTAATTACTGTTGTTTGTGATTGGTTGACCCTATGACCTCCAATTCCTCCTCCTTATGTGGAGTGACGGATGAGTCCATTCATTTTATAATAAGACCACATGAGTGCTTGATGTGTGTGATTAATACATTTTAATCTGGTTTAAATGAATGGACAATAATTGACAATTTATAGAGCTTGTGTCCTCACGATGTATGTTTAAGGTTGTTCATGTATATGTTTATGAACAAAGCATCCCTATTTTTTTATGGGCTATAAATGTAATGTGAGGACGAGGGTTTTATTTTTTGTATTGGAAAAGCCTACTTGTAAAGGGATGGTTTTCTTTGTTCATACATCATACACTTGAATTACCTTAACATGAGCTCTAAGTTGTCAATTTGGACCCACGTGGGGGTCCATTCGCACTTTTGTTGTATGGCGCACTTTATATCTTGTGGATGATCTTAGATAGATATTTGTACCATCTAATTGATGTTTGTCTTGAAAAATGAATTATAAAAGGTTTTTCTTGATTTACAAAATTAAGATTTGATTAATGAGCAATAGCGAGTTTTTTGGTCTTAAATTGTAGAAAGGGGAAAACTCATTTGTAATTGGATTTTAAAACAAACCTTATGAAATGTGCAAATAATAATGTCAATCCTCTGCGCATGTTCTCAAATATTACTCTTCAAATTTTTTGGATTCACAAAAACAAATGTTTTCTAAACCACACTTTGTCGATCTTTATAAAAGTAACAAGTTTAAAAGGGACTAATTTTTGTAATATGACACTGCAAAGTAACACACCGATAGAATGAGTAACAGCTTATGGGCTTTATGCTTATTTTATAGTCCAACCCATTAAACCGAATAATGGGTCTCCGGCCCAATATCATTATAACCTTAACTGCCTATAATACTTGGCTCGAGAAGGATCATAGCACGCACTTTCTAATAAGCAGCATGCACCATGATCTTGTTGGAAAGTATATGTACTACCCAATAGCCAAAGTATTATGAGATCAGCTCAAATTTGTTTTCGATGGCAAATTCACTACTAGATTGAGCATCTAGTTATGAAGTTCGGGGAAGTAAAGGAAATGTTCCAAGTACACGATGACTGGACATCTAAGGTCGATGACATGTATGATTCATGATTTCAAAATACTCGGAACATCTTTACTGGCGAACTGCAGTTTCAGGCTATGATTAGTTCTTTGCCTGATTCGCGGGTCCATAGAAAACAAATCATGATCCACAAACGGAAATGTTAAATTTTTGGTTTTGACATCTTCTGACATGTTTAGCTGAATACGGAGCGCCAAAAAGGTAAGGCGAACCGTTTAGCTATACTCTTGACCACTACTTCCATAAGTGGAAGCATGTGCAAGGCCAGTGGGCCTAAACGCAATGGTAAGGGTAAACCCGCCTGGAGGCAAGGTGGGGCCAGCAAGTTTGTGCCCAAGGATAACAAGGTGGAAGAGCGCAATCGAGGGCGTTCTCCAGTTCGGTATTAATAGGATGGATAATTTTTAGTGGTAGTGTTACTAGGACATAGTTATCTAGGGATAACTACTTAAGAGTTTTTTTATATAATTCTAGTTTCCTCTGTTATTCATTTATTCTTAGACATGACATGCTGGACTTGAACGCATAGGATGTAATAGGATGACTTGATTAGCTCGAGAAGCCCTTTTGGGCCCACTCGCTGAGGTTGACCTGCCTATGTATGAGTCTTGCTTAGTTGGCAAAGCATGTTGAAAGCCTTTTAGAGAGGCTATTAGAGCTACTCAAGCATTAGAGCTACTCAAGCATTAGAGCTAGTTCACTCAAACATCTGTGGACCTATGGTTGTAAAGGCACGTCATGGCGCCTCTTATTTTCTCACTTTTATAGATAATTTCGCGCGATGTAAGGATCGCGAGTATTTATCTAATCAATTCTAGGAACTATGTGAGGAAAAAGGGGAAACGCAGACAACTTCCTATTCCGAAGACTCCACAACAATATGGTGTTGTAGAAAGAAGGAATAAGACATTCCTAGATATGGCTAGGATTATGATGGCGCAAGTCAACCTCCCAATATTATTTTGAGGGGGTGTACTCTTGATTGCTGCCTACATACGAGAGTGCCTCTCCTTAGTCGTTTCCCTCTACCCCCTTATGAGCTATGAAAAGGCGAAAAGCTCATTTTGGAGCATTTGCGCTCGTGGAGCTCAGGAGGTCATGTTCACTATATCTCGTATAAGTGCGAGAAACTATGCTCAAGAGCTGGAAAGTATACATTTATAAGGTATTCTAACAGCTCGACAGGCTATGTTACGTATAATGAACAAACGGGTATAGGAATGACAGAAATGGTGTCACATGATATTGAGAATGACTTCCCCAGATTAGTATTACTAAGAGAAATCTTGACCTCTATGAGTTAGAGGAAGTTGAAGACGATATACCATGTTTAAGCGAGGGTGGGGAGATTGAGATTCCACATCCAGTAATCGCTGTAACATGGTACTAATCTCCAACTAAGTGGGAGTACACCACTAGACGCTAGTGGGAGTGTACCAGATAGTGGGAGTGCACCACTAGGCACTCAAGATTCTCAGGTAGTACACTCTATGGTGATGAGGAAAAAGTTCCCTATCGCTGTTTTGAAATTGAGGAAGTCATTTTTCATATGTGCAAATGTGTGCACAAGTGAATGAGGATGGGCCTGCTTCTTTTGGTGAAGCATTTTTCTTCGTCTGCTGAAGCTGAGTGGATAGTTGCTATGCTAGATGAGATGAGCTCTATGGACGCGAATAAGGTCTGGGAGTTAGTTGACATTCCGCTTGTGCGTAGGACTATTGGAGACAAGTGTGTTTTTAAAATCTAACGCAAGGCAGATGGTTCAATTGACAAGTATTAGGCGCGCCTTGTGGCGATAGTTTGTACCCAGAGAGGGTATAGACCATGGAAACATGTTCTCCCAAAGGGTGAGATCTGACTCCATTCGCCTTATCCTAGCAATCGTCGCATATTTAGTTTTGGAACCTTTTTTAGTTGGATGTTTAAACTGTTCTTTTCTCAATGGAGAACAAGACGATGAGATAAATATGGATCATCCCATTGGTGTTGTGACCAAAGGGAATGAGCGCAAAAGTGTGCTGTCTCAAACGATCTGTTTATTATCTCAAGTTAACAATCGTCTAGGCAGTGGTACAATGTGTGTGCATTAAACTGTCCAAGAAAAATGTTCTAATTCTTTATATGTTGATGACGTCCTTCCAGCTGGGAATGAGATGAGTTCCGTTGTCGCCACTAGAGAGTGGTTGTCCTCTCAGGTTGAGATTGAGGACATGGGTGATGACAACTATGTGTTGAAAGTTTAGACTGTGAGATATTGTTCTCAGAAGCTCCTCTGTTTGTCTCGAGGGACTTACAAGATGTAGGTTCTTGAACGTTTTCACATGAAAAACTGAAAACCTATAGACATCCTATTTTTTGGGGACTCACCTCGACCTTAGATAAATGTCTTAAGAATAATGAGAAGAGGAAACAAATGTCCAGTTTGTCATATGCGTCCGAAATAGGGAATCTGAAGTATGCTAATGTGTGTACTCGGTCAGATGTCTGCTATGCGGTTGGTTTAATTAGTCGTTGCCATAGTAACCATGGTCCTACCACTAGAGAATAGTGAAGAGTATCTTGCGATATGTTCGCAGGACTGTGGACCTTGCCTTATGCTGTCCGCAATGGAAGCATAATATGTGGTGTGCTCTACAGCGGTTTGAGGAGCTGTTTTGGTTGAAGAATTTTTGCAGTGGCTAGGCCCTTCACCTCATAGTGATGAGGTTGTGCTCATCTACGGTGATAGCACGTAAGTCTGAGCATATGCGAAAGATTTCAAAAACCATACTAGCACGTGTCACATTTGAGATATGGTTTGCGCAAAGGGAAGTTGTCTTAAGGCACATCTCCAATGGGGGATTTGATGTGCTTAGACATTTTATTATGGAATTGACATTATTATTCAAGTTTTTATAAACTAGTTGGTTTCCACATATATATATATATATTTGTTATAAATGGAATGCATGCACATTTCTTAAATGTCACCGGGCTTGAATCGACCTGCTCACACGGGTGATTCACCTTGGCGCTGAGATAGCAAACTAGGACATGCGTGTCTATGGCGCTTAGATGGCGAGCAAGATGAGACATGTGTTCATGGCGCTTAGATAGCTAGCTAGGACATGTGTATCCATAGCGCTTAGAAAGCGAGCTTGAACACTTATATCTACGCAGTATAAGGACAACGAGCTAGATATAAACCCTATTATTTCTATGTGTCGCCTTAGATGGATCTAAGATGAGACCTTATACTTGGTCGAACATAGAGATATCCCACGACTCTATGTAGCCTGTTTATAGCCGAATGTGAGTTTTCAGACGGGCGCCGGGAGTGGCGACTGTGCTGGAAAACTCTGGTTAGATGTTTTGTGTAACGTCTAGACTAAGATTCGTATGGCGTTACTTGTTTTTCCAAACATAGAGTGACATGCCCATTTTTATGGAAGAACGCCATAGCATACATTTCATACTGTATGTGCTTTTGCGATCAATTGTGGAGCAGTGAATGGATTCCTCTTCATTGCTGTGTGAGCCATGTAGCATATCCAAGACATTGGTTATCCTACAAACTAGTTGCCTTCACGACTTGAGACTATGTCATGAAGAGGACGCTTGATGACAGCTACTTTAGCATGCTATCCTAGGACGACGAGACAATTTCGTTCTATGAGGCGTGTCTGGCCAAGCGGTCAAGTTACTCGGATTGACATGTGGGCTCAGGAAAGACCATTCAATAACACACCATGTTTTTGTGACTCATTAGCAGGCCTACGACAATCGTATTTTGTTACTGATATGTCATGAGTACATTACATTGAGGTGGTGCAGCACTTCTTTTCACCGAGGGATTGAGAATGCTGTGTCCAGTGTGGTTGAATCGTCTAAGGCATACACGAGAAGCTTCCGAGTGATGTGGCTTGCTGGTTATGGTGATGATTTGGCATTACACTCCTGTCACTGTACTTTCTTTTCGTAAGGTCACACGTTCTATTTCCCTGTATGAAGAGATGAGAAATTCCGTTGTGTTGAGAGATTAGTTTTAGAACTAACCCTATGTGGGTGAGTGGGAGATGTAAGACATATTGTGGTCGGGCCATACTGGCACCCACATGTTATTGGACTGGGTCCAATAAGACCTGGCTTGGACACCAAGTTACAGGCTTTCGAGTCCCAAGCCTGTTAGGTTTTCGTTGTGCTTATATATATGTGTGTGTATTACACATTGAAAACCTAAGGAGACATAATGTCAGTCTCTCTCTCTCTCTATACACAGTTTCTCTCTCTAGTCTATCACCACAAGGGCTTGGGATCTAGCACGTGACTGTCATGGGGATGGCTCAAGAAGCGTCCTCTATGACCTAGGCGACGCATAAGAGAGTACACGGAGGCAACATGGAGTAGCAGTTTGTGGGTGAAGACGCCGGGCTCGTAATAACACTGTTCGGCGATCCGTCGGGCTATTCCGCTAGGTAACGAACCTATACCCGACTTGTATACTTGCGTGTATATTTATTAACAGAAATAAAACCTTGACATCGTTTTAACTACAGAGGATCACATATATGTCCTCACCATCCCATGTCCCGAAGAACCCGCGGCAAATGCTTCGGCAGCTGCCAGACGCGACTTTGATAAATGGAAAAAGTCGAATGGAATGGCTCATTGCTACATTCTGGCTTCAATGACTGGTGTGTTGCAACACCAATTCCAGTCGAATAATTCTGCTGATGACATTATCGAATCCCTAAAAAAGATATTTGGGGATCATGGCAGGCCTGCCATGCAAGTAGCCATACAGAAGATAATGAATGTTAAGATGTCAGAAGGGACTCTAGTAAAAGAACATGTTTTAAAAATGATTGGTTATTTGAACAAGTTGGAGACTCTAGGTGCCAACATTGACGCACATACCCAAGTTGATATGATCCTCAATACGCTGTCGCCGTCATTCACGCAATTTAAATTATATTATAATATGAATAAAATGGATTTCTCAATGAGCGAATTAATGAGTTCTTTACTGGCAGCAGAATGGGTGATCAAACTTGGGGGCAACGTTCTGAACGTTGAGAAAAACTCTTCATCTTCCCGATCTACACGGAAAGGCAAGAAAGGGAAGAAGAAGGCTGGCACTGGTGGTCTAAATGTTGGGCCAGTCCCTAAGATTGCAAAATCTAAGGGAAAACGTAAGGGCAAAGGGAAGGTGGGTGGCCATGGCAAAGGAAAGTGTTTCCAATGTGGTGAGAAGGGTCACTGGAAGAAGAACTGTCCATAATTCTTAGCTACAAGAGTTCAAGGTATTATTGAATCACACGTGATTGAAGTATGTTTTATTATGGAAACTTCAAACACTTGGTGCATTGATTCTGGTGCGATTATCCATATCTTTAATTCGTTGCAGGGGTTCAGATCAACTAGGAAATGCAGTGATGTGAAAATCGTGCTGACTATGCGTTCTAGTGCAACTGTTTCTACGGTTGCTATAGGAGTAGTAGTTTTAGAGTTTTTGGACAATAAGACAATAGTTTTATCAAATGTACTTTACGTCCCTTTAATGAGACGTAATTAATTTCAGTTTCAAATTTATCGAATAATGGTTATTCTTTTCATTTTGGAACAGAAGTTGTCATTAAAAGAAATAGTTCTTTTATATGTTCTGGTGTTAAAACTAATGGCTTGTATGTGATTACACTCCTAATAATTCTAAAGACTCTTGTATAGAACTTAATAACTCAATGGTAACTGCACCATCTAAAAGAAAAGAACCTTCCACTAATCCAACAATGCTTTGGCATAAGAGGCTTGGCCATATCAATCTAAATAGGATTGACAGACTAGTCAAAGAAGGGGTCTTAGGTGATTTGGTTCTTGAACCAATGGAAGTCTGCGAGTCTTGTTTAGAGCGTAAGATGACCAAAAGGCCTTTTCCTGTAAAGGGCAATAGGATCAATGCATTATTTGAATTAGTTCATACTGATGTGTGTGGACCAATAAATATTAGAGTAAGGGGTGGTTATGAGTATTTCATTACATTTATTCATGACCACTCTAGGTATGGATATGTGTACTTAATGCAGCACAAGTCTGAAGCCTTTAAAAAGTTCAAAGAGTTTAGGGATGAAGTGGAGAAGCAATTGGGCACACATATCAAGGCCATTCGATTTGATCGAGGTGGCGAGTACCTCTCTAATGAGTTTATTGATCAACTCGTACAAAATGGGATTTTGTCACAGTTAACTATACATGGTACGCCTCAGCAGACCGGTGTAGCGGAGAGAAGGAATCGGACTCTTTTAGATATGACTAGGTCGATGATGAGTTATTCGGAATTGCCATTATTCCTTTGGGTTTATGCTTTGGATACTGCTGCATATATACTAAATCTAGTACCAAGCAAATCTGAGGACACCACAGGAGATGTGGATTGGGAGCAAGCCTTCTTTGCAACATCTCCGGATATGGGGGTGTCCGGCACATGTGCTGAAAGGAAAGATGAGCAAGTTGGATTCTAGATCAAAAGTATGTTATTTCGTAGGGTATCCAAAGGGTACTTAAGGATGGTATTTTTATGATCCAAGAGAACAAAAAGTGTTTGTTAGTACAAATGTTGTTTTCTTAGAGGATGATTATATCATGAACCATAAACCTAAGGGAAGGATAGATCTGAGAGAGATAAAAGGAGAGTCCTCAGTCCTACCCGCAGTTGATAACGATGTAAGATAAGAAAATACCACTTCTTCATCCAATCCCGCACCGGTACCTCGTCGTAGTGGAAAGATGGTCAGCCAGCCTGACAGATACATGTTCTTAGGAGAAGTTTTTGAAGCTGCCTCCATAGAATCTGCATCTGATCCTGCCACGTATGAAGAGGCAATGGCTGATGTAGACTCAACTCATTGGGTTAAAGTTATGAAGGCTGAATTGGAATCTATGGATTCCAATCAGGTCTGGGATCTTGTAGAACTTCCAGCCAATATTTAACCCATTCGTTGTAAGTGGGTCTACAAGAGGAAAAGAGGATCTGATGGAAAGGTTGAGACCTTTAAGGCTAGGCTTGTAGTGAAAGGTTATCCTCAGAGGAAGGGCATTGACTATAAGAAAACCTTCTCGCTGATAGCCATGCTCAAGTCCATCATAATACTCTTATCCATTGCTGCATGCCTAGATTATGAGATCTGGCAGATGGATGTCAAGACTGCACTCTTGAATGGCAATCTTGAGGAGGACATTTATATGCAACACCAGAAGGGTTCATAGTTGGTGGGAAAAGGTAACTTGGTATGCAAGTTGTAAAAGTCTATTTATGGGCTTAAGCAGGCATCTAGGAGTTGGAACATACGTTTTGACCAAGTGGTCAAATCGTTTGGTTTCATATAGAATCTAGATTAGCCTTGTGTATACATGAAGTCTTGGCTTTTCTTGTGCTTTACGTTGACAACATTCTACTCATTGGGAATGATGTAGCGGCGTTGTCAACGGTTAAGGTTTGGCTAGCTAGTACTTTTGATATGAAGGATCTAAGAGAGACGAGCTAATTTCTTGGGATAAAGCTCTTTCGGGATCGTAAGCGAAAGATAATGAGAATATCTCAAGCTGGTTATATCCATAAGGTGCTGACTAGGTTTTCTATGGACAATTCAAAGAACGGTTTGTTACCTTTCAGGCATGGTTTGGCATTCTCCAAGGACCAGTGTCCAAGGACACAGGAAGAAAGAAATCGCATGGCGGGAGTTCCCTATGCTTCGGCAGTGGGAAGTCTTATGTATGCGATGTTATGCACTAGACCAGATATCTACTTTGCCATTGGCATGGTTAGTAGGTATCAATCGCATCCAGTTCCAGAACACTGGATAATCGTTAAGCACATTCTTAAGTACTTGAGAAGAACTAAAGATTACATGCTTATGTATGGCGGCAGTGAGTTAATTCCAGTAGGATACACTGACTCAGACTTTATGTCAGATAAAGATTTGAGGAAGTCGACGTCCGGTCATCTCTTTACCTTGGGAGGTGGTGTTGTCAGTTGGAGGAGCATTAAGCATAAATGCATTGCAGACTCAACTATAGAAGCTGAGTATGTGGCTGCTTGTGAAGCCGTAAAGGAAGCTGTTTGGCTCAAAAAGTTCCTCATAGAACTCAAGATGGTACTAGCGTCGCTATCACCTATTATGCTATATTGTGATAATAGTAAGGTAGTGGCTTAGTCCAAGGAGCCAAGGAACCACGAAAAGGGAAAACACGTAGAGCAGAAATATCATATAATATGAGATATTGTTCAACGTGGAGATGTGACTGTCAGCAAGATTACCACCTCTGAAAATCTTGCGGATCCGTTTACAAAGTCCTTGCTCATAAGGCCTTTGATTGTTATTTAGATAATCTAGGTCTCAGATGTAATCCTGTATGGTTGTGAGTGCAAGTGGGAGTTTGTTGTGTTGTGATCTCAAACCATTACTTTATGTATGAGACATTGACATTTTAATATATGGATATCAGCTTTACATTTCATTATGTATGTTTCTTTCATGAGATGATTGTTTATCCTTAAGTATCATATTAGGTAATTCGTGTGTGTATGAGATACATATAAGTAGATACAGATTACTATTCTTTGATACTTAGGAACTTGTTACAGTGGATGATGAGACTGGATATCTCATCAAGTTTACACTATAGTATGATTAACTACCATTGGATGGAGTGATGAATCTCAATCCCTGGAGTACGACTCTTAGTTAATATGCTAGTGCTTATAGTGCATTGATGGACCTGAGCTTTCCTATTGACACTCAAGACTGTCAACAGTCGATAGGAACTCATAACTTGTATAAGGTACGTGTTCTCAATCTTGAGACAATTATGAACACAGACTGTGGATATAGCTTCTTTGACTTACCAATCAGTAAGGTCTATAGAAGATCAACACCTGGGTATCTTGGGTATGTCATGTTCATAGGGTTATGAACATATATTGTCAAGATAGAATCTACTCTCTGATAAAGAGTAAGCATTCCCTTGAGAATGTCACCAAGTTGATTACTGAGAACTGCAGTCTTGTTGATAAGTAGTTATCAACATGTTTGGTAATCATGAGAGGTGAATGGGACTCAAGGAATATAAGAAATAATCATGATTCAGGTTGACAGTAACAGTTATCCGACTACCTAAATATGGTTACGAATGCTGACGATAGAGGGACATTAGTACACCATACAAGTCTAGTTACCGCTTCGGATATGTTCTTTTGAGTTGGAATTCGGTTATCATTTTATAGTGGAGTAAACGTTAACTGATCAGTTGGTTAGTTTGATGATCAAAGAGTTTGGTCATTGGAATTAACAACTGGTCTGAGCCAACAATAAAGAGCCTAGGAGGTCCCACTCTTAGCTCCGCTAGGATGCTTGGAAAGGCACATGAGGATGAAGTCAAAACGAGTTCGATCGATCGATTGAAGGAGTCTCGATCGCTTGAAGTCTAGACAGGTTCGATCGCTCGAAGATGGTTCAATCGATCGAATGTTCGATCGATCTAAGCCACTTTGATCGCTTGAACTTTAGGTCGGTTATGGGAATCTATAAATAGGGCAGCTACATCCAGAAAAAAAATAATAAAAAAAATAAAAATAAAAAAAAAAATAAAAAGTTCGTCGTTTTAATACGCCAGAAGCTGCAGAAACTGTTTTAGAGCTCCCAAACCCTCTCCATCCTTCTTATTAGAGATCCCACCATCTCTAGTCTTTCCAGGAAGCATCCGCACGAGTCATAAGGGTGAAGACAACTTAGTGGAAGCTGCTGCACCATCAAGGAGAAAGAAGATTTCAGAATTGGGTTCAAGATGCAAAGGTATAACTCTTGTCCCCCTCTTATACGCATCTATAGAATTAACGGATAGTAGATCTGGGCATACCAATAAGTTTTTGAAACTTAAATTTTCCGCTGCGCGTTTAAAAATAATTTTAAACCTGTTTTTCCCTTCAGTTGAAGACATCATACTATCTTTAAGCAAAGGTGAGGAAATTGAGATTCCACATCCAGTAATCGCTGTAAAATGGTACTAGTCTCCAGTCGAGTGGGAGTACACCTCTAGACGCTAGTAGGAGTGTACCAAATAGTGGGAGTACAACACTAAGCACTCAAGATTCTTAGCTATTACACCGTAGGTGATGAGGAAACCCTATAACTATCGCTGTTTTCAAATTGAGGGAGACATTTTCATGTGTGCAAATGTGTGCACAATTGGATAATGATGAGCCTGCTTATTTTGATGAAATATTTTTCTTCGTCTACTAAAACTGAGTGGATAATTGCTATGCTAGATGAGATGAGCTCTATGGGCGTGAATAAGGTCTGATAGTTAGTTGATATTCCGCATATGCGTATGGCTATTGGAGACAAGTGTGTTTTCAACATCTAACGCAAGGCAAATGATTCAATTGACAAGCGCCTTGTGGCGATAGTTTGTACCCAGAAAGGGTATAGACTATGGAAATATATTCTCCCAAAGGGTGAGATCTGACTCCATTCGCCTTATCCAAGCAATTATCACACATTTAGTTTTAGAAAATTTTCAGTTGGATGTTTAAACTGCTTTCTTAATGGAGAACAAGACGAAGAGATAAATTTGGATCATCCCATTAGTTTTGTGCCCAAAGGGAACGAACACAAAAGTGTGTTGTCTCAAACGTTCCATTTATTATCTCAAGCTAGCAATCGTCTAGGTAGTGGTACACTGTGTGTACATTAAACGATCCAAGAAAAGTTGTTTTAATTCTTTGTATGTTGATGACATCCTTCTAGCTGGGAATGAGATGAGTTCCATTGTCGCCACTTGAGAGTGGCAGTCCTCTGAGTTTGAGATAGAGGACATGGGTGATGCCAACTATGTGTTCGGAGTTTAGATTGTGAGACATTATTCTATAAGATCATCTGTTTGTCTCGAGGAACTTACAAGATGAAGGTTCTTGAATGTTCTCACATAAAAAGCTTAAAAACCCAATGGTATCTCAAATTTTTTGGGACTCACCTTGACCTTAGATCAATGTCTTAAAAATAATGAGAAAAGGAAACAAATGTCTAGTTTACCCTATGTGTTTGCAATAGGGAATCTAAAGTATGCTATGTTGTGTACAGTTAGATGACTGCTATGTGGTTGGTTTAATTAGTCATTGTTGAAGCAACCCTAGTCTGTCACTAGAGAGTAGTGAAGAGGATCTTGCGATATGTTCGCAGGACTATGGACATAGCCTTATGCTGTCCACGATGGAAGCATAATATATGGTGTGCTCTGTAGCTGTTTAAGAAGCTATTTTGGTTGAAGAGTTTTTGTAGTGGCTAGTCTTTTCACCTCATAAGCGATGAGGTTTTACTGATCTATGGTAATGGTACATAAGCCTGAGCATATGCAAAAGATCTCAAAAACCATTCAAGCACGTAGGCATTCAATTTTGTCACATTTGATATATAGTTTGCGCAAAGGGAAGTTGTCTTGAGGCACATCTCCACATGGGGATTTGATGTGCATAGGCATTTTATTGTTATTGACATTATTATTCAAGTTTTATTATCAGTTAATAATAAACTAGTTGATTTCCATACATATATATTTATTATATGAATGGAAGGAATGCACATTTCTAATATGTCACCGGGCTTGAATCGATTTGCTCAAACTGGTGATTTACCTTTGGCACTGAGATAACGAACTAGGATATGTGTGTCCATGGCGCTTAGATGATGAGCAAGATGAGACATTTGTGTTCATGGCGCTTAGATAGCTTGCTAGGACATGTGTGTCCATAGTGCTTATAAAGCGAGCTTGAACACTTATATCTACGCAGTGTAAGCACAACGAGCTAGATATAAACCCTTATTATTTCTATATGCCACCTTGGATGGAGCTAAGATGAGACCTTTATATTTGGTCGAACATAGAGAGATCCCACTACTCTATGTAGCCTGTTTATAGCCGAATGTGAGTTTTCAGACGAGCGCCAGAAGGTGTGACTGTGCTGGAAAACTCAGGTTAGACATTTTGTGTAACATCTAGACGAAGATTCGTATGGCGCTATTTGTTTTTCCAAACACAGAGTCACATGCCCATTTTTATGGAAGAATGCCATAGCATACATTTCATAGATTATGTGCTTTTGAGATCAACTGTGGAGCAGTGAATGGATATCTCTTCATTGCTGTGTGAGTCACGTAGCATATCCATGACATTGGTTATCCTACAAACTAGTTATCTTCACGACTTAAGACTATGTCATGAAAAGGACGCTTGATGATAGCTACTTTAGCATGCTATCCTAGGACGAAGACATAATTCTATTCTATGGGGCGTGTCTGGGCAAGCGGTCAGGTTAGTCAGATTGACATGTGGGCTCAGGGAAGACCATTCAATAATATACGATGCTTTGTGACTCATTAGCAAGCCTGCAATAATCGTATTTTGTTACTGATATGTCATGAGTACATTACATTGAGGTGGTGCAGCACTTCTTTTCATCGAGGGATTGAGAATGTTGTGTCCAGTGTGGTTGAATCGTCTAAGGCATACACGAGAAGCTTCTGAGTGATGTATCTTGCTAGATATGGTGATGATTTGACATTACAGTCCCGTCGCTATACTTTCTTTTCATAAGGTCGCACGTTCTATTTCCTTGTATAAAGAGATGAGAAGTTCTGTTTCGAGATATTGTTTTAGTAACAAGCTATATGTGGATGAGTGGGAGATGTAAGAAATTGTGGGTCATTTGTACACCCACATACATTGGACCGAGTCCAATGGGCCTTGGCCTTGGAGACCTAGGGTGTGTGCCTATATATATGTATATTGCACACACAACTAGGGTTGCCTTTTACACACCCTAAGAGAAGCAACCGACCTCTCTCTCCCCTCTCTCTCATGTTTTCTCTCTCTAAGCCATCACCATGGAGCTATGGGATTTAGCGCGTGAATATCACGGGATTGCTCTAGAAGTCTCCTCTACGACCTATGCAAAGCACAACAGAGTACACAGAGGCTTGAAGATTGCAGTCATTTGTAGGTTTCATTATCGGGCTCGTAATAATGCCAAATTGATCCGTTGGATTATTCCACTAGGTAAGTGACCTATACCCAACTCCATGCTTGTGTGCATGATTTATCTACACAAACTTTAGGTAATTGAATATTTCCAAACAATTAGAAATCTTCTAGAATGTGTAGGTAACACCAAAATAATTCTATACAATGGTATGTTGTACAAACAACCAATGCCACAACATGTGGTACAACGTACTGTTTAGTATTTGGAACAAAATATGTGTGGATATTGCAATTTTCTTACCCACAGCTTTTCTTTTAAAGTTCTTTTAAATTTCAAATTCAAAACAAATGAGTCGCCACTTGATTTTTAAAAGGAAAATTAAGAAACCATTTTTAAAGCAACTGATCTTTTGCGAAACCAAAGATTAACTAGGTCCGGGGATTATGGAATGAGAAGGGAAGGAGCCCATCGGACTAAAACACCCCTTCTCATCCTATCTCGCAATAGGCCTCTACTTAACATCCTTTTAATTGAATTACTAATCTAAGCGTGCCCTCAACTAATACATAGGTATACATATACATTACACAAACATGTCAAAATGGTGTAAAATTACCAATTTACAAAATATCATTCAAAAAGTCACGTAATTCAAGTAGCAAGCAATATGATATGCAATAAAGAACGAGAGAACTTACCCAGGATCCAGCCGCGAATATGAAACATGCAATGCATGCGATTAAATAAAACCTAGGAAAAGAGTCTCTAATCCACATATATACATTTAAGGCAAAATCTTAATTCTAATGTGTCGCGCATAAAGGTCGAGAAAATCGATAAAATCAAGAAATTAAAATAAATTAAGAGGAGTTCAAGAAATCATACCTTAACAGCGCTGCAAAACAAATGGTTAGTCCACATGCTATATAAGATACGAAGTTAGAAATAACAACCCTGAATTTCTAGCTTAAATCTATCAAATGTAATTAAATCTAAAGCAACCAAGTCCTAATTATAAGTGTCAAGCCATATGGATGAATATGTACATGAAAAGAATAAATTATTGAAGTACTCAATGATTTAGATCACTTAAACTTTGAATTCAAGCTTAACTAATCATTATTGAAACATGGTTTGGACCTTAACTCATGAAAATATCATCTAAGCCACTACTCATAAGATTGGTTAAAACTTGCAGAATTCTGGAAATTGCTGAGAGCAGATCATAACTTTAAAGAAATAAAAAACATGGTTCCCGTGGCTTGATCTTGATGAATTTTGAACACAAGATGCCTCTGTGTGTCTAGTTTTTAATCCAAAAAAGAAATCAAAGTTTCAACGGTTGGATCTCCGGAAATTGGACAAAACCCAGACATCACTCAGCATTCTACAACCTTCTGTCCAGAGTTCTTGCACGATTTTCTAAAAATAGCAAAAAGCTCCGAAATGCTTTGTTCTTTTTAGGGTGACTTCCTAACACATTAATCTACTTAGAAACAATTATTTTGGGTCACAAATACTTTATTAAGGTTCCGATTTACGTATTTCAAAAGAGTGTTACTGTTCTGAAACTCTGGACAGATTGTAGTGACTTCACAAAACTCATGACCAAACCACTTTAAACATGAAATCTCCTTAAAACAAAAATTACAATGGTAGAAATTTGAGTTAGTGACATTTTCCCGTTTGTTTCACTTGATTCCAACGGTTAGATTTTGAACCAAAAATCTTTGATCAAAACCGGTTTATGAATCCACTGTTTCATTGTCAAGTTCAACTTTTATTTGTTAACCCCAACTATTAAACCATGAAGTTGGACTTAAACTAAACCATTTTCTCCTACCATTTGATGGTCATTGGAGGCTAAAGACCTTCATATTTGTTGATTTCAAATGAGGTATGAATAGACTTTATGAAGTCTTAAGATAATGAATCTAAACCATGGAGATGGGCTTAGACTCAAACTACTTCCTCCTACCACTTGATGGTCATTGGAGATGAAGACATGATTAATACCCATGAGCCTTCAAGAATCTCAAGAGAGAAGTACAAACAAACATAGCTAATACTCATAGGTTTTCAAGGAATATGGAAAGGGACTCCATGAAACCTTAAGTTAAAGAATCATAAACTATGGTAGGGGTTTAAATTCATTTACTTGTTCTTATATGAAGGATGATCAATCTTGACTCTCATGGGGGAGCACAAGCTCACATGGAATCAAGGGATCCAACTCATGAGACTCAAGTGAAGTATGGAAGACTTCCAAGAATCTCAAGAGGGAAGTATAAACAAAGAGGAAGAAAAAGAGGAACTAAAAGAAAAAAAAGGCAATTAAAGTTTACAAGTTCCCTAATAATACTTCTAAAAAGGGGTTAATCAAAAGACCAAGTAGTGTTAAGAAGTTCAAAAGAATGAAGAAAAAAAAAACTTATGGTTAGAGGATCACCTCCAAACTATCCTCAAAGCTTCTCTCTTTTGAAGATCTTCCAAGCCCTTCTCTCTAGTTAAAACTCTCTCTCAAATATATGTTAGTGTAATGGTATCCACTTCTTGTATATGCTCCCAAGGAAGATCCTCCCTCTTTTATAGACAAAATTACCAAGTATTCTCAGTGAATTCGGAGTAAAAGATAGGTGTAAATGTCTCATTTGGTGGTACAATATGTACTTCCTGAAAATAGACAGACTGCTGCAGAAGGCGACAGTCAAAAATCTTTTGCGGCAGTTAGTGGATGCCGCTGCGGCACTCCGTGAAAGCCGCGGCGGCATTCCATGACTGCCGCGCGGCTCTCAGTAAGTGCCGCGCCAAATTATTGATTGCCGCATTTTTGTCAACCTTACTTTATCAGTTTTTTGTTTGTATTCGCATACATATACGTATTGTACCACAAAATACGGACTGTTAAAGCAAACGGCAGTCAGAAATTGTCGGCGGCACTCAGTAAATGCCGGTCCGGCATTCTGTGACTGCCGTTCGGCACTCACTGAGTGCCGCAAATAACTGCCGTGTGCCGATTTCTGTTGAACCTCCCCTTTTTAGGTCTTTTTCTTTTCTCCTTTTTCTTAAAAAACTTATTTTCGAAGATCTTTTCCAAAAGTGACGTTTTATACCTGAATTCTCCTAAACACCTGGTATTTCATTCTGTGAAAATTTTACTGCGTTTGGAGAACTTTCTGAAGAGCTTGGAACACTTCGAATCTCTCGGTCCTTGTCATCATCGGATATAGAGGTGACACTCTCCTTAATTCAAAGTTTGGTCAAAATCGGGGTGTCTACAATATGGGAATCAAATTTTAAAAATATAGCACTACCCCTGTAAAACTTTAGTGGTTCCAACTGTCATTAACTATGGTACAACTACAAATCCTTTGGAAATCAAATTTGGCATTCAAATTTGAGAACCATAGAATTACTGTAACACCAATGAAGCTACAACGATTTTTTTTTGTTTTTTTTTTTTTTTTTTTATAGAAAGAGAAACATTGCATTGTATAAAAGTAAATTCCAACATGCAGGAACCTGTAAGCATATAGAGCCAAGAAAAAACTTGGAAACTAAATAACACAAACTTGCTCAGCCACACTACAAACTCTTCAATCCCAAATAAAATTGTCTGTGGCATAAGCTAGAGCGAATGTTGCTAAGAGCTAAAATCTGCAGAGTAATTTGAAGGCATGACCTTAAATATTTGTGCATTGGCCCTCATCATGAATGGTGCGTACATTGTCGGATGCTAAAGAGTAAAGACAGAGATAGGTAAAACTGTTGATCGAATTCTTAATTCTTTCAAACCCAAAAAACCAAAAATAAAATAAAAAGGGTTTTAAGAGATAAATCCTTACATGGTAGATATATATGGCAATAAATACTTGAGTTAAAAAAGTTATGTAACAAATCTCTAAAAAATTATAGGTACCATACTCTTACTAAATTCATGCCTGAGAATAAATGTGGACTTCAAGGTCAACATTTCTCAAAAAGGCATCCTCATTCATGGTTGTTTTATCCTAAAAATCCTCTTCTAAATTCAGGATTTTAAATTTCAAAAGTTTGAAATTGAGCATGAGCTGTAAAGCTGATGTGTCCTTTGCTTATTGTCTTTGCCAACAAGCCTTAGCTATTCTTTTGTGATTTAGTAGCTGAACTATTTTGTGAATAACAGAATGTCAAGTGGCTCAAATTAGTTATGGTTTTAGTTACTTGTGAATTTTGTTAGATACATTTGTATCACTCTTCAAATACAAATCTCTGTGTGTATTTGACGACATCCTATTGACGCGTTTTCTTATCAACATCCAAGTGTAGGTGATCATACAAGTAATAAAATTCTGGAAGACCAGGTCGAACCCACAGAGAACGGAAAATAATTTTATAAAGATAGGCAGTAACCATTTTGTTCCTAAAAAGAAAATAAAAGATGATGGATTTTTGGGGCTTTTACTAAACTACTAGTTTTTATATTTTTTTGCAATAAAACTAATTAAAAGTTATTTTTTTTAAGGACTTTACGGTAAAGATTTTAACAGTGCAAAATAAATTAACTAAGTTACTAGTAAGAAAATGAAGAAAAATAAATAAAAGTTAGATTTGCATGAGATAAAGTATTTGGATTTTATTATAGCAAAAGATAGAAAGAATACAAGTATTTAATTAAAATTATTAAAAAAAATAGGAAATATTAATTAACTAGGAAGAAATTATTAAAAGGAATTGGGAATATGCAAACCAACACTAGATCACACAACTTTTGTGCAGTTGAAAAGGATTTGTCACTTCTAAACAAAGTGCATCTTTATTTGAAAATAAACTTACACTAGTTGAGGTCATACAAGTGTATCAGGGTTGATATGAAACGACGCTGTTTGGTTTAAAAAAAATAAAGAGGTAATTGGGCAGTAGCCAGGTTCGAACCGTGACCCGCTGCGAACGTGGGTTATTTGGCGTCCAGTCCCCACCACTCTGCCACTACACAATTGCCTGTCAATTAATTGGTAGAAATATATATATATACATATATTTGAAATATAAACTTTGTCATATGAATTGTTTGAGTATGCTAGGTGTTTTTTTTATTACAAAAGGCATAGTTTGACAATTCACATAATTATATTCTTATTTCAAATATGTAATCTTTTGATATCCAATATAACCATAGTCTATAAACATGTTAAATGGTCATAAACTATAGATACATAGATATTTTTGGCCATAAATGGAAAAACAACCCATCCTGATAAATTTCCCCATTTAAGATTAGTGCACAAAAGCTGTGGTTTTAAGTTTTTATTGCATATCTCCAAGTAAAGTTTTAACCTACCATTTTGAAAATGAAACTGTCTTCTAAATAACCTTTTTAAAGATAAGTTAAATAGATGCACACAATCACAGTTCAATTAAAATTAAAGTTATAAAACCAAGGTAATGGTGAAAACTAATATTAATATATATTTTCTTCACTTAACCTGAGTTGGGATTGAATTTGTGGAATCTGCAAAATAACAAAGTTTAGTACAACTAGGCTAAGAAAACATAAATAAATGGAAATACTGAACCAAAAATAAAACATTAAACTTTTGACTTTGACTTCTTGTGGGGTCACAGTGGTTGAACTCCAAGAACACAAGCAAGGCCAAACCAAATCCTAATCTAATTTGGGAGTGGAATATGGGTATGGTGTGCTTGGGACTTTAGTAGGTGATTATAACAACTACATAGCTAAGAAATCTGGCATTTACTTGCAAAATCTGTCTTCTAGTGAATGCAAAATATTGCTATAAAAACTAAAAATTTGGGGTCTCAAACTATTTTAGGGGACAACTACAACTACTACTAGACTAAAAATATTAAATCTAAATTTTAATAAGAATATTTTACTACTACAAATTGACAAATGTCCTAATAGAAAACAAATATTTTATTTTGAGAAATATAGTACACAAAGTTTTGTTATATATTTTTGAATATGAATTCATCAATTACATAAAAATAAATTTTTACAACTACTAGAACTAGAAAAGGCAAAGAAAAACTAGAGTTTCCTACTTCTAGGGACAATATGAAATGCTCACATGATAACCTCCCTAAACTATTCTCTCTCTAACAGTGTGTGTGAAACTGTGTTGTTGGTGTGTTGTGAAACTGCTGCTTGTTGCCTCTTTTTATAAATGAAGTTTTGACGAATTTCTTCACTTCGTTCATCACTTTGGCACAAGATTGGTAATTTTCTTCGCTTTCGTCCCAATTGTCTTCCTTGCTTCTGACAGTCTTTGACAATCTGCTGAAAGGAGAGAGAGAGAGAGAGAGAGAGAGAGAGAGAGTAAAAGGAAAAAGAATTTAAACCAACATTACCATCAACTGTGTAAGCTTTGATTTTCTTACGATAGTTTTTTTTTTTTTTTTTTTACTTTTCTCTTATTGTCTTCTTTTGTTTTGGGGTCTCCCCATATTTTTTTTATTTGGTTTAGTTTACGGAATGTTCACTATGCATGTTTTGACTAATATATGAGAAATGATTCAGTGTGATTGTTACTTCTTTCTTTCCCTTTATTTCACTTCATTATTATCTAAACATATAAAATATGTAAAAACACATAATTACACGCATTTAAGTGACATCACCATTAAATTATATTAATTTAAATGTGCATGTAAAACTAGGGATTTAGGGGATTAAATGAGCACTATATCTATTATATTGGCACATTAATATGCAACATTCATTGTTTGTCACACCTCTCAACTAGCTTATTGCTAATCCCTAGAAATGAAGTGAAAGATAAATTGTTCTAAAAGTTTTATTAAAAAGTAGGAGTAGACTAAGGAAAATAAAACCTAACTCACTATCGCAGGAATCGCGATTGCAATTAGCGTATGCAACAAGCCGTTAAACCCCTAGGTTATCCCTAGTGGATGAGTATTGTCTCGTGAGGCTTTGCAGTGAATATACCCACAAAATTCAAAAAAAAAATTTAAATGTAAAAATAAAGTAAAATAAAAATAAAGGTAGATTTTCTCCTTTTACAACAGATAAGATTAAATTTGACAATTAAATTAAATTTCCAAGTATGTAATGACTATGCAATACATATACTCACAGTTTGTCAATGGCAGCATTTTTTTTGATACTCTTTAAACTTACAGTGTGTACTTGTATGGTCAAGCAACTGATCTTAACTTCAAAGTTTACATAACCAACAGTAGCTATAAGATTTGTAATTTTAACTCAAATCTCACCGGGATTTCACTCTTTTAATGAGAAACTCTCAGAAACTGGTGTAGAGAACATCTCACTTGGTAGGGAAGCAAAGATAGAGGAATTGCTTCCATTTTTTTGATGACTCAATATATAGACATTTGGAGTACAATAAGTCTCATGAAAGAATACTTAGCATTAGAAGAGCGATTTACTGTGGAGAATATCTTTATCACTTAAATTTAAAAATCAATTTCTTTTAAATCATTAGGACTTTGACTCGTAGGTTAGAAATTAAGATGAGTGGGAGATTTGGGGTGTATTTGTTCTAAGCATGTGATTGGAGTGTTTGCGCAATTCATTCCAATCTCTTCTTTTTCTCTTTTTTTATCATTTGTACAATTTTTTTTTTTTTTTTTTTTTTTAGTTTCTCAATTTTTTTTTTGAAATCAACTCATTTCTTTCTTTACCACTTCTTACAATATCATTACAGTCCAATCACATACCTGGATATAGAAGTGAGGTTTGTACTCCCAGGTGGAACAAGACATGATTTGGATAGAACTGAGAATAAGGCAATATTAGGTGAAGGGAGGTGCATTTGAAAAAAAAAGATGGCCTACATCATTTTCAAACTAGATTGACTTTGTTCATTTAAGCAATTTAGAAGTTCAAGTGGTAAATCCTGAACGTTCTCTTCTAATGATCAGTCAAAGAAAAAGAAAAAGAAAAATAATGAGAATTTCAACGAGTGATGTGATAAAAAAGAATGAGATTGAAAGTAACAGTAAACCTCATACAGGAAGATTGGCACAAAAACTGACATGGGTTAATTAGTTTCCACTACTTGTTTTTAAACTGCATAGTTTATGCTTACTCATCCATTTAGATTCAGTAAATAATTTCACACTATTTCAAAATGTTTAAAGTTTAAAGAGTTTTTAGCATTTGAAATACTTAAACATGTGACAATGTGTTGTATGCTACTAACATATCCAAAATAACATTAACGTGTCAAATTTATCTTATATAGAATAAAAGAAAAAATTCTAAAAAATTCTAAGTGTATCCACTAGGTTGGATATATATATGATGCGACTAGTATTCTCTGCACCTATAGAAAAGAGACTACGCAATGCGGAGCGTCCCAGTTGTCACGATCGCCCATCCACCTCTAGTAAAAGAGATGAGTCTAGAATCACTAGCTAGATAAAAATATCAGTAAGAGGATAGGAGATAACTATGGCTTTATCTAGTTTTTTGCTACCTCTAGAGTCATTTACCGCACTAGACATATCTGGTGATGTTGGGATCATGCAAATTACTCCTATCAAACCAGCTAATAAACGCCAGATATACACGTAGGATCATTTTAAAATCTGACCTGACAGAAAATTATTGAAATGTACTGAAAATAAATTTAAAAACAAAAAATCAAAATCAAAAGAAATGAGGGATGGGAAAACAAAATTTATTTGGGTATCAAAGGATCCAGTCCTCTTTCTCAACCAAAATTTTCTTTTGTTTTGATTTGAATTGTCTTTTGTAACAGTAGTAAACTTTAAAAGATGTGTCATTATGAGAAATTAAACCAGGACATTTTTTTCTATAACAATTCAAACACCATCCTAACATTTTAGCTTTCCTTTTGATGGCATAAAGGCTAGTGCCAGCAAAGGGTTTCTTCTACTCAGAAACAAGTGAGCAACCCATTAACGTCTGGTCATCGACTATCGGAACCATTTTTTATACTCTCAGCCAACAAGAGAGGTTAGACTCTACCCTTCACTCCTTCCAACTATCAACAAAGATATAATTAAAGAGGACTTAGAGGGGGTGGGTGGGAATTTTATTTAAAAACTAAAAATATTTATATTAAGAAATATATACATTTAGAAACTTAAAAAAAAAATTATTATCATTTTTTTAATTCTAAGAACTTTTTTTTTATTTAAAAAAAAACAGAAAACTAGAAAACTACATTTCTCTCTCTCTCTCTCTCTCTCTCTCTCTCTCTCTCTAACAAAGTATAAGACAATGCATTATTACAACAATAATAAGAAGAAGAATTATGGTATAAACTTCATAAATTATAAGGGTGGTGACTTGTGTGTCATTCATTTTTTTTAAACATAAAACTAGGAAAACTAATTAAAATTTTCTTTTTCTTTTTTTAACAAGGGCAACGCAGCTGTGGATATCGCAATTTTTCTTACCCACAGCTTTTGTTTAAAATCTTATTTTTTAATTCAAATTCCAAAATGATGAGTCGCCACTTAATTTTTAAAAGGGAAATTAAGAAATCATTTTAAAAGCAAACCGATCTTTTGCGAAACCAAAGATTAACTAGGTCTGGGGATTATGGAATGAAGGAGGAAGGAGTCCGACAGACTAAAACACCCTCTCTTATCCTATCTCGTGATAGGCCTCTACTCAACATCTTTTTAATCAAACTATTAATCTAAGCATGCCCTCAATGAATACATAGATATAAATATACATTACAGAAGCATGTTGAAATGGTGTAAAATTGCTAATGACAAAATATCATTCAAAACCAAGTAGTTCAATTAGTAAGCAATATGATATGCAAAATAGAGAGCTAGAGAACTTACCTGGGGCCCAGCCATGAATATTAAACGTGCAATGCATACAAAAGTTGAAATCCTAATGAAAGAGTCTCTAATCATATATGCACACAAGTTTTAATTCTAACGTGCCACACATGAGGTAGAAAAATTGATAAAATCTAAGGAATATTTAAACTAAGGGAGAGTCAAGAGATCATACCTCTTCGGCGCTACAAAATAAGGATTATTGTCACGCCCCGAAAACCGAAGCGTGAGGAAAGAGGAAATATAGAGAGAAAAGAAGTAAAAACCCAAACACAAATGCGGAAGCGACTTTAGAAACCCACGGGGATTCCTACAAGGATGGCTTACTAATACGTAAATCCAAAATGGACTTACAAGTCGACGAGTCAAACGAAGTTAAAAACATTTGAACATTTGATTAAAAGACTATCCGAACAAGCACTAGTTCAAGGGATACAAAAAATATGATAAAAGGCCATTTTTGGCAGTTGCTGAATTTTAAAACAACCGTAAGTAACTATATCTTTGAAATTTTCACATTCTGTTTGCGCTAGTCCATGTAAAATTTGATTCTGCACAACTTTTATCTAATGACATTTTTTCCAATTCTGCACCATTTGGGCAGAAAATTTAAATAACAGTAGCAGTTTTTATTTGACAGCAACCTTGATAGCATAAGGACCATTTTTGGATAATTGCTGAATTTTAAAACATCCGTAAATAACTATAATTTTGAAATTTTCACATTCTGTCCGCTATAGTCCATGTAAAATTTAATTCTGCACAACTTTCGTCTAATGACATTTTTTCCAATTCTGTACCATTTGGGCAGAAAACAAAACAAACAGAAGCAGTTTTTCTTTGACAGCAAATTTGACAGCATTTCAACACGTTCCCAATTATACCAAATCCTCAAGTTTAAACCTTGGTACAAGATTAAACAAGTCTTAAATGACATATAACACGTGCCTAGACCAAACGGAACTTCATATACTCGAAATTTATTAAAAACGAGAAGTGAAAGAGATAAAGAGAGGAAAAAGGGGAGAGGGAGAGATTGGGAGAGAGATATAGGGAGAGATAGGGAGAGAGATATAGGGAATGTATTCTAAACACACACACATGTGTATTTTCACATTCGAAAACCTTTTAAAAACATATATATACATAATTCCAACATAAGTAAAAGGAAAGAATATTTGAGAAAGGGAAAGAGATCAAAGAGGGGAGAGGAGAGAAAGAGAATGGGAGAGATTTTGAACGTTTAAATATTTCAAACCATGTTGGAATTAAAAGAGGGGTTTGACCCGGCAAGGACCCAACTATAAAACGAACTAAACTACAACAAATGAACTCTCATAAAAGCAACCACCCAAACCAATCCGGCAAGGATTCAAATAAAAGAGAAAAACAAACAATGGACATGTAAATCAAAAGACAAGGACTTGAAGAGGTTCAACGACCTCGGAAAGTAAATACATCATCATAAAGTGAGTTTAACAATTGAAAGAAATAACCATGAAAGCGAGGGCTAACACTTGTCCCATTAAAATCAAAGAAGCTTCTCATATACAAGAGATAAGAGCCTAAGCTCACGAAGTTTTTATAAAACCTTAATACTCTAAGTTTCAAAGCATTAAACATTTACAATCTTCTAAAGTGACTGAATCAACAAGAGAGCTATTCATATACATAACTAAGCATGAGTCTTCAAAATAGAACAAAATGCCTCATAGTTCACGCGTCGGGTCACATATGCCCTTTACCCTTATCAAGCTTACCTGAAAAATGTTTTGTCATTTTTATGAGAACGACGGCTTGTAGAAAACATTGTAACAAGTCTATATGCTATCCATGACTAAAATGAAATGAGGTGCAATGAATCGCCACCATGGCTACAATGAAATGTTTAAAGCCGCAAGGCTATGCGTGACAAATGCACATCTCTCTCGTTACTGGACCATGAGCCACCCACGCATGGAGTGTAGCATACCAACTTCCGGGAGCTACCCGAATATAGTTTGGAGTTTGAATGTTTCTAAGGGTCATTCTCCCTGTCTCACATCACAACCCACGTCCGGATTTCTTAAATCAAAATTCCCACACATGGGGTTTTTCTCTCTTTTTCAAATAAAATATTTATGTCGTGATACGTGAATGCTTGCCGATTTGGCCTCAATGCATGAAATGTTTAAAATGACAATATAGATGCTCCAATAAAATAGTGAACGCAATAATTATTACATGTTGAACATGTATTGAAGACATCAAGAGTTGAATTAAAATTCATAATATAGCACTCCTAACAAGGATTTTTAAACTAACGTCCTAACATGCTTTTACACATAAAGGGAGCATCCTAGGCACCTCTAGCATCACATAATCACATATAGAACAACCAAAACATGTAAATTCACAATTAGGCATATAACCCTAAATTTACAAATTTGGTAAAAACCTAATGCATGTGTCTAAATTATTCTCATAACATCATTTTAATTACATTTAACACACCAAAATTTTCAACTAGTACAACCAAAGCATATAATTCACATTTAGGCAAAAATCCCTAACATTATAAATTTGTGAGAATGTCCTAATACATATGTCTAAGTTCTCTCCTAGCATAAAAGTGAACTCAAGGCATCTTAGACAAGTATAACATATATAATTGCACAATGTAAATCTACCTCAATGCTTAGCTTCCAAAAGATCAATGGCAACTTAAGAGAGCTAAGCACATCCAAAGTAACTTCAATGCTTGTGCTAGGATCTTGAAGGATGCTTAAAGTATGCACCACTAATCAAGAACAACCCAAGGTTAGGATAGAAATCATGAAACTAGTAAACCCTAGGTTGTTAGAGATTGGGAAAACTTACCCACATAAGAAATCCTCCATAGAAATGGTTAGGATATGAAAGAGAGACTCTATATACTCCAAGGAAGCTATAAAAGAGAATATAAGTTCAATCAAATCCCAAAATTTCGAAATCTAGTGAAACCCTAGAATTTGGGGGTTTTCTTGAAAGCTTACCAAATGATGATTCCAAGCTCTAGGATGATTAGAGATGCTAGATAATGAAGTTCTTGACAATCCCTTGAAATCTTGAAGTTAGAGATGGAAGAGGGATGAAGATCTTTAAAGATTTTAGGCTCTTGGAAGGAGAAGAAGAAGAAGAAAAGAAGGAGAAGAGAAAACTAACGTGAATGAGTGGGAGGGGGGAGTTTGGCCGGCCATATAGGGGAGTGGGGTGGGACCCACTCTCTTGTATGCTACAAAAATAAAATGTTTGGTGTTCCCACGGACAGTCTGACCCAACGGTGTAACCCCGAAATTAAATAAATATACCCACATGAATAGAAAATAAATTTTAAAGCACATGAAAGGTAAAATAAAATAATTTAGTCATGCTCTGGAAAAAAAAAATATAGTCAAATAAAATAATGGTCCACAACAGGAAAGGCAAAAATTATCCCACTACCCTTAATTAAAAATTCTGAAACATTACAGTCTACCCCCCTTAAAAGGATTCTGTCCCGGAATCCGGAACGGCGATCACGCAAAGGGAGCAATGACTTGCTCAACCTTAACAATAACAAGGGAAAAAGCACAGCAAAACACATAGCATGTAAAGAAGCTTACACTACTCGAGAAAAAGATAAGGATAATTCTTCCTCGATTCACCCTCGTCCTCCCAAGTCAACTCAGAAATACCATGATGATTCTACTGAATTCTCATCAACAGAATTATCCTACCTCGTAGCACACGATCTTTCCTTTCTAGGATTTGAACAGGTTATTCTTCATACGAAGCATCTCCACTAAGAGGCAAATCGGTCCAATCAAGTACATGCGACGGATCGGGATAAGGCTTACGGAGTGGATCGGGATTATACCGACGAAGTATCGAAACATGGAACACATTATGAATACTAGATAACTATGGCAGAAGAACCAAACGATAAGCAATGGCGCCAATCCTCTCAAGGATCTCGAACGACCTAATAAATCGTGGTGCCAACTTACCACTCTGACCAAATCATTGCAACCCACGACGGGGTGAAACTTTCAGAAATACAAGATCACCAACCTCAAACTCAAGTGGTCGACGATGATGATCGGCATACGATTTCTGACGACTCTGAGCTGAAATCAACTTCTTACTAATTACTTTAATCTTTTCTGAAGTCTCTCTAACCATATCAGGACCATGAAGGATAGTCTCACCTACCTCATCCCAACACAAAGGAGACCGACACGGACGGTCATACAATGCCTCAAATGGTGCCATCTGATAACTGATGTTGGATGCAACCCGGCCAACAGAAACTGTTTCTTCCCAATTACTACTAAGTGTCATAACACTACTCTCAACATGTTTTCCCAAAATCAATCAGAATAGAAGGAGTTGAATACCCCATACTTACTGTATGTTCTGCCAGGAAGGAAACACAACCTTCGTATCACAGTTAAACACATCGACACTGATACACTACGGCGTCTCATGATCGTACGGACATGAATCACACTATGGGAAACTACGATGTCGGCCACTCTGAACGGTAATGAACGTGTAGATGTGGTCCAAACGATCTACAAGGGTCTAAAAGAGTGTTGTCCTTACGCAAAGTTCCTAGAAATGCTGTAATAGGCAATTGAAAATGGTTGTAACAAACCTGTGATTCTCTGGTGTCGGTCTTTACCTGCTGGCAAATCAAACAAATCCAACAATAGACCTCTTTAACCCTTCCTACCAATACTGGCGACGCAAATTATGGTACATTTTTTGTGCCTCCTGGATGTACGGCAAAATGGGAATGGCAGAACTCTTTCAGCACATCTCCACGGCAAACAACAGTAACGAACACTCGGTCTCGAGGTCTCAAACCTCTAATGTCACCAAAAGTCCATCCTTGTCCTAAGTCTCTGGTAAGTATACGGATTGTCAAGTCAATGGTCGTGTCATCGAGTTTCTGTATGCTAACTACTTCAAGTCAAGACTTTTGATTACACACTCAAGTCAAATGAGGAAATTTGGGCAAAAGTCTCTGAACCACCATTCTTAAAGTCATCACAACGTCTCAGTATTCTCCATTCTTGCACTGGTAAGTACACTAGGGTACACACGAGTCTCAACATTTTCCACTCTTGCATAGGTAAGGAAGCTGAGTCATAGTCATACTTCTTTGTCACGACAGTGGCCTAGCTCGGGTGGCAACGCAATTCAAGTCATAGTCTGCTCATATCTCAAGATCACCCAAAGTTAAACTTATAGTCACAGTTATAATTACCCAACGACGTATCCCAAACTAAGGTCTCTCTGAGTCAGAAATGTCCCACATGTGATGTCTCATAGTCCCAAGTCATGGTTAGCTCAATCCACGTTCAGGAAGCATACGGTATAGTTCAATCAACTCACGCTCAATGCTCACAAGAACGGGTGCCAAAGTTAAACAAGTTTTGCAACTTTGGTATAACACATTCTCACCCAAAGTATCTCAACAAAGTTCACCTCTATTTTAGTCAATAAAGTTAATTGCCAAACGGGAAACGTTTCCAACAAAGCAATGGTAGTAACCTATTAGTCCCAAGGAACCATGAATCTCCTATAAAAGGCAAATCTATAACGGTCCCAATGTTAGAAGGATCCACGGATACTCCATTACCAAAAATGACATGTTCAAGAAACTTACTACCTCGGATAATCAATATTCACACTTAGGTAATTTGGTATACGTAGTCATCGGTGCTCAATCACAACTTGTCTTACCAAGGATTAAACACACGGTTTATCAAATTTGCCAAAGCAGCAGGTGGGTTCATCAAACTGAGTGGTATAACAAGGGATTCACAATGTCCTTAATACGGGCGGAAAGTAGTCTTACGAATCTCACCTTCCCTAGTGCACAACTAGTGATAACTCTATTTCAAATCAATCTTTGAAACTAAACACGTTGAACTACGAAGTTAGTCAAAAGGATCTATTGATTCTTATAGTCACAAGATTCGATGTCATAAGCAATACTCAACTTGAACGAACCATCTATCTTCTTGGAAAAGGGAAAAGGGTACTCTCCAAGGAGACGGATTAAGATGAATGAAATCGCTAACCTATAAGTTCTCCAACTGAGTCTTTAACTCTTTCAACCCTGAGAATGTCCTATAATACGACGGCATAAAAATAGATGAAGTATTGGGTACAGTCTGTCATAACTCAATTCTCACGGATAGGCGACAAGCCATGCAAATCCTCAGGGAACACATCAGTGTACTGACTCGCAACAGGAGAGAAATCAATCAAATTTGGTTCATTCTCATCGGAAAACAAAACAAGCTATTTAAGGAGTCAATACGTCTTTTACCATTTCGCAAACTATAAAGCGGATATATCGGAGTCTCTATACGATCACCCATGAAACAACTAAGAATCCTGAATGGTAATGCAAAAGCTACCTTCCTCTCGAAACAAGTCACAAGTGCTTGGCAAGTACTCACTAGTCAACACTCACAGTCATAAATCAAAGATGGTGTACTGCTCAGCTATCACAGCTCGCAGCCACGACACATTCGATTTAAGGGAACCAAGCCTCCAACGGAAGTATCTATTAACAACTAACGATGTAGGAACCAAATGACTCATTCCTCAACTCATTGATGATGCACAAGGTGGTATCTAAAGGGATACGATGCGCCGATATCTACAGGCATAGTGGCACTGGGACTAAACACGAACAACTTACCTCAGATCACAGAAGCATCAGTATTACCCCACGGAAGTGCGGCGACAAAAAGATTAAGCTGACCTTATTGTCCCCCTAGGGAGGCTTGGCCAAAAAAAAATCTGAGTTGAAGGAGTTGGCTGTGGTGGCAACAAAGGTGGCCTACAAGTCTGCTGAAAAGGTGGATGAACTGGGGTTGGTCCAACTGACTGTTCTTAGTCGGTGCACGAAGTTCTCTAACTCTTTTATTCGGACTCAAATACCCAAATACTAATATTTTCTAAACCACTTTACTAAGTACTTTCAACTCAAATCCAACCGCGTTGGTGCGTAGGCCTGGATGAAGTCCATTCTCAAAAGTTCTAACCTTCCTTCTATTGTCCAATGTTATATCGAAAATGAGACTAGTCTTATACTCAGAAACTGTCACGGCTCCCTAATGAAGATTTCAGAAATTCAATCCTCTTAGCTCGACGAACTACGAATGGGAAATACTGCTCACAAAACAATTGGCTGAGGGTGTCCCATAACATACTCCCCAAAGTCAATGTATTCAACACTAACCCCCACTTAAATCTGACTGAAAAGTTACAGTGTCTACTCGAAGATCCTCCTCAAATAGTACTAAGGTACTCTAAATTATAAATACGCACTCAAGTCATAGTTCCACGTGAACCGGGCACGTATCTTAATAGGTTAAACATAAATTCACACCTCAATTGGGGGATACGCATACTTAGCATGGGGTTACATAGCTCACAACATTAATCATGTTCACATATAACCTATAACGTTTCCCCTTCATGATTCCATTTACATTTGCAAACGACAATACCATATTGCTTTGTAAATCAACTCGATACTTAACATAAACGACAAGGATAGTATAGGAAAGGCAATCAACATTTATATGGATTACTAGCAACCTTAAGCAACTTATATTATAATTCATACTAGTCAATGCCTATCATGACTCATGGGAACACATAGCACTGAGAATATGCAAACCGATCTTTTGCGAAACTAAAGATTAACTAGGTCTGGGGATTATGGAATGAAGGAGGAAGGAGTCCGACAGACTAAAACACCCTCTCTCATCCTATCTCGTGATAGGCCTCTACTCAACATCCTTTTAATCAAACTATTAATCAAAGCATGCCCTCAACGAATACATATATATAAATATACATTACAGAAGCATGTTGAAATGGTGTAAAATTGTTAATGACAAAATATCATTCAAAACCAAGTAGTTCAATTAGTAAGCAATATGATAAGCAAAATAGAGAGCTAGAGAACTTACATGGGTTGTTAGAAATCATGAAACTAGTAAACCCTAGGTTGTTAGAGATTGGGAAAACTTACCCACATAAGAAATCCTCCATAGAAATGGTTAGGATATGAAAGAGAGACTCTATATACTCCAAGGAAGCTATAAAAGAGAATAGAAGTTCAATCAAATCCCAAAATTTCGAAACCTAGTGAAACCCTAGAATTTGGGGGTTTTCTTCAAAGCTTACCAAATGATAATTCCAAGCTCTAGGATGATTAGAGATGCTAGATAATGAAGTTCTTGACAATCCCTTGAAATCTTGAAGTTAGAGATGGAAGAGGGATGAAGATCTTTGAAGATTTTTGGCTCTTGGAAGGAGAAGAAGAAGAAGAAAAGATGGAGAAGAGAAAACTAACGTGAATGAGTGGGAGGGGGGAGTTTGGCCGGCCATATAGGGGAGTGGGGTGGGACCCACTCTCTTGTATGCTAAAAAAATAAAATGATTAGTGTTCCCACAGACAGTCTGACCCACGGTGTAACCCCGAAATTAAATAAATATACCCCCATGAATAGAAAATAAATTTTAAAGCACATGAAAGGTAAAATAAAATAATTTAGTCATGCTCTGGAAAAAAAAATATAGTCAAATAAAATAATGGTCCACAATAGGAAAGGCAAAAATTACCCCATTACCCTTAATTAAAAATTCTGAAACATTACAATTAGTCCATATGATACACAAGATTTAAAGTTAGATGATAATCCTAGGCTTCTAGCTTAAATCTATCAAATGCAATTAAATCAAAAGCAATCAAACCCTAATTATAAACATCAAGCCACTTGGATGGATATGTACATGGATAAGAGTAAGTTATGAAGTACTCATTAATTTGGATCATTTAACCTTTGAATTCAAGTCTAAACAATTAATATCAAAGCATGGTTTGAACCCAACTCATGAAAATATCATTTAAGCCATTATTCACAAGATTGGCCAAAGTTGTGACAAAATTCTGAAAATTGCTAAGAGCAGATCAGAACTTCAAAGAAATAAAAGGTATGATTTCTATGGTTTGATCTTGATGATTTTTGGACAAAAGATGCCTTTGTGAGTCTAGTTTTTAATCCAAAAAGAAAATCAAGGTTTCAATGGTTAGATCTCTGGGAATTAAACAAATACTAAACGTCATTCAGGACTTCATAACACTCTGTCTAGAGTTTTTGTATGATTTTCTACAAATAGTAAAAAAAATCAGAAACACTTAGATCTTTTTAGGGGACCTTATTAACACATCAAACTTCATATAAAAAATTATTTGGGGTAAAAAATGTTTGATTTAGGTTCTGATTTATTCATTTCAAAAGGGTGTTGTTGTTCTGAAACTCTGGACAGATTGTTGTTACTTCCTAAAAACTCATGACCAAACCATTTTAACCATGGAATCTTGTTAAAACAAAGATTACAGTGGTAAAACTTTGAGTTATGAACACTTTCCCGTTGGTTTCATTCAATTCCAATGGTTCGATGTTTAACTAAAAATCTTTGATCAAAGATGGTCATTGAATTCATTGCACCATTTGTCAAGTTCAACTTTGTTTGTTAACCCCAACTACTAAACCATGAAGTTGGGCTTAAACCAAACTACTTTTCCTACCATTTGATGTTCATTGGAGACTAAGGACATTTAAACTTGTGGATTTTAATGATTTATGAAGGAACTTCATAAAATCCCAAGACAAAGAATCTAAACCATGGAGATAAGCTTAAACTCAAACTACTTCTCCTACCATTTAATGGTCATTGGAGACTAAGGATTCTTATACTTATGGGTTTTGATGAAGTATGAAAAAACTTCATAAAATCTCAAGACAACGAGTTCAAACTATAGGTAAAAGTTTAGACTCATTGACTCAATATACTAATATCAACCTTAACCCTTTCATAAATCATAAGTTTATAAGAATATTAAGGGATTCCAAGCACAAGGATTCAAGTAAAACATTGGAAGTCTTATGAATCCCAATGAATAGACAAAATAATAAATAAATAAAAAAGAAAAGGAAAATAAATTCAAATAATATCTAGATCAACTTCAAGATTTACTTAAGCTTTTAAACCTAAGGCTATTTTGATCCAAACCTATGAAATGAAAATTCAATCACAATATGTGTGGTGTGTGATGAAATGAGGTGGGAAGAGAGCTTTTGAAAATGTGTTAAGAATCCTAAGAATCTACATATTGTGATTGAACCTTTGAATAATGAAACCTAAGGAAAAAAAAAACTAGAGTTTTACCTCTAATTATCCTCAAATCCTTGATTGCTTCAAGGCTTTTCAAAGACTAAGCAAGCTCTTCTTCTAGCTCTTTCCCCCTAATCCTACTAACTCTCTCTACCACTCTTCTTAATTTAGAAAATTTTGAAGGAGAATCAATATAGGGATCCCAACATTCCAAATTCCAAGTTCAAAGAAAAAGATCCCGTGTAATGGGATATTCACCTCTCTTATATAGGCAAACTTTGAAAGGGTATTCCAGTAAATTCACAGCAAGAAATCCTAATTTGGATGTCATTTTAGGGGTACAAGCGTACTATCTCATAGCTGGCAGTCAGGAAAACGCGGCACTCACTAGAGATGGAAGCGGCACTTGGTGAGTGCCAGAATTGCACTTAATGAATACCGCAACGACATTAAATGATTGTCGCATCGGCATTCAGAGAATGCCGCGGACAACTCCAGGGACTGCCGCTTTCTCTGGAAATCCAATTTTTCTTGGCATTTGGTGAAATTCGCGGCATTCACTAAATGTCGTCCGGCACTCCACAGAGTGCCGCATCGGCAGCCCGTGACTGCCGCAACCCTCACCATGTGCTGCTTTCTTTTATTTTCCTTTTTCCTCCCTTTTACTTTTTGGTCTTGAATTGAAAGAGCCTTCAGAAGAGCTTGAATCACCTTTGGAAGTCTAAGATTAGTCGGGCATTTGTCATCATCGGATCTTAGAGGTAATACTCCCCTAAATTCGGCGGTAGGTCAAAATCGGGGTGTCTACAGCAGCACTGAAATAGCAAGAACTAGGATAATAATAAGATAAAGTTCAAAATTCATAAGACCGATAATTAGCGCATCATCCATTTATTTTTTTTTTTGTAAATGAAAAAATATCACTTGTCTCTTGGAAATCTAAGAACCTGGTAGGGCCGTACATCAAGTGATATTTTCAAGCTTCTTTGGTGAGTGGGTACCTACAACTTATGCAGTTAAACAATGGAAAAGAGAGAAAATAAAAATCAAAAACAAAAACTAAAAATTTAAGCCAGATCAGAAAGAAAGGAAAAAAAAAACAAAAAAAAAATCAAGCTTTTCTCTAGATTTTAGATCTTACCTTTAGTGATCGGTAGGGTGGATCTTGATTCTAGATCGTAGAAACAAAAAATGGGAGATAAATGAGAGAGAATGAGAATCGGGGAAGAGAGTGAGTTGCAGAGAGTGAGATGAGAGAGACATCGCGGCGAGAGGGAAGAGAGGAAGAAGAGAAAGAAAGGAAAAATATAGATAGGGAAAAGTTTTTAGGGTTTGGAGCCCTATATAGCCATTTTCTCTTTTTCAGTGTATCTCTCTCTAAAAATATTAATTTTTTTTAATGAAATAAAGATAAAACAAACAAACAGGTGTTAATCATGACACCGTCTCCCCCAACTGAGTCTGACATTGTCCTCAATGAGTGAGGTAAGAAAAAGAAGCTAAGGATAACACTTGTAATAAAAAAAAATACACAAAGAAAAAGATAGAATAATAATGACAAAATTAACTTATATATATATATATATATAAAGTGATCAAATTAAGAGTATAGGACTATGAAAACATAAATACTCTAATACACTATGTCCTATACCAATTATGATTTAAGATATTAAGAAGCATTATTGTAATACCCGTACCCGGAAAATGAAAGTGATATTTATTTTACATGCATTAATTAGTATAATTAATTGCATTTGATGCTTTGGGTAAGTTCCAGTTACCCTATGTGAAAAGTGCTTGATAAAAGGCACAGTTGAAAGTTCCACTAGTGGTGGGACAGATATGAAAGTATGATCCAAGAGAGGTCTGGATAATATAAATTGCAAATGTGCATTTATGTGGTTAAATGGTAGACATGTAAATGTAAATGTGTACATTATGATACATGCTGATGTAATATGATTATTTAATTGATGAAATGTTAAGTGTTTTAATATTCTATTATTATCCATGTTTATTTATGAGACGAGTTTGGTACCTTTATGAGGGCGTAATTGGACACATGTCATAATTAGTAGGTTAATTAGTGCCTTTGTATAATATTTGGGATCATGTTTGGGGTCATATGTGACATAGATATAGACCCACATAGATATTGGGGTAATAATATAATCAGTTTGGGTGTTATAATAAAACTTAAGAATATGTGGGGGGGTACGTAAATGCAAATACGTAAGTTAGAGAATATTCTATGGAATATTCCATATGACTCATTAGTCAAAAAAAAAAAAAAAAAAACAAAACAAAACGTGTGTGCGTGGATCATAGTTTTAGGTGGCGGCGGTGGTGTACTATGTAGTGTATATGTATATTTATATACTTTGTTAAGTTAATCAAGAAAAAAAAAGTAAGGAAAGAACAAAGGGAAAAAAAAAAGAGAAAACAGAGAGAACAGAGAACAGTCCGAGAAAGAGAAGAGAGGGTTTCGAACTTCTCAACACCATAGCTCCATCATACGTTGCCTAAATCGCGATACAAAGTTATATTTGGACTAGTGGGGGTAAGCCCAATCTTTTGGTATATTTTATTTTCAGTTTAATCAATAGATTTTTGTGACCCAAATGGGTTGGTAACATTTAGTTTACCAAAATTTCATAGGATTATTATTGGAATCATTAGGAGCTAGTTTTGCGAAGGAATTGGGGGTTTCTAAGCTTATTTTGGACCTATTTGTGAGGTGAGTGTCCTAATCTCAAAATTGGATGTTTAATGTTATTTATTTGTTATTAAATTATTTAAAATGTTTAATTGTGATTAAGTAGAAAAGCATGTGATTAATTATTATTTAACATGTCTAAAATGTTGAAATTGCCATGTTGACATGTTGAATTGCTTATGTGCTTATTTGGGTTAAAGGGTGTCAATTGATAATCACCATTATTTAGCCCGTATATAAGGGACGCCCATTCCTCAGAGAAAAGGGGGATGATGATGAAGTCCTCAGAGAAAAGGGGACGGTGGTGACTGAAAGAAAACCATGTGGAACCCTTTAAAGGTTCGCGCAGCGGAAAACAAAAATTTTAATGGTTTCCTTAAACCCATGATCAAGTCTATGATATATACAAAATACATACAACATCCATAGAGGGTTAATAGAATAGTTACCCTTGAAGCGTGCTTTACAAAATATTGAATCTAGTTCGTCCCACGAACAGTTCACCAAATCGTCCAAGTGTCCGATCTCTAAAAGTATCCACACGAACAAATCACGAATTGGAAGAATGTCCAATTTCTCCAAATATTTAATTGAAGAAAAACAAAATTCTTTTTAAAACCAATGTGGCCCGTACGACTTGTGTAGGTGAATGTAGATTTTGGGAAAAATTTTAGATGTACTAGCTCATATATTATTCCCATACTCATATATATAATAATGCTATAAGTTCCTTTCCTAATCTAATTAGGAAACTATATTTGATTGGAAGACTTTCTTAAATCAAATATAAACTAATAGTATTATTATACCACTTCCATATTAACAACTTAATATCAAGTAGACCCTCACAACTTCTTCCAATTACACATTGCCCTTTTGTGTGTGACCCTTTAGGTTCATACTAATCTGGTAGTAGGTACTAATACTTTAAAGTATTACAAATAGAACCCTTTCTAATTAATTTAAATTAGAACATCTTCTAATTCTCTCTTGTAGAAATAATTAATATTAATATTTATTATTTCTGAGCTTCCACTAGTCATGAGTGACACCTAGCAGTATATCATGACACACCCCAGACAGTTTGAAAAATAGTGAACCTTTCCGTTAACAGTTACCATACAATTCAATCCTTCTATCAAACAATGTCCCAATTAAATCTCTTGGGTAATGGACATATTATCAAACCCAGATTTAATTTTATGTTATCGAACTAATTGATATTTCTCTACATCTGGTGAAATTAGAAAACTCTTTCTAATTCTCACCCTGCCCTGGCCAGGGAGCTTTACTTGAGATATATCATAGAAGATCACATAGGACATTCACTCTCTCACTTGAGAGTGATAGATTCCTTATTGTACATTCACATGTCTCCATGTATGACTTACTATACCCAACAATACATGAATATGCCTTTGATTAAAACATAAACACAGTGCACGTTAAAGCATAATAACTCATACACAAGACAACAGTAATGTCTCAGGTCTAAGGATTACTTGTACCACTATAACTAAGAACAATCCATTGATAGATAAGTAAAACTCCATTTGGATATTCCTAATAGTTGATCACGTTCAGTGAACTTGTTCTAAAACAAGCACCCGTATGTCTGTTCCAGTGTCCCCACACTGATGACGTAAGACTAGTCATATTTTATCAAATAAAATAAACATGACACATGTTAGTCTAACCGGATTATCAAAAGCCCAATTTAATAATCCTACGACTAAGAACAATTTTAGAATAAAGCAACTGAGAAGTATATGGTCTTGTTCCTTAACTCTTTAAGTACATACCTTCTCAACTTTAATTCTATGGACATATCATATAAATGTTAAACAACAATAATGATAAATAATAATCTTGCCCTTTATTAATATGAAACTGTTATTACAAGGTAATATTCCTAAAACACTACTCCAATCTAATTGGATTTTAGGGCATACTACTAACAATCTCCCACTTGCACTAAAGCCAATCGACCATGTATCTCATACCCATCTTCTCAAGATGGCGATCCAATTGCTGCTGGGTCAAGGCCTTAGTGAATGGATCTGCTACATTATCTGCTGATGCTATCTTCTGTATCTCTACATCACCTCTACCAATGATTTCTCTAATCATATGGAATCGACGCTGAATGTGTTTGGATTTCTGATGAGACCTTGGTTCCTTGGCTTGAGCTATCGCCCCATTGTTATCACAGTACAGAGGCACAGGTGATTCAATAGTTGGAACTACACCTAGTTCACTGATGAACTTTCTTATCCACACACTCTCCTTTGCTGCTTCTGAAGCAGCAATGTATTCTGCTTCGGTCGTGGAATCTGCCGTTGTATCTTGCTTACAACTCTTCCAGCTAACAGCACCCCCATTAAGGGTAAACACATACCCAGATGTGGATTTTCTATCATCCACATCAGACTGGAAGTCCGAATCCGTGTAACCATCAACTCTCAATTCTCCTCCTCCATAAATAAGGAACATATCCTTAGTTCTTCTCAAGTACTTAAGGATGTTCTTCACTGCAATCCAGTGGTCCATACCTGGATTAGACTGATATCTACTTGTAACACTTACAGCGTGACTGATATCAGGTCTAGTACATAGCATAGCATACATGAGACTTCCCACTGCTGAAGCATATGGTACTTTGCTCATGCTCTCTCTATCCTCTGGTGTCTTAGGACTCATGTCCTTCGAGAGATGAATTCCATGTCTGAAGGGCAGCATCCCTCTCTTGGAATCTGCCATGTTGAATCTATTCAACACTTTATCTATGTATAAGGACTGGGATAAACCAAGCAATCTTTTAGATCTATCTCTATAAACCTTTATACCTAGTATATAAGATGCTTCTCCCAAATCCTTCATGGAGAAGTTTTGTGAAAGCCATAGTTTGACTGATGATAACATTCCTACATCATTCCCAATGAGGAGGATGTCATCAACGTACAAAATTAGGAACGTAATCGCTCTCCCACTGAGCTTCTTATACACACATGGTTCATCCATATTTTGATGAAAATCAAATGCTTTAATCGCTTCATCAAAACGGATGTTCCAACTTCGAGATGCTTGCTTGAGTCCATAAATGGATCTCTGCAGCTTACACACTTTGTGGTTTTCACCACGGGATATAAAACCTTCCGGCTGCTCCATGTAAATCTCTTCCTCAATCTGACCATTGAGAAAAGCGGTCTTTACATCCATCTGCCATATCTCATAGTCATAGTGTGCAGCTATAGCAAGCATAATCCTAATGGATTTTAGCATGGCTACTGGTGAAAAGGTTTCCTCATAGTCAACTCCTTGTCTTTGTTTATAACCTTTTGCCACTAGCCTAGCTTTGTAGGTCTCTACCTTTCCGTCCGAGCCTATCTTCCTTTTGTAAACCCATTTGCAGCCAATAGGTACAATACCTTGAGGCGGGTCTACCAAAGTCCAGACTTGGTTGGAGTACATAGAATCCATTTTCGATTTCATGGCAACTTGCCATTTACTCGAATCGATGTCTGACATCACCTCTTTATAATTAGTAGGATCACTCTTGTCGCCATTGTCTCCACAATGAAAGAGTTCCTCATCACCTTGATGGAGATCCAAGTATCTCTTATTAGGTATGGGAGTCCTACTAGTCTTACGTGGAGGTTGTGTGATAGAAGGTGCTACTGTAATAGGGTTTGAGGACTCTTCCTCATGTTGGTCAATGTTGGTTTGTGGTTCAGAGGACATTTCCTCTAATTCTATCACTTTCCCATTGCCTCCATCTTGAATAAACTCTTTTTCAAGAAATACAGCAAACTTGCTAACAAACACCTTTTGTTCGCCTGGGTGATAGAAATAGTATCCCAAAGACTCTTTTGGATAACCCACAAATCTACATTTTACTGACCTAGATTCCAATTTGTCCACTTCTAGTTTCTTAACATAGGCTGGACAACCCCAGATCTTAATGTAATTAAGACTAGGCCTCTTCCCATGCCACATCTCATGCGGTGTCTTAGGAACAGATTTGGATGGCATCCTATTCAGTATATGTGCTGCTGTTTGAAGCGCATATCCCCAAAATGATATAGGTAAATCTGTGTAGCTCATCATGGATCGTACCATATCTAATAAGGTACGATTTCTCCTTTCGGACACACCATTTAATTGTGGTGTTCCAGGTGGAGTCCATTGTGATAAAATACCATTTTCCTTGAGATGGTCTAAGAATTCATTGCTTAAGTATTCACCTCCTCGATCTGATCGAAGAACTTTAATATTTTTCCCAGTTTGTTTTTCTACTTCATTTCTGAATTCCTTGAACTTTTCAAAAGATTCAGAATTGTATTTCATTAAATACACATACCCTAACCGTGAGTGATCATCGGTGAAGGTTATGAAGTATGAAAAACCTTCTCTTGCAATTGAATTCATAGGACCACACACATCAGTGTGAATTAACCCAAGTATGTCGGCAGCTCTTTCCCCATGTCCCACAAAGGGTGATTTGGTCATTTTGCCCATGAGACAAGATTCACAAGTTGGATAAGCTTCATAAGCTAATGAGCCAAAGTGTCCATCCTTAACCAACTTGTTGATCCTATCATCACTAATATGACCTAATCTAAGATGCCACATATAAGTAGGATTAACTTCATCTCTAGGTCTCTTTGGTGTTTTATCTTTTGTTTGCTCAATATAGTTAATACCATTATCTAAGTTTAAGAAATAAAGACCATTCAAATATATGCCAGAACCAACTAAATCATCATTTAAATAAAATGTGCATTTATTTTTCTCAAAAACAAATTTATAACCATCTCTAGATAAAGCAGAAATAGAAATAATATTCCTAATAATATCTGGCATAAATAAACAATCTTTTAATTCTAAAACTACGCTAGATGGTAATGCTAAATAGTAGCTCCCTACAGCTAATGCAGCAACACTTGCTCCATTTCCCACTCGAAGAGCAGCTTGTCCTCTACTCAGCCTTCTGCTTCCCCTTAATCCCTGCAACGAATTGCAAATATGAGAACTAGCTCCGGTATCTAATACCCAAGAAGAAACAGAATTAACCGAAAGGTTAGTTTCTATAAAAAGCAATTTAGACATACCTTTAAAAGGTTTGTCTTTTATGGAAGCAAGGTACTCTCTGCAGTTCCTCTTCCAATGTCCTTCTTTGCCACAGAAGAAGCACTTTCCTTTACCCTTATCATTTGCGGGCTTGCCTTTCTTGATCCCGCCCTTTGCCTTCACCTTGGACTTCTGCCCCTTCCATTTTCCTTTACCCTTGGGCTTGGACTTGGAAGTAGAAGCCTCATGAATGACAAGAGCAGATCCCTTTGTCTTTTTGATAGAGCCTTCCGCAGTATTCAACATATTTAGCAACTCATGCAGTGGAACTGTCATCCTGCTCATGTTGAAGTTCATAACGAACTGCGAAAATGAATCTGGCAAGGATTGTAAGATCAAATCTATTTGCAAATTTGCATCCATGCCTACATCAAGCTTTTCGAGTTGCTCAATGTAACCGATCATCTTAAGCACATGCTCATTTACAGATGACCCCTCTGCCATTTTGGCCTGGAAGAGTTCTTTTGAAACATTGAACCTTGCGGTTCTACTATGTCCCCCATACAACTCTTGTAGGTGAAGAAGAATAGAGGTTGAGCTTTTATATGAATTATGTTGCTTCTGAAGCTCATTGCTCATGGATGCTAACATGTAGCATCTCACCTTTATTTCATCTTCCTGCCACTTTCTCAAAGTGTCATGCTCTTCCTCAGTGGATCCTTCCGGAAGAGATTCCGGCATTGGCCCATCCAAGACATAGGCAATTTTGTCAGAAGTAAGAATGATTTTTAAGTTCCTAAACCAATCATCAAAGTTTGGTCCAGTCAAACGGTTGGTATCCAGAATTTTAGCAAGGGGGTTGAAATTTGACATTTTTCGCGGTGATCTACAGAAGATAAATAGCAATTTATGAGCATAAAATAAAATTCAATTTTATTATCCATTAGATTTTGGGTCTTTAAATCATAATGGTACCTCCCACTATTCTTTTCAAATTCCTCATCCCTTTAAAGAAATTTGGGAATCTTTATTTATAAAAATTCCTAGTGGGGATTGGGGTCCCACCAAAACTAGTACAACCTCACATAATAGTTTCTTGGTTGTACTAACTTTGATAAGAAGGTAACTTCTTACCTATTGCTTCTTAAGTAAGTTCCAATCATCATTTAGCCTCTAAAATTATGAACCTCACATAATAGTTTCTTGATCCATATATCTTAGTTAAGTTAGACCCACCATTCATACAAGTATGAGTCACTAATGAGACCCTCACATAATAGTTTCTTGGATCCCACTAACCCCTCACCTCATAATATCATATATTTAAATAGTATGAGTGGTTTTTCATAGAATGAGCAGTCCCCACATATCTGTAGCCGACAAACCCAAATAAGAAAATACAGTCACCTATAATGGTGGAAGCCTACGATAAGACATTCATAATGTCTCTTCGCTTACAACTTAATATCGTAACATGAAGGGAATTTTATGGTCTCATCAATTATACATGCATCAAATACATAAAATAAATATTTCATCATTTATATTTTAATATGTCCATATGATGCTCCCACTAATTAAATTTAGAAAACAATTTTAAAATTTTAATTTTAAAGGAGTATCCTCATGACACAATAATTAGATTAAATTTTAAAACAATTTTAAAATATGGACATATAAAATATTTGGTGAAACCGCCCCAACAATTATCATATAAAAAGGGGTCATGGATGATTATGGACTTTTAAGGTGATTCAACTTGAGCCTTTAAGTTGAATCTAGGTCTATGGGGTTGTATTCATTATTAAACAACATATGCTTCCAAGCTCTAAGCTTGAAACAATAATAATAATTAATCTTCATTCTTTTCTTGGACACCATGTCTACTCCAAGTAGGCTCCACTTTGTCTTCCTTGTAATCTTTTGATCTTCATCTCTAAGTCTAATTTTACATGGCTTTAATAAGAAAACCCTTGATCCATAATCAAGGGGGAGGTACATAGGAGAGAGATAGAAATTACATCGAGAAGGAGGGAGGAAGGCATGCAAGCCCTATTTAAAAATTACAAACCCAAAATAATAAACCATTCAATCACATTGAATAAATAAACCAATCACATAGCTCAATTATTTAGGTCTAGTCCATAATCATCTTTTATAGCCATTCACATCTAATGCAAATAAAATAATAAACTGTTATAGTATTTTATTTTGGGACTTATACTAATCACATTAGTATCTACGTTTAATTAAATTAAAAATTAAATTCTATTTTAATCAAAAGTTATTCACTCAGAATAGTGTGACCCTCCATAACCCGTCAAATCCGTACGATCAGATTGTCTTCAAGACTTCATCCCAACCGTACGGTCCAATGGTCATCATATCCCATTCTTTGATTTTGATTATTTTAAAACGTGTACAAGCTTTTAACATAACTCATTGAATGATATATCAGATATATATATATATATATATCAATCATAAAGAATTTAAAGTTTTGTATCAAATACAAAGTCTGGAGTCCCAAATTTAGATTTATTCAAAATAAATCCATACTACAAAAATAATTAGGTATTTTGTATTAATCATAGACATGGCTCTGATACCACTGAAAGAAAACCATGTGGAACCCTTTAAAGGTTCGCGCAGCGGAAAACAAAAATTTTAATGGTTTCCTTAAACCCATGATCAAGTCTATGATATATACAAAATACATACAACATCCATAGAGGGTTAATAGAATAGTTACCCTTGAAGCGTGCTTTACAAAATATTGAATCTAGTTCGTCCCACGAACAGTTCACCAAATCGTCCAAGTGTCCGATCTCTAAAAGTATCCACACGAACAAATCACGAATTGGAAGAATGTCCAATTTCTCCAAATATTTAATTGAAGAAAAACAAAATTCTTTTTAAAACCAATGTGGCCCGTACGACTTGTGTAGGTGAATGTAGATTTTGGGAAAAATTTTAGATGTACTAGCTCATATATTATTCCCATACTCATATATATAATAATGCTATAAGTTCCTTTCCTAATCTAATTAGGAAACTATATTTGATTGGAAGACTTTCTTAAATCAAATATAAACTAATAGTATTATTATACCACTTCCATATTAACAACTTAATATCAAGTAGACCCTCACAACTTCTTCCAATTACACATTGCCCTTTTGTGTGTGACCCTTTAGGTTCATACTAATCTGGTAGTAGGTACTAATACTTTAAAGTATTACAAATAGAACCCTTTCTAATTAATTTAAATTAGAACATCTTCTAATTTTCTCTTGTAGAAATAATTAATATTAATATTTATTATTTCTGAGCTTCCACTAGTCATGAGTGACACCTAGCAGTATATCATGACACACCCCAGACAGTTTGAAAAATAGTGAACCTTTCCGTTAACAGTTACCATACAATTCAATCCTTCTATCAAACAATGTCCCAATTAAATCTCTTGGGTAATGGACATATTATCAAACCCAGATTTAATTTTATGTTATCGAACTAATTGATATTTCTCTACATCTGGTGAAATTAGAAAACTCTTTCTAATTCTCACCCTGCCCTGGCCAGGGAGCTTTACTTGAGATATATCATAGAAGATCACATAGGACATTCACTCTCTCACTTGAGAGTGATAGATTCCTTATTGTACATTCACATGTCTCCATGTATGACTTACTATACCCAACAATACATGAATATGCCTTTGATTAAAACATAAACACAGTGCACGTTAAAGCATAATAACTCATACACAAGACAACAGTAATGTCTCAGGTCTAAGGATTACTTGTACCACTATAACTAAGAACAATCCATTGATAGATAAGTAAAACTCCATTTGGATATTCCTAATAGTTGATCACGTTCAGTGAACTTGTTCTAAAACAAGCACCCGTATGTCTGTTCCAGTGTCCCCACACTGATGACGTAAGACTAGTCATATTTTATCAAATAAAATAAACATGACACATGTTAGTCTAACCGGATTATCAAAAGCCCAATTTAATAATCCTACGACTAAGAACAATTTTAGAATAAAGCAACTGAGAAGTATATGGTCTTGTTCCTTAACTCTTTAAGTACATACCTTCTCAACTTTAATTCTATGGACATATCATATAAATGTTAAACAACAATAATGATAAATAATAATCTTGCCCTTTATTAATATGAAACTGTTATTACAAGGTAATATTCCTAAAACACTACTCCAATCTAATTGGATTTTAGGGCATACTACTAACAGTGACGACTACAACGAATTGACTACGGTCACATGAGAGTGAGTGATATCGCTTTAAAAGCGACGAAAAGTGAGAATGGCCCGGAATCAGGGGTCCAGAACGATGGTGATTGATTACTTGACACGCTGGCGACCATCTATTGTTGTGAATGTTTAATTGGTGTTATGAATCATTTAATACTCCAATTGCATGATTAGCACCACGTACTCACTAAGCGAAAGCTTATTCAATTTTTGTGGCTAATGACCACGCAGGTTCAGATGAATACCACAGTGAGAAATGATCGAGACTGCGGGGCTGGGTTTACTAAGATGGGTTTTGTATTATTTATTTTTATTTATTTTTAAGCTGCTAGTTGGAAATGTTTTGGGAGTTATTGTATATTAGTTATGGAATACATGTAAAATGTATTAGAAAATATGTTTTAATTCTTTAGTATGTTAGAATGTATTTATATATTTTAGTTGGATTTTTAGTGTTTTGGGAATATTTAATGAAAGAAAATGCTACAGGGGTTGAAATGTTTTAGTTTATGAAAACAGGGTGAATGGTGCCGTAAAAGGGAAAACTTTGCCCAAGTACCATTTGACGGTTTTTAAAACTCTATTTTATTCCTTTTTATTAACTTATTTGGTAAAATGTTATTTTACCCCTGATATTTCAGTCAAAATGAAATTTTGGAACGTTAAAAATGATTGTTTGGTCCTTGGCTTTGTTACACGTGTCCTAGCTCGCAGGGGCGGGTTGGGGTGTGACAATTATAGTTGGGGTCCTCCAAAGGAATGGACTCCAACTCAGGTTCAAATCCTTCTAAAAATGGCTTTAATCTATGCCCATTAACTTTAAATGTATTTCCATCTTTAGGGTCTTCAATCTCGACAGTTCCATAAGGATAAACATTTTTGACTATATATGGACCAGTCCATCGAGATTTCATTTTTCCTCTAAAAAGATGTAGTCTTGAGTCATATAATAGAGCTTTTTGCGCGGAGGTAAATCTTTTGCGCAAAAGATTCTTATTATGATACATTTTAGTTCTTGTTTGATGAATTCGAGCATTATCATATACATCTTTACAAATTTCTTCAAGCTCGCTTAATTGTAATTTTCTTAAAATTCCTCCCTCTTCAATATTATAATTTAAAGTGCTAATAGCCCAATATGTCTTATGTTCTAATTCTACTGGTAGGTGACAAGCTTTTCCATAAACAAGTCTATATAGAGACAACCCCAGATGGGTCTTATAAGCAGTTCTATATGCCCATAAAGCATCTGTTAATTTTGATGACCAGTCTTTATGATTAGAATTCACAGTTTTTTCGAGAATATGTTTAATTTGCCTATTAGCTAATTCAGCTTGTCCATTTGTTTGTGGATGGTATGCAGTTGACACCTTATGGGTCACTCCATATCTTTTCATTAACTTTTCAAATGGCTTGTTACAGAAATGAGTTCCTTGATCATTTATTATTGCTTTTGGAGTTCCAAATTGAGAAAGTATATTATCTTTTAAAAATGCAATAATTGTACGGTGATCATTCTTTCTTATAGGAATTGCTTCTACCCATTTTGAAACATATTCGACTGCTAATAAAATATATTAATATTGGCAAGATGGAGGAAAAGGTCCCATAAAGTCAATGTCCCAACAATCAAATATTTCAATTGTAATTATTAGAGTTAGCTATTATAATTATTAGTTTTATTAGCTTTAGGGTAGTTTAGTCTTTTACTTTCTATTAGGGTAATACTGTATACCTAGATATACTATTAATGTCTCTTCTTTTCTATTGTATTCATTCATTCAGTTTTTGTGCTATGAGCTCTCTTTTCTTTTTTCCCTTTGTTGTTTTCTTGATCATTTAATATATTCACAGTAATTATAGGGGTCATTGGCATTTGATTTCTTTTTGTAATACTACCCAACATTTGGCAGCGGTTACAAGCCTTACAATATAAATATGAATCTTTAAATAGAGTTGGCTAATATAAACTACTTTGTAAAATTTTCATGGCAGTTACTCGAGATGAAAAATGTCCTCCACAAAAGGACGAATGACACATGAAAAGTACATTTTTGATTTCTTCATTAGGAGCACATTTCCTAATTACCTGATCAGCACAATATTTAAATAGATATGGGTCATCAAAGTAGAAATGCCTAGCAATAGCTAGGAATCTCTTTTTATCTGATGATGACCAATTGCTTGGTATTTTTCCAGTTACTAAATAATTAACAAGATTAGCATACCTTGGCAGGGAAGTCATAGAAAATAACTGTTCATCAGGAAAAGAGTCTTGAATAGGTAAGGGTTCACTAATATTGTCTTCAAAAGTAAGGCGGGATAAGTGATCAGCTACCATATTTTCTACTCTTTTTTTTGTCTTTAATTATAAAATTAAATTCATGTAGTAAGAGTATCCACTTAATAGGCCTAGGCTTAGTGTCTTTCTTTGAAAGTAGGTATTTCAGAGCCGAATGGTCCGTAAAACAGACAATAGGGGAACCAATCAAGTATTGCCTAAATTTATTAAGAGCAAAGACCACGGCTAGCAATTCTTTTTCAGTAGTTGAGTAGTTCATTTGAGCACTATCTAGAGTTCGTCTAGCGTAGTAACTGATGCCTTTTTATAATTTCTCTGCCCTAGGGGAGGCTCCAATGGCAAAGTCGCTTACATCACACATTAATTCAAATGGTAAGCTTCAATCAGGAGATTGCATAATAGGTGCAGTAGTGAGATGCTCTTTTAATTTCTCAAAGGAGTTTTGACGTTCTTTAGTCCATTCAAAAGGTGTGTCTTTGGCCAGTAATTGACATAAAGGCCTAGAAATAGTACTGATTTTTTTTTATGAATCGGCGATAAAAACATGCATATCCTAAGAATGAACGGATGTCTTTTACAATCTTGGGAATAAGCAAATTAGCTATAACATCTATTTTAGCTTTGTCTACCTGTATCCCATTTTCAGAAATAATGTGTCCTAAGACAATACATGTAGTGACCATAAAATGACATTTTTTCCAATTTAAAACTAAACTTTTTTCTTCACATCTCTAGAGAACTTTCTGAAGATTGCAAAGGCAATCATCATTGGATTTCCCAAAAATTGAAAATTCATCCATAAAAACTTCTAAATTCTTTTCTACCATATCACTGAAAATACTTAGCATACACCTTTGAAAGGTCGCAGGTGCGTTGTAAAGACCAAAGGGCATTCGGCGATAGGCGAAAGTTCCAAATGGACATGTGAAAGTAGTTTTTTCCTGATCTTCTGGAGCAATTTCTATTTGATTGTAACCACTATAACCATCTAGAAAACAGTAATACTTATGTCCCGCTATTCTTTCTAACATTTGATCCATAAAAGGTCAAGGAAAGTGATCCTTACAGATTACAGCATTGAGTTTTTCTGTAGATATGCATATACACCATCCAGTAGTGACACGAGTGGGAATTAATTCTCCCTTTGAATTCAAAACAATTGTAATTCCTGCTTTCTTCGGCACAACTTGTGTTGGACTTACCCATTTACTATCGGAAATTGAATATATAATGCCCATGTCGAGTAGCTTGAGAACTTCCTTCTTAACTACTTCCTGCATAATAGGATTAAGTTTTCTTTGCATTTCTCTTGAGGTTTTAGCATTATCTTCAAGATATATATTATGAGTGCATATTGAAGGGCTTATTCCTTTTAAATCTGCTATACTCCAACCAATGACACTTTTATGCTTTTGAAGCATACTAATGAGTTTATTTTCTTGACTGGAGTCTAGAAGAGATGATATTATTACGGGATAAGTATTATTAATACCAAGGAAATCATATTTATGTTCTTTAGGGAGTTCTTTTAATTCCAACTGTGGAGTTTGTAAATTAGATGAAAGTGTTAATTTAGTCTTTGGTGGTAAAGGTTCAAAATGTGTGGTCCACATTGCTTCTTGAATTATTTCTTCTGTTAAATCTTCGTTAAAACATATTTGACTCATAAGGTATTTTTGTAGATTATTACTGTCTAGCTTCTGAATAGAGTAATTAATAATAGATTCTACTGGATCATTATAACAAGTCAAGTTAAAATATTCTCGTGATAGATATTCAATAGCATGAACTTCTTCAATATTCTCATCTTCTTCTTGATGTTGTGGATTAGAAAAAACTTTAATATTTAAAGTCATATTTCTAAATACTACAGTCATCATACCACTGCAGATTCGAATAGTGGCATCAATGGTAGCCAAGAAGGGCCTTCCAAAAATGACTGTTATTTGCACATTAGCATCTAATACTGGTTCTGTATCAAGGATGACAAAGTCTACTGGAAAAATATTTTTGTCAACTTTGATAGGAACATCTTCCAAAATTCCTTGCAGGTATTTTGTAGATCTATCAGCAAGTTGTAATACCATGCGAGTAGGCTTTAGCTCACCTAGTCCAAGCTGTTGATAAACAGAATAAGGAAGCAAGTTAACACTAGCTCCTAAGTCAAGGAGTGCGTGATTAATTTTGTGATTTCCAATAATACACGATATTGTTGGTGTACCTAGGTTCTTAAATTTTGTTGGTAAATTATGTTGTACGATGGAATAAATTTCTTCAACAAAGTCAGCAGAATACGCATCCTTTCTTACATTTTGCTTACGTTTGACAGTACATAAATCTTTTAAAATTTTTGCATAAGCAGGTACTTGAATAAGCGCGTTTAAGAGAGGAACATTAATGTGCACTTGTTTAAATAATTCTAAATATTCCTGATTCTTAGCATTTTGGCGTTTTCTTAAACGTTGTGGATAAGGAAATTGAGGAGAATATTCAGGAGTTTCTTCTGTTTCTTTTTCCACTGGTAAATTAGTTGTTTCATTTTCTTGAGAAATTTGTTGTTTTTCAAAGGTTTCAATTTCAACTTCATTAGCACTTTTATCTTCATCTAAAGAAGGTGACATTTCTTGTCCAACAACCTTACTACTTCATAGTACAGTTATAGTTTTTACTTGTTCATGTTGACTATTACCAGAAGTTGAGGGATCACCTTGTGGTTGTCCCCTTGGATTAGGTTGTGGTTGGGCAGAAAAAATGCCTTTTCCTTTAGAATCGTGTTGATTATTAATCCTATCCACAGATGTTTGTAGTTTTTCCATGATTTGTATTAATTGTTCTATCATAGACTATAAAGGTTCCTCTTGTACTTTCTTGTGCGGAGGCACATAAACATTAGAATTTTGCTATGTATTAGGATATATATTTTGTTTTTGTTGAAATTGAGGTGGAAGAGATAAATACGACTGATTATTTTGAGAAGGATACTATTGAGGTTGAAATTACCTTCTTTGGTATACATATGATTTGGAGAATTCCTCCAGTTAGACTGGTATAAATTACCATTGGAGTTTTGAGGACCCCTAAAATTATTCACAACATTTATCTCTGTTGGAGCAATTTCTTGAAAATTTGAACTGTTAGGACATTCATTCGTAGGATGTCCTAACATATGATAGTTGTCACAAAGGTCTCTTTTCTTCTTAGGTGGATTATTTTTTTCTACTTTTATAGCTTCCACTTTGCGTGCTAACTCTTCACATTTCAATGTTAATTCATCTTCTGATTGAAGGTATAAACTTTTAGCTTTTTCCATCCTACCAATTTCTTCTGTTTCCCAACTAGCAAGCATTTTCTCCAAGCCAATCAAAGTATGATTTAGCCTTGTCGGCAGTTTTACTCAAAAATTATCCTTAACATATAATTTCAACTAATTTCTTTGATTTTGGTTCTAATCCTTCATAAAAGAAATTAATTAGACGCCATTTTTCAAATCCATGATGTGGACAAGCTAGCAGGAGATCTTTAAAATGTTCCCAAACTTCAAGGAATGGTTCTTTTTCTTTTTGAGTAAAAAGTTTAATTTGACGCATCATACTATTAGTTAAATTTTTAGGATAAATTTTTTTTAGAAAGGCTTCATTCATATCATACTATGAAGTTATAGATCTAGGACGGAGGGATAAAAGCCAAGCTTTAGCTTTATCTTTTAAAGAAAAAGGAAAAAGCTTGAGACGGATTATTTCAATAGGAAAGTTTTGATCAGAGAACGTACTACAAACTTCTTCAAATTCACGAATATGTAAATAAGTACGTTCTGACCCCATTCCATGAAAGGTTGGTAAGAGTGGAATCATGCCTTGTCTAAAGTGAAAATTTCCTATATGTCTAGGTAGAGTGATGCAAGAAGGAGTGATGTTTCGTTCTAGGGTAAATAAATCACGTTAAGAGCGTTGTTCACGTTCTGACAAAACAAATTGTGGTATGTTTTCCTCATGTTCACTATGAGCATCATTAGCTATTCCTTCTATTTTTCAATTTCAGCCACGATTCTTGGTAATTGTATACTAGATGAATCAGTAGAAATATTAGAATTATAGGATACTTGATATAAAGTTTCAGTAGTATCTAAGGACATATGAAATAAAAGAAAAACTAAGTGATAAATATATTATTGTTATTATTATTATTTATAGCTAAGTAAAAAAACTCTTATATATATATATATATATATATTTTATAGAAGACATGTTTATATATGTTTTTTTTAGAAGATGCACAAGTACATACTTAAAAATATATATTTATATATATTTCACAAGGAAAAATTATATATAGTTTTTTTTTATGTTATCATTTTCTTAAAAAGAAAACTAAATTATTTATAAGGTAGAATAAGTATATATAGATATAGATAGAGTGGGAGGAATAGTCTTAGACCTAACTTTATTTATATTAATTATTTATTTTAACCGTTCTGCGGCAACGGCGCCAAAAACTTGACGATATCCTATTGACGTGTTTTCTTATCAACAACCAAGTGTAGGTGATCGTACAAGTAATAAAGTTCCGGAAGACCAGGTCGAACCCACAGGGAAGGGAAAATAATTTTATAAAGATACGCAATAACATACCTAAAAAAAAGATTGCCTTTTTTCCACGCAAAAAAAGTGTTGAGAATAAGCAAAAAGTGTCGCAAAAGTCTTTTTCGGCACTTTTCCTGGCGGTTGGGTAACCGACCGAGACAAAGGGGGTGGTAATTACTTTCCGACGGTTGTGTAAACCGCCAAAAGTTTTTACGACGCGATTTCCGACAGTTGTGCTAGTGTAGAGACAATGATTTATCGGCGACACTTGTTACCCACAGAAAATATGTGTGGGGAAAAACTATTCTCGACAAAAAATTAGTGACGTGAAAAGAACTATATTCGGTGATTTTGAAGTGTGGAAATTAGATTTTTCAACAGTACTTAAAGTGTGAGAAATGCTTTTATTTTCGATAGTTGATCAAGTGTAGAAAATACACTATTCCGGCACCTAAGCAATCTATCAAGTGTGGCAAATGTTATTCCGACAATTGACAGTGCCAAAATACTATCCTATTTTATCCACCATTTTTCAAAAACTTGTTTTTATTAGTTTTTGTATAAATATTTATTCATCAAACTTTTGATCGAACATCACCTATAAATAAATCTACAAATAATAAACAAATTCACATAATCAAATTGCATTCACATTGACCATGTAAAGTACATGGTAAATTATCCAACTCCTTATATGAATTCATTAATAAAGTAAAATAAAAATTAATAAAAAAAAAAGGAAAAAGGAAGATGTGCATCTTCACACTATAGCTAGCCTCGTATCTATTCATTTGCATCATTAGTCTTGACCTATAAAAGGAAAAAAAAACAAAAAAAAAAAAACAAAACAAAAACAAAACAAATGTCAATAATAACAAGATTTAATTAGTAAACAAAATACCGTATGTCATTTTAAATGATAACAAAGAGAGTACATCAAAACAATGCCACACAACATTCTTCTAAGACATCTCCAATTGTGTACATTTTTTCACAAGATCTCTTCAGTATTTAGTATCATTTTAATAAATATTTCCCAAAAGATCACCCGTGATGATAAATTCTCCATACTTTCTTTGAATGATCTTTACGAACAATAATTCATTTTGTACAACTTAATTCAATAGACTAGGTCGTTCCAATACGGTAATTACATTTTCATAAACTGAGAATATTTATCACATATGAAGGAAGACATAATTTTAATTTTTACCTTAATTACCTCTCTAAGAAACACTAGTACAACAATAGATGCGCATTTACTAAATTACTCACCCCGAGAAATGGATTGGGAGGTTGTAATGAAAGCACTACAATAGGCTATGGTGGTGACGGTGGGGTGGCTGCGAAGGAGATACGTACCTTGTACTGTGACCTAGATGATTTGAGATCCTTAACTTTAATAAGAAGTTAATTTTACAATTAGTATACTCACTAGTGTAATAAAATTAGTATTTTATATTAAGGTAAATATTGTTTTAATTTATGGTAGGAGATTCCGGTGTATATGTTGATTTGAATTTGTCTTACACTCTTAAGCAAGCTTAGTCTCACCTAGAATTTGATATCCATGTATACCATGGCATGTAGTAAGATGACTGGGTTTTTTTTTTTTGGTCAAATAAGATGACTGGTTACAAATATTATTCTTTTTTGTTACAACTTCAAAGTGGTTTTCATACATTGACAATCACTTTGGTTTTTAAGTAAAGTAATTTTCAAAGTTACATCTTTTTGGGACCCAATTACAACATTTTGTGACCCAACCACTATAGTATAATAGTGAGTAAGTTAAAGAACCAAAGTGGTTCTCAAAATTACACGTTTGGGGACCCAAACCACTAGTATAATGCTACATTATTTTGGAATGTAGCTTCAACATTTGGGTCACTAGCTACAACATTTTGAGTCCCAAAACCACTAGTATAGTAGTATGTAAGTTAAAATTACCAAAGTGATAGTCTAAGTCGCAACATTTTACGACCAAGCTACAACATTTTGAGGTCCAAAATCATTTATTCGTAAGTTATATCCTAACCACTAGAATGTACCATAATTTTACTATACAAAAATGAATAACCCAAACATAATAGAAGTTTTTGTATATCATGTTTTCAAATAAAGAAAGATATTGAATACATTAAATGTATACAATATGGTCATACTAGAAGTTAAGACCAGAACTTTTACTAACCGAAAGAAGAGTAATGTTATGCTTTCTAAATTTTATATTCCAAATGAGGTTCCCAACAAATATTGCGAATAATAGTGTGACCACTTCAACACCATCAAATGAAAATCAAGTCGGCCCAATGGCACTTGTGTTGAGAACTAAATTTGGGATACAAATTTAAGAAGCATAACATTACTCCAAAAATAAAGGAAAAATGAGCTAAAGGTAAAGTCACAGTATCTCAAGTTTTGTTCCCAAAACTTTGGTAGTGGAATCATCTAAATGACTTCCAATAAAAATTAAATAGTCTGATTATTATAGAAAATGGTCACATTACCATGTGTTAAAAACCAAATTTGGAATACAAAGTTGGGACCATAACATTACCTTTACTTAAATTTCAGTTCTAAAAAACATAGATAATTAAAAAGCTTTTAAATAACTCATTTGAAGTTTGAAGCTCTCAAATCCTTTAAAGAAATCCTCAACTGACTTATTCAATACCAAAGCACTACAATCAGATTTAGACAATAAACCAATCACAAAGACCAAAAGTCTTGATCAGTCAATTGATGAATCATGTATGCATCACAGATCATGAATCGAAGCTATACATGTGTAAATTATATATGCACACATAACTTATTACATCAGCCACGCACAATTTATTTCAAAATAACATAACCTAAGACAGTAATCAAAACCAGATAAGCCATCAATCAACATGCAAATAATCGGTTAGGGGTACTTACATGTGACAGTATTCAGTAGAGATAACAGTGGTTGCCGGCGGTTTACTCGGACAGATGAAAGGAAGAAAGGTTTGTGGCCATGGACTGGTTTGATTGTGAGAGTGAGGGAGAGTTTGGAAGAGTTGGGAAATCCCTTTGGCTATCGTGAGAAAACCTAACTCACATACAATTACTCCTACTAAAACAGTAGAATGTGGTTTTGAATTTTAAGCCTTCCAAAAATGCCACTTGGCGGGAGATTTATTTTAGATTTCTATTTTGACCACCCACCTATTGTAGGACACGGTGTCACTTTAAATTTTTTTTTTTTTTTTTGATTTCTTTAATTTTTTTTTTTTGCAATTGTTTTAGGATTGGTTTGAGAATGCTGAAAAATGTTTGGACCTAGTTTCACATTTTAAAAAATAAAAATTGAAAACTAAGGGTTTAATTGGGGAAGATACAAAATAATGCACAAAATTGTTCACCATTTGCTCACCCTCCTCTCCCATTGGCTAATGTAGTGGGGGCCTAGTATTACATAAGAATTAATTAATGATGTAAAGTATTGAACCCTACTGCATTAACCAATGAGAGAGGAGGGTGAGCAATTTTGAGGTGAGCAAAACTGCACTCGATACTAAATCAGTTATCAGTTATTTGTTTTAAAGTGAATTGGTTTTACATAGTCAAGAGTGTGGTAATAAAACTATTATAAAAAAAATTAATAAAAAAAGGGTAACTGTTTTCTGACTCTTCTCTTATTGTCGTAAAAAGAGCCATAAAAAATTTCTTTTTTGGCACTTCACTTACTGCCGTAAAAAGTGCCAGAAAAAATCATAATTTTACGTCGCTAGCACAATCGTCGTAACAACTGTTGGGAAAAATCAATTTTTCTGGCGGTTAATTACTTAGCGTCGTATTTAACGTCGAGAATGTCCTTTTTTTTTGGCACTTTTTTTACCACCATTATGAACCGTCGAGAAAAACAATTTTTCTCGACAATTTGGCTAGTGTCGGAAAATAACTGTCGAGAAAAGTCTATTTTCTTGTAGTGATGGATTTTTGGGACTGTTACTAAACTACTAGTTTTTATATTTTTTTTTGCAATAAAACTAATTAAAAGCTATTTTTGTTAAGTAGTTTACGGTAAAAATTTTAACAGTGCAAAATAAATTAACTAAGATACTAGTAAGAAAAGGAAGAAAAATAAATAAAAGCTAGATTTTCATGAGATAAACTATTTGCATTTTATTATAGCAAAAGATAGAAATAATACAAATATTTAAGCAAATTATTAAAAAAAAAAAAAACAGAAAATATTAATTAACTAGGAAGAAATGATTTAAAGGAATTAGAAATATGCAAACCAACACTAGATTACACAACTTTTGTGCATTTGAAAAGGATTTGTCATTTCTAAACAGAGTGAATCTTTATTTGAAAATAGAGTTACACTAGTTGAGGTCATATCAAGAGTGTCAGGTTTGATATGAAACGACGTCTTTTGGTTTATAGAAAAATAAAGAGGCAATTGGGCAGTAGACAGGTTCGAACCGTGACCCGCCGCGGACGTGGGTTATTCGGCGCCCAGTCCCCACCACTCTGCCGCTACACAATTGCATGTCCATTAATGGGTAGAAATATATATACACATATTTGAAATATAAACTTTGTCGTATGAATTGTTTGAGTATGCTAGGTGTTTTTTTATGACAAAAGGCATAGTTTGACAATCCACATAATTATAGTCTTATTTCAAATATGTAATCTTTTGATGTCCAATATAGCCATAGTCTATAAACATGTTAAATGGTCATAAACTATAGATACATAGATATTTTTGGCCATAAATGGAAAAACAACCCATCCAGATAAATTTCCCCATTAAAGATTAGTGCACAAAAGCTGTGGTTTCAAAGTTTTTATTGCATATCCCCAATTAAAGTTTTAGCCTACCATTTTGGAAATGAAATTGTCTTCCAAATAACCTTTTTAAAGATAAATTAAATAGATGCACACAATCACCGTTCAATTAAAATTAAAGTTATAAAACCAAGGTAAAGGTGAAAACTATTATTAATATATATTTTCTTCACTTAACATGAGTTGGGGTTGAATTTGTCGAATCTGCAAAATAACAAAGTTTAGTACAATTAGGCTAAAAAAACATAAATAAATGGAAATACTGAACCAAAAATAAAATACTAAACCTTTGACTTTGACTTCTTGTGGGGTCACAGTGGTTGAACTCCAAGAACACAAGCAAGGCCAAACCAAATCCTAATCTAATTTGGGAGTGGAATATGGGTATGGTGTGCTTGGGACTTTAGTAGGTGATTATAATAACTACATGGATAAGAAATCTGGCATTTACTTGCAAAATCTGTCTTCTAGTGAATGGAAATATTGCTATAAAAACTGAAAATTTGGGGTCTCAAACTATTGTAGGGGACAACTACAACTACTACTAGACTAAAAATATTAAATCTAAATTTTAATAGGAATATTTTACTACTACAAATTGACAAGGTCCTACGAGAAAACAAGTATTTTATTTTGAGAAATACAGTACACAAAGTTTTGTTGCATATTTTTTAACATGAAATCATCAATTACATAAAATAAATTTTTACAACTACTAGAACTAGAAATGGCAAAGAAAAATTAGAGTTTCCTACTTCTAGGGACAATATGAAGTTCTCACATGATGACCTCCCTAAACTATTCTCTCTCTAACAGTGTGTGTGAAGCTGTGTTGTTGTTGGTGTGTTTCGTTCGTCACTTTGGCACGAGATTGACAATTTTCTTTGCTTTCGTCCCATCTGTCTTCCTTGCGTCTGACAGTCTTTGACAATCTGCTGAAAGGAGAGAGAGAGAGAGAGAGAGAGAGAGAGAGAGAGAGAGAGAGAGAGAGAGAGAGATAGAGAAAGGAAAAAAGAATCGTTTTAAACAAACATCACCATCAGCTGTTTAAGCTTTGATTTTCTTAGGATAGTTTTTTTTTTTTTTCTCTTTTTGTCTTCTTTTGTTTTGGGTTCTCCCCATTTTTTTTTATTTGGTTTAGTTTACAGAATGTTCACTATGCATGTTTGACTAATATATGAGAAATGCTTCGGTGTGGTTGCTACTTCTTTCCTTCCCTTTATTTCATTTCATTGTTACCTAAACATATAAAATATGTAAAAACACATAATTACACGCATTTGAGTGACATCACCATTAAATTATATTAATTCAAATATGTATGTAAAATTAGGGATTTGGGGGATTAAATGAGCACTATATCTATTATATTGGCACATTAATATGCGATATTCATTGTTTGTCAGTACTCTTCAATTCAATGAAATGAAAATCAGAGTTTCACCTTCTTCTTCATTATCTTCTTCTACATTCTTGACATATGTATGAAATTCTTCATCGTATCAAAGCAGGAACGATCAATCATCTAAAGATCATCAATTTTTGCAAATTTCTCAATTTACTTATTTGATTATCAGTTTTCTCTGCAATTTGTTTTCTTCTGCAAATCAGTGGTGATATCAAACACTCTCAATTAACCTCCAAATCTTTTCTTCTTCATATCAAATATGACCTCGTTAATCACAGTTCGACTAGCTAGATTTGTCGAATTATATGATATGGTAGTTGCAAGTAAATAATTCTCTAAGAGCGAATCATCATCTTGGGTATGTTGAAGGGACAATCTGAAAACCAGTTCAAGAAATTTCATATTCAGAAGGTAATGTGACTATTAACCCTAAATTTGATGAATGGATGAATGTTGATTGTCAACTAGTGAGCTGTTTGAATGCTATTATCTCTCCTACAATTTTTCCCTGAATATTAGGGTTTAGTCATGCATTTGAGATCTCGTCATTAAGTCATTCTCAAATATGGTGTCAACTAGCAGCTTTACTTGTTAAATTCACCAGTGAACTTGTGAATAATAGAGATTATCTAGTGGATTTCACCAAGCACTAACCATTGAGCATAAAAGCTTTTCAAAATACACATAAAGGTAAAAACTTGTGTGAATTTGGGTTATAATAAGTCCCTAAAAAAGTAAAGGTACCAGAATACCCTTATTTTTAAAATTTTGCAATTCACAGTTTGAGATCTGAATTTCACAACTTAAACTGCACAAATAAGAAAATTCGCAAAACTCCCATCCGTTTCACTTATGAAATTCACAAAACCATCTTAAGAAGCCGATAAGTGCATGGAACACATCTATAATAATAACAAGAAATATGCTTGAAAAGTGTAGGAACAGATTAACACAAACAAAGTATATATAAAATTCACAAATCACATTTGCTGCTTTGTTGAATGTTTTGTGAAGTTAACAACATGTTTTGAGAATTTAACAGTTCAACTGATGAAAATAATATTGACAAATGCCTATGAATTTCACAACATCACGTGTAACAAGTCCCTAAAAAAATTAGAGGTAGTAAAATACCCTTATTTTTAAAGTTTTGTAATTCACAGTTTGAGTTGTGAGTTTGAGTTGTGAATTTCACAAAACTATACAAATATCAAAATATTAGAATGTTTCCTTTATCAGTTATTCAATTCTGAAACTGCCGCTAGCTCGGACACAACTAAGGCAAATGTATTGGATAATATGAAGAAGACACTCATAGGTTATACAATATTAATCAAAGCAACATAAATGTATTTATTACATTAAATTGAATCCAATACATTTGCCTCAGTTGTGTCCGCGCTAGTGGCAGTTTCTGAAACTGAGGCAAATGTATTGGATAATATGAAGAAGACATTCATAGGTTATACAATATTAATCAAAGCAACATAAATATATTTATTACATTAAATCAAATCCAATACATTTGCCTCAGTTGTGTCCGCACTAGCGGCAGTTTCAGAATTGAATAACTTATAAGGAAAACGTTATAATCATGTTGTGAAATTCACAACTCACTTGTGAATTTCACAAGCAAATAAAATATATTATAGATTATCTTGTGGATTTCATTAAACATAATCATTAAGCAGAAAAGTTTTCAAAATACACATAAAGGTAAAAACTTGTGTGTATTTGGTTTATAACAAGTCCCTAACAAAGTAGAGCATAACACCTCAAAATATGAAATTCACAACATGATTTGTGAATTTCACAATATGTTCTGAAAAAGGGGAATGGAAGAGAGAGTCACTACTTGATTTGTGAATTTCACAACATGTTCTAAAAAACAAAAATGGAAGAGAGATCAACCACAACATGATTTGTGAATCTGATCACATATTCCAAAAAAAGGGAATGGAACAGAGAGAGAGAGAGAGAGAGAGAGAGAGCCACCACCATCATATCCTAGTAGCCACCACTATACTAATCAGCAGTTCAAAAGCAAAAACAAAATCATACCTGTAAAAAACAAAAATAAAAACAACTGTTCAATTTGTTGTTTGAGGTACTGCTATATATATATATATATATGAATATGCATCGTATGACATATATATAATTAAGGTAGGGGATAAATGCCATAATCAAGGGGGATCAGAATGAAATCTCTAGAACTGTCACGCCCGTCCTGAAAAATCATTGTTTTAAAATGCATAAGTGAATTTCTGAAAATTATTAACGTTGTTTAATAATTTTGATGGAGGTGATTGTGGGTCAACGATGAGTGTCAATCGAGGACACGAAAAGTTGGTGAATCAAGAGGCATTGATATGAATTAAATGGCATTTATGTGTTTAAATGTTATTTGATATATCTGGTATATGTGAATAGTTATTTTACTTGTTTTAGGTATTTTCTGATAGTTTTGATCTTATTTAAGACCATTTTGACTGTTTTAGTGATAATCAATAAGATGCATTGCATAAAAGGTAGGTTATCTAGAAATTCCATAAAATTAGTTTTCAAAACTTAATTACGACGACAAATCGAACTTAGACGAAGTCTTTTATAATTTATAGTTTTCACTCGTGAAGCAAAAAATTAGACATGTAAGACGTTTCGGGGAATAATTAGAAATTTAGAGAACTCGTGAGGTGGTAAACATGATTTTCTAAAATGTTGCCTATATATACTTGCCTAAGATATTTTCAAAACATCTTCAAAATTAACTTTGAGAGCTTAGAAAATTTTGGTGGCTTAGAGCTTCTCAACGCAAATCGACGACCTTTCGTCCTTTTATTTTTCACCAAATTTCATATTTGGATTCCTCGAGGTAAGAGGTGCGTTTTGATAGTCATTAGGCCACATTTGGCTAAGATCTATATAAATTCTAATTTTAGGAATTTGGAGAAAATATGTGTAAACTTGTAGGTTTTGTGTATAATCAGAGATTCAGCGTAGTTTTGGCATTCTAGTACTTTCCTCAAAGTTATCGAACGATTGCTTAAGATATGAATTCTAGACCTATGCTTTATAGGGAATTTACATATTTTAAATATCCGACTTGATATTTTGGATTCGTGCGAAATTCAAATATTAATTAGGACCATTAATTATGCACGTGAAAATGAAATAAAATCACGTATATGCGATTATATGAGAATGCTATGTGTCTACGTGGGTTGAAGGGGGATTTGGTGAAAATTCATCTGGGGTAAGCTCCTCGATGTTTGAGGATTTTGTAGCGACGACTACTGTGCATGGTTTGGGAAAAGGCCTAGCCAGGTCACTGAATGTGTGGAAAGGAGAAGGATTTCCACAGCATTAATTCCATTTACCAGATGAATGCGTATCACTCGCCCTAAAGACTATTTTAGAATTGTACACTCAGCATATAGCTGAGCAGTGGAGCTTTACTCGATTGAAACTGAGACGAAAAAAGGACGAGAAGAGTGAGGTCGATAGGACGACAAAATTGTCCTTGTAAATACTTTTGTTTTGTTTTTTTTTGTTTTCCATTCGAATGTGTAATCTATGTTTTGTGAAACTAAAACTATGTTTTGGAGTAACTTGGGAACCATGAAAAGGTTATGCAATGTTGTAATAAGTAGTAAGAACTACTTCGGTTATGGTTGTAACACATCCAAACGTATGGATTCATGTTTGGAATACTTACGTAGTCAACTTCATGTTTTGAGTGAATGTTGTCAATACTTTTGTAAATCAAGCCAAGTAAGCCTTAGCTTGTTCCGTTATCGTTTCTTTTCATGGATTAGTATGACTCAATGAGGTTCTTGAAATCTTTATATAACTTGTAAAGTTTGGGTTAATGTAAGTATGTTTGCAAGAGTTGCTATGGAGTGAAGGTTGGATGATTTCTAGGTAAGAGTCTGTCAGAGGGTCATTGGACCGGTCGAACTACCCTCTGCCTTGAAGGACTTATGCCCGAGGGTTATTCAGCTGGTCGAAGGGGACCGTTCGACCGGGCGAAATGACCCCTGCATGCTTTCTTTTTCTACCCCTTCTAGAAATTATCTAGATGTTTTCATTGGTTCTTAGGGTGCCTTTGGGACCCTTTCAACATCAACTCATTTCTTTCAAAATGTAATTACGTTTACAAATTTATTCGGATTTTACAACTCGAAGGGTATATTGTTTTCAAAGGAGTTGTATACTCAATGTTGTTTTAAGTTCTTTTCCACTACTATAATCTTTTAATTGAATTGGATGAGCCTTGATGGCATGCCACGTGTCCTATTTCTACCCGTAGCGGGATGGGTCGTGGAAAGAACCATATGCATTCACAGATATAAAAATAAAAACACATGTTGACTCAATCAATGAGACAAAATTTGTTTGGGAAGGTTTTTTCTTATTTTCCAAAGAAACTGTATAATCAAGCTACACAATTAAGAAGAGCATATGGCTACATTAAATCTCCCATTCAATTCAATATCTTAACATGCAAATTATACAAAATAAATACCTGAATGATTTTTGAAATATATATTGCGTATATATATATATATACAGTCAGGCTCCAGAGAGGGCTCCTTCTCTTTATTAAAGAGAGGACTTCTATTTTGGCCATCAGATCCAGTTTTTAAACATGATTCGACGAACAAAATATAAGACTTCTCTTTAATAAAAAAAGGGCACCCTCTCTGAAGAATTTTCGTGTATATATATGTTACATAATGATATGTCCAAAATTATCCAATCATGGAGTCAAGTCGCCACATCATCAGAGGATCCCCAATCACTCCACCGAAGGGGCCTACAATTCCGTGATCCCGAGCTTGCTTGCTACAACCGCTCGGTATGGGGCGCACAGCCCGGGTGCATAGTGCGGTGTTCTGCAAATCCAGCTTGACCAACGAGTTTTTGATCAGTCTTCTAATCCGGTTAGAAGATTGACGGAATGAATATAGTAGTTTCCTAAACCACTTAGGAAACTCCCCTAAATTTATGCAAGATAACTGTAATTAGATTAGGCTTCCTAATCTACAGAACTTACCATGTATAAGGGGTCTCTTGTACCTATAAAAGAGATCGCCTACCCCCCATTAAGGGGGATCGCATTCTGAATCTAGAGAATAGCAGTTTTACACACTCATACTTATATACCCGGTCGGTGTTACTGGTAGGGTCGCTTAACTTGTTGGCTCCCCAGGCCCGCCGGTGATCTGCTAGTGAAGCGTACTGATGCACCCGTGGACGTAGGTCACCTCATTAACGGGACAGAACCACATACAAACTCTTGTGTCCCAATATATCTCTCTGAATTTCTTTTACCAATTTTCGGCATCATCAGTTTGGTGCCGTCTGTGGGAAACGATAAGTTTTTCACCAACAAATTTCTTGACTGATCAACATACCACCGAAGACGGGCAAGAAAAATAGTGCCCCGGCCAATTAGGAGAACTTGCAGCTCGAGCAGCAGGCCGCCTCCATGACCTCCGAGCAAATGACGGTGGCGCTCGCGTAACTTCTGGAAGGCCAGCGGCAAACCCAACAGCAGATTGAAGCGCTATTGGCCTTCCAGGAGAAGTGTCCTCAATCAGAGAACCAGACCGGGAAGTGTGCCCCCAACCGGGAGCCCGCACGAGTCCAGAACCGTACCTACTCTGTGCCGGTATCCCCGAAAGATTGGAAACACGTCCGGGATGGTGACTGTAGCAGAGCACCCAGGCGCACCATGCGGCAAGCTCGAACCAATCCTCGCTGGGTGGAAGATGCTAGAGATATCAATAGACGACACGCCACTTGGAGGGAGGAATCAGGACCAAAGGCTCGAGAATCAGCCAAAGACCCTCTGGTCAGGAGCCGGGGAGATCTTAGGGATATAATTACCCAGAGCCGGAGTCGGGTTCTATCCCCAAGGACGATGCACTTTGAGGAAGAAGCATCATCATCAGACCCGGCGTACCGCTCGAATATGGAAAGGAGAACCCGGCGAGATGTAAAGGCGCAGATCGAGGACTTGCAACAGCAAATCTAAAAAATGAGCCGCAAGCAGCTCCACGATCATACCAATACAGAGACCCAGTCACCCTACACCGCTCGGATCACCGCCTTCCCCATCTTGCGGAAATTCAAACTGCCACATCTCAGCTCTTATGACGGTTCAGGGAGCCCAGTAGATCATGTCCGTACTTACAAGGCTCAAATGGCGCTGGTCACCACGGTCGACGAATTACTGTGCCTGGCCTTCCCTAGCACCCTTAAAGGCCCAGCCGCGCAGTGGTTCCAAGCTCTGAAACCCCAAACGGTTGATGACTTTAACATATTAAGCAAGCTCTTCATCAGCCAGTTTGTGGGGATGCTCGACCGGTCACAACCGAACACCTAGCTGCTTATCGTCAAGCAGCGAAAAGGGGAGTCCCTGAGGGAGTACGTGGACCGTTTCAATCAGAAGAGGCTTCAGATCCACAACCTAAACAAAACGACCACAATCATGGCTTTCTGCTCGGGGGTTCAACATACCAAAGTTGCTGCGTCGTTCCACCGTGACTGACCGACAACCCTGGTGGAACTCTCAGAGAGGGTCGGAAAATACATCGACATGGAGGAGTTTCTGAAGTCCAAGCGCGCCAGCTTTACGGGAAAAGAATCCCCGAAAGCTAAACAGAAACGGGAAGACTCCGAGAAGGGTCTGGGAAAGAAGCCCAGGCCAGTTCAGCAGAGAGGCATTCAGGATCAGGCCCCGATTCCCGGCCAATCCACAAAGTTATGGCCACCGTAGAGATCCAGAGGCTACTCCAGGAGCCCGCCAAGTTGAAAAGCCTGACCGGTAAGAGGAACCAGGACAAGGTCTGCTGCTTCCACAAAGACCATGGGCATGACACAGAGGATTGCTTTAAGCGTAAGATTGCCATTGAGAAGCTGATCGAGCAGGGCCACTTAGCTGAATTCGTGGTGGTAGACAGACGACCTTAGCAAGAAACCTAGGCTCCTGAGCAACCGTGACCCCTCAGGCAAATCAATGTAATCTCTGGAGGCATTTCGGGCGGAGGGGATTCACAGTCGGCCAGGAAGAGGCATGCCCGGGCATCTCGATCGGATGTCTGGCATATCCAATCCACCCACTCTCCCCCAACCAACGTGTTGACGTTCTCAACCGAGGACATGCTAGGCCTGCACTACCCTCATGATGATCCGTTGGCGGTGACACTCTCCATAGCAAACTACGTGATTAAAAGGGTGTTGGTAGATACGGGCAGCTCCTCCAACATCATGTTTGTCTCAACATTTGATCAGCTAGGGATATCTAGGGATCGACTCCGACCAGTGGCCACCCCCCTAGTAGGGTTTAACTGGTCCAACACCCAACCGCTTGGTACCATTGAGCTCCCGGTTCTCATGGGAGCCTACCCTCAGCAGACATCTGTATTGGCGAGCTTTGTGATCGTGGAAGCTCCATCTGCATATAATGTCATCCTTGGGAGGCCAACCCTCAATACAGCCAGGGTATCAACGCACAACCTGGTGGTTAAATTCCCACCCCCCCAAGGGCCCGAGAACCTACACAGAGACCAAGTTGTCGCCTGGAGTTGCTATGTCAGCTCTCTACGCTGGGAGGCCATCGCCGAAACACTGAATGTCCAGGAAATGGTCCCGAGGGATCAGAATGACAGAGTGGGATCGATCGGGGATCTAGAACAAGTGGTGCTATACCCGCAACTCCCCGACCAAACGGTCACTATCGGCACCCTTCTGGAGCCCGGCCTTAGGGAGAATTAATTTAGTTCCTGCGCCAGAGTCAAGATGTGTTTGCTTGGTGTCATGAAGACATGCCCAGGATTAAACCCTAGGTAATGTCTCACCGAATCAATGTCAACCCAGACTCCCGGCCTGTGAAGTAGAAGAGACGGGACATGGCCCCCGAGAGGCAGAAGGCAGTACGCGAGGAGGTCGATAAACTCCTCAAAGCAAAATCTATCCGAGAGGCCCACTATCTTGACTGGTTAGCAAACGTAGTACTGGTTAAGAAAAGCAACGGGAAATGGAGGATGTGTGTGGACTTCACCGATCTGAACAAAGCCTGCCCCAAGGATTGCTATCCACTGCCCAAGATAGATCTCCTCGTGGACTCCACAGCCGATCATTCGCTCCTCTCGTTCATGGACACCTACTTCGGGTACAATCAGATTAGCATGTACCCTGGGGACGAAGAGCAAATCTCGTTTATCACGGATCAGGGTACCTACTGCTACAAAGTCATGCCGTTCGGCCTCAAAAATGCCGGGGCAACCTATCAGCGCCTGGTCAATCACATATTTAAGGACTTGATCGGGAAATCCAAGGAGGTCTACGTTGACGATCTACTGGTTAAAAGCCAAGACGAGTTTGGCCATCTTGGGCATTTAGCCGGGGCCTTCAGCATTTTGAGAAAGTACGGGATGAGGTTGAACCCGGCCAAGTGCACATTTGGCGTCTCGTCCGAGAAGTTTCTTGGGCACCTAGTCAACATGCGGGGGATTGAGGCGAACCCCGAAAAAATTCAAGCCATCATAACCATGCGATCACCCAGGTCAACCAAAGAAGTATAGAGTTTGGCCTGGCGGGTGGCCACACTAAACAGATTCGTGTCCCGAGCTACCGACTGGTGTCTGCCATTCTTCAAGATCCTTCGTAAGGCTTTTCAATGGTCAAAAGAGTGCGATGAAGCGTTCTAGGAACTCAAGAAGTACTTATCATCGTCCCCCTCTACTCTCAACACCCGCGCTAGGGGATGAATTATTCTTATACTTGGCAGTGTCACCCTCGGCGATCACCTCGAAACTCATTCGAGAATAGCACGAGATACAATTCCTAGTCTATTACACAAGCTGAGCACTTCAAGACGCAAAAAGTAGATACTCCCGCATTGAAACACTAGCCTTCGTCCTCATCACTTTAGCTCGGAGACTTCGCCCGTATTTCCAGGCCCATGTTATCGTGGTCCTTACGGATCAGCCCCTCCGTAAGATCTTGAGTAAGCCTGAAACGTCCAGAAGGCTCGTCAAATGGGCCTTGGAGTTAGAGGAATTTGAAGTGGTCTACAGACCCCGCACAATGATCAAGGGACAAGCAATGGCAGACTTCATTGTTGAATTCACATACCAAGAATACCGAGTTGAAGATCCCACCCCACCGACCTTACCGCCCAGCCTACAATCAGATATCCTGACCTGGGAACTTTATGTGGATGGTTCTTCCAACAAACAGGGCAGCGGAGTAGGGATCATCTTAACCACGCCCGATGGGATCTAGCTCGATATGCGCTCAGGTTCGGATTCAAAGCCCCCAATAACGAGGCCGAGTACGAAGCCTTGTTGGTCGGATTACAAATGGCAACCTCAATGGACGCACTACAAATTCAAGGGTACAGCGACTCTCAGCTCGTGGTAAATCAAGTCAATCAAGAGTATGAGGCTCGAGAGTATAACATGGTAGCTTATCTAACCCTTGTCCGAGCAGTTTCAAAGAAACTTCAGGGGTTCTCTGTCACGCAGATACCTAGGGAGGAAAACACTAGGGCCGACCTGTTAGCCCGCCTTGCTTCATCTTCTGAGTCAGACTTACCCGAGCCAAGTGTGTTCAACTCGGAATGCATGGAGGTCGAACCGGCCACCCTAGAACCTAGCTGGATGGAACCAATCATGGCATTTCTGGCAACAAGCGCATAACCAGACGAAAGGAATAAGCCTGTTGGGTTAAATACCGAGCGGCAAGGTACCACATCATTGATGGTATCCTTTACCAAAGGGGATTTTCTATACTGTACCTCCGCTGCGTCTACCCTGCACAGGTCCAAGCAATACTGTACGAAATCCATGAAGGGGTGTGCGGGAACCACATCGGAGGCCGGGGACTCTCACGTAAAGCCCTGTTGCAAGGTTACTATTGGCCGACCATGGCCAAAGACTCTTAAGAATACATCAAGAGGTGTGACACGTGCCAAAGATTTTCTCCCATGATCAACCATCCGGGAGAACTTCAGACGCCAATCTCAGCCCCTGGCCATTCACTCAGTGGGGCATTGACATTGTCAGTCCCCTACCAACGGGAAAGGGACAAGTCAAGTTCGTTGTGATTGTCGTGGATTACTTCACCAAGTGGGCGGAGGACGAGCCCTTGGCAATAATCACCCGAGAAGAAAATGGAAAACTTCATGGAGAGGAACATCCTCAGCAGGTTCGGCATCCCCTGGGTTCTGGTTAGTGACAACGGTAGGCAATTTGACACTCCGGTATTTAGGTAGTTCTGCTCGGGCTACGGGATATCCACTCACTACTCATCCCCCGAGCACCCCCAGGCCAATAGGCAAACTGAGGTGACCAACCAGACTATTCTTCAGTCAATTAAAACAAGGCTTGAAGACGTCAAAGGACTATGGGCAGAGGAACTACCAACCCTCATGTGGGCCTACCGCACAACTCCCCGGGAGGCAACAGGCGAAATACCTTTCTCACTCACCTACGGCTTTGAGGCGGTGGTCCTCACAGAGCTCGGGTTGCCCTCTTACCGGGTGGCAAATTTCGGCGATCAAAGCAACAAAGAGGCCCTCAGAACCGAACTTGACTTGGTAGAAGAAAAAAGAGACCGAGCCTATCTAAAGGTGGTAGCGTAAAACAAAGAGTCTCCCAGTACTATAACAGTAAGGTCAAGCATCGGGGTTTCCAAGTGGGAGACCTCATCCTAAAGGTGGTAAACCAGTCTACCAAAGTCCCGAGCCACGGGAAGCTAGGGCCAAACTGGGAAGGACCGTATATACTCATAAGGGTCAACTGACCGGGCACCTACTGGTTACAAACTTTAGACGGGCATGAGCTCTCTCACCCATGGAACATACAACACCTCCGCAAATACTTTCAGTAGTGCTCGGGAACGAGTGGGTTAGCACTGGCTAGGATTATTTGTAGCTCTACTCGAGCAATCACTGTAAATTTCTCAATAAAGTAAAGGTTTTCTATTTTACTTAGTGAAATTATTCCTAATAGTGTTCCGTGCAAAATTGCAAGACCTCAAGCCTAACCCTGAAGCTCCTCCAAAGACCTCGGGATTATACCCGAGGCATAAAAGACCTTGGCCCAAAACCAAGGCACAAAAAGACCTCGGGGCTATACCCGAGGAATAAAAGACCTTGGCCAAACACCAAGGCGCAAAGAGACCTCGGGCCTAACCCCGAGGCACAGGCTTCGCCTAGGTCCAACCGACGATGGGGGCAAACCCCCTAGGTGGCTGATGATGGCAAGCCTCAAAAGACCTTGCGACCACCCATGTTCTAGGTCAGTTTCCTATGGTCCCTCACTTCTACACTCCCACCTTAGCAAAATGCTTGGGGGGCAGGGGGATACCAGACCAAAATAGGAAATCACACCGGTCATTAATAGGGCTAGGAATCCTAATGTTCTAAGTACCTACAATGATCAGAGAAAAATCGTTCGGACAGTAAAATAGGGCAAACTCCTAAAGTAGACGGGGCGGGACCTTTAAAATGGGTCAAGAAGACCAAGAATTCTACTGGTTACGGTCTTAAACCATTTGCTAAGGCAAGGAGTTAGATCGGTCAAATCCGATCGGGAATTAGCAAGAAACAATAAACAATTAATGGAAAAGTTGGTCTCAAGGACCTTTTCATTAATTAAAAATGATTTGTACAGGGCCTGGGGGGCAGTTGTAGAAGCCTCCCAAAAAACAAAACTACAAGACAAAAAGAAAATAGGTCAGGGACCTTAGTCATCCACCTCGACCACATCCTCAGTCTCCCCTGCCCCTTCTTCTAGGGCAGCTCCATCTCCAGTTCCCAAGCCCCCGCCCGGGGTAGGCTCAACAGCTCCAGCTCCAGCACCAGCAATAGGATCCTCACCAGCTATAGGAGCGACGTCCCAGTAGTCCGAATCAATCCCCTTGTAGGACGAGATGTCCCACTTGGGGTGATCCCAGGCAACCCGCCGTTTCAGATCCTCGTAGCCCTGGAAGAAGTCGTCATCAAATGCCTCTTTCGTGGCCCCGACGGCTGTCACCTCAACTGCGGCCATTGCTCGGGCCTCAGCCGCCACTGTGAGGGCTCAGAAAGCTTCTAAATCAGCCTGAGCAGCTGCCAGATCTACTTGGGCTGCACCCAAGCTCAAGGCCAAGGCCTTGGTCTTGTCCTTCTCGATGTCTAGGGCAGTCTTCCCAGCCTCTGATTCCACCCGTTCCTTTGACAAGGCATCTTCGGCGGTGCTGGCCCTCCCGGCCATAGAAGACAGGAGAGACTCGGACCCGGCGGCCATGCAGCCAACCTGTGATGAAAGGAAGAAGACTGGTCAGTCAACAAGGTAAATAACAAAAAAAAAAGGGAGAACAACCGTGCAGGAGGCGAAGAAGCTCACCAGATGAGAAAGGCTGTAAATCCATCCCTGAAAGTCTTCGGGAGACAGGCCTACGCATGTCTCCACCTGGCTAGGGATTAGGGCGGACTTCACCCTTTCCCTAACCTCAACAGGTCCCCCTATTAGCAAGGCGGAGGGTGCGTCCGTCCGGTGTCCTGTCTCCCCTACCACCACCACTCAGGGAGCTAACGCCCCCACGGGTTTCGGCCGGTTTTCAGTCCCGTGTCGGATCCGCCGGAGGGGACGCTCGCTACCGAGGCATCAGCGGCGGGCCTTTTTCCCTATGCCACCACCAATCAGACGGTGGCAGCAGCAGCAGCAGTGGCCTGCCTAGCCCTCAGCTGCTCTAGATCCCTCTTGGGGGCCATTTCTGCAGAAAAGAAAATTACCCATTCAGAAAATGGAGGAGGCAGCAAAAGAAAAATGTGGAACAGAAATACAGGAAACCCAAACACTCACCAGGAATGATTGGAGAAAAGGTGGGAGCTTGGATGGGTTCCTCTGGAGAGTAGGATTGGATGAAATCGCCCGTCTGGGAAAACACGTTCCAAATGTTGGTAGGCAGCTCCACCAAACCTAAGACCCTGGCCTGGCACTCCCTGGGGATCTCTGGAGGGTTGGTTGACCCAGCTGCAACCAAAAACATAAAAACAGTTAGTAGATTTACAACCTTCTAAGATAAAGGAAAGCAAAAAGAGGAATATCGGGCAGTCATACCCCTCAATTCCCCCGCCCAGGAAGTCCTTAGCTGGGTTCCCGGGGTCGGGTCAGAAAGACCAAGGGTGGACACCTGGAAGAACTTGCTCTTCCACCCCTTGTTATTGCTCGGGCAGTTGACAATGATTTTTCTACCCTGCCAGGCTGCGAAAGAGAAGAACCCGATTTCCCGGTGTACTGGGAACGGACGACGCGCCCATAAGAACTCTTGAAGGGTGAGTTCGTACCCGAAGGCTTGGGGCCAAAGGGAGATTGACCCCATTAAGAACCTCCACCCATTGGGAGCTAACTGTCCGGGAGCAATCCCGAGGTAAATCAAGACATCCCGGGCGACTGGGTGAAGCGAAAGGTGGAGGCCAGCCATCAATGCATCCTCAAACAGGGTGACGAAGCCTGGCTGGTAGAGGTGCACTCCACCGGGGTTAACGGCTAAAGAATAATCATAAGGAAGAGAATACATCTCCCTAATGCGCACGAGATCTTGGGAGCGCAGGATAGAGGAGGTAGACTCGCAGGAGAACACCACCTTGGGGTTAGGTCTCCCCAGTGGCTCATCACTCGCGCCTCGGGAAACGGAGGCAACGAGGGCCTCCTGGTCAGACTCACTATCGGATCCACGAACGGGAATCCTGCCCTCACTCTGGTGGTCAGATGGGGAAGCGGAAGGTGGATCCAAGCTAATATCAAGCGTTCCTGACCGGGACATCTCGTTCTCTGATCGGGAAGCAGAATTGAAGTTAGAATGCTCCATCTCTGGTACTCCTATGGTAGGGTGAGGAAGTAGGTTACGGCCTAAGTATGGGTCAGAGACCCCGAGCTTGATATACAAAGGGGGCAGGGTCACAAACCGAAAGGGCAAAGAGTAAAGGGTCCTCAACACTAGGTGGCACTCTCTCAAGACTACTCCGGGGACACCCGCTCGGTTCAAGTGGCCTAAGGTACCTCCTAACCTAAAAAAAGAATAGAACCTAAGGAGGAAAAAATCCCACTCCCACTCGAATGCTAAGGGGTTCGCTCCCTCCAGCCTCGTTTCGAAAAGAAAAAGAGAAGAGGAAAGAAGGAACTTGGAGGGAAAAGAAACTTACAAAAATCAACGCAAAAAAGGGCTCGAAAATCCTGACCGGGGACTTTTTGCTCTCAAACTGCTCGGGAATATATGTCTTGGCAGTAGGAATTCAAGAAATGGACAAGTGTTCCTTATATAAGGGGCACGGACGTCCAAGATCAAAGCAGATCCAACGGTTTAGGCACTTTCCCGCTGAAACTGCCTGACAGCTATCACCTCGGGCACGTGAAGCGTTGCCTCAAAAGGCATGCACATTAAATGCTTGATGAGACGGTTCGGGTATCACGCAACTGCTCAGTTACTTTCAGACCAGCCTCGCTGGATTCTAATTAGGCCAAGGAGCAATTGACACATGGTAGATGCCAACCATGGTCCCGCAGGGTCACCGCTCGGTCTGGACCCGACTGATTGACGCGACCGGTATGATCCGGGGTAGATATCCAACCTCTTTACCAGACAGTCCCCCGGGGCGGTACTAATTTTTGAATCTTATCCGATGAGGCCTCGCCTCAGCTCCGAAAATGGGGGCAGCTAATATGTCCAAAATTATCCGGTCATGGAGTCAAGTCGCCACATCACCAGAGGATCCCCGATCACTCCGTTGAAGGCGCCTACAATTCTGTGATCCCGAGCTTGCTTGCTACAACCGCTTGGTATGGGGCCCACAGCCCGAGCGCATAGTGCGGCGTTCCGCGAATCCAGCTTGACCAACAAGTTTTTGATCAGTCCCCTAATCCGGTTAGAAGATTGACGAAATGAATATAGTAGTTTCCTAAACCACTTAGGAAACTCCCCTAAATTTATGCAAGACAACTATAATCAGATTAGGCTTCCTAATATGCAGAACATACCATGTATAGGGGGTCTCTTGTGCCTATAAAAGAGATCGCCTACCCCCATTAAGGGGGATCACATTCTGAATCTAGAGAATAGCAGTTTTACACACTCATACGCATATACCCGGTCGGTGTTACTAGTAGGGTCACTTAACTTGTTGGCTTCCCAGGCCCGCCGGTGATCTGCTAGTGAAGCACACTGACGCACCCGTGGACGTAGGTCACCTCATTAATGGGACCGAACCACATACAAACTCTTGTGTCCCAATATCTCTCTTTGAATTTCTTTTACCAATTTTTGGCATCATCACATAATGTATCTAACCATGATTAGGTATACTAACTATGATTTTAGGAATCTTGTACAAAAATAGAATATTGAGTGTCATTTTCCATAAAGTACATAAATGAGGAATTTAATGACAATTTTCTAAAATAAAAATACACTCATTACTCTTAATTTTATGCCACTACTTACCCTGTTCACTAGATGATTTTCTTTAAAACTAGTAGGGCCCACTCACAAAGTGAGTCTGAGAGGAAAAAAAAAACTTGAAGAAAGTGAACATTATGACAATTTTGTCCTTTTATGTGAATTTTTTTTGGGTTAAATACACTTACACCTCCTATGGTTTGGCCGATTTGTACTTAACCCCCTTTGGTTTAAATTTTGGAACTAATACCCCTTGTAGTTTGGACTAAAGTGCAACCGTTAAATTTGCTAATGGAGCAAGTTGAAATGACCAAATTACCCCCAAGTCTTCATAACAACGTTAAGAGCAAAATTTGTATACTTCAATTCGTTTAAGGAGAAACATATGATTTTGAATTGGATGAGAAAGAATCCTTGACATTTTTTAGGATTTTCTTGGTATTGGTCATGTGCTTGATCCAAAGAAAATGATTTATGACTTATTCTACTTTTACTATGACTTTCAAGGACAAAAGAGTCATTTTTCCCTTCAGATTAGGGCTCTCAAATATCAAACTATTATTTTGGATGAAAAAAGTTACGGTTGCACTTTAGTTCGAACCACAAAGGGGGTATTAATGCCAAAATTTAATGCACAGGATGATAAGTGCAAATCGACCAAATCAAAAGGGGTATAAGTGTATTTAACTCTCTCTCTCTCTTTTTTTTTAAGTATACCCTACTGGTATTTGGGTAATACTTGGGACACAACCTAAAAGATGTGTCTATTTCTCTCATGTGTCACTGTGAGGTCTAGTGACATCACAGGAGAGATATAGACAAATCTTTTAAATTTTGTGCCAAAAATTATGTATTTAGATGTGTTCCAATCTTTACTCTTAATATTTCTATAAATATATTTTTGGGTTAATTAGTATTATATCCCTCTATTATAGGCTTTTTTGGCAATAGGACCCTCGGTTAATACATTTTTGGATGAAGTCCCTTTCATATTTTCAGTCCCAAACTACCCCTAGGACCACTTGCGCAGGAGAAATAGTTGGGTCTTCATCACACCATTTATTGCAACAGTAACCCCTTCCAAAACCATTTCTTACCCAAATTTCTCCCTAAAATTCTGCTTTTTACAAATGGAAGTTTCATAATCTATCATAATCAAGATGTCAATATTGCTGAATTTCTTTGTATGAGTTTCTACCCCATTTCAAAATTGTGATGTATTAGAAATTCAATCTTGTTTTCTAAACCTTTTCTTCTTCCTAAATCACGTCCCTCGACCAGCCCCTGGTGGTCTACACCTTTTCTTCTTCCTAATTTTGTTTCTCTTTTCTTCTTTTCTAGGAAAAATTACACTACTATGCAGTACCTCACCCACCTTCTTCCAAAATTGTTACACAATTAGCATTGTATTGCTGTTTTCCCACAAAGAAAGATGTTAAATGGCTCGAACAGAAGATGGGAGGATTGGAGAAGATGATGAGAGAGAAAGAGGAGGGTTATTTGGGTCTAGGGGAAGAGAAGAGAGAGGCCATAAGACAGCTTTTTGTATGGATTGATTATCACCGAAGTCGCTGTGAATATCTCAAAGAAGTGCTATCTAAGATGGGTCCTAGAAGGCAGATTAGAGCATAAAACTAGGTTCCATATCATTTTTCTTCCATTATGTCCATTCTGTTTCTTTTCTTCATTTTTTTAGCGGCTTTTAGCATTTTTTATTATTTCATTTGTAAAAGTAAGGCTTGTCAGCAACATATTTTTAGTTGACCTTATCAGGTAGTAATTGACATTGTTTGTGTGCGTGTGTTAGTTCACATTATCATCACTTTTGGTTATGAATCATTCTTGCATATGGATATTGAGTTTTCGTAAATACACACACCTATAGTGAAAATCACATAACAATCCGATTGTTGTTAAATACCACAATACTTTTTTTGTGCCCTCATTTCTTTTGGGTTGTGAATTTCACAGTATAATTCCACAAGATCATCAATTTGGGCTATTACTTCTAATTGTGAATTTTACATTTTCATCAGTTTGGGTTGTGAATTTTAGTTGTTATTGGGTTGTGAAATTCACTGGTCAACTCCACATAATCACCAGTTTGACTATCCCATGCAATTACTTTTAGTTATGAATTGTTATTGCCATGTAGTTAAATAACGATTTTTTTAGTGAAATTCCCAAATTTACAATCAAGTCTCTGTGTATGTATGGGCTGGTTTAAATGAATTAACTGTCATGTAAATTCAATAAGTGATTTTCACAAAGCTTATAGTGAAATTCACAGTTCATCTTCTGTGTGAAATTCACACTTCCCACAAGATCAACGTGCACTCTAAGTCTACCACATTTACTTGTGAAATTCTCAAATAGATTGTATGATATATAAGAACCTAACTATATTTTGTGAAATTCTCAAAATTATGCATATCTGCTGATCAAAAACAAAAATTCATACATGTCAAATTTGGGAGATGGAAGTTTCCAATAGAGAATCCTGATGGCTAACGAATTGATAAGAGTATAGATGTCACACTATTTTATGGCTAATTCTATGATCTATTCACTATTGATTGCAAATTTAATCAAAATATATGTGAGATATGGTGATTGCATGTAGCAATTTAATGTGATATTTAATTCTAATTTGCAATGCATAAATCACGCAATAATGAGTCAATGTGGATATCTGTATTTCATCTCCCATTAAATCCAATATCCCAACATGGAAGTTACATAATAATTTCAGATATAAAGGTGAGGGTTATTTTGGTTATATAAAAATCTTTAATCATGGTTAAGATATCTTAACTAGGATCTTAGGGATCTTATCTTAAATAAGTAAATAGGGCGAACTTTATCCATGAAACTATAGCACCAAGGGATTTATTGGCAATTTGCTATATATTTTTTAAGTTATTTATAGTACACCTAGTTTTGGCTTACTACTATAGTAGTATATAGGGTAGATGCGAGTTAAGGGACAATGATTAGACAGACAGCTACCCTTCCGCGTAACTTTTTGAACAAGAGATGTGAATGAATTTTCAAAGGGTTTTGTTAATGTGTACTCTTGAGACACATGTTAAAGTTTCAAAAGTAGAAATAAATAAGGAGTATATAGTGGATATTAGTGTCTAGGGTGGATTTCAATATTTGTCAAGGAGTACATAGTGGATATTAGTGTCCAGGGTGGATTTCAGTATTTGTCTCCCTCATTTATTTTCACTTTTGGAATCTTAACATATGCCTTGAGGGTACATATTAACAAAACCCTTTTTCAAATCCTCACTAAATCATGCACATTGCTGTTATAAAAGTAATCATAATGTTATGGAATACTCCTACCCTCTTCATTTATTGGCTAATGCATTGAAATCTAATATTAAATAAGAATTAATTAATGGTGTAAAGTACTGAACCTTACTGTATTAGCCAATAAAATAGAAGGGTGAACAAAATGATAAATAATTTTGAAGTGAGGAAAACTGCACTCAATAATCTCAATGTTATGCCACTGAAACTCAAATTTAAAATTAAGATATTTTAGCGGTTGTACATGCTTAGATAGTGGCTAATGTTACTATATCATATATATAGTTGCATATAATACAACTATTAAAGTGTGGCTGGCAATAAAGGCACCTTCATTTTTTAATTAGGGTACCTTAATTTAAGTTTTAAAAAATCAGCTTTTTTACATTTTACTTTAATTAGTAAGGGCACCTCACTTATTTTACTATATATTATAGGCATAATTATATTTTTACACCCTCTTAGTTTACCCTTTATGTCAATTTGATCCCTGTAGTTTAGTCATTCTATCCCTATAGTTTCATAAGCGTGTCATTTTAGTCCCTCAAATACTTTTTGTGACAAATTTTTTACTTTTAGTGACAAGATTGTTCATCACTAAAGGACTTATTTGAACTTATTTGACACACTTATAAAATTACAGGGACTAAGTGACACTTTTTTAATTACAAGGATCAAACTACAGGAACAAGCAAAACACATATAATTAGGTATTACTACGTAAATATTTTTCATAAATATTTTAAAATTAAAAGATATTCAAAGAATAATAATAATAATAATAATAATAATAATAATAAAAAAAAAATAATTTGGTACTTGCAACAATGTTACTTGCAATCATAGAGTTTTATAAGAGCTGAACTTATTAGTAATCCTTTTTTCAGTACAAGACGCTCTGTAGTTTCTATGGCTTCGTCACTTGATATCTGGATATCATAAGACCATTAGATTATACAAAAGGAAAAAACGATGTGGCTGCTAAATTGTGACATGTATAAATCTGGAATAAATACTACCCATGCCAAACACACATTTCACCGTGAAGTGTAATAAATTGATGATGCAAAGAAATAACCTCGAAACCTGATATGAGCAACTTCATATTATTATATAAATTATGCTCAGGAGGATCATGTGACACCTATCGAGAAGAGAGAAGAATCACAATTAGTGAAAATCAAAAAACTTAAAAGAGAAAAAGTCAAATCGAAGAAGACGGTGAATACAGATTAAGGGGTACGTTTAACAAAACTGAAAATTAAGTACTGAATTAAGTGCTGAATTGAAGTACTGAATATTTTAAGTGATTTGTATTTGTATTACTGAAAATAGTATTTCAAGAACTAAAATAGACTGCATTCAGTGATAAAAAAATTTCACTTAATATTTTCAGTGGATTTTTGACTACTTTTTCAATTAAATAGTACATTATCAAACGCACTAAAAAAAAAATTAAGTGCTGAAAATTTTCATTTTCACCACCTAATTGGATTATCAAACATACCCTAAGAGTTAATAGAGAAAGAAATCAAAAGTAGCCAAGGATTTAGAAATAAACAAAAGGAGAGATACAAAGAGATAATATATAATAAAATAAGTTAGGTGCCCTTACTAATTAAAGTATAAGGTAAAAAACTGATTTTTTTAACTTAAATTTAGGTGCCCTAATTAAAAAATGAAAATACATTTATTGCAAGCCTTAAAGTATTTGAAAATTAAATTTAGAATTTCAATTTAGAAAACATACATAACATTACTATATAAATATAAGGTACTTTTGGACGAGTAATATTATGCTTCTCAAATTTAAATATCAAATTTAAATAAATATTTAATATAATAGAGATACCACGCTAATGCTTAAACAATTGTACGATACATTATGACAGTGGTTAATAGTACTACTATATATCAAAGCATGCATGGACAATTATTAAAGTATTTAAAACTAATTTTGAGATTCTAAATTTAGAAAGTAAAACATTACAATACATCCATAATTGGTGCACTTGATCCACTAACAAAGCATGCAATCATCTAATCAACTCTCTATACTAAAAGCATAACATAATTATTAGTTTTGGATGGTGTGGGCCGGTGGGGATTACAAAATTCATCACCTAGTATACATCATTAATTATGATGTTGCATGATAAGGTTGGGCAGTTGGGCCCAATCCAGTATTCAAAGAAATTAGATGAAGCAAGCGTTTTAATTTTCTCTCTCCTCCAACGAACTTTTTTTTTGGTTACTTAGGGTCTGTTTGGTTGTCCCTCAAATTGAATGATTCCATTCAAATTTTGTATAAAAGTTAAAGGCAAAATTCATCACCATGAATGAATCTATTTACAAATATGAGAGATTTCACCATATTTCTTCTTATGAGGCAATTTGTTCATTTTTCTAGAATGCCAAAATTCATAATTGCAAGCATTATTTTTTAGACGAGCATCCGTTTTCTAAATGAAATAATTCAAGCTCTTCATCTTATTATATAAAACTGTGTACGTAAACATGAATGAAATTACTTCATTCAAGAACAACCAAACATGCCCTTAAAGTATGGAAATGTCAAGTGAACGTATAAATATAGATTAAGAAATAGGGTCAAGTGCACTTTGATATTCTCTACTATCTAAAATTTTGAGGCCGCTATTGTAAAATGTGTTATTGAAAATTCTCAAATTTGTTGATAAAATAAATAAATAAAATTCTCAAGTTTTAAGTCAATTTTGGTATTAGGACATCCGAAGATGAATCAAAATGAGGACATTTACTCGATCAGTCATCATATCTGTTAACTATTATTTTCAATGTAATTTATTTATAACTGAAGGACCTTTAAAGAAATAATTTTTAACTAATGACTCCAAAATTAAAATTTAGAGAAAGTAGATGGCACTGGAGGTAGTGCATTGGAAAGCATAGTCGAGAGACTCACTTGGCTTATGCTTTCATCTTGCTAATCAAGTTGGGAATATTCAACTATATCAAAATTATGCATAGCTTATAGGCTATGCATAGTATAGTAATAATATACCTTATTTTTTTCCTTTCTTTTTTTTTGGGGGGGGGGGGGGGGGGGGGTTTTGTGTGTGTGTTATCAACAGATAATACTGAGAAAACAAAGAAACAATTGTTCAAAAAATAAAAAACAGCAACAATACACTATAATTCGACAACTTACTTAAAAACACAATTTGAAGAAGGAAAATGTTTGGCGCACACTTTTTGACACACTATGCTTTAAATACATGTACCTTGTGCTGTTTGAATTTTTTTTTACACTTTTCTATGCACCACTTACACAACACAGTGTACATACGTTCAAAGCTGGGTGTCAAAAAGTATGTGTGTAGCACTACTCTTTGAATGATCTACAGTAAACGAAATATATGTACATAAAATAGCAAACATTTTATATCTTATTATAAAATACTTGGAATGGAAATAAGTTGCTACTATTACTCATTGGACTGATATTAATTCCTTTCTTGTTAAGAGCTACAAAAATTAGAAATTCTCTCAAACTTTTGCACATAGTGGTAAAGTTCAGAGAGAGGGAAGGGAAACATATACTATAAGTTGCTTTTGAGAAATGAAAGGTACGTATGGTATGTGAAATTGTTAATAGTTTGGGAAGTCTGGAGTTGCTGTGGAGAGGGAAATATTGATATGATCGCATTCACTTAATACACAGTTTTTCAATTATTTATTTATTGAGCACTACTACACCCACACACTTTTATACACTTTTTAACACATAGCTTTAAATGTATGTACCCTGTGTTGTGTGAGTGGTGCACAGAAAAGAGTGAAAAATTCAAACAGCACAAGGTACATGCATTTAAGGCATAATGTGTCAAAAAGTATGTAAAAAGTGTGTATACTTAGTATTATTGATATTTTTGACTTGCTTAACTTAAGTAAAGAGTAGAGCTAGGACTTTTGAGTTTCCAAGGATAAAAGAATATATGAAGGGAAAAAAAAAGGAGAAAATTCCTAATGGCTTAATGGGGACCTTAATTTAGATATAGATTTTACAGTTTCTTCCAAATTCATCATTCTGAGATATCAATCTAGGCCAAAATTTTCCACCGTTAGCTGGTATGAAACTAAATTTAGAGCCTGTATGGTACCATTTTACACTTTTCAGTTTTCTAAATTCTAAAAAACAACGATTGAAAATTGAAAATCACTTTTTTTAATTTGGGGCCTAATTTCATTATCGTTTCCAAAACAAATACAGAAAAGAAAAACGAAAACGATTACCAAACAAGTTTATTGGTTTTTGTTTAAGAAAAGGTATAAAAAAAAAATAATAAAAAAAAAAAGAAGAAGAAGAAAGAAAAAGAAAGAAAAATGAAAAACAATTACAAAAAACGTCATGAGTTAAAATCGAGAAATTTATTCTATGGTCAGGGTCACACGGTGGTTCCGGCTAGCAGAGGCTGCCGTGTGGTCAAGTGTAGATTTTTGTCTCTCATAGGGACCACCACATGACCTATAATTCCAGAACATACGATAATTTCTCGTTAAATTGGGTACGTGAGTCAAAAGTAACACTTTGGAAGGAATCAAAGTAGTAAAGCTGGAATGGATGTTGAGTTTGCATCTATTGCACAACAAAAGCAATTGGAAAAACTGTGATAATGCTTATAGAGTGAAAGGACCTTATAGCTCTTTCACACTTACAGAATCTCAACATAGGCTTATAATTTCAATACGGCTAACCATTCTCATCTCTTTCCTTTTTTTCCTTTTTTTTTTTCTTTTCTTTTTTTTTTTTTTTTGGCTAAAAGGGCAAATGCATTAACCTAAAAACAAAAGTACAAACAAAACCTAGTCATAAAGTGACTATCCTCAAACACAAGAAGATGAAGGTCGCCAAATGAACTAAGGCCAAACATTACAAAGAAAACACAAACAACTAAAGTAGCAACAAAAACAACAACAAAAGAAACAAGTGCAAAAACAAAAGATGCAATAGTAAAGGAAGCATAAGTGGCCAAAGAGATCATTTTGAAAGCTGCACGAGAATTCAACACCGCGCCATAGAGACAGTTGCGAGATTAGATCTGGAATCCAGGGCAACTTCAATCTTGTCGATGATAGAAACCGCCCACAGAAAGAAGATGGCAAAAAGCCAAGCCCAAAAAGGTAAAGAAGCTTCACCAAAGGGAGCAACCAAAGTTGCTAGCAAATCTTTTATAGTAGTAAAAACTACAATATGAAAAGAAACAATGCACAAGGAAAGAGCACCAAAGCCACCAATCATACCCAATGACGACCAAAATGTTAATCTACTGTTTCAAAACTACTCTAGTCAAGCTTTTAGCATCTTGAACTCAAAGGATTGCACAAATAAGGGGACAAAAAATCCTACAAGAACTAGAAAAAAGGCCCCAAAACTTCTCAAATGGGAAAGAAAAACTTCACAAAGAAGTGGAAACCTTCATTATGGAAGGAGAAAGGGGAAAGAGCAGAGGAGAAATGAGGGGGGAGAGGTTGGTGAAGCAGGGCATGAGGAAGAAGATGAAGACGGGCGGTGGCTCACAAAGGTGTTAGGTCAAAATTAAACACTTCTCTATCTCTAGTTTTCTAGAGAGAGAAGCTCTCTAGGGGCCGGGGCATTTCGTGTGGCCGTGAAGTTTTCTCTCATCTCTTTCATTTTGCCTCTTTCTATTACAAAATAGAAAGAAGCTTTGTTCGGTACGGATGTATTTAGAGAATAAAAATAAAAATAAAAATAAAAATTCAAAGGAAAACTCATTTCGCTAGTGTTTTCCTCTACTTAAAAAAATAATATGTAGAGTACGTACATATTGGAAATCTAGAAATGAGGAAGGTAATTGACACGTAAAATTTAAAAGTTTTGATTAAATTTCTTTTTAAATCTTATTTTCTTTTACTTCTTGATTTTCTTAGCAATTCAGGAAAAAAAAAATATTCTGATTTTTTTTCTCTCACTAAATATTCACAAAACAGACCGTGCTAATTAAAAGTGGTCACAGATAAGCAACATCCATGCACTATAACAATTTATGAAATTCTAAAGCTAGTACAATCATACCCCATTATGTGATGCATCCGATGCTTTGTATTCACTACTCATCCTAGAAGCCTTAAAAGTGGCCAATCCCTTACTCCTCTAAATTCCTTTCAATCAAAGACAGCAGCAATTATTTCATACCATAAAGGCGTAAAAGGACAAAAACATGTTGGACCCACTAAGTGTAAAAGAACATTTGAACCTTCTAAATCCCTGACCTTTTCTCAGCAGCTCTAGAATTTGGCTTTTTTTTTTTTTTTTTGGTCAGAAAAATTGCTTGTTCACTATTGATTGATCTTATGGGTAACAGAATATACACCGTCCAGGTCATCCCTTACTGTACCTTCTTCACAAAAGTAAACAATCATTATCAGAGAAAATCTAGGCTATTCAAACTTATGCCCTAGTACTTTGAAGAGCTATTTTTTATTTTTTTGTTGCAAAAATTGAATGCATCTTCAAAAGATTCTTAAAAACTAATTTTTTTTTTTTTGGTACGATTGAGTCTCCTACATTTTGTTAAAGTAGTACCTGATGGTGCCGGATTGTGTTAAACATATCGGCTATTGTTTTCAAAGTGAGATAAATGCACAAAGAAAAAGAGACAATATTTGTATATGAGTCGGCGCTGTTACTAAAGCAGCCTAAGTCCACGTATGCTTGTGTCTCAGTGTTTTCACTAGATAGAAAATTGTTTACAGAGATAGATGTTGGAGATCTTAATGACCCAACAATAGAACTGAAAATATTAAGGGCCTACCTTATACGGCTGCTTCTAGTATTCTGAGGGAAACTTTGGCTGACTAGGGTTTCGTTATCTTGCTGGGAGAGATCAAAAACCGGCTATAAGGCTCTAGGGTTAAGGATGTGATTTTTTTATCCTTGTAGAAGGAGAGGAAAACCCTTTTTATAGTACAAAGGGCTCTAATACAAGTAGGGTGCCCTAGTTGATTTGGGAGACTGATTGGATAATTACTTCCTTATCCTATATAGCAATCCTTGATTAGGTTACCTTTAGTCGGTGGCTCATCTAGGAATCGCTAAGTCCACACTGTGTGAGACACACTGTGGAGTTGGCCGAGTTGGACTAGGACTGTTCTGCTAGATGAGGAATTTACCTGAGAGTGAGTAGTCGATCGGGAGTATTAGATACTCTGACCATTTTTTGGGTGTATCAGTTGCCCCCCATTTCCAAGTCTTGAACTGGTGCTACATTGGAGGAAGATAGGAAATCTTCTACTTGCTTGGAGCTTGGACTCTTCCTGCATGGAGATGTGTATACCTGATAGAATCTGCTGAATGACCCAGTTTAGTGAGATCAAACTGAGTTTGTTGCAGGAGAACCGAGGTTGTTGGAGATAAGCAGATGTGTATACTTGACAGAATCTGCTGAATGACCCAATTGGGATGGCTAGGGGCGAGTGAGATAGGGCTCCGTGGGCATTTATTACACATGAGTTGATGGGAGTCCGTCCATCACTTATGTTGATATCAGCAAAGGTAGTTTGGACGGAACCACCTCTAACCGTCAGATTTTAATTGATCTAGGCTGTTGATTCTCTTATAAATAGGGAGCCCTAGACTCCCTATCCTTCTTCACTTACATTTTACTCATCTTCTCCCATGTTTCCCAATTCTTCTATGGCTACCTTACTACAATTAAAGGCTTGGCTGCATTCCGCATGCATCGCAAAATCCCTGAGGATGTAGGCGTACGGATGTTCAAGGAGGGATCAGATGTCCTTGAGGGCTCGATTGTTGTCAACAGCTACAAGATGCAATGAATGGGTCTTCAATTCCCTCTCTTCGAATCACTCTGCACTTTCAAAGGGTTCTAGGCATCCCCTAGGGCATTGTAGGCCCAACTTGCTGCATTCGTTCATAAGTACAGAAAAGTTGAACTTGCATTTGGTGCTCAACCTCGGCATTTACCAGGTCCCCATGACCTAGAATTTTTACACCAGCTATGGTCTAATGAGTTTCTCATTAATTCCCTTTGACCGGAACTAGCTAAAGGGGATCCACTATGACAACAAAAGGTGGGAGAACTTCCCAAAGATGGTGATCTCCGATAGCTGGATGACCGAGGGTACTGATCCTTTTCCTCGGGATCTTGACAGATCGGAGCTCTTCTGCCGAGCCCTAGCTATTCGAGGAGATAAGATGACCGAGGTCGAATTGGCCGCCCAAGTTGTCCGTCCCCACTACGACTAGTTGGTGAGGGTTCCCAACCGAGGCCACTTCCTCCGGCCCCCAACCCTGCTAACAAGGTTCTTTATGGTCCCATTCCCGCTCCTGTAGAGGACCTTTTTCAGCCGCCAGCTCTTGCTCCTAAGGTCGACACTCCTCCTTTATCTCCTCCGACTGCAATCTACCGATTGGCTCGCCTAATATCTATTGGGCCACGGACTGCCCTAGATGGTGGTTTTGTAGAAGTATCCGAGAGCTCCTTTGACAGCCTGTCTCTTTCCTCTCCTCCTTATCCTTCAGTTGCTCGTGCCCTAGCTGGGTAGAGGTCGTTTGGGGTCGGTAGTACTTTTGAGGTTAATGGAAGCTCTCGGGATGCCCAGATCCCCATCAGCTCATCTAGAAGGTCCTTCCACAAGGGGAGGTGATCCAGCAGATGAATTGGGAGACCACGTCGATGAGGTGAAAGCATTGAGGAAGAGATGCTCGGAACTATAGGCCACAATCCAGAGGCTGAGCCAGGACCAGCAGAGGGGCTGGTAAGCGAAGATGGGGTTGGAGGAGATGCTAGAGGATATGCTGAATAGGGTAGAAGCAATGGAGGAGAAGAAATGACCACTTTTTTGTTTTTGATTTTTTTTTATGCGGGGTGGCTACTATAATTGCCCCCAATCTTTTGAATAGAAATCAAAACTTTTTAAGTACATGTCTCTTTGAATGGGTGTTTCTTGTTTTTGTCTACTTGTCTCTATTATGCTATTCCTGCATTAGTAAAGGGTTAGGACCAGTAGATTTCAAAGGAGAAGCCTTGGAGTTAAGATCTGGGTTCTCTGAAATATGAAAAATCTTGGGAAGCTCAGGAATTTCCTGAGAGTTGATACACGAGCATTCCCAAGTCTTTTTAGTGCTCAAGGTTACCCAAGATTTGATATTTATGTATTTTTGGGTCTTTTATTTCTAGTCCCCAAATTTTAGTTATCGTCTGGCCTCCAAGCCTTTGCTAAGGCAGTGGGTTGAGAAAAATGGACTAGTTGGGTAGTTAGACCTAAGATTGTGTATATTAAGGTCCTTTAAGCTCCTCTATCATTGGTTGACTTAAGAGGTTGTAACCCTATTGTGGTCGTTGACCTAAATATAGTGCCTCGGGTGGACTGAGGTCTTTCACCACGTGTTATGGTCTTTTATTCCTCTATTGTGGCTTGACCTAAGAAGGAGTGCCCCTATTTGGGCCTAGACCTAAGAGGTTACCTTTGGGTGACCGAGGTCTTTGGGTTGGGAGCAACGTAAATGTTTTGCCTGGGGGCAACCCAGGTCTTTTATGTGCCTTGGATGACCGAGGTCTTTCAGTGTGCCTTAAATGACCAACGTCTTTTTGTGTGCCTCGGATGACTGAGGTCTTTTTGGACCGGGGATCGCTTACCACGCAGGGTGGTCTTTTAAAGAATTGAAAAGAATATACTGAAAAGTAAATTTTAGTCATTTCTCAATTGCTCAGAAAAGCCTTTTATATAAAAACAAAGTTTGAGGACTCAAGGGCGCCTTTCAGGAAATGATTGCTCTATTGTACCATTTATTGGTAAAATTTACGTAGATGTTCTATGTTTCATGGGTACGTTAGCTCCTATCCTTCCAATGTTTTTAGCCAATAAGTGCCCAGTCGGTTGATCCGGGTGACTTGCTAAGGGCCTTTCCAGTTAGCTCCAAGCTTTCCATAATTCGGGATCCTGATAGACTGGTTTACAACCTTCAAGACTAGATCCCCGACTTGGAAGCTACGGTGTTTAACCTTCGTGTTGAAATACTGGGTAGTCTTTTGTTTGTAGGCAACTGCCTTAAGGTAGGCTTACTCTCTCTTTTCCTCGATGAGGTCCAGATCTTGCCTCATAGGTTCCTCATTTTCTTGATCTTTGAAGTTCTTCACTCGATAGGATGTTAAGCCCACCTCTGTTGGGACCACTGCTTCAGACCCGTATGTGACCAAAAAGAGGGTTTCCCCTATTGAAGCCCATGGAGTGGTGTTGTAAGCCCATAAGAGACTAGGTAACTCTTCTACCCAGAGGCTTTTTACTTTTTCTAGCCTTGTCTTGATGGACTGAAGGATCATGCGGTTAATTATCTTGACTTGCATGTGTTCTTGCGAGTGCTCGGGAGAGGAGTAGTGGTGTCACGCCCCGACGTAGCATAAATAAGGAAAGCGTTTAATTTCCTTTATGGACCCGTAGGTCGCGACAGTTTGAAGGATCGATTCCGTCCTAAACGTCGAACAAGCAAAACATAATAATCAGAGCAGAGCAATCAAGGCTTATAAAAATTTTCTAACTTATTACATATTACAGCACGGGGTCATCTAAAGGCACAGACCGCCTTGAAACAAAACAATAACTTAGTGTCATTTACAGTCATCCTTAAAACAAAACAGTTTAAAACTTAAACATAAAACTTAGAGTATAAACAGTTTCTCTCATTCCAAAAGCAGCCATTCTCAATTAGCATAGTCGTACGATTCCTCCTGGTTATAACCTGAAAAGCCTGGACACGAATGTCCAGGACGCATAATTCGACACATATGCGACCGTGTATGAAAACGATGCACCACACTCTTCTTGCCGACTCTTTTCTCTCGACAAAACCCAACAACCCACTATCTTACTCCTGGTATCTTTGAAACACTAAGATAGCCACACTTTAGCAACGGGGCGCCAAGGAGTGTCCAGTTTGCCTCACACTTTGGTCCGGGGTACCAGAGAGTGTCCAATGCCTCACACTTTGAATACCCTAACCGCCATGCAAATACCGGGGCAAACCCTCACGCAGTATCCAGACTCGAGTATCAGGGAGTGTCCGTAGGCCACACTTTAGCACTACCATGGGTGCCAGTGAGTGTCCAAGTTCGGCGTCACACACTTTAACGCTTCCATGGGCGTCAGGGAGTGTCCATATTTGCCACCGTCGCATTTCAAAGATACCCTCTCCACAATCTCGACCACAACCACAACCACAACCACAACCACAATCTCAACCACAAACTCAAACTCAATCATAACCACAAACTCAAACTCGTACTCTTTCCACACTACCATTACTCTTTCCCACACAGACTGACACCCACATGCATGTACCACTAACCCCACATGTATGTCATGAACCTTAAACATGCGGCAATTTACTGAAAAATAAATACAACATGCGTACGGGGATTAATAACTTGCAATACAATGTTTTAATCGTTCAAACATAACCAATAGAGTTCTGATTAACTAAATATCCCAAACAGAACCTTAACAGTACTAAAAGGTTGAACCAAACAGTCCCTTAAAAGAAAACAGACAAAAACAGAAACTGCCAGACTTCGCGCGCGCGGGCCGCTTGCGCGAAAGATCGCTCGCGCGGGCCGCTCGCGCGATATGCTCAATTTTCCCTTTTATATATAAACTTTCTATCTGCCTGAAACAGCCAAGGTCGCGCGCGCGGATCGCTCGCGCGCAGGGATTCTCGCGCGACCTGCCTAAATTTCATTATATATATAAAACTCTTCTATCTGCCTAGGGAAACCAGGATCGCACGCGCGGGCCGCTCGCGCGATCTTCGCGCGCGCGATCGTGGCGCGAGATGAAGCAGAGGCTTCATCTTCCCCGCAGAAACTGCTCTGTTTCAGAAAACAGGGTCTAAAATTGACCCATTTCAAATCTGTAAGTATATGGATCATATAGTATATGATTTTCTTCGGTTTTTCACAAGGATTAAGAATCCATCATCAATTTAACATGATTCAAATTATAACTCTCCAATTTCATGAAAAACTAAAACATGTCAAAACTTATTTTCTAATATACTTTCTCATGTGAACGAATTGTGTTCTAAAACTTCAGACATATCATCAATGAGGTATAATCTTTCATAATCAACTCTAAAAACAAGTTTTGGTTAAGGTTTGAAAAATCATGATTTTTGAAGCTCAAGCTTCCATGGACGAAATTAGCAATAGTAGTTACAAATGCACACATATAAACAGTAAATAGACATGACTTTTACATTAAGAGTGAGTTTGAAATACTCACTTAGATAAGAGAGGGAAGTAATTGTTGAGAAATAATGGAAATACAAGAATCCAATACTCAAGTTTGGTTATGGAGTTGTGTAGTTTCTCTTTCCAGAAAATTAAACTCTCAAGCTCTCTCTTAACTCTCTGATATTGGGTTTACTCCAAGGATGCAGATAGTGTGTGTATGAGATAGAGTGTGTGATTATATAGGAGTATGAGAACTTGGAGGCCAAGTTGTGTCTCCTACACTCTACAAATGAGTTTGTATTTCAATTTAAACAACATACACACTGGTATATACATACGTATGATATATACACAGATGAGTATTAACTTCATCTGCTATCCAAGAGCCAAGTATAGGGTTATAGGGGTCAAACATTGATTGTTTGGCAATTTGGCTTATGGCACAACAAACACACATGCCCAAGTGTACTACCCAAACAAGGCCTATGCTAATGATCACTTGCCATAATTGGTAAGTAAGCATAGTCACTTCAACCTTTACGTCCAAATCACAAACTGTGCAAGTTTAAAGTGGCACGGACAGTTTTGAACATAAACTGGTACTTTCGGGGTGCGATGTTCACCACAAAAATACAGATATTTCATTTTTGTGTAAGAATTGATTTCCTGGTTTTATAAAAATGCTGATTGAATCCAAAGAAATTATTTTCACCGTCTTTGAAATACAGATTTTGAAATCCACACGGGTATTATTGATTTTATGACAATTACAGTTTGACCCCAACAAATCCTTAGCTTGAAATCATTCAAGGAATAAAATTTAGAACATGAGAAATGTAATTAATTGAAACAGTCAATACCAAATGAAATTAAATATAACAATGCATTTACAAATTAAATATGAAAATGTAATTTAGAATTAAATGGAAATGCAGGTTATTACACCCTTCCTCCCTTAAACAGGATTTCGTCCCCGAAATCAAGACTAACTAGTCCTGAAACAACTCCGGGTACTTCTTCCTCATATCAGCTTCAACTTCCCACGAGGCTTCGTTCTCGTCATGGTGATTCCACTGAACCTTCACCAACGGGATATCCTTATTTCTCAGCTTCTTGATACTCCGATCCAGAATCTTCACAGGTCTCTCCTTGTAAGATACGTTATGACTCGTCTCAATATCGTCATAACTAACCACGTGCGAGGGGTCTCGTATGTACCTCCTCAGCATACTCACATGGAACACGTTGTGAACCCCAGACATCTTCGGTGGTAGCGCGAGTCGATAGGCCACTTTCCCGACACGTTCCAAAATCTCGAACGGTCCGATGAAACGCGGGGCTAACTTCCCTCTCTTGAGGCCGAAGCGTAGTACTCCTCGGGTTGGTGAAACTTTAAGGAGCACGTGACTTCCAGCACTGAACTCCAAATCCTTCCGACATCGATCGGCATAACTCTTATACCTACTTTGAGCGGTTCTCATCCTTTCCTTGACCAAGGAAATCTTCTCGTTGGTTTCTCTAACCATTTCGGTTCCCAATAACTCTGTGTCTCCGACTTCTGCCCAACACAAAGGGGAACGACATGGTCATCCATACAATGCTTCGAACGGAGCCATCGCGATACTCGTGTGATAGCTGTTGTTATAGGCAAATTCAACCAACGACAAGTGTGTCTCCCAAGATTCTTCAAAATCGATCACACAAGCCCTAAGCATATCTTCCATGATCTGATTAACACGCTCAGTTTGCCCATCTGTCTGAGGGTGAAAAGCAGTACTCATCTTGAGCGAGGTTCCCATAGCTTCTTGCAGACTTTCCCAAAATCCAGAAGTAAAACGTGCGTCGCGGTCTGACACAATTGACACCGGTGCACCGTGAAGTCGCACAACTTGTTGTATGTACATCCGACTCATCTTCTCTACCGGGTATGTCATACTGTAAGCAATGAAGTGTGCCGATTTCGTCAATCAATCTACTATTACCCAAATAGCGTCATAATTCTGCTGCGATCGAGGCAATCCTACTACAAAATCCATCGTAATGTGCTCCCACTTCCAACCAGGAACAGGTAGCGGTTGCAACAATCCTGACGGTCTCTGATGTTCAGCTTTGACTTGCTGACACGTCAAACACTTGGATACAAATTCGGCCACATCCTTCTTCATACCTTTCCACCAGAAATTTCTCTTCAAATCTTTGTACATTTTAGTTCCTCCCGGGTGAACTGTATACCTTGACTTATATGCTTCTTCCAGGATATCTTTCCTAAGCTCTCCAACATCTGGCACACATAATCTATTTCTACACCGATATCCTCCATCGACTCCCACCTTCCATTCTGTCGGGTCTTTCTCTGACATCTTCACGAACCATGTCTGAAACTTCTCATCTTCTTTCTGAGCTCCAATAATGCGATCGATAAGAATAGGCTGTAGGGTAAGACATCCAAACAATTGTCCTTCTCCTTCTTCAGCACTCTGTACATCGAACTCCGCCAAGATCTCCAACGATCGCCACTCTCTCACCATTAATGTGGCGATCGTCTCACGAGTCTGTCGACTCAGGGCATCAGCAACCACATTGGCTTTACCCGGATGGTATTCCAATGTGAAGTCGTAATCTTTGATCAGCTCCATCCATCTGCGTTGCCTCATGTTCAACTCTTTCTGTGTGAACAAATATTTCAAACTCTTGTGATCGGAGAACAAATCAAACTTCTCACCGTAGAGATAATGTCTCCAAATCTTGAGTGCAAATACTACTGCCGCCAACTCCAAATCATGAATAGGATAGTTCAACTCATTCGGCTTCAGCTGTCTGGATGCATAGGCAATAACTCTGCCATTTTGCATAAGTACACACCCTAACCCTTGATATGATGCGTCACTAAAGATAGTGAACTTTTCATCAGGCTTGGGTATTGCTAGTACCGGCGTGGTAGTGAGTCTCTCTTTCAATTCTAGAAAGGCTCGCTCATGCTTCTCTGTCCACTCGAACTTCAGATTCTTCTTCGTCAATCCAGTCAATGGTGCGGCTATTTTAGAGAATCCCTCAACAAATCTCCTGTAATAGCCTGCGAGTCCAAGAAAACTCCAAACTTCTGTAGGGTTGCTTGGTCTAACCCAGTTTGACACAGCATCGGTCTTGGACGAATCCACTGAAATTCCTTGAGAAGACACCTTGTGTCCCAAAAATTTCACTTCTTGTAACCAGAACTCACACTTACTGAACTTGGCATACAACTGATGGTCCTTAAGCGTTTTGCATCGCAATCCGCAGATGTTGCTCGTGTTCTTCTCCTGACTTAGAATAGATCAAAATATCATCAATAAAGATGATGACAAATTGATCCAAATAAGGCTTGAACACTCTGTTCATCAGATCCATAAATACTGTCGGGGCGTTCGTCATTCCAAACGGCATCACCAGAAATTCATAATAACCATATCGGGTTCTGAATGCAGTCTTAGGTATGTCTTCCTTTCGTACCCTCAACTGATGATATCCCGACCTTAGGTCTATCTTGGAAAATGTCGTAGCTCCTTGTAGTTGATCAAACAAATCGTCGATCCGAGGTAAGGGATACTTGTTCTTGATAGTCACTCAGTTCAATTCTCTGTAGTCGATACATAACCGTAGTGTTCCGTCCTTCTTCTTCACAAACAACACCGGTGCTCCCCAAGGCGATGTACTTGGACGTACAAAACCTAGGTTCTCGAGCTCTTGAACTTGTTCCTTCAATTCCAAAAGTTCTGTGGGGGCCATTCTGTAGGGAACCTTGGTGATCGGTACGGTACCCGGTATAAGCTCAATACAGAACTCTATACTTCTCTCGGGCGGCAAACCAGAAACGTCTTGAAATACTTCTTCGAAGTCCTTGACTACAGGTATAGATGATGCTGTCACCTCTGTACTGACGACTTCGATGTTGGCTAAGCATCTTGTGAGGAACATATCTCCCGAAGGGTTACATTGAAAATCAAAGGGTTGATTCTCATTGTTGGGGAATGTAATCTTCTTCCTCGCACAATCCAACTTCACTTGATTCTGAGAGAGCCAATCCATTCCTAGGATTATGTCGAACTCCTTCATCGATAAAACAATCAATCTCGCAGGGATTTCTCGATCTCCTAACCGTAGAGGACAATCCTTGCACACGTGTCCTAATCTGACTGCAGCTCCTAATGGCGAAGTAGCCTTCAAAGCTTTCTCTAAGCGATGAGGTAAAACACCCAACCTCCGAATTGTATTAACAGATATGAACGAAAGAGCAGCACCCGTATCAAATAACACTTTAACATGGGAGTTAAACAGAGTTAATGTACCTTCTACTGCTTGCTGATCAGGTTGAGCTTCTCCATAATCTCCTTCTTCGTACACAGTTCCATCAAATCCAGCGGCATCAGGAATAACAGCATTCAAACGAGTCTGACCCTGTTGACCATAAGTCACCTGCTTAGGAGCAGTGCAGAACCTACTGATGTGACCTGGTTCACCACAGTTGAAGCAGACTATCCCTTGCTGAGTAGCACGCCTTGGTGCCTTGCAATCTCGAGCCAGATGACCAGGGTTGCCATAGTTGAAGCACTTTCCACTACTACTCCCTTCTCCTACTCGGGGTTGAGTTCGATAGGTAATAACCTGGGTCCTCTTGCTTCCGTCAAAATTCCTCTTCTGCCCTTGGGTACGGTTCATTGGTGGTCTATTTCCAAAATTACCCCTCTGAGGCGGTCAGAAATCAAATTGCTTACGGTTTACTCGAGCATCCTCTTCCAGATCGGTAGCCAAACCAACAAGTCCTTCAAACGATTTATCTAGGTGGTCAAGAGTTAAGAGACGAATCTGCAGTGACAGCCCTTGATTGTACTTACGGATCTTCTTCTCCTCAGTATCAACCAGGTGTGGAGCGAACCGAGGCAGTCTTTCGAACTGTGTGGTGTACTCTTGCACCAACTTGGTTCCTTGCGTCAGATCCATGAATTCTTTCTCTCTTCTGTGCCTCTCCGTAGCCGGGAAGTACTTTTCCAGAAATCTCCCCTTGAACGCAGTCCACGTCATCCCCATTGCGGCTCCATTCCCGATAGTAGCTATAACCGAATCCCACCAATCTGCGGCAGCATCGGTCAATTGAAATGTAGCCAATCTTCTCTTGTCCATCTCGTTGCACTGGACAGCTTCGAACATGCGGTCCATCTGTCTTAACCACTGTTCCGCTTTCCAGGGTTCCGCGGTACCCGCAAACTGCTCGGGCCTTAGTGCACGGAATCTCTCTAGCAATTTGTCTCCAGTTTGACGGTCTCGTCGGTTGTCATTCGTATTACCGATTCTTTCCAACCGTCTGATAAACGCTTCGAACATCCCTGTAGGATCGGCAGCCTCGGGTGCTCCCTCGATCAAGTTTCTGTTCCTCCTTAGTCCCCCGACCATTCTATGCATGATAGTGATAGTAGAATGAGGAACATGCATGCAACAGTGCTATGAAGTAATTCAAATGACGACAATATTCAAAAGAGTATATCTTATATATAACTTCTGTCAAGTAGATACAAAAGCATGTATGGTCAGATCAATGCCTACCCTATCTGCATGGGTTAGGACGCATGCAAGAGTTAATGTTACAAAAATGGGTCATCACTCTAATGCATGTAATTACAGTTGCAAAAAGAGATAGAGCTACTAATCAAAAATAGTCAATATGTACAAGGCGACATATAAACGGTCAGTCATCGCCGTAGGTAGCCATCAACAGGTCAAGCGAGTCGGCCTGATGAAGTCGCTAAACATGGGAGGGGCCTGCCCTAAAGTTACAACTGTGAGAGGTCATCAGTGAAGCAGGTCCAGGGACATCTGCCTCAGGCAAGGCTGGCTCAAGTGCAAGTGCCTCCTCAAGGTCGACTGCAAAGTCGTCCCATCCTAAGCCATCCTCCTCGGCGTCCTCAGAAATAGGAGCGAACACAACGTCAACGTCACCGTCATCCTCAACAGCGGGGATGACCGGTAGAGGCACCTCCAGCTGTGCAAGGTGGGCCTGCACAACCTGAACCTCGAGAGGTAAGTAGAAGGCATCGCTGTTAACCAAGCGAACCATCTCAATGAGTACTAAGCGCTAGATCTCTATGAAGTAAAGAATCTCAAGGCGAGCACGGGACAGGTCGACCAGTCCTAATATGTGAATCTGATGCCAGAGATTTAGCTCGACGGTAGCAGCTGCACGCTGCCCGACAGCAGTGAAATAAAGGGTCGCCGAAGCCGGTACTAATGCTCCCACAGTAACCCAATGCCCTCCAAAAGCATCAGGTACAAACAGGGGCTGAGCTGGATCCATACCTGAAAAGGTACTACTTAAGTCAGAACAGAATAATCTTAGGCGTTTGGGTTCTGAGTCTATCCTCCCTGTCGTATCATCGGGTGTGTAATACTTAATGGAATGTGGAATCGGGTCTATACTGGTAAACCCTAACCTGGCTACACCATCTTGAGATAAATCATAACCTGGCTCTGATACCACTAAATCCTGTCACGCCCCGACGTAGCATAAATAAGGAAAGCGTTTAATTTCCTTTATGGACCCGTAGGTCGCGACAGTTTGAAGGATCGATTCCGTCCCAAACGTCGAACAAATAAAACATAATAATCAGAGCAGAGCAATCAAGGCTTATAAAAAATTTCTAACTTATTACATATTACAGCACGGGGTCATCTAAAGGCACAGACCGCCTTGAAACAAAACAATAACTTAGTGTCATTTACAGTCATCCTTAAAACAAAACAGTTTAAAACTTAAACATAAAACTTAGAGTATAAACAGTTTCTCTCATTCCAAAAGCAGCCATTCTCAATTAGCATAGTCGTACGATTCCTCTTGGTTATAACCTGAAAAGCCTGGACACGAATGTCCAGGACGCATCAACGTCGTCAGCTTCGAGAAGCTGGTGAGTATTAAAAACATAACTTTAAATGTAAAACATACCCATTTACCGTTTTCCAATTCCCATTTAAAATCCACAAGTTTATATTTAAGATAAAGAGCTCGTTTAGAAAACAACCACAACATTATTAAAAAGGTAAATTCACACATATGCGACCGTGTATGAGAACGATGCACCACACTCTTCTTGCCGACTCTTTTCTCTCGACAAAACCCAACAACCCACTATCTTACTCCTGGTATCTTTGAAACACTAAGATAGCCACACTTTAGCAACGGGGCGCCAAGGAGTGTCCAGTTTGCCTCACACTTTGGTCCGGGGTACCAGAGAGTGTCCAATGCCTCACACTTTGAATACCCTAACCGCCATGCAAATACCGGGGCAAACCCTCACGCAGTATCCAGACTCGAGTATCAGGGAGTGTCCGTAGGCCACACTTTAGCACTACCATGGGTGCCAGTGAGTGTCCAAGTTCGGCGTCACACACTTTAACGCTTCCATGGGCGTCAGGGAGTGTCCATATTTGCCACCGTCGCATTTCAAAGATACCCTCTCCACAATCTCAACCACAACCACAACCACAACCACAATCTCAACCACAAACTCAAACTCAATCATAACCACAAACTCAAACTCGTACTCTTTCCACACTACCATTACTCTTTCCCACACAGACTGACACCCACATGCATGTACCACTGACCCCACATGTATGTCATGAACCTTAAACATGCGGCAATTTACTGAAATATAAATACAACATGCGTACGGGGATTAATAACTTGCAATACAATGTTTTAATCGTTCAAACATAACCAATAGAGTTCTGATTAACTAAATATCCCAAACAGAACCTTAACAGTACTAAAAGGTTGAACCAAACAGTCCCTTAACAGAAAACAGACAAAAACAGAAACTGGCAGACTTCACGCGCGCGGGCCGCTCGCGCGAAAGATCGCTCGCGCGGGCCGCTCGTGCGATATGCCCAATTTTCCCTTTTATATATAAACTTTCTATTTGCCTGAAAAAGACAAGGTCGCGCGCGCGGATCGCTCGCGCGAAGGGATTCTCGCGCGACCTTCGCTCGCGCGACCTGCCAAAATTTCATTATATATATAAAACTCTTCTATCTGCCTGGGGAAACAAGGATCGCTCGCGCGATCGTGGCGCGAGATGAAGCAGAGGCTTCATCTTCCCCGCAGAAACTGCTCTGTTTCAGAAAACAGGGTCTAAAATTGACCCATTTCAAATCTGTAAGTATATGGATCATATAGTATATGATTTTCTTCGGTTTTTCACAAGGATTAAGAATCCATCATCAATTTAACATGATTCAAATTATAACTCTCCAATTTCATGAAAAACTAAAACATGTCAAAACTTATTTTCTAATATACTTTCTCATGTGAACGAATTGTGTTCTAAAACTTCAGACATATCATCAATGAGGTATAATCTTTCATAATCAACTCTAAAAACAAGTTTTGGTTAAGGTTTGAAAAATCATGATTTTTGAAGCTCAAGCTTCCATGGACGAAATTAGCAATAGTAGTTACAAATGCACACATATAAACAGTAAATAGACATGACTTTTACATTAAGAGTGAGTTTGAAATACTCACTTAGATAAGAGAGGGAAGTAATTGTTGAGAAATAATGGAAATACAAGAATCCAATACTCAAGTTTGGTTATGGAGTTGTGTAGTTTCTCTTTCCAGAAAATTAAACTCTCAAGCTCTCTCTTAACTCTCTGATATTGGGTTTACTCCAAGGATGCAGATAGTGTGTGTATGAGATAGAGTGTGTGATTATATAGGAGTATGAGAACTTGGAGGCCAAGTTGTGTCTCCTACACTCTACAAATGAGTTTGTATTTCAATTTAAACAACATACACACTGGTATATACATACGTATGATATATACACAAATGAGTATTAACTTCATCTGCTATCCAAGAGCCAAGTATAGGGTTATAGGGGTCAAACATTGATTGTTTGGCAATTTGGCTTATGGCACAACAAACACACATGCCCAAGTGTAATACCCAAACAAGGCCTATGCTAATGATCACTTGCCATAATTGGTAAGTAAGCATAGTCACTTCAACCTTTACGTCCAAATCACAAACTGTGCAAGTTTAAAGCGGCACGGACAGTTTTGAACATAAACTGGTACTTTCGGGGTGCGATGTTCACCACAAAAATACAGAAATTTCATTTTTGTGTAAGAATTGATTTCCTGGTTTTATAAAAATGCTGATTGAATCCAAAGAAATTATTTTCACCGTCTTTGAAATACAGATTTTGAAATCCACACGGGTATTATTGATTTTATAACAATTACAGTTTGACCCCAACAAATCCTTAGCTTGAAATCATTCAAGGAATAAAATTTAGAACATGAGAAATGTAATTAATTGAAACAGTCAATACCAAATGAAATTAAATATGACAATGCATTTACAAATTAAATATGAAAATGTAATTTAGAATTAAATGGAAATGCAGGTTATTACAAGTGGTTTGTGATACCATTATTACAACAGAATTCTATGAAGATAGGAGTGTCAAACTGCCTCTCGTTGTCACTGACACTTACACTGGGTATGCCAAATCTATATACAATTCTTCTCAATATGAAATCTTCCATCTACTCTGTGATAGTTGCCAACAGCTCGACTTTGGCCCTCTTGGTGAAATAATCTACCGCAATCACTACGAACCAAATTTGGCCCCTTTTCCATGGGCAAGGGACCAATTTTGTCAATCCCCCACTGAGCGAATGGCTAGGGACTGATCGTTGGAGTTTGGACTTCTGCAAAAACATGCATTTGACTAGAAAACCTCTCGCATTTGTCACACTTTATAACGTAGTCTATGGAGTACTGGACCATGGTCGGTCAAAAGTATCCCTATAGTTGAGCCCGTTTAGAAAGGGCCTGGCCTCTAATGTGACTCCACTCACTCCCTCATGGATTTCAATGAGGATGTAGTCTTTTTGGGAAGGGTGGATACATCAAAGGTAGGGTAATGTGTAGCCTCTCTTGTAGAGAATCTCATTGGCTAGGTAATACTTGACTGCTCGGAGTCTGATGTGCTTTGCCTCTACCTTGCTGGCAGGGAGTTCTCTACTACTGAGGAACTAAATGATAGGGTCCATCCAACTAGGAACTTGGTCTACTAGACATACTTCTTTACTACTGGGGTATGCAATGCTTGGCCCAAAAAGGTACTATACTCTGATCCCGAAAAGCTTGGTTTCTTGGGACGATGCTAGTCGAGCTAGTCTTTTTGCTCTGGTGTTTTGCTCTCTCAGGATCTAGATGATGGAGAGGCCTTTTGACCTTGCTGATTATATCCCTAATGAGCTTTAAGTAGGACATCATGTTGTCCTCTCTGGCATCATATTCTTGAAGCACTTGGTTAACCACCAGCTATGAGTCACTAAATACATGAACCTATTCATCTTCTATTGATATGGCTAGTTGCAGATAATGCTAGGAGTGACTTATACTCTGCCTCATTATTGGAGGCTTTGAAACTAAACCTGAGAGTTCATTCAATCGGAATCCCGTCAGGTATGGTTAGGATAAGTGACACGACTAAATAGTTGTGCGCTCTTGTGCAACACCCAAGTGTAGGTAATCGTGCAAGTAATACTGGATAAGTCCAGGTCGCTCCCACGGGGAAGGAATAGGAAGAATATCTACTAAGTTACAACCTAAACCAAAAGAAAAGAAAATAAGAATATAAAAGTGGAGGTTCTACGAATCCTAATTAATTAACTTAAACTAAATAGCAAACTAAAGCATAAAGAAACATAACTAATTAAACAGATAAACTAAAGGTGTTGGAAATGCGTGAATCCACATTGATCCTAATCATCTACCATGCACATTCATTAACGTTCTATGGAGTTCATTCCTCTTCAGCATTCCGTATTTTTCTAAAGATAAAGACTCAGTAGCCCTTTCATGACCGGGACTACATCATCACAGTTGATTTAAAATACATGGAAGACGGTTTAAAACAATGGTTATTACTTGCACTCTAAATGGTGTTAGCATTCAAAGTGGTTTTCAAAAGTCATTGAAGAAAAGGCATTAAGGCTTTAAGTTCTAAAAACTGTTGTGACAAACTGAGCTTATTGGGACAATTTGATGACAGATTTCTAAAACAGAAAGTCATGGAATACTTAAAAGAATCATCTCAGGAATTAACATGTTCGATCGATCGAAGCGCTCTCGATCGATCGGACAGCATCATCCTTCAATCGATCGAAATGCCTTCGATCGCTTGACTATGGCTCTGGTTCGATCGATCGAAATACCTTCGATCGATCGAGCCCAAAGTTTCTAAAGGTTGCATGGCAGAGGTTGGGAATCAATGTTTCATCACATATTCCCAACGTCTAAACTACAGAAACATGAATAAACTAGTGCAGAAATAGTAAAACATAACAATCATAACTACTAGATTCATAAACTGTCACAGCCCGGTCCCACAATAGCGGAACCGGAGCCCGTGGCATGCCACCGAGGCTAAACCAATTCATTAACGTTCCCAAAAATTAGGTTTGAAGAACACACGCAGCGGAAAACAAAACACATTTTAAAACCAGAGGTTCAGTCGACTGCTCAGTCGACTGCTCAGTCGACTGCTAAGTCGACTGCTCAGTCGACGGAGGTGGGCAGGGATTTTAATATCAAATTTTAGTCGACTGAAATTGGAGGTCCAGTCGACTGCTGAGGGGTCCAGTCGACTGCCGAGGGGTCCAGTCGACTGCTTTTGCAAAAATGAGAAGCAGTAGCTAACAGGCTCAGGGGTTCAGTCGACTGCTCCCCTGGCAGCAGCCCAATCTGCAGAAAACAAGTTTTAAAAGCTTCTTAACAACCATCCAATGATCAACCACTCAAACCAAACTCCAACCAAACTCAGTCTAAAGAAATTCTAGCTGTATTAAAACATTTCTAAAGTAAGATTACAACATGTTACTAACTATTACAACGTTCTAGATCCATTCTATCATACCAAGTTAAACATGGGTTAAAACAACCAAATTCTTATTACAACATTTCTAGGATCCCAAAACTACAAGATTAACATTCAAGTTGCCTTCTAAAAGAACTCCCAACCCACGTGCTCACTTCTGCGATTCCTTGCCAGCATTTACACCTGAAATGGTTATTTGAATAACCACACATATTCGATTTGTTTAAGCTAAAGCTTAGTGAATAAAACAACATATGCACATGAATGATAAACATGTCCGCATTCACATCTCTACATTTCATACTAGTCGCCGGAGACTCACGTGCCCGTCCATACTCCCAATCCGCGACTCCTCGCCAATAAGTCCACGCGAAAGGGTAAGACCCACGATTCTACAAACAATCGTGCGACCTTAATGCCTATATCGGCTCCACAAAATGGCACGGTGACCACGTGCTCCTTCTGACCCACAAAAGCAACTTAACATGCTCAAATACATATCACCATGCTCGCGATAATCAAAACATATCACCGTGCTATTGAGCCTACTTATCAATATAAATGCCCAATATGAACTACACAATATATCTCTAAGAATTAATACATGCTATTCAAACATAACATGAATACATGCCAAGAAATCATTCCAAAACATAGTTGAATCACTCACCTCCAAATAACGCTCCTATAATTCAATCTGAAGAAAACCCGTGCACAAAGAACGTGCAGAAGTCCGTCTAGTACAATTCCTATGGATCAGAATTCCATTTATCAACTTTTATGAAAAATTCTAGAAAATAACTTTTCGGAAAACTTAGCCAAACAGGCCCTAACATATATCAAAACGAAGCTCTTACCTCAAGGAGCTCGAATATGAAATCTGGGAGAAAACAAACTAACGGAAGGTCGTCGTTAGGCGTCGCAAAGCTCTAAGCAACTAAATCTCCATCTAGCCTCCTCTTGGCCTCCTTCTTGAGTTTTTAGGTTAAGACTTATAAAAATCTAAGTTCAACTCTATCTATATATAGGCAACACTCTTGGGAAATTACGTTTACCTCCCCACGAGTTTTCCAAACTCCTAATCAGTCTCTGAAACTTTCTATACAGCTTATTCATAGCTTTACGAGTGAAACCTCAAAATTATAAAAGTTTTCGACTAAGTTTCGTTTGGTTGCTAAAACGCGAATTTCTATATGACGTTTCCGAAGTTGCTAATTAGCCTACCAAATTAATAGCGTGTTCATTCGTCCTCACCAGGATACTAAATCTAACAACAGAAATAAATTCTAAAACAGAAAATAATACAGATATTGAAATACACAGGTAAACATTTATTTTCAGATAAACATTTAAAGTGTTCCACAGTGACCGTCTCATACTCGGAGAGATGTCACAACAACAAAATTCTAAATCACCACAGTCTCAGAGGGTTCTCTAATACAGACACCCAAATCAACTCGTGAGTCAAAACTCACTCAAACATGTGTCATAAGACACGCCACATCACATTATCATGCATGACAATGTAATGCAAAAGACATAACACAAATGTGGGTTTTATAATACTCTCCCCCTTAAAAGAAGTTTGTCCCCAAACTTATACCTCATGTCTCGAAAAGGTGTGGATACTGAGTACGCATCTCATCTTCTATCTCCCACGTCATCTCTTCCGTAGTTTGGCTACGCCATAACACTTTCACTTTCGATATTACTTTATTTCGTAAGACTTGATCCTTTCGATCCAATATCTCTACCGGATACGCAACATACGTTAAATCACTCTGAATCTCATTCGATGTCGGAGTCATCATTTGATCTCTATCTTCCACTAATTGTTTACGTAGCAACGATACATGAAGCACGTTATGAACTTGAGCATACTCGATTGGCAAGTTCAAACGATAAGCTACGGGTCCAACTCTCCCAATGATCTCAAAAGGTCCTACAAACCTCGGGTTGAGTTTCCCGTATCTACCAAATCTGGTTATTCCCTTTGAAGGTGACACCTTCAAATACACTAAGTCTCCTACATCGAATTCCAACGGTCGTCTGCGCTTATCGGCATAACTCTTATACCTACTCTGAGCTGTCAGTAACCGTTGTCTAATTACCTTTATCTTATCCGTCGTCTCTTGTACAATTTTCGGCCCTTCGATCTTTCTTTCTCCCACCTCTGTCCAAATAATTGGTGAACGACATACACGACCATATAAAGCTTCATAAGGAGCCATTCCAATACTCGACTGAAAACTGTTGTTATATGCGAACTCAATTAACGGTAGGTGGTCTTCCCAATCGCCTTGAAAATCAAGTACACATAAACGAAGCATGTCTTCCAAAATCTGGATTACTCTTTCTGATTGACCATCGGTCTGAGGATGAAAAGCTGTACTAAAGTGCAATTTGGTACCCATTGCTTCTTGCAAGACTCTCCAAAACTTCGATGTAAAACTACTATCCCTGTCCGAAACGATAGAAACTGGGATACCATGTAGTCTCACAATTTCGCGAATATACAACTTAGCTAATGTCATTGGCTTAGTTGTTCGAAGCGGTAGGAAGTGCGACGACTTCGTCAAACGATCAACGATCACCCAAATAATAGTGTTCGATCTCTTCGACCTCGGAAACCCACTAACAAAATCCATTGTTATGTGCTCCCATTTCCACTCGGCTATCGGTAACGGTTGTAATAATCCCGAGGGTACTTGGCGTTCGGCCTTTACTTGTTGACAACTCGTACATCGTGAAACATAGCGTGCTATTTCTCTCTTCATTCCCGGCCACCAATAAACATGTCTCAAGTCTCTATACATCTTGGTGCTTCCCGGGTGAACGGTATACTTCGTATTGTGTGCTTCCTCTAGGATGTTCCGTTTCAACTCCTTCTCGTTAGGCACACAAATTCTACCCCTCAATCTCAAAACATTGTTCTCAAACGTGAATCCCGGTTGTTTGCCCATTGGAATCTCATCACAAATCTTCTTCAAAGCCACGTCTTGATGTTGTTTCTCTGTAATCTTGTGAATCAAGAGTGGTTGTGCCACCATCGTCGACATCAAACCACTTTCAATCCTCGGTATCACTTCAAGCTCCAAATTCTCCATATCTCGTATCAGTTCTTTCTGAGAAGTTAAATCTGATGCGGTATTGGTTGGTGCCTTACGACTAAGAGCATCGGCGACTACATTCGCCTTGCCCGGATGATATTGAATCGACAAGTCATAGTCCTTCATCAACTCTAGCCATCTCCTTTGCCTCATGTTCAAATCTCGTTGTGTGAACAGGTACTTCAAACTCTTGTGATCCGTATAGATCTCACATTTTTCTCCGTATAGATAATGGCGCCAAATCTTCAATGCAAAAATCACGGCGGCCAATTCTAGGTCATGTGTTGGATAATTCTTCTCGTGCGGTCTAAGTTGTCTCGACGCATACGCAATGAATTTATCACCTTGCATAAGAACGCAACCTAAACCTCTATATGAAGCATCACTGTAAATGATAAACCCTTCAGTCCCTGATGGGACGGCTAAAATTGGTGCTTTCACTAGTCGACCTTTCAACTCTTGGAAACTTTCTTCACATTCTGGACTCCAAACAAAAGCAATATCTTTTCTCATTAACTGCATCATCGGCATTGCTATACGCGAAAAGTCTTTCACAAATCTCCGATAATACCCAGCTAATCCTAGGAAACTTCTGATGTCTGTCACATTCGTTGGCCTCACCCAGTTGGTAACTGCTTCTATCTTCTGAGGGTCTACAGAAATTCCCTTTTCCGACACTATATGTCCAAGGAAAGCTATCTCGGTCAACCAAAACTCACACTTCTTCAATTTACCGAATAATCTCTTTTCACGCAATCGTTGTAAAGCTAATCGCAAATGATGCTCGTGATCTTCTACACTTTTGGAGTAGATTAGGATGTCATCTATGAACACGATAACGAACTCATCTAAATAATCTTTGAAGACACGGTTCATTAAGTCCATGAAAGCAGCTGGTGCATTAGTCACTCCAAATGGCATAACCAAAAATTCAAAGTGACCATATCGAGTCCTGAAAGCTGTCTTCTCAACATCTTTCTCTTTGACTTTCAACTGATGGTAACCGGATCTCAAGTCGATTTTCGAAAATACCTGAGCCCCTTGTAACTGATCAAACAAGTCATCTATTCGCGGCAACGGATACTTGTTCTTGACGGTCAACTTATTCAACTCTCGGTAGTCGATGCACATACGCATTGTTCCATCTTTCTTCTTCACAAACAAGACTGGAGCTCCCCACGGCGAAACACTCGGTCGGATAAAACCCTTCTCCAACAGTTCTTCTAACTGAACTTTCAATTCTTTCAACTCTATCGGTGCCATTCGGTACGGTGCTTTGGATACCGGTTGTGACCCTGGTACTACTTCTATTGTGAACTCAAGCTCTCTTTCAATCAATACGTCGGGTAACTCATCGGGAAAAACATCTAAAAATTCTCGAACTACTGAAATGTCTTCTATTAGTGGTCCAAGAACTCGCGTGTCGACAATTGAACATAAGAAACCCGAACACCCCTTCTTCAACATCTTACTTGCTTGAATCGTCGATATCAAGTACGGTGGTACGATTACTCCCTTACCCTAAAAAGTAAACTCTTCTCGTCCTGACGGATAGAAACTAACCCGTTTCTGTTCACAATCGATCCGGGCTTGATTAACCGACAACCAATCCATACCCAAGATAACATCAAAGTAATTCACCGTCAACGGAATCAAATCAACGCTCAAGACTTTATCACCTATCTTGATTTCACATGACTTGAATATCGAAGAAGTAACTAGTGGTTCACTACTCGGCAATGATACACACAAGTCATATCCTAGCGGTTCTGACTTAACAGTTAAATTCTTAACAAAATCACGTGATACAAATGAATGCGTTGAACCAGAATCCATAAGTATACGTGCAAGATACGAACAAATAGGAAGAATACCTAATACGACGGTATCATCCGTATTCCCCGGTCTGAGCTGGAAGTATCGTCCTTGTTGTTGTGTGGCTCCTTTCCCTTTGTCCACTCGAGGTTCTACCCTTGACCCGCTTGGCACACTCGATGCCCCGGTACTCATTCCCGGTTGTCTCTTACTCGGACAGTTCTTTGCTATGTGTCCCGTTTGTCCACACTCAAAACATTTTCCTCTCGTTTCTGGGTTATAGCTCTTGGCGTTCGAGGTTGTGTTTGGTGTAGTCGATTTTGCGTTCAAAGGACAATTTCTAGACACATGCCCCAATTGTTTACAAATATAGCAAGTGATCAATTGATAGCAGGTTCCTCTGTGTCGCAGGTTACATGTTGGACACAATGGTCTCGGGTCTCCTATGAACGTACTCCCTCCTTGGCTACTCATATTCGATCCTGAACCTTGCGTGAACGGTTTCTTCGCATTCCCTTGACCCTTACTCCGACTGTCATTTGCTCTCTTTCCTTGTTGTCCTTGTCGATATCGGTCGACACTCTTCTCAGCTATACGGGCGGCTTCCTCGACTAGAGAAATGGTCGGGTGTTGCAACATGTCCACACGGCCACGGATATTCTCTCTAAGCCCTTCCTCAAACTTACGAGCTTTATCCCTATCAGTTGGAACGGTAGTTTTCCCAAATCGTAACAAGGCATTGAAACGAGAAACATACTCACCTACGGTCATATCTCCCTGAACCAAACTCGCAAACTCTTGACGTTTCTGAGTATAAGCAGATTGGAGAAAGAAGCGTTTGTTGAATTCTTCTTTAAATGCTTCCCACGTAGTTGGCTTCCCTTGTTCAAGCACGTTGTTCCACCAATCCAATGCTTCGCCCATCAACGTATCGGATGCGTATAAAATTTTCTCCTCATCGGTACATATTACCTGACGGAAATGTCTTTCCATGTCCATCATCCAATGATCGGCCAAATCTATGTCAACTTGCCCATGATACAACGTTGGTTTTCGCTTATGAAACTGTTCCACGATTGTGTGTTGAGGTCGCGGTGCCGATGGTGCATTGACATAACGAATTTCCACTTGTGGAGGCTGAACGTTCATCTGTTCTCTTTCACTTACCGCTTGTATGAAATTTCCCACCATATTCACTATTTGGTCCATCCGCGAATGCGGTGACAATTCTCTTGGTGGATCATCCATAACGTTTCAAATATTTCTCCTGTTGAGTTCAATGCATAATGACCATGCATGCTATGCCACAATATAGTTATGTGTGCACAATTCATCACAATCAACAAATGCTAACACATGAAGCATTTCTACAATGATAACCATTATCTTTACAATTACACACTCCACTCGACGTCACTCAGCATATATAACGTCACTCATTCCCAAGGCTCTAAACTTATTCTCTGATACCACTAAATGTCACAGCCCGGTCCCACAATAGCGGAACCGGAACCCGTGGCACGCCACCGAGGCTAAACCAATTCATTAACGTTCCCAAAAATTAGGTTTGAAGAACACACGCAGCGGAAAACAAAACACATTTTAAAACCAGAGGTTCAGTCGACTGCTCAGTCGACGGAGGCGGGCAGGGATTTTAATATCAAATTTCAGTCGACTGAAATTGGAGGTCCAGTCGACTGCTGAGGGGTCCAGTCGACTGCCGAGGGGTCCAGTCGACTGCTTTTGCAAAAATGAGAAGCAGTAGCTAACAGGCTCAGGGAGTCAGTCGACTGCTCCCCTGGCAGCAGCCCAATCTGCAGAAAACAAGTTTTAAAAGCTTCTTAACAACCATCCAATGATCAAGCACTCAAGCCAAACTCCAACCAAACTCAGTCTAAAGAAATTCTAGCTGTATTAAAATATTTTTAAAGTAAGATTACAACATGTTACTAACTATTACAACGTTCTAGATCCATTCTATCATACCAAGTTAAACATGGGTTAAAACAACCAAATTCTTATTACAACATTTCTAGGATCCCAAAACTACAAGATTAACATTCAAGTTGCCTTCTAAAAGAACTCCCAACCCACGTGCTCACTTCTGCGATTCCTCGCCAGCATTTACACCTGAAATGGTTATTTGAATAACCACACATATTCGATTTGTTTAAGCTAAAGCTTAGTGAATAAAATAACATATGCACATGAATGATAAACATGTCCGCATTCACATCTCTACATTTCATACTAGTCGCCGGAGACTCACGTGCCCGTCCATACTCCCAATCCGCGACTCCTCGCCAATAAGTCCACGCGAAAGGGTAAGACCCACGATTCTACAAACAATCGTGCGACCTTAATGCCTATATCGGCTCCACAAAATGGCACGGTGACCACGTGCTCCTTCTGACCCACAAAAGCAACTTAACATGCTCAAATACATATCACCATGCTCGCGATAATCAAAACATATCACCGTGCTATTGAGCCTACTTATCAATATAAATGCCTAATATGAACTACACAATAATCTCTAAGAATTAATACATGCTATTCAAACATAACATGAATACATGCCAAGAAATCATTCCAAAACATAGTTGAATCACTCACCTCCAAATAACGCTCCTATAATTCAATCTGAAGAAAACCCGTGCACAAAGAACGTGCAGAAGTCCGTCTAGTACAATTCCTATGGATCAGAATTCCATTTATCAACTTTTATGAAAAATTCTAGAAAATAACTTTTCGGAAAACTTAGCCAAACAGGCCCTAACATATATCAAAACGAAGCTCTTACCTCAAGGAGCTCGAATATGAAATCTGGGAGAAAACAAACTGACGGAAGGTCATCGTTTGGCGTCGCAAAGCTCTAAGCAACTAAATCTCCCTCTAGCCTCCTCTTGGCCTCCTTCTTGAGTTTTTAGGTTAAGACTTATAAAAATCTAAGTTCAACTCTATCTATATATAGGCAACACTCTTGGGAAATTACGTTTACCTCCCCACGAGTTTTCCAAACTCCTAATCAGTCTCTGAAACTTTCTATACAGCTTATTCATAGCTTTACGAGTGAAACCTCAAAATTATAAAAGTTTTCGACTAAGTTTCGTTTGGTTGCTAAAACGTGAATTTCTATATGACGTTTCCGAAGTTGCTAATTAGCCTACCAAATTAATAGCGTGTTCATTCGTCCTCACCGGGATACTAAATCTAACAACAGAAATAAATTCTAAAACAGAAAATAATACAGATATTGAAATACACAGGTAAACATTTATTTTCAGATAAACATTTAAAGTGTTCCACAGTGACCGTCTCATACTCGGAGAGATGTCACAACAACAAAATTCTAAATCACCACAGTCTCAGAGGGTTCTCTAATACAGACACCCAAATCAACTCGTGAGTCAAAACTCACTCAAACATGTGTCATAAGACACGCCACATCACATTATCATGCATGACAATGTAATGCAAAAGACATAACACAAATGTGGGTGTTATATAAACAATCAAATAAGATAAAAGAAAGGAAAAACGTGTAAATAATTTGAAATAAACTTGTAAATAACTTGAAATAAAGTTGAATCTTCAATAATCTTCAATGAATCAATGGAAAAGATGAAAAATAACATGAATCTAACCTAACCTACTCCTAATCTAACCCTAAAACTACCCTAAACTGCTATTTTCTGCGTTCTGGAGCGTCCTCCCTTCGTCTGGCGTCAAAACGACTTATATATAGGGTTTCCACAGAGTTTACGCAACTTTTGGGTGAATATAAAGTTTGATCGATCGAAGGTTCGATCGATTGAACTCTGCTCAATCGATTGAACTCTCTGATTTTGACAGCTCTGCGTACCGATGGGAGAATTGCCATAACCTTTTACTCGGATCTCGGATTGACCTCCCGTTTGCGGCCACGCGACCGTAACTCAATGATCTACATTTCATATCTCTGAAAAAAGCTTCCAAATCTGAAGTCTTCATTGTCAAAAATGGCATTTTCTCAGCTGCTTCTGTTGTTCTCTTCACCAGAATCACTTTCTTTAGCTCCACTTCATTGATTTACATCCTAACAATGCAAAAACATATATTTAAGCATTAACACAATAAAAAGAGCATTGTTATTAGAATGCACCTAAATGTAGGGACTTTAGGGATAAAAGTATGCACAAAATACTACGTAATACACTAGAAATATGCACTTTTCACCACGAATCAATAAGCCTAGTCATGCTCCCTTGGTTTGTTAGAAGAACCATCCACATACAATTCCTAAGTTAGGGGTTGAATGCTGCAGACCAAGTGATAGCTCGAGTGTAACCAATTCTTCCTCGAGGTCCTCATGGTAAGTGAATTCTTCCAAGAAATCTCTCATTGCCTGACCATTATGATTATGTCATTATCAAGTATTTTTATTAGCTCTATTAAAAACGTAGTATGTTGGAAGTAGGATGTCGAGTCCACATGGATTGATACAAGAACAATGTATGGGAAGTTTAGAAACTAATTATAATGCTAAAAGGAAGAAATAAGAAAAGATGAAAAAGAAAAGGGAAAAAAATGACTTTGCGTCTTTTGGGATGTTTGTTTGGTTTTTGGAGCATAAAAGGGAAAACTAATCTAAAAAGCAATAGGTTGGGATCATTCCCCCCATCTTCGGTCACAATAAGATGAAATGACGTACTAATGTTTTAAGCACACTCTAAGGTAACATCACAATGTGGCATATTATCAAACACAAGGAGTGCATCTGTGTGTTTGATGAAAGGAGCTTTGAGATTTCTATAGAAACGGATTTGAAGCTAACGTTTGACTATCAAGGATACATGACATACAAGATGAAGCCTCCATGGATTCTAATCTGAATGATTTGTCCACCCTACACTAAATAATCTTCTAAGTGGACAAATCATCTATGAAGCCTTCAAAATGTAGCATTTAAAACCCAAGAGTTTGAATAATCAAAGATGCTTGGCATCAAAGATGAAGACTCCAAGTTTTAAATCCCACACACAACATTTATCAAAATATGGGGTGCAAAACAAAAGGTTGCATAATATTCCATATGAATAACATGAGGTAGGATTCAAAGTCTCAGTTTTGACAATCAAAGATGCAAGGCAAATAAGATGAAGCCCTGGTTTTGAATCCAACACAAATGAACCCTAGAAATGCAACAACATTAAATCCAAGAGTTCATGATCAACAACCTAAGTAAATCTAACTAATCATAGGAAACACAACAATATCATCAAAGGAAAGTAGATAGAAGATGTACCTAGCCATTAAAACTTCAATCCAAGCTTCAAGTTTACAACAATGAAGAAAAATGGAAGGGACCCAAGGGGGTTCCAAAATGAGAGCAAAATGATAGATAAAATGCAAGATGGGTACAAAAACCCTATATGTTTCTATTTATACAAAACACACTCAATGCAAAACTTGTAAATAAAAAGAGGGAAAAAACTTAGGGGCAGATTGATCTGCGACAAACGGGCAGATCGATTCGATTTTCTTATATGCTCGCAGAATGCCTATCCAGGATCGTGGATTGATCCGCCCTTTTAGGCCGGATAGATTCGATATTGAAATTTTGGGCAATAGCTTCCTTCAAATGGGTGGATTGATTCGCGGTCTAAGGCCAGATTGATCTGCCTTTGCTGAAACTGAATCCTTCCCCTTTTAGAGATAAAAACCAAATGGGATTGGTTCTCACTTTGAACAAGTCCACAATTCCTACAAGAAAGAAATTTTTATTAGCAACACATGAACAATAAACAAGATTAACTTTATCCATTAAATCTCCCTGTTTAGGTGATAATTCGTGTCTAATAAGAGCAAAATCATGAAGTCAAGAATGCATTATTGAACACGAATCACCTTGATTGTTGTTCTGGGCTTGTAAATGATTTCAAACTCTTCCAGTTTAAAAGCCCACTTTACCAATCTCCCAGATGTTTCTGGTCGGGACAGAATTCGACGTAGTGGTTGATTATTGAGAACGATAATTGTGTGACCCTGGAAGTAAGACGGAGACACCTTACCGAGGATACAAGAGAAAAGGCAAGCTTTTCCATCTTCGGATATCTGCTTTTGTGCCCTAAAGTACTCAACTAGTGTAGTATATAGGATACTGGATCCCGTGCTCTTCTTTAACCAGGGCCAAACTTATAGCCGATTGAGACACCGCCAGATAAAAATACAGTGATTCCTCTAGAGTCGGTGTTGATAGTAGAAGGGGCGACGCCAGGTACTACTTAAGTTCTTGAAACGCCTTTTCGCACTCTTCCGACCATTCGAATGCCTTTCAGAGGATTCTGAATAATGGCAAGCATCGATCAATACATTAGAAAACAAATTTGTTGAGAGGTGGCTCCTAAATATAAGGTTTACCAATTGCTGAGAGGTGGCTCCTGCATTTTTGAGACCAAAGGGCATCACTCGGTAGTAGTAAGTGCCCTGATCTGTAATGAAGGAGGTTATTTCTTCGTCTTTATGGTGCGTCAGAATATGATTGTATCTAGAGTAGGCATCCAAAATTGAGAGGAAAGTGTGTCCAGCCATGGCATCCACCAGAAGTTTGATGCATGGTAGGAGTAGCAATCACTGGTGACCCACATGTAGTTCAGGGGTGGCACAGGCCCCCCCGGATTTTTGGAAATTACAAAATTATATGTAATACTTTTGTCACGCTCGTCCCATAAAGTCATTGTTTTAAAATTTGCATATTTGAGATTTTGAGCATTATTAATGTTTGTTAATAATGGAGTTGAGGTTGACTGTGGGTCAACAGAGAGTGTCAAGTAAAGACACGAGGATTTGATAATCTGCGAGGCATTAATTTGAGTAAATGACATTTATGTGCATTAATTGTTATTTGACTTTATCTAGTATTTTGATGAATCATAATTCTATCTATTTTGTATAATTTCTGGTAGTTTTGATCTGGTTTTTGATCATTTTGAATATTATGGTGAGAACGTGAATGATACGTTGCATAAAAGGTAGGTTACCTAGAGATTCCACGGAACTTAATTTTCGAATGTAATTTTGGACCCAAATGGGACTTAGTTGAAAACTTTAATGATTTTTAGTATTCACTCGTGAAATGATAAAATAGGCCTATGTGACGTTTTGGGAGGTAATTAGAAGTTTTAAGAACTCGTGGGAAGGTAAGTATAATTTTTGAAAGTTATGCCTATAAATAGGAAGACTTGGGATATTTTCATAAAAATATCCAAAAAGATAATATCTAGAGAGAGAGAGAGAGAGAGAGAGAGAAAGGGGGATTTATTCCCTAGAGTTTTCTGGCGACATACGACGAACTTTCGACCGTCAGTTTCACCAAATTTTATATTTGAACTCCTCGAAGTAAGAGCAACGTTTTGATACCTGTTAGATTTCGTTTAGCTAACTTTTTATAGAAATCTAATTTCTAAAAATTTTGGGAAAACAAGATAAAACTAATAGAATCGCGTATAAACGGAGATCCGACGTTTATTCGGGCCCCTAGTCAATCCTTCAAAGTTAGTAAGAAATCGCACGAGGTATGAAGTTTAACCTATGATATATTAGAAATATACATGTTTTGGTTTTGACGACAAAATTGTGATCCAGGCAAAAATTCATGTGTTCATGATAGGCCCGTTAATTATGCACGCGCTTAAATGAGAAAAACATGTCTACTTTTACGCGAGCACGTTGAGTTGATTATGTGGGTTAAAGGGGGGATTTATACAAGTTCGTACCGGAGTAAGCTTCTTGATATTTGAGAATTTAGTAGCGGCGGCTACTGTGCATTGTTTAAGACTTGGACTTGCCTTGGCACTTGGAGATGAGATAGTTGAAGGCTTGGACGAGCCATTGGCATCGCGGTTTAAGGCTTGGACTTGCCACTGCCGAATGAATGTTTTTTCTCCCTAGAGACTATTTAGTGTGATTATGATATTAAAGCATGTTTTATCATACATGCATATGTTAAAATTTGTACACTCAGCATAGAGCTAAGCAGTGGAGCTTTACTCCATTGCAGGTGATAAGAAGAAAGGAAAGATGAAGTGAGAGGAGTGAGGTCGAGGAACGTCGGGAAATCACCACTTGTTTGTACTTTTGTTTTCATTGCAAAGTTGTAATAAGGATTTGGGAACTTGTAATATGTTATAATAGAATCTTGGGATAGTTCTGTAGTATTGTAATCACTAGTAAGACTCTTGTAATCAATGTTTTGAATGTTGGAAAATATTGGTTTTAATGATGGTGTTTGATTGGAGAACCATGGGTTTGAGCTGCTGCAGATTATGCAGTTTTAAGGGAGATCGGTCGACTGGGTCTCCGACACGATCGACTGGGTCCCTGCCAAAGTCAACTGGACACCTGTTTTAACTAAATATCTGTTCAATTTGCATAGGCTTCAGTCGACTGAAGAAGGAAAACAGTCGACTGGTTTCTGCACAAAAACATGACATTCTGCTTGAATGGGTTTAGTCGACCGGACAAGGTACCAGTCGACTGAGAAATTGAGGCCCTAGTCAACTGAGTCCCCAACACAGTCAACTAGATGAGGCCATTGGACTTTCATACTTTCTGCTTTGATCTTCAGTCGACTAGGTCCCCGCCACAGTCAATTGGACCTATGTTTTCAAATTGGATTCTTTTTGGCATTGTTTCAACTGAGCAAAACTTTTTTCGAATTCTGATTTCAATGAATTTTACTTATGTTTTCCACTGCTATTTATTTTAATGGAATTGGATGAGCCTTGGTGGTGTGCCACATGTCCTATTTTTGCGCGTAGCAGGATGGGTCGTGACATTTAGTAGTATCAAAGCTATAGGTTATAAAACTTTGGGAACGTTCGACGACGAGTGGAGTGTTGAGTGTGTCGATGTATATTCTAAAAGGCATTCATACATTGTAGAGATGTTTAATGTGTGTGGTATGTGGTTGTGCATACATGAATTTGTTTATTGTCATACAGGCATAGCCTTTATGCATTGAGATGGACAGGATTACAATCATGAGTGACAATGACCGAGACCTGTTGCTGCATACTTAACGAATGAACCAAATGACGGAAATGATTGGAAATATGGGAGACATGATACGGAATACAGCGGAGCGATTACTGCCAACACCTCTGTTTGAAGCCGCACCGATAGCTATGGTACATGCACCTGAGAATCAGGGTGGGAGATCTGTGTCTGACCAGTTTGCTCGAAAGAAACCAATGGAATTTTATGGGACACCTGACACAACGCTCGTAGAACATTGGATTATGGATATGGAGAGGATATTTAGGACTATTCCAATGTCCGATACACTAAAGATAGAGATTGTAAGTGACATGCTCAAGGGTGAAGCCCAGAATTGGTAGGTAAATGATTTAGATCAAGGGGCACCGATTACTTGGGAAGGGTTCAAGGCAGAATTCAATCGCTAAATCTTTTCGTGAGCTGCTCACAACGCGAAAAAGAGAGAGTTCAGTAACCATAAGAAAGGAGATATGATTGTAACTGAATATACTTCCAAATACAATGCATTATTGAGATTCGGCAAGGGTTCAGTGCCAGAGTAGGAGGATCGAGCATGGAAATTTAAGGAATGTTTTAGAGAAAATATCCGGTTGAGGGTAGAGACTTACGAGCATTCAACCGTAGCAGCAGTACAACAAACGATGCTTGTCGCCAAAGTGGAATGGAAAGATTGAAACAGAATCAGCAAGACAAGCGAGGTAATAAGGGTGGTGATCGGAACCAAGGCAGATCTTTTAAGAGGCCATATCCAAGAGACTCTGGTTCTAGTTTTAGTGGTTTTAGGATGACCCCAAGTAAGATACCGTTGTGCTCACTTTGTAACTGACCATACTCTGATCGATGTTTCCTGACCAAACCCCAGAACAGGAACCAAGGAAGGGGTAGTACTAATTCAACACCCGATATAAGGGATAAGTGTTATGATTGTGGGGTATTTCGGCATCAAGCCAAGGGTTGTCCAAGGAAGCATTCTCAGCAAGGAGCTAGTTCTATGGCTTCTAGTGGTTCGAAGCCTAAATAGTCCAACGATGGGGGACAGAGGATAGAGTGACGTCAGGGGAAATCATTTCAGATGAATCCAGGAAATACGACTACTTTGGAGACAGTAGTGTCAAGTATAGTGCTTGTGTGTTTGCACTTAGCATGCATACTTGTTGACTCAGGATCTACGCGTTCGTTTGTATCTCATGATTTCGTTTAACATTTGAATATTAGATCGACACCTTTAGGATATGAATTATCTGTTTTTGTACCTCTTAGTAAGTCGATTATAATGTCTACGATTTATAAGGATTATGAGATCAAATTAAGTGAAAAGTTGATGACCGTGGATCTTACACCGATTATGATGAACCACTTTGATGTGATACTAGGAATGGATCAGTTAGCCTTTAACTAAGCCACAATAGATTGTGAACGAAAAGAAGTTAATTTTCAATCACCGGTGTATGATAACTTTTGTTTCCAATGGAGTGGGGTTACTCCACCGCCATATTTGATTTTAGCTATACGAGCGAGTAAATTGTTGAAGAAAGGATGTCAGGGTTATCTGTGTTGAGTAACTGATACTTTGGCGACCGAATTGAAATTAGAAGACATTCCATTAGTACGAGAGTATCCAGATGTGTTTCCCGATGACCTACCAGATGTTCTTACTAAGAGGGAGATTGAGTTTACCATTGAGATAATGCCAGACGCAAGACTTGTATTAAAGGTACCATATAGAATGGCACCCGTGGAATTGAAAGAACTAAAAGTTCAACTACAAGAGTAACTTGACAAGGGTTTCATTTGACCTAGTATATCACCGTTGGAAGCTCTAGTGTTGTTTGTCAAGAAAAAAGATGGCTCAATGCGCATGTGTGTTTATTACTGCGAGTTAAAAAAGTTAGCCATCAAGAACAAGTATCTGTTATCGAGAATCGATGACTTATTTGATCAACTTGATGGGGCACAAGTACTTTTCAAGATAGATTTGAGATCGAGCTATCATCAGTTGAAAGTAAAGGCCAAAGATGTTGAAAACATAGCTTTCAGAACGCGCTACAGACACTACGAGTTCTTAGTCATGCCATTTGGAGTTACAAAATGCACCAGTTGCGTTCATGGATCTTATGAACCAAGTCTTCAAGGACTACTTGGATGCGTTTGTAATAGTGTTCAATGATATTCTTATCTATTCATCGAGTGAGGTAGAACATGAGAATCATTGGAGACTTATACTTCAGAGATTACAAGAGAAACAACTATTTGGTAAATTTAAGACGTGTGAATTTTGGTTGCCTAGCATTACTTTTCTTGGTCACGTGATTGACAAGAATGGAGTTTCAATTGATCCTCACAAGGTAGAAGTTGTATCTAATTGGCAGAGGCCGATATCCGTATTTGAAATTCAAAGTTTTTTAGGATTAGCCAGATACTACCACAGATTCATTGGGATTTTTCCAAGATTTCATTGCCTATAACAAAGTTAATAAGGAAGGGTATTACTTTTGAATGGAGTCAAGAATGTGAAAACAGTTTTCAAGAGTTAAAGTCGCGATTGACGAGAGCACCTATCTTGACAATACCATCTGGAACTAAGGGATTTGTGATCTATAGTGATGCGTCGTATATAGGCTTGGGGTGTGTGCCTATTCAAGGTGGCAAGGTGATTGACTACACGTCTAGATAGTTAAAAACATACAAAGTTAATTATCCGACTCATGACCTCAAATTGGACGATGTAATTCATGCTTTGAAGATTAAGAGACATTACCTATACGGGGAGAAGTGCAAGATTTTCACGAATCACAAGAGTTTGAAATATGTTTTTTTACTCAATGAGACTTAAATATGAGACAGAAAAGATGGTTGGAGTTGATGAAGGAATACGACCTTTCAATTGAGTATCATCCGGGAAAGGCTAATGTAGTAGCCGAGGTGTTAAGCCGAAAAAAGGAAAGGAACTTAGCCGATGAGCTAACACAACAAAAAGAATTAATCAGAGAAATGGAGCAATTGAAGTTGGATGTAATTCTAGAGACCAACGGGAGCTTAATGATGGCGATCATAGCTCACCCAGACATTATAGATGAGATCAAGGCAGAACAGTTTAACGACTCCTACTTATGTAAAAGGAGAGATGAGATATCTTTGGGGAAATAACCAGGGTTTACGATGGAACAAGGAGTACTAATGATTGGGAATCGGTTATGGGTACCGAATGTGAAAGACTTGAAAGAGGGACTCTTAGAGAAGGCTTATAGCACTAAATATTCAGTTCACCCGTACCGGAACTTACGAGAGAACTTTTGGTGGAGAGGCATGAAACGGGAAGTGGCTAAGTATGTTTCTGAGTCTTCGGCATGTTTGTTGGGTTAGTGCCCTCAAACCATTACTTTATGTATGAGACATTGACATTTTAATATATGGATATTAGTTTTACATTCATTGTGTATGTTTATTTCATGAGATGATTGTTAATCTTTAAGTATCATAGTAAGTAATTTGTGTGTGTATGAGATACATAAAGTGAGATATGAATTACTATTCTTTGATACTTAGAAATTGTCACAGTGGATGACGAGACTGGATATCTCATCAGGTTTACATTATAGCATGATTAACTATCATTGGATGGAGTGATGAATCTCAATCACTAGAGTATAACTCTTAGTTAATATGCTAGTGCTTATAGTGCATTGAGGGACCTGAGCTTTCCTATTGACACTTAAGACTGTCAACAGTCGATAGGGACTCAAAACTTGTATAAGGTACGTGTTCTCAATCTTGAGACAATTATGAACACAAACTGTGGATGTCTCTGCTTTGACTTACCAATCAATGAGGTCTATAAAAGATCAACACCTGGGTATCTTAGGTATGTCATGTTCATAAGGTTGTGAACATATATTGTCAAGATTGAATATACCCACTGATAAAGAGTAAGCATTCCCTTGAGAAAGTCACAAGTTGATTACAGAGAACTGCAGTCTTGTTGATAAGTAGTTATCAACATATTTGGTAATCATGAGAGGTGAATAGGACTCAAGGAACACAAGAAGTAATCATAATTCAGATTGAAGGTAAAGTCGATTCTAGGAATCTATAAATAGGGTAGTTGTGCCCAAAAAAATAAGTTCGTCATTTTATTATACTAGAAGCTGCAGAAACTATTTAGGGCTTCCCAAACCTTCCCTATCCTTTTTATTAGGGTTCCCACCAACCCTAGTCTTTTCAGTAAGCATCTGTAGGAGTCATAAAGGTGAAGAAAACCTAGTGGAGGCAGCTGTACCATCAAGAAAGAAGAAAATTAGAATTGGGTTCAAGACCAGAGGTATAAACTCTTCTTCCTCTTGTGTATATGCATCTATAGAGTTAGTAAGTAGTAGATCTGGGCTACCAATAAAGTTTTCAAACTTGGTTTTTTCGCTGCGCATTTAAATAAAATTTAAACCTATTTTTTCCTTCAGTGTCAGCAAGTCAAAGCCGAAAGACAAGTACCTATAGTGTTACCACAGCCATTACCTGTGGTAGATTGGAAATGGGATGAGATCACAATGGATTTTGTTTCCAAGTTTCCACGATCGTTTAACAGGAATGATAAAATTCGGGTCATAGTTGATCGACTGACGAAATTAGCTCATTTTCTACCAATCAAGACGACTAAGCCGTCCAAGTTAGCTGAGTTGTATGTGAAGGAAATTGTAAGACTATATGGGGTTCCAAGAGTGATTATATCGGATCGTGATAGTAGTTTTATATCGAGGTTTTGAAAAGTTTGTAGAAGGCTATGGGTACGAAGCTGAGTTTCATTACCGCATTTTATCCTCAGGCCGATGGGCAGTCAAAGCGCTTGATTCAAACCTTAGAGGATATGCTTCGATTGTATGTTCTGGATTTTGGAAGTGATTAGGATAAACACTTACCGTTAAAGTATTGGGATGGCACCGTATGAGGCTTTGTTTGGGCGTAAGTGTCAATTGCCAATCTGTTGGACCGAAGTTGGAGAAAGAAGGTTCATAGGACCAGAGATAATACAGTTAACCACTGAGAAGGTGAAGCTGATCCAGGAGCGACTCAAGGTAGCTTAGAGTCATTATAAGATCTATGCAGACTCTAAGCGACGATCGATGGTATTTGAAGTGGGAGATTTTGTATACTTGAGAGTATCGCCTTCGAAAGGCATTGTTCATTTTGGAAAGAGGGGAAAGCATAATCTGAGATTCGTAGGACCTTTTGAGATAGTAGAGAGGGTAGGGCCAGTGGCTTACTGACTAGCCTTATCATCTGAGTTAGAACATGTACATAACGTATTCCATGTGTCGATGTTGAGACGGTGTATGACGAATGTGAGAAAGATCATGGTGCCAGAACCGTTGCAAATCCAAGAGGACTTGACTTATATAGAGCATTCAGTGGAGATTTTGGATCAGAAGGAACAAGTATTTAAGGACAAAAATGATTCTAATGGTAAAAGTATTGTAGCATAGTCACACGGTTGAAGATGCTACATGGGAAAGTGAGGAGGAAATGAAGCATGAGTATTCGCATTTGTTTGATTCATGAGGTATAAGTTTGGGGACAAACTTCCTTTTTGGAGAGGAGGGTTGTCACGACCGTCCCAAAAAATCATTATTTTAAAATTTGCATATTTGAAATTTTGAGCATTATTAATGTTTATTAATAATGGAGATGAGGTTGACTATGGGTCAACAGAAAGTGTTAAGTAAGGACACGAGGATTTGATAATTCGTGAGGCATTAATTTGAGTAAATGACATTTATGTGCATTAATTGTTATTTAACTTTATCTGGTATTTTGTATCATTTCTAGTAGTTTTGATATGGTTTTAGATCATTTTGAATATTGTGGTAATAACGTGAGTGATACGTTGCATAAAAAGGTAGGTTACCTGGAGATTCTACGGAACTTAGTTTTCCGACGTAATTTTGTACCCAAACGGGACTTAGTCAAAAACTTTTATGATTTTTAGTATTCACTCATGAAATGATAAAATGGGCGTATGCGACGTTTTGGGAGGTAATTAGAAGTTTTGAGAACTCATGGGGAGGGAAGTGTAATTTCTAAAATTCACGCCTATGAATAGGGAGACTTAGGATATTTTCATAAAAATATCCAAAAAGATAATATCTAGAGAGGGGGGATTTATTCCCTCGAGCTTTCCAGCGACATACGACGAACTTCCGACCGTCAGTTTTTCACCAGATTTTATATTTGAACTCCTCGAGGTAAGAGCTACGTTTTGATACCTCTTAGGCCTTGTTTGGCTAACTTTTTTACAGAAATCTAATTTTTAGAAATTTGAAAAAAAAAAACCCAGGTAAAACTAATAGGAATCGCGTATAAACTGAGATCCGACGTTTATTCGGGCCCCTAGTCCATCCTCCAAAGTTAGGAAGAAATCGCACGAGGTATGAAGTTCTAACCTATGATATATAGGAAATATACATGTTTTGGTTTCGACAACGAAATTGTGATCTGGGCAAAAATTCTTGTGTTAATAGTAGCCCGCTAATTATGCATGTGCTTAAATGAGAAAAGTATGTCTACTGTTACACGAGCACGTTGAGTTGATTATGTGGGTCAAAGGGGAGATTTATACAAGTTCATGCTGGAGTAAGCTTCTCGATGTTTAAGAATTTAGTAGCGACGGCTACTGTGCATAGTTTAAGACTTGGACTTGCCATGGCACTTGGGGATGCGATGGTTGTTGGCTTGGACTAGCCATTGGGGCATCGCGGTTTAAGGCTTGGACTTGTACGGAAACATCACATTCTGCCTGAATGGGTTCAGTTGACCGGACAAGGATTTGGGAACTTGTAATATGTCATAATAGAATCTTGGGATAGTTCTGTAGTATGTCATAATAAGGATTTGGGAACTTGTAATATGTCATAATAGAATCTTGGGATAGTTTTTTAGTATTGTAATCACTAGTAAGACTCTTGTAATCCATGTTTTGAATGTTGGAAAATATTAGTGTTAATGATGGTGTTTGATTGGAGAACCATGGGTTTGAGCTGCTGCAGATCGTGCAGTTTTGAGGGAGATTAGTCGACTGGGTCTCCGACACACTCGATTGGACCCCTTTTTTAACTAAATATATCTTTAGATTCACAGGCTTCAGTTGACTGAAGGAATGGAAACAGTCAACTGGTTTTTGCATGAAAACATCACATTCTGCTTGAATGGGTTCAATTGACCGGACAAGGTACCAGTCGACTGAGAAATTAAGGCCCTAGTTGACTGAGTCGCAAAACAGTCGACTGGACGAGGCCATTTGACTTTTATACGTTCTGCTTTTGATCTCCAGTCAACTGGGTCCTCGCCACAGTTGACTGGACCTCTGTTTTAAAATTGGATTCTTTTTGGCATTGTTTCAACTGAGCAAAACTTTTTCTAACTCTGATTTCAATGAATTTTACTTATATTTTCCTCTGCTATTTATTTTAATGGAATTGGATGAGCCTTGGTGGCGTGCCATGTGTCCTATTCCGTGCATAGCGGGATGGGTCGTGACAACTTTATAGATTTTATAAATAGGTCCTCTTAAATTCACATAGGCCCCTCCTGAACTTCTAAAAATTCTAGACTTACATGTAATATTTGGCAAGTTTTAGACACAGGCCCCCCTGTACTTTTGAAAATTCTATACTTACATGTAATATTATATATGTTTTAGATATAGCCCCCTTAAAATTACATGAGTAACCCCAATTTATGGGTGTTAAACCAATTCTATATACGATTCTACCGTTTTACATATAATTATGTATAGGTAGACCCAAAAAATTTGCCTAGGGGGAAGCCCCCATATAGGCTAGGCCCCCTAACCAAAAATCCTGGGTCTGTCCCTGGTAGCAATCCTTAGGACATACCTTGTATAAATCAGTGAAGTCCACGCAGAGCCTCCACCTGTTGTGCTTCTTTACCAAAACCACATTAGCTAGCCAATCAGGTTATTGAACTTCCCTGATTGACTTTACTTTTAAGAGTTCCCGACTTCCTCGCTAGCTGCTTTTTGCCTCTTTGCACCCATTCCTATTCTTTTCTACTTGAAATCTAGGTTCACATTGAGCTAGTGAGTCATGATCTGGGGATCAATCCATGGCATGTCTTCATAGCTCCAAGCAAATACGTTTTTGATTTTGCTTAAGGAATTGAACTAACCTATGATGGAGCTCGGGCTCTAAAAGTGAACCCACATACACAATTCCGTCTGGAAACTAGTCATCTAGAACGACTAATGCAAGGTCTTCTACTGAACCTACTCCCTCCCTATCATCTCTATTGTGATTATGCCCTCAAACCTATTACGTTATGCGTTTGATGTTATGACATTTATATATATGGATATCAGCTTACATTTTATATATGTATGTTTCATGATATGAATGTTTGATTGATTGTAATCCTTAAACATTGTTGTAAGTAATCCGTTTGTATGTACGAGATGTATACAAGGGAGATGCAAATTACTATTCCTTTATGTGTAGAATTATCACAGTGGATGGTGAGATTTGATATCTCATCAGGTTTGCACTAAAGCATGATTAACTACCATAGGATGGAGTGATCTATCTCATTCACTAGAGTATGTGACTCTTACTTATTATTATGATACTAAAAGTGCATTGACGGACCATGAGGTTTCCTGTTAACACTTAATAGCTATCAACAGTTAATAGGAACTCATAACTTGTATACGATACGTGTTTTAATCTTGAGACGATTACGAACACAAGTCATATGTATGGTTACTTTGACTTACCAATCAATGAGGTTTTCAAGATCAACACATAGGCATCTTGGGTAATCGTATTTCATGATGTTGTGAATGTATATTGTCAAGATAGAATCTACTATCTATAATAGAGTAAGAATTCCCTTGAGAATGTCACCAAGTTGATTATTGAGAACTACAGTCTGTTGATAAATAGTTATGGACATGTTTAGTAATCATGAGAGGTGAATGGTTATCAAGGAATGGGAGGCGTGTTCATAGTTCAGGTTGACAGTATAGGTTATCTAACTACCTGACTGAGAATGTGAATGCTGAAGTTATAGGGACATTAGTATCACCTTACAAGTCTAGTTACTGTTTTAGATATGTTCTTATGAATCAAAGTGCAGTTATAGTTATTTGGTGGTACTAACGTTAATGAATCAGTTAGTTAATATTATAGTTAAGGAGTTTAATCTAGGAGGGAGTAATAACTAATCCAAGATGATAATTGAGAACCTAGGAGGTCCCATTCTTAGCTTCACAAAGAATGCAATGAAGACATGAAAGAAGAGTACGAATCGAATGGACCTTGTGCCAAATCGATTAGATAGGCAATCTATTGGCCATTTTGCCCAATCGATTGGACCTTAGTCGGTTAGAAAACTTATAAATAGGAATACTTGCGAGACAGAATGCACTGAACATTGTTTTTAGCTCCCAGAAAGTCCAAACCTATTTATAAGTCTTCTAGGCCTTCCTTCTCTCTCTACTATGGTTCCTACAAGCCCGAATCTTCATGGATTGCATTCGAGAAGACTTAAGAGTGAAGATTTGCTAGAGGAAGTTGCTGGACATTCAACAGAAGAATTTCAGAATTGGGTTCAAGACTAAAAGGGTATGTTCTTGCTTCTACGCATCACTAGATTCAATAAGAAGTAGATCTCGAATACTAAAGTTTTAAACGTAATTTTCCCCTATAAATTTAAGTCTTCGAAACTAAATTCCAACAATCTCGGGGATCCAATTCTTCAAGATTCAGAGATTGCTATGTTTTGTTTGAGAGAATGGAGTTGACGTAAAAGAATCGAGCTATTGCTTGGTCTCCTCACATTAGGAGTCAAAAATTTGACTGTAATGTGGTTGATCGGCACAACTGACCTAATCCGATTAGGAGTTGGTCTTCCCAATATGACATTGTAAAATGTGACTACCATTATGAAGTCGGAGATAGTCGAGATTTGCTGAGGGTAGGTTCCCAGCAAGACTGGCAATTTAATCTCTCTCAATGATTGTGTGCTAGTCCCATAAAAAACCGACCAATGGCGTGGCGATTTCTCAGAACTGTTCTCTAGAGATACCAAGTTGATCAAATGCCCCAACAAAGAGTATATCCAAGGAGCTGTCGGTGTCCATCATCACTCTTCTGGCCAATTAATTAGCGATGCAAACAAATACCACTAGAGGATTGTCATGAGAAAAGTGTACCTACTGGAGGTCACTAGCTGTGAATACGAGTTCATCTAGCTATTGATGCATTATGGAGTGGTAGGTCCTGGCAGCTTCGCGACCTCTGCCTGCCTCCCCCGATACGTAATTGACTGGAGTGGCATTGATTTGGTTTCCACTAGGATATTGATGTGCTTATAGCACTGCTCCTCAAAGATCTACACAAGTGTTGTAGAGATCTGTTCTGGTGTCATGACTGTCAGAACTTCAAGAGGTTCTGGGGCCGCAGGAGAGGCCTACTTGGACCGTCATCCATGCATTCCAACCATAGATCAGTCAAAGATTTGTATGTTGAAAGAAATTTGTCTATTACCACAGATGACACCAAACTGATGATGCTGAATTGTGATAAATAGGTCGGGTATTGTGTTCAAAGTGAGATAAATGCGCAAAGAGAAAGAGACATGATTTGTATATGGTTTGCCACTATTAACGAAGCAGACTACGTCCACGTGTGCTTGTGTGTCAGTGTTTCCACTAGATAGGAAATTGTTTGTAGAGATGGGTGTAGGAAACCTTGATGATCCAACAATGGAACTGAAACTATCAAGGGCTTGCCTTACATGACTACTTCTAGTATTGTCATGGAAACTTTGGTCGACTAGGGTTTTGTTATCTCAATGGGAGAGATCAAAAATTGGTTGTAAGGCTCTAAGGTTAAGGGTGTGATATTCTTTCATCCCTGCAGAATGAGCTAGAGGATGTAAAACACACAATTTTCCTTGTACTTTGGTATTTCTGTATATATATAACCCTTGGACTCATCCTTGTCTCTGTTAAACTTTAGACCCCAATTGATTGCTATCTTTCCTAATCGATTGCTACTATTTCAATCGATTGCCACCCTACCGACTTGAATTATGATGTTGCCACATCCCAACCCTTGTATCCAATCGATTTCCATTGAATATCTGAAGCCAATCGATTACCATTAGTCCTAATCGATTGCAATTCAGCTGGTACCTTGCCTTCACATTACCTATATAGATCCTCCCCCTATATGTGCGTTTGGGTTTGCTGAACGGAGAGAGTTAGAGAGAGATACATAGATATTATATATACACACTCATACACACATATATATACACACACACCATTTATGCATATATATACACACTCTCTGAGAAAAGAGAAGAAGAGAAAGAGAAGAGAGAGAGAGAAAGAAGGACACCCCGAGGACCCACGAGCTCACGCCGAACTGCCGGCATCACCGAACCTTAACGGTGAGTGTCCATACTCACTTAGTAGCTTTGATATGTTGTTTGTAAGTGTTTTTATAAGAAAGAACAGACGTAGAACGTATATATATTTCAGTTCGTGTTTCACAGTTTCTGCGAAAGATGATGACTTTCCAATTGATTTTGCCATTCGATCCCAATCGATTGCCATGCATGTTAAGCTAGTCGATTGCCATTTTTCCCAATCAATTACAATGTCTATTAAGCCAATCAATTGCACTTTTACCCAATCGATTGCCAACCCAATTATCCCAATCGATTGTGCACTTTTGATTATTGAATATTTTAGTTGTTTATAGTTGTTGAGCTATTACGTTGATATACAATACACGTTGATTGTTAGTGAGATATTGAATAATATGCCCATTTGAATAGTGAATCCCTAATGCATTATAAAAAGTGCAACTGGTTGAATAGCAATTAAGGTGATATTGTTAAACGGGTTGAGAAGTCGATATGCATAATAGTGGGTCTATTGACCACAGAGGTCGAAACTATTATCATGACCCATCTCGCTACGCACGAAATTAGGACACGTGGCACGCCACCAAGGCTTATCCAGTTCAATTAAAGTTTGATTAGCAACGAAAAACATGAGTCAAATTCATTAAAATCATAGTTATACAAAGTTTTGCCAATTGGAACACTTCCCAAAAGAATTCGGTTTTGAAAACAAAGGTCTAGTCGACTGGAGTAGGGACCCGGTCGACTGAAGACCTAAGCAGTGAGGTTTTAAAAAGATCAACAGCCTATCCAGTCGACTGTGTCGAGGGCTCAGTCGACTGGGACCTCAATTTCTCAGTCGACTGACTCCTCCCAGTCGACTATGCCTTAAGCAGAATCAAAATCAACATTTTTCGTCAGTTGTCCTGTCAACTAAAACATGGACTAGTCGATTGGTTTTGCCACATTTAAAAGCAGTGTCTAAAATGACACAGTGGTCCAGTCGACTGACACATGGACCAGTCGACTGATCCCCTGCCAGTTTACCAAGTTGTGCAATTCAATACCTATGGTTCTCCAAACCCAAAACCAATACGACCACTACTATATTGCAACGGATTAAACATAATTACAGGTGTCCGAATAAAAAGTTATAGTACTACGAAACTAACCCATGGTTCTATTACAACATACTATACTTCCCAAATTCTTATACAAGTTTAGGAAAAGGAGAACAAAAGATATAAACAAATATGATTCCCTGGCATTCCTCGGCCTTACTCCTTACACTTTTTCTTTCCCTTTTTCTTCTCACCTGCAATGGAGTAAAGCACCACTGCTCAGCTATATGCTGAGTGCATAAGTTATAACATATGCAATATATGACAAAACATGCTTTAATCTCACAAATTAGAATAAATAGTCTCTAGGGAGAAAATACACCTTCATCAGGTAGCGGTAAGTCCAAGCCTTAAACCGCGATGCCAACGGCTAGTCCAAGCCTACAACCATTGCATCCCCAAGTGCCATGGCAAGTCCAAGTCTTAAACCATGCATATTAGACATCGCTACTATAATTCTCCAAGATTGAGAAGCTTACCCTGGCATGAATTAGTATAAACTCCCCTTTCACCCACATAGACAACTCAACGTGCTCGCGTAAAAGTACACATGTTTTTCACATTTAAGCGCGTGCATAATTGACGGGCCTAAGATTAACACATGAATTTTGCCTGGATCTCAATTTCATCGTCGAAATCTAAAACATGTATATTCCTATATTTCACAAATTAGAACTTCTTACCTCGTGCAAATTCTCTCAAACTTTGAGAGAAGTACTACGGAGGCAATTAAACGTCGAATCTCTATTCAGATGATTCCTACAAGTTTACAGGGGTTTTTCCCAAATTCCTAGAAATTAGTGTCGCGCCCACCCCGAAAGTGAGAGGCGATCCCTTCATCGGCCCCGAAAGTGGGAGGCAGTTCCTTCATGGGTCGTGGCTATTAGCTTTTCAGAAAAAGTTAGCCAAACGAGGCGTAAGAGGTATCAAAACGTAGATCTTACCTCGTGGAGTCCAAACATAAAATCTGGAGAAAAGTTGATGGACGAACGGTCGCCGTTTGTCATCGGCAAGCTCGTGGCAACAAATCTCCTTTTCTCTCTCCTCTCTCAAGATATTTTAGAAAATCTCTAACAAATTAAATTCTCACCTTTGCTATTTATAGACAATCTTTGCGGAAATTGCGTTTAACTCCCCGCGAGTTCTCAAAACTTCTAATTAACTCCTGAAATATCGCACACGTCCATTTTATGCCTTCACGAGTGAAAACTAAAATTTATAATAGTTTTCGTCTAGGTTCCGTTTGGGTACAAAAATCACGTTCTGAAACTAATTTCGTGGAATCTCTAAATAACCTACTTTTTATGCAACGTGGCACTTACGTTCTCACAATAGTGTTCAAAATGATATTTTAACAATGTAAAAATTATCAGAAATTATACTACATAGGCATAATTTACTATTCATGAAATACCAGATATTTCAAACAACATTTAAATCGCATAAATATCATTTAATCATGCCAATGTACATGAAGTACCATATTCCCGTGTCTTCACTGACACCTTACCGTTGACCCACAGTCAACCTCATTCACCATTATCAAATAACATTGATAATTCACAAAATTCAATTATGCATGATAAAATCATGAAATTTTAGAACGGGTGTGACAACTCTCCCCTTCACATAGGAGGTTTGTCCCCAAACTTATACCTCATACGCCAAACAGGTACGGATACTCATTCTTCATTTCTTCTTCATTTTCCCATGTAGCCTCTTCAATCATATGGCTACGGCTTAACACTTTCACCATTGGAATCGTCTTTGTTCTCAATACTTGCTCTTTTCAATCTAAAATCTCTACCGGTTGCTCTACATAAGTCAAGTCTTCCTGAATCTGCAACAGTTCTACCACTATGATCTTGTTTGTATCCAACATACAACATCTCAGCATCGATACATGGAAAACATTGTGCACATATTCCAACTCTGATGACAAAGCCAATCGATAAGTTACTGGTTCTACCCTCTCTAGGATTTCAAAAGGTCCTACAAATCTCGGATTGAGATTTTCCCTCTTTCCAAATCAAACAATGCCCTTCGAAGGCGATACTCGTAAGTATACAAAATCTCCCACTTCAAATGTCATCGATCGTCGCTTAGAGTCTGCATAGCTCTTATAACAACTCTGAGCTACCTTAAGTGCTCCTGGATTAACTTTACCTTCTCAGTAGTCAACTGTATTATCTCTGGTCTTATTAACCTTTTTTCTCCAACTTCAATCCATCAAACCGATGATTGACACTTACGCCCATATAGTGCTTCATATGGTGCCATTCCTATACTTGACTGAAAGTCGTTATTGTAAGCAAATTCAATCAATGGTAAGTGTTTCTCCTAATCACTCCCAAAGTCTACGACGCAAAATCTAAGCATATCTTCCAGAGTCTGAATCATTCACTCTGATGAAATATAGTACTAAAACTCAGTTTAGTACCCATAGCCTTCTGTAGACTTCCCCAAAACCTCAATGTAAAACTACTATCATGATCCGATATAATCACCACTAGAACCCCATGTAGTCTTACAATCTCTCTCACATACAATTTTGCTAACCTTGAAGGCTTAGTCATCTTGATTGGTAGAAAATGAGCTGACTTTGTTAATCGGTCCACTATAACCCAAATCTTATCATTCTTATTGAATGATCATGGAAATCTTGAAACAAAATCCATCGTGTTCTCATTCCATTTCCATTCAGACACAAGTAACGGTTGTCATAATCCCGCAGGTACTTGTCATTCTGCTTTGACCTGTTGCCATGCCGAACACTCTGAGACATACTTAGCAATTTCACGCTTCATACCCTTCCACTAAAAGTTTTCCCATAGGTTCCGGTATATTTTGTTGCTTCCCGGATGCACTGAATATCGAGTACTATGTCTTCCTCTAGAATCCTCTCTTTCAAGCCTTTAACATTCGGTACACATAACCGATTTCCAAGTTTCAACGTTCCTTATTCCAATACAAATCAGGTCGCATTCCCAAAGGTATCTCGTCTCTCATTTTGCACAAGTAGACATCGTTAAACTGTTATCTCTTAATCTCATCAATAATATCTGGGTGTGCTATGATCGCCATCATTAAGCTACCATTAGTCTCTGGAATCACATCTAACTCTAAATGTTCCATTTTCTTTTCCAATTTTCTTTATTGTGATAGCTCATTAGCCAGATTCCTTGTTGTCTTCCGACTTAAAGCGTCGGCTACTACATTAGCCTTTCCCAGATGGTAGTTAATCGAAAGATCATAATCCTTCATCAACTCTAGCCATCTTCTCTGTCTCATATTCAAATCTCGCTGCGTGAAAATATTTTTCAAACTCTTGTGGTTCGTAAAAATTTTACATTTCTCCCTATACAAGCAGTGTCTCCAAATCTTCAAGGCATGAATTACGATAGCCAATTCAAGATCATGAATCGGATAGTTAACCTCGTACATCTTCCGCTGTCTTGAAGCATAGGCAATCACCTTGCCACCTTGCATGAGTACACACCCCAAACCCTGATGCGACGCATCACTATATTGATTCCAGATGGTATCGTCAGAATAGGTGCTCTTGTTAAACGTGACTTCAACTCTTGAAAATTGTCTTCACATTCTGAACTCCATTCAAAAGTAACTCTCTTTCTCGTCAACTTTGTCATAGGTTGTGAAATCTTTGAGAAGTGCTCTATGAAACAGCGGTAGTATCCCGCTAATCCTAAGAAACTTCAAATTTTGGATACAGATGTCGGTCTCTATCAATTAGTTATAGCATCTACCTTATGAGGATCAACAGAAACCCCATTTTTGTCATCACGTGACCAAGAAAAGTAACGCTAGATAGTCAAAATTTACATTTCTTCAATTTACCAAACAGTTGCTTCTCCCGTAATCTCTGAAGTATCAATATCAAATGATTCTCGTGCTCCATCTCACTCGGTGAGTAGATGAGAATATCATCAATGAATACAATCACAAAGTCATTAAGATAGTCCTTAAAGGCCTAGTTCATAAGGTCTATGAATGCAGTTGGTGCATTTGCCACTCCAAATGGCATGATTAGGAACTCATAATGTCCATAGTGCATCACAAAAGCTGTTTTCAACATCTTTGGCCTTTACTTTCAACTGAAGATAACCCGATCTCAAATCAATCTTGGAAAATACTTGTGCTCCACGAAGTTGATCAAATAGGTCATCAATTCTCGATAATGGATACTTGTTCTTGATTGTCAACTTGTTTAGTTCTCGATAGTCCACACACATTCTCATTGAACCATCTTTCTTTTTCATAAACAACATTAGATTCCCCACGACGATATGCTAGGTCGAATGAAACCTTTGTCAAGTAACTCTTGTAGTTGGATTTTTAGTTCTTTCAATTCTACTAGTGCCATTCGATACGGTGCTTTCGATATGGTTCTTGAGTCTGACATTATCTCAATAGTAAACTCAATCTCCCTCTCGATAAGGACATCTGGTAAGTCGTCTGGGAATACATATGGATATTCTCACACTATCGGAATATATTCTACTTTCAATTCGGTCACCGAAGTATCAATCATTGAACACAGATATCCCTGACATCCCTTTCTCAACAATTTTCCTGTGCGGATAGCTGAAATCAAATACGGTGGTGGTGTAACCCCACTCCCTTGGAAACAAAAGTTCCCATGCACCGGTGATCAAAAATTAACTTCTTTTCGTTCACAATCTAACGTGGCTTGGTGAAGTGATAACCAATCCATTCCTAGTATCACATCAAAATGGTTTACAATAATTGGTATAAGGTCTACGGTCATCCACTTCTTGCCCAGTTGGATCTCATAGTTCTTAAATATGGTTGACATTACTACTAGCTTATGAAGCGGCACAACAATGGATAAATCATATCCTAACAGTGCCGATTTAACATTCAAATGTTGAACAAAGGTATGGGATACAAATGAATGAGTAGATCATGTGTCAACGAGTATGCGTGCTAAGTACGAACATACAAGCACCATACCTGAGACTATTGTCTTTGAAGTAGCCATGTCTCCTAGGTTCATCTGAAATGACCTTCCCTGACGTTGCTTCGTCCTCTGTCCCCCATTATTAGACTGTCTAGGCTTCGAACCACTGGAAGCCATAGAACTAGCTCCTTGCTTAGGACGCTTCCTCGGACAATCCTTGACTTGATGCCCAAATACTCCACAATCATAACACTTACCCCTCATGTCAGGTGTCGAATTAGTACTACCCCTCCTTGGTTCTTGTTCTGGGGTTTGGTCATAAAACATCGGCCTGAGAGTGGTCGATTGCAAAGTGAACACAATGGTATGTTACTTGGCTCCTCCTAAAATCACTGAACTAGAACCAGAGCCTCTTAGAAACGGCCTCTTGAAAGATCCGCCTTGGTTCCGATCACCACCTTCATTACCCTGCTTGCCTTGTTGATTTTGTCTCGATCTTTCCCATCCACTTTCCACAACAATTGTTGTTTGTTACACTGCACCGACGGTTGAGTGTTCATAAGGTTCCATTCTCCCTTAACACTTCTTTGAACTTCCTTGCTCTATCCTCCTCCTCTGGCACTGAACCTTTACCGAATATCAATAATACATTGTGCTTGGACGTATATTCAGTTAGGTCATGTCTCCCTGTCTAAGATTATCGAACTTTCTCTTTTTTGTATTATGAGCGGCTCACGGAAAGAATCAGCGATTGAACTCTGCCGTGAATCCCTCCCACGTTATTGGTGCTCCCTGATCTAGTACATTTACCCATCAATTCTGGGCTTCACCCTTCAGCATATCACTTGCATTCTCAATCCTTTCCCTATCTGACATCGGAAGAGATCAAAAAATTCTCTCCATGTCCATAACCCAATGCTCTACTAGCATTGTGATAGGTGTCCCATGAAATTCTATCAGCTTCTTTTTAGTAAATTGTTCAGATACATATCTCATACCCCTATTCTCAGGTGCATGTACCACAGCAATCAGTGCTACCTCGAATGGAGGTACTGGAGGTAACCGTTCTGCTATATTTTGTATCATGCCGCCCATGTTTCCAATCATTTCTGTCATTTCATTCATACGTCAGGTATGCGCCGATAATTCTCGATCGTCACTCATGATTACAATCCTATCAATCGATGCATAAATACTATGCATGCACAATAATATCTATAACATGTATGTATTACAACATACATATGCATCAAACATCTCTACAATGTATGAATGCAGTCTAGAATATATGCCAAATCACTCAACACTCCACTCGATGTCGAATGTTCCCAAGGTTTTGTTACCTATAGCTCTGATACCACTAAATGTCATGACCCATCCCGCTACGTGCGAAATTAGGACACGTGGCACACCACCAAGGCTTATCCAATTCCATTAAAGTTTGAATAGTAGCAGAAAACATTAGTCAAATTCATTAAAATCAGAGTTATAAAAAGTTTTGCCAATTGAAACACTTCCCAAAAGAATTCAGTTTTGAAAACAGAGGTCCAATCGACTGGAGTAGGGAAACGGTCGACTAAAGACCTTAGCAGTGGGGTTTTGAAAATATTAACAGCCCGTCTAGTCGACTGTGTCGAGGGCTCAGTCGACTGGGGCCTCAATTTCTCAGTCGACTGACTCCTCCCAGTCGACTGTGCCTTAAGCAAAATCAAAATCAACATTTTTCGTCAGTTGTCCAGTCGACTGGTTTTGCCACATTTAAAATTAGTGTCTAAAATTACACAGTGGTCCAGTCGACTGACACATGGACCAGTTGACTGATCCCCTGACAGTAATTCAACAACATATGGCTCTACAAACACAAAACCAATACAACTGATGTTGTCAATATCAAGATATAAAAAGTGTACTTTACTTTTCTAAGGATTTGTAGTAGTGAAAGCAAAGGTCGAACCCACAAAGATTGAATTACTACGACTCTTAATTTTAAAACCTAAATCTAATTAATTATAAAAATGAGATTTTGATTTTGAATTTAATTAAACTAAGAACAATAAAATAGATCTAAATTATGAAAGCGATTTAAAAGTGTTTTTGTAAATATGTTTAAAGGAACCTAGGATTGCAAATCCACCACTAGCTTCATAATAGGAATATTTATGCACTCAATTAGATTATTAGGTTGGATGATAATGGGGAATTGTAGCTACAAGCCCAACTCCTCCATCAAGAAAATAACTATGGTTCAAGCACCAACATAATCCATCTTCGGTTAGCACGAATTATCCCACACTAAACTAGGGTTGTGGTATAATCCGTCTAATCTAGGCATGGACTATTCGGATACTTGATAGCACAATTCAATTTAAGCACATGTAAATAATCTAAACAAGCACAGCAAGCATAGATCATTGAGCACACTACCATCAAAATAGATCTAAGACAAGAATAAACTTTGAAAGTGATGATTTAATCAATAAAAGCATGATTTATTTATAAAAATCCTCGGAACATGTAACTGTCATCCATACATAATAAAACTAAAATAAAAACATAAAATACACCCTATTACTTGGCTAGGGTTTCATTGAAACCCTAGATCTAGGTTTAGTTGGCCATGGAATTGATGAACGGCAAGAGGTTGATGGAGGAGGCCATGGGAATCATTGGTCTTCTTCTTCTTCTCCTTGCTTTTCTCCCTTCAATGGCTGAAATTTGTAGTGTATATTGTGTATCTAATGTTGTGTAATGATGTGAAACCACAAAATTGATTTAGAATATGATTTGTATAGAGTTTGGAAGATTTAGGAAGCTTTCCTAAGCCAAATCGTACTAAAACAGCTATATTTACGTTTCTGGACGTCATATGCACAAACCACCTTTGCTGGGCACTTTAGTTTAACAAAATACGCGTTTTTGGTTTTTTCACAGGTCGCTCGCGCGGCCCGCTCACGCGAGGTAGTTTTCGCTGCACTGCACGACTTTCGTAGAATTGCGATAACGTTTTGCTCTGAACTCGGATTGACTCGCCATTTGGAGTCACGCGTCCGTAACTCAAAGATCTACATTTTATATCTCTAGAAAAATTTCTCAAATCTGAAGTATTCCTTGTCAAAAATGCGATTTTCCGAGACTTCTACTGCATTTAGCTTTCACTGGAATCACCGTTTGAGCCCAGAATAACTTCCAAAGCCACTAATCATTGGATTTTTGTGCATTTTCAAGTTAAAGCATTAAATCCTACAAAATTTAGAATACTTATTAAAAAATAACTAATAACTACATGAAATGGGCTAACAAAGCGTATTTTTAGAACTATAAACGGCAACTATTCGTCGCTAAAAGAACTAAAAAACAAAACTACTACTCCATTTTTGCATGGATCATAATTGCATTTAGCATATGTAACAAGCCTTTTAAACCCCTAGGTGTCCCTAGTCGGACGAGTAAAGTCTCGTGAGGGTTCTCGTCAACAAGTCACCCACAACCATCTTTATTAACTTATCAATTTAAAAACTTTTATTAAAAACAAAGAACATAATATTCAATACTCCTTCATCATATAACAAAGATTTGAAATAGAATAACGAACATAAAGAAACATAACGAAACATCCACCTAAATCATGAAAAATAATCCCAAGCACATGCATCGTATAAATCAATAGAGTTACTCATACAATTGCACGTGTGATATGGTAGTCAAATAAACACGCGCATGTCATGAACTTGGAATATACTTCAGATAACCAATTAACTATGTCTCGACTACGAATCTCATAATGTCAATTACACTCTAAAATGAAACACTCAAAAACAGGTGTAATTTTTCTAAAATATGTGAGTAAAGGAAATATATTTTCAAAACGATTAATGCTCACATATGACTCGAAAAAGACGCATGACACAAAAGAACAATAGTCTCATGGATAGGATGCCAACAATCAAGAAAAAATACTCATTACCATGTTTTAATCTCCCTCCCATCGTTTTCATATCTGAACCATGTTTCCTAGGATCAAATAGGACTTTTCAAAGGTTGTAATGTGGCTCAGGTAATGAAAAAGGATAGAAATGATTCATTAGGTAGTTTTAGAATGGCATTGTACAGCATGTTCGATTTCTTTCATTCATCTCTTCTACCAACTTTCATCTTCCCATTCTCTTCTTTTCATTCCTTTCAATTTTTTCTCCTTCTGTTTCTTTTTCTTTTTTTTTCAACCTCATTCTTTTCTTTTTTCTCTATTCACTTCCTCCTTGTTGCTTTTGAAACGAATATTCAATAAATAACAAGGAAACCACCCCAAATATCATCTTATTTTCTTCTTCTTCTTCTCAATCACACATCGCCTTAACACCACTAAAAGTTGATCAATCTTTCAGGGGTGAACTTTAAGTTGGTCAAATTGGAGTAAAAACAGGATAATGGTAATTAAATAAAAAATGGCATTTTAATGGCTCAAAGGGCGAACTAAGGAAAATTATCATTTATCGGTCGGCAGTAAACAAAGAGGGCCTAAAATCATGTCCTACGGTTAGATGGTTCTTCAATGTTTACAACGAAAGATTATTTAGCATGGTAACAAATATTTTAACTTGACTATCAACCAAAATGTCACACCCCAAATTTTAGACAACCAATTATTAATCAAGGGAGAACCCTCAACCAATATCTAGCTGTCCAATCATCAAGGTGCTTGCAATATAATAACATCACATAGTCTATACCGAAATAAATCATTACTCACATGAGCTAAAGCAACGGTCAAAATTCAACCATAAAAGTCAAACCAAGATTTAGAATCCAACTCCACAACACAATAAACATCTAAAAAGAACACTCCACTAAAAATAATATCTTAGATTGTCAAACGGCCCACAGTGCCAAAATCTTATTACTAAACTCTCTAAAGTGATATAAAAATGAATAAAAAGAACAGCGCAAGACTCCACACGCCTCCTGTGACTAGGTGCCACGAACTCCCTACTAGCCCTGCAAATTATGATCGGCTAAGTTTGGTATCAAAGCTTATGGTTGCCCTAGAATAGAGAGTGTCTAGGTGATCTTCGGAATGTGGTGAATGGGTTGTTAATTACAATGAATGAGTTTGTTTCAAATATTTATGTATGTGTGGTTGTCTTATGAAGGTTATGGCTGGAGGCTACAATACCCGTCATGGAGCTCAGACTGGGGCTGGTGAGAGTTCTGGAGGAGCTGAGGCAGGAAATCCCAACTTAGTTCAGGTCGATGTGGGGGCTATGATGAACCAGATTCTCCAAGCTATGCAGAACAATCAGCAAGGAAACCAGGGTGACCCGTTCGCTAAAAGGAACAAGGATTTTGTTTCTATTGGCGGCCGAACATTCGATGGGGAAAAGGGTCTGTTAGCAGGAGATGCTTGGATACGAAAGTGTGAGTTCGTGTTCGAGAGGATGCAGGTCACAGAGGTGCAGAAACAGGAGTTGGCATCTCAACAGCTTGAGGGTGGAGCTTTGCTTTGGTGGGAATCATTGAGGGCTACTTATGACGTGGCGGAGATGACGTGGGAAGAGTTCAAAGTTTTATTTGAGGAAAATTTCATTCCCAGTGCAGTGAAGTCACAATTGGCTAGGGAATTCCAAGACCTCACTCAAGGTACCATGACTATGTGGGAGTATGTGAAGAAGTTCAACGAGCTATCTCAGTATGCTCCTCATCTGATTGATACGGAGGAGAAGAAGAACGAAAAATTTATTGACGGATTAGGACATCACTTGTCCAAGGCAGTGCTATCTGCAGAGAGTGAGCCTTTCAATAAAGTGGTGGATTTGGCTTTGAAGTTCGAGCGAAAGGAGCAGAAATTTCAGGCTGAGAGGTCAGCAAGGGCGAAGACCAATGAGAATTCTAGAGACACTCGGCCTCAAACTCAGCAAAAAGATACAGGACGTAGTGGGAACAGATTTAAGCCTTATGATCAGGGGTGGAGAGGTCAGCAGTATCAAAGATAAGGATATGGCGATCAGCGATTCCCAGGAAATCAGGGGAACTTCAGGCAGCAGAACCAGCAGTGGAATGGTCAGGGTGGTTAGCATAATCAGGGCTTCCAGGGTCAACGTCAGTAGGCCCAGCAGCCACAGATTGGTTTCCGTCCACCAGTGCCTCAGATTGGAGCACCACCGGTAAGGGGAGAGATGGTTGTAGCTCCTAGAGTGTGTTTCAATTATCAGTTACCAGGACATATTGCTAGGGAATGTCCCCACCCTCCTAGGAATAATCAGGCTGCGAGACAGGGTCAGGCAGCTCCAGCCAGGGCATTTGCAGTGATGCCAGGCAACGAGAATGTGCAAGGTAGCCTCAAACTTTTTCATTCCGATGTTCATGTCTTGTTTGATTCGGGTGCATCCCACTCTTTTATTTCTCGTCAGTTTGTTTTGAGAGAGAGTATTCCTGTTACGCCTTTACTTGTTCCTGTGAGCGTAGGAACACCTCTAGGGGGTTCAGTTACTCTATATGAGTATTGTAAAGATTTTGTGATGGACATTGGGGATAGGACTTTCCTCATTAATTTGATTATATTGGGGTTTGAAGGGTTTTTCATTATTTTGGGGATGGATTGGCTTAGGGCGAACCATGTTGTCCTTGATTATGCTAAGAGGACCATTCATATAGATACCCCAGGATTACCTCGTTTCTCTTATACGTATCCAGATAGTGGAGAATTGGTTATGTCTAGTTTTCTATATTCGGTGGAGATACCGAAGAAGAATATTAGTGATGTGGAAGTGGTATGCGAGTTTGAGGATGTTTTTCAGGAGATCCCTGGACTGCCGCCTAAGAAAGAGGTGGAATTCCAGATTGATCTTGTACCGGGATCCACACCAATTTCTAAGGCAGCATATCGTATGGCGCCCAAGGAGTTGGGAGAGATGAAGAAGCAATTGGATGAAATGCTTCAGAAAGGGTGCGTTAATTATTTCTTTCTGGTAGATTCATTTTTCTTCTTAGTTAATCTTTATTTCTAGTAGTGTAATTCTTTTGAGGTGTGTATGAATCAAGTTCATACATCCTAGTAACTCACTGATTCGAGGTGAAAAGTGCATATTTCTAGTGTATTACATGGTCTTTTATGCATACTTTTATCCCCAAAGTCCCTACATTTAGGTGCATTCTAATAACAATATTCTTTTTATTGTGTTAATGCTAAAATATATGTTTTTGCATTGTTTTATAGGTATTAGGATGCAAATCAATGAAGTGGAGCTAAAGAAAAGTGATTCTGGTGGATAGAACAACAGAAGCAGCTGAGAAAACGCCAATTTTGACAATGAAGACTTCAGATTTGGAAGATTTTTCCAGAGACATGAAATGTAGATCTTTGAGTTACAGTTGTGTGGCCACAAACGGGAGGTCAATCCGAGGTCCGAGTAAAACGTTATGGCTATTCTCCCATCGGTGCGCAGAGTTGTCAAAATCAGAGAAGTTCAAGCGATTGAAGAGAGTTCAATCGATCGAACTAAGCTCGATCGATCGAACTTTATTTTCCCCCAAAAGTTGCGTAAACTCTTTGGGAACCCTATATATAAGTCGTTTTGACGCCAGACGAAGGGAGGAAGCTCCAGAACGCAGAAAACAGCAGTTTAGAGTAGTTTTAGGGTTAGATTAGGAGTAGATTAGGTTAGATTCATCTTTTTCTTCCTCTTTTTCATTAATGTATTGAAGATTATTGAAGATTCAAGTAGATTTCAAGTTATTTACAAGTTATTTTCAGATTTATTCCAGGTTTTTCCTTTCCTTTATCTTATTTGATTGTTTATGACTCTAGTTGTTATGATTGTTTGGTTTTATTCTTTCTGTACTTGTTTATTCATGTTTCCGTAGTTTAGACGTTGGGAATATGTGATGAAACATTTATCCCCAACTTCTGCCATGCAATCTTTAGAAAACCTTGGGCTCGATCGATCGAAGGTATTTCGATCGATCGAACCAGAGCCATAGTCAAGCGATCGAAGATATTTCGATCGATTGAAGGATGATGTTGTCCGATCGATCGAGAGCGCTTCGATCGATCGAACATGTTAATTGCTGAGATGATTCTTTTAAGTATTTCATGACTTTCTGTTTTAGAAATCTGTCATCAAATTGTCCCAATAAGCTCAGTTTGTCACAACAGTTTTTAGAACTTAAAGCCTTAAGGCTATTTTCTTCAATGACTTTTGAAAACCACTTTGAATGCTAACACCATTTAGAGTGCAAGTAATTACCATTGTTTTAAACCGTCTTCCAAGTATTTTAAATCACTTGTGATGATGTAGTCCTGGTCATGAAAGGGCTATTGATTCTTTATCTTTAGAAAAATACGGAATGCTGAAGAGAAATGAACTCCATAGAACATTAATGAATATGCATGGTAGATGGTTTGGATCAATGTGGATTCACGTGTTTTCAACACCTTTAATTTAGTTGTTTAATTAGTTATGTTTCTTTATATGCTTAGTTTATTATTTAGTTTAAGTCAATTCAGTAGGATTCATTAGAACCTCCAACCCTTCATTTTTATTTTTCTTCTTCTTTAGGTCATAACTTAGTATATATTCTTCCTATTCCTTCCCTGTGGGATCGACCTGGACTTATCCAGTATTACTTGCACGATCACCTACACTTGGGTGTTGCACAAGAGCGCACAACTTTTTAGTCGTGTCAAGTTTTTGGCGCCGTTGCCGGGGAAGGCAACTAGGTTAGGATTTAACTATGTTATTTCCATTTTTTTTTTCTTTTTCTTAAAAAAAATACAAATAAAAACTATTGGACTTTTTCTCTCACAAGATAAACATAAAAATAAATAAAATTTCTATTGTTTAAAAATTTTGAGTGAAAATGTCTTATCCATATTATCCTCCACACAACACAAACACCATGAATAGGTACACTTTAGGTAATGAAAACTATCCCCCAAGTTGGCAAGCACCCACATATGACGCGCATTATCAACCTGAGTGCTACCAACCACCACAATGGGGAAATGATAGTGGTAGTCCCCCAAATTATCAAACATATCAAGAACCTCCATATGGAGAGTTCTATCAACCGCAATGGGGCTATAACCAAAATAATAATATAGGATATAATAGTAATTCCCATGATTACCAAATGTACCAAGATTTTCCCTTTGGCGAGTCGTGTCCACAAACACATTGGGATGGGAATTACTACCAACAACAATGGGGCGAAACTTCATATGGTAATAATGAGGAGAATAACCAAGTTGAGGATAATGGTATGTTAAAATCGCTACTGAGTGAAATGAAAAGGCTAGATAATGCACTTGATAAATTAGAAACTAGATATCAACAAGCATATGCTAGCCAACTTTTAGAAGATTATACCAATCCTTCAACACTACAACCTAAATTTCAAGACACTAACAATGGAATGGAAATAGAGGACTATGACGGGTTTATACCGAATGAGGTTAACAACTCACTCGAGAAAGTCATAACCCAACAAGAACTCCAAAACCAAACCATTAAGCATGAAGTTGTAGAACCATCTTCTCCTCAATATGCATCCCCAGACATCAACTCCTTCACTACCTTGATAAAATTGCACAATCTCTTTATCCAAAGTACCTCAATAGAAGATATATATAGTGAGGAGAGTTACAAGGATGAGAATGAGGATTTAAAAGATAATGCCAGTTTATGTGATTGCACGCAACTAGGAAAGGAGGAGTCCCCTGTTGACTCTCTCCCTAACTTTTATAGTGACCCTAGGGAGGATATTATTGAAATTTCTAAATTAGATTTAGATTTATATGATATTCATGAACCCTCACCTCTTTCGGCCGAAGAGGTGGTGTCACCAAGTTGCCCATCACCTATCCTCTCTATTAATCAAGTTCCTTAGTGTTCACCGCTCCCAGTTGTGATATTTTTTTTTTGGTAGCTCGACTTGCTGAGTGTACCTTTTTGCCAGTGGCTTCGTGATCAAGCTGGCCTAAGCCTTATGCCCGGCTTATTTTGTTAGACGTCTAGGCATATTGACTGGCCTTCTGTGTGTATACCTGGTTTGGTTGATACCCCAACCAAAATGGCACCAGAGTGGATGTTGGTAGTATGTCCGGGCACACATGGGATATATGTGTGGGTGTACCATGGAGGGTAGCCAAGTGGTGAACCTAGGAAATTGAATAATAAATCGTTTAAATAAATAAGAGGATTATTGTCAATCAATTTCCTGACGAGTCAATGGATCTAAAATGTTGATTTCCTGGACTTCTGTTCTTTGCTTATATATTTATTTTGGACGTGTAGTGAGTAAATTATGAAGTTAATTCTTGCGAATTCTTAGTACTAGTAGTTCCGCATAATTTGTGGTATTTTGTTGTTATAAATCTTCGTGGTTGCAGGATGGTGGGTCCACTAACATTTTGCAGGTATTGACTCACCATGTGAGGGAAGGTAAGAATTATTTTATTTAAATTCGGGCGAGAACTGCATGGCCACCACATAGAGGGAAACTACCGCTTGTCCCGACATGTGAAGTGGAACTATCCTTTTGCCCGAATTACCTGTTGGATGTGGTAGTAAGAGTCACCGTGTGATTCCTAGCTCTGTGTGTGTGGTTTAACTCATACCAGTCACGTGATTGACCCGTTGAGTTTTTCTCGCGGGTGCGTTCTTGTTGGAGCGTAGCCGATCATAATTTGCAGGGCTAGTAGGGAGTTCGTGGCACCTGGTCGCAGGAGGCGTGTGGAGTCTTGCGCTGTTCTTTTTATTCATTTTTATATCACTTTAGAGAGTTTAGTAATAAGATTTTGGCACTGTGGGCCGTTTGACAATCTAAGATATTATTTTTAGTGGAGTGTTCTTTTTAGATGTTTATTGTGTTGTGGAGTTGGATTCTAAATCTTGGGTTGACTTTTATGGTTGAATTTTGACCGTTGCTTTAGCTCATGTGAGTAATGATTTATTTCGGTACAGACTGTGTGATGTTATTATATTGCAAGCACCTTGATGATTGGACAGCTGGATATTGGTTGAGGGTTCTCCCTTGATTAATAATTGGTTGTCTAAAATTTGGGGTGTGACACAAAACAAGAATAATGAGACTAAACAACGAGTTAATGCGCTATTTCAATGAAATTCTACAAACACAAAATGTATTTATAACCCTCAAAAAAGAAAAGATAGGCTCAAAAGCTCACTGGGCTTAGTCTCCACCATGTGTTATCTAGAAATCCAAATCATATTATAGTTCACATCAAACATGTATTCAAGAGACTACGTGCAGTGCATAGGTTTGTGTGCAAATCTATGATATAAAACTACGATTCGAACGATACATGACCTAAAATGTTGCATCATGACTTCAGTAAATATTTAATCACATCTTCTCTTGTTTACCATTCTATAACAATCATAGTTACATAACAAGATGTATCAAATTTATATTGCAAAAAACGTCGGTAATCATCGTTTATTTAAGCACAGGAATCGAAAATTTTTTAAAAATTAGTGCATAATAATGTACATGTGAATATGTGAATGCATACCCCCAAACCTAAACATTTCATTGTCCCCAATGAAACAATAAAACGAAAGAAAAGAGAGTAGGTAAGAAAGGAACGATAGTACCTCGATTTCGACAAGCATAGAATAGGTGAACACAAAGGAATATGGCAATAAAGTTCAATGTTACCTGTTACTTCTTGATAAAAGAAAAAAAACAAACAAAATAATAAAAGCAACTAAAAGAATGTTAACTAAGCTAAACGAAACGAAAATAAACTATACGACTGAACAAAATTATCAATACAAAAAGATGATAACTATAAAAGAAAATAAAACATAACTATAAACAGGAAAACAACACATGACTTGATCTAAAAGTACCTAAGAAACAGAAACAGAAAAGTAAAAACTATGTGACAGGTGGGGAGAAGGATATAGAAAACAAAAGATAAAAAATCAAGAAAATGGGGGATCGCGCGAGCGGTCCGCACGAGCGGCCGGCGCGCGCGCGAATCCCAAATTTATTATTATTTTTTTTATTATTATTATTATTATTATTTAATCATCTCGCGCGAGCGAGACATCCTCGCGCCCGCGAATCGAGGCGCGAGGAGAACCTGAGAGCTCATAAACAAAAAGTAAACAAAAATTTCACTAAGGCACATTCTCACGCAAGTGACGTCTCGCGCAAGCGGGCCGCGCGCGCGAAATGTCAAATTCTCGATTGTCTTGCTCTTTTATGTATATAAGTTAAAAATGAATTTTACTCCCTCCACCCCCCCCCCCCCCCCCCCCCCCCCCCCCCCTCAAACCTGTCAAAAAAACTCAAAAATTGACCAAAATGACCAAAAAATATGCAAAAATAAGATAAACAGACAAAATAAAGCTTGGGTTGCCTCCCAAGAAGCGCTATCTTTTACGTCTTTAGCTAGACCATTCTAGCTCAAGACTCAAGGAGGTCGTAAATCAGACTATGAGCCTCTTAAGATAATAGGGAGACTCTGGTGGAAAGCAGAAAAAACATCACTATGAGTCAATTCATTTAACGGTTCATCTTGCTCATGTTCACATCTATTTCTCACCTTCTGAGTAAATTCGTCTTTAGGGTCCAGGTTATTTGCATCCGTCCTCTCATTACTTACTATATTATTCTCCTTATCCATGTTCAATTCATTAGTAAGTTCAATATTCCTTATAACCTCACTACCCTCCATACATAGATAATCATCGTCTTTGGGAGGTTGATCGACAGCGTTAAACACGTTTAATTTTTAAGTTCAAATTATCGAATGACACTTTCATCACCCTTGTTCGACAATTGACAAGCGCATTAGCGGTGGCTAAGAATGGACGACCAAGAATAACAGGGGTGTGCTTTCTAGCATCTAGGACAGGTTCGGTGTCAAGGACCATAAAATCGACAGGATAAAAACATTGATCAACTTTAACTAAGACGTCCTCGATGATTCCTCTAGGTACTTTAATAGAACGATCCGCTAATTGTATGGTAGCGGTCGTAGGGTTAAGTTCACCTAGTCCTAGTTGTTTATAGATGTGATAAGGTAAAAGATTAACACTCGCACCTAAGTCAAGGAGAGCCCTATGGATGACAGTGTCACCTATGACACATGAAATAGTTGGCGTACCAGGATCCTTATACTTTGGAGGTGAGTGTTGAAAAATAGAACTTACTTTTTCCGTGAGAAAGACCTTTTTCGGAGTATGACTATGCAATTTACGTTTTTGCGTGCAAAGGTCTTTTAAACATTTAGTGTAAGCGGGTATTTGTTTAATAGTATCGAGGAATGGAATATTGATTTTAACTTGTTTAAATACCTCGAGTATATCCTCAACCTTTGACCCTTTCTTTGGAAAATTTGATGGTTCATCAACGTTAGGTGGAAAGGGCAATTTCGGTATATGATTAGTCAGGGCCGTTTCTTTTTCTTTCTTATTTTGGCTCGCGTCCTTACCCTTCTTTGTATTAGAGTTGATGTTCATATCTATCACATTCTTATTCGGAGTTTCTATTGCCTCTTCCTCTCGTGTAGTCAACCTAGTTGAGACGGCGTTTACTTGCTCATTTGACCCCTTAACCTCGTATTGTCCCTTAGGGTTTTGAATTGTTTGACTAGGCAACGTCCCCTCGTTTCTACGACTCACTATATTAGCTAGTTGTCCCATTTGAGATTCAAGCTTCGCAATGGATTGTGTGTGTGAGTGCACTATTTGTGCTTGTGCCTGTACTTGTGTTTCGATATTCTTAAGGGATGCCAACACCGTCTCCTCAAAAGCGTTAACCCTTGGAGGGTTAGGATTAGGAGGAAGGTGTTGGTATTGAGTTTGTTGAAATTGGGGTCGATAAGTATTAGAAAAATTATTTGGCATAGGATTATAGTTATTCCGTGGGAATTGTTGTATAGAATTAATGTGTTGCTCCACAAACTCCAGGAATTGAGATGCAGAAGGACATGCAAAGATATTATGAGACGATTCAGAACATAATGCACATACTTCTGAAGAAGGTGGAGTGGACCTAATTCCCATCCTTGTAAGTTGGTCAAGTTTTCTATTTAATTTTTGAAATTCAATTGAATGACTTGACTCGAACTTTACCTCTCTTTTTGGTGGTGGCAGATATCCTCCAGAACGTACCGACACAGACTGATGCATCGAATTCTTGCTCAAAGTTTCAAATATTTTTCAGGCCTCGTCGGCGCTTTTATGTAGGAAAGTACCCGCACAAACGGCATCGACTGTATTACGAACAGATGGAATAAGTCCCTCATAAAAGACTTGAACTAATTGCCACTTAGGAACCTGATGATGTGGGCAGGAACGTAATAATTCTTTAAATTTCTCCCATGTGTCATAAAGTGTTTCCCCATCTTTCATCACAAAATTTGATATCGATTTTCTTATTTGATTTGTTCTTGTGATTGGGAAAAACTTTTGTAAAAATGCAGTATGTAATGCTTCCCATGTTTTTATAGTGTTTGGCTCCAAAGATTGGAGTCAATACTTCGCTTTATCCTTTAAAGAGAATGGGAAGAGACGCAGTTTTAATTCGTCATCAGTGAAATTTTGGATTTTTAACGTAGAGCATATATCTTGGAAATCCCCTAAGTGTTGATAAGGGTCTTCATTTAAACGGCCATGGAAAGATGGAAGTAGCGAGATGGTAGACGACTTTATCTCAAAGTGAGATGCCGTCGCCTCCGGTAATTCGATACATGTTTGAGGCGTGTAAGTCGTAGGAATAAAATAATCTTTAAGCGGAGGAGGTGGCAGTATATTAGGGTTATTTTCGTTATTTCCGTTGTTTCCAATGTCGGCCATTGGAATAGGTTCTATGTTAATAAAGCGTGGTTTCTTTAGGTTTTTAAGGGTACTACGTATTTCGGACTCAAACAACGACGATGGTTTCGGAGTTAATTCGTCGTCTATGTTTAGCCTAGTTCTAGAAGTTATGTTTCAATACTTGTTAATTCTTAATGTACGTTCAAGTTCAAGATCGCAAGGTTTTAATTCCGGTTTACTTGAGCGTGTACCAAACATAAACTAAAAGAAAATAAACTAAAAACAAAAACTGACTCAAATAATAAAAAAAAAAAAAAAAAAACAAATAGCAATCACGCAACTAAGATAACAAGCACTCAACTACTGTGATGCATGTAAATTATCTTGTAATGCAGTGACCGCGTCAATTCCCAGCGCCCCGGGTTTCCTAGCTAATGCAGTGCAATTCACCCTAAACTAATGCAAATAGTGCGTCACAGCGCCCTGACTTACAGTGGCTCGAAGCGAATTTCAAAAGAAGCAATTTATTTTATTTTATTTATATTTTTTCGCGTAAGCTCCTTTGATGTGCTAAGCTATTCCTCCCGGAAACGTTAGAATTTAATAACTCGAGAAACTACAAAATAAAAAGAAAAGTTAGTGACTCAAATAAAACAAAAAATAAGAATAAGAAAACCTAATCTAATATTTACGAATTAACTAAACTAATATTCTAAAACTAAAGGTAGTAATTTGCATTCCCCGGCAACGGCGCCAAAAATTGATGTTGTCAATATCAAGATATAAAAAATGTACTTTACTTTTTTAAGGATTTGTAGTAGTGAAAGCAAAGGTCGAACCCACAAAGATTGAATTACTACGACTCTTAATTTTAAAACCTAAATCTAATTAATTATAACAACGAGATTTTGATTTTGAATTTAATTAAACTAAGAACAATAAAATAGATCTAAATTATGAAAGCGGTTTAAAAGTGTTTTTGTAAACATGTTTAAAGGAACCTAGGATTGGAAATCCACCACTAGCTTCATAATAGGAATATTTATGCATTCAATTAGATTATTAAGTTGGATGATAATGGAGAATTGTAGCTACAAGTCCAATTCCTCCATCAAGAAAATAACTATGGTTCAAGCACCAAAAATTTGATCTTGTCAAAATTAAGATATAAAAGTATGCTTATTTGTGCTTTACTTTCAAAAGATTTGTAGTGTGAAAGTAAAGGTCGAACCCACAGATATTGAATACTACGCACTTTAATTTTTAAAATCTAAATTTAGTTAATTAAGAAAAACGGATTTTGGATTTAATTTGAATTAAACTAATAACAATAAAAATAAATCTAAATTATGAAAGCAATTAAATATTATTTTTATAATAAATTTAAAGAACCTAGGATTGCAAATCCACCACTAGCTTCATAATAAGGGTATTTATGAATTACTTTAGCTTATTAAGTTGGATGATAATGGGGAATTGTAGCTACATGCCCAATTCCTCCGTGAAGAAAATAACTATGGTTCAAGCACCAACATAATCCATCTTCGGTTAGCACGAATTATCCCACACTAAACTAGGGTTGTGGTATAATCCGTCTAATCTAGGCATGGACTATTCGGATACTTGATAGCACAATTCAATTTAAGCACCATTACATGTAAATAATCTAAACAAGAACAGCAAGCATAGATCATAGAGCACACTACCATCAAAATAGATCTAAGACAAGAATAAACTTTGAAAGTGATGATTTAATCAATAAAAGCTCAATTTATTTATAAAAATCCTCGGAACATGTAACTGTAATCCATACATAATAAAACTAAAATAAAAACATAAAATACACCTTATTACTTGGCTAGGGTTTCATTGAAACCCTAGATCTAGGTTTAGTTGGCCATGGAATTGATGAACGGCAAGAGGTTAATGGAGGAGGCCATGGGAATCCTTGGTCTTCTTCTTCTTCTCCTTGCTTTTCTCTCTTCAATGGCTGAAATGTTTAGTGTATATTGTGTATCTAATGTTGTGTAATGATGTGTAACCATAAAATTGATTTAGAATATGATTTATATAGATTTTGGAAGGATTTAGGAAGCTTTCCTAAGCCAAATCGTACTAAAACAGCTATATTTACGTTTCTGGACGTCATATGCACAAACCACCTTCGCTGGGCACTTTAATTTAACAAAATACGCGTTTTTGGTTTTTTCACAGGTCGCTCGCGCAGCCCGCTCGCGCGAGGTAGTTTTCGCTGCACTGTGCGACTTTCGTAGAATTGCGATAACCTTTTTCTCAGAACTCGGATTGACTCACCGTTTGGAGCCACGCGTCCGTAACTCGAAGATCTACATTTTATATCTCTAGAAAAATTTCTCAAATCTGAAGTATTCCTTATCAAAAATGCGATTTTCCGAGACTTCTACTGCATGTAGCTTTCACTGGAATCACCGTTTGAGCCCAGAATAACTTCCAAAGCCACTAATCATTGGATTTTTGTGCATTTTCAAGTTAAAGCTCCAAATTCTACAAAATTTAGAATACTTATTAAAAAATAACTAATAACTACATGAAATGGGCTAACAAAGTGTATTTTTAGAACTATAAACAGCAACTATTCGTCGCCGATCAACGACCACTACTATATTACAACGGTTTAAGTATAATTACAGGTGTTCGAATACAAAGTTATAGTACTACGAAACTAACCCATGGTTCTATTACAACATATTACACTTCCCAAATTCTTATACAAGTTTAGGAAAAAGAGAACAAAAGATATAAACAAATGTGATTCCCCGGCATTCCTCGGCCTCACTCCTCACGCTTCTTCTTTCCCTTTTTCTTCTCACCTGCAATAGAGTAAAGCTCCACTGCTCAGCTGTATGCTGAGTGCACAAGTTCTAACATATGCAATATATGACAAAACATGCCTTAATCTCACAATTTAGAATAAATAGTCTCTAGGGAGAAAATACACCTTCAATCGGTAGCAGTAAGTCCAAGCCTTAAACCGTGATGCCAACGACTAGTCCAAGCCTACAACCATTGCATCCCCAAGTACCATGGCAAGTATAAGTCTTAAATCATGCACAGTAGCCGTCACTACTACAATTCTCCAACATTGAGAAGCTTACCTTGGCATTAATTAGTATAAACTCCCCTTTGACCCACATACATAACTCAACGTGCTCGCGTAAAAGTAGACATGCTTTTCACATTTAAGCGCGTGCATAATTAGCGGGCCTAAGACTAACACATGAATTTTACCCTGTTTTAGATTTCGTCGTCGAAATCTAAAACATGTATATCCTATATTTCACAAGTTAGAACTTTATACCTCGTGCAAATTCTCTCAAACTTTGAGAAAAGTACTACGCAGGCAATTAAATGTCGAATCTCCGTTTTCAGATGATTCTTACAAGTTTACAGGGATTTTTCCCAAATTCCTAGAAGTTAGCTTTTTGAAAAAAGTTATCCAAACGAGGCCTAAGAGGTATCAAAATGTAGATCTTACCTCGTGGAGTCCATATATAAACTCTGGAGAAAAGCTGACAGACGAACGGTCGCCATTTGTTGTCGACAAGCTCGTGGCAACAAATCTATTTTTCTCTCTCCTCTCAAAAGATATTTTAGAAAATTTCTAACAAATGAAATTCTCACCCTTGCTATTTATAGACAATCTTTGCGAAAAATGCATTTACCTCCCCGCAAGTTCTCAAAACTTCTAATTAACTACTGAAACGTTGCACACGTCCATTTTATACCTTCACGAGTGAAAACCAAAATTTGTAAAAGTTTTTGTCTAGGTTCTGTTTGGGTCCAAAAATCACGTTCTGAAACTAATTTCGTGGAATCTCTAGATAACCTATTTTTTATGCAATGTGTCACTCACATTCTCAATACAGTGTTCAAAACGATATTTTAACAATGTCAAAATTATCAGAAATTATACTACACAGGTATAATTTACTATTTATGAAATACCAGATATTCAAACAACATTTAAATCACATAAATATCATTTAATCATGCCAATGTACATGAAGTACCATGTTCCGGTGTCTTCACTGACACCTTATCATTGACCCACAGTCAACCTCATTCACCATTATCAAATAACATTGATAATTCACAAAATTTAATTATGCATGATAAAACCATGAAATTTTAGAACGGGTGTGACAACTATTTATGTTCATATGCGTGAGTACGATCGTGAAGATCATATGATGTTGGGTGTGGAATCCAAATAAACTGGGATTATCGAGTCAGTTCAGCCATAGGTATTGTGGGCTGGGACAACCTGTCATGCTTATGAATGACAAGGTCAGGACTAAGTGTCAAGGTTGATTAAATCAGGGGTGTATTGATCGTAATGAATCGGGCGTGTTGGCCATAATAATCGGGCGTATTGGCCATAATGAATTGAGAGTATAGCATGTTGGCTGTAATGTATCAGGGCGGGTTGGCCGGAATGAATCAGGGCATATTGGCCAAAATGAATCAAGGCATGTTGGCTAGAATGATGTGTTGATTAAAAGTGGGGACTTCATATCAGGTTGGATACATTGAGAAGTATTGGACTACATGCCAAGTTAGAAAGGGATTGTCCAAGGAATGAGTTAAGCATGTGTGGGAAGTAAAGCTATATACGAGATGTGGACCTAAGAGTCCATATTATGCTTAGGATTGTTTGGGACGACGTCCGTGGTGATATATTGAGTTGGTGCATACATGAATGCGAATGACGAGATGATGGTAAACGATATTGTTTAATATTTTGCATATCTATAGATACTCTATTAGTATTTGCATTCACTCAGCTTTCGTAGCTGACGGCATTTTATGCCGCTGGATATCCTACGTCCAGCTGGCCAGGGTTTTGATGTTGGGATTGTGCCCTCAAACCCATCCTTTATGTATGAGACATTGGCATTTTAGATATGGATATCATATTTACATTTTATTATGTATGTTATCATGAGATGATTTTTTGTAATCCTTAAGTATCATAGTAGGTAATTCGTGTATGTATGAGATACATACAAGAGAGATATGAATTACTATACTTTGATACTTAGAACTTATCACAGTGGATGATAAGACTGGATATCTCATTAGGTATACATTGTAGCATTATTAACTACCATTGCATGGAGTGATGAATCTCAATCACTAGAGTATGACTCTTAGTTAATATGCTAGTGCTTATAGCGCATTGACTGACCATGACATTCATATTGACATAAAAAACTATCAACAGTCGATAGGAACTCATAACATGTATAAGGTACGTGTTATTAATCTTGAGATGATTATGGACACAAACTATGGATATGACTACTTTGACTTACCAATCACTGAGGTCTTGCAAGATCAACATCTGGATATCTTGGGTATGTCATATTCATAGGGCTGTGAACATATATTGTCAAGATAGAATCTACCCTCTGATAAAGAGTAAGCATTCCCTTGAGAATGTCACCATGTTGATTTCTGAAAACTGTAGTCTTGTTGATAAGTTGTTATCAACATGTTTGGTAATCATGAGAGGTAAATGGGACTCGAGGAATGAAAGATGTAATCATCATTCAGGTTTACAGTATTAGTTATCCGACTACCTGAATATGATTATGAATGCTGACGGTAAAGGGACATTAGTACATCATACAAGTCTAGTTATCGCTTCAGATTTGTTCTTTTGCTTTAAAGTGCATTTATCATTTTATAGTGGACTAAACAGTAACTGATTAGTTAGTTAATTCGCTGATCAAAGAGTTTGATCATGGGAATTAACAAATGATCTGAGCCAACAATAAAGAACCTAGGAGGTCCCACTCTTAGCTCTATAAGAATGCTTGGAGAGGCATATGAGGATGATGAACCAATTGATTGAAAGAGTTTGAATTGATTGAAGGTTCGATCGATCGAACTTGTTTCGATCAATTTAACTCTGTTCAATTCGATCGATCGAACTTTTTTGATCGATTGAAGGTTCAATCAATCAAAAGGTGTTCGATCAATCGAAAGCTTAAATTCGGTTTGGAAATCTATGAATAGGGCAGTTGTGTACAGTATTGCATAATCGTCATTTTTACTGTCCTAGAGTTACAAAAACTATTTTAGGGTTTTCCCAACCATCTAAATCCTTTCCATTAGGGTTCCTACTAACCTTAGTCTCTCTAGGAGCATCCATAGGAGTCATAAGAGTGAAAACCATCTAGTGGAGGCTGTTGGAAGTTGAAGAAATCATAATTGGGTTCAAGACCACAAGGTATAATTCTTGTCCCTCTTGTGTACACATCTATAGAGTTGATGAGTAGTAGATCTGGGCTGCCAATAAATGTTTTTTCTAGCTGGCCAGGGTTATGACTATGCAGGGGATGAGTACATTGCTAGGGACTATGAGGAGAGAGCCTACTCTGGTGGGGGCTATGCTGGAGATGACCACTAAGCGAGCTGAAGACTAGGAGCTTGTCATAGCTAAACTGGAAGAGTCTACAAGTAGATTTGGGAACTGCGTTAAACTTGAGCATAGCCTTTTACCCATAGACCGATGGACAGACTGAACGAGTCAACCAGGTGATGGAGCACATGCTTCGAGCGTGTGTCATTGATTTTGAGAGCTCATGAGAAATTCACCTACCATTGATCGAGTTTTCTTATAACAACAGTCACCACTCAAGCACAGGAGTGGCACCCTTTGAGGCATTATATGGAAGACTATGTCGATCACCATTGTATTGGGTAGAGGTTAAAGAAATTAACTACTTGGACCAGAATTGGTTCGCGAAACTAATGAGAAGATCCAGATTGTGAAAGAGAGGATGCGAATAGTGTAGAGTAGACACAAAAGGTACGCGGATAAACACTGCAGAAGTTTGGAATTCAATGTTGGAGATCATGTGCTACTTAAAGTATCTCCGGTGCGAGGAATGGTTAGATTTGGACAGAAGAGATAAAAGCTAGCACCGCATTTCATTAGACCATTTGAAATCCTCGAGCACGTAGGAAAGATTGCCTATAGACTCGCGTTGTCACCCAAGATGTCGGGGGTATACAGCGCCTTTCACTTTAGCATGTTAAGGAAGTGTGCTCACAATCCATAAGATCAATTTTAAGGACATCGAGGTGAATGACAATGTATCATTCCATGAAGGACCAGTACGAATTTCAGATCGAGGAGTTAAGAGGCTGAGGAATAAGGAAATTCCATTGGTGAAGGTTCAGTGGAAGTCTCACGACGAAGGCGAAGCTTCTTGGGAGCTAGAGTCAGAAATGCGTGAGAAGTATCCAATTTTGTTTAGCGACGCTTAGTTCTGATTTCGGGGATGAAATCTTTATTTAGAGAGGGATTATGTAATATCCGCAATTTGCGTTGTTCTTTGGTATTTCTATATATATATATATAAAACCCTTGGACTTATCCTTGTCTTTGTTAAACTTCAGACTCCAATCGATTGCTATCTTTCCTAATCGATTGCCAACTTTTGTAACGCAATCGATTGCCACTATTCTAATCGATTTTTACCATGTCGACCTGAATTGTGATATGGCCCCATCCCAATGGATTGCCCTTGTATTCAATCGATTGCCATCAAGTATCTGAAGCCAATCGATTTCCATTCAGCTACCACCTTGCCTTCTCATTCCCTATATATATCCTCCTCCCATATGTGTGTTTGGGTTTACTGAACGGAGAGAGTTAGAGAGAGAGAGATACATAGTTATTATATATACAAAGTCATACACACATATATATACACATCGTATATACATATATATATATGCACTCTCACACACATTATCTAAGAAAAGAGAAGAGGATGAGAAGAAAAAGAAGAAGAAGAAGAAGACCGAGAGCAAAAGAAGAGAGAGAAAAGAGAGAGAGGAGGACACCCTGAGGACCCGCGAGCTCACCCTGAACTGCTGGCATCACCGAACCTTAACAGTGAGTGTCCATACTCACTTAGTAGCTTTGATATGTTGTTTATAAGTGTTTAGATAAGAAAGAATTGACGTAGAACGTATATATATATATCAGTTCATATTTTACAGTTTTTGGGGAAGAAGATGACTTCCTAATCGATTGGACTTTTATCCAATCGATTTCGATTCGATCCCAATCCATTGTCATTTTTCCCAATCAATTGCCATGTCTGTTAAGCCAATCGATTGCCATTTTTCCCAATCGATTGCCATGTCTGTTAAGCCAATTGATTGCACTTTCCTAATCGATTGCCAACCCAATTATCCCAATCGATTGCACTCTTTACCCAATCAATTGTGCACTTCTGATTATTGAATATTTCAGTTATTTATAGATGTTGAGTTGTTACGTTGATATACGTTACACGTTGATTGTTAGCACAATATTGAATAATACACCCATTTGAATAATGAATCTCTAATGCATTATATAAAGTGAAACTGGTTGAATAACGATTAAGGTGATGTTGTTAAGAGAATTGAGATGCTGACATGCATAATAGTGGGTCTATTGATCGCATAGGTCGATTCTATTTATGTTCATATGCGTAAGTGTGATTGCAGAGATCATACGATGTCGGGTATGGAATCCTAATAAACTGGGATAGTCAGGTGAGTTAAGGCATAGGTATTATGGGCTGGGACTTCATGTCAGTCTTATGAATGATAAGGTCGAGACTGCATGTCAAGGTTGATTAAATCAAGGGCGTATTGGCCGTAATGAATCGGGCGTATTGGCCGTAATGAATCAGTCGTATTGGCTGTAATGTATCAGGCGTATTGGCCATAATGAATCGGGCATACGACGTGTTGGCCGTAATGTCTCAGGGCGTGTTGGTCAAAATTCAGGGCGTGTTGGCCGGAATGATGTGTTGATTAGAATGGGGACTTCGTGTGAGGTTGGATAAGTTGAGAAGTATTGGGCTAAGTGCCAGGTTAGAAAGGGGTTGTTCAAGGAATGAGTTGAGTATGTGCAGGAAGTAAAGCTATGTGCGGGATGTGGGCCCAAGAGTCCATGTTATGCTTGGGATTGGTTGGGACGACGTCCGTGGTGATATATTGAGTTGGTGAATACATGAATACGAACGATGAGATGACGGTTAACGATATTATTTTATATTCTGCATATCTATAGATACTCCATTAATATCTGCATTCACTTGGCTTTCGTAACTAAAAGTGTTTTATGTCGTTGGATATCCTACGTCCTGCTGGCTAGGGTTATGAGTATGCAGAGGACGAGTACATATCTAGGGACTATAAGAAGGAAGCCTACTATGGTGGGGGCTATGCTGGAGATGACTACTACGTGAGCTGAAGACTTAGAGCTTGTCGTAGCTAGTTTATGTTTATATTTTAAAGGCTATTATAATAGTTAAGTTTGTAATCGGCATATGTTGCCATAATACTTTGTTTATGCTTTGGAAAATACTTATGGTTTGTAATAGTTTAGTAGTAAACTCTGATTATATATATCGAACTTAGAATTTCCAAATGCGTGGTTTGATTCATTACTCTGATGATTAGACTTTGGTTATGGACAATGTGATGACTTTCAACTGTCATGGCCTACGGGCCCAAAAAGGAATTTATTTTCTCTGTTTTTGCTATCACGGGACGTGACAGAGGAGAACACTTTTTTATAGTTAAAAGGGATTTCTTATACAAGTAGGCCCTAGTTGATTTAGGAGACTGATTGGAGAATTACTTTCTTATCCTAGCAATCCGAGATTAGGCTGCCTTTAGTCTAGGAGTTTCTAAATCGACGCCGTGTGAGACATCCTATGGAGTTGGCTGAGTTGGACTAGGACTATTCTGCTGGATGAAGAGTCTAATCGAACATTGCATCCTGACCTGGAGGTCGGGGTCTAAGTAATGGTCGATCGGGAGTATTGGATACTCTAACCATTTTTTGGGTGTATCATTACCAAAAATAAAATAAATTTGAAGAACCAAAATACTCTACAGCATTGAATAGCGAGAATGTGGTGGCTCTTTATTTTGCTTCTTCAAGTTGAAGAGTCTGTTGAATTGAATTAGAAGGTCAAATGTTGATGTGGCTCTTCAACTCTGATGGGTAGAGAAATTTGAAGAGTTTGTTAGAGATGCTCTGAGAAACTATAGACCACCACGTCCCATACCTTGTTGTCTTAGACATTGAATAATTTCTCTTTTATTATAGCGGTGACAACGATGATGTGGCATTAAAAATCAATACTATCTAATAATCAAACTCCTTTCTATCCACTATCCTGGAAACCATATTAATTAGCACCATATTCACATGTATTAGTGTGGTGAAGGAGATGATGTTGTACCATTGTTGCATTGACTATTTTCTTGTTCTTCACCTCTCATAACCTGTACCAGATAATGGAAGTAATGAAAGCATACATATGAATAAACGTATTGGGATTGAGGAGCCTAACTATCACTTTAGAATCAACGGCAGGCAAGCTCGCTCGATTAAAGCACATGTCTTATAACAATGACATATAAGATGGAGTTCGCTCACTCGAGAAGTGGTTCTGGTGCTGGGTCGTTAGCTATAGCGAGGTTGGCTTCTATATGGGGTTTTGGTAATTCCACTCAAGCGAGGTCGAGATCTCGAATTGAGGTTTCCTATTCCGGTTTGGAGTCTTATTTTACACTTACTCTATATTTGAGAGTTTAGGAGAGATGAGAGCAGAAGAGAAAGTCATAAGTGATGGGTAGGGGTGTAATTGGTTTGGTTCGGTCAGTCTTCTTCTTCTTCTTCTTCTTCTTCTTTTTTTTTTTTTTTTGGTTTTTTTTTTTTTTTTTTTTGGCGATTTGGAGAAAAACAGTTAATAGAAAGTGGGGGTTAAATTTTTTTTTTTCATAAATAAAAGAAACATCGAGAAAGTGAGATGTTTTCTCTGATTTTCTCTTTCTTTCTCTCGTTTTTTAAAGTCCCTAACAGAGTGTTACATATTGTGTGTTTGTCATTGTATTATGTAACTCTTTTCATTAGCCACAAGAGCATAAACCTTGTGCTTCTTGTGTGTTCATTGGATTTCCTTGCATTTCTGTGTTACCTTTTCACATGTTTGGATCTTTATTTCCAACAAAACATAATATGTATATAAATAATGTATCAATATAAACCCAACATGTATATATATATATATATATATAGTTACTTCCAACAAACATTGCAAAATTAAAATAAGGTTGCATTAATTAGCTAATTGAAGTAAAAGCTACATTACATATATATAGTCTAGTTTTGCATAACAGAGCAAAGCTCAATAGACCCATCATAATCAACCAACTCCTCTATCATCTGCTCAATATGATCATCTTCAAGAGCCTTAAATTCGTTCCCACTCTCAATTTCAACTTCACTACCCTCCCAATTCACAGATGTTTTAACCCCAATTTCTCCTTTATTTCCAGAAATGCCCTCAGATTTCACTTCCTGGGCCTCTTTTGTTACAGGATTTTTGGTCATTTGAGGAGATGTCAAGTGGCATTTCTGTAATTTGGCTCTCAGAGTAGCAGATAGTAGTAGATTTCTTGAAGATGAGTGAAGATCAGTGGGGTTGCAATTGAAGTTTGTGCGAGCTCTGGGCCCACTCATGAGCCTGGCGGCTTCATCGTACGCACGTGCTGCGTCCTCGGCGGTCTCAAATGTGCCCAACCATATTCTAGTTTTCCTGTGAACAAAATCAAGAGCAAAAATAAATTAACTACTCCTATGTTTTAGCACAGAAAAATGTCAGGGTTTGTTTGGAAATGCGTAAAAAAAGATAAAGTCTCCATTTTATTTTTCTGCCTGACATTTAGGAAAAATCATCATTTATTGAATCATTTTATTTGTTTGATAAAGTGCATGTTTTAAGAGTAAACTACGTCCCTTGTGGTCGAATGGTAAGCTTTTTGGGGTACTACTCAAGAGGTTTAGTGTTCGAGTCATAAGAAGTGTGGTCACTGGGGAATTCACCCCGGCGACTCGAGGGCCTCGGGAGATTAGTCAAGGTGCTCGCAAGCTGGCCCGAACATCCCCGATTACCCAAAAAAAAAAGATGTTTAAAAGAGTAATTTTAGGAGTTGTTTGGGAAGGCCAAAATATATTCAGCATTCCGAATAACACATTGCCTTAGTTATCACATTGCAGTATTTCTGTCTACTACAATCACTCATAGGGACTATTTTGGTAAGGAGCAGAAGTGCCTTTGTAGTTCACAAATGAATTGGTTCTATTATTTAAGTGTTTGTTAGACAACTCACTTTTTTTTTTTTTGTGTGTGTGTTTATTAGACTCCGTACTCAAATTAAAATTACTCCTAAAACTAGTTGTTCATCAACCAACATGATATAAGGTTTCATAAGAACCAGATATAAATAGGAGCTAGCCTAAATTTGATCATGTTTTAGGTATTCTAAAACAGAGCCTTAACACAATGTTGTGCATTCTACCAAATACTTTAATATATAGAGCTGGTTCACATGTGAACCACGCAACCAACCTATTTTGAACAGAACTAAATAAGACAAAAGTTCAAGTAAAGCAAATTACAGGAGAGGGTGTCTGATTTCGGAGACCCAAGAGCCCCAGTGCCGCTGTCGAACACCGCGGTATCGCTGTTGTGGTCTAGCCATGGTGGTGGTGGTGCACCCAGAAACGTCTCCGATGAGTATGTAATAGTATGTGTTTGTGATAAGTCCCAACTGTGAGAGAGAGAGAGAGAGAATGGTAGAAGGAGAAGAGGAGAGAAGGGTTGGAGTTTTCAAGAGTTGATGTGGGGCTTTTGTAAGGGCCTTCGGTTCATAAGCGTGCAAATGGGCCCACAAGTTGCAAGAATTGTTTTTTAGTCTTCTTTTCTTGTCTTTGCTGTGAACACGAGAAAAGAATAGAAGAAAATCTTTTATTTACTGGGTAAACTTTTGTTAAAAAATAAAGCTATATTGTGGTTCTGAAATTTTCATTTAAAGTTTGGTTTCATACATGTGATGTGGCAATAAGATATAACAGGGATGAAAATTTCGGACCTACATCAATACTCTTTGGTAAATGCCATTGACATGATAATTGCCTTCAGATCCACTAGTTTTATAAATTTGAAAAAAAATTTTTAAAAAAGTTCAGTGAACACTCTTGAAGTTATATTTGTGTTTCAGTAAAAAAAAAATTCAGCTAAACAGACTAAATGGAATTAGTTAAACGAGAATAATGAATTAGAAATTCAGAAATTAGTTGAAAAGACAGAATAGGCCATTGTCTTACATACAAATATGTCAAATTTCTATCAACTAATCTCATAAGTTTGAGCAGGGGCGGATTCAGGAATTTTGGTAGTGGGACCTAGGCTATACGGGAATTTGGGGGCAGCGCTCCCGAAGCAAAATTTTTGGGGTCTATTTATACATAATTGATGATTTTTTTAGGGTCTATTTGTATATATATAATTGCAATTTTTTTGGGATATGCTTATAATATGAGTCTACTTTTATGACACATAAATATTGTATAGTGTTTTTCAAAATTCTAAGGGGGCCTCTTTCTAAAATGCATAAAATCCTCACACTAAAAGTGTAATTTTAAAATTCTAGGCGCCTTTCCTTTTGAGTTGTATATACATATAAATATACATATATATGTATATATCAATATATGTGTAGTTTATGGTACTAAATTGGACCTTGGATCCCTTTAGGGAGCCTAAATATAATTTGAGAGGGGCTAAACAAGTTGAAAGGGGCCTAAATGTAAAAACTATAAAAAAAAAAAAAAAAATTAAGATAAAATTTAATTCTCAAAATCTTAGGGGGAGCCCAGACCCCCCTGGGCTCTTGCTGCCTCCGCCCCTAAGTTGGAGGGTATACTCGTCCTTTCATTGTTTAACATATTCTTCAAGGACAATTTTGGCACTAAAAGAAACTGATTTCTGATATCAGCATAGTCCAATAGTTTTTATAATGGTGTTTAAGCTTGGATTAACTGAAATGCAAATATAATCTTCAGAGGATGTCAATAACATATTTTTCAAATTTATGAGTCTAGCTTGAGCATAGTTAAACATTAGTGGAGTTCAGTGGCATTTACCCGGAAAGAGTCTTGGATCAATGAATGATTGCTCTTTAGTTGCAAAGTTGTAACATCTAGTTCTCTGATTTATGCACAAATTCCAACACAATAATTAATTTCTTTTTCTCAATTTTGCTGATTCATCATTTCGAGTAAATTACTCAAAAACTTACATGTATACATTTATACAGATATGGTAACTTTTCAAAGGGATAGGTGGAATGTAAAGTCACCTATCAGGTGATATGGTTTTCTTATTTTCTATTTTCAAGATTTGCACTGATCAACAAGGTAGAGAGAGCTGCTTGTAATTATTGGAGTACTATTATATTATGTGGATATGAAAAAGTTATTATAAAAACCATATAGGTTATGTGGTGATCCAATTAACAGGAGATTGTTACGTGGTCTAATATGAATTTTATATTTTTGTTTTCTATTAATCAAACAACTTGGCCATGCCAGTGTCCTATTGGCCAGGACTAGGCCAGGAAAATGGGCGGGATGTGTGATTGTATTCGAGTCGATAATAAGCTCAAATAATTGAGCTGGTAATGTGTTAGTTTAGAAATAGGACATCGCGCGTGCCTAGTAACACCCGTGTAGCTTGAGAATATTGTCGCATACCATTGAGAGCTCAGAATCTTTGATATGTAGTCGTGGATTGTTGTCATGTAGTCTTTGTCACCACAGCTCTCTTCCTTCTGCTCGATTGGCTAGACTATCTGCCACGATGCCTGGCAAGCGCCGATCACATTCTTGTAGTCAATGAAGAGGTGGTTGTATTATGTGTTTTTTTGGAATCCACCATATGACATTGATCCCGAACCGTAGAATAATTTCTCTGAAAAATGAGTAGATGGCTCACATCATTCATTTACTAAACATAGTAAGCATGCCCACATGCCACACTGTATGGCCGAAGACAGAAACAATGTATACATGTGTAATATTTTAGGCCCATACCCCTCTTATCCCTCTCTCTCTCTCTCTCTAGATCTGTCGCTCGTGGGCTTGTAGTCTTCTAGCTGCTATTTTTGACTGTTATTCCTTTATTTCATTATTATTTTGTCATATGCGACAAAGATGTTGACATCAATTGCATGCTTATGTTTCCTTCATTCATTGCAATAGTTAGGTCTCATCCAAACATGCCATGCTAATTGGTACGAGTCTTCCACTTAAAATTTCCCAAAGTATCTAAAGACTACAATAAGAACAACAGGTTTATGCCAGTTGTTAGAAGGGTATTTGAGTTCGAACTCCCCCCTTTTGTTTCTCCGGTTTATCTGCGTTTATGTTCTTATATGAGATTACAATATTAAACCAAATAAATAATACTCGTAATAAGAGAGAGAGAGGAACTCAAATAGAAAATTTGAGAAAAACTTAATTTAGATATTGTTTTCATATATGTTTAATAATATTTTAAATTAGGGTAAATTATAGTTACACCCCCTGAACTATGACCGTTTTCCACTAACACCCCCTAAAGTTTAAAACTGAACAAACTCACCCCCTAACATATCATTTGTTGACACTAAATCCCCTTCTTTAGGGGGTGAGTTTGTTAATTTTTGGATAGTTCAGGGGTGAGTCTTTTCAGTTTTAAAGTTCAGGAGGTATTAGTGAAAAATGGTCATAGTTCAGGGGGTGTTACTGTAATTTACCCTTTAAATTATAACAAAGACTTAAGAAAGAAGAAGGGATATGACTCACTGATGAAGAATATGAAGAAGGTACTTTTTTTAGCCTTTTGTGCCAACAAGATCGACTGTGCCAGAAAGCCCAATAAGGCCCATTGTTGATTAGAAGTAGTTCAACGATCAAGACTTAACTACATCGCGGTGATGTATGTCATACTTCGGCCAAATTCCTTTGTGTATGCCTTGAAAAGGGTAGTTTTAGCATTTTTTTTTTTTTTTTTTTTTTTTTTTTGTAACTTTTGTGCATGTAGTCAATAATTTCGCATGGAATACTCTCTTTGGGGCACCATTGGGGGAATTAGTTTCTCTTATTTTCTTACTCCGTATTTTCTAAATTGGAGCCTGACGTATGATAGAAAGTCCTATCCAAATTGGCTGATACCAATTCCTCTCATAACTTAATTAGGCGAACGTAATGCTCAAATCCACACTCCATTGTAATCCAAAAATAAATTAATTTCTGCCTAACGTAATTTGGCATTCTTGATAATTTGCTTAATTTCTCCTTTAGTTAGGAATCTGATCACGATTCTGTTTAATTGAGTAATATAAATTGCAATGTATGTCCTATGGCAAATCACTTTTGAATTAATAAACATTCCACTTTCCTCTCAATTTCTCTTGTAATAATTGCTTTACTTGATGGTTGATTCCAACGTCATCGTTTCCGCTCTATCACTCAAAATTCAAAATTGCTAATACATTTTTTATGCTATTTTATTTTTCTTCCTAATCTATACTAATATATAAATTGAGAGGTAGGGGTATCCAATTTATTTTCACTACCACCCATATTTACATTAAACCATTAAAAATAATACTCTAAAATACAAATATAAGGTACTAAAATGTCATTCACTATCTCCATTTGAATTTCAAATTATAAAACAAAAAATAAAAACCGCCTCACATCTCTTCTCTCAAAATTGCATGTAATAACAAAAAAGAAAAAACTACCTCACATTCTCTCTCTCTCTCTCTCTCTCTCTCTCTCTCTCTCTCTCAAAACTGCATATAGTAGTTATGATTCTCACAAAATTTCAACATCCTTCTTCGGATGGAAGCTATTCCTAAATGTATTAGAAGTGGATATGTTAGATGAAGTTAAACAAAGAGATTTTCTTGGGGAAGATTCTCTCTGTATCTCTCCCTCCCTCCATGCATGATGCATGTATGTGTGTGCTGATCAATCTTTGTGCATTATATTCCATCACATGTTACATTATTTTCCTCCAGATGTTTGAAAGACACAATGCCCATTTATAATTTTACTACAATTTTGCCTTAGGCACAAAACTTGCCCTTTAAAATGCTACTACCATTGAAGATTGTAATTTTCTTTATGTTTGACACATTCATTTATTTTGTTTTGGAGGGTGACCCCATTGTTGTGTTAGAGTAAAATTCTTTGTACAATCTGTAGTATTGCATTTCTTTTCCTGAAGGATGGATAAATTTATGTGTTTTGCCTTTAATTAGTATTTTTTTTTATTTATGTAAATTATTTTACACCCACTCATTTTATTCTGTTTAGGAATGGATGAAAAATTCAATTTTATTGTACACGCAACACGTGTGACCCACTGCTAGTATTTTCCTTATTAGTTAACTAATGTACATGGGGGCTCGGGGCTGTAGACCCCTGACTTTTGAAGAAAAAAAAATTATGTGGAGATAAAAAAGTTTTTATATGTAACATGTATAATTAGCCACTCCCAAATTTTGGAAAAAGTAGTTTATGTGGAATATATTAGCTCAATTAGAATTATACTCAGTTTAAATATATTTTTCCCATATGTTTAAATATATTTTTCCACGGGCTCGAATCTGAAAACAGTCTCTTTGCTTGCAGAAGTAAGGCTGCGTACATCTCACTTTCCCCTGACCCGACAATGGCGGGAGTCTTGTGCACTGGGCTGCCCTTTTAATCACTTCTCAATTTAATTCAACCCAAATTGTGTTATTATCAATCAAGCTATACAAATTATAATAAGCGATCAAACCTTATTATTTGAAAGAGTGATGTACATAAAATCTTACCCAAAAATGTGAATAAATAGGCCCAAAAAAAATTGTCTTGGAGGCACTACCCCCCAAACTCCGCATAAATTCATTCCTCTGTGAACATCCGTCCAATCCCAGCCCCCCCTAATTAAAAATCCTGACTATGCCATTGCAAATAAGTAAGAGTGTTTTCATGAATATTCTCTTTTCATTTACCTCTCTAAATTCTATAAACCAAACAGAGCTTAAATGACCTTTGAGTGTAGTTGATTTGCTACCTGGGTTGTGGGAACATTCTTGTTCAGGGCTCGCATGATAACGTTTTCTATTTTTAGTTTTCAGTTTTTTAAAAACAGAAAAATTTTGTTTGGTAACATTATTGATTTTTTTAAAAACAAAATTAAAAACAAGAAACGTATTTGGTAACGATATCGATGTCAAATTATGTTTCAAAATATACCTTATCAAAATATATTTTTATCAAAAAACATTGTTCTAAGAATATTTTTTTTCAAACATGACCAACATTGTAATATATATCATGGTAATACAACTCCAAAATACATTTGTCATCTCTTGCAAAATGCATCTACTAATATCCAAAATTATTGGTATAAAAAAAAATCCAAAATTATTGCATCCCAAAAAAAAATATAAAAAAATTAGTTTGCACAGCCAAACAAGTTCCATAACCATTAAAATAGTTGGGTAAATTTCACTTTTCGCCCCTAAAGTTTGGGTGGTATGGCAGTTTAGACCCTAAAGTTTCAAATGTGGCATTTTGGTTTTTAAAATTTGGAATGAGTCGCAATTTGGTCCCTCGGAGTCTTTTTGCAACGAAATTTATTCTTTTAACGACGAAAATATTCATCACTATAGGGGTAATTGGACTTATTTAGTGCAGTTGTGAAATTTTAGGGACCAAAATGCCACATTTGAAACTTTAGGGTTTAAAGAGCCAAACCATCCAAACTTTAGGGGCAAAAAATGCAATTTACTCAAAATAATTTTACATTAGCACAATTTTTTTCCTTTCCAAATTTTAAAATTTAGCTCCCAAATGCTTTTACCAGTTGTACCACATGAAGTGGCATGTGGTACTATTAATCACTGCAACAACATGTGGTACTATTATTGAGCTATTTTTGAACTGAATTTGAGATTTAAATTTGGAAGCATAGCATTAGTCTTTACATTAATTTCATCTAGATATTCACATAACAAATCCCCACACTCACTAAGGCCCTGTTTGGATTCACTTCCGAATACTCCAAAATTGGATCCCAGCCTGTTGAGTTGCAACTCCTTCCTCTGTAAGACCAAGCACGCAATCAAATTCACATGCATGTTGGGGCCCAGCACCTCCAAAGCAAGCATGAGTGTGGCCATTCATCTCGGTTAGCTATCGAATTCGGACGACAAATTGTTAATTTCTCTAGCAATATTGTATCACGATCATGCGTTTCCGTTTTTTGAAATCTCGAAAACAGCTTTTTTTGTGTTTTCAATTTCTGCCCAGTTTTTAGAAACATTTTTTGTGAAAAAAAAAAAAAAAAAATTACCAAATTTGTTTTTAGTTTTTATTTTCATAAAAAAGAAAACGAAAACAAAAAAATAAAAAACTACAATATTACCAAACGAACCCTCAGATTTTTTCATCTTTAGAAATGCAAGTCTACAAAGTGCTTTTAGGGACACCTTGTTAACTTCAACCAAATAGGTAAGAGCATGGGGCACCCTGAAGCAAAGAAGTACTATGCAGGAACAGCGTGTGCTGTTAGAGAACTTTTCTCTCTAGGACTTTAAAAGAGAGTAGAGATGGTTTAGGTGTCAACCTTAGCAGCGGTCTCCCTATTCTCCTTCTCCACTATCCCCTCCTCTAGTTCGGCCAGCCCTCCCCTATTGCCTCTCTAGTCTCCTTTCGTCCATTCCCTTTTTTGTCCTGTTTCAAATAAAGCCTTGATTGGCTCCTCTACTTCTTTTGTGAAGTTTTTCCTTTCTTAATTTTGTGAAGGTTGTTTAGGGATTCTCCTTTCCTATTTCTTTGTTCTTGTCCTGTTCTTTTTCCTTGTCCTGTCAGGCATCTCTTTGTGTTCAAGATGATTGATGTAGGTCTTGAAACAGTAGATTGGTTTTTTGGTCTTCATTGGGACTTGATTGGTGGCTTTGGAGCGCTCTTCTACAACTGTGCATCTTTCCATGATTCAGTTTATGCTACCATGGAAACTTTTCAAGCAACTTTAGTTGCCCCTTTTGGTGAAGTTTCTTCACTTGTTTGGACTTGGCTTTGTGTCATCTTCTTTTTTAGGGTGGTCTATACCATCTACAAGGTTAAAGTTGCCATGAGTTCTTGTCTTCACGCTGCGGCGCCCCTGTGGCGCAATGGTGGTGTTCTCGTGCAGCTAGAGGAATGTTCTGTGGTTGCTTATGCTTCCCTTTCTATTGTTCCTTTTGTTGTTTTGCTTTTCTTTTTCTTTTTTTTTCTTTTTTTTTTTTTTTGTTGATATTTGTGTTGTGGTCTTTGTAATATTGTTTGATTTTTATTAATAAATGTTATTTTTGAGCAAAAACAAAAACAAAAACAAAAACAAAAACAAAACAACAAAACCAAATAGGTAACTTTCACAGTATGAATCTATCTGAGATTATTCTTTGGCTATGATAAGTCATTTTCAAAGAGCCACTAAGTAATGTTTCAACTAGAGGGCTGAAGTGTTGGATCCTATTTACACCATATGCATAAAGCAGGTAGCTCAATGTAAATACAATTATTATTGTTATTTTTTCTTATAACAAAGTAATCAAATTTGGGTTTGCCAAAAAAATCCATAGGCTCCGTTTGGTAAGAGCTTCTGCTTTTGCAATTTTCTCGCAAAAAATGCTTGTGGTCAAAACATATCTGAGGTAGGTTTTGGTTAATCGCAAATTTCTGCTCATGACTCAATTTTGTTTGTGTTTGGATCCCCTAAGCTAATTTCCAAAAAGATTTATTTTAATTTGTGGAGTTCCATAATCACATATTCACTACCTATGTTTTCTCTCACAAAAATCTTATATTATTGAATATTGTTTGGGAAAGAAAATAACCGGTACTTCTATGATTTACAAGTGAACCAGTTATTATTCAATTGTTTGGTAATAATCCATTTCTTGCACATGATTCCGTACTCAGTCTAATAAGTTTTTCAAAATTGAGAACTGCCAAATCAATATAACCTTAGTTCTCACAAATATCAGATAATTAGTGAGACATAGACTGAATCATATTCTATTTTAAGCATTTTCAAAAAGTTAAATGTACGTGTTATATGTGTATATTGTTGTTGAATGCACTTTTGTTCACCCAATTCTCCTATTGACTAATGCAACGGGATCCAGGATTAAATGAAAATTAATTAACAGTATAAAATCATGGATCCCAAAATAATGACCAATGAAAGAGTTGGGTAAACAATGGATGAGCAATATTTGAGTAAAAAAAACCGGAAATGCTAGATGCACAAAAAAAAGTGCACAACCAGCTTAAAATTGTTGGACTTCGTGCTGAAAAGTCTGTACACACAAAAAGACAAAAAAAAAATGAGTGTACAATTTTTTCAGCACGAGGTCTAATAAATTAGAGCAGGTTGTGCATTTCGTTGTGCACTTTTTTTGTGCATCTAGCATTACTCAAAAAAAAAAAAAAAAAATTGCTCTCATTGCTGTTGCTGATTACTTTTTCTTTCTTTTGACAACGTGGTACCCTTCCAAGGTGGGGCCAAAAGATGGGACCACCATCCAGTGTAAATCCTCGGGTATTGGCAACGAGCGTGGAATTAGAATCTTAACTCAAGTAAGGACAACTTGGGGCCATGCCATCCCCGAAGCTTGTAATAGCTCCTTAACTTTTTTATACAACTGTGAAGAACTTTCATGAAATTTTTCTCCTTATTCTTCCTAACCGTGAAAAAAAGAAAAGAAAAGAAAAGAAGAAGAGTATTTAAGACTTCTGCCATGCATTGTTAGCAATCAAGCATAGATCAAGAGTATTATAGTGCACACGTTAAGAGCAGTTGAACTCATGACTTATTCGTTCAATGGGGGTGCTATTTTGGAAGCCAAAGAATATGTTAACGTTATGTGGTAAAAAAAAAAATTTAAGTGAACTGATTTTACAAAGTTAATTGTTTGGTATATTGCCTTTTCTGCATAAGAATCCAATCCCAATCAAAAAATATTCTCAAAACTATATGATGTCAATTCTTATAAAATCAAATAAAAAAACGATACTAAAACTGAATCAGATTATATTTTATGCATTCTCAAACAAATTAAATCATTAGAGTTCATTAGAGAAGCAAGTTTCATTTCAAGTTTCAACCAAGCAAGGTAAAAAGGAGAATAAAAAAAAAAAAAAACATTAATGGAGAGCTTTTTATAAGCATTTGTAAGTTGTAAATTAGAAGGCTACAAAGCATACAAAAGTAATAATTGACACTGTAGAAAAAAGGTAAGATTACGCGTGCACTGAGAATCAAGAGGATAAGAATTAAGACCAAAAGGAAGTCTTCTGTTCTTTTCTTCACATTTACTCAATCACTATATACTAATACAACAAAAGGTCCATTTTCTTGGGTAGAAATTCATACTAAAAGGCGTCAATATTTGACATCATCAATGATATTAAATAATGGATCAAGTAATTGGAAATGAAAGTTTGGTTGGTGAGAATATATAGGACTGATATTCCTTTAGGGGCTGTTTGATAATAAATAAATAAATAAATAAATTTTAGATGCCGTTTTATTGTACAGAAGTTTATGTCCGGTCTAATAATGCTTCCAATAAGGTGCTTTATTGTTGGGTGTGGCTCATATTGTAATTATTCCGTTATACTAGGCCCAAGAGTCAAGTGGGAGGGCCATGTGGCCCCATAGTGGAGCGAAGCGTAGCCATGGAGCCGGTATGGGTATTTTGGGGATTTCACTATGTACCTAGGAGATATATAAGATGTAACACCTGACTGTTTCGATATAATGGAAACTTCTAGCTCTACGCAGTGTGGACGTTGGCTCATTGCCGAACCACGTGAAAATTCTCTGTGTCTCATTTAATCTTTCTACTTTTTCACATATATTGTTTGCATGTGATTGTTTCGATTTAGCAGTCAAACAATTATATTATGCTCCTTTTTACTAAATGACGAATGAAAATGGGACTAAACATGATCATAACTTACTCATTCCCATGTAAGGCCTTAAATTTTTTGTTGGAGCAGTTTGTGAATTACAATGGAAAAGAAAATCTGTAGCATAAAATCAAAATACAAGACTTCGAGGCGTATCTAAAGACACTTTCTTTAGAACTTGATTTGTCCCCACTCTTAAGAGTATGCTAATGGGTTACAAACAAATTGCTCACATGATACAACAAAGCCTAAGGGTGAAGTTCTACACTTAGCAAAATTGGAAAACTTCCAGTATGAAATCCTTCCAGACAGTGACTATTCTAAGAGAGATTTTTGTTGTATCTATGTTGGTGTATTTATAAAAACCATGTTCTAACTGAAAACTCAGATTTGTATTCATAGATGAGCATGTGGTTTTTCCCAGAAACTAGGGGTGTGTTATGGATAGAACGGGTCGGAATTGCCTGTTCGGAAAAAATTCCAAAATTTTCGAAATGTAAAAAAACATTTGCAATGCCAATTCCAAAATTTCAGAATTTTGATTCTTCGTTCTGATTCCGAATTTTCAGAAATATCGGAATTTTCGAAAATTTTCTAATTTTTTTAAATTTTAAGGCAAAAAAAAAAAAAAATCAAAATATTATTGTTTCGAAATTTGATTAGTAGATTTTTTGTACATTGGATTTTAGGACAATTTTTTTAAAAATTGTTATCAAACCCATGTTATGATATAGGATATATATATATATATGTACTTTTACATATACCATTAAAACAGTGGGAATATTTCTGAATTTTTTCGAAAATATATCAGAAAATATTTGAAATATTTTTGGATCGAAAATTCGGATTTTTATGAAATTCCAGAACTATTCCTGATTTCAATCTGAATTTTTTTTTTTTTCGGAAATCAGAATTTCAAAATTCGGAATTACTTTTATGTTTTCGAAATCAGAATTTTTCAGATCGGAATCGGTAATAATAATTTCTAATCCAAATTGTACCCTAGTCACAACTCTTTGAAATTAAGAGTAATGTCTTGTAGTGGAAAATCACAACCACTCAAAACAGTTTTACGCAGAAGTCTTGAAAGAATTGGGTCTGATAGAGAAATGGGTCCCATAATGAAAAGTGACAACCACTCTCAACCCAATTCAATTTTAAAATTAGTTAATCTTCAAATCACTCTCTGAATGATTGATCAGTTCACCCAAAAGTAATTTGAACACAAAATATTAAATGGGAATTTGAATCTGTAGAAAAAATAAAGGTTGACAGTTATGCTATCAAACAATTAACAGTTATGCTATCAAACGATAGCTCAACACTTTTTCATCTTTTTTCCTATGCTCATTTTTGAAGAAAAACATGTGCATTTGGATTGATGATGTTTGGGTTTGGGACTGGCACCAAAGAGATACGAAGCAAAGGATTGATGAGAGATCGATAACAAGCTTTAACAAGTAGCTAGAAGGACTTGACAAGGGCGGAATCAGGAATTTGTCTTTGGGGGTGTCGAGTTAATACGTAGGTTAATATAACAATGACACACTGTGCCCCTGAGGCGATTTTTTTTGTCCTATTTATACATAGGTATACCTTTTTTTTTTCTTTCCTTATCAGTAAGACTACAAAATTACTATGTGAGGTTATTTTGTACTGTTTGAGAGTTGTTGGGGAGGTGGGGCGGGGTTTGAGTTTATCATAATGAGTGATCTAATTGTATAGAGTAATATTATTCTATCCAAATCTTTGTATCTCAAATGATTCTCAAACACATATGGTTGAAATTTAGTATTGAAAGAAAGCAATAAAATGATTTAAGGTAACTAAGGGGTAGCATATTTTTTTGTTTGGGAGTGTCAACAGACAACAAATAGGAGGAATAACACACATACATGTATATTAATAAAAACATTTTACCACATGTGCAATGTTCTAAAAATCGCTAGGCGCTAGTCGGGTGGTGGAGGGGGGCCTAGCGCCTAGGGGCCTAGGCGGACGCCTAGGCGGATTTGTTTTATAAACAAAATTAATTATATAATAGATATATATACGAGTTATGTGGTGTTAATTAAAAATAATTATAGATTTGTGGTTCAAATAATAGATATATATATATATATAAAGGTTATGTGGTGTTTTTTGGAAATAAGTAAAGATTATTAATATTTAAAAAGCTATTAGAGATCTCTCCATAATTAACTTAAACCGTAAGTGTATATATATACTAATGTTAGGGTTTTTTTTTCCAAAGAGTCAGACCCAAATAAGACTCTGTAGCATTCTCACCCTAGCCCGTCTAGGCCCCGCCTAGAGGCCGACTAATCTACTGGCCGATTTTCTCAAACGCCTAGGGAAAATCTCGGCGGCCGCCTAGGCCGATTTTTAGAACACTGCACATGTGAGGGGTGCAATGACACCCCCCCACCAACAAAACAGTTCCGCCCCTGGGTCTCGAGTTCTCGTTTCATCTTCATTGGAACCATTCTTAAAGGTGTTAAGGGTGTGTTTGGATGTGCAAATTGTTTAATTTTAATATTATTCTACCTTAAATTAGTTATTTTTAGATTTGTAAATTACTTAATCTAAATAGTCGATAAATGTATTCCTTGGTTGGTTAGCAACCTTACGCAGATATGTGCGTGCGTGCGTGCATGCATATACATCTATACACATCTGATGTAAATAGTGTATATGCAAACACAATAATTATTAGAGAGACTCACCAATACCGCTATAACGACAGCAAAGCACAATGAATATCTCGAAGCTAATGACGAATTTCTCTACTTTGAATTAAGACATTTTAACTATTGGAGAAATAACTTCATTTGGATTTTCTCTAATAAAGTAGAATTTATTAATTTCGACAACCAAACACCAATACATAGGCTAATACATGATGCGTTCATTCCGAATAGCTTAATTTTCAATTACATAGATGTCCAAAAGCACCATAAGGCTTTGTTTGGATCATGATTTCCTGAGGGAAAAGAAAAATGGAATGGAAAACAAGAAAGAAAATCAATTCCTTCTTATTTTCCCTTGCGTTTTCCTTCATGATTAAATAACATTAAAAATTAAAAATTTACAAAATTTAATTATATAAATAAGAAAAAAGGAAGTGACATGACTCAAACATTCCAAATGTTTAATTAATTTCTCAACTAATTGTCATTACTTTCCTATTTTTTTTCATCGTTATCTTACTAACCAAACAAAGAAAATATTTTCCTCTATATTTTCTTTTCCTCACTAAATCTAAAAATTAGACAAAGCCTAGGAGTTTTATCCAAGTAATTGTCCTATGCATGCGGGACGGGGGATAGCTGCATGTGTCCAGGAAGATGGGTCACATACTCAAAGAGCTCTATATACCTCTTAGTTAGCTAAATTAAAAGTGAAGAAATTTTGAAGCTTGCAAATTAGTGAACGAAACAACCCCAATTTGCAAATTAGTGAACATTTGTAATTGAATACTTAATCTCAATCTCCACACAATAATTTAATACGTAACCAAACATTGTTTGTGGGAGATATGGGCTTCTCTAGTTCAAGTCCAAGATGGCCCAGTTGCGCTAGGGAAAAGAATAGAAGAAGCATTTGACTTTAATTGCCTGCACTTAGCATAAACCGCAAAAACAACTGCTTTGAGCCCCGATTCAAAATAAAAGCCTATTATATCTACATATGCATGGTTTTGAAAAAGAAAAATATAGTGATAAGTCATGTTCTATCAATCTTTTTGGAATATGTCCATCAATTGTATCTTCATAACAACAAGTAGTGAACCCGTGCTTGCACGGGGAAGCTAATTTGAAAATTTTATGTTTAAAATAATGCAATATCTCAATTAACATAATAGTAAAAAATAATAATAATAATAATAAACAAATAAGTAAAATGTGGGTATAGAATAGTGTTGGTGAAATTAGATGAGTAAAAATATTGTAGTGATGAAATTTCAGGGCTTGGCTTTCAATGTGTGATGACACTAAAATATACATAAAACATTTAGGGTTTTTTTTTTTTTTTGGACAATTTAGGCTGACTGCTAAATTTTATTTTAACTAAATGTTACTCGTGAATATTAATTTGTAGATAAGGTTTCAATAAAAATAAAAAGCGCACTCTTTCTAGAAAAATTATAAGTTGTATAATGAAAGTCAATTAAAAAAATAAATAGATAGTAACAATTTAAGTTGATTGGAGATCTAAATTGATAAGAAAATGAAGTTACTAATAGAAATTCAAATGAATGAGAACCTTAAGTTTCAAATCATGTTCTTCACTCACCTTAAATGAATCAAGTCAAATTAACAATGAAATTAAATCGATATAAATGAGAAAATCATCATCACAATCTTTCTCAGATGTAAAGAAATAAATGTGTTTTTTGGCACTTACCCAAGCAACAAAACAAAATTACATGAGTTACATAATTTAGAAAACCAATTTTTCTTTCCAATAGAATCATAACATTTCAAATTGATTTCTACCACCTTCAAGTAGGACAAAGATGTGTGTATATATATATATATATAGATTGCTAGAATTATAAATAGAGAAATAAACTTACCTCAAAATTGAAATGTGCTTTAGAGCCAAAATATTCTAAATTAGGGGATTGGTTGGCATGATTGAATCAAGTAACAGTCTTTTTTTCAGTCAAAAAGAGATAAAGATATCAATCACCATACCAAAGCAAGTTACAAAGAAGAAATACAATCAAGTCTGACTTGCTGAACAAAAACTTCAAATTAACAAAATATGCTAATATTAATTTGTTGGATGGGATCATAAAATTTATATACTCAACCAAAGACCTTGAGTCAGATTCAACCAATTTGAATTTTGATTTAAGCGATTAATAAGATATACGTTTATCCTGTGAATAAATTTTAAAATTTCAAAAGAAAAATGTAAAATTAATTTTTTGTTATACGGATAGTTTTAAATGTTTCTCCTTTAACCACAATTTAAATTTGAAATATAATGGTAATAGAGGAATTTACCCACTATATCCCTTAATATTAGCTATCTAATATATATCATGTGCATAAAGTATGTAAAATACATTGACTGCATTTATCTCTCATTCAACAAAAATATGCTAATTTGGCGGAAAAAATATTCATAAGTTACCTTCAAAATAGATGTATTAGCTTAATCATTGTAACAACCTGCATTTTCATTTCCATAATTAATGTGTATTTGCATTATCATATTTAAAATCAATATACATTGTTTACTTTTATTGTTATTTCAATTCTCATGTGTTAAATCTGATTTCTTGTTTTATTTCATAATTAAAACTCTTTTGGGGTCAAACTGCAATTTTTGTAAAACTTAACAATACCTGTGTTGGATTTCAAAACTGTATTTAGCATAACTGTAGAGTTTATATCCTCTAATTATATACGTATGTGTGTATGTATATTATGTGTATAATAAATGAAGAAAGAAAATGATTTTGTAATGTATGATACAAGGAGCTTGGGCTCCAAGTTGTGCTTTTTAACTTCTATTTATACACATACTTGACCACACAAATCAGCACTTTTGTTTTTCAAGCTAATTCAGAGAAATTAGAGAGTTTCAGAGAGAGAAGAGGAAGTCTGAGAGCTCCTTATACAGAAAATTTGTAGAGAGAGAAACTCTTAATCCCCATAGCCAAAGCTTGGGTTTGAAATTCTAGCTTGTTATTCTTTCTCAACAATTCCTTCTACTCTTATCACAGTGAGTATTTCTAACTCACTCCAAATGTAATTCGTGCTTAGTTACTGTGCATATGTTGTAAAATTTAAAACCACCATTGTTAAATTCCTTAACAACTCCATGGCTTGAAAAAAATTCATAATTTTCCAAACTCAATGAAAATCTGTGTTGAGAGATAAAAATGAAAGATTACCTATCCTAGACGTTATATATTCAGTATTCGAGTTTAAGTCGTTCACATGGAAAAGTATATTAAGAATTAAGATTTGTCATCCTTTACTTTTTCCTAAAATTCGGGAGTTACGTTTGAAATCGTGTTAAATTAATTGTGATTCTTAATCCTTGCAAAAAACCAAAGAGATTCATATATTGTATGACATATATAGTTACAGAATTGGAAATGGGTCAAAAGACCCTATGATTGCTGAAACAGAGCAGTTCACGAGGAAGATGAAGTCTCTGCCGAAACTCGCACGCGCGATCGCGCGAGCAGACCGCGCGAGCGAGGTTTGTGTTCCCAGGCAGACAGAAAAGTTTTATAAAGGGAAATGAAAATTAGGCAGATCACGTGAGCGGACCGCGCGAGCGATTCGCGCGCGCGATCTTCCTGTATTATGGCAGATAGAAAAGTTTTAATAAAGAAAACGAAAATTGGGCATATCGCGCGAGCGGACCGCGCGAGCGGCCTTCGCGCGAGCGGCCCGCGCGCGCGACTTTGGGCAGTTTCTAGTTTTGCTTGTTTTGTGATAAGGGACTGTTTGGGATAAAATTTATATACTGTTTGGATACTGTTTGGGAAATTTATTAAATCAGAATCTTAATTTGTTATATTTGAACGATTAAAACGATGAATTGTGACTTATCAATCCTCGTACGCACGTCGATTATATAATTCAGTGAATTGCCTCATGTTTTAAAGTCTCATGACATACATGTGGAGTCAGTTGTACATGCATGCTGAGTGTGAAGGTTGGTTAGTATGGAAAAGAGTAATGGTCAGTGTGGCATAGTGAGTGCGGTTGAGATTGTGTTGTGGACACTCCCTGGTAAGTGAGTACCAAAGTGTGTTGTGATTGAGATTGTGGCGAGGGTGTCTTTGAAATGCGACGGTGGCAAAACTGGACACTCCCTGACGACCATGGTAGCGTCAAAGTGTATAATGCCGAACTTGGACATTCCCTGGCACCCATGGTAGTGCTAAAGTGTGGCCTACGGACACTCCCTGATACCCGAGTCTGGATACTGCGTGAGGGTTCCTCCGGTATTTGCTTGGCGGATTAGGTAGTCAAAGTGTGAGGCAATGGACACTTCCTGGTACCCCGGACCAAAGTGTGAGGCAAACTGGACATTCCCTGGCACCCCTGTGCTAAAGTGGGGCTATCTTAGCGTTTCAAAGATACTGGTGTGTGATAGTGGATTGTTGGGTTTTGTCGAGAGAAAAGAGTCGGTAAGATGAGATGGTGCATTGTTCTCATACACGGTCACATATACGTGAATCATATCTTTCAAATAATGTGGTGCTTAAATGGACTCCTTGCTTTAATATAAACTTGTTGAATTAATCGGGAAATGGTAAATGAGTATGTGTTACATTCAAAGTTATATTTTTAATACTCACAAGCTTCTTGAAGCTGATGGCGTTGATGCGCCCTGGACATTCGTGTTCAGGCTTTTCAGGTTATGATATTGCTGGACCGTATGACTATGCAAACTGAGAATCCCTGCTGGAAAGAGAATTTACTTTTATATGTTTTAAGTTATAAATTTGGGTTGTAATAAGGATGACTGTAATAGACAATAGTTATTATTTTGATTTAAGGCGGTTTGTGCCTTTAGAGACCCCGTGCTGTAATATGTAATAAGTTAGAAAAATATTTGTAAGCTTTGATTGCTATACTCTGATAATGGTTTTATATTGTTCGACGTTTAGGACGGAATCGATCCTTCAAACTGTCGCGACCTACGGGTCCATAAAGGAAATTAAACGCTTTCCTTATTTATGCTACATCGGGGCGTGACAGGATTTAGTGGTATCAGATCCAGGTTATTATTTATCTCAAGATAGTTTAGCCAGGTTAGGGTTTACCAGTTTAGACCCGATTCCACGATCCGTTAGCTTAAGCTTTGCACCCCGATGATACGACATGGAGGATAGACTCAGAACCCAAACGCCTAAGATTATCTCTTTCCTGACTTAAGTTAGTACCTTTTTCAGGTATGGATCCAGCTCAACCTCTTTTTGTACCTGACGCTTTTGGAGGGCATTGGGTTACTGTGGGAGCGATAGTACCGGCTTCTGCGATACTTTATTTTACCACTATTGGGTAACGTGCAGCTGCTACTGTCGAGTTAGATCTCTGGCACCAGATTCACGTGTTAGGACTGGTCGACTTGTCCCGTGCCCGCCTCGAGATCCTGTACTTTATCGAGATCCAGCGCTTAGTGCTTGTAGAGATGATTCGCTTGGTTAATAGCGATGCCTTCTATTTACCTCTTGAGGTTCAGGTTGTGCAGGCTCACCTTGCACAGCTAGAGATGCCTCCACCAGTAATCCCCGCTGTTGAGGATGATGGTGACGGTGACGTTGTACTTGCTCCTATTATCGAGGACGCTGAGGAGGATGGCATGGGTTGGGATGACTTCGCAGTTGACCTTGAGGAGGCACTAGCACTCGAGCTAGCTTTGCCAGAGGCAGATGCCCGTGAACCTGCTTCATTGTTGACCTCACATAGCTGTAATTTTGGGGCAGGCCCCTCTCATGTTCAGCGACTTCATCAGACCGACTCGCTTGACCTTTTGATGGCTACCTATGGCAATGACTGACCGTTTAGATGTCACTTTGTATATATTTACCATTTTTGACTAGTAGCTCTATTCTCTTTTTGCAAACTGTAATTACATGCATTAGAAAGTAAGGCAATGACCCCATTTTTGGCATTAACTCTTGCATGAACAATGTGTGTCCTAACCCATACAGATAGGGTAGGCATTGATCTGATCATACACGCTTTTGTATTAACTTGACAAGAAGTTATATATAAAATATACTCTTTTGAATGTTGTCGTCATTTAAATTGCTTCATAGTATTGCTTGGTGCATGTTTCTCATTCTACTATCACTATCATGCATAGAATGGCTGGAGGACTAAGGAGGAACAGGAATTTGATTGAGGGAGCACCTGAGGCTGCCGATCCCACAGGAATGTTTGAAGCTTTCGTCAGACGTCTCGAAAGGGTTAGCAATCAGAATGAAAATCGACGAAACCGCCAAACTGGAGATAAGTTGTTGGAGAGATTCCGTGCACTAAGGCCCGAACAGTTTGCGGGTACCGCGGAACCATGGAAAGCAGAACAGTGGTTAAGACAGATGGACCGTATGTTCGAAGCTGTCTAGTGCAATGAGATGGACAAGAGGAGATTAGCTACCTTTCAATTAACCGATGCTGCCACAGATTGGTGGGATTCGGTCATAGCTACTATCGGGAATGGAGCTGCAACGGGAATGATGTGGACTGCGTTTAAAGGGAGGTTTTTGGAGAAGTATTTCCCAGCTACGGAGAGGCACAGAAGAGAGAAAGAGTTCATGGATCTGACGCAAGGAACCAAGTCGGTGCAAGAGTACACCACCCAGTTCGCGAGACTGTCTCGGTTCGCTCCACACCTGGTTGATACTGAAGACAAGAAGATATGGAAGTATAACCAAGGGCTGACACCGCAGATTCGTCGCCTGACTCTCGGACACCTAGATAAGTCTTTCGAAGGACTAGTCGGCCTGGCCACTGATTTGGAAGAAGATGCTCGAGTGATTCAGAAGCAATTCGAATTCCGGCTACCTCAAAGGGGTAATTTTGGAAATAGACCTCCAATGAATCGTATCCAAGGACAGAAGAGGAATTTCGATGGGAGCAAGAAGACCCAAGCTATCACCTATCCGACTCAACCTCGAGTTGGTGAAGGAAGTAGTGTTGGAAAATGTTTCAACTGTGGCAACCCCGGTCATCTGGCTCGAGATTGCAAGGCACCAAGGCATGCTGCTTAGCAAGGCATAGTCTGCTACAACTATGGTGAACCAGGTCACATCAGCAAGTTCTGTACTGCTCCTAAGCAAGTGACGTATGATCAATAGAATCAAACTCGCTTGAATGCTGTTATCCCAGATGCTGCTAGATATGACGGAACTATTTATGAAGAAGGAGATTATGGAGAAGCTCAACCTGATCAGCAAGCAGTGGAAGGTACATTAACTCTATTTAACTCCCAAGTTAAAGTGTTATTTGATACGGGTGGTGCTCTTTCGTTCATATATGTTAATACAATTCGGAGATTGGGTATCTTACCTCATCGTTTAGAGAAAGCTGTGAAGGCTACCTCACCATTAGGAGCTGCAGTCAAGTTAAGACATGTGTGCAAGGATAATCCCTTACGGCTAGGAGACCGTGAAATCCCTGCAAGGCTGATTGTCCTATCGATGAAGGAGTTTGACGTAATCCTAGGAATGGATTGGCTCTCTCAGAATCAAGCGAAGTTGGATTGTGCGAGGAAGAGAATTACATTCCCCGACAATGAGAATCAACCTTTTGATTTTCAATGTAACCCTTTGGGAGATATGTTCATCACCAGATGTTTAGCCAACATCGAAGTCGTCAGTACAGAGATGACAGCGTCGTCTATACCTGTAGTCAAGGACTTCGAAGAAGTATTTCAAGACGTTTCTGGTTTGCCACCCGAGAGAAGTATAGAGTTCTGCATTGAGCTCATACCGGGTACAACTCTGATCACAAAGGTTCCCTACAGAATGGCCCCCACCGAACTATTGGAATTGAAGGAACAAGTTTAAGAGCTCGAGAACCTAGGTTTTGTACGTCCAAGTACATCACCTTGGGGAGCAGCAGTGTTATTTGTGAAGAAGAAGGACGGAACACTTCGGTTGTGTATCGATTATAGAGAATTGAACCGAGTGACTATCAAGAACAAGTATCCCTTACCTCGGATCGATAATTTATTTGATCAACTACAAGGAGCTACGACATTTTCCAAAATAGACCTAAGGTCGGGATATCATCAGTTGAGGGTACGGAAAGAAGATATACCTAAGACTACGTTCAGAACCCGATATGGTCATTATGAATTTTTGGTGATGCCGTTTGGAATGACGAACGCCCCGGCAGTGTTTATGGATCTGATGAACAGAGTGTTCAAGCCTTATTTGGATCAGTTTGTCATCGTCTTCATTGATGATATTTTGATCTATTCTAAGTCAGGAGAAGAACACGAGCAACACCTACGGATTGCGATGCAGACACTCAAGGACCACCACTTGTATGCCAAGTTCAGTAAGTGTGAGTTCTAGTTGCAAGAAGTTAAATTTTTGGGACACAAGGTATCATCTCAAGGAATTTTAGTGGATTCGTCCAAGACAGATGCTATGTCAAATTGGGTTAGGCCGAGCAACCCTATAGAGGTTAGGAGTTTTCTAGGACTCGCAGGCTATTACAGAAGATTTGTTGAAGGGTTTTCAAAAATACCTGCACCATTGACTGGGTTGACAAAGAAGAATTTGAAGTTTGACTGGACAGAGAAGCATGAGCACGCCTTTCTAGAGTTGAAAGAGAGACTCACTACCGCACCGGTACTGGCTATACCTAAGCCTAATGAGAAGTTCACTATCTTTAGTGGCGCGTCATATCAAGGACTAGGGTGTGTACTTATGCAAGATGGTAGAGTTATCGCCTATGGATCTAGACAGCTGAAGCCGAATGAGTTGAACTACCCTATTCATGATTTGGAATTGGCGGCAGTCGTATTTGCACTCAAGATTTGGAGACACTATCTCTACGGTGAGAAGTTTGATTTATTCTCCGATCACAAGAGCCTAAAATATTTGTTCACACAGAAAGAGTTGAACATGAGGCAACGCCGATGGATGTAGCTGATCAAAGATTACGACTTCACGTTAGAGTACCACCCTGGTAAAGCTAATGTGGTCGCTGATGCTTTAGGTCGACAGATTCGTGAAACGATCGCCTCCTTAATGATTAGAGAATGGCGAGCATTGGAGACGTTGGCGGAGCTCGATGTACAGAGTGCTGAAGAAGGAAAAGGATAAATTTTTGGATATCTTATCCTATAGCCTGTTCTTATCAGTCGCATTATTGGAGCTCAGAAAGAAGATGAGAAGTTTCAAGCATGGTTTGCGAAGATGTCAGGGAAAGATCCGACAGAATGGAAGGTAGGAATTGATGGAGGATATCGGTGCAGAGATAGATTATGTGTGCCAGGTGATAGAGAGCTAAGAAATGATATTTTGGCAGAAGCACATAAGTTAAGATATACAGTTCACCCAGGAGGAACGAAAATGTACAAAGACTTGAAGAGAAATTTCTAGTGGGAAGGTATGAAGAAGGATGTGGCCGAATTTGTATCCAAGTGTTTGACGTGTCAACAAGTCAAGGCAGAACATCAGAGACCCTCGGGATTGTTGCAACCGCTACCTGTTCCAAGTTGGAAGTTGGAGCACATTACGATGGATTTTGTAGTGGGATTGCCTCGATCTCAGCAGAATCATGACGCTATCTGGGTAATTGTGGATCGACTGACGAAGTTGGCTCATTTTATTGCCTATAGTATGACATACCCGGTGGAAAAGATGAGCCGGATGTACATACAACAAGTTGTGTGGCTTCACGGTGCACCTGTGTCAATTGTGTCAAACCGTGACCCGCGTTTTACTTCTGGATTTTGGAAAAGTCTGCAAGAAGCTATGGGAACCTTGCTCAAGATGAGTACTGCCTTTCACCCTCAGACAGATGGGCAAACTGAATGTGTTAATCAGATCATAGAGGATATGCTTAGGGCTTGTGTTATCGATTTCGAAGAATCTTGGGAAACACACTTGTCGTTGGTCGAATTTGCCTATAACAATAGTTATCACACGAGTATCGGGATGGCTCCGTTTGAATCATTTTACAGACGACCATGTCGTTCTCCATTGTGTTGGGTAGAGGTGGGAGACACAGAGTTGTTGGGACCAGATTTGGTCAGATAAACCAACGAAAAGATTTACTTGGTCAAGGAAATGATGAGAACCGCTCAGAGCAGGTATAAGAGTTATGCCGATCGACGCCGGAAAGATTTGGAGTTCAGTGTTGGAGATCACGTGCTTCTTAAGGTTTCACCGACCCGAGTAGTAGTACGTTTTGGTCTCAAAAGAGGTAAGTTAGCTCCACGTTTCATCGGACCGTTCGAGATTTTGGAACGTGTCGGGAAAGTGGCTTATCGACTCGCGCTACCATCGAAGATGTCTAGGGTTCACAATGTATTTCATGTGAGTATGCTGAGAAAGTACATACGAAACCCCTCGCACGTGGTTAATTATGACGATATTTAGACGAGACATAACGTTTCTTACAAGGAGAGACCTGTGAAGATTCTCGATCAAAGTATCAAGAAGTTAAGGAATAAGGATATTACGTTGGTGAAGGTTCAGTGGAATCACCATGACGAGAATGAATCCTCGTGGGAAGTTGAAGCTGAGATGAGGATGAAGTACCCGGAGTTGTTTCATGACTAGTTAGTCTTGATTTCGGGGACGAAATCCTATTTAAAGGAGGAAGGGTGTAACAACCTGCATTTTCATTTCCATAATTAATCTGTATTTGCATTATCATATTTAAAATCAATATACATTGTTTACTTTTATTGTTACTTCAATTCTCATGTGTTAAATCTGATTTCTTGTTTTATTTCATAATTAAAACTCTTTTGGGGTCAAACTGCAATTTCTGTAAAATTTAGCAATACCTGTGTTGGATATCAAAACTGTATTTCAAAACGGTGGAAATTTTACTTTTAACTCAATCAGTATTTTTATAAAACCGGAAAATCATTTCTTACGTTAAAATGAATTTTCTGTATTTTTGTGGTGAACACCGTGTCACAAAAATACCAGTTTATATCCAAAATTGTCCGCGCCGCGTTAAAATTGCACAGAGTTTGGAATTGACGTAAAGTGTGAAATGACTTGTGCTTTACTTCTATTTATGGCAACTCATCATTGGATAAGGCATTGTTTGGATAATGCTTTTTGTGTGTGTGCATTCTTATGCCATAAGCTGAGTTTTTCAAACTCCCAATTTGACCCCTACATATCTAACTTGACCTTTAGCATAACTGTAGAGTTTATATCCTCTAATTATATATGTATGTGTGTATGTATATTATGTGTATAATAAATGAAGAAAGAAAATGAATTTGTAATGCATGATACAAGGAGCTTGGGCTCCAAGTTGTGATTTTTAACTTCTATTTATACACATACTTGACCACACAAATCAGCACTTTTGTTTTTCAAGCTAATTCAGAGAAATCAGAGAGTTTCAGATAGAGAAGAGTGTTAGGGATATATACTAAAAGCCATGCTTTATATAGTTGATTTATTATTTATTTAATAAAATCAGTTAATCCATTTTTTATGAGAATCTGTGTGGGCAATATTTGTATTATATTGTTTATTTAATATTATGCATGTGTGTCTTTCATTCTATATAGTAGGTGGTTTGGTGTGTAGAGTTCGGCTTACACACAGAAGATCAAGCCATCAGATATTATACAATGTAAGATTTTGGTTTACAGTCTTAGATGGGATTGGACACACCATCGGTAGGACTGCAGCATGGTGTTGTAGTAGGTTTGTCTTGCCTACGGAAAACGGTATAGTTTCAACTCACTATGCTGGTACACTTTGTGTATTAAATGGGACTGACTTGGGGTAATTATCTTTATGCTAACTTATAAGATAATTAATACCTCATGGCTATTATGAGTGCTTATGCTCTAAATCCTAAGTTAATTTGTAGACACGTACATTTGATATTTACACTTTGATCCCTAAAAGGGTGAGATCCTTAAATGGGTCAACATCTCATTGGATTGGGTGACAATATTAATTGTGTGGTGGATATTAATTAATGATGGAATCCATGTCTCAATTTTGGGATTGATGATAACCCCTTGAGAAAGCTTATAAGTTTTGATTATGTCAAACCCTGCAGGTGGATTTTGTATCCGACATATCAGATAAGTTAAGCAGAGGATCTCAAGGAATTTTAAGAGATTAATTAAATATGATTGTCAGTAATTATATTTAATTAATGGATATCTGTAATCTTAACATGGGGAGATAATAAGCATTTAATAACATGGAGCTCGAAATATATTTTTGAGATAAGGGTAGGAGTGCAATTATAATTCTTTAGTGGTATGAATTATAATTTATGAAAATAGGAATCTGATTCAGTTAAAATTAGGGTTTCCTAATTCCATAAGGAAGCCTATTCCTTATTGACTTCTTATGGTCCCTATCGTAGCCTATATATATGATGTTTTGGCTCTCTTCTCAATTTGCGTTTTTCCATATAGAGAATTATAACTCGGAATAGAAAAGAGAGCGTAAAAAGAGGGAGAGCAGAAAACAGAAAGGATTTCGAAAGAACTCACACTCAGTTCGATATTCTGGCAGCGGAGGAATACGGTAGAAGATCGTGAGCTGTTATCGAGTCCGCGCGTGTTCTCGATTCGTCTACTACAGCAATCCGTTTTAGCAGTTTCAGGTAACCCTAGTTCCGCCCTTGTAGGGTTATTGTAGTTTTCACGTAATTTTTTTGCAGTACCAACTTATACGCACTGTCAACGAATTCTGGGAACGCAGTTTCCTAACAAAGAGAAAGTCTGAGAGTTCCTTATACAGAAAATTTGTAGAGAGAGAAACTCTTAATCCCCATAGCCAAAGCTTGGGTTTGAAATTCTAGCTTGTTATTCTTTCTCAACAATTCCTTCTACTCTTATCACAGTGAGTATTTCTAACTCACTCCAAATGTAATTCGTGCTTAGTTACTTTGCATATGTTGTAAAATTTAAAACCACCATTGTTAAATTCCTTAACAACTCCATGGCTTGAAAAAAATTCATAATTTTCCAAACTCAATGAAAATCTGTGTTGAGAGATAAAAATGAAAGATTACCTATCCTAGACGTTATATATTCAGTATTAGAGTTTAAGTCGTTCACATGGAAAAGTATATTAAGAATTAAGATTTGTCATCCTTTACTTTTTCCTAAAATTCGGGAGTTACGTTTGAAATCGTGTTAAATTAATTGTGATTCTTAATCCTTGCAAAAAACCAAAGAGATTCATATATTGTATGACATATATAGTTGCAGAATTGGAAATAAGTCAAAAGACCCTATGATTGCTGAAACAGAGCAGTTCACGAGGAAGATGAAGTCTCTGCCGAAACTCGCACGCGCGATCGCGCGAGCAGACCGCGCGAGCGAGGTTTGTGTTCCCAGGCAGACAGAAAAGTTTTATAAAGGAAAATAAAAATTAGGCAGATCGTGCGAGTGGACCGCGCGCGCGATCTTCCTGTTTTCTGGCAGATAGAAAAGTTTTAATAAAGAAAACGAAAATTGGGCATATCGCGCGAGCGGCCCGCGCGCGCGACTTTGGGCAGTTTCTAGTTTTGCTTGTTTTGTGATAAGGGACTGTTTGGGATAAAATTTATATACTGTCTGGATACTGTTTGGGAAATTTATTAAATCAAAATCTTAATTTGTTATGTTTGAACGATTAAAACGATGAATTGTGACTTATCAATCCCCGTACGCACGTCGATTATATAATCCAGTGAATTGCCTCATGTTTTAAAGTCTCATGACATACATGTGGAGTCAGTTGTACATGCATGCGGAGTGTGAAGGTTGGTTAGTATGGAAAAGAGTAATGGTCAGTGTGGCATAGTGAGTGCGGTTGAGATTGTGTTGTGGACACTCCCTGGTAAGTGAGTACCAAAGTGTGTTGTGATTGAGATTGCGGTGAGGGTGTCTTTGAAATGCGACGGTGGCAAAACTGGACACTCCTGGACGACCATGGTAGCGTGAAAGTGTATGATGCCGAACTTGGACATTCCCTGGCACCCATGGTAGTGCTAAAGTGTGGCCTACGGACACTCCCTGATACCCGAGTTTGGATACTACATGAGCGTTCCTCCGGTATTTGCATGGCGGATTAGGTAGTCAAAGTGTGAGGCAATGGACACTCCTTGGTACCCCGGACCAAAGTGTGAGGGAAACTGGACATTCCCTGGCACCCCTGTGCTAAAGTGTGGCTATCTTAGCGTTTCAAAGATACTGGTGTGTGATAGTGGATTGTTGGGTTTTGTCGAGAGAAAAGAGTCGGTAAGATGAGATGGTGCATTGTTCTCATACACGGTCACATATACGTGAATCATATCTTTCAAATAATGTGGTGCTTAAATGGACTCCTTGCTTTAATATAAACTTGTTGAATTAATCGGAAAATGGTAAATGAGTATGTGTTACATTCAAAGTTATGTTTTTAATACTCACTAGCTTCTTGAAGCTGACAGCGTTGATGCGCCCTGGACATTCGTGTTCAGGCTTTTCAGGTTATGATATTGCTGGACCGTATGACTATGCAAACTGAGAATCCCTGCTGGAAAGAGAATTTACTTTTAAATGTTTTAAGTTATAAATTTGGGTTGTAATAAGGTTGACTGTAATAGACAATAGTTATTGTTTTGATTTAAGGCGGTTTGTGCCTTTAGAGACCCCGTGCTGTAATATGTAATAAGTTAGAAAAATATTTGTAAGCTTTGATTGCTCTACTCTGATTATGATTTTATATTGTTCGTCGTTTGGGACGGAATCGATCCTTCAAACTGTCACGACCTACGGGTCCATAAAGGAAATTAAACGCTTTCCATATTTATGCTACGTCGAGGCGTCACAGTCATTTCTTGAATTATTTTGTGAAAAATGTAACACACAAATAGATCGAGAAGTGTGCCACATCAGAGCTTAGGTGGCAAAAGTTTTGGTTTTCATATATATATATATATATATATATTAGACGGGATAAGATAGCCCTTTCCAACTAAGATAATGAAGGGTGGACATTTTTAGTTTTAGGTTCATAATAAATGAAATACCCCTTCTCAACCAAGATAATAAGGGTTGTTTGTTAATACCTAATTTGAAATTAGTAGACGTAATTTGTTATCGTTTATATAAAATAGTCTTCAAATATGAGAGCCAAATATCCGCTGAGGTGGCAAAATACTTTTTTTGGGGGAAGAAATTAGTGAAAAGGATATTATGATAAGATTTTTTTAGAATTAAAGACAATTAAGATTCTTGATTAGGGAAAGGTCGGCCACCATACAAAAATTTTAAGTGAAATTTCATTTGGCATACATAAATACTAAGTGAAATTTTACTTAACTCAACATTTAAGGAACTTTTCAACAAACTAAGGGTGTGTTTGTGTCACAGCCCGGTCCCACCATAGCGGAACCGGAGCCCGTGGCACGCCACCGAGGCTCTTCCTACTCATTTCAAAGTTGTAGCAGCGGAAAAATAAACTTTAAATATAACAAATAGTAGTCGTTCCTTTGAAACAATATACCCGAAGTTGGTAAAATCCATATAAATTTGAAAACGTAATTATATTTTGAAACGAATGAATTTATATTCAAAGGGATCTCAAAGGTGCCCTAACAACCAATCAAAACATTTAAATAAGTTGCGAAAGGGGTATAAAAAGTTTTCATGCAGGGGTCATTTCGACCGGTCGAGATGCCCCTTTCGACCGGTCGGATGACCCTCGGCAATAATCCTTCACAACAGAGGGTACTTCGACCGGTCGAGCTGTCCCTTTCGACCGGTCGAATGACCCTCTGACAGCAATCCTTCTTGCACAAGGAAATTGCCTAAGGCCAAACGACCCTTGCGACCGCAAACTATCTCAACATTAATACAAGATATAAAGTCGACAAGTAAAACATTTCAAACCGTGAACTCTAGGTTCATGTACATGATAACTTAAACAACCCAAACCATGCTTTCAAAGTCAAAACAAAACGTAGTAATTCCTTACAGGATTTGGAACTAAAATAAAACGTTTACAAGACGACTCTCCATTCTATTACAAGTCCCTTAACAACTCAAATGAAATAGACTATCCGATTACAAAATCACGAGATTAAAGCATTGAGTTGCCTTCTAAGCGAACTCCCAAAACCCACGTGCTCATATCTTCGATTCCTCGCCAGCATTAACACCTGAAATGGTTATTTGAATAACCACACATATTTCGATTTGTTTAAGCTAACGCTTAGTGAATAAAACAACATATGTACATGAATGATAAACATGCCCGCATTCACATCTCTACATTTCATACTAGTCGCCGGAGACTCACGTGCCCGTCCATATTCCCAATCCGCGACTCCTCGCCAATAAGTCCACGCGAAAGGGTAAGACCCACGATTCTACAAACAATCGTGCGACCTTAATGCCACTCTATCGGCTCCACAAAATGGCACGGTGACCACGTGCTCCTTCTGACCCAAATAAGCAACTTAACATGCTCAAATACATATCACCATGCTCGCGGTAATTAAAACATATCACCGTGCTATTGAGCCTACTTATCAATATAAATGCCCAATATGAACTACACAATATATCTCTAGGAATTAATACATGCTATTCAAACATAACATGAATACATATCAAGAAACCATTCCAAAAACATAGTTGAATCACTCACCTCCGAATAACGCTCCTATAATTCGTTCCAAGGAAAACCCGCTTACAAAGAACGTGTAAAAGTCCGTCTAGTAAAATTCCTATCGATCAGAAATTCAATTATCAACTTTTATGAAAAATTCTAGAAAATAACTTTCCGAAAAACTTGGCCAAACAAGGCCCAAGAGGTATCAAAACGAAGCTCTTACCTCGGGGAGTTTGAATATGAAATCTAGGAGAAAACAAACGGACGGAAGGTCGTCCTTTGGCGCCGCAAAGCTCTAAGCTCCAAAATCTCCCTATAGCCCCCTTTTGGAATTTAGGTTATAAGTTTTGAAAATTATGAAAGTCATAGCTTTCTATTTATAGGCAACATTTTCTAAAATTGTGTTTACCTCCCCACGAGTTTTCAAAACTCATAAACAGTCTCCGAAACTTTCTACACAGCTAATTCATAGCTTCACGAGTGAAACCTCCAAATCATACAAGTTTTTGACTAAGTTCCGTTTGGTTGCTAAAACACGAATTTCAACATGGCTTTTCCGAAGTTACTAATTAGCCTACCAAATTAATAGCGTGTTAATTCGTCCTCACCAGGATACTGAAACTAACAGTAGATATAAATTCTAAAGCAGCAAATAATACAGATATTGAAATACACAGGTAAACATTTATTTCCAGATAAACATTTAAAGTATTCCACAGTGACCGTCTCATACCCGAAGAGACTTCACAAACAATAATTCCTCAATTACCACAGTTTCAAAGGGTTCTCTAATACAGACACCCAAATCAACTCGTGAGTCAAAACTCACTCAAACACGTGCCAAAATGCACAACACAACACAACACATTACTATGCAAGACAATGCAATGAAATGCAATAACACGATTACGGGTGTTATAATTCTCTCCCCCTTAAAAGAAGTTTGTCCCCAAACTTTCAGTACCATCTCATCATTCACAAAGACCTTCTCACAAGTACTGCCAACGTTCATTCATCACAACCCACACATCTCTACTGAGATATTATAATCTCACGAGGAAAATAAATCCTCAAGCTCTGAAGAAAAATAAATCCCCCAGAGTTCCTGTCTCAATCCGATTAAAGCTTCAAACCGCATTCTAGTAATTATCGAACTACCTCGATAAGTAAGGACATCAATGCCTGAGTAGATATACTCAAAAGTCAAATCTGACATTTCACATCACATCACCAACTCATACATACTTTCATTGATACCACTAAATGTCCCATATCTTTTCTGAACTTAAAAGTCTCATCACAATACCCAAGTCAAAGGAAATAACTCCTCTCACTTCCACCCATCTTCCCTTTAGACTAAAAGTCATTTCCAACAAATCTCAACTGGTTAACAACCATACCTGATTTTTCATCTCGAAGTGAACCAAACTAAGTACCTTCATACATATATACTATGTCGATAAGTCAATGCTTCAACCAACTATTTCATATACCATAGATTCAATCCCTTATCCTGCTAATCGCGGAATACTTATAGAATGATAACATGTTTTCAAACGACTTTCATTCCTTTTCAAATTCCATTCGGTTTAATCCAACCTCGTATTTACTTCCAATCATATATGCCTCGTAAGATACTATCCAGATTCCTAACTGACAATTGCATATCACTCTACTTCTTCGAGCCCACCTGATGTCCCGATTAGTTAAACATACTTGCCCCTTTATCTCTCGCATTCTGTACTCGAACTACCGTCGACTAACGTAGAAGATTTAACTCTACACCTTCAATTTAAAACTTTTAACAAAGTCAATTACATATTCTCCTTTTTTTGTTTTTTTTAAAATAAATCATTTTAAAATTTTGCATAATATTTCCACATATAGTTACCCCAATATCAGTCGCAACAAATAACGTTGTGGACCCAAACTTGACTTAGTCGATCATACACATACCACAGAGTTTATAAAACGTACTCCCATGTTCATAACATACCTCATTCATGTCTTAAACCCTTGGCCATTCGCAATCCATTCTTATTTACGTAGTGTACACCCTCCCTGAGCCAATTATTTTTCTGTCAAAAATCTCAACAACAATGTACTCCATTCCCATCTCATACCTTACTCGTATACTATCCTTTAGTCTATCAGTCCATGTAGATCCACCTCCATTTACGTAGTTATACGACTCTATGAGTCTCTAGTGTTTCACTTCCACTCCTTACACAAGCTCATACCAAGCGTACTCATGTATCTCAACTCTTACTGAATTTCTGGCAGTCTTTTACACTGAACATATTTTCCTTGTATAATATCTTAATGCTTTATAGCTTATTTAACGGTTTAGTGTTTCATAACTCTAGTCAACCTGACTTAACTCCAATTCAGATTCTCTAATCCTTTATATTTTCCATTCTAATCTCAAATTCATTGTTCTCGAAGAACCTGCTGTCCCAAGTATTTCATACTGTCCCCGTAACCATCTGAAGACAATTCAATAATTTGGTCTTCCCAATCAAGTACCATAGTCTCACTGTGTTTGATAAACTTCTTATCGACTTTCAATTCACATACCTTTCGTGACAATACTCAAGTCAACTCGTTTAACAGCACTACTTCCAACTTACTAATTCCAAGTGTACAACATTCACTAACCCTTTTTACTTTAGAATTTCCCAGTTGATAATCTACTCACGTAGAACTCATTCGTTTGACGACCACCGTTTTGTCTCAAGCACTAAGCATACCATGTCCCATCACGATACTCGTCTTCCAAAGTCCTCTTGATACCTTATTACAAGTTTTTAAAACAAATTTTTCTTACTCAACGAAAGTTTTAAAATATTTTAAACACTTTAAAATTTTCTTAGGGTGGACTTCGACAGTCTCAAAACTCTCTAACCTTGTTGGAATCCAGGACACTGAGATCGTATTTCATTGCATCCACCATTATACTCCAACCATTTTGCATTTCTACTATCATATTCGATAATGTACTCAACGTAATACCATGTCTTCCTCCCATTCTTACCGGTTCTGTTCACTTACTCATCAAAGATTCATCTTCCCATTTTACATTTTCATTTCTCTAACTTGACTTACCCAAAGTCTCTTTACTCTATCCACTTTCACAATTGTTCTTGTTCAGTATCGTAATAATTATTGTACTCCAACTTCCAGCTGGCAACCACTTGCTTCAGAAACCCAAAGATGTTTTAAAAGCATTGAAGAAAAGGTTTTCGTTTTATTTTGAAAATACATTCAAAATCTAGGTTCGAGGTCGCCCGTACTACAACTCTCTGTGATAACAATCTTTGCTACAATCTCCCTATCAAGGTCCTCCCATCTTCATGTTATCCAAATTTTCACTCGATTCCTCTGAATCTCTTATCACGTTCCATAATTCACACTTATCTTTTACTCCCAGTCTCCTATTCCTACTTTCTTTATTCTATCTCTTCTGACAAACCACTGCAAAACACTAGGGAACCTTATTACTCTTCATTACTGTCCATTTTCTCTTCATCAAGAAATTCTACAGTTTCTCCTTCAACCCATATCGTCCTTATCGTTACATCTATACGCACATAATCATCAAGTCTAAGTAACCACTCCCGAAGTATGTCATCAATTAAACTTCTACCAACTGTAGTTTCAAACAGTCAAAGTATACTCTATCATTCCCGTTCTTAACCCCTCCTCTTAGGTCAGTCCTCCAACCCCAACATTTTCACACATACAATCGATCAAGTAGCATTCACTTCTAATCCTCATACCACATCTAAATCTACCTTGGTGCCATAACCATTCGAAATCAGGTTCAGTTGAGAGATTCCTCAATAACCACAATACTCATAGCTCGTTCAGATATTTCTCAATTCCCAATACATAACACAAGATAGGTTGAGAGATTCCTCAACCGTCCAATACATACCGTAAGATAGGTTGAGAGATTCCTCAACCATCCAATCGTCTCAATGACGTACAATAAGTCGAAAAATTCTTCAACTACCTGACATACACCGTATATACCGTAAGATACATCATAAGATAACCTCGTACGATTGTACCGTAGGTTAACACCGTAAGATAAGGTGAGAGATTCCTCACCTATCCTATACACGAGCAATACATGGTGCTGGACTATCTCGCTACCATAATACCCAACTGCACATCTCTATTCTCTCGCTTCACAGCATCTAACCCATGTCTGAAGAACTATAAAGAAATCTCATCTGACGTTCACGGCTCAAACTCCGTTCTTGGTTAGATTCCCCAAAGGACACTCATCACTATCGTTGAAAACATCCACTGATTCGATCAAAAATTATTTTCTTTTAGCTTAGCAATTCCACTGTTCATCACTACCAAAATATCATCTTTCCCTCTTACCACAACACGCGGTCTATTATAACTCATGATAACGTCATCTCATCATACAGTTCCACATCCGTATGATTTAACCGATTCACAAATGCATAAATACTATGCATGTATGGCAATAACATAATCATGTATGTACAGCAACATACCATATGCATCAAACATCTCTAATATGTATGGATGCAATTTAGAACATGTGATAATTCACTCAACACTCCACTCTTCGTCGAACGTTCCCAAGGCTCTAAACTTATGCTCTGATACCACTAAATGTCACAGCCCGGTCCCACCATAGCGGAACCGGAGCCCGTGGCACGCCACCGAGGCTCTTCCTACTCATTTCAAAGTTGTAGCAGCGGAAAAATAAACTTTAAATATAACAAATAGTAGTCGTTCCTTTGAAACAATATACCCGAAGTTGGTAAAATCCATATAAATTTGAAAACGTAATTATATTTTGAAACGAATGAATTTATATTCAAAGGGATCTCAAAGGTGCCCTAACAACCAATCAAAACATTTAAATAAGTTGCGAAAGGGGTATAAAAAGTTTTCATGCAGGGGTCATTTCGACCGGTCGAGATGCCCCTTTCGACCGGTCGGATGACCCTCGGCAATAATCCTTCACAACAGAGGGTACTTCGACCGGTCGAGCTGTCCCTTTCGACCGGTCGAATGACCCTCTGACAGCAATCCTTCTTGCACAAGGAAATTGCCTAAGGCCAAACGACCCTTGCGACCGCAAACTATCTCAACATTAATACAAGATATAAAGTCGACAAGTAAAACATTTCAAACCGTGAACTCTAGGTTCATGTACATGATAACTTAAACAACCCAAACCATGCTTTCAAAGTCAAAACAAAACGTAGTAATTCCTTACAGGATTTGGAACTAAAATAAAACGTTTACAAGACGACTCTCCATTCTATTATAAGTCCCTTAACAACTCAAATGAAATAGACTATCCGATTACAAAATCACGAGATTAAAGCATTGAGTTGCCTTCTAAGCGAACTCCCAAAACCCACGTGCTCATATCTTCGATTCCTCGCCAGCATTAACACCTGAAATGGTTATTTGAATAACCACACATATTTCGATTTGTTTAAGCTAACGCTTAGTGAATAAAACAACATATGTACATGAATGATAAACATGCCCGCATTCACATCTCTACATTTCATACTAGTCGCCGGAGACTCACGTGCCCGTCCATATTCCCAATCCGCGACTCCTCGCCAATAAGTCCACGCGAAAGGGTAAGACCCACGATTCTACAAACAATCGTGCGACCTTAATGCCACTCTATCGGCTCCACAAAATGGCACGGTGACCACGTGCTCCTTCTGACCCAAATAAGCAACTTAACATGCTCAAATACATATCACCATGCTCGCGGTAATTAAAACATATCACCGTGCTATTGAGCCTACTTATCAATATAAATGCCCAATATGAACTACACAATATATCTCTAGGAATTAATACATGCTATTCAAACATAACATGAATACATATCAAGAAACCATTCCAAAAACATAGTTGAATCACTCACCTCCGAATAACGCTCCTATAATTCGTTCCAAGGAAAACCCGCTTACAAAGAACGTGTAAAAGTCCGTCTAGTAAAATTCCTATCGATCAGAAATTCAATTATCAACTTTTATGAAAAATTCTAGAAAATAACTTTCCGAAAAACTTGGCCAAACAAGGCCCAAGAGGTATCAAAACGAAGCTCTTACCTCGGGGAGTTCGAATATGAAATCTAGGAGAAAACAAACGGACGGAAGGTCGTCCTTTGGCGCCGCAAAGCTCTAAGCTCCAAAATCTCCCTATAGCCCCCTTTTGGAATTTAGGTTATAAGTTTTGAAAATTATGAAAGTCATAGCTTTCTATTTATAGGCAACATTTTCTAAAATTGTGTTTACCTCCCCACGAGTTTTCAAAACTCATAAACAGTCTCCGAAACTTTCTACACAGCTAATTCATAGCTTCACGAGTGAAACCTCCAAATCATACAAGTTTTTGACTAAGTTCCGTTTGGTTGCTAAAACACGAATTTCAACATGGCTTTTCCGAAGTTACTAATTAGCCTACCAAATTAATAGCGTGTTAATTCGTCCTCACCAGGATACTGAAACTAACAGTAGATATAAATTCTAAAGCAGCAAATAATACAGATATTGAAATACACAGGTAAACATTTATTTCCAGATAAACATTTAAAGTATTCCACAGTGACCGTCTCATACCCGAAGAGACTTCACAAACAATAATTCCTCAATTACCACAGTTTCAAAGGGTTCTCTAATACAGACACCCAAATCAACTCGTGAGTCAAAACTCACTCAAACACGTGCCAAAATGCACAACACAACACAACACATTACTATGCAAGACAATGCAATGAAATGCAATAACACGATTACGGGTGTTATAGTTTGATAGCCCAATTAAGTGCTAAAAGTGAAAAGTTTCAGCACTTGTTCTTTTTAGTGCGTTTGATAATGTACCACTTAATTGAAAGGTTGAGAAATTCACTGAAACCTTTAAGTGAGATTTTCTATTGAAAATAATCACTAAATGCAGTTTATTTTACTTCAAACATTGTTTTCAGTATTGCAAATTCAATCGATTTAAAATTTTAGTACTTAAAATTTTGCTTTTAATTTTTAGTTTTATCAGATGGACCCTAAAGTAATAAAAGTAAAATGTTGAAAATGTCAAAATGTATGAAAGTCATATAGATTGACATTTTTTTTTTAATTTTTAAATTAAATATAATTGATGTGAAGATGAGACACTTCCAAAATTTGCATCCCAAATGGAGGATATTGAAGTGGTCCCACCAGTATTAATGTAGTGTTTGGCACAGCTTCTCACACAAAAGTTCATTCCTAGAATGGACTTTTCAATTTTTAAAAAGGGGAGACCTTAGAGGCTTCCAAGTTTTGAAAAGGGAAGACCTTAGTGGCTTCCATGCATAAAACCCTCTAGGAGGGATTTTGTTTTGCAAAGTTAGAAATCCCGGATTTGTGGGTAGGCGTGTGAGATGGGTACCACTAGGAACTCGAATTGCGGGATGTGTTGCAAGAAACCTCCGTAACATTGAAGGCTAGGCCCAAAGTCCCGCACGTTTGAGGCTAGGCTTACGTGGACGGGAAGCCCATTGTCTGGGTAATGATATTGACGATCGAGGGTGAGTGTTTGAAAATGCACGAAAAATGGTTTTCATACATGACATTGGCATTCATTGCACTCACGCATGTTATATAACAAATGTTATTGTGTGGTTATATGACTATACGAGCCTTTTGGCTCATGGACTATTAAACCTTTCTTTCAGGTGATATAGATAAGGGTAAGGCCCCCGAGAATTGATGAACTTCCGCTTTGTTTGAAGGTCGAGTTTATGGGAATTTAATTCAAATGATGGTTCAAAGAGCATGTTATGATTTGATTGGACAAGTATTAGTCCACCCGCTTTAAATAGTATGATAGCTTAACTCTTATTTTTCGTTGCTTATCTTGAAAATGATTTGTTTCAAGAAAGGATAATTTTTAAATGAAAACCCGATTTCTGTGTTCTTAATGTTTTCCAAATGATGAATATAATTTTCAAGCCCGGAGTAGAGTTTACTCGTAAAGATCCCGTTTAGGGAAGAAATTGTGAGATTGTGATACTTTGTATTCTTAAAAACCTTGGGTTTTTATTATAAGAGTTTCTAACGTTTGAGAAAAAGATAGTAAATCATGGTATTACTGTTCGATATGTAAAACCAAGTTTGAGTTTCTTATCAAAAGTTGTTTTTACAAAGCTTGAGAAGAAGTATGATAAATGTTTATCATAACTGTATGTTTTCTGCTGCAGTGTTGTTCATTTGATGAACCGATAAAGATTTCTGTTAGTGTCTTTTAAATTGACAAGCAAAGCTTTTCAAAAGACTAGTTGAATGCTTCCGCTATAGTTTTACTCAGATCCGTGAGTCTTTAAAGATTTTGTTTTCCCATCAAAGATTTGAAAGGCTATTCTATGCTTCCGCAGTAACTCTCGGAGTCTAGGACTCGAGGCGTTGTAAAATGGTATCAAAGTTTTGAGGTTTCAAAGTTTAAATGTTTCAGAGCTTTGGACTTTAAATGATTTTAAAGTTTAAACGTTTGTTTTCTAAAGAGAAAGTTTTTCAGATAAGCTTCGGGTCTAGGACTCGAAGTATTACAAGTATGTTTAGTTCTTCTGCTCCCTCTTGTTTATTATTTTATTTTACATTAGCACCCCCTCGCCTGCGGGACCCGTGTCGGGGCGGGGCATGGCGCTACACGCAGCTTCTCACACAAAAGTTCATTCCTAGAATAGACTTTTCAAGATGGACTTTTCTAAATGGGCATTTTAAAAAGAAGTAATTGTTTAGTGAATGAATATTTTTTAAATAAAAAAGTGCATCTAAATGTGCTAATACGTTTGGTGGCAACATTTGCAAACTTCTGTCTACTTTCCATTATTACCCTTAATCAAGAATTTAAAACTAAATACATATAACATATATTATAGTGTATAATTCTAGAGTGCAAAGTAGTGAGTTAAAACAAATTAAAAATATTCATCTGTAACTAATAGGTCAAATAAACTACAATGGTAAGAATTAATATTGGGAATTATTATTTTGTAAGTTCGGGTCAATTAATCGACGGAATTCCTCATCGGTGAAGTGTCTATAGAAATTTTGGTATATTAGGACGTTAGCCCCGTTTTCCCGTATTTCTTGAATGGCGCCCCTGAGAGTCGCTTCTAAAAGAAGTTTTTGAAAGGGGAATCGCATTGAGTTGACAGATTCAACCATGCTTTCTATACAATCGAAAGCTTCCGAATGCATGTTTTGGAAAGGTGACTGATTTTCAATCAGGTCGATTCTTGGTTCGGCAAGCATCGTGTTAAAAAGGAGTTCCTACAATTCCCCTTTGAGCTCCATAAGTTTGAGCTCAAATAATTCATTTGACAGGGTTCTCCTATAATTATTTATATTCCAGGAATTGGCCAAATTCTCCCTTACAAGGATCTCCTAATCCCCAACGTTGAGTTGAGGCGGTAGCCCATGAGCTTGTTGGGCTTCAAGACCTTGAATACGGGAAAAGAGGTTTGCTTCTATCACCGCAGTTTGGGCGCGATAGTTTTCTGAATATGTGCAGAAAGCATGAAGACAAGACGACACTGGTTGTTCCATGTCAGGCTGACCGTATTCATGAGAGCAGCTATGCTTGGGGTAGGTTCGACCTACCTGTTTACGTGTTCGGCTTGCTTGGGATGTTAAGTAGGAGTGATGACCCTATTTAACAGCTATACTTACTTCGACGCTGGCTCCATACCCTCATAACTGGTATCTTCTCTCAAAGCGGCTTAAAGTTTCGCTTGAGGTTTCATACCAGAGGGGAGGTGAAGCAGAGATGGAGGAAGCCCTCGTTAAACAATGCTCTGTTTGAGTTAGTGTTCTGTGTGTGGGGGCCCCTTTCAGGGCCCTGCATTTAGGGTTATAGTTATCTATAGGAGGCCCTGTAAGCCCAAGATAGAGCTCTAAAAAGAGAGTTAAAAGATGCTAAGCTATAGAGACCTTCAAGCTTGTTTTAAGAGTCCTTCGGACTACATAAAAAGAGGCATTGAACTCGTTTAACTCATAGCTCAAACTGTCTGAACTAGCTCAGAACTCAGAGCTACAAGAGAGATAGAAGCCCTATCCTATTCCTATTCAGGAATAGTGGGCTTCCCCATCCCCTCCTTTAGCTCAGTAAAGCAATATAGGTAAGCTTTTATTTAGACAAATAGGGGTACGGTAAGAGACATCCTTCTAGAGCTTTCAGAGAGTTAAGGATTTGTTCTTACTTTCTTAAAGACAATTAAGAAATTGAAGTGTCGTGCAAACAATAGTGTCAACTAGTTAATTCAAGTTAGAACAAGGAAAGTTACATTAGGTCATTCTGCCACTCCATCTTATACGTTCTCCCCTATGTTTTTTGGGCTACGGGGAGAGCTCTATGAGTCCGTTCCCTCATTCCTACTTTCAGAGAAAAAATGAGTTAAGATAAGTCCTATAAAAAGTAAAAAGGGTTAGTTAACGCTCGAGTCCCATATAAAGGGCCCCTTCACTGATCTTAAGGATTGTCCTAACTTCTTGTTACCAGCAGCTTCAATAAGAAAAGAAAAACATCTACTTAAAACCAGTCTTTTCGACCGGCTTGCTTTAACTCCGAAAGTTAGATTATTGTAAGTGACCAGTGAACCTTCAGCTGGATGGTCCAGATAATAAATCCCATTTCGAGGATCTATTCTGGAATATGTGCAGAAAGCATGAAGACAAGACGGCACTGGTTGTTCCATGTCAGGCTGACCGTATTCATGAGAGCAGCTATGCTTTGGGTAGGTTCGACCTACCTGTTTACGTGTTCGGCTTGCTTGGGATGTTAAGTAGGAGTGATGACCCTATTTAACAGCTATACTTACTTCGACGCTGGCTCCATACCCTCATAACTGGTATCTTCTCTCAAAGCGGCTTAAAGTTTCGCTTGAGGTTTCATACCAGAGGGGAGGTGATGCAGAGATGGAGGAAGCCCTCGTTAAACAATGCTCTGTTTGAGTTAGTGTTCCATGTGTGGGGGGCCCTTTCAGGGCCCTGCATTTAGGGTTATAGTTATCTATAGGAGGCCCTATAAGCCCAAGATAGAGCTCTAAAAAGAGAGTTAAAAGATGCTAAGCTATAGAGACCTTCAAGCTTGTTTTAAGAGTCCTTCGGACTACATAAAAAGAGGCATTGAACTCGTTTAGCTCATAGCTCAAGCTGTCTGAACTAGCTCAGAACTCAGAGATACAAGAGAGATAGAAGCCCTATCCTATTCCTATTCAGGAATAGTGGGCTTCCCCATCCCCTCCTTTAGCTCAGTAAAGCAATATAGGTAAGCTTTTATTTAGACAAATAGGGGTACGGTAAGAGACATCCTTCTAGAGCTTTCAGAGAGTTAAGGATTTGTTCTTACTTTCTTAAAGACAATTAAGAAATTGAAGTGTCGTGCAAACAATAGTGTCAACTAGTTAATGCAAGTTAGAACAAGGAAAGCTACATTAGGTCATTATGTCACTCCATCTTATACGCTCTCCCCTATGCTTTTTGGGCTACGGGGAGAGCTCTATGAGTCCGTTCCCTCATTCCTACTTTCAGAGAACAAATGAGTTAAGATAAGTCCTATAAAAAGTAAAAAGGGTTAGTTAACGCTCGGGTCCCATATAAAGGGCCCCTTCGCTGATCTTAAGGATTGTCCTAACTTCTTGTTACCAGCAGCTTCAATAAGAAAAGAAAAACATCTACTTAAAACCAGTCTTTTCGACCGGCTTGCTTTAACTCCGAAAGTTAGATTATTGTAAGTGACCAGTGAACCTTCAGCTGGATGGTCCAGATAATAAATCCCATTTCGAGGATCTAATCTGGAATATGTGCAGAAAGCATGAAGACAAGACGGCACTGGTTGTTCCATGTCAGGCTGACCGTATTCATGAGAGCAGCTATGCTTGGGGTAGGCTCGACCTACCTGTTTACGTGTTCGGCTTGCTTGGGATGTTAAGTAGGAGTGATGACCCTATTTAACAGCTATACTTACTTCGACGCTGGCTCCATACCCTCATAACTGGTATCTTCTCTCAAAGCGGCTTAAAGTTTCGCTTGAGGTTTCATACCAGAGGGGAGGTGATGCAGAGATGGAGGAAGCCCTCGTTAAACAATGCTATGTTTGAGTTAGTGTTCTGTGTGTGGGGCCCCCTTTCAGGGCCCTGTATTTAGGGTTATAGTTATCTATAGGAGGCCCTGTAAGCCCAAGATAGAGCTCTAAAAAGAGAGTTAAAAGATGCTAAGCTATAGAGACATTCAAGCTTGTTTTAAGAGTTCTTCGGGCTACATAAAAAGAGGCATTGAACTCATTTAGCTCATAGCTCAAGCTGTCTGAACTAGCTCAGAACTCAGAGCTACAAGAGAGGTAGAAGCCCTATCCTATTCCTGTTCAGGAATAGTGGGCTTCCCCATCCCCCTCCTTTAGCTCAGTAAAGCAATATAGGTAAGCTTTTATTTAGACAAATAGGGGTAAGAGACATCCTTTTAGAGCTTTCAGAGAGTTAAGGATTTGTTCTTACTTTCTTAAAGACAATTAAGAAATTGAAGTATCGTGCAAACAATAGTGTCAACTAGTTAATGTAAGTTAGAACAAGGAAAGCTACATTAGGCCATTCTGTCACTCCCTCTTATACGCTCTCCCCTAAGTAGTATATATGAGCCCTAAACAATGCTAGCATTAATAAAACCGAAAAAGAAAAATAATCAATGCCAATTTGGTTTACAATTAATCATAGACCAGTAAGAAACGTTAGTAAAAGTGTATGTATCGGTTTGGGTTGTAATTTAGTTATGAAATTTGGATAATGTTGGCATTAATTTGTTAAATGAGGGATAAAAGTATATTTGTGTGTCAAAAATTCCTAATGTGATTTAATGTGACTCCAAATCCAAGTCAATCACTACTTAATGTGATTTAATGTAATATGTAATGCAAATTTTTTTTTTGAAATCATTAGAAGTTGCCTCATGGCGGAAGCAAAAGCTTCCGCTTTCATATATATATATATATATAAGTCCTATAATTGTGAATCTATTTAAGGATTAGTCCAAAATATCCCAATGTAAAATAGATTAATGACTTTTCCACTCCCAATAAAGATATATATCTATATATATATGTATATAGAAATGTATGTATATATATACACACATATTTAACAAATATTCAAATAAGGAATCAGTTATCAAATCCCCACTAATATTGCATACAATATATATGTATATGATATCCCAAGAGTTTAGGACTTTACTTTACAAATCCACTACACCATTTTTGAATGACAATGTATTTCACCTTCTATCAATATTTCACATCATAAACGAGAGATGTCAAAAGTCAAAAGTCCACAAACTGAGTTGTCATGTTTCAATGAGTACCGTTCTTGCATTTTTTGGAATAAATGTAAGGTTTTTCAAATTTTTATAGTGTGAAATTGCACACTAATCGGACTGCTGCATGCAATTTTATAATGTGAAATTTCACACTGCAAATATAATAGTAGTCATGATATTTAATGTGATTCATGGGAAATGTACAGATTTTTCATTTTTTTTCTCATACTGTCATTATTAAGAAATTTAAATGCTAAATTTCGCACTCCTCATATGAACATACATGATAAATTTGGCACTCAACGATGCCCATTTATTCAACATTTCACACTCAATGATACCCATTCACATTATTCACATTGTAATAGATAGACAATCCATACGTTTAAAATGAACTAGTTGCACACTATTATAACAGTTAAAGGTCTAAAACTTGATCCCTACAAAGCAAAAGCAATTCATATTAATATATTTATTACAATTAAATCGAATCCAATACATTTGCCTCAGTTGTGTCCGCGCTAACGACAATTTCAAAATTGAATAACTAATAAGGGAAACGTTCTAATATTAATACTTACAATAGAATTCCGTACTGTGTTTTACAATGTGAAATTTCAAACTCAACTATTTCAATATATTAGAACGTTTTCCTTATCAGTTATTCAATTCTGAAACAACCGCTAGCGCAGACACAACTGAGGCAACTGCATTGATTCGATTTAATTATAATAAATATATTAATATGTTGTTTTGATTAATATTGTACAAGCTCTAAATGTCATTATTAGGAAATTTAAGTGTAAACTTGCTCACTTCACATATGAACAAATATGATAAATTTGGCACTCAACGATTTATTCCAGGAAAAAAAACATGCATAATAAAATGGCCCGGTCAGTCTGTATGTTAGCGACATATCTTCCTCTTTGATGTGAGGCTATCTCCCAATACCATTTGTCACTATATCGACAGCAGTGTCACCAAGCGTATAATAACAACTTGATTTTTCAGTGGTTCAATCTTGAACAGTAAAAACTGCAAGTCAAAAAAATTATTTATTCCCTCTTGCGATTAAAAAATTCACCATCTAAATATGTAATATCATATTCCTTTTCAGTGAGAAATTTTGCACTAGAAACTTAAAAAAGACAACTAATAGAAACTTGCGATTGAGATCTAACATATGCAAATGAGTGTGAAATTTCGTACTGTCATTTAGAAAACCCACATGCAAATGTGGAATACCAGATTTCTTTTCAGTGAGAAATTTCGCACTAGAAACAAAACAAAAAAAAAAACAAAAAACAAAAAAAAGGAAAAAAAAAAAAGAAGAAGAAGAAGAAGAAGACAAAACCAATGGAAACTTATGATTAGGGGTGAAACAAAAACCGAATAAATCGAACCACCGAACCGAATTGAACAGTTTGGTCATTTTTAAGCTAGGTGCAGTGTAAAACCGAAAACCAAACTGAAAATTATTCCTAAACTGAAAAAACCGAACCGATTGGTCGATGGAACCCCCCAAACCGACCAAACCGATTTCATCCCTACTTGTGATTGAGAATTAATGGTCGATGGAACCCCCCAAACTGACCAAACCGACTTCACCCCTACTGGTGATTGAGAATTAGCACATTCAAATGAGTGAAATTTTGCACAAAAACACCACAAAATAAAAATCAAAGTGCTAACCCCTACCTGGGAAAAGTGTAAAACATATGACCCAAGTCAACATACCCAACAACCCATTGAATAAATCATATCAATGATGTCAGTGTTAAATTTTAGAAAGTACCTAATTGTTATCAGTGTGAAATTATACACTGTGAAAATAGATAACTTATGAATAATTGTATGTTATTCAGAAAAGTATCAGGTTTATAAAATAATAAATGTTCATACAAGTGTTCTGATCAAAACGAATGCAAAAAGTGGAGAAGATTAAAATATGTACAACGAATGGCATCACCTATAGTCACTATCAATCCAAAAGACTTCCTTACATATATTCGATTGTCTGTTATCTTCTTCAATCTAGAAACTCTCATGAATGCTAGCATGACCAACTATGACGATCAAAAGAAGAGAAGAAAATGGTGATCAAACATAGAGAAGAAAATGGTGGAGAAGGGAGATTAATATACGTTAGATCCATATACCTAGAATAATGTGATTTTATTTTCATATATAAAATATGCAACAATCATGGGATATAGTAACTGATTTATTTAAGGTTCAATATGTATCTATTATCTATTATCTATATAAGTGCACCGATGCCTATAAATGTTTTACATTTTTATCAATCAGTGCATTTTTATTTAAAGTATTTTTGTTAGAGTTTTAATAAGTTTAGTGTGTCACTTTTTTTTTTGGTCCGTCCATATTTACAAATCCTATATTCTTTTATTTCCTTCTAATTGCGAGTCATATTGTTACCAAAATTACTTCTTTTTTATTATTTTTTTTTCACATGATCAGTTCTATTGTAACTAAAATTGCCAAGGTTTCACATGGGCTATATACGTATCTATATATTTTCGTTACAATTGAATTCTTTGGCAGGTGTGAAGAAAGAGGAGATAAAAGTGGAAGTTGAGTACTCAAAATACCAAATTAGTATTCTTTTTTTATTTCCTTTAACATTATGAGACCTATTGCACAATTCGTATTCTCTTTTTTTTTTTCTTTTTTTCTTTTAATGTTATGAGACCTATTGTTACTAAAACTAGATTAAATCATGGGTTCTAACTTTTAATAAAGTATAAACCGTTAATTGGATTCATAACACAATTTAATAGAATATAAATTAAAGAGTGACCACAGACATAATTATATATGGTATTTCTTAGACATCTTGACAAATATTCGATATATGATCCTGTCAATACAAGATCTGTGATACTACATATGCCTACGTTGGAAACTAAATTTAGGATTTAAATTTGAGGCATGAGCATTATCACCCACCTCTATACATACATACATATATATATATATATATGAGTATTATTCTTCTATTTTATAAAGCCTATAGTGAAAATAGTACTCCTACGTGCCTAGGCTTGATCAACTTTATCTCACCCTACCTATGAACTCTGAATAAAAAAACTTCTTCAGAGTAGTAACTACTGACAATTATACAATCCATTCATTAACAAATAATTCAAAACAACTTCTAATTATTCATTCAATTTTAACTAAACTAATCACTTTTAAAGAGAATATTGGATTTTATCAATTACAACCTATTCTCTTTTGGTACTCAGAATAATTCTAACTTATTGCTTGCCTTTACAATGGGTTAACTTGTGACAGTAGTTGGTGGCAACACATGTCATTGCATATGGTACAACTGACAAAGCATTTGAGAACTAAATTTGAGATTCAGATTTGTGGAACATAACATTACTCATTGGAATATAGTTATCCAAATTCAACACTGCGTGTTCCACTAAATGATGACACAATTTCAATTAATCGTTATTTTTCTTATTTTAATGTTGTTCTGTTCAATTTAATATTTTTTTTATTGTTCATTTACAAGAATCCAACTCTAAGTGCGCTTTTGATGCGTCAGATGAAGGGACGTGATACGATAAGCTGCTTATCATGCATTTGGCGCAGCCTATCCACTAGAGAGAGAAACTCAGAACTCCCTTTTTATTCTATGTTTGTTGGATATATTATTATACCATGGGAGAAGTGGAAAAGGGTGGGATAAGGCGCAACAGGAAAAGAAAAATGACTAATATTATATTTAACAGTAAATAGTCATTAATATTTAATTAAACCATATATGTTTGCAAAAATCATTAAGCTAATATCTGAAATATAGGATAATTTTTAAACTATTCAAGTATTCATTAAAAAAATCATAAAATGATTTTTTTTAAATAGAAAATTGTATTTTTAACTTAGAAAAGAATAGCTAAAAAATGATAAGAATAAATAAAATTTACTACAATTATTATCTTACACATTTAATCATATGCGCAACTCTTATCCGACACTCTGCCAAACTCATAGCATGATTTAAGTTTATCTAGAATTACTATTCCTATCCTATATTCCTATACAACAGCTTTATCTGACTTGCCAAACACAAGTTAATATAATAGTACAATTCCTAGTACTTATCCCTTTGTGTTGAGATAAATGGAAATCGCTTGCGAGACCTTTGTAGATTGTGGAACTTAAATACTGAAGAGTCACAATAAAGTGAGATACATTTATTCACATCTTCTAAAAATAATGCAATTCTTATCGATTATCTTTTTTGTGTTGTAATAAATGATACTTATAGGCCATTATGAAACCAAAATAACAATGAATTTTGAGGTGCAGTTCTATGTTACAGAGATTAAAGGATTTCTAGGAATAGTTTGTAATCTAAATCAAAGTATTTAGATGGAAGTACGAAACTATATCTCTCGAGTTAAGAATAAGAAGGAATATATATATATATATTGAATTGTTTCAAATTCACACAAGTTCTGTGGGTATACGATAGTATGTATCTATATACAGTAATAGCTACCGATATCAAACTACAAGTGCAAATTTAAAAGATTTATTTCACAGTAAAGACTCATTATCCGATATATATAAAGTTTCTCTTCAACATTATACCTACTTATTTAATTGCTTTTTTTTTCCTCCTCAACTTACCTCCATACTTAATTCTAAAACTCTCCCAAGACTTTTGTTAATATTACATATATATCTTCATTGAAAAGATTCATGATACTTCTCTCTCCTTTTTTTTTTTTTTTTGTAATGGATTTTGTATTTTTTTTGTTATACATTTATGCTTGATTTATGAGAAAATATTGAAAATAAACAATAAACAAAAAATGTTTTGTGTTCACCCACTCTTTGAAGAATTTACTGTTAATTCTAGGTTTAAGTGGCTAATGTTATTTTTTTTCTTCGGTATAGATGTTACAAGACACTTGGTATTTAAGAGCTTTATAACTTTTTATGTTCTTATGGACTTTTTACCCCTAATCCTCCTCTAAACCAAGAGCTTGTATTTTATTTATTTATTTATTTATTTTCTTTTTTGTTTTTTTGTTTGTTTGTTTTTTTTTTTTGGTTTTGTTTTTGTTTTGTTTTTTTTTTTTTTTTGTTCTCCGGTCCGTTAGTTCTAATGAGTCAATAAAACATAAGACCTATTATTTTATTCTTTTTATTATTCCTTTTTTTTGGGGATATGTTACCTCTACTATTTAATGAACTAATAAAATGTGACATATTATTTTATTCTTTTATTGTCTCCTTTTTTATACGAGTCAAGTGTTTAGCCACTTTGATCCTTCAATTTGTTATTTCTACTTTCTTGTGTATCAACCACATGCAAAGCACGTGATGTAAGACTATTATATATATAGGCGTGTGTGGGTTTGAAAGGAAATACCCCTCTTATGGATTTTAGGGGTAGTTTGGTCACTAAACAAAAATATGGACTTATCACCAAATATTTTATGGGTTGGGTCTATTGGAATACGCTTACAGTAGATTGGATTTATTACTAAATAACTCTTTGAAAAACAGGCCAAATTAATTATAAAAAAAAAAAGAAAAAAAATAAAAAGAAGAAGATGACCCAATCGACATTGGAAAGGCCAATCAACATCAAACATTTGACAAAAAATCTAAAAATAAAAATAAGTTATAAGTGCAATTGGTGATTTTACACTAAAAATACAAGGGCAATATTTAAATAATGCTTTTATCAAATATGTTAGTTTTACTTGTTAAGTAAAGTATATATATATATATATATATTGTCAATTTTGTGTTTGGTACATCTGGAAAAAAATAAATATAAAAAACTTTATTATTATTATTATAATTTTAGAAAAATTTACAGAGAGCCACACATCTTCAAAATTCAAGTAGGACCCCCAAAATGTTAGGATGGCATTGCTGCCCCTTCATGCACGCTCCACTTGGCCCGGGGGATATATCTCAGTTGGTATAGCTTCGCCCTTATGGCTGGGTCATTGGGATTACAGATTGGATGCCCAATTGTCCACAGAGTAATTATAGTAGTATTTTGAACCTAAATATGTGGCTCACATTTTCTAAGTAATAGGAAAGAGGACCGACACGTGGTTTACTGAGATAGTGGTACTATCGAGAATATATATAACGTAGGATGTGATGTTGGTCACTGAGTCTCTGCCCCTATTCTTGTAAATTCCTATGTGACTTTTAGAAGTCCTATTAAATGTGGCCCACTAGCCTTCTATGTTAGTTGGACTCCACTAACTATTAAGCCAATAGAAGATTGTCCCAATTAATATATATATATATATATATATGTATGTATGTATATATATATATATAAAAGATATACGTTATTAATTGTTGAGAGAACCAATGATTGAATGGTTCATCTTTCAACAGTTATTAAATAAGGGACTTTTCATATTTCAAGGAAATAATTATGAAAGTCATTACGTATTCCAAGACCATCTTTATGACAGTCATTAATAGGCCATCTTCTCTTCTCTATAAAAGTTACACTCTACCCCTTGAAAGTTAACCTCAATCAATTACAGAAATAAGGGTGTATATAATTGAGAGACAGAGAGAAGAAAGTGAAGCCTAGAATAAAGTGCAATCTAAGGGGTTCCAATTCTGTCTCTACTAATTTCAATGGCGAATAACGGTATGTAGAATTTATATTTATTTTCTTAAAGTGTATTATATTCAAGATCTTGGCATATAAAATTATTTCCGCATGATAGTTTTATCAATTAAATACTAATAGTTGGTATCAAAGCGAGGTTTTGATTATATATACATCTTAGATTAAACTTGAAATTGTAAAATTTATGTGCTGCCATATACACTGTCAGATGGTTTTTGTGGAATCATTACAATTGTGAATATGCATGTGCGTGTATATGAAACATATATATAGTACAGACTGTTTATCGAACATGTATATAGTACAGACAGTGTAGTAGTTGATATCTAATATCATAGCTTCAGAAAGTATGTTAGCATTGGAAGTCATGGAATATGGATGAACATTACATTTTTCATCATTAAATTAGATTCTGATTCCATATGTGAATTTGTTATGGAAACCGTGCATATGAAGGACTTAATTTGGTTCCATATTAATTGACTTGAAATTATCATACCTTGAAAGTTGTGATATGTGTTATGGTTCAATCTTGTTTGGACATTAATTTAATTATGTCAATGAGAGTGATTAAATTTTATGGTTACATTATATAGTTAAAATAAATTTATGTTTGTTTGTTTTGACTATGAAATTAGAGTTATTGCTACTTGTTGTCATTGAAGAGATTTTAATCACATAAAAGAAAAATAAAATTTATTATTTTTATTAAGGAAGTGATTATGTAAATAAATGACAATTTTAGCAATTAAATAATAACTCTAATAAAAGTGATAGAAAATATACAATTTTAGAGTTATTGCTCAAAGTAATCATTGAAGAGAAAATTCAATTACATAAAAGAAAAATTAGAAATTCCTGTTATTTTCATTAAATTAGTAATTGAATTAGTAAATGATGACTTTAGCAATTAAATAAATAACTCTAATAAAAGGTTAGAGAATATTATTGGTTAGTTTTATTTTCATATGGTTTATTAACTTAGTAGTTGCCAAAGTGACCTAGGTTAGTGAGCCTTATGAATATAAAACTACATTAAAGATTAGTCAATAAGGGTGACATAAAATACAATAATATTCTCAATGGCAGTCATAGTTGGGAGATTGAGACTAGCCCAAAGGAGAGTCACTTTCAACTAACTATGAACTGGATAGGGTAATGTAATTTATGTTACTGAGTAGTTTAGAATTGGATACCCAAAGGTAACATGACTAACTATTAGGTGACATAAATTACATTAGACCTATATATGTGATAATATTTTGCACCTATAGAGTGGACACTAGATATGCTACAGTTTCGCCCAAAAGAGAAACTGTAGTGATGTCAATAGTTCATCTGTTTAGAATTTACAATTCTATATTAAAGATAGACTCAATGCCTTAACGTGAGCATTGTCCTATTTCAGTGACCGTTCCCACTTCGTTGCACTCTTATGCATCTAGCATTCCAACTCTTAATGGATCAAATTTTTCGGAATGGTATGAACAAGTCCAATTCACACTAGGTGTGTTAGATCTTGACATGACACTGTTGGTTGACAAACCTGAGAAAGTTACTGCTGACAGTACTGCAGTACAAGTTGACATTATGAAAGCCTGGAATAGATCGAACAGACTTAGTCTTGTGTTTATGAGGATGACCATAGCTAATAACATTAAGACTTCTCTTCCTCAAACGAATAGCGCATTGGAACTTTTGACTGCTGTTAAAGAACGTTTTAAATCAGCAGATAAATCACTAGCAGGCGCACATATGGCAGAATTAACTACTATCAAATATGATGGTAATAGAGGAGTTCAGGAACATATCCTCTATATGACTGACAAAGCTGCAAAATTAGGAGCACTAAGAATGCAAGTGGATGAATCCTTCTTAGTACAGTTTATTCTCAACTCACTCCCTTCTCAGTTCGGCCCATTCAAAATTCACTATAATACTCATAAAGACAAATGGAATTTGAATGAGCTGACTAGTATGTGTATTCAAGAGGAAGTGAGATTAAGGCAAGAAGGACCCCACTCTATGCTAGTTGTAACTCATGAAGCTAAGAAGAAAGGAAAGTTTGTGAAAGGAAAGAGTATTCCACCAAAGAAAGGTGATGGACCTGGGAGAAGTAGCCAGGGCCATGGAAAGTTTATTGTCACGTGTTATTTTTGTGGCAAGAAAGGTCATGTGAAGAAGGACTGCAGCAAGCGTAAGGCTTGGTTCGAAAAGAGAGGTATCAATCTTTCTTTTGTATGTTATGAATCAAATCTTGCTGAAGTTCCCTCTAATACTTGGTGGATTGACTCTGGGGCCTCAACTCACATAACAAATTCAATGCAGGGATTCCTTACAACCCGAAACCCGAAGGAAAGTGAACGATTCATCTATATGGGGAATCGTCTCAAAGCGGAAGTGGTATTTGTTGGAACCTACCGCCTACTCTTGGAGACGGGTCATCAGATGGATCTTATGGATACTTTTTATGTACCTTCGATTTCTAGAAATTTGGTTTCTCTATCCAGATTAGATGTTGCTGGATATTCTATTTTATTTGGTTGTGCGAAACTTAGTTTAATGTATAACTCTATTATGGTTGGTTCTGGTATTTTATATGACGGTCTTTATAAAATTTCCTTGAATCATGAGTTTGCACAATCTTTAATAGCCCTGCATTGGAATGTTGGTTAAAACGAGGTCTAATTAATGAAAACTCTTCAATCTTGTGGCATAAAAGACTGGGGCATATCTCCAAGGACAGAATTGAGAGATTAGTGAAAACTGGGATTTTGGATCACCTAGACTTCACTGATTTTCAAGTGTGTGTGGAATGCATTAAGGGAAAGCAAACCAAACACACTAAGAAAGGTGCCACAAGAAGTACTAAGCTTCTTGAGATAATTCATACAGATATTTGTAGACCACTCTCCATTCCATGTTTTGCTGGAGAAAAGTACTTTATCACCTTTATAGATGATTTTTCTCGCTATGGTTCTAATACATGAAAGTCTCAGGCCATTGACATCCTTGAGGTGTTCATTACTGAGGTCGAGAGGCAGTTAGATAGAAAGGTTAAAATAGTGAGATCTGATCGAGGAGGTGAGTTCTATGGTAGATATGATGAGACAGGACAAATTCCTGGCCCATTTTCCAAATTTCTTGAAAAGCATGGTATTTGTGCTCAATACACAATGCCAAGTATGCCACAACAGAATGGAGTTGCTGAAAGGCGTAATCGTACTCTTTTAGATATGGTTAGGAGTATGATGAGTTTTTCAACTGTACCTGATTCATTGTGGGGTGAAGCATTAAAGACTGCAATGTATATCTTGAATAGGGTTCCTAGTAAGGCTGTCCCAACAACTCCTTTCGAGTTGTGGACTGGTAGGAAGCCTAGTTTGAGACATTTACATATTTGGGGTTGTCCAGCAGAAGCAAGGATCTTCAACCCACATGAGAAAAAGTTAGATTCAATGACCATATCTGGATATTTCATTGGTTATCCAGATAAGACCAAAGGGTACAAATTTTATTGTCCTAACCATAGTACGAGGATTGTGGAAACCAGTAATGCCAGATTCTTAGAGAATGGCAAAGTTAGTGGGAATGATGAATCAAGAAAGGTTAATCTTGAGGAATTAAGAGTGGAAATCCCACCACCCTTTCCTCCTCGAGAAATTGTTGTTCCTCAAGCTATTCAACCAGTTGAGGGAAATGAAAAACATAATGGAAATGATTCACCACTTCATAAGGATGTTGCCATTGAAAATAATGTAGTCCCACCACAACCGGCAGTTCTGAGGAAATCTCAGAGGGAAAGAAAACCTGTCATTTCAGATGATTATGTGGTGTATCTACAAGAATCTGATTTTGATATTGGGATTAATAAGGATCCGGTTTCATTTTCACTAGCCATGAAAAGTGATAATTCTAGTAAATGGATCGATGCTATAATTGAAGAATTGAAATCAATGGACCAGAATGGTGTCTGGGATCTCGTTGAATTGCCTAATAATTGTAAGAAAGTCGACTGTTGTAGACACCCCAATTTTGACCAAACGTCAAATCCAGGGATTGGTTACCTCTCAAAGACCGATGATGACGATGTCCGTGACGTTCGAAGATTTTCCAAGAAATTCAAAATCTTCAAGATGTTCTTTAAGATAAAAATTAAAAATAAAGGGAGAGGATTCGGGCATTCGGGGGGAAACCCGAACGACGAAGAACGTGTGAGAAACCTAGTCTGGGAATCCGTTTTCTTTTTTTTGAAAAAAAAACGAGAGAGAATTAATAAACAAAAAAAAAAAAAAAGAGGAGAGAGAGAGAGAGTTTCCTTGGAAGAAAATGGGAGGACAAAATAAATGAAAAGATTTTTGAAAAAGAGAAAATACAAAAGAAAATAGTATATTCAAATATGTACCATGCACATGTTCTAGAAGAAAACCTTGCACATGGGTCTCCACCCGAATTTACCCATCTATCCCTGAAATAATGGCCTATATAAACAAAACCTTCTCTTCCATTTTGAGGACTTGAACTTGGAAATCAATATACACACATACACAAGAATCCTATAGATTTTTAGAGAGAGAGAAGAAGAATTTCTTGAAGAACTTGAAGAACTTTGAAGAGAATTTGGAAATCTTGGAAGATCTTCATAAGAAGTTGAAGAAATACTTGAGGTCATAGAGGTAACCTCTTAATCCTTGATAGAATTAGGACAATTCAATCACAAGTTCATAGTTCTAGGAACTTTTTCACATTTTCAAAACCTCTCTTCTTATCCCATTTCATCACACATCACCAAGAACTTGTGATTGGATCTCATGACATTTCATCAATTTGGATATAATTAATGCTTTTGGTTTAAGACAAATTCAACTTTGAAGAGTTTGCATTCTTAGTTTTCTAAGTAATCCTTGATTTTCCTTATTTCTATTTCATTAAAAAGGTGCATGAGGTCTTCCATATCTCATTGAACCTCTTTGAGTTTGATTCCTTAATTTCCTATGATCTTATGATCCATATGGAGATTAGAATGAATCATAGTCCTAATCTACATATAATTAGTGAGATTCAAGTCTTAATCCATGACTTGAACCTCCTCACTAAGAATCTTATGGAATCCTTACTATATTCCAATGAGGTTTGAGTAGATTTTAACTTCATTTAGACTCCAATGACCATCAAATGGTAGGAGAAAATGTGTTAGTTCAAGTCTACTCCCATGGCTTAGACTAATCTTTCCCTTAGGTTTTGAGAAGTCTTTCATACTTCATCTAAAACCTATATATGAGTATGTCTCTAACTCCAATGACCATCAAATGGTAGGAGTGATAAGTTGAATTCAAGCTTGGGTCCATAGGTTTGAGTTCTTTATTTGAGGATTTTGTGAAGTTCATTTCAATACTTCATCAAGATCCATAAGTGTAAGGTGTCTTAAAACTCCAATGACCATTAAGTGATAGGAGTAGTGATTTGAATCCAAACTTTTATCCATGGATTTAAGTTCATTGTTCTTTGGATCTTGTGAAATCCATGCTATACTCCATTAAAATCTATGAGCATATATGCCTCTTAGTCTTCAATAACCATCAAATGGTAGAAGAAGTAGTTTAGTTTGAGCCCCAACTTCATGTTTTTAATAGTTGAGGCCAATCAACAAAGTTGAACTAGCAAAACGAAAACAGTGGGTTCACAAACTGTTTTTGATCAAAGCTTTTTAGTTCAAAATCTAACCGTTGAAATCAAGTGAAATCAACGGGAAAGTGTCAATAACACATTGTTTTACCACTGTAATTTTTTTTTTGGTAAGATTTTATGCTTAGAATGGTTTGATCATGAATTTTGTGAGACAACCACCATCTGTCCAGAATTTCAGAATAGTTTCAGAACAGCAAACCGATTTTAAAATTGATAGATCAGAGCTCTAACCAAGTTTTCATGACCTCTAATAATTTTTTATAAGAACCTTAATGTGTTAGGAAGGTTCCCTAAAAAGAATGAAGCAATTCGGATTTGTTTGCTATTTTTAAAAAATCATGCAAGATCTCTGGACAGAGAGTTGTAAAATCCTGAGTGAGGTCTAGTATTTTCTGTATTTCCGGAGATCTAACCGTTCAAACCTTGATTTTCTTTTTGGGTTAGAAACTAGACTCACAGAGGCATAACATATCCAAAAATCATTAAGATCCAACCATTGGAAGTATTTTATTCCTATTTTTGAACATCTGGTCTGCTCTCTGTAATTCATAAAAACTGCTACTATTTTTGTCTAATCTTATTTATTTCAACTCAAATGGTCTCTTAATGTCTTAGGACTCAAACCATGTTTTGAATAATGATAATTTAGATTAAACCCAGAGGCTTAGGGATCCAAATTAGTGAATAAATTCATATCTCATTCTTGTCCATATTCATGCATTCAATTGATACATGATAATATTCATAAGTAGGACTTATCTCTTGTCTTAGTTGAATCTAGTTGAACATGACCTATGATTAATTACTCTTTGATATTATATCTTGTCTAAGGCATGTGTACTAACCTTTGTTTTGTAGCGCATTTGAGGTACAACTTCTCGTCCCTTCTCTAGTTTAATTCATTTCTTTGATTTTGAATTGATTTTCAACTCCAAGTGCGACACCTTAGCTTAGGTTTTGCCTTATGTGAATTAGAGACCTTTTCTTAGGCTTTGTATTTTTTGTATGCATTGCATGTTTCCATTTCGCGGCTGGATTCCGGGTATGTTTTCTAGTTCTCTATTGCATATCATGTTGCTTGCTACTTGAATTACGTGGTTTATGAATGATATTTTGTCATTAGCAATTTTACACCATTTCCAACATGCTTGTGTAATGTATATGTACATATGTATTAATTGAGGGCATGCTTAGATTATTAATTTGATTAAAAAGGATGTTGAGTAGAGGCCTATCGAGAGATAGGATGAAAGGGGGTGTTTTAGTCCGTCGGGCTCCTTCCCCTTTCATTCCATAATCCCCGGACCCAGTTTATCTTTGGTTTCGCAAAAGATCAGTTTGCTTTCAAAATGGTTTCTTAATTTTTTCCTTTTAAAAAATTAAGTGGCGACTCTTTGAATTTGAAAAATGTTTTAAAAAGTGGGCCCAAATGCCGGTATCCACAATCTGGCGACTCTGCTGGGGATCGAACCCAGAATCTCTGGTTTCGCAAACCAGAATTTCTGATTTTGGGTTCACTCGAGGATTAGACTTGAAAGCATCCTTTAATCAAATTAATTAATTTTTGTGTGCCCGTTGCATTGCACTTGCATGTTTCGCCAGTCGATTGCATGGAACTATGACCTTGGAGGCTCGGGGCAACCCGGTCGGTCAAGTCATCATGGGACCGTGTGATCACCCTTGATCTCGTACCATGTTTTGGTATATGAAGCATCCTATCGGGTGTGTGTCAAGGGTCCCTTATTTGACCAAAACCCGGCCTATGCATGATAGCTTCTATAGAACCTTTCAATTAGGGGATCAATTCTTGATTAGGATTATGTGCTAGGGAGTTTTGTACGCTCGAAAGAGATTATTTGAGATGATGACGATGCTTGCTTGATAAAAGATGTGTAATTCCTTCTCATGTCCCACGACATTTGAGAACATGCTGGATCTTGATTATGTGATTACATCTCTTACATCTTGCCAAGCTAAGCATCATCGACCTTGTATGCATCCGAATTCATGAAGAGTATGACAACAATCCGATCATGTGATCCTCCTACCCAAAGAATGTTAAAATACGTTTTTGGAAGAAAATAGATTTTTGGTATCTTTACTCCAAGGCATTCAACCACTCTTTCAAAATTTTTGGAGTTCACTTTTGGATTAAAATTTCAAATCAACCATATTTGAAGGAAGAACCTAAAATTCTTGGAACCCAAAATTCTTGAAAGAGTTTGAAAAGTTTTACCAACTAAAGGAATGCTTTTTAAAAAAAAGAAAAAGAAAAAAAAGAAGCAAAATTTGGACCTAATCACCTTTTTGTTAAGGAATATAATCCAAGAAATCTCTGCAATTAAATAAATCATTTTTTGTGTTGTTGTTTTTTTTAAGGAAAGCTTCTTAAGGAATTTTGAAAAAGATCCCATCATCTAGGGGAAATACTTGTCAAATGGATTTCAAAAATTCTAAATTTGAGAATCCTGAAAGGGTAAAGAGGATCACAGTGAAAGGAGAAATTAGCACACTCAACATGGATGAGGATTTTATGTGCTTATGTGTTTATGTGATAGGATTAGACTTTTCTTTTATTTGGCATATAGAATAGGCACACACACACACATGCATTTGCATCCGTATGGCATATGAATCATTCATGAAAGCATATAAATCAATAATGAAAGTGAAAGATAAATAAATAATGGTGAAAAGGGAGAAAAAGTTGTTAAAGTTAAAATAATTGAAACAAATATGATTGTAGGTAAAAGATAGAATCGACTACGAGCATAGCCTGGTACAGAGATTCTACTGCAAGACTAGTGAGAAAAGAGATGGCACAAGAGGCTAATGCAAGGGAGATGGCAGAGTTAAGGACAATGGTGGAACAGCAAGCGGGTCAAATGACTAGAATGATGACCATGATAGAAGCACTAGCACGACAGCAGCCAGGCAATGATCCTCCTCACAGGGATGAAGATTGGTTTGATGAAACAGAAGGGATTGAAACAAGGGAGAAACTAGAAAAGGAAAGGGCTGAGAAAGACAAGCTGATGACTGAGAAAATGGAGAAGTTGGAAAGGGTGGTCCGAAAGGCTCATGGAGTCGACACCTACTTGTTGGAGTTAGAAGGGTTATATGAGGGGGTTTGTGAGGTATTGCCCGCAGGATTCAAAATGCCTGTGTTCGATAAGTTTGATGGAACAGGGAACCCTCGTAGCCACATTAGAATGTGTATAGGGGCATTTCATCCTAGCTGACTAAGCACGGTCATGATGGCAGTCTTGTTTCAACAGACGTTAACTGGGGCTGCTTTGTCTTGGTATCTCACTCTGGAGCCAGGGAAAACTAGAAACTGGGAAGAAGTGGTAAAAGCATTTGTGGCCCAATACGAATACAACCAGGATTTGGATGTTACTATCAGGGATTTAGAGACTACCCGACAGGGGAACAAAGAATCTTTTGCTGAGTTTCTGAGCCGATGGAGGGTAAAGGCTGCTAAGATGGTACAAAGGCCGACTGAAAAAGAACAAATCCGAATGCTGATGAAGAACCTCCAACCTGTCTATCAGGAGAAGATAAGGTTCCAATCTCTCAACACCTTTGCCGAGGTATTTGATGTAGGAACCAAAATCAAAGATGCAATACAGGAAGGGGTCATCAAAAGAGAGGAGCCAGTAAACAGGTACAGACGGCCGAACTATGGAGCAGGAGGAGGACATTCAGGAGGTCATTCAGGATCTACGGATGTGAACGCACTGAGCGAACCCGAGAAAAAGTTTGATATAACCAGAAGTTACCCAAAGAAGGGAAGGGATAAGCCTTAAAGGAGGTTTTCAGAGTTGGGAGTATCCTTATCCACGGCTCTCGATAGGCTACTGGCAAAAGGACATCTTCGCCTACTGGAGCCGTGACCCAGACCAAATCCACCACCTCCGAATTTCAAATCTAATTTATATTGCAAATTCCATCAGGAGCAGGGGCACTCAACTGATCGGTGTTTAAGACTAAGGCATGAGATTCAAGATTTGATTGACAAGAAAATAATATCTGAACCACCCACTAACCCGCCAAATGTTACCAGAAATCCGCTACCAGAACATCATGTCGTGCCACCACCCAGAATTTACTACTTGGGAAATGAGGAGAGCTCTTTTGACCCATCAGCATTGATCACTAAGTTGGGAAGTTCAAGAAAAGCTTATCAGATGTTGTAGGGTTTATAAATCTGCACTCTAAAAGGGTTGGTAGATGAAGGCAAAGGGAAAAAAATAGAAGGGATTGTTGACGCAGATTGGTGGGCACCTGAAGCTGACAATTCACTTTGGTACAAAGGGGACGATATTCAGGATCCTAATAAAGTTAAGGAGGACCTTTGGTATGAAAGTGAGGAGGAAGGTTTGAAAATTGTTGAAACACAGGATGGACTTTGGGTCAAAGAAGGTATTAGTCACCTCACACAATCTGGGAGGCATTTTAAACCACACGAACTTGAGGAGGATCACCCGGGATAAGAAATGAATAAAGGAAAAGGGAAACTGAATGAGGAAGAAGAGGAGGACAGAGTCTTAAGACAGATGAAGAAGACACAGGCAAATATCACTATTTGGGGGTTCCTAATCGCTTCCAAGCATCATAGGCAAGCAGTCCTTGACGCTCTCAATCAGTCGGATGTTTCCATCGATGTTACTCCGGAAGATCTCGTCGGCATGATCCGCAGAAGTCCAACCCTTGCTATATCATTCTCTGAAGCTGACTTACCCCCTGGGGGACCTGTTTTCAATAAGCCGTTGCACATCACCGTTGAGTGCCTAGGAAATTCTCTACCTACTTGCCTCGTCGACAACGGGTCTGCATTAAATGTATGCCCTTTTCGAACAGCTAAAAGGATGGGGCTCGATGAATCTACATTTATACCATCGGAACAAAAGGTGAGGGTTTATGATAATACTCTACGGACAGTGATGGGGATCATCTTTCTGAATCTCTTTGTCGGGACTGGTGACAGGGAAACAGAATTCCAAATCATTGACATTCCTGCATCATTTAACCTGCTTCTGGGAAGGCCGTGGCTTGATAGTTTGGGTGCCATTCCATCAACCATCCATCAGAAAGTTAAGTACATTTGGAAAAATAAGGTATGCAATCTTCTGGGGGATAGCTGGATGAATGTATCTGGAGCCTCATCAAGTGCTCCGATTTTAGAAGTACAGATACAAGAAGGTGAAGCAAGTTTGGGTGGGTTTGAGTTCATTAACGTCATAGAAGAGGGGAAGCCGAAGGAGTTTTTGCCACTGTATTTTGATCAATACGCCAGTCCATTGGTGGCCGGGATCATGAGAAAAATGGGGTTCTTCCCAGGGATGGGTTTAGGTAAGAAACACCAAGGATTGTCAGAATTCCCAAATATCCTTACGCAAACCCACACCCATGGGCTAGGATACTCGCCAACCAAGGAAGAGTTGAAGAAGAAGAAGAAAGCAACGGATGCACCGATGGAACCATACCTGAAAACTCTTAATGGGTACTTCGTCAAGCAGGGGGAAGATTTTCCGTTTTTCGGTTTTCCAGAGCCATGGTTGGATGAAGCGGAGAAGCGTATGAAGCCGGGATTCGAGATCTTCTTTGCGCATGACTTCTTTGATTATGAGGACCCTTATCTTCAATAGCCTGCAAAAACTGCCATTATGCAAGACTGGGTGTGTACTCTGGATGGCTCGGTAATGAAGAACCTGCTGGAAGAAAGGAGCGGGGAAACTGAAAAGGGGAACTCTGCAGAGATTAAGAATAAAGGTGAGAAAAGCCGGGATGAAGAAAACAGCAAGGAGAATAAAGAAAGGGAGAAACCAGAGTACAAAGGGAAACCAGAAGAAGTGGAAATAGAAGAGATTACTTAGGAAGAGGAATGGGAAGATCATTTCATCACTGATATGGGGGGGGGGGGAAGCAAGAAAGAGTGGATCTTTGAGTCTAGTGATAGGTACCCCCCTCACCCAGAGTCTGTATTGTCCCAAATGAGGCGTCTTTCCATTTCTATGTCTGTTGTAATTGCTCCGAAAAAAATTAATGAAAATGTGACTAATTTTGCTTACTTGACTGCGCATAATAATAACTGTGATGAATATGATGAAATACCTCATGAATTGCAAATATTAATTGAAAAAGAAAATGAACCTGCATGCAAAATCATGGAAAGCACTTTAACCATTAATCTGGGAAATGAAGATAATCCACAAAATGTTTCTATTGGCTCCACACTTAATAATGAGGAAAGCGAAGAATTAATCAATCTATTAACAGAATTCAAAGATGTCTTTGCATGGTCCTATGATGATATGCCAGGAATTGATCCAGAAATTGTCCAACACCATATTCCCCTTTTCCCAAATTCAAAACCTGTGAAACAAAAATTGAGGCGAATGAGGCCTGAATGGGCGCTTAAAGTGAAAGAGGAGGTTGAAAAGCAACTGAAGGCTGGATTCTTGATTGTCACCGAGTATCCTGATTGGGTTGCCAATATTGTACCGGTTCCTAAAAAGGATGGTCGTGTTAGGGTTTGTGTAGATTTCCGAGATTTGAACAAAGTTAGCCCTAAGGATGATTTCCCTTTACCCCACATCGACGTATTAGTAGATAATACCGCAGGGCATGAACTTCTATCTTTCATGGATGGGTTTTCAGGGTATAACCAGATCTTGATGGCACCAAAGGATAGAGAGAAAACAACTTTTATCACACCGTGGGGGACTTACTGTTATAGAGTTATGCCATTTGGGCTTAAGAATGCAGGTGCGACCTACCAGAGAGCTGCCACCACATTATTACATGATATGATTCATAAAGAAGTAGAAGTATACGTGGATGACATGATAGTAAAATCCAAAGAAAGGGGAGGGCATCTGGAGGCATTAAGAAATTTTTTGGAAGGCTGAGAAAGTTCGGGATGAGGCTGAATCCGCAAAAATGCACCTTCGAGGTCACCACTGGGAAACTACTAGGATTTCTGATCACCCATAGAGGAATTGAGGTAGATCCCACCAAAATCCAAGCTATAACTGAAATGCTGCCACCTAAGAATGAAAAGGAGTTGAGAGGATTCCTAGGAAGAATACAGTTCATCAGCCGCTTCATATCCAAACTCACCATGACCTGTGACCCGTTGTTCAAATTATTGAGAAAGGGGAAAAAGTTCGAATGGGATAACCAGTGCCAAAAGCCTTTGAAAAGATCAAAACCTACCTTCAAAACCCACCTGTCCTATCACCTCCTAAGCCCGGGAAACCTTTATTGCTATACCTATCCGTAACCGAGAACTCAATGGGGTGTATGCTGGCTCAAGAAGAGGAAGAGGGGAGTGTGGAAAAAGCCATATACTACCTGAGTAAGAGGATGACTGGGTATGTGTTGAGCTATTCACCGTTGGAGAAAGCTTGTTGGGCCCTAGTTTGGTGTACTCGTCGCCTTAGGCATTACATGCTAGCCTTCCCTATCACCCTGATATCCCGAATGGACCCACTCAAATACCTCTTTGAAAAACCTGCCCTGACCAGTAGGATATCCCGTTGGACCATGATGCTAGCTGAATTTGATATTAGATATGTCACTTCCAAATCTGTCAAGGGGAGAGCCGTCGCCGAGTATTTAGCCAACCTCGCCATAGAATCCGAAGAAAGGGGAGAATTTAAGTTTCCAGATGAAGAAGTAATGGAAATAAAAGAGAACCTTTGGAAAATGTACTTCGATGGAGCAGCTAATCAAATAGGATACGGGGTAGGGATTATCCTCATATCACCTAGCGGGGCCCCCACTCCGTTGGCCATTAAGCTCAAGTATAATTCGACTAATAACACGGCAGAGTATGAAGCCTGTATAATTGGGATGGAAGCAGCCTTGGCTTTGGGAGTGGAAAAGATCGATGTTTTCGGGGACTCTAATCTAATAATATCACAAGTGAGGGGTGACTGGAGAATAAAGCATGAGAAGTTGAGACCTTACCATGAATACCTAGAGAGCCTGAAGGTGCAATTCAAAAGAATTTCATTCTATTACCTTCCCCGTAAGGAGAACCAATTGGCAGATTCCTTAGCAACCTTAGCCTCAATGATCCAAATTCCTGTAGGAGTCTCCATGATTCCTTTGTCTATAGAAGTGAGAACCCGACCTTCATATGAAACAATCGCCGCCATTGAAGAAGAGAGAGAGGTTGAGATACCATGGTATATAGATGTTTGGAACTTTGTTGAAAAATGAGAATATCCCGGAGGAGCTTCAGAGAAGGATAAGAAAGCAATTCGTAGATTTTCAGCCCAATTTGTAATCTATGCGGGACAGTTGTGGAAGAAGTCCTACACCGGTTATAATTTAGAATGTCTATATGGAAGGGAAGCAAGGAAAATGATGGAAGAAGTACATGAAGGAGTCTGTGTGCCCCACATGAACGGACACATGTTGGCCAAAAAGATAATTCGGCAGGGATACTATTGGACGACTTTAGATAAGGATTGCTGTGAGTATGTTAAGAGATGCCATAAATGTCAGGTTCATGCAAATTTAATACATACCCCACCTTCCCAGCTCTATAGCATGACCACCCCTTGGCCATTCTCTGTGTGGGGTATTGATATCATCGGGGAAGTAATTCCGAAAGCTTCAAATGGGCACCGGTACATAATTGTGGCAATAGACTATTTTACCAAATGGGTAGAAGCGGCATCATACGCAACTTTGAAGGCAAAAGATGTGGTGAATTTTATCCAGAAGAATATAATCTGCAGATACGGGGTGCCAAACGAGCTTATTTCTGACCACGGGAGTCATTTTCAAGGAGAGGTTATTCCATTCCTAGAGAAGTATAGGATCACCCACCACCAGTCCTCACCATACAGACCACAAACAAATGGAGTAGTAGAGGCCGCAAACAAAAATGTAAAAGCCATCCTGGGGAAAATGACAGATACATATAGGGATTGGCATGAAAAATTACCTTTCGCATTGTGGGGATATCGAACTTCCGTGAGAACCTCAACCGGGGCTACGCCATACTCATTGGTCTACGGGATGGAGGCTGTTTTGCCAGTGGAAGTCGAAATACCATCTCTAAGAGCTCTGGCAGAATGCGAGGTAACTGAACTAGAATGGTTGCGGGGGAGATATGAGGAATTGATGTTATTCGATGAAAAGAGGTTGGCTGCTGTAAACCATACTCGGGGATATCAGAAAAGGATAGCTCGTGCTTTCAATAAAAAGGTTCGCCCAAGGAAGCTTGCTGAGGGCGACCTGGTCCTCAAAGAACTTAAAGCGGCTGTTTATGACCCACGAGGAAAATTCAAACCCAACTGGGTCGGACAATATATCATCAAGACACTCCTCTCCGGGGGAGCTGCCTATCTCATGGACCTAGATGGAGTTGAGTTTAAACAACCAATCAACCTCGATCGCCTCAAAATATACTTTGCTTGAAACCTTGCCTTTCAAAACCTCCAGAATTGATGAACTACGCTTGACCTGATTCCCGATAGGGGATACGTAGGCAACCCGCTCGGTTCGGTCACAAAATAACAAAAAAAAGATGTATGTGTGTTCTTTCTAGCCTTAGCTGAACTACTGCGAACCTGATACCCGTTCGGGGATAAGCAGGCGGGCCCACAAGGCCCTCGGTCCAAAGCCCAAACAAATTTAAGAGCCCCGAGTTTTCACCATACCAAACTAGGGGCAAACTTGCGTTTGCCCGAGAACCACATCTAAATCCCGAAACCAGGGGCAAACTTCGTTTGTTAGAACCGATGAACCCAGACAAAGCTTAAACCCATTTCTGGATCTACTGGCTATCAAAATGTGCATTATGTGGAAACAAGCAAGAATTCATTACATAGAGGGATTAAAACTAAGCAAGACTCATGAAAGAGTAATAAAAGCCGAAGGAGACATTGAGGGGAAAACTGTTCATGACCCAGAGAAAATAAAGAAGTGCTAACTTTGATTCTTCATGATCAGGGCATTTTCAAAATACAAAAAAAAAAAACAAAAAAAAAAGGGAAAAGAAAATGCATCACAGAAAATAAACATAGCAAAAGTTAAGCAGAATTTGTCAAAACTTTTAAAATCTTGCTTTGTTCCTTTGTCTATCTGGAAGCTACCCCCTGACCAGAAACTGAATCTCAGGCAAATACTCTGCGGTCGGGACAACTGAAGCTGGAATCCTCCAAAAGGGAGCCGATACCCTATCATGCCAAGCCTCTGCGAATATCCTCACGGTCGAAGGGCGTAGGGCAGAGCTCCTCGAGAAATCAGTAGTAATAACATCAGGGACATCCTGGAGCAAGCCAAACTGGCGGGCTACCCGGCTGGGAATGTAAAAGGTGGTAACTCGCAGACCAGGTAACCAAATCCCGGGGCGCCCAGGAAGTCGTACCGCGACAGAGCAATAAGACCATCGGGGGCATATCCAGCAGATGTCCTCGTAGCTCAAGCCTCGAAACCAACCAAGCCAGCTAGTAACTGTGCGGGAGGGGTAATGGGCACCCATGCGATCATAAGGGAGCGGTCTCCCAAGGGGAAGGTGAGCAAAGAAGCCCAAGCGCTCGAAGAGCCAAATCTGTAAAACGTGGGGTGACCCCGAAAGCAGCATCGATCCTGCGGTATGTGCATGATCCAGGCCTAGCAAAGTCTCCCCCAGAGCGAGCATAACAGCACTCCGCATCTCTCGGAGGCCACAAACGACCAGAATCAGGATATCAGTGGAAGACTGAAATAAGAAGTGTGAAAGCATCGCCAGAGAAAGGGCATTCCGCCTGATGACCTGATACCTCCTATCGTCAGGATCGCCAATGGGTGCATAAGTGGAGGAGAGGCGGTCGAAATCAATATGACGATCACGAACAAAGGAGCTGGCAGCGCCCCGAGAAATGCCAAGGAGGGCCGATAAATCCTGGATATATCCCGCCTGAATCTGTGGAACGATCAAATCGGCATACGGATCGGTGTGAAGGATGGCGCTAAACTCCTCAAAGAGAGGACAAACCTCCTCGTGACCAAACCGAAAGACGTGAAGAGAAGGGTCCCAACACATGATAGCTGCTCGAAGCAAGTCCTCATCCAGAGCGGTATGGCGAAATGCGAAAAGGTCCATCAGTCTGTGGGATTCAAGGTTGAGTCGGTCGATGCCGGAAAGGGAATCCATCCATGGGTATAGGACGTCGGAACTAATGGGGGCCATGAAGAAAGGAGGAGGATATGAAAGAGTTTGAATGCAAAGAAGGCAAAAGGGCTCAAGAAATCCCGAATGAACCTAAGAATAGGTAAATGGCAGCTTATATGGAAAAAGGGGCCGGACCGGCACTCGACGTAAAGCGGCGACACTCACTGAGTGCCGGCCGGCAGTTACTGAATGCCGCACGGCAGTCACTGAGTGCCGCCAAGCCTCACTGAGTGCCGGCCCAGGTTTAAAAGGCACTTGGGTCATTTTGTAACTTTAACCAGCCCAAAACCTGCACGGAATTTGAATAAAAAAAAATACTTCCAATCATCATTCTAGCACCATTGATTGCACCATTCATCAAAATAAAGCCAAGAAAAGGTATTCATGACCTAAATAAGCAAAGGGAATAAGGTTCAAAAAAACCAATCCGGGGAAGCAATCAAGCATGAATATAAACAAGATCAAAATGGGCACGCAGGCCACCATGCATGAGTATTGCTAACATAACATAAAGGAGATAAGCTATCCTCGTCTACGACGAGGATTCCTTCTGGGCGTTTGTTGAGCTGCCTGACCTCTCCCAGCTCCGCCATCGCCTCCATCTCCGCCATCTCCTCCATCTCCATCACCTCCTTGGTAGCCGCCGCCTTGGCCACTACCGCCAGCACCTCCCTGGTAGCCGCCGCCCTGACTCAATTGGAACTCCTGGATTTGTCTCCTCAGAGCCGCCATCTCAGCTTCCTGTAAGAAAGAACAGGCGAAATAAGTAATGTAATTAAGAAAAGAGAGAGAAGAAGGGGAAAGAAGAAAGGGAGTGTAATACCATAGCTCTAGCCTGAAGATCGGCGTTGGTCCTTGCTCCATCAGGCTGAAAAAAAGAAAAAAAAAAAATCTTTTGAGTTTTTATATATATGATGACTGTTTGAATTTTTGCAAATAAAAAATAAAAAAAAAATTTGTTTCAAACAAAAGAAGAATTTACCCTCCATTCACGTCCATGAATCCAGTGCTGGACGGTGTGCGCATAGGACAGACCCTCTTCAGCATAATCCCGGGGGACTGTATCGTATTGCAGAGGGATAGTCGGAACATTTTGAGTGTAAGGGGTCAGCTGATACATGGTCTCTTGACCCATGTCGACCATGGGAACGCTCTAATTCCACTGCGGAAGGGCTGGGGGTTCAGCGACCCCAGGAACAGGCTGCAAATAAGAGTTTTTGACTTGAATAATTGAAAAAAAAAAAAAAAAAGAATATATATATATATATACATATGTGAATAAGGTTTGTTACCCGGACGACATCCATAAGGGGAAAATTGTGTATAAGAGAATTCAATCTAAAGGCCGCATAACCATCTGGGCTGTCCAGAAAGTTTGCAATGTTCTCCCCGTCTAGAGCAGCCACCAGGTCGTCATGATCCAGGGTCTCCGTGCTCCTCATAGTAGCGGGAGGGGCCCACGACACATAAAAGTTTGGGGCAGCGAGAGACTGCCTAGTCACCCTCTCACCAAGGTACCACTCCCGGCACGTTTCGCCCACCATCAGAACCCTCAATCTAGAATAGGCCACCATCGCCTGAATCGCTTCACCTGCCTCTGGGAGGGCCGCCGCCCACGAGTTCCATATCACATGAATCTCACGCAAATTAATGAGAAGGTTCCGGTAACCAACAAAATCATGAGCCCCGACTTTCCGGCTCGTTGCTTCCTTCCTCCACTTCAAGCCCTGAGGCATGATAGCAGCCTCGCTGTCCCGGGTACTGGGAGCTCTCATCCGGAGGTATTCATGAGACCATATTTGCAAGGCAAAATAAAGAGGCAAATTCAGTCTTCAAAATTGGAGGAAATGAATGCAATAAAAATAAAATGAATGAGGATGACATGAATGAATGAACAAATAATAAAGTTGAAGCTTTACCTCCCAAGCTCTCCAGTACCTGCCTGTGGAGGGGGAATTTCCCCTGGAGACCTCACTCATGTGATTGTAGAGAGTGGCCAACCCTGCCCCTCCCCAGTTGTATTGGGAGATGCGACCGACGTCTGAGAGAGAAGCCAAATATTCAAGATTGATTGTGTCACCCTTTGTGCTCATCAGCGCGCAACCCAACACATACATGATGAAAGCCCTGGCCATTTGATCGTCCGTAAAAGCCTGACCTTTGAAAGTATCCAAGAACCATTTTGTCGGCACTATAAAATCCCCTGGATGAGCCCCAAGCAAGTCGATAATTTCTTCATGACGGTTCTGAAGATCGTCATAGCGAGCAATAGGGAGGCCACCAAATGGGACGCCAGTGATCATGGCAAAGTCTAAGGGAGTCATCGTCATCTCCCCGAAAGGCATATGGAAGGTGTTCGTCGTGTCCCACCACCTCTCCGCCAAGGCTTGAATGTGGGTCCGGTCATTTGTACTCTTCTCCAGAAGCAAAGCAAAGAGCCCAAATCCAGCATTGTTGACCAAGGTTCTCACATCATCAGAGAGCTCCACATACCACCTTCGGCCATGGGCCATGCTCCCATAACCCTTGAGAACAAATTCTGGAATCTGCAAACAAAAAAAAAACAAAAAGGAGTCAGAGATAATAAATGCTTTTTTTTAGTATTGAGTAAGGAAAAGAACTCTCGAATCCAAATGACTCGATTGTTTGAAAATAAAAGGATTCTCGAATCTAAGCGACTCATTGTTTTAAAAATAAAAAAAAAATTTCTGGAATCCAAGCAACCCGTTTGAAAAAGTTAAAAAAAAAAAAAAAAAAAGAAAAAGAAAAAAAAAAAAGAAAAATCCTTTTGTGTCTAAGCAACTCGGGTGATTTTGAAAAATAATAAGAGGATTCTTTCGAGTCTAAGCAACTCGTCAACTTGAAAATTTTTTAGAGTCTAAGCGACTCATTTGATTTGAAAATAAGAAGATTCTTTTGAGTCTAAGCGGCTCGCTTGATCTGGGAACAAGAATAAGGAAAATTTTCTTTGAGTCTAAGCGACTCGAAAAGAAATTCTTTTGGGTTTGAGCGACTCATCGATTCAAAAAAGAGGGTGAAGCTTTGGGTTATGCAATAATAGATTTTCAGGTTCGTAGTTTACCCGAGCGCTTCACGGGATTGATGTAATCCCTCATTAGCATTGGATAAATAAGCATGGAAAGTTAATAAAGGCGATAAGCAAAAGCACAATACCAAGCGTTGAACCCCAATCATGGCATTCTACCCAAGGAAATCAATTCGGACAAGGGAAGGATAATGCAAAAAAGGGTGGAACATATTTAAATAAACAAGAGCCACAAAGAACATTCATGCATATATTGTGTATCATACTACATGACATCACATTAGCATAAAGGGGGGAAGGGCATTCGTGCATGCATTGCTCATCATTCATAGCACTACATTGCATTACCTCATCATAAGCATAAAAAGGGAAGTTTGGGAGTATACCAATCGATTGAAGGCCCGTGCCGAGAGATGTGCCCCGAGATCGGCAAGTAAAACTGATGACCTGTGGACTGGATTGGGTTTGTATTTCTTCTTAGGAGGGCCATAAGACCCCGAACCACTAGCCATGGGGAGAACTACAAACAAGAAAAAAAAAATTTCATATAAGAGTTTTGGGAGAGGAAAGTAAATAACCATGAGGATAATTATGATTTCAAATATAAAATCAAGCAAAGATGTAATCTTTGTGTGAACTTACCTTGATTAAGAGTGATTCTTGAAGAAAAGATCAAAAGAAAATGAAGTTGTGGAGAGGAAACCCGAAGTAAGAAGAAGAAGAGAATGAAAAGAGAAAAGAAGAGGCCAAGCAGTTTTTATGAACTGCCAGTCAGGCCGCCAGTCAGGCCGGCACTCGGTGAAAAGGGGGCCGACATTCATTGAATGCCGCCCGGCATTTGGTGATTGCCGGCTGGCACTCCGTGAGTGCCGGTCCTTTTCACCGAGTGCCGCCGCGTTGTCAGGATGGCCCTTTTTTTTTTTACTATTTGTAAAAGAACCCCCAAAATTTTGCTCCCAAGTCCCTGAGAATTTTCCCTCGTTTCAAAGGGACCCCCGAGATTTGAAAAATAAGTTATTAAGCCCTTTGGAAAGTGAAATTAGCCCCTGCTTGTTGAAAATTCTGTCAAAGAACACCTGTTTGCGATAAAAAAGCCGATTGAGTCTATTTGACTCCGGATTTCTTTGAAATTGAATTTGATTGGAGTCTAATTGACTCCCAATTTTGGAAAATAAGAAAACTGAGTCTGATCGACTCCGGATTTCTTTGAAATTGAATTTGATTGGAGTCTAATTGACTCCCAATTTTGGAAAATAAGTAATTTGAGTCTGATCGACTCTAGATTTCTCTGAAATTGAATTTGATTGGAGTCTAAATTGACTCCCAATTTTGGAAATTTGATTTGATATGAGCGGGATTGGCTCTGTTTCTCTGAAAAATAATTTGGTTTGAGCCTGATTGGCTCCAATTCTTTGAAAAAATGATATGTTCGAGCCTGATTGGCTCCGATCCTTTTAATAGAGTATTTGGTATGAGCCTAATCAACTCCAAATTTTGAAGAGTCGATGCGGTTTGAGCTTGCTTTGGCTCCAACTCTTTGAAAGACAATCTGATCTAAGCTTGGATGACTCCGATTTTGAAAAACGTGATCTGATTTGAGTCTGATCAACTCCTAAATTCAGAAGAATGAATTGATTTGTGAAGTTAAGATAATCTGTTTATGATGGGCCATCGAGTCCCAGAAATGAAATGAATACGCATTTGAGTGCTTCCAGATTTAGGAAAATTTGAAAATAAACCTTGAAAAGGAGAGTAACTCCAAAAGGGGAAAATAAGAGTCGAGTTTGACTTTGCATAGAAGAATGACACATTTGCATCTTTGGTTTCCGCAAACAAATTTGCACTGACCCTAATGTTGCTACTTGATTCGACTATGGAGAGTAAGGCATGAAGCGTCTCAGTCGATCAGATGATTTTGGGAGATTATGGAGCGTAAGGCAGGAAGCGGCTCAATCTTTCAGCGTGCTACCTGATTCGACAATGGAATCGATTAGATGATTTTGGGAGATTATGGAGCGTAAGGCATGAAGCGGCTCAATCTTTCAGCGTGCTACCTGATTCGGCAATGGAGTTGATCAGATGATTTTGGGAGATTATGGAGCGTAAGGCATGAAGCGGCTCAATCTTTCAGCGTGCTACTTGATTTGACAATGGAGTCGATCAGATGATTTTGGGAGATTATGGAGCGTAAGGCAGGAAGCGGCTCAATCTTTCAGCGTGCTACCTGATTCGATAATAGAATCGATCAGATGATTTTGGGAGATTATGGAGCGTAAGGCATGAAGCGGCTCAATCTTTCAGCGTGCTACCTGATTCGACAATGGAATCGATCAGATGATTTTGGGAGATTATGGAGCGTAAGGCATGAAGCGGCTCAATCTTTCAGCGTGCTACCTCATTCGACAATGGAGTCGATCAGATGATTTTGGGAGATTATGGAGCGTAAGGCACGAAGCGGCTCAATCTTTCAGCGTGCTACCTGATTTGACAATGGAGTCGATCAGATGATTTTGGGAGATTATGGAGCGTAAGGCATGAAGTGGCTCAATCTTTCAGCGTGCTACTTGATTCGACAATGGAGTCGATCAGATGATTTTGGGAGATTATGGAGCGTAAGGCGTGAAGCAGCTCAATCTTTCAGCGTGCTACCTGATTTGACAATGGAGTCGATCAGATGATTTTGGAAGATTATGGAGCGTAAGGCATAGAGCGGCTCAATCTTTCAGCGTGCTACCTGATTCGACTTAGTCGATCAGATGATTTTGGAAGATTATGGAGCGTAAGGCATAGAGCGGCTCAATCTTTCAGCGTGCTACCTGATTCGACTTAGTCGATCAGATAATTTTGGAAGATTATGGAGCGTAAGGCATAGAGCGGCTCAATCTTTCAGCGTGCTACCTGATTCGACTTAGTCGATCAGATGATTTTGGAAGATTATGGAGCGTAAGGCATAGAGCGGCTCAATCTTTCAGCGTGCTACCTGATTCGACTTAGTCGATCAGATGATTTTGGAAGATTATGGAGCGTAAGGCATAGAGAGGCTCAATCTTTCAGCGTGCTACCTGATTCGGCTTAGTCGATCAGATGATTTTGGAAGATTATGGAGTGTAAGGCGTGAAGCGGCTCAGTCTTCCAGCGTGCTACCTGACTTGGCTATGGAGTGTAAGGCGCAAGGCGCATCTCAGCCAATCAGACGATTCTCAAAGCATATACGAAGATTTCATACAACGTTGGTGATGATATCACAATAGGATAATTCAACGTATAGGGTGCATTTCTGGTGTTGGGAAGCAGCATGATTCAGTGTCATCACGATTGGGAGCACGGGACATTTATTTGTTTAGCATGTGCATCACGATAAGATAGGATGCATTCATCTGTGTGGCTACCTGCGCTTATGTATCATTGTCCCTTGCCCGAACTACGTCCTGGTCTGATTCCCGATGGGATACGTAGGCAGCTCACCTTTGAGCACGACCAGCATTTGGTTATCTGGGCATCCGATTTTGTAACGCACTTGTTTACCTGGATCAGACTGTTTGGTCAAAGGCTTGTCTTTCACATAGGCTTCGACATTCACTTGTGATATGCGTTGCTTCACAAGCTCTGTCAAAGAGGGGAAAACTGTAGACACCCCAATTTTGACCAAACGTCAAATCCAGGGATTGGTTACCTCTCAAAGACCGATGATGACGATGTCCGTGACGTTCGAAGATTTTCCAAGAAATTCAAAATCTTCAAGATGTTCTTTAAGATAAAAATTAAAAATAAAGGGAGAGGATTCGGGCATTCGGGGGGAAACCCGAACGACGAAGAACATGTGAGAAACCTAGTCTGGGAATCCGTTTTCTTTTTTTTGAAAAAAAAACGAGAGAGAATTAATAAACAAAAAAAAAGAGGAGAGAGAGAGAGAGTTTCCTTGGAAGAAAATGGGAGGACAAAATAAATGAAAAGATTTTTGAAAAAGAGAAAATACAAAAGAAAATAGTATATTCAAATATATACCATGCACATGTTCTAGAAGAAAACCTTGCACATGGGTCTCCACCCGAATTTACCCATCTATCCCTGAAATAATGGCCTATATAAACAAAACCTTCTCTTCCATTTTGAGGACTTGAACTTGGAAATCAATATACACACATACACAAGAATCCTATAGATTTTTAGAGAGAGAGAAGAAGAATTTCTTGAAGAACTTGAAGAACTTTGAAGAGAATTTGGAAATCTTGGAAGATCTTCATAAGAAGTTGAAGAAATACTTGAGGTCATAGAGGTAACCTCTTAATCCTTGATAGAATTAGGACAATTCAATCACAAGTTCATAGTTCTAGGAACTTTTTCACATTTTCAAAACCTCTCTTCTTATCCCATTTCATCACACATCACCAAGAACTTGTGATTGGATCTCATGACATTTCATCAATTTGGATATAATTAATGCTTTTGGTTTAAGACAAATTCAACTTTGAAGAGTTTGCATTCTTAGTTTTCTAAGTAATCCTTGATTTTCCTTATTTCTATTTCATTAAAAAGGTGCATGAGGTCTTCCATATCTCATTGAACCTCTTTGAGTTTGATTCCTTAATTTCCTATGATCTTATGATCCATATGGAGATTAGAATGAATCATAGTCCTAATCTACATATAATTAGTGAGATTCAAGTCTTAATCCATGACTTGAACCTCCTCACTAAGAATCTTATGGAATCCTTACTATATTCCAATGAGGTTTGAGTAGATTTTAACTTCATTTAGACTCCAATGACCATCAAATGGTAGGAGAAAATGTGTTAGTTCAAGTCTACTCCCATGGCTTAGACTAATCTTTCCCTTAGGTTTTGAGAAGTCTTTCATACTTCATCTAAAACCTATATATGAGTATGTCTCTAACTCCAATGACCATCAAATGGTAGGAGTGATAAGTTGAATTCAAGCTTGGGTCCATAGGTTTGAGTTCTTTATTTGAGGATTTTGTGAAGTTCATTTCAATACTTCATCAAGATCCATAAGTGTAAGGTGTCTTAAAACTCCAATGACCATTAAGTGATAGGAGTAGTGATTTGAATCCAAACTTTTATCCATGGATTTAAGTTCATTGTTCTTTGGATCTTGTGAAATCCATGCTATACTCCATTAAAATCTATGAGCATATATGCCTCTTAGTCTTCAATAACCATCAAATGGTAGAAGAAGTAGTTTAGTTTGAGCCCCAACTTCATGTTTTTAATAGTTGAGGCCAATCAACAAAGTTGAACTAGCAAAACGAAAACAGTGGGTTCACAAACTGTTTTTGATCAAAGCTTTTTAGTTCAAAATCTAACCGTTGAAATCAAGTGAAACCAACGGGAAAGTGTCAATAACACATTGTTTTACCACTGTAATTTTTTGTTTGGTAAGATTTTATGCTTAGAATGGTTTGATCATGAATTTTGTGAGACAACCACCATCTGTCCAGAATTTCAGAATAGTTTCAGAACAGCAAACCGATTTTAAAATTGATAGATCAGAGCTCTAACCAAGTTTTCATGACCTCTAATAATTTTTTATAAGAACCTTAATGTGTTAGGAAGGTTCCCTAAAAAGAATGAAGCAATTCGGATTTGTTTTCTATTTTTAAAAAATCATGCAAGATCTCTGGACAGAGAGTTGTAAAATCCTGAGTGAGGTCTAGTATTTTCTGTATTTCCGGAGATCTAACCGTTCAAACCTTGATTTTCTTTTTGGGTTAGAAACTAGACTCACAGACGCATAACATATCCAAATATCATTAAGATCCAACCATTGGAAGTATTTTATTCCTATTTTTGAACATCTGGTCTGCTCTCTGTAATTCATAAAAACTGCTACTATTTTTGTCTAATCTTATTTATTTCAACTCAAATGGTCTCTTAATGTCTTAGGACTCAAACCATGTTTTGAATAATGATAATTTAGATTAAACCCAGAGGCTTAGGGATCCAAATTAGTGAATAAATTCATATCTCATTCTTGTCCATATTCATGCATTCAATTGATACATGATAATATTCATAAGTAGGACTTATCTCTTGTCTTAGTTGAATCTAGTTGAACATGACCTATGATTAATTACTCTTTGATATTATATCTTGTCTAAGGCATGTGTACTAACCTTTGTTTTGTAGCGCATTTGAGGTACAACTTCTCGTCCCTTCTCTAGTTTAATTCATTTCTTTGATTTTGAATTGATTTTCAACTCCATGTGCGACACCTTAGCTTAGGTTTTGCCTTATGTGAATATGTGAATTAGAGACCTTTTCTTAGGCTTTGTATTTTGTGTATGCATTGCACGTTTCCATTTCGCGGCTGGATCCCGGGTATGTTTTCTAGTTCTCTATTGCATATCATGTTGCTTGCTACTTGAATTACGTGGTTTATAAATGATATTTTGTCATTAGCAATTTTACACCATTTCCAACATGCTTGTGTAATGTATATGTATATATGTATTAATTGAGGGCATGCTTAGATTATTAATTTGATTAAAAAGGATGTTGAGTAGAGGCCTATCGAGAGATAGGATGAAAGGGGGTGTTTTAGTCCGTCAGGCTCCTTCCCCTTTCATTCCATAATCCCCGGACCCAGTTTATCTTTGGTTTCGCAAAAGATCAGTTTGCTTTCAAAATGGTTTCTTAATTTTTTCCTTTTAAAAAATTAAGTGGAGACTCTTTGAATTTGAAAAATGTTTTAAAAAGTGGGCCCAAATGCCGGTATCCACAGCTGTAAATGGGTCTTTAAGACCAAGCGCGACGCTAAAGGCAATATTGAGAGATATAAGGCCAGACTTGTGGCTAAAGGTTTCACTCAGAAAGAGGGCATTGATTATAGAGAGACCTTCTCTCCAGCATCTAAGAAGGACTCATTTAGAATTATCATGGCACTTGTAGCTCATTATGATCTAGAGTTACATCAGATGGATGTGAAAATTGCCTTTTTAAATGGAAATTTGGATGAGGATATCTACATGGAACAACCTGAAGGGTTCACAAAGAAAGGAAAAGAACATTTGGCTTGCAAATTAAAGAAATTTATTTACGGTCTTAAACAAGCTTCCAGGCAATGGTATATAAAGTTTAATGATACCATTACTGATTTTGGATTTAAGGAAAACACTGTTGATCAGTGTATTTATCTAAAGATCAGTGGGAGCAAGTTTATCTTTTTAGTCCTGTATGTGGATGATATTTTGTTAGCCAGTAGTGATCTTGGTTTGTTACACGAAACCAAGGAGTATCTTTCTAAGTGCTTTAAGATGGTTGATATGGGTGAGGCATCCTATGTCATTGGGATAGAGATCTTTAGGAATCGATCTCGAGGATTGTTAGGACTGTCTCAGAAAGGTTATATCAATCGAGTCCTGGAAAGATTCAATATGCAACTATGTTCAGTTAGTGATGCACCAATCATGAAAGGTGACAAGTTAAAGTCAGTGCCCTAGGAATGACTTAGAAAAGAACAAATGAATAAAGTTCCATATGCATCAGCTGTGGGGAGCTTAATGTATGCTCAGACTTGTACTAGACCGGATATTAGCTTTGCAGTTGGAATGCTAGGAAGATATCAAAGTAATCCAGGAATGGAACACTGGAAAGCAGCAAAGAAAGTTATGCGATATCTTCAAGGGACAAAGGATTATATGCTCACATATAGGAGATCAGATCAGTTAGAAGTGATCGGGTACGCAGACTCGGATTTTGGTGGTTGCTTAGATAGCAGAAAGTCCACATCAGGCTTTGTGTTTATGCTAGCTGGTGGAGCAATCTCGTGGAAAAGTGTTAAGCAGTCCATTATTGCTTCATCCACGATGGAGGCCGAGTTTGTGGCATGTTTTAAGGCTACGAGTCATGCTTTATGGTTGCGGAATTACATTTCAGGACTTGGTGCTGTTGACTCTATTGCCAAGCTGCTGAAAATTTATTGTGACAATACCGCAACAGTTTTCTTCTCTAAGAATGAAAAGTATTCTAGTGGTTGCAAGCACATGGAACTTAAGTACTTGGTTGTTAGAGAAAGGGTCTAGAAACAGCAAGTGTCAATTGAAAATTTGAGCACTACTCTTATGATTGCTGATCCATTGACTAAGGGATTACCTCCAAAGACATATAAGGAACATGTTGTAAGGATGGGTCTTTTGAGTAATCATTGATGTAAATGATGGATATTTCAGTTGTAGTGTAATTGACATTTATGCACAATTAAAGTTTGTTTATGTTATTTCCTGTTTTCAATTATGTGTGTACAATTTATGTTTTATTGTTTGATAAACAGGAAATGTCTTAACAAGACACGTTACATGGGCATTACAGAATAATAGACTAAGGTTAGTACAGGTTGTTAATGGCGTGGTGCATGGAAGGGAATACGAAACAAATGTTATACAACCGCTATGACTCACATTAATAGTCTATGCTAATCTTAGTATAACAATAACTGACAGTTTGGGTGTATTGGCTAATTATGGAAATTTGTGATCATATTAAAGTTTTATATTTGGAATCCAACTAAGTCAAGTATCATAATCGGTCTAGTGGACCAAGTGGGAGAATGTAAATTCCTATGTGACTTTAGAAGTCCTATTAAATGTGGCCCACTAGCCTTCTATGTTAGTTGGACTCCACTAACTATTTAGCCAATAGAAGATTTTCCCAATTAATATATATATATATATATATGTATGTATATATTAAAGATATACGTTATTAATTGTTGAGAGAACCAATGATTGAATGGTTCATTGATCGGGAGAGAACTAATCCTATTTATACGCCTTAACGAGCATTTGTTAGTACCTTTTTATCCTGTTTTTGTATATTTTTACTCTGTTTTCTAGTTTCTGACAGGTTTTGGAAGAAATCAATTAAACCAGGCTAAACAGGGTGAAAAAGCAGAAGTAAAGAAGCTGAAAAAGCCAAGTCGCGCGCGCGACCAGCGCCCGCGAAATCCAGAAATCGCTCACGCGATCCGCTCGCGCGAGAACCCCAGAATCGCTCGCGCGATCCGCGCGCGCGAAGGCCAAAATGTTGCGCTCGCGCGACCCGCTCGCGCGATATGGGTAAAAACCAATGTTGCGTATTTCAGTATACTGAAGACTCCTGTGCAAACGAAACTGCAGAATGACGTCCAGATTGTAAATTACATTAGTTTCAGTTCGTTTCGGGTTGGGAAGCCTTCCAAAGCTTGTACAAACTCTATATAAACTCTAAATTTACTCAATTATGGGGTTGGCAATTATTATACACACCCATACATACACATTCTACACATATATTTCCAGCCCTTGAAGAGGGAGAAGCAAGGAGAAGAAGAAGAAGACCAAGGATCTCCATGGCCTCCTCCATCAACTACTTGCCGATCTCTACTCCTATGGCAGCTTAGATCATCGATCTAGGGTTTCAATGAAGCCCTAGATGAGTAATAGGGTTTTATTTATGTTTTTATTTTAGTTTATTGTGTATGGATGACAGTCACATGTTTAGAGGATTTTTATAAATAAATCGTACTTCTATTGATTAAATCATTGCTTTCAAAGTTTATTCTTGTCTTAGATCTGTTTTGACTGTGATGTGCTAAACGATCTATTCTTGCTGTGCTTGTTTAGATTGTTTACATGTGATGGTGCTTTATTGATTCGTGCTATCAAGTATCCGAATAGTCCATGCCTAGATTAGACGGATTAGATCACAACCCTAGTTTAGTGTGAGATAATTCGTGCTAACCGAAGATGGATTATGTTGGTGCTTGAACCATGATTATCTTCTTGTCGGAGGAATTGGGCTTGTAGTTACAATTCCCCATATTCATCCAACGTAATAAGCTAAAGTAATTCATAAATATTCCTATTATAAAACTAGTGGTGGATTTGCAATCCTAGGTTCCCTTTACATATTCATTAAAAACACTTTTAATTGCTTTCATAGTTTAGATTTATTTTTATTGTTATTAGTTTAATTAAATCCAAATCAAAATCCGTCTTTCCTAATTAATTAGACTTAGGTTTTAAAATTAAGTTGTTGTAGTAATCAATCTCTGTGGGTTCGACCTTTACTTCCACACTGCAAATCCTTTGAAAAGTAAAGAATACTTTTATATCTTGATTCTGACAAGATCAATTTTTGGCGCCGTTGCCGGGGATTGTATTACTACTCTTAGTTTTATAATCGTAGTTTAGTTAATTCGTAAATATTAGATTATTTTTTATTTTTCTTATTTTCTGTTTCTGTTTTTAGTTACTAACTTGTTCTTTTATTTTGTAGTCAACGTTTCCGAGTGGAGCATCTAATTACATCAAAGGAGCTTACGCAAAAATAAAATAAATAAAAATTAAATAAATTGCTTCTTGTGAAACTCGCTTTAGACCACTGTAAGTCAGGGCGCTGTGACGCACTATTTGCACTAGTTTAGGGTTAATTGCACTGCATTAGCTAGGAAACCCGGGGCGTTGGGCTTGACGCGGTCATTGCATTACAGGATAATATTCATGCATCATAGTAGTACTGTGTGCTTGATTGTCGTCTTATTTGTGTGATTGCTATTTGTTTCTTTTGTTAGTTAATTTTCATTTTTAGTTTACTTTCTTTTAGTTTATGTTAGGTACACGTTCAAACAAACCGGAATTAAAACCTTTTGACTCTGAACTTGAACGTACATTAAGACTTAACAAGTCTTCAAACTTAACTTCTAGAACAAGGTTTTTAATAGACGACGATTTGACACCGAAACCAACGTCTTTATTTGAATCTGAAATACGTAGTACTCTTCAAAAACTAAAAAAACCACGCTTTAATAACATAGAACCAATTAAAATGGCAGATATTGGAAATAATAACGATAACAATCAAAATAACAACGGAGCTAATATGAATAATCCTAATATTCCTCCACCTCCGCCGCTTAAAGATTATTTTATTCCTACGACTTACACGCCACAAACATGTATTGAATTACCGGAGGCGACGGCATCTCACTTTGAGATAAAGTCGTCTACCATCTCGCTACTTCCATCATTCCATGGCCGTCTAAATGAAGACCCTTATAAACACTTAGGAGATTTTCAGGATATATGCTCTACTTTGAAAATCCAGAATCTTACTGATGATGAATTAAAAATGCGGCTCTTTCCATTCTCATTAAAAGACAAAGCTAAATATTGGCTCCAATCTTTGGAGCCAAACACAATTAGAACATGGGAAGACTTACACACCGCATTTTTACAAAAGTTTTTTCCTATTATGCGTACGAATCAGATAAGAAAATCTATAACAAACTTTGTGATGCAAGATGGGGAATCACTTTATGACACGTGGGAGAAATTTAAAGAATTATTACGTTCGTGCCCACATCATCAGGTTCCTAAGTGGCAACTTGTTCAGGTCTTCTATGAGGGGCCTATTCCCTCTGTTAGGAATACCGTCGATGCCGTTTGTGTGGGAACTTTCCTACACAAAAGCGCCGACGAGGCTTGGAAAATTTTTGAAACTTTAAGCGAGAATTCGATGCACCAAGCGGTGTCTGTCCGTTCTGAGGGATACCCACAACCTAAGAGGGAGGTAAAATTCGAGTCAAGTCAGTCAATTGAAATAAAAGAACTATCTCACAAACTTGACCGACTTTTAACAATGAACCAAACGACAGCCTCACCCGCTCATGAAATTTGTGCATTATGTTCTGATCCTTCACATTCGATACTTTCATGTCCATCGGCAAGTCAATTTCCGGAATTCGTGGAGCAACACATTAATTCTATTCAACAATACCCACGAACTAATTATAATGCAACTACTAATAATCCGGATGCGCCATGGAGAAACCATCCTAACTTCTCGTGGAAAAATAATAATAATAATCCTAATGAGGCGACTAATTTTCCTAATGCATATCGACCTCAGTTTCAACCTAATCAATACCAACAACCGCATCCTAATCCGAATCCTTCAAGGGGTAACATTTTTGAGGAAAAGGTGTTGGCATCCCTTAATAAAATTGAAACGCAAGTACAGGCACAAGCACAAATAGTGCACTCTCATACACAATCCATTGCGAAGCTTGAATCCCAAATGGGACAACTAGCTATTGTAGTGAGTCGTAGAAACGAGGGGACGTTGCCTAGTCAAACAATTCAAAACCCTAAGGGACAATATGAGGTTAAGGGGTCGAATGAGCAAGTAAACGCCGTATCAACTAGGATGACTACACGAGAGGAAGAGGTAATAGAAATTCCGAATGAGAATGTGAAAGATATGAATATCAACGCTAATACGAAGAAGGGTGAGGACGCGAGTCAAAATAAGAAAGAAAAAGAATCGGACCCAACGAATTATATTCCGAGAATGCCATATCCACCGAACGTTGAGGGACCGTCGCATTTGCCCAATAAAGGGTCAAAAATGGAAGATATACTCGAGGTATTTAAACAAGTCAAAATAAATATTCCTTTCCTCGATGCTATAAAACAAATTCCCGCTTATGCTAAATGTTTAAAAGACCTTTGCACTCAAAAGCGTAAAATACGCAGTCATACTCCTAAAAAGGTTTTCCTCACGGAAAAGGTAAGTTCTATTTTTCAACACTCACCTCCGAAATATAAGGATCCAGGTACGCCTACGATTTCATGTGTCATAGGTGACACTATCATCCATAGGGCTCTCCTTGACTTAGGAGCTAGTGTTAATCTCATACCTTATCACGTCTATCAACAACTAGGACTAGGTGAACTGAAACCTACGGCCGCTACTATATAATTAGCGGATCGTTCTATTAAAATTCCTAGAGGAATCGTCGAGGACGTTTTGGTTAAAGTTGATAAATGCTATTATCCCGTCGACTTCATGGTCCTTGACACTGAACCCGTGCTAGATGCTAGGAAACATACTCCTGTCATCTTAGGCAGTCCATTCTTAGCAACCGCAAACGCACGTGTTAACTGTCGGACGGGGGTAATGAAAGTGTCATTTGGGAACATGAACTTAAAATTAAACGTTTTTAATGCTATGGATCAACCTCCTAAAAACGACGATTCCCTATGTGAGGTGGAAGGTGAGGTAACACGGAATATTGATCCTACCAAAGAAATAAAGGTGAGTGGGAAAAATAATATAGCGGACGATGATGAGTGGATGAATCCTAATCCCGTGGACCCTAATGCGGAATCTACTCGGAAGGTAAGAAATCGATTCGAACATAATGACAAACCGTCGATTGAATTAATTCAAAGCGACATAATTTCTGCTTACCATCGAGCTCTACCTGACATCCTTAGGGGTACACAGTCCGATTTACGGCCTCCATAAAATCTTGAGCTAGAACGGTCTAGCTGAAGACGTAAAAGTTAGCGCTTCTTGGGAGGCAACCCAAGCTTTATTTCATTCGTTTTTCTTATTTTTGGTCGTTTTTTGGTCTGTTTGTGTCTGTTTTGGACATGCTGGACAGGGTTGGGGGTTGGAATTAATTTATTTTAATAGTGTATACATAATTTTAACAAAAAAAAAATGGAAAATACCATTCTCGCGCGCGCGGCCCGCTCGCGCGAGACGTCGCTCGCGCGGCCCGCTGGCGCGAGAATGTGCCTTAGTGTTTTTCCTTTCTTTTTCTTTTATGAGCCCTCAGGTTTTCTTCGCGCCTGATATCGCGGGCGCGAGGAACCTCGCTGGCGCGATTTCTAAAAAAAAAAAAAAAAGAAAAATTTGGGATTCGCGCGCGCGACGGCCGCTCGCGCGGACCGCTCGCGCGATTTCCCGATTTTTCTGGTATTTTCTTTTGTTTTCTATATCTTTCCCCCTGCCTAGTTTATTTGTGTTTCTTTTCTGTTTTTGTTTAGTTGGTTCTGTTTAGATCGCGTGTTCGTTGTTTTCCTTATTATTACATGTCTACTTCTTCATTTTATTTCTTTTCCAGTTGATAGTTTAGTTTAGTTTAGATTAGTTTTTAAATTTATATTTTATATTTTGGTTTCATGTACTTTTAATATTCTTTTGTTAGTTTGTTTTCTTTTATTAAGACGTAACAGGTAACATTGAACTTTATAGCCATATTCCTTTGTGTTCACCTGTTCTATGATTGCCGAGATCGAGGTATTATCGTTCCTTCCCTACTCTCCTTTATTTCGTTTTATTGTTTCATTGGGGACAATGAAAGGTTTAGGTTTGGGGGTATGCACACAAATGCACATTATTTTATGCAAAATTTTAAAAATTTTCAATAAGTGTTTAAATAAACGATGTTACCTACAGTTTTGCAATCGCTAGTCGATACTTCTTGTTATGTAATTATGATTGTTATAGAATGATAAACAAGAGAAGATGTGATTAAACATTTGCTGAAGTTATGATGAACCGTTTTAAGTTATGTATTGTTTTAATCGTAGTTTTATATCATAAATTTGCACATAAACTTATGCACTGCACGTAGTCGCTTGGAATACATGTTGGTTGTGAACTATAATATGATTCGGATTTCTAGATAACACAAGGTGGAGACTAAGCCCAGTGAGCTTTTGAGCCTATCTTTTCTTTTTAGAGGGTTATAAATACATTGTGTTTGTCGAATTTCATTGAAATAGCGCATCTATTTGTCGTTTAGTCTCATTATTCTTGTCTTGGTTGATAATCAAGTTAAAATATTTGTTACCATGCTAAATAATCTTCCATTGTAAACATTGAACAACCGTATTGCTATAGGAAATGATTTTAGGCCCTCTTTGTTTGCTACCGACCGAAGAATTATAAATTTCCTTAGTTCGCCCTTTGAGCCGTTAAAATGCCATTTCTTTCTTTGATTACCATTATCCTTGTTTTTGCTCCGACTTGACAAACTTGGAGTTCACCACTGAGAGATTTGTCACCTTTTAGTAGTGTTAAGGTGATGTGTGATTGAGAAGAAGAAAATAAGATGCTATTGGGGTAGTTGCTTGATATTCGATAAATAATCATTAAAGAAGCAAGAAAAGGAAAAGGAAAAAGAAAAAATAAAGAAGAGGAAGGTTGAAAAAAAAAATGAAAGAAAAGAAGAAAAATGAATGAAAAGGAATGAAGAGAAGGAAAAGATGAAAGTTTGTAGAAGAAGAATGAAAGAGATCGAACATGCCTTACAATGCCATTCTAAAACTACCTAATGAATCTTTGCTATCCTTTTTCATAGCCTGAGCCACATTACAACCTTTGAAAAGTCCTATTTGATCCTAGGAAACATGGTTTGGATATGAAAACGATGGGAGGGGATTAAAACATGGTAACAAGTAATTTTTCTTGATTATTGGCATCCTATCCATGAGACTACTATTCTTTTATGTCATGCGTCTTTTTCGAGTCATATGTGAGCATTTCTCGTTTTGAAAACATATTTCCTTTGCTCGCATATACTAGATAAATTACACCTGTTTCTGAGTGTTTCATTTGAGAGTGTAATTAATTGTGAGATTCGTAGTCGAAGCATAGTTGAATGGTTATCCGAGTTATATTCCATGTTCATGACATACGCGTGTTTATTTGACTACCATATCACACACGTGCAATTTTATGAGAAACTCTATTGATTTATACGATGCATGTGCTTGAGATTGTTTTTCATGATTTAGGTGGATGTTTCATTATGTTTCTTCTTGTTCGTTATTCTATTTCGAATCATTGTTTTATAATAAGGAGTATTGAATATTATGTTCTTTGTTTGTAATAAAACTTTTTAAATTTACAAGTTAATAAATATGGTTGTGGGTAACTTGTTGATGAGAACCCTCACGAGACTTCACTCGTCCAACTAGGGACACCTAGAGGTTTAAAAGGCTTGTTGCATACGCTAAATGCAATCGTGATCCATGCGAAAATGGAATAGTATGTTATTAGTAGTTAGTTTTTATTTTAGTTTTGCTCGAGGACTAGCAAAATGTAGGTTTGGGGGTGTGATCGGGAGAGAACTAATCCTATTTATACGCCTTAACGAGCATTTGTTAGTACCTTTTTATCCTGTTTTTGTATATTTTTACTCTGTTTTCTAGTTTCTGACAGGTTTTGGAAGAAATCAATTAAACCAGGCTAAACAGGGTGAAAAAGCAGAAGTAAAGAAGCTGAAAAAGCCAAGTCGCGCGCGCGACCCGCGCCCGCGAAATCCAGAAATCGCTCGCGCGATCCGCTCGCGCGAGAACCCCAGAATCGCTCGCGCGATCCGCGCGCGCGAAGGCCAAAATGTCGCGCTCGCGCGACCCGCTCGCGCGATATGGGTAAAAATCAATGTTGCGTATTTCAGTATACTGAAGACTCCTGTGCAAACGAAACTGCAGAATGACGTCCAGATTGTAAATTACATCAGTTTCAGTTCGTTTCGGGTTGGGAAGCCTTCCAAAGCTTGTACAAACTCTATATAAACTCCAAATTTACTCAATTATGGGGTTGGCAATTATTATACACACCCATACATACACATTCTACACATATATTTCCAGCCCTTGAAGAGGGAGAAGCAAGGAGAAGAAAAAGAAGACCAAGGATCTCCATGGCCTCCTCCATCAACTACTTGCCGATCTCTACTCCTATGGCAGCTTAGATCATCGATCTAGGGTTTCAATGAAGCCCTAGATGAGTAATAGGGTTTTATTTATGTTTTTATTTTAGTTTATTGTGTATGGATGACAGTCACATGTTTAGAGGATTTTTATAAATAAATCGTACTTCTATTGATTAAATCATTGCTTTCAAAGTTTATTCTTGTCTTAGATCTGTTTTGACTGTGATGTGCTCAACGATCTATTCTTGCTGTGCTTGTTTAGATTGTTTGCATGTGATGGTGCTTTATTGATTCGTGCTATCAAGTATCCGAATAGTCCATGCCTAGATTAGACGGATTAGATCACAACCCTAGTTTAGTGTGAGATAATTCGTGCTAACCGAAGATGGATTATGTTGGTGCTTGAACCATGATTATCTTCTTGTCGGAGGAATTGGGCTTGTAGTTACAATTCCCCATATTCATCCAACGTAATAAGCTAAAGTAATTCATAAATATTCCTATTATGAAACTAGTGGTGGATTTGCAATCCTAGGTTCCCTTTACATATTCATTAAAAACACTTTTAATTGCTTTCATAGTTTAGATTTATTTTTATTGTTATTAGTTTAATTAAATCCAAATCAAAATCCGTCTTTCCTAATTAATTAGACTTAGGTTTTAAAATTAAGTTGCTGTAGTAATCAATCTCTGTGGGTTCGACCTTTACTTCCACACTGCAAATCCTTTGAAAAGTAAAGAATACTTTTATATCTTGATTCTGACAAGATCATTCATCTTTCAACAATTATTAAATAAGGGACTTTTCATATTTCAAGGAAATAACTATAAAAGTCATTACGTATTCCAAGACCGTCTTTATGACAGTCATTAATAGGCCCTCTTCTCTCCTCTATAAAAGTTACACTTTACCCATTGAAAGTTAACCTCAATCAATTATAGAAATAGGGTGTATATAATTGAGAGACAGAGAGAAGAAAGTGAAGCCTAGAATAAAGTGCAATCTAAGGGGTTCCAATTCTGTCTCTACTAATTTCAATGGCGAATAACGGTATGTAGAATTTATATTTGTTTTCTTAAGGTGTATTATATTCAAGATCTTGGCATATAAAATTATTTCCACATGATAGTTTTATCAATTAAATACTAACAATTCTGCATGCATATTATTATTTGTAGGGTAAGTCTATTGTGAGAAGCTTCTCATATGAAAAGACGGGTTTTAACCGTTAGATGAGCATCTAGCAATAAATGCTTCTCTAGATTTTTGGGAATCTTATGGCTAGATGCTCATCCAACGATTAAAACCTGTCTTCTCGTATGAGAAGCTGCTCACTATAGCATTGCCCTTATTTGTATCCACTTTGGTGGAGTTTTGTTTATTACCACTCCACCAGCAAGACAATTTAAGCTTTTGGATTAATTAATGATTTTTTTTTTTTTGTAAAGAGTAATTGGTGACATAACAAACTATTATATGCAATTTTTTTTTGACATAGTAGCTGACACTATTTTAAACGATATAGGATAAAAAATAATCTAGGCACGTACACTGATCACATAATACATGAATCAGGTAAGTCAAGCTAGGAGGTAAATTGACAATAAAATTTGAATCCACACCAAATGTTTAAATATCTTTCGTTTAGTCAACTTGTAGTCCTTCATTCCAAACCATCTGGAGTTCTGAACCCCCGCCTAAGGCCCAACTCTTTTCATTCTCACAGTCCAATGTGTAATTTAGGACCTTTTGTGATACTACTAAAAGTGTGTATATTTGGCCCATTTGGGTGCCAAAAACAAACCCATCCAAATCGAAGTAGAAAACTAGCACTATATGAAAGGGTGGCAATTTGGATTCTCGTGTCATAATTGTGTCATTAGTTGGGTTGTGTGCTCTGGGTTTAATTTTTAGTTTCGAGTACTATTCATCTATAATACAAATTATTTTAAATTAATCGTGTCATGTCGTGTCGTGTTCGAGTTGTCTCTGTAAAACGGATTATCGTGTTAAAAATTGCCACCCCTAAAGTCTATATGTTACCGTAACATGCCGTCTGAACAAGAAAATATTCATTACGGTGATCATGTTGGCGGTATGATCTCACTAATACACTTTCATGTATTGTATTATCCTCTATCGGGACACACGATACATTTTTTTCCCAAGGGTGTAAGCAAGCAATTGAACCTTATTGAACTTATCAATGTAGTCGATTTTAAAAAAACAATAAGTCTACACACACATTCTAAAACACAACACTTTTCACAAAAAGGGCACCTCAGCAAAATAAAAGTTGTGGACCCCACACTGTTATTGCAAAACAGCCCTGGATCAAATGAGCCTACACTAGGGGTGTTCACGGTCGGTTCTCGGTCGGTTTTTCTCGGTTTTTCCTCATAAAAAAACCGACCAATAGCCTCGGTTCGGTCGGTTCGGTCGGGGTTTTGGGGTGTTTCGGTCGGTCGGTTCGGTTTTCTTCTTGAACTCTAAGTTTGAAAACCGACCGAATGCCCTCGGTTTGGTCGGTTCGGTCGGTCGGTTTCGGTCTCGGTTTTTCTTGTACACCCCTAGCCTACACAATCCCAAATCAAGCCTCCTCCTCTTTCACGTTAGAAAATAAGGAGCCCTAACTCAGTTGAAGAAGAGCAGTGAGGCAGCACCAGCCGGCCACCACCAGGAGTCGGCGAAGAAGACCACCATCAACTGCCGCCGACGAGGAAGACTACCACCGAGCGGATCTCGGGTTCTCTCTCTCTCTCTCTCTCTCTGTATGTATATATATATCTATGTACATATATATATATATCGATAGATGTATATATATATCTACATACATGCATATCATGAGATGTATATACATATACATAATAATTTTTCTATGGATATCTAGGGTTTTTCTTAGATATGTCTTGATTTTTTATTTTTGAGTTTTTTTTTTATTTTTTATTTTTACTGAATATTGCTTGATATCTCTCTCTCTCTCTCTCTCTCTCTCTCTCTCTCTCTCTCTCTCGTTAATTTTAGTCTCTATGATCTTGAATTTATTTATGTTTTTTTTTCCTGGGTAATTCATCTTGATTAATTATTAGTCATTTGTCATTAGGTATAGTATATGCATCTGGGGAAAAAAATTGGGGCTGATTACTTTTGTTCTTATTTCAGGTTAAATTCATCAGTTGCTCACTGAAGATTGGTACTTGATCAGAACATTAGGTATATAGATATACCATTTCCTTTCTATTTTTGCTATATCAGAACATTAGGCATTTGTCATTAGGTATGTATTTTGCCCAGAAAATTGGCTCTTGTGCTTACTCTCTCATGAGATCTATCATTATTGATTATACAAGTTCAGTACCCTGTGAATTTGCTTTCAACATATGCATATATACATGTGTATAGACACAGGTAGATACATATCTAGTGTTATCATGCAAATTAGTTGATTGGGGAACTCAAGACTATTAGTCAGAAACAATTACACAAATTCATTCTCATTCTTGGACACTATTCATGCTCATTCTTGGAAACAAATAATATATTGTGGCCTGAAGCTCATAATCAAAACAATTTCATTTCTTTGAAAGAAAAACATCCTGATAGACATTTGTTCCTTTCTGTCCTTGGAATGACATGATCTATGGTTGAGTAAGACCATTAGGTTCATTAATGTAGAATAAGGACTAACCTGGGATCATCCTACATAGTGGAAGCAAAAAGAATTTCCAATTTCCAATTTCCAATTAGTAGTGGTAGTGGTCCTGATTTTGTTTTTTTTTTTTTCCCACCAAACCCGTTTCCAAATTTCCAATTTCCAATTTCCCACCCACCACCACCACCACCACTACTAATTGGAAGATTTTTATTAATTTTTTTTTGTGCTGCTGAAAGTTTCTTGATTTTTGATTTGGTTTAGTAATTTGGGGCTATATACATATATAAATTTGTTGCATTGTACAAGAAATTGCTCAATCCTCCTTTGTTGGTTCCAATATGGTATAATACAACATTTGATCAATCCTCTTTTTGTTGCTTCCACAGGAAATTGCACAGATGGCTATGAGAAAGATGCTCCTCCAAGATGCAGTGGTGATGATCAAGTGTGATTTATATTACAAGAATTCATCAAAGATTGATATGGATTTTTATGTATTGGATTGTTATATATTCTAATATGAATCAAGACTTATTTGATAAGTGTTGTTATATATTGGCTTGTTCTTTATGCTAATGTGAAGTAAAATTTGTGTGATATGGCTTGTTTTTATTTATTTACTATGTATTGGATGTTTAGTATGGCTTCATAGCTCACATGACAAGGTGCTGTAGGACTAAAAAAAAAAAAAACAATTTTAAAACATGACAATTGCAAAAATTTAGGTACAATTCCTTAAATAAGGCTTCATTGATTCCCATTACACAAATTACAAAACATCTAACATAACATTGTAGCTTTCATACATCCAAACTACATTTGTTTTGCTAATAAAAACATCAAAACACGTATGACAAGCATCTTCAAGAATAGCTTATTGCCCATTGTTTGTATCGTTGTCTTTACTTCAAGTCGAAAGCCTTTCATTTCGTTGGTATCACACTTTGATGAAGTTGCATCAACCCCAACAATCTGTTAATAAACAATCCAGTTATTTCAACAAATCAGCATTAAGTAGATGATAAGGAATAACAAACCTTGTTCTTTTTTGTGCTTCTAGTAAAGATTTATCTATACAATTGAATGGAAGCTAGGATTGAGTAGACCAAATATAATATGTAAAACTCCAAATTCTTTTTGCTTCCTCTATGTAGGATGATCCCAGGTTAGTCCTTATTCTATATTAATGAACATAATGGTCTTACTCAACCATAGATCATGTCATTCCATGGACAGAAAGGAGCAAATGTCTATCAGGATGTTTTTCTTCCAAAGAAATGAAATTGTTTTGATTATGAGCTTCAGGCCACAATATATTATTTGTTTTCAAGAATGAGCATGAATAGTGTCCAAGAATGAGAATGAATTTGTGTATTTGTTTCTGACTAATAGTCTTGAGTTCCCCAATCAACTAATTTGCATGATAACACTAGATATGTATCTACCTGTGTCTATACATATGTATATATGTATATGTTGAAAGCGAATTCACAGGGTACTGAACTTGTATAATCAATGATGATAGATCTCATGACAGAGTAAGCACAAGAGCCAATTTTCTGGGCAAAATACATACCTAGTGACAAATGACTAATGTTCTGATATAGTAAAAATAGAAAGGAAATGGTATATCTATATACCTAATGTTCTAATCAAGTACCAATATTCTTCAGTGAAAAACTGATGAATTTAACCTGAAATAAGAACAAAAGTAATCAGCCCCAATTTTTTTCCCCACTATACCTAATGACAAATGACTAATAATTAATCAAGATGAATTACCCAAGAAAAAAAACATAAATAAATTCAAGATCATAGAGACTAAAATTAACGAGAAAGAGAGAGATATCTAATCCAAATAAAAAATCAAGCAATATTCAACAACAAAATAAAAAAAATAAAAAATAAAAAATCAAGACATATCTAAGAAAAATCCTAAATATCCACATAAAAATTATTATATATATGTATATATATCTCAGGATATGCATGTATGTAGATATATATACATCTATCGATATATATATATATGTATAGATATATATATATATATATACATACAGAGAGAGAGAGAGAGAACCCGAGATCCGCTCGATGGTAGTCTTCCTCGTCGGCGGCAGCTGATGGTGGTATTCTTCGCCGGCTCCTGGTGGTGGCCGGCTGGTGCTGCCTCACTGCTCTTCTTCAACTGAGTTAGGGCTCTTAATTTTTAACGTGAAAGAGGAGGAGGCTTAATTTGGGGATTGTGTAGACTTATTTGATCCAAGGACTGTTTTGCAATAACAATGTGGGGTCTACAACTTTTATTTTGCTGAGATACCTTTTTTGTGAAAAGTGTTGTGTTTTAGAATGTATGTGTAGACTTATTGTTAAAAAAAACATACAACACAATAAAAAATTGACCGACAAAAAACCAAAAAAAACCAATCCAAGCCGAACTATTTTGAAACTTGGAAAAAAATTGAGAATTGATCGACTTTTCACCCCCTTATTTTTTAGTAAATATTACATATTATGAGAGATACGTTACTTATATATATTTAAAAATTTTGCTGATTTGCAAAGAATTTTCCTAAAAATAAATGTATGATTTCTAAACAAAACAATTTTGTATTGATTTGAAATACCATCACATCCCAATAACCATGATAATCAATATTTTTCCCTAATTTTCCCGCACTCGGAAAGAATTTCTCATCTCTCTCATTGGCGCTTCGCAAAGGCTTTGTAGCGACGAAGCAGTAGCTTAGTGCACTCGGGAGCCTCTTCATCTGCTTTTCTCTGTCTAAAATCTTTATTCTCTCTCTCTCGGGAGTGTCTCTTCATCTGCTTTCTCTGTCTAAAATCTTTACTCTCTCTCTCTCTCTCTCTCTCTCTCTCTCTCTCTCTCTTGAATATGCGACGCTATTCTACCAGGAAAGGGCAGCCCAATTCTGCAGCTTCAACAAATTCTTCTGCTGTCGATTCCTTCTGCTCTGGTAATCGAACATCTTTATGGTTTTTGGGATTTGATTTTCATGAAAAATCTTGTGCAATGCTGTTTCTTTACTGGTTGAATTGGTGTTTCTGGTAATCCTTAATGTTTATTAGTGGTTTGCTGTTGCAAATGGGTTGTTCTACAGAATTTGAATCTGAGTTTGGGGTTTTCTCGAGTAAATGTGAGAATATCTACACTTTTTTTTTTTTTCGTTTTTTCTTAGTTTTCTGGAGACGAGTTTGTTGATTATGTGGACAACTTTTGTAAGTAATAAAATGGTTTAATTAGATACACCCCTTGTATTTAGACCTTTTCACTTTACCCCTGGATTTCAAATCTTGTAAGTAATACCCCAGTAATTTGGACTAACGTGAAACAGCTAGCAATTATGTTAAAATTAACAGGAGCTTGTTAAGTGAAGTATTTGCCATTTTGACCCCTATGGTGTGCACATTTTTCAATTTGTCCCCTTTTTACCCCTTTGTACCCTTTGATTGCTTCTTTTTCTTACAAAGAAGATAAAATCACAAAAAAATTGTGATTGGTATAAGTTGTCCAAGGTAGCTTTTGATCCATTACAAGGCTATTTTGCTAAACAATTTATTTTAGCTTTTGGAGCTCATAATTATTGATAAACTCCAAAAGTTATCGCCAAACATTGCTTATGCCCATTAAATTTAGGGTATTACTTGGGACACAGCCAAAGACACAACTTTTGGGACACAACCCAAGAGATGTGTCTATCTCTCTCCTGTATCACTGTGGGGTCCAGTGACATCACAGGAGAGATATAGACACATTTTTTGGGTTGTGTCCCAAGAGTTGTGTCTTTGGGTGTGTCTCAATCTTTACTCTTAAATTTAACTGACAGTTTCACTTTAGTTTAAAGCATAGAAGCACGATGCGGGGGCGGGGATGGGGAAGCGTTAAACTTTAAGTGGTTCAAAGGTTGGGAGTGTCCAAGAAGCGTCCACATATTTCAAATAGATATATTATGTATTTAATTAGTGAAGAGGAATTTTGATTGAAATAAGATATTTTGATTGTAGATTTTGTTTTTGGAAGTCTTAAACCATATGTTTTGAGATAAAAAGTGTTACTTTGATAAAATATTTTAGCAAAATAAGAACTTGAATTTATTTTTAAGCTATTTTGAGACTTGGTTGTGCTGGGGGTGGGGTGGGAGCGAGGTTCTAACTTGTGGGGAGCGAGGTTCCAACAAGCTTCTTAGTGAGAAGCGCGGAATTGAGAGTCTGAGGTGGGAGCGTGAACACTTAAGAAGGTTCTTGCTTCTAAGGTCTAAAGTACAAGAGGTATTAGTGACGATTTTAAGTAAAGGGGGTAAAGTGAAAAACATGCTACATCCCTAATAAAATCGGAGAAGAGGGAAACGATCAATGATTCAGTATGCAATCTTGAACTTGACACAGAGCTGATATGTGATAGTTGCAAGTACTTATAAGCTATTATATACTTGAGGCTTTTATTCACAAGGAAAATGAGAAGTCATGAAAATGTGAGAAAAAAAGGAGAATTGTGGACAAGGTTTGGTGTTTGATTATTAAAGGACTATTCTAACCAAGAACATGTAGTTGCCGAGGCCCAAAGATAGCATGATGAACAGGGCCGGCCCTGAAATGCGCCCATGAACAAGGTCTTCTTGGACCAAATTGAGAGTTGAGATCTTCAGTTTGTAATTCGTATTGCATTATGCATTTTGATCTTCTTCTCCTCCCTGTCCCCTTGTAATTCCGACTGTGTTCGTATTTTCACCATTTTTTTTTCGATAATAAGGACTAATAAAAAATTATAATTTGTAAAGCTTGAACTGATGTAAAACAATTTGGGTTTTGCTGAACTGGAAAATGAGAAGAAAAGTGTTGGGCCAAATAGTTAAGGTGGACTGGATACAATGGGGCCAATGAATTTCATATGTATATTTATTTATTTTTCAATATTTGGTGGGCTCGATTCCAATTAGACTAACATATTTCTTATGGAAATTTTACTTTGGACCCAACTCAATGTTTCTCGGGCCCTTCTTAGGAGTAAAAAATGGATAAAATTCGGAGGTATTAGGCCCTAGGATGACAATTATTTATATATTTTCCCATGAACTCAATTGGTTGTTTCCATATGTTGGGGTTGGAGAAAACTTATCCCACATGTGAACATATATTGGAATTATTATTATTATTATTTTTTTTATATTAGAAGTGGTTAATTATAAATAGCATAGCACAAAACTGATCTAAGAAGAAGGCATGAAACATTTCATCGAGATCCTCTTGAGCGATGATGGTCCTTATTGTATTGATTAAACTTGAGTAATAGTTTGACTTCAGTTAGAATCTCGAAGGCAGAGAATCTGAAAGTTTTTGGTTGTTGGTAGTTAGTTCAAGACAGTCAAGAGACACCTAAAAGTGATCATTCGTGCTATCTTGAATTCATTATTTAGGGCAGGGGAGGTGGAATTTTCCCATTGAATTAAACTGATATGGTTGACAGAGAAATATGTTTGGAGTGTTATGCGCTCATACTTATCAATGAAAGGAATATTTTTGTAAAGGACAATTATATCCAGCCATGTTTTATTGTACTGAATAACCTGTAGTTGAGGACCGTCCTGACCTTATATGGATGAGTCAAAAAAGTAGTAAGAATGAGCTATTATTATGTTTCTAAGACTATATTTGATGATACTCGTTATTTTGTTGCAAAATTTCATTTTAAGCGGCATAATATAATTTTCATGTTAGGTCCTCAAGTCTTAACATCTGCCTTTGCTAAAAAAGAAGCAGAATTGAAACATTTAAAGATCCAGCTCCAAAGCAATTTCAATTGAGAACAATTGTTGACGGATATGCTGAGGGCCCTGAATAATTGTCTTCAATTCAAATCGATTTAAAAAACAAGAGCCTTAATGGATCCAATTTGTACTCGAGGGCTTAAAATGAAGTTTTGGAGAAAACGGAGGGTACCAAAGCATATCTGACCCTTATTATTATCACCACTGCGGATACTACATTTTTTGGATCACGTTAGTTAAAGGACTAGTATTTGACATATGCTGCATATTTTCTGAACCAGAAATCTGGCTTGAGGCTGGCTAGATTCTGACTTTTCTAGAATGTTTCTAACTTTTTCAATGTCATTCATGTATTGAACTGCTGTCCAAGCCATTTAAGTCTTAAAACCATACTCAGTAAGCTCTTGTTGTGTTCTCTTTCATAGCTGTTTATAACTTTTGAATCTCATTTGTTCAGCCTCAGGTAAAGCTGCATCCAAAGTGTTGGAACGAATCGATAACCTATTCTATTCATATGCAGATAGTTCGTCTGGTATGATTGAGTAAGTAGCTGTTTATAATTTATGACTCTATATTTGAATGAATCACTGTCTCCTCAAAATTAGTATCTCACTGATGGACACAAGTAATGGAACCTAGGTTGTGTGAAGAGTTATGTTTTAGTGAACGCCATCTAGATATCTTTTCTTCTCTTTTTTCGGACAACTCCGTCTAGGTATTTTTTTGGTTGACCTTGTTATTGGCATTGGCATTTAGTTTAATTTAAACTGACTACCAAGTGTATCCAAGTGAGGCTCTCAGTGATCCACAGTGAGTGGCAACCGGGAGGAGAAGATTGTGCTTGTGGTTCTCAGGTTTCCTTCAAGTTGATTACTGTTGGAACATTTTTACACACATATTATGTGCATGTGTATATATATATATCTGTATGAAGGGGAAGACCACAGACGTAGTGCACGAGGCTCCCTCCAATAAAGGTCTAGGAGGGTTATACGCAGTCTTAACCTGCAAGCGGAGAGGCTGTTTCCGCGTTTTGAACTTGTGACCTCTGGTCAGAACGGAGCAACCAGCCTTATTGTTGTGCCGAGGCTCACCCTTTATATATGTCTTTGTTATTGATCTTTGCACACATGGTCTACATGTAATTTGGCTCTACAGTAATTTACACTTGGAAAATTGCCCTTTCGTTTAAAATTAGTTGTGAAATAAAGGATTATTCTTTCTGTTTTCTTTGTGATGGAAGCTAAGGGTTTTCCAGAAGTACGCAAAAATTCAAGAACTTCTTACTTTTGTATATTGTGAGCATTGAAAAGTTGTTCTACTGATATAGTTGTAAATTGTATTTTTAACATGTTTTAAGGTGTGACATCATGACAGCTTCGTGCTCCTTCATTGTTGGTTGAATGTAGTGGCTAATCATTCTGTAGACTTTTTCTCTTCCTTTCTATGTTAGGAACATGTTGTTTCAGCAGTTGTAGTACACGAGTATTCACCTTTCGGAATATAATTTCCATTTGTCTTCAACATTCAATTATTCTGACAACTCTCCAGTGTCAGCATCTGTGACTCGTAATTGCATCTAACTAGGAAATTGTCCTTGTTGGAATTCAAGGCAGAATCTTGCATGCTAGATATAACTGTGAAGATTGCCAAGTGTATTTGTTTAACTTTCCTTCATTTTCCATGTTCTATGGGCTAGAAATATGTTGGGATTTATTAGGACACTTGTAACATTGTGTTATCTTCTTGAACAGCCCTGAAGGAATTGAGTCTCTTTGCTCAGATTTGGAAGTAGATCATACTGATCTCAGAATGTTGATGCTGGCTTGGTAGGTTCTTTTATAGTCAGTTCATTTCTCAATTTCTTATTTAGAGATTAGTATAGCTGATGGACTGCACACTTCAGGAAAATGAAAGCTGAAAAGCAGGGATATTTTACCCTGGTAAGCAAAATAATTCTCTTATGGATGTTAGCTTCTACAATCTGTACTAAATGAAGTTCTTTCTATTTTATACTAGCGCTACTAAGAAAATCAATTTATCATTTACCCTCATTTTCAAATATCATAATCATGTAAGGCAAAATTTGAAAATGTCTAATAGTCATTTTTAGCTAGTATGTGATGTCAATATGAGGACAAATTTTGTTGAGTTGAGTTGAGTTGAGTTGCTCAGTTCATTTTCCATAAATGAACTCTATTTAATTTTAGAGTATCTACTCTGCTGTTGTATAAAAGCACTTTTATTAATCTCAGTTATGCTGGGCTTGACCAAATTACTTGATAAGGAACAAACTATGAAGCATGGACACGGATACGCCGACATGAGGACTGTTGGATTGTACCGCATCGCCCGAGCGTAGCCCTCGTCTGTGCTTCTTATAAGCCTGGGTAATCCTCCCCTCATAAGGCATCTTTTGAGGGTGAGTTTGGTCGATTGACCTTCTATTTGGTATAGAGCCTTGCTTATGTGAGGTCTTGAGTTTGACTCTCCATCCACGCATTGGTGTGCATATTTGCACTTTGTTATTTGCCTCCACTATGATGGAGTTTTGTTTGTTGACTCTCCACGTGCAAGTCGGGGTTGCACGTGAGGGAGGGTGTTGAAGCTTGATATATATTGTTGATCCATCCTCTAACAGCTTAAGCTTTTGGAGCAATTGGTAACTCAACAAGTACTACACGATACGGGTACGTTGACATGCCAAAACCTAAATGATGAGGACACGACGCGGCGGGGATATGCCATTTAAAAAAAAAAAATCATTTTAAGTACTTCAGGTTTTTAAAAAATGAAATGCTATTATTAAATATTTCATGTTTTAAAATATTATTGTTCAATATTAACGAAATGGAGAGAAGAAGACGATCAGAACAGAGAGAGAGAGAGAGAGAGAGAGAGAGAGAGAGAGACAATCGGAGAGAGGAAGATGGAACTTGAGTACTGTCTTGACAAATGAGGAGATAAGTGATGTAATGTTTTGACAATATCGGCGCCGTTTAGGTTTTAAGCTTGCAAAAAAAAAAAAAAAACCCACCAAAATCATGCATATTTGCACTTTGTTATTTGCCTCCACTATGATGGAGTTTTGTTTGTTGACTTTGAGATGTGTTCCTTTTCCTGACAGCGTCTCTTATATATTGGGGTTATTTCATTATAGTTGATTTACTTGTAACTAATTTGCATAAACATTTTGTATCAACACTTTCCTTGTTCTTGTTAATGATAGCGACTGTAATTAATTCGCTGAATTACAGATCACATGTACTGTGAAGAAGCATATCCCGATTGGAGGACCAAAGTGACTTCCCTTTACTATCCCTCCCCTTCTTTTTAATGCCCTTAAGGTTTGATTCTGCCTTGAAGCTTGTGTGATAAATTATTGTGTCATCTTTTTATTGTCTGGAAAATTTGAGGATGTGAAAGTTGTTCCTGTAATGCATCAGTACTAGAGTGGATGATAGACAGTTAAGGTGACGATACATGTTTTGGTTTATTATATATTGTAGCATTGATATCGTCATAGTAAATTCTTCAATAGTTCTTTGCAACAAAGAGAAGTGAATAGTATTATTGATAAAGGCATGTAATGCCCAAATAGCATATTGTAGACACCCCAATTTTGACCAAACGTCAAATCTAGGGATTGGTTACCTCTCAAAAGACCGATGATGACAATGGCCGGTGACATTCGAAGATTTTCCAGGAAATTCAAAATCTTCAATTGATTCTTCAAGACAAATTTCAAAATTAAAAATAGAAAATATAAAAAGGAGAAAGAAGAGAGAGGATTTGGGTATTCAGGAGAGCCCCGAACATTGAAGAACACATGAGGAAATCAGTCTGAAAATTTGCTCAATAAAAAAAAAAGGTTTTGGAAGTATAAAATGAAAATGATAAAAAAAAAAGGGGGGAGGGGAGTTTTAAATAAAGGAAAATTGTCTCTTGAAGAAAAATAATAATAATAATAATAATAAGAAAAGCATAGTATATTGAAGAATATACCATGCACATGGGTGCATACCACCCACATGGGTGCACTTTAGCACAAATATACATGAATATATAAAGATAACTCACAAAAATTAAGTTTAGACTAATTTTCCTTTCAAAAATTCAAAAAAGGAGCAAATTCAGTTAGCCCCGGCACCCGGAAAACCCGGCGGCACTCACTGAGTGCCGCGCCGGCATTCACGGGTTGCCGCCCGGCATTCAGAGACTGCCACCCGGCACTCAGTGAATGCCGCCGGCACCCGTCGAGTGCCGTTGGCTGTAACAGACTGCTTTTCTCACATGTTCTAGAAGAAATCCTTGCACATGGGTCTCCACCCGAATTTACCCATTTATCCTTGAGATGATGGCCTATATAAACAGATCTTCATCTTCATTTTGAGGGGACTTGAGCTTTTGAATCAATATACAAACATATACAAGAGATATATTTGAGTTTAGAGAGAGAAATATATAGAGAATTGAGAAGAAGAGAAGAATTTCTTGAAGAATTTGAAAAAGAATTTGAGGATCTTGGAAGAACTTCACAAGAAATTGAAGAATTATTTGAGGTCATAGAGGTAACCTCTTAATCCTTGGTAGAATTAGGATAATTCAATCACAAGTTCTTAGATCTAGGAACTTTTCACATTTTCAAAACCTCTCTTCTTATCCCATTTCATCACACACCACCAAGAACTTGTGATTGAATCTCATGACATCTCATTAATTTGGATCTAATTAATGCCTTGGGTTTGAGATAAATTAGTTTTGAAGAAATTTGTGTTCCTAAATAAAACTTTGATTTCCTTTATTTCTACTTCATTCATAAGGTTCATGAGATCTTCCATATCTCATTGAAACTCTTTGAATTTGATTCCTTAGTTTCCTATGATCTTATGATCCATATGAAGATTAAAATGAATCATGATTATAATCTACACATAGTTGGTGAGATGCTAGTATCAACTCATGACTAGGATCTCTTTACTATGAATCTTATGGAATTCATACTATATTCCATAGAGATTAGAGTAGATTTGCTTTTTTAGTCTCCAATGACCGTCAAATGGTAGGAGAAATGTTTTAGTTTAAGTCCATCTCTATGGCTTGGACTAATCTCTTCCTTGGGTTTTGAGAAGTTCTTCATATTTCATCCTAAACCTACATGTATGTGTGTCTTTATCCTCCAATAACCACCAAGTGGTAGGAGTAATGTTTTGAACTCAAATTTTGGTTCATGAGAGTGAGTTCATTGCTTCGGATTTTGTGAAGTCCATTTCATACTTCATCAAAAATCCATAGGTCTAAAGATGTCCTTAGTCTTCAATGACCATTAAATGGTAGAAGAGATGGTTTAGTTTAAGTCCAACTTCATGATTTAATAGTTGGGGTTAACAATTAAAGTTGAACTAGCAAAATAAAAACAGTGAGTTCACAAACTGTTTTTGATCAAAGATTTTTAGTTCGAAATCTAACCGTTGAAATCAAGTGAAACCAACGGGAAAGTGTCAATAACACTTTGTTTTACCACTGTAATTTTTGTTTTGGTAAGATTTTATGCTTAGAATGGTTTGATCATGAATTTTGTGAGACAACCACAATCTGTCCAGAATTTCAGAATAGTTTCAGAACAGCAAACCGGTTTTAAAATTGATAGATCAGAGCTCTAACCAAGTTTTCATGACCTCTAATAATTTTTTATAAGAACCTTAATGTGTTAGGAAGGTTCCCTAAAAAGAATGAAGCAATTCGGATTTGTTTTCTATTTTTAAAAAATCATACAAGATCTTTGGACAGAGAGTTGCAAATCCTGAGTGAGGTCTAGTGTTTCCCATATTCCCGGAGATCTAACCGTTCAAACCTTGATTTGCTTTTTGGGTTAGAAACTAGACTCACAGAGGCATAACATATCCAAAAATCATTAAGATCCAACCGTTGGAAGTATTTTATTTCTTTTTTTTAAGATCTGGTCTGCTTTCTGTAATTCATAAAAAACTGCTACTGTTTTTGTCTAAACTTATTTATTTCAACTCAAATGGTCTCTTAATGTCTTAGGACTCAAACCATGTTTTGAATAATGATAATTTAGATTAAACCCAGAGGCTTAGGGATCCAAATTAGTGAATAAATTCATATCTCATTCTTGTTCATATTCATGCATTCATTGATACATGATAATATTCATAAGTAGGACTTATCTCTTGTCTTAGTTGAATCTAGTTGAACATGACTTAAGATTAATTACTCTTTGATATTATATCTTGTCTAAGGTATGTGTACTAACCTTCGTTTTGTAGCGCATTTGAGGTACAACTTCTCATCCCTTCTCTAGTTTAATTCATTTCTTTGATTTTGAATTGATTTTCAACTCCATGTGCGACACCTTAGACTAAGTCTTACCTTATGTGTTTATATGTGATAGAGACCTTTTTTTAGGATTTCTATTCTCGCATGCATTGCACGTTTAATATTCGCAACTGGATCCCGGGTATGTTTTCTAGTTCTCTATTGCATATCATGTTGCTTGCTACTTGAATTACGTGGCTTATGAATGATATTTTGCCGTTAGCAATTTTACACCATTTCCAACATGCTTGTGTTATGTATACCTATATATGTATTAATTGAGGGCATGCTTAGATTATTAATTTGATTAAAAAGGATGTTGAGTAGAGGCCTATCGCGAGATAGGATGAAAGGGGGTGTTTTAGTCCGTCGGGCTCCTTCCCCTTTCACTCCATAATCCCCGGACCCAGTTTATCTTTGGTTTCGCAAAAGATCAGTTTGCTTTAAAATGGTTTCTTAATTTTCCTTTTTAAAAATTAAGTGGCGACTCATTTGTTTTAGAAATTGAAATTTGAAAAAATGTTTTAAAAACATTTTAAAAGTGGGCCCAAATGCCGGCATATCCACACATATCCATTTGATTACCCCATGTGTATTCTGCTGTAGCATTTTTTATTTTATCGATGAAACTTTCAAGCTAAATTTAACTCGAGAATAGTTATAACCTTAAAGTTCAACAGAGTTTCAAGTATTCATGTGACAAATATGTGAACCAATGTTTAGTTATATTAAGCTCGTAATGCAAAATAAATCATCGCAAGGATAAACAGATCATGTGTTAATCAGTCAATATAAGCTACTTGGCACTTGATGGTATGTTTATTCCATCTTTTTATATCTTCTTCTTTATGTAGATGCATTGGCAGTATCTCATTGTTTGGTCATAGTTTATTAACTTGTGCTTTTATGTTTACTCCATCTTTCTATTTCTTGCAGATTGTTCCTATTCCATCATCCAGAGCATTTGTGGTTCAAGATGTTTTTAATTTAGTTGCTAAAAAGTTGGGGTTCAAATTTCTGGTGATAAAAAGATGCTCAATTCTCCTGGTAATTAATGCTTGTGTTTTTTATCCATTGACTTTTTTTAGATGCATTTTCAAGAGAACTGTGTTGATTTACAAAATTATGTATCAGTTTTGCCCAATTTAAAATTGATATAGTGCTAATTATTTAAACAGATCAGGAGATTAGACCCACAGCATGTTGTTCTTCAGTTCTGTTTTCCCTCTTTCCTTTATTCTATTATTCTTAGACAACGAGATCTTGATGGAAGGAAGTTGAATCTCTTCCCTGTTTTAGTTCAGAGTTGGTCTTCATCAATTTCATGACTAAATCTGTTTCAGTGTACTTCTTGAACTTTCTTAGATCAGCATTGCCCTGTTTAAAATTGAGGATGGTAAAGATATGCAAACAAATCTGGAGATGGGTCCCGTAGTGTGTCTGCCTTCAATTGTTCTGTTTCCCTCTTTCTTTTATCTTTTCTTTTCCCTATTTGAGTTCAGAGTTGTTCTTCATAAATTTCTTGACGAATATGTTTTAGCACACTTCTTGATGCTTTTATGGAACAATTGTTTTCATCTCAACCGGCTCAACAAAAAATGGTTTGTTTACCAAGATATTCTTCTTTGCAGATGATAATAATTCTGGAGGGAGAAAATTATCAAGGGTTTAGTTTGATAAAAATTACAGTTTTTTCTATGTGGAACTTGCTGGGGGTACAATACTATCACATTCTGTCAAGGAAGATGAGAAATTCCCAGTCCAATTTGGCTATGACATTAGAAACCAGTCAGCTTCCAAGCAATTTGATTAAGTATTTTTGCTTTGATCAGTTGTTTTGATGACATCTGTGGTTTCTAGTGAAAATGACTAGGCTACTTAGTTTCATAATGAAAAAGACTGGGCTTAATTAGTTTCATAATGAAAAAGACTGGGCTTAATTAGTTTCTATTTATGGTTTGGTATAAGTTAATCACCACTTAATTTGCTGTTGGAATAAAAGCGGTCCACATACAAATTAACTTTCTCCATGTTATTAATGTTTCTGATATTCTACTTTGGTGTTTATTTTATAAGATGTACCATATGCTTAAACAGTTGACAAGTTTAGGTATGTAGAGCTTGGTTATAGACTAACTACTGGTGATCTGTTTTACATTCTTTTGTTTTTGTTTTTGACAAGAAAGGCATTACTGATTAGCCTAAGTGTCCTTTGGAAGTTCTCTCTTTAAACTAGACATGATGTATTTCATGGGACATGGCAGGTTCTGGCAGGCTTGCTGAACATGGCTGATAGGGCTGATTGGAGGAATTGTAAGCTCAGCAAAGAAGAGGAATTAAAAATGGTAGAAAGTTTCAAGAGTCAATTTGATGAATATGAATCAAACCAATGATTTTCAAGATAGAAGGTATGTAAGCTAAAAACATAGACTTGTGTTTTTATTATTATGCTCTCCCTTTAGAACATTGTTCACTTGTACATTGATATAGCTCTAAATGCCACTTGTTATATGCTATTATTTTTAGTGAGTTGGCAAGATATATTCAATAGTCCCATTGAATGGCTTAACTCAAGTTATATGCTATAATGATTCCTTATAAAGAACTTTGTTTGTATTCATTTTTGTTGTGATATCAACAATGGTTGATGGTGGACTTAGGAATAACCTTCAATTTTTTTTCAAAAGTAGATGAATATGACCTTCACGTTTTATAAAGGTCTTATGGTTGTATCATGTTGAATTGCTTCAAACAACTAGGGTGTTAGTTTTGCGTACTAGCATGGCTGGCCCAACGGGGGGGCAAAAGGGGCAATCGCCCCGGGCCACCAAAGTTCCAAAAATGTTGAGGGCCTTTATGAAATTTTCATAATTATATTTTATCTTGAGATTTTTTAGCATTTTACATTTAAGCCTCCCCATGGCCCAATTTAGTGCCATCAACTACATATATTTTGATATAGATGTATATAAACTAAAAAACAAAGGCCCCTAGAATTTTGAAAATTACACGTTTAGTGTAAGAATTTTTTGAGTTTTAGAAATAGGCCCCTTTAGAATTTTGAAAGACACCACACAATGTTTAAGTTTCACAAACATACTCATATTATAAGTAGACCCCAAAAAAATCGTTAATATCTAAGAGCCATAATTTAAATCCAAAGCTAGGATTCTTTTTGGTCATTCAATGCAGACCCTATTGGCTATTTGGTCTTGTCAACAAAAAGGCAACAATCTTTTTGCAAGCTCAAATATTAGGTACAATGCAAACACTTGATAGTGCAATTTCAATAGAGATCACCAATGGTTAGTGTCTTGAGTTCAAGAGGCAAGCAACGATCAAAGAAAATATTTTACAGCCAGACATGAGCTTAGGCTAATCCATTAAATAGCAAAGTTTTGATTGATTTGCGGCTTCTGAAATGAGAATAACATTCTTTGATTACAAAGCTTGCTAATTTTTTATTTAGCTTGACAAAAAATCTAAGTTTCTTCTCTTGGTGTTTGAATATCATAGATTCATAGTACATATGCTTTGGCAGAATGCCACATTAGTCCTAAGGAAAAAAGAAGAGAAAGTCATATATATACTTAGTACTTCTCAAGAAGGCCTATGAACATTAGTCCTAAGAATAGTACATTATGTTGAGGACTTGCTCATCGCTCACATTAACAGAATGGATACCTTGGCGCGAGGCCTACGAAATGTTGCCAAGCTTTCCCAAACTCTTTCACCTTTTTATTTTTTAAATTTTAGATTTTTTGTGATTATGCTAATGCAACTAAGCTAAATGGTTTTTCTTGAATTGAACAAAGGATGGTTCTTTGGCTAAGCTGGTCCGCAAGCAATATCAGAGTTTTGACACAGAATCTGGGGCACGGATAGAGGTAAAGTCTTCCAGTAACTTTTTCTCACCATTCAATGATACAAACGTGTCATTTTTTATCCAATACGTAATCTACAATTTATGAAACCTCTAACAGGCTGGCAAGGTTGATTTTGAAACACTTGAGAAGAAGGCCATAGAATGAGGAGAACCCAAAGTTCCTTCTGCGAAACAGGTAAAATTCAAAATGCTAACTTGAAAATATCATGGACTATTCTAGATCTAACAATTAGGATAATTAAATTAAATTAACCATGAATACTATAAATGTGATACTAGGTGCACATTATTTTAGTAATTGTTGCTAGTGGTGCATTGGTGTGAATTTTTTTTCTACACTTTCCAATATTCAGCTTGTCTCAAGTAATTGACACGAGGATTGTGTGACTTGTACTTGAAATAAACACTTTGGCACTTACCTGTACTTGAAATAAACACTTTTGCACTTACATGTACTTAAAATAAACACTTTTGCACTCACCCTTTGATCTTAAGGGTTCAACTCCCATCTATCCCATGAAAGGACATTTGCACTATTTTTTTATTTTTATTTTCCCATCTAGTGTAATAATTTCTAAAAGAGTCAAATGCAGTTTGTCATTTATCAGAGAACAAGTGTCCCCCGAAAGTACAGTAGCCAGTGTTGCTCCTTCTAATATGGGTTGTTGGCGATAGACTGGGTACAAACCTAATCTTTAGCATTGTTTTTTTGCACAATGTGGCCCTAGCTCTCTGAATCATTATTCCTGCACTGGGTAGAATTTTGAATTGCACTGTGCAAATGACCTCTAGCATTTTCCCCTTGAGCCAGTTAGATCATGTCTTATTCTTTTACTTGAACAGTCGTTTGCCCCTAACATACTCCTTTGTTGACCAAATAATATGTTGTCAAGAAACTAATTCGGATTAGATTTTATAAAACATTTATAAAACTTCTTTTTATAAATCTATATTCCAGGATTGAATTTGCACTATTGTTTGATGTTATTTTGAGTGTCTAAGCTTAATGATTATAACAAACATTTGGCTTGTCTAAGCACTAAAACATACGACATTTGTAGCTTCTACATTATTTTCCTTGTTAATTTATGAAGTATAGTGTAATAAGTTCAATAGCTAGATATTTTTCATCTATGAAGTCATGTTTCGAAGTCGGTAAGTGTCATTCACAGTTTATTCTACTGGCTCTCCTAAGTCCTAACTTCTGCTTCACTTTTTTTTTATCAGTATTTGCTGGCACTTGTAGCCAAGACATGCTCTGTATGGTTCATGGATCATGTGAGGGAAAAGAAAAGCAAGGCCGACTAAACTGAGAACCAAGGCCGAGAAGGTTGTAGAGAAGAAGTTTGGATCTCTATTAGTCATCCTCACTTGTGTTAAGTAATAAGTATTATTGCAACTTTTTAAAATTGCTCAAGAGTTTTATTTGTTACTTTATGTTTAGATGGATGAACTATTAAAATTTGAGACATGGTTAGATTGAATTTGTTGGTGTAGTGAGATCTTGTTGGTTAGAGATGGATGAACTCTTTGATTGTAATTAATACTATGGATTATTTTGTTGTGTTTGGTATAGATTGAGCTTTTACTTTTGTGTTTGGTGTGGATTATTGTGCTTGTTAATTAGGTGTAAAAAAATAATAATCAATAAAATAAAATTAGAGAGCATTTTGAATATTTTTTTTTATTTGTAATTAAAATTTGTAACGGGAATATCCGTTACAAAATCCGTTACTAATTTTATGCATTTGGTAAATTAGTAACGTATATAACCGTTACTAATTTGTTACAAACCGTTAGTATTTTTTTGAAAAAATAAAAAAAGTTGTATATTTACCCGTTACTAAACTAATTGGTAACGGGTATATCCGTTACAAAAATAATATTACTAACGGGTATATCCGTTACTAATTAGTAAAGGATATATCCGTTACAAAATTCCGTTACAAATTTGCAACGCCATATTTGTAATGGGTTTATCTGTTATAAATAATTTTTGTAACGGATGTCGCGCCCGCCCCGACTTCTTTTTTTGGCAGGTCAAAATGGGGTGTCTACAGCGGATATTCCCGTTACAATTCGGGCCATATGGTGTAGTGATAGGAATTGGAGAAGAAAAATAGGACAAGAAAGAGGAGAACAAAAGAAAGGATAAAGTGTAATAAAAAGAGCAGAAGCTTGGGATATATGCCATTACATTTGCTCAAGTAATAAGAAGTTCTATGTTAGTCACTCATTATTTGTTAATACTTTGTGTTACACAAACTTTGAAAATATTCAACCCTAAGGCTCTGAGGGGCTCTTTAGATTTTGGTGAGGATCGTTTTTCTCTATTTGACATGTTGCTTAGTTTTAGCACTATGTCACAATGTTTTGTTATCAGCTAATTCTCCTCTACCACATACTTGTGGGTGGATGTTTTTCAGGTTTGTTATATGAAATGCTCCGATCATCTAAGACATCAGATTCAAAATCAACATGGAAGGTATGTTTTGTTGTAATACAATAAACTTCTTTTTGCAATTTCGTTTTCCCTCCCAGCAGGGGAACAAGCTACGCCTATCCATGACCTTACCGTATTTTTTCCTCAAACTCTCACTTACTTTCCATTATCTTGCAGTCAATTTTAACAACAATTTTTGCCGTGTGGCAATATTTGACTCTTTTACTCTTTTGGTGACACCAAAACTCTCCATATATCAAAATGACTAAACGAATTTCTGCAGGTACTCATCATGGATAAAGTGACTGTGAAAGTCATGTCTTGCTCATGCAAAATGGCAGATATCACAGATGAAGGAGTTTCACGTAAGCATCTGAAGACAATCATTTTGAATTGAACTGTACTGTGTAGATGAATGCATATATTCCCCCTGCAAGATCCTAATCTATACTTCGGTGATCCTGATCAAGATTCTTCTAAATCTCTTCCTTTTTTTGTGGTGGCTGTGATATTAAAAGACAATCGATACATTCAACTTAGTTGTTCCTGTTTTCCAGTTTCAGTCATAGAGAAGTCTTTTTACATATGTTTGAAATGTAACTTGTTTCCAGTCTCTTTCAATTGATGTTTCTAATCACAACTTATTGCATTTTCAATGTATTTTCACATATTTTTAAAATGTAACATGTTTCCAGTCTCTTTCAATTGATGTTTCAAAACACAACTTATTAGAATCACAATTTTCTTGCAGTGGTGGAAGACCTTTTCAGGAGAAGGCAGCCTTTGCCATCTATGGACGCGATATATTTCATCCAACCTTCGAAAGAGAAGTACACCTATCTATTAATTGTTTGTTCTTCAATGTTCATATATCAGCTCTGTCCATAGAGAGAGTGTATTGTCACGCCTCGGAGTAGCAGAAATTAGGAGAAAGTTAAAATTTTCCTTTTTGGGTCTGTAAGCTATGACTAGTTACATTAACTAATTGTCCACAACACACTAGATAACAAAAGAATGACTTAAGCGGAAGCATAAACTAAATATATACATTAAAAGATTACTAACTATTACATTAGAGTTTGTGTTTTCAAAAAGTAAAATAACAAAGGAGATTAAGGCGTTGGACGCCGTTTACATCTTTACATGTAAGGACAAAAGAAAGTGTAAGGTCGTTAAGGGAAGGCGTGTGACGCCAATATACAACTTAGTATAACTGGACAAAAATCTATAAATGACAACTAAGTCTTCTTCCTTGAAGTCGCGCCTCTAACTGGCGTAGCCGTAACCTTCATCGTTGTAGGCTTCCCCTTTGAAGGCTTCCTCTTCATAGGCTCCTTCTGAATAGTGCTCCTCCAGGTAGTCATATCCTGTGAAGCCTAGACGTGGGAATGTCCAGGGCGTAGTATGCCGTTAGCTTTAATAAAAGCTAAGTGAGCGTCCTAACCGAACACTCCTACTAAAATACGTATCCGAAAGTACATAGTGAATAGTTATGACTGTCGAATGAATTATAATGAGACCGTGCGTGAACTATGCATCATCGATATATTCGACTTCACTTGACTTAGCATCCGACTCACTTGACCTTGTTACATTACCAGTGTAACGCCGTTGGCTTAGAGTGACTCGCCCAGTGGGTTGAGCTATGGTTACTTTACTATCGTTGTTTGCCTCTCCGTGGCCAAAGTAGTAATCTCGCTTTACAAGCTAACCAAGTACTCTAGGTCCCCGGGACCTTGCCTTATGAATATCGTCGCCAATTTGCGAAACGGTTACTTTACTATCGTTGGTCGTCGCGACCGCAGCAGTAATCTCGCCTTACAGGCTAACCGTGTTTATTCATTTCTCGATTTGTTCTTATCAACATGGTTATTTTGTTATCGTGTTTGCCTCTCCGTGGCCATAGTAGCAATTATTGCCGACATGCGATCCTGTAATTCCATTTGATAGTACCGACTCACTACATATCAACTTTCGGACCTCCGCGGTCGACTACACATATTCCCAAATGCATATGGACTTGGTCTCCGCGACCGTTCGACTCTGTACACGAGCACCTCGACTTGACGTTATGACACCGACTTCTACGTGAGGTGTTTCATGTGATATGCAAGGTACAAGTTAATTGAACAGATATTATTCTTGAAATATAGTATGAGTCTTACGCTCGTAGTACTACACGTTAAGACATGAGGTTAATCGAACTGATAATAAACAACAACAACAACAACAACAACAACAACAACAACAATAATAATAATAATAATAATAATAATAATAACGGAAAATAATATGTTCGGGGGACAGTATATTAACATAAGGCTAAACTTGGAATAAATAAAAATATTAATAATATTAATGGAATAATAATACGGACATTACTATGTTCGGGGGACAACATATTAAAGCAAAAGATTTAATCAGAATAAATAATAATAATAGTAGAGACAATATAACACGGACATTAGTTTGGTATAATATATTAACATGAAGTTTATCCGGAATAAATAATGGTAATAATACTACTAATAATAATATTATTATTAACGGAACAATAATATGGACATTAATCTACAGGGTATATATGTTAAACATGAGATTAACTGGACTATAATAACAATAAGCAATAATAATAATAATAATAATAATAATAATAATAATAATAATAATAATAATAACAACAACAACAACAACAACGACAACAATCATAATACGGACCTGAGTTAGGGATACCACATGTTAAAATGTGAGGTTTAACGGCTAATTAATACGATAGTTCTAATAATAAATAATAGTAGTAATAATAACAATGATAATAGAAATTATAATATATATGGACCCAGATTAGGGACACCACATGTTAAGCATAATTTTTTTCTAAGAATAATAATAAACGGAAAATAGCACGGGCATTATAACTAGTATACCAAGTGAACTAGGAACTCACCGTAGGGTCGGAGTCGCAGTGTAGCTTGGGGGCTAAGTTTTTCTCTCGGCCAACTCTCTTTTCTCCACTCTCTATTTTCACTCTTTTCTTTGTTGTAAAGGATGAGAGATTGGGAGGTAGTTTGTCACAGCCCGGTCCCACAATAGCGGAACCGGAGCCCGTGGCACGCCACCGAGGCTAAACCAATTCATTAACGTTCCCAAAAATTAGTTTGAAGAACACACGCAGCGGAATAAAACAAGACATTTTGAAAACCATCCGTCCAGTCGACTGATCCTCAGACCCAGTCGACTGATCCTGGTCCAGCAGAAAGTTAGGTTTTAAAACACCATCCAGTCGACTGCTTTCTACACCCAGTCGACTGGTGCTTCAAATTTTCAGTCGACTGATAAAGTCCGGTCGACTGAAGTTTGGCCTGAACAAAATATTTGAATTGAAAACATGATTCAGTCGACTGTGTCGAGGACCCAGTCGACTGATTTCCTGCGAAACAATGCAGTGAGTTGCTGAAAACAAAGGCCCCAGTCGACTGTTTTCTCAACCAGTCGACTGATTTATGGCAGCTTCTCATTCTGCAGAGTTTTCTAAGTTTAAAAGCTTTTGAATTCGAACGGCGATCAAACACACACTTCCAAAAGTACTCCAAGGCAATCCTAACTGTATTAAAGCATTACCAAACATAATTACAACATGTTATAGTCTAATAGAACGTTCTAGATCCATTCTATCATACCAAGTTAAACATGGGTTGAAACAACCAAATTCTTATTACAACATTTCTAGGATCCCAAAACTACAAGATTAACATTTCAAGCTTCCTCACAAGCGAACTCCCAACCCACGTACTCACTTCTGCGATTCCTCGCCAGCATTTATTGTCATGCCCCGAAACGGCAAAAATAGAGAAAAATAAATTTCCTTTTTGGGTCCAAAGGCAGCGACGGGTGAAGTCACATGATTGTCCACACCACGCAGTACTAAGCAATAAGAAGTAATAGTGTAACAACAATGAAGTCTAGGTTCTGATCACAACGTAACATAAAGTCAACAGAAGTTACTAACTATTACATATCAGAGTCTCGAATCAAATATAAGGCAGCGGAAGTACAAATGCCAAAGCAACATATGCCTGACTACAAAAGTTCAAAAAGGTTAACGACAACTAGCTACAATTCTAGTCTAGTCTTCAGTTGGCATAAAGGTAGTCCTCGGCGTAGTAGTCTTCTTCGGTCTGACCTCCGTCGGGGAAATCCTCCACAGGGACTCCGTCACCGGCATAGTGGTCCTCTCCTGCAGGCCCTTCACCTGTATAGTCATAACCAGGGTGCGCTGGAACGTAGAAATGTCCAGCGGCATAAACGCCGTCAGCTTAATGAAAGCCGAGTGAGTTAGATACTAACAGGGTATCAACTATTGAAGTTATTACAAGTTATAAGCCGTAACCAAATTAGAATTCTGTAAGGGTAACTTCTTTACATCAAACCGATCATCCGATTACTAACGTCTTACTCATTTAAGACCGATAATACGTCTAGATAGGGGAACAGACTCGACAGTAGTTCAACTCTATAACACACCATTGCTCATCCACCGCTTTTAAGAACATATGAACAGTTCACCGCATGTCATGGATACCACGTTAGTCCATCCCCCGCTTTTAAGAACATATGCATAGTTAACCGCATGTCAGGGATATAACGCTTTAAACAACAGTACATCATTCTATGCCACGACTTAGCGACGTCTACCAGTGATCACGGTCCACCGCATGTCATAGACACCTTCGTCTGTCTACCGCTTTTAAGAACATATGATTAGATCATCTGGCTATCTTAAGGCAAATGGTCCGGTTCACCGCAAGTCATAGACACCTTCGTCTGTCTACCGCTTTTAAGAACATATGATCGACCAAAGCCCGCCCACGCAAGGTTCCCGAATCTTAGCAAACCTACTTAAGTTCAACTCTATTACCGATACATGACAATCCCAATGTGGCCCGACTACTCTGAATGAAACGAACGTTAACTCCAAAGGATTCGCAACTATTCCGTTATCTAACATTATAAACATTATTTGATAGTCTTGTTATTACTACGATCCTACGCTGCATTAACTCGTTATCATGTCTGTATTACAATAATAAAGCATGCTGGGAAATACTGAACAGTAAATAAACAACTAAACAGTTATTACATTATCTAAACAAGTAAAACAGTAAACTGTAACTGCCAATCGATTGGTATAAATTTCAATCGATTGGTATAAAAGTGGCATCAATCGATTGGAAGAAGGTTCAATCGATTGGTATAAAAGTAGTGTCAATCGATTGATCAAAGATTCAATCGATTGGATCACAATCCATGTCAATCGATTGCATAAAGTGTCAATCGATTGGAACATGAAAGATGTCAATCGATTGATAAAGTGTCAATCGATTGACACTTCGTCTTCTTCATAGAAAAGACTGCCCAGCAACATATAAACGGGAATACATGGTTTCTCTTCTATTTCTTCATTCAAACATGTCATAACATCAATGTAAGGCTACCAAGTGAGTTTAGAACTCACCTTAGACGTTAAGGGCGTGTTTGGTTGTGTTTTGAAGCTTGAGCTTCAATGGTGGCTCCTCTCTCTCTCCTCTGCTCTGTCTTCTTCTTTCTTCTTCTCTTCTTTCTTCTTCTCCTTTCTTCTCTGATCTTCTTCTCTTCTTCTCTTTTTCTCTCACTCCATCTGTGTGTGTGTGTATGAATAGGTGTATATATGTGAGTATATATATATATATGAGTGTTTATATATATATAAACACACACAAACTCTCCCTCTCACTCTCTCTGATTTCTGTAAACAGAAATACGCCCAAAATGGGCTGGTATATATAGAGAGGGAGTGTTCACGTGGCCTCTCCCCAGCCAGAGCAAAAGAATCTGCCCAGCTGCCTCCAATCGATTGGCATAAGTGTCAATCGATTGATACAATCAATCGATTGGTATAAAAGTCAATCGATTGGTATAAGCAATCGATTGGTATACTTGCCAATCGATTGGTATCCAAAATATACCAAGGGTAAGGCCAAGCTCATACAAGTTGTCACAGCCCGGTCCCACCATAGCGGAACCGGAGCCCGTGGCACGCCACCGAGGCTCTTCCTACTCATTTCAAGGTTGTAGCAGCGGAAAAATAAACTTTAAATATAACAAATAGTAGTCGCTCTTTTGAAACAATATACCCGAAGTTGTTAAAATTCATATAAATTTGAAAACGTAATTATATTTTGAAACGAATGAATTTATATTCAAAGGGGTCCCAAAGGTGCCCTAACAACCAATCAAAACATTTAAATAAGTTGCGAAAGGGGTATAAAAAGTTTTCATGCAGGGGTCATTTCGACCGGTCGAGATGCCCCTTTCGACCGGTCGGATGACCCTCGGCAATAATCCTTCACAACAGAGGGTACTTCGACCGGTCGAGCTGTCCCTTTCGACCGGTCGAATGACCCTCTGACAGAAATCCTCTTGCACTAGGAAATTGCCTAAGGTCAAACGACCCTTGCGACCGCAAACTCTCTAACATTAATTCAAGACATAAAGTCGACAAGTAAAACATTTCAAACCGTGAACTCTAGGTTCATGTACATGATAACTTAAACAACCCAAACCATGCTTTCAAAGTCAAAACAAAACGTAGTAATTCCTTACAGGATTTGGAACTAAAATAAAACGTTTACAAGACGACTCTCCATTCTATTACAAGTCCCTTAACAACTCAAATGAAATAGACTATCCGATTACAAAATCACGAGATTAAAGCATTGAGTTGCCTTCTAAGCGAACTCCCAAAATCCACGTGCTCATATCTTCGATTCCTCGCCAGCATTAACACCTGAAATGGTTATTTGAATAACCACAGATATTCGATTTGTTTAAGCTAATGCTTAGTGAATAAATCAACATATGTACATGAATGATAAACATGTCCGCATTCACATCTCTACATTTCATACTAGTCGCCAGAGACTCACGTGCCCGTCCATACTCCCAATCCGCGACTCCTCGCCAATAAGTCCACGCGAAAGGGTAAGACCCACGATTCTTTTCTTCAATCGTGCGACCTTAATGCCTATATCGGCTCCACAAAATGGCACGGTGACCACGTGCTCCTTCTGACCCAAATAAGCAACTTAACATGCTCAAATACATATCACCATGCTCGCGGTAACCAAAACATTTCATCGTGCTATTGGGCCTACTTATCAATATAAATGCCCAATATGAACTACACAAGATAACTCTAAGTATTAACACATGCGATTCAAATATAACATGAATACATATCAAGAAACCATTCCAAAAATATAGTTGAATCACTAACCTCCGATTAACGATCCTATAATTCAATTTGAAGAAAACCCGTGTACAAAGAACGTGTAGAAGTCCGTCTAGTACAATTCCTATGAAACAAAATTCCATTTACCAACTTTTATGAAAAATTCTAGAAAACAACTTTTCGAAAAACTTGGCCAAACAAGTCCTAACATATATCAAAACGAAGCTCTTACCTCGAGGAGATCGAATATGAAATCTAGGAGAAAACAAACTGACGGAAAGTCGTCGTTTGGCGTCGCAAAGCTCTAAGCTCCCAAAATCTCCCTATGGCCTCCTTTCTTGAACTTAGGTTAAGACTTATGAAGAATATCTCAACCATCTCTATCTATATATAGGCAAAACTCTCGGGAATTACGTTTACCTCCCCACGAGTTTCCGAACTCCTAATTAGTCTCTGAAACTTTCTATACAACTTATTCATAGCTTTACGAGTGAAACTTCAAAATTATAAAAGTTTCCGACTAAGTTTCGTTTGGTCGCTAAAACGCAAATTTCTACATGACGTTTCCGATGTTGCTAATTAGCCTACCAAATTAATAGCGTGTTCATTCGTTCTCACCAGGATACTGAAACTAACAGTAGATATAAATTCTAAAACAGAAAATAATACAGATATTGAAATACATAGGTAAACATTTATTCCCAGATAAACATTTAAAGTATTCCACAGTGACCGTCTCATACTCGAAGAGACTTCACAAACAATAAATCCTCAATTACCACAGTTTCAAAGGGTTCTCTAATACAGACACCCAAATCAACTCGTGAGTCAAAACTCACTCAACCATGTGTCATAGGACACGCCACATCACATTATCATGCGTGACAATATGGTACAAATGCAATAACACAAATGTGGGTGTTATAATACTCTCCTCCTTAAAAGAAGTTTGTCCCCAAACTTATACCTCATGTCTCGAAAAGGTGCGGATACTGAGTACGCATCTCATCTTCTATCTCCCACGTCATCTCTTCCGTATTTTGGCTATGCCATAACACTTTCACTTTCGATATTACTTTATTTCGTAGGACTTGATCCTTCCTGTCTAAGATTTCTACCGGATATGCGACATACGTTAAATCACTCTGAATCTCATTCGATGTCGGAGTCATTACTTGATCTCTATCTTCCACTAATTGTTTACGTAACAATGATACATGAAACACGTTATGAACTTGAGCATACTCGCTCGGTAAGTTCAAACGATAAGCTACGGGTCCAACCTTTCCAATGATTTCAAAAGGTCCTACATACCTCGGGTTGAGCTTCCCGTATCTACCAAATCTGGTTATTCCCTTTGAAGGCGACACCTTCAAATACACCAAGTTTCCCACGTCAAATTCCAACGGTCGTCTACGCTTATCGGCATAACTCTTATACCTACTCTGAGCTGTCAGTAACCGTTGTCTAATTACCTTTATCTTATCCGTCGTCTCTTGTACAATTTTCGGCCCTTCAATCTTTCTTTCTCCGACTTCTGTCCAACTAATCGGTGAACGACATACACGACCATATAAAGCTTCATAAGGAGCCATCCCAATACTTGACTGAAAACTGTTGTTATATGCGAACTTAATCAATGGCAAATGGTCTTCCCAATCACCCTGAAAATCAAGTACACATAGCCTAAGCATGTCTTCCAAAATCTGGATTACTCTCTCTGATTGACCATCGGTCTGAGGATGAAAAGCTGTACTAAAGTGTAATTTGGTACCCATTGCTTCTTGTAAGGCTCTCCAAAACTTCGATGTAAAACTACTATCCCTATCAGAAATGATAGAAACTGGGATACCATGTAGTCTCACAATCTCGCGAATATACAACTTAGCTAACGTCATTGGCTTAGTTGTTCGAAGCGGTAGGAAGTGTGACGTCTTCGTCAAACGATCAACAATCACCCAAATAATAGTGTTCGATCTCTTCGACCTCGGAAACCCACTAACAAAATCCATTGTTATGTGCTCCCATTTCCACTCAGCTATCGGTAACGGTTGTAACAATCCCGAGGGTACTTGGCGTTCGGCCTTTACTTGTTGACAACTAGTACAATGTGAAACATATCGTGCTATTTCCCTCTTCATTCCCGGCCACCAATAAACATGTCTCAAATCTCTATACATCTTGGTGCTTCCCGGATGAACGGTATACTTCGTGTTGTGTGCTTCCTCTAGGATATTTTGCTTCAACTCTTTCTCACTAGGTACACAAATTCTACCCCTCAATCTCAACACATTGTTCTCAAAAGTGAATCCCGGTTGTTTGCCCATTGGAATCTCATCACAAATCTTCTTCAAAGCCACGTCTTGAAGTTGTTTCTCCGTGATCTCGTGAATCAAGAGTGGTTGTGCCACAATCGTCGACATCAATCCACCTTCAATCCTCGGAATCACCTCAAGCTCCATATTCTCCACATCTCGTATCAATTCCTTCTGAGAAGTCAAATCTGATGCGGTATTGGTTGGTATCTTACGACTAAGAGCATCGGCGACGACATTCGCTTTGCCCGGATGATACTGAATTGACAAGTCATAGTCCTTCATCAACTCTAACCATCTCCTTTGCCTCATATTCAAATCTCGTTGTGTAAACAAGTACTTCAAACTCTTGTGATCCGTATAGATCTCACATTTCTCCCCGTATAGGTAATGACGCCAAATCTTCAATGCAAAAATCACGGCGGCCAATTCTAGATCATGTGTTGGATAATTCTTCTCGTGCGGTCTAAGTTGTCTTGATGCATACGCAATAACTTTATCACCTTGCATAAGAACGCAACCTAAACCTCTATATGAAGCATCACTGTAAATGATAAACCCTTCAGTCCCTGATGGAACGGCTAAAATTGGTGCTTTCACTAGTCGACCTTTCAACTCTTGAAAACTTTCTTCACATTCTGGACTCCAAACAAAAGTAATATCTTTCCTCATTAACTGTGTCATCGGCATTGCTATACGCGAAAAGTCTTTTACAAATCTCCGATAATACCCAGCTAATCCTAGGAAACTTCGGATGTCTGTCACATTCGTTGGTCTCGCCCAATTGGTAACTGCTTCTATCTTCTGAGGGTCTACAGAAATTCCCTTCGCCGACACTATATGTCCAAGGAAAGCTATCTCGGTCAACCAAAACTCACACTTCTTCAATTTGCCGAATAATCTCTTTTCACGCAATCATTGTAAGGCTAATCGCAAATGATGCTCGTGATCTTCAACGCTTTTGGAGTAGATTAGGATGTCATCTATGAACACGATAACGAACTCATCTAAATAATCTTTGAAGACACGGTTCATTAAGTCCATGAAATCAGCTGGTGCATTAGTCACTCCAAATGGCATAACCAAAAATTCAAAGTGACCATATCGAGTCCTGAAAGCTGTTTTCTCAACATCTTCCTCTTTGACTTTCAACTGATGGTAACCGGATCTCAAGTCGATCTTCGAAAATACCTGAGCCCCTTGTAACTGATCAAACAAGTCATCTATTCGCGGCAACGGATACTTGTTCTTGACGGTCAACTTATTTAACTCTCGGTAGTCGATGCACATGCGCATTGTTCCATCTTTCTTCTTCACAAACAAGACTGGAGCTCCCCACGGCGAAACACTCGGTCGGATAAAACCCTTCTCCAACAGTTCTTCTAACTGAACTTTCAATTCTTTCAACTCTATCGGTGCCATTCGGTACGGTGCTTTGGATACCGGTTGTGACCCTGGTACTACTTCTATCGTGAACTCAAGCTCTCTTTCAATCAATACGTCGGGTAACTCATCGGGAAAAACATCTGGAAATTCTCGAACTACTGAAATGTCTTCTATTAGTGGTCCAAGAACTCGCGTGTCGACAATTGAACATAAGAAACCCGAACAACCCTTCTTCAACATCTTACTTGCTTGAATCGCCGATATCAAGTACGGCGGTACGATCACTCCCTTACCCTGAAAAGTAAACTCTTCTCGTCCTGACGGATAGAAACTAACCCGTTTCCGTTCACAATCGATTTTGGCTTGATTAACCGACAACCAATCCATACCCAAGATAACATCAAAGTAATTCACCGTCAACGGAATCAAATCAACGCTTAAAACTTTATCACCTATCTTGATCTCACATGACTTGAATATCGAAGAAGTAACTAGTGGTTCACTACTAGGCAATGATACACACAAGTCATATCCTAACGGTTCTGACTTAACAGTTAGATGCTTAACAAAATCACGTGATACAAATGAATGTGTCGAGCCAGAATCCATAAGTATACGTGCAGGATACGAACAAATAGGAAGAATACCTGACACGACGGTATCATCCTTATTCCCCGGCCTAAGCTGGAAGTATCGTCCTTGTTGTTGCGCGACTCCTTTCCCTTTGTCCACTCGAGGTTCTACCCTTGATCCGCTTGGCACACTCGATGCCCCAGTACTCATTCCCGGTTGTCTCTTACTCGGACAGTTCTTTGCTATGTGTCCCGGTTGTCCACACTCAAAACATTTCCCTCTCGTTTCTGGATTATAGCCCTTGGCGTTCGAGGTTGTGTTTGATGTAGTCAAATTCGCGTTCAAAGGACAATTCCTAGACACGTGCCCCAATTGTTTACAATAAAAGCAAGTGATCAATTGATGGCAGGTTCCTCTGTGTCGCACGTTACATGTTGGGCACAACGGTCTCGAATCTCCAACAAACACACTTCCTCCTTGACTACCCATATTCGATCCTGAACCTTGCGCAAATGGTTTCTTCGCATTCCCTTGACTCTTACCCCTATTGTCATTGAGTCTCTTTCCTTGTTGCCCTTGTCGATATCTGTCGGCACTTTTCTCAGCAATACGAGCGGCTTCCTCGACTAGAGAAATGGTCGGGTGTTGCAACATGTCCACAAGGCCACGGATATTCTCTCTAAGCCCTTCCTCAAACTTACGAGCTTTATCCCTATCAGTCGGAACGGTAGTTTTCCCAAATCGTAACAAGGCATTGAAACGAGAAACATACTCACCTACGGTCATATCTCCCTGAACCAAACTTGCAAACTCTTGACGTCTCTGAGTATAAGCAGATTGTGGGAAGAAACGTTTGTTGAATTCTTCTTTAAATGCTTCCCACGTGGTCGGCTTCCCTTGTTCAAGTACGTTGTTCCACCAGTCCAAGGCTTCACCCATCAACGTATCGGATGCGCATAAAATTTTCTCCTCATCGGTACATATTACCTGACGGAAATGTCTTTCCGTGTCCATCATCCAATGATCGGCCAAGTCTATGTCAACTTGCCCATGATACAACGTCGGTTTTCGCTTATGAAACTGTTCCATGATCGTGTGTTGAGGTCGCGGTGCCGATGGTGTATTGACATAACGAATTTCCACTTGTGGAGGCTGAACGTTCATCTGTTCTCTTTCACTTACCGCTTATATGAAATTTCCCACCATATTCACTATTTGGTCCATCCGCGAATGCGGTGATAATTCTCTTGGTGGATCAGCCATAACGTTTTAAATATTTCCCCTGTTGAGTTCAATGCATAATGACCATGCATGCTATGCCACAATATAGATATATGTGCACAGTTCATCACAATCAACAAATGCAAATGCATGAAGCATTTCTACAATGATAACAATTATCTTTACAATTACACACTCCACTCGACGTCGCTCAGCATATATAACGTCACTCGTTCCCAAGGCTCTAAACTTAAGCTTTGATACCACTAAATGTCACAGCCCGGTCCCACCATAGCGGAACCGGAGCCCGTGGCACGCCACCGAGGCTCTTCCTACTCATTTCAAGGTTGTAGCAGCGGAAAAATAAACTTTAAATATAACAAATAGTAGTCGCTCTTTTGAAACAATATACCCGAAGTTGTTAAAATTCATATAAATTTGAAAACGTAATTATATTTTGAAACGAATGAATTTATATTCAAAGGGGTCCCAAAGGTGCCCTAACAACCAATCAAAACATTTAAATAAGTTGCGAAAGGGGTATAAAAAGTTTTCATGCAGGGGTCATTTCGACCGGTCGAGATGCCCCTTTCGACCGGTCGGATGACCCTCGGCAATAATCCTTCACAACAGAGGGTACTTCGACCGGTCGAGCTGTCCCTTTCGACCGGTCGAATGACCCTCTGACAGAAATCCTCTTGCACTAGGAAATTGCCTAAGGTCAAACGACCCTTGCGACCGCAAACTCTCTAACATTAATTCAAGACATAAAGTCGACAAGTAAAACATTTCAAACCGTGAACTCTAGGTTCATGTACATGATAACTTAAACAACCCAAACCATGCTTTCAAAGTCAAAACAAAACGTAGTAATTCCTTACAGGATTTGGAACTAAAATAAAACGTTTACAAGACGACTCTCCATTCTATTACAAGTCCCTTAACAACTCAAATGAAATAGACTATCCGATTACAAAATCACGAGATTAAAGCATTGAGTTGCCTTCTAAGCGAACTCCCAAAACCCACGTGCTCATATCTTCGATTCCTCGCCAGCATTAACACCTGAAATGGTTATTTGAATAACCACAGATATTCGATTTGTTTAAGCTAATGCTTAGTGAATAAATCAACATATGTACATGAATGATAAACATGTCCGCATTCACATCTCTACATTTCATACTAGTCGCCGGAGACTCACGTGCCCGTCCATACTCCCAATCCGCGACTCCTCGCCAATAAGTCCACGCGAAAGGGTAAGACCCACGATTCTTTTCTTCAATCGTGCGACCTTAATGCCTATATTGGCTCCACAAAATGGCACGGTGACCACGTGCTCCTTCTGACCCAAATAAGCAACTTAACATGCTCAAATACATATCACCATGCTCGCGGTAACCAAAACATTTCATCGTGCTATTGGGCCTACTTATCAATATAAATGCCCAATATGAACTACACAAGATAACTCTAAGTATTAACACATGCTATTCAAACATAACATGAATACATATCAAGAAACCATTCCAAAAACATAGTTGAATCACTCACCTCCGATTAACGCTCCTATAATTCAATTTGAAGAAAACCCGTGTACAAAGAACGTGTAGAAGTCCGTCTAGTACAATTCCTATGAAACAAAATTCCATTTACCAACTTTTATGAAAAATTCTAGAAAACAACTTTTCGAAAAACTTGGCCAAACAAGTCCTAACATATATCAAAACGAAGCTCTTACCTCGAGGAGCTCGAATATGAAATCTAGGAGAAAACAAACTGACGGAAAGTCGTCGTTTGGCGTCGCAAAGCTCTAAGCTCCCAAAATCTCCCTAGGGCCTCCTTTCTTGAACTTAGGTTAAGACTTATGAAGAATATCTCAACCATCTCTATCTATATATAGGCAAAACTCTCGGGAATTACGTTTACCTCCCCACGAGTTTTCGAACTCCTAATTAGTCTCTGAAACTTTCTATACAACTTATTCATAGCTTTACGAGTGAAACTTCAAAATTATAAAAGTTTCCGACTAAGTTTCGTTTGGTCGCTAAAACGCGAATTTCTACATGACGTTTCCGATGTTGCTAATTAGCCTACCAAATTAATAGCGTGTTCATTCGTTCTCACCAGGATACTGAAACTAACAGTAGATATAAATTCTAAAACAGAAAATAATACAGATATTGAAATACACAGGTAAACATTTATTTCCAGATAAACATTTAAAGTATTCCACAGTGACCGTCTCATACTCGAAGAGACTTCACAAACAATAAATCCTCAATTACCACAGTTTCAAAGGGTTCTCTAATACAGACACCCAAATCAACTCGTGAGTCAAAACTCACTCAACCATGTGTCATAGGACACGCCACATCACATTATCATGCGTGACAATATGGTACAAATGCAATAACACAAATGTGGGTGTTATACAAGTATTAAAAGAAACATACAAGGTCTAGTTATATAATATATTACAAAAATACAGGGTATTACATCATCCACCACTCATAAAAGATTTCGTCCCCGAAATCCGAAATAAACTGGGTTAAAACAAAAATGGAAACTTCTCTCGCATCTCCGACTCCAATTCCCATGAAGCTTCTCCTTCGTCGTGGTGCTTCCATTGAACCTTCACTAGCGGAATCTCCTTGTTTCTGAGCTTCTTCACTCCTCGGTCTGGAATACGCACTGGTCCTTCGTTGTATGTCACGTTCTCGTTCACCTCGATATCTTCAAAACTGATCTCGTGCGCTGGGTTGTGGGCACATGTCCTCAACATGCTGATGTGGAAAACGTTGTGCACTCCTGACATCTTTGGCGGCAACGCAAGTCGATAAGCAACCTTCCCAACACGTTCTAGGATCTCGAACGGTCCTATGAATCGCGGCGATAGCTTGCCTCTTTTCTGTCCGAATCTGACGATACCTCGAACTGGCGAGACTTTAAGTAGTACATGATCTCCAACTGCAAACTCTAGATCTTTCCGTCGCTTGTCGGCATAGCTCTTGTGTCTGGATTGCGCTGTCTTCATCTTCTCTCGTACAATCTGGATTTTCTCGTTGGTTTCTCGAATCATCTCGTGTCCAAGTAGTTGAGTATCTCCGACTTCGGCCCAACACAGCGGCAATCGGCAAGGTCTTCCATACAAAGCTTCAAACGGTGCCATCCCTATGGTCGTGTGGTAGCTGTTGTTGTAGGCAAACTCGATCAATGGTAGATGCGTCTCCCATGAACTCTCGAATTCAATGACACAGGCTCGCAACATATCTTCCATCACTTGATTGACTCGTTCTGTCTGACCGTCTGTCTGTGGATGAAAGGCTGAACTCAAATTCAATGAAGTTCCCATTGCTGTCTGAAGGCGCTTCCAGAATTCTGCAGTAAAGCGTGAATCTCGATATGAAACTATTGAGACAGGTACACCGTGCAGTCGCACTACTTGCTGTAGATACATCCGGCTCAATCTTTCAACAGGGTGCGTCATGCTGTAGGCGATAAAATGTGCTGACTTGGTGAGTCGATCCACTATTAGCCAAATAGCGTCGTGGTTTTGTTGAGATTTCGGCAATCCAACCACAAAATCCATGGTGATGTGCTCCCATTTCCATTGGGGAATCGGTAGCGGTTGTAGGAGTCCAGGTGGTTTCTGATGCTCCGCCTTCACTTGTTTGCAAATAAGACATTGCGATACATACTCGGCCACTTCTCGCTTCATTCCTTGCCACCAGAAGTTTCTCTTCAAGTCCTTATACATCTTGTTTCCTCCTGGGTGGATAGTCATCCTTGACTTGTGTGCTTCGTCCAGAATGTTCTTCCTGAGTCCATCGTCATTTGGCACACAGAGTCTACCTTTGCATCTTAGTGCTCCGTCCGTACTAATACTCCATATCTCGGGTTCCTTTGCGGACATCTTGGCAAACCATAACTTTAAATCCTCGTTCGACTATTGAGCTTCCAAGATGCGGCTGATGAGGGTCGATTGCACGACAAGACATCCAAAGTGTTGTCCTTCTCCTGATTCCACTGGTTGAAGGTCGAATTCGACTAACGTCTCCAATGCTCGCCATTCTCTAATCAAAATCGAAGCAACCAAAAGGCGTGGTCTCCGGCTCAGAGCGTCGGCTACCACATTTGCTTTACCCGGGTGGTATTACAAAGAAAAGTCGTAGTCCTTGAGTAGTTCCATCCATCTCCGTTGTCGCATGTTCAACTCCTTTTGAGAGAACAGGTACCTTAAACTCTTGTGATCTGAGAACAAGTCAAACTTTTCTCCATACAAATAGTGTCTCCAAATCTTTAGGGCGAACACGATTGCGGCTAGTTCCAAGTCATGCGTCGGATAGTTCTTCTCATGTGGCTTCAATTGCCTTGATCCGTATGCGATGACATTCCCCTCTTGCATTAGCACACAACCAAGTCCTTGGTGTGATGCATCACTATAGATTATGAATTGTTCACCACTCTTAGGTATTGTAAGCACGGGTGCTGAGGTTAGTCTCTCCTTCAATTCCCGAAATGCATCCTCATGTTTATCGGTCCATTTGTACTTCGTCTCCTTCCTAGTCAGGCTTGTCAACGGTCCAGCGATTCTAGAGAATCCTTCCACAAATCTCCGGTAATACCCAGCCAATCCAAGAAAACTCCTAACTTCGGTCGCGTTGGTTGGCCTGTTCCAGCTCAAGACTGCATCGATCTTAGATGAGTCTACGGAAATCCCATCCTGTGATATCACATGTCCCAGGAATTTAACTTCCTGAAGCCAGAATTCACATTTGCTGAATTTCACATACAGACTATTGTCTCTGAGAGTCTGTAGAGCAATTCGTAGATGCTTCCTATGTTCTTCTTCCGTCCTTGAATAAATTAGAATGTCGTCAATGAATACTATAATGAATTGATCCAGATAGGGTCTGAATACTCTATTCATTAGGTCCATGAATACTGCCGGGGCATTAGTCAATCCAAAAGACATCACTAGAAATTCGTAGTGTCCATATCTCGTTCTGAAGGCAGTTTTCGGTATATCTTTCGGCCGAACTAGTAATTGATGGTATCCTGAACGCAAATCGATTTTCGAGAATATCCTTGATCCTTGCAGTTGATCGAACAGGTCGTCTATCCGGGGAAGTGGATACCTATTCTTGATCGTGACCTTATTCAACTCCCTGTAGTCGATACAGAGTCGTAGCTCTCCGTCCTTCTTTTTCAAAAATAAAACTGGTGCTCCCCAAGGTGATGTACTCGGGCGAACAAAACCTAAATCTACGAGTTCCTGAACTTGCTTCTTCAATTCTAGCATTTCTATTGGCGCCATCCGATACGGGGTCTTGGAAATCGGCAACGTTCCGGGTGCTAACTCAATGCAGAAGTCTATCTCTCTCTTGTTGGTCTCTTTCGTCCTCAGGGAAATACTTCTCGAGAAATCGAGTCTTGAATGCTTCCCAAGGCATTCTCCTTGCAGCGTCAATCCCAATCGTGGCTCTCTCGGCCTCCCACCAGTCCGTGGCGGAGTAAGTCAGTTGAAATGTGGCTAGACGTCTCTTGTCAAGCTCACTGCACTCCAGGGCTTCAAAGATTAGCTCCAACTCTCGTATCCATTGCTCTGCTTTCCAGGACTCTGCCATGCCGTCGAACTTTTCGGGTCGCAGGCCACGAAATCGTTCCAACAGCTTGTCGCCTGTCTGCCTTGGAGGGACAAAGTGGTTGTTGCCATTGTCGTTGGTGGCATGATTGTAGGTATCGCCGATGTGCTCCATCCGTTGCATGAAAGCTACGAAGACTCCAGTTGGGTCCATACCCTCGGGAATGGGTGCTCCCAGTCGTGCTTGGTTCCTTGTGGGTCCCACCATAGTGATCCGTGTGAGGTGTACCTATGAAGGATCTAACGATTAGCTGACAATCTCCTCGGGGAAATGGTCATACTTAAATAACAGGAAGCATAACATGAATCAAAATCACAACCATAACATAGCAATGAGATGATAACAGAAATAACCAAGAGAAACGATCTGCCATATATATATACCCAAAAGATGTACAGCGGAGTACACAATAGATCATCTGTGTACCGCGTAGTACATGATCTTATACAAGATCTAAACAAAAGAAAGATATACTCAAAACCACTACTGGTGGCTACCTATACAAAAGGCTACGGTCAATAGCTGTCTATGTAAGCGTCAAAAGTAAGCGGACAACATGTCCTAAAGTCAAGCGTAAAAGTCTAAGTCCTAAAGGTACTGGACTCAAAAGTTGTCCACATCGGATCCATAGATGGAAGCCTCGTCCTCTGGGGCAACCTCAGACAAAACATCATCCTCATCCATGTCATCGTCATCCATCATGTCCTCATCCTCTATCACAACATCCTCGATCAGCTCGGGTCCATCATGCTCCACAACAGCTCCCAAATCTCCCGCATCAGCGGCCATGTCAGCCTGGGCTGCTGATGTTGTCAATATCAAGATATAAAAGTATACTTTACTTTTCAAAAGATTTGCAGTGTGGAAGTAAAGGTCGAACCCACAGAGATTGATTACTACAACGACTTAATTTTAAAACCTAAGTCTAATTAATTAAGAAAACGGATTTGATTTGGTTTGAATTTAAACTAATAACAATAAAAGTAGATCTAACTTATGAAAGCAATTAAAAGTATTTTTTAATGAATGTTTAAGGGAACCTAGGATTACAAATCCACCACTAGATTCATAATAGGAATATTTATGAATTACTTTAGCTTATTACGTTGGATGAATATGGGGAATTGTAGCTACAAGCCCAATTCCTCCGACAAGAAGATAATCATGGTTCAAGCACCAACATAATCCATCTGCGGATAGCACGAATCATCTCACACTAAACTAGGGTTGTGATCTAATCCGTCTAACCTAGGCATGGACTATTCGGATACTTGATAGCACGAATCACTAGAGCACCATCACATGTAAACAATCTAAACAAGCACAGCAAGAATAGATCGTTGAGCACATCACAGTCAAAATAGATCTAAGACAAGAATAAATTCCGAAAGCAATGATTTAATCAATGTAAGTACGATTTATTTATAAAAATCCTCTAAACATGTGACTGTCATCCATACACAATAAAACTAAAATAAAAGCATAAATAAAACCCTATTACTCATCTAGGGCTTCATTGAAACCCTAGATCAATGATCTAAGCTGCCATAGGAGTAGAGATCGGCAAGTAGTTGATGGAGGAGGCCATGGAAATCCTTGGTCTTCTTCTTCTTCTCCTTGCTTCTCCCTCTTCAAGGGCTGGAAGTGTGGTTGTAGAATGTGTGTATATTAATTGCCAACCCTCTAATTGAAGTAAAATAGGGTTTATATAGATTTACAACATGTTTTGGAAGCCTTTACAACTCGAAACGGACTGAAACGCATGTAATTTACAGTCTGGACGTCGTTTAGCAGTCTCGTTTGCACAGGAGTCTTCAGTATACTGAAATACGCAACTTTGATTTTTGGGCATATCGCGCGAGCGGGTCGCGCGAGCGCGACATTGGGTACCTCGCGCGCGCGGATCGCGCGAGCGAGTTCTTGGGGGTCTCGCGCGAGCGGATCGCGCGAGCGGTTTCTGGATTCTCGCGCGAGCGGATCGCGCGCGCGAAGTGTCTTTTTCAGCTTCCTTCTTCCTGCTTTTTCACCTTGTTTAGCCTGGTTCAGTTGATTTCTTCCAAAACCTGTCAGAAACTAGAAAACAGAGTACAAATATACAAAAACAGGATAAAAAGGTACTAACAAATGCTCGTTAAAGCGTATAATTAGGATTAGTTCTCTCCCGATCACACCCCCAAACCTACATTTTGCTAGTCCTCGAGCAAAACTAAAAATAAAAACTACAAATAAAAATCTATTCCATTTTCGTATGGATCACGATTGCATTTAGCGTATGCAACAAGCCTTTTAAACCCCTAGGTGTCCCTAGTCGGACGAGTAAAGTCTCGTGAGGGTTCTCGTCAACAAGTTACCCACAACCATATTTATTAACTTGTAACCTTAAAGAGTTTTATTAAAAATGAAAAACAAAACATTCAATACTCCTTATTATAACACAATGATTCGAAATAGAATAATGAACATAAAGAAATAGAATCAAACACCTACATACATCATGAAAAACAATCTCAAGCACATGCATCGTATAAATCAATAGAGTTTCTCATAAAATTGCACGTGTGTGATATGGTAGTCAGATGAACACGCGCATGTCATGAACTTGGAATATACTTCGGCTGACCATCTAACTATGCTTCGACTACGAATCTCACAATGTCAATTACACTCTAAAATGAAACACTCAGAAATATGTGTAATTTTTCTAATATATGTGAGCAAAGGAAATATATTTTCAAAACGATAAACGCTCACATACGACATGAAAAAGACGCATGACACGAAAGAACAGTAGTCTCATGGATAGGATGCCAATAATCAAAAGAAATTAATCATTACCATGTTTTAATCCCCTCCCATCATTTACATATCCGAACCATGTTTCCTAGGATCAAATAGGACTTTTCAAAGGTTGTAATGTGGCTCAGGTAATGAAAAATAATAAAATGGATATGGTAGATCAGGTAGTTTCAGAATGGCATTGTAAGGCATGTTCGATCTCTTTCATTCTTCTTCTACAAATTTTTCATCTTTTCTTTCTTTTCCTTCATTTTCATTCATTTTCTTTCATTTTTTTTTTCAACCTTCTTTTTTTATTCTGCTTTCTTTTTCCTTTTTCTTTTCTCGCTTCTCAAATGAATATTCATTGAATAACAAGGCACCCACCCCAGACATCATCTTATTTTCTTCTTCTCAATCAACACATCGCCTTAATACTACTAAAAGTTGATCACTCTTCCAGTGGTATACTCCAAGTTGATCAGGTTGGAGCTTTTAAAGAGGATAATGGTGAACAAAGAAAAAGAGGCATTTTAACGGCTCAAGGGGCAAACTAAGGAAATTTTATCTTCTATCGGCCGGCAGTAGACAATAGAAGGCCTAAAATCATGTCCTAGGTAATACAGTTCTTCAATGTTTACAATGGAAGATTATTTAGTATGGTAACAAAGATTTTACTTGACTATCAACCAAAGCAAGAATAATGAGACTAAACAACAAGTAGATGCGCTATTTCAATGAAATTCGACAAACACAATGTATTTATAACCCTCAAAACAGAAAAGATAGGCTCAAAAGCTCACTGGGTTTAGTCTCCACCATGTGTTATCTAGAAATCCGAATCATATTATAGTTCACAACCTACATGTATTCTAATGACTACGTGCAGTGCATAGGTTTGTGTGCAAATCTATGATATAAAACTACGATTCAAACAATACATAACCCAAAACATTTCAACATGACTTCAGTAAATATTTAATCACATATTCTCTTGTTTACCATTCTATAACAATTCAAAGTTATTGAACAAGAAGTATCAATTTGCTATTGCAAAAACGTTAGTACTATCGTTTATTTAAACACACTTATTTTTTTTTTTTAAAATTAGTGCATAATATACGCATGTGTGCATGTGTGTGTACATACCCCCAAACCTAAACCTTTCATTGTCCCCAATGAAACAACAAAACAAAAGAAAGGAGAGTACATAATGAAGGAACGATAGTACCTCGATGTCGACAATGACAAACAGGTGAACACAAAGGAATATGACAATAGAGTTCAATGTCACCTGTTAATACTAGATAAACGAAAAAGAAACTAACAAAAGAATATTAAAAGTAAATGAAACAAAATACAAAATAAAAATCTAAAAACTGAGTTAAACTAAACTAAACTAGCAAAAGGAAAAGAAATAAAACGAAAAAGTATAAATATAATAAGGAAAACAATAACTAATTCGATCTATAATGGCTAAAAAAAAACAAAAACATTCTCAGAACGAGTATGGGGGAAGGATACAAAAAAACAAAAGAGAAAAACAAGATAATGGGGAACTCGCGCGCGCGGTCCGCGCGAGCGGCCGTCGCGCGCGCGAATTTCAAAATTTTTTTTTTTTTTTTTTTTTTTTTTTTTTAATCAAATCTCGCGCGAGCGAGGTACCTCGCGCCCGCGAAATGAGGCGCGAGGAACTACTGAGGCATCATATAAAAGAAAAGGAAAGCAAAATACTAAGGGGCAATCTCGCGCCAGCGGGCCGCGCGAGCGACGTCTCGCGCGAGCGGGCCGCGCGCGCGAGATTGGTTTCTTCCACTGTGTGGCTAAAATTATGTATATACTTTCAAAATAACTTAATTTCAACCCCCAGACCTATCCAGAATGTCCAAAACAGACACAAACAGACCCAAAAACAACCAAAAACAAGAAAAACGAATGAAATAAAGCTTGGGTTGCCTCCCAAGAAGCGCTAACTTTTACGTCTTTAGCTAGACCTTTCTAGCATAAGACTTATGGAGGCCGTATATCGGACTGTGTACCCCTAAGGATGTCAGGTAGAGCTCGGTGGTAAGCAGAAATTACATCGCTTTGAATTAAATCGATTAACGGTTTGTCATTATGTTCGAATCGATTTCTTACCTTCCGAGTAGATTCCGCATTAGGGTCCACGGGATTAGGATTCATCCACTCATCATCGTCCACATTATTGTTTTCCCCACTCACATTTATTTCTTTAGTAGGCTCGATATTCCGTGTTACCTCACCTTCCACCTCACATAGGGAATCGTCGTCTTTAGGAGGTTGATCCATAGCATTAAAAACGTTTAATTTTAAATTCATGTTCCCAAAGGACACTTTCATTACCCCCGTCCGACAGTTAACACGTGCATTGGCGGTTGCTAAGAATGGACGGCCTAAGATGACAGGAGTATGTTTCCTAACATCTAGCATGGGTTCAGTGTCAAGGACCATGAAGTCGACAGGATAATAGCATTTATCAACTTTAACCAAGACGTCCTCGACGATTCCTCTAGGAATTTTAATAGAACGATCCGCTAATTGTATTGTAGCGGCCGTAGGTTTCAGTTCACCTAATCCTAGTTGTTGATAGACGTGATAAGGTATGAGATTAACACTCGCTCCTAAGTCAAGGAGAGCCCTATGAATGATAGTGTCACCTATGACACATGAAATCGTAGGCGTACCTGGATCTTTATATTTTGGAGGAGCGTGTTGGAATATAGAGCTTACTTTTTCTGTAAGGAAGACCTTTTTAGGAGTATGACTGCGTATTTTACGCTTTTGAGTACATAGGTCTTTTAAACATTTAGCATAAGCGGGAATCTGTTTAATAGCATCGAGGAAAGGAATATTGATTTTAACTTGTTTGAACACCTCGAGTATATCCTCTACCTTAGACTTTTTATTAGGCAAATGTGACGGTCCCTCAACGTTTGGTGGATATGGCATTCTCGGAATATAGTTTGTTGGGGCCGATCCTTTATCTTTTTGAATTCTACTCGTTCCCTCACCCTCCTTATTCAAATTTAAGTTTTTATCTTTCTCACCCCCATCCGGAATTACAACAACTTCCTCATCTCGAGTAGTCGTCCTAGTCGAAACAGCGTTCACGCTCTCACTCGTACTACCCACTGCGTATTGCCCCTTAGGTTGCTGAGTAGGTTGACTTGGCAACTTATTCTCAGTTAACCGGTTTAATGTATTAACAATTTGCCCTACTTGGGAATCCAGTTTTGCGATGGATTGTGTGTGAGAGTGTACTAACTGAACCACCGAACCAAAGTTTTCAAGTGAGGCCAACACCTTCTCCTCAAATGCATTATTGCGTGGAGGTGGAGGAGGTGGTTGGTATTGACCTTGTTGGTATTGGGGTCGGTACGTATTTGGAAAATTAGTCGACCTAGGATTATAATTATTTTGCGGGAATTGTTGCATAGAATTAACGTGTTGCTCAACAAATTCCGGATATTGAGATGCAGAAGGACATGCAAAGATATTATGGGACAGTTTAGAACATAATGCACAAACTTCTAAAGAGGATAGATTAGACGGTTTGTTCATTTGCATAAGTCGATCAAGTTTTCTATTTAATTCTTGAATTTGAATTGACTGACTTGACTCAGCTGTCACCTCTCGCTTAGGTTGAAGGTACCCCTCAGAACGTACCGACACAGCCTGATGCATCGAATTCTCGCTTAGTGTTTCAAATATTTTCCAGGCCTCGTCGGCGCTTTTGTGTAGGAAAGTTCCCGCACAAACGGCATCGACGGTATTCCTCACAGAGGGAATAAGTCCTTCGTAGAAGACTTGAACCAATTGCCACTTGGGAACCTGATGATGTGGACACGAACGTAATAATTCTTTAAATTTTTCCCACGTGTCATAAAGTAATTCCCCATCTTGCATCACAAAATTAGTTATATCTTTTCTTATCTTATTTGTACGCATAATAGGGAAAAACTTTTGTAAAAAGGCGGTGTGTAAGGCTTCCCATGTTTTTATTGTGTTTGGCTCCAAAGATTGAAGCCAATACTTCGCTTTGTCTCTTAAGGAGAATGGGAAGAGCCGCAATTTTAATTCATCATTATCTAGGTTTTGTAATTTCAAAGTAGAACAGATACCCTGAAAATCTCCTAAGTGTTGGTAAGGGTCTTCATTTAGACGGCCATGGAAGGAAGGTAGTAGCGAGATCGTAGACGACTTTATCTCAAAGTGAGATGCCGTCGCCTCCGGTAATTCGATACCGGCTTGTGGCGTGTAAGTAGTGGGAATAAAATAATTTATAAGTGGAGGAGGTGGCGGTATATTAAGATCGTTCATATTCGCACCGTCGTTTTGATTGTTATTGTTATTTCCACCGTCAGCCATTTTAATCGGTTCAATTTGAAAAGTTCGAGTTTTCCTTATCCGTTCACGGGTACTCTGAATTTCGGCCTCAAACAACGACGACGGAATCGGAGTTGATTCGTCGTCTTGCAACCTAGCTCTAGAAGCTTGGGTTGTGGACTTACTAGTTCTTAAGGTACGTTCAAGTTCAAGATCGAAAGATTTTAAATCTGGTTTATTTGAACGTGTACCCAACATAAACTAAAACAAAAGACACAAAATTAAAAACAAAGACTGACTCAACTAAACTAAAAAAAACAAATAGCAAGCAATCACGCAAATAAGACGACAATCAAGCACACAGTACTACTATGATGCATGAATATTATCCTGTAATACAATGACCGCGTCAAGCCCAGCGCCCCGGGTTTCCTAGCTAATGCAGTGCAATTAACCTTAAACTAATGCAAATAGTGCGTCACAGCGCCCTGACTTACAGCGGTTTAAAGCGAATTCCAAAGGAAGCAATGTATTTAATTTTTATTTATTTTATTTTTGCGTAAGCTCCTTTGATGTAATTAGCTGCTCCACTCGGAAACGTTGACTACAAAGTAAAGGAAAAACAAGTTAGTAACTAAAAACAAAAACAGAAAATAAGAAAAATAAAAACTAATCTAATATTTACGAATTAACTAAACTACGATTATAAAACTAAGAGTAGTAATGCAATCCCCGGCAACGGCGCCAAAAATTGATGTTGTCAATATCAAGATATAAAAGTATACTTTACTTTTCAAAAGATTTGCAGTGTGGAAGTAAAGGTCGAACCCACAGAGATTGATTACTACAACGACTTAATTTTAAAACCTAAGTCTAATTAATTAAGAAAACGGATTTGATTTGGTTTGAATTTAAACTAATAACAATAAAAGTAGATCTAACTTATGAAAGCAATTAAAAGTATTTTTTAATGAATGTTTAAGGGAACCTAGGATTACAAATCCACCACTAGATTCATAATAGGAATATTTATGAATTACTTTAGCTTATTACGTTGGATGAATATGGGGAATTGTAGCTACAAGCCCAATTCCTCCGACAAGAAGATAATCATGGTTCAAGCACCAACATAATCCATCTGCGGATAGCACGAATCATCTCACACTAAACTAGGGTTGTGATCTAATCCGTCTAACCTAGGCATGGACTATTCGGATACTTGATAGCACGAATCACTAGAGCACCATCACATGTAAACAATCTAAACAAGCACAGCAAGAATAGATCGTTGAGCACATCACAGTCAAAATAGATCTAAGACAAGAATAAATTCCGAAAGCAATGATTTAATCAATGTAAGTACGATTTATTTATAAAAATCCTCTAAACATGTGACTGTCATCCATACACAATAAAACTAAAATAAAAGCATAAATAAAACCCTATTACTCATCTAGGGCTTCATTGAAACCCTAGATCAATGATCTAAGCTGCCATAGGAGTAGAGATCGGCAAGTAGTTGATGGAGGAGGCCATGGAAATCCTTGGTCTTCTTCTTCTTCTCCTTGCTTCTCCCTCTTCAAGGGCTGGAAGTGTGGTTGTAGAATGTGTGTATATTAATTGCCAACCCTCTAATTGAAGTAAAATAGGGTTTATATAGATTTACAACATGTTTTGGAAGCCTTTACAACTCGAAACGGACTGAAACGCATGTAATTTACAGTCTGGACGTCGTTTAGCAGTCTCGTTTGCACAGGAGTCTTCAGTATACTGAAATACGCAACTTTGATTTTTGGGCATATCGCGCGAGCGGTTTCTGGATTCTCGCGCGAGCGGATCGCGCGCGCGAAGTGTCTTTTTCAGCTTCCTTCTTCCTGCTTTTTCACCTTGTTTAGCCTGGTTCAGTTGATTTCTTCCAAAACCTGTCAGAAACTAGAAAACAGAGTACAAATATACAAAAACAGGATAAAAAGGTACTAACAAATGCTCGTTAAAGCGTATAATTAGGATTAGTTCTCTCCCAATCAGCTGCATCAAATGCGGCTGCAAGTGCCTCAGCCTGTACCATAGCCTGTGCCAACTCCGGTGCTCCGATCTCGAATCCATGGGGATGTGCAGCCATCTCTGCGGCCCACTCAACTGCTAGCTGTGCTATAACTCCTCCTGGTAAGACTGGTACTACTGCATCATCGTCTGCGGCTACCTCCTCTTCCTCTATCGGATAACCCTCTGCAACCACAATATCTATGCCAACTGGCACGTCTATATCGGCTGGGTCCACGGGGTCCTCTTCCTCCGGATCATACTCCGGCTCCTCGTCATCGGTGTCCTCGTCCTCCTCATCCTCCATCTCCTCATCGTCATCCTCTGGCTCATTGTCGCCATCGCTCTCATCATCACCCTCCGGATCCTCATCTGCTGGGGGTGCATCAGCCATGTCCTCTTCTGGTGGGGGTGGAGGTGCTGCTCTAACCTCTGCAAGTAGAACCTGGTACGAAGAACGGTCTCGTAACATCAATAGAGAATCCTCCTCGATGCGTTTGAAGGTCTCCTTGCGGTAGATCATCTCCCGACGTATCACTTCTGGGTCCTGGGTCCCAAATCTCTGCTGCTCGATCCTCATGTCTCGCTCTGTCTCTGCAATAGCTCTCTGTCTAACTTTCCAGGCATAGTACTCTGGGTCTGCTGGCGTAATACTACTCTCATACACATACTGTCCTCCGAACTCGTCTGGAACGAACAGCGGCGGTGCCATGCTACCTGAAAAGGGACTACCTTAAGTCAGAACTAATCTTAATACTCATCTATAGAATCTCAAGGTTCTAGGACCAGATGGTGTGGGACAATCTGTGAGCGAAAAGGTATAAAACCTAGGCTCTGATACCAAAAATCCTGTCACGCCCTGGAACGGCAAAAATAGAGAAAAATAAATTTCCTTTTTGGGTCCAAAGGCAGCGACGGGTGAAGTCACATGATTGTCCACACCACGCAGTACTAATCAATAAGAAGTAATAGTGTAACAACAATGAAGTCTAGGTTCTGATCACAACGTAACATAAAGTCAACAGAAGTTACTAGCTATTACATATCAGAGTCTCGAATCAAATATAAGGCAGCGGAAGTACAAATGCCAAAGCAACATATGCCTGACTACAAAAGTTCAAAAAGGTTAACGACAACTAGCTACAATTCTAGTCTAGTCTTCAGTTGGCATAAAGGTAGTCCTCGGCGTAGTAGTCTTCTTCGGTCTGACCTCCGTCGGGGAAATCCTCCACAGGGACTCTATCACCGGCATAGTGGTCCTTTCCTGCAGGCCCTTCACCTGTATAGTCATAACCAGGGTGCACTGGAACGTAGAAATATCCAGCGGCATAAATGCCATCAGCTTAATGAAAGCCGAGTGAGTTAGATACTAACAGGGTATCAACTATTGAAGTTATTACAAGTTATAAGCCGTAACCAAATTAGAATTCTGTAAGGGTAACTTCTTTACATCAAACCGATCATCCGATTACTAACGTCTTACTCATTTAAGACCGATAATACGTCTAGATAGGGGAACAGACTCGACAGTAGTTCAACTCTATAACACACCATTGATTATCCACCGCTTTTAAGAACATATGCACAGTTCACCGCATGTCATGGATACCACGTTAGTCCATCCCCCGCTTTTAAGAACATATGCACAGTTCACCGCATGTCAGGGATATAACGCTTTAAACAACAGTACATCATTCTATGCCACGACTTAGCGACGTCTACCAGTGATCACGGTCCACCGCATGTCATAGACACCTTCGTCTGTCTACCGCTTTTAAGAATATATGATTAGATCATCTGGCTATCTTAGGGCAAATGGTCCGGTTCACCGCAAGTCATAGACACCTTCGTCTGTCTACCGCTTTTAAGAACATATGATCGACCAAAGCCCGCCCACGCAAGGTTCCCGAATCTTAGCAAACCTACTTAAGTTCAACTCTATTACCGATACATGACAATCCCAATGTGGCCCGACTACTCTGAATGAAACGAACGTTAACTCCAAAGGATTCACAACTATTCCGTTATCTAACATTATAAACATTATTTGATAGTCTTGTTATTACTACGATCCTACGCTGCATTAACTCGTTATCATGTCTGTATTACAATAATAAAGCATGCTGGGCAATACTGAACAGTAAATAAACAACTAAACAGTTATTACATTATCTAAACAGGTAAAACAGTAAACTGTAACTGCCAATCGATTGGTATAAATGTCAATCGATTGGTATAAAAGTGGCATCAATCGATTGGAAGAAGGTTCAATCGATTGGTATAAAAGTAGTGTCAATCGATTGATCAAAGATTCAATCGATTGGATCACAATCTATGTCAATCGATTGCATAAAGTGTCAATCGATTGGAACATGAAAGATGTCAATCGATTGATAAAGTGTCAATCGATTGACACTTCGTCTTCTTCACAGAGAAGACTGCCCAGCAACATATAAACGGGAATACATGGTTTCTCTTCTATTTCTTCATTCAAACATGTCATAACATCAATGTAAGGCTACCAAGTGAGTTTAGAACTCACCTTAGACGTTAAGGGCGTGTTTGGTTGTGTTTTGAAGCTTGAGCTTCAATGGTGTCTCCTCTCTCTCTCCTCTGCTCTGTCTTCTTCTTTCTTCTTCTCTTCTTTCTTCTTCTCCTTTCTTCTCTGATCTTCTTCTCTTCTTCTCTTCTTCTCTCACTCCATCTGTGTGTGTGTGTATGAATAGGTGTATATATATGAGTATATATATATATGAGTGTTTATATATATATAAACACACACAAACTCTCCCTCTCACTCTCTCTGATTTCTGTAAACAGAAATACGCCCAAAATGGGCTGGTATATATAGAGAGGGAGTGTTCACGTGGCCTCTCCCCAGCCAGAGCAAAAGAATCTGCCCAGCTGCCTCCAATCGATTGGCATAAGTGTCAATCGATTGATACAATCAATCGATTGGTATAAAAGTCAATCGATTGGTATAAGCAATCGATTGGTATACTTGCCAATCGATTGGTATCCAAAATATACCAAGGGTAAGGCCAAGCTCATACAAGTATTAAAAGAAACATACAAGGTCTAGTTATATAATATATTACAAAAATACAGGGTATTACATTTATACCTGCAATGGTTATTTGAATAACCACACATATTTCGATTTGTTTAAGCTAAAGCTTAGTGAATAAATCAACATATGTACATGAATGATAAACATGTCCGCATTCACATCTCTACATTTCATACTAGTCGCCGGAGACTCACGTGCCCGTCCATACTCCCAATCCGCGACTCCTCGCCAATAAGTTCACGCGAAAGGGTAAGACCCACGATTCTACAAACAATCGTGCGACCTTAATGCCTATATCGGCTCCACAAAATGGCACGGTGACCACGTGCTCCTTCTGACCCAAATAAGCAACTTAACATGCTCAAATACATATCACCATGCTCGCGGTAATTAAAACATATCACCGTGCTATTGAGCCTACTTATCAATATAAATGCCCAATATGAACTACACAATATATCTTTAGGAATTAATACATGCTATTCAAACATAACATGAATACATGCCAGGAAATCATTCCAAAACATAGTTGAATCACTCACCTCCGAATAACGCCCCTATAATTCAATCTGAAGAAAACCCGTGCACAAGGAACGTGCAGAAGTCCGTCTAGCAAAATTCCTATGGATCAGAATTCCATTTATCAACTTTTATGAAAAAATCTAGAAAAGAACTTTTCGGAAAACTTAGCCAAACAGGCCCTAATAGGTATCAAAACGAAGCTCTTACCTCGCGGAGCTCAAATATGAAATCTGGGAGAAACCAGACTGACGGAAGGTCGTCGTTTGGCGTCGCAAAGCTCTAAGCAATCAAATCTCCCTCTAGCCCCCTTTTTGGCCTCCTCTTGAACTTTAGGTTAACTTATGAAAAAAAATCTAAGTTCATCTCTATCTATATATAGGCAACATTCTCGGGGAATTACGTTTACCTCCCCACGAGTTCCAAACTCCTAATTAGTCTCTGAAACTTTCTATACAGCTTATTCATAGCTTTACGAGTGAAACTTCAAAATTATAAAAGTTTTCGACTAAGTTTCGTTTGGTCGCTAAAACGCGAATTTCTATATGACGTTTCCGAAGTTACTAATTAGCCTACCAAATTAATAGCGTGTTCATTCGTCCTCACCAGGATACTAAATCTAACAACAGAAATAAATTCTAAAACAGAAAATAATACAGATATTGAAATACACAGGTAAACATTTATTTTCAGATAAACATTTAAAGTGTTCCACAGTGACCGTCTCATACTCGGAGAGACTTCACAAACAATAAATCCTCAATCATAATAGTTTCAAAGGGTTCTCTAATATAGACACCCAAATCAACTCGTGAGTCAAAACTCACTCAACCATGTGTCATAAGACACGCCACATCACATTATCATGCATGACAATGAAATGCAAATGAAATAACACAAATGTGGGTATTATAATACTCTCCCCCTTAAAAGAAGTTTGTCCCCAAACTTATACCTCAAGTCTCGAAAAGGTGCGGATACTGAGTACGCATCTCATCTTCTATCTCCCACGTCATCTCTTCCGTAGTTTGGCTACGCCATAACACTTTCACTTTCGATATTACTTTATTTTGTAAGACTTGATCCTTCCGGTCTAAGATCTCTATCGGATATGCGGCATACGTTAAATCACTCTGAATCTCATTCAATGTCGGAGTCATCACTTGATCTCTCTCTTCCACTAACTGTTTGCGTAACAACGATACATGAAACACGTTATGAACTTGAGCATACTCGCTTGGCAAGTTCAAACGATAAGCTACGGGTCCAACCTTTCCGATGATTTCAAAAGGTCCTACGTATCTCGGATTGAGTTTTCCGTATCTACCAAATCTGGTTATTCCCTTTTAAGGTGACACCTTCAAATACACTAAGTCTCCCACGTCAAATTCCAACGGTCGTCTACGCTTATCGGCATAACTCTTATACCTACTCTGAGCTGTCAGTAACCGTTGTCTAATTACCTTTATCTTATCCGTCGTCTCTTGTACAATTTTCGACCCTTCAATCTTTCTTTCTCCGACTTCCGTCCAACTAATCGGTGAACGACATACGCGACCATATAAAGCTTCATAAGGAGCCATCCCAATACTCGACTGAAAACTGTTGTTATATGCGAACTCAATTAACGGCAGGTGGTCTTCCCAATCACCCTGAAAATCAAGTACACATAAACGAAGCATGTCTTCCAAAATCTGGATTACTCTTTCTGATTGACCATCGGTCTGAGGATGAAAAGTTGTACTAAAGTGCAATTTGGTACCCATTGCTTCTTGTAGGGCTCTCCAAAACTTCGATGTAAAACTACTATCCCTATCCGAAACGATAGAAACTGGGATACCATGTAGTCTCACAATCTCGCGAATATACAACTTAGCTAACGGCATCGGCTTAGTTGTTCGAAGCGGTAGGAAGTGCGACGACTTCGTCAAACGATCAACAATCACCCAAATAATAGTGTTCGATCTCTTCGATCTCGGAAACCCACTAACAAAATCCATTGTTATGTGCTCCCATTTCCACTCGGCTATCGGTAACGGTTGTAACAATCCTGAGGGTACTTGGCGTTCGGCCTTTACTTGTTGACAACTAGTACAACGCGAAACGTATCGTGCTATTTCTCTCTTCATTCCCGGCCACCAATACACATGTCTCAAGTCTCTATACATCTTGGTGCTTCCCGGATGAACGGTATACTTTGTGTTGTGTGCTTCCTCTAGGATGTTTCGCTTCAACTCCTTCTCACTAGGTACACAAATTCTACCCCTCAATCTCAACACATTGTTCTCAAACGTGAATCCCGGTTGTTGGCCCATTGGAATCTCATCACAAATCTTCTTCAAAGCCACATCTTGAAATTGTTTCTCTGCGATCTCGTGAATCAAGAGTGGTTGTGCCACCATCGTCGACATCAAGCCACTTTCAATCCTCGGTATCACTTCAAGCTCCATATTCTCCATATCTCGTATCAATTCTTTCTGAGAAGTCAAATCTGATGCGGTGTTGGTTGGTACTTTGCGACTAAGAGCATCGGCGACGACATTCGCCTTGCCCGGATGATACTGAATTGACAAGTGTAGACACCCCATTTTGTCGGCTATCAGATTTAGGAGACCCATAGCTTGGTGGTTCACAATGATCGTAAAAGACTCAAAAGGACTCTCGGAAGTCAGCTCTATCTCTCAGAATGCTCAGAATAACCAAAGTGCCCCTGAAAGCCCGAAAACTCCCAGATTTGGTCCCAAAGTTCTGAAAACATGCTACGTCGTAAGAAAAGTGATAAAATGAGTTTTTAAGAAAAATCGGATGAAATCGTCAGCTCCCAGAGACCCCCGGAAGTCCCGGAAGTTCCCGGAAAGTCCCCGTTGATCGGTTTGACCAAGGTTTGACTAGGTTTGACCAAGGTTTGACCAAGTTTGACCGAAATCGCCCGAATTCACCAGAATCATTTTAAATCATTAGAAAAGTATTAAAACAAGTTCCAAAAGAAAATCGAGCGAGAACGTCAGCTCCTGGGAGCTCCCGGAGGTTCCCAGAACTTCCCGGGAATCCCAGGTTTGACCAGTTTGACCAAGATTTGACTTTAGAACCGGGGCACCGTGACAATTTTTAAATATTTTTCATGGATACTAGAGGTCAACAGCTTTCCGACGATATATCGCACACAATTTTTGGATTTAAAACGAGTTTATTATGAATTTCCAAAGGCGAAAAAGGCGATCAAATCGGCTTTTATCGCGAATACCGTAAAACTTTTCAAAGTGACCTATCCCCGAACTATTGTTTATGTAAAGTAGACTCCATTACCTTTCCAACGGTATATCACAACCTCAATTTGGAGTTCGTATGCATTTTCTGTGAATTTCGGACAAAATAGGGCCTTTTCGCGAATACCGGAACTTCGGGGGGCCTAAACAGCATTATCCAGACGAAGGGAGGAGCACTGCCGCCGCGGCACTGGCCCACTGCCGCCGCAGCACTGTCCTAGTGCCGCCGCGGCACTCCCCTCCAGAACAGTCCATTTTTGTAATATGTTTTGTGGTCCCATTTTGATTAATTAAAAGCCAAAACGACGTAGTTTTATGATTTCAGATGTTTGGAGCCAATGGGAGTACTTTCTAAATCCCAAAAACACCCCAAGTTGGCCTATATAAACACCCCATTACTCCTCATTTTAGGGGAGTCAAATGCAAGTTTAGAGAAAGTTTGGGAGAGAAAGTGTAGAGATAAGGTTAGAGTGGAGAGAAAAGAAGCTTTCTTCTTTGATTTTTCAAAACAAAAGTGAGTTCTAACTTTGTTTTTACTTCATTACTTCCATTTACTTCAACATTTAATACTCCCAACCACCATTTTAGTGAGCATTCAAGAGAGTGGAAGCTTCTTCCATGTCTAGTGTCATTACATATGAGTGATACATCAATCTACAAGTCTCATGCTTCATGAATATCATCTATTGATTATCATCTACTTGCTTGTTTATTTATTGTTCATCTCTTCTTATCCCATTTCTTTTTATTTTCTTTATTTACTTACTAGTTCATCATCATCTAAGTGATGACATGAAGTTTGGGGTGAGTGAATCCTTATGGATAGTAGCTCTTGACCTCAAAAGCATGTTTGATAGATGATGATCATAACCTCAATACTTCCAAGGTATTCTTGGAATGTATTGAAGTTATGTTCAAAAATAAAATAAATCTCTCCAACAATCTTGGAGGTTCTTGATGATAAGTTTGATGTTGACATTTTGAGTGGCTATAATCCTTATTGAGTATTGAAAACATGCTTTCAAAACATCTATTTCAAAACCCCTCTCAATCCCTCTTATGTTGGCTTCAAGAAACAAAACTTTGTTTTCACCAAAATCTTCAAAACAATGAGTCAAAACAGTGAGTGAGCTGAGTTCAAAGATTTCCCTAGGACTCAATACTCAACATATGGATGCAAGGCCACTTGGAAAGTCTTCCTAACTCATTGGAGAACACCCATGATTTTTGGTTTGACTTGGAAGTACTTGGAAATGGTCCATTTGGACCCAAACATTCCTTCCAAACATTCTGCCTCTGCTGTCACAGCAGCTAGGTCCACTTCCAACCTCTTTTTTCAGAAAACTTTTCCAAAAGGGGTGGTCCTAACTTATTTTTCCCTTAAACTTCAATGTCTTAGGAAACTTTCTGTATAAAATGGGCCTCTAGATCATTCTTTTTCATTTTCTAAGATTTTCTAACATTTCGGTCGACGGTACGGACTTTGTTTCTGAGTGACCTTCATTGTTTATATGATTTCTCTCAATCTATGATAGATATTCAATATTGGCCTTTTGGGTTATGTTCTAGACATAATAAGGAACATCTCCATAAAAAATCATGCATTGAAAACATTCCTAACCCCTCTTTTCAATTTCCAAAAGATGATGCTACTGTTCTGTCCACTATTCACAGCAAGCACATTTTAACTTTCATTCTTTGATTTGATGCTTATATGCATTCCAAATTAGTTCATATCTTAGGAAGTAGTTCATACTACATTTTTACATATCCCATATTGATTTCATCCGTCCATTCATACACATTTTAGACTTCTAAGTCATTCTAGAAATCCATGTACACAAAACACACTACAACCTTTGCACATCTTAGATACATACATTGCATTCATGCAAGATTTGGGGTTTTTGTAACTCTTAATCTAAGAAGATTATAGGAATGATCATGATCACACGTTCATGCTCCCCTCGACCTAATCATCCTTTCTCATCCGTCCCGGGGATTGAGAGATCTTCTATTCTCAAAGATTAACATGCATCATCCTAGCTTGCTAAGCATCCTTGTTTTCTTTGGCTATTTGTTTCAAGAACAATTCATGTCCCCCTTTAGATTAGGAAAACTTAATTACTTGATACATGAGTAGACGATTTTTCCTAAGTTTGTTTTGTGTGATCTTTCACTTTGCATTGTGTGATACTTGGCTTAGATCTTATGAATGATATCTTATCTTTAGATCTTCCATTTCAAATCTCCTTATGTGATGTAATATACTATCATAGTATTATTTGTCGAACCATACATAGTATAAGATGATTGTTTGGATGCTAAATGAGGCCCGTCGAAAGACGGGGCGAGTTGAGGGTGTTTTAGTCGCGACAAAGGCTCCTTCCTCTCTCGTACCAAAACCCCGAACCAAGTTCTTTGGTTATGAAGGGCCGGTGCCCTTTATCCATTTGGGTGAGTCAAAATTAGGTTTCTTGGTTCCTTAAAGACCAAGTGGCGACTCTGTATCTGTTTTCAACAGACCTATTTTCTTTCTTTGATTCAAATCAATTTCAAAACAATCTCAAACAAGAGAAGTGGTCCACTTCCGGTATCCACAACAAGTCATAGTCCTTCATCAACTCTAACCATCTCCTTTGCCTCATATTCAAATCTCGTTGTGTAAACAGGTACTTCAAACTCTTGTGATCTGTATAGATCTCACATTTCTCCCAGTATAGGTAATGACGCCAAATCTTCAATGCAAAAATCACGGCGGCCAATTCTAGATCATGTGTTGGATAATTCTTCTCGTGCGGTCTAAGTTGTCTTGATGCATACGCAATAACTTTATCACCTTGCATAAGAACGCAACCTAAACCCCTATATGAAGCATCACTGTAAATAATAAATCCTTCAGTCCCTGACGGAACGGCTAACACTGGTGCTTTCACTAGTCGACCCTTCAACTCTTGGAAACTTTCTTCACATTCTGGACTCCAAACAAAAGCAATATCTTTCCTCATTAACTGTGTCATCGGCATTGCTATACGCGAAAAGTCTTTTACAAATCTCCGATAATACCCAGCTAATCCTAGGAAACTTCAGATGTCTATCACATTCGTTGGTCTCGCCCAGTTGGTAACTGCTTCTATCTTCTGAGGGTCTACAGAAATTCCCTTTGCCGACACTATATGTCCAAGAAAAGCAATCTCTGTCAACCAAAACTCACACTTCTTCAATTTGCCGAATAATCTCTTTTCACGCAATCGTTGTAAAGCTAATTGCAAATGATACTCGTGATCTTCTACGCTTTTGGAGTAGATTAGGATGTCATCTATAAACACAATGACAAACTCGTCTAAGTAATCCTTGAAAACGCGATTCATTAAGTCCATGAAAGCAGTTGGTGCATTAGTCACTCCAAACGGCATAACCAAAAATTCAAAGTGACCATAGCGAGTCCTGAAAGCTGTCTTCTCAACATCTTCCTCTTTAACTTTCAACTGGTGGTAACCGGATCTCAAGTCGATCTTCGAAAATACTCGCGCTCCTTGCAATTGGTCAAACAAGTCATCTATTCGCGGCAACGGATACTTGCTCTTGACTGTCAACTTATTCAACTCTCGATAGTCGATGCACATGCGCATTGTTCCATCTTTCTTCTTCACAAACAAGACTGGAGCTCCCCATGGTGAAACACTCGGTCGGATAAAACCCTTCTCCAACAGTTCTTCTAACTGAACTTTCAATTCTTTCAACTCTATCAGTGCCATTCGGTACGGTGCTTTGGATACCGGTTGTGACCCTGGTACTACTTCTATTGTGAACTCAAGCCCTCTTTCAATCAATACGTCGGGTAACTCATCGGGAAAAACATCTGGAAATTCTCGAACTACTGAAATTTCTTCTATTAGTGGTCCAAGAACTCGCGTGTCGATAATTGAACATAAGAAACCCGAACAACCCTTCTTCAACATCTTACTTGCTTGGATAGCCGATATCAAGTACGGCGGTACGATTACTCCCTTACCCTGAAAAGTAAACTCTTCTCGTCCTGACGGATAGAAACTAACCCGTTTTTGTTCACAATCGATTCTGGCTTGATTAATAGACAACCAATCCATACCCAAGATAACATCAAAGTAATTCACCGTCAACGGAATCAAATCAACGCTCAAGACTTTATCACCTATCTTGACTTCACATGACTTGAATATCGAAGAAGTAACTAGCGGTTCACTACTAGGCAATGATACACACAAGTCATATCCTAGCGGTTCTGACTTAACAGTTAAATGCTTAACAAAATCACGTGATACGAATGAATGCGTTGAACTAGAATCCATAAGTATACGTGCAGGATACGAACAAATAGGAAGAATACCTGATACAACGGTATCATCCGTATTCCCCGGCCTGAGCTGGAAGTATCGTCCTTGTTGTTGCGCGACTCCTTTCCCTTTATCTACTCGAGGTTCTACCCTTGACCCGCTTGGCACACTCGATGCCCCGATACTCATTCCCGGTTGTCTCTTACTTGGGCAATTCTTCGCTATATGCCCCGGTTGGCCACACTCAAAACATTTTCCTCTAGTTTCTGGGGTATAGCTCTTGGCGTTCGAGGTTGTATTTGGTGTAGTCGAATTTGCGTTCAAAGGACAATTCCTAGACACATGCCCCAATTGTTTACAAATATAGCAAGTGATCAATTGATAGCAGGTTCCTCTGTGTCGCAGGTTACATGTTGGGCACAACGGTCTCGGGTCCCCCATGAACGTACTCCCTCCTTGGCTAATCATATATGATCCCGAACCTTGCATAAACTGTTTCTTCGCATTCCCTTGGCTCTTGCCCCTATTGTCATTGGGTCTCTTTCCTTGTTGTCCTTGTCGATATCGGTCGACACTCTTCTCAGCTATACGGGCGGCTTCCTCGACTAGAGAAACGGTCGGGTGTTGCAACATGTCCACACGGCCACGAATATTCTCTCTAAGCCCTTCCTCAAACTTACGAGCTTTATCCCTATCAGTCGGAACGGTAGTTTTCCCAAATCGTAACAAGGCATTGAAACGAGAAACATACTCACCTACGGTCATATCTCCCTGAACCAAACTCGCAAACTCTTGACGTTTCTGAGTATAAGCAGATTGCGGAAAGAAACGTTTGTTGAATTCTTCCTTAAATGCTTCCCACGTGGTTGGCTTCCCTTGTTCAAGCACGTTGTTCCACCAATCCAATGCTTCGCCCATCAACGTATCGGATGCGCATAAAATTTTCTCCTCATCGGTACATATTACCTGACGGAAATGTCTTTCCATATCCATCATCCAATGATCGGCCAAGTCTAAGTCAACTTGCCCATGATACAACATCAGTTTTTGCTTATGAAACTGTTCCACGATTGTGTGTTGAGGTCGCGGTGTCGATGGTGCATTGACATAACGAATTTCCACTTGTGGAGGCTGAACGTTCATCTGTTCTCTTTCACTTACCGCTTGTATGAAATTTCCTACTATATTCACTATTTGGTCCATCTGCGAATGCGGTGACAATTCTCTTGGTGGATCAGCCATAACGTTTCAAATATTTCCCCTGTCTAGTTCAATGCATAATGACCATGCATGCTATGCCACAATATAGATATATGTGCACAGTTCATCACCCTCAACAAATGCTAACACATGAAGCATTTCTACAATGATAACAATTATCTTCACAATTACACACTCCACTCGACGTCACTCAGCATATATAACGTCACTCGTTCCCAAGGCTCTAAACTTATGCTTTGATACCACTAAATGTCACAGCCCGGTCCCACAATAGCGGAACCGGAGCCCGTGGCACGCCACCGAGGCTAAACCAATTCATTAACGTTCCCAAAAATTAGTTTGAAGAACACACGCAGCGGAATAAAACAAGACATTTTGAAAACCATCCGTCCAGTCGACTGATCCTCAGACCCAGTCGACTGATCCTGGTCCAGCAGAAAGTTGGGTTTTAAAACACCATCCAGTCGACTGCTTTCTACACCCAGTCGACTGGTGCTTTAAATTTTCAGTCGACTGATAAAGTCCGGTCGACTGAAGTTTGGCCTGAACAAAATATTTGAATTGAAAACATGATTCAGTCGACTGTGTCGAGGACCCAGTCGACTGATTTCCTGCGAAACAATGCAGTGAGTTGCTGAAAACAAAGGCCCCAGTCGACTGTTTTCTCAACCAGTCGACTGATTTATGGCAGCTTCTCATTCTGCAGAGTTTTCTAAGTTTAAAAGCTTTTGAATTCGAACGGCGATCAAACACACACTTCCAAAAGTACTCCAAGGCAATCCTAACTGTATTAAAGCATTACCAAACATAATTACAACATGTTATAGTCTAATAGAACGTTCTAGATCCATTCTATCATACCAAGTTAAACATGGGTTGAAACAACCAAATTCTTATTACAACATTTCTAGGATCCCAAAACTACAAGATTAACATTTCAAGCTTCCTCACAAGCGAACTCCCAACCCACGTACTCACTTCTGCGATTCCTCGCCAGCATTTATACCTGCAATGGTTATTTGAATAACCACACATATTTTGATTTGTTTAAGCTAAAGCTTAGTGAATAAATCAACATATGTACATGAATGATAAACATGTCCGCATTCACATCTCTACATTTCATACTAGTCGCCGGAGACTCACGTGCCCGTCCATACTCCCAATCCGCGACTCCTCGCCAATAAGTCCACGCGAAAGGGTAAGACCCACGATTCTACAAACAATCGTGCGACCTTAATGCCTATATCGGCTCCACAAAATGGCACGGTGACCACGTGCTCCTTCTGACACAAATAAGCAACTTAACATGCTCAAATACATATCACCATGCTCGCGGTAATTAAAACATATCACCGTGCTATTGAGCCTACTTATCAATATAAATGCCCAATATGAACTACACAATATATCTCTAGGAATTAATACATGCTATTCAAACATAACATGAATACATGCCAAGAAATCATTCCAAAACATAGTTGAATCACTCACCTCCGAATAACGCCCCTATAATTCAATCTGAAGAAAACCCGTGCACAAGGAACGTGCAGAAGTCCGTCTAGCAAAATTCCTATGGATCAGAATTCCATTTATCAACTTTTATGAAAAAATCTAGAAAATAACTTTTCAGAAAACTTAGCCAAACAGGCCCTAATAGGTATCAAAACGAAGCTCTTACCTCGCGGAGCTCAAATATGAAATCTGGGAGAAACCAGACTGACAGAAGGTCGTCGTTTGGCGTCGCAAAGCTCTAAGCAATCAAATCTCCCTCTAGCCCCCTTTTTGGCCTCCTCTTGAACTTTAGGTTAACTTATGAAAAAAAATCTAAGTTCATCTCTATCTATATATAGGCAACATTCTCGGGGAATTACGTTTACCTCCCCACGAGTTCCAAACTCCTAATTAGTCTCTGAAACTTTCTATACAGCTTATTCATAGCTTTACGAGTGAAACTTCAAAATTATAAAAGTTTTCGACTAAGTTTCGTTTGGTCGCTAAAACGCGAATTTCTATATGACGTTTCCGAAGTTACTAATTAGCCTACCAAATTAATAGCGTGTTCATTCGTCCTCACCAGGATACTAAATCTAACAACAGAAATAAATTCTAAAACAGAAAATAATACAGATATTGAAATACACAGGTAAACATTTATTTTCAGATAAACATTTAAAGTGTTCCACAGTGACCGTCTCATACTCGGAGAGACTTCACAAACAATAAATCTTCAATCACAATAGTTTCAAAGGGTTCTCTAATATAGACACCCAAATCAACTCGTGAGTCAAAACTCACTCAACCATGTGTCATAAGACACGCCACATCACATTATCATGCATGACAATGAAATGCAAATGAAATAACACAAATGTGTGTTATATAGTTATATTTATAGGGGGGTATTAATATATTAGAATTATAAGATTTAATCCCTCATAATGGGTCAAAAAAAGATTTAGTGTATTTGACTTTTTAAACTCTAAAATTCATCCTTAATTGTTAAGAAATATAAGAATTAATCCTTTTCCCCAAATCTGTGTATTTTTTATGGACAAGATTGCCCTCATCATTAGATATATCATATATACATATGTATAACATCAACTTAAATTTAGGAATTTCAAATTAATGAGGGTAATAATTAAATGCAGTTAATTACTCTGTATGATTTAGTCTCTCTCTCATCTCACGATTTCTTAAAATTAGGAATTTCATAATGCTGTGATTTACTCTCTCTCTCTCTCTCTCCTTTAATGGGTCTCTATCTCCAGATTTAAAGTACCTTCTCATACTCCGTGAAGAGCCGATTTGTAGAGGCAGTGCTTTTGCTGGTTTAGTTTTTTGTTGCTTATGGTCTCTGATATTAATCTCTTAATGATAAATCTGGTTTGTTAATCTCTGTGTTGATTCTGGTTGTCTCTCTCTTAGAAATACAAGGCAGCTTTGGTCTTCTTTGGAATATTTGCTTTTGATTTTGTTCATCAACTTCTTTAGTTCAGTTTTGGGCTGACTTGGCTCTTTTTTTTTTGGAATGATTTTGTGCTTCCTCTTCTTGGACTGTTTTGTTTGGTGAGGAATAGGTAGTGATGCAGATTTGGACAGGTTGTGGTTTGTTCTACACTGCTAGGTTGGCCTGTGTTGTTCTTTGGGGGTTTGCTTTAGATTTTTTTGGATTCAGGAAGCCTTAAACTTTTTTTGGCCTGTGTTGTTCTTTGGTGGTAAGTGAGAAATTTTGTTTTTTTTTTTAGTGAGAAATTTTCTCATCAAATCCATATTTCTCTCCTTGATTTGGTGAGAATTTCTCACCATAACATATACTATAATTTCTCATTTATGATCAGTGAGAAATGGGTTTTTTTTTTTGGTGAGAAATTTTCCCTCAAACCCATATTTCCATCTTCCTGATTTGGTGAGAATTTCTCACCGTAATATATATAATTTCATATTTATGGTCAGTGAGAAATTTAATTATTTATTTATCTCTTTCACGTATTATGTTATTATTGAGGAATTTCTCACTCTGTTATATATTTTAAAGTGAGAATTTCCTCACTTTTCTTTGTCTCTTGCATAATATTTCTATGTTAATTTTCACTCTTCTCTCTCTTATATATATATATATATGTATTTTGAATTTCAAAATTCAGATGTATTATATATATATATATATATAGATAGATAGAGAGAGAGAGAGAGAGAGAGAGAGAGAGAGAGAGAGAGAGAGAGAGAGAGAGAATTATATGGGTTTTAAATTTAAAAACCCTTAATTATAGGAGTGGGGGTATTTTGGTCCTCAAAATAGGTGAGGGACTGATTTCTAAGTTGACTTATAGAATGGATCTATTTTTAAAAAATGACACATTAAAGGACTAAAATCTAACGGACCCTTAATATATATATATATATATATTATACACACACAACATGCCTCACCTCACTCCACTGACATACACATGCACGACACACACTACACATATATCATATACACACTACTCACACAGCACACATGGACACTCAAAACATGCATGCACAATACTCATTACATACACTATACACACACCATACAAGTTAACCACTACTACTCCCAATCTACACACTATACACACACCACACACTACACATATACACACTACTACTCACTGCTACACACTACACACACTGCACACACGCCATACTTATACACTCACAACACTCACACACACACAGACACACACACGGTACACATACACAAGCATACTACACTCATATACATGATTAGGGTGTAAGATGGTTGGTTGGGGAGGTATGAAGGTAGAGTGCTAAGGTGGTGAAGGTGGTTGGGGGTGTAAGGGAGGCATGGGTGGTGTAAGGGGGGTGGTTAGTTGCTTCCAAAATTGGGAGATGTGACCGATGTGATTGACGCAACGCGTCTCGATAAGTGTGCGTACATAGAATATCGTGCAAATACAGGTATAATTACGGGTTCGCGTGTAAATCTCAATCCGGATTCTAAATGCAGTCCGGGTAAAAAATGCATGGATATTAAAACTATAATATAATTACAATTTAAATGATACTGGGAATATAAAATGCATATTAATATTACGAAATTTGAAAATAAGAAATACAGTCTGGCGAGTACATACCGAAAATTAAAACTTACATAAATTAAATAAAAAGAAAATTATGGGTATTACAATATCCACCACCTATTAAAGATTTCCTCCCCAAAATCTGAGCTAGCTAGTCACTAAACAAGGCTGGGAACTTCTCTCGCATTTCTGATTCTAACTCCCAAGTAGCTTCGCGTTCGTCATGATGTCTCTCGCATCCAATTCAACTATTTATAGCTCTGCATGCTAATGAAAAGTGGAATTTGATTTCGATTGGTCCAACCCACCTACAAAATTCCATTGACATCCTATATTGATTACAGGGAAATGGGATCAAACAGTTCTGACATCACATGCAGAATCATCCAACACGGAAGTATGTATGAATAAATCTGTTCAGATCACCATATCATCAACCAATTCTTCTTTTTTATTTATATATAAAAAAAATGTCAAATTATGAACCACAAAATAGCCAAACAACCAAAATCTTTCAACAGGAGTAAATGAAGAAATAATGGAAGTGGAAATATATTACCTCAAAGAAGCTCCGTGTGTAAGAATATTTTCTCGAACTGGTGTAAGCAACTTTAAATGTCAGGTCTGTATGTTAGTATATGGAGTAGCATTTACCTCAATCACACGTGCTTCCGCCCGTCAAGCATCTAAATTGGCAGCCTTGTGCTTGCCACGTTGTCTTGGCTAACCTAAAGTCAACAGTTAGTCATAGAGTAATGCTATACATATGATCAAAAGATCAAACGAGGAGCTTTAAGTAGCACACCAGTAGCTAAAGTGAAAAACCACAATGTCCTTACATGTCATGTAGGATGATGTAGAAACCCAGATTTTTATAACGGGTAATTCGGTAATTTTGGACCAATTTGGGTCTTGGTTTGGGACAGTAAATTTATTTCTGTCCAAGTGGTATCACATCTACATTTAAATTAGCACATGTGTATATATGCATGTTATATATTTTTGTGTGTATGTGTAAGGGAGACAAGAGTGGGACCCTCAAGTCAACTCCCAAACCACTCACTAACCACTCCCAACCACCCCAACAACTAAAGCTTCACTAGGAAGCTTCCCCTCCTTCATCATCCTATATATAACCCATATCTAACTCTCCCTCTCATTTTTCTTTTTCATTTTCTCTCTATATATCTCTCATCTCTCTCTCTAGTTTTGGGAGATACAACTCCATGGAAGCTTAGAGCTTTCAAGCTCCATTTGGAGGCCAAGGACTCAAGTTTGGGTCAAGGCTATTAGAGACCTTTTTGATCATCTCACCTAGACCTTCATACCGGTGTTCTCGGTTTCTTCGTGGGATTTTAATTTAGTACTTCTTGCCCTAGAACTCAAGAGGTAATTTATGTTATCTTAATAACACCATAGTTTTTATTCCTAAGTTTGGTTTATGTAACTAGGTGTTGATATATTGTAGGATATGCTTATGTTAATGATTTCCCCTTTGGATTTCTTTGGTGAGAGTATTTGCTCAAATACTCCAGAGGTAGATTTCATTGTTTAAGTGCACTATTATTTCTAATTTCATGGACGTTTGTCATGTGTAAGTTAGTGTTAATAGACATTAATCTTGTTTTGTAAATCTTCCTATGTGATTAATTGAATGATTACTTGTCCTTATATGCTTACTTGAATCCATGTCTAAACCTAAATGCTATTTGAGTTTCTATGGTTTCAAATACTAATTGATGTTAAAAATATCTTATTTGCCTAATGTGATGATTACATTTTATATGAACTACCATGTTTACTTCTTGTCATTGTATTCTTAGAAATGACATTGTTAAAGCATAACCGCATCTAGTAGCATATCATAGTCGCCAAGTCGGCATAGCATTCATGGCATTAGCTTGGGGCATATGAAATTGTTAAAATTCCCACGATTTGGGAATGTCTTTGAAATCCCCGTTTGGGGTTGTAATTTGATGAAATTCCGGAAGCGGATGTGAAGTGAGGAAGGTTGTTTGTGATCCTTAAAACATTCGAAAACGCAAGATCATATTCGGCTAGCTACCGGAGATCTTGTATGCTACACTCACGTTTGAGTGGCTCGCTATCCGGTGTGAGAGTGTGTGATTGGGATATTGAGTTGGGAATGTCTCACGGTTTGGCCATCCGGCTAGTTGCATCGCCACGGCGGCAAAGCATTGCACCGCATGTCATAGCATGATTTTAGAAGTAGTAGTACATTTCTACAATGTTTTCTACTGAGCCGTCGTGCTTAATGAATCTATAAAACCCTTTTTTTTTTCAGGAATTATTAATTAGGGCAAGGCCCAAAAGTATTCGACGCGTGGCGTCCCATTGGAAGGTTCCTTACGAGGAAGTCTTATGTTTTGAAAGAAAATATTTCTTTGACACTACTCATGGTAGGAGCATTGCTCAAGTTGTAATTCATTTATCTTAATTATAGTTTTGAATTGCAAGGATTTATCATGATTATTTTTCATAGAAGTTGTAATTGGGCACATGTTTAGCCCTTGCTTTTAAAATCGTTCTATTGGACTTAGTTGATCTCGTATTATATTGGGGATCTTAGTTATCCCCCCTCTCACTCTCAATCTGAACAGTTGGATCCTCTAGGATCCTTGTTAAATTCTGTTTTTAATACTTGTTAGCAATTCTTAGCCCATGGTTACCCTATTATGGGAAAAATTACTACTTTCAACTTCCTAAGGACCTTTTGGTCGTATTCCTTCAAAAACCGCTTTAGTGATAAACTTTCAAAGCAAACTCCATTACATGTTACTTTTAAATCTTTGGAGTTTCTTTATACTTCTTTACAAATTCCTTTCAAAACCAAACTATGTTGGTTGACCCTATTTGACCCGTTTGGTCCTCGTGGGTCAACCCTCGACTTATTAACTTTTCTTTGGAATCCACATAGGATTCCCCTATATGCTTCCGCCTTATAGATTGGTCTATGTAGAACTATCTCTTGCTTTCCTTTATATGGTTTGGCTCGTTGACCTCGCCCATGTGGCTTGATTTTCGGGGCGTTACAGATGAACTTGGTCCCTCTCTGCTCAATTGTTAGCATCCAATTTCATGTTTCGATATGAGGAATTACACCAATGCTCTCTCAACTTACAAAAATCACAAATTTTTCGTAACAATTATATATATAATAATGAATGTTACAGAAAACAAGAGAGACATCAGCTTTCTCACAAACCTTCCAGGAGCATCAAAAAACCTCAAAATTTTCCATGCAAACCTTGCTCATCCAAACACTTTCACCACATCCCTTTTTGAAGGCTGCATCGGAGTCTTTCATGTAGCTCACCCCATTGACTTTGATGACAAAGAGTCTGAAGAAGTCAAGACCCATAGAGCAATCAATGGGACCCAGGGCCGGCCTTGAGGGTACTCGACACACGCGGTCGAGTAGGGCCCCCCTCAGAATAGGGCCCAATTTGTGAGATACATCTTGGTTCGTGCTTATTTTTATACTGTGTGGTAGTTAGATTCTTCATTGCGGTTAATTTGTGCAAATATAAAGAGGGCCCCCTTTTTAGAGTTCGAGTAGGGCCCTCCAAATCTCAGGGCCGGCCCTGATGGGACCCTAGCCATTCTAAAGGCTTGTGTAAACTCAAAGACAGTTAAAAGAGTTGTGTACACATCTAGTTCATCCACAGTTCTGTTCAATGACAAGGGCTTGGATTTAAGGAATGAGAGTTCATGGACAGATGTGGATTTTGTTAGAGGTTTGAAGCCTTTTGGGGTTACTTATTATGTTTTAAAAACATTGACTGAGAAGGCAGCTCTTGAGTTTAGTGAAGAGCATGGGTTGAGCGTTGTGACTGTGATTCCTTCTTTTATTGTGGGACCCTTTGTTTGTCCTGGACTTCCTGATTCAGTGCACACTTCATTGGCTATGATTTTTGGTAAGTGTTGTATCTAATGATTGTGTTTTCAATTATGTTGCATGTTGAGTAAATTAAACTCTTTATGTATACATATATAATTAATAAATATAATAATGGGGCTACTAACTTACAACATGATGGTTGTAAGTAGGGTTGCAAGTCGGGCGAGTCAGCTCGCAGGAAGCCCGAGCCCGGCCCGAAAATTTTCGGGCTTGGGCCCATAATACTTTTATAGTGGGCGGGCCTGGGCAGCAATTTGGAAGCTCGAATTGAATTCGGGCGGGCCTTGGACAAAAATTGCTAATCCATGGAACCCGAGCCCGAGCCCGAGTCCAAATTCTATTTATGTATAATTTTTGACATTATATTCTAGTATTTTTTAGTGATAATAATACACTAGTAGATATTATTCTAGCACTAAATGAATATATGAATGTTTTTTCTCAAATCTAAACAATAAAAAATAGATTTGATACTCTACATATTGTTGTTTACATACTAAAAATCAATTTGCACCAAAAAAAAATTGTAATTCGGGCTCAATTCGGGCTCGGGCTCGGGCTCGGGCTCGTGCTCGGGCTCGGGCTTGGGCAGACTGCTTGAACTCGGTCTCGGGCCTGGGCAGAGCCAAAACCCTTTGGGTCCCGTTCGAGTTGCACCCCTAGTTGTAAGTTAGCAGCATACAACATCCCTTTTTGTCACGAAAAACAGGTTTTTAGTGACGAAATTTTAGTCGCTAAAGATTCCAACTTTTAGCGATTAAAATTTCGTCACTAAAACATTATTTTTCGTCGCTAAAAGTCTCCTATGCTGTAAGTTAGCAAATCCCTATAATAAATATTGAAGAAATGGTTTTGCTTACGCCTGGCATATCGTATTTTGGATCTTTGATATGTGTCATTATTTAAGCGTTCCAAATTATTCCCACTCTTTATCTAGTTTTTAAATTTTAATTATAAAAGTTTTAAAAACTCTCCCCTACGTACACTTTTTCCATTTCTCATATTTAAACACTCATAAATGGCTTGGGCCATTAATTATCCCAAGGGGTTGGGTAAAGGCATCCCAAACGTGGCCTAACAGTGTTGTTGTAAAAATTCATATGAAGTCATAAATTTAATTTTTCCTTGCAATTTTTCTTTATATGCAGGAGACAAGGATAGGTATAAATATCTTATCAACGCTCCCCTAGTTCATGTAGATGATGTGGCAAGGGCACACATTTACCTTTTTGAATATCCTGATGCAAAAGGGAGATGCATTTGTTCAGCTAGAGAACTAACAATTTAAGAGATGTCTGAATTTCTTTCAGCTAAATTCCCAGAATATCAAATACCCAAAGCTAAGTGAGTTTTTTTTTTTTTATATATCAAATACCCAATGCTGAGTGAGTTTTTTTTTTTTTTAAATACTTATTTGGATCCGGAGGGGATACACACACCCCACACACACAAGCACACCTCAATCCCAACCCAACTCCAAAGCCCCACAATGGCCCACAGCAAAGCCCAAGAAGGGCCACTCATTTCGACTGAAGAATAACTGGGGGGTGGCAAGCAACTAGAATCTCCTATGAGAATTTGAACTCTCTCCCTCTTCACTGGGAAGAGAGTTCATTTACATATACGTATATGTATGTTTATATGTGTGTATTTATGTAAGTGTATATAGGTGAATGTTAACTTATAGGTAAAGTAGTCATTCTCAAAATTAATGGACCAATAAAGACCATGTATGCCATTTGAAAAAAAGGGCATTGACATAGTTTCAATGGATTAATAACACTATTAGTATGATGGATATTAAGGAGCCTGATAATAATGTATACTTGGCCAAACTCTCGAGAACTCAACTAAAATGATGAGTATTTGAGTAATTTTCGCACTAATAGCATGTAGCCCTAATTTAACGTTATTTAAGGGTGGTTATCAAATCTTTTTTTTTTTTAGCATAGTGAAAATCTTAGCAACTCTGGGACGTAGCCCAATTTCAAGTGAACCACGTATATCTAGTTTTCTTGTGTGATTATCTTCATGTGTGTTTTTTGTATCAACTCTGGGAAAGAATGAATTCCTTGCACAATACATTTATCGCAACACTCCTTTAGTACTCCTATTTTAATAAGTGGACAGATACCTTTAGTACTCTCATACGACCAACTACGTAAGGCCAGATCTCTATTCTCCAGCATTATTATACGTCTTACTTAAAGAATTTTGGGGTTAAAATTGCAAAAATGTAAGTTTAGGAGCACTGTAAAAGAAATACAGTAGTAAGGTCTTTTTTTTCCCTTCAAAATTTCAGTAGGACAGCTGCCCCCGTGAGGTCATTCATGTGTCTGCCCCTGCTTGTAGTTGTAGATTAGCAATATGGTACATATATATATATATATATGTGTGTGTGTGTGTCTGTAAAAATATACATATACATACACACACACATCATATATGTTGAGTGCATCTCAACAAAAGACTGATGAGTTTTCTAGATTTGATTTGATTTATGTTGAAAAAAAGAGTATCCAATTGAGTACCATACTCTCGTGTAGTTCCTTGAAGGAGGTTGTAGGTCTCAACTATGGTGGCCTCTCATCAAAGAAGCTATTGGACACTGGTTTCGAGTTCAAGTACAGCCTTGATGAAATGTTTTCAGATTCAATTCAATATTGCAAACAAAAGGGTTTTCTCTAGTTTGTACATGGCAAGAGATCTTAAAATATTAGCAGGGACTATAATAAAATATTAGCAGGGACTATAATGTTGTAAACCAAGTTCATTTGGTGTCCCTCTTTGTACGTCTTGTGACTATTTGATTTCTATTTGGAAATGTCGAGTGGGACAAGTTGTACGAAAGGTGTGCATATGGATTGAGCAAGTAAACAAGTAATTGAAAATCCTTTCAATGGACTTGTAATGAAAATTGATGCACGAAGAATGGGGTAAATGTAAATCAACAGCTTTCCTCCTCCCCTCCTCTGCTAGTCCCACCTCTCTCTCTCTCTCTCTCTCTCTCTCTCTCTCTCTCTCTCTCTCTCTCTCTCTCACCCCATGTGTTTTGTCTCTGTCCAAATAAGGGCTTGTTTGGCTCCCCCGCTTCCTCTATGAAGTTGTTCCCCTCCTTTTGTGAAGGGTGTTTTTCCTTATATCGTCTGGCATTTCCTTGGGTTCAAGATGGTAAATGTTGACCAGACCAATCTTGTAATATTAGATTTGTTCATTTAAACCGTAATCGAACTGAACCGAACCGAATTGACTGCTTAGTAATGCTAGGGTGCACAACCAATTGCATGCAATTGGTTGTGCAATTCATTGTGCACCTAGTATTTTCCCTCAAAATTTAGAGTACCGAACATACAACCTGTCAACTAGGGGAGTAAATGAGCTAAGCCGCTCAACAAGGGCTCGAAGCTCGGCTCGATAAAGGCTAGGCTCGGCTCGCTCATTTGAACTCGTGAACACGATCGATTAAGGCTCGTGAAAAAGCTCGTTAATAAGTTTGATAAAAAGCTTGTATAGTGACTTTTATATACTCCGTATATTTTTATTATAAACTATATAATTTTAGAGAAAATATGACATATCTCATAAATATGCTTGATAAAAGATTGTTTTATTATTAAACTATATAGTTTAAAAGGGCCCACAAAAAGCTCGTTAAAAAGACACTTGAAAGCTCGGCTCATTTGAGCTCGCGAGCAAGTTCGCGAACTCGTAAAAAAGCTCGCGAGCAGACTCGGCTCGACTCGTATACACCTCCACCGTCAACCATTAATTATACTGATTTGACGTTTCACATTTATCAGAATTAAACTCTCATTTCTCGAGTTGTTTCCACAAAAATAGCATTTTAATAACTTAATTATTAAATTAGAGTGTATTGAAACTTAAGACAGTTTTAGGATAAATCGTTTTTACCAAAACCGACTCTATAGAGTCGTTTTTACCAAAACCGACTCTATATTTAAAATCGGTTTTACTAAAATCGAGTTTAATGTTGAATTTCACCGAAAATATATTTTCTGCAAAAAAGTATTTGTTGGAAAATTAATACAAAAGTCGGTTTTAGTAAAACCGACTCTATGTAATCGTGCTTACTATAAATGACTTTAAATAAAATCGATTTTGCCAAACACAACTCTAGAGTTGTTATTACTAAGAACGACTATATAACGTCGTGTATACGAAAAACGACTAAACACGACTTTGGGTTAGAGTCGTTTGTAGAAAAAACGACTTTAGAGCTAAGTCAAAGGTTAGCAAAATATAATATTCATATATGTGTGTACTGTTGTTGGACGTGAGCAACACAGCCATAAACCACGCACCACAAGGATGCCCACCACTGTTACCATTATTACCATTCCATCTCTCTCTCTCACTAAATAAATATGTCATACACAAAGTAGTACGAGTAACACTTCTGTAAATACAACAATACTATGGGCATAAACATTTTACACAAATACTTACAAATACATTTTATCTCTTTCTTAGGTGACACTGTGGAGTTTGAATAATTTTAGTGGACTCCACAGTGTCACCCAGGAGAGAGATATAGTGTGTTTACAAGGGTGTGTTTGATAATCCAATTAAGTGGTGAAAATAAAAACTTTCAATACTTGTTTTTTTCCAGTTCGTTTAATAACGTATCACTTAATTGAAAAACAGCTAAAAAAATCACTGCAAACTTTAAGTAAAAAATTTCTACTGAAAATAATCACTGAATGCAGTCTATTTCAGTAGTTGAAAAACTATTTTCAGTACTATAAATTCAATCGCATAAAATTTTCGGTACTTAAAATTTAGCACTTAATTTTCAGTACTTAATTTTCAGTTTTATCAAATGCACCCTAAATATTTGTGTAAAATATTTGTGTCTGTAAATATTCATATATATGTGTGTACCTGTTGTACTTGTTGGACGTGAGCAACACAGCCACAAACAAGAACTTGCACGCACCACAAGGAGACCCCACCACTGTTACCATGATTACAATTAAATAATGTCATACACAAAAAGTCATTTTTCCTGCAAATCACCTATAATCGTTATTAGTAATGACGATTCTAAATTCGTTTTTTGCAAAACCAACTTTTTTTAAAGTCGTTTTTAGTAAACACGGTTATATAGTGTCGATTTTACTAAAACCGACTTTTATATTAATTTTCCAACAAAAATACTTTTTTCAGAAAAAATATTTTCAATAAAATTCAACATTAAACTCGATTTTAGTAAAACCAATTTTAAATATAAACTCAATTTTGATAAAAACGACTTTATAGAGTCGATTTTAATAAAAATAACTTACTCTGAAACTATCTTTAAGTTTTAATAAACTCTAATTTAATAATTAAGTTATTAAAATACTATTTTTAATTCATTTTCTCTCACTTCATATTCTCGGTAATCTACCTTTTCTCTATCTTCATTAATGAGACAACTCTCATTTCTTCCAAGTCTCTCTCTCTCTCTCTCCTTTTCTTAGCAAAAAAAGCCAAAAGTCTCTCTCTTTTAAGTCTTAACATTTCCCAAATCTCAAAACCACAGCAGTCATCTCTTCCTTGCACCACCACCACCACCCTGAAACCCAAGCCCTAGCCCTCACCGCCGCCCTGAGCTCTTCTCCTCGCGCTTCCATTTCAAGATCTCAGTGTCGTTGTTGCTTAGAATCACAGGTCGCAGCCTCTCTTCGTCGTGTCCTTTCTGTTCATTGGCTTGGTCTCTACGAGATATGCTACTATGGTGGTCGAAGCTTCAAGATCTGCTACTATGGTGGTCGAAGCTTCCAGATCTGTGACTATGAGTGGCCCTAGTGGGTGTAATAAGGTCACAATGTTGTGAGAGATAAGTGGGTGACCACTGACAAACAAGTATTATCTGTAGAAACACTTGTCTTCTAGGCATAAACCCACAAGTAAAGGCACTTTTTTGTGCAAGGAGAGAGAGAGAGAGAGAGAGAGAGAGAGAGAGAGAGAGAGATGGAAGGATATGACAAGGGAACTATTTGTGTAACAGGTGGAACTGGGTTCTTGGCTTCTTGGATAATCAAGAGACTTCTTGAAGATGGTTACTCTGTTCGGACTACAATTAGATCCGACCCAGGTATGGTTTTAAGGCATTTATTAAACTTGCTTTTATGACACTTGATCTCAATTTTTTATTTGTAATAATTTGATGTTGAAAATTTTAGGGTGCTCAAAATTAAATAATATTTGCTATTAATACAAGCTAAACAAAAACGGAAAGAGAGTTCTCCATACCATTGGCTCCTCTCTATGTATGAATCAAAACGGACAGCCCCAATCGGTTGTAACGTAGAAGTGATTAAGGTAAAAACGGAATTGTAGCTCCAATTGCACGGTTCTCTATCTGCCCAAGCAATCATCACTTTGGAATCGCTTTCAATTATGTGAGACGATAGTCGCCGCTGTAATCAAATAATCTTAGAAACATAAAAAAAGAAATTTATTTCCTAACGAATCATTACCTTTTGTGCAAATTACAACTAATATAATCACTTAATCCAAAAAAAAAAAAAACAATTGAAGCTTATAATCTAACGGTCTACCAGTTTCACGAACTGATTTTCTGTGCAAATAAAATGCCTTCATCACCATATCAATAACCTTCTCTAAAGACCAAATGTCCACCCCTGCAAACCAAATAAGCAATATCTAAATTTTAGGTGAATTTCTTTCTAATATGTGATATTGGTTTAGAGCTGAATATCTTGTAAATGTATAGATGTAAATTTCTTTCACCCAGAAGCACATGAGAGAATTGCTTACCCAGTTCAACCATGGAACATAAACCTCTTGTTCGCTCTCTTCACTTGTCCACAAAGATGAAAAGACGGCATGGGTCTTTAGTTATAACCATTTATCTATTTTTTCCGAAAGAAAAAGAAAGAAAGAAAGAAACCACCACTTTATTTATGGATTGGAAACCAAGACTCCCTAATATTCTAACATTATTTCTCAAAACTTTTAACCCCCAATGAAACATTTAACCCTATACACTTAATAAATATTAATAAAAAAAATCAGATTACGTTACAAAATAAAACGAGACAAGAATACAGTCACAGCAATCAAGAAGAATTTCTAGCATAAATAAGTGTCATTTGAAGGCAAGGCTTGGAGCAAATTAAAAGCTTAAGCTGTTGAAAATGTGATAAATTTCAGACTGTCATAGCAATGTGATCAAATGTAAGAGGCACATAAGCACTATAAATATTACCAATACAAATATTTTACAGGATTGTTTTCATTTTTCTTGATGTCAATAGACACTTGTTATAGGAGCGGTCTATTCTGGTCAAAATCCAAAAATAATGGTGGAAGAGATTTGTTGTTTCAAGCTCTACTATTTTAGAATACTATGTGGCTGTGGTATTCTGACAATTTTACTACCACCAACCACATGGATGAAACCAAATTTTAGAAAATTCTCAATCTCTTGATCCTTCTCCCTCTCAGGCCCATTCACTAAATAAAGTTTCCAAGGCATATTTTATAGTATGTGATACAATCAACTTTTAATCTAGGTCAATTGTGTTGTAGGTGGTGCCATACGGAAAAAACCAACAGACATTAGCAGCAATGGCCCCTTCCCTTTCAAGTAGAGACCATAGGCGAACTTTAAATTTTTTTAGTCATACTTTCTCCAAATGTAATAGTGGGAGGACATACCTCATTGATCATCTCATGCATATCATGATATTATTGTAAAAAAACCCAAATGAAAAAAACCCAAATGAAGAAAATTGGTGTGTAAAATTAGGAGTATTGTAAAACTTTGGAAGAAATATAACATCCAACTTCAACATGTAAAATTAGAACTTTCTATGCATCTATGTTCCAGACGGGAAGCAAAATTGCCCAACCAACTCCAATTCAACTATTTATAGCTCTGCATGCTAATGAAAAGTGGAATTTGGTTTCGATCAGTCCAATCCACCTACACAATTCCATTGACATCCTAAATTGATTACAGGGAAATGGGATCAAACAGTTCTGACATCACATGCGCAATCATCAAACACGGAAGTATGTATGAATAAATCTGTTCAGATCACCATATCATCAACCAATTCTTCTTTTTTAAATATTTAAAAAAAAATGTCAAATTATGAACCACAAAATAGCCAAACAACCAAAATCTTTCAACAGGAGTAAATGAAGCAACAATGGAAGTGGAAATATGTTACCTCAAAGAAGCTCCAGGTGTGTAAGAATTTTTTTCTCGAACTGGTGTAAGCAACTTTAAATGTCAGGTCTGAATGTTAGTATATGGAGTAACATTTACCTCAATCACACGTGCTTCCGCTCGTCAAGCATCTAAATTGGCAGCTTTGTGCTTGCCACGTTGTCTTGGCTAACCTAAATCCAACAGTAAGTCATAGAGTAATGCTATACATACGATCAAAAGATCAAAAGAGGAGCTTTAAGTAGCACACCAGTAGCAAAAGTGAAAAACCACAATGTCCTTACATGTCGTGTAGGATGAACTTGGTCCCTCTCTGCTCAATTGTTAGCATCCAATTTCATGTTTCGATGTAAGGAATTGAACCAACCCAGGTCAGACTAAATACATAATAAAAAATAAAATCAAATGTCCCAAATCACAGATAATAATGGAATGAAAGCAAGAGAAATTTGACCTGTAAGAAAAAGAATCCATAATTGATCAAACCTTCCGATCCAATCAAATTGCAGATCGTTAGGGTAATAGTAGCGTTGCCCGAATCGTCGCCAACGTGTTGTGGTGATGTCAGAGTTGACTTCAATGATGGAGGCGAAAAGATCACCGGCGAGGCAGGTAGGGGATTGGGTGTTTGGTCAAGACAATCAAGGAGAGAAAGATGAGTATAATGAAGATGTGATATATATATATATATATCAGAGAGAGAGAGAGAGAGAGAGAGAGAGAGAGAGAGAGAGAGAGAGGAGTAGCTCTATCAAAATGAGAGGAAATACTGTTTTTTAAACGTTCTGCCAAGCTCAAATAATACTAAAATTATTAATATTAAATAAACTTAAAATATTAATGTCATATAAAATTAAGAATATTTAATATATTTTTCATCAATTTATTCTTTCGATTTTTCTCACCATTTTACTCTGATTTGTAGGTTAACTAAAGTAATTAAAAGAAAGCAGAAGGAAAAACAAAAAGGAAAAACAATATCTCTAGTGTGTTCGTTTATGCGTACAAATAATAAATTTGTAAAAATAAAAAACTCAAGTATAGTAGGAAATTAAGACATATAAAAAGTGATTTTTAAATATTTCTGATCATCCTTTCTTGTTTTCTTTCATGTAACTGATGTAAGTATTTCTCAATCAATCTAAATTTATATGTAGTCCATATATGTTGTAGTTATAGTACCCTCATATTTACACCATTTCTCTCTCAACTTCAAAAATCACAATTTTTTTTTAACAATTTCATATATAAAATGAACAGAAAACAAGAGAGACCTCAGCTTCCTCACAGACCTTCCAGGAGCATCAAAAAATCTCAAAATTTTCCATGCAGACCTTGCTCATCCAAACACTTTCACCACAGCCCTTTTTGAAGGCTGCATTGGAGTCTTTCATGTAGCTCACCCCGATGACTTTGAGGACAAAGAAAGTGAAGAAGTCGAGACCCAAAGAGCCATCAGTGGGACCCTAGCCATTCTAAAGGCATGTCTAAACTCAAAGACAGTGGAAAGAGTTGTGTACACATCTAGTGGATCCACAGTTGTGTTCAATGACAAGGGCTTGGATTTAATGGATGAGAGTTCATGGACTGATGTGGATTTTGTTAGAGGTTTGAAGGCTTCTTGGGGTTCTTATTATGTTTCAAAGACATTGACTGAGAAGGCAGCTCTTGAGTTTGGTGAAGAGCATGGGTTGAGCGTTGTGACTGTGATTCCTTCTTTTATTGTGGGACCCTTTGTTTGTCCTGAACTTCCTGGTTCAGTGCACACTTCATTGGCTATGATTTTTGGTAAGTGTTGCATCTAATGATTGTGTTTTCAATTACAACAATACTAGGGGCTCAAACAAATCTCATTAACACTTACATTTGCACTCCATCGCAGACTTCACAGTGCCACTAGAAGAGAGATAAAGTGTGGATGTAAGTGTTAGTGAGATTTGTCGTGCCCCAAATATTATGCTTTCAATTATGTTGCAGGTACTCAGGTATGTATGTTGAGTAAGTTCAACTCTTTATATATATAATTACTCGTAATAAATATAATAAGGGTAAATATTACCTAGACTCCTTGAGATTTGCTCTAATCACATTTAAACCTCCGCATGTTTCAGTAATGTTATCTACACCCCCTGAGGTTTGAAGCACGTATCACCTAGACCTCTTCCGTTAATTCTCCGTTAAAAAAGAGACTGACTGATATAAATAAATATAAAAAATACCCCTGAAAGTTTGGTCCTTGTGCCATTTTAGTCTCTATAGTTTCAATTGGGCCAATATGGGCCCTGAAGTTTAAATTGAAGCACTTTGATCCAAATGTTCAATTCTGTGAGAAAAATTGATAGAATTTACTCACATACTATTCATTGTCACACTTTTTAAGGGAAATAATGGAACAATACCAATCTCCCAACCTGCTTATTATCGTAATTGTGCATAACAGTGAGTAAATTCTGTCGATTTTTTCACAGAATATGGGGCATTTGGGATCAAATTGCTTCAATTTAAAACTGTAGGGATCAAATTAACCCAATTGAAACTAGAGGGACTAAAACGACACAAGGACCAAACTTTTAGGGGTATCTTTTGTATTAATTTATGTCAGTCCGTCACTTTTTTAAGGGTGAATTGACTGAGGGAGTCTAGGTGATACGTGCTTCAAACCTCAGGGCCAAGGGGGTGTAGGTGATATTACTGAAACATGAGGGGGTCTAAGTGTGATTAGCAAACCTTAGAGAGTCTAGGTGATATTTACCCAAATAATAAATATTGAAGAAATGGTTTTGTTGACGTAGGTTATTTTGGACCTTTGATATGTGTCATTATCTAAGAGCATCTACAATGGTGTAAGTTGGTATAGGAACTTAGAGGGCATTTTTGCTATACAAGGTCTGCAATGGTGTGAGGTATATAGCAACTTAAGTAGTTGTATAGTAATGGAACTAATTAAGTTTACCATTTGACTAATTTCACCTACTATACAGACTGAGGGTAAAGGCGTTGCCGTTTCCACCACAGCCGGCAATGGCAATGTTGTCCGCCCCGGCCAGTAAAGCCTTTGCTATTTTATATTTTTATTTTTTTTTATTTTTAAATAAAATCGCCCCAGCCGACATTATCCTTGTCGGCCGGCCACCTGCCAGAATTGACTTTGCTGTTTGGGTTTTTGTTTTTGTTTTGTTTTTTTTTTTTTTTTGTTGGTTTTTTTGTTTTTGTATACAAAAAGTGGATATTGTTAAAATAATTTTAAACAAATGTACCAAAGAGCAGAGGCATTGCCAGCCCAGCCTTAGCCGGTAGTGACATTACCGGCCCACCCTCAGCCGGCGTTCGCTATGTCGTTTCGCCAATTACACCACTGTGGCCCTTCCTCTCATGATACATGAACATAGCCTAAATTTGCCCTATCATTTTCCACACCAATGTGGATGTTCTAAGTGCCCAAAATTTTGGGCGGACCCGGCCCGAAAATTACTGGGCTTGGACTCGCGGTACTTTCACCATGGACGAACTTGGGCAGAAAAATGCAAGCCCGAATGGCTTGGGCAAATTTTTACTAACCCGTGGAACCCGAGCTCGAGCCCAATTTCTATTTATGTATTATTTTTTACATTAGATTATGGTATTTTTTAGTGACAAGAATACACTATTAGAAATTATTCAAGCACTAAATTAATCGATGAATGTTTTTTCCCAAATCTAAAAATAAAATAAAATAGAATTGATACTCTACATATTGTTGCTTACATAATAAAAATCGGTTTGCACAAAAAAAAATTACAATTCGGGCACGGGCTCAGGTTTTAATACTAAATCACAAACTGGTCTGGGGTTGAAAAGTTTGGATTTATGTCGGGCTCGCGCTTGGGTAGACTGCTTAAATTCGGGCTCGAGCCTAGGCAGAGCCAAAACTCTTTGGGTCTTGCCCGAGTTACACCCGTATCCAAAATTATTCCCACTCTTTACCTGGTTTTTAAATTTTAATTATAAAAGGTTTGAAACTCTCCCCTACTTTTGACACTTTTTGCATTTCCCAATCTCTAAACACTTTCATTCTCTCTAAATTAAATATTTACATTTATCTAAGAATTGTTGTTACAAAAATCATATCAATGTAGGTTTAAACAAACTTTTTACTTTTGGGTAGAGTTCATGGTTGCCAGCAATTTTTAGTTTTTAGATGTAGAGACTTGATTTGAAATGTGTTCAAAAGTTAAGTGTAGGTATGGCGACACGTTATGGAAACAATGAAGACATTAGATCACATATGATTTGATAAGTCTGATAGTTTATCCTATTATCAAAAGTATTTTAGAGTTAAACACACTTCAGTTGTTCATTACTCAATCTTAACTCAATAGTCTTAAATTTGGGCCATTAATTATCCCAAGGGGTAGGGTCATTTATCTTGGGGTGGGCTGGACTAGGAAAATGGTTTGGGCCCAATATTTGGGGTGGGCTAGATGCCAATTTACATATACAATTTTATTTTAAAATTTTTTAGAGTTTAATCACTGATTAGTCCAATTAAAATGGGTTATTTGTCCAATCCGGATAAAGTTATCCAAACGTGGCCTAACGGAGTTGTGGTAACAATTCATATGAAGTCATAAATTTAGTTTTTCCTTGCAATTTTTCTTTATATGCAGGTGACAAGGATCAGTATATCTTTCTTACCAATGCACCCTTGGTTCATGTAGATGATGTGGCAAGTGCACACATTTACCTTTTTGAATATCCTGATGCAAAAGGGAGATACATATGTTCAGCTATAGAACTAACAATTCAGGAGATAGCTGAATTTCTATCAGCTAAATTCCCAGAATATCAAATACCCAAAGCTGAGTGAGTTCATTTACATATATGTATATCTGTGTATTTATGTAAGTGTATATAGGTGAATGTTGACTTACAGGTAAAGTAGTCATTCTCAAAATTAATGGACAATAATGACCATATATGCCATTTGAAATAAAGCTCACATATAACATTTACCATTTGAAAAAGCCCACATATATGCCATTTGAAATAAAGCCCACATATAACATTTACCATTTGAAAAAAGGGCATTAACATAGTTTCAATGGATTAATAACACTAGTTAGTATGATGGATATTGAGGAGCCTGATAATGCTGTATACTTGGCCCAACTCTCAAGAACTCAACTAAAATGACGAGTAACTTAGTAATTTTTGCACTGATAGCATGTGGCCCTAATTTAATGTTATTTAAGGGTGGTTATCAAATCTATTTTTTTAGCATAGTGAAGATTTTAGCACTTTTGCAACGTAGCCCAATTTTGAGTGAACCACGTATTTTTTGTTTTTCTGTGCAGTTTTTTTCATTCGTATTTTTTGTATCAACTCTAGGAAAGAATGAATTTCTTGCACAGTATGTTTATCGCAACACTACTCTAGCACTCCCATTTTAGTAAGTGGGCAAAGACCTATAGTACTCTGGTACGACCAACTACCTAAGGCCAGTTCTCTATTCTCCAACGTTATTATACGTCCCACTTAAAGAATTTTGGGCTTAAAATTGCAAAAATGTAAGTTTAGGAGCACCTATAAAAGAAATACACAAGTAGTGTAAGTTCTTTTTTTTTTCCTTCTTCATAATGTCAGTAGGACAGCTGCCCTAACGAGGTCCTTCATGTGTTCGCCCCTGCTTGTAGATTAGAAATATGGTCCATATATGTATCTGTGTGTATCTATAAAAACATACATATATATATATACATACATATATACGGTCAGCCTCTCCAGTGAACTGGTTTAGTGAACCGAGCCATCACATAGTCTCGTGGGTCGGCGTGTCGGGTCCTTGGCTTTTTAAGCCTAGTTTGCTCCCCAGTTCACTAACCCAATTCACTGGAAAGCCTAGCCGTATATATATATATATATACATACATATCATATATATGTTGTGTGCATCTCAACAAAGGCTTATGAGTTTTCTAGATTTTTTTTTGCTTTATGTGGAAAAAAGGAGTATCCAATTGAGTACCATACTCTTGTGCAGTTCGTTGAAGGAGTTTGAAGGTCTCAACCATGGTGGCATCTCATCAAAGAAGCTATTGGACACTGGTTTCGAGTTCAAGTACAGCCTTGATGAAATGTTTTCAGATGCAATTCAATGTTGCAAACAAAAGGGTTTTCTCTAGTTTGTACGTGGCAAGAGATCTTAAAATATTAGCAGGGACTATAATGATGTAAACCAAGTTCATTTGGTGTCCCTCTTTGTGACTAGCCTATTAATTGATTCTTATTTGCAAATTTCTTGTGGGATAAGTTGTGAATTATGGGTTGTTTGGCAAGGCTTGTTGGAGTCTTAATGCATTTTTTAATGAATTTTTGAATTATCAAACAAGCAAAGATTCTCTAAAGAGGGCGCACTCTCTTTATTAAAGAGAGGGCTTCTGTTTTGACCGTTGGATCGTGTTTAAAAACTGTGAAATGACAAAACTGCCATAAATGAAAACACGATCCGACGGCCAAAACAACTGATCAAACAAGTTTTAAAATAATTTTGTAAATTATTATTTTCGATATATGTGTGTATATGCATATACATATTATATGTGTGTGTATATACATATACATATTATAATTTATTATTATTTATGTATTCAAAGTGTGTACATTTTATAAACTAAATTAACAAACTACCATTTTATTAAATTGAATTATCAAATTACTCATTTATCTTTTGTAATTACTCTTGTGTGTGTGTGTGTGTGTATATGTCACGCCCCAACGTAGCATATAAATATGGAAAGCGTTTAATTTCTTTTATGGACCTGTAGGTCGCGACAGTTTGAAGGATCGATTCCGTCCCAAACGTCGAACAACATGAAAACCATGAATCAGAGTAGAGCAATCAAGGCTTATAAAAATTTCTAACTTAATAAATATTACAGCACGGGATCAACTAAGGCACACTCCGCCTTGAAACAAAATAATAATATTTATTTATTACAGTCATCCTTATTACAAAAACAGTTCATAACTTAAGGGTCTGTTTGGTTGTCCCTTCAAATTGAATGGTTCCATTCAAATTTTGTATAGAAGGTAAAGGCAAAATTCATCACCATGAATGAATCCATTTACAAATATGAGAGATTTCACCATATTTCTTCTTATGATACAATTTGTTCATTTTTCTAGAATGCCAAAATTCATGATTGCAAGCCTCATTTTTGAGACGAGCATCCGTTTTCTAAATGAAACCATTCATGCTCTTCATCTTTTTATATAAAATTGTGTACGAAAACATGAATGGAATTATTTCATTCAAGGACAACCAAACATGCCCTAAGAACATGTAATACTAAATTCCTCATTGGGTAGCTGTTTTCAGTTCGCATAGTCATACTGTTCAGCCCGATCATAACCTGAAAAGCCTAGACATAAATGTCCAAGACGCATCAACGTCGTCAGCTTCAAGAAGCTAGTGAGTATTAAAAACATGTGTTCGGAATGTAAAAACATACGCATTTACAATTTTCCCTTCTTCAATTTCATAAATTAACGGGTTAACCATAGAGATGAATTCGATGTATAAAACAGTAAGGAAAATATTAAAAATCTTCTAATCATAAAACATGTGACCGTGTATGAGACCAATGTAACTATTCTCATCTTACCGACTATATTCTCTCTATAACACAATACCCAACTCTTTCACTCCAGTGTCTTTGAAACACTAAGATGACCACACTTTAGTAACGGGGTACCAGGGAGTGTCCAGTTTGCCTCACATTTTAGTACGTGGTACCAGGGAGTGTCCAATGCCTCACACTTTAGCACCTAATTCGCCTCGCAAATACCGGAGAAACCTCATGCAATATTCAAACTCGGGTACCAGGGAGTGTCCGTAGGCCACACTTTAACACTACCATGGGTGCCAGGGAATGTCCAAGTTTGGCGTCACACACTTTAGCGCTACCATGGGCGCCAATGAGTGTCCAGTTTTGTCACCGTCGCATTTTAAAGACACTCTAGCCGTAATCTCAAAACATCACACTGTGGTACACAATTACCAGGGAGTGTTCACAACACAATCTCAACCATATACTCTTTTCAACACTAACCACCCCTCATCATGCATGTACAACTGACTTCACATGTATGTCATGAAACTTTCACATGTATGTCATGAAACTTTATACAGAATGTGTAAACAACTGGAAATAAGAACAACGTGCGTACGAGAATATTTAAGTCGTAGTTTCTCGCTTTTATAATCCAAACATAGTAAACCGCATTCTGATTTAGAAAAATTCCCAAACAGAACCTTAACAGCCTTTAAAAGTTATACCAAACAGTCCCTTAAAGAAAAATAAACAAAAAGTAAAAATTGTCAGGTCGCGCGCGCGGGCTGCTTGCTCGCACGATATGCAAATTTTTTGTTTTTATTTTAAAAACTTTTCCAACTGTCAAAATACACAGAGGTCGTGCGCGAGGGGTCGCTCGCGCGAGTTCATGCAGTGTCTTCATCTTCTTCGCAGAGAAGTCCCCTGTTTCAGAATTTAAGGGTCTTTTGACCCATTTTGCAAAACAACAGCGAACATGGCATGTAATATATGAAACCTTTCATTTTTTGCAGGGACTAAGAATTTACAATCAATTTTTACATGAATCACATTGTAGCTCTCGAATTTTACGAAAAATCGAAAGACGTCAAAACTTCGTTTTTAATATACGTCGCAACGTGAATGAATTAAGCTCTAATATTACAACTGTAGTCTCTACATACTATAATCTTTCAAAATCATCTCTAAAAACAGATTTTGGTGAAGGTTGAAAAATCTTGATTTTCAAGCTATGGAAGTTCATACGTAAAATCTGTTAGGGATATATACTAAAAGTCATACTTTATGTAGTTGATTTATTATTCATTTAATAAAATCAGTTAATCCATTATTATGAGAATCTGTGTAGGCAATATTTGTGTTATATTATTTATTTAATATTATGCATGTGTGTCTTTCATTCTACATAGTAGGTGGTTTGGTGTGTAGAGTTCGGCTTACACACGGAAGATCAGACCATCGGATCTTGTAGAATGTAAGATTTTGGTTTACAGTCTTAGATGGATTGGACACACCATCGGTAGGACTGCAGCATGGTGTTGTAGTAGGTTTGTCTTGACTACGGAAAGTGGTATAGTTTCAACTCACCATCACTACAAGAAAAATGGCTTTTTATGTCACTTAAAAAGTGACATAAATAAGTATTTATGTCATTTTTTTTCCAGTAAAAAGTGACATAAATGGCAGTGACATAAATACTTTAAAAGTGACATAAATGTTTTAAAAAAGTGACATAATTGTTTCTTAATACCAACACATATGTTAATAAAAAGTGACATAAATACTTAAAAGTGACATAAATACCATTTTATTATGTCACTTTTAACCTAAAGTGACATAAAAGTAGAAAAGTGACATAAATATTTCATAATATTAACATATATGTTAATAAAAAGTGACATAAATACTTAAAAGTGACATAAATACCATTTTATTTGTCACTTTTAACCTAAAGTGACATAAAAGTAGAAAAGTGACATAAATACCAAACAAAATTATTACATCAAAGTCTTAAAAGTGACATAAATACTGTAAAGTGACAAAAACTTTAAAAGTGACAAATACTTGATAAAAGTGACATAAATGTGTAATTAGTTATGTCAATTTTTTCAAAAACGACATAAATATTTTAAATAATACTGATTCAATACCACCATGTAAAAATAATATATACCACCCTGTACATATATACAATACCACCCTATGCAAAATTAAAGCCAACTCAATTATCTATTTCAACTACTAAATTTCATCGATTCATCGCAATATCAACCAATTAATTGGAATGAACAAAAAAAATATACAATCGATCCGAGTAAAGTGCTAAACTAATAACATATACATATTACATATTCATCAAAAAGTACTAACAAAACTATGAAAGTAACAAAAAAAAATTAGCCCAACAAAACATGCAAGTGGTTCGCTTGTTAGAACTTTCCATCAAAATGTGAAACTTTGTACCTACAAAAAAGAAAAAGTTTTCATTAATTAGTTGTACATATAAAATAATAAAAGAGTAAAACTATGTTTGGGGTTTTGAGAGACCAAAATGTGTACGGGGACTCGGAATGATGAAAGAGTCATTTTTTCGCATTATTTGTCATCCATGATTCCGTTATGCATTCGGTTAGTTCCCACAAGTTTCTTAGGCATGTTTGAGGTGCGAGTAAGGTTTCGTGGCGTTTGATTAAGCGGTTTACCGTTTAACTACTCAAAACCTCAAAAATCCAAGTTTTTTCAAGCCTGAATAAAATACTAGAGAACCATTAATTGTAAGATATACACATAACCTCACTATCCTAAGGCATTAGTTTATTAAAGATTGTATGATATTCATAGCTTTACCGTTTAACTACTTAAAACCTAAAAAATCCAAGTTTTTTCAAGCCTAAGTAAAATACTAGAGAATCATTAATTGTAAGATATACGCATAGCCTCACTATCCTAAGGCATTAGTTTATTAAAGATTGTATGATATTCATAGCCTCACTATCCTAAGGCCTTGAAGTAGAAGACATGAGAACTGAGAAAGGCACGAAAACTAGAAAATAAGAGTGAATTTTCAACTTTCCCATTGAGATCATTCCTTGGAAAAAACCGTTGTTACCACCTAGAACTGGTAGCAAATCAAACAATAAACCCACAGCACAATCCTGAAATAGACGTTGGTGAATGCCGGTTTAAATGCACCATAAAATCAAGCACGTGGGATCAAATTTAAACATCGATTATAGATAGTGTTACTATCCAAAAACAAATAGTATAAGGATACCTAAAAAATAAGTGTCCCAATTGTAACTTGACCATGCAGGGCATTATTAGTAGTCCTATTTAAACAGAAGGCGTGTATATGAACAAACATTGTATAAGTCATTGGTTCACATCTGATTAGGGGCTAATAAGTTTTATTAGGTGAATTGCGATGGCGAAAACAATGTCTGATTTCCCATGGTTCGTTAAACAGAATTCAGGTGGTGTATTGTTTTTTCTTTATACTTTTTCCTTTTGGCAATGTTAGTTGGTTGTATTGTGGTTATAGGGAGCGATTTTTATGCTATTATAGCTTTAGACACCCATTTGAGTATGCATTTCCTCATACATGACTTGGGCAAGCTACTATATTTTTGGGGCATTAAGGTTGAGAGAATGAAGCTTCCTTTTGAAAGGAAGTTTGATACTGTTTGACCACAAAAGGATACTAGGAGGGGAATTGATTGATACTCCAATGGGCACTATTTTCAAGTGGAGATGACATCGACATGTTTAAGGATCCTACGACATATAGAAATCTTCTAGTCAAAGCAATATATTTTATTGTGACCTGATCAGCCAGTGCTTTGGCCGTTAGAGTGGTGAGTCAATTCATGCAAACTCCAAGACAACAATATTGATTTATGTCTATATATTGAGATATTTGAAAGGTTGATCTTGGTATTTTAGGCCTTCTGATAATCTTGATACCACTGCTTTTACAAATGGATATTGATAGTAATAACTAATAACTAGTAATCCATCATTCCATGTGTGAACTGTGGAATGTGGATAAGCACATACATGCTAGAGCTTGAGAGAGGGATTGTGTTTAGAATTTCTTTGATGGGGTATTTCCATGCTTCTATTGTTGGAAGTGGCATGTAAAGAAAAAGAACAAGCCCATGTTGGGTCAGACTCTTTCATTTTCCATCTCTCCCTCCTAGTTTGCGAAAATAAAAATATACCTAGTGTCTTGAACAAGTAGCACATTAACAAAACTAACAACTACATTGAAAATGGTGTAGATCATGATGTCTGATAGATAATTAAATAAAAGTAATAATATTATAAGATTAATAGCAAATGTAGACCTGGGATGGTTGGACGAATCAAAGCGTATGTATTTAGTTCCATGGACAAGCCATTGGCGACAGAAAATATGATTCTTCGAACTTTACGCTTCTTGAACATACGCTTTCTCAATTGATCTTTCATGTCTTGAAATATGGAATTAAACAAAAAATACTTTCATCGAATAAAATATCCTGACCAAGAAAAAGTACTTGGCACAGAAGTATCCCGACAACACGATTAGCTGCTAGAGAGACTACCTCATCAGAGAAAAAAATTACTAAAAGATAGGTTGGTCTAATTCTAGTTAATTTTGGAACAAAAATTAAAGGGAAGCAAAAGAGAAGGTTGTAAATCCAGATTTTAGGTTGCTTTATCTTCTCTTTAGATCAATGTCTTGTTTATATGATTATCTCCGTGCTTTTTTCAAGGTTTTAGCAGTCAAGGCTAGTTTGGTAATTTCAACTTTTATTGGACATGGGCTGTAGTTATGGTCCATGTGTGGTAATGGTCCATGTGTTGTAATTCTAGCAAATGGAACATCAAAAGGATATGCAGATTGCAGAGTAAGAATCCTGAAAAATAAGTCATAGTACTGATCTTATAGTAGTAGGAGTTGAAAACATGTTTTAGCTTCTAAATCCAAATTACTTGGAAAAAGGCACATATCACAGATAGCTCACACCTAGAAAACAGATGAACTATTATGATTTTTATAAGGAAATGACAACACTTCTTCTAAAAGGCACTGCACTTCATATTTAACATAACCATCGTTACAAAGAGAGGTAACAACCGTTGATCGTTAAATACAATTAGTAGCTTTAGTCTTCGTTTTCTTACCCAACATTGTGGGAACAACCTGCATATCAGTTTCATAACCACCTACTGTTTATGAAGACGTTCAGAAGTTATTGCCATTTACAGTTCAGACCATATGTTAAACAAATACAGAATAGTGGCTATAGAATCTAACTATCTGCCAGTGCCGAAGGATACTTCAGCTGCAGGAACATAGTAGAGCATCAGTAAGTGGTCTTATTCATGGTTGTTTGAAACACTCTATTCACGAGTCAGTTCATAAGAGTCTATTTGAGTCCAGTCCATAGGATACGGATTTGCTGAACTATATGCGTGGGTATAAATAAAGATCACCCTGAATACTATGTGATAGTTGAAAAATGGTCCAAACACCGGATTTCTAAAAACCCTTTTCAGTCAACTCTCTTGTCAATGAAAAACCACTTCTTTAATGTTTTCTTATCACTACTGGATGTGAAGCAGTCCATCAAGCACAAGACTCTTGAAAACTAACGACCAAATGATGAGCTAAGTGAACTGGCAATCCAGATTCAAGATGAGGTTCATTGTCAACAGAACAAAAATTCAGTCTTACTTGCATATCCTCATCTCAATAGCTAATGTATCTCCAAATAAGGTAGCAGAGCAATATCTGTAAGACATATGTCAGAAGGAAACATGTGGTTAGCTGTGGCTTCGGTTCTTGATCCTGCACAAAATTTGTGCTCACCATTTAATGTGACAAAGAATGAAGTGATCTGATGTCTACAAAGTTAAAGTTGTTAAAGAGAGGCTGCATTAGAGTGTTTGAGGCCATAATAAACTAGTAGCAACATACACATCAATTAACAAAAGCATCACCGAAAGAACTTCAACAGAAACTAGAATTATAACATGACATAAAGTTTCAAAGAGCTGTTAGATTTATCAGACGATAACGATAAGATAGAGAATAAGAAATTCAACAGAAACTAGAATTATAACATGACATAAAGTTTCGAAGAGCTGTTAGATTTATCAAACGATAACAATAAGATAGAGAATAAGAACTTCAACAGAAACTAGAATTATAACATGACATAAAGTTTCGAAGAGCTGTTAGATTTATCAGACGATAACGATAAGATAGAGAATACTTGCGATACAAAATTATGAAAATAGACGATAAAATGAAAGAACTAAAATAGAAACCAAAAAATAGGAGAGAAAGAGAACTTTTACAAGTAAAAATGAGAGCATCCCTTGGGACATGTAGGCAGGAAAAAAGTAATGCCAGAGTAAGCAGCGCGCGATAATGAACATCACCAGTGGGGGGAAAACTTTTTCTGCGGCACGACGAGGAACAGAGAAACCTCCATGGGTACTTGAATCACTTGCAGTGAACGTCTTGCAGAAGTAATTAGTTGGCTGCTTGCTTGGAATCCCCAGCTCAACGGGAAGATACATGTACTTTTGCTCTTGCTGGCATGCATAACATAAGATTAATTCTGAAATTTACTTCAACTAGTAAATACCCATGCCCGTGGGCACGACGCAAAAAAATAGGGTAAACGAATCTGCGGTAAATGTTACTACCAAGCTCCTATTCAACTATATCAATGTGATAGCATTTGCGTGACATATAAAAATTCCACTTCCAATTTGCCTATAATATTAATTCTTGGGGACAATTCTATTATTCTTGTTTTATGGTTCTTCTACGGGTCTAGAAGTGAGATTATGCGTCCATGAACCAGTCCATCCTCCTATTGGGAATGTGCTGGAAGGCAATGAATTGTTCGGTTTCTAGGGAAGTGCTCAAGTACAGATTTTCAGCACCTAACAAAATAAACTCGACTGCCACTAATACCAAAGCAATAGTGCCTTTTGCCAAAACAAATTAGCTATGAGTATAAGTCTCATTTTGTCACATAGCTAGTTTGCTTTGGCAATAGCCACTATTACTTTGAGAATAGTAGCAGCCAATAAACAATCAATAAAAATTAAGTGTAAATGCACATTCATAGAAAAATAAAATTAGTGTCAAGATCCATGATGAATTTTATCTAATTAAACAAATAAATTAAATGTAAAAAAGAAAACACATTTCCGTGATGCATATAGTATAATCAAAGCATTGTTGAATAGTCCAAAATGGTTCCAAGTTTACCTCTTAAGTAACTCATGAAGAACAACCTTGGGGAGCTTCTGGTGCTTAGGATTGGTAACTTTGTCTAACCATAAGCTTAGTTCTTATACGAAAAGAAATAAATAAATAAATAAAAGTGAGACTTGGAGTCTGGACTGAACCAATGCATGTTTTAAGCATTTCCAAGCAGACCCTAAGAGTAGACATAAGCTCAGTTTCAACGCATTTTCTTAGAAACTCCCAGTTGGTAGCTTAGACATGAACATATTTCCATGCTCAATTTTAGGCAAATTTCCAAAAGGGGGCCCCAATCTTCAAAACCTGGTTGTTCTTGGTGCATTGAGTAACAGCCTTTTCGCCTATAACCCAGTGATGTATCGCAGATTCAAATAGTAAAAGTGCTCAACTTGGCTGGAAGCTACTTCAATTGGCCATTTGAGACTAATATAGGAACTCTAGAAAAAATAAAGTGATTTTCGAACATTTCAGAATTTTCAATCTATAGTTCAATTTTATTTTTTTTACTTTCTTTTCTTTGCAAACTGTTTCTTGGCAACCAAATGGAGTAAGCCTTCAAACTAAACCAGCACATCCACTAAAAATAATAAATAAATAAATAAAATGTCAAAACCTCTATATGTTATGACACCTTTGACTAACACAAATCTATAAGAAACCAAAACAACATCATATGAACAGAACAAAAGCTCAAACACAAATTTCAAAAGGCCATGCTTTCACTTCTCATCTATTTCCCCAAATTCAGTGAATTCAGAAGGATTCCAACCCAGACTCGCTATCTGAGTTAAACCCACTTGGAGTTTCATATGGTGGTGTGCAAGTTGAGCCAAGTGACCCTCCTTTTTCACATCTCTTTTTTCCTTTCCCAACAGATCTATAAGCTTTTATTCTAAATAATATTGACAGCACAACTTACTTGGTAAATCCCAAAGATCAACTCTTGTAATTCAAAATCAAAGAATATGTTCTCTAATACATGTTAAATGTTACATGTAATAAGACAATGAAGCAACATAAAATGGATCCAAGTGGCAACTATAAGCCTCAGAATATCATGTGTGAGGACTAAAAATAGTTACCATTATTCGATTAATGATAAATTCTTGTTGTGGTTCCATGTATGTGATAGAGAGGGAAGAAAAAGTTGGTTCAAACACAAACAAACTGACTTTTTTTTTTTGTTTTTTCTACTTTAAGAAACCACAAACAAACTACAGTCAACTCAAAAAGTGTGTGTGTGTGTGGATGCACATAGGTGATTTTATAAGTCGTTGAATATTGGTAAAAGGCAGTAATAGAGTGTACAAATTTAAGTTAATCAATAAAAAAGAAAGAACAGAGAAAAAGAAACTACTTACAAATTTCAACTTGCGCCAATGAGAATAAGCATTTGAAAACTCTAATTGATATTTCTTTTTTCCTGTATAAGACAAATCATTGGAAATTTGTCTCATTTATCATCCATAATCCCCAATCTCTAATATAACAATTGAAAAAAGGAAAAAGAAATTTACCTTGAGCTGATCCTCATCCGCGTAATTCTCAAATTGTCGATCGATCCTGAACTCTTCTACCTTATTAACTCGAGCTTTAAGCGATTCACAAAGTGTTGATCTCCTAGAGAATTGGTGGTTGTACGAATAAATTGATAACTCTTTTAAAACTCAATGTAATTGGAAACTAACGACAATTCTTTTTGTTTATTATCTTTGTTTAAAAAGTTGAAGAATAAATTGACAGCTTTAACTACTAAAAAGTAGATAATGTTTAAGGTTTACGTTCAACAACTTTTTTAGCCATATTTCTTCTCTTGAAATCTTCCAGTACTCACTCAAGTGCCACTAATATCAAATCATATTACTCCATTTAGAAGATTAGGATATGCGCACCTCATACTTGTAAAGTGATCCAGCTTGTGGATCAGTTTCAACTGCAAGCAAGCCATTTCATGTAAGTAAGAGTAGAACACTTCACTACTTTATAACTACAGAACTTTTTGAAGTGTAAATAATTTAAAGAAATGGTGATCTCACAATTTCCAGGATCTATATAGGCAATAGAAACAAGAAATCTATGACCCATGTATACAAATAAGTTTTTCCAGCTTTTTTCCTGCAAAAAAGGCCATCAATGAAGTGAGTTCCATTAATACTCCAATAGAACTATAGAAGTTCTCAGTGAAAAATTAAAAATAAAAAAATTACAGCTGTAATTCTGGACAGCAACCATCTAATAACACCCATCATATTAATTAAATTGTTAAGCTTAAGAATGATGGCCATTCAACACTGATAGATATCAATTAATGAAACAATTTGGAGGCCCACATTGCAGGGAGGGGGATATTGACAAAAAGAAGTTTTTTGCCACTCCTAGAAAACCAATTGGCACATTCAACAATCAACATCCAAACTATTTAATAATCTGGCCAACATTGAAAGATACAACAGAAACAAACCAATTAATACAATCATCCTAAGTTTCAAACATTTTGAAACCACTGTGATTTACTTGACTGACCCTACTAAATTCAATTTAGACTAAAATGGTCCTGTAAAAAACTAGGGACGAAGAGAGCAAACATGGTGAAGTGCATGATGTCCCAGTTGATGTAAGAAATAAGCTACAGTTTGGGATAGCCTGAAACATATTACACTGTAAGCTCCTTGGGCCACATTCAGATTTTGAAACTTTTCTCAATATCAATAGATGGTATTGCCAGAAAAAGCAGAGAACCCTGCTTCCAAACAAAAGTTTGGAAAGACATTTGCAGATTGGATTGATTGAAGTTGAATAGCATCATAACTTATACATGATTACTTTTCTTTGTTATTAGACAATTCCAACTAAAGATAACCGTAATCATTCTTCAAAGCTACTTTCAAATAGAAGTCAAATCAACCTGATTTTGAACAAATTCCCAGTCTCAAAACATGAGCTCTCTTTCCAAGACTAGTGCTCAAATGTTTCAGAAAGAAAATATAAAAAAAAATAGAAGAAGAAGAAGAAGTAGAAGCACAATTAACACAACATATTCTATGTTTCTATGCACTGTAGTAATAAATGTAAGAATTTGAACATCAATCTTAATCCCAAGTGACAAAGGAGGTATTTTGAATGTCGTAATATGTCATATTTATGGAAAGATATAATTAACCTTGTCCTGCTCCTACATATAAGAAATCCCACATAAGCAATTAAAAAAAATAAAAATACCAATTCTTCACCAAAATTGATTGAACAAAATATCAGAGACTTACAAGACATGATATACGAAAGCCCAACCACGCAAATAATGAGAAATACAATCCGCTTCTTCGCTTCCTCGATGAGGTCCCGAACCATCACCACCTATTTTTGGATGCTCATTTCGGAGCTCAAATGAACAATCACATTACAATACTCATAAAAAAATAAAAATAAAAATAAATTAAATAAAAAAAAAGTTATCGATTCAGATCTGACGAAAACAGACAATAATGGAATGTGATTTTGAATGTAGATCTTACCTGAATGCCATGTTCAAGGCAGTAAAGCTCCCAACAGGCATTTCTGACCTGAATACCAGCTTGACCAATGTGGATTGAAATGCACTCTCTCATTTGTCTCAGATCTGGAAAGAATTGATGTATTAGAGATAGAACGAAAGATAGATCGAGATCGAGAGAGAAAATGGGGAAGACGAACAGATCATACCAGAAATCGAGAGTTGAAGATAAAAGAAAATCGGATATTTACCTGTGAGTAGAAGACGACAAGATCGAGTAGAGTTGTTCATATGTCAGCGACAGAGAGAGGGAGAGTAGTTGTGAGAGAGAGATAGAGAATAGTTGTGATTTGGTCCTTGTGTATGTGTGTGTGAGTGAGAGAGAGATTGAGCGAGAGAGGGACAGTCGGCCATGGATGATGGAAGAGGTTCTAGGGTTTTGGGTGAGAGAAAATGAGAGGAGGGGGGGAAGAAAAATGAGAGGAGGCGGGAAGAAGATGAGAGTAGCTAATAGGGACTAAAAAAAGGGTGTGCGTCGTTCCTGCGCGCATAAATTTTTTTTATGTCACTTTTTTTAAAAATTACATATTTATGTCACTTTTAAAAAAAAAGTGACATAAAAATGAAATGTTTTATTTACAAAAATGCCACCGCGTTTTTTATTTATGTCGGTTTTAAAAAAGTAACATAAATACATTATTATTTATGTCACTTTTTAAAAAATGACATAAATAATTTATTGTTTGTCACTTTTTTTAAACAATGACATAAATAATTAAGTATTTATGTCACTTTTTTAAAAAGTGACATAAATACTAAAAAAGTGACATAAAAAGCTCATGCAAGAAATAATTATGTCAATCGAAATAAAAGTGACATAAATACACTTTTAAAAGTGACATAAATAGCCTTATTCCTTGTAGTGCATGCTGGTACACTTTGTGTATTAAATGGGACCGACTTGGGGTAATTATCTTTATACTAACTTATAAGATAATTGATACCTCATGACTATTATGAGTGCTTATGCTCTAAATCCTAAGTTAATTTATAGACACGTACATTCGATATTTACACTTTGATTCCTAAAAGGGTGAGATCCTTAAATGGGTCAATATCTCATTGGATTGGGTGACAATATTAATTGTGTGGTGGATATTAATTAATGATGGAATCCATGTCTCAATTTTGGGATTGATGATATCCCCCTGAGAAAGCTTATAAGTTTTGATTATGTCAAACCCTGCAGCTGGATTTTGTATCCGACATATCAGATAAGTTAAGCAGAGGATCTCAAGGAATTTTAAGAGATTAATTAAATATGATTGTCAGTAATTATATTTAATTAATGGATATCTGTAATCTTAACATGGGGAGATAATAAGCATTTAATAACATGGAGCTCGAAATATATTTTTGAGATAAGGGTAGGAGTGCAATTATAATTCTTTAGTGGTATGAATTATAATTTATGGAAATATGAATATGATTCAGTTCAAATTAGGGTTTCCTAATTCCATAAGGAAGCCTATTCCTTATTGACTTCTTATGGTCCCTATCGTAGCCTATATATATGCTGCTTTGGCTCTCTCCTCATTTGGCATTTTTCCATCAAGAGCATTATAACTCGGAATAGAAAAGAGAGTGTAAAAAGAGAGAGCAGAAACATAAAGGATTTCGAAGGAGCCCACACTCAGTTCGATATTCTGGCAGCAAAGGAATACGGTAGAAGATCGTGAGCTGTTATCGAGCCCGTGTTCTCGATTCGTCTACTACAGCAATCCGTTTTAGCAGTTTAAGGTAACCCTAGTTCCGCCCTTATAGGGTTATTGTAGTTTTCACGTAATTTTTGCAGAACCAACTTATACGCGCTGTCAACGGATTCTGGGAATGCAGTTTCCTAACAAAATCAACAATGGTGACTTCTAATTCTAACAACACAACTAGTAATTGAGGTTGAGGAATGAATCACATTCAGAGTGAGTTTAAAATACTCATTGTGACAAGAGGTTGAAGAATTTGTTGAGAAAGAATAAAAATTTAGAAATCCAAACTCAAACTTCAAGTTATGGTGATTGAAGTTCTCCTTCTCTCTCTCTACAAATTTTCAGTAACTATGAGCTCTCAAACTCTCTCTGTACCTCTTGTATCTTGGTGATGTGCAGATTGTGTGAGTTGTGTAGGAGTGTAGAGAATATATATAGAAAATAAAAACTTGGGGGCCAAGATCATTCTCCCATACTCAACAAAATCAATATAATTCTAATTAACTAAAATCCTCTACAAACACAGATATAAACATACGTATATGCATAATCACAGTTAATATGAGCTCCATGCTAATGCCAAGGGTCAAGTGTAGATGTGTAGGGTCAAGCACATGTGTTTGGGAAACTTAACTTAAGTTCACAAATTAATACACACACAATTGCAATGGGCAAACAAGACAAATGCTAATTCCCTAGGAAATCACTTAGATGTTTGGGTAACACAACTTATGGCACAACATTATACATATTCAAAATGTATTCCCAAACAATACTCATTCCATCATTGCCAACATTAAATGTAGTAAAGCAAGTGTCACATTGGATTGAACGGGGAAATCCAAAACTGTAGGAGTCTGTCATGCCCGTTCCCGAATTTCATAGTTTAATCATGCATGATATGAAATTTGATGAATTATCATTGATATATGATAATTGAGGATAAGTGGTTGACTGTGGTCAACGGTAAGGTGTCAGTGAAGACACGAGAATATGGAAGTTCATATTGCATAATCATGAGTAAATGACATTTATGTGATTTAAATGTTATTTGACTTTATCTGGTATTTGTTGAATAGTAATTATACCTGTGTAGTATAATTCTGGTAAATTTGGATATGATGGTATCATTTTGAGAACTGTGGTGAGAACGTGAGAGATGCGTTAATTAAGAAGGTAGGTTGCGTAGACATTCCACAGAATATAGTTTTCGGACGTTATTTTTTGGACCCAAACGAAACTTAGTTGGAAACTTTTGAAATTTATAGTTTTCACTTGTAAAGTTTTAAAATGAACGTGTGCGAAGTTTCGAGAGCTAATTAGAAGTTTGAGAAACTTGCGGGGAGGTAAACGTAATTCCTCGGAAACTTGTCTATATATATAGATGAGTATGAGATTTCAAATCTCATCCACAACTCCTAAATATCTAGAGAGAGGAGAGAGAAGGGAGATTTTGTTGCCACGGACTTTGCGACGCCGATCGACGACCGTTCGTCCGTCAGATTTTCTCCAGATTTCAGATTTGAACTCGTGGAGGTAAGACCTACGTTTTGGTACTACTTAGGTCATGCTTGGCTAAGTTTTGTAAAAATCTTAATTTTGGACTTTTGGGAAAAATCAGGTAAAACTTATAGGAATCATACCAAATTCGAAATCCGACGATTATTTAACCCCCTAGACGATCCTTCAAAGTTTGAAGAGTTTCGCACGAGGTATGAATTCTAGATCTATGAAATATATGGATTTTCATGTTTTGAACATCATTTTTGATATTCTTGGATTCGGGCGAAATTCATGTATTAATTAGGCCCGTTAATTATGCACGTGAAATTATGATAAAAGCACGTATAACTGTTTATGTGAGCATGTTATGTGTCTACTTGGGTCAAAGGGGAGTTTGGTGCAAATTCATTCGGAGTAAGCTCCTCGAACCTTGAGGATTGTAATCTTGTTGGTATTGAAATTTGTGGTTGTGTCTGGATTGGAGGTGTGCCCAACCAGTACACGGTACCTGGTATGGAGGAAGGCCCAACTAGTGTACGAGATGCGTGGGAGAGGTGGGCCTCCTACGGCATCGACCGGATGAATGCGTACCACTCACCCCAGAGACTATTTCTATGTGTTTTAGATGCTTGAACCATGAATTGTCATATAAGCATACATTTAGAATTGTACGCTCAGCATATAGCTGAGCAGTGGAGATGTACTCCATTGCAGGTAAGAAGAAAGACAAGAAGAAGCGCGATGAGTGAGGCCGATGAACACCGGGGATAACACTTGTATATGTTTTGTTTTAAATCCTAAATTTTGTGTAAGGATTGGTAATATGTTGTAATAGAACCATAGATTACTTCTATAGTATTGTAATCGTGTAATTGAACATCTGTAGTTATGTTTTAATGCGTTAAAATCAGTTGTGGTTGTGATTGTTGTTGGTTTTGATTAGTAGGACTTATTAATTTCCAGCACAGGGCTGCCAGCAGAGGAGCAGTCGACTGAACCCCCTGATCAGTCGACTGGATCTCGTGTATTTGGGATACTGTAAGTGTATATCAGAGAAGCAGTCGACTGGACCCCTTGGGCAGTCGACTGAACACTGTTTAGTCTAGCTACTGCTTCCTTTGATTGAAAAGCAGTCGACTGGATCCCCAGATCAGTCGACTGGACCCCTTTGCAGCATGAGGTATTTTTGGTTCTGCTTAACACAGTCGACGGAGCAGTCGACTGGACCCTAGCGCAGTCGACGGGGCAGTCGACTGAGCCTCTGTTTTCAAAACTGTTTTCTTTTGAAGTGCTTTCCTTTGGCCAAAACTTCTTATAACTCTATTTTCAATAAATTTTACAAACACAGAGGGGAACGTTTCCTAAGTTTTAAACTACAAGGGTTGTTTTATAGAAGTTCTTTCCGCTGCGTATTATTAGATGATGTTTGGTCGAGCCTTGGTGGCGTGCCACATGTCCTATTTCCACGCGTAGTGGGATGGGTCGTGACATTTATTGGTATCAGAGCTAGAGGTAACAAAACTTTGGGAACGTTCGACGACGAGTGGAGTGTTGAGTGAATTGCCACATGTTTTCAATTGCATTCATGCATCTTAGAGATGTTTGATGCATATGGATGTTGTTTTACATACATACTATTGTTATTGTTGTACATGCATAGTGTTTATGCATTGAGAACTACATGATTGAAATCACGAGTGACGAAGAACGAGAATTATCGCTACATACTCGCCGAATGAATGAAATGGCTGAAATGATGGGGAACATGGGAAAGATGATACGAAATATAGCGGACAGATTACCTCCAATAGCTCCATTGGAGCCAGAGCCGATAGTAGTAGTTCATGCACCCGAAAATAGGGGTATGAGATCAATATCTGAACAGTTTACTCGAAAGAAACCGATGGAGTTTCATGGGACACCTGATACAACATTAGCAGAACATTGGGTCATGGACATGGTGCGAATTTTCCGATCTATTCCGATGACAGATAGAGAGAAGATTGAGAACGCAAGTGATGTACTGAAGGGTGAAGCCCAGAACTGGTGGGTAAATGTTTTAGATCAGGGAGCACCAATTACTTGGGAAGGGTTTAAGGCAGAATTTAATCGCCGGTTCTTTCCGCGAGCCGCCTACAACGCAAAGAAGAGAGAATTTGATAACTTGAAGCAAGGAGACATGACTGTGACAGAGTATACTTCCAAGTATAATGCGTTGTTGAGGTTTGGTAAAGGTTCAGTGCCAGGAGAGGAAGATAGGGCAAGGAAATTTGAAGAAGGCTTAAGGGAAAATATCCGTTTGAGGGTAGAAACCTACAAACATTCGACTGTTGCAGCGGTACAGCAGACGACGCTTGTAGCCGAAAGTGGGATAGAGAGATCGAGACAAAATCACCAAGGAAAGCGAAGTTATGAGGGTGGTGACCGAAGTCAGGGGGGATCTTTTAAGAGGCCGTTTTCACGAGGCTCTAGTTCTGGTTTTAATGATTCCAGGAGAGTACCAAGTAACATACCGTTGTGTTCACTTTGCAACCGACCACACACCGGTCGATGTTTTCTGACTAACTTTCAGAACAGATTTTCAGGGGGAAACAGTGTGAGTTCTGCGACTCATTCGCAACTCAAGTGTTTTGATTGTGGTACCTTGGGACACCGAGCGAAGGATTGCCCAAAGAAGCGTTCTCAACAAGGGGCAAGTTCTATGGCTTCTAGTGGTTCGAAGCCTAAGCAGTTTAGTGACGGGGGACAAAGGACAGAGCAACGTCAGGGAAGATCATTCCAGATGAACCCTGGAGACGTGGCTGCTACTGATACAGTGGTCTCAGGTATGGTGCTTGTATGTTCGCACTTAGCACGCATACTCGTTGATTCGGGATCTACGCATTCGTTTGTATCTTATAACTTTGTGGAACATTTAACTGTTAAGTCCGCGCCACTAGGATATGATTTATCCATTGCCGTGCCACTTAGTAAGTCAGTAGTGACATCTACTATATATAAGAACTGTGCAATCAAACTAGGCGAGAAGTTGATGACTGTAGACCTTATACCGATTGTACTGAACCATTTCGATGTGATACTAGGAATGGATTGGTTAGCTCTTAACCAAGCTACGATAGATTGTGAATGGAAAGAGGTTAATTTTCGATCACCGGTACACGGGAACTTTTGTTTTCAAGGAAGTGGGGTTATACCGCCGCCGTATTTGATTTCAGCTATCTGAGCGGGAAAGTTATTGAAAAAGGGATGTCAAGGATTCCTATGTTCAGTGACTGATGTCTCAGCGACCAAATTAAAAGTAGAAGACATTCCGATAGTACGAGAATATCCAGATGTATTTCCTGATGAGTTACCAGATGTTCTTATTGAGAGAGAGGTCGAGTTCACTATTGAGATTATACCAGACTCAAGGCCGGTATCCAAAGCACCGTATAGAATGGCACCAGTAGAATTGAAGGAACTGAAACTTCAACTACAAGAATTACTTGACAAGGGTTTCATTCGACCAAGTGTATCGCCGTGGGGAGCTCCAGTGTTGTTTGTAAAGAAGAAAGATGGTTCGATGCGTATGTGCGTGGATTATCGGGAATTGAACAAGTTGACAATCAAGAACAAGTATCCACTACCCAGAATTGATGATTTATTTGATCAACTTCGTGGGGCACAAGTATTCTCCAAGATAGACCTAAGATCGGGTTATCATCAGTTGAAAGTGAAGGCCGAAGATGTTGAGAAAACAGCTTTCAGAACGCGTTATGGACACTATGAGTTCTTAGTTATGCCATTTGGGGTTACTAATGCACCAGCTGCGTTCATGGATCTTATGAACCGAGTCTTTAAGGACTATTTGGATGATTTTGTAATAGTGTTCATCGACGATATCCTTATCTATTCACCTAGTGAGATAGAACACGAGAACCACTTGAGGTTGATACTTCAGAGATTACGAGAGAAACAATTGTTTGGGAAATTCAAGAAATGTGAATTTTGGTTACCTAGCATTACTTTTCTTGGTCACGTGATTGATAAGAATGGAGTATCAGTTGATCCTCACAAAGTAGAAGCTGTATCAAATTGGCAAAGACCGACTTCTGTATCCGAAATTCGAAGTTTCTTGGGATTAGCGGGATATTACCGCCGTTTTATTGAGCATTTCTCGAAGATTTCATTGCCTATGACAAGATTGATGAGGAAGGGAGTTACATTTGAATGGAGTCAGGAATGCGAGGACAGTTTTCAAGAATTGAAGTCACGACTGACGAGAGCACCTATTCTGACAATACCATCTGGAACTGAAGGATTTGTGATCTATAGTGATGCTTCACACAAAGGGTTAGGATGCGTGTTGATGCAAGGTGGTAAAGTGATTGCTTATGCTTCTAGACAGTTGAAGACACACGAGATTAATTATCCGACTCATGATATGGAATTAGCTGCAGTAATTCATGCCTTGAAGATTTGGAGACATTATTTGTACGGAGAAAAGTGTGAGATATTCACAGACCACAAGAGTTTGAAATATATTTTCACCCAACGGGACTTGAACATGAGGCAGCGAAGATGGTTGGAATTGATGAAGGATTACGATCTGTCGATTGAGTATCACCCGGGAAAGGCGAATGTAGTAGCCGATGCATTAAGCTGGAAGACGCCGAGGAATTTAGCCGACGAGCTAACGCAACAAAAGGAATTAGTAAAGGAAATGGAACGTTTGGACTTGGATGTGATACCAAAGGTTAGTGGTAGCTTAATGATGGCAATCATGGCACACCTAGATATTATTGATGAGATTCAGAAAGAACAATTCAACGATGTCTATTTATGCAGAATGAGAGACGAGATACCTTTGGGAAAGCGATCTGGTTTGGTATTGGAACAAGGGATTCTGAAGTTTGGAAATCGATTATGTGTACCGAATGTGAAAGACTTGAAAGAGAAGATTCTAGAAGAAGCTCATAGTACAAAATATTCAGTGCACCCGGGGAGTAATAAGATGTACAGAAACCTGAGGGAAAACTTTTGGTGGAAGGGTATGAAGCGTGAAGTTGCCAAGTTTGTATCCGAATGTTCGGCATGTCAACAGGTCAAGGCAGAGAGACAAGTACCCGCGGGGTTACTACAACCTTTGCCAGTGTCGGAATGGAAATGGGATGAGATCACGATGGACTTTGTTTCAGGATTTCCACGATCATGTAACAAGAATGATAAGATTTGGGTTATAGTTGACCGGTTAACAAAGTCAGCTCATTTTCTACCAATCAAAACGACTAAACCGTCCAAGTTAGCAGAATTGTATGTGAAAGAGATTGTAAGACTACATGGAGTCCCAGCTGTGATTATATCCGATCGTGATAGTAGTTTTACGTCAAGATTTTGGGGAAGTTTGCAAAAGGCTATGGGTACGAAATTAAGTTTCAGTACTGCATTTCATCCACAGACCGATGGACAGTCAGAGCGCATGATTCAGACGCTAGAAGATATGCTGAGATTGTGTGTATTAGACTTTGGGAGTGATTGGGAGCACCACTTACCATTAATTGAATTTGCGTACAACAACGGATTTCAGTCAAGTATTGGTATGGCACCATATGAAGCTTTATATGGTCGTAAGTGTCGATCACCGGTTTGTTGGACCGAGGTTGGGGAAAGGAAGCTATTAGGACCTGAGTTAATACAGGTGACTACTGAGAAAGTGAAGTTGATTCAAGAGCGACTCAAAGTAGCTCAGAGTCGATATAAGAGTTATGCGGATTCTAAACGACGATCGATGAATTTTGAAGTGGGAGATTTCGTATACTTGAGAGTATCGCCTTCAAAAGGCATTGTACGATTTGGGAAGAGGGGAAAACTCAATCCAAGATTCATAGGACCTTTTGAGATCCTAGAGAGGGTTGGTCCAGTAGCTTATCGTTTAGCCTTGTCATCCGAGTTGGAACATGTACATAACGTATTTCATGTATCGATGTTGAGACGATGTATGACTGATACGAGTAAGATCATTGTACCTGAACCGTTGCAGATTCAGAGAGACTTGACTTATGTTGAACATCCTGTAGAGATCCTAGATCGCAAAGAACAAGTTTTAAGAACTAAGACGATTCCAATAGTAAAAGTGCTATGGCGTAGTCACACGGTGGAAGAGGCTACATGGGAACATGAGGAAGACATGAGGAATGAGTATCCATACTTATTCGACGCTTGAGGTAAAGTTTGGGGACAAAATTCCTTTTTGGAGGGGAGAGTTGTCATGCCCGTTCCCGAATTTCATAGTTTAATCATGCATGATATGAAATTTGATGAATTATCATTGATATATGATAATTGAGGATAAGTGGTTGACTGTGGTCAACGGTAAGGTGTCAGTGAAGACACGAGAATATGGAAGTTCATATTGCATAATCATGAGTAAATGACATTTATGTGATTTAAATGTTATTTGACTTTATCTGGTATTTGTTGAATAGTAATTATACCTGTGTAGTATAATTCTGGTAAATTTGGATATGATGGTATCATTTTGAGAACTGTGGTGAGAACGTGAGAGATGCGTTAATTGAAAAGGTAGGTTGCGTAGACATTCCACAGAATATAGTTTTCGGACGTTATTTTTTGGACCCAAACGAAACTTAGTTGGAAACTTTTGAAATTTATAATTTTCACTTGTAAAGTTTTAAAATGAACGTGTGCGAAGTTTCGAGAGCTAATTAGAAGTTTGAGAAACTTGCGGGGAGGTAAACGTAATTCCTCGGAAACTTGTCTATATATATAGATGAGTATGAGATTTCAAATCTCATCCACAACTCCTAAGTATCTAGAGAGAGGAGAGAGAAGGGAGATTTTGTTGCCACGGACTTTGCGACGCCGATCGACGACCGTTCGTCCGTCAGATTTTCTCCAGATTTCAGATTTGAACTCGTGGAGGTAAGACCTACGTTTTGGTACTACTTAGGTCATGTTTGGCTAAGTTTTGTAAAAATCTTAATTTTGGACTTTTGGGAAAAATCAGGTAAAACTTATAGGAATCATACCAAATTCGAAATCCGACGATTATTTAACTTCAAAGTTTGAAGAGTTTCGCACGAGGTATGAATTCTAGATCTATGAAATATATGGATTTTCATGTTTTGAACATCATTTTTGATATTCTTGGATCTGGGCGAAATTCATGTATTAATTAGGCCCGTTAATTATGCACGTGAAATTATGATAAAAGCACGTATAACTGTTTATGTGAGCATGTTATGTGTCTACTTGGGTCAAAGGGGAGTTTGGTGCAAATTCATTCGGAGTAAGCTCCTCGAACCTTGAGGATTGTAATCTTGTTGGAATTGAAATTTGTGGTTGTGTCTGGATTGGAGGTGTGCCCAACCAGTACACGGTACCTGGTATGGAGGAAGGCCCAACCAGTGTACGAGATGCGTGGGAGAGGTGGGCCTCCTACGGCATCGACCGGATGAATGCGTACCACTCACCCCAGAGACTATTTCTATGTGTTTTAGATGCTTAAACCATGAATTGTCATATAAGCATACATTTAGAATTGTACGCTCAGCATATAGCTGAGCAGTGGAGATGTACTCCATTGCAGGTAAGAAGAAAGACAAGAAGAAGCGCGATGAGTGAGGCCGATGAACACCGGGGATAACACTTGTATATGTTTTGTTTCAAATCCTAAATTTTGTGTAAGGATTGGTAATATGTTGTAATAGAACCATAGATTACTTCTATAGTATTGTAATCGTGTAATTGAACATCTGTAGTTATGTTTTAATGCGTTAAAATCAGTTGTGGTTGTGATTGTTGTTGGTTTTGATTAGTAGGACTTATTAATTTCCAGCACAGGGCTGCCAGCAGAGGAGCAGTCGACTGAACCCCCTGATCAGTCGACTGGATCTCGTGTATTTGGGATACTGTAAGTGTATATCAGAGAAGCAGTCGACTGGACCCCTTGGGCAGTCGACTGAACAATGTTTAGTCTAGCTACTGCTTCCTTTGATTGAAAAGCAGTCGACTGGATCCCCAGATCAGTCGACTGGACCCCTTTGCAGCATGAGGTATTTTTGGTTCTGCTTAACACAGTCGACGGAGCAGTCGACTGGACCCTAGCGTAGTCGACGGGGCAGTCGACTGAGCCTCTGTTTTCAAAACAGTTTTCTTTTGAAGTGCTTTCCTTTGGCCAAAACTTCTTATAACTCTGTTTTCAATAAATTTTACAAACACAGAGGGGAACGTTTCCTAAGTTTTAAACTACCAGGGTTGTTTTATAGAAGTTCTTTCCGCTGCGTATTATTAGATGATGTTTGGTTGAGTCTTGGTGGCGTGCCACGTGTCCTATTTCCACGCGTAGTGGGATGGGTCGTGACAGAGTCCAACGCGGCGCGGACAGTTTTGAACATAAACTGATATTTTCACGGTGCGGTGCTCACCACAAAAATACAGAAAAATTCTTTTTAACGTAAGAAATAATTTCCCAATTACATAAAAAATACAGTTTGAGTCAAAAGAAATTATTTTCACCGTTTTGAAATACAGTTTTGAAATTCAACATAGGTATTAATAAATTTATAAAATTTGCAGTTTGACCCCAGCAAGAATTTCTATATGGAATAAAACAGGAATAAGATTTAAAACATGGGAATTGAAAATGGAACTAGCAATACAAATTAAATACGAAATGCAGAAATTTAAAATAATGAAAATGCAGGTTGTTACAGTATATATATATATACGTATATTTCTTTTATTAAATTAAATTACTATTTTGCCTTTTGTAACCTTTTATTAAAGTTTAAAGTGTGTACAATTATAAATTGAATTACCAAACTACCATTTTGCCTTTTAGTAAATTACCCTTTTGTATATATGTGTATATGTGTACATATTATAATTTGTTATTATTGTTTATGTATTTCGAGTGTGTACAATTATAAGTTGAATTACTAAATTACCCTTTTGCCGTTTTGTGAAGTACCCCTGTGTATATACATATACATATATTACTTTTAGATATATATATATATATTGAATATATTATTTAAAAAAAAAAGAGCAATAAAGTTTAAACTGTGCACATATAAATTTCCTTTCGTTAAATTGAATTACCAAAAACTATTTTGTCTTCTGTAAATTACACTTATGTTTGTTTGTGTGTGTATACATGTATATTATTTTATTGTATTATGACATATATATTGAATAATCATATTATCCATATGTCTTTTGTAAATTACCCTTTTGTTAAATCAAATTACCAAATTACCCTTTCGCATTTCATAAATTATACTTTTGTATATATGTGTATATGTATATATGTATCAGTCAGGCTCTAAAGAGGACGTCCTCTCTTTATAAAAGAGAGAGCCTCTGTTTTGGCCGTCGGATCGTATTTTCATTAAGGGCAGTTTTGTCATTTCACTATTTTTAAATACAATCCGACGGCCAAAACAAAAGCCATCCTTTAATAAAGAGAGGTGACCCTCTTTGGAGAATCTTTGATATATATGTTAGGAATATATACTAAAAGTCATGCTTTATGTAGTTGATTTATTATTTATCTAATAAAATCAGTTATTCCATTTTTATGAGAATATGTGTAATCAATGTTTACATTATATTATTTATTGTGCATGTGTGTCTCTTATTTTACGTAGTAGGTGGTTTGGTGTGTAGAGTTCGGCTTACACACAGAAGATTAGACCATCGGATCTTGTAGAATGTAAGATTTTGGTTTACAGTCTTAGATGGGATTGGACACATCATCGGTATGACTGCAACATGGTGATGTAGAAGGTATGTCTTGACTATGGGAAACGGTATAATTTTAACTCACTATGCTGGTACACTTTGTGTATTAAACGGGACCGACTTGGGGTAATTATCTTTGTACTGACTTATAAGATAATTAATACCTCATGGCTATTATGAGTGCTTATGCTCTAAATCCTAAGTTAATTTATAGATACGTACATTTGATATTTACGCTTTGATCCCTAAAAGGATGAGATCCTTAAATGAGTCAATATCTCATTGAATTGAGTGATAATATTAATTGTGTGGTGGATATTAATTAATGATGAAATCCATGTCTCAATTTTGGGATTGATAATATCCCCTTGAGGAAGCTTATAAGTTTTAATTATGTCAAACCCTGCAGGTGGATTTTGTATCCGACATATCAGATAAGTTAAGCAAAGGATCTCAAGAAATTTAAAGAGATTAATTAAATATAATTGTCAGTAATTATATTTAATCAATGGATATCTATAATCTTAACGTGGGGAGATAATAAGCATTTAATAACATGGAGTTTGAAATTTAATTTTGAGATAAGGGTAGGAGTGCAATTATAATTCTTTAGTGGTATAAATTATAATTTATGAAAATAAGAATCTGATTCAGTTCGAAGAGGGTTTCCTAACTCCATAAGGAAACCTATTCCTTATTGACTTTTTATGGTCCCTATCGTAGCATATATATATATATTGAGCAGAAAACAGAAAGGATTTCGAAAGAGCCCAAACTCAGTTCGATATTCTAGCAGCAGAGGAATACGATAGAAGATCGTGAGCTGTTATCGAGCCCGTGTTCTCGATTCGTCTACTACAGCAATCCGTTTTTGCAGTTCAAGGTAACCCTAGTTCCGCCCTTGTAGGGTTCTTATAGATTTCACGAAATTTTTTGCAGTACCAACTTATACGCACTGTCAACGAATTCTGGGAACGCAGTTTCCTAACAATATGTATATATTATCTATACATTAAAGAAAACAACCTTAAAGTTTAAAGTGTGTACAATTATAAATTGAATAACAAAATTACCCTTATGCCTTTTGCAAAATAGACTTTTGTTGAATCGAATTATCAAATTATTAATTTATCTTTTGTAAATTATCATTTTTGTATATATATATATTTGTATATATATATAATCTATATGTTATGTGTTAAAGAAAAGAGCCTTAAAATTTAAAGTATTCACACTTATATTGAATTATCTAATTATCCTTTTGTCTTTGTATAGTACCTTATGTAAAAGTTCAAAATATATATCATTATTGAATATAAACATTACTCAAATAACTCAATTCTTTTGTCGGCGTTGCATGTTCAATATATTTAGGATTTAAAGTTTGATTTCACTTGTTTTTCAAATCATAAATCTATGAAATATATCCACAATAAACACAGCTAAATTATATTTCTCTACTTTGACTCAAGATTTTTTTTCCTACGAATTACGAACACAATTTCTAACTGGTCAAAGAAATAGCAAGTAAATGCCAGTCTATAAATTCTTCACTATAAATTTTTTAGAATTTTTATCAGTACTATTTATCAAATAAAAAATTGTACGTTTAACGTCAATTAATATAGTTGTTGTTCAAGCATATTTTTTGTAGAGTAATGCTATGCTTCTTAAATTTTTATCCCAAAAGTACTTCCCAAATGATGTGGCAGTGGGACCATGTCTAATGCAGTAGGACAAGTTGAGCTTTGATTGGAAGTTATTTACCTGGCCCCACTGCCACATCATTTGGGAAGTACTTTGGGGACAGAAATTTGGGAAGCATAGCATTACTTTTTATTGTAACACAATCTTAAGAATTAATTGATAGAGCTTATTTCTCTTTCGTGTACACATTAAAAATAAATAAATATTTTATTTTTTCTATCAAATCCGACACCCGTGCCTTGCATTGGCCATCCTCCTAGTAATTAATAAAAAGTTATTTGGTCAGTTCTATTTGTATTAAGGTGTAGTTCCAACCCGAGAAAGCTATTGTTACTTGATCCAGGGGTGCAACTCGGGCGAGCCAATCCATGCCCAGCTCGACCCGAAAATTACTAGGCTTGGGTCCGCAGTACTTTCACTAATGCAAGCCTGAATTCAATTCGAGTCGGGCTTGGGCAGAAGTTTGCTAACTCGTGGAACCCGAGCCCAAATTCGATTTATGTATTATTTTTTACATTAGATTATTATGTTTTTTAGTAACAAAAATACACTATTAGATATTATTCAAGCATTAAATTAAGGGGCTTTTACTCGAAAATCCTTCTTACTATACTTTGTCACTAGTTAGTTCAGTCAACAAAACATTCATTTCCATTCTCAAAGTAGTGGGATCTTTGTACAAACAAGATATGTACATGTCATTATTCTCTTCAATAATGCTAGACCCACTCCCTATTTCACTCTTTTCCGCAATCAGTCCATCTAAGCAAAATTGTAAAATTAGTGGGACTCATTTGTAGCACAAATAAACAAAATACTTACTTTTCTTTTCAACTTCACTTTACAGAAGGTCGCAGAAAGGTGGATCTCCGGTCGTCGCCAGAGAAGAATCCAATAGCTGGAAAGAAAGAGCTGAGCCGGATCGAGGAGGGACTTGGGGACGTGGGTTCGTGAGGTTCTTCTTTGTTGTGGGTTTGCTTATGCTCTAGTGAAGTTGAAAGGAAAAGTAAGTATTTTATTTATTTGTGCTAAAAGTGGGTCCCACTAAGTTTACAATTTTGCTTAGATGGGCTGGTTGTGGAAAATGGTGTAGAATAAAGGGTGTGTCTAGCATTATTGTATTATCTTACATTAAGAAATATTTAAACGGAAAAAAATGCAAAAATATTGCGTTTGGAACAAATATGACTTTTTCTTTGTTGTGTGATGCAAGTTTGAATATTAAACTTTAGATACAATTTGAAATAAAAATATCCAAAAAAAAAAATGATAGAAATGGAAATAAAAGCTTCATAGAGTGGGAGTTATTTATTTTCTGTTAAAATTGAGGAACATAGTTTTCTCAACCACTAACTCTCCTCATCATAGATGAAAAACTCCATCACCAAATTAAAAGTCATTTTTTGACACAAGAAAATTTATGCAAAATATACATTTAAAAAAATAAATAAAATAAAGGGGATGTTGTAAAAATAGTTGAGTATATTTTTTAAAAATGTCAATCCAAATGCACCTATCCCTCAAAAACTAAAAGTTAAGAGTGGAGATGAAATTTTTGTGTTGAATTACGAGCAAATTAAACACACACACAAAAAAAAAGGTATACGTCGCATTGACAATAATTTTTTGGAATCTATAAGTAATTATGAAACTTCAAAAGCTAGAATAAAATTATTTGACAAAATAATACTCTATGATTCAAGCGCAAAAAAAAAAAAAAAAAAAAAAAAAAAAAAAAAAAAAAATAATAATAATAATAATAAATGCGAGTCAATTGAAAATTTTGGAATAGGCCAAACCAAAAGCTATCTTGAACTACTTTTGGCCAATTTATTTATTTTTTATTTATTTATTTTTTCTTGTGAGATTGAATCACATTAACAGAGACGGTCCCAAATGGGCCAATAGTGGTGGGTGTAAGGTCAGTGTTGTGAGAGATGAGTGGGTGAAAAACAAGCATTATATGTAAAAACACTAGTCTTCTAGGCATAAAATAAATAAACCCACAACTTAAAGGCACCTTTTTGTGCAACATAGTATCCATTTTCTTAATTAGCACAAATTAATCTAGAGAGAGAGAGAGAGAGAGAGAGAGAGAGAGATGGAAGGAGATGAGAAGGGAACTATTTGTGTAACAGGTGGAACTGGGTACTTGGCTTCTTGGATAATCAAGAGACTTCTTGAAGATGGTTACTCTGTTCGGACTACAATTAGATCCGACCCAGGTATGGTTTTAAGGCATTTATTAGACCTGCTTTTTTGACACTTGATCTCATTTTTTTTGTAATAAAAAAAAATTTTGATAGATTTTTTGTAATAATTTGATGTTGAAATTTTTAGGGTGATCAAAATTGAGTAGTATTTTAATCTGATGTTTGGAATCAAGCAAAAATCAGTTAAATTAGTGGGTATAACAGTGTCCAGACCGTTGAATTAGACTATATGTTGGTAATTATAGGATATTAGATAAACATACAGTATGGATCAGTGAATTGTTTTTAGGTAGATCAACCTCTTAGAATAATCCATATTAGAAACATAGAACACAAAAAAAAAGGATTTACATACCTGGATTTGCCATCACAAAAGTAGAAGATGATGATGAAAGATTGGGGCTAGGGCTTACTCTCCTTGCTCTCTTCCTTTATCACTGTTATATCGATGGAAAATAACGTATGTAAATTAAGAGAGGAGAGAGGACCTAACCCTTATTTATATAGAAAACTTAATTGGGCCTTTCCATCACAGGCCCATAAAACCCAAAACAGGCTTTACTAATCGGGTCATAAAAGTCCATATCCCATATAATTAAGGTGCTCTCTGTACATCCATTTAAGCTATGTTTTTCAACCCGCTTTTATAAAACAAAATAAAAGTACTTGAGCCCAAAAACTCACATTCTCCCACATGGGCGAATAAAACATTTTGGTTTTAAAACATTTTTTTTTTGACTCACGGGTGAAATACTCAATATGGCCACATTATACTCATAGCTAAATGAATAACCTTAATTAACGCATCATACTTAATGAATATGTCAACACCGAATCATGGAAGCATTATGCTATCAAACAACACAATACCTCTCCATAGTTACAAATGCCAACAATATTCATTAATATGAATTGCGGATATGACAAATGTGGTATGCTACAATGACACTTGAAACCATCCCAGAATGTGCCAAACCACAATCAGTCCTCCAATGCTTTGTGTGCAACCGTATGCACCAAACCAATATTAATGCCTCAAAAGGCCATATGTCTTCAACAAGACCAAGAGTTTTCCACTATGGAATTACTCTCACATGCTCTAAACTGAATGCTCTCACTATGAGAGTACACATGTGAACACATGCTCAAAACTTGAATGCTCTAAATAATAGAGTACACATGTGATTAACCAATATCTTTCACTATGAAAGTCAATGTCTCAATGAGATCCCACATGTGTCTAACTATCAGACGCAGCTTCACTTACATATCTCGAGATAAAACATACATAACGTGCACAAAATACAATGAAGCATACCATACAACATATTCATCCAATGCATCAAAATGAAATATAAAACTGAATCATAAATCTTTATTAAGAAGTAAAGTTACTCCCACATTAACCAAAAACATTAAAAGATTCTACAATTCCCATGTTAACAACATGTTCCATAAAAGTAGTGGAAGGTAAACCTTTGGTCAAAGGATCTGCTATCATTCTATCTGTGCCAATATGCCTCACATCAATAAAACTATCAGCTACCCAATCTCTGACAGATAAGTACTTGAGTTCAATGTGCTTAGAACCACTAGTTAGTTTATTGTTCTTTACAAAAAACACAGCAGAATTATTATCACAAAAAAGTATAAGAGGCCTGGTAATAGAGTCAACAACCTTTAATCCCGATATAAAGTTACGTAACCAAATGCTTTGCACACCAGCAAAATAACACGCAATAAATTCAGCCTGCATAGTAGAAGAAGCAGTGATACTCTGTTTACTACTCTTCCAAGAGATAGCTCCACCAGCTAATAAGAAGACATAACCAGAAGTGGACTTTCTATCATCTAGACACCCAGCGAGATCAGAATCAGTGTATCCTACCACCTCTAGATTATTAGAACGTCTATAAGTCAACATGAAATTCATTGTCTTCTTTAAATATCTCCTTACCTTTTTGGCAGCTTTCCAATGCTCCATACCGGGATTAGATTGATATCTACTAAGCACACTCACATCAAAAGCTATATCTGGTCTAGTGCATACCTGAGCATACATTAAACTTCCAACAGCACTAGCATAAGGAATGTTTTTCATGGCTCCTTTTTCTAACTCATTTCTCGGGCATTGATCTTTGCTAAACTTATCACCTTTTAGAATTGGAACATCTCCTGATTTACAATTTTCCATTGAAAATCTCTTGAGAACACGTTCTATGTAGGCTCTTTGGGAAAGCCCCAAAATACCACGTGAACGATCTCTATGAATCTCAATACCAAGAACAAACAAAGCTTCACCAAGGTCTTTCATATCAAAAGACTCTGACAATTTACGCTTAACCTCATGAAGCAAACCTAGGTCACTACTAGCAAGTAAGATATCATCAACATAAAGAGTGAGAAAAATAAACTTACTACCACTTGCCTTAAAATATATGCAATGATCCACAGTATTCTCAGCAAAACCCATAGAAGTCACAACCTGGTCAAACTTCAAGTACCACTGTCTTGAAGCTTGCTTGAGTCCATAAATCGACTTCTTCAATCTACACACAAGATGCTCATTTCCTATCTCCACAAAACCTTCAGGTTGCCTCATATATACATCAGCATCAATATCACCATTAAGAAAAGCTGTCTTCACATCCATTTGGTGAAGCTCTAGATCAAAATGGGCCACCAAAGCCATGATGATTCTAAAAGAATCCTTAGTAGACACAGGAGAGAAAGTGTCACTAAAGTCAACACCTTCCTTTTGGGTGAACCCCTTTGCCACAAGTCTTGCCTTATGGCGCTCCACATTTCCTCGAGAGTCTAACTTGGTCTTAAAAACCCACTTACAACCAACATTTTTGAAACCTTGTGGAAGTTCAACAAGCTCCCACACTTCATTACGATCCATGGACAACATCTCTTCATGCATGGCTTCAAGCCATTTAGCCGACTGGGGACTAGACATGGCTTGTGGATAAGAGATTGGGTCAACGAGATGACCTACATCAAAATCAGTCTCAAGAGAATAAGTTATATAATCATCAGGCAGAGCTGACCTCTTTTCTCTAGTAGATCTCCTCAAGGGAGGCACATCTACTTGAACAATATCTTCAACAATCTGATCAACATGTGGTTGCTCATTTTCAGCATGATCATGTGCAACTGGCTCAACAGGGATTGGAATTGGAACAACAGGTTCAGGCTGAGTTGGTTGCACTTCTTTGTCAAGTACAATAGGAATTGGTGTTGGGAATATGCCCTCAAACCAGTTAGTTGGACAATGGAATATCATAATGCATTTATGCATGTTAGTTCATGAGATGAATATTAGACTGGAATCCTTAAACAACATTGTATGTGTTTCATTTGTGTATGTGATTACACATATGAGATATGAACCACAAATCCTTGTTGTTTCAAGTAAGTCACAGTGGATGATAAGTCTGGATAACTTATCAGGTATACACTGTAGCATGATTAACGTCTACGGGGTAAAATGATGAATCTCATTCATAAGAGTCTTTGACTCTTGGTTAATATGCTAGTGCACTCGGTGCATTGACGGACCTGAGTTAAACCTATTGACACCTAAACGCTGTCACCGTCAATAGGAACTCAAAACTTGTATAGGGATACATGTCCTTAATCCTGAGACAGTTATGGACGTAAGTTGTATGCTTGGTTGCTTTGACTTACCAATCAGTGAGGTCTTGCAAGATCAACACCTGGGTATCTTGGGTAAATCAAGTATGCAACGTTGGGAACATATATTGTCAAGATGGAATTCTACCCTCTTCAATAAAACGAAGAGTAAGTATTCCCTCGAGAATGTCACTAGGAGTGATTACTGAGAGCTGGCCAGCCTTGTCAACAAAGTGTTATTGTTGACATGTTTAGTAATCCAAGCGTAGTGAATGATACTCGAGGAATATAAGATGTACTATCTATTGGGTCGACAGTATCTTAAGACATACATCCCAATGATAGATACGAATACTGCTTGGTAGAGGGACATTCGTATCATATTATACAAGTCTAGCAATCACTTATGTATGTGTGATTATGTTCTTATGCACTGGAGTGTAATTATCATTTTATAGTGGCATTAATGATAATTGATTAATTATTGATTCCTTAGTCAAGAGTAATGACTAGATGGGATAATAATTAATCGGAGCCAGTAATTAAGAACCTAGGAGGTCCCACTCTTAGCTCCGCCAGAATGCTTGGAAAGGCAATTGAGGATGCTGTCAAGACTGGTTCGATCGATCGAAGTTGTTTCGATCGATTGAACTCTAGACAGGTTCGATCGATCGAACTTGGTTCGATCGATCGAAGGTTCGATCGATCGAAGTCACCTCGATCGATCGAAAGATAGGTCGGTTCTGGGAATCTATAAATAGGGCAGCTACGTCCAGAAATCAGTGATCATCGTTTTTAACGTACCAGTTGCTGCAGAACTTGTTTAGAGTTCCCAAACCTTCCCTATTCTCACTATTAGGGTTCCCACCAACCCTAGCCACTCTGGGAGCATTCAAGGAGACATAAGGGTGAAGATCTCTTAGAGGTTGCTGCTGCACACACAAGGAGAAGGACAAAAATCAGAATTGGGTTCAAGACCATAAGGTAATGCACCTGTCCCCTCTCCTGTACGCATCTATAGAGTTAACGAGTAGTAGATCCAGGCAACCAAGAAAAGTTTTGAACTTTGTTTTCCGCTACGCGTTTGAATAAATTTTAAACCTGTTTTTCCTATAATTGGAACGATAACATGTTCTTCTTGTATGGAAACTCTCTTGGTAGGAGGACCCTCATGGTCACCTGTGAAATTCTCCAAGAACTTGGCATGCCCTGATTCAACAATTTTAGTACCACGAGAAGGACAATAAAACCTATAACCTTTGGACCTATCAACATAGCCAATGAAAAAAAAGAGGTGGTTTTGGGATCAAGTTTCTTTTCATTTGGGTTATAGATTTTCACTTCAGCTGGACAACCCCAAACATGAAAATGATTCAAGGAAGGTTTGCGTCCAGTCCACAATTCAAAAGGAGTTTTAGACACTGCCTTACTAGGAACACGATTAAGGATGTAAAGAGCACATTTCAAAGCCTCACTCCACAAGAAAATAGGAAGATTTTCCCTATACATCATACTCCTAACCATATCTTTTAGGGTACGATTTTGCCTTTCAGCAACACCGTTTTGTTCAGGGGTTCCTGGCATGGTATATTGAGCAACAATACCACATTCTTCTAGGAATTTAGCGAAAAGACCCTTATGTTGGCCAGTCTGATCGTACTTTCCATAATATTCACCCCCGCGATCAGACCTTACAACTTTAATGGTTTTGCTCAATTGGATCTCTACCTCAGCTTTGAAAATTTTAAAATTTTCAAGTGCAGCGGATTTATCATTAATGAGATAAAGATAGCCATAACGCGAGAAATCATCTATGAATGTAATGAAGTATTTGTTACCACATATGGTGGTATCTAAAGGACCACTAATGTCGGTGTGAATGATCTCAAGGAGTCCAGAACTACGAGTTGACCCTAATTTTCTGGTTTTGGTCATTTTGCCTTTGGCACAATCTATACAAATTTTTGGGGCATCAGAATCAAGTGAAGGAAGAATATTTTCTTTGATTAAACGATTGATGCGTTCTTTAGAAATGTGACCTAGACGCCTATGCCAAAGATCATACGAAGTATCTCGAATTAACACTCTTTTCTTGCTAGAAGAAGAAACAATCAAAGACTCATTATTGGGTAAAACATTCAAACAATATAACCCATTGGAAAGAGAACCATTACCAACAACAAGAGAATTAAAGATCAATTCAAATTTTCCATTACCGAAAGAGAAAGAATAACCACGTTTATCTAAACTAGAAATAGAGATCAAATTACGTCTCATGGACGGTACATAGAAAACGTTATCTAAAACAAGAATAGAATTGAGTCCTAAAGGTAAAGAAACTGATCCTATCATCTCCACATCAACCTTTACTCCATTCCCGACAAAAAGGTAAGCTTCCACTTTATTTGGTTTCCGTTTGCTTCTGAATCCCTGTAAAGAATTGCAAACATGAATAGATGAACCACTGTCAAGCCACCATGAATTAATGGGAACATCTATCAAGTTGGATTCAAAACAAACAGAGACCAAGGCAATACCTTTGTTCTTATCACCCTCAAATTTCATGTTGCTAAATTTTTGCATAAGGTCACCGATCTCGGCTTTATCAGAATCCTTAATTTTGGCAGTGATGTTTGCAAGAAAGATTTTGGCATTTTCAGATTCAGGAATGGCACCTAAGAGATTTGGTGAAATACATTTTCTTATGATCATGAGAGACAAGCGATTGGCTCTCTCCCATTTCGCAAAAAAGGCTTTTTCAGTGGCATTAGTATTAGCTGTGGGTTGGGCAGGGGCATCAGACAATATGGCTATGTCTAGGTCCATCAGTCCTAGGGTAATTTCAATGTCACTTTTCCAGGTCTTAAAATTGCCGCTATCAAGAGGCACGATAGAATTGACCATAGAAAGATTCATTACTGAAAGAAACAAAATGAATAATTAATATCAAGGTTGAATGAAAAATACAAGCTACTGTATAATATATGCATTGAGTCCAGAACAGAATTACAGTAGACAATATATATATAATGCGAGTCCTCGGGGCATCATCGTAAAATCACCTTTAGGCAGACTTTACAATATGCTATAAGGTCCTCCACTTTCCTTTTCAAAATTTTAATGTCCCACAATACAGGATCTTCTAAATACCAAGACGCATCACCATGTTAGTCACCTTTAGGCAGATAAACATGATATGCTATTAGGTAGATACACAATTTTCAAATAGTGAAGTGGACGATAAAAAATGCATAAAAATTTTGAAAAATTTCATCACCTTTAGGCAGAAGAAATTCCAAAATTTATTGAAATATGCTCACATACTGAATTCCACTTCCCAAATTACAATGCACAACTACCCCCTTTGGGTTGGTAATTGGGCATACTAAAAAAAATATCACCACTTTATGTTAGTGACTATTCACAAATCACTTTGTAATAAACCCTATGAATGTAAAACTAAACAACAATATTCTTTAACCCTTTTATTAAGGTTATTATTTAATTTATAAAAAAAAAAATTAAAAAAAAAAATAATAAAATAGTAATAGCCTTAAATTCTTGTACGTTACACCAAGTTGAGTTAGTGGGCTTACTGGACATAAAAACTTTATGATTTACTTACCATTTAATATTGCTTTGTTTTCAAAGCACCCAAATAACATGCCGGTTGACGACATCCTATTGACGCGTTTTCTTATCACACCCAAGTGTAGGTGATCGTAAAAGTAATAAAGTTCTGGAAGTCCAGGTCGAACCCACAGGGAACAGAATAAAATTTTATAAAGTTAAGTAGATAACTATTTTTGTCACTAAAAAGAAATAAAAGATGATGGATTTTTGTGGGGTTTTACTAAACTACTAATTTTTACAGTTTTGCAATAAAAGTAATTAAAGCTATTTTTTTCTTAACAGTTTATGGTAAAGATTTTAACAGTGCAAAATAAATTAACTAACATACTAATAAGAAAAGGAAGAAAAATATATAAAAGTTAAATTTTTGTAAGATAAACTTTTTAGATTTAATAATAGCGAAAGATGGAAATAATACAGATATTTAAGCAAAACTATTATAAAACATAAAATATTAATTAACTAGGGGGAAATGATTTAAAGGAATTGGGAATATGCAAATCAACACTAGATTCCACAACTTTTGTGCATTTGAAAAGCATTTGGCATTTAAGACCGCAGAGTCATTCTTTATTTAAAAATAAACTTTCACTAGTCAGGGTCATATCAAGTGTGTCAGGTTTGATATGAAACGACGTCGTTTGGTTTAAAGAAAAATAAAAAGGCAATTGGGCAGTAGCCAGGTTCGAACCGTGCCCCGCCGCGGACGTGGGTTATTCAGCGTCCAGTCCCCACCACTCTGCCACTACACAATTGCCTATCCATTATTGGATAGAAATATATATAAACACATATTTGAAATATTAACTTTGTCATGTGAGTTGTTTGAGTATGCTAGGTGTTTTTTATGACAAAAGGCATAGTTTGACAATCCACATAATTAGGCTTTTTATTTCAAATATATATAATCTTTTGCGTCCATTATAGCCATAGTATATAAACATGTTAAATGGTCATAAACTATAGATACATAGATATTTTTGGCCATAAATGGAAAAATAACTCATCCAGATAAATTTGCCCATTTAAGATTAGTGCACAGAAGCTGTGGTTTCTAAGCTTTTATTGCATATCCCCAATTAAAGTTTTAGCCTACCATTTTGGAATTGAAACTGTTATCAAAATAAAATTAAAAGATAAGTTAAATAGATGCACGCAATCACCGTCCAATTAAAATTAAAGTTGTAAAACCAAGGTAAGGGTAAGAACTAATATTATTATATTATTTTCTTTACATAACATGAACTGGGGTTGAATTTGTGGAATCTGCAAAATAAGAGAGTTTAGTACAACTAGGCTAATAAAATATAAGTAAATGAAAATACTGAACCAAAAATAAAATACTAAACCTTTGACTTTGGATTCTTGTGGGGTCACAGTGGTTGAACTCCAAGAACACAAATAAGGCCAAACCAAATCCAAATATACTTTTGGAGTGAGATATGGGTATGATGTACTTTTGGACTTTAGTAGGTGATTATAACAACTACGTGGCTAAGAAATCTGACATTTGCTTGTAAAATCTGTCTTCTAGTAAATAAAAATATTGCTATAAAAACTAAAAATTTGGAGTTTCTAACTATTTTAGGGATAACTATAAGTACTACTGGACTAGAAATATTAAATCTAAATTTAAATAGGACTATTTTACTACTAAAAATTGACAAAGGTCATACAAGAAAACAAATATTTTAAATTTAAGAAATACAGTACACAAAATTTTGCTACATATTTTTGAACATAAAATCATCAATTACATAAAAGTAAAATTTTACAACTACTAGAACTAGAAAAGGCAAAGAAAAACTAAAGTTTCCTATTTCTAGGGACAATAAAAAGTGCTCACATAATAACCTCCCCTAAACTATTCTCTCCAAACTGTGATTGTTGCTTGTGAATTCTTGCTGTGAATTCGTTGTATTGTGAGGTGTGAAGCTGCTGCTTTTATAGACGAATGCAGTGATACATTTCGTCACTGCATTCATCACTCGATCTACCCATATTTTCTTCTTTCGCGTGCGTCCATTTTCTTCAGTTGTCAGATGCTTGTAATTGATCAGCTGAGAGAGAGAGAAAAAAGAAGAATCCAAAAATAATAATAATAATATAAACAATCAACATCCAAATGTTGATTCATTTCTTTTTTTTTTTTTTTTTTTGGTTGTTGTTGACCATTTGGTAGATTATACTAGCCACATGAGAAATAATCTCATGTGGTTGTTGCTCATTTTATTCCCTTCGTTTTACTTCATTTTTACCTAAACATATAAAATATGTAAAAACACATAATTACACGCATTTGAGTGACATCACTGTTAAATTATATTAATTCAAATATGCGTGTAAAACTAGGAATTTGGGGGATTAAATGCGTATTGTGTCTATTATATTGGCACATAAATATACAATATTCAATGTTTGTCACACCCCTCAACTAACTTATTGCTAGTCCCTAGCAATGAAGTGAAAAGAGAAATTGTTCTAAAAGTTTTATTTAAAAGTAGGAATAAACTAAGGAAAATAAAATTACATAACTCACTGTCGCAGGAATCGCGATTGCATTTAGCGTATGCAACAAGCCGTTAAACCCCTAGGTTACCCCTAGTGGACGAGTGTTGTCTCGTGAGGGTTTGCAGTGAATTTACCCACAAAATTCATAAATTTTTTTTTTTTTTTTTTTAAATGTAAAAATAAAATGAAATAAAAATAAAGGTAGATTTTCTCCTTTTACAACAGATAAGATTAAATTTGGCAATAAAATGAAATTTTCAAGTATGTAATAATAATGAAACACATATACTCACAGTTTTGTCAATGGTAGCATTTTTTATACTCTTTAAACTCACAGTGTGTACTTGAAAAATCAAGCAACTGATCTTAATTTCAAAGTTTACATAGTCAATAGCAGTCATAAAACTTGTAGTTTTAACTCGAATCTCACTAGGATTTCACTCTTTTAAGGAGAAACTCTCAGAAACCGGTGTAGAGAACATCTCACTTGGTAGGGAAGCAAAGATAGAGAAATTGCTTCCATTTTTTTTTATGACTCAATATATAGGCATTTGGAGTACAATAAGTCTCATGAAAGAATACTTAGCATTAGAAGAGCGATCTACCGTGGAGAACATCCTCATCACTTAAATTTAAAAATCAATTTCTTTTAAATCATTAGGACTTTGACTGGTAGGTTAGAAATTAAGATGAGTAGGAGATTTGGGGTGTATTTGTTCTAAGCATGTGATTGGAGTGTTTGCGCAATTCATTCCAACCTCTTCTTTTCTTCTCCTTTTTATCATATGTACATTTTTTTTTTTTTTTTTAATTTCTCATTTTTTTTTTTTTTTTGAAATCAACTCCTTTCTTTCTTTACCACTTCGTGCAACATCATTACAGTCCAATCACATACCTGGATATAGAAGTGAGGTTTGTACTCCCAGGTGGAGCAAGGTATGATTTGGATAGAACTGAGAATAAGGTAATATTAGGTGAAGGGGGGTGCATTTGAAAGAAAAGATGGCCTAAATCATTTTAAAAATAGATTGACTTTGTTCATTTAAGCAATTTAGACGTTCTAATGGTAAATCCTGAACGTTCTCTTCTAATGATCAGTCAAAGAAAAATAATGAGACTTTCAACGAGTGATATGATAAAGAGAATAAAATGAGACTGAAAAGAAATAGTAACCCTCACAAAGAAAGATTGGCACAAAAGCTCACATGGGTTAATTAGTTTCCACTACTTGTTTTTAAACTGTATAGTTTATGTTTACTCATCCATTTAGATTCAGTAAATATTTTCACACTGTTTTAAAATGTTTAATGTTTAAAGAGTTTCTAGCATTTAAAAATAGTAAAACATGTGACAATGTGTTGTATGCTATTAACATACCCAAAATAACATTAACGTGTCAAATTTATCTTATATAAAGTAAAAGAAAAACTTCTGAAAAATCCTAAGCATATCCACTAAGTTGGATACATATATGGTGCGACTAGTATCCTCTGCACCTATACAAAAGAGGCTACGCAATCCGGAGCGTCCAAGTTGTCATGATTACCCATCCACCTCTAGTAAAAGAGATGAGTCTAGAACCACTAGCAAGCTAAAAACATCAGTAAGAGGCTAGGAGATAACTCTGGCTTTACTTAGTTTTTCGCTACCTCTAGGGACATTCACCGCACTAGACATATCTGGTGATGCTTGGATCATGCAAATTACTCCTATCGAACCAGCTAATGAAAACCAGATGTACACGTAGGATCATTTTAAAGTCTGACCTGACTGAAAATTATTGACTGTACAAAAAAAACTAAAAATACAAATAAAAAGAAATGAGGCATGGGAAAACAAAATTTATTTGGGTATCAAAGGATCCAGTCCTCTTTCTCAACCAAAATTTTCTTTTGTTTTGATTTGAATTGTCTTTTGTAACAATAGTAAACTTTAAAAGATGTGCCATTATGAGCAATTAAACCAGGACATTCTTCTCTATAACAATTCAAACACCATCCTAACCTTTTAGCTTTCCTTTTAATGGCATAAAGGCTAGTGCCAGCAAAGGGAAAGCTAAAAGGTTAGGATGGTGTTTGAATTGTTATAGAGAAGAATGTCCTCAGAAACAAGTGAGCGACCCATTAACGTCTGGTCATCGACTATTGGATCCATTTTTTATACTCTCAGCCAACAAGAGAGGCTAGACTCAACCCTCCACTCCTTTCAACTATCAACTAAGATCTAATTAAAGAGAGCTTAAAGGGGGTGGGTGGGTGGGAATTTTATTTAAAAACTAAAAATATTTAAGAAAAATATATACATTCAGAATTTTTTTTTTTTTTTTTAAACAAAAATTAGAAAACTACATTTTTTTTTCTTTTTTAACACACAAAAAGAAAAACTACATAATATTTTTTTTTTTTTTTTTTTTTTTTAACAAAGTTTAAGACAATGAATCATTACAATAATAGTAATAAGAAGAATTATGATATAAACTTCAAACATTATAAAAATTTTGGCTTCTGAGTCATGCATTTTTTTTTTTTTTTTTTTAAAACAGAAAACTAAGAAAAGACAGTTATATTTTTCTTTCTCTTTTTTTTTTTTTTTTAACAAGGGCACTGTAACACTAACATAGCAAGAACTAGGATAATAATAAGATAAAGTTCAAAATACATAAGACCAATAGCTATCGCGTCGTCCATTTTTTTTTTTTTTTTTTACAAAGAAATGGAAAAATATCACCTGTCTCTTTGAAAATCTGAAAACCTGGTAGGGCCGTAGATCGAGTGATATTTCCAAACTTCTTTGGTGCGTGGGTACCTACAACTTATGGATATCATTTTTGTTAGATAATGGAAAAGAGAGAAAATAAAAATCTAAAATCAAAATAAAAATATAAGCTGAATCGGAAAAATAGAGAATAAATCAAAACCAAGCTTTTCTCTGGATTATAGATCTTACCTTTAGTGACCAGTAGAGTGGATCTTGATTTTAAATCGAGAAAATAAAAAAAATAATGAGAGATTGAGAGAGATCGAGAGATTGGGGGAAGAGAGTGAGAGAGTTGCAGAGAATGAGAGAGAGAGATCGCGGCGAGAGTGAGAGAAAAGAGAGGAAGAAGAAAGGAAAAAGAGAGAAAAAGAGAAATAGGGAAAATTTTTTATGGTTCAAAGCCCTATATAAAGCCATTTTCTCTTTTTTCAGTGTATCTCTCTCTAGAGAAACTAATTTTTTTTTTTTTTTTTATGAAATAAAGATAAAATAAATAAACAGGTGTTAATCGTGAAACCGTCCCCCCCAACTGAGTCTGACATTGTCCTCAATGAGTGAGATTAGAAAAAGAAGCTAAGGATAACACCTGTAATAAAAAAAAAAAATACACAAAGAAAAGATAATAATAATGACAAAACTAACTTATATATAAAAAAAAAATTATCTAATTAAGAGTATAGGACTTATGAAAATATAAATACTCTGATACACTATGTCCTATACCAATTATTTTTTAAGATATTAAACAGCATTATAGTTGGGGTCCTCCAAAGGAATGGACTCCAACTCAGGTTCAAATCCTTCTAAAAATGGTTTTAATCTATGTCCATTAACTTTAAATGTATTTCCATCTTTAGGGTCCTCAATCTCGACAGTTCCATAAGGATAAACATTTTTGACTACATATGGACCAGTCCATCGAGATTTCATTTTTCCTCTAAAAAGATGTAGTCTTGAGTCATATAATAGAACTTTTTGCGCGGGGGTAAATCTTTTGCGCAAGAGATTCTTATTATGATACATTTTAGTTCTTGCTTGATGAATTCGGGCATTATCATATGCGTCTTTACGAATTTCTTCAAGCTCACTTAACTGTAATTTTCTTAAAATTCCTCCTTCTTCAATATTACAATTTAAAGTTCTAGTAGCCCAATATGCCTTATGTTCTAATTCTACTGGTAGGTGACAAGCTTTTCCATAGACAAGTCTGTATGGAGACATCCCCAAATGGGTTTTATAAGCAGTTCTATATGCCCACAAAGCATCTGTTAATTTTGAAGACCAGTCTTTACGATTAGAATCAACAGTTTTTTCGAGAATATGCTTAATTTGCCTATTAGCTAATTCAGCTTGTCCATTTGTTTGTGGATGGTATGCAGTTGACACCTTATGGGTCACTCCATATCTTTTCATTAATTTTTCAAATGGCTTGTTACAAAAATGAGTTCCTTGATCACTTATTATTGCTTTTGGAGTTCCAAATCGAGAAAGTATATTATCTTTTAAAAATGCAATAACTGTACGGTGATCATTTTTTCTTGTAGGAATAGCTTCTACCCATTTTGAAACATATTCGACTGCTAATAAAATATATTCATATTGACAAGATGGAGGAAAAGGTCCCATAAAGTCAATGCCCCAACAATCAAATATTTCAATTGTAATTATAGGGGTCATTGGCATTTGATTTCTTTTTGTAATACTGCCCAACATTTGGCAGCGGTTACAAGCCTTACAATATAAATATGAATCTTTAAATAAAGTGGGCCAATATAAACCGCTTTGTAAAATTTTCATGGCAGTTACTCGAGATGAAAAATGTCCTCCACAAAAGGACGAATGACACATGAAAAGTACATTTTCGATTTCTTCATTAGGAACACATTTTCTAATTACCTGATCGGCACAATATTTAAACAGATATGGGTCATCGAAGTAGAAATGCCTAGCAATAGCTAGGAATCTCTTTTTATATGATGATGACCAATTGCTTGGTATTTTTCCAGTGACTAAATAATTAACAAGATCAGCATACCATGGTAAAGAAGTTACAGAAAATAACTGTTCATCAGGAAAAGAGTCTTGAATAGGTAAGGGTTCACTAGTATTGTCTTCAAAAGTGAGACGGGATAAGTGATCAGCTACCACATTTTCTACTCCTTTTTTATCTTTGATTATTAAATTAAATTCCTGTAGTAGGAGTATCCACCTAATAAGCCTAGGCTTACTGTCTTTCTTTGAAAGTAGGTATTTAAGAGCTGAGTGGTCAGTAAAACAGACAATAGGGGAACCAATCAAGTATTGCCTAAATTTATTAAGAGCGAATACCACGGCTAGTAATTCTTTTTCAGTAGTTGAGTAGTTCATTTGAGCACTATCCAGAGTTCTACTAGCGTAGTATATAACTGATGTTTTTTTATCCTTTCTCTGCCCTAGGACAGCTCCAATGGCAAAGTCGCTAGCATCACACATTAATTCAAATGGTAAGCTCCAATCAGGAGATTGCATAATAGGTGCAGTAGTGAGATGCTCTTTTAATTGCTCAAATGAATTTTGACGTTCTTTAGTCCATTCAAAAGGTGTGTCTTTGGCCAATAATTGACATAAAGGTCTAGAAATAGTACTGAAATTTTTTATGAATCGGCGATAAAAACCTGCATGTCCTAAGAATGAACGGATGTCTTTTACAGTCTTCGGAATAGGTAAATTAGCGATAAGATCTATTTTTGCTTTGTCTACCTGTATCCCATTTTCAGAAATAATGTGTCCTAAGACAATACCTTTAGTGACCATAAAATGACATTTTTCCCAATTTAAAACTAAATTTTTTTCTTCACATCTTTGGAGACCTTTTTGAAGATTGCTAAGGCAATCATCATAGGTTTTGCCAAAAATTGAAAAATCATCCATAAAGACTTCTAAATTCTTTTCTACCATATCGCTAAAAATACTTAGCATACACCTTTGAAAAGTCGCAGGTGCGTTGCAAAGACCAAAGGGCATTCGGCGATAGGCGAAAGTTCCAAATGGACATGTGAAAGTAGTTTTTTCCTGATCTTCTGGTGCAATCTCTATTTGATTGTAACCACTATAACCATCTAGAAAACAGTAATACTTATGACCCGCTATTCTTTCTAACATTTGATCCATAAAAGGTAAAGGAAAGTGATCCTTACGAGTTACAGCATTGAGTTTTCTGTAGTCTATGCATACACGCCATCCAGTAGTGACACGAGTGGGAATTAATTCTCCCTTTGAATTTGGAACAACTGTAATTCCTGCTTTCTTTGGCACAACTTGTGTTGGACTTACCCATTTACTATCGGATATTGAATATATAATGCCCATGTCGAGTAGCTTGAGAACTTCCTTCTTAACTACTTCCTGCATAATAGGATTAAGTCTTCTTTGCATTTCTCTTGAGGTTTTAGCATTATCTTCAAGATATATATTGTGAGTGCATATTGAAGGGCTTATTCCTTTTAAATCTGCTATACTCCAACCAATGACACTTTTATGTTCCTGCAGCATAATAATGAGTTTATTTTCTTGACTGGAGTCTAGAAAAGATGATATTATTACGGGATAAGTATTATTACTACCAAGGAAAGCATATTTAAGCTCTTTAGGGAGTTCTTTTAATTCCAACTGTGGGGTTTGTAAATTAGATGGAAGTGTTAATGTAGTCTTTGGTGGTAAAGGTTCAAAATATGTGGTCCACATTGCTTCTTGAATTATTTCTTCTGTTGAATCTTCATTAAAACATACTTGGCTCATAAGATGTTTTTGTAGATTATTACTGTCTAGCTTCTGAATAGAGTTATTAATAACAGATTCTACTGGATCATTATAACAAGTCAAGTTAAAATATTCTCGTGCTAGAGATTCAATAGCATGAACTTCTTCAATATTCTCATCTTCTTCTTGATGTTGTGGATTAGAAAAAACTTTAATATTTAAAGTCATATTTCCAAATACTACAGTCATCATACCACTGCGGATTCGAATAGTTGCATCAATGGTAGCCAAGAAGGGCCTTCCAAAAATGACTGGTATTTGCACATTAGTATCTAATACTGGTTCTGTGTCAAGGATGACAAAATCTACTGGGAAAATAAAATTTTCAACTTTGACAAGAACATCTTCCAGAATTCCTCGTGGGTATTTTGTAGATCTATCAGCAAGTTGTAATACCATGCGAGTAGGCTTTAGCTCACCTAATCCAAGTTCTTGATAAACAGAATAAGGAAGCAAGTTTACACTAGCTCCTAAGTCAAGGAGTGCGCGGTTAATTTTATGATTTCCAATAATACACGATATTGTTGGTGTACCTGGGTCTTTGAATTTTGTTGGTAAATTATGCTGCACGATAGAATTAATTTCTTCAACAAAGTCAGCAGAATACGCATCCTTTCGTACATTTTGCTTACGTTTGACAGTACATAAATCTTTTAAGAATTTTGCATAAGCAGGTACTTGATTAATTGCATCTAAGAGAGGAATATTAATGTGTACTTGTTTAAATAATTCTAAATATTCCTGATTCTTATCATTTTGGTGTTTTCTTAAACGTTGTGGATAAGGAATTTGAGGAGAGTATTCAGGAGTTTCCTCTGTTTCTTTTTCCACTGGTAAATCAGATGTTTCAAATTCTTGAGAAATTTGTTGTTTTTCAAGGGTTTTAATTTCAACTTCTCCAGTAATTTTATCTTCATCTATTTCTTCCTCAATTTCTATCATATTATCTTCCTTATTTGTATGATCAATTTCTTCTAAAGAATGTGAAATTTCTTGTCCAACAGCCTTACCACTTCTTAGTACAGTTATAGCTTTTACTTGTTCATGTTGATTATTATCAGAAGTTGAGGGATCACCTTGTGGTTGTCCCCTTGGATTAGGTTGTGGTTGGGCAGGAAAAATGCCTTTTCCTTTAGAATCGTGCTGATTATTAATCCTATCCACAGATGTTTGTAGTTTCCCCATGATTTGTATTAATTGTTGCATCATAGACTGTAAAGGCTCTTCTTGCACTTTCTTGTGCGGAGGCACATAAACATTAGAATTTTGTTGTGTATTAGGATATGTATTTTGTGTTTGTTGAAATTGAGGCGGAGGAGGTAAATATTGATTATTTTGAGGAGGTTGATGCTGAGTTTGAAATTGTAGAATACCCTCTTTTGTATACATATGATTTGGAGGATTTCTCCAGTTAGATTGGTATGAATTACCATAGGAGTTTTGGGGACCCCTATAATTATTCACAGCGTTTATCTCTGCTGGAGCTGTTTCCTGATAATTTGAACTGTTAGGACATTCATTCGCAGAGTGTCCTAAAGTATGACAACTGTCACAAAGTTCTCTTTTCTTCCTAGGTAGATTATTTTTTTCTACTGTTATAGCTTCTACTTTACGTGCTAATTCTTCATATTTCAGTGTTAATTCATCTTCTGACTGTAATTGGTATAAACTTTTAGCTTTTTCTGTTCTACCAATTTCTTCTTTTTCCCATTGGGAAGCATTTTCGCTAAGCCAATCAAAATATGATTCAGCTTCATCGGCAGTTTTACTCAAAAATTCTCCTTGACACATAGTTTCAACTAACTTCTTTGATTTAGGTTCTAATCCTTCATAAAAGAAATTAATTAAACGCCATTTTTCAAATCCATGATGTGGACAAGCTAATAGGAGATCTTTAAAACGTTCCCAAACTTCAGGGAATGGTTCCTTTTCTTTTTGAGTAAAAAGTTTAATTTGACGCATCATGCTATTAGTTAAATTTTTTGGATAGAATTTTTTTAGAAAGGCTTCATTCATATCATGCCATGAAGTTATAGATCCAGGACGGAGAGATAAAAGCCAAGCTTTAGCTTTATCTTTTAAAGAAAAAGGAAAAAGCTTAAGACGGATTATTTCAATAGGACAGCTTTGATCAGAGAACGTACTACAAACTTCTTCAAATTCACGAATATGAAGATAAGCACGTTCTGACCCCATTCCATGGAAAGTTGGTAAGAGTGGAATCATGCCATGTCTAAAGTGAAAATTTCCTGTGTGTCTAGGTAGAGTGATGCAAGAAGGAGTGATGTTTCTTTCTGGGGTAAATAAATCACGTAAAGGACGTTGTTCACGTTCTGGTAAAACAAATTGTGGTATGTTTTCCCCCTGCTCACTATGAGCATCATCAGCTATTCCTTCTATACCTTCAAATTCAGCCATGATTCTAGGAAACTGTATACTAGATGATTCACTAGAAATATTAGAATTATGTGGTACTTGATATAAAGCCTCAGTAGTATCTAAGGACATAAGAACTAAAAGAAAAACTAAGTAATAAGAATATTATTATTATTATTATAGCTAAGTAAAAAAAAAAAACTCTTTTTTTTATATATATATATATTTTCTATTTTTTTTTGTTTTTTTTAGAAGATGCACAAGTACATACTTATAAACATATATTTATTTCACAAGAAAATATTATATATAGTTTTTTTTTATTTATTTTTTTATTATTATATATTTTTTTTATTATTTTCTTAAAAAGAAAACTAGATTATTTATAAGGTAGAATAAGTATATATATATAGTGAGAGAAATAGTCTTAGACCTAATTTTTTTTATTTATTATTATTAACCGATCCCCGGCAACGGCGCCAAAAACTTGACGACATCCTATTGACGCGTTTTCTTATCACACCCAAGTGTAGGTGATCGTACAAGTAATAAAGTTCTGGAAGTCCAGGTCGAACCCACAGGGAACGGAATAAAATTTTATAAAGTTAAGTAGATAACTATTTTTGTCACTAAAAAGAAATAAAAGATGATGGATTTTTGTGGGGTTTTACTAAACTACTAATTTTTACAGTTTTGCAATAAAAGTAATTAAAGCTATTTTTTTCTTAACAGTTTATGGTAAAGATTTTAACAGTGCAAAATAAATTAACTAACATACTAATAAGAAAAGGAAGAAAAATATATAAAAGCTAAATTTTTGTAAGATAAACTTTTTAGATTTAATAATAGCGAAAGATGGAAATAATACAGATATTTAAGCAAAACTATTATAAAACAGAAAATATTAATTAACTAGGGGGAAATGATTTAAAGGAATTGGGAATATGCAAATCAACACTAGATTCCACAACTTTTGTGCATTTGAAAAGCATTTGGCATTTAAGACCGCAGAGTCATTCTTTATTTAAAAATAAACTTTCACTAGTCAGGGTCATATCAAGTGTGTCAGGTTTGATATGAAACGACGTCGTTTGGTTTAAAGAAAAATAAAAAGGCAATTGGGCAGTAGCCAGGTTTGAACCGTGCCCCGCCGCGGACGTGGGTTATTCAGCGTCCAGTCCCCACCACTCTGCCACTACACAATTGCCTATCCATTATTGGATAGAAATATATATAAACACATATTTGAAATATTAACTTTGTCATGTGAGTTGTTTGAGTATGCTAGGTGTTTTTTTATGACAAAAGGCATAGTTTGACAATCCACATAATTAGGCTTTTTATTTCAAATATATATAATCTTTTGCGCCCATTATAGCCATAGTATATAAACATGTTAAATGGTCATAAACTATAGATACATAGATATTTTTGGCCATAAATGGAAAATTAACTCATCCAGATAAATTTGCCCATTTAAGATTAGTGCACAGAAGCTGTGGTTTCTAAGCTTTTATTGCATATCCCCAATTAAAGTTTTAGCCTACCATTTTGGAATTGAAACTGTTATCAAAATAAAATTAAAAGATAAGTTAAATAGATGCACGCAATCACCGTCCAATTAAAATTAAAGTTGTAAAACCAAGGTAAGGGTAAGAACTAATATTATTATATTATTTTCTTTACATAACATGAACTGGAGTTAAATTTGTGGAATCTGCAAAATAAGAGAGTTTAGTACAACTAGGCTAATAAAATATAAGTAAATGAAAATACTGAACCAAAAATAAAATACTAAACCTTTGACTTTGGATTCTTGTGGGGTCACAGTGGTTGAACTCCAAGAACACAAATAATGCCAAACCAAATCCAAATATACTTTTGGAGTGAGATATGGGTATGATGTACTTTTGGACTTTAGTAGGTGATTATAACAACTATGTGGCTAAGAAATATGATATTTGCTTGTAAAATCTGTCTTCTAGTAAATAAAAATATTGCTATAAAAACTAAAAATTTGGAGTTTCTAACTATTTTAGGGATAACTATAAGTACTACTGGACTAGAAATATTAAATCTAAATTTAAATAGGACTATTTTACTACTAAAAATTGACAAAGGTCATACAAGAAAACAAATATTTTAAATTTAAGAAATACAGTACACAAAGTTTTGCTACATATTTTTGAACATAAAATCATCAATTACATAAAAGTAAAATTTTACAACTACTAGAACTAGAAAAGGCAAAGAAAAACTAAAGTTTCCTATTTCTAGGGACAATAAAAAGTGCTCACATAATAACCTCCCCTAAACTATTCTCTCCAAACTGTGATTGTTGCTTGTGAATTCTTGCTGTGAATTCGTTGTATTATGAGGTGTGAAGCTGCTGCTTTTATAGACGAATGCAGTGATACATTTCGTCACTGCATTCATCACTCGATCTACCCATATTTTCTTCTTTCGCGTGCGTCCATTTTCTTCAGTTGTCAGATGCTTGTAATTGATCAGCTGAGAGAGAGAGAAAAAAGAAGAATCCAAAAATAATAATAATAATATAAACAATCAACATCCAAATGTTGATTCATTTTGTTTTTTTTTTTTTTTTTTTTTTTGGTTGTTGTTGACCATTTGGTAGATTATACTAGCCACATGAGAAATAATCTCATGTGGTTGTTGCTCATTTTATTCCCTTCGTTTTACTTCATTTTTACCTAAACATATAAAATATGTAAAAACACATAATTACACGCATTTGAGTGACATCACTGTTAAATTATATTAATTCAAATATGCGTGTAAAACTAGGAATTTGGGGGATTAAATGCGTATTGTGTCTATTATATTGGCACATAAATATACAATATTCAATGTTTGTCACCGGTTGATCAATTTCGTGGCTGTGATGTGAGGGCATTGTGTGCAAAAAACAAATAAAAAATAAAAAAATAATAATAATAAAACACACCCGCATTCAGACGCAGTCACGCAGCAGCTGTGCTGTCAAATCAATGACCGGTTTGCTTTGAAAACATGGACGAGTGTTATAGTTACAGTGTAGGTCATATATATATTTCAGTCTTATACTGTATGTGTGTATATACAGGTGTATTTATGGATCTGCGATCTATATATAGTTTGTGTAAAAAATGGTTCTTGCCCTAATATGGTGGCTCTGATACCAACTGTTAGAATAATTCATATTAGAAACATAGAACACAAAAAAAAAGGATTTACATACCTGGATTTGCCATCACAAAAGTAGAAGATGATGATAAAGATTGGGGCTAGGGCTTACTCTCCTTGCTCTCTTCCTTTATCACTGTTATATCGATGGAAAATAACGTATGTATATTAAGAGAGGAGAGGGGACCTAACCCTTATTTATATAGAAAACTTAATTGGGCCTTTCCATCACAGGCCCATAAAACCCAAAACAGGCTTTACTAATCGGGTCATAAAAGTCCATATCCCATATAATTAAGGTGCTCTCTGTACATCCATTTAAGCTATGTTTTTCAACCCGCTTTTATAAAACAAAATAAAAGTACTTGAGCCCAAAAACTCACACAACCTTCACCAATCAGCTCCATGTAACTCAATAGTAGATGAAAAAAGAAAAGATTTTTTTTTTTTAAGAAAAATAAACAGAAAAAAAAGAGAAGAGAGAGAAAATATGCATTTATTCATTTGTTTGGATAAACAAGAGTAAAACTTTCTCTTGTTTTTGAAGCAAAGTTTTTTTTTATCCGCTACTAATAGATGAGACTTTCCAAGTGCAATATAACCAAAAATATCTTAGGACATATTGGTCTTTTTTTAAAGAATTCATTTTTGCTCACCCCAAAATTGCTCACATTTGCTCATCTTCTTCTCTCATTGGCTAATATAGTGGGTTGTAAAATACTGGACCCCACTACATTAGTCAGGGGGTGAGCAAAAGGTAAGCAATTTTGGGGTGAGTAAAACTGCACTCTTTTTGAAATCCTTCTTTATTATTGGTCTCTTCTCTTATCTCCTAAATCTCTCTCCCCTGTTTGGAGAGAAATAAAATTGGGCTGTACCTTCTCCAAACTTTCTCAACACTAATTTTTTCTTCTCTCATAATTAACTTACCAAAAAAGGGAAGTAGAGAGAAAGTGGCTTCAATTATTTTCTCTTTGCTCCACCGCTTTCGATCCAAACAAACTATTTTTACCTTAGGTTGCACAGAAAATGCCATTTGGAATTAATTTTTGCTTGCTAACCTTGCCTATTATCATTGTGGACCTTCACTTTAAAAAAGAATAGGGTTAATTATATTTTATCCCTTGTGGTTATGCTCATTTTTACTTTATCCTCTTGTACTTCAAAAGTAGACACTTAACCCCTGTGGTTTTGGACTACAGTGAAATTGTTAAGATTTCTCTCAAAATAGCGCGACATGGGGATTAATTGTTAAAATTAGCTCCTTATAAGAGAGTTTAAGTGTCAAAATTAATCCCACAAAGGCATTTAACCCCAAAATTACCCGACATGATAGCGGTTAAATGTTAAAAATTAGCCGCACATAGAGGGGTTAATTGGCAACATAATCTCCACATAGGGGGATTAATCCCAAAATTAACCTCACAAGGGAAGTCAAGTGTTAATATTTTCGGCAATTTCAGAATTTTCATTCATTTTGAGGAAAATCTTAACAATTTCAAGTTAGTCCGAAATTACAGGGGGTAAAGTGAAAATGGACCTATCCACAAGGATTATAATTAACCCTAAGAATTAACCAAGACCATTCCTCTATCTGGTGAAAAAATAGTTTTATTGAAGGTATCTATGCAGCTTTCAGTGAACATAAATCTAATGTTTTGAAGGTCTAAAGAAATTGTATTAAATGCAAAATTTAAATATTCCAACTTGTCTTTCCACTAATAATTTGTTTGGTTTGTAGGTTTAGAGAATGGAAAATGAAAATAGGACAGAAATGAGGAGAAATAGTGTTTTTTTAAGAACTTTTTGGCAAAATAATATTAAATAATAATTTAGATATGAATAAAAGATAAAAGACAAATGTCCTATAAAATTAAAGATATTTGATCATCTATTTTTCAGTATTATTTTTCCTTCCCATTTTTCTCACTATTGTACTGTGGTTCGTAGATTTAGTGAAGAAAAGAAAATTCAAGGAAAAACGAGAAGAAAAATTCATTTATCTATTGTTCTTTTATGTTTAAATAATTAAAATTGAGAAAATTTTCATATATAGTAGCAACTTAAGATACTAATTAAAATACAAAATTATAATTTACTTTTTGTCCTTTTTTTGTTTTTCTTTGTGTTTTTCTCACTGCACTAAAACCATGAATCAAGAATTATTTAAATCTAGTCCATGTTGTAGTTATAGTACTACCCTCAAATTTACACCAATGCTCTGTGAACTTACAAAAATCACAATTTTTCTGTAACAATTATATATATAATAATGAACAGAAAACAAGAGAGACATCAGCTTCCTCACAAACCTTCCAGGAGCATCAAAAAACCTCAAAATTTTCCATGCAGACCTTGCTCATCCAAACACTTTCACCACAGCCCTTTTTGAAGGCTGCATTGGAGTCTTTCATGTAGCTCACCCCATTGACTTTGAGGACAAAGAGTCTGAAGAAGTCAAGACCCATAGAGCAATCAATGGGACCCTAGCCATTCTAAAGGCATGTGTAAATTCAAAGACTGTGAAAAGAGTTGTGTACACATCTAGTGGATCCACAGTTGTGTTCAATGACAAGGGCTTGGATTTAATGGATGAGAGTGTTGGTGAAAAACCGGTTTAAGTTCTAAGTTTAAACGCGCAGCGGAAAAATCAAGTTATAAAACTTAATGGCATGCCCGGATCTACTACTCGTCAACTCTATCGATGCGCACAAGAGGGGACAAGAATTTATACCTTAGTGTCTTGAACCCAATTCTGAAATCTTCAACTTCCAGCAGCCTCCACTAGATGGCCTTCACTCTTATGACTCCTATGGATGCTCGCAGGAAGGACTAGGGTTGGTGGGAACCCTAATGGAGAGGAAGGAGAAGGTTTGGGACTCTAAAACAGTTTCTGCAGCTTCTGACGTTCAAAACGACGAACTTCTTTTCCAGAACGCAGTTGCCTTATTTATAGATTCCCAGAACCGACCTAGACTTCGACCGATCGAAGTGACTTCGATCGATCGAACCTTCGATCGATCGAACCATTCTCGATCGATCGAACCTGCCATGACTTCAATCGATCGAACATACTTCAATCGATCGAACTTGTCTTGACAGCTTCCTCAAGTGTCTTTCCAAGTATCCTGGTGGAGCTAAGAGTGGGACCTCCTAGGCTCTTCATTGTTGGCTCAGATCAGTTGATTAATTCCCATGACCAAACTCTTTGATTAGCAAATTAATCGACTGATCAGTTAACGTTTACTCCACTATAAAATGATAACTGAACTCCAACGCAAAAGAACATATCCGAAGCGATAACTAGACTTGTATGTTGTACTAATGTCCCTCTACCGTCAGCATTCGCAATCATATTCAGGTAGTCGGATAAACAGTTACTGTCAACCTGAATCCTGATTACTTCTTATAATCCTTGAGTCCCATTCACCTCTCATGATTACCAAACATGTTGATAACTCTTATCAACAAGACTGCAGTACTCAGTAATCGACTTGGTGACATTCTCAAGGGAATGCTTACTCTGAAACAGAGGGTAGATTCTATCTTGACAATTTATGTTCACAACCCTATGAATATAACATACCCAAGATACCCAGGTGTTGATCTTCTATAGAGCTCACTGATTGGTAAATCAAAACAGCCATATCCACAGTCTGTGTTCATAAACGTCTCAAGATTAAGAACACGTACCTTATACAAGTTATGAGTTCCTATCGACTGATTGACAGCCTTGAGTGTCAATAGGAAAGCTCAGGTCCGTCAATACACTATAAGCACTAGCATGTTAACTAAGAGTTAAACTCTAGTGATTGAGATTAATCACTCCATCCAATGGTAGTTAATCATGCTACAGTGTAAACCTGATGAGATATCCAGTTTCATCATCCACTGTGACACATTCTAAGTAACAAAGAATAGTAATTCGTATCTCACTTGTATGTATCTCATACATACACGAATTACTTACTATGATACTTAAGGATAAACAATCATCTCATGAAAGAAACATACATAATGAAATGTAAAGCTGATATCCATATATTAAAATGTCAATATCTCCTATATAAAGTAATGGTTTGAGGGCACAAACCCAACAAACTCTTACTTGCACTCACAACCATACAGTATTACATCTGAGACCTAGACTATCTAGATGACGATCAAAGACCTTCTGTGGCAAAGCCTTTGTAAACGGATCAGCAAGATTGTCAACGGTGGCAATCTTGGTGACAGTCACATCTCCACGTTGAACAATATCTCGGATAAGATGATATTTCCGCTCTACGTGCTTCCCTTTTCCGTGGTTCCTTGGCTCCTTGGACTGAGCCACTGCCCCAGTATTATCACAATAAAGCGTAATAGGTGACAATGACGCTGGTACCACCTCGAGTTCCATAAGGAACTTCTTGAGCCAAACAGCTTCCTTTGCGGCTTCACAAGCAGCTACATACTCAGCTTCTGTAGTTGAGTCTGCAATGCATTTCTGCTTAATGCTCCTCCAACTAACAGCACCACCTTCCAAGGTAAAGAGATGTCCGGATGTTGACTTCCTCGAATCTTTATCTGACATAAAGTCCGAGTCAGTATATCCAACTGGAATTAACTAATTTCCACCGTACATAAGCATATAATCTTTAGTTCTTCTCAAGTACTTAAGAATGTGCTTAACGGCTGTCCAGTGCTCTGGACCTGGATTCGATTGATATCTGCTAACCATGCCAACGGCAAAACAGATATCTGGTCTAGTGCATAACATCGCATACATGAGACTTCCAACTGCCGAAGCATATGGAATTCCTGCCATGCGATTCCTCTCCTCCTGTGTCTTGGGACACTGGTCCTTGGAGAACACTAAACCGTGCCTGAAAGGTAACAAACCTTTCTTCGAATTATCCATAGAAAACCTAGTTAGCACCTTATCGATATAACCAGCTTGAGACAATCCCATTATCTTTCGTTTGCGATCCCGAAAGAGCTTTATCCCAAGAATATAGCTCGCCTCTCCTAGATCCTTCATATCGAAAGTACTAGCTAGCCAAACCTTGATTGTTGACAATGCCGCTACATCATTCCCAATGAGTAGAATGTCATCAACATGAAGCACAAGAAAAGCCATCACTTTTCCTTCACACTTCTTGTATACACAAGGTTCATCCAGATTCTGTATAAAACCAAACGACTTGACCGCTTGGTCAAATCGGATGTTCCAACTCCTGGATGCCTGCTTAAGCCCATAAATGGACTTTTGCAGCTTGCATACCAAGTTACCTTTCCGACCAGCTATAAACCCTTCTGGTTGTTGCATATAGATGTCCTCCTCAAGATTGCCATTCAAGAATGCAGTCTTGACGTCCATCTGCCAGATCTCATAATCTAGGCATGCAGCAATGGATAAGAGTATTTTGATGGACTTGAGCATGGCTACTGGCGAGAAGGTTTCCTCATAGTCAATGCCCTCCCTCTGAGTATAACCTTTCGCTACAAGCCTAGCCTTAAAGGTCTCAACCTTTCCATCAGATCCTCTTTTCCTCTTGTAGACCCACTTACAACCAATGGGTTTAATATTGGCTGGAAGTTCTACAAGATCCCAGACCTGATTAGAATCGATAGATTCTAATTCAGCCTTCATAGCTTTAACCCAATGTTCTGAATCAACATCAGCCATTGCCTCTTCGTATGTGGCAGGATCAGATTCAGATTCTATGGAGACAGCTTCAAAAACTTCTCCTAAGAACATGTATCTATCAGGCTGGCTGATAATCCTCCCACTACGACGAGGTACCGGTGCGGAAATAGGTGAAGAAGTGGTGTTTTCTTGATTTACATCGTTATTAACTACGGGTTGGACTGAGGGCTCTCCTTCTATTTCTCTCAGATCTATCCTTCCCTTAGGTTTATGGTTCATGATATAATCATCCTCTAAGAAAACAGCATTTGTACTAACAAACACTTTCTGTTCTCTTGGATCATAAAAATACCATCCATAAGTACCCTTTGGATACCCTACAAAATAACATACTTCTGATCTAGAATCCAACTTGCTCATCTTTCCTTTCAGCACATGTGCCGGACACCCCCATATCCGGAGATGTTGCAAAGAAGGCTTGCGCCCAATCCATATCTCCCGTGGTGTCCTGGGAACAGATTTGCTTGGCACTAGATTTAGTATGTATGCAGCGGTTTCCAAAGCATAACCCCAAAGGAATAATGGCAACTCTGAATAACTCATCATTGACCTAGTCATGTCTAAAAGAGTCCGGTTCCTTCTCTCAGCTACACCATTCTGCTGAGGCATGCTAGGTGCAGTCAACTGTGACAGAATCCCATTCTGTACGAGGTGATCAATAAACTCATTAGAGAGGTACTCACCACCTCGATCAGATCGAATGGCTTTGATATGTGAGCCCAATTGCTTCTCCACTTCAGCCCTAAACTCTTTGAACTTTTCAAAAGCTTCAGACTTGTGCTGCATTAGGTACACATATCCATACCTAGAGTGGTCATCGGTAAATGTTATGAAATATTCATAACCACCCCTTGCTCTAATATTTATTGGTCCACACACATCAGTATGAACTAATTCCAACAATGCATTGGTCCTATTGCCCTTTGCGGGAAAGGGCCTTTTGGTCATCTTACCCTCTAAACAAGACTCACAGACTTCCATTGGTTCGAGAACCAAATCGCCTAAGATCCCTTCTTTGACTAGTCTGCCAATCCTATTTAGATTGATATGGCCAAGCCTCATGTGCCAAAGCCTTGTTGGATTAGTGGAAGGTTCTTTTCTTTTAGATGGTATAGTTACCATTGAGTTATTAAGTTCCAAGCAAGAATCTTTAGAAATATTAGGAGTAATCACATACAAACCATTTGATTTAACACCAGAACATATAAAAGAACTATTTCTTTTAATCATAACTTCAGTTCCAAAATGAAAAGAATAACCATTATTCGATAAATTAGAAACTGAAATTAAATTACGTCTCATTGAAGGGACGTAAAGTACATCTGATAAAATCAAAATTTTATTGTCTAGAAATTCTAAAACTACGACTCCTATAGCAACCGCAGAAACGGTTGCGCTAGAACCTAGAGTAAGTACGATTTCCCCATCACTGCACCTCCTGGTTGATCTGAACCCCTGCAATGAATTACAGATATGGTTAGTCGCACCAGAATCAATGCACCAAGTGTTTGAATCAATCATACCTTGAACTCTTGTAGCTAAGAATTCTGGACAGTTCCTCTTCCAGTGGCCCTTCTCACCGCATTGGAAACACTTTCCTTTGCCTTGGCCACCCACCTTCCCATTGCCCTTACCTTTTCCCTTAGATTTTGCAATCTTAGGGACCGGTCCAACACTTGGACCACCAGTACCAGCCTTCTTCTTCCCTTTCTTTCCTTTCGGTGTAGATCGGGAAGAGGAAGCGCTTTTCTCAACGTTCAAAACGTTGACCCCAGGTTTGATCACCCCTTCCGCTGCCAAAAGAGAACTCATCGATTCGCTCATTGAAAAATTCATTTGATTCATATTATAGTTAAGTTTAAATTGAGCGAATGAAGGCGACAGCGAATTAAGGATCATATCAACTTGGGTCTGTGCATCGATGTTGGCACCTAGGGTCTCCAGCTCGTTTAAATAACCAATCATTTTTAAAACATGTTCCTTGACTGGAGTCCCTTCCGACATCTTTGCACTCATTATCTTTTGCATGGCTACCTGCCTGGCAGGCCTGCCATGCTCCCCAAACATCTTTTTCAGAGATGTGATAATGTCATTGGAAGAATCATTCGATTGGAATTGGTGTTGCAACACACCAGCCATTGAGGCCAGAATATAGCAACGAGCCATTCCATTCGACTTCTTCCATTTGTCGAACTCGCGTCTGGCAGCTGCCGAAGCATTTGCCGCGGGTTCTTCAGGGCTTGGGGTGGTGAGGACATATATGTGATCCTCCGCAGTTAACACAATGTCAAGGTTACGTTTCCATTCAGTGTAGTTGTTTCCAGTTAACTTGTTTTGAGTGAGTATGGTGGCAAGTGGACTAAATGCAGATCCAGACATTATGATTTACTGTAAAAATCAAAAGACAAAATAAATATGGATATCAGAATTTGACATTTTGAAATAAAAGAATCCTTAAAACTCTTATTTTAAAACAAAGTCGCCGGAATATCGAAACAAAAGAATAAAGCCTCCGTGTGGTGGTCAATTTTCGATTTTTCGATTAATCAAGACTTGTCCGCTATGCAACTCTTGCAAAACAAGTTATGACTTCCGAACCTTTTTGATCTCTAAGTTTCTGAATAATGCCCCGTGTAGGATCCCTTATCCATAGTTTAGCTAGTGTGTACCATTAACTAGGATCCAATCACAACCGTCTCAAGTAGCGCCTCCGTGTGGTGGTCACCCTCTAACACGTCTGATTGATCCTATCAAAGGAAGTTCACATCTAGTAACCAATGAGTAATGCACCCTCCGTATGGAATGATCACCCCTGGCGAGGTGACACAGAATGCACCACTCATCTTACAGTGAACCGTTAATGGAAGATCGTGGGTGTTTATTAATAAGACCCTCTCCCACTAGATTTAGTAAATTAAGGATTTTGCTTTTTAGTAAAAATTGTTTTTACACATTACCCATAAACATCCAATGTTTACTAATGCGTTAAAACGGTTTTTGAATTTTATTTTAGAAAACTTATTTTACGTGCATGCAAGTAGTAACAATATAATTAAATGCCAATCACAACCAAGCACATAAAACAAAAACTAAAATAGAAAATAAAGACATCCAAACGATGCCTCTATCTCCCATGGCTCTATCTCCATAGAACCTCCTTTTTGGTTTGATCGCCTCCAGCTCCATCTTCATGGACAATGGCTCCTTGCTCCATCTTCATGGATTTTCTAATTCTATTACATTTGTCCTATGCTTCTTTTGAAGCTTACAATTTATCTAGAAATAGAAATAGCAAGAACAAATTAAAAGGCTAGGGAAACCGGTGCGATTTTCCTTTTCGTAGGATTGAAGTCGCAGCGCCCTTTACATATGCCTTAAAACCAAACCAAACTTAAATTACAACATGCACCAATCTCAAGCAGTTTAAATACAAAAATTTAAAAGTCTTGGTGCCATGGGAGATAGCGACTAATCTAGCTGCAAAAGGGTTAGTCGTACACGCATCCACACATACATAACAAATATATGTAATATTGGAACACTTAATTGATTCACACAGTATATAAACTCTTTACATACTGAATTAGAACTTAAAAACAGCATCTTACTTCTCTGTCACAGTTCGATCGATCGAAGGCTGTTCGATCGCTCGAACCTTCGATCGATTGAACACTTTTCAATCGCTTGAACATTCTATTTCACAGAATGATTTAAAAAATTACAGAATACTTTAAAATTAAAGCTTTTCATTTCAAAACACTTTAAAGCTGTGAAACAGAGAACCTGACAAAGAATCTGTCTCGATCGATCGAATGTCATTTGATCGATCGAACATATCAATGTTCGATCGCTCGGGTACAGAGGATGTTCGATCGATCGAAAGATGTTCGATCGATCGACTGGCCTTGCATCCCATGCATTCACAGATTTGTACTCTGCTGCGATAACACTGCAGAAATAGATCTGTGACAATGCCGTTTCAAAAACAGTTCTAAAATCAACATGCAAATCAATATAGTGTTCCAAAAACGCATCTATAGATCCAAACGAGCGTGGCTCTGATACCAATTGTTGGTGAAAAACCGGTTTAAGTTCTAAGTTTAAACGCGCAGCGGAAAAATCAAGTTATAAAACTTAATGGCATGCCCGAATCTACTACTCGTCAACTTTATCGATGCGCACAAGAGGGGACAAGAATTTATACCTTAGTGTCTTGAACCCAATTCTGAAATCTTCAACTTCCAGCAGCCTCCACTAGATGGCCTTCACTCTTATGACTCCTATGGATGCTCGCAGGAAGGACTAGGGTTGGTGGGAACCCTAATGGAGAGGAAGGAGAAGGTTTGGGACTCTAAAACAGTTTCTGCAGCTTCTGACGTTCAAAACGACGAACTTCTTTTCCAGAACGCAGCTGCCCTATTTATAGATTCCCAGAATCAACCTAGACTTCGACCGATCGAAGTGACTTCGATCGATCGAACCTTCGATCGATCGAACCATTCTCGATCGATCGAACCTGCCATGACTTCAATCGATCGAACATACTTCAATCGATCGAACTTGTCTTGACAGCTTCCTCAAGTGTCTTTCCAAGTATCCTGGTGGAGCTAAGAGTGGGACCTCCTAGGCTCTTCATTGTTGGCTCAGATCAGTTGATTAATTCCCATGACCAAACTCTTTGATCAGCAAATTAATCGACTGATCAGTTAACGTTTACTCCACTATAAAACGATAACTGAACTCCAACGCAAAAGAACATATCCGAAGCGATAACTAGACTTGTATGTTGTACTAATGTCCCTCTACCGTCAGCATTCGCAATCATTTTCAGGTAGTCGGATAAACAGTTACTGTCAACCTGAATCATGATTACTTCTTATAATCCTTGAGTCCCATTCACCTCTCATGATTACCAAACATGTTGATAACTCTTATCAACAAGACTGCAGTACTCAGTAATCGACTTGGTGACATTCTCAAGGGAATGCTTACTCTGAAACAGAGGGTAGATTCTATCTTGACAATTTATGTTCACAACCCTATGAATATGACATACCCAAGATACCCAGGTGTTGATCTTCTATAGAGCTCACTGATTGGTAAATCAAAACAGCCATATCCACAGTCTGTGTTCATAAACGTCTCAAGATTAAGAACACGTACCTTATACAAGTTATGAGTTCCTATCGACTGATTGACAGCCTTGAGTGTCAATAGGAAAGCTCAGGTCCGTCAATGCACTATAAGCACTAACATGTTAACTAAGAGTTAAACTCTAGTGATTGAGATTAATCACTCCATCCAATGGTAGTTAATCATGCTACAGTGTAAACCTGATGAGATATCCAGTTTCATCATCCACTGTGACACATTCTAAGTAACAAAGAATAGTAATTCGTATCTCACTTGTACGTATCTCATACATACACGAATTACTTACTATGATACTTAAGGATAAACAATCATCTCATGAAAGAAACATACATAATAAAATGTAAAGCTGATATCCATATATTAAAATGTCAATGTCTCCTATATAAAGTAATGGTTTGAGGGCACAAACCCAACAATTATACATAAGGTTCCCTATGACACTGAAGTTCAAGGAAAAAATGAGATGGGACTACTCCTTTTTGGAAAAGGTTTCTGAAAGGCAGGTTTTTAAAAAATCAAATGCTATTATTAAATATTTCATGATTTAAAATATTATTGTTCAATATTAACGAAATGGAGAGAAGAAGACGATAAGAACAGAGAGAGAGAGAGAGAGAGAGAGAGAGAGAGAGAGAGAGAGAGAGAGAGAGAGAGAATCGGAGAGAGGAAGATGGAACTTGAGTACTGTCTTGACAAATGAGGAGATAAGTGATGTAATGTTTTGACAATATCGGCGCCATTTAGGTTTTAAGCTTGCAAAAAAAAAAAAAAAAACCCACCAAAATCGTGCATTTTAGTGAAAAAAGAGTTCTCCTCCATGTACCTTGAAGTGTCCGGCCGTGTCGACCTCTAGAAATTGTAGAACAAAAAATTAGGACATGTATTTACTGTGCCCGATACGTTTTGGAGTTGGGTCGGGCAAGTGTTGGCTTGGAAGCACGGGTACTTCATTTTGGGTACAGTATGCGTATCGGGTACTCCAGTGTCAGACACGGCTGTGTCTGTCATGGTTTAATTAAAAGATCAAGTTTGGGTACGGTGGGGACACGACTGGGGAGGGAGGGGGGGGGGGGGGGGTGTGCGTAAAATTTGAAATATTAAAAATCTATAAATGATTTGAAAGTTAGTGTATACCCCCAAACATACGACGCAGAGAGAGAGAGAGAGAGAGAGAGAGAGAGAGAGAGAGAGGCATGTGGATGGCGAGAGACAGAGAGCTTCACTTGTTTGAGGTTTGTCATACTTTTTTTCTCTTTTTCATTCATGTATACTTATACTTTTTTCCCTTTTTTTTTTTTTTTTTTTTTTTTTTTTAAACTTTTTCATATATTCTCAATCTTTTCTTTATTACTTTGTTAGGGTTTGTTGATTTAATCTTTATTACTTTGTTAGGGTTTACGATTTAAATGTTAGGGTTTTATAATTATTTTTGGTGATGTATATTAGGGTTTTTATTTTGTCCTTAATTTGAGATAATAGTTATTTTTGGGTCAATGTTTTAGGAAATTGAGATTGAAACTATGGCTTCTTCTGGTGCTAGTAGTCCATTGTTTTTATGCCATTTTTTAAGGATGAATCTTTCTTCTTCTTCTTCTTCTTCTTTTTTTTTTTTTTTTACTTTTTTTGTTTATTTTTTATTTTTTACTCCCTCCGTTCCAAAATAAGTGTTCACTGCACTTTTGCACGAACTTTAAGAAATATATGTATTATATTCATTTTTTTTGTCAATTAATTGTTTACTTTCCTCTTTTACTCTTGATGTGATGGGTGTTTGACTTTCCTACTCATTTTTGGGCCACATATGAATGCTACTTTGTATTTATTGTAAGGGTATTTTAGGAAGTTTGTGTAAATATGCATTGGACTTTTCAAAGTGGATACTTATTTTGGAACATCCAAAAAAGGAAAGCTGGACACTTATTTTGGAATGGAGGGAGTATTATTTTATTTTATTTTCCATTTTTTTTTTTGTTGTTGTGGACTTGTAATGCTAAAATAATATTGTTAAAGTTACTAGAGTGCTCGTTGCTATAGATGAATATGTAGTATTGAAGTTCATTGAAGTTCAATCCTTCTTTTTTTTTTTTTGTTAACAACTAAAAATATATTTTTATTCAACGTACCCTAGCCGTACCCATACCCTAAAATTTTTGGATTTGCCGTATCACTGTACCTGTATCGTATCGTACCCGTGTCACGTGTCCGTACCCATGCTACATAGAGTGTTGGTGTCTAATATGTGTCGGACATGGGTACATGGCCATTTTCAAAGTGTCGGTGCTTCATGGGAGACAAATATTTGTCACAACTTCCTCATCGAAAAAAATGGCACAGATATTCCGTCTTATTATTTTACCTTTTTTGAATTGTGGGCAAGAAAAATGAATAATCATGCCCCCATTTTTCTCTTCTTTGGTTGGGTAAACATTCGGATTTTATTTTCATTTTAGGAGAAATCACAACGACCGTATTGATTAATGTGGAAAGTGGAATGAATATCCTTGGTGGATCCCATTTGGTGGTTGATGTTAGTTTGGTTCAGGTTTCCGTTATACTCACGGGCTATGTTACGTAGACTTGGGTACGTTTGGCAGGTGGGGGGGTTCATTAAGGAGAAATCACACCAACCCTATTGATTAATGTGGAATGAATATCCTTGGTGGATCCCATATGGTGGTTGATGTTAGTTTGGTTCAGGTTTCCGTTATACTCACAGGCTATGTTACGTGAACTTGGGTACGTTTGGTAATTGATCTTGTACTTCTCTTCAGACATACTTTCTCTAATTGATTTCGAACCTTTGGCTTTCTAGTTTCTAGTGAATATATTATGGTTATATACACACAAAGGATCATGTGAAATGAAATTTGGCGTTTTTTGAGTATAAATTATATTCGGATAGGAAGATACAAAGATTCATTAAGATCGAAAATTTTCTTGCTTTCTGCGCTTTGTTGCAATATATATATATATATATATATATGTATATTAGGTTCACTTTCAACTCTTTTCACTAACTATCTGGTGAATATTTTTCTAACTTCAATAGTTTCCCCTTATATGGCAGATGAATTTTCCAGGCCTAAGAAATCATTATGCAGATCTTGCTTGGCCTTCAATCCTGGACAATTTTGTGGAATGGATGAGAGCAAAACAGAGCTAAAGTCATTTGAAAATTTTGGATCTATGCCTTAAATCACAATCTATATTCAAGTAGGTACTTTAAGCACTTATTTAAACATCATTTTCATAACAGAGGATCTGTTTGCCTGTCCCATGAATTTGAATGAACTTGTGCATAATTACAAAGCATTTCAATGGTAAGAATGGCTGCATGTGAAGAATTTGAATTATGTCATTTGGAATAATGGTAGTTATCTTAAACTCATCAATCGTATCATATCATTTTAAAAGGACCTAAGAAAAATGACCGCATGTGAAGAAACATGATGACCTTTTCTGTTTTTGACAATGAACAAAATCAGGTTGATTAATTTCTATATTAAAATGTTTTTACATAGTATAAATGATCCCATTCAAATTCATGGATGCACAAACAGGCCATTAGTGCTTTAAAATGCCGCACTTCTCAATTAAATTCATTATAATTTATCTATTTGCAGGACTGTCTAAACATCACACAATTGAACTGTCTGGCAATCTTTTTCCTTTTGTTTTGAAACAAGTTTTTCTTCTGTAGTTGGGATATTCACAAACTAGGCAATTTTTTGGCCAACTCTCTTTAAGAATTTCTGCCTTGTTTATAGACATGTTTGTTGAAGTCCCATTGATTTTTCTTGCCATTATTGTTCACCAAATAGTTCGGTCTGTATATCTTGGTGGAGTAAATATTCAATACAATGGTCATCGGTACACTCGAATACATATGGGTACAGTGTTTGGGTGGACATATCTTTTCCTCAAAATTAAGACTGACGTGTGCTTGAAAAATAACCATTGTAACGAATATTTTCTCGTCCCGGTGCCTATTTGTCATTAGTCCCAGTTGTTTTTCTTGCCATTATTGTTTGCTCAATTTGCCATTAATTATTGCTCAAATATGTATTTTTTGTCCTTTTTGATTAGTTTAATTCGTCTTTAGAAAATTGGAAAGGCAGTTGATATACTTTGTGAAATTTGTCTCTGAACTTGCTCAGAAATTTGATGTTGCATTTTGCTCAGGATAGGACCACTGCTGTAAATTTTTATTTTTCTTTTTTTCCTAGATACCGGAATTTTTCCCGGGAAATTTTCCTTTGGTAGTATTGGGAATTTGCATTGCCAAATTCTTTAGATTGAAAGTATTTGGGCATTGTTTGGTTTGCTTCTTTAGAGAAACAAAAGGAAAGCAAAACGAGAAGGTAAACTATATAATATATTGTTTTCCCACTCTCGTCCATATTAAATAGCATTAGAAATTGCTCGGCAAAATAAACATTAGAAGTTTAAATAATTTCAAAATACAACAGGAACTTAAGAACGGAGGAAAGGAACTAACTTACGTTTTAAATTAAAAAAATTTTTCCCCGTATTTTTCTCTCTGTTTTCATTAACCAAAAAAGAAAAAAAAAATTGTATCTCGTTAATGCTTTCTTTTCCTTTCCCTCAATAACTATGCAACTGAGATAGAGGTTTAAATTTGCAGAGAGAGGAAGAGTTACGACCAAAAGCAAATAAATTGATGAAATAATTATCAAAATTAGATTATGAACATTATAATCCTCATTGAAGCTTCTAGGCTGAAGTATGACCAAAAATCAAAGGCGAAGATGGAAAAAGAGAACATCTGCTTCTGCTTCTGCTTCTGCTACTACTTCTGGTTGCAGTGACATTAAGAGAAGAGTTTGACGAGGACGATGAAGTAGAAGATGATGTGAATGGAAATCTTTTTGAGCTGCTTCTCAGTTTCTTCTTACTATCTTCTTCAATTCTGTGGTGCCTCACTTTAGTTGAATTTAAGCTCACTGGTATAATGCAATTGCAGAACAAACCTACCACATACCACAGATTATGTGTTTGTGTTGAATACACCAATACTTATACAAGTTGTGATTTTTGGTTTTCATTTTTTTCAAAAAATCAGAAATTGTAAATGGACTTGGTTGTTTTCATTTAATTTTTTTTGTTAAAATGTTTTCCAAAGTGCAGGAAAATCAGAATTAAAAAAAAAAAAAAAAAGAACCATTTCGAAGGATCGACGCTCAAGCGCATTTGTGCACTTAGTGAGATAAAAATGTGCAATTAGTGAGATTTCTAATCAAATCTACTTAACAGCAAAAAAAAAAAAAAAAAAAAACAAAAATTGACATTTTTTCTTTTTATTTTTTTGAAATCAATGTTGTAACCAAAAACACATTTTAATTTTTTCGAAATCAATGTCGTAACTTCAAAAGTCTTTTGTTTACACAATTGAAAAAACAAAACGAGTTCTATTTAATTTTTCATATTTTGAAAAAGTGAAAACTGAAACTGTTACAGAACTTCATTAACTGGGTTATGATTGAAGAGCACTAAAGACCCGTTTGGCAGCAGCATTTGCTTCTGCAATTGACCAGAAGTCGCGTAAGATAGCTTCCGGCCAATTGATGTTTCCTGTGATTAATTTGCACTTTTTTGTAATTGTATTGTGGAAGCTCAATTTTGAAAAGTTGAAAGCCCAAAATGTTAAAGGAACCCAATCAACTGGCTTGTGACTATTGTAGTTGGCGCAGAAGCTGCATAAGATAGCTTTCAGCCGATTGCAATTTTCTGCTATTGACTCACAGTTTTTTTTTTGTCAATTCGACTGAATTTCTCAAACGGTTTATAATGCTAGAATTTAGAAATCTATAATAACTTACGGGCTGCAAAAGCTGTTGCCAAACGGGCCTAAACTGCTTATTAAGGGGTTTGTGATGGAAATGATATAAGTAATTTACCTATTCTTGCGAGTCTATTAACCCATCTGGGGATTGAATTCCCAGTGAGTCTAACACAAACATCATTGCAGAAATGGTTGCAATTCTTTGTGATGAGATTATAAGCAATCCCTCTGTACTCCTCAGAAAGTTCTTCCATCAATACTCTCACCTCCATCAGATTCATTTCCGTCCATCCGATCAAAATCGATTTCCTGAATTTAAATCCATCGCACTCTTTGGGTTCTTCCTCGAAAATCCCAGTCGTCGGATGCTCGTGACCACCGAAAGCATACTCAACTCCATGTACTGCCACAACATATTAACAATATCTTTGAAACTATTTGGTTTTTGGATTTAGTTAGCGAAAGTAATAGACACAAGGAAAATTACCCTTTATTAAGACTATTTGGTCAAGCAACATCTGTTTTAGGTACTCAAATATAAATTGCATTTAAGGTGCTCAATTTTTACATCAATTTTGGTGAAGGACAATTGTGGACAATCTGCTCCATTTGAGAACAATCACTCAAGACCGACAATAAATATTAAGAATTGTCCTAATCCAAATCAATTTGAAAATCAAGATTATTAAGCGAAACGAGTAAATGATTAATAACAGAAAGTCCCAAAATTAAATTTGAATTTGATAGTCCCTTATAGGTAATTAAAAAAGGCCATTTTAGAATGGAAAATGTTACTCAATTTTCGTTTATATGATCATCTCCACGTTTTGTTAAAATAATATATGAGACAATTTTATATAAGTTCTTTGCTCATTCAAGATGATAGATTTTTACTATATATATTTCTACAAATTTTAAATGAGCTTATTTAAATTCATGGACCTCAGAACAAACATACCATTAGTTTTTTCTTCCATTCCGATCCTATAATATTTGTTTTTTTTTTGAAAACTTCTAATTTCTAATGAATTTAAACATGAAATTAAATCTACGACGAAAAACACTGTTTCTCGTTTTTCTTTTTAACTCTAAATCCTCAAATCCGAATAGCCTAAGTTGAGCTGAGTGAGTTGACTTTGATAACCTTTAATGAAATCAGTCGCTAATAGTTCAGTTCACACTCTAGTTTGGATAGTCCTATGATTTAAATTTGGTTCACGTGCGATGATAGTTGTACAATTTGCAACAATTTTCAATTAAAATTCAATGAAGATCAAGTTAATTCGGTATGGTACATGAACTTCCATAATATTTTGAATTCAAATCCGAATTCAAATTTAAGAACTATAACATTACTCATCAAGTCGGTATGGTACATGATCTTCCATAATATTTTGAATTCAAATCCGAATTCAAATTTAAGAACTATAACATTACTCGTCAAATTCATCTCTATAACACAGGTCGAGATAGACTTGAAGCCGCCAAGTTCCCGAATCGATGTTGACACATTCATACACACACACACACACACTCACACACACACACACATATATATTTATATATATATATATACACAGTTAGGCTCTAAAGAGGGCGTCCTAAAGAGAGGGCCTCTGTTTTAGCCGTCGAATCGTGTTTAAAAACTGTGAAATGACAACACTGCCCTAAATGAAAACACGATCCGACGGTTAAAACAGAAACCCTCTCTTTAATAAAAAGATGACGCCCTCTTTAGAGAGTGTCCTTATATATACATGTATGTATATATATATGTACACTGATCTAATTTTCACAATTACAATGACAAAATCACCACACAGCAAGAAAAAAAATATAAACAACCTCAAAATCAAATAAAAGAAATTAATTAAAATTGAGCTCTGACCTTGAACACCAGAATGGTAGACCCCGAGACCAAGCCAGTAGGCGCAACCATTAATGGAGGTGAGATCATATACATTAATGTACACCGGCTCTGATATAGTGTTACTCCTAATCGAATTTTTTCTGAACAACATTTTGTTGGATATATATATATATATATTTGAGGCAAAAAGTTCTATGCTTCTGTATCTAATGCATTGGATGTGCCTTCTCTGCTGCTATGAGCACAGAGAATCTTCTAAGAAGAAATGGGATTTGAAGTTGTTGAAAGTGATTTTATATGTACGTGGAGTTGTAGAGAAAGAATGAGAATACTCAATACACATACATATATATATATATATATATATATAAAGTCAGGCTCTAGAATGCGCAAGGTAGAGTGAACATTTTTTTTTTTACCTGGAAAAATTCGCGGACTGCCCCTGAACTGTTGACCCGCGAGTGCCCCATTGATCCGCGAGTTTTTTTTAGGCAAAAAAAAAAAAAATTATTCACTGGGTATGTTCAATCTACCCTATTCACTCTAGAGCCTTACCATATATATATATATATGCACAATCATAATTATATTGACCTCCTATGAGATAAGATCAAAATATAAAACTCCCCTTGAGGTATTAACAATTACACAAACCTCCCATGAGTTTTATAGTTGAGTAACTGTTTCCGCCCGATGTCAGTGAAGTCAAACACAAGTTGACCATTAGTTTTTTTTGTTAAAACTTTTTTAGAAAGAGAAATTTACTGGAACTAAAGTCAATGAAAGGACAAATGTCTGTATTATCACGCTACAGATTTGTTAAAAGGACTTGCTATCGTGCTATCGACGAATTCTCAGAAAAAAAAACAAGAAAATTTTGAAAAGCCTACGTACCTTTAATTTATTGCTAAGAAAACTAATACTATTAGCAAATAAAAACAAATTCATTTTTAATTTTGACTACTTAATTAAATACCTTGTATAATTCGGAAACCAAGTTATAACATTCTAAAAACACTTCTAACCAATGACTTACTAGGACTTAAATTTACCATATAGACCCCTAAAATGGTGTAAACCTGGGAAATAAAATTATATCAAGCTAAAAAATGAAAAATTACAAAATTAAAAATAATACATCAGCTTATTAAAATAAAATGATAGATGCGCTCCTACATCACTTTACCAGGGATACAAAGTATTTGGTTCACCAGTGGAATTGTAGCTAAATTTAGAATCTAGTGTTTGGTTAGGATAATAAAATGTTGCAAAATATCTAGACTGCATTTGGAGGCTGAAACAAATGATGAGCTCAAATTTAAATTATCAAGTCTTGAAAAATTGGAGGGTGATTAAATAAATAATGACTTAAGACTAAAAGTCGATTAGACTTGTAGACTAATGATTTTGTTGGAGTGAAGAATTTAATTTCTGAAGCAACCATGGAGGATCTGGATAGAGTTACTATGAATTTGGCCAAGCAAAGAGGAGAGAAAGGGTTTTTCACGTGACTAGGATTAGAATCCACACAAATTGGAAGGGGGTGCATTTTAACAGTAAGGTCCATATATAAGTTAATGAAGTAAATATCAAGACTACTAGTAACCTTAGGATTAAGTCAAAATATACCATTGGAATCTATGAACTAAATGAGCTTGGCTAATTTTTTAAAGGAAATTTTTAGTTAAAAGTCTTTTAAAATATACTTTTTTTTTAGTATTAGGTCCAACTCGCGATCCCCTTTTATTTTATTTTATTATTTTATTATTTTATAATCAAAAGTCAATATGTTATAAAAGTTATGTGAAATTTCATATAACTTTTAAAACATAGGTGCTTAATTCGATTAAGTTTCACTAGTCATCGAGTTTTGACCCTAAAAAAATCAAAAGGTTGTCCTTTAAACTTAATAAGTCTAAAATGAGTGACCTCTTACTAAATTTCTATTTAAAAAATAAAAAAATAAAAAATAAAAAACTGTAATTTATGTATGGGGTATATTGGTAATTTGCACTCATCTCTAATATAGGAGAAGTTATTCAGTGAACCCGTCACACCACATCATCATGATAACGTGGTGTGACCTCCTATTTATACGAAGACACATGATTGTTTTTTAAAAAGTGGAGATGACATGTAGAGAGATTGTGCCCCTGGAAATAGGGGGCATAGCTTTTTTAAAAATCTCTAAGCAAACATGTCATGTCCAGTTATGTTCACCTTTTTCAAAAATCATATGTCATCGTATAGCTGGTGTCATACCAAGTCAGCACGATGATGTGGTATGACGGAATCACTGAATAATTTCTCCTAATGTGGTCATGCTTTCATCTCTAATAGGGAGATTAGTATAATTTTGCGTACTACAAAATTAGTTCTTGTATTTTGACTTTACTTTAGGGGAAGTCAATGCAATTATCATATATATATATATGTGTATAAATGTGTGTATAAATGTGTGTATTTATGTATTGGAGTACTATTGGTGCACCTCTCCGGCGGCCAGTTAGTGCAGTCTACTTTTGGCGGAGCAAAGTATTTATTTAGAATTTGGTGGTGGGATATAAATGATCCTAATGTATTTTTGTGAGTGAGAGCTGTGTGATCCAATTTTTTTAAAATTTGAATACTTTTTGTTGTCGAAGAAAGTAACGTACACTAATATTCATGATGATACGTAGTGGTATATGCATCATATTATTAATGTTAATGTAATAAGAAACTGATGGATTTATTAGAATAATAGTATGATGATCTGTGATTACAGTGTTCTTTAACATTTTTTATTTTGAAGAAAGGAATATCATGATGGGAAGCCCACACGAAAATGGTGGGATTGGGGCCCAAGTACATTATTGTTTTTTATTGTGCTAAATTACACCTATCTCCCATGTGATTTGGTGTAATATCAGATAACCCCATTAATTTGACAAAATTCCAGTGAACTCCCTTACGGTTTATAAACTTGAAACACCTAACCCCATTTTTCTAAACAACGTAAGAAAATTAAGACATTACCAAAATTGCCCATTACCAAAGCCTTAAAGGTCATGTAACTAATCTTTAATTTACAATTGATTGCATTTGAGTAAATATTTCATAAAAGTAAGACATATTATACTCTATTTGTAGGCTCCACCAAATGTTAATTCAAATCGAAAAAATTGCTATAGATAAGTTTTATGAACTTTATAGTTGGGATTTTTAGTGGTAAATCCCTAGATGGTAGAATTATATGACAATAGATCCTTGTGTTAAAAAAGTTATGTAACAAATGCCTAAACAATTATATGTACCAAAATACCCTTACTAAGTTCATGCCTGCTTTAATAAATGTGGACTTGCAAGGTCGTTCTCAAAAATTCAACCCATTCATGGCTGTTTTTTTATCCTAAAAACTAGGGGTGTTAAAAAAATTGACTAAATCGATCAAATCGACCGAACCAGTTGGTTTTGGTCGGTTCTGTCTCTAAAATGGTCGATTTCGGTGTTCATTTTTTTTTTTTATAATTTTTGGTTGTCAGTTCGGTTTCGGTGTACATATAATTAAACCATTACCGACCGAACTGACCTCTACTAGTTAAATGTATATATAAAATATACAGTCAGGCTATGGGGAGGGCTTCCTCTTTTTAATAAAGAAAGGGCATCTGTTTTGACCGTCGGATCGTGTTTTCATTAAGGGCAGTTTTGTCACTTCACAGTTTTTAAACACGATCTGACGGTCAAAACAGAGGCCCTCTCTTTATTAAAGAGAGGGCAGGGCGCCCTCCCCATAGAATTTTCGATAAAATATATATTTATATATGTAGAGAGAGAATACGATGTCAAATTAATTAGGCTCTCATTTCTCTCTCTGTTATCTCTCTCTCTCTCTCTCTCTAAAATCACGACCTACTTTCTCTCTCTACGAACCTTTTATCTTTACTATCCAGACTCCCATGATGATGACTCCTCAACGGAAAAGGCTCGACAATGGCGTGATGAAGAAGATGCTAACATCGATGACGATGACTAGACGGAGAAGACAACGACGACGGCGTGATGAAGAAGATGTTGACAACGGCGACGGAGCAATGAAGAGCACTCCGACCACTCATCGATGAAGAAGACAGAATACCATGGTTAGCCATCAAACCTATCACTTTCTCTATTTTGGATTGTTGAATGAGTGTATGTTTATTTTTTTGTTCATATTTTCAGATCTATTATTTTAGATCTGTTGATTGGGGCTTTTGATGTGTATTAAATAAGTTAGAGGCAGGGTTTGTACTGGATTTGGGGGTTGTGATGTGTATTCAAACAATTTATTTTAGGGGTTTTTTGATATGAATCATTGTATTAGGGTTTGGAATCTTTGCTTGGGGGTGAATAATAGGAGAAAACCGAAACCGACAGCCACCGACCACCACTGACATGGTCGGTGCACACCGACTGAAAGAAAACCGTATGGAACCCTTAATGGTTCGCGCAGTGGAAAATAAAAATTTTAACGGTTTTCTAAACCCATGATCAAGCCTATGATTATACAAATTACATAAAACATCTATAGGGGGTTAATCGAATAGTTGCCCTTGTAGTGTGTTTACAAAACCTTTAGATCCTTATTCACTCCGCCTCCTTTTGGTACCCTCGTACAAGGTTCACTTAAATTATCCAAGTTTCCGATTTCTAAGTGTATTCACACGAGCAAATCACGAACTAGAAGAAGACTTGAATATTCTCCAACTATTGAAGACGATGAAGGTCACCATCGGTGATCGTACGGCCTTTTTAGTCTATGAGGCTTGGGTTGAAAAGGTTTGATGTGCTAGCATCAAATTAAATCATTTTGTTATCTTTTCTTTTATAATAAAACTATAAGCACTTTCCTAATCCAATTACGAAACAATATTGATAAGAAGACATTCTTAAATCAAATATGGACTTATGATATTATTATACTACTTTTATATTAACAACTTAATATTTATGTAGGCCCTCATTATTTCTTCTAATTACACATTGCCCTTTTATGTGTAAGATTCATACTAATCTGGTAGTAGGGACTAATACTTATAAGCATTCCAATTAGAACCCCTTCTAATTATTTTTGAATTAGAACACTTTCTAATTCTCTCTTATCGAAAATAATTAATATTACTATTTATTATTTCCCAGCTTCTACTAGTCATGAGTGACACCTAGAAGCATATCATGACGCACCCCAAACAGTTGAAAATAGTGAACTTTTTCGTTAACAGTTACCATACAATTCAATCATTCTATCACACAATATCCCAATTAAATCTTTTGGGTAATGAACATATTTATCAAACCCTGATTTAATTATATGTTCTCAATCTAATTGATATTACTCTGTTTGGTGAAATTCGAAAACTCTTATTCTAATTGTCACCCTGCCTTGGCCAAGGAACTTAACTTGAGTTATATCTTAGAAGATCACATAGGACATTCTCTCTCTTACGTACTTGAAAGTGACAAATTCTTTGTTGTACATTCATATGCCTCTATGTGCAGTTCATCACACCCAACAATACATGAATATGCCTTTGGTGAAAACATAAACACTGTGTGCTGTTAAAGTGTGGCAACCTACACATAAGATAACCATGATGTCTCAGGTCTAAGGTTCACTTGTACTACTCTAACTAAGAACAATTACTTGATAGATAAGCAAGAGTCCATTTTGATGTTCTTAACATGAGTTGATCACGTTCAGTGAACTTGCTCTATAAAAAGCACCCAACATGTCTGTTCCAGTATCCCCACACTGATAACTTAAAAGTAGTTATATTTTATTTTATTAAATGAAATAAACATCGCACGTGTTAGTCTAACCGGATTATTAAATGCCCAATTTAATAATCCTACAACTAAGAACATTTTAAGAATAAAGTTACCAAGAAGTATAAGGTCTTATTTCTTAACTCTTTAAGTACGTATCTTCTCAACTTTAATTCTACGGACTTATCATGAAGATTAAACAACAATAATTATCATGATAAATAATAAACTTGCCCTTTGATAATTAATAAGACTGTTAATGAATGTAATATTCCTAAAACGCTCTTCTAACAATTGGTTTTTAAGGCATATTACTAACACCGACTCCAATTTTAATTTGGTTGGTGTTGGTGGTGAACATGGAACAACCGAACATTTCAATTCAGTGGGAGATTGGCCTCAAAACAGATTGACATCGATCGATTGACACCCCTACTAAAAACCCTCTTCTAAATTCAAGATTTTAAATTTCAAAAGTTTGAAATTGAGCATGAACTCCTATAGAGCTCATCATTCATTCATACTCAAATATGGTGTCAACCAACAGCTTTCCGTGTGAAATTCACGAGTGAACTTGTGTGTAATAGAGATTATCTTGTGGACTTCACCAAATCCTAATCATTGAGCAGAAAATCTTTTCAAAATACACATAAAGGAAAAAAACTTGTGTGAATTTGTGTTGTAACAAGTCCCTAAAAAAGTAGAGGCACCAGAATACCCTTGTTTTTTAAGTTTTGCAATTCACAGTTTGAGTTGTGAATCTCAGAACTTAAACTGCACAAATAATAAAAACCATGACAACATCCATCCGTTTCACATGTGAAATTCACAAAACCATCTTAGGAAGCCGATAAATGGAACACATCTATAATAATAACAAGAAATATGCTTGAAAAGAGTAGGAACATATTAGCACAAACAAAGGACATATAAAGTGTCACAACCCATCCCACTATGCGTGATAGGACACGTGGCATGCCATCAAGGCTTATCCAGTTCCTTTAAAATAAAATAGTAGCAGAAAATAATAAGTGAAATCCATTAAAATTAAAGTTATAAAAAAATTTATCCAATTGAAACAGTTCTAAAAGAATTTAGGGTTGAAAACAGAGGTCCAGTCGACTGATCGGGGACCCAGTCGACTGACCATCAAAAGCAGAAAGTTCAAAAGATCAACAGCCCGGTCCAGTCGACTGTGTCGGGGACCCATTCGACTGGTGCCTAAATTTTTCAGTCGACTGAAACTGTCCAGTCGACTAATGCTCTATTCTAGCAGCAAATGGTGTTCTGGGACCTCATCCAGCCGACTGTTTTATCAAACCAGTCAACTGATGCCCTATCACATCAAGCCAGTGTTTAGTTATACACAGTGATCCAGTCGACTGAAGCGATAACCAGTCGACTGATCGACCTCAGCAAACTATGGATTCTGCAGAATTTCAAGCTACACTCTTCTGATTCAAAACCAACACAACCATAACGATATTACTACGGTTTAAAACATAAATACATGAGTTGAAAACAGGATTACAGTACCACCTACTAATTCCCAAGGTTCCATTACAACATATTACAAATTCCTAATCCTTATACAAGTTTAAGGAAGAGAACAAAATATGAACAAGGTGATTCCTCGGCGTTCCACAACGGCCTCACTATTCACGCTTCTTCTTGTCTTTCTTCTTACTTGCAATGGAGTAAATCTCCACTGCTCAGCTATATGTTGAGTGCACAAGTTCTAGCATATGCAATATATGACAAATCATGCTTTAATCTCATAAATCACATCAATAGTCCCTAGGGAGAAAAATATGCCTTCATCCAGTAGCGGCAAGTCCAAGCCTTAAACCGCGATGTCAATTGCTAGTCCAAGCCTACAACCATTACATTCCCAAGTGCCCTGACAAGTCCAAGCCTTAAACCATGCACAGTAGTCGTCGCTACTAAAATTCTCAAACTTCGAGAAGCAGACTTTGGCATGAATTTGTGTATAAGTCCCCCCTTTGACCCACATAGACAACTCAACATGCTCGCGTAAATTTAGACATGCTTTTCACATTTAAGCGCGTACATAATTAACGGGCCTATTATTATCACATGAATTTTTCCCGGATCACAATTTCGTTGTCAAAATATAAAACATGTATTTTTCTATATTTCACAAGTTAGAACTTCATACCTCGTGTGATTTTCTTCAAACTTTGAAGGATCGACTAGAGGGCCAATTAAATGTCGGATCTCAGATTTAAAGTGATTCCTACAAGTTTACAGGGGTTTTCCCCAAAAGTCTAGAAATTAGGTTTTTACAAAAGTTTACTAAACATGGCCTAATGACTATCAAAACATAAGTCTTACCTCCACGAGTTCAAATCTCGAATTTGGAAAAAAACTGACAGACGAAGGGTCACCGATCGTCGTCGCAAAGCTCGAGGGATCAAGTCTCCTTTCTCTCTCCCCTCTCAAGATATTTTTATGAGTTTTAAAACAAATGCAAACTCACCCTCACTTATTTATAGAAAAACTCTTTGGGAATCGTATTTACCTCCCCACGAGTTTTTCAAACTTCTAATTAGTCCATGAAACGTCGCACACGTCCATTTTATGCCTTTACGAGTGAAAACTAAAATTTACAAATTTTTTTGACTAAGTCTCGTTTGGGTCCAAAATCACGTCCGAAAACTAAATTCTATGAATTCTCTACACAACCTACCTTTATTTAATGTGATACTCACGTTCTCACCACAATTCTCAAAATAATATATATCACCATATCAGAATTACCAAAAATTATACTACAGAGGTATAATTTACTATTCATCAACAATACCAGAAAGTCAAATAACATTTAAATCACATAAATGTCATTTAATCATGCTAATGCAAAATGAACTACCATGTTCCCGTGTCCTCACTGACACCTTACCGTTGACCTACAGTCGACCTCAGCACTATTATCAATTAACATCGATAAACTCACATATTCAAATATGCATGGTAAAACCATGAAATTCTGGAACGGGTGTGACAACTCTCCCCTCTAAAAAGGAAGTTTGTCCCCAAACTTATACCTCATACGTTGAACAGGTGCGGATATTCATTCCTCATTTCTTCCTCACTTTTCCATGTAGCCTCTTCAATCGTATGACTACGCCATAGTACATTCACCATCAGAATTGTCTTAGTTCTCAAGACTTGTTCTTTCCGATCCAAGATTTCTACTGGATGTTCTGTATAGGTTAAGTCTTCTTGAATTTGTAATGTTTCTGGTACTACGATCTTACTCGTATCTGTCATACATCGTCTCAGCATTTACACATAAAATACATTATGTACATGTTCCAACTCAGATGAAAAAGCCAATCGGTAAGCCACTGGTCCTATTCTCTCTAAGATCTCAAAAGGTCCTATAAATCTCGGGTTAAGCTTTTGATCGGGAGAGAACTAATCCTAATTATACGCCTTAATTCACAGTTGTTAGTACTTTTTATCCTGTTTTTGTATCTTTTTACTTCGTTTTCTATTTTCTGACAGGTTTTGGAAGAAATCACCTAAACCAGGCTAAACAGGGTGAAAAAGCACAAAGAAAGAAGCTGAAAAAGCCAAGTCGCGCGCGCGAAAAACAGAGAATCGCTCGCGCGAGAAACCCAGATATCGCTCGCGCGATCCGCGCACGCGAGGTACCAAATGTCGCGCTCGCGCGACCCGCTCGCGCGATATGTGTAAAAACCAAAGTTGCTTATTTCAGTATACTGAAGACTCCTGTGCAAACGAAACTGCTGAACGACGTCTAGATTGTAAATTACATCAGTTTTAGTTCATTTCGGGTTAGGAAGGCTTCCAAAACTTGTTGTAAATCTATATATACCCTATTTTATTATAATTAAAGGGTTAGACATTATTAGCAATTAATATACACACATTCTACAACCATACTTCCAGCCATTGAAGGGAGGGAAGCCAGAAGAAGAAGAAGAAGACCAAGGGTTTCCATGGCCTCCTCCATCAACTACTTGCCATCCATCACTTCCATGGACGGCTAGATCATAGATCTAGGGTTTCAATGAAGCCCTAGACGAGTAATAGGGTTTTATTTATGTTTTTATTTTAGTTTTATTATGTATGGATGACAGTCACATGTTTAGAGGATTTTTATAAATAAATCGTACTTCTATTGATTAAATCATTGCTTTCAGAATTTATTCTTGTCTTAGATCTATTTTGACTGTGATGTGCTCAACGATCTATTCTTGCTGTGCTTGTTTAGATTGTTTACATGTGATGGTGCTTTATTGATTTGTGCTATCAAGTATCCGAATAGTCCATGCCTAGGTTAGACGGATTAGATCACAACCCTAGTTTAGTGTGGGATAATTCGTGCTAACCGAAGATGGATTATGTTGGTGCTTGAACCATGAATATCTTCTTGTCGGAGGAATTGGGCTTGTAGCTACAATTCCCCATTATCATCCAACTTAATAAGCTAAAGTAATTCATAAATATTCCTATTATGAAGCTAGTGGTGGATTTGCAATCCTAGGTTCCCTTAAACATTCATTAAAACAATTTTAATTGCTTTCATAGTTTAGATTTAGTTTTATTGTTATTTAGTTTAATTCAAACCAAATCAAAATCCGTTTTCATAATTAACTAAAGTTAGGTTTTAAAATTAAGTCGCTGTAGTTAACCAATCCCTGTGGGTTCGACCTTTACTTCCACACTGCAAATCTTTTGAAAAGTAAAGAACACTTTTTATATCTTGATTCTGACAAGATCAATTTTTGGCGCCGTTGCCGGGGATTGCATTACTACCGTTAATTTTATAATCTTAGTTTAGTTAATTCGTAAATATTAGATTAGTTTTTATTCTTCTTATTTTCCGTTTTTGTTTTAATTTACTAACTTGTTCTTTTACTTTATAGGTTTTCGAGTCATCAAATTCCAACGTTTCCGAGTGGAGTAGCTAATTACATCAAAGGAGCATACGCAAATAATAATATAAATAAAATAAAATAAATTGCTTCTTGTGAAACTCGCTTTAAACCACTGTAAGTCAGGGCGATGTGACGCACTATTTGCATTAGTTTAGGGTTAATTGCACTGTATTAGCTAGGAAACCTGGGGCGCTGGGCTTGACGCAGTCATTGCATTACAGGATAATATTCATGCATCACAGTAGTTGAGTGCTTGTTATCGTAGTTGCGTGATTGCTATTTGTTTTTTTTTTTAGTTGAGTCAGTTTTTGTTTTTAGTTTACTTTCTTTTAGTTTATGTTAGGTACACGTTCAAATAAACCGGAATTAAAACCTTTTGACTCTGAACTTGAACGTACATTAAGACTTAACAAGTCTTCGAACTTAACTTCTAGAACAAGGTTTTTAATAGACGACGATTTGACACCGAAACCAACGTCTTTATTTGAATCTGAAATACGTAGTACCCTTATAAGACTAAAGAAACCACGCTTTCATAACATAGAACCAATTAAAATGGCAGACATTGGAAATAATAACGAAAACCACCAAAATAATAACGGAGATAATCTGAATAATCTTAATATACCGCCACCTCCTCCACTTAAAGATTATTTTATTCCTACGACTTACACGCCACAAACATGTATTGATTTACCGGAGGCGACGGCATCTCACTTTGAGATAAAGTCGTCTACCATCTCGCTACTTCCATCTTTCCATGGCCGTCTAAATGAAGATCCATATAAACACTTAGGAGATTTTCAAGATATATGTTCTACTTTGAAAATCCAAAACTTAACTGATGATGAATTAAAATTGCGGCTCTTTCCATTCTCTTTAAAAGATAAAGCTAAATATTGGCTTCAATCTTTGGAGCCAAACACAATTAGAACATGGGAAGACTTACACACCGCATTTTTACAAAGGTTTTTCCCGATTATGCGTACGAATCAGATAAGAAAATCTATAACAAACTTTGTGATGCAAGATGGGGAATCACTCTACGACACGTGGGAAAAATTTAAAGAATTATTACGTTCGTGTCCACATCATCAGGTTCCTAAGTGGCAATTGGTTCAAGTCTTCTACGAGGGGCTTATTCCCTCTATTAGAAATACCGTCGATGCTGTTTGTGCGGGTACCTTCCTACACAAAAGTGCCGACGAGGCCTGGAAATTTTTTGAAACATTAAGCGAGAACTCGATGCATCAGGCGGTGTCTGTCCGTTCTGAGGGATATCTTAATCAACCTAAGAGAGAGGTAAAGTTCGAGTCAAGTCAATCAATTGAAATAAAAGAACTATCTAACAAACTTGACCGACTTTTAACAATGAACCAAACAACAACCCCACCCGCTCATGAAATTTGTGCATTATGTTCTGATCCTTCACATTCGATACTTGCATGTCCATCGGCGAGTCAATTTCCGGAATTCGTGGAGCAACACATTAACTCTATTCAACAATACCCACGAAATAATTATAATTCGACTACTAATAATCCGGATGCGCCATGGAGAAACCATCCTAACTTCTCGTGGAAAAATAATAATAATAATCCTAATGAGGCGACTAATTTTCCTAATGCATATCGACCTCAGTTTCAACCTAATCAATACCAACAACCGCATCCTAATCCGAACCCTCCAAGGGGTAACATTTTTTAGGAAAAGGTGTTGGCATCCCTTAATAAAATTGAAACGCAAGTACAGGCACAAGCACAAATAGTGCACTCTCATACACAATCCATTGCGAAGCTTGAATCCCAAATGGGACAACTAGCTACTGTAGTGAGTCGTAGAAACGAGGGGACGTTGCCTAGTCAAACAATTCAAAACCCTAAGGGACAATATGAGGTTAAGGGGTCGAATGAACAAGTAAACGCCGTCTCAACTAGGATGACTACACGAGAGGAGGTGATAGAAACCCCTAATAAGAATGAGAATGTGATAGATGTGAACATCAACTCTAATAAAGAGAGGGGTGAGGACGTTAATCAATGTAGAAAAGAAAATGAACCGGTCTCAACAAATTATATTTCGAGAATGCCATATCCACCTAATGTTGAGGGACCGTCACATTTGCCCAAGAAAGGGTCAAAAATGGAAGATATACTCGAGGTGTTTAAACAAGTTAAAATTAATATTCCTTTCCTCGATGCTATTAAACAAATTCCCGCTTACGCTAAATGTCTTAAAGACCTTTGTACTCAAAAACGTAAAATACGCAGTCATACTCCTAAAAAGGTCTTCCTCACGGAAAAAGTAAGTTCAGTTTTTCAACACGCTCCTCCGAAGTATAAGGATCCCGGTACGCCTACGATTTCATGTGTCATAGGTGACACTATCATTCATCGGGCTCTCCTTGACTTAGGAGCTAGTGTTAACCTCTTACCTTATCATGTCTACAAACAACTAGGATTAGGTGAACTTAAACCTATGGCCGCTACTATTCAATTAGCGGATCGTTCCGTCAAAGTACCTAGAGGAATCGTCGAAGACGTCCTAGTAAAAGTTGATCAATGTTTCTATCCAGTTGATTTTATGGTCCTTGACACCGAACCGGTGCTAGATGCTAGAAAATACACTCCTGTTATTCTTGGTCGTCCATTCTTAGCCACCGCTAACGCACGTGTTAACTGCCGGACGGGGGTAATGAAAGTGTCGTTTGGGAACATGAACTTAAAATTAAACGTTTTTAATGCTATGGATCAACCTCCTAAAGATGACGATTACCTATGTGAGGCGGAAAGTGAGGTAAGACGGAATATTGAGCCTAACAAAGCAATAAATGTGAGTAACGACAAAGATATAGCGGTTGATGAGTGGATGAACCCTAATACCTCAGACCTTAATGCTGAATCTTCTCGGAAGGTAAGAAATCAATTTGAACATACTGACAAACCGTCGATTGAATTAATTCGAAGCGACGTAATTTCTGCTTACCATCGAGCTCTACCTGACATCCTTAGGGGTACACAGTCCGATTTACGGCCTCCATAAAGCCTTGAGCTAGAACGGTCTAGCTGAAGACGTAAAAGTTATCGCTTCTTGGGAGGCAACCCAAGCTTTATTTCGTTCGTTTTTCTTATTTTTGGTCGTTTTTGAGTCTGTTTTGGACATGCTGGATAGGTTTGGGGGTTGGAATTAATTTATTTTAATATTACATACATAATTTTAGCTACAAAATGGAAAACACCCAAATCGCGCGCGCAGCCCGCTCGCGCGAGACGTCGCTCGCGCGGCCCGCTGGCGCGAGTTTGCCCCTTGGACGTTTTTCTTTGCTTTTCTTTATTTGAGCTTTCTGCTTCTCCTCGCGCCTGGTTTCGCGGGCGCGAGGTATCTCGCTCGCGCGAGAGAAGAAAAAAAAAAAATTTGGGATTCGCGCGCGCGACGGTCGCTCGCGCGATAACCCATTTTTCTGATATTTTCTTTTGTTTTCTCTATCAGTTCTCCCACACCTGTCACACAGTTTTTACTTTTCTGTTTTTGTTTCTTAGGTACTTTTAGATCGAGTCTTTGATTGTTTTCATAATTCTGGTTATGTTTTATTTCCTTTTATAGCTTATTTTCGTGTTGTCTTCATAGATTTGTTTTTCTTATAGTTTATTTAGTTTCGTTTAGCTTAGTTATAATTCTTTTAGCTGTTTTTATTATTTTGTTTGTTTAATTTTTTTATTAAGAAGTAACAGGTAACATTGAACTTTATTGCCATATTCACTTGTGTTTCCCTGTTCTATGCTTGCCGAGATCGAGGTACTATCGTTCCTTTCTTTACGTACTCTCCGTTCTTTCGTTTTATTGTTTCATTGGGGACAATGAAAGGTTTAGGTTTGGGGGTATGCACACACATGCACATTATTATGCACTAATTTTAAAAAAAATTCAATTCTTGTGCTTAAATAGACGATGTTACCGACGTTTTTGCAATATCAATTTGATACTTCTTGTTCAATAACTTTGATTGTTATAGAATGGTAAACAAGGGAAGATGTGATTAAACATTTGCTGAAGTTATGATGTAACGTTTTAAGTTATGTATTGTTTGAATCGTAGTTTTATATCATAGATTTGCACATAAAACTTATGCACTGCACGTAGTTGATTGAATACATGTTTGATGTGAACTATAATATGATTCGGATTTCTAGATAACACATGGTGGAGACTAGACCCAGTAAGCTTTTGAGCCTATCTTTTCTTTTTAGAGGGTTATAAATACATCTTGTGTTTGTCGAATTTCATTGAAATAGCGCATCTACTTGTTGTTTAGTCTCATTATTCTTGTTTTGGTTGATAGTCAAGTTAAAATATTTGTTACCATGCTAAATAATCTTCCGTCGTAAACATTGAAGAACCGTATTACCCTAGGACATGATTTTAGGCCCTCTTTGTTTACTGCCGGCTGATAAATGATAAATTTCCTTAGTTCGCCCTTTGAGCCGTTACAATGCTTTTTTTTTTGGTTCACCATTATCCTCTTTAAAAGCTCCAACTAGATCAACTTGGAGTATACCACTGGAAGAGTGATCAACTTTTAGTAGTATTAAGGCGATGTGTTGATTGAGAAGAAGAAAATAAGATGCTATTGGGGTAGTTGCTTGGTATTCAATGCATAGTCAAATGAGAAGCAAGAAAATAAAAGGAAAAGAAACAAAATAAAGGAGAAGAAGGTTGAAAAAAGAATTGAATGAGAAAAGAGAATGAAAGAAGAGAATGAAAGAAGAGAAAGTTGGTAGAGAAGAAGAATGAAAGAAATCGAACATGCCTTACAATGCCATCCTGAAGACTACCTAATGAATCCTTTCTATCCTTTTTCATTGCCTGAGCCACATTACAACCTTTGAAAAGTCCTATTTGATCCTAGGAAACATGGTTTGGATATATAAACGATGAGAGGGGGATTAAAACATGGTAATGATTAATTTTTCTTGATTATTGGCATCCTATCCATGAGACTACTATTCTTTCGTGTCATGCGTCCTTTTCGAGTCATATGTGAGCATTTCTCGTTTTGAAAATATATTTCCTTTACTCACATATACTAGATAAATTACACCTGTTTCTGAGTGTTTCATTTGAGAGTGTAATTAATTGTGAGATTCGTAGTCGAAGCATAGTTGGATGGTTATCCGAGTTATATTTCAAGTTCATGACATGCGCGTGTTCATTTGACTACCACATCACACACGTGAAATTTTATGAGAAATTCTATTGATTTATACGATTCATGTGCTTATGATTGTTTTTTCAGGTCGTAGGTGAACGTTTGATTCTGTTTCTTCTTGTTCGTTATTCTATTTCAAATCATTGTTTTATAGTAAGGAGTATTGAATGTTATGTTTTTCTTTTTAATAAAACTTTTTAAGTTTTTAAGTTAATAAAGATGGTTGTGGGAGACTTGTTGATGAGAACCCTCACGAGACTTCACTCGTCCGACTAGGGACACCTAGAGGTTTAAAAGGCTTGTTGCATATGCTAAATGCAATCGTGATCCATGCGAAAATGGAGTAGTATTTTATTAGTAGTTAGTTTTTATTTTAGTTTTGCTCGAGGAATAGCAAAATGTAGGTTTGGGGGTGTGATCGGGAGAGAACTAATCCTAATTATACGCCTTAATTCACAGTTGTTAGTACTTTTTATCCTGTTTTTGTATCTTTTTACTTCGTTTTCTATTTTCTGACAGGTTTTGGAAGAAATCACCTAAATCAGGCTAAACAGGGTGAAAAAGCACAAAGAAAGAAGCTGAAAAAGCCAAGTCGCGCGCGCGAGCCGCGCGCGCGAAAAACAGAGAATCGCTCGCGCGAGAAACCAAGATATCGCTCGCGCGATCCGCGCACGCGAGGTACCAAATGTCGCGCTCGCGCGACCCGCTCGCGCGATATGTGTAAAAACCAAAGTTGCGTATTTCAGTATACTGAAGACTCCTGTGCAAACGAAACTGCTGAACGACGTCTAGACTGTAAATTACATCAGTTTCAGTTCATTTCGGGTTAGGAAGGCTTCCAAAACTTGTTGTAAATCTATATATACCCTATTTTATTATAATTAAAGGGTTAGACATTATTAGCAATTAATATACATACATTCTACAACCATACTTCCAGCCATTGAAGGGAGGGAAGCAAGAAGAAGAAGAAGAAGACCAAGGGTTTCCATGGCCTCCTCCATCAACTACTTGCCATCCATCACTTCCATGGACGGCTAGATCATAGATCTAGGGTTTCAATGAAGCCCTAGACGAGTAATAGGGTTTTATTTATGTTTTTATTTTAGTTTTATTATGTATGGATGATAGTCACATGTTTAGAGGATTTTTATAAATAAATCGTATTTCTATTGATTAAATCATTGCTTTCAGAATTTATTCTTGTCTTAGATCTATTTTGACTGTGATGTGCTCAACGATCTATTCTTGTTGTGCTTGTTTAGATTGTTTACATGTGATGGTGCTTTATTGATTTGTGCTATCAAGTATCCGAATAGTCCATGCCTAGGTTAGACGGATTAGATCACAACCCTAGTTTAGTGTGGGATAATTCGTGCTAACCGAAGATGAATTATGTTGGTGCTTGAACCATGAATATCTTCTTGTCGGAGGAATTGGGCTTGTAGCTACAATTCCCCATTATCATCCAACTTAATAAGCTAAAGTAATTCATAAATATTCCTATTATGAAGCTAGTGGTGGATTTGCAATCCTAGGTTCCCTTAAACATTCATTAAAACAATTTTAATTGCTTTCATAGTTTAGATTTAGTTTTATTGTTATTTAGTTTAATTCAAACCAAATCAAAATCCGTTTTCATAATTAACTAAAGTTAGGTTTCAAAATTAAGTCGCTGTAGTTAACCAATCCCTGTGGGTTCGACCTTTACTTCCACACTGCAAATCTTTTGAAAAGTAAAGAACACTTTTTATATCTTGATTCTGACAAGATCAACTTTCCTCTCTTTTCGAATCGAACAATGCCTTTCAAATGCGACACTCTCAAGTATACAAAATCTCCCACTTTAAATATTAGCAGTCATTGCTTAGAGTCCGCATAGCTCTTATATCGGCTCTGAGCTATCTTGAGTCGCTCTTGGATTAGTTTTACCTTCTTAGTAGTCACTTGTATTAACTCAGGTCCTAGCAACTTTCTTTCTCCAACTTCGGTCCAACAAACCGGTGATCGACACTTATGCCCATACAAAACTTCATACGGTGCCATTCTAATACTTGACTGAAAACCGTTGTTATAAGCAAACTCAATTAACGGTAGGTATTTCTCCCATTTAGTCCCAAAATCTAGAACACAAACTCTTAACATATCCTCTAATGTCTGAATCATACATTCTGACTGCCCGTCTGTCTGAGGATGAAATGCGGTACTGAAACTCAACTTTGTATCCATAGCCTTCTATAGAAACCTCGACGCAAAACTACTATCGCGGTCCGATACAATCACTGTTGGGACTCTGTGTAGTCTTACAATCTCTTTTACATACAACTCAGCTAACTTCGAAGGTTTAGTCATCTTGATCGGTAGAAAATGAGCTGACTTTGTCAATCGAACAACTATAATCCAAATCTTGTCATTCTTATTAAGCGATCGTGGAAATCCCGAAATAAAATCTATAGTGATCTCATCCCACTTCTATTCTGACACTGGTAATGGCTGTGGTAACCCCGCAGGTACTTGTCTCTCAACTTCCACTTGCTGACATGTTGAACACTCAGAAACATACTTAGCAATTTCATGCTTCATACCTTTCTACCAAAAGTTCTCTCACAAGTTCTGATACATCTTGTTACTTCTCGGGTGAACTGAGTATTTAGTACTATGAGTGTAACACCTGTAATTTTCTTTTCATTAATAATATCAGTTTTTTTGAGTTTCTGTATTGGACCGACTATATTATTATATTATTATTTTAATTATGTGACGGTATGGACGTGTTGTAGTATTATCATATTAGACTGTAGTAACTCACCCGACTCGGCCATAATAAGATTTAACTTAGTCCCGTACCCGGACCCGGACATTAGAAATAATACCCGGTTGCACGTAAATCGAGACCTACACGTATACCGAGGAACTTATGCACGTAAATCAAGAAAGTGGCACACAATCCAAGTGGCCCCCACATGGCCAGCCACATGGCAAGCTCCATCTCACCACCCCATGTAACACTTGTCCACCTCTAGGACACTTGTCCTTGCATGAATACATGTTTACATGCAAGATGACACTTGCCACCACCCAACATTCTATATAAACAAGCACATGCACACACTATACTCTCTTAGTTGGATCATAATCTGAATTTTGGAGAGAAAATTTGGAGACTTGGGTAGTTCATGAAAAAAAGAGAGAAGAAAATTTGGAGACTTTACTACTGAAGACTATGCTGGTGAGGATTACTATGAGGAAGGATACGATTTCTCCAGCTGAAGACTTTGAAGCTTTTCTTTTGTTATAATTTTGTTATTATTATGTTAGTGATGTAATAGTTTAGCTGGTCTTGTAATATGTAGCTTTTGGATATTTTTTTGGCCTGTAATATACTACTGATGTAAGACTTGGATGCTTTAAATTTCTACTTCCGCTGAACTTAGTCACTTTCCCATATCACATTATTGTTATAGGCATGTTTGGACAATCAAGTGACACTCACAACCAGTCACGTGTCTACGAACCCATAAAGGAAATTTATTTTTCCCTATTTTTGGTACTTCGGGGCGTGACAGGGATTTTTGGTATCAAAGCCTTAGGTTTCGACGCGCTCACTGATTGTTCTACACCTTAAGTTATGAGCATAAGATTTACCTCGTATTAGTACTGACACTAAGTTAGTTCCTCTTGCAGGACTATGGAGCCGATTTTTGTTCACGATGATGTTAGAGGGCACTATATTCATGACGGTCGTATCTAGCCTGCCGACCCTGTACTATATCGACTGTGGATCCGCCAAAGGGCGAGGCACATTTTAGAGGAGGACATGCAGAGAGCCGTGCATACCGATGCACTGCAGTATCCAGATCGAGTTCAGCTTGAGTCGATTCATGCTTCAGAGACTACCATACTTATCCACTAGGAGCTTATCAGCACGGCTCAGGACGAGGCACTATACGACGATATACTCTTCCCGATTATAATGGCCGCACCAGCACCACCATTCTCACCCGAGCCCATACCAGAGCCAGATGCAGATTCAGACCCCATGGATACAGATAGCGATGATGACAGAGCAAGTATAGAGGATTCTATAGGCAGTAGCCACACAGCAGACGACCCATCTGACGGTGATAACACAGATGATGACGATGACCTGATGATTGAGGATGACCCAGCGAGTAGCAACGACGAGCTGATCGAGGAGGCCGATCCAGTAGAGGATGCTCAGGGACCAGAGGATGATGTATACGATCATCCAGTACTGCCAGCTGATGAGGACGTGATAGTACCGATACCCGAGCAGGACCACGGGCAGATCCAGCTGATGTTGAGGATGACCCGGAGGAGGAGGAGGAGTTCTTAGAGGACCCCGTAGACGATCCAGTTATAGAACTGATTTCGGACGATCATGACGCATAGCCTGACCTACACGATGACATGGATCCAGATGATGTCGTTGAGCCTGACGAGTTAGCTGTCGAGTTGGACGATGCGCCACCAAAGGTTGTAGAGCTAGACGATGAGGATGACATCGACTTGGATGGAGTTGGTAGAGATAGCGTAGCACCAGGATGGATATTACCAGATGGTGGACCAGATGAGTTTGACCAGTGGCTGGATTTTATGCCAGTGGAGGTAGTTACCGTTCCAGGGGATGAGATACCACCTACGGTTACCGACGATGAGGCAGACTTCTATGCCCTACCATGTTGATATGATCTTCAGAGAGTTGCTATTACTCCTTTATAGTGATGTGCATATTAGTTTTGTTTGGTGTCACTCGTATTATAGATATTTCAGTTGTAAGTACTTTGTACATGTTCTTTTTGTAAGCACACCTAGGAGATGCTTAAACTCTTGTATAGTATGTACTGGCCTTGGGCGTAGTACTTTGATGTAAATCTTTTTGGTTTAATATAATGGTTTCAGTTATATCGCTTTATTCCATTAACATTTAGTAATATATGCATGCTTATTATATTTTAACTTTGGTACACACCAAGACCACCAATAAAGACTCGGTATGGGATCAAAGGATGTTAGTAGTAAAACTTGTGCGTTGTTTTCAGATGGCTGGAGGACGTAGGAGGAATGGCAATGGTCATAACGAGGAAGAACCGAAGATACCTAATAAGATAGACCCTACAAGACTACTCTCAGCCTTGGTCAGAAGGATTGAGAGGGCTTCAAACAATGTAGGAAACAACAACAACCGCCCAGCACCACCCCCAAGGCAGACAGGGGACAAGTTACTTGAACGTTTCCGCGCATTAAGACTAGAAAAGTTCAATGGGATGATGGAACCATGGAAAGCGGAGCAATGGCTTTGAGAGATGGATCTCATCTTTAAAGCAATGGATTAAAGTGAGGCCGAAAAATGCCGCCTAGCCATATTTCAGTTGACATATACCGCTGCAGATTGATGGGAAGCGGAAGAGGCAACTTTGGGAGAAAGAGCCATAAGGGATATGACATGGACCGTGTTCAAGGAACGGTTCCTAGCAAAGTATTTTCCATTAGTAGAATGAAATTTGAAGAAGAAAGAATTCATAGAATTGGTTCAAGGGAACAAGTCTGTTCAGGAGTACACAACGCAATTCGAACGCCTGTCCCATTTTGCGCATCACATGGTAGACACACCTGAAAAGAAGAACGAACAATATCACCAAGGGTTATCTCTTTCACTACAAGAGACGATTGCAGTTTACGTGAGTCAATCCTTTGAATCTTTGGTAGGGTTGGTTACACAGATGGAAAATATACAAAAGCAGAAGCAGAAGAGGTTTGACAGTAGGTTTCCATCACAAAATGTCCAAGGATCAAGGCCACCCATGCGTTATCAGAATAACAAGCGCACTTGGAATGGAGAAAGGAAGCCGCAGCAGGCACAGAGGCAACCACAGCAAGCCAAAACTGTAGCACCACAAGCACCAGTCCTTGTTGGACATCAAGGAGGTTTTATCACCCAAGGAAAAGGTCCAGGGAGTTTCTTTAACTGTGGCATACTCGGCCACCATGCCAAAGGTTGTAGAACCTCCAAGAACCACGATCATGGTGGAGTCATATGCTTTAATTATGGAGAGAAAGGCCACTGGAGCCGAGAGTGCAAGGCACCGCGCCGAGGATACAATGGACCCAACGCTCAAGGGCAAGCTGCCAAGACTCATCTGAATGCCGTTATTCTAGAAGCAGCAGGTTTTGACGCCGAAGCACATCAGAATCTAGAAGGTACGCTCACTCTTTTCAGCAACAGAGTTAAAACGTTATTTGATACTAGAGTGTCGAATTCGTTTATTGCTAGTAGAGTCGTACAAGATTTGGGTTTAGTACCTCAAAACCTTACTGTAGCATTAAATGCCGTATCTCCGATGGGTACATCTGTTAAGTTGAATAGGGTATGCAGAAACTGTCCCATAAACATAAAAGATAGAGACCTATTCGCGGATTTGGTTATCTTGTCAATGAAGGAGTTCGACGTCATCTTAGGAATTGACTGGCTCACCAAGTACCATGTTATCTTGGATTGTACTAGCAAGTCGATTACCTTTACGATACCTGGAAGTTAACCCTTTTTCTTTCAGTGTAACTCATTGAGTGATGGTTTTCTCACTAGTCACTTAGCTGCAATCGAGGGCACAAGCTTAGAGATCACGATCGCAGAGATTCTGATAGTGCGAGAATTCGAGGACGTATTTAAAGATCTCTCAGGTTTGCCACCAAAGCGAGAGATAGACTTCTGCATAGAACTGGCACCTGGAACCATGCCTGTCTCCAAGACCCTGTATAGGATGGCACCGACGGAAATGCAAGAATTGAAGAAGCAAGTACAGGAGTTGGAAGATTTGGGATTTGTACGTCCAAGCACATCACCGTGGGGAGCACCGATACTGTTTGTAAAGAAGAAAGACAGATCGCTTTGACTCTACATAGACTACAGGGAGTTGAATAAGTTAACCATCAAGAATAAGTACCTGCTGCCACGTATTGATGACTTGTTCGATCAATCACAAGGAGCCACAACATTTTTAAAGATCGATTTGAGATCAGGATACCACCAGCTGTTAATTTGACCAGAAGACGTGTCAAAGACAGCATTCCGTACTAGATATGGACATTACGAGTTTCTTGTGATACCATTCGGGCTAACCAATGCCCCAGCAGTGTTTATGGACTTGATGAATAGGGTATTTAGGCCTTACCTAGATCAGTTTACTATCGTCTTTATAGATGATATACTGATATATTCCAAGACCAAGGAGGAACACGAAAAACATTTGCAGATTGCCTTACAGACATTCAGGGACAACCAACTATATGCAAAGTTCAGCAAATGTGAGTTTTGGCTTAATGAAGTCAAGTTCTTAGGACATGTCGTCTCTCAGAATGGGATATCAGTGGATTCTTCAAAGATAGACGCAGTGCTAGATTGGAAAAGACCGAGTAATGCTTCAGAGATTAGAAGTTTTCTGGGTTTGGCTGGCTACTGCAGGAGATTTGTAGAAGGATTCTCTAGAATCACAGCCCCATTAACTGGTCTTACGAAGAAGGAGTCGAAGTTTGATTGGAAGGATCGACATGAACGTGCATTTCAAGAGCTGAAGGAGAGGTTAACTTTGGCACCCGTGTTAGCAATACCCAAGAGCGGAAAAAGATATACCATCTATAGTGATGCTTCACACCAAGGATTAGGGCGTGTACTTATGCAAGATGGGAAGGTGATAGCGTATGGATCGAGATAGTTGAAGCCACACGAGATGAGTTATCCAATGCATGATCTAGAGTTAGCCGCAATTGTGTTTGCACTGAAAACATGGAGACATTACCTCTATGGGGACCAGTTTGATTTGTTTTCAGACCACAAGAGCTTGAAGTACTTGTTCTCTCAGAAGGAGCTAAATATGAGGTAGAGACGATGGATGGTGTTACTCAAGGATTATGATTTCACTCTACAGTACCATCTTGGAAAAGTAAACGTTGTTGCAGATGCTTTGAGTCGTAAACCTCGCGAGATAGTGGCTAATCTCATGATTCGAGAATAGAAAGCATTGGAAACTATAGTAGAATTTGATCTCCAACCCACAGAGACAGAAGGAGGACACCATTTTGGATGTTTAGTAGCACAACCGATGCTTCTCAGTCGTATTTTGGAAGCCCAACAGAAAGACGAAGAGAGGAAGAAGTGGTTTGCTAAAGTTTTGGCAAAGGAACCCGAGGAATGGAGCGTAGGCTCAGATGGAGGATTTCGATGTAGGAATCAACCGTGTGTTCCTGATGTGGAGACTCTGAGGAAGGACATTCTGGATGAAGCACATAAGTCCCGTTTGACCGTTCATCCTGGAGGTACAAAGATGTATAGAGACTTGAAGTGAAATTTCTGGTGGGAAGTCATGAAACGAGAAGTGGCAGAGTATGTTTCTAAGTGTCTTACTTGTCAACAAGTCAAAGCAGAACATCAGAAGCCATCAGGATTGTTACAGCCATTACCGATTTCGCAGTGGAAGTGGGAACACATTACCATGGATTTTGTGGTAGGTTTACCCCGATCTCAGCAGAGCCATGACTCTATTTGGGTGATTGTGGACCGACTCACCAAGTCAGCTCACTTCATAGCATATAGTATAACATATTCTGTGGAGAAGTTGAGTCAGTTATACATACAACAGGTCGTACGATTGCATGGAGTACCCGTCAGTATAGTGTCTGATCGCGATTCTTGATTTACTGCAGAATTCTGGGAAAGTTTCCAGACAGCTTTAGGAACTTCACTGAAAGTGAGTTTAGCATTTCATCCTCAAACTGACGGGCAAACCGAGAGGACCAATCAAGTAATGGAAGACATGCTCAGAGCTTGCGTGATTGACTTTGAGAGTTCATGGGAGACATATCTTTCATTGATTGAGTTGCCTACAACAATAGTTATCACTCAAGCATAGGCATGGCACCATTCGAGGCATTGTATGGAAGGCCGTGTTGTTCGCCATTATGTTGGGATAAAGTTGGAGATGGCGAGCTTCTAGGACCGAAGATGGTTCGAGAGACTAATAAGAAGATAATTATTGTCAGAGAGAAGATGAAGGCATCACAAGATCGATATAAGAGCTATGCAGAAAAACATCGCACGGATAAAGAGTTCAAGGTAGGAGAACATGTTTTACTCAAAGTATCACCAGTCCGAGGAGTAGTAAGGTTTGGACAAAAAGGGGAAAAGTTGTCGCCACGCTATATCGGACCATTCGAGATCGTGGAACGCGTAGGAAGAGTTTCTTATAAACTCGCGTTGCCACCAAAGTTGTCAGGTATTCACAATGTTTTTCACATCAGTATGTTGAAGAAGTATCATCAGGGCGCGATGCCACATGTAATCGACTTTAAGGACATTGAGGTGAATAACAATGTATCTTACGTAGAGAGACCCTTCAAAATTTTGGGTTGAGAGACCAAGAAGCTGAGAAACAAGGAGATTCCATTGGTGAAGGTTCAGTGGAATCATCATGACGAAAGAGAAGTTTCGTGGGAAATGGGGTCAGAGATGTGAGAGAAATATCCTTTTTTGTTTTGTACCTAGATAAGCTCTGATTTCGAGGACGAAATCCTTTAATAGGTGGTGGAAGATGTAACACCTGGAATTTTCTTTTCATTAATAATATCAGTTTTTTTTGAGTTTCTGTATTAGACCGACTATATTATTATATTATTATTTTAATTATGTGACGGTATGGACGTGTTGTAGTATTATCATATTAGACTATAGTAACTATACCGACTCGGCCATAATAAGATTTAACTTAGTCCCGTACCTGGACCCGAACATTAGAAATAATACCCGGTTGCACGTAAATCGAGACCGACATGTATACCGAGGAACTTATGCACGTAAATTGAAAAAGTGCCACACAATCCAAGGTGGTCCCCATATGGCCGGCCACATGGAAAGCTCCATGTCACCACCCCATGTGACACTTGTCCACCTCTAGGACACCTATCCTTGCATGAATATATGCTTACATGCAAGATGACACTTGCCACCACCCAACATTCTAAATAAACAAGCACATGCACACACTAAACTCTCTTAGTTGGACCATAATCTGAATTTTGAAGAGAAAATTTGGAGACTTGGGTAGTTCATGAGAAAAAGAGAGAAGAAAAGTTAAGAAGAAGAAGAAGTTCATCCTTGAAGTTTGAAGTTCAAGCTCCATTAAGGTCAAAAAAACAACATCCAAGCTCAATTTCAAGCTTTGGTGAGTAAATTGTGAGTAATCTGACTCAATTTAGAACATATATAGTATGTATTAATGTTTAGTAGGAGTTTGATGTTATTGTGTTGAAGTTTTCATGACATGCAAGACAAGTGCTTTAAATCTGAGAAACTGAACTTCCAGCAGAATGTAGTTTAGTTCAATGAATGTTTTGAGGAGCTCAAAATCGAAATTAAGCTAGGTTTTTTAGTGGTGAAAGCTAACTCATATATCTACAAATAACTCTTCTATAGCTCAGTCTAAAAATCACTCCTTCATGGGTGAAGTGCATGTACAATGCAGTGTTATAAACCTGGGAACATAGAAACTTCCAGCAGAATGTAGTTTAGTAAAATGAATGTTTTGAGAAGCTCAAAAATCGGAATTAAGCTAGGTTTTTTTGTGATAAAATATAACTCATTTATCTACAAATATATCTTCTATAGCTCAGTCTAGAAATCATTCCTTCATGGGTGAAATGCATGTACAACACAGTGTTATAAATCTGAGAAACTAAAACTTTCAGCAGAACATAGTTTAGTAAAATGAATGTTTTGTGCAGCTCAAAAATGATAATTAAGCTAAGTTTTTTTGTGGATAAAGCTAACGCATTTTTTTACAAATAACCCTTCGATATCTCAGTCTAAAAACCCTTCCTTCATAGGTGAAATTCACGTACAATGCAGTACTATAAATCTGGGATAGAACAGTCCGAGATATAAGAAATGTCTTGTAAGATAAATAGTTTGAGTAGCTCAAATATATAATTGAAGCTAGATTTGTTTTGTACATGAAGATATTCATATTATCTATAATGTTTTAGTTTTGAGTTTGATCTACAAAGCAGTTTATCATGCCGAAATAAATCATGTTAATTCAGTCAACACAGTGAAAATGTATCCTGACAGATTGTGTAGTTTTTTGTATGATGTTTTGTTATGCATGGTGTTGATTGTTGATGCTAGTTTTCTGGTACCTGTGTTGTTATGAAAATCTTGTACTATGGTAGTGCTATCGCGTAGATGAGTATGTTAAGGGTTTCATCTATATGTTTATTAGTATTAAATCCATGATTATAAATCCATGAGCTACGTGAATATAGTTTAATGACCGTTGGAAAGTTCCTACCCAAAATATAAGTATGTTGAATGGCACGATTATTGCATTGGTAAGTGATTAGAAAAGTTTGCATCGTAAGTATATTGAGAGGAAAACGGAATGTCGAACGTAAAGTGAAATATTGATGGTTATAAATGGATGATATTAATGAACTAAACTTCAAAACGTATGAACGTGAAAAATAACGATAAAACCTTCAATAATAGATTTAATGCGAATAAGGGACGTTGGGTTTCGTTTCTAGTCGTGTGACTACCGGTCAAAGTTGATTCGTGAACTTTTGTGTCGTGTTTGGATAATTCTTGCAAAGTTGGTCTCTCGATTATTCCATGGAGTCGATTGGTGAGTTATGTTTTGTTCCTTGATCTGAGGATCGGCATGATGTGTTCGGTCAAGTACGGATAACCTGAGGATCGTCATAACGTGTTCAATCAAGTAGTTGATTAGTTTTTCGCACCCTTGGACTGAGGATCGGCATGACGTGTTCGGTTATGTACGGGTGACCTGAGGATCGGCATGACGTGTTCGTCCAAGTGATTATTAATTTCCCGTACCCTTGGTCTGAGGATTGGCATGACGTATTCGATAACGTGCGGGCGACCTGAGGATCGACATGACGTGTTCAACGACGAGATTGTTAATGTCCCGCACACTTATGCCATTTGGGCGACAGTTTGAGTGCTAGTTGGGCGACAGTTAACTATTCATTGTTGAGTGTTGTTCTTTCTTGACCAGTAAATGCGTTTGGAGTTAAGTCTTCTTTCAGTCAATATCATTGGTCAGTTTAGTTCTGGGTTAAGTTTCAAAGGGAATGATTGGGTTTAAATAAAACATGGTTTTGAGAATAAGAAAAGACGAACAAGACATAGTATTGAGAATAAGAAATGATGAACGAGATATGATTTCGAGAAATAAGAAGAGATGAAGAATAACTTACCTTAAGTGGTGGTAACCTTAAGGGGACCCTCACTTAGCTTAACCGCTAACGGCTTTTCATGCCGCTGGACCTTCCACGTCTAGCCTTTGCAGGTCCAGACGGAGCCGACTGCTATCAAGATGTTGACTTTACTATTGAAGACTATGCTGGTAAAGATTACTACGAGGAAGGCTACGGTTTCGCCAGCTGTAGACTTTGGAGCTTTTCTTTTGTTATAGTTCTGTTATTATTATGTTAGTGATGTAATAGTTTAGCTGGTCTTGTAATATATAACTTTTGGATATCTTTTTGGCCTGTAATATACTACTGATGTAAGACTTGGATGTTTTAAATTTCTGCTTCCGCTGAACTTAGTCGTTTTCCCATATCACATTATTGTTATAAGCATGTTTGGACAATCAGGTGACACTCACAGCCAATCACGTGTCTACGAACCCATAAAGGAAAATTATTTTTCCCTATTTTTGGTACTTTGGGGCATGACAATGAGCTTCCTCTAGAATTCTCTCTTTCAAGCCTTTTACATTCGGTACACATAATCGATTCCCAAGTTTCAGGGTTCCTTGTTCCAGTACAAAATTAGGTTGTTTTCTCAAAGGTATCTCGTCTCTCATTTTGCACAGGTAGACATCGTGAAACTGTTCCATCTTGATCTCATCAATAATATCTGGGTGCGCTATGATTGTCATCATTAAACCACCACTAGTCTCTGGAATCACATCCAACTCTACTTTTGTTGTGTTAGCTTGTCGGCTAAGTTCCTTGGCGTCTTCCGGCTTAATGCATCAGCTACTACATTAGCCATTCCTAGATGATATTCAATCAAAAGATCGTAATCCTTCATCAACTCCAACCATCTTCGCTGTCTCATGTTCAAGTCCCGTTGGGTGGAGATGTATTTCAAACTCTTGTGGTCCGTAAAGATCTCACATTTTTTCCCATGCAGGTAGTGTCTCCAAATCTTCAAAGCATAGATCACTGCGGCCAATTCAAGGTCGTGAGTCAGATAGTTAACCTTGTGTGTCTTCAACTGTCTAGAAGCATAGGCAATTACTTTACCCCCTTGCATAAGTACACACCCCAAACCCTGATGCGACGCATCACTATAAATCACAAACCCTTCAGTTCCAGATGGTATCGTCAAGATCGGTGCTCTTGTCAACCACGACTTCATCTCTTGAAAGCTGTCTTTGCACTCTTAACTCCACTCAAAAGTAATACCCTTCCTCATCAACTTCGTCATTAGCAATGATATCTATGAGAAATTCTCTATGAATCTGCGATAATATCTAGCTAAACCTAGAAAACTTTGAATTTCAGACACGGATGTCGGCCTCTGCCAATTAGATACGACTTCTACTTTGTGAGGATCAACTGAAACTCCATTCTTGTCAATGACGTGACCAAGAAAAGTAATGCTAGGTAGCCAGAATTCACATTTCTCGAATTTCCTGAATAGTTGCTTCTCTCATAATCTCTGAAGTATCAACCTCAAGTGGTTCTCGTGTTCTATATCACTCGACGACTAAATAAGTATATCATCTATAAACACTATCACAAAATTGTCCAAGTAGTCCTTGAAGACTCGGTTCATAAGATCCATGAATGCGACTGGTGCATTGGTAACTCCAAACGGCATGACTAAGAACTTGTAGTGTCCGTAGCGCGTTCTGAAAGCTGTTTTCTCAACATCTTTAGCCTTTACTTTCAACTGGTGATAGCCCAATCTCAAGTTTATTTTGGAAAATGCTTGTGCTCCACGAAGTTGATCAAATAAGTCATCAATTCTCGATAATGGATACTTGTTCTTGATTGTCAACTTGTTTAGCTCTCGATAGTCCACACACATTCTCATCGAACCATCCTTCTTCTTTACAAACAACACTGGAGCTCCCCACGGTGATATACTAGGTCGAATGAAACCTTTGTCAAGTAGTTCCTGTAGTTGAATCTTCAGCTCTTTCAGTTCTACGGGTGCCATTCTATACGGTGCCTTGGATACAGGTCTTGAGTCCGACATTATTTCAATAGTGAATTCAATCTCCCTCTTAATAAGGACATTTGGCAAGTCATCAGGAAATACGTCTAGGTATTCTCGTACTATCAGAATGTCTTCTACTCTTGATTCGGTCACTAAGACATCAGTCACTGAACACAGGAATCCTCGACATCCCTTTTTCAACAACTTACCTGTTCGGATAGCCGAAATCAAATACGGTGGTGGTGTAACCCCACTCCCTTGGAAACAAAAGCTTCCATGTACCAGTGATTGTAAATTAACTTTTTTTGTTCACAATCTATGGTAGCTTGGTTAAGTGCTAGCCAATCCATTCCTAATTGCACATCAAAATGGTTCACACTAATCGGTATAAGGTCTACGGTCATCGACTTCTCACCTAGTTGAATCTCACAATTCTTGTATAGCGTAGACGTCGTTATTGATTTACTAAGTGGTATGGTAATAGATAATTCATATCCTAATGGTGCCGAATTAACATTCAAATGTTCAACAAAGTCATGCGATACAAATGAATGCATAGATCCTGAGTCAACAAATATGTGTGCTAAGTGCAAACATACAAGCACCATACCTGAGACTACTATCTCTGTTGCAGCCATGTCACCTGGGTTCATCTGGTATGCTCTCCCCTGACATTGCTCTGTCTTTTGTCTCCCATCATTGGACTGTCTAGGTTTCCACCCACTGGAAGCCATAGAACTAGCTCCTTGTTGGGAATGCCTCCTCGGACAATCTTTGGCTTGATGCCCAAATACTCCACAGTTATAATAATTCCCTCTCAAGTCAGGTGTTGAATTAGCACTGCCCCCTCCTTGGTTCCTGTTTTGGGGTTCGGTCATGAAGCATCAGCCTGAGTGTGGTCGGTTGCAAAGTGAACACAACGGTATGTTACTTGGGGTCCTCATGAAGTCACTAAAACTAGAACCAGAGCCTCTTTGAAACGACCTCTTAAAAGATCCGCCTTGGTTCTGATCACCACTCTCATTTCCTCGTTGACCGCACTGATTTTGCCTCTATCTTTCCATTCCACTCTCGGCCATAAGCGCCATTTGTTGCACTGCCACCACAGTCGAATGCTCATAGGTTTCTACCCTCAACCATATATTTTTTTGTAAACCCTCTTCGAATTTCCTTGCCTTATCTTCTTCCCCTAGCACTGAACCCTTTCCAAATCTCAATAAATCGTTGTACTTAGAAGTATACTCAATTACGGTCATGTCCTCTTGCTTGAGGTTATCAAACTCTCACTTTTTCCCATTGTAGGCGGCTCGCGGAAAGAACCGACGATTGAATTCCGCCTTGAACCTCTCACAAGTAATTGGTGCCCCTTGATCTAGAACATTTACCCACCAATTCTGGGCTTCACCCTTCAGTACATCACTTACATTTTTCATTGTTTCCCTATTTGTCATCGGGATAGATCGAAAGATGCGTTCCATGTCCATTATCCAATGTTCTGTGAGGTTTGGGTCGGGTGTCCCATGGAATTCCATTGGCTTTTTTCAAGCAACATGTTTAGATACTGATCTCATACCACTATTCTCAGGTGCATGTATACATAGTAGTCCAGTTGACTGAAGCGATAACCAGTCGACTGATCGGCCTCAACAAACTATGGATTCTGCATAATTTCAAGCTACACTTTTCTGATTCAAAACCAACACAACCACAATGATATTACTATGGTTTAAAACATAAATACAGGAGTTGAAAACAGGATTACAGTACCACCAACTAATTCCCAAGGTTCTATTACAACATATTACAAATTCCTAATCCTTATACAAGTTTAAGGAAGAGAATAAAATATTAACAAGGTGATTCCCCGGCGCTCTACAACGGCCTCACTACTCACGCTTCTTCTTGTCTTTCTTCTTACCTGCAATGGAGTAAATCTCCACTGCTCAGCTATATGCTGAGTGCACAAGTTCTAGCATATGAAATATATGACAAATCATGCTTTAATCTCGTAAATCACATCAATAGTCTCTAGGGAGAAAAATATGCCTTCATCCGGTAGCGACAAGTCCAAGCCTTAAACCGCGATGTCAATGGCTAGTCTAAGCTTACAACCATTACATTCCCAAGTGCCCTGACAAATCCAAGCCTTAAACCATGAACAGTAGCTGTTGCTTCTAAAATTCTCAAACATCGAGAAGCTTACTCCGGCATGAATTTATATAAGTCCCCCCTTTGACCCACATAGACAACTCAACGTGCTCGCGTAAATTTAGACATGCTTTGCATATTTCAGCGCGTGCCTAATTAACGAGCCTACTATTAACACATGAATTTTGCCCGGATCATAATTTCATCGTCGAAATATAAAAGATGTATTTCTCTATATTTCACAAATTAGAACTTCATACCTCGTGCGATTCTCTTCAAACTTTGAAGGATCGACTAGAGGGCCAATTAAACGTCGGATCTCAGATTTGAAGTGATTCCTACAAGTTTACAGGGGTTTTCCCCAAGACTCTAGAAATTAGGTTTTTACAAAAGTTTTCCAAACATGGCCTAATGACTATCAAAACGTAGGTCTTACCTCCACGAGTTCAAATCTCAAATTTGGAGAAAAACTGACAGACGAAGGGTCGTCGATCATCGTCGCAAAGCTCGATGGATCAAATCTCCTTTCTCTCTCCTATTTCAAGATATTTTATGAGTTTGAAAACAAATCCAAACTCACCCTCACCTATTTATAGAAAAAGTCTTTAGGAATCGCGTTTATCTCCCCACGAGTTTCTCAAACTTCTAATTAGTCCATTAAATGTCGCACACGTCCATTTATGCCTTTACAAGTGAAAATTAAAATTTACAAAAGTTTTTGACTAAGTCTCGTTTGGGTCCAAAATCGCGTTCGAAAACTAAATTCTATGAAATCTCTACACAACCTACCTTTTATTTAACGTGACACTCACGTTCTCACCACAGTTCTCAAAATAATATATATCACCATATCAGAATTATAAAAAATTATACTACACATGTATAATTTACTATTCATCGACAATACCAGAAAGTCAAATAACATTTAAATCACATAAATGCTATTTAATCATGCTAATGCAAAATGAACTACCATATTCCCGTGTCCTCACTGACACCTTACCGTTGACCTACAGTCAACCTCAACACTATTATCAATTAACATTGATAAACTCACAGATCCAAATATGCATGCTAAAACCATACAATTCTGGAACGGGTGTGACATAAAGCAAATCACATTTGCTTCTTTGTTGAATGTTTTGTGAAGTTAACAACATGTTTTGGAGAATATAATAGTTCAACTGATGAAAATAATATAGACAAATGCCTATGAATTTCACAATATCATGTGTAATAGTCTCTAAAAATTAGTGGTATCAAAATACCCTTAATTTAAAGTTTTGTAATTCACAGTTTGAGTTGTGAATTTCACAACTTAAAATGTATAAATAAAAAAAATAGAACGTTTCCTTTATTAGTTGTTCTGTTCTAAAACTGCCGCTAGCACAGACACAACTAAGGCAAATGTAATGGACAATATGAAGACGAAATTCAAAGGTTGTAAAATATTAATCAAAACAACATAAATGTATTAATAACAATTAAATAAAATCCAATACATTTGTCCCAGTTGCATCCTCGATAGCCGTAATTTCATAATTAAATAATTGATAAGGGAAATGTACTATTTTTTGGTTATTTAATTGTATAGTCTAAGTTGTGAAATTCACAACTCGTGAATTTCACAAGCAAATACAATCTATTATAGATTATCTTGTGAAATTCACTAGCAAATATATTCAATTCTCAATTTGTGTTGTGAATTTCACAATAACAAAAACCACGATAGCACCCAACTGTTTCACTTGTAAAATTCACAAAACTATCTTAGCAAGCCGATAAGTGAAACAACTATAAAATGAATTAGAAATATGAGCATTTGAGAAATTCAGAGTTCGAAGTTCACTTATTTCCTAGAATCGCAGTGCAGTTGTCCCATCCTAAGCAAATATAGCAACTTTATCCCAAGTTTGCCCAAAATGTTCACATTAGAACCGAAGTGAAGCATTCTTCCAAAACTGCAAAGAACCCAAAATTTTTTTTTAATAAAAAGTAAAGTAAAGTAAAAATAAGTGCCACAATCAATAATTGTCTCATGTGACAATCAAATAAGCAAACATAGTTGACCTCAGGAGGAAAATGTTAGTAGTAAAAACACTTTGACCCATGTTTCATATATAGTTTATGCAGACTGTTTTCTATCTTGTACCGTGTTTGGTCCTTTTGTTCCAAACTTCTAGCATGAAATTTGGTTTATAGAAGAATAAGAAAATGGATTTTATCAATTGGCATGGTGAGGTTATCACAATATGCTGTCACCATTGTGAATTGCTGTCACCAATGAGTCAAAATTTATGAGAATGAAAATGTTGATTCACCCCATAAATGAGTCAAAATCCATTTTGGAAGTTTTGTTTTTTTGTAAGGAAAGTGAAACATCAAGATGGCGGGATTAAGGAAGTAAATACAGTTGTAATTAATCTCTCATTCAATTGAAGGCCAAACATAATATTAGAGCATTAATACCATCCATCGTTGAATGATTTTTTGAATACATACAGCTTGTATATACATCTGACAAATATATACAAGCGTATTTAGGAGACAAAAAAATTCGTAACCATGATTAGGCATCTTAACTAGAATTTTAAGGATGCCATACCAAAATAGAAAATTTGGTGTCCTTCAACCATAAAAGTCCATCAATGGGGGATTTATTGGCAATTTACTATTTATGGTTTGGTATTTAAAAAATATGCATGTTAGATTTTCTAATGTTGTTAAGGAAATGGGGCCAAGTTTTAGAACTAAATCGCAAGGGAGATCGTTGAAATTTTGCTAAACTAATGGAGCTAGCAAATATTACACCAAACCTCAAGGGAGGTCACTGTAATTTACCCATTGATTAAGAACATTATTTCAAATTAAATTTGAGATATTCTAAATGATGTTGTAGTCAATCACCTCTAATTGTAATGGGAGCATGTTTTAAATGTTCTGCTATCACATGGATCTTATAAATTTGAAACACGGATTTAAAAATGATAGCCTTATTTTTATTTTTGGAATTACAATCTTTATCTTAGGGACAGTTAGTGGAAATGACTAATGCATAAGATTTTTTAATATTAAGAATAACTTAAATATATCATTAAGGATAAGTCCTCCCCCTATTTTTTAGACTAAAATGCTCTCTCATCTTCAACATCTAACTCTAACCACCATTACCACCACCCCTACCACCTCCGACCACTACCCCCACCATCTCCGGCGACCACTTCACCACCTCCGGCGACTAAAAAAAACAAGTGAAATTTCACTTGTTAGAGCCAAAGTTAAGTGAAATTTCACTTGATATAGAAAAAAATAATTATGTGAAATTTCACTTAACTTTTCCTATAACAAGTGAAATTTCACATAATATTTGTAAAACTTGCAACTAACGTGGAGATGGCCGAATCTGGTTGGAGCTCATCGGAGATGGCCGGATCTGGTTCAAGCTCATTCGATATTGTCGGTTCTAATTTGAGCTCGTCGGAGATAGTCGGATGTGGTGGTTGCAACAATGGCAGTAGTGGTGGTGGTGGCAGCTGGGGATAGTGGTGGTGGCTGGCGATGGCTCGCGATCGTGGTGATAGTGGTGGTGGCAGAGGGCGGTGACTTTGTGGTGGTGGTGGCATATCGATCGTAGTGGAGGCAGACCCAGATCTCAGAGAGAGAGAGAGAGAGAGAGAGAGAGAGAGAGAGAGAGCGAGAAAATATTTAGTCTAGGGATGTTTACCAAATATAAGTTTCAACTATAGGGACTTTTTAACAAACTAAGAAATCCTTTGGACCCTAAACTCTAAAGAGTCACTTTGAGGGATTTTTGTAACAACCTGTATTTTCATTTATTTGCTAAATATAATTTCAATTTCATATTCCTAATACTTGTTCGATTTAATAGAAACTCTTTATTTGGGGTCAAACTGTAATTTTTATAATTAAGGAATACCTGTGATGAATTTCAAAACTGTATTTTCAAAACGGTGAAAATAATTGCTTTTGACTCAAACTGTATTTTTTATAACCGGAAAATTATTTTCGGCGTTAATATAAATTTTATGTATTTTTGTGGTGATCACCGCGCCGCGAAAATACCAGTTTATGTATGAAAACTGTCCACACTGTGATGAACTCCCACATATTGGGAATCTCCATCAATCAAGACTTGACACATGCTATAAGTGTGTGTGTTAATTTTATGACATAGTTATTTTCCCAAACACCCTTAAGATTTCTAGACAACTTGCTTATGCCTTGTTTGGCAATGCTTACATTGTGTATTAGAGTGGTGCCATAAGCTTAATTCCCAAACAACCTAAATTTGACCCTTAGCTTATCCTAGCAACTCATATAAACCTATTTGGTGTATATGTAGTTTATAATCTGCATACATGTATGTCTTATATACATACAGGAGCTGTATATGTGCATAATTATCTTATTAAGTTGAGATTATAATTTGTTGCGTGAGGGAGAAAGAACTTGGAGGCCAAGTTCTTGATTTTAGTTTTCTATATCTATACTACACTTTCACACACACATTCTAGAGATTTCAAATAGAAAATATAGAGGGAAAAAGAGAGATTTTCAGAGAGTTATTTACAGAAATTTTAGAGAGAGAAAGTTCAATCTCCATAGCTTGAGCACTTGATTGGATTTTCTTGTTTTGGAATTCTTTCTCAACAAAGCTTCAATCTCTAATCATGGTGAGTATTTTAAACTCACTTGAAATGTATTCCATGTTTTACTTACTGTTTGTATAGCTTAGATTATGAGCCACCATTGTTACTTTCATCCATGAAGTTCAAAGGTTGAAATTGTTGATTTTTTTAACTTAACCAAAATGAGTTTTGTACGATAATGATGAAAGGTCTTAGTCTAGAGAAGCTATGTTTCAATTTAAAAAACCTAATTCATCCATATCACGACGTATATTAGAAATGAAATTTTGTCATCTCTCAATTTTTTGTAAAATTCGAGAGCTACAGTTCGAATTGGTTAAATCCGATCATATATTCGTAATCCTTGCAAAAAACCAGAGAGAACCATATGTTGCATGATATGTCGCGATACATGACCAGGACCGGACGTGACCATGACTGGTCTTGAAACATGACCAGGACCAGTCATGACCATGACTGATCCCGCTAAAGGACCATGACCAGTCCCACCCCTCTGGGACAGAATGAATGTTTCTTTAAAATAATAACTGTAGGAGAAGCTTGTTTGCTGCTTAAAGTTGTACCTACTGCTATAAGCTATTGTACCTTACTGATTTATTAGAGAATCAGCTTCTATAAATCAGATTAAAGTAAAATGGATGTATTTGTACAAATCGTTCTGATACTGTAAAGAAGGAATATAAGCGAGACAAGTTTAGACCTGCTCTGCCATCATATTATGAGATATCATGGAATATGATAAATAACTCTGATACCATATAAAGAATATGTAAAAGGGAAGATTAAAGATTTGAACTCTCGCGTGTACATTGATATTGATTTTCAGTAATTATGCATTGCCACATAAGTCATGTGACATACATGTTTTAGTCGAGTTGACATGCATGGTGTGTGATGGTGAGTTGAGAAGAGTCAAAAATGTGTTATGTGAGTTCTGACCCCAATTCTCCCAGGTCGATTTGAATACGGTAGGTTAATTGGGAATGATTGAGCCTAGGTCGACTCGGATACGACAAGCTAATTAGCGATGTGTTATAGCCTTAATTATCCCAAGTCGATTCGGATATGGCAGGTTAATTAAGAGGTATTGAGCCCAGGTTAACTCAGATACGGCAGACCAGTCCGATCGTGTTCAGGCCAACTCGAATATGGTAGACCGATCAGATTATTGTAACCTTGAATGTCTAGGTATGCCCAGGCCGATTCGGATATGGTAGGCATATCGAGAAATATTCTAAACCTAATAGCCGTGGACCGGTGGTCAGTGAGATGAGTGGGCTGCATTGTTTAATACACAGTCACATGTTATATTAATTGAATATTATTATGTTGTCCTTTTTTTTTTTATTTAAATACGAATTCATTCATGTATTTCTAACATATTGAATAATGAACGTGTGAATCAGAAATGGTAAGAAAGTATGTTTTACATTACAAACATATATTTTTAATACTCACCAGCTTCTTGAAGCTGACAACGTTGATGCGCCCTGAACATGTAATACCTGTATTTTGGATTGTATATTAATACATAAGATTCTGAATACTTCCCTTGACCTTACTTGAAGTTTCAATTTCAATCGATCGAAGTTCTTTCAAGCGATCGAGCATTCTTAAGTTCAAGCGATCAAACTTTGTTTAATCGATCAAAACCCTGCCGACATGAATTTATTACATGTTCCCCATTTCAATCGATCAAACCCCTTTTCAATCGATCAAAATTGACCAATCTGCTCTGAAGCGATCAAAGTAGCTTCGATCGATCAAACGTGTCTGGATATTTCATCTCAGTTTGTGCGCTGGACTGCCACCTTGCACCCCTCTTCCCTATATATTTTGAACTATATTGTGTGTGTGAGGCTTGTTTGCTGAAACCAAGAGCTTAGTGAGAGAGAATGTGTGTTTGTATACATATATACACACATCTATATACATATATATATACACACATCTTTATATATATAGATACTCTATGAGAGAGAGAGAGAAGTAGAGAAGAAAGAAAGAAGGAAGAGACACAGAGAGAGAGAGAGAGAGAGAGAGAGAGAGAGAGAGAGATGAAGGAGGAGGAGGAGCCATTAAAGCTCAGAGCCCAAAAGCTTTGCCAAACACTCCCTTACGACGTTCGATGAGTTCTAAACTCACTTAGTACCTTTAATATGACATTTTATGAGTTTTTAATATAAATAAATAGACCCAAATACGCCTTAACACCTCTAGACGTTCATTGTTCAGAACCTTTGGAGACGATGATTCTCGAGCGAATGAACTGAGTTCAATTGACCAAAAGTTCGGATCAGACGCTGATGATTTTCAAGTCAGGATCTGGAGGAGGTTTAGTTTTTGCTAGTTTTATATTAGGACATGTTGTCCATATAATTTTTGGGAGCTTGAAAGACAACTATTTGACCATAGCTTTGTATAGATATTATCAGTAGTAGTAGCATTGTAAATAGCTAACCTTAGTACTGGTTTTAACCTATGTCCCATATGGTACACAGTTTGACTAGTGTGTACTATGCGGTACATCTTTTGATATATATATATACATAAGAGCATTTCTTTTAATATTTATTGTGTGTTTGAGTGATGTGTGTTGATTAGTAGATCTGTTAGTTCTTATTGCTGGTTATCGCTCTATACTGATTTTGTTTCTTCGAGAAGACTTTTAGCTAATCGATAGGTCTCTTGTAGGTACACTTCACTAGCACACTATGGTAGGACCATTGAAAAATCATCAAGCACGAATTGGAGCACCTATTCAAGAAGGAATGGACCCATCTAGAGTTTTTGAAGCTTTTACGCAGGGGATGGAACATGTAGGCGACACCTACAACATGCTACCAATCAATGACCTATCCAACCCCCAGTTGCACCGTTTCAGCAAAGACAAATCGGGGATAAATTAATAGCACATTTCGTAGAATACATCCCGAGAAGTTCGATGGATTAACAGAACCATAGAAAGTTGAACAGTGGATAAGAGAGATGGAATTGATCTTTGAAGCATTAGAGTGTAGTGAGCAAGAGAAGCATAGTCTTGCTACGTTCCAACTCACCTATGCCACCGCAGATTGGTGGGAAGCTGAATGAGGCACTATTGGGATAAACACTACAAGGGCGATGCCTTGGGAAACGTTCAAAGGAAGATTTCTAGAGAAGTACTTTACAAAAGATGAAAAAGATCAACAGAAGAAGAATTTTATGAGCCTAGTCCAAGGAGATTGGACGCTAAGATAGTGTACCACCCAGTTTGAGTGATTGTCTCAATATGCTCAACATATGATTGATATACCACAAAAGAAGATTAAGCGGTTCCATCAAGGACTGAACCCCCATCTTTGTCATATGATGATTGGGCACCTGAACCAGAGTTTTAAAGGTCTGGTTAGACTTACTGTGAGTCTGGAAAATGATGCCTATCCAGTTCAGTGACAACAGACAAATTGACCCCAGCTGTTGAGAAGTTTTTAGCAATAAAGGAATTTCTAGAACCAGCAGCCGAGGAATACCCAAGGGTGGAGACCTTAGGGTAACTTTTATGGCAACAAGAAAACCTGGGATGGAACCAGGAAGCCTCGCTTAAGCTATCCTTAACCCCAACAATATCAACAACCAATACCGCAACCTCAGGCATTGCTTACTGCCCCACCACTGAGTGACGTGGGATGTTTCAACTGTGGGAAGCCGAGGCACATCGCGAGAAATTGCACTATTCCTAAGACCCATCGTCGTAATGATCAGTTCTGCCGCAACTGTAATAAGTCTAGTCACTTGAGCAAGGATTGCCGTGCACCATAAGGAGGATACTATGGGGCACCATTTCAAGGAATCCAAGGACCCCAGATCAGACTAGGATGAATGCTATCATTCCTACGGAAGTAGGATTTAATGCTAATGAGTAGTAACATTTGGAAGGTACGTTTGTACTCTTTTATAATCCAGTTAAAGCTTTATTCGATACTAAGACTGCACGTTCATTTATTACTGTTAAGATTATGCGTCAATTGGGTTTAGAACCCCAGACACTTGAGCCAGCACTAAGTGTTGTGTCACCATGGGAGTGACTATTAAGTTGGGTAAAGTGTGTCAAGATTGCCCATTGACCTTGGGAGATAGGAATCTTCTAGCAGACTTAGTAGTTCTGTCAATGTCAGAGTTAGATATTATACTAGGTATGGATTGGTTGGCTAAGTACGATGCCAATTTGGATTGTCCTACCAGGACTATTGCATTTCCAATACTAGGACGACCAACGATCAGATTTCAGTGTCAGACAATGAGCAGCATGTTTCTAACAAGTGGTTTAGCTATAATCGGAGGTACAAGTAAGAGTACAAAACTCATGATGGATCAGATTCTTACCGTACAACACTTTTAGGATATTAAAGGACTTCTGTCAAAAAGAAAAATAGACTTCTGTGTGGAACTTGTACCTGGCACATTGCCGATATCTAAGACTCCATAGGATGGCACCGACTGAGATGTTGGAATTAAAGAAACAAGTTCAAGAACTTGAAGATTTGGGATTTATTCGCCCGAGTATGTCGCGTTGGGGAGCACTAATTCTGTTTGTGAAGAAGACGGATGGAACACTTTGACTCTGCATAGACTACAGAGAGTTGAACATGGTTACGATCAAGAGTAGATATCCACTTCCTCGGATAGATGATCTATTCGACCAGTTACAAGGATCAATGATCTTTCTAAGATCGATCTACGTTCAGGATATCATCAACTATTAGTTCGACCAAAGGATGTGACGAAGACTGTGTTCAGGACGAGATACGGGCATTACCAGTTTTTGGTTATGCCTTTTGGATTGACGAATGTGCCAAAAATATTCACGAACTTGATGAATAGATTATTCAGACCATATCTGGATCAATTCATCATAGTGTTCATCGATGACATCTTGATCTACTCAAAGACAAAGAGTGATCACAAGAAGTACTTATAGTTCAGCAAGTACGAATTTTGGCTACTGGAGGTCAAATTCTTGTGACATGTTATATCTCAGGATGGTATCTCTATGGACTCATCTACGATTGATGCAGTCTTAATTTGGAACAAGCTGACCAATGCGATGGAGGGCAGAAGTTTTCTTGGTCTAGCTAGATATTATAGGAGATTTGTCGAAGGATTCTCCAAGATTGTAGGACCGTTGATGAATTTGACGAGAAAAGAGATAAAGTAAGAATGGACAGACTGAAGGAAATTAGGTTTAAAATATTTTTAAACGTGCAACGGAAAATAAAGTTCAAAACTTTTGAATTGGTAGCCCAGATCTATTACTCGTTAACTCTATAGATGCATATACAAAATGCGAAGAAGAGATACCTCTAGTCTTGAACCCAATTCTGATTGTCTTCTTCCTTGATTGTGTAGCAGCCTCAACTAGGTTGTCTTCACCCTTATGTCTCCTATGAATGTTGTTGGGCTTGTGCCCTCAAACCATTACTTATGAGACATTAGCATTTTAATATATGGATATCAACTTTATATTTCATATGTATGTTTCTTTCATGAGATGATTGTCAATCCTTAAGTATCATAGTAAGTAATTCGTGTGTGTGTATGAGATACATACAAGTGAGATACGGATTACTATTATTTGACACTTAGAATTTGTCACAGTGGATGATGAGACTGGATATCTCATCAGGTTTATACTGTAGCATGATTAACTGCCATTGCATGGAGTGATGAATCTCAATCACTAGAGTATAACTTGTTAGCCTTAAGGTATATTAAGGCATATTTAATTATGTTTTGATGATGTCAAATATGCTATGATAATTACATGATTCGTATTGTTTCATTCCTTGTTATTATCATAGTCATTTTTATGCTCATATATAATCTCACATATTAATTTTGTACCAATGTTTTTAACATCTTTGTGTGCATGAGATTTAATTGATGTAGATCAAGATTACAAGGAGCTCAACAAGGATCAAACTTGAAGACTTGAAGATATCTCATCCTTGGTTGAAGTCTAGGACCATCATTGTAAGGCATCTTGATCTCACACTCATAGGGGCTCAAACAAACTCTAAAAGTTAAAGTTTTGGAAATAAATTTTAAGAAGGTCATCTTTAAAGAAATTCCCCAATCAATTGGAAAATAATTAAATGTTGAATCTTATATGATTGGAAAGGTATTTGAATCTAGTTTCCAAAACATCAAACGGATTGTAAATCCGATTTTTGTAGAGGGAGTTATGGCCATTTTAGTGGAGATGTGTCTGGCTGTCAAACAGGGACGGGCAGTCGACTGAGGGCCCGATGCAGTCGACTGAAGTGAGCAAAATGCAAACAGAACCCTCTGTAAATACATCTTAGTCGACTGCTTCAAGGACCAGTCGACTGCTTCAGGGCCTATTCGACTGAAGCGACCTGGAAGGCAATAACGACTAGTTTTTAGAGGGGTTTTTAATTACCAAACTTGCCACCAACGGCTATAATCTTCCAAGTCCTATAAATACATGTTTTCCTAAGCTATTTGGGGTTGAGATTTTGATTGGAAAACATAGTATTGATCACACATCTCTTTGATCTTTAAACATTATCATTTGAGCCCTAGTTGTGTGAGTTTATCAATTTGCTCAAATCTTTCATTTGGATTTCTTGAGAGAGCAAAATTGTAGTGAGCTTTATTTGTATTATCTACTCTATATAGAGAGTTTCAATTTGTATCCAAATCAATTGTAAAGAGTGAGGGTTAGTAACCCTTATGTGCAAAGAAGAGGTGTCCTTCTTTGGGAGAGATTGAAGGCTCTTGTAACGGTTTGGTGGACACCAGTAAGTGCTCCGGGAACGGTTTGGTCTACACCCGTGAAGTAGATCGGGGTAAAGGAATCCTCAAGAGGTGTTCTTGAGGGGTGGACGTAGGCCGCGGGGTGCGATTGCCGAACCACTTGAAAAATTGGTTTGCAAGTATCTCTTCCCTTATCTCTTTAGTAAATTGTTTGTGATTGCATTTAATTTGCTATTAAGTGTTTAAAAAGTTAATTTCTGCTAAAACCTTATTCACCCCCTCTAAGGTTTCTACATTTGGGCCAACAATTGGTATCAGAGCTTCGACTCTTCTATTTTCAAAAGTTTTTGAAAAATTTGAGTTAAGATCCATGGAAACTACATTCTTTGAAAATGGATATTGTATTAGTACTCCTCCATCATTGAGTGATCATAAGTATGATCATTGGAAGAGGAGAATAGAAATTTATTTTCTTTCACTTGACTACAATCTTTGGAGTATTGTCAAAAATGGTTTTTCTCCTAAACCAAAGATTGAATGGAATGAAAGTGATCAAAACAATTTTCTATTGAATCTTAGAGCTATGAAAATTCTATATGAAGCTTTAGATAATACCACATATAATAGAATTTGTTCATGCTCTAATGCTAATGAAATTTGGTTATGTTTAGAAAATATTTATAATGCTACTAACCAAATCCTTGAGTTGCAAATAGGAGTTGATGATGTTGTAGGAAATGTTGAAAACCTAACCCATCAACAAGAAGTGCAAAAAGAGGATTTTGTACAAGAGAAAGAAGAAAGTTATATATGCCTATTTGCCAATGAAAAAGAATAGGAGAATGAGAAAATGGCAAAAAGGGGCACTTGGAGCGATTCGGATAATGATGCTTCCGAGGACGAGTCAAGCGACCAAGAAGCCCATGAAAATCAGATAAAAGAGGTAAACTCCAACTCATCCACTAATTATGATGAACTTCAATGTGCATTTGAGGAGTTACACGAGGAGTTGGAGAATATGGGATCTAAATATATAACTCTCAAAAAGAGTTTTTCCAAACTTTCAAATGAGTTAAATATTTTGAAATCCCAAAATGAATCTTTGAAGATTGAAAATGAAAAACATGTTTTAAGAGCACAATCTTTAAATGAGCTTGAAAAAGAATATTTGGAGTTGAAAAAGCAATTAGATGAGTTAAAATCTCAAAATGAAATTTTGAGAAAAGAATAGCTTGTTTCAACCAATCAACCTTCAAGTGAACTTATTGAAAAGGAAAAGGTTGAATTGAGAAAGGAGGTGGATGATTTGACAAAAACTTTGGCCAAGTTTACCCCAAGGTGAACAAAATTTGAATATGCTTTTGGGAAAACAAAAATGTGTTTTTGATAAGGCCGGATTGGGATTTAATCCCACATATAAGGAAAAGAAGTACAAAAGCTTCTTTGTAAAGTCCACATCCTCTACTTCAAATTCTCAAATTCCTCACAAGAAATTCTTTGTTAAGGAATCAATCTCAAATGAGACCCTTCCCCATGTAACTTGTCATTATTGCATGAAAAAGGGGCATGTTAATTATAAATGTTTATTTCGAAAGAAAGTTAACATGGTTTGGGTTGTGAAGGGATCCTCTCCTACCTACTCGGCAAATGTTGCATCCAAGAGGCGCTTGGACAATGGTTAAATCTCTCATCTTAAGCCTACTAGGAGTAGGTTAGATTAACTTGTTTCAATATTTCTCTTGATTTTGATAGCATGCTAATCTTGTTTGATTTATTAAGTTATTTTGTTTTGATGTTCATAGTTATTTCATCCTCCTAAGGAGATAATGCATAATGTTGATCCCATAATTAGTATCCATTCATATATGCATATGTTGAGGGGGAACATATTACTATATTCATTTTAGTTGGCTTAATTTGTTGGTATCATGATATTACGCTCACTTTAGTTACTTTTGGTATCATATTGCCTCGATGATATGTTTACTTGAGTTCTCCAACTTTATTATTCTTATCTTTTGGGAGAATATGCTCTCTTTTCATATTATTTGGCATCTTTTATCATTGCACATACTTAGGGGGAGCACTTTCATGTATTCATTTTCTCACATGTGGTTATATTTGTTTATTTTTGGTTTCTTTTTGGCCTTTTGATTTGTATGCCTATTGTGAGGGGGAGCTTTGTGTTTTATCCCCAAATCTTTTTGATAATGTCAAAGGGGGAGAAATATGAGAAGTATTGGGGAGAAGTATTTGGGTAGTTATCATTCATATTCTTTAACATATGATATCCATTATGAATGATAATATGAAAATGACCAAATATGCTTATATTGGCATATCCTTCATTGGTTGTTTGCCATCATCAAAAAGGGGGAGATTGTTAGCCTTAAGGTATATTAAGGCATGTTTAATTATGTTTTGATGATGTCAAATATGCTATGATAATTACATGATTCATATTGTTTCATTCCTTGTTATTATCATAGTCATTTTTATGCTCATATATAATCTCACATATTAATTTTGTACCAATGTTTTTAACATCTTTGTGTGCATGAGATTTAATTGATGTAGATCAAGATTACAAGGAGCTCAACAAGGATCAAACTTGAAGACTTGAAGATATCTCATCCTTGGTTGAAGTCTAGGACCATCATTGTAAGGCATCTTGATCTCACACTCATAGGGGCTCAAACAAACTCTAAAAGTTAAAGTTTTGGAAATAAATTTTAAGAAGGTCATCTTTAAAGAAATTCCCCAATCAATTGGAAAATAATTAAATGTTGAATCTTATATGGTTGGAAAGGTATTTGAATCTAGTTTCCAAAACATCAAACGGATTATAAATCCGATTTTTGTAGAGGGAGTTATGGCCATTTTAGTAGAGATGTGTCTGGCTGTCAAACAGGGACGGGCAGTCGACTGAGGGCCCGATGCAGTCGACTGAAGTGAGCAAAATGCAAACAGAACCCTCTGTAAACACATCTTAGTCGATTGCTTCAAGGACCAGTCGACTGCTTCAGGGCCTATTCGACTGAAGCGACCTGGAAGGCAATAACGACTAGTTTTTAGAGGGGTTTTTAATTACCAAACTTGCCACCAACGGCTATAATCTTCCAAGTCCTATAAATACATGTTTTCCTAAGCTATTTGGGGTTGAGATTTTGATTGGAAAACATAGTATTGATCACACATCTCTTTGATCTTTAAACATTATCATTTGAGCCCTAGTTGTGTGAGTTTATCAATTTGCTCAAATCTTTCATTTGGATTTCTTGAGAGAGCAAAATTGTAGTGAGCTTTATTTGTATTATCCACTCTATATAGAGAGTTTCAATTTGTATCCAAATCAATTATAAAGAGTGAGGGTTAGTAACCCTTGTGTGCAAAGAAGAGGTGTCCTTCTTTGGGAGAGATTGAAGGCTCTTGTAACTGTTTGGTGGACACCCGTAAGTGCTCCGGGAATGGTTTGGTCTACATCCGTGACCTATGCTAAGGCATTGGATATCGCCTCCATACCTGAAAGAGTTCTTGGTTATACTTCAAACATACCACCACCATCGAGTCAACAAAACAAAAGGGTTGGGTCGAGTCAGTTTAGTAGCCAAGAGAGTGCAAAAAGGCAGAGCTCAAGAGGATCATCAGTTAGTATTGGTAGTGGTTCTAGTGGAAACAAGCCGAGATGTCAGATTTGTCAGAAGTTTCATTGGGGACGATGCAATCAACTTCCAAATCCGATCACTTGTAACATATGCTGACAACCACGCCACATCGCTAGGAATTGTCCGAATCAGAATGTGGATATGAGGGGCCGATGCTTTATTTGCAAGGAGTTGGGACATCAATCCAAGGACTGTTCTACTAAACGCCAAGGAGCTTCGGGTTCTGGATCTTCTGCGGCCAACGCTATCATACCAAGGACTACTCAACCACCGAGGAGGGAGCAACGAGAGGCAAGATCATTTCAACTCAGTCCGGGGGATACTGCTTCTACCGACAATGTTGTCTCAGGTATGGTTCCCATTTGCTCACACCTAGCAAATGTACTTATAAATTCGAGATCCACACACTCATTCGTATCACATCATTTTGCTAAGCAACTAGATAGACCATTAGAGTTTTTAGACTATGACTTATCTGTTGCAATACCATTGGGAATTCTGATGATTAGTTCAGGGGTGTTTAGAAAATGCGACATAAATATAGGTGGTAAAATCTTAACAGTTGATTTAGTACCATTGATTGTTCAACATTTTGATGTCATATTGGGTATGGATTGGTTAGCGGCTAATCATGCTAACATTGATTGTAACAATAAAGGGGTAGTATTCCGTATTCCGAATCAAGATGAGTTTTATTTTCAAGGCAAGTATATTGTATTACCACTGTATATCGTGCCAGCTATTGAAGCTTGTCGTTTAGTAAAAAAGGGCTGCCGAGGGTTTCTGTATAGTATTCTTAGAGTTCTGATTTAAAACTTGAAGATATTGCAGTTGTTAGAGAATTTTCGGATGTATTCCCAGAGGAGTTACTAAGTGTATTGATTGATCGAGAGATTGAGTTCGGTATTGATTTTATGTCGGGGACGCAACCTATCTCACGAGCACCATATCGAATGGCACCAATTGAGCTGAAAGAGTTAAAGATTCAATTACAAGAGTTGTTAGACAAGGGTTTTATTCGGCCTAGTGTGTCTCCGTGGGGTGCACTAGTATTATTTGTGAAGAAGAAGGATGGTACAATACGGATGTGCATTGATTATTGTGAAATCAACAAAGTAATAATCAAGAACAAGTACCCGTTGCCACATATTGACGATCTATTTGAGCAGCTTCAAGGGGCTCAGGTATTCTTAAAGATTGACTTGAGTTCAGGGTATCATCAACTGAAAGTTAAAGCCGAGTATGTGGAGAAGACAGCCTTTAGGACCCGATACAAACACTATGAATTTCTAGTGATGCCGTTTGGGGTTACTAATGCGCCAGCTGCCTGTATGGATTTGATGAATAGAGTTTTTAAATCTTACTTGGATGAATTCGTGATAGTCTTCATTGACGATATTCTAATTTATTCAAAAAGTCCAGAGGAGCATGAACGGCACTTGAGACTAGTTTTACGACTACGAGAAAAACAGTTGTTTGGTAAATTGAAGAAAAGCGAGTTTTGGTTGATGAGTGTCATATTTTTGGGGCATGTGATCTCTAAAGAAGGTATTTCTGTAGATCCGCAGAAGATTGAAACTGTTATGAATTGGTCGAGACCGACAAATGTGTCAGAGATTCAAAGTTTCTTGGGATTAGCTGGATATTATAGAAGATTTGTCAAAGACTTCTCTAGAATTGCAACTCCAATGACAAGACTAATGAGGAAAGATGTACCATTTGAATGGAATAAGGAGTGTGAAGATTGCTTCTTAGCGTTGAAGGAAAAGTTAACAACGGCACCAATACTTGCAATTCTGACTAGTACCAGAAATTTCAGAATTTATAGTGATGCTTCTCACCAAGGCTTGGGATGCGTGCTAACACAAGATGACAAGGTAATAGCCTATGCTTCAAGACAATTGAGACCCCATGAGAAGAACTACCCGATGCACGACTTAGAGTTAGCGGCGATGATCTTTGCTTTGAAGATTTGGAGGCATTATTTATACGGGGAGACGTGCGAAATATTTACCAACCACAAAAGTTTGAAATACTTGTTTACTCAGAGAGAGCTTAACATACGACAAAGGAGGTGGTTGGAACTTATGAAAGACTATGATTTGAAGATTCAATATCACCCGGGAAAAGCAAATGTAGTTGCTGATGCCTTAAGCCGAAAGTCGTCGAAAAACTTAGCTTATGCCTTGACTGGACAGGAAAAGTTGATAAAGGAATTTGAACAATTGTAGCTTGAAGTAGTTCCTAAAATTAGAGGTGGTTTAATGGCTGCGATCGTGGCACAACCAAGTTTAATAGGTGAAATCAAGACTAATCAGCTCTTGGATCCAGAATTCAAGAAGATTGTGGATGAGTTACCTGAGGGGAAAAGGCCAGAATTCAGTTTCCAAGATGGTGTTCTGAAGTACATCAATCGATTATGTGTTCCTAAAGTTGGTGATTTAAGAAACAAAGTTATGGAAGAGGCTCACAACACCAGATATTCAGTACATCCGGGTATTACCAAAATGTATCGAGATTTATAAGAAATTTACTAGTGGAGTGGTATGAAGCGAGAAGTCGCAGAATTTGTGTCTAAATGTATGACTTGCCAAAAGGTGAAACTGGAACATCAACGACCCGGGGGAGAATTACATCCTTTAGAGATACCTGAGTGAAAGTGGGAACATATTACGATGGATTTTGTATCGGGGTTTCCAAAATCTCAGAAGGCAAACGATAACATCTGGGTGATTGTAGACCGGTTGACTAAGTCAGCTCATTTCCTACCTATCAAGACCAAAGATCCATCAAAACTTGTAGAGATTTATATCAGAGAAATTATACGGCTTCATGGAACACCAGTTTCGATAGTGTCAGACCATGATACCCGATTTGTATCAAGATTTTGGAAGAGTTTACAGAGGGCTATGGGGACAGCTTTATATTTTCGTACTGCATTTCATCCCCAGACCGATGGTCAGTCTGAAAGAGTGAATCAAATTCTAGAAGATATGTTGAGAGTATGTGTTATGGACTTCAAAGCTGATTGGGAGACTCATTTGCCATAAATAGAGTTTTCCTACAATAATAGTTTCCAAACCAGTATTGGAATGGCGCCTTATGAGGCATTGTATGGAAGGAAGTGCAGTTCGCCGGTTTGTTGGATAGAAGTTGGTGAAAAACAGCTTTTGGGGCCGGAGATAGTTCAAATCACTACTGATAAGATTCGATTAATTAAACAGCGGTTACAAACAGCTCAGAGTCGTTATAAAAGTTTTGCAGATACGGGTAGAAGACCATTGGAGTTTAAGGTAGGTGACTATGTGTTTTTGAAGGTATCACCTTCAAAAGGTATAGCATAGTTTGGTAAGCGAGGTAAGCTTAGTCCGAGATATATTGGACCGTATTTGATTCTTAACTGAGTTGGGCCGTTAGCTTATCGGTTAGAGCTGCCACAAGAGTTGGAAAATGTGCATAACATGTTTCATGTATCGATGCTTAGACGTTATGTACCGGATTCGAAACATGTTATCATTCCAGAACTGTTAGAGATTCGAGAAGATTTGACTTATGTGGAGCATCCAGTACAAATTCTTGATAGGAAGGACCAAGTGTTGAGAACCAAAGTAATTCCGCTTGTAATGGCTCAATGGCGAAGCCATTCAGTTGAAGAGGCAACCTGGGAGCGGGAGGATGAAATCCGAGCCAAGTACCCACACTTATTCAATTTGTGAGGTAAGAGTAAGTTTGGGGACCAAACTCCCTTTTAGGGAGGGAGAAATGTAACACCCGTACCCGGGAAACGGGTTAATTACTTGTTAATATGCATTAATTAATATTATTAGTGTATAAACGGATTAAGGGGAGGCTTGGACTCGCCCATGTAAAAAGTGTTCAGAGAGGGACACTAGTTGAAAAAGTCCCCATTGAGGTGGGACAGGTATTGAAATGGAACCCAGCGGAGAGTAAATTGGTAATTTGCATTTTTAAATGATTAAATGCATTTTGTGTGATTACATGAATATTTGCTTACATGCTTTTATATTACATGTTGATATATGTGTAGCATTTGGTGTAATAAGGGTATAAATGAAAAAGATTTAAAATTAGTAGGTACGATAGCAATTTCAAAAAATATGTGGAACCCACGTTGGGACCCATATGGAACTTAGACAAACACTCATTAAGTAATTAGGTAGTTAATGGAATGTGTGGGGAATTTCGTAGTAGGAACTTAAGAAAATTGGGGGATGCAAATAAAAATTTGGCAAAAAGACATGGCAATGACACCACACAATTGCATGTATGTAAATGTGTCAAGAGGGAATGAGAGACTCTCCAAATTCAGCAGAAAATCAAAAGAAAACAAAAGAGAAATCACCGAGAGAGAAGACGGACCGTCACCGACGTCGAAATCTTGCCGTTCCGTCGCCGTCGTTCGTCGGATTCACGAATCGAAGCCATTTTCGGACTCGTGGAGGTGAGACGATCATTTCTATACCTTTGATTTGCGTTTAAATCGTTGGATTTTGGTAGCTCATACTTAACGCTAAGACGTTGTCTTCTGAAATTCTTGTAGGAATCTTGTTGGAGTAGAAATTGAGCTCTAATTGGTGAAATTCAGCACTTCTCTAGCTTAATCTTGGGTAAACTCTGTGTATAAGGTGAGTTTTCTATACAAACCCAATGATTGTGTTTAATGGGAGCAAGGCTTTGATAATGTTAGGAATAACAACTCATGCTAGAGGCTATTTTGTTGTTAATTTGCAAATTTTGTATCAATTAAGTTGATACATGTATATGTGTTATATGTGCTTATATGTTTATGTGGTAGTCAATGAGCACCGAGGAAATGGTTCATTGTTGGGAGTAATAAGGGTGGTGTAGAGGATGAATCCAATAAATACGGAAGTCCAAGGAATAGAAGTGGCCACGGGACCAAGGGAGGTCTTCGGGTCTGAATGAACCATATAACCGGTGACTCGGTGACTACGTTTATGTTTTATGTGTTAATTACAACATTACACGTTTTAAACATACAATCATATTTAGACTACTCACTAAGCGTAATGCTTAAGGAAACCGTTTTCCTATTTCTGTTGTGGTACATAACAACCACCACAGGTTCGGAGCCGTATCTGGAGAGGAAATGACGCGCATTGGGAGAGATGGGGGAGATTTGAGCTTCATACATATGAATTTCTTTGGAACTTGTAAAATGATGTAAATTATGGTTACTTTCATGTTAATAATACTTGAGTTGTTGGAGATGAAATTGGATCCTAAAGTTGTAGTTGGAGAGTTGGAAGTGAATTAGAGAGCCTATGTATAATCTCTTTTGTTTTGCTCAAGTGTGGTGCAAGTAGTGGGTTTGACCATCTCGGCAAGTCTGGATGTGTCGCTAGTGTCTTTGACATGTTTATTTTGTGCTCATAATACTAGTTGTAACTTTGAGTTAATCCTCAATAAGTTCTATGTATTTTGGATGAGAATTGAATTTCAAAGTTTAAAAGTTTGTTCTAGTTCAAATGAAATGAGTTTTTAGTGGATTTAATCAAATGGTGAATGTGTTTGTGTAATCCAAGTTTGATTTAAGTTTAAAAAACATGTTTGGAAATGTGTTGGATATGTTTTCCCAAAGTTTCATAAGGTTTCCATGTGATTTGGTTATGTTTTGGCATGTTTTAAAACTTGTAGCAGCAATAATTTTGCAGCAAAAACTGTTCTGCAGGAACCCGGATCGATCCAGGTACAAAGGGTGGATTGATCCGGGGTTCTGGAGGGACATTCTGCTAGAAAAACAACAAATTGGATCGATCCGGATTTTGTGGGCGGATCGATCCGCCCCTGTTTCCAGCAGCCGTCCACTTTTACGGAAACGTGCATATCTCTCTCTAGAAAAATCGGATTCGAGCACCGTTTTTTTTTTTGGAACCAGGACTCAAAGACTTATCTTTTGGTATAAAAATTTGATATACTTATTAATGACTATTTTGCCCTTGGGTTGCTTTTTGTCACAACAAAGCTCTTAAAGATGGTCTAACTCATATTTTTTTATTCCTAATTAGTGTATCTTGGTGCATATCGCCTTGTTACACGTGTCCTAATCCGCTAGGGCGGGTTGGGGTGTGACAAGTGAAAACCTAATGAGGTATCCAATCTCATCATCCATTGTGACAAGTTCTAAGTATCAAATGATAGTAATTCGTATCTCACTTACATGTATCTCATACATACACGAATTACTTACTGTGGATACGCGGCCTCCGTGAGCCCAACCCCGTTTCTGTCTCCGAGGTTTCGGAATTGATTTTCCTTGTTTTGAAATTGATTTTAAATAGGTCTATTGAAAACAGATACAGAGTCGACACTTGATCTTTAAGGAACCAAGAAACCTAATTTGACTCACCCAAATGGATAAAGGGCACCAACCCTTCATAACCAAAGAACTTGGCTCGGGGTTTTGGTACGACAGAGGAAGGAGCATTTGTCACGACAAAAACACCCTCAACTTGCCCCGTCTTTCGACGGGCCTCAATTAGCATCCAAATCATCATCTTTTTACTATGTTTGGTTCTACAATTAATACTATGATAATATATTACATCACATAAGAATCTTGAAATGGAAGATCAAAAGATAAGATATCATTCATAAGATCTAAGTCAAGTATCACACAATGCGAAAGTGAAAGATCACACAAACAAACCTAGGAAAAATCAACTAATCACATATCAAGTAATCATGTTTTCCTAGTCTATGGGGGGACATGAATTGTTCTTGGAACAAAAAAACAAAGAAAATGAAATATGATTAGCAAGCTAGAATGATGCATGTTAATTTTTGAGAAAAGAAGACCTCTCAATCCCCGGGATAGATGAGAAAGGTAGGTTGGATCGGGGGGAGCATGAACGTTTGATCGAATTCATTCATTGTAATCTTCTTAGATTAAGAGCCACAAAAGCCCCAAATCTTGCATGGATGCAATGCATGATCCTAGAATGTGCAAAGGTTGTAGTGTGTTTGTATACATGGACTTTCTAAAGTGACTTAGAAGTCTAAATATGCATGAATGCGTGAATAAAATCATCATAGAGTATCTACAAATGTAGTATGGACTAATTCCTAAGACATAAGATAATTTGGATTGTATATAAGTATCAAATCAAATGATTAAAGTAAAAGTATGCTTGCTATGAATAGTGGACAGAACAGTGAGTTCATCTTGTGAAAATGGAAAGGTGAGGTTAGAAATGTTTTTAATGCATGGTTTTTTATGGAGATCACCCTTATTGTGTCTAGAACATATTTCAAAAAGAATATCTACAATAACTATTATAGATTGAGAGAAATCATATGAACAATAGAGGTTACTTTGGAACAGAGTTTGTACTATCGAATGAAATGTTAGAAAATCTTAGAAAATGAAAACAAAACATTTAGAAGCCCATGTTATACAGAAAGTTTCCTAAGACACTGAAGTGAAAGAAACAAATAGGTTGGGACCACTCCTTTTGGAAAAGTGTTCTGTAAAACAGGTTGAAAGTCAACTAAGCTGATGTGACAGTCAAGGTAGAATATCTGGAGAGAATGTTTGGACCAAAATGGAATCCTTCCAAGTATTTTCAAGTCAAAGCAAAAATCATGGGTGTTCTATAGTGAGTTAGGAAGACTTTCCAAGTGGTCTCATGATCATACCTTGATTATTGAGTTCTAGAGAAATCTTTGAACTCAGATCGTTCACTATTTTGAAGATTTTTGATAAAACAAAGCTTATTTCTTGGAATCCAAATGTTTGGGGTTTTAAAGGGGTTTTGAAATAAGGGTTTTGAAAGCACATTTTCAGCACAAAAAAGGGATTAAAACCACTTAAAATATCATCATCTAACTCATATCAAGAACTCCAAATATTACTTGCACAAACATAGTTTTGTTTGAGAATATGACTTCAAGAATACATATGAATGTATTGAAGTTAGAATCATCATCCATTAAACATGTCTTTGAGGTCAAGAGCTATTATCCATAAGGATTCACTCTCCTCAAACAACATGTCATCTAGATAATGATACGCATGTAAGTAATCAAAGAAAATAAAAAAGAAATGAGGTAAGAAGAGATGAACATTAATGTAAACAAGCAAGAAATAGCAATCAATAGATGATAATCAATGTGATTTTGAACTTGTAGCTTGGTGTTTCACTCATAGATATTGAAATTTGGACATAGAAGTAGCTTCCTAACTTAAGATTGCTCAAAAATGGTGGTTGGGGAGGACTTGAATGTGAAATATAAGAGAGGTAAATAGAAGAAAACAATAGTGAAACTCACTTTCTTATAGAAAATCAGTGGGAGAATCCCCCTTTCTCTCTTCAAAACCTATCTCTACCTCTCGTTCTCTCTACAACCTTCTCAAGTTTTGCACTTGGCCCCCCCATAATGAAGAGCAAAGGGCGGTTTATATAGGCCAATTTGGGGTGGTTTTGGGATTTAGAAAGTGCTCCCATTGGTCCCAAACATCTGTGAACATAAAACTACATCATTTTGGTCTTTAATTATTCAATTTGGACCCCCAAAATAAATTACAAAAATGGGTTTTGCGGGGGTTGAGTGCCGCCGCAGAACTGCTCCTTAGTTGCCCAAAATTGTTTTTTAGGCCCCAGAGGTTCCGGTATTCTCAAAAAGGCTCTATTTCATCCGAAATTCACAAAAAATGCATACGAACTCCAAATTGAGCTTGTGATATACCATTGAAAAGGTAATGGAGTTTAATTTTCATAAAAAATAGTTTAGAGTCAAGTCACTTTGAAAATATTTGTGGTATTTGCGATAAAAGCTGATCAAATTTTTCACCTTCGAAAATCCATAATAAATTCGTTTTGAATTCAGAAATTATGTGCGATATACTGTTGGAAAGCTATTGACCTCTAGTATCCATGAAAAATATTTGAAAAATGACACGGCGCTCCAGTTCCAAAGTTAACATTTAAGTTAAATCGGTCAAACTTGGGATCTCCAAGAAATTCTGGGAACCTCTGGGAGCTCCCAAGAGCTGACGTTTTTGCCCGATTTTATTTTAAAACTCATTTTAATACTTTTCACATGATCTAGTATTGTCTCAGAACTTTTTGGAGAATTTGGATGATTTCGGTCAAATGCTGGTCAAACCTAGTCAAACTTGGGTCAAACCGGCTAACGGAGACTTTCTGGGAACTTTCGGGACTTTCAGGAGTCTCTGGGAGCTAACGATTTCATCTGATTTTGCTTCAAAACTTATTTTATCACTTTTTTTATGACATAGCATGTTTCCAGAACTCTTGGTCCAAATCAGGGAGTTTTTGGGCTTTCAAGGGCATTTTGGTCATTTTAAGTACTAACTTCCAGGAGTCCTTATTGAGTCTTTTTCAATCATTGTGAACCACCAAGCTATGGGTCTTCTAAATTTGATAGCCGATAAAATGGGGTGCCTACAGTTTACCCCTCTTTGGCGTGAACTTGCGAGGCAATGCATGTCGCAAGCGAGTGCCAAAGCTTTGAAGAGACAGGTCTTTTTGGAGGCTTTAGATTTAGGATAAAAGCGTTGCAAAAGATGCAAGGATGATGTTCGGGATAGTGCTGGTCATGCTCTTCGCGAGCTGCCTACGTATCCCAAGGGGAATCAGACCAAGACGTAGTTTGGGGCACAAATAAACAAACACATGCAAAACAAGATAGGCGGATGCCATGCTATGAAGATGATATGTAATGCATGGATGTGATATGAATTGTGTCCTGAGTCCTATCATGTCTAGTGTTCTGATCCTAGCATAAGCTGGTGCTGTGTGCCACTCTGAGTGAGCTTGTGTCGTGCTTGTGTTGTGTTCTAAAGTGCTTGTGGTCCTATTACATGTGTTCTATGTATTCGCCACTTTTAGTGGGCTTGGTGATCTATGCTTTGCTACAACTAATAGACTTATGAGGGATCTCGACCCAGAGGTCTTATCCAAGGAAGAGCGTGGTGCTCAAAGTGATACTATGGTGCTCAAAAGAACGCTTGAGGTGTGCTTGCCACTCCTAGTGGGTTTTGTGATTTGTTTGTGCCGCGGCCAATGGGCTATGTGTCATGTTATGCCCAATTTGTTGTATTGAGTGAAGTGACCCTCTAGACTTGACTTGTGCTCCCCTTAATCGTGATACTATAGACTTAGTGACTCTCAAATTCTCAACAGTGCTTCTAAAAAATGATGATCCTCAATTCTCAACGACGCTTATGTTGTACCTCAAATCTTTGATGGTGCTTCTCAGTGCTTCTTGATTTTCAACGATGTTCTTCAAATCTTAACGATGCTCCTCAAACGATGCTCCTCGAATTTTCAATGATGCTTTTCAACTCTTCTGATGCTCCTCAACACATCTGATGCTCCTCCACTCTTCAACGACGCTCCTCACCATATTTGATGCTCTTCCATTCTTCAATAATGCTCCTCAACACATTTGACGCTTCTCTTCAACAATAATCCTCAACACTTCCAATGTTCCTTGATGTTACTCCACTTTTCAACGATGCTTCTCAACTCTTCTGATGTTCCTCTATACTTCGACAATGCTTCTCAACTCTTCTGATGTTATTCGATGCTCCTCAAATCTCTGGGCCCTAAAATATCCTCACAAAACATGTCATCAGCAAATCTGGACTTTGAGCCCAAAAATAGCTCAACAACACATCTTATCAATACATCTGGACTCTGAGCCCTAATAACACATCTCATTGACATACCTCATCAACACATCTGGACTCTAATTAGATCAGCAATAATTTTTTTGGTATTGGTGATATTTCCTCTGATCAGCTGTCTTGAGAAACAACTATCGGTTTGTAGTTTGCAACTACTTACGAGTTTATGCCACTCGTACTTGGGACACTTCTCATGTTGCGAGCTTGACTGGTGCAGTAATGATGTTTGGTACTTCTGCTTATATCCAAAGTTTTTATAATTGGGGATCACCTTTAACCCATATATTTGAGACCGTTAGGACGAAAGGACTTGATAGGAATGATGATGACAAGGAAAGTTGGGTTAGTTTGTATGAAACCTCGTGTGTGGACATAGTTTTGATCAGATTACTACTGACTCAAACAAAGAAGGATTGACTTGGACATGAAATTCTTAAATTGTCACGATCCAATGTGCCTTCGTCATGAATGATGTACTACTCATCTTTGGTGTTCACTCCTCATCTTAATATGACATCACTTTGCTGATAAATCTGGTTTTTGAAAATTCCTCCCTATTGATCTAATCAATTCTCTTCTTCTCCCAGGAAGTGTTTTGAATTAGTTCCTTAGCTTTTAGAATAAAATATGCGCTATTTCAAAATAACATGGTGACTTGAAAACTCGCCCTTGGTGTGAAGGGATCGTGTTAGGCAAACGGAGTTTTTACCCCTAGTTTAAGGTGTAGGAAGTGGAATTCATAGGCAAACGAGGTGGGTGACTGAAGTTTGCCCCTAGTTTGGATGATGGTTTATTGGAGGTTCATGGCAAACGACCGAGGTTTGCCCCTTGTATGAAGGGTAGATAGTAAAATTCAGGCGAACGAGGCGGGTAGCTGAAGTTTGCCCCTAGTGTGGAAGGTGATTTCTGGCTTGGGGCAAGGACCGTGCCTTTAACCTCTCAAATGCTTATAACTTTTGCCTAGGCACTGGTGAAGTGACCTAGCGAGCTATTTTCTCTCTTTTGTTATTGCTTACTCTGGATTTAGCTCTAATTTTGCCTAGGCGTCCTTTAAGATTTTTGACCTAGTGAGCCATCCTTCATTTCTTTTTGAAAGGCTGCCTACGTACTCCTGAGCGGGGATCAGGTCCAACGTAGTTTGGGCCAAGGCTTTGAAAGAAGAGGAGTTAATATTGGTGTTGATTGAACCAATACCGTTGCCTACGTATCCCCGAGTGGGAATCAGGTTGAGCGTAGTTCAAGGCAAGGCTCGAAAGAAAGGGTTTGAGGTATGAGGGTTTTTCAAACCAATCGTCAAAGAAGTTCAAACTTAGGTCAGTTGCGGTAGCCTTGAAGAGGAGGATTCAGTTTCTATCTCCCCAAATTAGTCTCAAGTATGTCTTTTTTAGATTTGAGCAAAAGCATCTTAAAATTCTTAAAGTAAGACTATTCAATTCTCAGCTCTTCTTTGGAGTCAGCGCAAAATCGACTTTGGTCTTTTTTGGATTCTCTTTTTTTTTGTTTGATGCAAAAATTTATTAGCAGAGTAATATCCATGGTAATTTGAAAAGTGACATTTTCAGTTCAGCGATTTATGCACTTATGACTATACACATCAGATTAGGCAAAATGAGACTTCATTCCATTAGAAGAGAAGGAATACATTAATTGATACAGACTCACAATAACTCGATGACAGACAGACTTGACCATAAGACTAAACTTTAAACATACTCAAAACATAGAACAGACTCGACCCGATCTCAAACTTAGTGTCACAGTGACTCGTTTATTCTTCTTTTTTTATTGGCAGAAGTTCCAAACACTATCAACTCATCGCCTAGCTTCAACAATCACTGGCCTCAGCGAAGGGGGTCATTTGAAAGGACCGACCAAGGGCTTAGGTGACATGGGGTTGAATAGGTGGTGGCTCAATGATTCTTCGGTTAATGAGGTCTTGGATATCATGGCGGAGACGTATGCACCGGTCAGTGTCATGGCCTGGGCCTTGGTGGTAGGCACATCGTTTGGACATGTCACAGTTAGGTGGTGGGGGATCGGCACGAGGCTGAAGGAGTTGGAGGTGTCCCTTTTTTAGCAGGCGGCCTAAGGCTACGGAGGGGGAGATATCTAGCTTGGAAAATTCACGGGGTGCCCTATTTTGGTAAGGGTGGCTAGGTGAGCTGGTTTGGTTTGTGAGCTGGTATGGTTGGGAAGAATAGGCCATGGGTTGGTCACTAAGGGTGTTGCGATGGGTTTCGGGAATAGTCGGGCCTCTTGAACTGGCTTTGTGATTCTTCATTCTTGATCTTCCCTTCTCTGATTGCATTCTCAATTCTAGTCCCAATCTCAAACAGTTCTTCAAATGTTAAAATGGACTGGTAGAATAGTTTCTCTTGGTAAAGCGGCTGTAGATTCTTGATCAACATTTGGACTTGTTCCTTTTTGACTGGTCGATGGGTCATTTGGGCCACTTTGTTCCTCCATCTGCTCAAGAATGCAGCGAAGGACTCATTGAAGTTCTGCCAGGTAGTCTCCAGATCCTGGATGGTGACATCGAGCTCTTGGTTGTAGGAGTAATGATCAACAAAGACCTAGACTATATCTTCCCAAGTCCGTGTCTTAGAAACCTCCAAGGTCAAAAACCAGGATAGAGTAGCCTTGGCGAGGGTTTGAGGGAACAACATTGCGATGTGCACACGGGTGCAGCCCATTGATTGGAAAACACTCATGTAGAACTTTACGTGGCTCTTCGGGTTCCCAGTTCCATCAAAACGATCAATTTTAGGCATCTTGAAGTTCTCTTGCAGTTTCAGCTTAACAGGCTCAAAAAGGCCTTCCAGATCTAGCATGTAGTCATCGATCCCTTTGTTTTTCCTTAGTATGCTTTCTAGCTTGTCAACCTTGTCCATTTTTTCTTGGAATTTCTTCTCATACGCAGGCGGCGGGACCCCTTGAAACCATTCTCTTCTTCACCGTTCTCATGTACAGTGATGGGAGGTGGTATAAACCCCGGCAGAGATGGTGGCATGAACCCTGGCGGTGGTGGTGCGAACCCATGTGGGTACTGTGGATGTTGCTATTTCAGGTCTTCCATGAATTTCAAGACTTGGGCTAGGCTGTCGGGCTGCTGATTTATGGTTACTCCCAACTTAGTGACCTTGTTTTCTAACTCTTCATGATTCATGCTGAAATAACTTGGCGGGCTGATCCTGACCAAAAGTTTGTCTGAATTTCTGACCCAAGACGAGGATCCTAGCTGCTGACTTTGGGAATCTATAATGACATATAAATTTGAGAGAATTGTATCAGATTTTGATAGTGACGACTTTAGATAGACAATGACAGTGATATTATCAAGTGTGGACTGACTTGTGTACAAACTGACTGAGATAGTGCGTGCAGACTGATAGGAATGGTGCATGCAAATGAGACAAGCATACAGATGCAGGCCCTAATATATATGATGCTCCTACTTCTAACAGATAACAGTTAAGCAAGTAAGGTCCTAGCCATACAGAGTGTGCTAACTTTACTTTCCAGTATGATCACTATGGGAGAAAGAAGAATTTCTAAGATATTTGGGAGATTCTGGGGATTTTCTAAAATTTCTGAGAATTTGGACAGAGTTTTTGGGGGAAAAAGTTATATCTGGGTAATCTGGGGGATTTGGACAGAGTTTTTGGGAGAAATTCAGGGGATTTGTACAGAGTTTCTGGGAGAAATTGGTTATGTCTGGGGAGAAATTGGTGCATATGGGAAAGCTGGTTATGTCTAGGTATTCTGGGATATCTGGACAGAGTTGCTGGGAGAAACTTGTCAATTTGGGAAATTTAGACAAAGTTTGTGGGAGAATCTGGGATATTCGGATGAGTTGGGCAAAGTTTTTAGGAGAAATATGTGTATATGACAAGAGCATGTGGTGATGGTGATCATATTATCTAGCAAGTTTTCATACTCCTATGTCTTAGGACCAACAAACAAGGTTTGCGACATCTTTGTGATCATAGAGCAGACATCCTTATCATGGTGCCAAGGCAGGTCAACTCAATGTAATCACATGTGAGTGATTGCCTTGGGGGATCATAAAAAAGGATGTTTTGTTATATGCCACATAACCGTCTACACCGCGCAGGTAATCCCGTCAGGGCATACGGCAGTTATATCACATTGTCCTATCTTGAAAAGATAAATGAATAGTTCTATGAAAGGTTCTACAGGAATCTATGTACAAAGGATGGGTTTAGTCAAAGAGGGTCCATTGACGAGAGTTTCAATATACCGTCAGAGAGACAGTATGGAAGTTGTTACTCTTTTTGATATACCTTGGAAGGTACAGTATCAACGGTGACTTATGCCCTGGCACAGCAAGACCTGAACAATGTCAGCGCCGTGTTTCAGACACAGTTGGAGGGTGAAATGCAGGATTGCAATGCGGTGAACTAGACACAGTAAAAAGATGATTTTAAGGATGCTTCTTATGAGTCAACCCCCGTTTCTGTCTCCAGGGAATTGATTTTCCTTCTTTTGAAATTGATTTGAAAAAGGTCTGTTGAAAACAAATACAGAGTCGCCACTTGGTCTTTAAGGAACCAAGAAACCTAATTTGACTCACCCATATGGATAAAGGGCAGTAACCCTTCATAACCAAAGAACTTTGTCATGACTAAAACACCCTCAACTTGCCCCATCTTTCGACGGGCCTCAATTAGCATCCAAATAATCATCTTTTTACTATGTTTGATTCGACAATTAATACTATGATAATATATTACATCACATAAGAATCTTGAAATGGAAGATCAAAAGTTACGATATCATTCATAAGATCTAAGCCAAGTATCACACAATACGAAAGTGAAGATCACACAAACCAACCTAGGAAAAATCGTCTAATCACATATCAAGTAATCAAGTTTTCCTAGTCTAGAGGGGGACATGAATTATTCTTGGAACAAATAAACAAAGAAAATGAAATATGCTTAGATAGCTAGAATGATGTGTGTTAATCTTTGAGAAAAGAAGACCGCTCAATCCCCGGGATGGATGAGAACGGAAGATTGGATCGGGGGGAGCATGAATGTTTGATCGATTTCATTCCTAAAAATCTACTTAGATTAAGAGCCACAAAAGCCCCAAATCTTGCATGGATGCAATGCATGATCCTAGAATGTGCAAAGGTTGTAGTGTGTTTGTGTACATAGACTTTCTAAAGTGGCTTAGAAGTCTAAAATATGCATGAATTCTTGAAGAAAGTCATCATAGTGTATGTACCAATGTAGTATGGACTACTTTCTAAGACATTAGATAATTTGGATTGTATATAAGCATCAAATCAAAGGATTAAAGTAAAAGTATGCTTGCTGTGAATAGTGGACAGAACAGTGAGTTCGTCTTGTGAAAATGGAAAAGTGAGGTTAAAAATGTTTTAATGCATGATTTTTTATGGAGATAATCCTTATTGTGTCTAGAACACATGTTAAAAAGCCAATCTACAATAACTATTATAGATTGAGAGAAATCATATGAACAATAGAGGTTACTTAGAAACAGAGTTCGTACTATCGACTAAAATGTTAGAAAATATTAGAAAATGAAAAAAAAAACATTTGGAAGCCCATGTTATACATAAAGCTACCTAAGACAAGTTCAAGAGAAAAATAGGTTGGGACCACTCCTTTTGGAAAAGTTTTCTGTAAAACAAGTTGCAAGTCAACCAAGCTGCTGTGACAGTAAAGGCAGAATATCTGGAGAGAATGTTTGGACCAAAATGGAATCCTTCCAAGTATTTCCAAGTCAAACCAAAAATCATGGGTGTTCTCTAATGAGTTAGGAAGGCTTTACAAGTGGTCTGATGATCATACCTTGATTATTGAGTTCTAGAGAAATCTTTGAACTCAGATCATTCACTGTTTTGAAGATTTTTGGTAAAACAAAGCTTATTTCTTGGAATTCAAATGTTGGGGGTTTTAAAGGGTTTTTGAAATAAGGGTTTTGAAAGCACATTTCCAGCACAAAAATGGGATTAAAACCACTTGGAACATCATCATCAAACTCATATCAAGAACTCCCAATATTACTTGCACAAACATAGTTTTGTTTGAGAATATGACTTCAAGAATATATATGAATGTATTGAAGTTAGAATCAGCATCCATTAAACATGTCTTTGAGGTCAAGAGCTATTATGCATAAGGATTCACTCTCCTCAAACAACATGTCATCTAGATGATGATAAGCATGTAGGTAATCAAAGAAAAATAAAAAAGAAATGAGGTAAGAAGAGATGAACATTAATGTAAACAAGCAAGTAATAGCAATCAATAGATGATAATCAACGTGATTTTGGACTTGTAGCTTGGTGTTTCACTCATAGATATTGATATTTGGACATGGAAGTAGCTTCCTAACTCAAGATTGCTCAAAAACGGTGGTTGGAGAGGACTTGAATATGAAATATAAGAGAGGTAAATGGAAGAAAACAAGATTGAAACTCACTTTCTTATAGAAAATCAGTGGGAGAAGCTCCCTTTCTCTCTTCTAAACCTATCTCTATCTCTCTTTCTCTCTAGAACTTTCTCAAGTTTTGCACTTGGCCCCCCCAAAATAAAGAGCAAAGGGGGGTTTATATAGGCCACTTTGCGGTGGTTTTGGGATTTAGAAAGTGCTCCCATTGGTCCCAAACATCTGTGAACATAAAACTACATCGTTTTGGTCTTTAATTATTCAATTTGGACCCCCAAAATAAATTACAAAAATGGGTTCTGCGGGGGTTGAAAGCTTTCGTAGCACTGGCCATGTGCTGCCACGACAATGGCCTAGTGCCGCCATGGCACTGCTCCTCAGATGCCCAGAAATTTGTATTTAGACCCCCAGAGGTTCCGGTATTCGCGAAAAGGCCCTATTTCGTCTAAAATTTATAGAAAATGCATATGAACTCCAAATTGAGCTTGTGATATACCGTTGGAAAGGTAATAGAGTCTTCTTTTCATAACAAATAGTCTAGAGTTAGATCGTTTTGAAAAGGTTTGCTGTATTTGCGATAATAGCCCATTTGATTGTCTTGTTTACCTTCAAAAATCCATAATAAATTCGTTTTGAATTCAGATATTATGTGCGATATACCGTTGGAAAGCTATTGACCTCTAGTATCCATGAAAAATGTTTGAAAAATGACACGGCGCACCGGTTCCAAAGTCAACTTTTAGGTCAAATCGGTCAAACCTGGGATCTCCAAGAAGTTCTGGGAACCTTTGGGAGCTCCCAGGAGCTGACGTTTTCGTCTGATTTTCTTTTAAATTTATTTTAATAGTTTTCACATGATCTAGTATGATCTTAGAACTTTTTGGAAAATTTGGATGATTTCGGTCAAACGCTGGTCAAACCTGGTCAAACTTGGGTTAAACCGGTCAACGGGGACTTTTCGAAAACTTCTGGGACTTTTGGGAGGCTCTGGGAGCTGACGACTTCATCTGATTTTGCTTCAAAGCTCATTTTATCACTTTTCTTACGATGTAGCATGTTTCCAGAACTCTTGGTCCAAATCAGGGAGTTTTTGGGCTTTCAAGGGCATTTTGGTCATTCTGAGCACTAACTTCCAGGAGTCCTTTTTGAGTCTTTTTTTATTATTGTGAACGACCAAGCTATGGGTCTCCTAAATCTGATAGCCGACAAAATGGGGTGTCTACACTTACTATGATACTTAAGGATTAATAATCATCTCATGAAAGAAACATACATAATAAAATGTAAAGCTGATATCCATATCTTAAAATGTTAATGTCTCATATATAAAGTAATGGTTTGAGGGCACACTACCAACACAAATAAGCATGAGGGTGCATTTCAGGAGGTAAAGAAAAGATTGTCTTCTGCACCAGTACTCGCGATACCTAATAGTAAAGAAAGGTATGTGATCTATAGTGATGCATCACACCAAGGACTTGGTTGTGTGCTTATGCAGGACGGGAATTCCATTACATATGGGTCAAGACAGTTGAAGGTACATGAGAAGAACTACCCTATGCATGATCTGGAATTGGGAGCAATAGTGTTTGCATTAAAGATTTGGAGACTCTACCTCTATAGAGAAAAGTTTGATCTATTTTCCAATCATAAGATCTTGAAGTATTTCTTAGAAGGAGTTGAACGTACAATAATGAAGATGGATGGAGTTACTCAAGAATTATGATTTTTCATTACAGTACCATTCGGGTAAAGCGAATGTCGTAGTAGATGCTTTGAGTCGTAGACCTTGACTAGTGATTGCTGCGTTACTAATCTGAGAATGGAAAGAATTGGAAGTGTTAGTTGAGTTCGACCTACAGCTAATGAAATTAGTAGGACAACATTTTGGACGTCTTATGATACAACCAACTTTGATCATCCGTATCATAGAGGCTCAACAGACAATGGAAGATTTTAAGTTATGGTTCGCCAAGATGTTAGCAAAAGAACTAGAGGTCTGTAGTATTGGTACAGATAGAGCCTTTCGATATAATGGTAGACTCTGTGTACCTGACACAGATAATCTTCGGAAAGAAATATTGGATGCAGCCCATAGGTCACTAATGGTTATTCATTCGAGAGGTATGAAGATGTATAAGGACTTGAAAAGAAATTTCTACTGGGAAGGAATGAAGCGAAAAGTAGCTGAGTATGTAGCTCAATGTCTTGTAAACAAGTAAAGGCAGAACATCATAAACCACCTGGACTTCTACAACCGTTACCGATTCCCCAATAGAAATGGGAATTTAACCATGGATTTCGTGGTAGGTTTGTCGAAGTCACAACAGAACCACGGCGCTATTTGGGTAATTGTGGATCGACTTACGAAGACGGCACATTTTATCGCCTACAGTGTGACGTATCCAGTGGAACGATTGAGCCGGATGTATCTATAACACGTTGTACGATTATACGGTGTAACTATGTTAATTGTGTCAGATCGAGATTCGCATTTTACCGCAGAGTTTTGGAAGAGTCTTGAGACAGCAATGGGAACGACACTGAACTTGAGTTCATCTTTTCATCTGCAGACTGACGGGCAAACAGAACGAGTCAATCAAGTGATGGAGGACATGCTACATGCTTGAGTTATAGATTTTGAGAGTTCATGGGAGACGCACCTGTCATTTATCGAGTTCGCCTACAACAACAGTTACCATATGAGCATAAGGATAGCACCGTTTGAAGCTTTGTATAGAAGACCTTGCCGATCACCACTATGTTGGGACAAAATCAGAGATACTCAACTTCTTGGGCCAGAGATAGTACGAGAAACAAGCAAGAAGATTTAGATTGTACGTGAGAAGATGAAGACAGCTCAAACCCGACACAAGAGTTATGCTGACACGTGGCGGAAAGACTTAGCATTCGCCATTTGAGACCACATGCTACTCAAGGTTTCACCTGTTCAAGGCATCGTCAGATTTGGACAGAAGAGAGGCAAGTTATCATCGCGATTTATTGGACCGTTCGAGATTCTAGAATGTGATGGAAATGTTGCATATCGACTCGCATTGTCGCCGAAGATGTCAGGACTGCACAACATTTTCCACATCAGTATGCTATGGAAGTGTGCTAATAACCCAGCGCAAGAGATCAACTTTGAGGATATTGAAGTCAACGACAATATTACATTCAATGAAGGACCAGTTGGCATCCTGGATAATGGAATCAAGAAGCTCAGGAACAAGGAGATCCCATTGGTAAAGATTCAGTGGAAGCATTATGATGAAGGAAAAGCTTCATGGGAGCTAGAGTCGGAGATGAGAGAGAAGGTTTTGTTTCTGTTTTAGACCTTGTTTGTTTTCGATTTCGAGGACGAAATCCTTAATGAGTGGTGGAAGATGTAATACCCTGCATTTTTGGATTGTATATTAATACATACATTTTTGGATTGTATATTAATACATAAGATTCTGTATACTTCCCTTAACCATGCTTGAAGTTTCACTTTCAATCGATCGAAGTTCTGTCAAGCGATCGAGCATTCTTAAGTTCAAGTATTTACGATCGAAACCCTGCCGACATGAATTTATTACGTGTTCCCCACATCAATCGATCAAACCCCTTTTTAATTGATCAAAACTGGCCGATATGCTCTCAAGTGATCGAAGTAGCTTCGATCAATCGAACGTGTTCGGGTATTTCATCTCAGTTTGTGCGCTGGATTGTCACCTTGCACCCCTTTCCCCTATATATTGAACCATATTGTGCGTGTGAGGTTTGTTTGCTAAAACCAAGAGCTTAGTGAGAGGGAGAGAGTGTTTGTATACATATATATACACACATCTATATACACATCTTTATATATACATATATATATATACTCTGAGAGAGAGAAAGAGAGAGAAGCAGAGAATAAAGAGAGAGAGAGAGAGAGAGAGAGAGAGAGAGAGAGAGAGAGAGAGAGAGAGGAGTGATTCATGTTCAATATTGCATTCTTAACTCATGATTTCACCCGAATTGAGCATGAATCAGTACCTAAACCCTGAGATTTAATGGATAAATTGTACCTTTGATAACCCTTGCGTTACTCTCTTTTTGCTAATAATGATCTCGTTCTTGTAGGATTTGCAAACTTGGATGAAGTGGAATCCAACCCTTGGTCAATCATGACATAACAAAGGGCAAGAAATACCTTTCAGAAGCTGAGCGGATTGATCTGGCTTAGAGAGGGGATCGATCCGCGTGTTTTAGAGGAATTTATTATCAAACTCAAGTTGAGCAGATTGATCCGGACTTTAGAGGGGATCGATCCGCGGGTTTTGAAGGACATTCTGCGAGAAAAAACCTGAAATGGATCGATCTGCCCTTTTAGAGGGGATCGATCCACGGCTGCTCGAAGGAACATCAAGGACTTTGATGAAGCACAGATCGATCCAGAATTTAGAGGGGATCGATCCGCCTTAGCTGATTTCTCCCCCGTTTTATTACAAGTTTGCCATTATGTGTATATAGTATAATAGTTAGAGATGGATTTTATTTAGGGTTAGCATTTATTTTTGATATAGTTTTGAGGTGTAAACTCTCTTTCCCTCTAATCTCCTCATCTCCCTCAATTACTCCTCCATCTACCCACATTGACCACCATTATAGTGTTATAGAGAGAAGAGCGTTATTATTTTGAATACATTGAAGCATTTATTGAAGAGATTTCTTGGAATTTCTTGCATTTATGATGAGTTTACCTAGGTGGTATTATTTCTTTTTCTCTTTCTTTAATGTGTATGCTTTTACTTCCATGAGTAGCTAAATCATGTAGGTTGGGGATCATAACCCACCATTAGACCCATGTATGTGTAATGTAGAACTCTCACACTTTGTAGCATATATAGAGTTCATGAGTGCAAGGTTTGATGACTTGAGACTCCACTTTCAATGTCACGCATTAAGAGTTGTTAAATCTCTAGACTTTAAACCTATACTCATATATTGCATTGGAACATCTATCTAGCATGTTGTTTGACTACCACATGTTTGATAGTTTGTCACAACGGGATTCTCTACTCTAGAATGTGCTACAAGTATGAAATCCATGTATTGGTTGGTCCAAGGTGGGGGAATGCTCCCCAACCTCAATTTCTCCATTTAAAAAACCCCTAATTTTTAATTAAACTTAGCGTTGTTCAAAGTTTACTTTCCATTTTCTTAATAGTAATTGTAGTATAATTTAGTATAAATTGAATCAAACCCAAAGTCAAAAAGACTCAATTTTATTTCGTAGTTTGTTAATTACTCTGCGGATTATAATTGGTTATTAAAAGCCCACCAAGCATTGTAGCATTCCAATCCCTGTGGACTCATAACCCTATTTCCATTGTACTATGTTTTTAATAGGGTAACAAAAGAACTTGATTTTGACAACATCAAGGAGCCATTAAAGCTTTTCCAAACATGCCCTTACAACGTTTGGTGAGTTCTAAACTCACTTAATATCTTTAATATGATGTTTTATGAGTTTTTGACATAAATAAATAGACCCAAACACGCCCTAACACCTCTAGACATTCACTATATAGAACCTGTGGAGAAGATGACTCTCGAGCGATTCAACTGAGTTCAATCAATTGAAAGTTCAATCGATCGAAAAGACTTCGATCGCTTGAACATTATTTTTCTCAATCAATTGAAATGGTTTCAATCGATCGAACTTTGCAGAATAGGGATTGTTAATTTGTTTATTCTATTAAAGGTTGGATGATTCGATTGTCGATTCGAACTTTCATTATGCGATTATGGGTTGATTAGGGATAATGTGACAACAAAGATAAGTATGATTAAGAATAATAGATTAACGTGATGACATTAGATTCTATGCGGTCCATGTAAGAGTTTGATAGCTGTTCTTTTAATCAGAGTAGTCAGACCACAATGGGGCTGTCATGTAATCGTTAGAGGTATAACAATAGGTAGGTTTGCTAAGTTCTGGGATGATTATGGGAGGAGCTGTTTCCCAAACGCAGTAGACAAACGAAGGTGTCTATGACTTGTGGTGGCTAGGTAAACAAGTATTCTCAAACGCGGTAGAAGACCTCTATGACTTGCGGTGTTATGCGGTAGAAGTTATCTATGACTTGTGGTGGCTGAGGATATGTAGCAGATGATAAGTCATGGCAATAGAATTGATGTGTTGATGCTTGAAGCATTAAATCCCTGATATGCGATGGATTGTGCATATGTTCTTAAAAGCGGGGGATGGACTACATATTATCTATAACTTGCTGTGTACGCGGTAGATGACTTCTATGACTTGCGGTGTTATGCAGTATAAGGTATCTATGACTTGCGGTGACACGATAGATAGAGCATTTGTGTATCCAGGAGTTTTACAATCAAGTCAGTTCCAAGGTTCAATATGTGCTGAGTTTGTTATTAACAAGATGATAAGGATTGAGTAACGACACTGGGATAATAAAGAGAAAGATACTATTGTAATACTATATCTTAGACACTTCAACAACTTGTATTCTGTTATATCATTGGTACCCTTTGAGTTTCTATTCACTCATCTCTCAGCTGACGACCGTTACTGCCTGGACATTCCCCGTCCAAACTACCATGTTCTTAATAATGCAGGTGATGTAGTTTACGACGATGGTAATTACCCAAAAGGGGATTATGATGAGGGTTACCCCACTGATGAAGGTTATGCCAAGGAAGATTACTATGCTGACAACTACCCTTAAGCCAGCTAGAGATGAAGAGTTATATCTAGTTTATATTTCTATAGTTTCTGTTGAAATTTTGGTAACGGGTACTTGGGCATATGTTGTCTCCAAACCTGTTAGGTTTCTGAGTACCACTCTGATGTTTGTAATAGATACAACTGTTATTATATTCAGTTTGATTATGTTGCTGTTCTTATTCAATAGATGACTGGTACTGTGTGGTGTGGATAATTAGTGACTTTCACCTGTCATTCCCTACAGACCCGAAAAAGAAAACTTATTTTTCTCTATTTTTACTACTTTGGGGCGTGACATGACATTTATGTCTAGGTTTTTCAGGTTATGATCAAGATGGACAATACGATTATGCTAATTGAGAGCAACTACCTGTGAAGAGAAATTGGGTACTACTGCTTTGTTTACTTAATTGAATCTTGTAATAAGGATTGATGTAACAGACATTTACATATTTTTGCAAGGCGGATTGTGCCTTAAGATTCCTACGTGATGAAATAATTATTATGTCTGAAAAAATTTATAAGTCTTGATTGTTCTTACTCTGATATAAATTATTGTACTGTTTGACGTTTGGAACGGAATCGATCCTTAAAACTGTTGCGACCTACGGGTCCATAAAGGAAATTTAATGCATTCCCTATTTATGCAACGTCGGGGTGTGACAATTTCCACTTCTTTTCCCTTATCTCAGAAAAGAAAAGCAAGTAAGAAAGAAATAAAGAAACAAAGAAAGAGTGGATCAGGCCAACTCAAATATTATTAGTAGGGCTAAATACACTTACACCCCCTGTGGTTTGATCAATTTGCACTTACCCCCTGTGCTTTAAATTTTGGCACTAATAGCCCCCACTGGTTCGGATTAAAGTGCATCCGTGACTTTTTCCATCCAAATTAATGGTTTTACACTTGGGATCCCTAATTTGAAGGTTAAAATGACTCTTTTGCCCTTGTAAGTCATATTAAAAGTAAAAAAAGTCATAAATAATTTTCTACGGGTCAAGTACATGACCTATATCAAGAAAATCCTAAGAAAACGTCAAAGATTCTTTCTTATCCAATTCAAAATTATATGTTTCTCCCTAAATAAATTGAAGTAAACGAATTTTGTTCTTAACACTGTTATGAAGATTTGGGGGTAATTTGGTCATTTTAACTTGCTTTGTTAGCAAATTTTAACGGTTGCTTTAGTTCGAACCATAGAGGGCATTAGTGCCAAAATGTAAAGCACAGGGGATAAGTGCAAATCGGTCAAACCACAGGGGGTGTAAGTGTATTTAATCCTTATTAGTATTATTTTCCTTGGCTTACTTCAGTTTCATTTTAGAATTTTCAAGACTTACAAATTTAGTGCCCAGAATTGCAATGAAGAGAAATGTTTTGAATACAAAACACATCAAGATATGTGTGAAACATATGAATAGGATGACTATTGTCAATTGATCTCCAATGAATAGTTTGTAGGGTAAGTTATCTTTTAAGAGTAATATTTGGGGCACTAACAACTTCCACTAACACTTACTAACACACTCTATCTCTCTCCTAGTGGCACTGTGGGCTCCGCAGTGGACCCCGCAGTACCGCTAGGAGAGAGATAGAGTGTGTTAGTAAGTGTTAGTGGAAGTTGTTAGTGCCCCTAGCATTGCCCATCTTTTAATCTCTATTTGTCTCTGTGGTACTTTGTCCCCTTGTAGTTTGGAATATAATACATAACTCCCTTGTAATTTGTCTCTGTGATATTTTACCCCTGTAGTTTGGAATGTAACACATAATCTCCTATGGTTTGCCTTTGTGACACTTGATCACCCTGTAGCCAAAGCAAATTGCTTAAATGACCAAAATGACCTCTTTTGTACATCACTCTAATATACCTGTTACCCATATAGATGATTGAAAAAACCAGAACAGTGAGATTAATGGAAAAACCAGACAGTTCTAAAGAGAGAAAATAAGAGTCCCAACTATGTATAATGTACTACTTTATTGGAAAAGTAGCCAAAAATCTATTCAAAGTTCAAAATGAAAAGGAAAAATCATTGTATTATTTGAAATATTGTTTTCATAATTACAAATTCAATAGTTTAAAATTTTAGTACAATCACTGCGCTGGTTTTTTCAATTGACCTTACTGTTGGATTTTTCAATCATCTGTGTGTGTAACATGTATATTAGAATAATGCAAAAGAAGAAGAGGTCATTTTGGTTATTTAAGCAATTTGTTTTGACTACAGGGGCATAAAGTGCTACAGAGGCAAACCATATGGGGGTTATGTGATCCATTCCAAACTACAGGAGGTAAAGTGCCACAGGAAGATAATGTGTTACATTCTAAACTATAAGGGGGTAAAGGGTCACAGAGACAAATCATAGGGGCTAAAATATAATTTACCATATTTTGTATTACTATACTATAGCAAGCAAGGAGGCATATGAATTAACCTTATGGGACCAGTGGCAGTGGCGTGAAAAGTAAAACTAATAATCCCATTTATTCATACCAATAATGATTTTCTATTATTCTTGTTTCCTTATTGGTCTAGTCTCATTATAACACATTTGGGGCTGCAATTTTGTTGTCTGACAATGGACAATGAAAACTCAAGTGATATTAAGTCCCCTTGCATGTTGTTTAATCTAATCCAATGTGGATAAAGTCTAGCCATTCCTTGACCTCATCTAGTCCTTTAATTTTTCGCAATTATCAGAATAAGATTTTATGACAAAAAAATAAATTTTATTAGATGTTAGGGCACATCCTAACACACTCAAAAAGTATCTATACTTTGAGATGGACCAAACAACCTCTTGATATGGATAACCTCATGATATTGATACTTTTTGAGTGTGTTAGGGTATTATTTGGTCCATCTCTGGGTATGGATACTTTTTAAGTGTGTTAGGGTATACCCCTATTATTGTTATTATCAGACTGGGCATGACTTATGTGCTAGAAAGGATTACTCACCAAACACTTCAATTTACACCGCCAATTCAATAGTAAATCACATAACCGTTTCTTTGCATTTTCAAACAAGCCCTTAGTTTTGAGATAGACATGGACTTTCTAATATTAGATGTATGCACCTGTGATCACAACTTTGTCAATGCTCTTCTTCCACATAAATAAACATGCTGAGGAATCAGATTTCAGAATAGCAGAAAAACATACACAGCAAATATAACCAAGATTTATAAGTGAACTAGTTTTATAAATTTAAGCATTCGGGGAATGGTCATTTCAAGCACAAGAGTTGAAACCCAGTCCAATACTTCTATTAGGGACAGTTGGAAAGCATAAAACAAGATCTGGTTCAATCTAAGTCCAATGTTTATCTGGTTCATATGAGAACCTAGTTTGGTGGATGTCTATTTCTTACATAAGAGTCCGTGCCTAGTCTAATAAATTTCTTAAAATATGTTCTCTGTCAAACCAACCCCTACACTTGGTTTTCACAAGAAATAGATTAAAAAAAAAGTGAACTTAGAGTGAACTAGATTTTATTTTAGATATTCCTAAACAAGCTCCTATTGGTTCTCATAAAAAAATCACGTAGAAAGTGAATTTTAAACTAGCTAGGAGAATTATCTTGCGTAACCATCACACCCTTGTGACTTCTACGTGATTTAAGTATTTTGTGGATCTTGTGTGAGTCCTACAATATTTAAGAGATCGCAGTAAATGTCCCACAGCGTGACAATCACACGAAATGATTTCTCCTAAATTAGATCATATTTAAGAATTCCCAACAGGAAGGGGCCAGGGGAATTATCAATAGGCTGGGGTCGGCTACAGTATACAGCCTACAGCCCACCCCAAATTCTGGGAAATTTTTTTAATACATGTGCTATTTAAGCCTAATTGTAGTCCAATCCACCAGAAAATTTGACTTTGTATTGATCCTTCCTACATATTTTAGCCCAGTCCAAATTATTGGAGAGCATTTTTGCTCACCCAATTTTGTTCACCCATGCCTCCACTGGGAGACATGTATCATATTCCAGTAATTGTGTTGATAATGCATGAGCAAAATGAGAATAGAATGGGACACATATCACCCAATGAAGGCCCGGGTGCAAGTCTGTCAATGGACCAGATCTTGGCTCGGATCATATTTGGATTCAGCACTTTTTGATGGATTTGAGCATTTTTTTTTAGTTCCAGATCCATATCCATATCCAATCCTAATCCCCTAGTTAAAAAATCATAGCTCCGCCCTGCAACTCAGGCCCTAAGTCTTTCCCTGTTCTTTGCTCTTCTCCTTCTCCTAAATTTCATGGAAAATTTATGGGCTTTTGCTGACTATATATTACAAAACCTTATCTGGTTAAGTTCTATATCTGAGGTCTATAAATTTATATTATTGGGTGAAATTGCGAGAAGCTTTCATTAATTGTTCCAAAAAAGCAAATGCTTTCCACCAAACCACTAGTTCTCGTGAGTTATGGTGGTTGTTGCACAGCCCAGTTTTATAGTAACTGTGTCCTAACCACAATAGTCATACTTGCAATCAATCTGTGTGTATATATTGTATGTGTACGTGTACATATATTCATGTGAGTAATACTAGTTACACTTAAACGGAACACTTAAGTAATACACCTGTTGATGTAGATTTTCAAAATGATTCATCTATTATCTAACAAAGTTCTTGTCGCTAAAAGTTGGAACTTTTAGCGACAACAATTTTGTCGCTAAAAACGTATTTTTCGTCGCTAAAGGGCTATTGTATACTGCTAACTTACAACCATCATGTTATAAATTAGCAGACCCCTTCATATATATATATATATATGTATATATATATCCTGCTAACCAGGGAAACTCCAACAACACTAATGACCCACCTTCCATAATAGAATTGGGCATGTGCAACACATATGAACACTAGAGGAACATATTTTGTCAAGGCTCTTTGTACTATTATATTATGGTGGGTGCCAAGCCACCAACTCTTCAACATCACTTACCTTTCATACATACATTCACATGCAAATTGAACTTATTCATTAGGTTCTAATTCTATCCATAGGACTATCTAAAATTAGAAAGTTTTTAAGGCTCAAATACAAATTCATTGTCAAAATTTAATATTTAATTTTTAGCCAGGCGTTATCAATTACATCACTCATGATTCTCGATTTTTTAATCAATTTCAATGAAGAACAATTATTAATGAATATGATAATTGGATTCCCGACCTAAGCACAGGCCTTAGCCATTTGTACCCCCACAAGGGCCACAACCAATAAGGCTCTACAGTTTTTTGTTGAATGATTGTCCTCAATTATAATTGATTGTCCTCAATTATCCTCAATTGAAATCAGTCAGTAACAAGCTAATGGTCTAAAGTGATGCAATTTTTAATAAAAGGTTTAATATAAAAAATATTTTTTTTTAAAAAAAAAAAAAACAAGGTAACAAAGTATATTTTACCGAGCTTTTAGTGAGTTTGTATAGGAATTTAAGATGACACACACCCCCATTTTAAATAATTTGGGACCAAATTAAGAAATAATACATGCCACACACGAACTCAACTCAATCCAACTTATCCTTGTCATTTGGGGCCGTGCTTAGTGTTTTGTCTTTACACAACCAGTCCTAAACTCGAATAATGAAGGAGAGTTATTTATGTTAGGTAACCTAAAGTGAGTATAAAACATTTGTAAATCCTTGTGTATATTATTATAGAACCCACGGAATGCTGAAATCATAGTAGAAATCACACAGATATAACGATCACACGAGATAATTTTTCCCTTATATAATTTTAAAAGATCTGAAATAAAGCATTGATATTTCTATCTACTAATAACTTCACATTGAAGCCGCCTTAATTGGTTCATTTATTTCTTAGCAACTCTTAGCAAAATGATTGCTTTACTTTGTACGATGTATCTTCCTGTGATATCACTGATGTATGTTTAGTGCTATATACTTAAGTAAGAGGCAAAATCAAAGGTTTTTCTTTTAACTTTAGGAAGTTTTAATTACATCCACATAAAGAACAGATATATGGACTGCAACTGGTCTCGTGAGATCCTAAGATCAAACATTGGGCAATCCACCCGTGAGAAAATGAAAATTCATTGTTGCCACTACCACGAGTCAAAATGGTCTCAATTGGAAGGGTTGGTTATGTTGTACCTTGTGTTTTGTTGGGGTGTATTTCAAAGTCATAAAGTTTCTCTCCTTTTACCTTGTTAGTGGTGTCTTAAAAGGTTGAAAGGGACCTTTGTCCCACAAGGTTGTGGAAAGGAAGTTGAAGAGTTCTAAAAATCCTGCCAAATATGGGTTGGGTAAGAAGCTAGCTAGTATGTGCACATACCCACGCGCACGTGAGCCTAGCCCAAAAGGCCGAGTCCTCTTTAACAAGGACGAGACTGTTTAATTCTAGAGGGTAGGAGGCCAATATCTTTTTGCACTGAGACAAGATCTACGAGGGGAGGAAACCACTCTTAAGGACAGTGTCCTTAAATGTACATGACACACTCATTCTCTCTACTCCGATAAGTGCTCTAGTCACTTGTAACTGTATTCTGTTTTACATGTGTAACAATTCTTGGGCTAACCAAAAAGATAAAAATAAAATGATGTATTACCACAAGAATAAGTTTGCCTTCTTTGTTTGGCTTGACCAAATGAAAGAAAGTGATTTGCAAGATTTTGTCCCTAAATCACTTATGTTAAAAGGGAGTGCATTGTTTGAAGACCAAATCGCTAAATTAAAATAGTAGATCACATGGGAAACAAAACTAAATGGGAAACTTAGGATCCGTATGTGAATCTACAAAAAATGTTGCTTCCCATTCTTATATGTATTCCGTTCTTATGAAAATCAAAATTATGCTCGTTTCATAAATTAAGAACAACTTTTATAAATGATTTTAGATTGAGCTTAGACTCTCAGACAAGCAAAAGTTTTAATGAATGATTTTAGGTTGAGCACAAACATACGTGTCTCTACCAAATCCTTGAATTTATAGAACACTTCTCTTCTGAAAACCGATTCTCTTCCCCTCCCCTATATATGTTCCTTTTCTTTTCCCTTTCTCTCTATATCATATCTGTAAAATTTCTATCATTCCCTTTTTTTTACTCTCTCTCTCTCTCTCTCTCTCTCTCTCTCTCTCTCTCTCTCCTACCAAATTAGTTATTTTAATTCTCCCTCTCTTACGCCTATTTTCAGGTTCCTTCTGCTCTTCTTTCCTATCAAATTAGTTAGTTTTCTCACTCCTCCCTCTCTTTCCCCTCTTTTCCTTTCAAATAAGTTAGGGGAAAATACCTTTTACCCCCCCTATGGTTACACTCATTTTCTCATAACCCCCTGTGGTTCATTTTGTAACACTTAACCCCCCTGTACTACGGACTGAAGTGAGACTGTTAACTTTTCTAACGGTAGTACCACTTCAGTCATTAGTACAGGGGGTTAAGTGTTACAAAAATGAACCACATGGGGGTTATGAGAACATGGGTGTAACCATAGGGGGGTAAAAGGTATTTTTCTCTAAAGAATATGTATAGGGGCTTGGGGGTATTAACGTCATTTTCTTTTTTTCAGTTAGAAAAGTTAACAGTCTCACTTTAGTCCGTAGTACAGGGGGTTAAGTGTTACAAAATGAACCACAGGGGGTTATGAGAAAATGGGTATAACCACAGGGGGGTAAAAGGTATTTTGCCCAATAAGTTATTATGGAAATAATGCCATAGCTCTTTCTTTTCTTTTCTTTTCTTTTTTTAAACTTGAAGACAGTTTGTTCTAAAAATATTAGGGGTTGAATGTGCTATTTAGCAGACTTTATGTGTAGCATTTAGGTTTTGTGTGGTTTGTGGATTTAGTGAAGCAAAAGAAAAACGATCCCATGTTTAAATACCCTTAAAAGTTTAATTTTTCAGATTTAAGAGGAACTTTGAAAAAGAAGTAGGGAAGTAACTCATCAAATTCAAATACTTAAATTTTGTTCTCCCTGTGTTTTTCGCTTCCTTCCTGGTTTCCTTTTTAATTGTTTTTTAGAAAGATGAATAGCACAAAGAAACTTCATTGATTATTAAAGGAAAAACATGTAAAGAACAATGTGATGAGTTCTGGTGTGACGAATCATCGGAAACTGTTAAATCAATGTACCAGTTACATGGGAAAATTTAGCCCCAAGTAGGACCAATTCCGATAAACCCGGCCCACAAAGTAGCCAGCCCCAACCAACAAACTAGCAGCCAACACTCTTTCTCTTTTCTTTCTTGTTTTCTTAATTAATTAAATTAAAAAAAATAGTTTTACCATGCCTTTATTTTTATGTCTGACTTTTTTCATTTTAACTTATTGTGGCCCATTATCTTGTCTTGGACGAAATTGAGTGCTATTATTGCATGGACAAATGTATAATGTGGCTTGATACAAATGACAATATGGCATCATCATTGCTTCTTCATAAAGTGAGATTAGTTTCGAATATGTATTAGATTTCACTATAACCAAATTTCAGAAAGTGTGATACATCAAACCAATGTGCAAACCCCAAATTTGTTGCCCTATGTGGAAGATCTCTTAGGTAAGAAATCAATGCAATTAAGATTTTTTACCATTTTCATGTGGGAAAATTACAAAATTGATGTTGATAGGATAGCATTGCTTGGAGGGTCACTTTCCCACATGACTCCACCCACCTATTGATTAGGACCGTTCAATAGACTGTGAACAAGTGAGTCAAAGAATTGCTTGATTAGGGAAAATTACAACAATTAAGCAAAAAAAAAAAAAAAAGATAAAGATAAAGAAAAAGAAAAATTACAACCATCAAAATAGTATTACATTTAGCTAAATCATGATGTTACTTGAGATTATAATGCCTCATTAATCATTCAACAAACTGTACCGATTAAAATATGACTACATAATGTTACACCACCCTCTCCCTCTCAAATCTCTATCTGTTTTTGACGACGTTTAAAAAAGGAAAATTACACTTACACCCCTTGTATTTTAAGTAATTTTTATCGTATGCTCCCTATATTTCTACTTGTGACACGAATTTCCTCTGGGTTTTGAAAAATATGCAAATTACAGGGGCGTGAAATATGTAATCAACTTAAAGTTTAAATAGTGATGAAAAGTTCTGTTCCGTTAAGTTTAATAGATTTAGAAACAGTAACATCTAAGAGCATCTATACAGCCTGGTATTTTAACCAAAAATTATTTTAACTATTCAATATTTAACCTTCAATTCCAACAATACTCTTTATTTTATCTAGTCATTTTGATTTACTATATTTTCTATGGTTAAGTTTTGTGCCATTTAACTTTAATGGAAGATTTAAAGGTTGAGATTTGGAGAGAGAATATAGACAGTCATTCTTGGCTAGACAAATATGTCTAGTCAAAAAGATAAATGTTAGAATAGCTAGCCATGTGGCTAGTCTGCTGGAGCACAAAAAACTAAATCTGACTAGCTACTTTGTCTAGAAAGTTAAAACAACTAGTCTGCTGGAGATGCTCTTAGCTTAAAGTGTAGGGTATTAGCAACATTTAAAACTACATGGGGTTAGGTGACAATTGCCTTAAGTACAGGGGGTGTAAGTGTAATTACCCCAAAACAAATTATGCACTTGCTATCTATATGTCACATAGGTGAAATTAGTTAGAACCAAGACCGGTTTTGACAAATCGCCGAATTTGTGCGTTGTAATGTGAAATCCCAGTTGTCAAATGGTTATTACAATTGTGATTGGATGATCAATCGGGCAATTTGTGTGTTTGTAACACAAAATCACCATTGTCAAATGGTTAATAGAGTTGTGATTGTTAACACAACAGCACAAAGTGAGGCATAGATCAAGTGGCAAAGAACTTGATATCTAAGTCCCTTCAAAGTAGTTCGAACCTCCCTCCTCATGTCAAAAAAAAAAAAAAATTTAACATAATCGTCCGATTGGATAAAATTTCTCCAAATTTATGAAAACATTTTTGCATTTGTTCCTTCTATTCTATAGTTACCCCGCCAAAAACAATCACCAAAGCAACTTTTATTAATCCAAGTAAGGAATACCAAAAATAAAAACTACTCTAGGGCAAAAAAAATATGAAAACATTTATACCAAGTGCTAATAAAATAGCTGACCAAAAAAAGAAACCAAAAGAAAAAGATCAATTTTTTCAAGGAAAAAAAGAAGAAGAAGAAGAAGAAGAAGAATAAGAAGTAAAGAGACATTAAATTGAAGAAAAAAAAATGCTAGAAATGACTTAGAGCTTGAGGGACAAGTCTAGCTTTTGTAACTCATCTTGATTGTTCTTCAAATGACTAATACTATCCCACCTATATCCTCCAAATCCATCGTCGGCCGAAGATATTTTCCGAAGGCGGTCAAACCTAGTGGCACCACCACTTGATGAAGATGATGACCCCACATGATAACTCTCCGATCCTAGCCGTCCAATCGCCGGTAGCTGATCAATAGGCTTTCTTGACCACCCATTGTTTCCATATAAATGTGATGATGGCTTGTGGATGTTAGAGTGGATTTGAATCCCAAGAGACCTATTGAATGAGCCATGCAGAGGTAGAGAAGCCATGCTGGAGTATCTATGTGGGTACGAGTCGTGACTAAGGCCACGTTTGGCTAGTGTTCTCTCGCGTTTATGTGCATTTTGATGGCCTCCCAAAGCTTGTGAACTATAGAACCTTCTTTGACAATAGTTGCACAAAAAAACTCGGGGCTCAGCTTCATTAACTTGAGGATTTTCTTGTGAATTTTGTGATGAACCCATGTTAAAGCAACTGATGAGATTGAGTTCTTGATTCAAATCTTGATCAAAATCCTTGCTAGAGAGGCTTAGATCTAAAACAAAACTAGGGATAGTGGGTTTTTGGTGTTCTTGATATTGTTCTTGTGTTTGTTTACCTTGTCGTTGGCTCTCTAATAAGCTTGAACTTTGAGAAAGATCCCATGGCTCTGATTTTGGTGGCTCCATTTGGTGGAGTACTTGATCTTCCAATTTGTGGTTGTTCAAAATTTGGTTTAATAGCCAAAATGTTGTGATGTTTATTGATTACAAGTAAATGCTTTTTGCTATGTATGGAAGGAGAATTTTCAGTTACAAGGTCTTATTATGGTAATTCTTTTGGTTTGTGTGTGTGTGTGTGTGTGTGTGAGAGAGAGAGAGAGAGAGAGAGAGAGAGAGAGAGAGAGAGAGAGAGAGAGAGAGAGAGTTGTGTGTGTAATCAAGAGTTGGATTGAAACTCATGAAGAAGTCTATCTACCTCTTTTGGTGGTGCTTGGCCCATTGAATGTTTTCTTCTACTTTCCTTTTGCCTTTCACACTCTTCTTTTATACATTTTTTGTCCTAAAAAGTTTTGCCCCTTTTTGGGTATACTCTTGGTTTTGCCTTCTGAGAGATTTAAATCTAAGATAAGGTACATTTTGCCTTTTTGGGGTTGCAGAGTTATAAAATCATCTCATTAAGTGGAATGCATTTATCTTAGTGAAGTGTGGTTTTAAAATCATTTCAACTCTAAATGGAATATAAACAAATTATTCTGTTATACACTTGTGTCCCTTTCTTGCCTAAGAAAAAAAAAATACACAAAACTCCTAGATGTATCACGATGTAAGTGTGCATTAAAACAAAATTAATGCTTTCTTCAACTGGAGCAATTTTAGGCTTAAGTTTGGCTCTTTGATTTAAGACTTCCCTTCAAAATTATAAAAAAAATGCTCTTATTAATTCCTCATATTTAATTTGCATTGTTGCAAGACACCTTTGGTCGGTCAAATGCAATAGGCCTTACTTCTAAAACCACATGATTAACTAAGGGCAAATCCAGGAATTTGGCTTAGGAGGCTGGCTATCTTTTACGTGTTACAATACTTAAGTAAACTTTTCATATTTGATTATAAAAGAGATGTATATGAAGAAGTAGAGAAAGCACATAAGTATGCACTTTTTACCACTCGGTCAATAATTTGCATAATTTTTCAAAGTATAGTTTTTTTCTCGAGAAACTTTATAATTCTTGAAATTTTTTTATGAAAGGCCACCCTATTTATAAATAATAGTTAGTAGGGTCAATGGTAAGGATTTATATAAGGGGCGATCATCCAATGGAATAACATGATAACATTTTAGAAGTTTTGAAACTCTTAATAAAGTAATCTTTCTAGAATGTCACCCTACTTAAAATATTTTGTACAACTCTCTAAAAGACTCTAGAGAATTCAATAATTCTCTTTAAATCTATGGAGTTTCGAGCATTCTGTATAAGTCCATGCAAAACCACCTACAACACACTAAAAGTTCCTTAAAGTTTTTATTTTATTTTATTCTTTTTTTTTTTTTTGGACGAGTAATGCTACACCCTCAACCACTTCATACCCAAAAACTTACACCGACTCACAATAATTTCTGGTGGACCACACAGTACCACCTAGAAGTTATTGTGAGTGGGTATGAGTTTTTGGATGTGAAGTGGGCGTGGGTGTAGCATTACTCTTTCCGGACAGAGAGAATTCCCTAATTTAATTACCATAACACAACCCTAAACATTTTTTGTGGTCAGGATAAGAAGGATATAACTTTATCCTATCCGACGTTAGGTGGCGTCATCGGACATGATAAATAGAGGTTTTTATCCCATGGAGAGTGCAATAACTCTAACCCATGGGAGGCGGGGTATTTGGTGGGATTAGAGAGAATGACTCTAACCAATGCAATAACTCTAACATAACAACTGATCAGACAGAATTACTATCCTATCCGATCTTGCCTCATCCTGTCCCAGGCCATCTGCCAATTTTATCCGACTTGCCAAACGAAACTTAATAGAATAGGGGGACTTAATTAAAATTTTAGGGGAGCTTAATTAAATTTTTAGGAAGGCTTAATTTAAATATAACTTTATTTTATAAGATATATAAAGAATTTTCCAAAATTGGTGGGCTTGAGCCTTGTTGCCCCTACATAGATCCGCCTAGCCCTGTGAATTATTTTAAGATACTTCTACTCTATGATTTGATTTGAAGACAGTGAACTGTTTTTGGAAAGCAAAATTTTAAAATTAGGTTGCAATAAAACATATGAAAATGGTTTCTTTGTGTCTCATGTATAAATATATATGACTATTTTTCTACAGGTTTTTAGAAAGATTTTAAGGTATATAACCTGCTTATTAGAACATGTTAATATACTTCCTGCCTATCTACTAACTTGGAGTTTTTTTGGGATTCAATTTTTCACCTAATATATATATATATATATATGTGTGTGTGTGACAAAATTTTGCTTCAGAAGTTGTCTATTATAACATTAAAAGCTATTCAAATTTTCTTAATTTTATTATCACAGTCATATTTTCAAGTCCTCTAGGACTCTTTATTTCAATCTAAAATATTTATGGTATTTTGGAATGCCTAGATTGTGTGGTTTGTAATTGTACTAATTCTATATATTCAAGTATTTCGTAGATCGATGCTCCTTTATTGTGTGTGCATCTGTGACCGATCTGCTTGAAAAGTGCAAAACCAGTTTGATGTTCACAAGTATAACTATTTCTACAAATTAAGTGGTTTGTAAATGGCTTTTTGGTTACATGGAAGTCTATGCTCAACCTAAAATTACTCCTAAAATTGGTTCTTTTTCAATCAATAGGGCATTGGTTTTTATAAGAACCCGACAAAAATAGGAGTGAGACTGAACCTAGTCTAGTTTTGTGCATTCTCAAATAGACCCAAGTAACTAGTTACTTAAAATAGGTTCTTTTTCCAAACTACGGTAATATAAAAATCATGAGCTAGAAAATGAGAATGCAAAACACTTGACCCTAATTTATGCATTCCATATCTACCCTTAACTTCTTTGATTTTTTTTTTTGTTCTAAAAATCTAAATGTTTTGTCTATCAACAGTAATAGGTGGAAATTTTAAGCATTAATTTTCAGTGTCGATCCTTTTCATTTCATGCATCCCTATTCTCTCAATATTACACTTTAAATGACACTTTATATTTGCAATCATAACAATACCACTATAGATCACAAAAGAAAACACCACCCTCTCTCTATCTCCTTTTGGCACAAAAGGCCACACTGTTTACACAGTCGCAGCTAGTTGTTTGGGTGACATATATATAGTTGAATTCATGACATGAAAATGTTAGGTAAACTTCCATATGAAAAGAGAGGTGTGAATGAAGTTTTCTCATAGTCACTTATTTGTATGCATAGGAATCAAAGTTGCAATCTAGTCAATATCTAATCATCCATAAGACAAGTAGACATGATAGTTTAAAGGGGCTTTCTATCATGCATAAAGGTTGGATAACAAACTGTTCAAATTTAAATGGATAACAAAAAATCTATGTCATCTCATTAAAACTCAACAGTAGAATAATTAAGGGTGCCGCGTAATTTACTTTAATTAAGATTGCTTTACCTCCACCAGTACTTAATGAGGTAGCATTGGTTTTTTTGTCCAAAAAATTTACAAACTTTTTGTAGGGGCGGAGAACGTTCACACGGGATCGGGCATGTGTCCCTCAAATTTTCAAATTTACTTTTCACTCTATATATTTGATATTCTATGCATCTGTAACTTTTCAAAAAAAATTTTTTCCATGTATATCATATGCATTTTTTGTCCCTCCTGGATTTTTTAATTACCCTTCTAAACTAAAAAAATTCACTTTGATTCTATATTTTTCTTATTTTCACCTGAATATATATAACTTATTCACTCAATTAGCCCAGAATATTTAAGTCCTTATACATCTCCCTTTTGAACATGTTAATAACTCTTTGTTCTATAGGTGAAACTAGTAAAAAGAAGAAAATAATTAAAGCTTACGAAAACCCCATCAACCTACTATACGTGAAACCCACAAAAACAACCACACAATTTTAAAGCCCGAAATTATGATGTTTCTGTAAATAGAATAAAAAAATTCTCCTCGGGCATTGCTCCCTGAACTCCATAGAAGTGTGTACCCCTACTTAGATGGCTCTATTGCTGATAGTAGGCTAGTAGCTTAGCATTTCTCAGTTTTTTTGGGAGGGCTTCTGCCACAGCCCCCTAAAATAAAACACACGTCCAAACTAAAATCCAAACTACTTTCCTTTGGGATGCAAATTACTTATTTTTGTAAAATTTTCAAGTTTAATACATAGATCTCGAAAAAAAAAACCATGGAATAAAAAAAAAAATAAAGGTTCACCCAAAAAGTTCAAGAATTAAGAAAGTTGTCGTCGTTACTACAAACAGATAATATTACCATGACAGATAAAATATCAAAATCAGGCTGCAACTTATTATTTATTTGTAAAATTTTCAAGTCCAATGCTTAGATCTCGAGGAAACACATGAAATACAAAAACGAATCATCCAAAAATGCCAAAAAAATGAGGAAAGTAAGGTTATTTTCATGAATATTATCTGTCAGTCAGTATATAATATTGTCTATTTTGATAGATAAAATCGAAAAACGAGATTCCAAATTACATGTGTTTGTACAATTTTCATGTCCAATGCATAGATCTCGACAAAATACATGAAATCCAAAACAAAATAAAAAAAATCACCCAAAAAGACTAAAAAACGAGCAAGTTATGGTGGTTTAAAGTTGACAGATAATATTAAGTTAACTATCTTTTTGTCAGAAAAACTTCCAACAAGGGGCTTTTCACTAAAAAACAAAAGTGGTGAGGGACTTTTTAAAAAAAAATGCCAAATTATGTGAGTTTTTGACTAATCCACCTAGTGTTGAGTGGTCGATTATCAAATTTCCCCCCTTTTTTTTGGACTTAAATTTCTTTGGTTAGTTTGAATAGTATCTATCATATTTCCAAAGAAATTACTTCGTTGACATTTATTGGGCTAGTGCTATCTTGAGATTACATACACGATACATATATCTCTTTTGCTTGTGTTTTTAGGGAAAGTTTTTCATGTTTTTGATGACAAAATGGAAGTGACAAAAGAACAAAAGTAACGAATTAGAGTTTGTTTGGCAATAACTTTTGCTCTTGTGATTCTGTTACAAAAAATAATAATCCGTCAAATTAAAGCATATTCAATGTTATTTCTGGCCAATCACAAATTCTAACAATTGTATAATTTTTTAAATTTATTTATTTAATTTTTTTTTGATTGAATCATAAAAACTTAGCTGTTAAATCATATAGCTTCCGGAATTCCATAATTACTTATAAATTCCTAAAACTGTTACCAAACAGCGCCTTAAAAAGAGTAAAGAAGATTCTGTAAAACATGTGTGTTGACTGTTGAGTACACTACAAAAGCGCAATTAGAACTTTAAACCAAGAAAAGTCAGGAAACAGGATTCATGTAACCAATCTTAGATAATCTAAAGGGTAAATTACAGTAACACCCCCTGAACTATGATCATTTTTCACTAACACCCCCTGAACTTTAAAATTGAACAAACTCACCCTTGAACTATCCAAAAATGAACAAACTCACCCCCTGCAGAAGGGGTTTTAGTGTCAACAAATGATAGTTTAGGGGGTGAGTTTGTTTAGTTTTAAAGTATAGGGGGTGTTAGTAAAAAAGGGTCATAGTTCAGGGGGTGTTACTGTAATTTACCCTAATCTAAATACAATGGTGCAGTCATTCTTGAAATGTTGCTTTTCCATCTTTTTCATATGTGCTTTTGGGAAGGCAAACCCAATTTTAATTAGTGTAATGTAAAGCTATTTTTCAATTAATATCTAGTGAATCTAGATCTCTCTGCAAAAGAGGCAAAATTAGTTCTCCATTTGCCATGACGTTCATGCGCAGTGGCGGATGGAGGTAAGGGCAAGGGCAAGGGCAAAGGCGGCTCAAGTTCCCTCCAAATTTTTAAAAATTACTAATGTTACATTAACCCCCCGAAATTTCATTCAAGCCCTAGTTATAAAATTAACTTAAGCCCCACGTAAAAATTATAAAAGCCCCCCTAATTTTATGAAATTGTCATACTAAGCTCAATCTCTTTTATGTTTTTGTGCTAATTATAAAATATATATACAAAATATGTATAAATAGGTCTAAAAAATATTTTCAAGGGCGTTGCCCCCAAAACCCCATACATCAAGCCCCCCTGGCTTGATTTTCTAGATCTGTCCCTATTCATGCATGCCAAACAAAAATTGCAAATAAAGAAGAAAATAGTCTTTTCTCAGTTATCCTTCCATTTCATAAATCTGAAATTTCTTTCTTGGGTAACTTTTATTTGTAGCTAAACAACCTTTTGTTACACTGTATTTTCTCTAAAATTTTATTTTGGGCCATCAAAAATTAATTGTTTCACTTAAGGCCTTCAGTATTTACATCGATTTCAATTGACAACAATTGAAGCCAAATGTGACTATTCAAGGCATTCAATAACCGTCCTTAACTGAATCTAATTGGCTTCAATTGTCCTGAACTAAATTCGATGTGAAAATCAAATGCTTTAAGTAAAGTAAGTAATTTTGAGGGTCCAAAATAAAATTTACGAAAAAAAATAAAGCAACAAAATGTTTTTTAGCCTTTATTTATCCAACTCTTTAAAATTAGTATGAAATACGAAAATTTTATATGTTGGGTGCACTTGGAATGACTTTTGGAATAACTTCTTGTCTGATTGTAGTATGTTGTCTTCATAATCAACTTACTTTTAGATACAATTTTTAGTTTCTCTTTTTACTTTTTCAGAAAAAGAAATGCCTTTAAGTTATTTATTTTCTTTGAAACAACAGACATGAAACATAGAAGAAGTCATTTATTTCCAAACACAAATTAATAAAATGAGTACTTTGAAACTTAAAAATTCAGCTCCTAGCATTGTTTTCTAGCTAAATACAGTGGAATAATCTTACGCCAAAAAATTAGCAAAAATCTAAACAAGCTTATTTTAATTTGTCAAGTTTTAGCTCGTGCGAGTGGGACATGATGCAGGAAAATTTTATACTACATCCCAATAGTTTAGGATGCATCATATATTGTTATATGTAGTAGTTTTTGCACTAAAATGTGGTATTTGGACGCTAAAATGTTGTACTATTTACAAAATAGTGATTTTTAAAAGTAAAGTAATTTTTTTCAAAAGCAAAGTAGTTTGGTGCACAAATGTTGAAACTTAGGGTGCATGATACATCTTAAACCACTATGATGCATTATGGAAGTTCTCATTGATGTAATGATAATGTTGTTCATCGTTTGAAGTGAAGGTTGCGCAAGTCTAATCCTTCTCAAATGTCCCAATAGCATATTCATCCCTTTTGAAGTATATGAAGGTTCCTCGGGATCACTTTTTGAACGCTTGTTTGAATCTGAATGTGCTTTTAAAACTCAAAACGCACATATTAGCTTGATACCATGAAATGTTATGTTGGAATATATTCAGTGGTTTACACTTTAATTCATGTTATCGATTCAGTCATATATATATATATATATATTCAGATTAAACAAATAACACATATGCTTGAATAAATATAATAGATCGATAAGAATATCAAAGCTAGAAATCTGTGAGATTCTTGAGAGGCACGACAAGTCGTTTTCCTAAAGTCGTATGTGTCCCCTTGGTACGGGTTTTAGCGGTCGCAAACAACTCTAACATACAATCCACGAATTCTCACAGAATTACTGATCCACTTAGTATGTTGGTAGCAGACGAGATGTCGAGTCCGTATCAATTGCCCATCTATGAATCTATTCATATAAGAAATTACTCAAGGATGATCAATTTTCTCTACCTTAAAATATATATATATATATAGAGAGAGAGAGAGAGAGAGAGAGAGAGTGTGTGTATTTTTCCAAGTACGTAAAATGAATAGAACTCCTATATATTTATAAGACTCAAGAAACCCTTTCACATAAGGTTGTGACCCTTACGCAAACACTTCTTCACATAGTTATGACCCTTAGGAAATAATATTGTTTTATTTTAAATAAAAATCCTAACACTTTAAAAAACCCTTTAGAGCCCTAGAATCACCTGAATCACTTTTTGGTTGAAGCGATTCCAGACGTGATGATGCAGAAAGCATATTCTAGTTTTAATGAATTTTCATAAATATTCACGGCGCTGCTGATAATAGGATTCTGCTTCAATACAAAAGTCAAACTCAATTCAAACGGCCTTAAGTCACTGTAAAATTGGCCTCACATTGGAAATTTCTCTCTCTCTTTGTTTTCTGTTTGAAAATACTTTTGCTCACCCAAAAAATAGTTTATCAATGCTCACTCAAGTATTCTATTGGCTAAAGCAGTGAGACTCACGATTAAAATCCTAGGTCCCACTGTATATATTGGCCAATGAGATGCTTGGGTGAGTATTAGTGAACCATTTTTTGGGTGAACAAAAATACTCTCTTTCCGTTTAGGGAGCCAACACAAATTTGCACCTAATCCCATAATTAAGCACCTAAACCACATTACATCTTCAATAGGAACCTTGTGTCTGGCCTAATACAATGACTGAAATAAGCTCAAAGGTAAACCCACATGTTCACAAATGAATCTCAACCCAAAGCATCAGTAAAAAAGAAAAAAAAAAAAAAGAAAACGAAAAAGAATCTCAACCCAAAGCCACACGTGTCATCCACCTGTCACTAGGCGATGACAAACGCAGTGGGGACACGACAAATGGCAGACAACTAGATGGGAAGCTGATGTAAAGTGGGGCCCCTAATATGCTCCTATAATGCTCTCCTATGTTGAGTGACTTTATGCATAATTATCCAAATAACATGGTCATTCCTTTAAAGTTAGGACTAGATAAACACAATACTTAATTAAAGTAATGCCTCTGAAATTTAAATTTAAATTTGATTCTTAGATGTTTTAATAGTTATGACGTTTCAAAATTAGATTTGGGATTTAGTTTAGGAAGTGTAGCATTACTCCGAGTGTTAAATCAAGGCTCAAACGTAATTGCAAATGGGTACATCACATGTTTTTTTTCAAAATCTTATTTTAGCCATCTATTAGCAATTGAAATATACAAAACCCTTGATTTTTTAAATCGAATTGAATTAAGGACAATTGCCTACGGACATGACGATTGAGAGTCCGAAAAATAGTCCACAATTACTCTGAATTGAGCTGTAATTTTCGCAGTTGTCCTCAATTGAAATTTTGAGTTAAAATTTTCAGAACTTATGTGATACAAGTTACAATAAATTCTTCAAAAAAAAAATAAAAAATTTACGATACCGAAGTAATTTGACCTTGACGTAAACCAAAGAAAATGAAAGGGAGGGATTGGTACTTTTGTGGAGGAAAAAGAAATAATTGGGTATGAGTGCACTGTCTTTTGCTTCACATTAGCTTTGTCCAATGTAGAGAAAAAAATCTTCATGATTCATTTGTCTGGTTTGGCTTGGCTTGCTTTGTCTATTCAAGTTGGACCCAAATCTCCTAATAGATTTCTTTGTCTGTATAAAATTGTGTGTTTTGAAACAAGTTTGAAGAGAAAGTCATAGGCTTTTCCATCACTATCTTTCTACATCACATAGAAAGAGCAAAAGATTCAACTACCAATCAATTATGATAGTTCTTTCAGCAAAAAAATCAATTATGATAGTTATATCCTCCTCTCCACTTCTAAAGGTCACACTTTGAATCGGCCACATCCATCCAAATAGTTTCCCGGCCATGTGATCTTAAGTGGAACCCACGAAATGCTCAAATTATAGTGCGCGTTATGCAAACTGCGATGATCATATAAGAGATTTTTTTTTTTTTTTTCCCCGCATTCACCCAAGTGCGCGCACACAACCCAAAACACTTGGTTTAATTTATGACCACTAAACTCAATATTATTTATTCGAACCAACCACCCTTAAATTGGAAAGTAAAACTATATAGTTTACTAATTATACTACAATTTTTCATATATCGTACTACCTTTTAGGGGAAAAAAAAAATAAAATTTGTGCTGCGTGTAGGGGAACCCACCAAGTTAGGTCCAGAGATCCCACCAATACAGGGTAAACCCAAGAATAGTGACCACCACCCCGCTAGCTACCATCATCAGATAAAGGCAAAGCACACACTAGAATCTAATGCTCCCTTTGGTACAAAACAACTTTTTCCTAGAAGTACTTGTGACTCCTATCTACACATTTAATATATGGGAAGAGGAAAAAACAACAAAAAAGAAAAGAAAAAAGAAAGAGGGGTAGAGATATAGAGATAGAGAGAAACATTATAAAGTGAGGTGTTTTGGTGTAAAAGTTAAGGAGAATGGGATTCCATAAACCCCTGACTCATATCCTCGTGTACAAAATACCATCTATACAATATGCAACGTCCGAGACCAAAGAGCTCTCCTCAGCCCTCCACCTCATTGCCTAGGTGGTGTCCTTAAATTACAGAAATAATCCTACGTGGCAAAGCTTACAACAAAATGCTAAGCTAACCTGATCGACTCCTCTACTTGGTGCCACTTCTGTTAGAAGAATACCATACTAGAAACATATATAGAACACAAAAATTGATTTACATACCTTCATTCGCCATTACAAAAGTACGAGAAGATGACGATAAAGATTGGGGCTAGGGCTTCCCCTCCTTGCTCTCTTCCTTTATCGCTGTTATCTTGGCGGAAAATAACGTGTGTATCTCTAGAGAGAGGAGAGGGACCTAATCTAGATTTATATAGAAAATCAATTGGGTTTTTCCATCACAGGCTCACAAAACCTAAAATAGGTTTTACTAATCGGGTCATAAAAGTCGATATCCCATATAATTAAGGTGTTCGATCTCTGCATATCCATTTAAGTTATGTTTTCAACTTGTTTTTATTAAAACAAAACAAAAGAAAATGAGACCAATATCTCATACTCTCCCACATGAGCGAACAATTATAAAAATATATATATTTTGGTTTCAAAATAATTTTGACTCACGATTGAACTACTCAATGTGGCCACAATTTACTCATAGCTAAATGAATAACCTTAATTAACATATCATACTTAATGGAAATGTCAACCCTGAATCATGGAAGTATTATGCTATCAAACAACACAACAGCCCTCCATAGTTATAAATGCCAACAATATTCATTAGTATGAATTGCGGATACGACAAATGTGGTATGCAACAACGATACTTGAAATCATCCCAGAATGTGCCAAACCACAATCGGTCATCCAATGCTTTGTGCACAGCCGTATACACAAAACCAATATTAATTCCTCAAAGGCCATATGTACGTCTTCAACAAAATCAAGAGTTGTCCACTATGGAATTACTTACACATGCTTTAGACTGAATGCTCTTACTATTAGAGTACACATGTGATTAACCAATATCTTTCACTGTGAAAGTCAATGTCTCAATGAGATCGACTCCACAATCTTCTAACTCTTAGAAGCAGCTCTACGTACATATCTCGAGATAAAACATACATATTGTGCACAAAATAGAATGAAGCATAACATACAACATATTCATCCAATGCATCAAGATGATGTAAAACTGAATTGTAAATCTGTATTAAGAAGTAAAGTTACTCCCACATTAACCAAAAATATCAAAAGATTCTACAATTCCCATGTTAACAACATGTTCCATAAAACTAGTGGAAGATAAGCCTTTGATCAAAGGATCTGCTATCATTCTATCTGTGCAAATATGCCTCACATCAATTAAACCATTAGCTACCCAATCTCTAATGGATAAGTACTTAAGCTCAATGTGCTTAGAACCACTAGTAAGTTTATTGTTTTTTACAAAAAAAACACAGCAAAATTATTATCACAGAAGAGAATAAGAGGCGTGTTAATAGAGTCAACAACCTTTAATCCCGTATATAGTTACGTAGCCAAATACTTTGCACGCTGGTAAAATAATACGCAATAAACTCAGCTTGCATAGTTGAAGAAGCAGTGATACTCTGTTTACTACTCTTCCAAGATATAGCCCCACCAACTAACAGGATACATAGCCAGAAGTGGATTTTCTATCATCTAGACACCCAGTAAGATCAGGATCAGTGTATCCTACCACCTCTAGATAATTAGAACGTCTATAAGTCAACATTAAATTCATTATTTTCTTCAAATATCTCATTACCTTTTTGGCAGCTTTCCAATGCTCCATACTGGGATTAGATTGATATCTACTAAGAATACTCACAGAAAAAGCTATATTTGGTCTAGTGCATAACTGAAAATACATTAAGTATCATTATCTTGAAGCTTGCTTAAGTCCATAAATCGACTTCTTTAATCTGCACACAAGATGTTCCTTTCTTGTCTCCACAAAACCTTCAGGCTGCCTCATATATACTTCAGCATCAATGTCACCATTAAGAAAGGCTTTCTTCACATCCATTTGGTAAAGCTTAAATCAAAATAGGCCACCAAAGCCATGATGAAAAGAATCCTTAGTAGACACAGGAGATGATTCGAGGATGGTTTGCATCCAGTCCACAATTCAAAAGGGGTTTAGACGCTGCCTTATTGGGAACACGATTAAGGATGTAAAGAGCACATTTCAAAGCCTCACTTTACAAGAAAATAGGAAGATTTTCCCTACACGTCATACTCCTAACCATATCATTTAGGGTACGATTCAGCATACCATTTTGTTCAGAGGTACCTTGCATGGTATACTGAGCAATAATACCATATTCTTTCAGGAATTTAGTGAAATGACCCTTATATTGGTCAATCTGATTGTACTTGCCATAGTAATTACCCCTGCGATCAGACCTTACAACTTTAATGGTTTTGCTCAATTGGATCTCTACCTCAACTTTGAAAATTTGAACTTTTCAAGTGCAACAGATTTATCATTAATGAGATAAAGATAGCCATAATGTGAGAAATCATCAATGAATGTAACGAAGTGTTTGTTTCAACATATGGTGGTATCTAAAGGACCACTGATGTCAGTGTGAATGATCTCAAGGAGTTCAACTACGAGTTGATCTTAATTTTATGATTTTGGTCATTTTGCATTTGGCACAATCAATGCAAATTTTTGGGGCATTATAATCAAGGGAAGGAAGAATATTTTCCTTGATTAAACGATCAATGTGTTCTTTGGAAATATGACCTAAACGCCTATGCCAAAGATTATACGAAGTATCTCGAGTTAAAACTCTTTTCTTGCCAAAGATGAAACAATCAAAGACTCAGTATTGGGCAAAACATTCAAACAATATAGTCCATTGGAAAGAGAACCATTATTAACAACAAGAGAATTAAAGATCCACTCAAATTTTCCATTGCCAAAAGAGAAAGAATAACCACGCTCATCTAAACTAGAAATAGAGATCAAATAACTTCTCATCGACAACACATAGAAAATGTTATCCAGAATAAGAATAGAATTGAGTCCTAAAGGTAAAGAAACTGATCCTATCATCTCTACATCAACCTTTACTCCATTCCCTACAAAAGGTAATCTTCCACTTTATTTGGTTTTCGTTTGCTTCTGAATCCCTGTAAAGAATTGCAAACATGTATAGATGAACCACTGTCAAGCCACCATGAATCAATGGGAACATCTATCAAGTTGGATTAAAAAACAAACAGGATCAAAGCATTACCTTTGTTCTTATCACCTTCTATCTTGGCCAACAATCTCTTATATTTATGGAAATCTTTCTTCCAGTGTCACTTTTTGTGACAAAACTTACACTCATTCTTACCAATTTTAGGCTTAGGATCTCCGGGTTGGTTGGACTTATGGTAGTTACCGTGATTCTGGGTTTTGTTAGAGTAAAATTTTGGCTGGATGGAAGAAACCTTGTGGGGTTTGGAAGGAGTGACGAGATCTACAACATAACTAGACTCATTATGAAGCCTTTGCCCTTCATGAGAGCAGAAATAAATAAGCTCATTTATATCTCATTTATCTTTAAGTGCAGTGTAGGTAGTCTTGAGCTGATTATTAGAAGGAGGGATATAACTCAAAATTTGGTGAACCACAAAAGGGTCAGGTAGAGGGACATCAAGGGTTTTCAATTTATTGCAAGATTGGACATGGAAAGAATGAATTCTCTAATTTTTCCATCACCCTTATATTTCTTGTTGCTAAATTTTTGCATAAGGTCACCGGTCTCGGCTTTATCAGAATTCTTAAATTTGGCAGTGATGTTTGCAAGAAAGATTTTGGCATTTTCAGATTCAGGAATGGCACCCAAGATATTTGGTGAAATACAATTTCTTATGATCATGAGAGACAAGCGATTTGCTCTCTCCCACTTCGCAAAAAAAGCTTTTTCAGTGGCATTAACATTACCAGTGGATTGGACAGGGGCATCAAACAAAATGGCTATGTCTAGGTCCATCAGTCCTAAGGTAATTTCAATGTCACTTTTCTAGGTCTTAAAATTGCCGCTATCAAGGGGCATGATAGAATTGACCATAGAAAGATTCATTACTGAAAGAAACAAAATTGAGTAATTAATATCGAGGTTGAATGAAAACTACAAGCTACTCTATAACATGTGCATTGAGTCCAGAACAAATATTACAGTAGACAAAATACTTCACTATATAATGCGAGTCCTTGGTGCATCATCATAAAATCACCTTTAGGCAGAATTTATAACATTCTATAAGTTCCTCTATTTTCTTGTTCAAAAACTTAATATCCCATAATAAAGGATCTACTAAATATCAAGCCACATCACCATGTTAGTCACCTTCAGGTAGATAACATGATATGCTATTAGGTAGATACAGATTTTTTTGAATAATGAGTGGATGACAAAATGCATAAAAATTTTCAAAAATTTCATCAACTTTATGCAGAAGAAATTCCAAAATTTTTTGAACCATGCTCACATACCGGATTCCACTTCCCAAATTACAATGCACAAATACTACATTTGGGTAATTGCGCATACCAAAACTATCACCACTTTACATTAGTGTCATATAAAGCATTAAAATATATAAAAATAAATAAATAAAATAGCAAAAAGGAATTGATGTGTATTGATGTCTGTAATAAGTATCTATGGATTGAGTGTTAAAAGCATTCTCTAATAGTCCATAGGTGCATTAATAAAATAACTAAGGATACACTTGGGAAAAAAATGCCAATTCTGTGTACAATTAATATAACAATGTGTACACACTGTGTTAAATCATGACGTAGAACTGCATTTCAATTAATATCACAATGTGTTGCATGAAAAAATGTCAATTTTGGATTCCACAACCGTCTTAAATCATCACACTGTGTTTCAATTAACATCACAATGTGTACACATGTTTTTCATGTGGATTCTTGTATGACTCAAACATTCCTTGTAAAAAATGTCATCCGAAAAAAAAAATTAGTAGAACTTGTCATCCGGATTGATGTAGATCATAGTTAAGTCTTTTATGTATGTGTATATGCATGTGTACTCATAGATTGGTAATCTCTGTATTGTTTGTGCCAAAAATGGAAACGGTTCTTGCCCTAATGTGGTGGCTCTGATACCAACTGTTAGAAGAATACCATATTAGAAACATAGAACACAAAAATTGATTTACATACCTGGATTCGCCATTAAAAAAGTACAAGAAGATGACGATGAAAGCTTGGGACTAGGGCTTCCTCTTCTTGTTCTTGTCCTTTATCATTGTTATCTTGATGAAAAATAACGTGTGTATCTTTAGAGAGAGGAGAGGGGACCTAACCCTTATTTATAGAGAAAATCAATTGGGCCTTTCCATCACAGGTCCACAAAACCTAAAATAGGCTTTACTAATCGGGTTATAAAAGTCCATATCCTATATAATTAAGGTGCTCTCCACATATCCATTTAAGCTATGTTTTCAACCCATTTTTTAAAACTAAACAAAAGAAAATGAGCCCAAATTCTCACATCTTCGTCTTCTCCTCTCCTTGAGTCTCATCACATCCATAAAGACGTCATTAAAATATTTAATTACCCCATCGACTCCTTTCCAATAACACGAAGACGTCGCCTCCTATAATCGGACTCTACAGTTTTCATCTACCTTCTTCCTCCCAAATCAACCGGGTAATGGCCATTAACAACCACGACTTCTCATCTTGCCCTCTTTCTCATTTTGAAGGGTTTTGTGTATCCATTTTTTCGATTTGTGTCTCATTTATATATTTGGTATACAATGCTAGGATTAGGGCGTTGATGACTGTCACACCCTGGCACCACCTATATAGCTCTAGGACACGTGGCACGCCACCAAGGCACTCCTAATACTCCTAAAGGTTCATTAATAGCCATAAAATACAGAGTTATAAAAAGTTTTCCCAATTTAAACACTTATAAAATAGTTTACTTTAAAATAGGGCAATCCAGTCGACTGGAATGGAAACTACAGAGACCTAGATATCTCAAAGCCTCGATTCGGTCGACTGACCCATGTCCAGTCGACTGTGAATGCCAAGGACCGGTCGACTGGTACCTAACCGATCGACTGAACGATGCTAAAGCAGAATGTCCTATTTCAAAAACAAATCCGGTCGACTGGATTAGCACCCTAGTCGACTGGTTTGGGGCAGTAGAACCTATTCTATACCAACTCTATTTTAAAACCAAAATCAACCAAATGCATGCAATATCTGCTAAAAGTAATCAAACCCAACATAACTAACTTGTATAAACATACCCATGCTCTAATATAACTTCCATAATTCGTCTATTTGAAGTTATTACAAGTTCCAAGTCCGGATTAAGCATTGATACAACATTAAACAAGTTTTACAAGTTAAAAATTAAACATGGAAATAACATAAAACTGCACCCAAGCACCTCGAAGTTTTGTAATAGAAATGTTGTAATAAGAATTTCATAACTTTTAAACCATGTTTAACTTGGTATCTTAGAATGAATTCGTGATGTTGTAATAGATAGTAACCTTTTGTAATTATGTTTTGATAATGTTATAATCCAGTTAGGATCACTTTTGAATGAGTTTGGAGTGTGTGTTTGGTCCCTAGTTGAATTCAGAAAGGCTTTTAACTTGGAATTCTGCAGACTGTGCTGCTGCAATGAAACCTGTTAACTGGTTTATGAAAGCAGCCGACTGGATCCTTTTGTTGAGCAATTCACTGCATCTTTTTGTTAAAATTAGTCGACCGTGTCCCCTGACACAGTCGACTGGATTATGTTTCAGAATTTGATCTTTCAGTTTGGATAAGAATTCAGTCGACCGGACGTACCAGTCGACTGAAAGTTTGACCCCCCAGTCGATTGGACTTGGGACATAGTCGACTAGATGGGCTACTGAGATTCTAAACTCTCTGTAGTTTGGATTTCCAATCGATCTGACCTTGGACCAGTCGACTAGATTGCTGTTTTAAAAATAAAGTGTTTTCTTTTTCGCTGCATGTTCTTAAACTAAATCTTTTGGGAATATTAATGAATTAATTTAGCCTCAGTGGCATACCACGGGCCTCGGTTCCACTATTGTGGGACCAGGCTATGACATTTAGTGGTATCAAAGCATAAGTTTGGAGCTTGGGAACGAGTGACATTATATGATGAGTGATGTCGAGTAGAGTGTGTGATTCTGACTATAATATTGTTGTCATTGTAGAAATGCTTCACATGGTTGCATATATTGGAGTGATGATGATCTGTGCGTATATATGTATTGTGGCATGGCATGCATAGTCTTTACACATTGTACTTATCAAGGCGAATACTTGAAACGTCATGACAGACCCAATAAGAGAATTGTCACCGCATTCACGTATAGATCAAATAGTGAATATGGTGGGAAATTTTGTGCAAGCCGTAAGTGAACGAGATCAAATGAATGTTCAGGCTCCACCGGTTGAAGTTTGTTTTATCAATGCACCACCGATCTCAACATACAATTATAGAACAGTTCCACAAATAGAAGCCGACCTTGTACCATGGACAAGTTGACATAGACTTAGCCAATCATTTGATGATGGACATGGAAAGACATTTCCATATAGTGATATGTACCGACAAAGAAAAATTCTTTGCGCATCCGATACATTGATGGGAGAAGCATTGGATTGGTGGAATAATATGCTCGAGCAAGGGAAAGCAACTATGTGGGATACATTCAAAGATGAATTCAACAAGCATTTCTTTCTGCGATCTGCTCATACTCAGAAACGTCAAGAGTTTGCAAGTCTAGTTCAGGAAGATATGACTGTGGGTGAGTATGTCTCTTGTTATAATGCTTTGTTGCGCTTTAGGAAAACTATAGTTCTGACTGATGAAGATATGGCTTGCAAATTTGAGAAAGGGCTTAGAGAGAATATCCATAGCCGTGTTGACACTTTGCAACACCCGACTCTTTCTCTAGTTGAGGAAGTTGCCCGTATCGCTGAGAAAAGTGTTGAACGATATCAGCAAGGACAACAAGGGAAGATATCCAATGACAACAGAAGCAAAGGCCAGGGGAATGCCAAGAAGCCATTCACGCAAAGTTTGAGATCGTATGTGGGTAACCAAGGAGGAAGTACGTTCATTAGAGATTCGAGACCATTACATCCAATATATAATACGCAACACAAAGAGACTTGCTACCTATTGAGTGCATGTTACCTTTGCAAGCAACTAGGGCACATATCCCAAAATTATCATTTGAACGCGAATCTGACCACACCAAACATAACCTCGAACACCAAGAGCTATAACCCAAAGACGAGGGGAAAATGTTTTGAGTGTGGCCAACCAGGGCATATATATACATATATTGGTAACCGTGGGTGTCCGGGCTAGCTTACGTGCACCTCGACTAATCCCATGAAGCCAGGGTATCCGGGTGAATCACCTGTGGCCACTCCCTTGAGATTTAAACTTGAGACCTCTGGGTATAACACTCAGAGGCCTTGCCATTCGGCCACAAGGGAAGTGGTTAACCAGGGCATATTTCAAAGAACTGTTCGAGTAGGAGACAACTGAGGATGAGTACCTAGGCATCGAGTGTGCTAAGTGGATCAAGGACACAACCACAAGTGGTTAAAGAGAAAGGAGTCATGCAACAACAAGGGCGATATTTCTAGCCCAGGCTGAGGAATATGGATGATATGGTCGTATCCGGTATTCTTCCTATTTGTTCACATCCTGCACGTATACTCATGGATTCTGGTTCAACGCATTCATTTGTGTCCCGTGATTTTGTTAAACATTTAACTATTAAGATCGAACAGCTAGGATATGACTTGTGTGTATCATTGCCTATTAGTGAACTGTTAGTAACTTCCTCGGTCTTCAAGTCATGTGAGATTAAGATAGGTGACAAGGTCTTGAGCATCGATTTGATTTCGTTGGCAGTAAACTACTTTGATGTGATCTTTTGCATGGATTGGTTGTTGGTCATTTAAGCTAGAATTGATTGTGAGCAAAAATGGGTTAGTTTCTATCCATCAGGTCAAGAAGAGTTTACTTTTTAGGGTAAGGGTGTGACCAGGCCGCCATACTTGATATCGACAATTTAAGTAAGTAAGATGTTGAAGAAAGGTTGCTCGGGTTTCTTATGTTCGATTGTTGACACAAGAATTCTTGGACCACTAGTAGAAGACATTCCAGTAGTTTGAGAATTCCCAGATGTTTTTCCCGGTGAGTTATCCGACATATTAATTGAAAAAGAGCTTGAGTTCACGATAGAAGTAGTATCAGGGTCCCAGCCGGTATCCAAAGAACTGTACTGAATGGCACCATTAGAGTTGAAAGAATTAAAGATTCAGTTACAAGAGCTACTTGAGAAGGGTTTTATCTGACCTAGTGTTTCGCCCTGGGGAGCTCCAATCTTGCTTGTGAAGAAGAAGGATGGGACAACGCGTATGTGCATCGACTATTGAGAGTTGAATAAGTTGATCGTCAAGAACAAATATACTTTGCCACGAATAGATGACTTGTGACGAGCGAGGGTATTTGAAGAATACACATGCGCTATAACACATGTAATGATTTAGTTTACAATTCCTCGATTTATTTGCAGTTGAGTTATAATGTGTAGTTTAATACAATGAGATGATTCCATGATGAATTTTGTTGTGTTAGATGTTATTCTGCATAGATTTGCTATGTTGTTATGATCAGGAATGGTTTACAGGAAAAATGGTCAAGCTATACAAAGAGGACATGTCAATGTGAAAAGACAGTTTCAAGCGATTGAAGGCCATTCAAGCGCTTGAGGAATGTAAAGTTCAAGCGATCGAACATGGCTTTATTAGAACTTTACGAGTAGCACACTAGAACACATATTAAACCCTAGCCTAGGTTTTTCTCTATAAATATATTATGTAAACACATCCCAAAGGATGCCTACTTTAATTTTCAACAGTTTATAGAGAGATAGAGAGTTTCTTCATTTTTTGTAGGAATTTTGGGTGGATTGTTCAAGATGAGTTAATTTCTTTGTAAGTTTAATACAAATTCGTATTCTATGTTTTATATAATTGTTCTCGTTACTTACTACAAGTAGTTTTAGTAGTTCTAATCAATTTTAATCGTAGGTTTCGTATGCTAGTAGGTATAAACCATAGATTTATATAGATTTCATGTTTAAAATCCAAACAAACACATCCTCAATCATGTTCAACATTAAAAACTTATTTTCTGCAATAAAAACAAGTCAGCATAGACTAGTAGGTGGGAGATCACGATGAAACAGTGATCTCCAGTCTTTGCCATGCACAGTAGAAAAACCTGGGTTCAATCGATCGAAGTCGGTTCGATCAATCGAACCAGAGAACAGTCAAGCGATCAAAGATATGTCGATCGATTGAAGGATGACTTAGGTTGATTGGTCGAGAGCTCGTCGATCAATCGAACATGAGAATTCCTAAGATGATTCTTTTAAGTATTCCAAGCATTTCTATTTTTAAGATTTGTTAACAAACTGTCTAGGTAAGCTCAGTTTGTCAAAATAGTTTTAAAACTTAAAGCCTTAAGGCCATTTTCTTCAATGACTTCTGCAAACCAAATGCTAACACCATTGAGAGTGTGAGACTAAACCATTGTTTTAAACTATCTTCTAAGTATTTTAAATCAGCTGTGATGATGTAGTCCCAGTCCTGTAAGGACTATTGATTCTCTATCTGTAGAAAAATACGGAATACTGAAGAGGGATGTACTCCATAGAGAGATAATGAATGTGCATGGTAGATGGCTAGGTCATTGTGAATTTGTGTGATCCCAGTATTTTTTTTCTTGTAAAGTAAAAACCCGTTTTAAAGTCTGCTTTAAGTCGCTAGTTTAGTTTAATTGTTTTATTAAAGTAGTCGTTGATTGTATAACTTTGTGTTCTACACTTTCATTTAAATTATTGAGTTTTAATTTCTTTTTTGAGATTAGTCTAAGTTAGTACACTACCACCTTCTCTGTGGGATCGACCTAGTCTTACCAGTTTTACTACTTGCACAATCACCTACACTTGGGTGTTGCACAAGAGCGCACAAATTTATTTCGTGTCAAGTTTTTGGCACCGTTGTCGGGGAAGGCGACTGGATATTACTTAGATTACCTCAGTCTTTCTTTACCTATTTCTAGCTTTTCTTTTTCTTTTTAAGTTCTTTAGATTAAAATCTTCTTAGGTTTTCCCTTTTTCGTCTGAAAATTCCAATGAAGGTATTTTCGGCTATCAATCCCGTAGCCACTCCTTCAAACTCAATTGCTGACGATAGAAGCGAGAATGGTGAGAATAGGGTTATACCCATTGATGATTCGTTGTGTCCCTTGTGCGAACTCATGTAACCCACACATACACCCACACCTTCTTGCATTCTCATTCTTCCACACGCAGGCAAATTTCAATTTCGCAATCGAATGATTCAACTTCTTTCAACCTTTTATGGGATGGAAAGCGAGAAGGCTTACTTACACGTTAAGGATTTTGAGGATGTTTGTAAAACATTCTCCCAAAATTGTCCTGTGGATGTCACTCGCTTAATGCTCTTTCCTTCCACCCTGAAGGATAAAGCAAGAGCGTGGTTACTCACCCTTAAACCAAATTCTATTTTCACATGGCATGCGTTGAACACTTCTTTCTTAAAAAAATTATTTCCTGCGCGCATGACCTCTGATCTTAAATGCCAAATAAACTCATATCAACAAAGAAGTAATGAAACCTTCACTCAAACATGGGAGCGATTTAAAGATTTGCTACTCTCATGTCCACATCACGTGTATGAGAAATAGCAAACAATTAGCTTCTTCTTTGAAGGACTTAATGGAAAAACTAAAAAACTGGTAGCAACCATGAGTGCAAGCGAGTTTCTGAGTAAAAATACCAAAGAGGCCGAGGCACACTTCAAATGGTTAGCCGAACATTCCCACGAATGGACCAACCAAGAAGATGTCTCAAGAACTCAAACACAAGGTAGAGAAGATAAGAGTATCTATCAATTAAAAATTAAGGATGCTCTAGTGACAAAATATGAGGAGTTAGCTAGGAAAGTAGAAGAATTAAGAATGATAGGAGAAAATACTAGGCAGGTTCTAACTGACGAACCATGCGGCACGTGTAATATGTTGGGACACAATACCCAATACTGTCCGAATGTGGCGTATTTTCAAGAACAAAGCCCCATGGAGATGAATGCCATACAAGGGTATAGAGGGTCAGGGAATTCCTACAATAATAACAATAATAATTTCCAGCCTAATAACAATAACTGATGGAATCACCCTAGTTTTGACTGGAAGAATGATGCCAGGACTCAAAATCAACAACCTTACAATCAATACCAAGGCCAATAGATTAGGCCATCCCAACCATTCCAGCAAAACAAGTATAATAATCAAAATCAAGCTCGACCCTCTAACATCTATGTACCATCTTATAAAAAGGTAGAAGAAGAAGATCCATTCTCTAACCCAAATTTGACGCAACAACTTATTCAAATGATGAGTAAGATGTCCCCTATGTTAGAGAGGATAGATGCTTGACAAGAATCAACGAGAGGGACGTTTCCCGCCCAACCACTTCCAAACCCTAAGGGATTTAATAATGGTCCCAACAATCAAGAATATGCTAAAGCCTTGACTACCCTAAGAAGCGGCAAGGTAATGCCTCGTTCTATCGTTGTAGAAGAAGAGGATGAAGTGGTAAATGAGGAAGAGCCATTCAATGAAAATGAAAATTTAAAATTAAACAATGATGCTCCAAAAATAGAGGAAGTCAAGAGAAGACCTAGAAAGGACCTATTAACGAAGAAGTTCGAAAATGTCCTTTCCCTGCGCCTTACTCTCAAAGACTAACAAAACCTAAAAACGAAGCAAAAAATCAGGAGTTTTTGGAATTGTTCGAACAAGTTAAAATAAACCTTCCGCTCCTTGATGCAATCAAGCAAGTACTAGCCTACGCTAAATACCTGAAAGATTTATGCATGATCAAGAGGTGGCAAAGTATAAAAAAATATGCTTATGTTGCTTGCCAAACAAGCATAATCATTCAAAATGAACTTCTTCCAAAATTGAAAGACCGTAGTACACCAACAGTCTTATGTAGGATTGGAAACCAATGAATCGAAAATGCATTCCTTGATCTAGGAGCAAGTGTAAATCTACTGCCATACTCAGTTTATAAAGAACTGGGGTTAGGTGAACTTAAGCCTACTTGAAATTGCATTGTAATTGGCAGATAGATCAGTGAAATACCCGAGGGGGGTGTTAGTGGACGTCCTCGTAGAAATAGATATGTTTGTCTTCCCAGTAGATTTTGTAATCTTAGACACTAAACCGATTTCCAATCAATGTGCGCAAATATTGGTAATCTTTGGATGTCCATTCATAAACACAATCGATGCCATAATACGAATAACAAGTGGTATTATGACTATCATATTCGGGAACATGACTTTAAATGTAAAAATCTTCTCAAATCCCAGACCTAAAGAATACGAGGATGAGGAAGAAGTTAACCTCGTCGAACAATTATCAAGGATGAGTCTGATTTTGTTAACTATAAGATCCGATAGAGGTAGTTGTGCCACAATTTAATGCTGTCTATCAACCCGACATGTCTACCCCACTAGATGCTAATCTAAATTAGACTTGTCTTGTGATGGACACAATAGAGGAGGAAAGATCTGAATGTATATGGGTAGCACCATATGAAACCTTGCCTTTGAATACAAAACTTGTTATACCCTCGAATTTACAGTTTCCTGATTTGGAATTAAAGGAGCTTCCTAAGGAGCTCAGATACGCCTTCTTAGGAATTGAGAAAACATACCCTGTCATTACATCAGTCGCTCTAAATTCTGAGTAAGAGGGTAAACTAGTCCAAATGTTAAAACAACACAAGGGAGCATTAGGATGGACTATTGTCAACCTTAAAGGCATAAGCCCGTCCATCTGCACTCATAAATTTACTTGGAAGAAGATGCTAAACCTTCACGACAAATGCAGAGACGTCTAAATCCAAATATGCAAGAAGTGGTTAAAAATGAAGTTTTAAAATTACTTGATGTTGGGATAATATATCCAATTTTCGACAGTTCGTGGGTCAGTCCAACCCAAGTGGTACCCAAGAAGTCAAGCATAACTATCATTCTGAACAAAGATGGCGAATTAGTACCCACGCGCGTCCCCACCGGATAGAGGATGTGTATAGATTATAGTGTTAAACACTATGACCTGACCACTTCCCTTTGTCATTTATGGACCAAATGTTAGAACGAGTGGCTGGTCATAAGTTCTACTATTTCCTAGATGAATATAGCAGATATAACCAAATCGAAATAGCTCCTGAAGATCAGGAAAAAATAACATTCACTTATTCGTGTAGTACTTTCGCTTACCAACGAATGCCTTTTAGCCTATGTAACGCACCTGCTACCTTTTAGCGGTGTATGCTAAGTTTATTCAGCGATATGGTCGAATAGATCCTAGAAGTCTTCTTGGACAATTTTTCAGTGTTCGGCCATAGCTTTGATAATTGTTTGGAAAACCTCAAACGGGTACTATCTAGATGCGAGGACAAGCACCTGGTGTTAAACTGGGATAAGTGTCACTTCATGGTGACCAAAGGGATAGTCCTCAGCCACATAATTTCAGCCAAAGTAATCCAGGTTAACAAGGCTAAAATTGATATCATCTCAAATCTGCCCGCCCCTCGCTCAGTCAAAGACATTCGCTCTTTTTTGGGACACACAAGATTTTATCGACAATTTATTCAAAACGTTAGTGCTATCTCTCGACCACTTTGTCAATTACTTGTCAAAGATGCACCTTTCGAGTAGTCAGATGATTGTCAAAAATCTTTTGATACACTAAATAAACTTTTGACCTCCGCACCGATAATACGAGCTCTTGATTGGAGTTTACCCTTTGAATTGATGTGCGATGCAAGTGACTACACCATTGGTGCAGTTCTAGGTCAGAGGAAAGTCAATAAGTTGTATGTCATCTACTATGCTAGTTGAACTCTCAATGAAGCTCAAATGAACTACACGACAACGAAAAAGGAGTTATTCGCGATAGTCTTTGCATTGGACAAGTTCGACCTTACCTCATAGGGTCACCTATAGTCTGTTTCACATATCATTCGGCTCTTAAAAATCTATTGTCCAAGAAGGATGCAAAATAAAGGCTTATTCGATGAATACTTCTACTCCAGGAGTTTGAGTTAACCATCAAGGATAAGAAAGGAGTAGAAAACGTGGTCGTAGACCATCTTTCTAGGCTAACTATTGTGGATAACACCGAACTAATGCCTATCAAAGATGAATTCCCAAACGAATAGCTAATAGTAGTTTTCAACCTACCATGGTACGCAATGTAGTGAATTATTTAGTAACGGGAGAAACCCCTGCACATTGGTCAAGCCAAGACAGAAAACGATTCCTCTTGTTTGTGCATCACTTCTTTTTTTTTTATGACCCATACATTTTTAAATATTATGCTGATTAGGTCATCAGACGTTGCATACTGAACGAGGATATAATTGTAATTCTGGCATCGTGCCATTTTGAGGCATGTGGTGGCCATTTTGCATCAACGAAAACTACACACAAAGTCTTATATAACGGTTTTTATTGGCTACCATTTTCAAAGATGCCCACAAATTTTGCAAATCATGCCAACACTAGCTTGACACAATCTCGAAATGAAATTCTATGCCCTTAACCCCTATTATTACAATAGAAATATTTGATTGTTGGGGCATAGATTTCATGGACCCCTTTCCCAAATCGAACCAAATGATTACATACTCCTTACTATGGAGTATGTCTTGAAATGGGTGGAGGCAATGCTGACAAGGCAAAATGGCCATAGAATAGTAATTTTTTTCCTAAAAAAACAATCTTTCATGTTTCGGGACCCCCAAAGCATTAATTAGTGACCAAGACAAGCACTTTTGCAATAGACCATTGGAGTCACTCCTCAAAAAGTATGGGGTTAGTCACAAAGTTGCCTTAGCCTACTACCCACAGACAAATGGGCAGGCAGAGTTAGAAAATCCAGAAAGTAAGCACATTCTTAAGAAAACGATTAGCTTAAATAAAATAGAATGGGCTTATAAACTGACTGATGCACTGTGGGCATACCGTACTGCTTTTAAAACCAATCTGGCAATGTCCCAGTACAGGCTAGTTTATGGAAAAGCTGTCACCTCCTCGTTGAGATTGAATACAAGGCTTATTGGGCGTCATGCTCATTAAATTTCGATATTAAAGAGGGAGGACAACTGAGAAAACCTCGACTCGCAAAACTTGAGGAAATACGTAGAGATGCATATGACAATGCGAATCTATGTAAGGAGAGGTTGAAGGCTCACCATGATAACACTATCTTCTAAAAATCCTTCGACCTGAGGCAAAAAGCTCTACTGTATGACTCTCACCTCCATCTCTTCCCAGAAAAGCTCCGCTCCAGGTAGACAGGACCATTCGTTGTAAAATCTGTCTTCCCATATGGAGCAGCTGAGCTACTCAACCCCAAAAATGATGAGCACTTCTAGGTGAATGGCCAACGGTTGAAGCCACTCTTGGAGATTTTTGAACAAGAAATTGAACTCATCTAATTGGTTGCGCCCGATTATTTCACCATTTAAAACACCATGAATTTATCACAATTGCTGTTGTAACCTTTAGTTTTGTGCTTTTCTTTTTGTTTACTTTAGTCTAATTCTTAGTTTGTGGCCCTGCGTCCTCATCTACTTTACCGTCATTTTGAATTCATCTACAAGTTTTGATCATGAGTGATAATGAAGACACTAGATTTATCTATTCCCAAGGATGGGAGGATCTGGAGTTGCCAAATCCACCTTGGACTACTGAAGAAATTGAATTTTGCCTTTCACCATATTAAGGGCCAGGGCGGATGAACTCATCGATTTGTCCCATGGATATGTCTCCATTCCACCAGCCCTTTTTGCCTTTAACCCCTTTGAACATATGATATTCCCTTTTGATGATGAGGAGGAGGACGAGGAAGGGGATGACATTGGGCTGGCAAATAATGAATTATGGCAGTAGTGGGACATCAATGACCTACATGATGTCGTGGTCGGGAATCATATTCATGTTTGATGATGATATTCTTGTTATTGCGTTGGTTCCCTATCTGTATATGCACTTGAGCTACCTAATTTATAGGATTCAATGCCCTCTGCTAACTAGTGCATGCTGCGCGTTCTTGCCTATAGTGAGGTTGGATTCGAGTCACACTTTATCTTGTTGTTGTTTCTCTTCAATTGCTTTTATTCTTTTATTCTCTCGTCTAATTTTTCATTTGTTTCCTTCTGTTGTTTTCTTGTTTAGGATTTATCACTATGAATCTCAATGCTTCACCGGTGTTCCTTCCACATCTGCTGTTTCATAGGCCATTCACGTGGTCCCCTAGCACTCTGCCACCAAAGGGAGAAAAGTTGAGAAGTTATACTCCTTTATCTTTATCTCCATCTGAATCACCAAGATCTCTTCTCACTTGCACATTCAATTCTTAGGAGAATTCAGACATACTAGATGATATTCTCGAAGTCTTAAGATCTTTCTGGGATCATAAACTATCAACCCTGGATTCTAACATTGAGGAATTGACAGAGTGTTACGTTGCTGCAAATATGGAAGATGATGGTTCCACCTAAAAGAAATAGCGGTCAACTTCAGCTCTCGCAATCTCTATGGAGTTGTAGTTGTAGTCCTAGATACTAGTTTTATTTATTTTCTATTTTATTTTCAGTTATAATAAGGTCAAAATGCCAAGTAGTGGGGTTACTATTGCAATTGGATGCTGTAAACGGATACTATATTAATGGATTTTGAAAATTTTATTTTGCAATATCTCTAGCCTTACATACTATGAACAGACTATTTTCGTGTATTTTTGTATGTAATGGACCAGTTTTTGCTAGTTGGGAGTGAACAGGTTTTCCATAACAGGGATTTCTAAAATTTGATTCTCGATTGATCGAACACTCTCGACTGATTGAGCATTTTGTATCTCAATCGCTTAAAGTATGTTCGAGTGATTGAATTCTTGATTGATCGAACATATTCAATCGCTTGAACCTTGTTTTTAAACGAGGCATCTACTGGAAGCTCCCTCATTTCTCAGACGTCTCAAACGCTTGAGAGAGAGGGAACTATTACAGCGATTTTCATTTCCCCTCACTCCAAATGTCTTTTTTTTCCCTCTGACCGTCACAAGAATCTTCCCCAATGCATCATCATCATCATCCCCACTCCCTCTCAGTGCATATACTGAGTTAAGGTTATCCTATGCTTAAGTCCTTAGATAACGAGGGGGGTGCCCCCATTTGTTTGAAGACCAACTAATGAACCTTTGGGTATAAATCTTAGTTCCTTTTTCTTGTTTCTGAGATTTCATTTTTCGGTTCGCAAATTTATGTGTTTGACCGATTGAACAGATCTCAATCGATCGAGCTTGGCCCAAAATTTCGATTGATAAAAAATTCTCGATCGATCGAACTTTTGCAGAAACAGTGTCTGTTTTCCTGTTTTGTTTGGTTTCCTTGGTTTCTTTTGTATTTTTTTCTTCCAGATGAATCCTACCTTGGGCTATTACAAGGAAAAACCTTTGATATCCTCATCCCGGATCCGGTCCCTGACCACGGGTTTCAGAACCCCCAAGATCAACAATGGTTCACTCGATATTTCCTAAACCGAAAGGTCACGCATGAAAGACCATTGGAGTCTATTTGGTTATCGTCCCCATGGTTCTTAGCACGAATTAAGGACAGACCTTACTAGTTCAAAGTACTAACTCAGGCTAAGAGAATTAACATTTCTTAGGTCCGTGAGGTATGTGCCATAATGATAAAGGATCCCGCCGCCCCATTTACGTATCGATCTTTCTTCCGCGGACAAGAGTTCATTTTTTGTCCAGCAACTGTAGCTGCAGCCTAGGGTGTGACTAAGGTATTGGATTGTGTTTTCCCTCATCGGCTAGGTGACTTTGAGACATCCCCCTCGACTATAGCCTCTACGATTACAGGAGGAGCCATGCCGAGATGGAATGGCATATTGCTTATCGAGGATCAGTATGTCACGTATGATTATCATATGCTCCATCTAGCATTGTACAACTGCATTTTATTGACATCTTACCATGAGAAGTGGGCACATTGCTATACACGTGTTTTCTCTATATAGTGGGGACTGGGTAGAAGGTCTGTTTGCCCCGACTCTATATAGACTTCATGATCCATCCCACTTACTATGTTGCTGTAAAGAAACACCAGAAAGGGGTATGGGCTATTTACAATGTCATTGCCCAATCGGGATTACTCCCATTGTCCGCGGATGAGGTTTGAAAAGCATCTAGTCAGTTTGGTAAGATGGCAGCATGCTATTCTGATGCCCAAAAGAAAAGAAAATTAAAAGGGAAAGGAAAAGAGTAAGTTAGAAAGAGAAAGAGGAAAGCGAGAGGTACCGACAATGAGGCAGCTTCTGGGATGCCATCTTAGGCGAAAGAGCGTGATTCTAAGGATGAGATTGATCATGTTGCTGAGGTGGAGCGATTCGAGTTGAGATAACGGTCTCAGGTTCCAGCCCAGGGAGAGTCGTCTGTGTCTCTCCAGACCATTCACACGTTACTCCTGGAGGAGAGAGAGAGAGAGAGAGAGAGAGAGAGAGAGAGAGAGGTACGAGTGAGACTCGAGGGCAAACTTGATTTTATCTTGTTGCAGCTGGGGGTTGATTAGTCACTCTACACACTACCACTCCCGACTATGATAGTTGTTCCACATCCGGATGCTCAGTCCTCGTCTTTGACTCCACCTCCTACTAGTGAGCCATATTTACCACCTCCAGCCATGGTTATTCCTTCATCGACAACACATCATGATCGGGCTGCGAGTGACCCGACAACTACTACTACAATTGCTGAGGGTGGAGGGCGGACTACTACTTTCGCTGTCGATGTTCAGCTTCCTTCTGCTCTGACCTCTACCACAAATTCGACTGCTAATGACTCGATCCAGATAGATTAGGTTGTGTGGAGTGATAGCGAGAATTTTGTTGTAGTTACTTTGTTATTTTTCTTCTCTCCTCTCTCTCTACTTTTGTTTTTATATTATTAAACTTCGATCACTGCCCTGCCACTCTAGTGTCATTATTATTACAGTGATCAGATGTTATGGTGTTTATAGATCATGTTTTTGTATTTCCTTGTCTATTAATCTTGGTCTTAGAGATTGTGTGTGCTTATGCAGGTTGCTATGACTGCTGCTATCATATTTGCTTATTATCAAGTGAACTCTATCCACATTCTTTTCAAAACCAACAAATGAGGACATTGTTGTTTTCAGTTGGGGGTAGTCAGTAGATAGACGTTTACCTACACATTACACTTAGTACCGATGCATTTTTTTTTAAATTGCTTGACCACACGCTTTATCACACACATCTCATGAAATGATAATTTTCTTAAAAATTTTTGAAATTTTTGTACTTAAAATAATAGGAAAATCTCCGACTTTCTCTCTTTTAGTTGTTTACAATGCTCTGATGTATTCATGTTGCTCTCATCTTATTATGAATTGTATTTACTTGTTTGCTAGTACTGCTAGGATAATCACATATGTTGAACATTCATGTATCTGAAATTATATGCACTAGTTGACAGTTACATGGAAAACTTAAAAGACAGTTAATACGACTATAGTATTCAAGGAATGAGTTGTAGAGATGAATCACCCTTAGTGATCTTTTGAACCATTCTTCATTTCTGAGGGATTATCACACAATTATTTGATTAAGCATAGAGGACTCGTTGAAATAGTCTCGATTGTTCTTCATTTTGGCTGCTTGTTAGAGGAGAACGTTTCAGGAGCTACCATCTAAAACTAGATAAACATTGAAATGTAAAAGTTTAGAAGTTAAGAAAATGAGTTAAGCCATTAGATATTACTCTATAGCCCATGGATACATCTACAGCTACATTCAAACGCCCTATACTTCTCACCCCTATACAAATCATCTTACCTATGCCATTATGAAAATATATAGCACCTAATTACGTGCCTTGACCTAATGAACATCATCATTTATAAATCATTAAACTATCGATGCATGTGGTTGGAATTAAGTTGATGTTGGGAATTGCTTTCGTATTTTTAAAAAAAGAGAAGTACTAGAAAAAATCAAGCAGAGAAGAAAAGAATCAAACGAATGTGTGGAAGGAGTAAAAGAAAGAAATATATAAGAATAAAGATGAGGTAGAGATTGAAGAAGGTAAAAGACGATTATCGACCTAACCCATATCATGCTAAGACAAGCGTGCTCCCACCCATTACTTCTATTTACCATACTAAAACCATACAAGTCTTAATGGTTCTTGACGACTTAGTTTAAACATATAGGTGTGAATTGGGTCATCCACGGTAGTTCGATCCTCTTGTAATTAGTATCATTTCATGAAACTATACACCCTAAAAGTTTATTTCCAAGAGCCATGTAGGAAAGTGTTTGTGTCTATACATCTCTTCATGTCAAGCTTTCATATACTGAGCGGTCATTCATATATAAGTTTCTGAGAGATGGCCTTTTAAGAGTGCATACCTGTGTGAGAATTGAGTCAAAGCTACAAATTCGAGGATGCAATAGTCTGAACAACTTGAAATTAGGTTTAATGTATAACTGTTAACTTCACACACACAAGGACACATGAATGTGATACATATGTCAATTATCTTGGTGGCATAAAAAGCGTATTGATATTTTGCATGGCTTGTTTGAGAATGGCATGTCATTGTGGAGCGTGGTTTTAGTCACAAAGAGAGAGTAGTTAGAAGTTTTCCTTATCTTTTGATCTTAATCGAAATTTTGTGGGTAAATTCACTACAAACCCTCACGAGACAATACTCGTCCACTAGGGGGAACTTAGGGGTTTAAAGGCTTGTTGCATAAGCTAAATGCAACTACGATTCTTACGAAAGTGAGTTAGGAATTTTCTTTCTATTTAGGTTAGTTTATTTTAGTTTATTTTTATTTTTCTTTCAATCGTTGTAGTTTAGTTTTGTTTAACTTGTCTTTTATACCACTTTATCGCTAGGGACTAGCAATAGGCCAGTTGGGGGTTGTGACAAGCAAGGGATATTTATAAAATACACATGCACTATAATACGAAGATATAATGATTTAGTTTACAATTCTCTGATTTATTTGCAATTGAGTTACAATGTGTAGTTTGATACAATGAGATGATTCCATGATGAATTTTGTTGTGTTAAATGTTATTCTGCATAGATTTGCCGTGTTGTTATGAGCAGGAATGGTTTACAAGAAAAAGGGTAAAGCACAAATGCAAAGAAGACATGTCAAAGTGAAAAGACAGTTTTGAGCAATCAAAGGCCATTCAAGCGCTTGAGGAATGTGAAGTTCAAGCAATCGAACATAGTTCAATCGATCGAACATGGCTTTATCAAAACTTTACGGGTAGCACAATAGAACACGTATTATAACCCTAGCTTAGGTTTTCTCTATAAATATATGATGTAAACATGTTCCAAAGGATGCCCACTTTCAGTTTCAACAGTTTATAGAGAGAGAGAGAGAGAGAGAGAGAGAGATAGAGAGAGAGAGTGTGTGTGTGTGTGAGTTTTCTTCATTATTTTGTAGGTTTTTTGGGTGGATTGTTCAAGACGAGTTGTTTTCTTTGCAAGTTTAATACAAGTTCGTATTCCATATTTTATTTAATTGTTCTCGTTACTTACTGCAAGTAGTTTCAGTAGTTCTAATCAATTTTAATCATAGGTATCGCATGGTAGTAGGTATAAACCATAGATTTATATTGATTTCATGTTTAAAATCCAACCAAACACATCATTAATCATGTTCAACATTAAAACTTATATTCTATAATCAAAAACATGTCATCATAGACCAGTAGTTGGGAGATCACGATTAAACAGTAATCTCCAGCCTCTGCCATGCACTCCAGATAGACCTCTGTTCAATCGATCGAAGTCAATTCGATCGACCGAACCAGAGCAGTCAAGCAATCGAAGATATTTCGATCGATTGAAGGATGAATTAGTTCGATCGATCGAGAGCTCATCGATTGATCGAACATGAGAATTCCTGAGATGATTCTTTTAAGTATTCTAAGCCTTTCTATTTTTAAGATTCGTTAATAAACTGTCCAGGTAAGCTCAGTTTGTCAAAATTGTTTTAAAACTTAAAGCCTTAAGGCCATTTTCTTCAATGAGTTTTGCAAACCACCTATGGACACGTGGCTTTTCGTGAGCCCACCCCTGGTTTCTACTTCCGGGATTTTGGAATTAATTTTGCTTTAGTTTTGAAATCGAAGTTGATTTGAAAAAAAGAAGGTCTGTTGAAAACAGATACAGACTCGCAACTTGGTCTTTAAGGAACCAAGAAACCTAATTTTGACTCACCCAAACAGATAAAGGGCACCGGCCTTTCATAACCAAAGAACTTGGCTCAGGATTTTGATACGAGAGAGGAAGGAGCCTTTGTCACGACTAAAAAACCCTCAACTCGCCCCGTCTCTCGACGGGACTCAATTAGCATCCAAATAATCATCTTATACTATGTTTGGTTCGATAGTTAATACTATGATAGGTATATTTCATCACATAAGAATCTTGAAAATGGAAGATCTAAAGATAAGATATCATTCATAAGATCTAAGTCAAGTATCACATAATGCAAAGTGAAAGACCACACAAAACAAACCTAGGAAAAATTGTCTAATCACATATCAAGTAATAAAGTTTTCCTAATCTAAGGGGACATAAATTGTTCTTGAAACAAATTAATCAAAGAAATCAAAAAAATGCTTAGCAAGCTAATATGATGCATGTTAATCTTTGAGAAAAGAAGACCTCTAAATCCCCGGGATGGATGAGAAAGGAAGAATTAATCGAGGGGGAGCATGAACGTAAGATCAAATTCATTCCTTATAATCTTCTTAGATTAGGAGTCACAAAAATCCCAAATCTTGCATGGATGCAATGTATGGTCTTAGGATGTGCAAGGTAGTAGTGTGTTTGTGTTCATGGATTTCTAAAATGACTTAGAAGTCTAAAAGATGAATGAATGCATGGAGGAAATCATCATGGGATATGTACAAATATAGTATGGACCACTTCCTAGGATATGTGGAAAATGAAAAATAGAGTTAGAAATCTTGCATGGATGCAATGTATGCTTTAAATAGTGGACAGAATACTGACTTGATCTTGTGGAAAATGAAAAATAGAGTTAGAAATATTTTCGATGCATGATTTTTTATGGAGATAATCCTTATTGTGTCTAGAACACAAATCAAAAAGCCAATCTTCAATAACTATTACAGATTAAGAGAAATAATATAAACAATAGGGGTTACTCAGAAACAGAGTCCGTACTGTCGACTAAAATGTTGAAAAATCTTAGAAAATGAAATAAAAACATTTTGAGGTCCATATTATACAGAAAGTTCCCTAAGACACTGAAGTTCAAGGGAAAAATCATTTGGCAAAATGGAATCCTTCCAAGTGTTTTCAAGCCAAGCCAAAAATCGTGGGTATTTTATAATGAGTTAGAAAGACATTTCAAGTGATCTTTCATCCATACATTGAGTATTGAGTTCTAGAGAAATCTTTGAATTTCGATCATTCACTGTTTTGAGATTTCTTGAGAAAACAAGGGTTTTATTTCTTGAAATTAATCAAAAAGAGGGGTTTATGAGGGGTTTGAAATAGAGGTTTTGAGAATATATTTTCAGCATTTAAATGTAAGTTTTGACCACTTGAAACATCAACATTGAACTCATATCAAGAACCTCCAAGATTGTTAAGTGGAGAGCATTGTTTCCATTTGAGCATAACTTCAAGAATACTTTGGAAGTATTGAAGTTGAAATCATAATCTATCAAACATGTTTTTGAGGTCAAGAGCTACTATCCATAAGGATTCACTCACCTCAAACACCATGTCATCATCTAGATGATGATGAACTAGTAGGTAAATAAAGAAAAATTAAAAAGAAATGAGGTAAGGAGAGATGAACATTTATATAAACAAGCAAGTAAATAGGAATCAATAGATGATGATCAGTGTGATATTGGAATTGTAGCTTGGTGTTTCACTCATAAATATTGACATTTGGACATAGAAGTAGCTTCCTAACTCAAGAATGCTCAAGAATGGTGATTGGAGGGGTATTTGAATGTGAAGTATATGAGAGATAATCAAAGAAAACAAGATTGAAACTCAGTTTCTTATAGAAAATCAGTGGGAGAAGCTCCATTTCCTTCTTCTAAACATATCTCTATCTCTCTTTCTCTCTGCAACTTCTATGAACTTTACACTTACCCCCCCTCCCCCAAAAAAAAATGAAGAGCAAAGGGGGGTTTATATAGGCCAATTTGGGGTGCTTTTGGGATTTAGAAAGTGCTCCAATTGGTTAAACATCCGTGAACATAAAACTACATCGTTTTGGTCTTTAATTATTCAATCTGGACCCCCAAAATAAATTACAAAAATAAATTCTACGCAGGTTGAGTACCGCCGCAGCACTGGCCATGTGCCGCCGCGGTAGTGGCTCAGTGTCGCCGTGACACTGCTCCTCAGAAATTTGAATTTAGGCCCCCAGAGGTTCCGGTATTCGTGAAAAGGCCCTATTTTGTCCGAAATTCACAGAAAACGCGTATGAACTCCAAATTGAGCTTGTGATATACCGTTGTAAAGGTAATGGAGCCCATTTTAGATAAAAAAAAATATTTCAGAGATAGGTCACTTTGAAAAGTTTTGCGGTATTTGAGATAAAAGCCGATTTAATCGCCTTTTTCACCTTCGAAAATTCATAATAAATTCGTTTTAAATCTAGAAATTATGTGCGATATACCGTTAGAAAGCTATTGAACTCTAGTATCCATAAAAAATGTTTGAAAAATGATACGGCACTCTGGTTTCAAAGTCCACTTTTAGGTCAAATCGGTCAAATCTAGGATTTCCAAGAAGTTTTGGGAAACTCTGGGAGATCCCTTGAGCTGATGTTTTCGTCTGATTTTCTTTTAAAACACATTTTAGTTCTTTTCACATAATCTAGAATGATCTCAAAACTTTTCGAAGAATTTGGATGATTTCGGTCAAACTGTCACAGCCCGGTCCCACAATAGCAGAACCGAAGCCCGTGGCACGCCACCGAGGCTAAACCAATTCATTAACGTTCCCAAAAATTAGTTTGAAGAACACACGCAGCGGAATAAAACAAGTCATTTTGAAAACCATCCGTCCAGTCGACTGATCCTCGAATCCAGTCGACTGATCTTGGTCCAGCAGAAAGTTGGGTTTTAAAATATCATCCAGTCGACTGCTTTCTACATCCAGTCGACTGGTAAAGTCCGATCGACTGAAGTCCAGCCTGGCCAAAAATATTAGTTTTGAAAACCATGATCCAGTCGACTTGGTCGAGCACCTAGTCGACTGATCCTCCATGAAACGATGCAGAGAGTTGCTGTAAAGGAGGCTCCAGTCGACTGTTCAACAAACCAGTCGATAGATCCCCTGGAAGCAGCACATTCTGCAGCATTTTCAAGTTTAAAAGCTTTACGCAAATCTCCAGGAATCAAACACACACTTCCAAAAGTACTCCAAAGCATTCCTAACTGTATTAACATATTACCGAAGCACAGTTACAACATGTTACTAACTATTACAACATTTTAGATTCGTTCTAACATACCAAGTTAAACATAACTAAAACCATAAGAATTCTTATTACAACATTCCTATTGTCCCAAAACTACAAGATTAACGTTCAAGTTGCCTTCTAAAAGAACTCCCAACCCACGTGCTCACTTCTGCGATTACTCGCCAGCATTTACACCTGAAATGGTTATTTGAATAACCACACATATTCGATTTGTTTAAGCTAACGCTTAGTGAATAAAACAACATATGCACATGAATGATAAACATACTCGCATTCACATCTCTACATTTCATACTAGTCGCCGGAGACTTACGTGCCCGTCCATACTCCTAATCCGCGACTCCTCGCCAATAAGTCCACGCGAAAGGGTAAGACCCACGATTCTTCTCTTCAATCGTGCGACCTTAATGCCTATATCGGCTCCACAAAATGGCACGGTGACCACGTGCTCCTTCTGACCCAAATAAGCAACTTAACATGCTCAAATACATATCACCATGCTCGCGGTAATCAAAACATTTCATCGTGCTATTAGGCCTACTTATCAATATAAATGCCCAATATGAACTACACAAGATATCTCTAAGTATTAATACATGCTATTCAAACATAACATGAATACATATCAAGAAACCATTCCAAAAACATAGTTGAATCACTCACCTCCGATTTACGCTCTTATAATTCAATCTCAAGAAAACCCGTGCACAAAGAACGTGCAGAAGTCCGTCTAGTACAATTCTTATGAATCAAAATTCCATTTATCAACTTTTATGAAAAATTCTAGAAAAAGACTTTTCGGAAAACTTGGCCAAACAAGTCCTAACATATATCAAAACGAAGCTCTTACCTCGAGGAGTTCGAATATGAAATCTGGGAGAAAACAAACTGACGGAAGGTCGTCGTTTGGCGTCGCAAAGCTCTAAGCTCCAAAATCTCCCTATGGCCCCCTTTTTGGAATTTAGGTTAAGAACTTAGAAAATATCTCAACCATCTCTATCTATATATAGGCAAAACTCTTGGGAATTACGTTTACCTCCCCATGAGTTTTCAAACTCCTAATCAGTCTCTAAAACCTTTAACACAGCTTATTCACAGCTTTATAAGTGAAACCTCAAAATTATAAAAGTTTTTGACTAAGTTTCGTTTGGTCGCTAAAACGCGAATTTCTACATGACGTTTCTGAAGTTGCTAATTAACCTACCAAATTAGTAGCGTGTTAATTCGTTCTCACTAGGATACTAAAACTAGTGACAGATATAAATTCTAAAACAGAAAATAATACAGATATTGAAATACACAGGTAAACATTTATTTTCAGATAAACATTTAAAGTATTCCACAGTGACCGTCTCACATTCGGAGAGACGTCACAACAACAAATCCTCAATCACTATAGTTTCAGAGGGTTCTCTAATACAGACACCCAAATCAAATCGTGAGTCAAAACTCACCCAAACATGTGCCAAAAGACACGCCACATCACATTATCATGCATGACAATATAATGCAAAAGCAATAACACAAATACGGGTGTTATAATACTCTCCCCCTTAAAAGAAGTTTGTCCCCAAACTTATACCTCATGTCTCAAAAAGGTGCGGATACTGAGTCATCTCATCTTCTATTTCCCACGTCATCTCTTCCGTAGTTTGGCTATGCCATAACACTTTCACTTTCTATATTACCTTGTTCCGTAAGACTTGATCCTTCCGATCCAAGATTTCTACCGGATACGCAACATACGTCAAATCACTCTGAATCTCATTCGAAGTCGGAGCCATCACTTGTTCCCTATCCTCTACTAAATGTTTACGTAACAATGATACATGAAATACGTTATGCACTTGAGCATACTCACTTGACAATTTCAAACGATAAGCTACGGGTCCAACTCTCCCAATAATTTTAAAAGGTCCTACATACCTCGGGTTGAGTTTCCCATATCTACCAAATCTAGTTATTCCCTTTGAAGGTGACACCTTCAAATACACCAAGTCTCCTACATCGAATTCCAATGGCTGTCTGCGCTTGTCGGCATAACTCTTATACCTACTCTGGGCTGTCAGTAACCGTTGTCTAATTACCTTTATCTTATCCGTCGTTTCTTGTACAATTTTTGGCCCTTCAATTTTTCTTTCTCCCACCTCTGTCTAACTAATTGGTGAACGACATACACGACCATATAAAGCTTCATAAGGAGCCATTCCAATACTCGACTGAAAACTGTTGTTATATGCGAACTCAATTAACGGTAGGTGGTCTTCCCAATCACCCTGGAAATCAAGTACACATAACCGAAGCATGTCTTCCAAAATCTGGATTACTCTCTCTGATTGGCCATCAGTCTGAGGATGAAAAGCGGTACTAAAGTGCAATTTGGTACCCATTGCTTCTTGCAAGGCTCTCCAAAACTTCGATGTAAAACTACTATCCCTGTCCGAAACGATAGAAGTTGGGATACCATGTAGTCTCACAATTTTGTGAATATACAACTTAGCTAACGTCATTGGCTTAGTTGTTCGAATTGGTAGAAAGTGCGACGACTTCGTCAAACGATCAACGATCACCCAAATAATAGTGTTCGATCTCTTAGACTTCGGAAATCTACTAACAAAATCCATTGTTATGTGCTCCCATTTCCACTCGGCTATCGGTAACGGTTGTAACAATCCTGAAGGTACTTGGCGTTCGGCCTTTACTTGTTGACAACTAGTACAACGCGAAACATAACGTGCTATTTCTCTCTTCATTCCCGGCCACCAATAAATATGTCTCAAATCTCTATACATTTTGGTGCTTCCCGGATGAACGGTCTACTTCGTATTGTGTGCTTCTTCTAGGATGTTCCGTTTCAACTCCTTCTCGTTAGGCACATAAATCCTACCCCTCAATCTCAAAACATCATTCTCAAAAGTAAATCCCGATTGTTTGCCCATCGGAATCTCATCACAAATCTTCTTCAAAGCCACATCTTGAAGTTGTTTCTCTACGATCTCGTGAATCAATAGTGGTTGTGCCACAATCGTCGACATCAATCCACCTTCAATCCTCGGTATCACTTCAAGCTCCAAATTCTCCATATCCTGTATCAGTTCTTTTTTAGAAGTCAAATCTGATGCGGTGTTGGCTGGTACTTTGCGACTAAGAGCATCGGCTACGACATTCGCCTTGCCCGGATGATACTGAATTGACAAGTCATAGTCCTTCATCAACTCTAACCATCTCCTTTGCCTCATGTTCAAATCTCGTTGTGTAAACAAGTACTTCAAACTCTTGTGATCCGTATAGATCTCACATTTCTCCCCATATAGGTAATGACGCCAAATCTTTAATGCAAAAATCATGGCGGCCAATTCTAGATCATGTGTTTAATAATTCTTCTCGTGTGGTCTAAGTTGTCTCGATGCATACGCAATGACTTTATCACCTTACATAAGAACGCAACCTAAACCTCTATATGAAGCATCACTGTAAATAATAAATCCTTCGGTCCCTGACGGAACGGCTAATATTGGTGCTTTCACTAATCGACCCTTCAACTCTTGGAAACTTTCTTCACATTCTGGACTCCAAACAAAAACAATATCTTTCCTCATTAACTGTGTCATCGGCATTGCTATATGCGAAAAGTCTTTTACAAATCTTCGATAATACCCAGCTAATCCTAGGAAACTTTGGATGTCTGTCACATTCGTTGGTCTCACCCAGTTAGTAACTGCTTCTATCTTCTGAGGGTCTACAAAAATTCCCTTTGCCGACACTATATGTCCAAGGAAAGCTATTTCGGTCAACCAAAACTCACACTTCTTCAATTTGCCGAATAATCTCTTTTCACGCAATCGTTGTAAAGCTAATCGCAAATGATGCTCGTGATCTTCTACGCTTTTGGAGTAGATTAGGATGTCATCTATGAACACGATAACGAATTCATCTAAATAATCCTTGAAAACACGGTTCATCAAGTCCATGAAAGTAGCTGGTGCATTAGTCACTCCAAATGGCATAACCAAAAATTCAAAGTGACCATATCGAGTCCTGAAAGCTGTCTTCTCAACATCTTCCTCTTTGACTTTCAACTGATGGTAACCGGATCTCAAGTCGATCTTCAAAAATACCTGAGCCCCTTGTAACTGATCAAACAAGTCATCTATTCGCGGCAACGGATACTTGTTATTGACGGTCAACTTATTCAACTCTCGGTAGTCGATGCACATACGCATCGTTCCATCTTTCTTCTTCACAAATAAGACTGGTGCTCCCCATGGAGAAACACTCGGTCGGATAAAACCCTTCTCAAGTAGTTCTTGTAACTGAACCTTCAAATCTTTCAACTCTATCGGTGCCATTCGGTACGACGCTTTAGATATCGGTTGTGATTCTGGTACTATTTCTATTATGAACTCAAGTTCTCTTTCAATCAATACGTCGGGTAATTCATCGGGAAAAACATCTGGGAATTCTTGAACTACTGAAATGTCTTCTACTAGTGGTCCAAGAACTCGTGTATGGACAATTGAACATAAGAAACCCGAATAACCCTTCTTCAACATCTTACTTGCTTGAATCGCCGATATCAAGTACGGCGGTATGGTCACTCCTTTACCCTGAAAAGTAAACTCTTCTCGCCCTGACGGATAGAAACTAACCCGTTTCTGTTCACAATCGATTCTGGCTTGATTAACTGCCAACCAATCCATACCCAAGATAACATCAAAGTAATTCGCCGTCAACGGAATCAAATCAACGCTCAAGACTTTATCACCTATCTTGATCTCATATGACTTGAATATCAAAGAAGTAACTAGCGGTTCACTACTAGGCAATGATACACACAAGTCATATCCTAGCGGTTCTGACTTAACAGTTATATGCTTAACAAAATCACGTGATACAAATGAATGCGTTGAACCAGAATCCATAAGTATACGTGCAGGATACGAACAAATAGGAAGAATACCTGATGCGACGGTATCATCCGTATTCCCCGGCCTAAGCTGGAAGTATCGTCCTTGCTGTTGTGCGACTCCTTTCCCTTTATCCACTCGAGGTTCTATCCTTGATCCACTTGGCACACTTGATGCCCCGGTACTCATTCCCGTTTATCTCTTACTCAGATAGTTCTTTGCTATGTGTCCCAGTTGTCCACACTCAAAACATTTTCCTCTCATTTCTGGGTTGTAGCTCTTTGTATTCGAAAAGGTATTTGGTGCGATCGAGTTTGCATTCAAAGGACAATTGCAGGATATGTGTCCTAACTGCTTGCAAAAGTAACAGGTGCTCAATTGGTAGCAAGTTCCTCTGTGTCGCAGGTTACATGTTGGACACAACGGTCTCGAGTCCCCCATGAACGTACTCCCTCCTTGGCTACTCATATATGATCCCGAACCTTGCATAAACGGTTTCTTCGCATTCCCTTGACTCTTACCCCGACTGTCATTTGCTCTCTTCCCTTGTTGTCCCTGTCGATATCTGTCGACACTTTTCTCAGCAATACGAGCAGCTTCCTCAACGAGAGAAACGGTCGGGTGTTGTAACATATCCACACGGCCATGGATATTCTCCCTAAGTCCTTCCTCAAACTTACGAGCTTTATCCCTATCAGTCGGAACGGTAGTTTACCCAAATCATAACAAGGCATTGTAACGGGATACATACTCACTCACAGTCATGTCTCCCTGAACCAGACTTGCAAACTCTTGGCGTTTCTGAGTATAAGCATATTGCGGAAAGAAACATTTGTTAAATACTTCCTTAAATGCTTCCCAAGTTGTCGGCTTCCCTTGTTCAAGTACGTTGTTCCACCAATCTAATGCTTCGCCCATCAACGTATCGGATGCGCATAAAATTTTCTCCTCATCGGTACATTTTACCTGACGGAAATGTCTTTCCATGTCCATCATCCAATGATCGGCCAAGTCTATGTCAACCTGTCCATGATATAAGGTCGGTTTCTGCTTATGAAACTGTTCCACGATTGTGTGTTGAGGTCGTCGCGGTGCCGGTGGTGCATTGATATAACAAATTTCCACTTGTGGAGGGTGAACGTTCATCTGTTCTCTTTCACTTACCGCTTGAAAGGTTCTACAGGAATCTATATACAAAGGCTGGGTTTACTCAAAGAGGGTCCGTTGACGAGAGTTCCAATATACTGTCAGAGAGACAGTACGAAGGTTTTTACTCTTTTTGATATACCTTGGAAGGTACAATATCAATAGTGAATTGTGCCCTGGCACAGCGAGACCTGAACAATGTCAGCATCGTGTTTCAGACACAGTCGGAGGGGAAAACTGCAAGAGTGTAATGCGGTGAACCAGATAGAGTAAAAAGATGATTTTAAGTTTGCTTCTTATGAGTCAAACCTCTGCATTATTTTGTTTTGAAAATAAAATCTCCACAGTGGAGTCGCCAGATTATGGACACGTGGCCTTTCTTGAGCCCACCCCCGGTTTCTACTTCTGGGGTATCGGAATTAATTTTCCTTTAATTTTGAAATCAAAGCTGATTTGAAGAAAAGAAGGTCTGTTGAAAACAAATACAGAGTCGCCACTTGGTCTTTAAGGAACCAAGAAACCTAATTTTGACTCACCCAAACAGATAAAGGCCACCGGCCTTTCATAACCAAAGAACTTGGCTCGCGGTTTTGGTACGAGAGAGGAAGGAGCCTTTGTCATGACTAAAACACCCTCAACTCGCCTCGTCTCTCGACGGGCCTCAATTAGCATCCAAATAATCATCTTATACTATGTTTGGTTCGACAGTTAATACTATGATAAGTATATTACATCACATAAGAATCTTGAAAATGGAAGATCTAAATATAAGATATCATTCATAAGATCTAAGCCAAGTATCACACAATGCAAAGTGAAAGATCACACAAACAAACCTAGGAAAAATCGTCTAATCACATATCAAGTAATAAAGTTTTCCTAATCTAAGGGGACATGAATTGTTCTTGAAACAAATTAATCAATGAAATAAAAAAAAATGCTTAGCAAGCTAATATGATGCATGTTAATCTTTGAGAAAAGAAGACCTCTCAATCCCCGGGATGGATGAGAAAGGAAGAATTAATCAAGGGGGAGTATGAACGTAAGATCAAATTCATTCCTTATAATCTTCTTAGATTAGTAGTCACAAAAACCCCAAATCTTGTATGGATGCAATGTATGGTCTTAGGATGTGCAAGGTAGTAGTGTGTTTGTGTTCATGGATTTCTGAAATGACTTAGAAGTCTAAAAGATGAATGAATTCATGGAGGAAATCATCATGGGGTATGTACAAATATAGTATGAACCACTTCCTAGGATATGAACTAATTTGAAGTACATATAAGCATAAAATCAAAGGATGGAAGTAAAAGTATACTTGCTTTGAATAGTTGACAGAATAGTGACTTGATCTTGTGGAAATTGAAAAGTAGGGTTAGAAATGTTTTCAATTCATGATTTTTTATGGAGATAATCCTTATTATATCTAGAACACAAATCAAAAAGCTAATCTTCAATAACTATTACATATTGAGAGAAATCATATAAACAATAGACGTTACTCAGAAACAGAGTCCGTACTGTCGACTGAAATGTCAAAAAATATTAGAAAACGAAAAAAAACATATAGAGGCCCATATTATAAAAAAAGTTCCCTAAGACACTGAATATCAAGGAAAAATCATTTAGGACAACACGTTTTGGAAATGTTTTTTGAAAAACAAGTTGAAAGTCAACCAAGCTACTGTGACAGCAAAAACAGAATATCTGGAGAGAATGTTTGGACCAAAATGGAATCCTTCCAAGTGTTTTCAAGCCAAGACAAAAATCATGGGTGTTCTATAATGAGTTAGGAAGACTTTTCAAGTGATCTTGCATCCATACATTGAGTATTGAGTTCTAGAGAAATCTTTGAACTCAGATCATTCACTGTTTTGAAGATTTCTTGAGAAAACAAGGGTTTTATTTCTTGAAATCAAAAAGAGGGGTTTTGAAATAGAGGTTTTGAGAGTATATTTTCAGCATATAAAAGCAAGTTATGACCAGTGGAAATATCAACATTGAACTCATATCAAGAACCTCCAAGATTATTGGAGAGCATTGTTTCCATTTGAGCATAACTTCAAGAATACTTTGGAAGTATTGAAGTTGGAATCATCATCTATCAAACATGTTTTTGAGGTCAAAGAGCTACTATCCATAAGGATTCACTCACCTCAAACACCATGTCATCATCTGGATGATGATGAACTAGTAAGTAAATAAAGAAAAATAAAAAAGAAATGAGGTAAGGAGAGATGAACATTTATATAAACAAGCAAGTAAATAGCAATCAATAGATAATAATCAATGTGATATTGGACTTGTAGCTTGGTGTTTCACTCATAGACATTGACATTTGGACATGGAAGTAGCATCCTAACTTAAGAAAGCTCAAGAATGGTGATTGGGAGGTATTTGAATGTGAAGTATATGAGAGATAATCGAAGAAAACAAGATTGAAACTCACTTTGTTATAGAAAATCAGTGGGAGAAGCTCCCTTTCCTTCATCTTAACCTATTTCTATCTCTCTTTCTCTCTACAACTTCTATGAACTTTGCACTTGCCCCCCCCCACCCAAATGAAGAGCAAAAGGGGATTTATATAGGCCAATTTAGAGTGGTTCTGGGATTTAGAAAGTACTCCAATTGGTCCCAAACATATGTGAACATAAAACTACATCGTTTTGGTCTTTAATTATTCAATTTGGACCCCCCAAAATAAATTACAAAAATGGATTCTGCGGGGGTTGAGTGCCGCCGCAGCACTGTCCATGTGCCGCCGCGGTAGTGGCCTAGTGTCGCCATGGCACTACTCCTCAGACTCCCAGAAATTTGTATTTAGGCCCCCAGAGGTTCTGGTATTCGTGAAAAGGCCCTATTTCGTCCGAAATTCACAAAAAAATGCGTACGAATTCCAAATTGAGCTTGTGATATACCTTTGGAAAGGTAATGGAGCCTATTTTACATAACAAATAGTTCAAAGATAGGTCACTTTCAAAAGGTTTGCGGTATTCGCGATAAAAGTCGATTTAATCGCCTTTTTCACCTTCGAAAATTCATAATAAATTCGTTTTAAATCCAGAAATTATGTGCGATATACCATTGGAAAGCTATTGAATTCTAGTATCCATAAAAAAATTTTGAAAAATGATACAGCACTCTGATTTCAAAGTCCACTTTTAGGTCAAATCGGTCTAATATAGGATTTCCAAGAAGTTTTGGGAACCTCTGGGAGATCCCAGGAGCTGACGTTTTTGTCCGATTTTCTTTCAAAACATATTTTAGTTCTTTTCACATAATCTAAAATGATCTCGAAACTTTTTGGCGAATTTGGATGATTTTGGTTAAACCTGGTCAAACCTAGGTCAAACCGGTGAACGGGAATTTTCGAGGAACTTTCGGGACTTCCGGGGGTCTCTGGGAACTGACGATTTCATTTGATTTTGCTTCAAAACTCATTTTTAGTAATTTTTATGACATAGTATGTTTCCAGAACTTTCGATCCAAATCTGGGAGTTTTGGGGTTTTCAAGGGCATTTTGGTCATTCTGAGCATTTTAAGAGATAGAACTAACTTTCAGGAGTTCTTTTTTAGTCTTTTTGATCATTGTGAACTACCAAGCTATGGGTCTCCTAAATCTGATAGCCAAAAAAATGGGGTGTCTACACCACCGGGACTACATCATTGAGGGTGCGAGACTAAACCATTGTTTTAAACTGTCTTCTACGTATTTTAAATCAACTGTGATGATGTAGTCCCGGTCATGTAAGGACTATTGATTCTCTATCTTTAGATAAATACAAAATACTGAAGAGGGATGTACTCCATAAAGTGATAATGAATGTGCATGGTAGATGGCTAGATCATTGTGGATTTGTGTGATCCCAATGTTTTTTTTTCTTATAAAGTAATAACCCATTTTAAATTATGCTTAGTTAATTAGTTAAGTTGCTAGTTTAGTTTAATTATTTTATTATAGTAGTCGTTGATTGTAGAATTTTGTGTTCTACACTTTCATTTAAATTATTGATTTTTAATTTCTTTTTTTTTTAGATAAGTCTCAGTTACTACACTACCACCTTCTCTGTGGGATCGACCTGGTCTTTCCAATTTTACTACTTGCACAATCTCCTACACTTAGGTGTTGCACAAGAGCTCACAAATTTATTTTCTGTCAACTTGTTTGATCAGTAACAAGGAGCTCAAATAGTCTCGAAGGTTGACTTGAGATCCGGTTACCACCAGTTGAAAGTCAACAAGGAAGACGTTGAGAAGACAGCTTTCTGGACTAGATATGGTCACTTTGAATTTTTAGTTATGTCATTTGGAGTGACTTACGCGCCAGCAACTTTCATGGACTTGATGAATCGTGTTTTCAAGGACTATTTTGATGAGTTTGTTATTATATTTATAGATGACATCCTATTCTATTCCAAGAGTGTTGAAGATCATGAACACCATCTGCAATTGGCCTTACGCCATTTACGCGAGAAGAATTTATTCAAAATATTGAAGAAGTGTGAATTTTGATTAACGGTGATTACTTTTCTTGGACATATAGTATCAACAAAAGGAATTTCAGTAGATCCTCAGAAGATAGAAGTCGTTACCAATTGGTTGAGACCTGTGAATGTGATAGAGATCCGAAGTTTCCTAGGAATAGCTGGTTATTATCGAAGGTTTGTAAAAAACTTTTCACGTATACCAATGCTGATGACACAGTTGATGAGGAAAGATATTGCTTTTGTATGGAGTCCAGAATATGAGGAAAGTTTTCAAGAGTTGAAGAGTCGACTAGTAAAGGCACCAATTTTAGTTGTTCCGACAGGGACTGAAAGGTTTATTATTTACAGTGATGCTTTATATAGAGGTTTAGGTTACATTTTTATGCAACGTGATAGGTATAAGTCGGGACAACTTAGACCGCACAAAAAAAAAACTATCTGACACATGATCTAGAATTGGCTGCCATGATTTTGCATTGAAGATTATGCGTCAATACTTGTACGGGGAGAAATGTGAGATATATACGAATCAAAAGAGTCTAAAGTATATATTCACTCAATGAGATTTAAGCATTAGGCAAAGGAGATGGTTAGAGTTGATGAAGGACTATGATTTGTCAATTCAGTATCATCCGGGTAAGGCAAATGTAGTCATCGATACTCTTAGTCGTAAAGCACCAACCATTATGGTAGCAGATTTGACTTCTTAGAGAGAATTGATTCAAGATATGGAGAATTTGGAACTTAAAGCGATTTTGAGGATTGAAAGTGGCATGATGTCAAATATTGTGTCATAACCACTATTGATTCACGAGATCACAGAGAAATAACTTTAAGACATAGCTTTGAAGAAGATTTGTGATAAGATTCTGATGGGCAAACAATCGGGTTTTACTTTTGAATATAATATTTTGAGATTGAGGGGTAGAATCTGTGTACCTTATGAGAAAGAATTAAAACAGAATATCCTAGAGAAAGCACACAGTACGAAGCACACAGTAGAATCTTTGCACCAAGATGTATAGAGATTTGAGACATGTTTATTGGTGGCCAGGAATGAATAGAGAAATAGCACGCTACATTTCATGTTGTACGAGTTGTCAACAAGTGAAGGCCGAACACCAAGTACCTTTGGGATTATTACAACCGTTATTGGTAGCCGAATAGAAATGGAAACACATTATAATAGACTTTATTAGTGAGTTTCCGAGGTGTAGGAAATCGAATACTATTATTTGGGTGATCGTTGACCATTTGACGAAGTCGTCGCATTTCATACCAATTCATACAACTAAGCCGAAGACTTTAGCTAAGTTGTATATCTACGAGATTGTGAGACTACATAGTATTCTATTTTCTATTCTTTTGGATAGAGATAATATTTTTACATCAATGTTTTGGATGTCCTTACAAGAAGCAATGGGTAGCAAATTGCATTTCAGTATTGCTTTTCATCCTCAGACCAATGGTCAATCGAAAAGAGTGATCCAAATTTTGGAAGATATGCTTCGTTTATGTGTACTTGATTTCCAGAGTGAATGGGAAGAACACTTGCCACTAATTGAGTTTGCATATAACAACAATTTTCAGTCGAGTATTGGGATGGCTCCTTATAAAGCTTTTTATAGTCGCATATATCGTTCACCAATTAGTTGGACAGAGGTCGGAGAAAGGATGATTGAAGGGCTAAAAATTGTACAAGAGACGACGGATAAGATATGGACATGCGGAATCCCACCTCTTTGTTTGTTTTGAAATTGTTTTGAAAGGAAAGAAAAAGAGTCTGTTGAAAACGGATACAGAGTCACCACTTGGTCTTTAGGGAACCAAGAAACCCAATTTGACTCACCCAAATGGATAAAGGGCACCTGTGGACACACGGAATTCCACCTCTTGTTTTGGTTGAGATTGTTTTGAAAGAGAAAAAGAAAAGGTCTGTTGAAAACAGATGTAGAGTCACCACTTGGTCTTTAGGGAAGCAAGAAACCCAATTTGACTCACCCAAATGGATAAAGGGCACCTGCCCTTCATAACCAAAGAACTTGGTTCGGGGTTTTGGTACGAGAGAAGAAGGAGCCTTTGTCGCGACTAAAACACCCTCAACTCGCCCCGTCTCTGGACGGGCCTCAATTAGCATCCAATTAATCATCTTATACTATGTTTGGTTCGACAGTTAATATTTATGATAGGTATATTACATCACATAAGAAACTTGAAATGGAAGATCTAAAGATAAAATATCATTCATAAGTTCTAAGCCAAGTATCACACAATGCAAAGTAAAAGATCACACGAACAAACCTAGGAAAAATCGTCTAATCACATATCAAGTAATAAATTTTTCCTAATCTAAGGGGACATGAATTGTTCTTGAAACAAATAATAAAATAAATCAAAATATGCTTAGCAAGCTAGAATTATACATGTTAATCTTTGAGGAAAGAAGACCTCTCGATCCCCGGGATGGATGAGAAAGGAAGATTAGATCGAGGGAAAGCATGGACATATGATCCAACTCATTCCTTATAATCTTCTTAGATTAGGAGCCACAAAAGCCCCAAATCTTGCATGGATGCAATGTATGATCCTAGAATGTCCAAAGGTTATAGTGTGTATGTGTACATGGACTTTCTAAAGTGACTTAAAAGTCTAAAAAGATGAATGAATGCATGGGAGAAATCATCATGGTACATGTACAAATGTATTATGGACTACTTCTTAAGATATGAACAAATTTGGAGTGCATGTAAGCATCAAATCAAAGAATGAAATAAAAGAATGCTTGCTGTGAATAGTGGACAGAACTATGACTTGATATTGTGGAAAATGACAAGTAGGGTTAGGAATGTTTTCAATGGATGATTGTTTATGGAGATCATCCTTATTGTGTTTAGAACACATATCAAAAGACCAATCCTCAATAACTATTACACATTGAGAGAAATCATATAAACAATAGAGGTTACTCAGAAACAGAGTCCGTACTGTCGACTGAAATGTTGAAAAATCTTAGAAAATGAAAACAAAATATCTAGAGGCCTATATTATACAAAACGTTTCCTACGATACTGAAGTTCAAGGAAAAAATGAGTTAGGACCACTCCTTTTGGAAATGTTTTTTGTAAAAAAGTTGAAAGTCAACTAAGCTGCTATGACAGCAAAAACAGAATATCTAGAAAGAATGTTTGGATCCAAATGGACCCCTTCCAAGTGTTTCCAAGTCAAATAAAAAAATCATAGATGTTTTCCAATGAGTTAGGAAGACTTTCCAAGTGGTCTTACATTCTTATATTGAGTATTGAACTCAAAATAATTCTTTCAAGTTAAATGACTCACTGTTTTGAAGGTTTTTGAGAAAACAAGGTTTATTTCTTGGAACCCAAATATTGGGGGTTTTAGGAGGGCTTTGAAATAGTGGTTTTGAAAGTATATTTTCAACACTCAAAGAGGATTAAAACCACTTGTAATATCAACCTCTAACCCATTTAGAGAACCCCCAAGATTATTGGAAAGGTTAGCTTTATTTTGGAAATAACCTCAAGAATACATAGGGATGTATTGAGGTTATAATCATCATCTATCAAACATGTTTTTTAGGTCAAGAGCTACTATCCATAAGAATTCACTCACCTCAAACTTCATGTTATCATCTAGATGATGATGAACTAGTAAGTAAATAAAGAAAATAAAAAAGAAATGAGGTATGAAGAGATGAACATTGTATATAAGCAAGCAAATGAACAAATCAATAGATGATATTCAATGGTGGAACCACAAGCATTCAACCTCTCATATATGTGTATATAGGTGAGTACATCACTCTCTAACTCATAGGAAACTCAAAGAAGATGAAGAAGATGGATTGAAAGCTTGAAAATAAAAGTTTAGTTTTTAGAAAACTAATTGAAACTCATATTTTGGATTAGATTTGGAAGACGAAAATCTCTACTTCTCACTCTCTTTCTCCCTAACTCTCTATATCTCTCTCTAATGGCTTCCAAGTTCTTCCCCAAATGGAAGTAAATGGGCCTCATTTATAAGCCAAGATGGGGGTGTATTTTGGATTTTTAAAAGTCTCTAATTGGTCCAAAAAGTTCAGATTATCAAAACTATGTCGTTTTATTTATTAAAAATATGAATTAAAACACAACAATTAACAAAAAATTATAAAAAAAAATGAAAAATCACTCAGAGTGCTGCCACGGCACTTGGTCACTTCCGCCGCGGCAGTGGGCTAGTGCCGCCGTGGCAATCGACCTGCACGTTGTCCAGAATTTGCATTTTGGCCCCCGGAACTCCCGAAATTTGCGAACGGCCCTATTTTGTCCGAAATTCACAAAAATTCATACGAAATCCAAATTGAGATTGTGATATACCGTTGGAAAGGTATTGAGGTCTACTTTCCATAAAATTAGTTTGGAGTTGGGTCACTTTGGAAAGTTTTGCGGTATTCGTGATAAAAGCCGAATTAATCGCATTCGTTTTAGATCCAAAAATTATGTGCAATATACCATTGGAAAGCTATTGACCTCTAGTATTTGATTAAAATATTTCAATGTCAAAAAGGAGACTTTGATTTTTGGTCAAACTTGCAGTCAAATCAGTCAAACAATGCACTTCCAGGAAATTCTGGGAAGTTCTGGGAGTCTCCAAAGACTGACGTTTTCGTCCGATTTTCTTTTAAAACATATTTTAAGACTTTTCACATGATCTAGGATGATCTCGGAACTTTTGGACAAATTTGGATGATTTTGGTCAAACCTTGGTCAAACTTGATCAAACTTTGGTCAAACCGGTCAACGGAGGCTTTCTGGAAACTTCCAGGGGTCTCTGGGAGCTTACGATTTAAAATATTCATCTTTTTAAATACCTTTTTTTATTTTGAACAACATCGAATGATTTCTGATATTCTGGGCCAATCCGGAGAGTTTTGAGCTTTTAGAGGCATTTTGGTCATTTATTTGATTTCTTGAGAGTTAGAGGCAATCTCTGAAAATTCGATCTTTCTAATCATCGAGGTTTGACATGCTTGTGGCCTCCTAAATCTGTTAGCCAACAAAATGCGGTGTCTACAGTTTGCCCCTCTTTGGCATGAACTTGCGAAGCAACGGATGTCGCAAGCGAGTGCCAAAGCTTTGAAGAGACAGGTCTTTTTGGAGGCTATAGATTTAGAATAAAAGCATTGCAAAAGATGCAAGGATGATGCTGAGGCTATGCTGGTCGTTCTCTTTGTGAGCTGCGTATGTATCCCAAGGGGAATCAGACCAGGACGTAGTTCGGGGCAGAAAGAAACAAACACATGCAAATACACAACAATCAGGCGGATGCTATGCAGGGATGATGCTATGTTATAATGAGCTAAAATGATACGTGTCATGCCTGATGTTGTGTTCTAAAGTGCTTGTGGTCCTAGTACATGTGTTCTGTGTATTTGCCACTCTTAGTGGGCTTGGTGATCTACACTTCGCTATGACTAATAGACTTGTGAGGGATCTCGATCCCGAGGTCTTACCCAAGGAAGAGAGTTGGTCCTCAAAGTGACACTATGGTGTTCAAAAGAATGCTTATGGTGTGTTTGCCACTCCTAGTGGGCTTTGTGATTTGTGTGTGTCGCGACCGATGGGCTTTGTGTCATGTTATCACCAATTATTTGTTGGGTGAAGTGACCCTCTTGAACTCTTGAATTGACTCGTGCTCCCCTTAATCGTGATAGTATTGACTCGGTGACTCTCAGAGTCTCAACAGTGCTTCTCAAATTTCAATGATGAACCTCAATTCTCAACGGTGCTTATGTTGCTTCTCAAATCTTTAACGGTGCTTGCTTCTTGATTCTCAACGGTGTTCTTCAAATTTTAATGATGCTCCTAAAATCATCACGATGCTCCTTGACTTTTCAATGATGCTTTGGAACTCTTCTGATGCTCCTCAACACATTTGATGTTCTTCCATTCTTCAATAATGCTCCTCAACACACCTGATGCTCCTCTTCAACAATACTCCTTAACACTTCCGATGTTCCTCGATGTTACTCCACTTTTCAATGATGCTTCTCAACTCTTCTGATGTTCCTCTATGCTCCAACAATGCTTCTCAACTCTTCTGATATTCCTCGATGCTCCAACAATGCTTCTCAACTCTTCTGATGTTCCTCAATGCTCCAACAATGCTTATCAACTCTCTTGATGTTCCTCGATGCTCCTCTAATCTCTGGGTTCTAAAACATCCTCACAAAAACATCTCATCAGTAAACCTAGACTCTGAGCCCTAAAACACCTCAACAATACATCTTATCAACACATCTAGACTCTGGGCCATAACATACCTCAACAACACATCTTATCAACACATCTAGACTCTGGGCCATAAAACACCTCAACAACACATCGACACACCTCATCAATACATCAGAAATAGTTTCTTGGTGTTGGCGATATTTCCTCCGATTAGCCGCCTTGAGAAACAACTGTTGGTTTGTAGTTTGCAACCACTTACGAGTTTATGCCACTCGTACCTGGGACACTTCTCATGTTGCGATCTTGACTGGTGTAGTAATAATGTTTGGTACTTCTGCTTGTATCCAAAGTTTTTTTATAATTGGGAATCACCTTTAACCCACACATTTGAGACCATCAGGACAAATGGACTTAACAGCAACGACAAGGAAAGTTGGGTTAGTTTGTATGAAACCTCGACCTCTGACACACTTGTGATCAGATTACTACTGACTCAAACAAAGAAGGATTGACTTGGACATAAAATTCTCAAATTGCCACGATCCAATGTGCCTTCATCATGAATGATGTACCGCTAATCTTTTATGTTCACTCCTCATCTTAATATGACAGCACTTTGCTGATAAATCTGGTTTTTGAAAATTCCTCTCTATTGATCTAATCAATTCTCTACTTCTCCCAGGAAGTGCTTTGAATTAGTGCCTTAGCTTTTAGAATAAAAGATGCTACATTTCAAAAAATTTCAAAACAACTTGGTGATTTAAAAACTCGCCCTTGGTGTGAAGGGATCGTGTTAGGCAAACAGAGTTTGCCCCTAGTTTGAGGTGTACAAAGTTGAATTCATAGGCAAATGCGGTGGGTGACCGAAGTTTACCCCTAGTTTGGAATGAAGGTTTATTGGAGGTTTTGGGCAAACGAGGTAGGTGACTGAAGTTTGCCCCTGGTATGAAGGGTAGATTGTAAAATTCAGGCAAACGAGGCAAGTAGCCGAAGTTTGTCCCTAGTGTGAAAGGTGATATTCTGGCTTGAGGCAAGGACCGTGAATTTAATCTCTCAAATGGTCATAACTTTTACCGAAGCACTAGTGAGGTGACCTAGCGAGATCTTTTCTCTCTTTTGTTATTGCTCACCTTGGATTTAGCTCTAATTTTTGCCTAGGCCTCCTTTCGGATTTGTGACCTAGCGAGCCATCCTTCTTTTCTTTTTGAAAGTCTTCCTACGTACTCCCGAGCGGGGATCAGGTCCAACGTAGTTCGGGCCAAAGTCATGAAAAAAGGGGGTTTATTATGATGGTGTCGACGGAACCGATACGGTTGCCTACGTATCCCCGAGTGGGAATCAGGTCGAGCGTAGTTCAAGGCAAGGCTTGAAGGAAATTGGTTTAATTATGATGGTGTCGACCGAACCGATGCGATTGCCTACGTTTCCCCGAATAGGAATAAGGTCAAGTGTAGTTCAAGGCGAGGCTTCAAAGAAAAAGGGGGTTTTTCAAACCAATTGTCATATAAGTTCAACTTTGGGTTACTTGTGGTAGCCTAGAATAAGTGGATTCAGTTTTGATCTCCCGTTCTTTTCTTTTTTTTCTTTTTCTTTTGCCTTTTCTTTTTCTTTTTCTTTTTCTTTTTCTTTTTCTTTTTCTTTTTCTTTTTCTTTTTCTTTTTCTTTTTCTTTTTCTTTTGTTTTGAGGATTGATCCTTTTTCACTTTCACCAAGCCAATCAATTTTCCTTTTCACATAGTTGATTCATGTGAGATCTTCCGATCATAAGATTGAAATTCTAGAATGCGCACGTCAGCTCTTGGGATTTATTTGTGGTCGTTTTGAGCCTTTTGAAATATGATCTAGGCATGTTTTTTATGATGTACCTTGAAGCATACAATTCTCTCATTTATAAAATCATTTTGACTGGCTAGGGTCAAATTTTGGAAATCAATACCTTTTCAGCTCTAACTTTTGCCTAGGTGCCCTTTCCGGTTTTCAACCTAGCGAGCTTTTCTTTTTTTTTTTTTCTTTTTTTTTTTCTATTTTTATTTTTTTTAAAGTGGACATGAAACTCACTGAAATGTTTGGCTACCATCAAGGACCAAGCCCGCATAGATTCGCATGCCTATCAATTGGGTTGGGCCCAAGGCTTTGAAATTGTAGAAATGGTGGAAAGGGTGTTGGCCAAGCCCCAAATCAATCTCAAGTATGTCTTTTCGAGATTTGAGCAAAAGCATCTTTAAATTCTTAAAGTAAGACTATTCAATTCTCAGCTCTTCTTTGGGGTCAGTGCAAAATCGACTTTGGCCTTTTTGGGATTCTTTTTTTTTTGTTATGCAAAAATTTATTAACAGAGTAATATCCATGGAAATTTGAAAAGTGACATTTTCAGTTCAGCGATTCATGCACTTATGACTATATACATCAGATTAGGCAAAATGATACTTCATTCCATCAGAAGAGAAGGATTACATTACTTGATACAGACTCGACAATCAGTTCAAACTTGAAATAGACTCAAAACATAGAACAGACTCGACTTGGTCTCAAATGGAGTGTCTTTGTGACCCATTTTTTTTTCAGCAGAAGTTCCAACACTATCGCTTCACTGCACGGATTCAACATTCATGAGTGTCAGTGAAAGGGATCATTTGAAAGGATAGGCCAGGGGCTTAGGTGACATGGGGTTGAATGGGTGGTGGCTCGATGATTCTTCGGTCAATAAGGTCTTAGATATCATGGCAGAGACGTATGCATCGGTCGGTGTCATGGCCTGGGCCTTGGTGGTAGGCACATCGTTTGGATAGGTCACAGTTAGGTGGAAGGGGATCGGCACGAGGTTGAAGGAGTTGGGGGTGTCCCTTTTTTAGCAAGCTTCCTAAGGCTACGGAGGGGGAGATATCTAGCTTAGAAAATTCACGAGGAACCCTATTTCGGTAAGGGCGGCTAGGTGAGCTGGTTTGGTTTGTGAGCTGGTATAGTTGGGAAGAATAGGCCATGGGTTGGTTACTAGGGGCGTTGACATCTAAAGGGTTTTGAGAGTAGTCGGGCCTCTTGGACTGGCTTTGTGATTCTTCATTCTTGATTTTTCCTTCCCTGATTGCATCCTCAATTCTAGTCCCAATCTCAAATAGTTCTTTAAATGTTGAGATAGACTGGTAGAATAGTTTATCATGGTACAACGATTGTAGATTCTTGATCAACATCCAGACTTGTTCCTTTTCGACTGTTCGGTGGGTCATTTAGGCCACTTTGTTCCTCTATCTGCTCAAGAACGCAACGAAGGACTGATTGAAGTTCTGCCGGGTAGTCTCAAGATCCCGGATGGTGACATTGAGCTCTTGGTTGTAGGAGTAATGATCAACGAAGACTTGGACTATATCTTCCCAAGTTCGCGTCTTAGAAACCTCCAAGGTCAAAAACTAGGATAGAGCAGCCTTGGCGAGGGTTTGAGGGAACAACATTGCAATGTGTTCATGGGTGTAGTCCATTGATTGGAAAACACTCATGCATAATATTACATGGCTCTTCGGATCCCCAGTTCCATCAAAATGGTCAATTTCAGGCATCTTGAAGTTCTCCGGCAGTTTCAGCTTAACAGGCTCAAAAAGGCCTTCCAGATCTAGCATGTAGTCATCGATCCCTTTGCTTTTCCTTAGTACGCTTTCTAGCTTGTCAACCTTGCCCCATTTTTTCTTTGAATTTCTTCTCATACACAGGCGTCGGAACCCCTTGAAACCATTCTTCTTCTCTGTCATTCTCATGTATACCGACGAGAGGTGGTACAAACCTTGGTGGAGGTAGTAGCATGAATCCCGGTGGTGGTGGGAACCCAGGTGGGTATTGCGGCTGCTGCTGTTTCAGTTTCTCCATGAAGGCTAAAACTTGGGCCAACTGGTCAGACTGTTGGTTGATTATTTATGTCACTCTTGCTTCCAAACCTTCCAGATCCATAAAGCAAACTTTCGATGAAGTGATTCTGATAAGGCGGCTCCCTAACCCTTTGACCCACAACGCAGATCATGGGTGGTTAGAACTTATACTGATATATAGATGTGAAAAGATCGTGTGTTAGACTTTGACAGTGAGGACTGACTCGTGTATAGACCGAATACCACAGTGTGTGCAGACTAATAAACAAGCATGCGGATGCAAGCCCTAATCAACATGATGCTCCTACTCCTAACAGATAGCAGTTAAACAAGTAAGGTCCTAGCCATACAGAGTGTGCTAACTTTACTTTCCAGGATGATCGTCGTCATGGAGAGGGTGAGGAAGACAGGTTTGCCCTTTGAGGAATGAGAATCTGAGAAATTTTACAAGTAGAGATTTTTGGGAAATTCAGATGAATTTTGGTAGGATTTCTGGGAAACAGGGATTTCTAGGAAATCTAGGTGATTTGGACACAGTTTTTGAAAAAAAAAATAGGTATTTCTGGGTGAGTTCGACAGAGTTTCTGGGAGAAATTGGGGAATTAGAGTTTCTCGGAGAAGTTTCTGGGAAAAGCAGGGATTTCAAGATTTCTAGAAAAAATAGAGATTTTTGCGAAATCTAGGCAGATTGGATAGAGTTTCTAGGAGAAACAGGCATATCTAGGCATTCCTGGGAAATTGAGGAAGAGTTTTTGGGAGAAGCTGGTATATTTGGGAAATCTGGGAGATTTAGGCAGAGTTTCGAGGAAAAACTGGTATCCTGAGTATTTTTGAGAAATTTGGACAGAGTTTCTGGAAGAAACTGGTATATCTGGGAATTTCTGGGAAATTTAGACAGTTTTTAGGATAAACTGAGAAATCAGAGTTTTTGGAAGAAATTGGTACATCTGGGCATTTCTGAGAAGTTTGGACGGAGTTGCTGGGATTTTTGGAAAATCTGGAAGATTTGGACAGAGCTTCTGAGAAAACAGGTATATTTGTGGTAAGTCGGGGCAGAGTTTCTGGGAGAAACAAGTATATCGGAGTTTTTGGGAGAAACTGAGATTTCTGGGTAATCTGGGAGATTTGGACAAAGTTTCTTTCAGAAACTGGTCGTATCTGGATGTTTCTTGGATATATGGACAGAGTTTCCGGGAGAAACTGGTTATATCTGGGTGAGATGGACAGAGTGTTTAGGATAAATAAGTATATAAGAGTTTCTGGGAGAAACTGAGATTTTGGGTAATATGGGGGATTTAGACAGAGTTTCTTGGAGAAACTGGTGTATCTGGGAAATCTGGGAGATTTGGACGGAGTTTCTGGGAGAAATTGGTATATCTGGGAAATCTGGGAGATTTGGATAGAGTTTCTGAGAGCAACTGGTAAATATGACGAGAGCAAGTGATGACGGTGATCATACTATCTAGCAAGTTTCATACTCCTATGTCTTAGGACCGACAAACAAGGTATGCGGTGTATATCTTTGTGAGCATGGAGCAGACATCCTTGTCATGGTGCCTAGGCAGGTCAACTCAATGTGATCATATGTGAGTGATTGCCTTTTGGGAATCATAAGAAAGAGGTCTTGCCTCTTGCCACATAAGTGTCTACACCGCGCAGGTAATCCCGTCAGGGCCTACAGTAGTTATATCACATTGTCCTATCTGAAAATATAAATGAACAGTCCTATGAAAGGTTCTACAGGAATCTATATGCAAAGGCTGGGTTTAGTCAAAGAGGGTCCGTTGGCGAGAGTTCTAATATACAGTCAAATAGACAGTACGGAAGTTTGTACTCTTTTTGATATACCTTGGAAGGTACAGTATCAACGGTGACTTATGCCCTGGCACAGCCAGACCTGAACAATGTCAGCGCCGCGTTTCAGACACAGTCGGAGGGGGGAAATGTAAGAGTGCACTGCGGTGAACCAGACACAGTAAAAAGATGATTTTAAGGATGCTTCTTATGAGTCAAACCACTGTATTATTTTGTTTTGAAAATAAATATCACTAGCAGAGTTGCCAGATTATGGACACGCGAAATTCCACATCTTGTTTTGAAAGAGAAAAAGAAAAGGTCTGTTGAAAACAAATACAGAGTCGCCACTTGGTCTTTAGGGAACCAAGAAACCCAATTTGACTCACCCAAATGGATAAAGGGCACCGGCCCTTCATAACCAAAGAACTTGATTCGGGGTTTTGGTACGAGAGAGAAAGGAGCCTTTGTCGCGACTAAAACACCCTCAACTCGCCCCATCTCTCGACGGGCCTGAATTAGCATCCAAATAATAATCTTATAGTATGTTTGGTTTGACAGTTAATATTTATGATAGGTATATTACATCACATAAGAAACTTCAAAATATAAGATTTAAAGACAAAATATGATTCATAAGATCTAAGCCAAGTATCACACAATGCAAAGTGAAAGATCACACGAACAAACCTAGGAAAAATCGTCTAATCACATATCAAGTAATAAAGTTTTCCTAATCTAAGAGGACATGAATTGTTCTTGAAACAAATAATCAAATAAATCAAAATATGCTTAGCAAGCTAGAATGATACATGTTAATCTTTAAGGAAAGAAGACCTCTCGATCCCCGGGACGGATGAGAAAAGAAGATTAGATCGAGGGAAATCATGGACGTATGATCCAACTCATTCCTTGTAATCTTCTTAGATTAGGAGCCACAAAAGTCCCAAATCTTGTATGGATGCAATGTATGATCCTAGAACGTGCAAATGTTGTAGTGTGTTTGTGTACATGGACTTTCTAAAGTGACTTAAAAGTCTAAAAAGATGAATGAATGCATGGGGGAAATCATCATGGGACATGTACAAATGTAGTATGGACTACTTCTTAAGATATGAACAAATTTGGAGTGCATGTAAGCATCAAATCAAAGAATGAAAGTAAAAGAATGCTTGCTATGAATAGTGGACAGAATAGTGACTTGATCTTGTGGAAAATGACAAGTTGGGTTAGGAATGTTTTTAATGCATGATTGTTTATGGAGATCATCCTCATTGTGTTTATAACACATATCAAAAAGCCAATCCTCAATAACTATTACAGATTGAGAGAAATCATATAAACAATAGAGGTTACTCAGAAACAGAGTTCGTACTGTCGACTGAAATGTTGAAAACTCTTAGAAAATGATAACAAAATATCTAGAGGCCCATATTATACAGAACGTTTTCTAAGACACTGAAGTTCAAGGAAAAAATGAGTTGGGACCACTCCATTTGGAAAAGGTTTCTGTAAAACAAGTTGAAAGTCAACCAAGCTGTTGTGACAGCAAAAACAGAATGTCTAGAAAGAATGTTTGGGTCCAAATGGACTCCTTCCAAGTGTTTTCAAGTCAAACCAAAAATCATGGATGTTCTCCAATGAGTTAGAAAGACTTTCCAAGTGGTCTTACATTCACATATTGAGTATTGAACTCAAAATAATTCTTTCAAGTTAAATGACTCACTGTTTTGAAGGTTTTTGAGAAAATAAGGTTTATTTCTTAGAACCCAAATATTGGGGGTTTTAGGAGGGCTTTGAAATAGGGGTTTTGAAAGTATAGTTTCAACACTCAGAGAGGATTAAAATCACTTGTAATATCAACCTCTAACTCATTTAGAGAACCCCCAAGATTATTGGAAATGTTTGCTTTATTTTGTAAATAACCTCAAGAATTCATAGGGATGTATTGAGGTTATAATCATCATCTATCAAACATGTTTTTGAGGTCAAGAGCTACTATCCATAAGGATTCACTCACCTCAAACTTCATGTTATCATCTAGATGATGATGAACTAGTAAGTAAATAAAGAAAATAAAAAATAAATGAGGTAAGAAGAGATGAACATTGTATATAAGCAAGCAAGTGAACAAATCAATAGATGATATTCAATGGTGGAACTACAAGCATTCAACCTCTCATATATGTGTATATGGGTGATTACATCACTCTTTAACTCATAGGAAACTCAAAGAAGATGAAGAAGATGGATTGAAAGCTTGAAAATAAAAGTTTAGTTTTTAGAAAACTAATTGAAACTCACATTTTGGATTGGATTTGGAAGAAGAAAATCTCTACTTCTCTCTCACTTTTTCTCCCTAACTCTCTATATCTCTCTCTAATGGCTTCCAAGTTCTTCCCCAAATGGAAGCAAATGGGTCTCATTTATAGGCCAAGATGGGGGTGTATTTTGGATTTTTAAAAGTCTCTAATTGGTCCAAAAAGTTCAGATTATCAAAACTATGTCGTTTTATTTGTTGAAAATTTGAATTAAAACCCAAAAATTAACAAAAAATTACAAAAAAAATTAAAAAATCACTCAGAGTGCCGCCGCAGCACTTGGCCACTACCTCCACAGCAGTGGGCCGTGCCGCCGCAGCAGTCAACCCCCCTCCTCCCCCCGTTGACCAAAATTTGCATTTTAACCCCCGGAACTCCTGGAATTCGCGAAACGCCCCTATTTCATCCGAAATTCGCAGAAAATTCATACGAAATCCAAATTGAGATTGTGATATACTGTTGGAAAGGTATTGAGGTCTAATTTACATAAAAATTAGTTTGAAGTTAGGTCACTTTGGAAAGTTTTGCGGTATTCGCGATAAAAGCCGAATTGATCGTATTTTTCACTTTCAGAAATTCATAACAAATTCATTTTAGATCCAAAAATTATGTGCAATATACCATTGGAAAGCTATTGACCTCTAGTATTTGATAAAAATATTTCAATGTCAAAAAGGAGACTTTTATTTTTGGTCAAACTTGCAGTCAAACAGTGCACTTCCAAGAAATTCCGGGAAGTTCTGGGAGCCTCCAAAAACTGACGTTTCCGTCCGATTTTCTTTTAAAACATATTTTAAGACTTTTCACATGATCTAGGATGATCTCGGAACTTTCTGGAAAATTCGGATGATTTTGGTCAAACCTTGGTCAAACTTTGGTCAAACCAGTCAACGGAGACTTTCTGGGAACTTTTGGGACTTCCTGGGGTCTCTGGGAGCTTATGATTTCAAATATTCAACTTTTAAAATATCTTTTTTTTTGTTTTAAATAACATCGAATGATTTCTGAGATTCTGGGCCAATCCGGAGAGTTTTGAGCTTTTAGAGGCATTTTGGTCATTTCTTTGATTTCTGGAGAGTTAGAGGCAATCTCTGAAAATCTGATCTTTCTAATCATCGAGATGCTTGTGACCTCCTAAATCTGTTAGCCGACAAAATGGGGTGTCTACAGTTTGCCCCTCTTTGGCATGAACTTGCGAAGCAATGCTTGTCGCAAGCGAGTGTCAAAGCTTTGAAGAGACAGGTCTTTTTGGAGGCTATAGATTTAGGATAAAAGCGTTGCAAAAGATGCAAGGATGATGCTGAGGCTAGTGCTGGTCATGCTCTTCGTGAGCTGCGTACGTATCCTAAGGGGAATCAGACCAGGACCTAGTTCGGGGTACAAAGAAATAAACACATGCAAATACACAACAATCAGGCGGATGCTATGCGGGGATGATGCTATGTTATAATGAGCTAAATGATACGTGTCATGCCTGATGTTGTGTTCTAAAGTGCTTGTGGTCCTAGTACATGTGTTCTGTGTATTCGCCACTCTCAGTGGGCTTGGTGATCTACGCTTCGCTACGACTAATAGACTTATGAGGGATCTCGACCCCGAGGTCTTACCCAAGGAAGAGCGTTGGTGCTCAAAGTGACACTATGGTGTTCAAAAGAATGCTTATGGTGTGTTTGCCACTCCTAGTGGGCTTTGTGATTTGTGTGTATCGCGACCGATGGGCTATGTATCATGTTATCACCAATTTGTTGTGTTGGGTGAAGTGACCCTCTTGACTTGACTCGTGCTCCCCTTAATCGTGATAGTATTGACTCAGTGACTCTCAAAGTCTCAACAGTGCTTCTCAAATTTCAATGATGAACCTTAATTCTCAACGGTGCTTATGTTGCTCCTCAAATCTTTAACGGTGCTTGTAGACACCTCATTTTGTCGGCTATCAGATTTAGGAGACCCATAGCTTGGTGATTCACAATGACCATAAAATACTCAAGAGGACTCCTGGAAGTCAGTTCTATCTCTCAGAATACTCAAAATGACCAAAATACCCCTAAAAGCCCGAACGCTCCCGGATTCGACCCAAATGTTCTAGAAACGCGCTACGTCGTAAGAAAAATAATAAAATGAGTTCTAAAGTAAGACCGGATGAAATCGTCGGCCCCCAGAGAACCCCCAGAGGTCCCGAAAGTTCCCAGAAAGTCACCGTTGGCCGGTTTGACCCAAGTTTAACCAAGGTTAACCAAAATCGTCCAAATTCGCTGAAAAGTTCTAAGATCATTCTAGATCATGTGGAAAGTATTAAAATGTGTTTTAAAATAAAATCGAACGAAAACGTCAGCTCCTGGGAGCTCCCAGAGGTTTGCAGAACTTCCCGGGAATCGCAAGTTTGACCAGTTTGACCAAAAGTTGACTTTGAAGCCGGAGCATCGTATCATTTTTCAAATATTTTTCATAGATACTAGAGGTCAATAGCTTTCCAATGGTATGTCGCACATAATTTTTTATTTTAAAACGAATTTATTATGAATTCCCGAAGGTGAAAAATGCGATCAAATCGGCTTTTATCGCGAATAACGCAAAACTTTTCAAAGTGACCTATCTCTAAACTATTTTTTTTAATGTAAAGTAGACACTATTACCTTTCCAATGGTATATCACAACCTCAATTTAAAGTTCGTATGCATTTTTTGTGAATTTTTGGACGAAATAGGACCTTTTCGCGAATACCGGAACCTCTGGGGGCCTAAAAAGGATTATCTGGACGAATGAGGAGCAGTGCCGCCGTGGCACTGGCCCAGGGCCGCTGCGACACTCTCCTCCAGAATGGTATGTTTTTGTAAATTCTTTTGGGGGGTTCATTTTGATTAATTGAAAACCAAAACGACGTAGTTCTATGTTCACAGATGTTTGGTACCAATGGGAGTACTTCTAAAACCCCAAAGCCACCCCCAAATTGGCCTATATAAACCCCCCTTGACTTCTCATTTTGGGGGTGTCAAATGCAAGCTTTGAAAAGTTTTAGAGAGAAAGTTTTAGAGATAAGGTTAGAATAGAGAGAAAAGAAGCTTCCATCTTTGATTTTCAAACAAGAAAGTGAGTTCTAAACTTTGTTTTTACTTCATTAGTTCCATTTTACTTCATATTCAATACACCCAATCGCCATTTTAGTGAGCATTTAAGAGAGAGGAAGTTATTTCCATGTCCAATGTCACCACATATGAGTGAAACACCAAGCTACAAGTCCAATACATCATTGAATATCATCTATTGATTGTTTATATACTTGCTTGTTTATATTTGTTCATCATCTCTTACCTCATTTCTCTTTTTGTTTTCTTTATTTACTTACTAATCTATCATCATCTAGATTATGACATGAAGTTTGAGGTGAGTGAATCCTTACGGATAGTAGATCTTGACCTCAAAAACATGTTTGATAGATGATGATTTCAACTTCAATACATTCCTATGTATTCATGAAGTTGTCTTTAAAATGTAAATAATACTTTCCAACAATCTTGGAGGTTCCTGATGATGAGTTTGATGTTGACATTTTAAGTGGTTATAATCTTCATTAAGTATTGAAATTATGTTTTCAAAACCCCATTTCAAAACCCCCCTCTTAAACCCCTCATTTTGATTTCAAGAAATAAACATTGTCTTCTCAAAACCTTCAAAACAGTGAGTCATTTAACTTCAAAGAATTATTTTGAGTTCAATACTCAATATATCAATGCAAGACCACTTGGAAAGTCTTTATAACTCATTATAGAACATCCATGATTTTTGGCTTGACATGGAAGCACTTGAAAGGGGGTCTATTTTTGTCCAAACATTCCTTCCAAACATTCTGCCTCTGCTGTCACAGCAGCTAGGTTGACTTTCAACTTGTTTTGCAAACAACTTTTCCAAAACGAGTGGACCCAAATTATTTTTCCCTTGAACTTCAATGTCTTAGGGAACTTTCTGTATAATATGAGACTCTAGGTCTTTTGTTTTCATTTTCTAAGATTTTCTAACATTTCAGTTGACAGTGCGGACTCTGTTTCTGAATAACCTCTGTTGTTTATATGATTTCTCTTAATCTGTGATAGTTAATAAAGATTGGCTTTTTGGGTTGTATTCTAGACACAATAAGGAAGATATCCATAAAAAAATAAAGCATTGAAAACACTCTTAGCCCTTCTTTTTCAATTTCCAAAAGATCATGTTACTGTTCTGTCCACTATTCACAGCAAGCATGCTTTTACTTCCATACTTTGATTTGATGCTTACATGTACTCCAAATTTATTCATGTCATAGGAAGTAGTCCATACTATATTTGTACATATCCCATGATAATTTCCTTCATTCACTCATACACATTCTAGACTTCTAAGTCATTCTAGGAATCCATGAACACAAAACACACTACAACCTTGGCACATCCTAGATACATACATTGCATTCATGCAAGATTTGGGGTTTTTGTAACTCCTAATCTAAGAAGATTATAAGGATTGAACTTGATCACACGTCTATGCTTCCCCTCGATCTAATTACCATTTCTCATCCATCCCGGGGATTGAGAGATCTTCTTTTCTCAAAGATTAACATGCATCATTCTAGCTTGCTAAGCATCCTTGTTTTCTTTGATTTATTTGTGTCAAGAACAATTCATGTCCCCTTAGACTAGGTTAACTTGATTACATGATATATGATTAGATGATTTTTTCTAGGTTTTCTTGTGTGATCTTTCATTTTACATTGTGTGATATTTGGCTTAGATCTTATGAATGATATCTTATCTTTAGATCTTCTATTTCAAATTTTCTTATGTGATGTAATATACTATCATAGTATTAATTGTCGAACCATACATAGTATAAGATGATTATGTGGATGCTAATTGAGGCCCGTCGAAAGACGGGGCGAGTTGAGGGTGTTTTAGTCGCGAAAAAGGCTCCTCTCTCTCTCGTACCAAAATCCCGAGCCAAGTTCTTTGGTTATGAAGGGCCGGTGCCCTTTATCCATTTGGGTGAGTCAAAATTAGGTTTCTTGGTTCCTTAAAGACCAAGTGGCGACTCTGTATCTGTTTTCAATGGACCATTTTCTTTCTTTGATCTAAATCAATTTCAAACAAAAACAAGCATGTGGTGGAACTCCGCGTGTCCACAATCTGGCGACTCTGCTGGGGAGATTTTTTTTCAAAACAAAATTATACAGAGGTTTGACTCATAAGAAGCATCCTTAAAATCATCTTTTTACTATGTCTGGTTCACCGCATTGCACTTTTGCATTCCCCCCCCCCCCCCCCCCCCCCTTCCGACTGTGTCTGAAACGCGGCGCTGACATTGTTCAGGTCTTGTTGTGCCAGGGCATAAGTCACCGTTGATACTGTACCTTCCAAGTTTATCAAAAAGAGTAAAAACCTCCATACTGTCTCCCTGACGGTATATCAGAACTCTCATCAACGGACCCTCTTTGACTAAACTCGGCCTTTGCATATAGATTCCTGTAGAACCTTTCATAGGACTGTTCATTTATCTTTTTAGATAGGACAATGTGATATAACTGATGTATGCCCTGACGGGATTACCTGCGCGGTGTAGACGCTTATGTGGCATGAGGCAAGAACCTCTTTCTTATGATTCCCAAGGTAATCAACTCACCCAGATATCCCAGTTTCTCTCATAAACTTTGTCTAAATTTCCCAGAAATTCCCAAATATGCTAGTTTCTCCCAAAAACTCCGCTTATATTTCCCAAAAATTCCCAAAACACTCAGAAATTCCCAGGTATCCCAGTTTCTCTAAAAAACTGTCTAAATTTCCCAAAAATTCTCAAAATAATAGTTTCTCCCAGAAACTCTATCTAGATATCCCAGATATAACCGCATTAACCAATTTCTCCCAGAAACTCTGTCCAGATATCCCAGATATGCCAGTTTCTCTTAGAAACTCTGTCCAAACCAACCAAAAATGTCCAGATATGCCAGTTTCTCTCAGAAACTCTGTCTAAATCAACCAGAAATGCCCAGTCTCTCCTAGAAGCCTTCATAAAACCCTGGAAACCCCTGTTATCCCTTGGTGATCATACTGGAAAGTAGGGTTGGTACACTCTATATGGTTAGGACCTTATTTGTTTAACCGCTACCTGCTAGAAATAGGAGCATCATATAGATTAGGGCTTACATCCGCATGTTTGTCTCATCTGCATACACCATTCCTATCGGTCTGCACGCACTGTTTCAGTCAGTCTGTACACGAGTCAGTCCAAGTCTGTTAACATCACTGTCATTTGTCTATCTAAAGTCATCACTATCAAAATCTGATCTAGTCCTCTTGAAATCTATCAGGTCAGTATAGATTCCCGAAGTCAATAGCTGGGATCCTCGTCTTGGGTCAGAAGTTCAGATAATCGCTTGGTCAGAATCAGTCCGATAGCTTACTTCAGCACGAATCAAGAAGAGTTAAAAAACAAGGTTATCGAGTTAGGAGCAACCATAAGCCAGCAGTCTGACAGCCTAGCCCAAGTTCTGAAGTTCATGGAAGAATTGAAACAGCAGCAGCCGCAACCTCCACCTGGATTTCCACCACCGGGGTTTGAACCACCCCCACATGAGAATAATGGGGATGAAGACTGGTTTCAAGGGGTCCCACCGTTTCCATATGAGAAAAAGCTCCAAGATAAAATGGATAAGGTTGACAAGCTGGAAAGTGTACTGAGGAAAAACAAAGGGGTTGATGATTACATGCTGGACTTGGAAGGCCTTTTTGAGCCTATTAAGCTGAAGCTGCCAAATAACTTCAAGATGTCTGCCATCGACCGTTTGACGGAACTGGGAATCCAAAAAGTCATGTGAAGCTATGTATGAGCATCTTCCAATCCATGGGATGTACCCACGAGCACATTGTGATGTTGTTCCCATAAACTCTTACAAAGTCTGCACTATCAAGGTTCCTAACCTTGGAAGCCTCCAAAACCCGGGCATGGTAAGACATTGTTCGAGTCTTCGTCGATCACTATTCTTACAATCAAGAGTTGGATGTTACAGTCATGGATTTGGAAACTACTCGGCAGAACAACAATGAATCCTTTGCTACTTTCTTGAGCAGGTGGAGGAACAAAGTGGCCCAAATGACTCACCGACCGATTGAGAAAAAACAGGTGAGAATGCTAATCCGGAATTTGCAACCACTCTACCATGAGAAATTATTTTACTAGTCCATCTCTACTTTCGAAGAGCTATTTTAGGTTGGAACTCGAATTAAAGACACTATCACGGAAGGAAGATCAAGAAGGAAGAACCTCCAAGTCAGTCAAAAAGGTCCAACTAATCCCGCAATCCTCCGGATGTCAATGCTCTTAGCAATCAACCCATGGCATACCCCCCCTAGGCCATACCAACCTCTCAACCAGGCAAACTCGCCCAATCGCCCTTTCCAGAAAAAGCCTCCTCGTAATTTTGCTAAGCTAGAAATCTCCCTCTCCTCAGCTCTAGATCGCCTCCTTAAAAAGGGCCACCTCCAACTACTCTAGCCACGAAATACCTTACTCCTGCCAAACTGTGATATGTCCAAAAGATGCACCTACCACCAAGACCCTGGCCACAATACCGATAATTGTATGCGCCTTCGCCATGATATCCAAGACCTCATTGACCAGAATATCATTGAACCACCTCCAAAGCAGCCCCATATCACTCAAAATCCTTTACCAAACCACCAAAATATCAGCCTCATTGAATCCAACCATGTATCCTTCAACCCTGCTGCCTATGTCATCCCCTTTGGTAAACCTTCACCCCTCATTGACATCCCAGAATCTGTGGGAATTCATCTGATTGAAGGAGGAGATGACGAGTGGCAGCAACAGCTGACTGATGAACAAGATCTGTTCTTCTTGGAAGAACACAATCTAGGGGTAGTGAACCTCAAATGGTACGATCCCAATAATGAAAGCGATGCTTCTATCTGGAACGAGCCGGAGAAACCATTTGTGGGAATGGATTGTGACTGGTTCAAACAAGATGGGACTGTAGAAGGGCCTACTCCTGCCGAGATTGATCATCTGACTAGGTCAGGCCGTCATTATCAGCCTCCACAGCCTACCACTGAAGCAATCGAAAAAAGTCTGGTCAAAGACAAGGGAAAGGGAAAATGGATGAGATCATCGAAGAAGACAATGAGTTGATAAAGCAGTTGAAGAAAATCCAAGTGCATCTTTCGATGTGGGACATCATGGTAACATCCTACAAGCATAGGCAAGCTATGTTGAATGCCTTAGCTGGAATTGAGGTCCCCATCGACGCTAAACCAGAAGACATCATGGCTTTCTTGGGCGCACTCACCCCTGGCCCAATCATTACATTTTTCAATGAGGACCTGCCACCGGAAGGGTCTGCACATAACAAAACTTTGTACATCACTGTTGGATGTAAGGGACAGCAGGTGCCATTCTGTCTGGTCGATACAGGCTCTGCCCTAAATGTTTATGCTTTAGGGACTGCCACCGCCTTGGGGTCAATGTCCTTGATATCACACCATCTGTGCAATCCGTGAGGGCTTACAACAACACCAAGAGAAATGTGATGGGGACTGTTTCTCTCCAAATCTGGGTAGGATCTTTGGTTAGCACTGAAATCTTTCAAGTTATAGACATACTTGCCTCGTTTAATTTGTTGATCGAGAGGCCCTTGCTGCATGTTAACAAAGCTGTATCATCCATTGTGCATCAAATGATCAAATACATTCATGAGAAGGAGGTAAAAATCATCCTCGGCAATGGTTGGGGTAATGAATCTTTCCCAAACTATGCTCCCATCTTTGAAATTCAAATACCTGAGCTAGAAGAAGGAGAAATTGGGGGATTCTTCATGGAAGAAGTCCACATGATCAATGATGAAGACAGGTTCCCCGAGATCCACTCTGCAGTTGTCAACATTGTCCGCAAAATGAACTACTTCCCTGGAATGGGATTGGGCCGACGCCAGCAAGGGATTCGTGAGTTCCCGTAGATCAAAGGGCAACAAGGCACTTTCAGATTGGGGTATAAGCCCACTGAAGAAGACATCGAGCTACAGAGGCCATGGAAGAAAAGAGTAAGGAGTCTCCCACCATATCGCAAAACCTTGAATGGGCAATTCATCAAAGAAGGAGATGATTTCCCCTATTTTGGGTTCCCAGAACCTTGGATCCATCAAGCCACTGGAAAAAGGCACCCGGGCTGGAAATCTTTGCCGACTGCGAAAGGCCCCCCTCTCAAGATCCGTTCTATCCCGAAGAAGTTGAGAAGACCCTGAAGGAAGACTGGTTGGAGTATCTGGACACTAAAGCCATCGAGAAAATCTGGGAAGAGTTCACTGAAGAAAAGAGGGCCGAGAACCAAGATGATCAGATCAAGCCAACTGAGGAGGGTCTGAGCAACCAGGCTATAGAGTCATATGTCTCCCTATTCCCTGATCTCCCAGAGTCTGTACTTCCAATTATCGAGTCTGTACCAGAGTCGGCTGCTGTAAGCCCACCACTGTCTAATGTAATCGCTCAACCTATCATGAATGAAATGAAAGACAATTCTGCTTACTCCTCTATGTCTAATACTTGTGAATGCACAGATCCCTCTGAGGATCTCCCAATTGAACTTAAGCAACTAATTGAAAAACCACCTGTTTATGAAATAATCAAAGATACTTTATCAATTAACCTAGGTGAAAAACATAATCCATAAATTTTGCAAATTGGCTCAACCCTTAATGAAAAAGAAAAAGAAAAAGAAAAATTGACTCTCTTGCTAAAAGAGTTCAAAGATGTTTTTGCTTGGTCTTTTGAGGACATGCCTGGGGTCGATCCCGACATCGTCCAACATCACATTCCCCTCTTTCCCAATTCTAAACCCGTCAAGAAAAAACTTAGGCGCATGAGACCAGAATGGGCACTTAAGGTCAAAGAAGAAGTAGAAAAGCAATTCAAGGCAGGGTTCATCATTATTACTGAGTATCCAGAATGGGTTGCCAATATCGTGCCAGTCCCCAAAAAGGATGGAAAAGTTTGTGTGTGCGTCGACTTCCATTATCTAAAGAAAGCCAGTGCTAAGGATGACTTCCCGCTTCCCCACATCGATGTCTTGGTGGATAACACTGCAGGACATGAGCTGCTATCGTTCATGGATGGTTTTTCGAGGTACAATCAGATTCTAATGGCGCCAAAAGATCGGGAAAAGACGACATTCACCACACCTTGGGGAACCTACTGTTATAGGGTAATGCCCTTCAGACTCAAGAATGCTGGAGCAACCTACCAAAGATCTACTACCACTTGGTTACATGACATGATTCACAAGGAAGTAGAAGTATACATAGACGACATGATCGTGAAGTCCAAGGCAAAGAAGGACACCTGGTGGCACTGGAAAAGTTTTTTGAAAGGTTGCGCAAATACAAGATGAGGTTAAATCCAAAGAAATGCACTTTCGGCGTGACCTCCGGTAAGCTCCTGGGTTTTCTCATCACACAAAGGGGGATAGAGGTGGATCCCTCTAAGATCAAGGCAATCCTGGAAATGGCACCACCACGGAATGAAAAGGAAGTGAGAAGGTTTCTCGGAAGAATTCAATTTATCAGCCACTTCATCTCCAAGCTCATAATTACATGTGATTCTTCATTTTGATTGCTGAGAAAAGGAGAGAAGTTCCAATGGGATGACCAATGCCAAGCCGCTTTCGACAAAATAAAAGCCTACCTTCAAAATCTGCCCGTACTTTTACCACCCGCTCCTCATAAGCCCTTATTCCTCTACCTATCTGTCTCCGAAAATGCCATGGGTTACATGCTAGCCCAAGAAGGAGAAGAAAGCCACTCTGAAAAAGCCATATATTACCTTAGCAAGAGGATGACTGGGTGCGAGCTCAATAACTCTACCCTCAAAAAAACATGTTGGGCCTTGGTTTGGTGCACTCACCGACTGAGGCACTACATGCTGGCCTTCCTCGTTGTGCTCGTATCTCGCATAGATTCTCTAAAATACTTCCTCGAAAAACCCACCCTGACCAGTCGTATATCCCCTTGGTTACTTCTACTGTCCAAATTCGATATCAAGTATGTGACAAGCAAATCGGTAAAAGGGAGAACTCTAGCTAAACATCTTGCTGAACACGCCATTGATCCTGAAGTAAGTGGAGATTTTTCGTTCTCGGACGAGAATATCATGGAAATCAAGGAAGAACAGTGGAAGTTGTACTTTGACGGAGCAGCCAACATGAAAGGCTACGGAGTAGGAATGATTCTAGTGTCACCAAATGGGGACCACACCCCACTGGCAGTCAAGCTCAATTATAACTCCACCAACAACACTGCTGAATATGAGGCATGTATTCTGGGGATGGAAGCAGCCGTAGAACTGAAAGTTCAAAAGTTGGATGTCTTCGGAGATTCGAACCTCATCATATCACAAGCTAGAAGAGAATGGAAAGTGAAAGAAGAAAGGTTGAAGCACTATCACGATCATCTCGATGGACTCAAGAGACAGTTCAAGAACATCACATTCTTCTACTTGCCAAGGGAAAAGAACCAGCTAGCAGATTCGTTGGCTACCTTAGCCTCTATGATCAAAATTCCCGTGGGAGTCAAGATGATGCCTTTGGTAATTGAGTAAAGGTACGAGCCTTCATTCAACACAATCGCCGTAATCGAAGAAGAAGAAAATGAAACACCATGGTATCAGGATGTCTGGGACTTCAGAGAAAAGGGGACGTACCCCCAAAAGTCTACAGAGAAAGACAAAAGGGCAATTCGAAGATTCGCAGCGCAATTCATCATTTACGGTGGAAAATTGTTGAAGAAAGGGTACAATGGTCACAACCTGACTTTGCCTATTTGGAAAAAGCTCCAGAAGAATGATGGAAGAAATACACGAGGGGGTATGCGGTCCACACATGAACGGTCACATGCTGGCCAAGAAAATTGTAAGATAAGGGTACTACTGGACAACATTGGAGAAAGATTGTTGCAAATAGGTAAGAAGGTGTCACAAGTGCCAGATCCATGCAAACATGATGCATGTACCGCCATCCCTTCTATACAGCATGACCTCTCCTTGGCCATTCTCAACCTGGGGAATTGATATAGTCGGTGAAATCATTCCGAAAGCCTCGAATGGAAATGGATAGATTTTGGTGGCCATTGACTACTTCACAAAATGGGTAGAAGCCGCATCCTATAGCAAGTTAGGGGCCAAGGAATTGGCCAAGTTCATCAAGAAGAATTTCATCTGTCGCTATGGGTCCCCCATGAGATCATTTCAGATAATGGTGGTCACTTCAAAGCTAAAGTCAGGGATCTATTTGAGGAATACAAAATCACTTATCACAAGTCGTCATCATATAGGCCACAAACTAATGGGGTAGTCAAAGCTGCAAATAAGAATGTCAAGGCCATATTGCAGAAATCGGCCGATACCTACAAAGACTGGCATGAAAATCTACCATTTGTACTTTAGGGATACAGAACATCGATAAGGACGTCCATGACACGACTAAAAAGTTGTACGCTCTTGTGCAACACCCAAGTGTAGGTGATCGTGCAAGTAATATAGTACTGGAAGTCCAGATCGATCCCACAGGGAAGGAATAGGGAGAATGTCTACTAAGTTACACCCTAAAGCAAAAGAAAAGATTAATGTACGGGTGGAGGTTCTAACGAATCCTAATTAATTAAATTAAACTAAATAACAAATTAAAGCATGGCAGAACATAACTAATTAAATAAATAAACTAAATATGTTGGAAATACGTGAATTCACATTGATCCTAACCATCTACCATGCACATTCATTAACGTTCTATGGAGTTCATTCCGTTTCAGCATTTCGTATTTTTCTAAAGATAAAGAATCAATAGCCTTTTCATGACCGGGACTACATCATCACAATTGATTTAAAATACTTGAAGGACGGTTTAAAACAATGGTTATAACTTGCACTCTAAATGGTGTTAGCATTCAAAGTGGTTTTCAAAAGTCATTGAAGAAAAGGCCTAAAGACTTTAAGTTCTAAAAACTGTTGTGACAAACTGAGCTTTTGATGACAGATTTCTAAAACAGAAAGTCATGGAATACTTAAAAGAATCATCTCAGGATTCAACATGTTTGATCGATCGAAGTGCCCTCGGTCGATCGGACAGCCTCATCCTTCAATCGATCGAAATGCCTTCGATCGCTTGACTATGGCTCTGGTTCGATCGATCGAAATATCTTCGATCGATCAAGCCTAGGTTTTCTAAAGATTGCATGGCAGAGGTTGGGAATCAATATTTCATCACATATTCCCAACGTCGATACTACAAAAACATGAATAAACCAATACAGAAATAGTAACCTAGAGTAATCATTAACATCTAATGGAACAAACAATGAAACAAAGAAAAGGAGAAGAAAAACCTGGAAACAATCAGATTATAACTTGTAATAAACTTGAATCTTCAATAATCTTGAGAATAACAATGGAAAAGATGAAAAATAACATGAATCTAACCTAACCTACTCCTAATCTAACCCTAAAACTACTATAAACTGCTGTTTTCGCGTTCTGGAGCGTCCTCCCTTCGTCTGGAGTCAAAATGACTTATTTATAGGGTTCTTGCAGAGTTTGCGCAACTTTTGGGTGAATATGAAGTTCAATCGATCGAGCTTAGTTCGATCGATCGAAGGTTCGATCGATTGAACTCTCCTCAATCGATTGAACTCTCTAATTTTGACAACTCTGCGCACCGATGGGAGAATGGCCATAACGTTTCACTCGGACCTCGGATTGACCTCCCCTTTATGGCCACGCGACCGTAACTCAAAGATCTACATTTTATGTCTCTGGGAAAATCTTCCAAATCTGAATTCTTCATTGTCAAAATTGGTGTTTTCTCAGCTGCTTCCGTTGTTCTATCCACCAGAATCACTTTTCTTTAGCTCCACTTCATTGATTTACATTCTAATACCTATAAAACAATGCAAAAACATATATTTTAGCATTAATACAATAAAAAGAACATTGCGATTAGAATATACCTAAATCTAGAGACTTGGCGATAAAAGTATGCATAAAGGACCACGTAATACACTATAAATATGCACTTTTCACCTTGAATCACACCCCCCAACTAGCTCGTTGCTAGTCCCTCGCAATGAAGCGAACTACAACAGTGTTTTTTTATACTCTATGAATTGAAAACAAAATAAAGTAAAAATCCTAAATCACTTTCGCAGGAATCGCGATTGCATTTAGCGTATGCAACAAGCCTTTAAACCCCTAGGTTACCCCTAGTGGACGAGTGTTGTCTCGTGAGGGTTTGCAGTGAATCTACCCACAAATTTCATGTTTATGATAATAGTTCTCATTTAAATTTTTTTCAAGAAAAAATTTCCTCTCATTTAGCAATGTTGTTAAGCTCAACAATCTCATGAAACTCTCCAGTATGCCATATCCATGCAACACATACATTACAGTTAATCTACTATCAAAGTCATTAGAATGTTCTATACCTATTAATCTTCAAGTGTGTGTGTGAATGGACAACCAAAAAACAAAACTTTAATTCTAAAGCTTGCATAACCTAAGACGCTATCAAGACATTCATTTTGACGCAACTCTCACTAGGATTACACTCTCAAGATGAAATCACTCCGAATTCGGTGCAATAATTATCACTCATGATATGGAAGCTATAAAGAGTAAATGTAAATTGAATCTAATGCTTCTCATATCTAAATTGAAAAACGGAAATTTAATAGTGCACAAAGTCTCATGAAAGGATACTTTTCACTAGAAGAGTGAGATACCATAGAGAGCTCCCTCATTACCTTAACTTCAAATCCAATTACTTAAAATCATTAGGACTTTGAAAAAGAGGTGTTTGGTTAAGAAGAAAGAGGCTCGTGATATTCAATTAGGTCAACGGATTTGATTGAAATATCTATTATAACTTTTCGAACTTCCCACATCTCCAATCTCTCTCTTCTTCTTCTTTTCTCTTTTTTTTTATCACACACTTCTTTTTGTTATTATTTTTTTCTTTTCTTTTTTTTTTTCTTTTGTAACAACCATTGGCATTTTTTTCTTTTATTTATTTTTTTTCCATGCTTTTCTTTTTCTTTGCCAACTCTCCCTTATTCACACTAGCACTTCTTGTCAAGAAAACACATCCAAATCACTCCTAGATAAAGAAAAGAAACTCAAACTCGTAATATGGAGTTAGATATGAACTTTAGGATTGTGAAGACAAGGCGAATATGGTAAGGCTCAAGATGTGAAATAAAGAAATATTATAGAGGTATGCCAAGGCTATATTATCCATGTATGGTCAAAAGATGGCCTAAATCATCTTTTAAGTTAACACGATTATTCATTTCAATAAATTCAAGAGCTCTAAAGTTTGGTAAATCCTGAACGTTCTCTTCTAGTGATTAGTCAAAATGAAGAAGAAAAATGAGACTTACAACAAAGTAATACGCTTTTCAAAAAGTAAGAGTAATTTTATAAAACCCTCAAAAACAAAGAATGGTACAAAAGCTCACTTGGGTTATTAGTCTCCACTACAGTCTCTCAAGACACCTAAATTATGCTTACTAATCAATTTTAGCTAAGTAGAAGGTTGTCACAACGTGCTCAAAGTTGTTTGAATATTAAAAGGCATAAAACATACTATAACTAAGATAGTAAAGAAACTACCATAGTGTATCACATACTAGTAACATACAGAAAATAACACTAATGCATCATAACTAACTATATTAACTAAGAGAGAAATACAAGAACCATTTTGTTATCTTAAAAAAATTAAAAATTTTAAAATTTTTGCAATTTTGATTTACTGAGACATGTTGCTAAGCAAGTATATTGACATTAAAGCATAAAAAGAAATAAACGAGGCATGCAATGACTCACTCCCCCCAACTAAAACTAAACATTGTCCTCAATATTCTAAACTAAGCACATGGACATATAAAGTAAAGCGAGAGAAGGCTGTTACCTCGAGGCGTTAATATCCAATTTTTTTTTATATGTTACCTGCAAAATCATTAGTACCAACAATGAAAAATAGAGAATATAGTACAACTACTTAGTAAATAAATTCTGTTAATCAAGATTTTTATCATAAATTAATAACCGAAATTTTGAGGATCTTCCCAGTGAAATAATTTAACAGTGAAAAGAATGTAGGGATCCTCATAAAATTGCAACTCCCCCCAACTAATGTCAGGCTCAAGGTCAGAGGAGATGATGTAAAACCTATGGCCTCTAAAGTTATTGGGAACATTTATAAGAGGAATACCACACTTTGTAGGAATTATACTAAAAAAATAATCGTTGGTGTTGGTATTTTCTATAACAGCCTCTATTTTAATACAAGGAGGTGGCCACGGTTCAATAAAAGGGGTAGGGTCTAAGTGATGTTCTAATTTAGCTTCATTGCCCTCCTCTTGTATTAGAACAAAATCTATGGATATATGATCATATGAATTGGATTTCTGTTCTATGTACATTGATTTGGACTGGACTTGGATTAAGCTATCTATTTGGGCCTCAATGTCATTATTATTCAAGAAGGTCAAGCAGTCTAGGAGATTACTAGCTTCTTGTTGAAGTTTAAGATCATCTAATATGAGCCCAATATTTTCCAAGTCTTCTCTCAAAGAATTTTGAAAGTTAAAATTTTGTGAAAAACATGTGCTAGAATCCTTACCATCCTCTTCCAAAACACATTCTATTTGTTCAATATTAGGGTACACATGATTTTCAAACTTGGGATGAGAGCATTGATTGATAGAGAGGATAGGTGATGGGCAACTTGGTGACACCACCTCTTCGGCCGAAAGAGGTGAGGGTTCATGAATATCAGATGAATCTAAATTGAATTTAGAATTTTCAATAACGTCTTCCCTAGGGTGAGTAGAGTCAACAGGGGACTCATCATTTCCTAATTGCGTGCAGTCACCTAAACTCTCATTATCTGTAAAAACCTCATTCTCATCCGTGTAACTCTCCTCACTATATATGTCATCTATTGAGATTCTCTGGACAAAGGAATTGTGCAACTTTATCCAGGCAGTGAAGGAGTTAATGTCTGGGATTGTATATTGAGGAGAAGATGGTTCTACAACTTCATGATTAATGGTTTGGTTTTGGAGTTCATGTTGGGTTATGACTTTCTCGAGTGAGTTGTTAACCTCATTCGGTATAAACCCGTCATTGCCCTCTAATTCCATTCCTATGTTAGTGTCTTGAAATTTAGGTTGTAGTGTTGAAGGATTGGTATAGTCATCTAAAGGTTGGCTAGCATATGCTTGTTGATATCTAGTTTCTAATTTATCAAGTGCACTATCTAGCCTTTTCATTTCACTAAGTAGTAATTTTAACATACCATTATCCTCAACTTGGTTATTCTCCTCATTATTACTATATGAAGTTTTGCCCCATTGTTGTTGGTAGTAATTTCCATCCCAATGTGTTTGTGGACAAGACTCGCCAAAGGGAAAGTCTTGGTGCGTTTGGTAATCGTGGGAACTACTACTATATCCTACTTTATTATTTTGGTTATCGCCCCATTGTGGTTGATAGAACTCTTCATGTGGAGGTTCTTGATACGTTTGATAATATGGGGGACTACCACTATCATTTTCCCATTGTAGTAGTTTGTAGCACTCAGGTTGATAATGCGCATCATATGTGGGTGCTTGCTAACTTGGGGAATAGTTTTCATTATATAAAGTGTACCTATTCATAATGTTTGTGTTGTATGGAGGGTAATATTGATAAAACATGTTTACCCAAAATTTTTAAACAATAGGGATTTATTTATTTATTTTTTATCTTGTGAGAGAAAAAGTCCAAAACTTTTATTTTTTTCATTTTATTATTTTTTTAAAGGTAAGAAAAACTGGAAATAACTTAGTAAAATCCTAACCTAGTTGCCTTCCCCGACAACGGCGCCAAAAACTTGACACGATTAAAAAGTTGTGCGCTCTTGTGCAACACCCAAGTGTAGGTGATCGTGCAAGTAATATAGTACTGGAAGTCCAGGTCGATCCCACAGGGAAGGAATAGGGAGAATGTCTACTAAGTTACACCCTAAAGCAAAAGAAAAGATTAATGTACGGGTGGAGGTTCTAACGAATCTTAATTATTAAATTAAACTAAATAACAAATTAAAGCATGACGAAACATGACTAATTAAATAAATAAACTAAATGTGTTCGAAATACGTGAATTCACATTGATCCTAACCATCTACCATGCACATTCATTAACGTTCTATAGAGTTCATTCCTTTTCAGCATTCCGTATTTTTCTAAAGATGAAGAATCAATAGCCCTATCATGACTGGGACTACATCATCACAATTGATTTAAAATACTTGACGGATGGTTTAAAATAATGGTTATTACTTGCACTCTAAATGGTGTTAGCATTCAAAGTGGTTTTCAAAAGTCATTGAAGAAAAGGCCTTAAGACTTTAAGTTCTAAAAACTGTTGTGACAAACTGAGCTTTTGATGACAGATTTCTAAAACAGAAAGTCATGGAATACTTAAAAGAATCATCTCAGGATTCAACATGTTCAATCGATCGAAGCGCTCTCGATCGATCAGACAGCCTCATCCTTCAATCGATCGAAATGCCTTCGATCGCTTGACTATGGCTCTGGTTCGATCGATCGAAATATCTTTGATCGATCGAGCCTAGGTTTTCTAAAGCTTGCATGGCAGAGGTTGGGAATCAATATTTCATCACATATTCCCAACGTTTGTACTACAAAAACATGAATAAACCAATATAGAAATAGTAACCTAGAGTAATCATTAACATCTAAAGCAATAAACAATGAAACAAAGAAAAGGAGAAGAAAAACCTGGAAACAATCAGATTATAACTTGTAATAAACTTGAATCTTTAATAATCTTGAGAATAACAATGGAAAAGATGAAAAATAACATGAATCTAACCTAACCTACTCCTAATCTAACACTAAAACTTCCCTAAACTGCTATTTTTCGCGTTCTGGAGCGTCCTTCCTTCGTCTGGCGTCAAAACGACTTATATATAGGGTTCCTGCAGAGTTTACGCAACTTTTGGGTGAATATGAAGTTCAATCGAACGAGCTTAGTTCGATCGATCGAAGGTCGATTGAACTCTCCTCAATCGATTGAACTCTTTGATTTTGACAGCTCTGCGCACCGATGGGTGAATGGCCATAACTTTTCAGTCGAACCTTGGATTGACCTCCCGTTTACGGCCACGCGACCGTAACTCAAAGATCTACATTTCATGTCTCAGGAAAAAGCTTCCAAATCTGAATTCTTCATCGTCAAAATTGGCATTTTCTCAGCTGCTTCCATTGTTCTATCCACCATAATCACTTTTCTTTAGCTCCACTTCATTGATTTACATTCTAATACCTATAAAACAATGCAAAAACATATATTTTAGCATTAATACAATGAAAAGAACATTTCTATTAGAATATACCTAAATCTAGGGATTTGGGGATAAAAGTATGCATAAAGGACCACGTAATACACTATAAATATGCACTTTTTACCTTGAATCAGTCCACAGGAGCAACTCCTTATTCACAGGTATATGGAATGGAAGCAGTACTTCCAGTCGAGATAGAACTACCGTCCCTGCGCATGATGGCATAATGTGAAATTTCATAATCGGATTGGTTAAGGGAAAGGTACGAAGAATTGGCTCTCATAGATGAAAAGCGCCTAGCTGCAGTCGACCATGTTCAAATCTATCAAAAGAGGATAGCCCGTGCTTTCAACAAAAGGGTTCGTCCGAGGAAAATTGTCAAGGGTGACCTTGTCCTTAAGGAATTGCGAGCCCTGATCTTTGATCCACGCGGGAAGTTCAAACCCAAATGGGTCGGCCCTTATATCGTCCATCCTTTCTGGAGGAGCAACCTACCTTATGGACCTCGATGGCATTGAATTCAAAGAACCAATTAACATGGATCGCCTCAAAAAGTACTATGCTTGACCATTCCCTAAAATTAATTTTCTTTCAAGCCTTGCCCTGAACTACGCTCGACCTGATTCCCACTCGGGGATACATAGGCAGCCGCATCAGTTCGGTCGACACTATCATAATTAACCCCTTTTCTTTAAAAGTCCTGGACCAAACTACGTTGGACCTGATCCCCGCTCGGGGGTACGTAGGCAGACTTTCAAAAAAAAAAAAGGGAAAATGAAAAAGAAGGATGGCTCGCTAGGTCGAAAATCCGAAAGGATGCCTAGGCAAAAGTTAGAGCTAAATCCAAAGTGAGCAATAACAAAAGAGAGAAAAGAGCTCGCTAGGTCACCTAATTGGTGGGTAGGCAAAATTATGAGCGTGTGAGAAAAATAAAGTTGCGGTCCTTACAATAACCCAAAAATCACCCTTCACACTAGGGGAAAACTTCGGCCACCCGCCTCGTTTGCCTGAACCTCTTCTAAACTAGGGACAAACGTCGGTCATCTACCTTGTTTGGCCTCACAACCATACGTATCCCAAACTAGGGGCAAACTTTGGTCACCCGCCTCGTTTGCCTCTAATCGACCTAGCATGCCCAAACAAGTACTAAAAGCAAATATCTGATCAAAATCATACTACAAATGTTTTCAGAAAGCCAAATGCATAAAATAAGGTTCTCCAAGTAACCAAGGTTCGCTGATAAACAAACTTAGAATATTATATAAGCAGGGATAAATGAAAACACAAAGTAATCCCAAATATCAAAGACACTTGGAGGAAAGAAGCAGAATCAGTCATGTCTAGTTTTATTTTATGTTTTTTTATTTATTTCTTCAAAGGTCTCTAGAACTAGGCTCTTGCTCGATCGGCCCAGCCCCTGATGAAAGCAGCAATAGTAGCGGCTCTGACTCTGGAAGCAAAGACCCTCTCAGTAAACCCCTGGGGGACCTCCTGAACTCACCCGTACTGTCTAGCCAATCAGCGAGGATGATAGAAAGAGGTCTCTCTCAGGCCCATCAGCCACACTCTCTGGTAGTCCTCGAGACTAGTGGTCATAGCATGAAGGCCCCAACGCCTCTCGATCTAGCAAATGTTGGCCTCAGATAAAGCGCCCATCATGCCAACTCAATCGGCAGTAGTGTAATGAGGATCATGCACAGCCATGCAAAGATAAACCGGCGACACATTACCTTTCCATAATTGAAGGCGCTCATAGAGCCATGCCTGTAACACCAAAGGCGCCCCAGAAAGAAGAAGTGTTCCTTGACTGAAAGCACGATCCAAACCATTCAGGGTTTCAGCCAGAACCATAGCCATGGGATTCCTGCTAAATTTCAGCCCGAGGTACACGAGCATCAAGTCGATGGAAGCACTTGAGAACAGAAAAGTGCGAAGTCATGCACAATATCAGAGCAGCCCCGCGGGTAGCATCATATACGCTAGGATTCCCAGGACTAGCATACCAGGCAATGATGGAAGAAATGTCAAGAACCTCACCATGAATTAGCCGACGAGAAATAGTAATGGAACAGTTCAGGTATTCAGCCAAGCTTGGCATGGGACTGGGGGTATCAGCAGAAGGGAGAATCAGGTCAAAGTCAGAATCAAAACCAAGGATAGCACAGAACTCCTCAAACAAGGGACATATCTCCAGGCCGTTGAAATTGAAGACGTGGTTCACCGGGTCCCAGTGGACAATAGCGGCACTCATAAACTCAGTGTTCAGAGCCATCTGGTGAAGAGAGAATAGCTCAGTTAGACCGTAACTGAAGATGTTGATCTGCTCCACACCATCCGTGATGTTCATCCAAGCTGTGAGTTGAGCGGGATCATACAATGCCATATTTTCTGTCGCGACTCTAGCAAAATTCAAAATTTTGACAGCACCTCCCCGTTTCACAGACTATCCCACCTGCAAGGCAAACACACTCACTATCACAAAGTTGCTCATCGCAGTAACATCAACAATCACAGAATCACAATGCACATATATCGTCACACAACCACCAACCAAAGCAAGCACACTACTGCGCCTTCAAACCGAAAACTATCCGACTCGAAAGGCAAAACATTATAATACGTTGTCAAGGGTGATGAATCATCCTACACATCATCCTACACATTGTCCTACACAAACAGTCACGTTATTCACTAGTGCAACCCAATTGAAAACATGAAATGGAGATAAAACAAAAATCCCCGCTTAGGAGGCCTCAGTCCTCCTCTTCTTTGTCCTCTGTCGGGCCACCCGGAGTGTACATCGGCGATGGTCTCCTCCTGCCACCTCTGCACCTTGGCTCGGTCCTCGATGAGCCGGCACCACCCCCATGATACTGTACACACAAACAAAATGAACGCAATCAGTAGAGAAACAACAAAAAGTACAAAAATGAAGTCGAGTCAAAAACTTACCAAGGATGCCATCTGATTGGTGGCAAACTGCAGCATACCATCCATCTGTCAAGGGCAAGAACAGGGTTAGGATCTCATAACCTTAAGGAGTGTAAAATTAGAGACATACCCCATGGTCTCGCATAAGAACCAAAGATCGTAAGCTAGCCGCCAAGGCGTGGCCCTCCTTAGCATAACTCCAAGGGACGTTAAGGACACTTGCTGGCTGGGTAGGATACCCACATGTGACCCGTGGCACCTCCATAACTTGGGGAGAGCCATCTGTACCCAAAACATTAACAGTCCAATCCCAAGGAGGGATAGGATCAAAAACTGGGGGAACCTATCTCCTGTACATCTCGCGAAGCTGTAGGCACAAAACAAGTTAGGGAAAAGATGAGTCAAAAAACATAGGCAACGGATAGAGACAAAAACGTAAAAGATACTTACCTCCAGGAGTGGGAAGTTGGGCATCAGGAAGGGGCCACGGTAAGCCTCATAGCCGGTCTCAGAGAGAAAGTGATCCCAAACATCGGTACCAGCTAAGGCCGCCAGCAAAGCATCACCAGAAAGGTCATCAGCATCCATCACAGGAGGATTATGAGGGACGCGATGCCTTGGACCACCAACCACCTGCCGAGACACTCGCTCACTGAGGAACCATTGCCTGCTTTCGGTACTTTCCATCAGAAGTCGGCAATAGGAAAGGGGCTTGACCACCCATATCTCCTTTGGGGCAGCATAGGCAACGCGCTCCCAAGGCGTCTAATCAATGCTAGCAGCTGTCAGCCCAGATAAGAAGTTTCTGAGGAGAACAATCCAATGAGCCCCGCTCTTTACCCCGACAACATCCCTCTGCCATCTCAAGCCCCGGGGGAACAAAGGCACAGGAGCCATGCCGTCCTCATCTTCACCTGATTCATCAGCGGGGGAAGGAGCCAACATCTTCATGTAATCAAAGCTCCAAAGTTGCACAGACAAAGGAAAAAAAAAAGCAAGAAGTACGAAAATCAAAAAGATGGAAGATAAAAGAGGTTGTAGTACATACCTCCCAAGCTCGCCAGAATCCCCCCGTCGATTTGACATCGCCCCGGGAAACTTCACCCATATGCTTGTAAAGGTGGGCCAGTGCAGCACCGCCCCAGTTATAAGAGGGGATCTCACCAATGGTCGCTAGACAAGAAAGAAGCCTCAAGCTCCCCCGGTCATTAGATCGAGTAACCAAGGACATACAGAAGAAATACCCTCAAAAGCTGAAAATTATTCAGGTTGTGATTCCCTCTGCCGTAAGCCCGGTAAAGCCAGCCACAAGGGAACCAGTGCCTCTCTAGATTAGGAGGAACAGCCCCAATCAACATCTCGACAGCCTCAGGATCGATCTCATAGAAGTAGTCCAGAATCAGGCGCTTCCCGCCATCCCTCAAATCGGTGATCATAGAAAAATCAAAAGGCGTCATTGTCATCTCACCAAATGGCAGGTGGAAAGTATTGGTGGTGTCCCACCATCTCTCAGCAAGAGCATAAAAATGCGACAGATCGTTACTACTCTTTGAAACTAGGCGGACAAAGCCGCCAAACCCAGCATCGTCTACCATTCTCTTGACGGCAGGTGAGAGTTAGGTGTACCATAGAAAGCGTGAGCAAGGCTACCATGGCCCTTCAATGTCACTTTCGGCACTTGTACATATCAAAAACGACAAAAAACGAGCACAAAATCAATATTCACGACCCAAAGACCAACTTCACAAAATCAACGTACGAGCACAAAACAAGCTTCCAACAGACTCTATGTGTACACTACAGTCCATATAACTAGCACAATGCACAAGATAGTCCTAAACTGTCAAAAGTTTTGCATACCAGGCTCGCTAGAGCTGCAACCAAAAGATGACGTTGGAGGTCTCGTAAAATCAAGTCCGGGGTTTGGCTCTCAGCTTTCATTTGTTCCTTGGCCTTCTTAGACGATCTCCTTGAGCTCGAAGCCATGGATCTGCAAGAAAATGGAAGACTAAAACCAAACTTTCTTCTTGAAAAATGGAACAAACCAAAACACCAATCAAAATTCCAATCATGGGGAAAGATTACTCACTTGAGCACGCACAAGCTGCGTTTTGACGAATTTTGGCTCCAAAAGCACCCCTAAATGGCCAAAAAATGAGCTTGAAATGCTCAAAAACCCGAGATATACACACATGGAGTCCGGCCACCCAGTGATACCACGGCATTGGCCAACTGCCGCCACGGTAGTGGCCCAGTGCCACCGCGGCACTATTACTCGCGGGCCCCACTTTGCTCCGGTTCAGCCCGTTTTGGCCCGTTCGTGATCCCGTTTAGCCCCGGTGGCCCATTTTAGCCAAGATTTATGAGGTTTTATCCCTAGCAGATCCATTTTAACCCTAGTAGATTCAGTTAATCCCCCGAGGACAGAAATAGAAAGATATCAGCCCCCGAAGGCCCGAATCGGCTTTTTGGACCGACCAATGCAAAGATTTGATCAACCGTGAGAGATTCAGAGATGGGTCCTGGTTCCCGATCAAGAAGCAGTTAAGAAAGATACCCTGAGAATGCTACATCATCTCCTGAGGATAGGAACAGAAAGATATCAGCTCCCAAAGGCCCGAATCTGCTTTTCGGACCGACCAATGTAAAGGTTTGATCAATCGTGAGAGATTCAGAGATGGGTCCTGGTTCCTGATCAAGAAATAGTAAGAGAGATTCCCCAAGAGTCCTACATCATCCCCTGAGGACAGAAACCAAAAGACACCATCTCCCGAAGGGCCGAATCAACTTTTTGGACCGACCAATGCAAAGGTTTGATCAACCGTGAGAGATTCAGAGATGGATCCTGGTTCACGATCAAGAAATAATAAGAGAGATTCCCCGAGAGTCCTACATCATCCCCTGAGGACAGAAACAGAAAGACACTAGCTCCCGAAGGCCCCGACCGGCCCTTTTGGATTGAGAGCGAAAGATTTGATCAACCGTGAGAGATTCAGAAATGGGTCCTAGTTCCCGATCAAGAAAAGAGAGATTCTCTGAGAATCCTACGTCATCCCCCGAGGATAAATACGGAAGGATACTAGTTCCCACTATCCCCAGCAGAAAGTAGCAAAAGCAGAATCGACTCCTGAAGATCGGTCATCAGGAACAACCAGAACATCGCCCGTATCCAGATTTTGAAGACGAGCACCGTTGTTCCACGACTTCGTGTCTTCTAATTATCAAGAGCTTTCTCATTTGTCCATTATCATAGCTTTCGCACTTATCAGTGTCACAAGATCCCTCGGTCACCTTTTTGTTTGTTGTCCTCTGGGACCCCACGTTCGATTAGTCGATTAGTTTACGAAGCACACTTCCCGTAATTTAAGAATTTTTCTAGAGACCCAAAGTCTTCAACACCCTAGAACCCTTATCAGGATCAACCACTGCATTAGATTCAACACTAGCACAACATAAGTCCACTCGGGGTGGCACACACCCCACAGCACCAACTCATGCTAAGATCAGAACACTAAACATGATAGGATTGAGGACACAATTCATATCACTTCCATGCATTGCATATCATTTCATATAATAGCATTTGTCTATCTTGTTGTGCATGTGCGGTTTTGTCCTTTTGTGCCCCAAACTACGTCCTGGTCTGATTCTCTTTGGGATACGTAGGCAGCTCACGAAGAGCACGACCAGCCCTGGCCCCAGCATCATGTTTTATATCATTACATCTTTTTTAATGCTTTTTATCCTAAATCTATAGCCTCTAAAAAGACCTGTCTCTTCAAAGCTTTGGCACTCGCTTGCGACATGCGTTGCCTCGCAAGTTCATGCCAAAGAGGAGCAAACTGTAGACACCCCATATTGTCGGCTATCAGATTTAGGAGACCCATAGCTTGGTGATTCACAATGATCGTAAAAGACTCAAAAGGACTCCTGGAAGTCAGTTCTATCTCTCAGAATGCTCAGAATGACCAAAATACCCCTGAAAGCCCGAATGCTCCCGGATTCGGACCAAATGTTCTAAAAACACGCTACGTCATAAGAAAAGATAATAAAATGAGTTCTAAAGTAAGACCGGATGAAATCGTCGGCCCCCAGAGGTCTCGAAAGTTCCCAAAAAGTCCCCGTTGACCGGTTTGACCAAGGTTTGACCAAGTTTGACCAAAATCTTCCAAATTTGCCGAAAAATTCCAGGATCATTCTAGATCATGTGGAAAGTATTAAAATGAGTTTTAAAAGAAAATCAAACGAAAACGTCAGCTCGTGGGAGCTCCCAAAGGTTTCCAGAGCTTCCCGGGAATCCCAAGTTTGACCAGTTTGACTAAAAGTTGACTTTGAAGGCGGAGCACCATATCATTTTTCAAATATTTTTCATAGATACTAGAGGTCGATAGCTTTCCAACGGTATGTCACACATAATTTTTTATTTTAAAACGAATTTATGATGAATTCTCGAAGGTGAAAAAGGCGATCAAATCGGCTTTTATCGCGAATACCGCAAAACTTTTCAAAGTAACCTATCTCCAAACTATTTTTATGTAAATTAGACTCCATTACCTTTCCAACGGTATATCACAACTTTAATTTGGAGTTCGTATGCATTTTCTGTGAATTTCGGATGAAATAAGGCCTTTTCCCAAATACCGGAACCTCTAGGGGCCTAAAAATAAGTATCTGGACGAATGAGGAGCATTGCCACCATGGCACTGGCCCACTGCCGCCACGGCACAAGCCCACTGCGGCCGCAGCACTCTCCTCTAGAATGGTATGTTTTGGTAAATTCTTTTGGGGCATTTTGATTAATTGAAAACCAAAACGACGTAGTTCTATGTTCACAGATGTTTGGGACCAATGGGAGTACTTCTAAAACCCCAAAACCACCCCCAAATTGGCCTATATAAACCCCCTTGACTTTTCATTTTGGGGGTGTCAAATGCAAGCTTTGAAAAGTTTTAGAGAGAAAGTTGTAGAGATAAGGTTAGAATAAAGAGAAAAGAAGCTTCCTTCTTTGATTTTCAAACAAGAAAGTGAGTTCTAAACTTTGTTTTTACTTCATTAGTTCCATTTTACTTCATATTCAATACACCCAACCACCATTTTAGTGAGCATTTAAGAGAGAGGAAGTTATTTCCATGTCCAATGTCAGCACATATGAGTGAAACACCAAGCTATAAGTCCAATACATCATTGAATATCATCTATTGATTGTTTATATACTTGCTTGTTTGTATTTGTTCATCTTCTCTTACCTCATTTCTCTTTCTGTTTTCTTTATATACTTACTAGTTTATCATCATCTAAATGGTGACATGAAGTTTGAGGTGAGTGAATCCTTATAGATAGTAGCTCTTGACCTCAAAAACATGTTTGATAGATGATGATTTCAACTTCAATACATTCCTATGTATTCATAAAGTTGTCTTTAAAATGTAAATGATACTTTTCAACAATCTTGGAGGTTCTTGATGATGAGTTTGATGTTGAAATTTTAAGTGGTTATAATCTTCATTAAGTATTGAAAATATGTTTTCAAAACCCCATTTCAAAACCCCCCTCTTAAACCCTCATTTTGATTTCAAGAAATAAACCTTGTCTTCTCAAAACCTTCAAAACAGTGAGTCATTTAACTTCAAAGAATTATTTTGAGTTCAATACTCAATATATGAATGCAAGACCACTTGGAAAGTCTTTCTAACTCATTATAGAACATCCATGATTTTTGGTTTGACATGGAAGCACTTGAAAGGGGGGTCTATTTTTGTCAAAACATTCCTTCCAAACATTCTGCCTCTGCTGTCACAGCAGCTAGGTTGACTTTCAACTTGTTTTACAGAACACTTTTCCAAATAGAGTGGTCCAAACTTATTTTTCCCTTAAACTTCAATGTCTTAGGGAACTTTCTGTATAATATGGAACTCTTGATCTTTTGTTTTCATTTTCTAAGATTTTCTAACATTTCAGTTGACAGTACGGACTCTGTTTCTGAATAACCTCTATTGTTTATATGATTTCTCTTAATCTATGATAGTTATTAAAGATTGGCTTTTTGGGTTGTGTTCTAGACACAATAAGGAAGATCTCCATAAAAATCATGCATTGAAAACAATCCTAACCCTTCTTTTCAATTTCTAAAAGATCATGTTACTGTTCTATCCACTATTCACAGCAAGCATGCTTTTACTTCCATACTTTGATTTGATGCTTACATGTACTCCAAATTTATTCATGTCTTAGGAAGTGGTCCATTCCATATTTGTACATATCCCATGATGATTTCCTTCATTCATTTATACACATTCTAGACTTCTCACTCGTTCTAGGAATCCATGAACACAAAACACACTACAACCTTGGCACATCCTAGACAGATACATTGCATTCATGCAAGATTTGGGGTTTTTGTAACTCCTAATCTAAGAAGATTATAAGGAATGAACTTGATCACACGTCCATGCTTTCCCTCGATCTAATCACCCTTTCTCATCCGTCCGGGGGATTGAGAGATCTTCTTTTCTCAAAGATTAACATGCATCATTCTAGTTTGCTAAGCATCCTTGTTTTCTTTGATTTATTTGTTTCAAGAATAATTCATGTCCCCTTAGACTAGGTAAATTTGATTACTTGATATATGATTAGGCGATTTTTCTTAGGTTTGTTTGTGTGATATTTCACTTTACATTGTGTGATATTTGGCTTAGATCTTATGAATGATATCTTATCGTTAGATCTTTCATTTTAAATTTTCTTATGTGATGTAATATACTATCATAGTATTAATTGTTGAACCATGCATAGTATAATATGATTATTTGAATGCTAATTGAGGTCGGTCGAAAGACGGGGCGAGTTGTGGGTGTTTTAGTCGCGACAAAGGATCCTTCCTCTCTCGTACCAAAACCCCGAGCCAAGTTCTTTGGTTATGAAGGGCCGGTGCCCTTTATCCATTTAGGTGAGTCAAAATTAGGTTTCTTGGTTCCTTAAAGACCAAGTGGCGACTCTGTATATATTTTCAACGGACCATTTTCTTTCTTTGATCTAAATCAATTTCAAACAAAAACAAGCAAGTGGTGGAACTCCGCATGTCCATAGTGCTTCTCAATGCTTCTTGATTCTCAACGGTGTTCTTCAAATTTCCACGATGCTCCTGAAATCATCACGATGCTCCTCGACTTTTCAATGATGCTTTTCAACTCTTCTGATGCTCCTCAACACATTTGATGTTCTTCCATTCTTCAATAATGCTCTTCAACACACTTGATGCTCCTCTTCAACAATACTCCTCGACACTTTCGATGTTCCTCGATGTTACTCCACTTTTCAATGATGCTTCTCAACTCTTTTGATGTTCATCTATGCTCCAACAATGCTTCTCAACTCTTCTGATGTTCCTCGATGCTCCAACAATGCTTCTCAACTCTTCTGATGTTCCTCGATGCTCCAACAATGCTTATCAACTCTCTTGATGTTCCTCGATGCTCCTCTAATCTCTGGGTTCTAAAACATCCTCACAAAAACATCTCATTAGCAAACCTAGACTCCGAGCCCTAAAACACCTCAACAATACATCTTATCAACACATCTAGACTCTGGGCCATAAAACACCTCAACAACACATCTTATCAACACATCTAGACTCTGGGCCATAAAATACCTCAACAACACATCTCATCGACACACCTCATCAATACATCAGCAATAGTTTCTTGGTGTTGGCGATATTTCCTCCGATCAGCTTCCTTGAGAAATAACTATCGGTTTTTAGTTTACAATCACTTACGAGTTTATACCACTCGTACCTGGGACTCTTCTCATGTTGCGAGCTTAACTGGTGTAGTAATAATGTTTGGTACTTCTGCTTGTATCCAAAGTTTTTTATAATTGGGAATCACCTTTAACCCACACATTTGAGACCATCAGAACAAACGGACTTAACAGGAACGACAAGGAAAGTTGGGTTAGTTTGTATGAAACCTCGATCTCTGACACACTTGTGATCAGATTACTACTGACTCAAACAAAGAAGGATTGACTTGGACATGAAATTCTCAAATCGCCACGATCCAATGTGCCTTCATCATGAATGATGTACCGCTTATCTTTTATGTTCACTCCTCATCTTAATATGACAGCACTTTGTTGATAAATCTGGTTTTTGAAAATTCCTCCCTATTGATCTAATCAATTCTCTACTTCTCCCAGGAAGTGCTTTAAATTAGTGCCTTAGCTTTTAGAATAAAAGATGCTCTATTTCAAAAAATTTCAAAACAACTTGGTGACTTGAAAACTCGCCCTTGGTGTGAAGGGATCCTGTTAGGTAAACGGAGTTTGCCCCTAGTTTGAGGTGTACGAAGTGGAATTCATAGGTAAATGAGGTGGGTGACCGACGTTTATCCCTAGTTTGGAATGATGGTTTATTAGAGGTTTTGGGCAAACTAGGTAGCTGACCGAATTTTGCCCCTTGTATGAAGGGTAGATAGTAAAATTCAGGCAAAGGAGGTGGGTAGCCGAAGTCTGCCCCTAGTGTGGAAGGTGATTTTCTGGCTTGAGGCAAGGACCGTGACTTTAATCTCTCAAATGCTCATAACTTTTGCCTAGGCACTAGTGAGGTGACCTAGCGAGCTCTTTTTTCTCTTTTGTTATTACTTACCTTGGATTTAGCTCTAATTTTTGCCTAGGCCTCCTTTCGGATTTGTGACCTAGAGAGCCATCCTTTTTTTCTTTTTGAAAGTCTTCCTACGTACCCCCGAGCGGGGATTAGGTCCAACGTAGTTTGACCCAAAGTCTTGAAGAAAAGGGGGTTGATTATGATGGTGTCGACCAAACCGATGCGGTTGCCTACATATCCCCGAGTGGGAATCAGGTCGAGCGTAGTTCGAGGCAAGGCTTGAAGGAAATTGGCTTAATTATGATGGTGTCAACTGAACCGATGCAGTTGCCTACGTATCCCCGAGTGGGAATCAGGTCGAGCATAGTTCAAGGCGAGGCTTCAAAGAAAAAGGGGGGTTTTCAAACCAATCGTCATACAATATCAACTTTGGGTTACTTGTGGTAGCCTAGAATAAGTGGATTCAGTTTCGATCTCCTTTTCTTTTCTTTTTTTTTTCTTTTTCTTTTGCTTTTTCTTTTTCTTTTGTTTTGAGGATTGATCCTTTTCACTTTCGGCTAGCCAGTCAATTTTCCTTTTCACATAGTTGATTCATGTGAGATCTTCCAATCATAATCTCGAAATTCCATAATGTGCACGTCAACTCTTGGGATTAATTTATGGTCGTTTCGAGCCTTTTGAAATGTGATCTAGGCACTTTTTTATGATGTACCTTGAAGCGTACAATTCTCTCATTTGTAAAATCATTTTGACTGGCTAGGGTCAAAATTTGGAAATCAATACCTTTTCAGCTCTAACTTTTGCCTAGGTGCCCTTTCGGGTTTTCAACCTAGCGAGCTTTTCTTCTTTTTTTTTCTTTCTTTTTTTTCTCTTTTTTTTTCTTTTGAAGGTGGAGATGAAACTCACTGAAATGTTTAGCTACCATCAAGGACCAAGTCCGCACAGATTCGCATGCCTATCAATTGGGTTGGGCCCAAGGCTTTGAAATAGTAGAAATGGTGGAAAGGGTGTTGGGCAAGCCCCAAATCAATCTCAAGTATGACTTTTCGAGATTTGAGCAAAAGCATCTTTAAATTCTTAAAGTAAGACTATTCAATTCTCAGCTCTTCTTTGGGGTCAGCGCAAAATTGACTTTGGCCTTTTTGGGATTCTCTCTTTTTTTATGCAAAAATTTATTAGCAGAGTAATATCCATGGCAATTTGAAAAGTGACATTTTCAGTTCAGTGATTCATGCACTTATGACTATACACATCAGATTAGGCAAAATGATACTTTATTACATCATAAGAGAAGGATTACATTACTTGATACAGACTCACAACAACTCGATGACAGACAGACTCAACCACAAGATCAAACTTCAAATAAACTCAAAACATAGAACAGACTCGACTTGGTCTCAAATGGAGTGTCTTTGTGACCCTTTTTTTCAGCTGAAGTTCCAACACTATCGCTCCACTGCACGATTTCAACATTCATGAGTGTTAGTGAAAGGGATCATTTGAAAGGATAGGCCAGGGGCTTAGGTGACATGGGGTTGAATGGGTGGTGGCTCGATGATTCTTCGGTCAATGAGGTCTTGGATATCATGGCAGAGACGTATGCATCGGTCAGTGTCATAGCCTAAGCCTTGGTGGTAAGCACATCTTTTGGACAGGTCACAATTAGGTGGTGGGGGATTGGCACGAGGTTGGAGGAGTTGGAGGTGTCCCTTTTTTATCAGGTAGCCTAAGGCTACGGAGGGGGAGATATCTAGCTTAGAAAATTCACAGGGTACCCTATTTCGGTAAGGGCGGCTAGGCAAGCTGGTTTGGTTTGTGAGCTGGTATAGTTGGGGAGAATAGGCCATGGGTTGGTTACTAAGGGCGTTGACATCCGAAGGGTTTCGGGAGTAGTCGGGCCTCTTGGACTAGCTTTTTGATTCTTCATTCTTGATTTTCCCTTCCCTGATTGCATCCTCAATTCTAGTCCCAATTTCAAACAGTTTTTCAAATGTTGAGATGGACTGGTAGAATAGTTTTTCATGGTACATCGGTTGTAGATTCTTGATCATTATTCGGATTGTTCCTTTTCGACTGGTCAGTGGGTCATTTGGGCCACTTTGTTCCTCTATCTACTCAAGAACGTAGCGAAGGACTCATTGAAGTTCTGTCGGGTAGTCTCCAGATCCCAGATGGTGACATCGAGCTCTTGGTCGTAGGAGTAATGATCTACGAAGACCTGGACTATATCTTCCCAAGTTCACGTCTTAGAAACCTCCAAGGTCAGAAACTAGGATAGAGCAGCCTTGGCGCGAGTTTGAGGGAACAACATTGCAATGTGCTCATGGGTGCAGCCCATTGATTAGAAAACACTCATGTAGAACATTACATGGCTCTTCGGATCCCCAGTTCCATCAAAACGGTCAATTTCAGGTATCTTGAAGTACTCCGGCAGTTTCACCTTAACATGCTCAAAAAGGCCTTCCAGATCTAGCATGTAGTCATAGATCCCTTTGCTTTTTCTTAGTACGCTTTCTAGCTTGTCAACCTTGTCCATTTTTTCTTTGAATTTCTTCTCATACGCAGGCGGCAGAACCCCTTGAAACCATTCTTCTTCTCCACCATTCTCATGTATATCGACGGGAGGTGGTACAAACCTTAGTGGTGGTGGCAGCATGAACCCCGGTGGCGATGGGGACCTAGGTGGGTATTGCGACTGCTGCTATTTCAGTTTCTCCATGAAGGCTAAAACTTGGGCCAATCGGTCAGACTGTTTTTATTATTTCTGTCATTCTTGCTTCCAAACCTTCCAAATCCATAAAGCAAACTTTCGACGAAGTGATTTTGATAAGGCAGCTCCCTAATCCTTTAACCCACAACGCAGATCCTGGGTGTTTAGAACTTATACTGATATATAGATGTGAAAAGACCATGTGTTAGACTTTGACAGTGAGGACTGACTCGTATACAGACCAACTATCACAGTGTGTGTAGACTGATGAAGCAAGCATGCGGATACAAGCCCTAATCTACATGATGCTCCTACTCCTAACAGATAGTAGTTAAATAAGTAAGGTCCTAACCATGCAGAGTGTGATAACTTTACTTTCCAGGATGATCGTCGTCATGGAGAGTGTGAGGAAGACAGGTTTGCTCTTTGAGGAATGAGAATTTGAGAAATTTTATAAGTAGAGATTTTTGGGAAATTTAGATGAATTTTTGCAGGATTTCTAGGAAATATAGGTGATTTGGAAAGTAAAGTAGTTATATCACATTGTCCTATCTGAAAAGATAAATGAACAGTCCTATGAAAGGTTCTACAGGAATCTATATGCAAAGGCTGGGTTTAGTCAAAGAGGGTCCATTGACGAGAGTTCCAATATACCGTCAGAGAGACAGTACGGAAGTTTTTACTCTTTTTGATATACCTTAGAAGGTACAGTATCAACGGTAACTTATGCCCTGGCACAGCAAGACCTGAAAAATGTCAGCGCCGCGTTTTAGACACAGTCGGAGGGGGAAATGCAAGAGTGCGATGCGGTGAACCAGACACAGTAAAAAGATGATTTTAAGGATTCTTCTTATGAGTCAAACCTCTATATTATTTTGTTTTGAAAATAAATATCACCAGCAGAGTCGCCAGATTATGGACACGCGGAATTCCACCTCTTGTTTTGGTTGAGATTGTTTTGAAAGAGAAAAAGAAAAGGTCTGTTGAAAACAGATACAAAGTCGCCACTTGGTCTTTAGGGAACCAAGAAACCTAATTTGACTCACCCAAATGCATAAAGGGCACCGGCCCTTCATAACCAAAGAACTTGGTTTGGGGTTTTGGTACGAGAGAGGAAGGAGCCTTTGTCGCGACTAAAACACCATCAACTCGCCCCGTCTCTCGGCGAGCCTCAATTTGCATCCAAATAATCATCTTATACTATGTTTGGTTCGACAGTTAATATTTATGATAGGTATATTACATCACATAAGAAACTTGAAATGGAAGATCTAAAGATAAAATATCATTCATAAGATCTATGCCAAGTATCACACAATGCAACGTGAAAGATCACACGAACAAACCTAGGAAAAATTGTCTGATCACATATCAAGTAATAAAGTTTTCCTAATCTAAGGGGACATGAATTGTTCTTGAAACAAATAATCAAATAAATCAAAATATGCTTACCTAGCTAGAATGATACATGTTAATCTTTGAGGAAAGAAGACCTCTCGATCCCCGGGACAAATGAGAAAGGAAGATTAGATCGAGGGAAAGCATGGACGTATGATCCAACTCATTCCTTATAATCTTCTTAGATTAGGAGCCATAAAAGCCTCAAATCTTGCATGGATGCAATGTATGATCCTAGAATGTGCAAAGGTTGTAGTGTGTTTGTGTACATGGACTTTCTAAAGTGACTTAAAAGTCTAAAAAGATGAATGAATGCATGGGTGAAATCATCATTGGATATGTACAAATGTAGTATGGACTACTTCTTAAGATATGAACAAATTTGGAGTGCATGTAAGCATCAAATCAAAGAATGAAAGTAAAAGAATTATTGCTGTGAATAGTGGACAGAACAGTGACTTGATCTTGTGGAAAATGACAAGTAGGGTTAGGAATGTTTGAAATGCATGATTTTTTATGGAGATCATACTTATTCTGTCTAAAGAACATATCAAAAAGCCAATCCTCAATAACTATTACAGAATGAGAGAAATCATATAAACAATAGAGGTTACTCAGAAACAGAGTTCGTATTGTCGACTAAAATGTTGAAAAATCTTAGAAAATTAAAAAAAGAGATCTAGAGGCCCATGCTAATACTTTGAGTATTGAGTCCTAGAGAAATCTTTGAACTCAGATTGTTCACTGTTTTGAAGATTTTGGGAAGAACTAGGGTTTTTTTCTTTGAAATCAAAATGAGTGGTTTAAGAGGGGTTTTGAAATAGAGATTTTAAAAGTATATTTTCAGCACTTAAATGGAGATTATGACCACTTGAAATATCAAAATTTGAACCCATATCAAGAACCTCCAAGATTGTTGGAGACATTGTTTTCATTTTTGAAGACAACTTCAAGAATACATAGGAATGTATTGAAGTTGAAATCATCATCTATCAAACATGTTTTTGAGGTCAAGAGCTACTATCCATAAGGATTCACTCACCTCAAACTTCATGTCATCATCTAGATGATGATAGACTAGTAAGTAAATATAGAAAATAAAAAAAGAAATGGGATTAAGGAGGGATAAGCATAATATGTAAACAAGCAAGTAAGTAATCAATAGATGATATTCATGATGATTTTGGACTTGTAGCTTGGTGTTTCACTCATATGTGGTGACTTTAGACATGGAAAAAGCTTCCTATCTCATAAATGCTCACTAAAATGGTGGTTGGGTGTATTAAATGTGAAGTAAATGGGAGTGATGAAGTAGAAAACAAAGCTTAGAACTCACTTTTTAGTTGAAAATCAAAGGAAGAAGCTCACTTTCACTCTCCTAACCTTATCTTCTACAACTTTTCTCTCTATCACTTCTCTAAGCTTTGTATTTGCTAGCCCTAAATGAAAAGTCAAGGGGGGTTTATATAGGCCAATTTTTGGTGGTTTTGAGGTTTAAGAAGTGTTCCCATTGGTTCCAAACATCTGTCAACATACAACTACGTCGTTTTGGTTTCTAATTAATCAAAATGGATCCCCAAAATAAATTGCAAAAATGGACCATTCTGGAGGAGAGTGCCACGGCAACACTGGGCCTGTGCTACGGTGGTAGTGGGCTAGTGCTGCCGCGGCACTGCTCCTCTGATGTCCAGATAATTCCATTTAGGCCCCCAGAGGTTCCAGTATTTTTTAAAAGACCCTATTTCGTCCAAAATTCACAGAAAATGTGTATGAACTCCAAACTGAGGTTGTGATATACCGTTGGAAAGGTAATGGAGTCTTCTTTACATAAAAAATATTTCGGAGATAGGTCACTTTGAAAAGTTTTGCGGTATTCACGATAAAAGTCGATTTGGTCGCCTTTTTCACCTTCAGAAATTCATAATAAATTCATTTTAAATCCAGGAATTATGTGCGATATGCCGTTAGAAAGCTATTGACCTCTAGTATTCATGAAAAATGTTTGAAAAATGATACGGTGTTCCAGTTTCAAAGTCAACTTTTAGGTCAAATCGGTCAAACTTGGGATTCTCGGGAAGTTCCGGGAGCTCCCAGGAGCTGACATTTTTGTCCGATTTTCTTTTAAAACTCATTTTAGTACTTTCCACATGATCTAGAATGATCTGAACTTTTCAGAGAATTTGGACGATTTCGGTTAAACCTTGGTCAAACTTGGTCAAACCTTGGTCAAACCGGTCAACGGGGACTTCCGGGAACTTCCGAGACTTCTAGGGGTCTCTGGGATCTGACGATTTCTTCTAATTTTGCTTGAAAACTTATTTTTAGTACTTTTCTTATGACGTAGTATGTCTCCAGAGCTTTTGGTCCAAATCTGGGAGTTTTTGGTCTTTCAGGGGCATTTTGGTCATTCTGAGCATTTTGGGAGATAGATCTAACTTCCAGGAGTCCTTTTTGAGTCTTTTTTTATTATTGTGAACCACCAAGCTATGGGTCTCCTAAATTTGATAGCCGACAAAATGGGGTGTCTACACAAGATAAAGGTAATTCGACAATGGTTACTAACAGCTCAGAGTAGGTATAAGAGCTATGCCAACAAGCATAGACGACCGTTGAAATTTGATGTGGGCGATTTGGTTTACTTGAAGGTGTCACCTTCAAAGGGGATTACTAGATTTGGGAGATACGGTAAACTCAATTTGAGGTATATAGAACCTTTTGAAATCATTGGGAGAGTTGGACCCGTAGCATATCGATTGGATTTTCCAAATGAGTATGCTCAAGTTCATAATGTGTTTCATGTATCATTGCGGCGTAAATGCTTAGCAGAGGATAGAGAACAAGTGATGAATTCGACACCGAGTAAAATTCAGGGTGATTTGACGTATATTGCGTATCTAGTTAAGAAATTGGATCGGAAGGATCAAGTCTTATGAAATAAAGTGATATTGGAGGTGAAGGTGTTATGGCGTAGCCAAACGACAGAAGAGATGACATGGGAAATAGAGGATGAGATACATACTCAGTATCCGTACCTACTCAATACATGAGGTACAAGTTTGGGGACAAACTTCTTTTAAGGGGAAGAGAATTATAACACCTGTATGCGTGTTGTTGCATTTCATTACATTGTCATGCATGATAATGTGATGTATTGTGCATTTGTGGTACATGTGTGAGTGAGTTGAGTGTTGTGACGTTTCTCCGAGATTGAGACAGTCATTGTGGAATACACTAAATGTTTATCTGGAAATAAATATTTATCTATGTGTTTAACTAACTGTATTATTATCTGGTTTATAATATATTTCTGTTGTTAATTTTAGTATCCTGGTGAGGACGAATGAAAACACTACATAATTGGTAGGCCAATTAGTAATTTCGTAAAATCATAAATTTCATTTTATCAACCAAATGGAATTTAGGCGAAAACTTTTATAATTTTTAGTTTTCACTCGTGAAGCAATGAATTAGGCATGTAAGAAGTTTCTGAGAATAATTAAGAGTTTTGAGAAATTGTGGGGAGGTAAACACAATTTTTTAGAGTTGTGCCTACATATAGAAAGAGGTGAGATATTTTCATTTTTACAAAAGTTCTAACCTAAAAGCTAGAGAGGCAACACGAAAGATTTTGGTTCTTCAAGCTTCACGGCAACAATCGACGGACTTCTGCTCGTATGTTTTCTTCTAAATTTCATATTTGAACTCCTTGAGGTAAGACCATCATTTTGATATCTTTTAGGTCTTGTTTTTATAAGTTTTCCGAAAACTTATTTTTTAGAATTTTCCTAAAAAGTTTATAATCGGACTTTTGATTGATAGGGATTGTCCTAGACGGGCTTCTACACGATCTTTATGCTCGGGTTTTGTTTTGAAAGAATTTTAGGAGCGTTAATTAGATGTGAGTGATTCAACTATGTGTTATGGAATGATTTCTTGACATGTATTAATGTTTTGTATGAAAAGCATGTGTTAGTTCATAGATATATGTTGTTTAATTCATATTAGGCAACTATATGGATAAGACGCCCACTTGCACGGTGAAATGTTTTGGATATGTCGAAACCACTGTGAAATGTATTTGAGCATGTTTAGTTGCTATTTGGGTCAAAGGAGCATGTGGTACCAAGCCATTTTGTGGAGTCATTATAAGCATAAGGTCGCACGTTTGAAGAAAAGAAACGTGGGTCTTACCTTGTCACGTGGACTTATTGGTGAGGAGTCGCGAACTAGGAGTGTGGAACGTACACGTGAGACTCCGGAGACTAATATGAAATGTAGAGGATGTGAATGCGAGCATGTTTATCATTCATGTGCATTGTTGTTTTATTCACTAAGCGTTAGCTTAAACGAATCAAAATATGAGTGGTTATTCAAATAACTATTTCAGGTGTTAATGCCGGCGAGGAATCTGGAAAGTGATCACGGGTATTGAGATTTCAAGTAGAAGGCGATGGAGTATGTGCACCTCGTAGCTTTGTAATAGAAATGTTCTAATAAGAATTTCATGACTTTTAAACCATGTTTAACTTGGTATCTTAGAACGAATTCGTGATGTTGTAATAGATAATAATCTTTTGTAATTATGTTTTGATAATATTATAATCCAGTTAGGATCACTTTGGAATAAGTTTGGAGTGTGTGTTTGGTCCCTAGTTGAATTCAGAAAAGCTTTTAACTTGGAAATCTGCAGAATATGTTGCTGGAATGAAACCAATCGACTAGTTTATGAAACCAATCGACTAGATCCATTTGTTGAGCAATTCACTGTATCTTTTTTGTGAAAAACAGTCTGATCTTGTCAGAATCAAGATATAAAAAGTATTCTTTACTTTTCCAAAGATTTGCAGTGTGGAAGTAAAGGTCGAACCCACCGAGATTGAATTACTACGACTCTTAATTTTAAAACCTAAATCTAATTAATTATGAAAACGAGATTTTGATTTGAATTTTAATTAAACTAATAACAATGAAAATAAATCTAAATTACGAAAGCGATTTAAAATTGTTTTTATAAATATGTTTAAGGAACCTAGGATTGCAAATCCACCACTAGCTTCATAATAAGGGTATTTATGAATTACTCTAGCTTATTACGTTGGATGAATATGGGGAATTGTAGCTACAAGCCCAATTCCTCCGTCAAGAAAATAATTATGGTTCAAGCACCAACATAATCCATCTTCGGTTAGCACGAATTATCCCACACTAAACTAAGGTTGTGGTATAATCCGTCTAATCTAGGCATGGACTATTCGGATACTTGATAGCACAATTCAATAAAGCACCATCACATGTAAATAATCTAAACAAGCACAACAAGAATAGATCATTGAGCACATCACAGTCAAAATAGATCTAAGACAAGAATAAACTTTGAAAGCAATGATTTAATCAATAGAAGTACGATTTATTTATAAAAATCCTCGGAACATGTGACTGTCATCCATACATAATAAAACTAAAATAAAAACATAAATAAAACCCTATTACTTGGCTAGGGTTTCATTGAAACCCTAGATCTAGAGTTTAGTTGGCCATAGAATTGATGAACAGCAAGAGGTTGATGGAGGAGGCCATGTGAATCCTTGGTCTTCTTCTTCTTCTCCTTGCTTTCCTCCCTTCAAAGGCTGAAATTAATGTATATTATGGCTGTATATTGATGTGTATGTATGGGTGTGTAACCCTCTAATTGAAGTAAAATAGAGTATATATAGATTTACAACAAGTTTTGGAAGCCTTTCTAACCCGAAACGAACTGAAACTGATGTAATTTACAATCTATACGTCGTTCAGCAGTTTCGTTTGCACAGGAGTCTTCAGTACACTGAAATACGCAACTTTGATTTTTCCACATATCGCGCGAGCGCGACATTTTGGCCTTCGCGCGCGCGGATCGCGCGAGCGATTCTGGGGATCTCGCGCGAGCGGATCGCGCGAGCGATTTCTGGTTTTCGCGGGCGCGGGTCGCGCGCGCGACTTGTCTTTTTCAACTTCTTTAACTCTGCTTTTTCACCCTGTTTAGCCTGGTTTAGTTGATTTCTTCCAAAACCTGTCAGAAACTAGCAAACGGAGTAAAAATATACAAAAACAGGATAAAAGGTACTAACAAATGTTCGTTAAGGCGTATAAATAGGATTAGTTCTCTCCCGATCACAGTCGATCGAGTCCCCCAACACAGTCGACTAGATTGTGTTTCAGAATTTGATATTTTTGTTTGGACAGGAATTTAGTCGACCGGAAGTACCAGTCGACTGAAAGTTTGACCCCCTAGTCGACTGGACCTGGGACGCAGTCGACTGGATGGGCTGCTGAGATTCTAAACTCTCTGTAGTTTGCATTTTCAGTCGACCAGAGCTCGGATCAGTCAATTGGATTGCTGTTTTAAAAATAAAATATTTTCTTTTCCGCTGCGTGTTCTTAAACTAATTCTTTTGGAAACATTAATGAATTGATTTAGCTTTGGTGGTGTGCCACGGGTTTCGCTTCCACTATTGTGGGACCGGACTGTGACATTAACCCCCAAAATAGAGACATTAAATTGACTTTTTCCCATCACTATTACTGGCTAAAAGTGACGAAAGAGGCAAAGTCCATAATATGTTAGTTGAGGGACTAAAATGTCAAAAAAAAAATATTTAGGGACTAAAGTGCAAATTATATAGTATAATTTGAGGGTACAAAATATATTTTATACTTTATTATATTATGGTGTGAATTTTGAACTTTGCATTACTTTCCTCTCTTAGGTAAAAAAAATTTTAAGGTCACCAAAAATGAAAAGCAAGAAACTTGAAAATGTGTAATTAAAGTCTGTTGACTTTTTATAGAGACTCTTGAATTCTGAATTTGGACATTAAAAAAAATTGAATAAGCTACAATTGTGACAAATGGTGTCTTGTTTTTGCTACAGCTATCATTTTAGTCTTTCCAAAAACATATGGAGATTGAAGTTATACTCACTCAATTTGTTAAAGGATAAACTTGAAGTCACAAAAAGTATCACTCTCCCTCTCTCTCAATTGGGAGTTGTGTTAAAGGATAAACTTCAAGTCACAAAAAGTATCACTCTCTCTCTCTCTTCAAAACACGGCATGTTTGAGAATCTTTAAAATATGAAATGTTTGGTACACACATATTTTGACACACTTTTTAATACACTATGCTTTAAACACATGTACCTTGTGCTGTTTGAATTTTTCACACTTTTCTATGAACCACTTACACAACACATAGTACATGCATTTAAAGCTGTGTGTCAAAATATATGTCAAAAAATGTGTGTATGTAGCACTACTCCTTTAAAATATGACCTAGCCCAATCCAAGTCTTCCATTTTAGTCCCCTTTTTTTTAGAACCAAAGTCATATTGGTCTAGTTCTAAGAGATATATTAGGCTGGCAGCCTGGCACGGACTCCAAAGAAGAAATAGTCATTTACCGATCCGTTGAATTTATAGAATATGTTCACTCATGAACAATAGAATCAGTTTTTTTTTTTTTTTTTTTTTTATGGTCGAAGAACTCACACGCAATAGAATCAGTTCATTGTTCCCAAACAGCCTTATAAAGTGGTCGTGGTCAAACATAGAACGAAAAAAAAAAGTGCAATTAGGCCAAAATGTAATCACCATTAACTTCCATTTTCTCCCACTATATAAGGGAGATATAAGTTTCAGCAACAAAGTTCTAACTAGATACCCATGAAGTGGTGGTCCCAGGCTGTTGCACTGCGAGAAATTTTTGTGTGCCAATAAGGTACCACCATGGAAAGGTGAGGTGGTACCTTCAACCAACTACAAGATGACATGTGTCCATTTGGCAGAAAAAATAGAGCATTTAAGAACTCTAGTTAACGCCGTTAGGTATATACACGATTCACACTTTTTACTTTGTGCTTGACCCCTTTTTCCACTTTCTCTCTCTTTAGTAAATATACACATCGTTCACACTTTTCCCCCTTTTTGTGTTTTTTTTTTTTGATAAACTCTTCTCTTCACACTTTGACCCCTTTTTCCACTTTTTCTTCGGTTCCACTGATAATAAGTTCTCCAAAAAAAATTTGATAATAAGTTAGTATAACAACTTAGTAGACATCCACAAAAAATTAAAATACTTAGCACATAAATTCGTAAATTATTAATACAAAATAATAAAATTGGTATTATCCCAAACTTTAGCAGTTACAGCCAAGACATAATTCATTCAATATCTTTCTCAACATATTCACCCATGTTATACATATTGGGAGAACTTTGACTTCCAACATCTTCGCTCGAAGATCCCTGCAAAAAATGTTAATATTTTTCTCAGACTTTATACTAAATTAAAAATGAAAATATAATTTTAATGAGCTGCAAAACACAAAAATATTACCCGACTTAAATGTGGAGGAATAAGGTTAGACTGCAGCAAACTTGTAAATGGCATGTTTAAGTGTCCAAACATCTACATTTACAGAAAGCAAATAAAAACAATTAAATATTATGAACTAAAAAATACATAGGTACTTTGTTTTACACTACGGAAAAAGATACCGGATTTGCAACGAGAATATTTGGCGGTGGCACGTAAAACCTTGAAGGCCCTAGAGTAATCAATTGCGTGGAAATGTCTAGCACAAAAGTAAAATCATAAATAATATGTTAGTAACACATTTGCATATTGAATTTGTATAATATAATCTAATTTATACCTGTCACAATAGCTGGTGGTGTTTGAGAATCGCTTCCATCCGCCTTTCCTACTTTCCTTCTCTTTTTCTCTAAAACTCCTTTCATTCTACCATAAGTTTGACCTTTCTGTCTCAATCGCACAGGATCCCTTATTGGAGTACCAGAAACTGATATAAAATTTTGACTATCATCTTCAATAGTATCTCTAAAACCAAAAGTTGCATTGTATTTTGCAATTTCCTCAAAAGCACTATCCATGTTATGATCGGCTATCTCAGAAGTGGCATCGGAATCGGCACTTAGATTCATGAGAGCAAATGATTTGCGCATTAACATATTAAGGCGCAAAGTTTTAGCAGGTTTTTGATTTTTTTTCCAGTGACACTCTTTTGTGGCCTTCCATCATAACCCCCTTCTTAGCATCTTTTGTCCATCTCTTCAATATATATTGTTCAGGGATTTTCTTAATATCATTCAAAACTCGTAGTGCATGACTACACAACAATCCCAATGATTCAAATTGTTTACAGCTAGACATAATTGAACATTCCAATGGGTTAAGTTTAATAATATACTCTCGATTATCATCCTCTCTTCTCATCTTATACGTATGAGACACCTCATGGGAAATGAAGTCAACAACCAATAAAGATGTTGTTTGCAAGAACTCATCTTGAAACATTGCAAACAATGTGTTTGTGTAAATTTTACATGCATGTTTCAAAATCCCACTGCTACGTGACACAATACGAGGTTTTCCATTGGCACATTTATAATCATCATTCACCTCAACCTCATGCATCTTTTCCGCATTGTTTTCATAGTGATGAACAAATTCAGTAAGGGTCATTGTCTTACATGCCATGTGTTGGAAAACATTATTTGTGCTCTCACTTCTTTGACTAGACATAATGTTACAGAAAAATGTATCACGACTAAAGGCGGGGGCTAGGGGTGTACGCGGTCGGTTTCGGTCGATTTTTTGTGTATTTTAAAACCGACCAATAGGTTCGGTTTCGGTCGATTTTGCGATTTCGGTCGGTTTTTCGGTCGATTTTAGCTTGTATATGTATTTTATAAACCGACCAATCGGTTTTTTGGTCGGTCGGTTTCGGTCGGTTTTTCGGTTTTTTTGTTCACCCCTAGCGGGGGCCCATTTTGCATGGAGGTCATCTAACTTTTTAATCCAAGACTGAGTATAACAATTCCATGTGTTAATCATTTCATTCCACTTTTCCTCAAATTCACTTTCATTATCGCAACTATACAATAGAAAGTTAAACATATATCTAAAACCATGTTTATGATAAAGACTAGGAATATTGACTGCAGCATTTTTTGAGATGTGTCATCCACACAAGCGATGTCACGTATTAGGAAACACCATTCCAATGGCATTCGCCATTGCATGATCTTGATCAGTAAAAATGGTTATCGGCGACTTGTAATCCATAGACTCAAGAAAAACATTAAATAACCTGACAAATGAAGTTGTTGTCTCATCACACAAGAATGCACAACCAAAATGAACATTCTTCCAATGATGGTTTAGTCCAACAAATGGAGCACAAATCATGTTATACTTGTTTGTCCGATTGGTGGTGTCAAAAACTACAACATCTCCAAAACATTCATAGTCCAATTTGGATACTCCGTCTCTCCAAAAAAAAATTGGTCATTCTATTGTCCTCATCAACTTGTACTGTGTAAAAAAACATCGGATTTTCTGTTTGCTTGTGCTTGAAGTAGTTTATTAAACTTTGACCATCACCAGCTTGAATCCTTTTTGATCGTTCAACTTGAATAAAATTGTGGCAATCACTCTCAGTAAATCCAACATTTTCATAACCCCCTGCATCATTTACTAAGTATGCAAAAGTTTTATTCGCTCTAATACCAGCATCGATCAGCCATGGATTGAATTACACCTTTACTAGTGTTATGTATTTTACGAGCAAACCTTATTAAATGTCTTTGACCTGATTCAATCAAAGGATGATTGTGCTCAACAATTAACTGACTAATTTCGTAAATACCATTTTCCACTTTAAAAACAACCCGAGCCTGACACCCACATCTAGTGTCTAACCTGTCATATTTATGATCTTTAGTAGGGTCATAATCTAATTTATAACTGTAACACCCTGTATTTTTCTTTTCCATTAATAAATGAATATTTTCATTTTATTTCTATTTATAATATTTATTTGGGGGTCAAACCGTAATTTCCAAAAATATAGAAATGCTTCCTATGGTTTTAAAATCAATACCTATATTTTTGTATAACCGGGAATTTAATTCCTACACTAATATAATTTTCTGTATTTTATTTCCAACCGTTAAAAACCAGTTTTATGTTTCAATCTGCGTCTATACCACGTTTTGGTGTGGGAGCACGTGAGCTCAACCACACCGTGTAATATCCATTAGTTGCTTGGAGCCCAATTTGGACTCTCCCTATAAATATATCTATATCACTCTCAGTCTCTGAATTCACTCTCTATCCCTCTCAATTTCTCTTTGATTTCTCTCAAGATCAATATACACACACACTTTCAGATTATATATATAATCAGTCACATACATAGACACACATATATATACATATATTAATTGGGCTACCAAAATCAAGAACGGAGGAGAAATTCTTAACGACGGAAACTTCGGCAGAAACTCTCGGTCTCAATTTTCTGTGTAATTGACCTCTGTGAGTAATTTAAACTCACTCACAATGTTTATATATGTATAATTCAGTGTATACGTGTGTGTATATGTGTATATATATGTGATACACCATGGAAGTTTAAAATTGGAGTTTTGTCAAACTCAACCAAATTCAATTCCGTGAATTGATTATGGAAGATCTTAGTCCCAATAAGCTACGGTTCAAGTCCTACGCAGTAATTCGTCCATATCGCGACGTACCGTTGATTTAAAGTTTTGGCACCCTTACTTTAATCGCAAATATCTAGAGATACAATCTGTATTAGTTAAAATTGATCGCGTATTCTTAATCTACGCGGAAAACTGAAGAGATCCATATATTACATGCACTGTTTAGAACAGAATCTGGAAATGGGTAAAAATACAGTTTGAAATTGGAAACAGGGGAAAAAACGAAGAAGATGACATTCTGCAACAACTCGCGCGCGCGACCCACTCGCGCGAGTCTCGCTCGTGCGAACCATTTCCCCTTTCGCTCGCGCGACCCGCGCGCGCGACCCGTCCTCCCCCTTCGCTCGCGCGACCCGCTCGCGCGACACCCCCCTCTCCCTCGCTCGCGCAACCCGCTCGCGCGAGGTGGCAGTTTTGGCAGTTTGTATAATTTTTGGTAAGGGACTGTTTGGAAAATGTTTTGGGAAATTTCAAGGAACTGTTGGGAAAATATATTGTTTTAAAGGTCTATGTTTTAAGAATTGTACGAACAAGAACAACTAAGGCCGAAATTTATGCTCGTACGATTATCCGGCTTTGTGATTAATTAATGGTATTATTTATGAAACATTGACATACATATTAGGGTCGAGGTTGTGTCAACATGCATGTGTGTGAGAAAGCGCGAAAAGAGTAAAGTGTGGCGGTCTGGTGTGCGACTTAGATATCGATCGGATAGTATTCCTGGTATCTAAGGCGTACGTTTCGGATATTGATCGGATAGTATTCCTGATATCCGAAGCGATGGTGATAGTGTTGTGTACGACTCAGATATCGATCGGATAGTATTCCTGGTATCTAAGGCGCGCGTTTCGGATATTGATCGGATAGTATTCCTGATATCCGGAGCGATGGTTGTTTGTGATCGGCCTAGATATCGATCGGATAGTATTCCTGGTATCTGAGGCAGTAGTGTGGTGTGTGACTTCAATACCGATCGTATAGTATTCCTGGTATTGGAGGCGATAGTGTAGCGTGTGAATTGGATGACTGAGTAGTTATTTCTCCTGGTATCTGAGATGATGTGTTGGTTAAATTGGGTTGTTTTAAAGAAGAGAATTGGCAAGATAAGATATTACACTATTCATGTACAATTACGTATTTATTTCTTACTATATTCCCCCGTGATTTATGTTGAAATTGGAACCTTGAATATATTACTGTTAATGTTAATTTGTACCTTTGTTCTATATGCTTATATATATATATATATATGTTGCGAGCACATGTTTATATTACTCACCATCTTTCATAAGCTGACGGCGTCGATGCGTCCTAGACTCTATGTCCAGATTTTCCAGGTCAGGAGCAGCCAGAGTTCGTTGACTATGCTAGTTAGATGACCGGAGGTGTTCCAGAAGAGCTGTTTTATATTCCTTATGCCTTTCCTTTCAGAGTTGTAATAAACCTTGTTAGAATTTGAATAAGGGCGTTTTGTGCCTAAAACCTCGACCTATGTAATAGTTAGTAAGTTTTAAATTCTGGAGTTTATGTTTATTAGTATCATTTCCTTTAGAATGTTGCTTAAAGTTAGTTGTTTGCAGGGACAATTGGTCATACTCACTTGTCACGACCTACGAGTCCATATAGGAAATTAAATGCTTTCTTGAATTATGCTACGTCGGGGCGTGACAATAACCCTCTCTTGAACACACAAAGCTCCGCCGAATAAGTTCAATTGTACCTTTTTTGAAATGCTTTTCATCTTTACGAACACTAAAACCTTTATGATATGCATATGTATTGTACATGACAAATTCTTCCTCGTCAGTATTTGCAACCATTCCAATTTTCAATTCATTAGAATCATTTTGACTAGTTATAAAATTATCACGATCATTGGTATCTACATGTGTAAAAAATAATAAACAAAAAATTAGTTACAAAAACTATTTATTAAAAAGCAAGGAAAATAGTCATTCACATATTTGTAAGACATACCTCCATCTTCAGTCTCTTTTTCTCCATTCGAAGCCATTTGCGTGTGCTTGAAAGACCAGATAGATATCAAGCAACAAAAATTTTCAAAAACACAAGCTTCTTGTTTTGAAAGTGATCATGTGATTTTTTTTACTGAGTTGATTTAGAGGGAATATGATAGAAATAAACTTGTTGGTAAGAAGAAGTAAAAGTATTTTCCAAAATAAATTTTCCAACTACCAAAATTAATGTATACACAGTATATGTAAACATTTATAGTCTTATATTACATAACAGTCAAAAGCTTTTGATTGGTCATAGGTCAAAAAGTCCTTTAATGAAGAGAGAGAAAGTGAAAAAATGAGGCAAAAAGGGGCAAAGTGGAACGATGTGTATATTTAGTGATGAGAGAGAAAGTGGAAAAAGGGGGTCAAACTGTGCACAATGTATAAAGTGTGAACTGGGTATATACCACCTAACGGCGTTAAATGGAGCTCTTCAATGCTCTTTTTTTTCTGCCAAATGGACACATGTCATCTTTTAGTTGGTTGAAGGTACCACCTCACCTTTCCATGGTGGTACCTTATTGGCACACAAAAATTTCTCGTTGCACTGCACATGTATCTATTTCTTATGAGCACATGTGAATAGCAGAATTCATTCAAGAGGAGAAAAATGTACAGGGCACCAATAATTCAGAGAATAAAAAATATATATATTCTTGAATCACTATTGGGCTTCCAAAACTGGTGGGGCCAAACGGTTTGAGAACCATTGCATGAAGCCCAATAGCACAGAACGAAACAAGTGTTGCCAAATGGTTTCAAGTGCCTATTTGGATTGGCCTTGGCTTTTGCAATTAAGTAAAACGTAGAAGCGCTAACCATTAGAGCATGATTGAAATGTAAAGAAATTCAATAAATTTCAATCTATATCTTACATAATGTTAGGGTTGAAAAGAAGTACATCTAGACCTACTCCACCCAAATACACGTTTTTGAAGCTCTAAAAGCAACTCCAACCCTCCTTCAAAACTCTAAATTTGAAGTCAATTTGGAAAAATCTCACTCCAGCCATACCGTATAGGATGCCAATTTGGAGTTGCCAAAAATAGCGAGGTCAGTATTTATCGAGCCTTCCAAGATATTTGAAGAAATTTATCCAAAACACTATTCATCTTCTATGCATCCCCTAAAATCACTTATGTTCCAAATCTTATATATTAATATCTATTTAATAATTTTAAATTATAATTAATCTTGTACATAATTTTATAAATTATATCCATAATAATAATTTTTTAATTTACATAAAGAAAACATGTAATTAATTAAAAGGGCAACCCAGTGCACGAGGCTCCCGCCATTGCGGGGTCTGGGGAGTGTGAGATGTACGCAACCTTACCCCTGCAAACAGAGAGGCTGTTTCCAGAAAACATGTGATTAATTGCTTTTAATAAGTAATTTAGGGCGAGTTTGTTTCTTATTGGTTTTAATTATCTTTTTTTACGTATCTTTGTTTTCAATTTATTTTTATTTTAAGTGTGTTTGATAAATTTATATTTGTGATGTAATTTAATTTTTAATGAATTCTATTTTAGAATTAGTAGATAAATAATTTAGTCTTAAAATAAATAAATAAAATATTAAACAAATCAAGTCTAAATAAAAGTTTATTAGAAAATTAAATAATTTATAATGTGGTGAACAAAATATGTAGTTTTTTAGAGACTTTGAATCAAAGAATAGATTAACAAAAAGAATAAAAGAATAGTGATTTGAAGAAATCTAATAGATACATATATATATTGATAAATTGAACCAAACATCCCCTTAGATTTTAATGATTTTGCAGCGTTGTATCTAACGAGTTTGAAACATAGCCACTCACATGTGCATTGTCCGGGCTACAAATCTAGTGAATAATAAAATGGATGATGGATGATTGGAGAGTTGGATCGAGCTTAGTTTTTGAAAAGGTGTGGTCACCCCTCCAAAAATGAAGCACATGCCAAAATGAAAACAAAAATGAAGGCCATGGGTTGGGGTTGCTCTAAAGCACTTTGTAAAAGTAATCCAAATAGATTAACATATGCGTTTTGGAGTCCCAAAAGCACGTTTAGACACCAAATATGCATTTGAGAAGTGATTACCAGCAAGGCCTAATATCGTGATTGGAAGCCCATCGTCCAATTGTGCTTCCAAAAGTGGTTCCCAAGTGGACCATTATTCATATACTTTTTTCCTCTCTATTTTCTTTGAGACAATATGATTAATATGCTCCACTATGTTCGAGTCAATGTTTTGAAATCCGATCGGATCGTACGGTCCATCGAACCAATCGGACCGTTGACCGGTTTTAAAAACAGACCTGTCGAAACCGAGAGCCGTCCTTGGTTAGAAAATTGTTCTAGAATGAAAGAACTGTCCAGACCAACCAGTTGAACCGAAATTTCAGAGAACCATCCACGGTTTTGTCAAACCGCCCGGTTCCTCACCATTCTTTAGATCTTCATCTTCTTTCTTTCAGATCTGCATCTGCATTCATCTTCTTTCTCTCTCCCTCTTCCCACATTCTCTCTCTTAGTCCTAAAGGGTTTTTTAGGACTCCGTCTCCTAGTCGCCATAGAGAGAGAGAGACTAACAGAGCTCCTCAGTTTAGCCGCCGCTTCCTTTATACAAGAGAACATATGTAATGTAAAGCAACAAGTATGCATTAGGCTTTTAGGTTAAAAAGGACAAAAAGGTAAAATTTCTAGTTTGCCCTCAAATCTCAATAGGTGGCACGTGATTATCATATGCAAATTAAGAATGGATTTGGGCAAAGTCAAGACAAGGCTCACAAAACTGTGGTGCTGAGAATTGGATATTTCTAGAATTTGAGTTTTTTTTTTCCTTCGTAGAATTCTTATTATTCAAATAATACATTTTTTGGTATAATTTTTTTTATAATTTCAATTTATATCAATATTTTTTTAATAAGAAATTCATATCGATATTAAAGTATATAAATAAATATATTTATTACGTAATTATGTGCAATACCCGTACCGGGAAAAAGGTAGTAATATTAATTTTTTTATGCATTAATTAATATGATTAACTGCATGTGATGATTTGGGTGAGTTCAGTCACCCTGAGGTGATAAGTGCTTGACAAAGAGCACAGTTTGATAGATATGAAGTGCGACCCAAGGGAGGTCCAGATTAAATGAATTGCATTTAGTTGCATTTAAAAAAATATTTGTTTAATTGTTTTTAATATTTTATTATTGGTTGTGACCCTTTATGGTACCAGTTTGGGTACCCATGTGAGAGTGAATAGGGACATGGTTCATAACTAGTAGGTTAATTAGCAACTTATAAATTATTTGGGACCCATACATAACATAGACACATACCCACTAAGATATTGGGGTAGTTAATATAATATTTAAGGGATTTCATTATAAAGCCTTAAGAACTAGTGGGGGTGTAAGTGTGAATTGTATCAAGTTATTATGACTTGAGATGCATCATAGTATCTCTCGTCCTCATCTCATTCTTTTAAAAACCAAAAGCAAGTATACATGCAGTGTATAGATACGACAAAGGGAGTCAGTCGGCCATTTGAGGAGAAAGTGAGCTTCGGCCCGTTCCGTCGTCGTAGCTTCGCTGTACGACCTCTATTTCGCGAATCGGAGTAATATTCGGACTCGTGGAGGTGAGATGGTTATTTTTATGTCTTTCTTTTTCAATTTTGGTAATGTTTTTCCGCGACCCATTTTAAGGGGTGATACATATATGTGGTCTATATGTGTACGAATATCATTGGGAGTAACTAGAGCTAGTTTTGCAAAGGAATTTAGGATTTCTAGGCTTTACTTGGACCTATTCGTGAGGTGAGTCTCCTAATCCCAAAAATTGGATATTTAATGTTATTTATTGTGATTAAATGCTTTTAAATATTTAATTATTGATTAAGTAGAAAAGCATGTGATTAGTTTGTATTTAACATGTCTAAAATGTTAAAATTGCCATGTTGACATGTTGAGCTGCTTATGTGCTTATTTAGGTCAATGGGTCTCAAGTGATAATCACCATTATTTAGCCCATATATAAGGGACGCCCATTCCTCAGAGAAAAGGGGGATGATGATAAAGTCCTCAGAGAAAAGGGGACGTGGTGACGACCACACATCGAATTGACTATGGTCACGAGAGAATGAGTGTGATTTCGCTATATGCGACGGAAAAAGTGAGAATGACCCAAAATCAGGGGTCCAGAACGATGGTGGTTGATTACTTGACACGCCTGCGACCATTTATTGTTGTGAATGTTTAATTGGTGTTATGATACATTAAATATTCCAATTGCGTGATTCGCACCACGTACTCACTGAGCGAAAGCTTATTCGATTTTGTGGCTAATGACCACGCAGGTTCAGATGAACATCACAGTGAGAAGCGTTGAACCATGGGGTTCTGGACAACTTGGGAGTATGTTTCTTTTGTTTTATATGTTAATACATTGTTTGTGGGCGTACTCAGTTGGGTTGGGAGTTGGTTGTAAAATTTGTAATTAGAAACTTATATTGTATGCTTTAGAATTGAGACCAATTAGTGTAAGGATTTTGTAATAATCTAGTTTAATTTCTTCTTAGTATCAAAGTGTCAGGACATTTTAGTGGATCAGTTGCTAATGAATGATAATAGGTTTGTACGAGTAATTTGGTTTTGCTTATGTTTTTAACTCTTAACCAGGAAAATTGGTGTGAAAATTTGTTGTGCAAAAATCCGCAGGTTTAATTTTAGCCTGTCGAGTTTTACGGAAACTGACATAACTCTTTCTAGAAAATTCAGATTTGAGCACCATTTTTTGCATTGGAACCGAGACTCAGAGGGCTATATTTTGATATAAAATTTGGCTATAAAATATTAAATGACCTTTCTACCCTTGGGGTTTATTTCAAGCATTTTGTTTTAAAAAGGGTTTCATAATGAGTTTTAACTTGTTTAGACACTTAAATCACTGTTATTCTTCCTTGTTACACGTCCTAATCCGTGTAGGGGTGGGTTGGGGTGTGACAATTTTTGGTATCAGAGTAATAGATTAGAGCCTTGGGGACGAGCGACGACGCATGAGTGTGCATACAACACGTAGTTACACGATCATGCATACACGTTTATTTTAGCATGCTTGAAATATTATTTAGCATACTTATGGTGTTCATAACATAGTATGCATGGTAAGCATTAAGGTTATTGGTTACCAGTCTTAATTGTCTGGTAGCAATGGATTCGGAGAAGAGACAAATATTATCGATAATGGTGGATTGAATGAGAAGGGTTGTAGGAATAATAATGAGAATAGTAGAATTAGTATAGCATCAGTGGAAGGGGGTTGGAAATTTGAACCCAGAGGTAAGAACAGAATCATTGACCACAGAAGAGTTTTTGAGAAAGTTCAATCAATATTAAAAAAGGTAAGAAATTAGGGGAAAGTTAAAAGGAAAGTCCAGGTTTTAACAGAGTAAATGAGGGAAGTTCATCGACAAGTGTTATTTCTAGAAAAAAAATGTGTTGTCCAATTTGTTGTAAACGACATTGGGGTATATACCGTGTGTCTTTTGAATTTGTTATATTTGTCAGCAACCGAGTATATCGTAAGGAATTGTCGAACCAGGGATTTGGGGTTCAGGGGTAATTGTTTTAGATATGGTCAGCAGGGTCACCGAATGCGAGATTGTCTTACTAAACGACAAGGGAATCTGAATGTTTCGACATCTAACACTACTTCAAGATTTGCTCAATTGCCAAAAAAAAGGGAAAGAACAATAATAATTTATGCTTGGGATACCACAGACATCAGATAAATGTAAAAATTTTCAATTATTTATTTATCCATTTATTTGTTTAATTATGACCTCGTAAGTGTTTCTGATTCCGAGAAGAGATGTGCATTTATTACGTAGTGAAATCTGTTGATTGGTTAGGTGCATTAATAGGGATCTTAATTGGTAATAACTTATCAGGGGATATCGTGTTTGATTCTAGTACATCAGTAGTATGTGATATAAGGGTTGTACAAGAATGCTAATAGATGATACAGTATTTCGATTTTGATATATTATAAGGTACGAGCGGCCTACTGGTTGGGAATATTTTAGTTGATTGTATGACTTTCAGATACCGAATCAAATGTGGTTTTATTTTCAAAGCAGCTAACGAAGTGTTATCAGTCAGTATAGTGACAGTAGCGAAGTTCGCCGGTTAATGAAAAAGAATTGTCAAGAATTGGGTTTATTTAAATTATGAGAAGACATCAAATTGATGTTTGGAAATGTTTGGGTAGTAAACAAATTTTGATATGTCATTTTAAGACTGGTTGAATAATTTGATTGGAAGAAGAAAATATAATTACTATCAGCAAAACATTAGAAACATAACTGATATTCGGGGTACCGTATCTAATGGAGTTATAGAGTTAAAAATGAAGAAGATGCAGGACGTGAATTTTATTTGATAAGAGATTTGTTCATCCAAGCATAATATTGTGGAGATTATGGGTGTTACTACAAGAAGCAAGACAGAGTAATCAGAATCAGTTTAAGTTGATTAAAACAATAGTCAAGAAGCAGTATATGAGCAGTAAGTAAATGAATTATATGCTAGTCTCAATGGTACGTACATGGGTTTCCTGATGTGAACATAAGATTTGGGTATGAATAATAGAAGAATAGAGTCATGAAGACATTGTTAAGATTTATTGAAGACCCGATACAGAAAATGTGAATATTTGTGAAGATAATTGGGGTGACCACAACACCAGTTGAAATTTTATAAACTTATAAATATGTGAAGGTATTAGTAATGATGTTATTATTCAACGTTAGTGTATACATAGTTTGGAAGAACATGGGATAGAAGGAAAATTTGTGAGGACTATGCTGAAGACCCAAGTTGTAATGATGCTGATATATGAACTGTTCTGCTAGTATTGAGAATCTGTTATAGAAAAAAAAAATTGTTGAAGATTGAAGTTTTGATTGGAGAAGAATGAAGAAATTTCTACAATAGTTGAAACCCTAAGGTAAAAGATGAGCTAATAGAAGACCTGAGAGTGATAACCATCATAACTGCACCATAGATTTGGTTATTTATACAGGAACACTTGTGGATTTATATTGATCACATGAAAGAGTTCTGAGTACCTACATAATTGATTCATGAAGACATGGATTTGATTGGTTGTTCTACACCTGAACATTTGTTTATTCAGATGAAACTTTGAGATTGAGTTGAATGTTGATATGATAATTGCTTGTACTTCACGGGAAAATGGGAACTTTACGAGGCAAATCATTAGACACAAGATTTAAAATCTGAGAGATTACTTATGTATTGCATATTTGGCAGTTAGTTTATAGGCATGAAGCTTATATGAATTGCAGAGATTTGAAATACTTGATTACATGGCAAGAATTGAATATATTGTACAGAAGACAGTTGAAACTCATACTGAGCTGTAGTTTGACAATAACCGTTATTCAGGCAAAGCCAAAATGACTATTAGTGTTTTGAGTTAGAGATTGACAGAAGAATTTTGTATGTGTATTGATTACCCGGAAAAATGATTGCGTTGAAATAGAGACTTGATAGAAATTGAAATTTTCTGAGACAACTAGACAAGAAATGATAACAACATAAATATAGGTACAAGTGATGTAACGACCCACCTCCCCGTTTAGCAACAATATTGTCTGATTTGGGTCTAAACACAAAGAACTTCCCAAGGGGTCACCCATCCCTGGTAGTGCTCTGGCAGCAGCACGCTTAACTGTGGAGTTCTTTCGTGTTTAGATTCCTCACGGTTTTAAAAGGCCTTGTTGCATATAGAGGGGCGATTAATCTTTATAACCTAGTCCAGGAACTTCACCCCAGGCGATGTGGGACAAGCCCCCACACTCAACCTCACCTCATCCATTTTGGCCATCCTGCCTCAGGAGTATTGGCTCTTGGTCGTCATAAGTGATTCTATTTGCACCAGAATAGATGGAATTGACTCAGGGATCCGTTTTCTTTTGTGCTTTTTGGAGAAAGAAATTTCTGATGAAATTACTTGAAAGGGAAATGATCAGATTTCTGCTTTACAGTAAGTTAAGTAGGTATTTCGAATGAGATTGATTCAGGGTAAAGGTTGTGATTGTATTTTGTTCTTTACAATGATTTGATAATCAGCTACATGGATATAAGTTGTTGATATTTAGCTGGAAGTCTGGATATTACCAATAGAAGTTAAAGTTGAATTATTGAGAAGATTATCTACAGATGATATATTGTTAATTATGTGCTTAACTGTTGAGTTAATCAAGTATAGAGACAGAATATCAAAGAATTGCTGAGTTGGTGCACCTATTGTCAGTATTTTGGCAAGTAAGAGTGAGTAAGGAGTAATTTGAATCAATCAATGCTATTGTGTCACAGGGAAGTTGACTTACAGATATGTTTGGATTTCTGTTTATTTAAAAAGGAAGAAAGACAAATTACTGATGGACTACTTAAAGGGAAGCGATTGGGTATCATTCTACAGTAAGATGTGTTGAAATCTAGAAGCCTATTATATATTTTGAATGCAGATAGCTCAAGGAATGAATTTTAGAAGATATATTGAAACTCATAACGGGATTGTGGAAGAATATGTTGATAGGCAGAGATGAGACCACGCTACTTGTATTTTATTATACATGATAACCCGTTAATCAATTGTAGGGAATAAAAGCTCCTAAGAAATATTTGGAGTTCGGGGATCACCAGATGAGAATTGTGAAACATACTAGAGATGTGTGGTTTAATAGAAAATGAAGACAGAAATATCAAAAAAGTTGTGGGTTACTGTCAATAATGTTAATGACCAATTCGAAATGAATAGCTTTCGTAATAAACTTTATGACTGGATAGTCAAAGTCAACAGAGATTAGATATATTGACAAGTGAATGATTGAGACATGTAATCGAATTCGATTCTGTTGATGATTGAGAATACAGATTTGCTGGGGTTAATTAATTTTCATGTGGAAGAGAATTGTGATTACTGATGTCTATCATTATAAAGTGGTATGTTTGACTTGTACTGATGTTTTGGGAGTTCGCACGAGGTAATGGTTTATGGAAGAGTGCCTTCCACAAGTTGATATTTTTTGACAAATCAGCGATAAGTTGAGAATACATCATATGTAAGTGAGTCTTGTTTTCAACAAGTTGATAGACATGTCTACTACGGGGACAGAATATTCTAAATGTGTTATCAGCAGAGAATGGTATGGTTTCCAGAACTGAGTGATTCAGTGGGATTATTTGAAATGTTAAAAAAAATGGGAATCAGTAAACTACCAATTGAGATTGTAGTCAGTATTAACCAATGAGCGCAATGCATTCTAAATTGTGTGTTACAGTGTTCAAGGTCAGAGTTGAACCGTGAGTTTACTTGAGACAAGAAAAGTTTGGGGACAAACTTCCTAAAAGGGAGGGAGAGATGCAATACCCGTACCGGAAAAAGGTAGTAATATTAATTTTTTTATGCATTAATTAATGTGATTAATTGCATGTGATGATTTGGGTGAGTTCAGTCACCCTGAGGTGATAAGTGCTTGACAAAGAGCACAATTTGATAGATATGAAGTGCGACCCAAGGGAGGTCCAGATTAAATGAATTGCATTTAGTTGCATTTAAAAAAATATTTGTTTAATTTTTTTAATATTTTATTATTGGTTGTGACCCTTTATGGTACCAGTTTGGGTACCCATGTGAGAGTGAATAGGGACATGGTTCATAACTAGTAGGTTAATTAGCAACTTATAAATTATTTGGGACCACATTTGGGACCCATACATAACATAGACACATACCCACTAAGATATTGGGGCAGTTAATATAATATTTAAGGGGTTTCATTATAAAGCCTTAAGAACTAGTGGGGGTGTAAGTGTGAATTGTATCAAGTTATTATGACGTGAGATGCATCATAGTATCTCTCGTCCTCATCTCATTCTTTTCAAAACCAAAAGCAAGTATACATGCAGTGTATAGATACGAGAAAGGGAGTCAGTCGTCCATTTGAGGAGAAAGTGAGCTTCGGCCCGTTCCGTCGTCGTAGCTTCGATGTACGACCTCTATTTCGCGAACCGAAGTCATATTCGGACTCATGGAGGTGAGATGGTTATTTCTATGTCTTCCTTTTTCAATTTTGGTAACGTTTTTCCGCGACCCATTTTAAGGGGTGATACATATATGTGGTCTATATATGTAGGAATATCATTGGGAGTAACTAGAGCTAGTTTTGCAAAGGAATTTGGGATTTTTAGGCTTTACAAGGACCTATTCGTGAGGTGAGTGTCCTAATCCCAAAAATTGGATATTTAATATTATTTATTGTGATTAAATGCTTTTAAATATTTAATTATTGATTAAGTAGAAAAGCATGTGATTAGTTTGTATTTAACATGTCTAAAATGTTGAAATTGCCATGTTGACATGTTGAGCTGCTTATGTGCTTATTTGGGTCAATGGGTCTCAAGTGATAATCACCATTATTTAGCCCGTATATAAGGGACGCCCATTCCTCAGAGAAAAGGGGGATGATGATGAAGTCCTCAGAGAAAAGGAGACGTGGTGACGACCACACATCGAATTGACTACGGTCACGAGAGAATGAGTGTGATTTCGCTATATGCGACGGAAAAAGTGAGAATGACCCAAAATCAGGGGTCCAGAACGATGGTGGTTGATTACTTGACACGCTTGCGACCATTTATTGTTGTGAATGTTTAATTGGTGTTATGATACATTAAATATTCCAATTGCGTGATTAGCACCACGTACTCACTGAGCGAAAGCTTATTCGATTTTGTGGCTAATGACCACGCAGGTTCAGATGAACATCACAGTGAGAAGCGTTGAACCATGGGGTTCTGGACAACTTGGGAGTATGTTTCTTTTGTTGTATATGTTAATACGTTATTTGTGGGCGTACTCAGTTGGGTTGAGAGTTGGTTGTAAAATTTGTAATTAGAAACTTATATTGTATGCTTTAGAATTGAGACAAATTAGTGTAAGGATTTTGTAATAATCTAGTTTAATTTCTTCTTAGTTTCCAAGTGTCAGGACATTTTAGTGGATCAGTTGGTAATGAATGATAATAGGTTTGTACGAGTAATTTGGTTTTGCTTATGTTTTTAACTCTTAACCAGGAAAATTGGTGTGGAAATTTGTTGTACAAAAATCCGCAGGTTTAATTTTAGCCTGTCGAGTTTTACGGAAACTGACATAACTCTTTCTAGGAAATTTGGATTCGAGCACCGTTTTTTGCGTTGGAACCGAGACTCAGAGGGCTATATTTTGATATAAAATTTGTCCATAAAATATTAAATGACCTTTCTACCCTTGGGGTTTATTTCAAGCATTTTGTTTTAAAAAGGGTTTCATAATGAGTTTTAACTTGTTTAGACACTTAAATCACTGTTATTCTTCCTTGTTACACGTCCTAATCCGTGTAGGGGTGGGTTGGGGTGTGACATTATGACATCATGGTTTGATTCTGATTCACCCAACGGTGGAACCGGTAACCCGTGATCCGGTCATTTTTCCGGTTTGATGAACGGTCCGGTTTTTAAAACATTAGTTAGAGTACATGCATTTTATCTGATTCATGTGGAAAGTTGACTTTACAGGGGAAATTTGAAAACTGAATTGACTTGTTGCATGGCGTCTGAAACAAGCCTACTTTGTTTTTCATTGCATGTATTATACAACTACTTAGTTTTGTAGGATCGCTCACATGGATAGGTAAGTTTCATGCAGAATCATTTTTGGCAATTGCTCTATTTTTGCAAAAGAAACCATCATCGGGGACCAATTTTGGGTGTTGTACACTAATCGAATTGCACATAATGGGGGCTTCAAATGAAGATAAAAACGTTTTCTTGGCTCCAAAATAATCTTTTTCTAACACAAAAAATTATGAGAAAGCCTAACAGAGGCTTCTTGTTAGAAATTCCATGAATACGAAGGTAAAAATATGCAATCGTATAAATCTAAACTAATAAGACAAATAAATAAAAAAAAAACCCTAAGATTTTGACAGGCCCGGCCCTGACCCCATGCCACACATGCACAGGCATAGGGCCCCCATTTGTAAAGGGCCCAATTGTTATGAATTTACATACAAGCCTATGTATGAGTATGTGTCAAATAATAAAGGCCCAATGAAATTTGCTTAGTCCAAATCAACTTTCAAGTCTTCCATGAAAAACAAAAGGCAAGCCCAATTATTTTGAATTCTTAGTTGGCATGGTTATTTGGCACAATCTTTTGTTTGCTATTAATGCTGCAAGTAAAACCCTTCAAGCTGAAAATATGGATATTGATGTTGCAACAAATCAATTGAAAGGACTTACTTCATTTTTTGAAAAATATAGAGAGTCTGGATTTGTGGAGGCCATGGTTGAAGCTAAGGAAATTGCAAATACAATGGGAATTGAGCCTGTATTTCGTGAGAAACGTATCATTCATAGAAAAAGACAATTTGATGAGAGTATAACTGAAGATATGACACAGTCGGCTGAAGAATCCTTTAGAGTTAACTACTTCATTTATGTAGTGGATCAAGCCCTCTTATCACTCAATAGTAGATTTGAACAATTTCAAGTATATAGTGAGACTTTTGGGTTTTTGTTCAACTTGAAGAAGTTGCAATCTATGGATGATGAGAGTTTGAACACTTGTTGCATCAACCTTGAATCCTTTTTGAAACATGATAGTTATGATGTTGATGGGAGAGATTTATCTTCAGAATTGAAAGTCTTGAGAACAATTTTACTAAAAGAACTGAAGAAACCAATTGATGTGTTAAATCATATGCAAGCGATGGATGGTTGTTTCCCAAATGCATGGATTGCTTATAGAATTTTGTTGACTATTCCAGTTACAGTTGCCTCTGCAGAGAGAAGCTTTTCAAAATTGAAGTTTATCAAGTCTTACCTTCGATCAACTATGTCACAAGAAAGATTGAATGGGCTAGCTATGTTATCTATTGAAAAAGATTTGGTGAAGGAGATTGATTATACAAGTGTAATTAGTGATTTTGCAGCTAAAAATGCACGAAGGGAAATATTTAATTAATAATATTATTGATGTAAGTTAGTTTTACTTGTTAATGTAAGTAATTTTTGTTCGCAAATAAGTTTTATTTAGTAACGTCATTTTTTTGTGATAAAATTTTGGAGGGCCCAATATTAACAGTTGGCTTAGGGCCCCCCAAAAGTCAGGACCGGCCCTGGATTTTGATCTTCATGATCTCACAACATAATAACAATAAAATTGTAAATTTGTTTGTGATGAAAATATTCAGCCAATGTAAAGGTGCCACATAGGATCCGACGTGGTAGGAAAGTTACCCAAATCAGAAGCAACTCAGGAGCAGTTACAATAGTTTGCGGGTTTATTTTGTCAACTGCCAAGGGACACATGTTGGTCATTGTGGAATAACTGAAATGACAGGTGTCAGCATGAGGATATACCAGGTGTAAGAGCAGTTTTCAGTTTGAAAAGAGGAGGGAACATTCAAACAAAGTTGCTAAGAAGCCTCGATGTCTATAAATAGAAGGAGTTTGTGTTCGAAAAGGGATCCTTCGATCAACATCAACATATATCTCTTAATACATTTACTGTATTTCTATCTAGATACTTAAATTTAGGAGTAGAACACCTTCGAAGTCATCTTCAAGGTTAGATTGTAGTCTGTTTAATTTAATAAAAGTAGTTTCTTACTTTATTGCTTTCTTTACTGTTTAATTTAGGAGTAGTTGTCCTAGAATAAGTTCGAAGTGCTTCAATTAATTACATCTTTACACGATTAAAGTCCTGTTCAAGGCATCGAACGTCACCACAATTTGCTTGGTGAAGCGCAGTTTGGATAATCACATTTACACATTGGCAATTTGCTTGCCTGGCACACTCGCACACACTTATAAATTTTCCAACCAAACATTTTTGGCACGCCTGGTGGGACCCTTAGTGTCAAAGGATGGCAAACAGAAACCTTCGAAGCAATAGGTCTGTTGATAACGCCAATGTTGGTGTTAATATTGCTGAAACTGGTGGTTCTCCACACCAAGATCCTCAGAGCAGCAATATTGGGAATCATACGACCAATGAAAACCCAGAAATAGGAGTTGAAAACTTAAATCCAATTTCAAATAATGGGAATGTTGGTTCAGAAAGTCAACATGACTTGGTGAATCAATTGACACCAATATTCGATCATTTAGGAAATATGATCCAGAATGTTAATGTTCTGATCACTTCCCTTAACAATAATATACCACAATTTACACCAGTAATGGTGCCAAGTGGAAATCCTTCTATGATTCGACAGAATGAAAGAGGTCATCCCCATGGCTTGTTTCAACCAAATCCTATGACTCATGCAAATGGCCCTCCTTTTAGGCCTAATTCACAATAAAGTTTCTATATGTCTGTCCCTAATAATACTCCTCCAGTATTTGAAGGGATGCAAGGGAACCATGTGAGTGGTCAAGATTATGTTTATAGATCAGTAAATATCGAAAAACTAAGGCCTAGAGAAAACATAACAGGCCAGAATAGGAGAATAAATAACAATCCTATATTCGAACCAGACCCTATTGGAATAGGAGTGGGTCGAAGGAATGAAAATCCTAGGAGGATGGATAATAATCCTCAACCACCTCCAATACCACCAATGAACCCTCTTTTGGGTCAACCAGGTCATCAACAACCGTTTAATATGGTTGATAGAAATGACATGACTAATTTAATCCATGAGGTTTGTGGACCCATGGCTCAGGGGGTACAAACTCCAGTTTACAGAAAACCTTATCCTGACTGGGTTGATAGGATCGAATTTCCTAGGGGATTCAAATTCCCCACCTTTGCTATGTTTGCTAGAGATGGAAGTCAATCCACAGTTGAACATGTAGCAAAATTCATCCGTCAGTGTGCTGATGTAGGAAATAATGAATATCTTAGGCTTCGTTTGTTTCCTAGTTCATTAACAGATACTGCATTCACTTGGTTTACTAATTTAGCCCCTAATTCAATCTATAATTGGGCACAGATGGAAGAATCCTTCCACACTCAATTTTTCCTGACAGAACCAGAAGTATCAATGGCTGACTTAGCCAGACTATGTCAAAAGCCTGATGAGAAGGCTACTCAATTCATAAATAGGTTCAAAAGGGATAGAACAAAATGTAAAATCATTTTACCTGAACTTGAATTTGTTAAGTTGGCCCAAAATGGCCACAAATTTAAACTTAGAAAGAAATTCGATGCTTTAGAGTTTAGAGATCTTGTTGAATTAACTGCTCGAGTCTCTAGATATGAAGCTTTATTGGAAGAAGAAAATGAAAGGAATGCTTCTTCAATAAAAACATATTATAAAGATCCTAATTATGAGATAGATGCTGCAGAAATAATAGAAAAAGAACCTTTCACATGTAAGGGTCTTGTGAAGAAAAATGTTTCTGCTGAGGTGTATAAATCTAAAGGATCATTCAAAAAATATTCATTCGATGTTTATAAATTGGATAAAATATTTGATCATCTATTAGAAGGAAAAATCATCAAATTGTCTGATGGGACAAAATTACCTTCTAATGATGAATTAAAAGGTAAGAAATACTGCAAGTGGCATAATTCTTGGACCCATTCAACTAATAATTGTACTGTTTTTCGAGACAGGATTCAAGATCTGATCAAGAAAGGGAAATTGAAATTCCTTGAAAAACAAATGGGGGTTGATGAAGATCCATTCCCAGCAGTACAAGAGGTGTCAATCAATGTCCATGACATTTCCTTCAAAACTCTAGTCAAAGAAAGAGAAAATGCAAAGTCAGAGGACCAGATGAAGAGACTCAAAGAATTGACAAGGAAAAACTCTGAGTTATCAGTTTTCAACCATGAATATGCAAAGAATTTATGCATTGGTTGTGGGAAAAGATATGCTGAAATCTATGATGAAATGGTTGGGGTCAAGACAGGCAGGAAAAACAAATAGCCCTTGTTCGAACAAAAGAGGGTAAGCACTTCATGTGGACCTCCTTTCCAACCAATCATGAATCTTGGAAGAGGGCAGTTTAGAGGACCAATTTATCAAGCCTCAACATATACTGGTCCTATGACAGCAAGGTATGCCTCAAAGCCAATGGCTCCTTTTAAAGCCAATTTTTTAAGAAATTTCCATGTTGGTAACTATGTTCGACCATCAAGGAACATGCAATATGTAAGGCCGGGATTCTCTCATGCACAAAAGAAACATTATGGGATGCAGAAAGAAAGGCAAACTCAATTCATTCCGTTAAAATTGGTACCAGCACATGTGGTGCAGGCTGAGATAGACATGGATGCATTGAAGGAATCACCAGAAGTTTGTGAGACATCATAATCATGTGAATCTACATTGGTATCAGGAGTACCAAATTGGTTTATTTTGCAAGATGACGGAGTAAAAAATATGATGGAACAACAAGGCCCTCAAAACAAAAATAGGATGATTAAGCCTCCTCATGTTGAAAAGAATACATGGCATGTGCTGCAACATCCCAAGGAAAAGAACCAGAATATGGTCCCTATGATAAATAGGACTCAACAAAGGAGATTGCAGAGGAAGTTCACTATGTGGAAAGAATTTTCTAATATACAGGCTCAAAGTCAAGAGTTAGGAAATGAAATCAAAAGGGATTTTAGTGATATTTCGAGACCTAATTCCAGGTTCGATCGAAATGCAAAGGTTGACTCTGATACTATGTTTGAGGAAAGCATTATTAAAGCCAAAGTATTAGAATTGGAAAAGGCAATGAGTATTCAGTGGTAGAATCCGAAGTCTTGGGAAATGTTGAAATGAAACTCGAAGATGAAACTACCAAGGGTGAAAATATGCTTATTCAGTTTGGCACATTTCCACAACATATGGAAGTTAACACTGCCACATTCATGTTACCAAAAATCTTCGAAGCAATAGAAGATCAACAAATAAATGATGAAATGGAAATGGAAGCATCTACTGAGGATGTCTCTGAGGTAAATCTTCCTAAGTTTGTTTTTAGTGATTGTAATTTTGTTTATTCATTCGAAGAACCATCAACAGAAATGACTAAGCATCTTAAACCATTATATATAAAGGCTTGTTTGAATGGTGTTCTTTTGAACAAGGTATTGGTTGATAATGGTGCAGCTGTCAACATTATTCCTCAGAATACTTTGAAAAAGATTAATAAACAAAATGCAAAGTTGATACAGACTCACATTATGATATCAGGATTTACTGGTGATAAGAAAAACACCAAAGGAGTAATACCCATTGAAACCATAGTAGGTTCGAACAAGTCCAAAACTGCTTTCTTTGTGGTAGATGCTAATCCTAGTTATCATGCCTTATTAGGAAGAGATTGGATTCATGCTAATAAATGTGTTCCTTCTTCAATATATCAGAAACTATTGCTTGTGAAGGAAAACTGTGAAGTTGAAACAGTGAAGGCTGATGTTCAGCCTTTTCATACAAGTTCTAATTGTGTCGAAGCTCAATTGTATCAAGATAATGTCAAGCCAATTGACCTTAAGGAGTCAGAAGATGAATCTCCAGAAGAAAATTGGGACATTTTGGCTGAAATGCCATTTGGTTCTTTGGAACCATTAGGTGCTGATAAAATGGTTTAATGACTCATACACCTATAGAAATGGGAGATGTAGAAGAGACCATTCGACTGGTCTTACAAAAGCTAATGATAGCAGATTTAGAGTCAAGAATTAAGAAAGATTCGACCATAAATTGGTCAGACTATGTCTTCGAGGAAGATTCACAAGAATTAAAGGATGTTGGCCTGGAATAATTGTCTGTATTGCCAGAAAATTCAATACAAGAAGTGTTACAAGATCCTCTATTGGAAGTCAATTTACGATCAGATCAACAAAAGAGAGTTACTTACTTAAGTTCCAAACTTGGGAAGTGTGACCAACATAAATTGGTCGAGTTGTTAAAGGAATTTCGAGATTGTTTTGCTTGGGATTATGATGAATTTCCAGGACTCGAAAGAAGCTTAGTAGAGCATAGGTTGCCTATCAAAGCTGGCTACAAACCAGTAAAGCAACAACCTTGAAGGATGACTCCAGAGGTCACTATAAAGATTAAAGAAGAGATCGAAAGATTGCTCAAGGCAGGATTCATTAGAACTGCCAGGACCATGAAGAGTTAAAGTGGGAAGATAAACATCAGACTGCCTTTCAAGCCTTGAAGGACTATTTGGTGAAGCCACCAGTGTTAATGTCTCCAAGGAAAGGTAGACCTATGAAGTTATATATCTCAACAGCAGAAGCATCGATTTGGGTTTTATTAGCCCAGGACAATGATGATAAGAAAGAGCAAGCTGTGTATTACCTTAGTAGGTTTTTAAATTCTGTTGAATGCAAATATTCCTTTATGGAAAAACTATGTTTGTCTTTGTATTTTGCAGTTATGAAATTAAGATATTACCTTCTTCCTACTGAAGTTTATGTGATTGCTAAGTTTGATTTAATCAAATATATGTTGACTCGACCTATTATGAGAAATAGAATTGGTAAATGGATTCTAACTTTGTTAGAATTTTGCTTGTTTTATGTACCACAAAAAGCAGTAAAAGGCCAAGCCTTAGCAGATTTTTTGACTGATCATCCAAATTGCCTCGAAACAGAGGAAAATTATGAAATTGGACAAATAACTATTAGTCCATGGAAATTATGGTTTGATGGTTCAAAAACTGAATTTGCTGCAGGCATTGGTTTTGTCATTGAGTCGCCTGAGAAGATTAAAACCAAATATAGCTACAAATTGGATTCGAATCAATGTACCAACAATCAAGTTGAGTATGAAGCCTTAATAATGGGTCTTGAGACCTTGTTGAATCTTGAAGCTACATTTGTAGATGTATTTGGAGATTCCCAGTTGGTTATAAATCATATGAATGGGACATACAAATGTATGAGCAGTACATTGAAAATATATTATGACACTACAATGGATTTATTATCCAAATTCGATAATGTGAACCTTCTGCATGTTCCTAGAAGTTTTAATGAAGAAGCCAATGATGTGGCTCAGAAGGCATCTGGATTCAAAACATATGTTAAAGATATCGAGATGGAGCAAGTTACTTATAGGAAATTATTACCAAAATTGGTGGATAGATTACCTTCTGTTGATATCTCAAATGTAGAGATTCATGATGATTGGAGAAAGCCAATCATAGATCATCTCTCAGGATTTAATGAAAATTCTTATCAAAGTATAAGATTGAAATCTGTCAATTACATCTTATACAGTGGGAAATTATTCAAAAGAGGAAGTGATGGATTATTACTGGAATGTTTGAGCAATCTCGAAGGAATAGAAGCTATAGCTCAAATTCATGAGGGATTATGTGGAGCCCATCAATCTGGGGTTAAAATGAGATGGTTACTTCGAAGGCATAACATTTATTGGCTAACTATCTTAAAAGATTGTATTGAGTTTGCCAAAAGATGTCAAGAATGTCAAAAGCATGGTCCCTTGAAGCATTTGCCCACTGTTGACCTTCAATATGTGGTAAAACCTTGGCCTTTTAGAGGTTGGGCCATAGATGTAATAGGAAAAATCAGTCCTCCTTCTTCAAAGGGTCATGGATTCATTATTTTAGCCACAGATTATTTTACTAAATGGGTAAAAGCAGAATCTATGCAGACTGTGACTCAAACAATGGTTGTAAAATTCCTAGAAAATATAATTTACAGATTTGGTATTCCTCAAACCATTGTATCTAACAATGCATCTATATTTGAAGGAGATGTGGTTGCATTTGCTAATAAATTGGGAATCACAATGTCAAAAATCAACCCCATATTATGCTCAATCGAATGGACAGGGTGAAGCCACCAACAAGGTCATAAAGGAAAATATTGCTAAAGTCATAAAAAATAATCCAATGATATGGCATGAGATTTTGCCAGAAGTTTTATGGGCATATAGGACTTCGAAGAGAACAAGTACAGGTGTGTCTCCTTACGCTTTAACTTTTGGACATGAGGCAGTCTTGCCTATTGAGATAAAAGTTAATTCTCTTCGAGTTATGAAACAAAATCAATTATCTTTGGATGATTACCAAACATCAATGGCTATGGAATTAGAAGACATTGATGAAAAAAGAATTAAAGCTCTCAATAATATCTTGATACAGAAAAGAATAGTATCAAAGGGGTATAATAAGAAAGTGCAACCAAGAACCTTTGATGAAGGAGATTTGGTTTGGAAAACAATATTAGCCATTGGATCTAAAGATCCAGAATATGGAAAATGGTCCCCTAAGTGGGAAGGTCCATTTCAGATCCACAAGGTTTTCAAAGGTGGATTTTACCATTTAAAAAATGTGAATGGTTTTGTCCATGTTAGAAAAATCAATGGTAGGTTTCTTAAACAGTATTATCCCACAATTTGGGAAACAAGAAGTTTAGAATAAGAAGTGCAGCATTCAAGACAAGAATATGTATTTCACATTTATAGTTAAATTACAAAGACCAAAGGTTGATACACTGCAGAGTTCTACTAGTACAATCTTTCATACCAATTTATTTATAAATTAGGCCTTCAACCTAAAATTGTCCCAAGACCTAGTATACAATTTTGACTGGCTAAGAATGAATTTTTGCCTTGAAATTGATTCTTGGTTCTTCAAAGGCTTCGATTCAATTTCTGTCTTCAGAGCCAGTAGCTTTGTTTCAGCATTCCCTTGCTTCACCTTCAACCTGGCCAGTTCAGCTTCTGCAAGTTCAAGCTTATTTTTAAGTTTATCTACTTTGCTGGAAAGTTTTTCAATTGCAGTGTTATTTTTACCAAATTCTGCTAACAATTGGTCCATCTCGAGAGTCTTTTCTGTTGTATACTCCATGTCAACCTCTAGTTTTTTCCTCTCTTCGATGACCTTTTCTAGTAAAAAGCAGTCAAAATCAAAAGTGGACATTAATGCAGAGATGGTTTCCTTGTCAGGAACAGTTATGGCTGAGCTATCCAACATGAACTGGCACAAAATTTTCATAGCCCTTTGCACTTCTTTGTCCTCGAACACTTCGAAAGAGATCTTAATGAATAGCCTCAATGTGGCAAGTGAAACTACTGGATCTATGGAGGGTACCTTTGGCTTGCTTTAACTGTCATCTGTTGGAAAAATTCCTGGACATTGGTCGCAGTAGTGTCTCCCATCTTTAAAATAGACTTCAGACTATCTTTGAAATATGCTATTTCTTCAGGAGTCAGATTGGGATGAAGGGATGTGTGAAATTCCCCAGAACTCGAAACGCCAGGAATGGGTTGTGGGTCAGTCGAAGTAGAAATTGAGGCAGCTTTAGGGTCAGGACTGGTGCTGACATTTGAAGGACCAGCCTCAGTCTCAGGAACAGATTCAGTCTAGTCAACAAAGGATGAACATTTTATTAAATTGTGTCTATAAAAAAAAATAACAATACCAGAAAAGTTTAAATAACTTACTGCTGGTTAATATTCAAGTAATGGAGGTGGAGTACTGGATGGAGGAGATTTTTGAACCTCTGGGATGCCAGAGCTTTGAGATGATGGTACTTGAGTGGTTTGGGATAATTCAGGTTCAGGTTCCACCTTCGAAAGAGGAACTACTGGAATAGGAACTTCTTTGATGAGTTTTGAACCACCAGATGGTTCAACTGTTATCTTGGCCTTCTTCTTTCGAGATAAGGCAGGGACAGGACTAACATCTTCTTCTTCTTCAGACTCAACATTCTCTGATGTGGGAGGAGAGCTCTCTGCTGGAAGGACCAATTTCCTTTTTGGCTTCGAGGGTGGTGGAGCAGGAGTTCAAGTTTTAGAGGTCTTTGAAGAGATTGGAACATTTGGTTTGACCTTCGAAGCTCTGGTTGTTGGTGAAGAGCCTTCTCCAATTGCCACCTCTGTGTTATAAAATTCAAACAATAATAAATCAGATTTCTTTTCATCACTTAAGAGGAAGAGGATTGAATTAGAATTTTGATTACTTGTTTGCTTCGAATCTATATGCCTCAAAAGTTGGCACTTGTCCATCTCCACTGACATCAAGTTTTTCCACCAACTCGAAAAGGCAGGAGTGCAAGTTGTATAAACTAGCAGAGAAGTAAACTCCAAGTTGCTAACTTTGTTCTGATAAACTACCAAGGCAGCAGTTATCACTGATTCTGGTACCTTCGAATGAGTTTTGTAAGCCATAAGTATATTAGCCTGACTCCTGATTGGGAAAGGGATTGACTGAGTGAGTCCAAATTGCCTCGAAAACTGATTGGGAAGATATAGTTCACCCTGAGACTTGATGCTAAGGACATTCCCAAAGAACAAATCCCTACTGATCAGGAAACTTCCCCATGCAGCTTTTAGTTCGAGTGCACTTGCTGTTCTGTCCAATATCTGACAAAGCCAATGGGGAGAGAGAGGAGTTTTGTCTTCAGAGTTATAGAGGACAGTGAATGGTTGGAACAAATTGTTTGGCCTTATTGCAGAAAGATTAAAAAAGAAGGAGAGTGATTCTTTAAAAGTCTTTTCAACATTTAGAAATAAAGCAAAGAAGGTCCCATAGGCCACAGTATTGGATAGAGGTCCTAAGTTATGAATTTCTGGGAAATAAGCATATAACCATAATTGTAAAATCCATAAAGGACCACCTTGAGTAATAAGGAAGGGGTCGAGACACAAATTAGAAAAGGATCTGTAGAGAGATCCTAGAACAAAAGGGGCTAGGGCTAATCTTCGACCAACAGCCAGAGCTCTGGCAATATTGGAAAATTCGAGGACAACCCTCCGAGAAGAAGTGCAGAATAGATGTTTCGAAAGCTAATATAAAAGGAAGCAGTAATATTCCTTGTCCGTCACTACTCCTGATGATTTTCTGTGGGTAGTCAGGAAGTTGGTGTATCCTAATGATTTGGAATCAGTGTTGATTGGGGGACTATCAGATTTAGCCATATAAGGATGAGCATCTTCCCCATGAGATAAAAACCCTAATAAGTGATAAATGTCCAAGACACTTGGACCTATTGGACCAAATCGAAATTGAAAATGGTTAAAAATAGGGTTCCAAAAACAGAGAGCTCTAGCTAATAGGTTAGGACTGGATTCGATGGGAAATTTAGAAAGGTTGACAGCATGATAAATCCCTGTGGTGATCATAATTTCTCTTTTGTTCTCTAAGATCCTATCTACCCATTCAGGCCAATCCTTCGCAGGTTTAGGCCAGTGTCGAAACTTCTAATTAAACTTGGGGATTGGAATCTCTTGTTGGTAAGTCAAGCGTTGCTCTCCTAACCTAGGGTAGTAGACATGGAGTTTAAGGATGGGAGTGCTCAGGCAAGGACCTACAGCAATAGAAGATTCTTGGTTGGGAAAAGTAATGGGAACAAGAATCTCATTAATCAGTGAAGCCTCTTGCCCTTTCGAATAGCGCTCTTGTTCATCCTTAATGATCTTTTCAAAGTCATCGCAGATCTTCTGAAGTTGAGTTTTGTCACCAGATTTTGCCATTTTTTGAAATGAGGTGATTGGATTGCAAAGAGAATAATAGGTAAAGAAAACAGAGTGCGAAGTGAATAAATAGAAAGCAAAACGAATTTGTGGAAGTCAGAAGGTTTGTTTTCCTTTTGCTTATCTATTTATAGCCTTTGGTGACGTTTGGAAAGAGGTGCATTTATTGAAAAATAGCCGTTAGATTCGGTTACTTATTTTTGGACCGTTGTATCAAAGGAAGAGACATATTGGTTCAGAATGAACTAGTTTGGTTTGATTAATGGAAACATGAATTTTTCATAATTCATTACATTGAAAGGAAAATGCAGTTACAATTCATAGACATAATTGATAAAAGTATGGAAACCCATAGGTCACTAAATTGTGGAACATAGTCGAATAATAGGCAAAGTACTCTGCTTCTAGTTCTATTTCGAGGCATAGGTTCCTGGTTTGTAGAGCTAATTTATCTTCGCTTTGAAGAGTGAGGTAAGCCTTCTTGAGTTATTCTTCATACTAATTTAGCTGCGAATTGATCTTGAACAAGGCTTTGCAGAGACCTCGAAGTTCCTTGGCTAATGAAGTTTTGCCTCGAAGAGATATGCCAACAGCCTTGGCTTTTTCTTTAAGATATGCAATTCGACCTTCGAGGTCAGGTTTCGAGTAATGAGAAACATTGATTTCTTCATCAGAACTTCCACAACCATAGATATATTTTTCCTTGAACTCCGAAACTTCATCAAGAAGTGCAGTGGGAACTTCCTTAAAACTCTCATAAAGATCCATTAAATAATTCAGATGATGGAGACTCTCTTGGTGATGAGAATACCATCTAATATGAGAGGCTAAGGTTCGAAGGGTGAAATCCATTTGGGTTTGAGCAAGTGTCGAAATATTCCATTCATGGCATAAGATGTGACAGCTCCATTCAAAGTTGATTCGAGCCCTTGGATTTTGCAAAGTGGAAAAGGGAAGATGTGAAAAAGCAACCAGAAGCCTTTGGGCTTGGATGATTAAGCATGGAGAAGGTGATAGAATGGGTGGAATATGTTCGAAAATGGGACCATGCTTACATAATTGGTCTAATTTCATAAAAGGGTCATTAATATCTTCAGTAGGATCCACCACTTGAACTTTGGTGTTTGGGAAACCTAATGCAGAATGGTCAAAAATAAGTACTCTCTCTTCATAGTCTTTCTCGAAAAGATTGCATTTGGAAAGGAAGGCTGAGGAGTAATGCTCATTAGAAAAATTTTCATGAGATGCCCTTACATATGTATGGATGGGGGGTCTGCCTTGAGGAATTAAGATATTACCTCTTTGAAGCCTCTCACCAGGAGGACTGGTTGAGCAGATCAGCCAGGCATTCAACAGATTTTGTTCTCATGAAAGTCGGTTAGAAAATGGACAATATGGTTTTATGATCCTACTTCGAATGATACCTTCAATTTCAGGGTATTCAAATTTAGATGAACAACTGAAGGCATTGTAATTGGGGTTTCAAGCTTTATGCCCTTATGATATCCTACCCCTTCACCATGGGAAATAGGTTGTCCCCAAGCAGGAGGGAAGGTTTGATTATTCTAAATTGATTTTAAAGGGATCGAAGTTGAACTTTGTCCTGATGAAGAAGCACTTGGTTGGTTTAGCATAGTATGCCACTTTCCGCACTTCGAATAAGTAAAAGGTTCAGGAGGAACCTCAAGAGGATCCCAATTAGTTCGGGGAGGAATTTCAGGACGTTTAGTTGACAGCATTACTTCTTCGGGAAGGTCTAAAGGAAAGCTATCACTAACATCGAACGAAGATTGAGAAGAAGACATGAGTAACGAAGTAGATTCAAAGTGACAAGCAGAGTTGGGGATTCAAGGATTAAGGCAGATGTAGCAGTCTATGTGAAAATAAGTGAAAGATTGGATCTTTTAAATCACTATGAGAAGGTTGAATGAAAGGTTTCAATTGCATAACATGATCTAGCCATGATCACCATTATCTTTTTTGAACCAAAAGGAAAATGGCACAGGGGGTAATGTTTGTGATGAAAATATTCAGCCAATGTAAAGGTGCCACATAGGATCCAACGTGGTAGGAAAGTTACCCAAATCAGAAGCAACTCAGGAGCAGTTATAACAGTTTGCGGGTTTATTTTGTCAACTACCAAGGGACAAGTGTTGGTCATTGTGGAATAACTGAAATGAAAGGTGTCAGCATGAGGATATACCAGGTATAAGAGCAGTTTTTAGTTTGAAAAGAGGAGGGAACATTTAAACAAAGTTGCTAAGAAGCCTCGATGTCTATAAATAGAAGAAGTTTGTGTTCGAAAAGGGATCCTTCGATCAACATCAACATATATCTCTTAATACATTTACTGTATTTCTATCTAGATACTTAAATTTAGGAGTAGAACACCTTCGAAGTCATCTTCAAGGTTAGATTGTAGTCTGTTTAATTTAATAAAAGTAGTTTCTTACTTTATTACTTTCTTTACTGTTTAATTTAGGAGTAGTTGTCCTAGAATAAGTTCGAAGTGCTTCAATTAATTACATCTTTACACGATTAAAGTCCTGTTCAAGGCATCGAATGTCACCACAATTTGCTTGGTGAGGCGCAGTTCGGATAATCACATTTACACATTGGCAATTTGCTTGCCTGGCACGCTCGCACACAGTTATAAATTTTCCAACCAAACAAAATTAAATACCATGATCCATTGCTAATACTATATGCAGAAATATACTTTGATTCAGATTTGTATGAGCCTTGGAAATTCTAGTTTCTCCCTTTTTCCCTATAAACCCTAATTCGTTGTATTGTATTTTTTATTTAGGTGAATGATGGAAATTCGACTGTCAATTTATAGGGAGAGAGGATCGAAATTCCTTAGTTAATCTTTAATATCTACCGTCCATCGTAGTAAACATTGATTATGAAACTAACCCCATATTCCTTAACCAATTCTGACTTATCTAATTAGAGATCCCTATCAAATCTGGATTCTTATATAGACCATATTATGTCAGAAATTAACTTAGGAAACTTAATTAATTCCAAAAACAAAATTAATTCCAAACACTTGTACCTCGAAATCGATAATCCTCACATTCTCGAAGCATATTTTACATAGGTAAATACTACACTAACATGTAGGTGAATGGTCCACCAGTCATTTGAACCAACTTCTAAATATGATACCCGTCCAGTTGAGCCACATATATCGGCGAATCTAGTAAGGACCCTAGGTGGTAAACTTAGGAAAAAACTTTTTTATATTTATAAATATGTGTATACACATATTTTTTTTATCAACAATAATCCTTTTTATCTGGTTTTGCCCCTAAACTTCTTGGATTGAGACCAATTAAAATGTGGGAGAATGATGACCAGGACATGTATAGTTAGGCTTTTGGCTTTTCATGAGAGGACATTATTGTGGGTACCTTGACTAAGTATAGGGTCTAGATAGACCAAGCCCACTTGATTGATTTCATACCAAATCTCATGTCAACAACCATTAGTGAGATTCACCACTCATCGTTATTCTTTTATTCGATCCGACCGATTTAGATTACTCTCATGCATGATCTTTATTTGAGGCTACACGAGTGAGTAATCCAATTTATATCACACAAGGCTAAATCTGGAGAGATTCTCACTAATAGAGTCACCTCTTGGTTTGATAAAGGAAACAAAGAAAACTAAATCTATCAGTCCAATGGAAGAGTGCACCGCCCCTTTGTCACCAAAGAACTCGGTTCGGGGGTTAAGGTACAAGAGATGAAGGAGCTAGATCGTGCTAATACACCCCTTCTCGCCCCATCACGAGATGGGCCTTTACTCAGCTTTTAATGTTAATGACTAGACATTATGTGGACCATTTCAATTACTCTAATGCAATCCTAATTACAAGTTATAAACAGCTAAGAAAGAAAAAGCATGGAAGAGACTATACAAATACATGCAATGCACGTGCTAAAGTAGTAATCCAGGGACTAAATGTATTATTACGTCCTCCTATGCATGCGAAGAAACAAAATGGAAAGGAAATGTGAAAATCACACTCAAAACCTAGAAAGACATGAATCCTAAGAACAAGTAATCATATAAAGAATTTGAATCCAATTTTATCCACTTACTCATGCTTCTATACAATCCTATGAAAGCAATCAATAAAAGGGAATCTAGAAAACTTACCCAGATTGCATAGCATTCTCACTTATTCCTAATTACCATGGTTAGGATAACACAAATATAATAACCAAATATGAGTACTATGTGCATGTCTGTGTATATGTAACCCTAGTTAGAATATCCTACTATTCTAGGTGAGGATAGTGTGCATGTGTATGGATGGATGCATGGATTAGTGTGAATAAGCATGAATAAGTAAAGAAAACTACTACGGATAACATAAACTAGGTTAGATATGAATAAAAAATAACTTGATTATGGTTTCATTGTCCCTAGTGAGATTAGGATAGCCATGGCTTGGTTACCAATCTCACTAGTGGTGGCTATCCCATGGTTAGGATAGAGACCACTAGAAATAGCCTATCCATAAACGGGAAGGATAACCTAAGAGTTTAAAAGATCTAAGCTACTGAGTAACTATGAACCACTATGAATAAATAAGAAAAAAAAACTTAATCACTGAACTATAAAGATCAAACTATTAAAATAACAAGAACAATAAAGAAGAGAAGAAGGCTTACCTCAATAACTCCCCCTTAGAATGCTTACTTCGGCAGAGCTCTGCTAGCTCCGTGATCTCGAAGATCGGAATTCCAAATCTAAAATATTAAACAACCCTAAGAACTTTTGTAGTGTGCTTAGGAACTCTCTCAATTGGAGTTTCCAAAGCCCTCGTAGAATTCTCAAGAATTTATGGTGCAAGGAATGAAGAGGTAGAGGCCTCTATTTATAGCTTGAGTTCTGGGCTGGGTTTCTGTTAATCTTTCGATGTGGGATAGAAAATTTGGCTTTAAAGGCTTGTACCTAATGTGTTTCAGGTGTACCTACGAGTCTTTCAAACTTATCTCTAAAGTTTTGGACAAATTTGTGTTTTATTGGATGAATTTGTGTATGTTCATGCGGATTGGGGATTAGTCAATGGCTAAAAACCAATCTGGGGCTGAGTGCCATAGTAGCATTCCCAGATTGCCGCGCAGCACTCTCCGAGTGCCACTATGGCACTCGGTCCAAAAGTGTATTTACTCGCCTAAATTCACGGGCTTCGATCTCTCACCTAGGACATCCAATTTAGGCATGTGATATACCGTTTGTCACGCCCCGACATAGCATAAATAGGGAAAGGATTTAATTTCCTTTATAGACCCGTAGGTCGCGACAGTTTAAAGGATCGATTGCCGTCCCAAAGATCAAACAGTATAATAATTTGAAGCAGAGTAAGAGTAATCAAGACTTATAAACTTTTTAAACATATTAATTATTACATTACGTAGGAATCTTAAGGCACAACTCGCCTTGCAATAAAAAATTAATATCAGTTATATCAATCCTTATTACAAGTTCAATTAAGTAAACAAAGCAGTAAATATCCATTTTCTCTTCACAAGTAGTTGTTCTCAATTAACATTATCGTATTGTCCATCTTGGTCTTAACTTGAAAAGCCTAGACATAAATGTCTAGGGCGCATCAACGCCGTCAGCTTTAAGAAGCTGGTGAGTATTAAAAATATATACTTGTAATGTAAAACATACTTTCTTACCATTTCCGACTAACAGGATTATTATCCAATTTATTTCAGAAATACCTTTTTCAGATTAACATTTTAATAAGACAGGAAAAAGTCATCATCAACAAGATTTTCCGTAAAAACATGTGACTGTGCATGAAACAATGCAGCCCACTCATCTCACTGACTCTTTTACCTCAACTACAAAACCCAACACAAACGGTTCCCCTGAACCACCGGCCCATGGGCGTTAGGTTTAGAATGTCTGTCGATAGGCCTATCGTATCCGAATCGGCCTGGGTGTACCTAGATATTCAAGGTTATAATAACATAATCAGTTTACCATATCCAAGTGTGCCTAGACACGATCGGACTAACCTGCCATATCCGAGTCGACCTAGGCTCAATCCCTCTTAATTAAATTGCCATATCCAAATTGACCGGAATAATTAAGGCTATAACACGTCGTTAATTGGCCTGCCATATCCGAGTCAACCTAGGCTCAATCCTTCCCAATTAATTTGCTGTATCTGAATCGACCTTGGATAATTGGGGTTGCAACTCACATAACACATTTTCTCGACTCTTCTAAACTCACTAACGCATACCATGCATGTTAACTCGACTCAAAACATGTATGTTAAATGGTTTATGCGACAATACATAATTGCTGGAAAGTAACAACGAACGAGCGTACGAGAATTTGAGTCTTTTTTAACTTAATCTTTTAAAAACAAGTTCTGAAATAGCATATCTCCCAAACAGTGCTTTAAGAACCTTTAAATCTTCTACCAAATAGTTTCTTATATGAAAACAGACAAAAGCTGGAAAACTGCCCCAGTTGCTCGCTCCGGTTGCTCGTACGAGGAATCTCTCGGTCGGGCCGCGCGCGCGATACGCATATTTTCTAATTTCTTTAAAACGTTCCCACAATAGGGAAAATTACACAGGTCATTTGAGCTAGTAGATTGCGCGGGCCGCTCGCGGGAAATGGCCATTTTCAAATTTCCTTTAAATATTTCCAAAATGTCATAAATTACACAGGTCGCTCGAGCGGGTCGCTCGCGCAAGTCGCGCTCACGCGGGCTACGTACTCGATTTATTACAGATACTTCATCTTCTTCATTTTTCCTCCCCTGTTTCAGTTTTAAGGCCAATTAACACGAATCTGAATGCAAACATGCCTTATAATTTATGAATCTCTTCGTTTTTTATCAAGGATTATGAATCTTCGATCGGATTAACACGAATCAAACTGTAGTTCTCGAATTTTATGAAAAAATCGAGAGGTGACAAAATTTCAATCTTAAATATACTTTCTTATATGAATGAATTAGGCTCTAGTACTTTAAGCATAACTTCTATGGTCTGAGATCTTTCATTATTATCTATCAAAACAAATTTTGGTTAAATTTTGAAAATCACCATTTTTCAAGCTTCAAGCATCAGTAACAAATCAATAATGGCACCTACCAATTAGACTAATACAAACAGTAAATAAGCATGAATTTACATTCTAAGTGAGTTAATAATACTCACTGAGATTAGAGATTAAGAGTTGGTTGAGAAAGAACTTCAAATTAAGAAACCCACTTGCAAGCTTTTGCTATAGAGTTGAGAAGCTTTCTCTCTCTACAAAATTTCTATAAAACTCTCTGCACTCTCTCTTTTCTTTCTATATATCACTTTTGCAAAATATGCAGATTGTGTGTGAGAGTTGAGTATATAAGCTAATCCCAAACTTGGACTCCAAGAACCATCCTCTACACTCAACAAAACCAGTTATTTTTCAATAATCTAATTTCATCATTATACACATCATATATATGTATACGTAAATGGTATAATCTGTTGTAGGAGTCCATATAGGTTAGCTAGGAGACAAGCTTAGGTGTTTGACAAAATGGTTATTAGGCACAAATTGACATACACATAAAATGCACTCCCAAACAGGTCCTAACACAATCATTAGTCTAATTAAATGCAAGTAAAGTACATTTCACATATGATGAGACGTAGATTCCCAATATCTGTGGGAGTTCATCGCGGTGCGGACAGTTTTTGTTACATAAACTGGTATTTTCGCGGCATGGTGATCACCACAAAAAAAAATTATATTAACCTAGGAATAATTTTTCGGTTGTATAAAAATACAGTTTGGATTAAAAGTAAATATTTTCACTGTCTTGAAAATACAGTTTTCAAAACATTACAGGTATTTCTCAATTTATAAAAATTACGGATTGAACCCAAATAAAGAATTTCTATTAAATAAAGCAAGTAAGAGGAATAAAATAGAAATTACACTTAGCAATTAAATGAAAATACAGGTTGTTACATCCTTCCCCTCTTAAATAGGATTTCTCCCCTGAAATCAAGACTAACTAGTCATGAAATAACTTCGGCTACTTTTTCCTCATATCAGCTTCAACTTTCCATGAGGCTTCATTCTCGTCATAGTGATTCCACTGAACTTTCATCAACGGGGTGTCTTTATTCCTCAACTTCTTGATACTCTGATCCACAATTTTCACGGGCCTCTCCTTATAAGAAATGTTATGGCTTGTCTTGATATCATCAAAAATAACCACATCTGAGGGATCTCCTATGTTTTTTCTCAGCATACTAACGTGAAATACATTGTGAACCCCAGACATCTTTGGTGGCAGTGCAAGTCGATAAGCCACTTTCTCGACACAATCCAATATCTCGAACGCTCCAACGAAACACGAGGCTAACTTCTCTCTCTTGAGACTAAAATGCACCACTCCTCGGGTCGGTGAAACCTTAAGAAGTATGTGATCTCCGATACTGAATTCTAAATCCTTTCGGCGTTGATCGGCATAACTTTTGTACCTACTCTGCGCGGTTCTCATTCTTTCCTTGACTAGATAAATCTTTTCATTAGTTTCTCTAACCAAATCTGGTCCTAGCAATTCTGTGTCTCCGATCTCTGCCCAACAAAATGGAGAACGATATGGTCGTCTGTACAATGCTTCAAATGGAGCCATCCCAATACTCGTGTAATAGCTATTGTTATAGGCAAATTCAACCAAAGGAAAGTATGTCTCCTAAGATTCCTCAAAATTGATAACACACGCCCTAAGCATATCCTCTATGATCTAATTAACACGCTCAATTTCCCCATCTGTCTAAGGGTGAAAAGTAGTACTCATCTTTAACGAGGTTGCCATAGCTTGTAACAGACTTTCCTAAAATCCAGAAGTGAAATGTGCATCGCGGTCTGACACAATCGATACAGGTGCACCATGAAGTCGCACAACTTATTGTATGTACATCTGGCTCATCTTTTCTACCGAGTATGTCATACTATAAGCAATGAAATGAGCAGACTTCGATAATCAGTCCACAATTATCCAAATAGCATCATGGTTTTGCTAAGATCGGGGCAATCTTACTACAAAATCCATGGTTATGTGTTCCCATTTCCAACCTGGAACAGGTAGTGATTGTAACAATCCCAAGGGCCTCTAATGTTCAGCTTTGACTTGTTGACACGTTAAAGACTTAGATACGAATTTGACTATGTCCTTTTTCATACCTTCTCACCACAAATTTCTTTTCAAGTCCTTATACATTTTTGTTCCTCCCAAGTGAATTATAAATCTGGACTTATATGCTTCTTCTAGAATATTCTTTCTCAAATCTCCACAATCTAGTGTGTATAATTTGTCTCTACATATGTATCCTCCATCACTCCCTACTTTCTATTCTGTCGGATCCTTCTCTGACATCTTAACAAATCATGTTTGAAACTTTCCATCTTCTTTCTATGCCTCAATAATGCGGCTAATAAGGGTGGGCTGTAAAATAAGACATCCAAAATGTTACCCTTCTCCTTCCTCAGCAATCTGTGCATCAAACTCAGTCATATTCTTCAATGCTCACCATTCCCTAATCATTAAGGAGGCAATTGTTCCATGAGTTTGCCGACTCAAAGCATCTTTGACCATATTAGCTCTACTAGGGTGGTATTCTAACGTGAATTCATAATCTTTAATTAGCTCCATCTATCTGCGTTGCCTCATGTTATCTCTTTCTACGTAAACAAGTACTTAAGACTCTTGTGATCTGAAAACAAATCAAACTTCTCACCATAGAGATAATGTCTCCAAATCTTGAGTGCAAATACTACTGCTGCCAATTTCAAATTATGGGTAAGGTAATTCAACTCATTTGGTTTCAGTTGTCTAGATCCATAAACGATAACTCTACCATCTTGCATAAGTACACACCCCAATCCTTGATATGATGCTTCACTGAAGATGGTGAAATCCTCATAAGGTTTGGGTATAGCTAGTATCGGTGCTATGGTGAGTCTCTCTTTCAATTCTAGAAAGGCGTGCTCATACTTTTCTGTCTACTTAAATTTTTGAGCTTTCTTAGTCAGTCCGATCAAAGGTGCTACTATTTTTTAGAATCCCTCAACAAATCTCTAGTAATAACCCACGAGTGTAGACACCCCAATTTTGACCAAACGTCGGGTTAAGGGGAGTATTACCTCTAAAATCTGATGATGACAATGTCAGACTAATCTAGGGCTTCCAAAGGTGATTCAAGCTCTTCAAAAAGCTCTTCAATCCAAACAAAAGGAAAGAAAGAAGAAAAAGAGAAAGAGAAAGAGAGAATAGAGAAAATGGCACATGGCATGCTTCTGCAGCACTCTCGGGTTGCCGGCGCGGTACTCGCTGACTGCCGTCCGGCAATTAGTCAGTTTCGCAATGGCATCTAGTGACTGCCGCCAATTACATTCAAGTGCCGCAAAATTTAAGAAACGGCTATTCCTGGAGTTGTCCACGGCATTCAGTAAATATCAGAGAGGCAATCAGTGAATGCCGGTGCGGTATTCATTAAGTGTCGTGTCGGCTGTCACTGACAGCCGCTTCCATCTCCAATAAGTGCCGCGTTTTCAGGCAGATAGCTGTAATACAACACATTTTGTACCATCAAAAGGACATACAAAATTAGGTTTTTTTGCTGTGAAATGGCTGAAATACCCTCTCAAAAATTTCCTATATAAGGAGGATGAATATCCCATTACAAGGGGATGAATTTCTTGAATCTTTCAACCTTATCTTGAATCTTTTTATCTTCAACCTCTCCAATTTTCAAAACCTACCTAAGAATCTGATTCATAAGAGTAAAAGTGGAAGTTGTGTGTGAATTAAAAGTTGAAGAGCTTGTTTCACTTGTGGAAGTCCCTCAAATCACTAAGTTGAGGATATTTAGAGGTAGACTCTAGATTACATTACCTTTAAATATGTATTAACTTGGATAATGCTTAAGTTTTTAGTCATTTCTTTTAATCACATTTATGTCTTGAGATTTATGAGACCTTCAATGTCTCATTTGATTCTCTTGATATGAAGCCCTTTAGTTCTTTTATAAGTTCATGATTTACAAAGGGGATTGAAGTTGATGTTTAATATGTGTAGTTGACAAGTCCAAGCCCATTATCATGATTTGGGTTTATTACCTTTAGATTTCATGAATTTTCTCCATACTTCATTGAAGTCTACAAGCATAGGATTCATTAGCCTCCCATGACCATTAAATGGTAGAAGGATTAGTTTAACTAAAACCAAGTTTAATGGCTTGGTGGTTAAAGTTTAGTAAGTGAATGATGAACTAGAAAAGATGCAGTGAGTTCATCAACCACTTTTCATCACAGATTTTTAGTTAAACATCGAACCGTTGGAACTGAATGAAACCAACGGCAAAGTGTCCATAACTCAAATTTCTACCAATGAAATTTTTGTTTTAGTAAGATTCCATGTTTAAAGCGGTTTGGTCATGAGTTTATCAAGCAATAACAATCTGCCCAGAATTTCAGAACAGTAACACCTCTTTGAAATAAATAAATCAAAACCTTAATTAAGTTTCCTTGGCCCCAAATTAATTTTCCTATTAATTTTAATGTGTTAATAAGACTCCCTAAAAATATTAGAGTCTTTTAGATTTTTTGACTATTTTTAGAAAATCATACAAAACTTCTGGACAGAGAGTTGGAAATTCATGAGTGATGTCTAGTGTTTGTTTGATTACCAGAGATCTAACCCTTGGAACTTTAATTTTCTTTTTGGGTTAGAAACTAGACTCATATTGGTACCTTGTGACCAAAAATCATTAATATCAAACCATTGGAAGTTTGCTTTTTGAATTCTTAAAGTTCGTGTCTGCTCTCTGGAATTTCTAAATTTTTGTGACTGATTTGATAAATTTTGTAAATGATGGCTTAAATATTGTTTTCATGAGTTAAGGTTTAAACCATGCTTCGATAATGATTAGTTAAGCTTGAATTCGAAGTTTAAATGATTCAAATTAATGAATACTTCATAATTTACTCTTGTTCATGTACATATTCATCCATGTGGCTTAATGTTTATAACTAGGATTCGTTTGCCTTAATTACATTTGATAGATCTAAGCTAGAAGTTTAGGATTGCCATCTAACTTTATATCTTGTGTATCATGTGGACTAACCCTTGTTTTGTAGCACCGATGAGGTATGATCTATTGACTCTTCCTTAGTTTAATTATTCCTTAATTTTATCAATTTTTGACCTCATGTGCAACACACTAGCGTTAAAAATTTTCCTTGTGTATATACGTGTATTAAAGACCCTCTTATTAGGATTTCAACTTTTGTGTGCATTGCACGTTTCAAATTCACAGCTGGATCCCGGGTAAGTTTCTTAGCTTTCTATTTGCATATCATATTGCTTGCTAGTTGAACTACTTGGTTTTGGACGATATTTTGTCATTAACAATTTTACACCATTTCAACATGCTCGTGTGATGTATATTTATATCTATGTATTAGTTGAGGGCATGCTTAGAATAATAGTTTGATTAAAAGGATGTTGAGTAGAGGCCTATCGCGATATAGGATGAGAGATGGTGTCTTAGTCCGTCGGACTCCTTCCTCTCTCATTCCATAATCCCGGGACCTAGTTATCTTTGGTTTCGCAAAAGATCGGTTTGCTTTTAAAATGATTTCTTAATTTTTCCTATTAAAAAATTAAGTGGCGACTCGTATTTGAATTTGAATTTAAATTTTGTTTTTTAAAGAAAAGTTATGGGTAAGGAAAATTGCGATATCCACAATCTGGCAACTCTGCTGGGGATCAAACCTAAAATCTCTGGTTTCGCAGACTAGAATTTCTTGATTTTGGGTTCACTCGAAGATTAGACTTGAAAGTATATTTTTTATCAAATTAATTAATCTATGTATGCCTGTTGCATTTCACTTGGATGTCTCTCCAGTCGATTGCACGAAACTATGACCTTGGAGGCTCAGGGCAACCAGGTCGGTCAAGTAATCATGGGACTGTGTGATCACCCTTGATCTTGTACCATGATTTGGTATATGAAGCATCCTATTGGGTGTGTGCCAAGGGTCCCTCGTTTGACCAAAACCCAGCTTTTGCATAGTTATTTCTATAGAACCTTTCAAATCTTAGGAAATAAACTTTTGATTAAGGTTATATGTTAGGGAGTTTGTATGCCCGAAAGGGATTACCTGAGATGATGACAATGCTTACTTGATATAGGACGTGTAACCTCTTAATCACCTTTTAGCGAATCCTCTTTATGTCTTATGACATTTGAGAATACGCCGAACCTAGATTATAAGATTACATCTCTTATATCATGATTAGCTAAGCATCATTGACCTTGTATGTATCCAAATTCATGAAAAGTACGGTGATAATCCGATCATGTGACCTTTCTACCCAAAGAATTATAAATCCATTTTTTAAGCAGACAAGATTTTTTTTTACCATCTTTATCCCAAGGTTTTTCGGAAAATCACACTTTCAAAATCTTTGGAGCTCACTTTTGATTAAAGCTCCAAACTAATCTTGGTTAAGATATATTTTCACATGATTATTTTTAAAAAAAATCTTGGGAATTTTTTTTGGAGGAATGCTTTTTCAAAATGAATTTTGAAGCAAAATTACAATCCAACCACCTTTGTTAAGGAATGTTTAACATCCCTGTTCTCAAAAGAAATTCTCGAGAATTGTTTTCAAACTATTTTATCTTTCCAAATGATTTCTAAAGGGTGTAATAAGAATCACCAAGAGAGGTAAAATTAGCGCATTTGACAAGAATGAGGATTTTATATGCTTATGTGTCTATTTGCTAGGATTAGAATTTTTTTTCCTTTCTTTTGCATATATGGTTCATCCGTATGACATATGAACCATTCATAAAACCTTTTTACCAAGATGAAAATAAAAAGAAAAAGTTTTTGAAAAATTATTAAAATTCTTTTGTAGGGAAAAAATAGCATCCAGTTCCGGCACGATTTGGTTTAGAGGTCCTACAGCAAGGTTAGTAAGGAGGAGCGACGAAGAAATGGCAGACGAAAGGAACAATGGGGAAGTAGCAGAGTTAAGAACACTGGTAGAACAACAAGCAGAACAGATGAGGCGACAAGCTGAGAATATAAACCGAATGATGGTCATGATAGAAGCAATAACACGCCCCCCCACCAGTCGTGAATCCACCAGATAACGATCTGCCAGTTAGGGAAGAAGGTTGGTATGACGAGCCAGAGATGCCAAGGGCCAAGGTTCCCAGAGCAGAAAGGGAAAGGATGGAAAGGAAAAAGACTGACAAAGAGAGGATAATGACCGAAAAGATCGAGAAGCTAGAAAGGGTGGTGCATAAGGCTTAAGGGGTCGACACTTATCTGATGGAGTTAGAAGGGTTGTGCGATGGGGTCGGTGAAACACTGCCTGCCGGATTCAAAATGCCCGCCTTTGACAAATTAGATGGGACAGGGAATCCTCGCAGTCATGTAAGAATGTGTATCAGGGCTTTCCAACAGAGTGGGCTGAGCACTACCATGATGGCTGTCTTATTTTATCAAACTTTAACTGAGACCGCTCTATCCTGGTACCTCACTCTCGAACCAACCAAAACTCGGGTTTGGGTAGAGGTGATCAAAGCATTTATGGCACTGTATGAGTACAATCAAGACTTGGATGTCACAGTCCGAGACTTGGAAACCACTAGGCAGGGAAACAAGGAGTCGTTTGCTGAGTATTTAAGTAGGTAGAGGGGAAAAGCAGCTAAGATAGTACAGAGGCCGTCTGAGAAAGATCAGAACCAAATGTTAATGAAGAACCTTCAGTTTGTTTACCAAGAGAAAATGAGATTCCAGTCAATCAACACCTGTGCTAAGGTTTTTGACGTAGGAACAAGTATAGAGGATGCAATCTAAGAAGGAGTCATCAAGAAGGAGGAACAATCGAATCGATATAGGAGGCCAAATTATGGGTTGAATGGGAGACATTCGGGGGGTCACTCTGGCCCCACCGATGTCAACGCGTTAAGTGGACCGGAGAGAAAGTTCGGCACAACACCAAGAAGAGGAGTGGACAAACAGCCGAGGAAATTTTGAGATTTGGGAATATCACTGTCAACCGCTCTCGATAGGCTAATAGCAAAAGGGCATCTTCGTCCGTTGGAGCCTCGACCCCTACCAAGTCCACTTCCACCAACCTTTTGAGAAGATCTCTATTGTAAATTTCACCAATAGAAGGGTCATTCTACGTATCGATGCACAAGGCTAAGGCACGAAATCCAGGACCTCATTGATAACAAGGTGAAATCAGAGCTGCCTGTCAAGACTCCTAATGTTACTAGGAATCCACTGTCAAACCATCATGCTGTATCGCCACCATAAAGCCTCTATTTCTTGGGGATGGAAGAGACGATCTTCGATCCATCTAGGCTAATCACTAAAGCCGGGACACCAAGGAAGCCTTATCAGATACTGGGGAATTCGATGATCTGTACTCTAGGGGTCAATTCGGAATACGTGGAGAGGGAATGATAAAGCAATCGGATTGGTGGGACCAAGAAACCTAACAACACCGATGTGGGTCAGGTGGAAGATGACCTGTGGTACGACAACGACGGAGAAGGAATAGAGGAAGAAAGCTTGAAAGTTGTTTTCAAAATTGACAATCTGTGGGCAAAAATAAGAAGTCAGTCATCTAACTCAGTCAGGGAGACACTTCAAACTGCATGAGCTAGGGGAGGATCACCCAGGGAGAGAATTGGATAAAGGGAAAGGGAAAATGAATGAAGAGGAAGAAGATAGGGTTTTGAAGCAAATGAAGAAAACTCAGGCTAACCTCACCATTTGAGGTTTATTGATTGCTTCGAAACGTCACAGGCAGGCACTCCTGGATGCTTTGAACCAATCTGACGTTTCTATCGACACAGCACCAGAAGACCTCATAGGAATGATCAGTAGGATTCTAACTCTGGCTATTACCTTCTCATCAGATGACCTACCTTCGAGAGGGCCTATTCACAATAAACCGCTATATGTCACTGTTGAATGCCTGGGAAACACTGTGCCTGCTTGTCTTGTTGAAAACGAGTCCACTCTAAATGTGTGTCTATTCTGAACAGCTAAGCACATGGGTTTAGATGAATCAACGTTCATACCATCTGAGCAGAGGGTGAGAGCATATGCCAACACTCAGAGGACGGTTATGGGGATAATTCTCCTTCATCCCACTGTCGGGCCTATGGAAAAGGAAGCCGAATTTCAAGTCATTGACATTCCTGCTTCTTTTAATTTGCTACTAGGGAGGCCATGGTTAGACAATATGGGTGTCATACCATCTACAGTTCATCAGAAAGTCAAATGTGTCTAGAAAAGTAAGGTCTGTGATATTCTCGGGGACAGTTGGGTCTCTTTGTTTGAAACTTCATCAAGCACGTCGATTCTAGAGGTACAATTTCAAGAAGAGGAGATAGGTCTAGGAGGGTTCGAGTTCATTAACATGTTGGAAGGAGAGAAGCCGAGAGAGTTCCTACCGCTATACTTTGATCAGTACGCGAGTCTGTTGGTCGCCGGGATTATGAAAAAGTGGGTTTCTTCTCAGGTATGGGATTGGGTAAGTATCATCAAGGCCTGCCAGAATTTCCAAGGATCCTCACGCAGACCCACACTCATGGTTTGGGTTATCTACCATCAAAGAAAGAGCTGAGAGAGAAGAAGAAGGTAGCTGACGCACCATTGGACCCTTACCTGAAGACGCTCAATGGATACTTTGTGAAGAAAGGAGAGGATTTCCCCTTTTGTGGCTTCCCACAACCATGGGTGGATCAGAAAGACAATTGTTTGAAGCTCGGGTTTGAGATCTTCTTCCCCCACGAATTCTCTGAGTATCAAGATCCATATCTGCAGGTGCCCGTGAAGTCAGCTACTGCTAAAGATTGGATTGGTGCACTAGATGGCTCAGTCACGAAGAACCTGTTGGGCGAAGAAAGCATGTAATCCAATGGAAAAGGCAAGGAAGGGGTCGTGAAAGACAAGGTCAGAAAAGAACATGATAAGGGATTGGTAGAAGAGGTGCAAGACGAGGAGAATGACATGGAAGAACCAGAAAAAGAAGAGATGGAGGAGATTACCAAGACAGGGGATCTGGAGGAATGCTTCATCACCGATCTGGGAGGAAAAAGCAAGAAAGAGTGGGTTTTTGAGTCTAGTGATAGGTATCCCCCACACCCGGAGTCTGTAATGGTCCAAATGAGGTGTCTTTCAATTTCCATATCTGTTGTAATCACTCTAAAGAAAATCAATGAAAGTATGACTAATTTTGCCTACTCGAATGCACTTAATGAATGTGATGAATGTGATGATCATGAAATACCAAATGAATTGCAAAAATTAATCGAAAATGAAAAAGAATCTGCATGTAAAATCATTGAAAACACTCGAACGATCAATCTACGAAATAAAGATAATCCTCAAAATGTTTTTAATGGCTCTACACTTAGCAAAGAAGAAAGCAAAGAATTAATCAATCTATTAATTGAATTCAAAGATGTTTTTGCATGGTCATATAGTGATATGCCAGGTATCGATCCAAAAATAGTCCAACATCATATCCCCCTCTTTCCCAATTCATAACCTGTAAAACAAAAATTAAGGCGAATGAGGCCTGAATGGGCACTGAAAGTCAAAGATGAAGTTGAAAAGGAATTGAGAGCCAGATTCTTAATGGTCACCGACTATCCAGAATGGATTGACAATATTGTGCCTATCTCAAAAAAGGAAGGTTGTGTTAGGGTCTGTGTCGACTTTCGGGATCTGAACAAGGCCAGCCCTAAGGATGATTTCCCTTTACCTCACATTGATGTGTTAGTAGACAACATAGAGGGACATGAACTCCTATCTTTTATAGATGAGTTCTTAGGGTATAACCAGATTCTAATGGCGCTTGAGGATAGGGAGAAACCCACTTTCATCACACCGTGGGGCACATACTGCTATAGGGTGATACCGTTTGGGCTAAAAAATGTGGGTGCAACTTACCAGCGGGCCGCTATGACGTTGTTGCATGATATGATCCATAAGGAGGTAGAAGTGTATATGGACGATATGATTCTGAAATCTAAAGAGAGAAAAAGGACACTTGGATGCTTTAAGAAAGTTCTTCACAAGGTTAAGAGAATTTAGAATGAGGTTGAACCCTCAGAAGTGCACCTTCAGGGTCACTATCGGAAAGTTGTTGGGGTTTCTCATCACTCAGAGAGGGATAGAGGTGGACCCGACCAAAATAAAAGCCATAGTCGAAATGCAACCGCCGAAGAACGAGAAGGAGTTAAGGGGGGTTTCTTGGTAGAATACAGTTCATAAGCCGTTTCATCTCAAAACTCACCCTAACCTGTGACCCTTTATTTAAGCTGCTTAGAAAAAGAGAGAAGTTTGAATGGGATACCTTATGCCAACAAGCCTTCGAAAAGGTCAAAACCTACATTCAAAACCCGTCTGTCTTATCACCACCCTGACCCGGAAGACCTTTACTACTATACTTGTCTGTATCTAAAGATTCGATCGGGTGCATGTTGGCCCAAGAAGGAGAAGAGGGGCACGTGGAAAGAGCCATTTATTATTTGAGCAAGAGGATGACCGGATACGAGCTGAAATACTCACCCTTAGAGAAAGCATGTTGGGCCCTAGTCTAGTGTACCCGTCGTCTTAGGCATTATATGTTAGCCTTTCCTATAATCTTGATCTCCCGAATGGACCCACTTAAATGCCTGTTTGAAAAACTTGTTTTAACCAATAGAATCTCCTGGTGGACCATGATATTGGCTGAATTCAACATAAAGTACGTCACTTCCAAATCCGTGAAAGGGAGAGCTGTCGCCAAATACCTACCCGACCTTGCCATAGAATTCGGAAAAAGAGGTGAGTTTCAATTTCCAGATGACGGGGTGATGGGGATAGAGGAAAACTTATGGAAAATGTACTTCGATGGAGCATCCAACTAACTAGGCTATGGGGTTGGAATCATCCTTGTAATACCAGACGGGACTCCAACCCCTTTAGCCATCAAGCTTAAGTACAACTCAACCAACAACACGACAGAATATGAAGTGTGCATAATTGGAATGGAAGCGGCGCTGACCTTAAAAGTTGAGAAGATCGATGTTTTCGGGGACTCTAATTTCATCACATCTCAAGTTCGGGGTGATTGGAGGGTGAAGCATGAGAAATTGAGGCCCTACCATGATTATTTGGAGAGTTTGAAGGTTCGGTTCCTTAGCAACCTTAGCCTCAATGATACAAATCCCTTAGCAACCTTAACCTCAATAATATCATTCTATTACCTTCCCAGAGAAGAAAACCAACTGGCCGATTCCTTAGCAACCTTAGCCTCAATGATACAAATCCCTTCAAGAGTCACCATGATCCTGCTATCTATAGAAATAAGGAACCAACCATCATTTGAGATGTTTGCAACCCTAGAGAATAAAGGGGAAGTGCCTTGGTATGAAGACGTTTGGAGGTTTATTAAAGAAGGAGAATACCTCGGGGGAGCATCATAGAAGGACAAGAAGGCAATCCAAAGATTCTCTGATCAATTCGTGATCTATGCGGACAAATTGTGGAAGAAGTCGTATACTGGGTATAATTTGGAATGCTTGTACGACAAGGAGGCTAAGAGAATGATGGAGGAAATACATGAAGTAGTTTGTGGACCCCACATGAATGGGCATATGCTAGCAAAGAAGATAATTCGACAAAGTTATTACTGGATGACCTTGGACAAAGACTACTGTGAGTATGTCAGAAAATGCGATAAGTGCCAGATCCATGTGAATCTGATGCACACCCCGCCATCTCAGCTCTATAGCATGACCACTCCCTGGTCATTTTTCATTTGGGGCATCGATATCATTGGCGAAATAGTTTCGAAAGCTTCCAATGGACACCGGTACATAATTATGGCAATTGATTACTTCACAAGTGGGTAGAGGCTGCGTCATACGCAACTTTGAAAGCTAAGGATGTGGTAAACTTCATCGAGAAGAACATAATCTGCAGATATGAGGTTCCAAATGAGTTTATTTCAGATATCGACAGTCATTTTCAAGGAGAAGTCATCCCAGTGTTAGAAAAGTATATAATCACCCGTCATCAGCCATCTCCATATAGACCGCAAACAAATAGGGCAGTAGAAGCGACGAATAAGAATGTTAAAGTAATCTTGGGGAAAACGATGGACACATATAAGGATTGACATGAGAAGCTGCCATTTGCACTATGGGGATACCGGACTTCTGTGAGAACTTCTACAGGAGCAACACCATATTCGCTGGTTTATGGGATAGAAGTCGTCCTTCCCATCGAGGTGGAGATACCCTCTCTAAGGGTTTTGGCCGAATGTGAAATAAATGAGTTAGAGTGGACACGGGGAAGGTATGAGGAATTGATGCTGCTCGATGAGAAAAGGTTGGATGCAATAAACCATACTCGGGAATATCAAAAGAGGATAGCTCGTGCTTTAAACAAAAAGGTTGTAGCAACCTGTATTTTCGCTCCCCTAATAGTAAATAAGAGTTGTCAATTTTTACTTATTTACTATTTGTCAATTTTTAGTTGTGGTATTATTTTAATTAATAAATAATGCTCATTATTATTAGTTGTTAATTCAATGCCATTTTACTTTGCTGTTATATCTTATTTTTAATTGTAGTATTAATTCCATAAATGAAAAATACTTATGTTGATTTATTATAATTATATGATATTAATTTTGTGACCCATTAGAAATTTTATTTGAATTAATTATGCTTAAGACTGCGCCCCTAAGTTACCCCATAATTTCGTATTAAAACTAGTAATAAAATATTTATCACGTTGATTACATTTTTGGTCCCTAATATTTATTTGGGGTATTTTCCTAGACTACCCAAACCAACCTAACTGGACTAACTGAAACAACAGATTTACAAACTAACTGTATTATTTTGAAGTGACCGCATCAGTCACACAGCTGTAATTTTATCTTGTTGATCATTACCTTGCAACTTGCAACTTAATGATTTAAACTCACTGATTTCTCATCTTATGAGTTCACACTTGGTCTATAAGTATTCACATAACACAACCATACACAGAGACTCATACATTGCAATACACAAGCATTAGCATTTCACTCCCTCTCTCTCTCGGCCATAATACACACCCACATACACCTCTCCCCTTCTCAATCAGTCCACACACACACCTACAATCTGCTGGAAATATAAGTATATCACAACAAAGGAGTATTGTCACATTAGCTTCAAAGGCCATAGCCAAAGCTTCCATAGCTAAAGTTTTATTACGGTTTCAGAATTTCCGTCTTTCTTCGGCAAGTCGCGCCGCCTTATCTACAGACCAGTGAGTCTCTCGAACCCACTCATAATGTAGTATTTGTCATTACGAACAAGCAGGGGGTATCGAAAGTAAGTATATACACCTATATATGTATATATAGCCATGGAGGTCCAACATTAGCGGTACCATAAAACTCAACGAAATTCAATTTTGTAAATTGGAAATGAAAGATTATAGTCCCAGTAAGCTCCATTTCAAATCTTAGGCCTTAATCCGTAACAGTTGCGATGTACGGTCAAAACGAAATTTTGACGACTCTCGGATTTTCACCTATAAGTAGAGATACAGTAATAATTGAGATCTCAAACTTATATATTCATAATCTACATAAAAAAGGAAGAGAACGGTATATTACATGGCCTGGTTGGTTCTAGATTGAAAAATGGAAGAAAAATTCATTTTTACAGCGTCTAGAGGAAGAAGACGCAGTGGCAATCGATTGCCATCAGCTCCAATCGATTGGGACTTCATCCAATCGATTGATACTTTCCAATTGACTGATACTTCATTCAATCGATTGGTACTTTTTCCAATCGATTGGAACTTCTTCCAATCGATTAACATTTTTCAACACTGACGACTTTTAGTAAAACGGCCATAACTCCCTCTAGAAAACTCGAAAATGTGCACCATTTGAAGTGCTGGAAACTAGACTCAGAGACCTTTCATTTGATATATAATTCACCTACAAAAATTATAACTCATTTTTTAGGGCATTGCTTCAAAGCGGACCCACTTGTGTACTGGTAGCTGAAAAAGCGTATTAAAGCATTCTTTGATGAAATTTCCTATTGTCTCATATGTGACTTGATAATTTAGATCTTGGATGTTAACTAAATGATTTTAAATACATTGTACCTTGTTAATAAAGAAAAGGAAAATATATTTTGAAAGCGAGAATTAGATAAATTGATTTAATCAATAAATAATCACAAGAAGAAACCGCTCTGATACATTCTATAAAACAAATGTAAAAAAGAAGGATTTAAGTCATATCACTCTGAGACCTGTATAAGAAAATATGTAAAGAAAGAATAAGTCGTACACCCGCTCTGATACCTCTATATAAACAAGAAAGAGAATAAATTATGTATTGAAAGGGGCTGTTGGTCAGCATATATGTTGTGAGAATGTCTCGGGTCGAGTAACCTTAATTATCCCAGGCCGCTTGAGATACAGTAGGTTAATTAAGAAGGATTGAGCCCAGGCCGCTTTTGATACGGTCGGTCAATCAGAGTCTTGTGATAGCCTTAATTATTCCAGGCTGCTACAGATACGGTAGATTAATTAAAAGGGCTGAGCCCAGGGCGTTTTTGATGCGGTAGGTCAGTCTGGTGGTAGATTTAAATTATTCCAGGTCGCTTCAGATATGGTAGATTAATTTAAAGTATTCCACAGGCTATTGTAACCTTGAATGTCTAGGTATGTCGAGGCCAACTTAAATACGGTAAACATATCGACAGACCTTCTAAACTAACGGCATTGCGCCGGATGGTTCTAGGTGGACCGAATGAGTCAAGAGATTGTGATCGAGATAAAAGAGTCAGTGAGATGAGATGATTTCATTGTTCATGCACGGTCTTAATTATTACTCAAACTGTTATTAATTGTTATCATGCGATGTTTGGAATAATGGATTTATCACACTCTAAGGTACAGAACATTATAATAACTGTTAATGTACTTTTATATACATTACTTGTGTGTTCGTTATACTCACTTGGCTTTCATTAGCTGATGACTTTATTTTGTCCTGGACATCCAAAATGTTCAGAAAATGATTATGCAGGGCAATATGATTATGCCAGCTAGAGGATCCTGCAGCGTTACTTTTCTAATTTAATAAAAATGTAATAAAGGATATGGATAATGTTTTTATTTGGTTAAGGCGGTCTGTGCCTTAAGGATATTTGAACTTAAGCCTATGTAATATTTGAAGTTGTTACATGTTTAATATAATCTTCCATGTTGCTTTTATATACTCTGTTCTTCTGGTACATGTTAAGCTAAGTACAGGACAAGCGATCCATCACCTGCCATGACCTACGGGTCCAAAATGGAAATGAAAATTTTTCCTTATTTTGCTACGCTGGGGCGTGACAGGATTTTTGGTATCAGAGCCTTGGTTGTATAATTAGGCTTAAGCCTAGGCACAAGTTATGATAGCAAAAGGATATGCGTAGTTGAGTGTCCTCCGTACTTAGGATCCGACATCCAGATATATTAAGATTAGCCCTGATATAAGATAGTTTGCTTTTGTCAGGTTATCAGCATGGACCCATATCTCGTACCCGATGATTTTGGCGTACATGTGATTGGCCCAGACGGGATAGCGTCGCTGATTCAGTTCCAGGCTAATGTTAGCATGGAAAACAGTATTTGGAGAGCCATTCACACCGAGGGGATGGTGGACCTCCACCGAGTTCAATTAGAGGCCTTCTATCAGGCCCAGATCGATAGGCTGATAGTAGAGGAGAGGATTAGAAGGATTCTTACCCCTGACCTCTACCTACCTGTAGAGATGGAGATGGTACAATTGCACCTATCACTTTAGTTTGTTCCACTACCAGCTGTAGCACCAGTGGCAGCTGTACCCGAGGCTGCAATGGCTGCCCCTATGGAGCTGGGAGGAGTCGAGGTAGTCCTAGACGAATTTGAGCTCGAGCTTCATGAAGTTGAGGCACCTGAGCCACCCCCAGCACTACCCGTAGACCCCATGGACATGGATGGTGCTCTACCTCTAGTGTCTGATGCTGAGACTAGTACTGATCACCCGATGCACCGTTCCGGAGTTTGGCGTCGTAGGCCTCATAGCCCCCAGGCGTGTTTAGCTTTATGTTTGTGAGCATGTTGTAAATATTGGACTAAGTAGTCCTACTTTTTGTCTTATCGGATAATTATGAGTTAGCACTAGAATGCATACGGGGCAATGACTCCCATATTGTGTACATCGGACTGTTAGTCCCAAAAATCTCATCTTTTGGCTAGATAGAAGCATTCAACTGACATGATATATGTAACTGCTTATAAGAAATATATATAGAATATTTTTGAAACCTCGTATTGATACTTGTATTCCTTCTTATAAATAGCTTATTGCTAACCTTATTGTACTAACAGGATTTAAGTTGTAACTTTGGCAAGAAAGAGTCCCAGAACCACAACGCGATTGAAAGAGCACCACCAGCGGCCGATCTGACCGGTATGTTTGAGGCATTTGTTTAGAGGATTGAACGGATTGGAGACCTAAATGCCACCAACATTAAAAATAGCAACAATCAGAGGAATGAAGTCCCAGTCCTTCAAACGAGGGATAAACGATTTGAGAAGTTTCGTACCTTGCGACCAGAGCAATTTGCTGGCACTGCTGAACCATGGAAAGTCGAATAATGGCTGAGGCAGATGGATCATATCTTTGAAACAATGGATTGTACTGATCAGGAGAAGAAGAGACTGACAACATTTCAGTTGACATATGTTGCTGCAGATTGGTGGGAGGCTGTCAAAGCCACCATGGGAGAAGATGCTGTCAAAGCCATGACATGGACTACTTTCAGGAAGAAATTCTTGGAGAAGTATTTCCCAGCAATCGAGAGGCACAACAGTGAAAGAGAATTCATGGACCTAGTCCAAGGGAACAAGTCTGTGCAAGAGTACACCACTCAGTTTGAGAGGCTATCCAGATTTGCTCCACACATGGTAGATACGGGGGAGAAGAGAATCCGAAAGTATAATCAAGGGTTGGCACCGCCTATTCGTCGTATGACTATTGGACACTTGGACAAGACATTCGAATCTCTTATAGGACTGGCCACCGAGCTGGAAGAAGACATACGATCAAACTGCAAGCAGTTTGACTTTCGCCCACCACAGAAGGGAAATTTTGGGAACAGACAACCATATCAGAATCAAGGTCATAAGAGGACTTTTGATGGGAATCGGATACCTCGTCCAGCTCCATACCAGACTCAGCCACAATTGGGTGCAGGAGGGAGTACCAATAATTGTTTTAATTGTGGTATACCTGGTCACATATCTCGAGACTGTAAGGAACCAAGGAGAAATGGTCGTCAAGAGGTGGTGTGCTATAACTGTGGCAAGACTGGACACATCAGCCAACATTATCGTGCCCCCAAAGGAGGAAGCTATGGTCAACAGGGACAGGCCCAACTGAACGCAATCATTCCTGATGCCGCAGGATATGAGGAAGGTGGCTATAATGAAGCTGGGTATGGAGGAATCCAATATGAAGAACAGCCAGAGCAGCAAGTCATGGAAGGTACTTTAATACTTTATAATCATCGTGTGAAAGTCTTATTTGACACAGGTGCCACACACTCTTTTATTGCTGCCAAAATTCTTCCAAATGTACATATATTACCTCAAAAGTTAGACGTAGCATTGAATGCTGTCTCACCATTAGGGGCTACTGTCGTACTGAAACATATATGCAAGAATTGCCCTGTACACCTAGAGAATCGGAATCTTCCAACTAATTTGGTTGTCCTAGCAATGAAGGAATTTGATGTGATATTAGGAATTGACTGGCTCACTAAATATCATGCTAAGTTGGACTGTGTTAAGAAGAGTATTACTTTTTCAGTACCTGGAGGTCAACCTTTTGAATTCTAGTGTAACCCTATGAGTGATACGTTCCTCATCAACTATTTAGCTAACATCAAGGCTGTCAGTACGAAAGTGGTTATGTCATCGATACCCATAGTCAGAGACTTTGAGGATGTTTTTCAAGATATCTCTGGGTTACCACCTAAGAGAGAGATCAATTTCTGCATTGATCTAGTGCCTAACACTATCCCGATATCCAATGCATCTTACAGAATGGCTCCTACAGAAATGCTTGAACTAAAGAAACAAGTTCAAGAACTTGAAGATCTGGGATTTATAAGTCCAAGTACATCACCCTGGGGAGCACCAGTGTTATTCGTAAAGAAGAAGGACGAATCGATTCGATTGTGCATCGACTATAGAGAGTTGAACAAAGTCACCATCAAGAACAAGTATCCTCTACCTCGAATAGATGATCTATTTGATCAATTGCAAGGAGTTACGATCTTTTCTAAGATAGATCTACAATCAGGATACCATCAGTTACTCGTACGACCCGAGGATGTACCAAAGACAGCTTTCAGAACAAGGTACGGTCGCTATGAGTTTTTGGTAATGTCGTTTGGATTAACTAATGCCCTGACAGTGTTCATGGATCTGATGAACAGAGTGTTCAGGCCTTACTTGGATCAATTCATCATTGTCTTCATTGATGACATCTTGATCTATTCAAAGACCAAGGAGGAACATGAACAACACTTGCGAATCGCAATGCAGACACTTTAGAGTCATCACTTATATGCGAAGTTCAGTAAGTGTGAGTTTTGGCTACAAGAGGTGAAATTTCTAGGGCATGTGGTCTCATAACAAGGAATCGCCGTAGATTCATCAAAGACTGATGATGTTTCAAATTGGACTCGACCAACCAATCCTACAGAAGTTAGACATTTTCTTGGACTCGTGGGTTACTATCGAAGATTCGTAGAAGGATTTTCGAAGATAGCAGCTCCTCTGACTGGTTTGACTAAGAAGGATGTGAAGTTCGAATGGAATGATAAGCGTGAGCAGGCTTTTCAGGAATTGAAAGCAAGACTCACTACAGCACCAGTATTAGCAATACCAAGAGATGGCGAGAAATTCTCTATTTTCAGTGATGCATCATATCAAGGATTGGGATGTGCGCTTATGCAAGATGGCAATGTTATTGCTTATGGTTCAAGGCAGATGAAGCCGAATGAATTGAACTACCCAACTCACGATCTAGAATTGGCGATAGTAGTGTTTGCTCTCAAGATCTGGAGACACTATGGAGAGAAGTTTGACTTATTCTCCGATCACAAGAATCTGAAATATTTGTTTACTCAAAAAGAGTTGAATATGAGGCAACGTCGATCGATGGAATTGATTAAGGACTATGACTTTACGTTAGTGTACCACCCTGGTAAAGCTAATATAGTCCCAGACGCCTTAAGTCGGAAACCTCGAGGTATAGTTGCATCTTTCATGGTTAGAGAATGGAAAGCTCTAGAAACGATCGCTGAATTCGATGTTCAGGTTTCTGTAGAAAAGGAAGGACAACACTTTGGATGTCTTGTAGTGCAACCAACACTTATAAATCGTATTTTGGAAGCGCAACAGAAAGACACCAATCTTCAACTATGGTTTCAGAAAATGTCAGCAAAGGACCCAGAGGAATGGAAAGTTGGGGCCGATGGAAATAGATTATGCGTGACCAACACAGATGACCTAAGGAAGGATATTCTCGAAGAGGCACACAGGTCTAGATTGACAGTTCATCCAGGAGGAACTAAAATGTACAAGGATCTGAAGAGAAATTTCTGGTGGGAAGGAATGAAAAGGGACATAGCCGAGTTCGTGTCTAAGTGTTTGACTTATCAACAAGTGAAAGCCGAACATCAAAGACCCTTAGGACTTTTGCAACCCCTACCTGTTCCAGGTTGGAAGTGGGAACACATCACGATGGACTTTGTAGTTGGATTTCCCCGAACACTACAACACTACGATGCTATCTAGGTAATTGTGGATTGTTTGACGAAGTCTGCTCACTTCATCGCTTACAATATGACTTATCCAGTGGAGAAGATGAGTAGAATGTACATTCAACAAGTTGTACGACTGCATGGAGTACCAGTGTCTGTCGTATCAGATTGCAATTCGTGGTTTACTTTAGGATTCTGGGAAAGTCTTCAAGAAGCATTGGGAACTTCATTAAGTTTGAGTACTGCATTTCATCCACAGACCGATGGACAGACTAAACACACCAATCAGGTTATGGAGGATATGCTCAGGGCATTTATTATAGACTTTGAAAGTTCATGGGAAACACACCTTCCATTGATCGAATTTGCTTACAACAACAGTTACCATTCAAGCATAGGAATGGCTCCATTCGAAGCATTGTATGAACGACCGTGACGATCCTCGCTTTGTTGGGTAGAGATTGGAGATAAAGAACTATTAGGACCAGACTTGGTTAGAGAAACCAACGAGAAGATTACCGTTGTAAAAGAGATGATGCGTGCCACACAGAGTAGACAGAAGAGCTACGCCGATAAGCATAGGAAGGATAAGGAGTTCGCTATCAGAGATCACGTACTTTTGAAAGTTTCACCAATTCGTGGAATAGTTCGATTTGGTCAGAAAAGGGGTAAGTTGTCACCTCGTTTCATTGGACCATTCAAGATATTGGAACGTGTTGGAAAAGTAGCTTATCAACTCGCATTGCCGCCCAAGATGTCTGGGTACATAATGTCTTTCATATCAGTATGTTGAGGGAATACAAGGGAGATCCTTCACACGCTATTGATTTCAACGACATAGAGATCCATGAGAATGTCACCTACAGAGAGAGACCTGTACGTATTTTGGATCACAGCATGAAGAAGCTGCGGAACAAAGATATTCCTCTAATGAAAGTTCAGTGGAAGTATCACGACGAGAATGAAGCATCTGGGAATTGGAATCAGAAATGAAAACTAAGTACCCGGAGTTATTCCAAGACTAGCAAACTTAGATTTCGAGACGAAATCTCTATTAAGGGGGGAGTGATGTAGCAACCTATATTTTCGCGCCTCTAATAGTAAATAAGAGTTGTCAGTTTTTATTTATTCACTATTTGTCAATTTTTAGTTGTGGTATTATTTTAATTAATAAATAATGCTCGTGATTATTAGTTGTTAATTCAATGCCATTTTACATTGCTGCTATGTCTTATTTTTAATTGTAGTATTAATTCCATAAATGAAAAATACTTATGTTGATTTATTATAATTATATGATATTAAATTTTGACCCGTTAGAAATTTTATTTGAATTAATTATGCTTAAGACTGCGCCCCTAAGTTACCCCATAATTTGGTATTAAAACTAGTAATAAAATATTTATCACGTTGATTACATTTTTGGTCCTTAATATTTTTTTGGGGTATTTTCCTAGACTACCCAGACCAACCTAACTGGACTAACTGAACCAACAGATTTACAAACTAATTGTATTATTTTGAAGTGACCGCATCAGTCACACATCTGTAATTTTATCTTGTTGATCATTACCTTGCAACTTGCAACTCAATGATTTAAACTCACTGATCATTTCTCATCTTATGAGTTCACACTTAGTCTATAAGTATTCTCATAACACAACCATACACAGAGACTCATACATTGCAATACACAAGCATTAGCATTTCACTCCCTCTCTCTCTCTCTGCCATAATACACACCCACATACACCTCTCCCCTTCTCAATCAGTCCACACACACACCTACAATCTGCTGAAAATATAAGTATATCACAACAAAGGAGTATTGTCACATTAGCTTCTAAGGCCATAGCCAAAGCTTCCATAGCCAAAGTTTTATTATGGTTTCAGAATTTCTGTCTTTCTTTGGCAAGTCGCGCCGCCTTATCTATAGACCAGTGAGTCTCTCGAACCCACTCATAATGTAGTATTTGTCATTACGAACAAGCCGGGAGTATCGAAAGTAAGTATATACGCCTATATATGTATATATAGCCATGGAGGTCCAAAATTAGCGGTACCATAAAACTCAACAAAATTCAATTTTGTAAATTGGAAATGAAAGATTATAGTCCCAGTAAGCTCCATTTCAAATCTTAGGCCTTAATTCGTAACAGTTGCGACGTACGGTCAAAATAAAATTTTGACGACTCTCGAATTTTCACCTATAAGTAGAGATAAAGTAATAATTGAGATCTAAAACTTACATATTCATAATCTACATGAAAAAAGGAAGAGAACGGTATATTACATGACCTGGTTGGTTTCAGATTGAAAAATGGAAGAAAAACTTGTTTTTACAGCGTCTGGAGGAAGAAGACGCAGTGGCAATCGATTGCCATCAGCTCCAATCGATTGGGACTTCATCCAATCGATTGATACTTCATCCAATCGATTGGCACTCCTTCCAATCAATTGATACTTCATTCAATCAATTGGTACTTTTTCCAATCGATTGGAACTTCTTCCAATCGATTAACATTTTTCAACATTGACGACTTTTAGTAAAACGCCATAACTCCCTCTAGAAAACTCGAAAACGCACACCGTTCAAAGCGCTGGAAACTAGACTCAGAGACCTTTCATTTGATATGTAATTCACCTACAAAAATTATAACTCATTTTTTAGGGCATTCCTTCAAAGCGGACCCACTTGTGTACTGGTAGCTGAAAAAGCGTATTAAAGCATTCTTTGATGAAATTTCCTATTGTCTCATATGTGACTTGATAATTTAGATCGTGGATGTTAACTAAATGATTTTAAATACATTTTACCTTGTTATTAAAGAAAAGGAAAATATATTTTGAAAGCGAGAATTAGATAAGTTGATTTAATCAATAAATAATCACAAGAAGAAACCTCTCTAATACATTCTATAAAACAAATGTAAAAAGAAGGATTTAAGTCATATCGCTCTGATACTTTTATAAGAAAATATGTAAAGAAAGAATAAGTCGTACACCCGCTCTGATACCTCTATATAAACAAGAAAGCGAATAAATTACTTATTTGCATAGTCGAGATGGAATGTATGGAAAGGGGTTGTTGGTCAGCATATATGTTGTGAGAATGTCTCGGGTCGAGTAACCTTAATTATCCCAGGCCGCTTGAGATACGGTAGGTTAGTTAAGAAGGAATGAGCCCAGGCCACTTTTGATACGGTAGGTCAATCAGAGTCTTGTGATAGCCTTAATTATTCCAGGCCGCTACAGATATGGTAGACTAATTAAGAGGGCTGAGCCCAGGCCGCTTTTGATACGGTAGGTCAGTCTGGTGGTAGCTTTAAATTATTCCAGGCCGCTTCAGATACGGTAGATTAATTTAAAGTATTCCACAGGTTATTGTAACCTTGAATGTCTAGGTATGTCGAGGCCAACTTAAATACAACAGACATATTGACAGACCTTCTAAACTAACGGCATTGCGCCGGATGGTTCTAGGTGGACCGAATGAGTCAAGAGATTGTGAGCGAGATAAAAGAGTCAGCGAGATGAGATGATTTTATTGTTCATGCACGGTCTTAATTATTACTCAAACTGTTATTAATTGTTATCATGCGATGTTTGGAATAATGGATTTATCACACTCTAAGGTACCGAACATTATAATAACTGTTAATGTACTTTTATATACATTGCTTGTGTATTCGTTATACTCACTCGACTTTCATTAGCTGATGACTTTATTTTGTCCTGGACATCAAAAATGTTCAGAAAATGGTTATGCAGGGCAATATGATTATGCCAGCTAGAGGAGCCTGCAGCGTTACTTTTCTAATTTAATAAAAATGTAATAAAGGATATGGATAATGTTTTTATTTGGTTAAGGCGGTCTGTGCCTTAAGGATATTTGAACTTAAGCCTATGTAATATTTGAAGTTGTTATATGTTTAATATAATCTTCCCTGTTGCTTTTATATACTTTGTTCTTCTGGTACATGTTAAGCTAAGTACAGGACAAGCAATCCATCACCTGTCATGACCTACGGGTCCAAAACAGAAATGAAAAATTTTCCTTATTTTGCTACGCTGGGGCATGACAAAGGTCCACCCAAGGAAGCATGTTGGGGGTGACCTGGTCCTCAAAGAACTGAAAGTGCATGTTTATGGCCCCAAAGGAAAATTCAAACCCAACTAGGTCGGGCCATACATCATTAAGACTCTCCTCTCTGGAGGAGCGGCCTATCTTATGGACCTAGACGGGGTTGAATTTAAACAACCAATTAACCTCGATCGCCTCAAGAAATACTTTGCTTAATACCACTTCTTTCAAAACCTCCTACGTTGATGAACTACACTTGACCTAATTCCCGCTAGGGGATACGTAAGCAACCTGTTCGGTTCTATCATTAAATAATTATCTAAGTGGCACCCTCCATCAAACCTTAAAACTAAACTACTCTGGACCTGATACCTGTTCAGGGATAAGTAGGCGGGCTCTCAAAAGCCTTCGATCCATGAAAACCCAAAGAAAATCCCTATGCCAAACCAGGGGCAAACTTGTGTTTGCCCGAAACCACTTCAAAGCCCCAAAACCAGGGGCAAACTTCATTTGTTAAATCGAGGGACCCAGATAATACCTTAAGCCTATCTCTGGATCCCTTGGCTATCAAAATAAGTACTATAAAGAAACAAACGAGAATTCATGGTATAGAATGATTAAAGCGCTAAGCAAGATTCAAAGCAAAGTAACGAAAAGCTATGAAAAGAGGATCGTCATAATCTAAGGATAGATTAAAAGAGTGAATACATTGATTGAGGATAGTAGAGCATTTTCTAAACATAAACATTCCATTGGAAAATCAAAAGATTATATTTAAAAGCGCAGGGAAATAGGCAGGACTTGTCAGATTGTTTTGTAAAATAAAGCCTTGTCCTGTCATTTTCACTTTTATGCGTATATGTCTACGAAATTTGTCTCTGGACCAAAGTCTGGATCTGAAGAAGGTACTCAGTAGTAGGCCCGACCGATGCAGGGAGCCTCCAGTAGGGAACTGACACCCTATTACACCAAGCCTCAGTAAAAGCCTTCATAATGGAAGGGCGCATGATCAAACTCCTCGTAAAGTCTGCAGTAATGTCCTCAGTAATGTCTTGGAGGAGTCCATACTAGCGGACCACCCGGCCAGGAATATAGAAAGTGGTAGCATGCAAACCAGGCAACCAGATGCCAAATTGCCCCGGAAGCCGTACTACAACAGAACGTTAAATCCACTGCAGGTAGACCCAGCACATATCACCGAAAGAAAGACCCTGAAGGCAACCGAACTAGGCATTGGCAGAATGAAATAGATCTCCATACGATCATAGGGAAGGGACCCGTAAAGGTGCTATGGGTGTATAAAGAGGTCTAGACACTCCATGAGCCAAATTTTTAGGACAAAAGGCGTTCCCACAGATAACATAGCCTCAACAGTGTGGGAATGGTCCAAACTAATCAAAGTTTTGCCAAGGATCAACATAACGGCGCTCTTCATCTCCCGCAGACCATGAGTGATGGTGAGTGATGGGAATGAGAACATCAGAAGATGACTGAAAGAGGAAGTAAGAGAGCATAGCTACCGACAGTGCGCTATGCCGAATGATCTGATACCCACCATCATAAGGGTCCCCCATGGGAGCATATATACAGAGGAAAGACACTAAAAATCAATCTGTCTATCATGAACAAAAGAACCCGCTATGTTCCTAGACGTTTGGATAAGAGCGGCCAAATCCTGAACATACCTAACTTGAACTAAGGGAACTGCCAACTCGGCAGAAGGATCAGTGTGAAGAATGGCGTTGAACTCCTCAAACAAGGGGCAGGCCTCCTGTGAGCCGAAGCGGAAGACATGGAGTGAGGGATCCCAACACTGAATAGTAGCTTGAAGTAAGCCTTTATTCAAGATCATCCGTCGAAAAGAGAAGAGGTCGTTCAATCTAAAACACTCGAAGTTGAGCATATCGATGCCAAAGAGAGCATCCATCCACGGAAAGAGGATTTGGGAACTAATGGGGGCCATTTGAGAAGGAAGTGAAGGCAGGAAAAGAGTGTTTTACGGAGTGTTGATGAAAGGGGGCTATAAATAGGAGTAGGTCTACCCAGAACATTGGGCGGCACTTGATAAAGTAGACCAGCACTTGATGAAGTGTCGTGCGGTAGTCCGTAAATGTCGTACGGCATTCACTGACTGCACTGTGGCATTCATTGAGTGTCGTTCAGGCCTAATCGAGTGCCGGGTGAAGCTATTTTTTGGCCAGGATCTATTTGTAATATTTTCAGCCCATTTGCAAATAGAAAACTGAATATATAAATAAACGTGCACATCATGCAGTACGTGCAACAAGACCAAGATATGGTCACATTCATTCATTCATTCATACAAGAGAAAAAGTGATGAAAATTAAAAAGTTCACTTGTCGCAGAAAGTAAAAATGAAATAAAGGACTAAGCCATGGTCACACATACGATAAGTAGTAGTAGTAAAAAGCAAAAAAAGGTAAAAACAGTTGTAGTACAAGTATGTAGAAAAATAAAAGATGATGCAGGTGCCTATCCTATCCCGGCTAACCAAAAGCCGTCAGCTAAAATAAATGTGTGTGTGTGTATAGCACAGTCATCCAAATAAAAGTGTGTGTCCTCTCTAAAAACACTCAAAACATAAAAAGAGAAAGGAAAGAGAGACAAGGGTGAGGTCAGCCCCGGCCCCGGCTTCAAGTCTGGCGGGTTACGCGTCTGAGGGGTCTGACTCTGTCCCACTCACTCCGCCTATGCCTCTACCTCTGCCGCCACTGCTACCTCTACCGCTGCCTCTACCTCGTCCAGCACCACTACCTCTGGGAGCTTTACTAAAATCAATGCCGAACTGCTAAAGCTGCTACTGAAGCTCTCTCACCTGCAGGACCAAAGCTCTATTTTGTTCCTCCTAAACGGAGAAACAGATTGCATAACCAAGTATTATGTAAATATCAAAAAATGCTAAAATAAGTGAAAAGGGTTAGTAGAAGTGTTACCAGAGCTCTCGTGTGAGCCTCAGCAGATACCCGTGCCCCGTCAGCCTGAATTAGAAAATCAATAAGAAAGAGGTTAGAAAGTCAGAATGAGAACATGAGTGCTTTAAATCAAAAGTCAAGTTTTTAGAAAATACCCTCCACTCTCGATCGTAGACCCACTCTCTCATACTATGGGCGTAGAGCAAGCCCTCCTCTGCACAGTGCCGCGGGACATGGTCATACTGGAGTGGAATGGTGGGAGTACCCGCCTAAAATCGGGGGACCGTGGTCATGACCTGCTCGCCATAGGAAACTTTCTGGAGGCTACAATCCCAAGGTGGTAGGGCTGGAGCCCGAGTTGCGGCAGGAACGGGCTACAAAGAAAAAATGAATTCAGTCAGGAAGCATGCATGCATGATCAAGAATTAAGAGAAAGATTGAAAGGCTAAAAGGTACTCACCCGAGTCACTTCCATCACAGGGAAGCTCCTCATCAGCTTGGCGGAACGGAAGGCCTCGTACCCATCAGAGGGCTCCAGAAAATCCTGAATAGAGAGCCCAGCTAAGGCGACTGTAAGCGCTGAACCCTAGAGGGTATCTGTAGCTCTCATGGACTCGGGTGGAGAACGTGGCACGTGAAAGACAGGAGCCACCAGCAACTGCCTGGTCACCCTCTCCCCCAAATACCACGCGTGAGCGTCTAGATCGTCCAGCAATATCCTCTATGGGTCATACCTAGATGACTACCAAATCCCCGGGGAAGTGTCGGGAAGCACGTCGAGCCAAGGTTGCCATCGAAATGCGGCTCTCGTAGATTCGTTAGGAAATTCCTAAACGAGATAAAGTCATGAGCCCCGGTCTTCCGCCCGACTCGCTCTTTCGCCCATTTCAGTCCTTGGGGCATGATGAGGGTGTCCGCTGGTCGCGCCTCAAGCGACATCATGTGTAGATACTCATGAGACCAGATCTGTAAGAAAGAAAGAATAACATAAGTCTCAGTGTACATTAATAAAGAAATTTAAAGAATTCAAGGCTTATTTTCAAAGTAGGGATTAACAGAAGGAGAGATGTACCTACCAAGCCCTCTAGAAGCTGCCGGTGGAGCACGAAAAATCTTGGGAAATGTCCCCCATATGCATGTATAGGATGGTTAATCCTGCACCAGCCCAGTCATACTGATAGATCTGTCCTATGACCTCTAGTGACCCCACCAGTGCCACAAAGATCCTATCGCTTCTAGTACTCAGCAGTGAACACCCCAACAGGTACATGATGAAGCCTCGGGCCATCTGCTCATTTGTGAAGCCCTGCTGGCCCCTGAATGTATCCATAAACCACTTGCCCATGACTGAGGTCTCCTCGGGAACGACTCTTAGCAATGGCAGCACCCGTTCCCACTCCGTCACAGTATCGAGGTAGCGGAGGCACTCCCCCTCAAAGGGGATCCCTGTGATCATGCTAAAATCCAGCGGGGTCATGGTCATCTCCCCGAACGAGAAGTGAAATGTGTTGATGGTATCCCACCACCGCTCGGAGAGAGCATGTATCTATCTTAGGTCATTAGAGCTCTTCGTCAAAAGCTTGATGAAGTCCCCGAAGCCCGTCGCATCAATATAACCCCACAGGTCTCGCTCAGCTCCTCGTACCAAGCAAAGCCATGGGCCAGACTGCCATGCCCCTTCAGCACACTGGGTTAGAGTTGCAAGAATCACAAGATGCAGTGTCAGTAAATAAACAGGTGAAAGAAAAAAAAAAGAAAGTAAAAGGAAATAAAAGTAATAATAATGAAAAATAATAAAAAGGGAGTGATAATAAAGGATGAATGAATAATGAAAGGGTGAAGGAGACATCATTCAAGACACTTAAGAGATTTTACAAGGTTTGACGCTCGCACTCTTGATAAAATGCCTCGCATCCTTCGTGTGAAAAAGCTTAAAAGAAATATAGTTTCAAAATATATTCAAATCAATTTTGAATGAATAAAAGGGCGATCGTAGCGCTCAGAAGATTCACAAGCATAATGATCATTGTTCATAAGGGATATTTGAAGTCATGACTAGCATACACCGCATTCAAAAATCCTTGAGAAAAATTGAAAAAGAAAAATAATAATAATAAGATTGAATGTGGATAATTAAGCACATATACAATTGAAACGCTAGAAAATTCTACAAGCACAACATTTGCATTCGTAAGAAGACATTTGAAGTTGTGTTGATTGTGTATTGCATTCATAAAATTCATAAGGGAGGAGAATTGCAAGAAAAGCAAACTAGAGAAGGCATGAATACCTATCGCTGGAATGCCTGTGCAGATAGATGCTCGTCCGGATCCCTGAGCAAGAATGTAGGGTCAGAATGAGGAGTGGCCACATACTTGGCCTTCTTTCTGCTACCCGAACCACTCGCCATGTCAAATAACATGTTAAATAGAGAGTGAACTGAGGGTGAACTTTTGAAAGAATTCAAGAAAATAACCAAAATATAGAGAATTTTGATATTCTGATCAAGAGGAACTGACCTGTAGATCTTTTAGGTCAATACGTGAAAAGCAAGAAAAATCTCCAGAGGAATTCAGATTGGAGAGAAAATAAGAGTGAAATGGGAAATGGACTGAAACCAAGCATATAAGCAATTTGTCGCTTAAACGAGGCACTCAGTTTTTCGTGCCCGACAGTTGATAGAGTGCCGCGCGGCACTCTCTGAATGCCGCACCGGCACTCCGCAAGTGCCGTACGACAGTCACAGACTGCCACAATTTTAAGCATGTGCCACATTTGAGGCGGTTAAGAGGTATTTTGTTTTCCCCCAAAATTCAAAATTGGGTCTCGAAAATTGAATTTATATCCCCGAAATTTGCTCTCATTACGCTTTTGGCCCCCAAAGATGATCTTCAGGGCCAAATTAACTCCAAATTTCAAATTTTGAAAAAAAAAATTGAGATCTGATTGACTCCTGATTTTGAAAATTGAAAAGAATTTGAGTCCGATTGACTCCTGATTTTGAAAATTGAAAGGAATTTGAGTCTGTTAGACTCCAAAATTTGAAAATTGAAAAGAATTTGAGTTTGATTGACTCTTGATTTTGAAAATTGAAATGAATTTGAGTCTGATTGACTCCTGATTTTGAAAATTAAAAGGAATTTGAGTCTGTTATACTCCAAAATTTGAAAATTGAAAAGAATTTGAGTCTAATTGACTCCTGATTTTGAAAATTAAAAGGAATTTGAGTCTGATTGACTCCTGATTTTGAAAATTGAAAGGAATTTTAGTCTGATTGTCTCCTGATTTTGAAAATTGAAAAGAATTTGAGTCTGATTGACTCCTAATTTTAAAAATTGAAAAGGATTTGAGTCTAATTAACTCCTGATTTTGAAAAACTCCAAAATTTTGAGAGTGTAACAGATTTACATTCTCGGTCCTCACAACAGATTTGCGTTGGTCCTGCTTTTGAGAGTGTAACGCATTTACATTCTCGGTCCTCACAACAGATTTGCGTTGACCTCACCTTGAGAGTGTAACAGATTTATATTCTTGGTCCTCGCAACAGATTTGCGTTGGTCCCGCTTTTGAGAGTGTAACGGATTTACATTCTTGGTCCTCATAATAGATTTGCGTTGGCCTCACCTTGAAAGTGCAATGGATTTACATTCTCGATCCTCGCAACAGATTTGCATTGGTCCTGCTTTTGAGAGTGTAACGGATTTACATTCTCGGTCCTCATAATAGATTTGCATTGACCTCACCTTGAGAGTGTAACAGATTTACATTCTCGATTCTCGTAACAAACTTGCAATAATCACCTTTTCGAGAGTGTAACGGATTTACTTTCTCGGTCTTCGCAATAGATTTGCGTCGACCAAAAGCATATCTTCTTGGTCCCTTCAATAGGTTTGCATCGACCAATGTTCGGTAATCTTCTTCATTTATTACATCATGTAGCATGCATCGCATAGAGAGAACATGAGATAGAGCAAACATATCCGACGGGGCTGAAGGGCTGCAGATCTTCAAAGTAAACTCGCATTGGCACCCGGGTTTAAGTTGTGAAGCGCCACTCAGTCAAATGCATTCGTCCTTTGGCCAGAACGGCCGCGTACCTCGAAGAGAATTAACATGGGCATTGAGTAGCATAGGGCATGTATTATACAATCTCGAGTCACATCGTCCATAGAACATGAAGATTACGTGGATCGCCATCATTTGAATGAGCATGTACATCACGATAAGATAAGTGCATTCATCCATATGATTACTTGTGCGTGTCTGTGTATTTACCCTACCCGAACTACGTATTAGTCTGATTCCTGAGGGGATACGTAGGCAGCTCACCGTCGAGCACGACCAACCTGAAACTTACTGCACACCTATTTTATTTTGCAACGCATTTTGTTTTTACCAAAATCCAACAGCTTGGTCAAAAGCTTGTCTTCACATAGGCTTCGACATTCACTTGTGACACACGTTGCTCCACAAGCTCTGTCGAAGAAAGGCAAACTGTAGACACCCTAATTTTGACCAAATGTTGGGTTAAGGGGAGTATTACCTCTAAAATCCGATGATGACAATGTCCGACTAATCTAGGGCTTCCAAAGGTGATTCAAGCTCTTCAAAAAGCTCTTTAATCCAAACAAAAGGAAATAAAGAAGAAAAAGAGAAAGAGAAAGAGAGAATAGAGAAAACGGCACATGGCAGGCTTCTACGGCACTCTCGGGTTGTTGGCGCGGTACTCGCTGACTGCCGTTCGACAGTCAGTCAGTGCCGCAATGGCATCTAGTGACTGCCGCCAATTATATTCAAGTGCTACAAAATTTAAGAAAAGGCAGTTCCTGGAGTTGTCCGTAGCATTCAGTAAATACCGGGGTGGCAATCAGTGAATGCCGGTGTGGCATTCATTAAGTGCCGTGTCGGCTATCACTAACTGCCGCTTCCATCTCTAGTAAGTGTCGCATTTTCAGGCAGACAACTGTAATACAGCACACTTTGTACCATCAAAAGGACATACGAAATCAGGTTTTTTGCTGTGAAATGGCTGAAATACCCTCTTAAAAATTTGCCTATATAAGTAGGATGAATATCCCATTACAAGGGGATGAATTTCTTGAATCTTCCAACCTTATCTTGAATATTTTTATCTTTAACCTCTCCAATTTTCAAAACCTACCTAAGAATCCCATTCATAAGAGTAAAAGTAGAAGTTGTATGTGAATTAAAAGTTGAAGAGCTTGTTTCACTTGTGGAAGTCCCTCAAATCACTGAGTTGGGGATATTTAGAGGTAGACTCTAGATTAAATTACCTTTATATAAGTATTAACTTGGATAATGCTTAAGTTTTTAGTCATTTCTTTTAATCACATTCATCTCTTGAGATTCATGAGACCTTCAATGTCTCATTTGATTCTCTTGATATGAAGCCCTTTAGTTCTTTTATAAGTTCATGATTTACAAAGGGGATTGAAGTTGATGTTTAATATGTGTAGTTGATAAGTCAAAGTCCATTATCATGATTTGGGTTTATTACCTTTAGATTTCATGAAGTTTCTCCATACTTCGTTGAAGTCTACAAGTATAGGAGTCATTAGCCTCCCATGACCATTAAATGGTAGGAGGATTAGTTTAACTAAAGCCAAGTTTAATGGCTTGGTGGTTAAAGTTTAGTAAGTGAAAGATGAACTAGAAAAGATGCAGTGAGTTCATCAACCACTTTTCATCACAGATTTTTAGTTAAACATCGAACCGTTGGAACTGAATGAAACCAACGGGAAAGTTTCCATAACTCAAATTTCTACCATTGCAATTTTTATTTTAGTAAGATTCCATGTTTAAAGCGGTTTGGTCATGAGTTTTGCCAAGCAATAACAATCTGTCCAGAATTTCAGAACAGTAACACCTCTTTAAAATAAATAAATCAGAACCTTAATTAAGTTTCCTTGGCCCCAAATAATTTTTCCTATGAATTTAATGTGTTAATAAGACTCCCTAGAAAGATTAGAGTCTTTTAGATTTTTTTACTATTTTTAGAAAATCATACAAAACTTCCAGACAGAGAGTTGGAAATTCCTGAGTGATGTCTAGGTTTTGTTTGATTCCCAGAGATCTAACCGTTGGAACTTTGATTTTCTTTTTGGTTTAGAAACTAAACTCATAAAGGTACCATGTGACCAAAAATCATTAAGATCAAACGATTGGAAGTATGCTTTTCGAATTCTTAAAGTCCAGGTCTGCTCTCTAGAATTCTGAAATTTCTGTGACACATTTGATAAATTTTGTAAATGATGGCTTAAATGGCGTTTTCATGAGTTATGGCTTAAACCATGCTTCGATAATGGTTAGTTAAGCTTGAATTCAAAGTTTAAATGATTCAAATTAATGAATACTTCATAATTTACTCTTGTTCATGTAGATATTCATCCATGTGGCTTGACGTTTATAATTAGGATTCGTTTGCCTTAATTACATTTGATAGATCTAAGCTAGAAGTTTAGGATTGTCATCCAACTTTATATCTTGTATATCATGTGGACTAACCATTGTTTTTTAGCACCGATGAGGTATGATCTATTGACTCTTCCTTAGTTTAATTATTCCTCAATTTTATCGATTTTTGACCTCATGTGCGATAACACTAGCATTAAAAATTTGCCTTATGTGTATATATGTGTATTAGAGACCCTCTTATTAGGATTTCAACTTTTGTGTACATTGCACGTTTCAAATTTGCAACTGGATCCCAGGTAAGTTTCTTAGCTCCCTATTTGCATATCATATTGCTTGCTAGTTGAACTACTTGGTTTTGGATGATATTTTGTCATTAGCAATTTTACACCATTTCAACATGCTTATGTGATGTATATTCATATCTATGTATTAGTTGAGGGCATGCTTAGATTAATAGTTTGATTAAAAGGATGTTGAGTAGAGGCCTATCGCGAGATAGGATGAGACAGGGTGTTTTAGTCCGTCGGACTCCTTCCTCTCTCATTCCATAATCCCGGGACCTAGTTATCTTTGGTTTCGCAAAAGATCGGTTTGCTTTTAAAATGGTTACTTAATTTTCCTATTAAAAAATTAAGTGGCGACTCGTATTTGAATTTGAATTTAAAATTTATTTTTTTAAAGAAAAGTTGTGGGTAAGGAAAATTGCGATTTCCACAGCGAGTCCAAGGAAACTCCTAACTTCTGTAGGGTTGGTCGGTATCTATCTTGGATGAATCCATAGAAATTCCTTGGGATGATACCTTATGTCCCCAAAAATTTCACTTCTTATAACCAGAACTCACACTTACTGGATTTGGCATACCAGCTGTGATCCTTGAGCATTTGCATCATAATCCGTAGAAGTTGTTCGTGCTCTTCCTCTGACTTAGAATAGATCAAAATATCATCTATAAAGACGATGACAAACTGATCCAAATAAGGCTTGAACACTCTGTTCGTCAAATCTATAAACAATGTCGGGCCATTCGTCATTCCAAATGGTATTACCAAAAACTCGTAGTGATCATATTTGGTTCTGAAGGCAGTGTTAGGTATGTCTTCTTTTCATACCCTTAACTGATGATATCCTGACCGTAGATCTATCTTGGAGAATATTGCAGCTCCTTATAGTTGATCAAACATATCATCGATTTGAGGTAAGGGATACTTATTCTTGACAGTCACTTGGTTCAACTCTTGGTAGTCGATACACAGCCGAAGTGTTCTATCCTTTTTCTTCAAGAATAACACTGGTACTCCCCAAGGTGATGTGCTTGGGAATTCTCGAGTTCCTGAACCTGTTCCTTTAATTCTGATAGTTCAGTGGGGGGCCATTTTGTAGGGAACCTTAGTTATTGGTGCAGTGCCTGCTATAAGTTCAATACAGAACTCTATACTTCTCTTGGGCGGTAAACCATAAATATCTTGAAATACTTCCTCGAAGTCCTTGACTACAGGTATAGATGACACTATTATTTCTGTACTATAGACTTCGATGTTTGCTAAGCATCTTGTGAGGAACATATCTCCTCCCAAAGGGTTATACTGGAAATCAAAGGATTGATTCCCATTGTCTGAGAATGTAATTCTCTTCCTCGCACAATGCAACTTTGCTTGATTCTGAGCGAGCCAATCCATCCCTGGGATTATGTAAAACTCCTTCATCGATAGAACAATCAACCTTGTAGGGATCTCACCGTCTCCTAGTCATAGGGGATAATCCTTGCACACATGTCCTAACTTGGTTGTGGCTCCTAAAGGTGAGGTAGCCTGCAAAGCCTTATCTAGACAGTGGGACAGAATACCCAATCTCTAAATGGTCTTAACAGATATGAGTGAGAGTACAACACCCGTGTCAAATAAAACTTTAACATGGGAGTTAAACAATGTTAATGTACCTTCCACCGCTTACTATTCGGATTGTTCTTCTTCATAGTTTCCTTCTTCATAAATAGTTTCATCATAGCCAGAAGCATCAGGAATAACAGCATTCAAGCGAGCCTGACCCTGCTGACCAAAAGCCACTCGTTTAGGAGCAGTGTAGTACTTGCTTATGTGACCAGGTTCACCACAATTATAGAAGGCTATATCCTAACGGTCGTTGTGCTTAGGTGCCTCGTAGTCTCGAGCCAAATGGCCAGCGGCACCACAGTTAAAGCATTTTCCAACACTACCACCCTCTCATTCTCAAGGCTGAGTCGGATAGGTATTAGTTTGGGGTTTTTTACTCCATCGAAATTATTCTTTTGCCCTTGGGTTTGATACGTCGGTGGCTTATTCCCAATATTACCTCTCTGAGGTGGCCAGAAGTCAAATTGTTTGCGGTTCACACAAGCATCTTCTTCCAGATCTGTAGCCAAGCCAACTAGTCCCTTAAATGATTTATCCATGTGGCCGATAGTCAGGAGATAAATCTGCGGTGTCAGTCCTTGATTATACTTACGTATTTTCTTCTCTTCCATATCAACTATATGAGGAGCAAACTGAGAGAGCCTTTTGAACTGTGTAGTGTATTCTTGCATAGACTTATTCCCCTGAGTCAGATCCATGAGTCAGATCCATGAATTCTTTCTCCCTTCTGTGCCTCTCAATAGGTGGGAAGTACTTTTCCAACAATCTTTCCTTGAACAAAGCCCAAGTCATCCCCACAGCAGTTTCATTCCCGATGGTGGCTTTTATCGAGTCCCACCAATCTACGGTAGCATTAGTTAGTTGAAAGGTAGATAAACTTCTCTTTTCCAATTCATTACACTAAACTGCTTCGAACACACAGTCCATTTATCTCAACCACTGTTTAGCCTACCAGGGTTCTGCAATTCCCGTAAACTATTCAGGCTGTAGTGCACGGAATCTCTCCAGCAGTTTGTCTCCTGTTTGGCGGTCACGACGATTTTCATTTGGATTTCTAACCCTTTCGAGGCGTCGGACAAATGCTTCAAACATTCCCGCGGGGTTAGCAGCCGAAGGCGCCTCCTCAATCAAATTCTTATTCCTCCTTGGTCTTCCAAACATTCTATACATATCATAACGATCAAAGAATGAGAATCATGAATAATTACAATAATACAAATCAGTTTAGGCAACAACAACATCAAAAATAGTATTTCCACATATACAACTTCTTGTCAAGTAGATACAAAAATATATGATCAGCCCAATGCCTACCCTATCTGTATGGGTTAGGACGTACATCGTCCATGCATGAAATAACGCCAAAAATGGGGTCATTGGCCTATACTCAGATGCATGTTTACAATTTGCAAAAAGAGATAGGGCTACGAGTCAATATTGCTAATATGTATAAAATCATATCTAGATCATCAATCGTCTCCATAAGTGGCCATCAGCAAGCCCAGAGAGTCAACGGGATGAAACTGCTGGACCTGAAACGGCTCTACCTACGACTCAGAAAGGCTGGTGATGGAGCATGCTCTGAAACATCCACCTCGACCAACATCTCCTTAGGCAGATCTGACATAAGTGCCAGCTCCTCCTCAAGGTCGGCAATAAAGTCATCCAAACCCATGCCTTCCTCCTCAACATCATCGTCATCCATAACAAAAGGGGCCAAAATGATGACTCCGCCGTCAATACCATCAACAATAAGAACTTCTGGATCCTCCGCTAGAACAACCGGTGGGGGTATATCTAGGTATGCAAGGTGAGCATGCACGATATGAATTAATCTCTAAAGGAAGATAGAAGACATCATTATTAACCAACCGAACAATCTCTAATAAAACCAATCACTGAGCCTCTGCAAAATATAGGAGCTCAAGACGAACTCGGGGTAATCAACCAATGTCACTACATGGATCTGGTGCCACAAATCCAACTCTACTGCTGTTGTTGCCTGCTGCTTTATTGTGATGTGATATAGTCTAACATAAGCTGGAACCACCGTACCCTGTGTAACCCAGTGTCCTCCGTACACGTCTGGTACAAATAGTGGCTGAACTAGATCCATACATGATAAAAAGGCACTAACTTATATTAGGTCTAATCTTAAAAGAGATAAACTTAAGCATGTGGGCTGCGGGTTTGTCCTACTGTCGTATCATCGGGTGTGCAAAGCTTAAGCTGGAAGATTGTGGAATCAGGTCTATACTTGTAAACCCTAACCTGGCTAAACTGTTCTGATAATAACCTAGGTCTGATACCACTAAATCCTATCACTCCCCGTCGTACCATAAATAGGGAAAGCATTTAATTTCCTTTATAGACCCGTAGGTCGCAACAGTTTGAAGGATCGATTTTCGTCCCAAACGTCAAACAGTATAATAATTTAAATTAGAGTAAGAGTAATCAAGACTTATAAAATTTTTCAAATATAATAATTATTACATCATGTAGGAATCTTAAGGCACAACCCACCTTGCAAAAAAATATTAATATCTATTACATCAATCCTTATTACAAGTTTAATTAAGTAAACAAAGCAGTAAATATCCATTTTCTCTTCATAGGTAGTTGTTCACAATTAGCATAATCATATTGTCCATCTTGATCATAACCTGGAAAGTCTAGACATAAATGTCCAGACGCATCAACGTCGTTAGCTTCAAGAAGCTAGTGAGTATTAAAAACATATACTTTTCCATTTCCGATTAACAGGTTTATTATCCAATTTATTTCATAAATACCTTTTTCAGATTAACATTTTAATAATACAGGAAATGGTCATCATTGATAAGAGTTTCCATAAAACATGTGATTGTACATTAAACAATACAGCCTACTCATCTCACTGACTCTTTTACCTTGACTACAAAACCCAACACAAACAGTTCCCCTGAACCAGGCCCACGTCATTAGATTTAGAATGTCTGTCGATATACCTACCGTATCTGAGTCGGCCTGGACATACCTAGACATTCAAGGTTATAATAACTTGATCAGTCTACTGTATCTAATTCGGCCTGGACACGATCGGACTGGCCTACCGTATCCGAGTCGACCTGGACTCAATCCATCTTAATTAACCTGCCGTATCCGAATCGACCTGGGATAATTAAGGCTATAACACATCATTGATTGGCCTGTTGTTTCCGAGTTGACCTGGGCTTAATCCTTCCCAATTAACCTGCCGTATCTGAATCGACCTGGGATAACTCGGGTCGCAACTCATATAACACATTTTCTCAACTCTTCTCAACTCACCGACACATACCATACATGTTAACTAGACTCAAACATGTATGTCATATGGCTTATGCTACAATACATAATTACTGGAAAGTAAAAACCAACGAGCATACGAGAATTCGAGTCCTTTTTAACTTAATCTTTTTAAAACAAGTTATGAAATAACATATCTCCCAAACAGTGATTTAAGAACCTTTAAAACTTCTTCCAAATAGCTTCTTATATGAAAACAGATAAAAGCTGGAAAACTGCCCAGTCGCTCGCACGAGGAGTCACTTGCGCAGCCCGCGCACGCGATACGCGTATTTTTTAATTTCTTTAAAAAGTTCCCAGAATAGGGAAAATTACACAGGTCGCTCGTGGGAAATGGCCATTTTCAAATTTCCTTCAAAAATTTCCAAAACTGTCAGAAATTATACAGGTTGCTCGAGCGGGACACTCGCCCGAGTCACGCTCGTGAGATTTATTACAGAGACTTCATCTTCTTCGTTTTTCCTCCCCTGTTTCAACTTTAAGGCCAATTTTTTTTACCAATTTTGAAAGTCGAATGCAAACATGGCTGATAATATATGATTTTCTTCATTTTTCCATAAGGATTAGGAATCTACGATCAGATTACCACGAATCGAACCTAGCTCTCGGATTTTACAAAAAAAAAAAACCGAGAGGTAACGAAATTCAAATCTTAATATACTTTCTTATACGAATGAATTAGGCTCTAATACTTTAACTACAACTTCTATAGACTGAGATCTTTCATTATTATCTATCAAAATGAATTTTGGTTAAGTTTTGAAAATCACCATTTTTCAAGCTTCAAGCTTCAATTACAAATCAACAATGGCAACTACCAATTAGACAAATACAAATAGTAAATAAGCATGACTTTACATTCTAAGTGAGTTAATAATACTCATTGAGATTAGAGATTAAGAGTTGGTTGAGAAAGAACTTCCAAAATTAAGAAACCCACTTGCAAGCTTTAGCTATAGAGTTGAGATGCTTTCTCTCTCTACAAATTTTCTGTAAAACTCTTAGCACTCTCTCTTTTCTCTCTGTATATCAGTTTTGCAAAATGTGCAGATTGTGTGTGAGAGTTGAGTATATAAGCTAATCCCAAACTTGTCCTCCAAGAACCATCCTCTATACTCAACAAAACCAATTGTTTTTCAATAATCTAATTTCACCATTATACACAGCATATATATATATATGTATACGTATATGGCATTATCTATTGGAGGAGCCCATATAGGTTAGCTAAGAGGCAAGCTTAGGTGTTTGTTAAATGTCTTTTAGGCACAAGTTGACATACACATAAAATGCACTCCCAAACAGATCCTAACATAATCATTGGTCTAATTAAATGCAAGTAAAGTACATGTCACATATGATTAGACAAGATTACGAATATCAGTAGGAGTTCATCGCAGCGCGGACTATTTTTGTTACATAAACTGGTATTTACGCGGCGCTGTGATCACCACAAAAATACAGAAAATTTATATTAACGTAGGAAATAATTTTTCGATTGTATGAAAATGCAGTTTGAATTAAAAGTAGATAATTTCACCATCTAGAAAATACAGTTTTCAAAACCATCACACGTATTTCTCAATTTATAAAAATTACAATTTGACCCCAAATAAAAAATTTCTATTAAATAAAGCAAGTAATAGGAATAAAATAGAAATTACACTTAGCAATTAAATGAAAATATAGGTTGTTACACCTTTGGAAAGGCATGGATGTCTAGTTTGCAATGTTTTTGGTTTCATTCAAAAATGATTTGTAGATTTTGAGTTATGGTCAAGAAGGTGAGGCTGACTCAAAAATAGAGCTAATTAGCGAAGCATAGAAGTGTAATTTTGGAGTAAAAAATTCTCCTTAGTGGTTTTTGGCAAACATGAGGGCTTAGGCTCTTGTTTTAAGCTATTTTAGGAATATTTTGCAAAGGGAACTCCCTAGATCCCATTCCAAGGTCCGGATTTTGCTCGTTTTAGGGCGATTTTATCATTTCATGTCAAAAAAAGCTATCCTAACTCGGGTTTTTGTTTCTAAATTGAGTTTCGAACGTACATAAGTCTTCCCATAGGTTATTCTAACATGTCTAAAAGACCACAATACTTCATGGAGTTCTACTTCATAAAATCTACAATTCTAAATTCAATCATCTGGTTGTTCTTCAGGCAAGGGTTCCTTATGTCGAACAGGCGAACCAAAATTGGGTGTCTACAATTATGAATAAATTGTTGGGGGCAACTATTGTACTTGTGACTCACTAGGGCCAAATATCTTTGTCTTGTGTCTTGGATTATTTGGCTTAACTAGGGGGTACAAATGAGCTGAGCTACTCACCAAGGGCTCATAAACATGTTGGATAAGGGCTCGGCTTGGCAGCTCGAGCTAGAATGTCAGGCTCGTTTAATAAATAAGCCAAGCTTGAGCACACATGTGCTTGGCTCGATAAGGCTCGTCAATGTAGACACCCCATTTTATCGGCGAACAGATTTAGGAACCCACTAGCATGGTGATCCTCAATGATTGAAAAGATCACATCCATCTCTCGAAAAAGATCAAGGACTAGTGAAAATAACCAAAATACCCCTGAAAAACTCAAAAATCTCTGAACTAGTCCAAAAGCTTAGAAATCATTCAATGCCATCCATAAATTCCAAAAAAAAGTGTTTTAAAAGAAAATTGGACCAAAACGTCAGCTCCCAAAGGCATCCAGAACTTCTCGGAGAGACCCGGTTTGACCGATTTGACCCAAAGTTTGACCCAAAAACCAAAGAACTGCTTTAACTTCAAAATATATTTCATAAATACTAGAGGTCAATAGCTTTCCAACGGCATATCACACATAATTTTTGGATTCAAAACGGATTTGTTATGAATTTTCAAAGGCGAATAGGCAGTCAAATTGGCTTTGACCGCAAATACTAATTTTTTTTCTAAAGTAACCCAAATCTAATCAATTTTTTTAATGGAAAGTAGATCTCTACACCATTCCAATAGTACATCACAAGCCCAATTTGGAGTTCGTATGCATTTTTTGTGAATTTCTTAAGAAATTGGGGCTTTTCACGAATACTAGAAATTCTGGGGCCTAAATACAAAATATAGGTCAATGGGGAAAGACTACCATCGCAAAAATGTTGTCTCTTTGACCCCATTTTTGTAATTATTTTTGTGGGTTTATTTGGAATTTCTTGAAACCAAAACGACACAGTTTGATTCCTAACATGTTTGGACCAATAGGAATGTTGTAAAAATGTCATTTCCCACCCATTTTGTTCTATATAAACCACCTTGATACTTCATTATGGGGGTGTTTAATTAGAGTTTTTACAAAATTTGTGTGGTTAGGATAGAGAGAGAATGAGAAGATAAGAAAGGAAGAGAGGTTCTTCCACTGATTTTCAATCAAAAATGTGAGTTTTAGTTGACATTTTTCAATCATCCAACTCATATTTATCATAGTTCTTGGGCATTAGAGTTTTTTGGAGTGAGCTTTATGTCATTATATATACACATATGAAAGGAATGCTATGCTAATAGAACATTACCATTGATTCTTGAAACTTTCTGACAAAAGCATTCTTTGAAAACATTTTGTCTTTACATCACAGTAGGTTGTCTGAATTTGAGCATTTTTTCGTATATTTTTCTCATTGTGTGTGGTCCAAATTTATTTTTCCTTTGAACTTCAAGGTGTTAGCGAACTTTTTGAATTTTTTTGGGTAATTTTTTGTTGGGTTTGTGCCCTCAAACCATTACTTTAGTATTAGACATTGACATTTTAATATATGGACATCAGCTTTACATTTCATTATGTATGTTTCTTTCATGAGATGATTGTTAATCCTTAAGTCTCATATTAGGTAATCCGTGTGTATGAGATACATACAAGTGAGATACGGATTATGATTCTTTGACACTTAGAATTTGTCACAGTGGATGATGAGATTGGATATCTCATTAGGTTTACACTAAAGCATGATTAACTGCCATTGGATGGAGTGATGAATTTCAAACACTAGAGTATAACACTTAGTTAATATGCTAGTACTTGTAGTGCATTGACGGACCTGAGCTTTCCTATTAACACTTAAGACTATCAACAGTCGATAGGAACTCATAACTTGTATAAGATACGTGTTCTCAATCTTGAGACGATTGTGAACTCAGACTGTGGATATGGCTGCTTTGAATTACCAATCAGTGAGGTCTATAAAAGATCAACACCTGGGTATCTTGGGTATGTCATGTTCATAGGGTTGTGAACATATATTGTCAAGATAGAATCTACCCTCTGATTCAGAGTAAGCATTCCCTTGAGAATGTCACCGAGTTGATTACTGAGAACTGCAGTCTTGTTGATGAGTAGTTGTCAACATGTTTGGTAATCATGAGAGGTGAATGGGACTCAAGGGATACAAGAAGTATTCATGATTTAGGTTGACAGTAACAGTTATCCGACTACCTGAACATGATTACGAATGCTGACGGCAGAGGGACATTAGTACACCATACAAGTCTAGTTACCGCTTCGGATATGTTCTTTTGCGTTAGAGTTCAGTTATCATTTTATAGTGGAGTAAACGTTAATTGATCAGTTGGTTAATCCAATCACACCATTGATGGGCTCTTAATGGGTTATGAATGGGTTTTCTTTTAAAAACGCATCTCAGTCCAATTATTAAGTGGGTATTTGTTGAATTTCTGGTCTAACCTTGTTTTCAAAAGCTATATTGTCGATACCATTTTAATATGGGCAAGCTTGGGCGGGCTCATGGGTTTGGGCTTGAAATGTTAGGCCTACCTCAAGGTCATAGTGGACAAAAGGATTAGATAGTCCAAGGACTTCTCTAATCGTGGTCTAACAAATCATATTCTTGCTTTGGGTCAAAATGGGTTACAAAAAACCTAAGGTCTGTTTAGAAATGCTTAAAATAGGATGTAGTTTAGTCCAAATCTCATTTTTCATTTGGATTTTCATGAAAACCAAGGCCATGTTGGTTTAACAAGAACTATATTTAAAAGATATATATACTTAGGTCTGTTTAAGAAAGTTTAAAATTGGACCAGGTTCAACACAAGTTTCACTTTTTTTTTGTTCTTGTGAGAATAAAGTTTTTGGTATATGCATTTCGAGAGTGTCAAATTACCTTGAATTGTAGATTATGTTGGTTTGACAAAGAACCAATTCTAAAAGAATTATTAGTTTCGACACGAACTCCCATTCAAAAATTGGCACTAACCAAATAATTGATTTTTTTAACCAAAAATAAAAACATTGGAATTTGTAGAACCAATTTTCTTATAACCCATAGAACCAGTTCTTTACTTTCCCAGCAACCGCGGGCATGGGTTCCAGTGCAAGAATAATTACTTAGCTAACACTTGAATTTATAAAACTCGTTCACTTATTAATGACATAACGGGTTGTTTGATTTTCCAAACGATCTCCAACAAGAAGACTAAAGAAGGTCTAAACTTTCATAAATAAAAAAAATAAAAAAAAGAGAGGTTAATATCACCTATGTAACACCCGTACCCGGAAAAAGAAGATTAGTTTGATATTAGTATGTGTTAATTAATGATAATTAATACATAAAATGATTTAAGGTGGGGTTATGAACCCACAGGTAAAAAGGTGTTCAAATGCGGACACAAATAAAAGTCCTGTGATAAGTAGGACTGGTATGAAAGTGGGACCTAACGAAGGTATAAATGATGTGAATTACATATAGATGTCATTATATGTTTAAATGACTAATTGTTTAAATGCTTAAAGATTTTGTTATGTCTTATGATGGGTAAGAGGACCAGTTTGGGGACCCATGTGAGGGCGCATTTGAATATGTTTCATAATTGGTAAGTTTAATAGCAACTTTATATAATATGTGGGACCATGTTTGGGACCCATAGGTACATAGATTAAATCTCTATAGAGAATGTGGGTAATTAACATAAATACTTTGAGGGCTTCATAATAAACACGTAGAAAATTCAGGGGTGTAAATGAAAATTATTAAAAAAGAGATATATATCTCTTAAAGAAGTCACTTGGTGACTCATTTTGGTTCATAACATATTAGGAGGAGGAGTGACACGTAGAGAGAGCACCGAGAGCTTCGACAAAAACGACGGGGGTTTCTTTGACGACGTTTAACGTCGTTCCTTCGCCGTCCGGCGTCGGATTTGCGATCTGAGACCATTTTTGGACTCGTGGAGGTAAGAGGGTCACATGCACGTAATTTAATTTTAGTTTCGATAACATTTTTTTGGCGACCGTTCTTGATAGACGATGTTTGATGTATCCAACTTATGTAGGATTACTCTAAAACAAGAGTTTTGTTTGAATCTAGCTTGAAATTGGATTCTAGGAGCTTAATCACTAGTAAATCGAAGAAGTGAGTGTTCTAATCTCAAAATTGGGAATTTAATTATGTTAATGTGATAATTGTTGTTTATAATTGCTTAATTCATGCTCATGTATATTATTGTTGATGAATTTGAGAAAAAAGCATGTCAATAATGTGAAATTGCTATGCTTATATGATAAGTTGCCTAAATGCTTATGTGGATCAAAGGGAAGTCAAGCAGTGGTCACCATTTATAGGTCCCATATATAAGGGATAGGAAGTCCTCAATGAGTAGGAAATGGTGACGACCACAATGAAATGTCGGTGACGCCTTCGAGGTCACAAGAGAGTGTGTGTTGCGCTATATATGCCAAAAGGGAGAAAGATCGAGGTGGAGAAGGACCCGGGGGTGGTGGTTGGAATGACTTGACTTTCTGGAGATCATATTGTTGTTGTTTATGATGTTTGTTGCATTCGCATATTGAACATTCCAAAAGCATAATTAGTTCCCTCACTAAGCGAAAGCTTAAATGAAAACATATTTTCTATTGTGGTTATTAAATAACCATCGCAGGTACCAAATGAGATGAGGAGAGGAAGTGAATTATGCGATGGGTTGAGTTTGGGAGTTGTGAATATGTCCTTATGTCTAGGTGGTTTAGTGTTGAATGTAATTTTTGTCTTGGGAATATTTAAACAACTTATATTTGAAAGACCTATAGAATGTCAAGTTTATGTGAATGTTAAATATGTTGTAAGATGTAAGTTATATTTGTAAGTCACAAGTTGTGTATGGTTAGGAGAGAACTTGGGAGAATCAAGTGGTTGTGTTGTAAATTTAACTTGGATTCTTTTTGTTTTAGTGTGTATGCTTAGAATGAGTTGCTATGAGGAGATTGATGCAAGTTTGTGGTTCTAGTGAAGGATTAATGAGTTGAGTGTTAAAACAACTTCTCAAATAGTTTGACACGTTTTGAAAACTCCTATAATGTTTGATTGATATGTGGAAACACTTGGAAGTACTTTTGAAATGGTTTTGGAAACGTTTCCGATAATTCTTCATAGCTATGTTGTTTTGAGCTTTCTTTGTCAAGAATATTTCAATTTCCTTGCTAGTTTGTGAGATTGGGTTTTTATGGCTAGTTCTTCATTTGAAAGTTCATGGATTATGTTTTTAAATGTTTTGGGAATGTTTAAATATGTTTATGGACATGTCGAGGAAGTTTTGGAAGTGTTTCCAAATGATTTGGGCATATTTTGGTGAAGTTTTAAACTTCCAAAACAAATTGGAGAAGTTGCTACAGAATTTCTACAGCATGGCTCTCTGTTCGGTCGACTGGATATTTTTGGGCTCTCTGTCCGGTCAGTCGGACTGGTGTGTTTTGACAAATAATCATGCTTTGTTGTCATAACTTGGGCTAGGAAGCTCGGATTTGTGAGTTGTTTTCACCGTTGTTTTTAAAATGGAGAGTAATATATTTTGACATTAAGTATGACTAAAATTTCAAAATGACCATTTTACCCTTGGGGTTAATTACATACAAATGAGCTTTATGAAGAGTTTAAAAGAGAGTTTAAACTTGTTCTATCTTATATGTATTGGGGACGTGCCTTAGTGGCATTGTTACACGTGTTCTAATCCGCCTGAGGCAGATTGGGGTGTGACAATTTTTGGTATCAGAGCAATAGATTAGAGCCTTGGGGACGAGTGACGAATACGACGTGTAAAAAGCATAAAATGATACGTAGCTATGACGATCATGCATACATGTTTATTTAGCATGCTTAAAAGTTGTTTAGCATGCATAGCATTGTTACATATGTTAACATGCAAATAAATGATTATGAGGATGTCAGGCTTAATGGTCTAGTAATAATGGAATCGGGGAAAATATAGATATCACAATCAAGAATGAAACGGGTAAAATGTGTTGTGAAGATTATATTAAGAGCAGTAGGAAACTTCGAATTCAGAAGTAAAAATGAAACAACTGGTCATAGAAAAGTTTCTAAAGGAGTCTCGACAATGACATAAGGGTAACAGATTGGGGAAAAGTTAAATTGAAGGTCAAGGTGGGCTTAAAGAACAAATGTGGGGAGTTTATCGGTAGTTGGTATTCCAAAGGTAAAGAAGTTGTGTTGTATAATGGGTGAGAAGCAACATTAGGGTATGCTATTTGAATTGCTATGCTTGTAGGCAACTTGGGTACCTTGTGACAAATAGTTCAAATAGGGGTACAAGGTTCAAGAAAATTGTTATGGATTCCTCCGGACTGTTTTAATAAACGACAAGAGGGTCCAAGCTTTCTAACATCTAAGACTACCTCGAAACTCATTCAACTGCCAATGGGGAGGAAAGCATGAGAAGATAGAAGTTCTTAACTTATCATTGAGTCACCATGAATATCAGGTAATGTGTAAGGATATTTATTTACCAATCAATGCAAGTATTTCTGATTCCGAAAGAACTATGTACTGGTTGTATCGTAATAATTGTCGAATGATCAAGCGTAATATTGGGGATTTGGGAGGTTAGCTTAGCAAGTAATATTTTAATCAGGGGTATTCGTGATTGGTTTTAGATATACCATGGGAAAATGATATGAGAGTAATACAAGAACGTTAGCAATGGTTATAGTGCTATTCTTTGAATACACAGCAGGGTATAGATAGGTCGCAAGGAAGAACTGTAGAGTTGACTGTGAAATGATTGAGTACTGAGTCAAATGGACTTTTATTTTCAAGATAGTCAATATGATATTGTTGTCATTTGATATCGTGAAAACCTGTAGAATTTGTCGACTAACTGAGGAGAAATTGTTAGAAGTTTCTACTAGTGGTTCATGTGCATCAAGAAAATATAGTGTAAGGGTAATATAATATTGTCCGTCGTGGTCATGTGTTGATAACTACTCAACGTTTGAGGAAGCACTGGGTATAACTTGATTGCCAATCAGGTGAATGTGGTATAATGTGTAAGAGGTAAGTGTCGAACCGAACAAGCTTCTATTTTCTGAGAAATTGCTATACTGTGATTATTTCGCATTGTGCCATCATCAAAGTTTATCGTATAGTGAGGAAGAAATGCTAGAAAATTTGTATTTATCAGAGTAAGATTAGAAATTGAATTGAGTTTAAGAATATTTTAATAGTGAATGAAATCTTTATTGTATTATGAGAAGACTTATTGGATAACTTGCTTGGTAGAGGATAACTGAACTACAAAAAGGGCTTGGACAATGTTTGGGTAGTGAATTGAAGGGATTATTGGCATTACTATGAAAAGACAAACGGAACAACTAGATTGGGTATTGAGAATTGGGATTAAATGAAGCTATAGTTGAGAATAGATGTAAAATATTCAATGAATAAATTGTTGACTAATCTTGAGATATTAGTATTTTTAGACAAGGTCTGAGAATTGTTAATGAAAGATTAAGGTAATGGAAATTATGAGGATTTTGGTGAAAACTAGAGCAGGCGATGATTGTAATGATATTTAAAGTAACCTGAGCACCTTTATTGACTATTGATGTTATGAACTGAATATTTGAGAAGTATTGAGATGAACTTGTGATGGTGATGCAGATCGACAGCTTTATTTGATATCAAGGGATTTTGTTAGAGGTGAAAACTTATGCTAAAGATTAGGTTATATTCCGATAAAGTGTGGTAACGAGATTTTCGATACTTGTAACGGTTAAAACTTTGTAGAAAAAAAATAAAACGATAGAAGACAAGGGGTTGATAATATTCATAATCTTAGAACTTGTTTGGATAATGATTCGGGGTACGTGTAAATGTTCTGAGAAATAAAGAATTGATTTGTGAGGACAATGACCTCAACTAGTTTGATTAACATCGAGAGATTTATTAACTATAATGAAGTTCTATGTCAGAGAGTATGTCATATGGTGATAAAATAATTGTTTGTGCTTCACATAAGACTGAAATTGAAACTTGATGAGTATGTTGTTTGATATAAGGTTTAGAATAGATGGTGATATTTCGACAAGTACGAAGTTTATAAGGGTTATTGGGATTCGAAATATGGTTTATTTGACAGAAATTGAGTACGTGATAGAGGAAACAATCGGAACTCATGCTAGGCTATGATATGAAAAATCTAACACTGAATAAGTAAAGTCAAGTGGTTGTTAATGTTACCAGTCAATGATTGATGAGGGAAGGATAGTGCGTGAATTGACTTTTCGAGAATAATTGAGAAGATTAGAATTGCTAGAAGCTGAAACTACTTTGGAAATTAGGGAAGCAAAGATGGCCGTAATTTGGGTTCAACCGACGATATTGTGTCATTATAAGAAATTAGCTTAAGGGTATGTGTTGTTTGTTGTTTCATAAAAAAGATATTTTGTTGCTTCGTAGAAGAGATATAATAAGATGTTGAGGAAGGATGATCAAACGGAATGAAGATAGCTCAAAGAAAGAATTTCAGAAGAAATATTGAAGACTTAAAGAAGATCGTGGAAAACAATTTATCAGTGATTGAGTATGGAATGGTATTGATCGTATTTTATCGTATGTGATGACTTGGTAATCAGCTACAAGGGGTGCAAGTTCTCTTGAGTGATTTGGAATCCGAGTACTATTAATTAAAAGTTAAGATATAGTGACGATTGATCTAGATGGAATTGTAAAGCACTCTATATGACGTGTTGCATAATGGGGAAATTAAGGCAAACATACTGAGAGTTTGCAGCAGTATTGTAAATGATATTGATGACCAATGAAAAAGAACATGTGTTGTGATAAATTTCATAATGGGATTGTTAAAATTAGCGAGATTTAGTTGCCAGCATATGAATGATTGTGAATAGGTTGATCGAGTCAATTAATGGTTATTGGTTAAAGCTACAAATCTGCAAGGGTTAATCGAATTATATGTGAAAAGAAGTAGTGAGATTATGTAGGCATTGATACCTACTATTCTGGAATGATGTATTTGAATGTATGGAAAATCTTAAATTTTGCAAGAAGCAATGAACATGAAACTAAGTCGTAATAGAGTGATTTACTGCAAGATGACGATTAGCAGGAAAAAAAAATGTATTACTGGTAACTGAGTTCTATTTTTAGAATGATTGCTGAAGAATATCCATGGTGGAGAAAGAAATGTCCCAAAAAAAGTGTTATCTTCGGTAAGAAATGTGATTTGAAGAAGTGAATAAGGTTGTCAATCTAATTCATGGGAATGCTTCGAGTATTGAAAGGGATGTGAACTGGTAACTAATAACTTGTTGATTTAAGGTTGCAATCAGAAACAACCAAAGGAGTGTGATGTGTTTCAAGCCTTTGTGTTATGATGTTAATCGTCGAGTTTGATTTGGATGTATCGTGGACTGTTGGAAATTCAAGAAAGGAAAAAAAAATGTGTGTATACTTCTTTGATACTATGAGATGGAGAAAGTTTGAGGACAAACTTCTTAAAAGGGAGGGAGAAATGTAAAGCCCGTACCCGGAAAAAGAAGAGTAGTGTGATATTAGTATGTGTTAATTAATGATAATTAATGCATAAAATGATTTCAGGTGGGCTTATGAACCCACAGGTAAAAAGGTGTACAAATGCGGACACAGATAAAAGTCCTGTGATAAGTAGGACTGGTATGAAAGTGGAACCTAACGAAGGTCTAAATGATGTGAATTACGTATAAATGTCATCATGTGTTTAAATGACTAAATGTTTAAATGCTTAAAGATTTTGTTATGTCTTATGATGGGTAAGAGGACCAGTTTGGGAACCTATGTGAGGGCGCATTTGAATATGTTTCATAATTGGTAAGTTTAATAGCAACTTCATATAATATGTGGGAACATGTTTGGGACCCACGGGTACATAGATTAAATCCCTATAGAGAATGTGGGTAATTAACATAAATACTTTGGGGGCTTCGTAATAAACACGTAAAAAATTCAAGGGTGTAAATGAAAATTATGGAAAAAGATATATATCTACTCTATATAATAAGAAGACAGCCACATTTAGCAAGCACGTCAAAATATATGAACTTCCTCTTTTGCCCTTCATTATATCATAATTACTCATATATCTATCTATACATCGTAAGGATATATTGATTTCTGTGAGGGTATATCTGTCATTTTGGACAAATAATTACATTCAAGTCAGCTTTTGAAATTTTATTTAATATAATAATGAGGTTTTAATCAACAATCTTGTGTCTAATTACATTTGGATCAACAATTTTTGGGAGATTTATTATTGACTTCAAAAAAAGTCAACAAAAGTGGCTATTTTGGTAGCTATTTAGAAATTGGTCACTAATATTTACAATTTGGTCAACTTCTTCTCTCAAATGAGGTTTCAATCAACAATTTGTGTCTAATTACATTTGGATCAATAATTTTTGGGATATTTATTATTCACTTCATAAAAAGTCAAAAAAAGTGGCTATTTTAGTGGTTATTTAGGAATTGGTCACTAATATTTCCAATTTGCTCAACTTTTTCTCTCAAATTTAGGATTCATATATTGTAATATGTGTAATTGCATTTAGGTCAGCAAGTTTTGGGATATTTATTATTCACTTTAAAAAAAATTTAAAAGTGGCTATTTTAGTGGCTATTTAGGAATTGGTCACTAATTTCACATTTTTGACAACTTCTTCTCTAAAAATTAAGTTTGGTATATCTAAAATGTCAAATAAAGTGGTTATTTTAGTAGCTATTATGAATTGATCACTAATATTTACATTTTGGTCAACTTTTTCCCTCAAATTCAAGATTTATAGATTGTATTCGAATATCAATTAAGGCCTACAAACACATTCATGCCATTTTTTTTAGAGGAAATACCCTACTTGTGTCATATATTTTTAGTGGCGCTTTATTAGTTACATTTACTACTCATATATAAGATAGTCATAATTATCAACTTCTTTCAGAAGAGTTTTAGATTAAATAGTTAAATTTACAATTTCCTATTTAACTATTTTAACATCTTATTACCTCTAATGTCAAGATTAATACACAATATATCTAGGAATACAACTATCCGACGGGCACGTGCCTTGCACGTGCACCCACACTAGTATATATATATATATATATCTACTATACTATACAAACGAATAAACAAGCGCGTCAAAAAATATGAACTTCCTCTTTTGCCCTTCACAACACCATAATTACCCCATAGATCTATCTATACATCGTAAGGATATATTGATTTATCTGAGAGTAAATCTGTCATTTTGGATAAATAATTACATTCAAGTCAGCTTTTGAAATTTTATTTAATATAATATGAGATTTTAATCAACAATCTTATGTCTAATTACATTTGGGTCAACGATTTTTGGAATATTTATTATTGACTTCAAAAAAAGTCAACAAAAGTGCCTATTTTGGTGACTATTTAGGAATTGAACACTAATATTTATAATTTGGTCAACTTCTTCTCTCAAATGAGGTTTCAATCAATAATTTGTGTTTAATTACATTTGGGTCAATATTTTTTGGGATATTTATTATTCACTTCATAAAAATTTTAAAAAAATTGGCTATTTTAGTGGTTATTTAGGAATTGGTCACTAATATTTACAATTTGCTCAACTTCTTCTCTCAAATTTAGGATTCATATATTGTAATATGTGTAATTGCATTTAGGTCAGTAAGTTTTGAGATATTTATTATTCACTTTAAAAAAGTTTTAAAAAGTGACTATTTTAGTAGCTATTTAGGAATTGGTCACTAATTTCACATTTTGGTCAACTTCTTCTCTAATATTTATGTTCTGGAATGTTTAAAATGTCAAATAAAGTGGCTATTTTAGTAGCTATTATGAATTGGTCACTAATATTTACATCTTGGTCAACTTCTTCCCTCAAATTCAGGATTTATAGATTGTATTCGAATATCAATTAAGGCCTACAAACACATTCATGGCCTTTTTTTTTTAGAGGAAATACCCTACTTGTGTCATATATTTTTAGTGGCGCTTTATTAGGTACCTTTACTACTCATTTATAAGATAGTCAGAATTATCAACTTCTTCCGTGAGAAGAGTTTTAGATTAAATAGTTACATTTACAGTTTCCTATTTAATTTTTTAACATCTTATTATACACTTTTAACAACCACTTAACCACATGAAACGACACAATTAAATTCCCTGTGCAACGCACAGGGCTCCAACTAGTATATATATATCTTAAAGAAGTCACTTGGTGATTTGTTTTGGTTCATAACAGATTGGGAGGAGGAGTGACACGTAGAGAGAGAACTGAGAGCTTCGACAAAAACGACAGGGGTTTCTCTGATGACGTTTGACATCGTTCCTTCGCTGTCCGGTGTCGGATTTGTGATCCGAGACCATTTTTGGACTCGTAAAGGTAAAAGGGTCACATGCACGTAATTTAATTTCAGTTTCGATAACATTTTTCTGGCGAGCGTTCTTGATAGACGATGTTTGATGTATCCAACTTATGTAGGATTACTCTAGAACAAGAGTTTGGTTTGGATCTAGCTTGAAATTGGATTCTAGGAGCTTAATCACTAGTAAATTGAAGAGGTGAGTGTTCTAATCTCAAAATTGGGTGTTTAATTATGCTAATGTGATAATTGTTGTTTATAGTTGCTTAATTCATGCTCATGTATATTATTGTTGATGAATTTGGGTAAAAAACATGTCAATAATGTGAAATTGCTATGCTTATATGCTAAGTTGCCTAAATGCTTATGTGGATCAAAGGGAAGGCAAGTAGTGGTCACCATTTTATAGGTCCCATATGTAAGGGATAGGAAGCCCTCAATGAGTAGGACGTGGTGATGACCATAATGAAATGTTGGTGATGCCATCGGGGTCACAAGAGAGTGTGTGTTGCGCTATATGTGCCAAAAGTGAGAAAGATCCGGGGTGAGAAGGACCCGGGGGTGGTGGCTGAAATGACTTGACTTTCTGGAGATCATATTATTGTTGCTTATGATGTTTGTTGCATTCGCATATTGAACATTCCAAAAGCATGATTAGTTCCCTCACTAAGCGAAAGCTTAAACGAAAACATATTTTCTATTGTGGTTATTAAATAACCGTCGCAGGTACCAAACGAGATGAGGAGAGGAAGTGAATTATGCGACGGGTTAAGTTTGAGAGTTGTGAATATGTCCTTATGTCTAGGTGGTTTAGTGTCGAATGTAACTTTTATCTTGGGAATGTTTAAACAACTTATATTTGAAAGACTTGTAGAATTTCAAGTTTATGTGAATGTTAAATATGTTGTAAGATGTAAGTTGTATTTATAAGTCACAAGTTGTGTATGATTGGGAGAGAATTTGGGAGGATCAAGTGGTTGTGTTGTAAATTTAACTTGGATTCTTTTGTTTGAGTGTGTGTATGCTTAGAATGAGTTGTTATGAGGAGATTGATGCAAGTTTTGTGGTTCTAATGAAGGATTAATGAGTTGAGTGTTAAAACAACTTCTTAAATGGTTTCACACGTTTTGAAAATTCCTATAATGTTTGATTGATATGTGGAAACTCTTGGAAGTACTTTTGAAATGGCTTTGGAAACGTTTTCGATAATTCTTTATAGTCATGTTGTTTTGAGCTTACTATGTCAATAATATTTCAATTTCCTTGCTAGTTTGTGAGATTGGGTTTTTATGGCTAATTCTTCATTTGAAAGTTCATGAATTATGTTTTAAAATGTTTTGGGAATGTTTAAATATGTTTGTGGACATGTTGAAGAAGTTTTGGAAGTGTTTCCAAATGATTTGGGCATGTTTTGGTGAAGTTTTGGACTTGCAAAACAGGTTGGAGAAGTTGCTGCAGAATTTCTGCAGCATGGCTCTCTGTCCGATCGACCGGATATTTTTGGGCTCTCTGTCCGGTCAGCTGGACTGGTGTGTTTTGACAAATAATCATGCTTTGTTGTCATAACTTGGGCTAAGAAGCTCGGATTTGCGAGCTGTTTTCACCGTTGGTTTTAAAATGGAGAATAATATATTGACATTAAGTATGACTAAAATTTCAAAATAACCATTTTATCCTTGGGGTTAATTACATACAAATGAGCTTTATGAATAGTTTAAAAGAGAGTTTAAACTTGTTCTATGTTATATGTATTAGAGACGTGCCTTGGTGCCATTGTTATAGATGTCATAATCCGTCCGAGGCGGGTTGGGGTGTGACAACCTATCACCCTTGAGGTTTGACCTGAGAACACTTACCCCTCATGCTTAAAGAACAACACTTACCCTTGAGCTTGTATGAGTCATGACAAATCTCCCTTTTGTTTATGGACTATTAGTCACACTAACAAAATAATGGTGGATTTATTAAAATGTACCTTAAATACCCTTACATAATTTTTAGAAGACTGAATGCCTCATTTTCATTTTTATCAGTATTTCTACCATTTCTATGACAGTTGAAACATACATAAATAAAAAAATTTATATATATCAAAAGACATGCAAAACATACTTTTGGAAGAAAAAAAAATTGGATATGTTTTAAGGAATCGTCAAAATATTAAAACATATTTTACATTCGTGAAAATTTTAAAAAGATTTGCAGAACCGTATGAGAAAATTGTTCAAAACTTAATTGGAATAAAGTGAAACTGTTAAGATTTTTCAAAAAAAAAATGATAAAAATTCTAAAATTGGGCAAAAACATTAACACTCCACCCCTTCTGTGAGGTTAATTTTGTAGTTAATCCCCTATGTAGAGATAATGCTTCCATTTAACCCACCTACGTGGGGACTAATTTTTAACACTTAGGCAATGTTTGTTTTGCATGACCAACAAGGGTATAGAGGGGGATTGGCCTAATAATCAATTTTAATTGAATAGTCCGACATTCAGTGCGGCTATTCTGCTCGGGACTACTTGTCCATTTCAAAATACTAGTCTCGCATATGGGGGACGAAGTTATACCATGGGGAAGCTATTATTATTAGTCGCAGGTTATTCAATTATAAAGAACTAACTGTTCAATTCCCCCCCGGACAAACAAACGTGGCCTTTTTTTTTTAATCCTTATGGGTTGCTAATTTTGGGATTAATTGTCTATGTAGATTTAATTTTGACACTTGAATTCTTCTATATGGGACTAATTTTAACACTAGACCCCATGTGAGACTATTTTGAGAGAAATTTTAGTAGTTTTATTTTAGTACAAAATCACAAAGGTGTTAAGTGTCCATTTTTAAACCAGGTGGTAAAGTGGAAATGAGGTTAACCACAAGAATGTACAATGCAATAAACCATTTATATTAAGGGCTGAATCGTAAATTTACCAAATTCAGGTCTGTTAAAAGACAGAGAAAAGTGCTTTTCTTCAAGAGAGGGGTAAGAAATCTCGGGTCAAACTTTAGGGGTGGTAGGTGATATTAACCCAATGTAAAGAGGGTATAAACTTAACAATGATTAGGGCTTCCGCTTCAGGTAAGAACGTTAGGGTATTAAGTTCGAACAGCACAGACTCTCGTCTCGCTCTCTCTCTCTCTACCACCCTACCTCCTTCTAGGAAAGCCGACTTCGTCCTCCCTCTGGTAAGCTCCACTCTCTCTCTCTGCCTTTACATTTGCAGTTATATACATATACATGTGCTTGTATTTCACTGAAATAGATTATGATTTAAGCTCGATTATCTGTTTTTTTTTTTTTTTATTGCATGATATAGAACTGCGAAGCTTAAAAAAAATAGATTTTACTTTATATTTTACCCGTTCGAACAAATTATTAATTTGGGTCTTGTTTTTGGTAGAAGAAAAAGTAGACAATCATGGCGGATGAGGAACCAAAACCCCTCAATTACATACCAGAGATTGTATTGAAGAAAAGAAGGAACAATGAAGAGTGGGCTATCAGAAGGAAAAAACAATTGGAGGAGAGGGTGAAGAAAATCAGAGGAGATAGTTTTGTTATCAAGCAGCCTGAGCAGTTCATTAAAGAGTACCGAGATAGGGTAAACTACAATTTACATAGTTGCTATGTGAACTAGTTCTTTGCATTAATGCTTTAGGGCCTGTTTGGAAATATCTTTGAATTAGGATATGAATCATGATTTAGTTTCAGAGGTGTTTGACATAGGTTGGTATAGCTCAAGTGGCAAAGAGATTGACATATAAGAGTCCCCTCCAATGCATAGGTTCAGAGATCGAAGCTCATCCCCTCCCCGATATCGATATCCAAAAAAAAATAAAAAAAATTTCAGAGGTGTTTGTTAAGGCAAAAAGGGGTTAAGGTTATTTGTCAAATCAACTTAACCTTGGTTCTCTTTAAAAAAAAAAAAAAAACAGATTGAAAGTGAGACCGGGACTGGACTAGATCCTACTTATAACTTTCCCGAACAGGCATCAATCGCACTTTTAACTTGTTTCTATTGGAATCAAAGTTATGTTGGATTGACAATGAACTGGGTTTCAGAGGGCACAGACTTCTGTACAAAAAAAAAATTGGGAAGTTCACCTAACACTTGGAATTTATGGAACCAGTTCACTTATGAACCACATAACTGGTTCTTTGCCTTTTCAAACAGCTCCTTAGTATGGATTCCTTGCATTACTTATATAGATGATAGATCATAGTGCTAATACCTGTTACTCGCTATAAAATTGTTTCCAGGTTTACTAATTAGTGATGTTGATCGTTATTGGCCGAAACAAATAAGAATTTCGTTGTTTGTATTGCTAGTATTAGTAATTAAGAGTCTCTTTTCTGAGTTTCAGTAGACACTTTATCATCTTATGTGGAACAGTGGAAGTATAGAAAACGCAATTGCAACACTAACACAGAATTCTTATAACTACCACTTTATGTTGCAGTATATCAAAGTTTTTCTTCTTTTTCTCTGTAAGTACTATGTACACTGGAAGTATACATATTTAAAAAACTGCAAATTATATTAAAGTTTTTGTTTAGATTCTACGGTTAGTGTGAGACCCTTTTTCTGGATATGTGGATTCAATTAGTATTTGGACAGATTACAAATTTACCATAAACTTGTGGACTAAAGAGTTAGGCTATTTTAAAAAGGCGATCCTGATGTTTTTTTTTTTTTGTGTTAAGTCATTTGGACAACAACTCCACTATACATATGAAGAATATGAACGTGTGTAATAGTGAATTAGCACATCTTATTAGATGATACACACGAAGATGAAAGATGATATTTGTTGAATACATTGCCTGTTGAGTACCCTGTGAGACAAGGGCTCATGTATGCTTGTTGGTGTGGCTGTATGTAGCTTTTGGGATACTCGGTTTCCATAATATCTAGAATTAGGAAATGCCTGGCTTAGTGGCTAACATATTTGTTTAATATGTCAGGGCTGACATAATGATATAACCCCAATCTTCCATAGTTTTGATGAATAAATAGAGGTAGAAATAAATTAAAGGAGAGTGAAGAGAAAAGATCATGTTCCAATTGAGGAACGAGAGAGGCGAAGTAGTTGGGGGTGGGGCCGAGCTAAAGTGCTCAGGGGTTTTAAAAATTTAACAGATCATTCATCTTTAAAAGTTCTTAATTAACAAGTAAAATAAACCTAGTTCATTATTTAAAGAACATTAAAGGCATAATCATCATATGAAATTAATCTTAGCCAAGTAAAAACAACCTAAAACCAAATCCATTAAAATTTAAAAAATATGAAAATACTGCTTCATTATCTAAAGAAATCCTAAAAAGACTAATCTTTAAAACATATGATAAGCTGCACAGTTACGTCATCTTATCGTGGGCCCCTCATCAAATAGAGTGCATGTGCTTTTAATTTAATTTATAATGAATTTTTACAATAGATTAACATTGTGTTGAAGTTCTTTTCTTGCAGTTTCTTGTGAAAGAGGAATTTGTTCCTTTTTTCTCATTTAGAGATGCCCTTGCAGTGCATGTCTGATAATAGAAATGTATATGCACATTAGTAATATTGCTTGTTGAAGATTGGAACATCCGTAGTAGTTGAATTTAATCTTTGTGGTCCGCCGTGATGGGGGTTTTTTTTTTCCATAAAAAGAGGAGAGTTGTTGCTTCTCTTCATCTGCATGCACTCTCTTGAAGGATATGCTAGCTCCATTCTCTTAAACTCCTTACATCTTATGCTATGTTTGGTTTTAGGGAAGAGGGGAAGGAAGGGGAGGGGTGGATGGAAGAGGGAAGGGAAGAGGTTAAAATCACTCAGTTTGGTAAGGAGAGAAGGGAAGATGGGAGGGATGCTACTTCCCTCCGGGCCCACAAAATTTAATTCGTCCAAAAGTGGATGGATTAGGAGAGAGAAAATGCGTATCTTATCTTTTGCCTTTTTTGTCCTTAAAATAATGACATTTAATTTAATGCAAGGGATAATAGTAAAGTATACAATATTCTATACTTTTCCTTCCTCACTTCCTTCATATTATTTTAACCAAACAAGAGGAGGGAATACTCCCTTCCTTTCCCTTGGGATACCACTTCCATCCCTCCTCTCTTCCCTTCCTACAAACATAGCATTAAGCTGAAATTAGACGAAAACTTTCTATATGTTGAATGGGCTTCATTTACGAATGCATTTTGTTTGATGCTCGGCACCCACAGAAGATTGTGATTATCTAAAGATACTTTCTTGTGAGGATTTTTATTTATTTATTTATTCTTTATATGGCAATGCAGTATTTTAAATTTGTAGGACTTCATTGCATTTGTTTTTAGAATTTGAATTCTATGAGATTGTTCTTATTTGGTCAGTGTTAAGTTCAACAGATTAATGTTCTTCAGCCAATGGATATTGGATAGGCTTTGTTATTTGTTAAAAAAAGAAAAATATCTAAGAAATTTTTTGGAAGAGCTTTGAGCTCTCTCTTCTCCCTGTCTACAGTTCCTGGATTGGAATGTCTTCTTCCTTTCTTACATCTGCTCTCTAGTTTCTAGATTGGAACACATCCTCCATCTCTTTCCTCTTTTCTTCTTACTATGATTTTTGATCTAATGTAAATAAAAAAAATTCAGCATGTTTTTTTTCCCCTCCACGTGTCCGCTGAAATCATTGGAAGAGTCGGATTACATCATAAATTATCTAATTTCCTGTTTGTCTGCCTTTTCACAACCAGGAATTGGACCTCATCCAAATGAAACACAGGGCAAAGCGGCCAAGACGAGAAGTGGCCACAGAATCAAATCTGCTTTTTGTCGTTCGTATTAGAGGGTGGGATTTTTTTTTTTGGGTTTTGATTGTGATAATTACCCCTATATAGCTTCTCTGTATTTCCTTCTAATTCTGGTATTCACCAATTATTTTCAGCAAAAATGACATGCATCCCAAAACTAGGAAGATTTTATATTCCCTGAGATTGAGGAAAATCTTCAATGGTGTCTTTTTGAAGGCTAATAAAGGGGTGATGGAAATTCTGCAAAAGATTGAGCCATTCATTACATATGGGTATGCAAAACCAATCTTTGTTACTTCAGTTTGCTGCAACTTTGTGTTTGTGTTTGCGTAAACAATTCAGAATAAGATTATGACTGGCAATCCGAAGTTGTTTACCTTGAAAATATGCTTATGGAGATAATGACCTAAATTGTTTATTTGTCTGCACCTTGAATAGCATGCACTTTATTGTTGGATTTGTGTTTATCTTCTTACCTGTGATATTGATAAAATTACAATCCACTGTGACTGGTTAGTGGTTATGATTCTGGAATACTCTACTTACTTTTTTCCATAGATGTGGCATTTGGCCTACTCCAATGTGCTTATGCTGTTCTACACAAATAAACTAACAAACTAACATAAAAAGGATCTATACTACCTGGGTGTAGACCTCTTTGGGTCCACCAACCTCATATTCAACCGGTTCGTGTGGAGAGCTGGCTTTGCACAGTTAGTCCAGTGAGGAGCGCAAAAATGTATTGGGATAGCTTTTTCGGGGCCAACAATCACTTGTAAGTGTCTGTTTATGACTGTTTGGGATCAGCTTTTCACAGTTTTTTTCCCCCCAAAAAATCTGATTCTTTTAAAGCTAAACAAAAAGTGATGATTTTAAAAGCTAACCCGAACGGGCTCATAGTGCTGTGATACACTGGGAGGCTTCAAACATAAAAAGTAAAGTTAGGGAAATATTGGGTATAGTAGTAGATGGTTTTCCAGCATCTTAGCATGACAACTGTGGGCTGTTTAGTTAGTTTTTAGAATGGCACTGGTGAGTGGTGACATATTGGTCATTTTTGACTAATGGATTTCTGTCAAGCCATCATACTTGATTCTGTCGCCCCCGTTTTGTTTGAAAGGTAACATTCAAAAAGAATGGAAATGAGTGATAACTGAGTTATTGAAGTCGAGGTTTGGCTCAACTTGGATTGAGCTAGATCCCAGAGATTGTGTGTGCGTGTTGTTTGTTTGTGTGCATGTGTACCTGTAAGTAGGAGTTCAAATGGGTTCTCTTTTCAGGAATGCCGTTCAGAAATGATTGTTATTGAGTGAACTCCACAATGTAAACAATATATTCAAACTTATTTCTATAAACCGATCTTCCAAGGAGTTCGACTAACAAATGGTGGGCGAGAATACTCTTATTAGAATGATGTAAGATAGGAAAAAAGAGTAAAGCTATGTTTCATGGACTCTTCTTAACTAATTGAAGTACCCTTGTCAGACTCAACACTCGGACAAGGGTATGTGATATGTGTTCCAACACATTTGGTTGGACACTCACCAAGAAGCTTGTTACCTACTTGTATAATAGTGTTATTAAATTTTCTAATATACTCATTTTGCTACTAAGTTTTTAAAAATTAGACTAAATGGTTATGTTTAAGTTTTTTTTATTACTTAAAACAGTATTTCTTCTTAGAAGAATGTAGATTTATTTTCGTGTCACCGCGCCGCGGTTTTGATTCATGACATGGGAAGTCCGACGTTTAGATACTTACCCGCACCTTGGGTATAAATGATATAAGAGAGGGAGCAGAATTCGAGTGCAGGAAATATAGAGAGGGAGAAGAGAAGGATAGACATAGCACAAAACCTTTCTACCTTTTGTTTTAATATTATGTTCATCATCAAGACCGAAATTCATTTTCACTAGTGCAGCATATTTATAGGCTTAGTAGAACCTTCAAAAGATGTAGAAACCTCGTAAAATACAAACTTCCCAGCATGCTAACCTATTAAAACTCAAACTCCAGTACTACGGCTACAAACAGTCCTAAAAAGTAGAAAATGGTGTTAGGAACTAAGATCTAAAATTTCTGGTTCAATCATCTTTGTCGACTTTTGGTGGTTGTCGTATGATAAGCGATACGTATCGTACGATTCACACAAGAAACGATTCGAATTGCTACTGTGAATCGCAGTGGATCAATAATCATAGGAGTATCGTTGGAATCTTAGTGAATCGAATCACAAGCAGCGATTCGGCTCTGCGACCAATTTTGTGTTTTTTTTTGGGACTTTGCCCTCTAATTTGTGATCCCATGAGGCATAGGAAGCCCATTCGAAGCATTTGAAGCCCAAATTGCCTGCCGACCCAAAGTTACTGACTTATGTAGCATGTATTATACAAGTATACAAGATATACACTCTATACCTTTTACTCAGACCTTGCAAACCTAAACAGGGGCTGTCAACCTAATTTGTTTTGGTTTTGGACCTTTCTGTGCGAATCGGCAGAACTTAAAACTCTTCTTTTTCACCTTTTTTGATGTTTTATTCTTAGTAATTCAGTGGACCCAGCCTCTGTATTCCTATTATATAGATTTAACTTAACATGTATGATATATATTAAAGTACAAACCGAAACAGAGCCTGGTTGGTTCAGCTGCCAAGTTGCCGACATTAAAACCTTTCTTTTTTCCTTTCCATTTTTGTTGTTTTTTCTTAGAAATTCAGTGGACCCAACCTCTATATTCCTCTTAGATAGATACAACATATTTATATACCAAATACAATATATATATATATATATATGAACATAAACAACCAAAACAGAGCCTGGCCGAGAGCTAAGAACTCTGCTGTGACTTGTCTTTTTGGTTTTCTTTTTAAGAAAAAGGTGGTATATGTTTTTCCTTAGAAGCAGGAATCTTTAAAAGTGGTCACGCTCCCCACCCCCGCTCCCACCCCCGCTTCCGCTCCCGCCCTGCTCAAGAAGTAACCTTTGAAACCTCGTAAAGTTTAGCGCTTTCCCGCCCCCGCCCCCTCTCCCGCTTCGTGCAACTTAGGTTTTTTCTATCATTTTTGTAGTTATTATTTATTTATTTATTTTAACCAAATCTTACGATTCCCGGTTTGCGAATCCCGATTCGATTCACTAGTCACATTTCGATTCACAATACGAATCCCGATTTCACAACTATGGTTGTTATTGCTTTTATCTTCTGATATATGTTTCTGATGTGAGTTTGCATCTGTTTGAAGATACCCAAATCTCAAGAGTGTGAATGATCTGATTTACAAGAAAGGTTTGGCGAAGATTGACAAGCAGAGAGTTCCTTTAACAGACAATAACATCATTGAACAGGTATGTGTTTTTTATTCAGTGCATCTGCATTTTTTTCCCCTAGACAAAGTGCAAGTACTCTGAAGTACATGAATTGCAACCCGAAATATAACTTCAGTACTAGCTATCCATAATATCTTTCAATAAGCATTTGCAAGTTCAAACAGAATGGATTAAAAATACTGCAGTTACCGGATTACTCCCTCTGTCCCACTTAAGGGACCTTTCGAGGAATTCCAGCTATTTTAAGAAGTTACTTGGTTGTGGTGATTCTGCTAAAAATTCGAACTTTTTTATTAGTGGCCTTGTTTTGGGTTTAAATTTTCAGTGTCACATGAAATGGGTAGTGGGAAATTATATATGGTAAAACATAATAAACTTAGGAAGTATCTAGTCAAATTATATTGATTTTTCAAAGATGACTCTTAAAATGAGACATCTCAAACTGGAATAAAGGATTCTTAATTTGGGATGGAGGGAGCTTAGAAGCAGTAACCTTCTAAATTGGTCACGTTTCCTCCTCAGACTCTCGATTCCACGCTTCTTACTAAGAAGCTTGTCGGAACCTTTCTCCCACTCCGCTCCCATCACAACCAAGTCTCAAAATAGCCTATAAATAGATTCAAGTTCTTATTTTGCTCAAATATTTTACCAAAAAAATATTTTTATGTCGGAACATTTGGCTTAAAACTTTCAAAAACAAAATTTACAATCAACATATATTATGTCAATCTAAATTCCTCTGCAATAATTAGATATAAAATATATCTATATCAATTATTTGGACGCTTCTTAAACGCTCGCAACATTTGAACCTCTTAAAGTTTAACGCTTCCTTGCTACCGCTCCCACCCCCGCCTCTGCCCCCGCCCCCGCTTCATGCTTCTAAGAGAGGGAGTACTGCCGTTGGAGACTGACAAATTTAGGTGCTGAACCATATTTCACTCTAGGGGAGTCCTTCAGATTCATTTATTCAGCCAAAGTTACTGAATATGATTTTTCACTTGATACATCAAACCTCCTTATTCTTAAAGGTTTTAACAAACCCTGCCGCTTCTTTCACACTAGCTAGGATATACAACTAAAGAATACCACCCTTCTAAGCATCTTCAACAATTTACCTTAAATTTTACCATAACCTTTTGATTGGTTGTTTTGTCCCATGTTATATGGACAAGGGTATGGCTGTTGGGTGCGGGTATGTGTCGAAGAGTCGAACTTCTCAAATTCATGAATACAAGGACACGGGGATATGGCAACAAATCTATATTTTTCTTATATTATAAGAGTTTAAATAATAATAGTACTTTGATATGAGCATTTCGCCCATTTTGAAAGAACTTTATACCAGAAGGAACAATACAAGAGCAACATACAATTACACAAGTAGCCAACATGTTATTGGGTGTCCAACCATAAGTTTTGGACACATATCCCATCACCTTTGTACGAGTGGCAAGTGTCCAACACAAGTACTTCAACCTATTAAGAAGAGTCCATGTAACATTGGTTTCATCTACCTGAGTTACAATCCCACTTTTCCCGTAATACACGAAACATTGGTTTCATCTATCTGAATTGTTACAATCCAACTTTTCCCGTAATACACGAAAGAAGTATCCAGCATGTTTTACATTCACAGCGATGGAATATATTGGATGCAGTATATATGTATGTGTGTGTGTGTATACATCACTAAGTAGTGCTTGCATAGTTCTGCAGTTCCATTTACAGTGTGTATAATGTTGTTTGTTTCGGTTTTTTTTTTTTTTTTCCATAGGCACTGGGGAAACATGGCATTATATGCATAGAAGACGTTGTGAATGAAATTGCTAATGTCGGTCCACATTTCAAAGATGTTAGCAGTTTTCTGTGCCCCTTTATTCTCAACAAGCCAGAGAGGGTATTTCTAGGAAAGAAAAGGCTATACAAAGATGGAGGAGACACTGGAAATCGTGAAGATCAGATAAATGAACTAATTAGCAAGATGAATTAGTACTAAAAGTTCTGTTTCTTCGGAGGTCACATTTGTTTTGTTTTTGTTTTTTGTTTTGGACTCCAGGAAATACATGGGCCATTTGTAATGAATTCCATAATTTGTCTTTTGGTATTTGTTCTCTTTCCAACATGAATAGCAATGAAAATTTCTGAAGGTGCGTTGTTTTTCGTCAATCTGCAATCCTATTTTCTTTGGTGGATTTACTAAACTATGGCACTATTATGCACACAGGATAAATGCACTAGGCTTAAAAAGTCAGATGGGACAGGTCATCCCATATGGGGCGGGTCATCCTATACACGCGCGGGTCGGCGAGGCGGATTTTTAGCTTTTTAAGCCTAGCTTACCCAGTGCGCACTAGAGCCTGACTGAACTGACTGAACATATACAGTCAGGTTCTGTGCGCACTGGGCTTAGCCAGATGAGGTGGGTCATCCCATGCATGAGCGGTCGGCGGGGTGGGTTTGTGGCTTTTTAAGCTTAGCTCACCTAGTGCGCACCAGAGCCTAACTGTATATATATATATATATATATATGTGTGTAAACGGTCAGGCTCTTAAGTGAACATAGTTGAGTAAATATATGCAGTGAATATAATTTTTTGCCTAAAAAACTCGCGGGTGAACCTATAGAACTTTTTAGGTAAAAAATTATATTCATTGGATATGTTCATTCAATCCTGTTCACTTAAGAGCTTGAACGTATATCTTCTACTACTTATAAAAACAGAGCAGGTCATTTACTCTGGCTTGCTTGCACAAATTTCTAAGGTGCACGAATTTTTGCTGTGACCCAAACTGCCCTCGGATGGAGTATATTATTAGGCTGGCCATCCCAACCCGAGACCCAACCAACCCGACCGACTCGAAGGGATTTGAGTGGTTTTGGCGGATGGCCGGATGAGTCATGGTTTTCCCAAGCCACACCCGATTGCTTATGGTTCGGTTGTCGGTTTTTATAATCCAAATCCGACATCACCCGACCCGACTCGACCACCTATTGAAAACTTAGAAAACACAATATATGTGGTGAAACTATGGAAGTCATTTTTAATTTTGTTTTTTGTATGTTGTATGAATTTGATGGTGGATTGTATAATTGTTTTTCATTTTTCTTTACTTGTCAAGTATATGTAGGATTTTTATTTATTAGTAAGTTAAATTGAATGTCTTCCTAAAAAGTTTGCAAGAAGGTGAAATGGTGAATAACAGAGTCATGCTTTGCAGTTGGGTACAATAAACTCAACACTATTCAGGGTGTAAAATTGATAAAAATATGATATATTCTTTTTGTCAGGTTTCACCCGAAACCAACCCGAACCAACTCGAAACCGACGGATCGATTTCACCCGACTAAATGGATGGATGACGGATTCTAAACTCATAACCCGATGGGGTTCGGATGGATGATCGGGTGAGGGTCAAACCTGACTCACCCGAACCATGGCCACCTCTAGACTATATTATATGCACGCATACATATAAGACACAGAGGGTAAGACCAGGAGAATGAGAGAGAGAGAGAGAGAGATCAGACAAGTGAACCTTAATTCACTGAGGCGGCGGCTTTTCATGGCCCACCAATTTTTTAGGGCAAATTACACTTACCTCCTTGAGGTATCTGATAATTACAGGGACCTTCCTTGTGTTTTCAAAAATTACACTCATCTCCCTTTTATTTTGAAAATGACTGTTATACCTTTGGACAAATCAAAAAAAAAAAATTATCCACAACTTTTTAAAAATGAAATATATATATATTAACAATTATGAAAAAAAAAAAATTTAAAAATCATCGACAAAATTTCAGTATATACTAAATCAAGCTTTTACTAATTTTTTTATAAAAAAAAATCAGCAATAAATTTAAAAAAACATTAAAATTATCAACAAAATTATCCCCTACCACTTTAAAATGAAAAGCATAATAACAACAATGGGAAAAAAAAAAACCATCAACAATTAAAAAAAAAGGGGGGGGGGGGGGGGGGGGGGGGGGGGGGGGTTGGATTTACTGAAAAGGACAATTTTGGAGCATTTGTTAAGTTTAAACACAATTTAAAAGTACACTTGTCAAAAAGGACAAAAAGTTGACAGCTGGTGCTCGCACGGTATAAGTATGGGCACCGTAGTATCTCCCATGCATGAATTCAGTCAAACACATCACGCCACACCCCCACGCGCGGCCAAGCGCTTTGCTTCCTTCCAGACTGCTCGCACCGTGCGAGCAGTGTACCGTATTATTTCTAATTTCGAAAAATGTTTTTAAACTTTAAACACCCATAACTTTTGACCTACATCTTCATTTTTCACAAATTTTATACTGTTGGAATCGTGTCGACGAGAGCTACAAAACTAGTACCATTGTTGATATGTTTTGAGAAAAAAAATTCATATTTTTACATACATGAATAATAAGTGAAATTTCACTTGATGTACATAAAATATTAAGTGAAATTTCACTCAATTTTAGAGCTTTTAAAAGCTCTCCCAAAAAAGCCTTAAGTTCAATTTTTGCAAAGCTCATAAACTAGTTATCAAATGAATTAACATGAAATTGTGCTTTAAAAAAAGAGAAGCACCAAAATTGGGGTCAAACTAAGCCTTAATGTTCATGTACGAGTTAAGTGAAAATTCACTAAATATTCATGTAGGCATGATAATTTGTTTTTTTTTTTTAAACATTGCATATTTGTTAAAATAAGCAAATTTCATAATCAATTATAAAACATAATTTATCAACCAAAATAAATGCAGGAATTCTTGTTAAAATTCGTCTTTTTTTTTTTTTTTTTTAATTTTTTTCCTTCTCAAAACATATAAATTTGGCATTACACAAATGTTAAGTGAAAATTCACTGAATCCGTACATGCCTTCTTCATGAAAAACTTAGAACTTAAACTTAACATTCGTGTACTCTCGTTCAGTGAGATTTCACTTAGTATGTCAAGTGAATTTTCACTAACTATCCCAAAAGTCACTAGAAGTAATTCTTTAGAGTTTAAGGTCTACTTTGATACTTACTTCATTAAAAAGTCCCTCAAATGTCAATTTAAGTACAATTTCACTTAATATTCATGTACAAGTTCAGTGAAATTTCACTTAATATTCATGAATGCCAAGTGAAAATTTTCACTTTTTTTCTTTTTTCTCTCTTTCATATTAACAAGAAAAATTTAGTGGGAAATCCCATTCTACCAATGTTTGTTATAATAGACCCACCAATTGGTACTTCCCAATGAGAGACCCTATAATTGTGAATGTTGTTAGAGATTAGTCCACAATCCCCAATTATAGATAGTTTTAGTGACTTTTTTACCCCTATACATATACACAGGCATACATATATAGAAATATATATATATATATGGTAATAACTCTATTATCCCATTGATTTACATATCAAATATATGGAAATAAAATCCCATAACTTTAGCCTTGTACATTATGGGTCTTTTGAATATTTCTAACGCCATTTTTATGTGGGTATCCCATTTTTGTATGTTCTACCAATAATCATTGATCACATAACATATTAATCTGTTACTATGCACCATACATTTATGCGAGTATTGAATTTTACACTGCAACTAGTTCGTTTTACACTGCAATTGGTTCATTAGTGTGAAATTTTACACTGCAACTGGTTTGTTTTTACATTGCAACTAGTTCATTAGTGTGAAAAATTTATACTGCAATTGGTCAAACTCAATCCCATAATCTTGCATATATTTTGGGAAGTTACCAAACTTATTTTATACTGCAATTGGTCAAACTCAATCCCATAATTTTGGGAAGTTACTAAATCTTGCATATATTTTAGGAATTAAGTTACTAAATGCCATAATTGTAGGGCTTTATACGTTAGAATCTGTTTAATATTACACATATCTTTTTTAATTTCGTATTTCACCATTCTTGGGTGATCTAACAGTCATTCATCACCATCACCCAAAAAAAATTGTGTTAAATTTCACACTAGAATGAATATAAGTGTTAAATTTCACACTCATATTCGAGTTATTCAACAAAAGGAACACTGTCTTATCACAAATTCATTTGCACATTCATTTTTACACTGACTGTAATATTTCATTGACATCACATTTTTCATTCACATAGTATACAATTTCGCAGCATAACATGTGAAACCAAGAACATGAGTGTTAAATTTTACACTACAACCTTTTGGACCACAACCTTTGAACCACAACATAATACACAATCGGGTTCCATTGTATAGCTTGAGAGAGAGCAGATCCGGTATTGCCATTGTTGTTGAAACCCAGAAAGCTTCCAAGAATCATAAGTCAAAACATCAACCGGGTTCGAAACAATCACCAACATCGAATCGGGCGAGTACTTCGCAAGTTGGGGCACAATAATCAAGAACACCCTTGTTCCTCTGTATCAAGTTCAGCCTGGACTCGCCGGGGTTCTGCCTAGCGCCGGCGATGACGATACAGAGAGCGGATCCGACGATGATCTTGGTCCTCGAGTAGTCCAAGTCGGCCATGATCTTGGTCCCCGGGAGGAGCGCGGCGGCGTGTTTGAGACTGAGCATCTCGCCATGGAGTTTATCTGGCTTGTGTCGACTAGCGTGAGGTCACCGGAGAGGTCCTGTGTGAGGATGATTTGAGCTATGGCCTGAGTTTTCTCTCTCTATACAGGGAGAGAGAGAGAGAGAGAGAGAGAGAGAGAGAGAGAGAGAGAGATGCATATATAATGTGATTTATTATCATTTAGGTATTTGAGATTTGAATTTTGAAAACCCCTAAAATAGTTGGGGTTATTAATTGCAGTTTTGAATGAGAAATGGAAAGGGTAGTTTTGTCCAAATTTTGTGGTGTGGACTTCAGACGAAATTGTTTCATACGTTGGGCCTATTGCAAGAAACCTAGAGTAAAATGGACATTATACTAATTAACTCTATTAACAATGCACATTTCGTTTAAATAAAAAATAAAAAATAAAAAAATCAAATTCTACAAATCAATTATAAAACATAGTTTTTCAACCCAAATAAATGCAAAATTCTTATGAAATTTCACTAAAACTCTCATTAAGAACAAAGTGAACATTCGGTTTTTTTTTTCCTCACAACATATCAACTTGGCATACGTGAATATTATGTGAAATTATGTGAAAATTCTATTAAGTTCGTCTGGAACATGGCATGTAAAAATAAGAGTTTTTTTTCTTTTGCTCAAAAGGTATCAAGAATTGTACTAGTTTTGTAGCTCTGATCGATACGGTTCCAACGGTATAAAATTTGTAAGAAACAGAGTTGTAAATCAAAAGTTATGAAGGTTTAAAGTTTAAAAAAACATTTTCGAAATGGATATCATTTGGTACAACCACTCATACGGTATGAGTGGCTGAAACCAAATAGCTCGTGAGGGTTGAAACACACGTGAGATTTTCTATGGTGCATGCACTTATCCCGTGTGAGCACTGTCTAAGACTCCTTTTGTCCTTTTTAGAAAATGGCCAAATCAATTGGAGTTTTAAACTTTTGAGGGTTGCTTGTAGGGATTTTCCAATAATTTTCTAAAAATTTTTTGAATAGTTATATTATATTTTCTGTCTGCTTTGTATTTTTAAAATTGTAAACTTGCTCCCAACAATGTGAATGAGCTGCTCCAATGAAGCTTAACTAGTACAAGCCTTGCACGGGCATTGCATTAGTGTGTGTGTGTGTGTGTATGTGTGTGTAAAACTCTACTGAGCATGTCTTTTTTAGAAAATAAAGCAGACAAAAATGTAATATAACTATTCATTTTTTTTAAATCGTTGATTTTTTTTAAAAAAAATTATTGTTATTATTCTTTTCATTTTAAAGTGGTAGTAGATAATTTTGTTGATAATTTTTTATGTTTTTAAATTATTATTGATGTAGACACCCCATTTTTACCGTCCTTTAAAAAAATATATACAAAAAAAAAGAAGAAAATAAAAAATAAAAAGAAAAAGAGAACTGACTCGTGCAGGGGGCCCACCGGGCACGCAAATCGAGGAAAAGACGAAAAATCCATCGGTGATGCCAACAAGGGTTTTAATGGCCATTCTAGGTCATTCAGAGTCATCAATCATACGGAAGTTCAAAACGGCGGTCGTCGCTCAGCGCGGGTCCCGAATCGGCTAACCGGGAGGTCAGAAAATGAGTCGGAATCAAGACCGGGGCAACCGAAGGCAGGTCAAAGCGGCCATAAGTCAAAGAAAGCATGGAAATGACTTCTGGGAAAGGAAAATGGGTCCAGACGGGCAATCAGAGGAAGAAGCGGTGGCCTGTTGGTTTTTACAGTCCAGAATCGGCATAGGAGAGGGCAAAAATGGTCATTTTGATCTCAGGCGCAGATATCACTAATCCAACCGCACGGATTTGAAAAGAATGTCAATACAAACGCAAAGGACTTTGAATCGGTCAGATCCGACGGTCGGATCACGAGATATCAGCAACCAAGATTCGGGGATCAGTGTAGAGAAGGGCGAAACGGTCGATTTTGAGCCCGGATGCAGAAATCACTGATCCAACCGTACAGATTTGAAGAGAATATCGATACAAGCATAAAGAACTTCGAATCGGTCAGATCCGACGGTCGGATCAAGAGATATCGGCAACCCTAATTTTGCAGTCCAGGATCAGCATAGGGAGGGGCAAAACGGTCAATTTTGAACCCGGGGGTAGAAATCGCCGATCCGACCGTGGGGATTTGTCGGTAAAGCTAAATGAAGACTAAATATTTTCGGATCGCTCAAATCGGACGGCCGGATGGGAAAAACAAGCTTCGGAAGACCGAACGGCCAAGATCGGGGGGTGTAAGGATCCGAAATGCGTCCCGTTCACACCGGATCCTCCCCAACCCAAAATCCTCTATAAATAAGACCCTTGGGTGCTGCAAAAAAAAAAAAAAAAAGAAAAAGAAAAAAGAAAAAGAAAAAGAAAGGGAAGCTCTCTCTCTCTCTCCCCCCCATTGAAGCTCTCTCCAAGCTCTAAAAACCTCCAAACACCACCACCATCTCCACCATCACTCCAAGCCCAAAACCAAGACCATCACCACCTCTGTAAATCATTTACCCACAAATACCCAAAGTTTCAGATCCTAAGGACCCCCCAAAATACCAGAAATCAGCCCCAAACAACCCAACCGGTCACCGGAATTGCAGATTCTGAAAAACACCTAAACGGAGCCTTAAACTGCATTTCTGTGTCTCACCACCCGTACCATTGGCTTCGTATCGAAAAAACCCATCGACCTGTGTTTTCAGAACCACCAAAGGAGGTCCAGAAAGCCCACACGCGCCGCCACAAACTTCCACGCGCCGCCGCACCACTCCGGCGCCTCCGCCGCCGTCCACGGCAACATTAAGATCACCGGACCACCACCACCACCTTCGTCTGCTCCGGACAATTCAAACCCCACCGGCCACACCGCCAAAAGCCGCCGGAATCCGCCGCACGCGCCCACACGCGCCACCAGCCGCCGTACCGCTACGTCCACGCGCAGCTACCCTGTCAGCGCTGAGTCAGCGCTGACTCAGCTTTGACCCACCAACCAGAAGCTGCCACGTGTCCACGGTTGCTGAGTCAGCAGTCCAGTCATCCTCCACGTATCTACCACGTCAGCACCAGGTCAGAATTGATCATCCAATCACAGGCTAACACGTGGCACTATCTGCCACGTGTCCTTGCCACGTCACCGCCACGTCACCTCCATGTCATCACTCAGGCACCAATCAGAGGTTGACACGTGGCATTTCTGCCACATCAGCATGTTGACTGGCCACTCAGACGCTGCCACGCGTCACTTGATTGCCCAGTCAGCACATCCAGTCAGCTACCCAATCAGCGCCTCGTCAGCTTTGACCTGCCAATCAGAAGGCGCCACGTGTCTCTGACTGACACGTGGCCTGCTGACGTGGCATTTGGGCCCCACTTTTGGTTTTTCCCAATTTTCTCCACTCCGGATCCAGATTTCAACGAACGGACACTTGTTCCTAGCTAATTTGGCCATTCCGGACGCACCCGTGTGCTCAGAATTGCAAAATTCCATCATTTGAAGCAGTTTCTCCATTTTCAAGCTCATTTCTGCTCAAACCGGCCAGTTTGGCGCCGGCCGGTCCCGCCCGAAATCTGCCCGAACCGATTTTGCTCCGGTTTATACCACTTTTGGGGTTTTCGGCCGTTCCAAACTTACCGGTGACCTCCGTTTGGGCCCGTTTCAAGCCGAAATTCAACTTGGGCACCGTTTAGCTATTTCTGAGCCGTTTTCTCAAGGTAAAGGGCCGTTTTCTCTTATTTTCTTGACACCGAATCCAATGTAAATGTAATAAATAAGTAAAGGACGAAGAAAGACTATTTTTTTATTCCCTTTTACTTTCTTTCCTTCTTTTCTACGACCGGCCTCGCCGTCGAATACTTGAAATAACGATCGGCCTCGCCGTCGAATACTTGAAAATAACGATCGGCCTCGCCGTCGAATACTTGAAAATAACGACCGGCCTCGCCGTCGAATACTTGAAAATAACGACCGGCCTCGCCGTCGAATACTTGAAAATAACGACTGGCCTCGCCGTCGAATACTTGAAATAACGACCGGCCTCGCCGTCGAATACTTGACCCTCACCATTGTGAACTGGCTAGATCCTAGTTCACTTGATCTTTCCGGTAGGCCGGATATTTTTAACTCTTGTACATTCATAACTTGTCCTCTCTCAATTTTTTCTTGCTCACTTAACACTTACATAAATCATTGTAAAATCCTAATTCAAAACGGGCGCCGACCCTTACTTCCGGTAACTTTCAAAAACCTTTCTTTCATAATGAACACTTCAGGTTATCCCGTTGTTCAATAACGCCGATAATATGAATGTTCAAATTCAAAACGGGCACCGACCCTTACTTCCGGCAAACTTTTCAAAACCGAACATTTCGATTAGTTACGTTGTTCAATAACGTTAACGACTTGAAAGTTCGAGACTCAAATGGGCACCGACCCTTACTTCCGGCACATAATCAAGGTTAAAGTCAAGGACTCGATTACGGTGATCGACGTCCTAGCTACACCGACTTTTCAAAAATACTATAACACACGAGCACGGTCAAACGCGACCAAAAAATTTCAAAAAATAAATAACAAGTTAGAGCTACGTTTGGCCTAATTCTCAACCCGAGATACGTATGCAACCCCAAAAGGGTGCGGCCATAACTTTTCATCTTTTTATCTTTTTTTTCATTCTTTTATCTTTATGCCCCGTTATCATGAAAATCGCCAATTTGGCAACCATGCTTCGTCATGGATGTTCGAGGGTGCTTAATACCTTCCCTCGACATAACCGAGTCCCCGAATCCCTTTCTAAATCTCTGGTTTACTTATCAAAAACATAGGCCCACTTTCCCAAACTTTAAAAATATAAAGATATATTTCCGTATCTTTATCGGGATCCTAACACCCGTACAAAGTTAGGTGGCGACTCTGAAAAATCTACTTGGCCTATTTTTCAAAATAAAAAAATACTTCTCCCACATTCCTCTTTTTCCATTTAAAAAAAAAAACACTCTTATATACATATTTAAAAAACCTATTTTTTTCCCGTCGCGGTGCGACAGCTGACGACTCTGCTGGGGACTAACTTAAGAGGACTCAAGCCATTACTTTGGCGATCTTCATACTAACGGGGCATTTTCTTTTACTATTTTTTTTCCTTTCTTTTTTAGTCTTGTAAGTATTTTGCTTGCACAGGATTTGCGGCCAATGCCAAAAAATAAATTGCAAGGCCAATGCCAACTTTATTTTGCTCAAGCATTATCACGCATACTACACATTGAGCATGTTCATAACCCGGTTCCGAGGAACCACCCTTAAGATTAGATAGGGAGTTGAGTAGGTGGCGTGGCCGTTGCGGTGTTACCGTCGGTACCAGCACTGAAATTCTCCCGCTCGAACCACCAACCTGAGAAGGTGCTCCGGCACTGGAGGTTTGAAGGTTCGGGAACCTGGCTTAAACAATAAGGCTGCATTAGGTCTCAAAACCCTCGCCACATGGTCGCATCCCATCCACAACATCCAAAAAAATTTTCTCCTCTTAAGTTCATTTCAAGTCTTTTCAATACTTCTTTTTTAAGGCATGAATGATTATATCTGAGCAAACATGGTCCTTTCGCCAAGATTATCAAGAATTTTCCAAAAAATGACAAGTCAACCGCCAAAGCTGGGTTTTGCCACCGAGACCGATCCCCGGCTGTCCACTTGGTATCACAAGTTGTCGCTCGAAGATTCAGCGAGATTCCAGAGGCACTTTGGGTTCCTAGGGTCTTTACTCCAAGTCAGAACGGACAGGCACATGCTCGAGTCAGTAGTCGCCTTCTGGGATCCAACAGTCATGGTATTCCGTTTCGGAGAGCAAGAACTTACCCCGACTCTTGAGGAATACGCCGGGCTGCTAAAATTAACAATCACCGGCGACCCAGTACTGCCGAACTTTAAACCCGGTACGCCGGGCTGAATCTTTTTTTTCTTTTTCTTTCTTTTCTTGCAAAATCGATTTCAGGGAATCTGTGACTAAACTCATTAATCACCTGGATATCACACAAATTGAACAAGTCAAGAATCACTCGAAAACGGAAATGGACTTTAATCATTTGGGTATGGAGGAGGAATCTGATTCCGACGACGAGACCCCCTCTGAACTTGAAAAAATGGTATCAGAACTTGAGGACAAACCAAAGCCTAACTTAGAAGAGGCCGACACCATCAATGTTGGTACAATCGAGAATCCTCGAGAACTGAAAATCGGCCATCAACTCACACCGGAGCACAAGCACGAACTCTTTCAATTCTTGAAAGAATATCAGGATGTGTTTGCTTGGTCATACCAGGACATGCCGGGCCTAGCCACTGACATCGTCACACACAAACTCGCAGTCAAGCCGGAATTCACGCCGATCAAGCAGAAGTTGCGGAAACTAAAGCCAGAGTGGAGCCTCAAAGTCAAAGAAGAGGTAATCAAGCAGTTCGAAGCCGGCTTCATCATGGTTGTGAGCTATCCAACATGGCTTGCAAACGTGGTGCCCGTGCCGAAGAAAGACGGTCGCATTCGGGTCTGCGTCGACTACAGGGATCTTAACAAGGCAAGCCTAAAGGACGATTTCCCTCTGCCCAACATCCACATATTGGTTGACAACACAGCCGGGCACGAGATCTATTCCTTCATGGATGGATTTTCTGGCTACAACCAAATCCTGCTGGACGAGGAAGATAGGGAAAAGACTGCCTTCATCACTCCCTGGGGCACTTTCTGCTATAGAGTCATGCCGTTCGGGCTTAAAAATGCTGGGGCAACCTATCAGAGGGCCATGACCGCGCTTTTCCATGACATGATGCATCAAGAACTTGAGGTCTACGTCGATGACATGATCATAAAGTCTAAAAGAACTTCTGAGCACATGGCCGATCTCAAGAAACTCTTCGATCGCCTCAGAAAGTACCAACTCAAGTTGAATCCAGCAAAATGTGCCTTTGGCGTCCCCTCAGGAAAGCTTCTAGGGTTCATGGTTAGTCGACACGGCATCGAGATTGACCCCGGAAAAATCAAAGCAATCACCGAGATGCCTGCTCCCACAAAGGAAAAGGAGATTCGGGGATTCCTAGGACGGATCAATTTCATCAGCCGTTTCATCTCACAACTCACAGACAAGTGCGAGCCGATCTTCAAATTGCTCCGGAAAGGCTCCGACAAAAAATGGAATGAGGACTGTCAGGGCGCTTTCGAAACAATCAAGAAATATCTCCTGAATCCGCCGGTCCTCGTTCCACCAGAGCCAGGACGTCCTCTTTTGCTGTACTTGTCAGTACTTGATAATTCGATGGGATGTGTACTGGGGCAGCACGACGAAACCGGACGAAAGGAACATGCTATCTACTACTTGAGCAAGAGGTTCACTGAAAGCGAATCCAGATACTCACTACTGGAACGGACTTGTTGCGCCCTCGCTTGGGCCGCCACAAGACTCCGTCATTATCTGCTCAGCCATACGGTATATCTGATCGCTCGAATGGATCCACTCAAGTACATCTTCGAAAGGCCCGTCTTGACTGGGAAGATATCTAAATGGCAGATGCTTCTAACCGAGTTCGACATCGTCTATGTCACTCAAAAGGCCATCAAGGGACAGGCGATCGCCGATCAACTTGCAGAATCACCGGCAGACAACTACGAGCCAATGAACACGGCTTTCCCAGACGAGGCTGTCCTTTTTGCTACCGGTGAAAATGAAGGCGAGGACTTCGATGGATGGCGAATGTACTTCGACGGAGCATCCAACAGTAAAGGAGCTGGGGCAGGGGCAGTTGTCATATCAAAAGACGGAATGCACTTTCCGGCCTGTTGTAAACTGAACTTCGACGCGACCAACAATGTCTCGGAATACGAAGCATGCATCCTAGGTTTGAGGTTGGCCCTCGACATGGATATTCACAGGTTGGCAGTATTCAGAGACTCTGAGCTTGTCATCAAACAATCTACGGAGGAATACGCCACGCGAGACACCAAGCTCATCCCGTACAGGAGGTGCTTAGTCGATCTATGTCAAGGATTCGACTACGTCGAGTTCAACCACATTCCTCGAGATCAGAATGATTTCGGCGACGCTCTTGCAACTCTATCATCCATGATCAAAGTCCCCAACTCGGATGAAATTCCGCCTCTGACCATCGAGGCAAGATCAAGGCCAGCTTACTGTTATCAAATTGGGGAAGGATCAAGCGACAAGCCGTGGTATTTCGATATCGTCAACTTCCTGGAAAAGCAAGAGTACCCTCCAAATACTAATATTGCGGAACGCCGCACTCTCCAAAAGCTCGCCTCACAATTCTTCCTCAGCGGTGGCGTTCTATACCGGAGGAACCACCATCTGGGCTTACTTAGATGCGTGCCAGCCACAACCGCTGATCACTTAATGGAGAAAGTACACGGAGGAGTTTGCGGTCCACACATGAGCGGCCTCATGCTTGCCAAGAAGATAATGCGGACAGGACACTTCTGGCTCACCATAGAGCGCGACTGCGTCAATTTTGTAAAGAAGTGTCGTCAATGTCAAATCCATGCCGACCAGATCCACGCACCGCCAAAGGACTTGCATCCTATGACGACTCCATGGCCCTTTTCCATGTGGGGAATGGACGTCATCGGTCCTATCACTCCGAAATCGTCCAACGGTCATCGTTTCATACTGGTGGCTATCGATTACTTCACAAAGTGGGTCGAGGCAGAATCTTATGCACGGGTTACAAAAGAGGTCGTCACGAGATTCGTCAAGAACATTCTGATATGCCGATTCGGTCTCCCGGAGTCCATCATCTCGGATAATGCCAGAAATCTTAACAATGACATGATGAAAGAACTCTGTCAGCAATTCCAGATCACTCACAGGCATTCCGCACCTTACCGTCCAAAGATGAATGGGGCAGTTGAGGCAGCCAACAAAAATATCAAGACGATCATGCGAAAGATGTCCGATAACTACAAGACATGGCACGAAATGCTACCATTGGCTCTCATGGCCTATCGAACATCGATCCGAACATCAACAGGGGCAACTCCCTACTCTCTGGTCTACGGAATGGAGGCCGTCATCCCAGTTGAAGTCGAGATCCCATCACTAAGGATTCTCATGGAGTCCGAGCTGGAAGAAGCTGAATGGGTACGCGAAAGGTATGAGCAATTATGTCTGATCAACGAAAAGCGCCTAACCGCTTTGTGTCACGGTCAATGCTACCAGAAGAGGATAGCCCGAGCCTACAACAAGAAAGTCCGACCTCGGCATTTCAAGGAGGGCGACCTGGTCCTAAAGAAAATCTTCCCTTCCAAGAAGAAGCACAAGGAAAATTCGCCCCCAACTGGGAGGGCCCGTACATCGTCAAGAAAGCACTGTCTGGAGGAGCTCTGATGTTGACTGAAATGGACGGCGATGTGTTTCCGGAGCCCATCAATTCTGACTCGGTCAAGAGATTCTATGCTTAATGTCAAACCAGTGTACTTGATTTTTGATCAAAATGAAGAGAGGCCTTCAATTCTGCTATCTGTACAAATTAATAAAATCCATTTGTCAGCCATTTTGAGCCTTTTGTTCATTTCAAATACTTTCAAAACGACTGTATCTCAATACTGGGGCAAGAAAAACAAGTTGATGAACATGCAACAAAATCCCGACAAGGGAAACTCACTCGAATCCAAATAAGGAAAAAAAGAGGACAAAAGAGTGAGTCAAAGTGCATGGAATTCAAAAACAAAAAGAAGAGAAAAATAATCCCCAAGGAAAAACAAAAAAAATCAGATGGTCGTAACAGCCAAAACCCAAGGAAAAGAAAGAAGAATCCAAATTTGAGCCTTCATGCCATCTTTTCTTCTCAGCCATCACCCTTGGCCCTCATTACAACCCGACAAAGTCCTCTCGGATTGATCAAATATTAAGCACACTCGGTTGACTAAAAGCCGAAATCAAAGTACCAGTCAGCCTTCAAAAACTCTGGAAGGCAACGTCTGCCATTTCCACAAAAGAGCTTCGCACTTAAAGACCAAAAATAAAGGAGCATAGACCGAAGGGCATGGTGAAAACCCGCGAGGGCGCCGTGAGTAAAAACGTAGGCTATGGCAAGAAACAAAACTGTCGACGCGGTGAAAACCTGAAAAGGCGCCGACGTGCAACAATGACAGAGCCGGAGTTGGCGAAAACCTGAAAGGGCGCTAAGGGTAAAAACGCGCTTCAAAAAAAAAAAAAAATAAAAAATAAAAAATAAAAAATAAAAATAAAAATAAAAGTAAAAAAAATAGGGGACCTCATGTCGAAGGTTTCAGCATTCGAATCTCTACACTTATGATCAAAGGTCCGTTCGAACACGAGCGAAGCTCTAGACAAAGTCGAAGAATGTGATATCCAGTTGGCACGATGGGTTCTGTCCAGATTTCCACGAAAAATTTCGAAGCCCTCTAAGGTCAGTAAACTAGCATGTCATTCACTAACACATCGATAGAGCATACGGATATCCTCCTTTTACAGGAAAGTCCCAGCTACGCGATGGAGGGACGAGCTCTTGATAGAAGAAAATCCATCATTTCAAGGACTCGGGATCATCAGAAATCTCTCAGAGTCAAAAAAAAAAAAAAAAAAAAAAACTTCCAGTCTGGAGGACCACATCCTCATCCCAGAACTCAGATAGAAAGGTACATTTCTCACTCTCCGACTCGACGTGGCATGCCTTCGAATCGACACTCTTTTCAAAACTCGGCTCGACGTGGCATCCACTGGCATGCCTTCGAACCAACTCTTTTCAAAACTCGGCTCGACGTGGCATCCACTGGCATGCCTTCGAACCAACTCTTTTCAAAATCCGGCTTGACGTGGCGTCCACTAGCATGCCTTCGAATCGGCAAATTTTCAAAACTCGGCTCGACGTGGCATCCACTGGCATGACTTCAAACCAACTCTTTTCAAAACTCGGCTCGACGTGGCATCCACTAGCATGCCTTCGAATCGACACTTTTAAAATACACTTCTCAATTTTCGGTTAGAATTCAAGATTATGCGGCTTCGCACTTCTTGATTACACCAACTTTCTCCTTTGCTTCAAAACGGCAAATTTTTGTTCACCGAACGTGGTGTTCCCTATCTCGCCCAACGTGGCATCTCTCACATTTGCTTCAAAACGGCAAATTTTTGTTCACCGAACGTGGTGTTCCCCCTCTCTCGCCCAACGTGGCATCCCTCATTTTGCTTCAAAATGGCAAAACACTCAAATTCTAAGTTCGTTACGAACTACGCCCGGTCTAATTCTCCCGACAGGAGATACGTAGGCAGCTTTTACGAAGCCCGACCACACCATCCGATCATTTTTCGTCCACCAAGGTACGTTCTCTTCTTGCCCTACGACACTTGCACTCGAACTACGTCCGACCTGATTCTTCCTAACGGAGGATACGTAGGCATCTTGAACACTTTTCGAGATCGGTCACACCATTGTACATATTTTCTCATGTTTTCAAAAGGATTCGGCAAAAATGGGTCGTCTCTCGAAATCTTTGTCCTGATTTGCTCCGCAAAACTTGACAAAGAGGGGCAGCTGTAGACACCCCATTTTTACCGTCCTTTAAAAAAATATATACAAAAAAAAAAGAAGAAAATAAAAAATAAAAAGAAAAAGAGAACTGACTCGTGCAGGGGGCCCACCGGGCACGCAAATCGAGGAAAAGACGAAAAATCCATCGGGGATGCCAACAAGGGTTTTAATGGCCATTCTAGGTCATTCAGAGTCATTAATCATACGGAAGTTCAAAACGGCGGTCGTCGCTCAGCGCGGGTCCCGAATCGGCTAACCGGGAGGTCAGAAAATGAGTCGGAATCAAGATCGGGGCAACCGAAGGCAGGTCAAAGCGGCCATAAGTCAAAGAAAGCATGGAAATGACTTCTGGGAAAGGAAAATGGGTCCAGACGGGCAATCAGAGGAAGAAGCGGTGGCCTGTTGGTTTTTACAGTCCAGAATCGGCATAGGAGAGGGCAAAATGGTCATTTTGATCTCAGGCGCAGATATCACTAATCCAACCGCACGGATTTGAAAAGAATGTCAATACAAACGCAAAGGACTTTGAATCGGTCAGATCCGACGGTCGGATCACGAGATATCAGCAACCAAGATTCGGGGATCAGTGTAGAGAAGGGCGAAACGGTCGATTTTGAGCCCGGATGCAGAAATCACTGATCCAACCGTACAGATTTGAAGAGAATATCGATACAAGCATAAAGAACTTCGAATCGGTCAGATCCGACGGTCGGATCAAGAGATATCGGCAACCCTAATTTTGCAGTCCAGGATCAACATAGGGAGGGGCAAAACGGTCAATTTTGAACCCGGGAGTAGAAATCGCCGATCCGACTGTGGGGATTTGTCGGTAAAGCTAAATGAAGACTAAATATTTTCGGATCGCTCAAATCGGACGGCCGGATGGGAAAAACAAGCTTCGGAAGACCGAACGGCCAAGATCGGGGGGTGTAAGGATCCGAAATGCGTCCCGTTCACACCGGATCCTCCCCAACCCAAAATCCTCTATAAATAAGACCCTTGGATGCTGCAAAAAAAAAAAAAAAAGAAAAAGAAAAAAGAAAAGAAAAAGAAAGGGAAGCTCTCTCTCTCTCTCTCCCCCATTGAAGCTCTCTCCAAGCTCTAAAAACCTCCAAACACCACCACCATCTCCACCATCACTCCAAGCCCAAAACCAAGACCATCACCACCTCTGTAAATCATTTACCCACAAATACCCAAAGTTTCAGATCCTAAGGACCCCCCAAAATACCAGAAATCAGCCCCAAACAATCCAACCGGTCACCGGAATTGCAGATTCTGAAAAACACCCAAACGGAGCCTTAAACTGCATTTCTGTGTCTCACCACCCGTACCATTGGCTTCGTATCAAAAAAACCCATCGACCTGTGTTTTCAGAACCACCAAAGGAGGTCCAGAAAGCCCACACGCGCCGCCACAAACTTCCACGCGCCGCCGCACCACTCCGGCGCCTCCGCCGCCGTCTACGGCAACATTAAGATCACCGGACCACCACCACCACCTTCGTCTGCTCCGGACGATTCAAACCCCACCGGCCACACCGCCAAAAGCCGCCGGAATCCGCCGCACGCGCCCACACGCGCCACCAGCCGCCGTACCGCTACGTCCACGCGCAGCTACCCTGTCAGCGCTGAGTCAGCGCTGACTCAGCTTTGACCCACCAACCAGAAGCTGCCACGTGTCCACGGTTGCTGAGTCAGCAGTCCAGTCATCCTCCACGTATCTACCACGTCAGCACCAGGTCAGAATTGACCGTCCAATCACAGGCTAACACGTGGCACTATCTGCCACGTGTCCTTGCCACGTCACTGCCACGTCACCGCCACGTCACCGCCATGTCATCACTCAGGCACCAATCAGAGGTTGACACGTGGCATTTCTGCCACGTCAGCATGTTGACTGGCCACTCAGACGCTACCACGCGTCACTTGATTGCCCAGTCAGCACATCCAGTCAGCTACCCAATCAGCGCCTCGTCAGCTTTGACCTGCCAATCAGAAGGCGCCACGTGTCTCTGACTGACACGTGGCCTGCTAACATGGCATTTGGGCCCCACTTTTGGTTTTTCTCAATTTTCTCCACTCCGGATCCAGATTTCAACGAACGGACACTTGTTCCTAGCTAATTTGGCCATTCCGGACGCACCCGTGTGCTCAGAATTGCAAAATTCCATCATTTGAAGCAGTTTCTCCATTTTCAAGCTCATTTCTGCTCAAACCGGCCAGTTTGGCGCCGGCCGGTCCCGCCCGAAATCTGCCCGAACCGATTTTGCTCCGGTTTATACCACTTTCGGGGTTTTCGGCCGTTCCAGACTCACCGGTGACCTCCGTTTGGGCCCGTTTCAAGCCGAAATTCAACTTGGGCCCCGTTTAGCTATTTCCGAGCCGTTTTCTCAAGGTAAAGGGCCGTTTTCTCTTATTTTCTTGACACCGAATCCAATGTAAATGTAATAAATAAGTAAAGGACGAAGAAAGACTCTTTTTTTATTCCCTTTTACTTTCTTTCCTTCTTTTCTACGACCGGCCTCGCCGTCGAATACTTGAAATAACGATCGGCCTCGCCGTCGAATACTTGAAAATAACGACCGGCCTCGCCGTCGAATACTTGAAAATAACGACCGGCCTCGCCGTCGAATACTTGAAAATAACGACTGGCCTCGCCGTCGAATACTTGAAATAACGACCGGCCTCGCCGTCGAATACTTGACCCTCACCATTGTGAACTGGCTAGATCCTAGTTCACTTGATCTTTCCGGTAGGCCGGATATTTTTAACTCTTGTACATTCATAACTTGTCCTCTCTCAATTTTTTCTTGCTCACTTAACACTTACATAAATCATTGTAAAATCCTAATTCAAAACGGGCGCCGACCCTTACTTCCGGTAACTTTCAAAAACCTTTCTTTCAGAATGAACACTTCAGGTTATCCCGTTGTTCAATAACGCCGATAATATGAATGTTCAAATTCAAAACGGGCACCGACCCTTACTTCCGGCAACCTTTTCAAAACCGAACATTTCGATTAGTTACGTTGTTCAATAACGTTAACGACTTGAAAGTTCGAGACTCAAATGGGCACCGACCCTTACTTCCGGCACATAATCAAGGTTAAAGTCTAGGACTCGATTACGGTGATCGACGTCCTAGCTACACCGACTTTTCAAAAACACTATAACACACGAGCACGGTCAAACGCGACCAAAAAATTTCAAAAAATAAATAACAAGTTAGAGCTACGTTTGGCCTGATTCTCAACCCGAGATACGTATGCAACCCCAAAAGGGTGCGGCCATAACTTTTCATCTTTTTATCTTTTTTTTCATTCTTTTATCTTTATGCCCCGTTATCATGAAAATCGCCAATTTGGCAACCATGCTTCGTCATGGATGTTCGAGGGTGCTTAATACCTTCCCTCGACATAACCGAGTCCCCGAATCCCTTTCTAAATCTCTGGTTTACTTATCAAAAACATAGGCCCACTTTCCCAAACTTTAAAAATATAAAGATATATTTCCGTATCTTTATCGGGATCCTAACACCCGTACAAAGTTAGGTGGCGACTCTGAAAAATCTACTTGGCCTATTTTTCAAAATAAAAAAATACTTCTCCCACATTCCTCTTTTTCCATTTAAAAAAAAAAACACTCTTATATACATATTTAAAAAACCTATTTTTTTCCCGTCGCGGTGCGACAGCTGACGACTCTGCTGGGGACTAACTTAAGAGGACTCAAGCCATTACTTTGGCGATCTTCATACTAACGGGGCATTTTCTTTTACTATTTTTTTTTCCTTTCTTTTTTAGTCTTGTAAGTATTTTGCTTGCACAGGATTTGCGGCCAATGCCAAAAAATAAATTGCAAGGCCAATGCCAACTTTATTTTGCTCAAGCATTATCACGCATACTACACATTGAGCATGTTCATAACCCGGTTCCGAGGAACCACCCTTAAGATTAGATAGGGAGTTGAGTAGGTGGCGTGGCCGTTGCGGTGTTACCGTCGGTACCAGCACTGAAATTCTCCCGCTCGAACCACCAACCTGAGAAGGTGCTCCGGCACTGGAGGTTTGAAGGTTCGGGAACCTGGCTTAAACAATAAGGCTGCATTAGGTCTCAAAACCCTCGCCACATGGTCGCATCCCATCCACAACATCCAAAAAAATTTTCTCCTCTTAAGTTCATTTCAAGTCTTTTCAATACTTCTTTTTTAAGGCATGAATGATTATATCTGAGCAAACATGGTCCTTTCGCCAAGATTATCAAGAATTTTCCAAAAAATGACAAGTCAACCGCCAAAGCTGGGTTTTGCCACCGAGACCGATCCCCGGCTGTCCACTTGGTATCACAAGTTGTCGCTCGAAGATTCAGCGAGATTCCAGAGGCACTTTGGGTTCCTAGGGTCTTTACTCCAAGTCAGAACGGACAGGCACATGCTCGAGTCAGTAGTCGCCTTCTGGGATCCAACAGTCATGGTATTCCGTTTCGGAGAGCAAGAACTTACCCCGACTCTTGAGGAATACGCCGGGCTGCTCAAATTAACAATCACCGGCGACCCGGTACTGCCGAACTTTAAACCCGGTACGCCGGGCTGAATCTTTTTTTTCTTTTTCTTTCTTTTCTTGCAAAATCGATTTCAGGGAATCTGTGACTAAACTCATTAATCACCTGGATATCACACAAATTGAACAAGTCAAGAATCACTCGAAAACGGAAATGGACTTTAATCATTTGGGTATGGAGGAGGAATCTGATTCCGACGACGAGACCCCCTCTGAACTTGAAAAAATGGTATCAGAACTTGAGGACAAACCAAAGCCTAACTTAGAAGAGGCCGACACCATCAATGTTGGTACAATCGAGAATCCTCGAGAACTGAAAATCGGCCATCAACTCACACCGGAGCACAAGCACGAACTCTTTCAATTCTTGAAACAATATCAGGATGTGTTTGCTTGGTCATACCAGGACATGCCGGGCCTAGCCACTGACATCGTCACACACAAACTCGCAGTCAAGCCGGAATTCACGCCGATCAAGCAGAAGTTGCGGAAACTAAAGCCAGAGTGGAGCCTCAAAGTCAAAGAAGAGGTAATCAAGCAGTTCGAAGCCGGCTTCATCATGGTTGTGAGCTATCCAACATGGCTTGCAAACGTGGTGCCCGTGCCGAAGAAAGACGGTCGCATTCGGGTCTGCGTCGACTACAGGGATCTTAACAAGGCAAGCCCAAAGGACGATTTCCCTCTGCCCAACATCCACATATTGGTTGACAACACAGCCGGGCACGAGATCTATTCCTTCATGGATGGATTTTCTGGCTACAACCAAATCCTGCTGGACGAGGAAGATAGGGAAAAGACTGCCTTCATCACTCCCTGGGGCACTTTCTGCTATAGAGTCATGCCGTTCGGGCTTAAAAATGCTGGGGCAACCTATCAGAGGGCCATGACCGCGCTTTTCCATGACATGATGCATCAAGAACTTGAGGTCTACGTCGATGACATGATCATAAAGTCTAAAAGAACTTCTGAGCACATGGCCGATCTCAAGAAACTCTTCGATCGCCTCAGAAAGTACCAACTCAAGTTGAATCCAGCAAAATGTGCCTTTGGCGTCCCCTCAGGAAAGCTTCTAGGGTTCATGGTTAGTCGACACGGCATCGAGATTGACCCCGGAAAAATCAAAGCAATCACCGAGATGCCTGCTCCCACAAAGGAAAAGGAGATTCGGGGATTCCTAGGACGGATCAATTTCATCAGCCGTTTCATCTCACAACTCACAGACAAGTGCGAGCCGATCTTCAAATTGCTCCGGAAAGGCTCCGACAAAAAATGGAATGAGGACTGTCAGGGCGCTTTCGAAACAATCAAAAAATATCTCCTGAATCCGCCGGTCCTCGTTCCACCAGAGCCAGGACGTCCTCTTTTGCTGTACTTGTCAGTACTTGATAATTCGATGGGATGTGTACTGGGGCAGCACGACGAAACCGGACGAAAGGAACATGCTATCTACTACTTGAGCAAGAGGTTCACTGAAAGCGAATCCAGATACTCACTACTGGAACGGACTTGTTGCGCCCTCGCTTGGGCCGCCACAAGACTCCGTCATTATCTGCTCAGCCATACGGTATATCTGATCGCTCGAATGGATCCACTCAAGTACATCTTCGAAAGGCCCGTCTTGACTGGGAAGATATCTAAATGGCAGATGCTTCTAACCGAGTTCGACATCGTCTATGTCACTCAAAAGGCCATCAAGGGACAGGCGATCGCCGATCAACTTGCAGAATCACCGGCAGACAACTACGAGCCAATGAACACGGCTTTCCCAGACGAGGCTGTCCTTTTTGCTACCGGTGAAAATGAAGGCGAGGACTTCGATGGATGGCGAATGTACTTCGACGGAGCATCCAACAGTAAAGGAGCTGGGGCAGGGGCAGTTGTCATATCAAAAGACGGAATGCACTTTCCGGCCTGTTGTAAACTGAACTTCGACGCGACCAACAATGTCTCGGAATACGAAGCATGCATCCTAGGTTTGAGGTTGGCCCTCGACATGGATATTCACAGGTTGGCAGTATTCGGAGACTCTGAGCTTGTCATCAAACAATCTACGGAGGAATACGCCACGCGAGACACCAAGCTCATCCCGTACAGGAGGTGCTTAGTCGATCTATGTCAAGGATTCGACTACGTCGAGTTCAACCACATTCCTCGAGATCAGAATGATTTCGGCGACGCTCTTGCAACTCTATCATCCATGATCAAAGTCCCCAACTTGGATGAAATTCTGCCTCTGACCATCGAGGCAAGATCAAGGCCAGCTTACTGTTATCAAATTGGGGAAGGATCAAGCGACAAGCCGTGGTATTTCGATATCGTCAACTTCCTGGAAAAGCAAGAGTACCCTCCAAATACTAATATTGCGGAACGCCGCACTCTCCAAAAGCTCGCCTCACAATTCTTCCTCAGCGGTGGCGTTCTATACCGGAGGAACCACCATCTGGGCTTACTTAGATGCGTGCCAGCCACAACCGCTGATCACTTAATGGAGAAAGTACACGGAGGAGTTTGCGGTCCACACATGAGCGGCCTCATGCTTGCCAAGAAGATAATGCGGACAGGACACTTCTGGCTCACCATAGAGCGCGACTGCGTCAATTTTGTAAAGAAGTGTCGTCAATGTCAAATCCATGCCGACCAGATCCACGCACCGCCAAAGGACTTGCATCCTATGACGACTCCATGGCCCTTTTCCATGTGGGGAATGGACGTCATCGGTCCTATCACTCCGAAATCGTCCAACGGTCATCGTTTCATACTGGTGGCTATCGATTACTTCACAAAGTGGGTCGAGGCAGAATCTTATGCACGGGTTACAAAAGAGGTCGTCACGAGATTCGTCAAGAACATTCTGATATGCCGATTCGGTCTCCCGGAGTCCATCATCTCGGATAATGCCAGAAATCTTAACAATGACATGATGAAAGAACTCTGTCAGCAATTCCAGATCACTCACAGGCATTCCGCACCTTACCGTCCAAAGATGAATGGGGCAGTTGAGGCAGCCAACAAAAATATCAAGACGATCATGCGAAAGATGTCCGATAACTACAAGACATGGCACGAAATGCTACCATTGGCTCTCATGGCCTATCGAACATCGATCCGAACATCAACAGGGGCAACTCCCTACTCTCTGGTCTACGGAATGGAGGCCGTCATCCCAGTTGAAGTCGAGATCCCATCACTAAGGATTCTCATGGAGTCCGAGCTGGAAGAAGCTGAATGGGTACGCGAAAGGTATGAGCAATTATGTCTGATCAACGAAAAGCGCCTAACCGCTTTGTGTCACGGTCAATGCTACCAGAAGAGGATAGCCCGAGCCTACAACAAGAAAGTCCGACCTCGGCATTTCAAGGAGGGCGACCTGGTCCTAAAGAAAATCTTCCCTTCCAAGAAGAAGCACAAGGAAAATTCGCCCCCAACTGGGAGGGCCCGTACATCGTCAAGAAAGCACTGTCTGGAGGAGCTCTGATGTTGACTGAAATGGACGGCGATGTGTTTCCGGAGCCCATCAATTATGACTCGGTCAAGAGATTCTATGCTTAATGTCAAACCAGTGTACTTGATTTTTGATCAAAATGAAGAGAGGCCTTCAATTCTGCTATCTGTACAAATTAATAAAATCCATTTGTCAGCCATTTTGAGCCTTTTGTTCATTTCAAATACTTTCAAAACGACTGTATCTCAATACTGGGGCAAGAAAAACAAGTTGATGAACATGCAACAAAATCCCGACAAGGGAAACTCACTCGAATCCAAATAAGGAAAAAAAGAGGACAAAAGAGTGAGTCAAAGTGCATGGAATTCAAAAACAAAAAGAAGAGAAAAATAATCCCCAAGGAAAAACAAAAAAAATCAGATGGTCGTAACAGCCAAAACCCAAGGAAAAGAAAGAAGAATCCAAATTTGAGCCTTCATGCCATCTTTTCTTCTCAGCCATCACCCTTGGCCCTCATTACAACCCGACAAAGTCCTCTCGGATTGATCAAATATTAAGCACACTCGGTTGACTAAAAGCCGAAATCAAAGTACCAGTCAGCCTTCAAAAACTCTGGAAGGCAACGTCTGCCATTTCCACAAAAGAGCTTCGCACTTAAAGACCAAAAATAAAGGAGCATAGACCGAAGGGCATGGTGAAAACCCGCGAGGGCGCCGTGAGTAAAAACGTAGGCTATGGCAAGAAACAAAACTGTCGACGCGGTGAAAACCTGAAAAGGCGCCGACGTGCAACAATGACAGAGCCGGAGTTGGCGAAAACCTGAAAGGGCGCTAAGGGTAAAAACGCGCTTCAAAAAAAAAATAAATAAATAAATAAAAAATAAAAAATAAAAATAAAAATAAAAGTAAAAAAAATAGGGGACCTCATGTCGAAGGTTTCAGCATTCGAATCTCTACACTTATGATCAAAGGTCCGTTCGAACACGAGCGAAGCTCTAGACAAAGTCGAAGAATGTGATATCCAGTTGGCACGATGGGTTCTGTCCAGATTTCCACGAAAAATTTCGAAGCCCTCTAAGGTCAGTAAACTAGCATGTCATTCACTAACACATCGATAGAGCATACGGATATCCTCCTTTTACAGGAAAGTCCCAGCTACGCGATGGAGGGACGAGCTCTTGATAGAAGAAAATCCATCATTTCAAGGACTCGGGATCATCAGAAATCTCTCAGAGTCAAAAAAAAAAAAAAAAAAAAAAAACTTCCAGTCTGGAGGACCACATCCTCATCCCAGAACTCAGATAGAAAGGTACATTTCTCACTCTCCGACTCGACGTGGCATGCCTTCGAATCGACACTCTTTTCAAAACTCGGCTCGACGTGGCATCCACTGGCATGCCTTCGAACCAACTCTTTTCAAAACTCGGCTCGACGTGGCATCCACTGGCATGCCTTCGAACCAACTCTTTTCAAAATCCGGCTTGACGTGGCGTCCACTAGCATGCCTTCGAATCGGCAAATTTTCAAAACTCGGCTCGACGTGGCATCCACTGGCATGACTTCGAACCAACTCTTTTCAAAACTCGGCTCGACGTGGCATCCACTAGCATGCCTTCGAATCGACACTTTTAAAATACACTTCTCAATTTTCGGTTAGAATTCAAGATTATGCGGCTTCGCACTTCTTGATTACACCAACTTTCTCCTTTGCTTCAAAACGGCAAATTTTTGTTCACCGAACGTGGTGTTCCCTATCTCGCCCAACGTGGCATCTCTCACATTTGCTTCAAAACGGCAAATTTTTGTTCACCGAACGTGGTGTTCCCCCTCTCTCGCCCAACGTGGCATCCCTCATTTTGCTTCAAAATGGCAAAACACTCAAATTCTAAGTTCGTTACGAACTACGCCCGGTCTAATTCTCCCGACAGGAGATACGTAGGCAGCTTTTACGAAGCCCGACCACACCATCCGATCATTTTTCGTCCACCAAGGTACGTTCTCTTCTTGCCCTACGACACTTGCACTCGAACTACGTCCGACCTGATTCTTCCTAACGGAGGATACGTAGGCATCTTGAACACTTTTCGAGATCGGTCACACCATTGTACATATTTTCTCATGTTTTCAAAAGGATTCGGCAAAAATGGGTCGTCTCTCGAAATCTTTGTCCTGATTTGCTCCGCAAAACTTGACAAAGAGGGGCAGCTGTAGACACCCCATTTTTACCGTCCTTTAAAAAAATATATACAAAAAAAAAGAAGAAAATAAAAAATAAAAAGAAAAAGAGAACTGACTCGTGCAGGGGGCCCACCGGGCACGCAAATCGAGGAAAAGACGAAAAATCCATCGGGGATGCCAACAAGGGTTTTAATGGCCATTCTAGGTCATTCAGAGTCATCAATCATACGGAAGTTCAAAACGGCGGTCGTCGCTCAGCGCGGGTCCCGAATCGGCTAACCGGGAGGTCAGAAAATGAGTCGGAATCAAGATCGGGGCAACCGAAGGCAGGTCAAAGCGGCCATAAGTCAAAGAAAGCATGGAAATGACTTCTGGGAAAGGAAAATGGGTCCAGACGGGCAATCAGAGGAAGAAGCGGTGGCCTGTTGGTTTTTACAGTCCAGAATCGGCATAGGAGAGGGCAAAAATGGTCATTTTGATCTCAGGCGCAGATATCACTAATCCAACCGCACGGATTTGAAAAGAATGTCAATACAAACGCAAAAGACTTTGAATCGGTCAGATCCGACGGTCGGATCACGAGATATCAGCAACCAAGATTCGGGGATCAGTGTAGAGAAGGGCGAAACGGTCGATTTTGAGCCCGGATGCAGAAATCACTGATCCAACCGTACAGATTTGAAGAGAATATCGATACAAGCATAAAGAACTTCGAATCGGTCAGATCCGACGGTCGGATCAAGAGATATCGGCAACCCTAATTTTGCAGTCCAGGATCAACATAGGGAGGGGCAAAACGGTCAATTTTGAACCCGGGAGTAGAAATCGCCGATCCGACTGTGGGGATTTGTCGGTAAAGCTAAATGAAGACTAAATATTTTCGGATCGCTCAAATCGGACGGCCGGATGGGAAAAACAAGCTTCGGAAGACCGAACGGCCAAGATCGGGGGGTGTAAGGATCCGAAATGTGTCCCGTTCACACCGGATCCTCCCCAACCCAAAATCCTCTATAAATAAGACCCTTGGATGCTGCAAAAAAAAAAAAAAAAGAAAAAGAAAAAAGAAAAGAAAAAGAAAGGGAAGCTCTCTCTCTCTCTCTCCCCCATTGAAGCTCTCTCCAAGCTCTAAAAACCTCCAAACACCACCACCATCTCCACCATCACTCCAAGCCCAAAACCAAGACCATCACCACCTCTGTAAATCATTTACCCACAAATACCCAAAGTTTCAGATCCTAAGGACCCCCCAAAATACCATAAATCAGCCCCAAACAACCCAACCGGTCACCGGAATTGCAGATTCTGAAAAACACCCAAACGGAGCCTTAAACTGCATTTCTGTGTCTCACCACCCGTACCATTGGCTTCGTATCAAAAAAACCCATCGACCTGTGTTTTCAGAACCACCAAAGGAGGTCCAGAAAGCCCACACGCGCCGCCACAAACTTCCACGCGCCGCCGCACCACTCCGGCGCCTCCGCCGCCGTCTACGGCAACATTAAGATCACCGGACCACCACCACCACCTTCGTCTGCTCCGGACGATTCAAACCCCACCGGCCACACCGCCAAAAGCCGCCGGAATCCGCCGCACGCGCCCACACGCGCCACCAGCCGCCGTACCGCTACGTCCACGCGCAGCTACCCTGTCAGCGCTGAGTCAGCGCTGACTCAGCTTTGACCCACCAACCAGAAGCTGCCACGTGTCCACGGTTGCTGAGTCAGCAGTCCAGTCATCCTCCACGTATCTACCACGTCAGCACCAGGTCAGAATTGACCGTCCAATCACAGGCTAACACGTGGCACTATCTGCCACGTGTCCTTGCCACGTCACCGCCACGTCACCGCCATGTCATCACTCATGCACCAATCAGAGGTTGACACGTGGCATTTCTGCCACGTCAGCATGTTGACTGGCCACTCAGACGCTACCACGCGTCACTTGATTGCCCAGTCAGCACATCCAGTCAGCTACCCAATCAGCGCCTCGTCAGCTTTGACCTGCCAATCAGAAGGCGCCACATGTCTCTGACTGACACGTGGCCTGCTGACATGGCATTTGGGCCCCACTTTTGGTTTTTCTCAATTTTCTCCACTCCGGATCCAGATTTCAACGAACGGACACTTGTTCCTAGCTAATTTGGCCATTCCGGACGCACCCGTGTGCTCAGAATTGCAAAATTCCATCATTTGAAGCAGTTTCTCCATTTTCAAGCTCATTTCTGCTCAAACCGGCCAGTTTGGCGCCGGCCGGTCCCGCCCGAAATCTGCCCGAACCGATTTTGCTCCGGTTTATACCACTTTCGGGGTTTTCGGCCGTTCCAGACTCACCGGTGACCTCCGTTTGGGCCCGTTTCAAGCCGAAATTCAACTTGGGCCCCGTTTAGCTATTTCAGAGCCGTTTTCTCAAGGTAAAGGGCCGTTTTCTCTTATTTTCTTGACACCGAATCCAATGTAAATGTAATAAATAAGTAAAGGACGAAGAAAGACTCTTTTTTTATTCCCTTTTACTTTCTTTCCTTCTTTTCTACGACCGGCCTCGCCGTCGAATACTTGAAATAACGATCGGCCTCGCCGTCGAATACTTGAAAATAACGACCGGCCTCGCCGTCGAATACTTGAAAATAACGACCGGCCTCGCCGTCGAATACTTGAAAATAACGACTGGCCTCGCCGTCGAATACTTGAAATAACGACCGGCCTCGCCGTCGAATACTTGACCCTCACCATTGTGAACTGGCTAGATCCTAGTTCACTTGATCTTTCCGGTAGGCCGGATATTTTTAACTCTTGTACATTCATAACTTGTCCTCTCTCAATTTTTTCTTGCTCACTTAACACTTACATAAATCATTGTAAAATCCTAATTCAAAACGGGCGCCGACCCTTACTTCCGGTAACTTTCAAAAACCTTTCTTTCAGAATGAACACTTCAGGTTATCCCGTTGTTCAATAACGCCGATAATATGAATGTTCAAATTCAAAACGGGCACCGACCCTTACTTCCGGCAACCTTTTCAAAACCGAACATTTCGATTAGTTACGTTGTTCAATAACGTTAACGACTTGAAAGTTCGAGACTCAAATGGGCACCGACCCTTACTTCCGGCACATAATCAAGGTTAAAGTCTAGGACTCGATTACGGTGATCGACGTCCTAGCTACACCGACTTTTCAAAAACACTATAACACACGAGCACGGTCAAACGCGACCAAAAAATTTCAAAAAATAAATAACAAGTTAGAGCTACGTTTGGCCTGATTCTCAACCCGAGATACGTATGCAACCCCAAAAGGGTGCGGCCATAACTTTTCATCTTTTTATCTTTTTTTTCATTCTTTTATCTTTATGCCCCGTTATCATGAAAATCGCCAATTTGGCAACCATGCTTCGTCATGGATGTTCGAGGGTGCTTAATACCTTCCCTCGACATAACCGAGTCCCCGAATCCCTTTCTAAATCTCTGGTTTACTTATCAAAAACATAGGCCCACTTTCCCAAACTTTAAAAATATAAAGATATATTTCCGTATCTTTATCGGGATCCTAACACCCGTACAAAGTTAGGTGGCGACTCTGAAAAATCTACTTGGCCTATTTTTCAAAATAAAAAAATACTTCTCCCACATTCCTCTTTTTCCATTTAAAAAAAAAAAACACTCTTATATACATATTTAAAAAACCTATTTTTTTCCCGTCGCGGTGCGACAATTGATATTTATAAACAAAAGAGTAATGTTACGCTTCCCACAAATTTTTTTTCCCAAAAGTGTTTCCCAATACATGTGCCAGTGGACCAGTTGATTTTAATTAGTTGTGATGTTAAAGCGGTTCAACTGTGGTCCCACTTCAACATCATTTGAGATGAAATTTAGGGAAGTATAGTATTACTCCAAATAAATGTTCTAATATCTTTTACCTACTACTTGGACAAAAAGTTAAATGACTTAAATTAAAAAAAATTAAATTTGTAAACTATTCTAAGTTAGGTTATAGATTATAAACCTAAATTTGAAATTTTTATAATTTTTTTTTCGGGTTGCAAATTTTTATAAAGTTGGGGATAAATACTATAAATCTAAATCTGTAAAATTTACTAATGTATAGTATAATTTTTTCTAATGCGCGCGCACACACACATTCACACAAATGCACACACACATGTGCATACATATATATATATATATAGATATATATAATGAGATGAAGGTAAATAAGTAATCTTATACTCAAAAAGTAGGTAGAGAGGAGGTGAGTGTTATTTTCCAAACTAGAGGGGACCTATCTATAATTGACATATACCTCAAGGGAGGTCAATGTAATTTGCCCAATTTTTTAAAAATATCTCAACGCCCAATATCATACTCTCTTTTCTTTTCTTTGTTATTCCTTTTTTATTTTTATTTTTATTTTTTGGCCTTATTTTCATATGCTACTTGAGGTTCATCCTCGCTTGGGTTCCAGTCCTAAGCTTTCTTTAAGGAAGTGATTGTAGCTGGACGAGATAAAAATATTTTTGCTCATCTAAAAAATAGTTCACCAATGCTCATCCAAGCATCCCATTGGTCAATGCAGTGGGACTCAGGATTAAATTGTTAATCCTGAGTCCCACTGCATTGACCAATGAGATGCTTGGATGAATATTGGTGAACCATTTTTTGGGTGAGCAAAAATGCTCCAGGCGAGATTGTTGGAAAAATTATATTAAACAATAACAGATTCTGGATTACAAACAGAAGCAATAAAAAATAATTTGATAATAGAAAATTGAAGCTGCCTATAAAAAACAAAATTACAGTAACTAGAAGGAAAAACAGAAACTGAAAAAATGATCAAACCAAGGCCTGTGAAATTTCACAGTTTCCTTAAAACAGATTCGTCGCCTTTGCGGATGTGCTCGAGGAAAAAGTCGGCGTCTGTCTCCCAAGATACAGCGGCTTCTAACAGTAGTACTAGCACAACGTACAACTGCTTTGGCGAACTTCTATGCTTCGTGCTCTCTCATTAAACCAAGGAAGGTAGGAAATATGGAAGAAGAATATTTTGTATTTCTGAGTTATATCTACAAATGAAGAAAAAACTCCAATATATAGACAGAGGAGAGAGGGGATTGAACTCTGTGGATTAATTCCAAATCAATTCAGAAACTCCAAAGGTTGTAACAGTAAACTTTTGGAGTTCTGTAACTCTTGGACCTTCCATTTTCTGTCACATGTTATGTCACGCCCCGGAACAGCATAAATAGAGAAAAATAAATTTCCTTTATGGGTCCATAGGGAATTGCTGATGAATGTCACTAATCTTTTGCACCACACAGTTCTAGATAACAGAAAGAACAACCCACAGTAATATAAAGGAAACCTATTATAATACAACATCAGAGTTATTACAACTGAAAAGCTACAGCGAAAGTATATAAGCTTTGGAAGCAACATATGCCCAAGTACCAAATATAACAAAACAGTCTAAACGGAAGCATAAACTATCAACTATCTCCAAGTCTTCAACTGGCGTAAACATCAGCACAGTAGTCCTCCTTGGCATAAGTATCATCAGTGGGGCCACCCTCTGTTTATTTCTCTCCCGGATGGTAACCGTCATCGTAGAATCCATCACTTGCAGAATAAGATACAGGATAGTCTGGACGGGGGAAAGTCCATGCAATAAAAGGCCATCAGCTTACTGAGAGCTAAGTGAGTATCAACTAACAAGGTACCAGTTATCTGAAGTAAACAAAAGTTTATGAAAACACGAGTTAACATCTTATAATAATAATAATAATGATAATAATAATAATAATAATAATATCTTGTTCCTTTATGCAACCTCGTAAACCAACCCTTATCGTCTTGTTACTCGAAGATTGATATTCAACATATCCTGACTGAATGGAACAGACTCAATCGTTTAACTCTAGGGATACACCCTTATTCCTGTCCATCGCTTTTAAGAGCATATTACACAGCTCACCGCATGTCATGGACTCCACGTCAGTCCGTCCCCAGCTTTTAAGAACAATGTTTCATGTTCACCGTATTTCAAGGACACAACGTTTCGAACAAGGCATATCATCTATTGCCACGACTCTGTATCATCTACCAGACATCCCAGCTCACCGCTTTTAAGAGCATATTACACAGCTCACCGCTTTTAAGAGCATATTATAGATTATTCGGTATATCTTAGGACTACTTGGTCCAGCTCACCGCTTTTAAGAGCATATGCACAGCTCACTGCTTTTAAGAGCATATCATGACCAAACGTCCGTCCACGTACCATTTCGAGAACTTACCAAACCTGCTAATACTCAGTACTAATAAGGACACATGATAATTTCCCAATGTGGCCTGACTACTCGGATTAAAAGAAAATGGATATCGAACTCATACAAGAATCAATAGATTACCCACGTTATTACTTCCATCCATTCTGTATAAGTATACTTAACTTTGTTGTCACATTATCCCTGTCTAACCCAAAATCGCATAACGAAAGTCCAAATCAAAAATCGAATAACCGAACCCTAATATAGTAAACAAGCAAAGGAATCCATGCTCTGCCCATACCAATCGATTGGTATAAGGTCCAATCGATTGCGATAAAAGTAATGTCAATCGATTGCTAACAATGGCAATCAATTGGGTCTGAAACGATGTCAATCGATTGCTAACAATGGCAATCGATTGGGATAAAATCTATAACAATCGATTGGAATTCTATAACAATCTATTCCAATCGATTGGGTCCAGACTGATGGCAATCGATTGGTAATTATGCCAATCGATTGGCACTTCGTCTTCACCAGTAGATTGTAAAAACAGCATAATTAAACGTACACCACGTGCATTAAATGTATCAAATTTTCATAATAACTTGCATATACATTCAATAAAGGGACCAAGTGAGTTAGAAACTCACCTACGGTGTGTTTGGGTATGTGAGCTTGAAAAACCAAAGCTCTCTCTCTCTCTTCTCCTCTCTGCCCAGCTCTCTCTTTGTCTCTCCTTCTTCTTTCTTTCTTCTTGTTCTTCTCTTCTTATTCTCTTCCTTCTTCTCTCCTGCTGCCCAACAGTTAGTGTGTGAGTAAGTGTATATAGATATAGATATATGGATATATGTATGTATATATATGATATACAAACTCTTTCTCTCTCTCAAGAACTGAATAAATAGCCCCAAGGCCATAAATGAACACATATATATAGAGTTGAGAGAGTGCCACACATTCAAAGCATAAAAAAAGAAGAAAACTTGTCTCAGCTTATGCCAATCGATTGGTATAGATGGCAATCGATTAGAAACAAATATTTGAAGGCAATCGATTGGAAAGAAAGGCAATCGATTGGGATGTTGCCACATCATTACTTTTAGTCAGTAAAATGGCAATCGATATCGATTGGTAAGATGTTAATCGATTGGTATCAAAAAGTGGCAACCGATTGGGAATTAAGGCAATCGATTGGTAACCAAATTTTCACCAAAAAAAAAAAAAGAAAAGTTTATAGAATGAAGTTTTATTTATATACTCTCCAGAAATTCAGGGTATTACATCATCCACCACCTAACAAAAGATTTCGTCCTCGAAATCAAAAGCAAACAAGGCTAAAACAAAAATGGGAACTTCTCTCGCATCTCTGACTCTAGCTCCCACGAAGCTTCTCCTTTATCATGATGTTTCCACTGGACCTTGACTAGCGGAATCTCTTTGTTCCTGAGCTTCTTGATCCCTCGATCCAAAACACGAACTGGTCCTTCATTGAACGTAACATTGTCGTTGACTTCAATATCTTCAAAGTTGATCTCATGCGCTGGGTTGTGGGCACACTTTCTCAACATACTGATGTAGAAAACGTTGTGCACTCCTGACATCTTCTGTGGCAATGCAAGTCGATAAGCAACTTTTCGAACATGCTCTAAAATCTTGAATGGTCTGATGAATCGTGGCGATAACTTGCCTCTCTTTTGACAAAGTCTGACGATGCCTCGAACAGGTAAAACCTTGAGTAGCACGTGATCTCCAACAGCAAACTCCAAGTCTTTGCGTCGCTTGTCAGCATAACTCTTGTGTCGGGTCTAAGCTGTCTTCATCTTCTTACGCACTATCTGGATATTCTCACTAGTTTCTCATACCATTTCTGGCCCAAGAAGTTGAGTATCTCCGACTTCGATCCAATAAAGCAGCGATCGACAAGGTCTTCCATACAAAGCTTCAAACGGCGCCATCCCTATGCTCGAATGATAACTATTGTTGTAGGCGAACTCAATCAAAGATAAGTGTGTCTCCCAAGAATTCTTAAAATCAATGACACAAGCACGTAACATGTCCTCCATTACTTGATTAACTCATTCAGTCTGACCATCGGTCTGCGGATGAAAAGCTGAACTCAAGTTTACGTCGTTCCCATCACTGTTTGGAGACTCTTCCAAAATTCTACAGTAAAACGCGAATCTCGATCTGACACAATAGAAATAGGTACTTCGTGTAACCGTACTACGTGTTACAGATACATCCAGCTCAAACGTTCCACTGAATACGTCATACTATAGGCAATAAAATGTGCCGTCTTTGTAAGTCGATTCACGATTACCCAAATAGAGTCGTGGTTCTGCTGTGACTTCGGCAATCCTACCACAAAATCCATGGTGATGTGTTCCCATTTCCATTGAGGAGTCGGTAATGGTTATAGAAGTCCAGCTGGCTTCTGATGTTCTGCCTTTACTTGCTTACAAGTAAGACATTGAGATACATACTCAGCTATTTCTCTCTTCATTCCTTCCCACCAGAAATTCCTCTTCAGATCCTTGTACATCTTCGTACCTCCCGGATGAATCGTCATCTGTGACTTATGAGCTTCATCCAATATTTCTTTCTGGAGATTTTTTTCGTCAGGTACACAGAGTCTACCTTTACATCGTAAGGCTCCGTCTGTACTGATACTCCAGATCTTTGGCTCCTTAGCTGACATCTTCGCGAACCATAACTTTAAATCTTCAGTTGTTTATTGAGCTTCTATGATACGACTGATCAAAGTTGATTGTACCATAAGACATCCAAAATATTGTCTTTCCATTGGTCCCATTGGCTAAAGCTCGAATTCAGCTAACACTTCTAATACTCTCTATTCTTGAATTTGCAATGCAATAATTACTAATCGAGGTTTACGACTCAATGCATCTGCTATGACATTCGCTTTACTTGGATGGTACTGTAATGAAAAGTCATAGTCCTTGAGTAACTCCATCCATTTTCGCTGTCGCATGTTCAACTCCTTCTGAGAGAACAAGTACTTCAAACTCTTATGATCGGAAAATAAATCGAACTTTTCTCCATAGAGATAGTGTCTTCAAATCCTTAATGCAAACACTATTGCTGCTAGTTCCAAATCATGAGTAGGATAATTCTTCTCATGTACTTTCAACTGTCTTGATCCATATGCAATAACATTCCCATCTTGCATCAGTACACACCCAAGTCCTTGGTGCGATGCATCACTATAGATCACATACCTTTCTCCACTCTTAGGTATTGTAACTACCGGTGCAGAAGACAATTTTTCCTTTAACTCCTGGAATGCACCCTCATGCTTGTTTGTCCATTCGTACTTTATTTCCTTCCTCGTCAAATTTGTCAAAGGTCCTGCTAACTTGGCGAATCCTTCTACAAATCTTCTATAATATCCTGCTAGGCCAAGGAAACTTCTAACTTCTGTGGCATTGGTTAGTCTGTTCCAACTTAAGACTGCATCGTTCTTAGATAAGTCCACTGAAATACCGTCCTGAGATATGACATGTCCCAAGAATTTGACTTCTCGCAGCCAAAATTCATACTTACTGAACTTTGCATACAACTTATTATCTCGAAGTGTCTGCAATGTAATCTGTAAGTGCTCCTTGTGATCTTCTTCCGTCTTCGAGTAGATTAGTATGTCATCGATGAACACTATAATGAATTTATCCAGATATGGTCTGAATACTCTATTCATTAAGTCCATGAATACTACTGGTACGTTCGTCAATCCAAAAGGTATAACTAGAAACTCATAATGCCCGTACCTCGTCCTGAATGCAGTTTTTTTTATACATCCTCTGGTTAAACTAATAATTGGTGATATCCCGAACGTAGATTGGTCTTAGAGAAAATCCTTGATCCTTGCAACTGGTCGAATAGGTCGTCTATCCGAGGTAGTGGATATCTATTCTTGATTGTGACCTTGTTTAATTTCCTGTAGTCCATACAGAGTCGAAATGTTCCTTCCTTCTTCTTTATAAATATACTGGTGCTCCCCAAGGTGACGTGCTAGGATGAACAAATCCTAAATCTTCAAGTTCTTGGACTTGCCTTTTCAGTTCCAACTTCTCAGTTGGTGCCATTCTATACAGAGTCTTAGATATCGGCAATGTTCTAGGTATTAGTTCCACACAAAAATCTATGTCTCTTTTAGGTGAAAGTCCCTTAATATCCTGAAATACATCCTGAAAGTCTTGTATAGTAGGAATCTGATCCATCTTGAGTTCTGTACTCGCACTTCTGATTGTAGGTAACCCACTTGTTAAGAACATATCACTCGTCGGCTGACACTGAAATCTGATTACCGGTTGTCCTTGTATCGGGAATACAATCGTCCTACTAGGGCAATCCAAAATGGCATTGTACTTAGTCAACCAATCCATCCCAAGGATAATATCAAACTCTGACATTGATAGAACTACCAAGTCAGCTGGAAGATTCCTATCTCCCAAAGTCAATGGGCAATCCTTACATACTTTACACAGCTTAACAGTCACTCCCAAAGGTGACACATCATTCAGTGCTGGCTCAAGTATCTGGGGTTCTAAACCCAACTGATGCATAATCCTAACAACAATAAAAGAACGTGCAGCTCCAGTATCAAATAAAATGTTAACTGGACAATGAAAGAGTACAAGCGTACCTTCCAAATACTACTGTTCATTGGCATTAAATCCTACTTTCCCGGGATTATAGCATTCATCCTCGTCTGATCTGGAGGTATAACACCCGCATTTGTGTTATTACAACTTCATTACATTGTTATGCATGGTAATGTGATGTGGCGTGTCTTTTGGCACATGGTTGGGTGAGTTTTGACTCACGAGTTGATTTGGGTGTCTGTATTAGAGAACCCTTTGAAACTATTGTGATTGAGGATTTATTGTTTTGACGTCTCTCCGAGTATGAGATGGTTACTGTGGAACATTTTAAATGTTTATCTGAAAATAAATGTTTACCTGTGTATTGCAATATTTGTATTATTTTCTGGCTTAGAATATATTTCTGTTGTTAGATTTAGTATCCTGGTGAGAACGAATGAACACGCTATTAATTTGGTAGGCTAATTAGCAACTTCGAAAAACGTCATATAGAAATTCGCGTTTTAGCGACCAGACGAAACTTAGTCGAAAACTTTTATAATTTCGAAGTTTCACTCGTAAAGCTATGACTAAGCTGTATAGAAAGTTTCAGAGACTGATTAGGAATTTTGAAAACTCGTGGCGAGGCAAACGTAAATTCCCAATAGTCTTGCCTATATATAGGAAGTGATGACTTTAGGTTTTTCATAAGTTCTTGACCTAATTCCAAAAGGAGGCCAAAAGGGGGCTAGAGGGAGATTTTGTTGCTTCAAACTTTGCGATGCCAAACGACGACCTTCCGTCAGTTTGTTTTCTCCCAGATTTCATATTCGAGCTCCTCGAGGTAAGAGCTTCGTTTTGATACATATTAGGGCCTGTTTGGCTAAGTTTTCCGAAAAGTTATTTTCTAGAATTTTTCATAAAAGTTGATAAATGGAATTTTGATCCATAGGAATTGTACTAGACGGATTTCTGCACGTTCTTTGTGCACGGGTTTTCTTCAGATTAAATTATAGGAGCGTTATTCGGAGGTGAGTGATTCAACTATGTTTTGGAATGATTTCTTGGCATGTATTCATGTTATGTTTGAATAGCATGTATTAATTCATAGAGATATCTTGTGTAGTTCATATTGGGCATTTATATTGATAAGTAGGCCCAATAGCATGGTGATATGTTTTGATTACCGCGAGTATGGTGATATGTAATTGAGCATGTTAAGTTGCTTATTTGGGTCAGAAGGAGCACGTGGTCACCGTGCCATTTTGTGGAGCCGATATAGGCATTAAGGTCGCACGATTGAAGAGAAGAATCGTGGGTCTTACCCTTTCGCGTGGACTTATTGGTGAGGAGTCGCGGATTGGGAGTAAGGACGGGCACGTGAGTCTCCGGCGACTAGTATGAAATGTAGAGATGTGAATGCGGACATGTTTATCATTCATGTACATATGTTGATTTATTCACTAAGCTTTAGCTTAAACAAATCGAAATATGTGTGGTTATTCAAATAACCATTTCAGGTGTAAATGCTGGCGCGGAATCGCAGAAGTAAGCACGAGGGTTGGGAGTTCACTTGGGAGGCAACTTAAATGTTAATTTTGTAGTGTTGGGACAATAGGATGTTGTAATAAGACTTTTTATTGTTTTAACTTATGTTTAACTTCGTATGATAGAATGGATTTTAAATCGTTGTAATAGTTAGTGACATGTTGTAATCCTGCTTTAGAAATGTTTTAATACAGCTAAGATTACTTTGGATTGAGTTTGGATTGAGTGGTTGATCATTAGTGAAAGTTAGAAAGCTTTTAAACTTGAAATTCTGCAGATTGGGCTGCTGCCAGGGGAGCAGTCGACTGGTCCTGTGTTCAGTCGACTGAACCCCTGTATCTGTTAGCTACTGCTTCTTATTATAGCAAAAGCAGTCGACTGGGCCCCGTCTCAGTCGACTGGACCCCCAGCCTCAGTCGACTAGAATTGCTATTAAACATTGTGAAAACTCCCTGCCTTCTCCCGTCGACTGAGCAGTCGACTGAACCTCTGGTTTTAAAATGTGTTTTGTTTTTCCGCTGCGTGGGTTCTTCAAACCTAATTTTGGGAACGTTAATGAATTGGTTTAGCCTCGGTGGCGTGCCACGGGCTCCGGTTTCGCTATTGTGGGACCGGGCTGTGACAGGAGGTCCTTGTATTCCTTGAACTGGTGCCCCGTAGTATCCTCCTCATGGTACACGACAATCCCTGCTCAAATGCCCTGGCTTATTGCAGTTGTGACAGAAAATATCTGGCATGTGATTAGATCTGTGGACAGTGCAGTTCCTTGCAATATATCCTGGATTTCTACAGTTAAAACATCCTCCATTATTGCTTGGCAGGGCTGTCAACAGTGCTTGAGGTTGTGATCCCCGTTGTTGATATTACTGGGATCGATTACAACCCTGCTGAGGTTTCCTGGCTCCTTCCCAGGTTCTCTTGTTACTTTGGAAATTCCCTCGCGGTCTCCAACCTTGGGTATTCCTCGGTGGTTGTGTCTGGAAATTCCTCTGTTGGAAGTTCCTTGATGGTTGTGATCGATTCGTCTGTGGTCGCTGCACTGGATATGCATCATTTTCTAGACTTACAGCAAGTCTAACTAGTCCTTCAAAACTCTGGTTCAGGTGACCAATCATCATATGGCGAAGATGAGGATTCAGTCCCTGGTGAAATCTTTTCACCTTCTTCTGCGGTGTATCGATCATATGTTGGGCGAATCGAGACAGTCGCTCAGACTGTGTGGTATATTCTCTTACCATCCAATCTCCCTGAACTGAGCTCAGGAAATTCTTCTCCTATTGATCCTTTTCATCTTCTGGAAAATACTTCGCCAAAAATCTTCCTTTGAACGTCTCCCAAGGCATTGCTCTTGCAGCGTTTATTCCTATTGGCTCGTTCAGCTTCCCACCAATCTGCAGTGGCATAAGTGAGCTGGAACATAGCAAGCCGACGCTTCTCTTGCTCGCTGCACTCTAATGCTTCAAAGATCAATTCCATTTCCCTTATCCATTGCTTGGCTTTCCACGGTTCTGTTAGTCCATCGAACCTCTCGGGACGTAACCCACGAAAATTTGCTAGTAACTTATCTCCTGTTTGCCTCTGCTGGAACGGTGAAACTGGGGTTTGGACAGGTCGTTGATTTGTAGCATTGTTGTAGGTATCACCTACATGCTCCATTCTCTGCATGAATGCTTCAAAAACTCCGGACGGGTCCATTCCTTCTGGAATAGGTGCTCCAATACGTGCTTGGTGATTTCTCAAGGGTCCTACTATACTGATAACAAGTATTGCCTACAAGAGACACAACTATTAGCTGAGAGTCTTCTCGCAGAAATGAAACAAGATAGGGTGAGAAAACACAAGAATAACAGTTCTACAAAACAACACACCAAAACAAACATACGATTAATAACAAAAGTACTGCTCGTATAACAAAAGATGTACCGCATAGTACACACTAGTCAAACTGTGTACCACGTGGGACAAAGCGAAAACAACACTAAGGTTAGCTATTACAATGCTACGACTAATACTGCTAACATCTATACAAAGCTATGGTCAAATAACTATCTCTCAAGCTCCCAAAAATCTAGTGGACAACATATCCTGATAAAATTGATAAAATCTAACAAAACATAAACCCTCTGCAGATCTTGACTCAAAGGTCGTCAGCATCTGATCCTGCTGGTGGCGCCTCGTCCTCCAAGTCGATATCCATCTGCTCGAGTGGATCATCCTGAACTGGTGCGACAAGATCTCCGGTAATATCCCAATCCTCTATCACCTCTACATCAGGGTCCTCCATCGCGTCTGCTATCGCCTGGTTGGCGACCTTGACTGCTACTGCTGCGAATCCATCAACTATATCAAGAGCTCGTGCTACCGCAGCCTCTCCCATAGCGAAACCTCCTGGCTGGGCTACCATCCCGGCTATCCATCCTATTGCCATATCAGCCATGGCAACCATATGCATAATAGGTCCGGCTGGTATCTGAAGCATAACCGGTGCCTCTGGTACAATGATCTCCTCATCAGCCACGTCCTCAACTACTACATCGGCCTCCACCCATATGTCTGCCTCCACGGCCTTTGGGTCTGGTGCTGGATCCTCGGGCTCAAACTCTGGCTCCTTTAGATCATCCTCTGGCTCATCATCATCTGCGTTGTCCATATGTTCATCTTCTGCTGGGTCCTCGTCATCTATAGGCTCCTCCACTCCATCCCCGTCAATATCCTCGTCGGGATGCTCGTCCTCTGGCTCTAGATCCTCCTCATCCTAAATCGGCTCACCCTTCTAAACTGGTACGTAGGGTACCAGTGATGGTGGGGCTGCTGGTGATGGTATAGCTACAGGCTCTGGTGGACCAGCTAAAATGGATCTCAACTCAATCTCATCCATCTCGAGCTTACTCTGAACCAACCGTAATATCTCCAGACAGATATCTCTACCAACACTCGCAGAATGGTAAGCATCCATACATATCTGTGTCGGGTGAACACTCCCGATCACATAAAGCGCCCTCCACATGTCCTCCTCTAAATGTCGACTAGCTATCTGGCACACTCGTTCATGATAAAACTCCAGGTCAGCTGGCTCCACGGTATCCCCATGGATCACGTGTCCTCTATAAGCATCGGTAACAAACTGATAAAACTCTGGATCCATGCTATCCTATAAAGAGACTATCCATCGTCAGACAGACGAACTTATCTTAAACTCATATCTTATATCAAGGAAACTCTTAACATACTAGGACCGATGTGGGATGATTAGAGAACGAAAGTATCACAAACCTAGGGCTCTGATACCAAATATCTTGTCATGCCCCGAAACAACATAAATAGAGAAAAATAAATTTCCTTTATGGGTCCATAGGGAATGACTGGTGAATGTCACTAATCTTCCGCACCACACAATTCTAGATAACAGAAAGAACAACCCACAGTAATATAAAGGAAACCTATTACATTACAACATCAGAGTTATTATAACTGAAAAGCTACAGTGGAAGTATATATGGTTTGGAAGCAACAAATGCCCAAGTACCAAATATAACAAAACACTCTAAAAGGAAGTATAAACTATCAACTATCTCCAAGTCTTCAACTGGTGTAAACATCAGTATAATAGTCCTCTTTGGCAGAAGTATCATCAGTGGGGGCATCCTCTGTGTATTCCTCTCCCGGATGGTAACCGTCATTGTAGGATCCGTCACCTGCAGAATAAGGTACAGGATAGTCTGGATGGGGGAAAGTCCAGGCAATAAAAGGCCATCAGCTTACTGAGAGTTGAGTGAGTATCAACTAACAAGGTACCAGTTATCTGAAGTAAACACAAGCTTATGAAAACATGAGTTAACATCTTATTATAATAATAATAATATCTTGTTCCTTTATTTAACCTCGTAAACCAACTCTTATCGTCTTGTTACTCGAAGATTGATATTCAACATATCCTGACTGAATGGAACAGACGCAATCGTATAACTCTAGGGATACACCCTTATTCTTGTCCATCACTTTTAAGAGCATATTACACAGCTCACCGCATGTCATGGACTCCACATCAGTCCGTCCCCAGCTTTTAAGAACAATGTTTCCTGTTCACCGCATTTCAGGGACACAACGTTTCGAACAAGGCATATCATCTATTGCCACAACTTAGCGTCATCTACCAGACATCCAAGCTCACCGCTTTTAAGAGCATATCATAGATAATCCGGTCTATCTTAGGACTATTTGGTCCAGCTCACTGCTTTTAAGAGCATATGCACAGCTCACCGCTTTTAAGAGCATATCATGACCAAATGTCCGTCCACGTACCATTCCCAGAACTTACCAAACCTGCTTATACTCAGTACTAATAAGGACACATAACAATTTTCCAATGGCATGACTACTCAGATTAAAAGGAAATGGATATCGAACTCATACAAGAATCAACAGATTACCCACATTATTACTTCCATCCATTTTGTATAATTATACTTAACTTTGTTGTCACATTATCCCTGTCTAACCCAAAATCGTATAATGAAAGTCCAAATCAAAAATCGAACAACCGAACCCTAATATAATAAACAAGCAAAGGAATCCATGCTCTACCCATACCAATTGATTGGTATAAGGTCCAATCGATTAGGATAAAAGTAATGTCAATCGATTGCTAACAATGGCAATCCATTGGGTCTGAAACGATGTCAATCGATTGCTAACAATGGCAATCGATTGGGATAAAATCTATAACAATTAATTGGAATTCTATCCAATCGATTGGGTCTAGACTGATGGCAATCGATTGGTAATTATGCCAATCGATTGGCACTTCATCTTCACCAGCAGATTGTAAAAACAGCATAATTAAACGTACAACACATGCATTAAATGTATCAAATCTTCATAATAACTTGCATAGACATCCAATAAAGGGACCAAGTGAGTTAGAAACTCACCTACGGTGTGTTTGGGTGTGTGAGCTTGAAAAACCAAAGCTCTCTCTCTCTCTCTCTCTCTCTCTCTCTCTCTCTCTCTTCTCCTCTCTGTCCAACTCTCTCTGTGTCTCTCCTTATTCTTTCTTTCTTTCTTCTTCTTCTTCTCTTCTTCTTCTCTTCCTTCTTCTCTCCTGCTGCCCAGCAGTGAGTGTGTGTGTGAGTATATATAGATATTGATATATGGATATATGTATGCATATATATGATATACAAACTCTCTCTCTCTCTCTCTCTCTCTCTCTCTCTCTCTCTCTCTCTCTCTCTCTCGAACTGAACAAACAGCCCCAAGGCCATAAATGAACACATATATATAGAGTTGAGAGAGTGCCACACGTTCAAAGCTAAAGAAAAGAAGAAAACTTGTCTCAGCTTATGCCAATCGATTGGTATAGATGGCAATCGATTGGAAAGAAAAGCAATCGATTGGGATGTTGCCATGTCATTACTTTTAGTCGGTAAAATGGCAATCGATATCGATTGGTAAGATGTCAATTGATTGGTATCAAAAAGTGGCAGTCGATTGGGAATTAAGGCAATCGATTGGTAACCAAATTTTCACAAAAAAGAAAGAAAAGTTTATAGAATGAAGTTTTATTTATATACTCTCCAGAAATTCAGGGTATTACATGTTAAGTGTGAAGAAATTCCAAAAGTTCTGGGGTCCAAAAAGAAATTATGTGCGGGCCGGCCGGTCAGACGGATGGCGGCGCGCGTGTGTGGAGTAAACCCAAAGGACCTTTGATCTTTCCCCTTCCACAAAAGTGGGTACCTCTTGGGGCTTAAACCCAAAACATGAAGTAGCCTTATAAATACACTAAAGATTTCTTCTAGTTTTCCTATGTGGGACAAGGCAAGTTGTGAACATTTTCCATTTCAACAATTCCTTGTAAGGGGCAACCTTTGAGCATCAATTTCTTATTCACCCATTAATAGTTTTGGACATGTGAATATCCAAACTTCATCTCCTCATGGAGGATAGCACAAATCCACAAGGACTCCACTTAAACTCTAAGTGGGTCCCACTTTTATTTGACTCTGAAATTGGTCAAAACTCAACTTTAATCCAACAGAGATTGCTAGCATCAATTTTTTTATTATTTTTGTTTTTATGACTTATTTTTTAGGTTAATTTGTTGTTTATTCTTGATTTTTCTTAATTTTCATGGCTTAAGTAATGCCCTACGTGAGATTGATATGCCCTAAACCACTAATATTTTTAGAGCTTAAACCATTAATGTTTTTAGAGCAAAACACACTGATTGACTTTTAAAGGGTATTTTGGGCATATTCAAAAGAGTGATTTTGTAGGAGAATAAATGATTTTAGTGTTTACAAACTATTAAAATAAAGAAAAGTAGTGTATATAGCAAAAAAAAAGTGGTGGAAATAGCCTCATCCTAAGATAATTGTGTTGATAAAATAATGGTAAAATAGAGATAAAATTGGAGACATGTGAGGATGGTGGCATGGGTGAGCAAAATTGGGTAACCAAAAAGGCTCTCTTGAAAATAGACTCTTAAATAAAATAACATACAAAATTATTTAGTTATCCCTCAATTAGAGCTGAGTTGAGTTTACTCGAACATGTAGACTCTTACATATAGCATTTTTATGTTAGTAATTTGATAGTTTTCTCGAGCCGCATCTATCATATTTGAATCATTTAGAAGTTCTTTCATAAAATGTCAAATAAGTTCGTTGATCACAGATTATGTTAAGATTGTAAGACAATGTATCTCATAAGTCACAACTACACACAACTAATAGATACATCAGACTGATTACAATCATATGTCCTGTGCATTGCACGAGCTTCAAAACTAGTATATACATGTTTCTCACTTCTCTTACCATCCAAACGAATCTATAAATTATTCTAATTATGTTGTTTCTATGGGGCTTGTTTGGCACCAGCATCTGCTTTTGCAATTTAATTGCTATAAACTATTTTAAAAGTTATTGATGGTAGCTTTTGTCGAATCGAAATTTTTTTGTAATTAACTCATTTTTTGTGATTGAAACGTAGAATCTGATTTGCTAAACAATTTCATTTTAGTTTTAGAGTTCTATAGTCACTTATGGACTCCAAAAGCTAGTGACAAATGGGGCCAAAGCTTGGCCATTAGGTTCTCCGTGCTTGTAGTGATTTTTTTATTTTATTTTATTTTTATTATTTTATTATTTCTATTTTTTTATTTGACAAAAATTATTGAAACAGAATAAGGTAATGTCATTGTCATATTCATCTACAAAGCCTGCAAAAAAATGGACAAATTACACGCAACTTCTATGTACTTTGGGGTGTAATCCTTCTGATTTGTGGAAAAAATACATTTCAGTACCCTATAATTATATCAAAATTTTATTTAGGAGTCTGTATTATATATTGAAACACTTAAAACCCTCCATGTGTTAGAAACTTTTTCATTTAGGGACACAATAATCCCAAAAAATCATGGAATAGACCACATGCCTAAAATATATATATATATATATATATTTAAGGCATGAAAATATTTAAGTACCATGTAACTACACCAAAGTTTTGTTTTGGGTCCTCTAGGTACTTTTCGTCAATTTTTTTGGACGTCATTAATGGTTGTCCTTAACAGTCCCAAAGGTTCGCCATTTCATGTGGAGACCGTACAGAGGTATCATTCCCGTTTTCGAAAATCTTGAACAAAGAGGTATACAAACTGAGAAGTGGTGCCCTGGATGCAAAATGAATTCTGAGACAACGTTACATGATTTAAGAGATTGTAAGTGGGCACGGAAGATTTTGAAATTTGTGCATGGTGAAGGGTTCTTTCCCAGATGTCCAAACTTGGTGGGATTGTGTTGTGGAGGTGATCGAGCCTAAAAAGTTGCCTCTTTTATGCTATGCGGCTTGGACTATCTGGGTTCAATGCAACAAGCTGGTTTTCGAAGGGCTGAGATGCACACCTGATGAGTCAGTAAATGCTGCTGTCAATTTAACTGTGGAATATGAAAACTCTTTGGGAATGGGATTGGCTAACTCAGGAGAGAGTTCAAGTCCCAAATGGCAACTACCTCTACCAGGTTTGATGAAGGTTAATAGTGATGGGGCTTTTTTGCAAGTAGAATGAAGACATGAATGGGGGCCATCATCAGAGATCATAAGGGGTGATGTGGTGGCAACAACGGCGAAGAACGGTTCAGCCGTGTTTATCACTGGTAATGGCAGAGGCACTGGCATTGAAGCAAGCAGTCCAATTGGCCATAGACATGGACCTGGGTAAGGTGGTTTTTGAGGTTGATTATTTTAACTCCTTCTCTACCCAAGTAAAGAAAGTTGTGCCTTGAAATGCGTCCTATGAAAATATTATTGAAGATATCAAGCAACTGTTAAGGTGCTTTGAGGAAGCTTCTTTGCAGTTTATTGGTAGAAAGTGTAGTTCTGTTGCCCATGCTTTAGCACAATTTAGTTTGACAATTACAGAAACTCCTACCTGGTATCATAAGTGCCCGCCGTGTGTTGTAACTTCTATCCATTTGGACAAAGATTTATAAAATTCCATTTTATCCTAAATATATATATATATATATATATATATCAACGGTTGTCCTTAAATGACAAATGTTTATAAGGTGAGCGCCTTAACTCTCTAATTAATAATACAATGCTCAAATAAAACTTCGTGTTAAGTATATTTTACCTCTATGGTTAGGTCCATTTTCACTTACCCCCATATGGTTCAAAAGTGGACACTTAACCCTCTTATAGTTTTGGACTAAAGTGAAACTATTAAGTTTTCACTGAAAATAGCCTGTGGGGATTAAGTGTTAAAATTACTGAAAATAGCCTGTAGGGATTAAGTGTTAAAATTAGCCCCACATAGGATAGTTCAAGTGTTAAAATTAACCCCACATAGGCAATTCACCCCAAAATTAGCATATCCAAGGGATTAAGTGTTAAAAATTAGCCCCACATAGATGGGTTAAATAGCAGCACTATCCCCACATTGGCGGTTAAGTGTCCACTTTTAAAGCACATGAGTAAAGTGAAAATGGGCCTAACCACATGAGGATAAAATGTAAATAACCCTAAAACTTTAGTACAATTACATGTTCCTAAAATACAGGGTTAAATACATTTTAACCCCTTGTGTTTAGTCCTATTTCCACTTTACCCCATGTGATTCAAAAGTGGACACTTAACCCCTGTGGTTTCCATAATTCCTAATTGTCCTTGTGATTGCAAACACAAATCTCAAACTCCACAAATAATAGTTCCCAGAGCACTTCTAGATATTGTTCCCAAACAATAATTCATAGCTAAAGCAGAAGTCTACCTAAGCGCAAAAGCCACAACCAATCTAAACGCATATTTAGAAGTGAGTCTAATAGTGATGGTAATGCAAATGATATCATAGAAGAGAAGGGGGGTCACTGAACTCAAATGGTTGACGCAATCTAAAATGAAACTCACAAGACTATATGTGCCAAAGCTTACATGATAATTGTGCACAAATAGGGCACCAACGCATACCTGAGTATCGTAATGGAATACGTATTTTCATTCCCTCTCTGAAAACTAATTCTCTTTATGTTTCCTCCTTGCTTAAACAACATTAAACAATAAATTTTGATAATATAGTTATAAAGTAAGAGAAGAAGAAGGAAAACAACTCCCAAAATTCAAAGTGTTCAATTATTTCTCCACTTGTTTTCTTTTCCTTCCTATTTTCCTCATCTTTTTTTTCTAAACAAAGGACAAGGTTTTCCTTTATGTTTTCATTTTATTTTCCCAAACTAAATCTATGAACCAACAAAGCCTTGAGGATAAAGGGCAGCCCAGTGCACGATGCTCCTGCTATTGCGGGGTCTGGGGTGACCTCCATGTCACAATGCAAACAAAGCATTGAGGATACACAAAGGAAATACATAAGTTATGAAATATAAAAGAAGAAACTCATAAAGAAACCACATTACCGGCAGAAGAAGTGGCAGTAACTCCAGGATCAAGCAGTGGTCTTAGCCGGTAAGAGAAGATGGAGAAAATTGAAAATAACTTATGGTTTAATGTGAAGATGCTCTATAACTGCATTTATTAAGCTCCATTTGGTTCATAGATTTAGTGCAGGAAAAGGACCCAAAAAAAAAAACACCCAGTAAAACCTTATTCTTTGTTCGAGTGGTAAAGTAAAAACTGAGAAAATAGAAAGTAAACAAAAATACAATAGAAATTGAAGTTTAGGAGCCACTTTCCTTTTACTAATGTAATTTAAGCATGCAAAAAAACACTAGAGAAATAGTTATTCCTTCTCCTTTTTCCCTTCCCTTTGATTTTCCTTCTGTTAAGTCAAGGAACCAAACAGAACATTAGAATCCATAATCAACTTCTTTTCACTCACCCTCCCAAAATATAATCCCAATTCATGCACATATAGAAATAGTGGCTGTGGGAGTGGGGGGGAGAAGGAAACAAAACACATTAATCAAGAACTCAGGCCATGAAACTCTAGCACAACACTACAGAAAACAAACAAGAATTAAGCTATCATAAGGCCAAATTCATAAATAAGAAGCAACATTCACCAAAAGTGCATTGGTATCATCATGCACACACATGTAGATAAACAATAGATTTTTTTTTTTTTTTAAATTATATTTTTTTCAAAGAGTTTTATGTCAATCAACACCTAGACCATACAAGACTCCAGCATACTTCTCAAGTGAGCCACTAAAGAAATTCTCTTTCAACTTCCTGAATGTAGAAGCTGTGAGCAAACTATCCGAACCCGCCTGGTGACAAACACCAACTCTCTCAACTTCAAGCAGTTCTGCGAGCTTGTTCAATCCACCATGAAGACTATTACAGAACTTCATCAAATGCTTAATGTCATAAATCGTCGGAAAGTACATACTGATTAAATCAAAGAACTCCAATTGTGTTTCAGGCAAATTGTGACAAGTCAAGAGCTTAAGCAAGTACCCAAAATCATACCCACTGTGGAAAGTAACCCAACAAACATTATCATTCAAAACAATCCCTGAAGACATTAACAACTCCCCGAATCGTTTCGCATCGATACCCATCTCATTATTCTTCCTAAAATCAATACCACTCTGGCGTAAAAGCTCGATTGAATCATTAGCAAAAACATCCTTGTTTACATCGAATTCGCGAAAATTGAATTGCCAAATGCAATACTTGTTAGTTTCACAAGTGGGTAAATTTCCTTCCTCATCAGAAAAGGTAAGACCTAATTGAATCAATTTCAACATATCAACATTGTCTTTCAAAGTCTGGTAGTGATAATCACTACTGTTCTTGAAATTGCCCACTGGGCGAAGAACAATTCCTGGAAATTCAGTGTCCATTGCTATATATGGGAAATCATCAACAATTTCTCGAATTAGAGCGAACTCTTCCTCGAGATTGTCACTCCAAACCTCTCGAATTTGAATCGATTCGCTCTTTAGAAGAAATGACATCTCTTATGGAACAAAATCGATTAAAAAAAGTGAAATTTTGATGAAATAAATGTGCGAACTGACCATATAACAATCAAAACTTCGAAACAGCAACGAATCTATGTTGAACCCTTTTGATTTGAACAAGATCTGCAAAAACCCACATCATGATCAAACTTTCAATTAATCAACAGAGAGAGAGAGAGAGATGGGTATTGAATCTGACCTGCGATTAGCGAAGTTTCAGGCTCCGACTCACAGATTTAATATGGAATTGAGGGGAGGGAAGGAAATCAGAAATCAGATCAGATCAGAGTTTAAAGAGCGAGAAAGTGTGGTGGAGAGAGAAAGAGAGAGAGAGAGAGAGAGGAGAGCCACGGAAGAACGCGGTGGGGGCCCTTCTCTGCTTTACCTCCAATCAAACACTCTGGACAGATAAAATCATAACAATGTGAGAGAAAATAGAAAATAAAATTAGGGATATTTGGACTTTGACCCCCTTAAAATTAAGTATTATAGCTAAAGACCCACATGATTTGGCCCTTTTTTATAAAGTCCTTCACTAATTTTTGAATTTGGTGAAAAGCCCTCTTAGAAAAATGATTAAGACAATATTATCTATTAACTTTAAATCGTCATAACACACTCGTTTTTTGTTTGCCTTTTTGAGTGATTTTTTTTTATTTAATATATTTCTTCGAGATCTACACAATGTAGTTAAAAATTGTACAAAAGAAAGAAATTTAGAATCTCATTTTTTTATTTGTCAAAATAGATAATATTTTTGATAGATAATATTATATATTTTATCTATCAACTTTAAACTACCATAACTCACTCGTTTTTTAGCCTCTCTTTTTTTGTTTGATTTCATATATTTCTTTGAGATCTACGCAATAGAGTTGAAAATTAAGCAAAAGAAAGTAATTTGAAATCTCATTTTTTGATTTTAACTGTCAAAACAGATAATATCATCTATCGTGACATATATTATTAATATTATCAATCAATTTTAAACCACCATAACTCACTCATTTTTTTAGCCTTTTGAGTGAGTGCTTTTTTTTTTTTTTTTTTTTATTCCATGGATTTCTTTGATATCTTTGATATCTACGCAATGGAGTTGAAAAAATTGTACAAAATAAATTAATTTGGAACCTCATTTTTTGATTTTATCTATCAAAACTGATAATATTATCTATTTTGACAAATAATATTAAGCTAAACAATCATAAATTTGATTTTAGCCTTTTGAGTGACATATTTTTTTTTCATGTATTTCTTCGAGATCGACGTGATGAAGTTGAAAATTGTACAAAAGAAAGTAATTTGGAATATCATTTCTTGATTTTATCTGTCAAAATAAATGATATTATCTACTCCCTCCGTCCCATTTTTTGAGTCCATCTTTGAGAACTCAACTTATTAAGGGGACAAGAAGAATCTAAACCTACTTTCCACAATTGCCCCTAATCATTACAACATTTTTTTTTAGTTTTGTCTTGGTGTAGATTTCAATGAAGGGTAGTTTTGGAAAGTAAGTAAAAATTATATACCAAATTAGAAAAGTGGACACTAATTTTGGGACATTCCAAAATAGAATACAGGACTCACAAAATGGGACGGAGGGAGTAATTTGATAGATAATATTAATATTATCTGTCAACTTTAAACCATATCTCACTCGTTTTTTGGCATTTTTTGAGTGATTTTTTTATTTTATGTATTTCTTCGATATCTACGCATTGCAGTTGAAAATTGTACCCAAAAAAAATGTAATTTGGAACCTCATTTTTTTATTTATCCATCAAATCAAAAAAACAAATGATATTATCTGTTTTGACAGATAATATTAATATTATCTATCAGTTTTAAACCACAATAACTCACTCATTTCTTAGCCTTTTTGATTTTTTTTTCTTCGAAATCTACGCAATGGAGTTGAAAATTGTACAAAAGAAAGTAATTTGGAACCTCACTTTTTTTTATCTGTCAAAACAGATAATATCATTGACAGATAAAATTATCTATTTTATCTGTCAACTTAAAACTACCATAACTCACTCCTTTTTTAGCTTTTTTGAGAAAATTTATTTTTTTGTGTTATTTCATGTATTCTTTTGAGATCTACGCAATGGAGTTGAAAATTGAACAAAAGAAAGTAATTTAAAACCTCATTTTTTTATTTAATCTATCAAAATAGATAATATTATCTATTTTGATAGAATATTATCTATCAACTTTAAACTACCATAACTCACTCATTTTTTTTTAGCCTTTTGAGTGATAAATTTTTTTATTTAATGTATTTCTTCGAGATCTATGCAATGGAGATGAAAATTGTACAAAATAAACTAATTTGAAACCTCATTTTTTGATTTTATCTGTCAAAAGTGATGATAGTATCTGTTTTGACGGATAACATTAAGTTAAACAATCATAATTTTCTTATTTTTTTGGCCTTTTGGGATGTTTATTTATTTTTTTATTTTTTTTGTTTTTTTTTCTAGTTCATGTATTTTTTTTCGAGATCCACGCAATGGGCGTGGAAATTTTATAAATATATTGTTAGCGTTAAGGTTTATTAAGGCATATTTAATTATGTTTTGATGATGTCAAATATGCTATGATAATTACATGATTCATATTGATTCATTCATTGTTATTATCATAGTCATTTTCATGCTCATATATAATCTCATGTATTAATATTGTATCAATGTTTTAACATCTTTGTGTGCATGAGATTTAATTGATGTAGATCAAGATTACAAGGAGCTCAACAAGGATCAAGCTTGAAGACTTGAAGATATTTCATCCTTGGTTGAAGTCTAGGACCATCATTGTAAGGCATCTTGATCTCACACTCTTAGGGGCTCAAACAAATACTAAAAGTTAAAGTTTTGGAAATAAATTTTAAGAAGGTCATCTTTAAAGCAATGCCCCAACCAATTGGAAAATAATTAAATGTTGAGTTTTATATGGTTGGAAAGGTATTTGAATCTAGTTTCCAAAACATCAAACGGATTGAAAATCCGAGTTTTGTAGAGGAAGTTATGGCCATTTTAGTGGAGATGTGTCAGTCTGCCAAACAGGGAGGGGCAGTCGACTGAAGGCCCGATTCAGTCGACTGAAGTGAGCAGAATGCAAACAGAACCCTCTGTAAACACATCTCAGTCGATTGCTTCAAGGACCAGTCGACTGCTTCATGTTCCAGTCGACTGAAGCGACTTGAAAAGGCATAACGGCTAGTTTTTAAAGGGGCTTTTAATTACCAAACTTGCCACCAACGGCTATAATCTTTCTTGGCCTATAAATACATGTTTTCCCACACCATTTTATGTTGATCAATCTATTGGAAAACATCTATTTCAATCACACAACTTGTTGATTCTTAATCATTCAAAATTGAGCCCTAGTTGTGTGAGTTTATCAATTTGTTCTAGCCTTCAATTGTAATATTTGAGAGAGTGAATTGTAGTGAGCTTTCAATTGTATTATCCACTCTATAAAGAGAGTTCAATTTGTATCAAATCAATTGTAAAGGTTGAGGGTTAGTAACCCTTGTGTGCAAAGAAGAGGCGTTCTTCTTTGGGAGAGATTATAGGCTCTTGTAACGGTTTGGTGCACACCCGTAAGTGCTCCGGGAAACGGTTTGGTCTACACCCGTAAGTAGATCGGATTAAGGAATCCTCAAGAGGTGTTCTTGAGGGGTGGACGTAGGCCGCGGGGTGCGATTGCCGAACCACTTGAAAAATCAGTTTGCAAGTTTCTCTTCCCTTCTCTCTTTACTTAATTGCTTGTGATTGTGTTTTAATTTGCAATTTGTTTTAAAAGGTTAAATTTCCGCTTAAACCTTATTCACCCCCCTCTAAGGTTTCCATATTTGGGCCAACAATTGGTATTAGAGCCTCGGCTCTTCTCTTTTCAAAAGTCTTTGAAAAATTTTGAGTTAAGATCCATGGAAACTACATATTTTGGGGTAAATTCTAAACCAACCTCAATTATTCAATCTCATGATTATGATGAACTTCAAAGTGCATTTGAAGAATTACACGAGGAGTTGGAAAATTTGGGAATCAAATATATAACTCTTAAAAAGAATTTTTCCAAACTTTCAAATGAGTTAAATATTTTGAAATCCCAAAATGAATCTTTGAAGATTGAAAATGAAAAACATGTTTTAAAAGCACAATCTTCAAATGAGCTTGAAAAAGAAAATTTGGAGTTGAAAAAGCAATTAGATGAGTTAAAATCTCAAAATGAAATTTTGAAAAAAGAAAAGCTTGTTTCAACCAATTAACCTTCAAGTGAACTTATTGAAAAGGAAAAGGTTGAATTGAGAAAGGAGGTGGATGATTTGACAAAAACTTTGGCCAAGTTTACCCAAGGTGAACAAAATTTGAATATGCTTTTGGAAAAACAAAAATGTGTTTTTGATAAGGCCGGTTTGGGATTTAATCCCACATTCAAGGAAAAGAAGAACAAAAACTTCTTTGTAAAGTCCACATCCTCTACTTCAAATTCTCAAAATGCTCACAAGAATTTCTTTGCTAAAGCGTCAATCTCAAATGAGACCCTTCCCCATGTAACATGTCATTATTGTATGAAAAAGGGGCATGTTAATTTTAAATGTTCATTTCAAAATAAAATTAACATGGTTTGGGTTGTGAAGGGATCCTCTCCTACCTCCTTGGAAAATGTTGCATCCAAGAGGCGCTTGGACAATGGTTAAATCTCTTACCTTAAGCCTAGTAGGAGTAGGATAGATTAATTTGTTTAGATTTGCATACTTGATATTGCTTATTTGAAAAATGATGATATGCTTTTGCTGCTAAACTGTCATTTTTATGAACTGCTGAACAAAGCAGTCGACTGGTACCCCGACACAGTCGACTGATTCAGGTGTGAAGCTTTGAATTTTTTTTTATTCTGCATTGTTAAGTCGACTGTGGCGTCGACTGCATTGTTGTTTTAAACTCTCTGCCTAGGGACGTCGACTGTGGCGTCGACTGATCCGACTGAATGTTTGTTTTTCTTTGATTTTGAGTTCTCCAACTTTATTATTGGTATCTTTTGGGAGAATATGCTCTCTATTCATATCTTTTGGTATCTTTTATCATTGCACATGCTTAGGGGGAGCACTTTCATGTATTTATTTTCTCACATGTGGTTATATTTGTTTATTTTTGGTATCTTTTTGGCTTTTTGACTTGTATGCCTATTGTGAGGGGGAGCTTTGTATTTTATCCCCAAATCTTTTTGATAATGTCAAAGGGGGAGAAATATGAGAAGTATTGGGGAGAGACCAAATATGAGAAGTATTGGGGAGAGACCAAATGTGCTTATATTGGCATATCCTTCATTGGTTGTTTGCCATCATCAAAAAGGGAGAGATTGTTAGCCTTAAGGTTAATTAAGGCATATTTAATTATGTTTTGATGATGTCAAATATGTTATGATAATTACATGATTCATATTGATTCATTCATTGTTATTATCATAGTCATTTTCATGCTCATATATAATCTCATGTATTAATATTGTATCAATGTTTTAACAACTTTGTGTGCATGAGATTTAATTGATGTAGATCAAGATTACAAGGAGCTCAACAAGGATCAAGCTTGAAGACTTGAAGATATTTCATCCTTGGTTGAAGTCTAGGACCATCATTGTAAGGCATCTTGATCTCACACTCTTAGGGGCTCAAACAAATGCTAAAAGTTAAAGTTTTGGAAATAAATTTTAAGAAAGTCATCTTTAAAGCAATGCCCCAACAAATTGGAAAATAATTAAATGTTGAGTTTTATATGGGTGGAAAGGTATTTGAATCTAGTTTCCAAAACATCAAACGGATTGAAAATCCGAGTTTTGTAGAGGAAGTTATGGCCATTTTAGTGGAGATGTGTCAGTCTGCCAAACAGGGAGGGGCAGTCGACTGAAGGCCCGATTCAGTCGACTGAAGTGAGCAGAATGCAAACAGAACCCTCTGTAAACACATCTCAGTCGATTGCTTCAAGGACCAGTCGACTGCTTCATGTTCCAGTCGACTGAAGCGACTTGAAAAGGCATAACGGCTAGTTTTTAAAGGGGCTTTTAATTACCAAACTTGCCACCAACGGCTATAATCTTTCTTGGCCTATAAATACATGTTTTCCCACACCATTTTATGTTGATCAATCTATTGGAAAACATCTATTTCAATCACACAACTTGTTGATTCTTAATCATTCAAAAGTGAGCCCTAGTTGTGTGAGTTTATCAATTTGCTCTAGCCTTCAATTGTAATATTTGAGAGAGTGAATTGTAGTGAGCTTTCAATTGTATTATCCACTCTATAAAGAGAGTTCAATTTGTATCAAATCAATTGTAAAGGTTGAGGGTTAGTAACCCTTGTGTGCAAAGAAGAGGCGTTCTTCTTTGGGAGAGATCATAGGCTCTTGTAACGGTTTGGTGCACACCCGTAAGTGCTCCGGGAAACGGTTTGGTCTACACCCGTAAGTAGATCGGATTAAGGAATCCTCAAGAGGTGTTCTTGACGGGTGGACGTAGGCCGCGGGGTGCGATTGCCGAACCACTTGAAAAATCGGTTTGCAAGTTTTTCTTCCCTTCTCTCTTTACTTAATTGCTTGTGATTGTGTTTTAATTTGCAATTTGTTTTAAAAGGTTAAATTTCCGCTTAAACCTTATTCACCCCCCTCTAAGGTTTCCACATTTGGGCCAACATATATATATATATATATATATGTTGCATCCTAATTTTCAAATTTTATATGTCTAACAGATAATATTATATGTCTTACCTGTCTACAGACGGATAATATTATCTGTTTATTTTAACGGCGATAACTTTATCAAATCTTGGGCTTTTGGGTGATTTTTTTTATTCTCTATTTTTTTTCGAGATCTATGCACTTATGGTGCCAATTTTATGAAAGGAATATTTTTGTAAAGTTTATGCAAAAAAAAAAAAAAAAAAACACAATCTTTAGACTTGCTTAATTTATGTTTCCCAATATTTCAGGGTCAATGTTGATCTCGGTTGATATATCATTTTGCTGATTTCAAAACATCAAATTTTACCAAAAAAATGGACTTATAAAACAAAAGTTATAGCAATTTGAAGTTGTTTAGGCATAAAATGACCTAATGAGTTAAAGAAAAGTAATACAGATTTTAGCTTGGAAGAGTTTTATTTAAGAGGGCTATGGCCGAAACACCCATAAAAATAAGATGTATATAATATTTATTGGGTAAATTATTGTTTGCTTGTAATTTGTGAGGGCGTGTCAGAACCAATTATGGTTCGCTAGTGCAAACTAATTTCCTAAGTGCTTGTGTGAGTGATACACAAGGCTTAATGAATCTGACTTCTAACAAAACGACTGTGTGAGGTGAGTAGGAAAGTACCCTCACCTAAAATCCTATGGCAGTATTGAAGCATAGAAGCCATACAAGTGATGAACAAAAGAAATTAAATAAAATGGACTTTTATTTAATTAAAAATAAAAGAAATTACAAAAGAATGTAATTAAAAGCTAAGGAAACCTAAGGAAAATAAAAAGGATGCTTTTTATTTGCCTAAAACTAAGAACGCATTGTAGAATAATGCTTTTTGTATGTGGTTGAATGCAGTTTGTCGACATGACGCGGAGTCCCTCGATCACTTTGGCATGCCTGCTGATTTATAGCGGCCATGACTGATGCAGATAAGACAAGAAATATCTGCAAAATATAATCTAGTATAATTTACCAGATTTACCTCCCCAATCTGATAAAATCTGCCATATCTTCGAATATATATATACAAGTATATATATATGTGTCTTGAATTCAGTCCAAATACAGTCTTGATTCGACTGACTTTGCTAGCAAGTAGAAGATAACTTCCATAATATTTGATATTATCTTTCCACAGTCTGATAATATCTTCCATATGTGATAATATTTTGAATATTATCTTGCCATAACAGATAATATTTGACATTATCTTTTCCATAAGTGATATTCCTTCCTTTATCACAATATGATATATATCATCAATATTGCAACTGGTAATATCCATCATAGAAATTTAAGGAGTGATAAGCTTCAGTAGTGGGCCATCACTTTCCAATGGTGGCCGAATTAACATTGTGAGATATTGAAGGTCAACCAAAAATCACGCAATGGTACTGCCCGATGAGAGTAGCCCGATGAGGCATGAACAACTGGCAATATGTTTGTTGACTGGCCACGTGGCCATGTATTCACCATATCATTGATGAATTAATAGTGAATTAAACTAATCAATTACCAAGTAGCCCGAAGTAAGACACACGGTCGGAGTGAAATAATGTTATTGCCAATTGAATCATGGCTCTTTGAATTCTAAGTCAATCAACTGGCCCCACTGTATGCAATGATTCCATGTCTCCTTGACTGTGATGACCAAGAGCCAATACTCCTAAGGCAGGATGGCCAAGACGGATGAGGTGAGGTCGGGTGTGGGGACTTGTCTCACATCGCCTGGGGTGAAATTTCTGGACTAATTTATAAGGATTAATCGCCCCTCTATATGCAACAAGGCCTTTTAAAACCGTGAGGGAGCTAAACATGAAAGAACTTCACAGTTAAGCGTGCTATTGCCAGAGCAGTACCAGGGATGGGTGACCCACTGGGAAGTTCTTTGTGTTTAGACCCAAAGCGGACAATATTGTTGCTAGACGGGGAGGTGGGTCGTTACAAATGATATCAGAGCGGAAACCCAGCCGGAAGTGTGGGGGCAGGTCCCACACGAGGACGTGTGGCCCTTAAGGAGGGTGGATTGTGATGACCAAGAGTCAATACTCCTGAGGCAGGATGGCCAAGACGGATGAGGTGAGGTCGGGTGTGGGGACTTGTCCCACATCGCCTGGGGTGAAATTCCTGGACTAATTTATAAGGATTAATCGCCCCTCTATATGCAACAAGGCCTTTTAAAGCAGTGAGGGAACTAAACATAAAAGAATTTCACAGTTAAGCGTGCTGCTGCCAGAGCAGTACCAGGGATGGGTGACCCCCTGGGAAGTTCTTTGTGTTTAGTCCCAAAGCGGACAATATTGTTGCTAGATGGGGAGGTAGGTCGTTACATTGACATTGACCAACCAAGGCTATGACCAACTTAATGAGCATCGGGCAGGAAGTGTTTGGCTTAATCGGTCTAGTGAGGCAGTCCGATTATGAAACTCATTTGGCCCTATCAATTTTGGACCAGTCACTTGGCCCCCTAATTTATTCAATCGGTTTCTATGTCCGATTAAAATAACAAAACGACCGTGTGAGGTGAGTAGGAAAGTACCCTCACCTAAAATCCTATGGCAGTATTGAAGCAAACAAGCCATACAAGTGATGAACAAAAGAAATTAAATAAAATGGACTTTTATTTAATTAAAAATAAAATAAATTACAAAAGAATGTAATTAAAAGCTAAGGTAGCCTAAGAAAAATAAAAAAAAGGATGCTTTTTATTTGCCTAAAACTAAGAACGCATTGTAGAATGCTTTTTGGATGCGGTTGAATGCGGTTTGTCGACATGACGCGGAGTCCCTTGATCGCTTGGCCTGCCTACTGATTTATAGCGGCCATGACTGATACAGATAAGGCAAGAAATATCTACAAAATATAATGGTATAATTTACCAGATTTACCTCCCCATTCTGATAAAATCTGCCATATCTTCGAATATATATAAAAGTATATATATGTGTCTTGAATTCGGTCCAAATACAGTCTTGATTCGGCTGACTTTGCTAGCAAGTAGAAGATAACTTCCATAATATTTGATATTATCTTTCCAAAGTCTGATAATATCTTCCATTTGTGATAATATTTTGAATATTATCTTGCCATAACAGATAATATTTGACATTATCTTTTCCATAAGTGATATTCCTTCCTTGATCACAATATCATATATATCACCAATATTGCAACTGGTAATATCCATCATAGAATTTTAAGGAGTGATAACCTTCAGTAGTGGGCTATCACTTTCCAATGGCGGCTGAATTAACATTGTGAGATATTGAAGGTCAACCAAAAATCAAGCAATGGTACTGCCCGATGAGCCTAGCTCGATGAGGCATGAACAACTGGTAATATGTTTGTTGACTGGCCACGTGGCCATGTATTCACCATTTCATTGATGAATTAATAGTGAATTAAATTAATCAATTACCAAGTAGCCCGATGTAAGACACACGGTCGGACTGAAATAATGTTATTGCCAGTTGAATCATGGCTCATTGAATTCTAAGTCAATCAACTGGCCCCACTGTATGCAATGATTCCATGTCCCCTTGACGTTGACCAACCAAGGCTATGACCAACTTAATGAGCATCGGGCAGGAAGTGTTTGGCTTAATCGGTCTAGTGAGGCAGTCCGATTATGAAACTCATTTGGCCCTATCAATTTTGAAACAGTCACTTGGCCCCTAATTTATTCAATCGGTCTCTATGTCCGATTAAAATATTCCAATCGGTCTTATGCAACTTTGACTTTAAAAAATGTATTTTTTAGGTGCAAACAATTATATATATACCCCCTCACGAATTGCCCTTTTTCTCTAGCATCCCCTAAACTAAAATTTAAACAAACTGGCCCCATCAACTATTGTTTTTCTTTTTGAATTAACCCCTCAAATATCCCCTCACAAGTAGTTGAGGGGTCAGTTTATTCTATTTTTTAGTTTAGGGAATATTACTATTAGTTAAAAAGTACAATACGTGCAGGGTGTCTACATAATTTACCCATGTTTATATTAAATAAAAAAAAAGAATTTTGTTTGAGAAAATATAGGACAGAGATGCAGACAAAAAGAAGTTAAATTTGAAAAATTATAAGAAAATTTTCTTTTGTATAATAAATAAATTATTGGGTGATAGTGGTAGTGGGGAGCACTAGATGCAGATAAGTGGGGACCACTTGTCGTTTGGACGTACATCTAAGTAATTTTGGGTTAAATAATAATAATAATAATAATTGTTCTGATAGTAAGAAAAATATTTGTTCCCATGATTTTAAGTGAAAAGCATTTGTTCTCGGTAAATAATATTTGTTCCATCTTTTTTTTTTTAATGTTTCAAAATTAATGTTACTTTTCAAATTTATCCTTATTGATTTTGAAAATACCCAACAAAAAGTAAAAGGAAACAAAAAACAAGTAGGAGTAATTTTGGAACAACTGCATTTATTTAAGACAATCATCATAGGGTGTGTTTGATAACCCAATTAAGTGGTGAAAATGAAAATTTTCAGCACTTAATTTTTTCAGTGCATTTGATAATGTACTACTTAATTAAAAAAGCAACAAAAAATCACTAAAAATGTTAAGTGAAAATTTTCTACTGAAAATAATCACTGAATGCAGTCTATTATAGTTATTGAAACACTGTTTTCAGTATTACAAATACAAATCACTTAAAATTTTCAGTGCTTAAATTCAGCACTTAATTTTCAGTTTTATCAAACCCACCACTTGTTCCTTAAAAAGTTGGTATCCCAAAGTTAGACACATAAAATGGGACGAAGGGAGTATGTGATAAGAAATATTTGTTCTCATTCTAAACAACCCAGAATAAATTATTCTTATCACATGGAGTAACAAATATTATTTACTGGGAACAAATATTTTTTTACCAAAATAAAAAATGACACATGCACGTCAAACCACTTGAACGTACTGAAGAGTTTTCCTGACTCTTGATTCTTCTGGTAGAGCAATCAATATTTGACGAATTGTTTAGGTATGTAATCCCCCCAAAAAAAATATTTTGGTACCTTGAGATACAAGTGGTACCTTGCATTTAAAAGGACGGGGTCTTTGAGACTTATTTTGTAAGGAGTGTGAGATTAACTAAGGGTCAATTTTGTAACATTGTGGTTTTTAGTTTCCTTTTGTTCATGACTTGGGTATGTGTCCCACCCAAAAATTAAGAGGCATACTCTTATTGACTATAGGGTACCGTAGACATACCACATAATACCCTCAATATATCCAAAAATTACTCCATCCACTGATTCTTACTCTTTCTTCACTATTAAGAACTTAGCTCAAAGCTCCTTCTTGGGTTTAATAGACAAGATGGAGAGTCAACATGTCTTTAAAAGGAAAAGAAAAAAAGTCACGAGGTGGTATGAGCCTTAGAACTAAGGCTCTTTTTGTTTATTTTTTTTTCAAAAAAAAAAAATGGAATGAACATCACGGTCCGTATTCGAGGTAGTCCCTGTACGTCGAGTGTGCGTGGGATTGAGCCCACATGTCTTACTACGCATGTCCTTCCACCAGCTTAATGTAGTTTGGGCCTTTGGGTACTGATTTATAGGGAACCTGGGAGAGTAAGCATCCTAGGAAGGTATTGTCCTAAGAAGTAAGTGATGTAGTCAAAATCAAGTTCTTATTTAACCCTATTAAAGACGTAGTACAATGGAAATAGGGTGTCGAGTCCACAGGGATTGGAATGCAACAATGCTTGGTGGGCGCTTAAAGACCAATTATCAAGTGAGAAGAAATTACCAAACTAAGAAATAAAATTGAGTCTTTTCGACTTTGGATTCGATTCAGTTTGTGTTAACTTATACTACAATGACTATTTAGAAAATGTGAAGTAAATTTGAACAAAGCTAAGGCCTAAGTTTAATTAAAAATTGGGAGTTTTGTAAATGGAGAAATTGAGGTTGGGGAGCATTCCCCCATCTTGGATCAAACAACACATGGCTCTCATACTTGTAGCACTTTCTAGAGTAGAAAATTCCATTGTGACAAACTATCAAATACATAGGTATGTGGTTGTCAACCAACATGTTAGATAGATGTTCTAATAAAATACATAGGTATGTGGTTAGAGTTTAGAGATTTAACAACTCCCAATGCTTGACATTGGACATTGGAGGTGGGGTCTCAAGACATCAAACCATACACCCATGAACTCTAGAAATGCTACAAAATGTGAGAGTCCTATAATAAAACACACTAGGGTCCAATGGTGGGTTTATGATCCCCAACCTACATGATTTAGCTACTCATAATCATAATGACAACAATATTAAAGAGAAGGGAAGAGAAAGTATACCAACTAGAGTAACCCATAATGAATGCCATAAAAATCCCAAGATGATCTTCAACAAAAAGCTTCAAAGTATTCAATACAAACCCACTCTTCTCTCTCTAACACTAAATGTAAGTAGATGATAGGTAGTTGAGGAGTAACGGTGGAGAGAGATGAGGGGATTAGAGAGAGGAAGAGTTTACAACCAAGGAATACAAGAAAAATAATAGCTAGCCCTAAATTAAAAACCATCTCTAACTATATATACTCTAAGCAAAAATGGCAATCTTGTAAATACAAAAGGAAGACAAAGCTTTAGCAGCGGATCGATCCGAGGCAAAAAGCCGGATCGATCCTGTTCTTCAATTGGGAAGCAAAATGTTCTGCAAAACTCGCGGATCGATCCGCGTGTAAAAGCCGGATCGATCCGACTGTGCGAGAAAACGTTTCCAGGTCCTGGAGAAGCAGCAGATCGATCCGACTTAAGAACATGGATCGATCCGGCCCCCCAGAAATGCTCTTTATGTCTCTTCCTTTTAGTGAAGCTTCCAAAAGATTGGTTCCAACTTCTACCCAGGTTCCAAAACACCTACAAGAAAGAGATTTTTATTAATAAAAAGTAAACAACAACAAGAATAACAAAAGTACAATTTATCCATTAAATCTCCCAGTATAAGTGATAATTCGTGTCCAATAAGGGTAAAATCATGAAGTTAAGAATGCAATATTAGACACGAATCACACCCCCCAACTAGCATGTTGCTAGTCTCTTAACAAAAAAGTTAAATACCAAGAGATTTAAGAATAACCTTGCACAACAATTTATTTAAAATGAAAGATAAACCATTTTCGTGGGGAACACGATTGCATTGAGCATATGCAACAAGCCATTAAACCTCTAGGTTACCCGTAGAGGCGGAGTGTTGTCTCCAGAGGGTTCTTGGAATGACACCCACAAACATTTTGTTTCCTCATGATAGTTTCCCACTATCTAACGTAGACTCTCAACATAGTCCCAAGAATTTTCAACAGATTTTTGCACATGACACGCAAATCCAACAAGTTCTCAAACTATCAAGATTATTAGATAAACTTCATTAAGCTCAATCTTGGATGCGTGTGTGGTGTGAAGTGCATAGCTACAACTATCAAAAAGATGTCAATACTTTCATAATCCGAATTTCATTCAAAACGCGCTTCAACTCAATTCTCATCGATATTACACTAAAAAAAATGAATCATTTGAAATGGGTAATACACTCGGGTCATGCGAGCAAAAAGAGTAATGGAAATAGATACCAAAGCCACGCATATGCCAATGATGAAAAACGTAAGCGTGAAAAATGAATAAAAATTAATCTCATGAAGGATACCATTCACTAGAGGATGTGAAACAACTCTAACTACTTGTCATGATAGTCTCAAACTCCGAATCACAAAAATTAAGAATCAACTAGGACCTTGAGGGAGTCGTAAAGTGGAAAAATGTTATGAAGTGAAGGACAAGGAGAAATAAAGTGAGATGTTTGGGTACAAACTTGGGATTTATTGGAATGCATGGTTACAAATGAACACAAGAGATGAATCATCCACAAATATTTCTTTGAAGCTCAAAAAGAGAAGTACAATTGACTATGAAGCACTTTTAATTTTTCTCTTTTTTTTTTATATATAATTTTTTTTAGAACTTCTTTTCTTTTCTTTTCTTTTTCTTTGCACTCTCACAACGAGATGATTCAATCTCTTTTATAACTTTACAAACACGATCTCATGCCAAGATATCCCAAAAATGTAATTCAAACATGGATATGGAAGATGTATGGTTAAGTGAATGAAGGGTATATGTGGTTGATGGTAGAAATGGTGAAAAGATCCTAAAATCATTTCCTCGGACAATGTGATTCTTTGTTCTCCACTACAATGACAAGCCAACAAGAAATATACATTTCACCAAAGAATTCCTCTAATGAACAATCAAAGCAAGAAGATGAGATTATTTATGACTTTTGTATGTTTTTCAAAAAGAGAGAATTGAAGTATGTAACACTCAACAATGGAGAAAATGATCTAAATATCACAAGGGTAAAGTCTCCACAAATGTTTTAAACGATTTCCGGGTAACAATTGCATTAAACATCCTTCTAATACAAGTAGTTAAACACCGTGCTCGATAATCCAAGATTTGAACTTCATGTAATTCACTATAATCAGGATAGTAATAGAACTAATGCGATTAACAAGTGTCACATACTAAAATTGGAAGAAAACTTCAAGGCGAGCGTCATCGCTCGACATTAGAATGGGGCGACTAAACTTAAAGTCATTGGAAACACGGGAATTATTTTATTATTTATTTTTTTTTTTTTAATTTTTTTTTTCGATGAGAAGAGCTAGTTAGCTCTCACACCCCCCTAACTAGGACCAAACATTGTCCTCAATGAACTATAAAGTGCAAGGGGAGGAATAATATTACCTGAATCAAGTATCGGGAGCATGCGGTAATGAACTGTGCCTGCAACATCAGACTTCACAAAGGAGGAAAAAAAAAGGAAAGTAAAAGTTGACATGGCACAAGAATAAAGAAATAGACAAAAGCCAAATAGTCAACAAAACTAAAAAAATGCAAATCATCAACTTTGTACATAACGAGAGAAAAGAAATTAAAAACATCCATAAACATCAACAAGTATCCACAAATCTCAAAACATCCAAACACAAAGCTAAACCCACACACAACTATCAAACTCCAATCCCAACACGGGAACTCCTAACAACATGGGCGACCTACAAGTTCTAAACTCACTAAGAACAAATCTAAAACACTACAATTAGACCCCATAGAGTTAGAATTTGAGGAGGTCCCTTCTAATCATCCGTTCCATCACCACCATCGCCTTGGTCGCTAGCTCCACCATAAGCCCTAGAGCCACCGGCGCCACCATACGGATTCTGAAAGTAGTAAGGGACGTCCGCTCCGGGGAACTACATCTGGTAGAAGTCACTCTGGAAACGCATCATCATGCCAATGTCGCGCTGATAATCCCCACGGAAATCTTTAACCTCACATCGTAGTCCCTGCAAATCCCGGCTTTGTCTCTGTTGTTCCTCGCCCAAGCTATCGAGGTGCTGGTATACCTCGGACATGTCATAAGCGGGGCCAGCCTCCTCCTCACGCATACCACTGGGACCCTCTTTAGTCCTAGCCCTCTTAGAGTGCGAATGAATTTACGCGTCACTCTTAGCGATGGTAGTAGAACTAATTGGTGAAGGCACGGGCTTTAAAATGTCAGTGGCTAATGCATTGCACCCATGGTGAGTGCAAAGGCGGGTGATGAGTGTAGGGAAGGGGAGGCTGCCTGAAGTGGTGGTGTCCAGAGAAGCAACAATCATATGAAGAATGACAAGCATCGCAAAATCCACCGGGATTGAGGTGTCAGCCATCGCATACAACAAGGCAGCATGGTCCCTACGCACAGTCTTATGCTTGGTGGGTGACACTGTCGCTGTCAAAATGAGGCTGACTAGGCAAAAAAATTTGGTGAAGGTAGAAGGAGGTAGTTGGTCCGAAATCCACTGGGTGGTTTGGCCGACAAAGCGGGAGGCCATAGCGTGGGTGGTGGGTCCTTGGTTAGGGTCCTCAATCATCCGTGTGTGATTTTGGACGAGCGGGATGCCCATAAGCACGGACAGGGACGTGGTGTTAACTATAATAGGGACGCCCCGCACATAAGCCTCGAACGAGTATGGCCCATGGTGACCACACTGGAATAGAAAATCCTCACCCACGTCTCATTATACCCCCTTGTGTACTCGAGTTGCGATATCCAACGGCGATTTCAGAAGATGACTTCGACATCCGCAAAAGTCGTCAAAAACAATTCGTCGCTCAGGCAAGATGGGTTTTTTCTTCATAAAGTAGGTCTCATACCATTTCTTTTCTGTCTTCGCCCTAAAACCCTTAAATCCCCAATTTGCCAGGGTGAGTTGGGTCCGGTTGTATTTAAGTGCACTTGTCATTGTTCGTGTAAAAATGAAGAGTATCCTTAGAAAAAATAAGAAAATGATGAACCCTGGACACATATGGCATGCTCGAAACAAAAAGGTAAGCAAATGAGGGATCAATGAGTGCACACTAAGTGGATGCAAAAGGAAGTACTAATCTTAGACTAGAACTCTCATCCATGCAAAAATATGTGAAAGTTGCAAAAGTGAAGCAAGCATGATGGACAAATGCCTAAACTAAATAGAAACATTCAAATGAGAATTTGATCAAACATCTAGTATGCACAGTGAAAGGGTGTGTGAAAATAACAAGATGGGAAGTGCAATCTTCCCCCAATGTCATCACATTAAGAAGAGCATACAAGAATTTGATAATACACTGCCTTCAATCACCAATCATGTAAACAAAAGTGGAAGAGATCAAAGCCCTATGGGTGATGTGCAAAAAATGTGAACAAAGAAAGAGAACTCCCAACCTAAGGTGAAAATTCAACTCAAACAAGTGAAAAGAGAAGAAATCAGAGAGGAGAGACTACCTTGAATGGATGTGGGGGTAGATCTTGGGAATGAGTGCTTGAAAAGGATGCTCTGGGAGGATTTTTGAATGTTTGTGGAAAGAGGGTTCTCAAGAGAATTGTGAAATGTTTAAACAAATGAGCCCTAACTTAACATTTAAAAGTAGTTCTCGGCCTCGCGGATCGATCCATGGGTAATGGCCAGATCGATCCGCCCCTAGGAAATGGTGTTACGTTGCTTCCCAAACGTTGTGGATCGATCCGAGGGAAACAAGCGGATCGATCTAATTTCCAAAAATTCTAGCAGAGAGATTGCCAAAAAGGGCGGATCGATCCAAGGGAAACAAGCGGATCGATCTACAACACCCAACCTGGATACCACTTTCAAGGGGAACACGTGGATCGATCCATGGGAAACAGGCGGATCGATCCAATTTCCAAAAATTCAAGCAGAGAGTTTGCCAAAAAGGGTGGATCGATCCAAGTGAAACAAGCAGATCGATCCGCAACACCCAACCTGAATACTACGTTTAAGGGGAACACTCGAATCAATCCATGGGAAACAGGCGGATCGATCCGACCTAACCCAGCAACTCTAAAAACTCAATGATGGAAGTAGAAAACAAGAAAATGCCAATGTGGATGAATTGCACGAGTAAGAGAACAAAAATTATGCCATGAATGTAACATGAGGCATACAAAAAGAGGGGTATAGCTCACGAGAGCCTAATCAATCCCAATATTGGGGTCTTCCAAAGGAATTGACACCAACTCGGTGTCAAAACCTTCAAGGAAAGGTTTGAGTCGTTGCCCACTAACCTTAGAAATGGTCCCATCCTTGGGATCTTTGATTTCCACGGCTCCGTGGGGGTAAACTTTATGAACCATGTAAGGGCCAATCCAACAGGATTGCAACTTACCTGGGAAAATGTGGAGCCGTGAATCATACAATAGCACTTTATTACCGACAACGAATTATTTTCGGACAAACCGTTTATGGTGAAAAGCTTTGACATGTGCTTTTTACGATTTAGAACTCTCGTAGAGTTCTCCTCAAATTTCCTCCAACTCATTGAGTTGAAGCTTTCGTCTCCCACCACTCGCATCAACATCGAAGTTGAGCTTCTTAATAGCCCAATAAGCACGGTGCTCAAGCTCGACGGGTAAGTGGCATGCTTTCCCATAAACTAGCCGGTAGGGGGACATACCTATATTTGTCTTATAGGCCGTCCTATACGCCGAAAGCGCATTGGTTAGTCTAGAAGACCAATCCTTTTTTGACGGATCGACCGTCTTCTCAAGAATCCCCTTAATTTCACAATTAGCCAATTCGGCTTCGCCATTTATTTGCGGGTGATAAGTGGTGGGAACCTTATGGGTGACGCCATATTGCTCCATTAACCGGGAGAATGGGGAGTTACAAAAGTGCACCCCTTGATAGCTAATCAAGGCTTTGGGAGTTCCGAATCGTGATAAGGTATGTTCTTTTAAAAATTTTAAAACCACTTTGTGGTCATTGGTTCGGGTTGCTATGGCTTCCACCCACTTGGAGACGTAATCAACCGCCACTAAGATATACTCAAAGCTATTGGATTTAGGGAAGGGACCCATGAAATCTATCCCCCAATAGTAAAAAACTTCAATGGTAAGAATGGGGTTTAGAGGCATAGAGTTCCTCTTAGTGACTCGACCAAGTAATTGGCATCGAGGGCATGCCTTGCAATAGGCATGCACATCCTTGAAGATCGTGGGCCAATAAAAACCACTATGGAGAACCTTAAACGCGGTCTTCTGTGAAGAGAAATGACCCCCACATGCTTGGTAATGGCAAAAAGACAATATACTTGGTATCTCATCATTAGGCACACATAGCCTAACAATTTGATCGGCATAATATTTGAAAACACAAGGATCATCGTAGAAGAATGATCGTGCCGTCGATATTAGCCTCTCTCGGTCTTGAGTAGACCAATCTTGAGGAAACTCTTCCGTGACAAGGAAATTCACCACGTCTACATACCACGGGAGAGTGGAGACCTTGAGCAATTGCTCATCCGGAAAGCATTCTTGGATAGGAATGGGGTCTATATGATTGTGATCAGACGTCAAACATGACAAATGATCGGCGACAACGTTTTCCACCCCTTTCTTGTCCTTTATGGAAAGGTCAAATTCTTATAGTAGTAAGATCCAACAAATAAGTCGCCCTTTAGCATCCTTCTTAGAGAAAATACACTTTAGTGCGGCATGATCGGTAAAACAAGTAATCGGCGATCCCACTACATAAGACCGGAATTTCTCGAGAGCAAATACTATGGCAAGCAACTCTTTCTCCGTCCTGGTGTAGTTGGATTGTGCGCTATCTAATGTACGGCTCGCATAGTAATTGACATGGGGCTTTTTGTCTTTCCTTTGCCCCAAAACGGCTCCGATGGCGTAGTCACTCGCATCGCACATCAATTCGAATGGAAGACTCCAATCGGGAGGTTGCATAATTGGTGCGGAAGTGAGTAATGCCTTGAGCTTCTCAAATGCCTCTTGGCAATCTTGGGACCATTCAAATGGGACGTCTTTAGCTAAGAGGAGACACAAAGGTCTAGAGATCGAGCTAAAGTCCTTTATAAATCTACGATAGAAACCCGCGTGGCCCAAAAAAAGCCTAATGTCTTTGAGGTTCCGTGGAGGGGGGAGGTTGGAAATGACATCTATTTTGGCTTTGTCAAAGCATTCCCTCACTAGACACAATGTGGCCTAACACAATCCCTTGTGTCACCATGACGTGGCACTTTTCCCAGTTAAGAACGAGATTCTTTTCTATACATCTCTTGAGAACCTTTTCAAGATTCCCAAGGCATTCATCGAACGAATCTCCAAAGACTGTGAAGTCATCCATAAAGACTTCCAAAAACTTCTCCACCATATCACTGAAGATACTAAGTATGCACCTTTGAAAGGTTTCCGGTGCATTACAAAGTCCGAACGACATCCTCCGATAGGCAAACGTGTCAAAAGGGTAAGTGAAGGTGGTTTTCTCTTGGTCCTCGGGGGCTATTTCTATTTGATTGTACCCCGAGTAACCATCTAGGAAGCAGTAGTGATTAAGGTCTGCTACTCTTTCTAGAACTTGATCAAGGAAGGGCAAGGGGAAATGGTCCTTTCTAGTGACCGAATTCAACTTCCTATAATCAATACAAACACGCCACCCCGTGGTGGCTCTAGTGGGCACCAACTCTCCACTCTTATTCTTAATGACGGTGATCCCCAACTTCTTAGGGACCACTTGCGTAGGGCTCACCCACTCACTATCAGAAATGGGATAGATTATCCCTACATCCAATAACTTGATGACCTCGATCATCACCACCGCTTTCATATTAGGATTGATTCTCCTTTGCATTTGACGTGAAGGCTTGGCTTCATCTTCTAGATAAATCTTGTGGGTGCAAATCTTCGGAGAGATGCCCCTCAAGTCTGCTACACACCACCCAATAGCACTTTTGTGCTCTTTCAAAACCTTCATCAATTTCCCTTCTTGACAAAGGTCAAGCTAGGAAGATACTACTACCGAAAAACTCTTGTCCTCTCCCAAGAAGGCATACTTGAGCTCACTTGGGCAAGGTTTTGAGCTCAAGTTTTGGTGTGACTATATTGGATGGAAGAGGGAAAGTATCCCTCAGAGGTAGTCTTTCAAAATTAGAGATCCACATGGCCTCTCCTAAGATTTGTTCAACATCTAAATCTTCCTCAACCACAACTTCCCCCTCACTCATCTATGTTTCCCTCCCAAACTCATGATCACACTCAACAAGGGTGTTATCAATAGCTAACCATTTTTCAACATGTTCGAAAATACCTATATTATCATCACCAATACATGCATGATTAAGAGAAGTAATGATGCAAGAATCATTAGCACTTATAGTACCAGAAATATCAAAAAAATCCTGCACCAATGAGTCAACAAGAGAGATTTCATAAATATCATCACCATTTTCCTCGTCAAGATTCGGTTGCTTAAAGAGTGAGAAGATGTTCACATCCACAGTCATATTTCTAAAAGCTAAGCGCATGAGACCATTCCTACAATTAATTAATGCATTAACATTAGCAAGGAATGGCCGCCCTAAGATGATTGGAATTTGTGATTGCTCATTGACAACGGGTTGCGTGTCAAACACGATAAAGTCCACCGAATAGTAGAAATTACCCACTTGGACAATAACATCTTCTGTAATGCCTCGTGGCATCTTAACGGACCTATCGGCCATTTGTAAGGTGACACGGGTCTCCTTAAGCTCTCCTAAGCCTAGTTGAACATACATCGAATATGGGAGAAGATTCACACTAGCACCCAAATCAAGGAGTGCTCTATCTATGTGGTGTTGCCCAATCATACTTGCTATATTAGGACAACTGGGGTCCTTGTATTTGGGTAGAACCTCGTTAAGGATAACGGAGCTCGCATGTGCGGCCATGTAGGCACTCTTTTTGACATTAAGCTTTCTTTTAACGGTGCAAAGATCCTTGAGGAATTTGGTATAGGCCAGAACTTGTTTAATTGCCTCTAAAAGGGGGATATTAATTTCAACATTATTAAACAATTCCAAAAACTCATTATTCTTGGTGTTCTCAACCTTCTTTTTTAACCTTTGAGGGAATGGTGGGGCGGGGTTAAAAAATTCTTGGTTCATGAAGTCGGGGGCTTTAGAGAAGTCCCCATCCAAGTCGACCATATTCGGAATCAAAGTGTCCCCACTATCAAGTTCAGCCTCCTCCCCAATCGGATTGTTACTAATTGGTGGTTCTTGGAAAGGCTTTTGGACCTTGTTGTCCGCGACCTTACCACTTCAAAGAGTGGTGATTCCTTTTAAGTGCTCAATGGGGTCATTAGGGTTTGGGGCCTCACCATTCGTTTGTCCCTTGGGATTTTGGAATGGTTGTGCGAGAAGTTTTCCCTTGTCCACAACTTGTTGATTTTAAAGCAATTGGGCCAACTGAGCTTGTAACGCTTGCATTGATTGAGCATGTGATGATTGCATCGCTTGTATGGACTGCTCAAATTAGCTCATTCTTTGGGCCAAGCCCTGGTTAGGATCCTCAAAGTGTTTCTTGTGAGGGGGCACATAAGGGGGTGGTGGGTGTTGTGGCCCTTGATTTTGGCCAAAAGGGGGACCTTGAGGTATGGGTGGACCAAAATTTTGAGTAGCATAAGGTGGTGGGGGTGGTTAATGCGGGCAATACGGTTGTTGGGGAACATAGGGAGCTACAATCACCCCTTTGTTACTATGGTAGTTAAGTCCCGGTGCACTCCACCTCCCAGGAGGATTGTAGGCATCATTTTGGGAAGGATTATACCTAGGCCTGATATTCATCCCAAGAGCACAAGCTTGCTCCAAGGCTTATTTTTGGAGGATAGGAAGAGCGGGGCACTCGTTGGTTGAGTGCTCTGGGTCATAACAAAGGTAACAATGAGATGGATTGTTCGGGCAATAATCGGATGAGGAGCGATAGGGATGGTGTTCTTTTGTGATTCCAAAGCTTCCACTTTTCTAGTGAGTTCAAAATGGGATCGGCCTCACTTGACACTTGATAGAGATTATGATTCAATGGAGCTACAGTGGCCAGCAAGGTTCGGTCATGGGGGTTAGACGTACCCCACCCGCGAGAAGTTTTATAAATATATTCAAGATGAGCTTCGGCTTGCTCGGCCTCAAGAGTCAAGAAACTCCCGCCACACATAGTTTCAGTTAATTATTTGGTGTTGGGTTGTAACCCCCATAACAAATGGAAATTTGACGAAATTTGTCAAAACCATGGTGCGGGCATTTCCTAAGGAGATCCGTGAATCTCAACCAACACTCAGCAAAAGGTCTCGTGTTCTCCTTGGGAGAAATTTTGAATTTGTTTGACCAGTGCTTGTGTTTTGTGCATGGGGGAAAACTCCTTATAGAATTGCTTTTGGAGTTTCGGCCATGAGCCGATGGAATTTGGAGGTAGGGTCACTAACCAATCTTTAGCCCTATCCTTGAGTGAGAACGTGAACAATTTGAGCCTTATGAGCTCGGGTGTGCATCTTTGTTGTTCAAACGTTCCACATGTATCTTCATACTCCCTAATATGCTTATAGGGATCCTCGTTCTCTCGTCCATGAAAATTGGGTAAGAGATTGATCATTCCTGGCTTAAATCAAAACACTCCTGCATTGTACGGGAATGTTATGCAAGATGGGAAAGACACAGTCTCGGGTTAAAGGTAATCCCCGATCGTTCTCCCGAAGGTTTGATCCATTGGCGGAGGTGGAGGAGGATAATGATGTTGAAAAGGAGGTGGTGCATGCGACGGGTACATGGGTAGAGGTGCGGGGTTATGTTGACCCCATTGCTCCCGAGGAAATCGATCCATGGGAGTTTTGCCTTTCGTGGAAATGTAGCATGATCCGAAAATGCATCAACTACCGGCTCTCGGTAGCCGGTACTGTGCAAATTTTGGGTGAATGATGGTGATAGGGTGGTCGGAGGCCGCCAAAACGACCCACTACTACTACTGCTAGAACTAGCATTGGTATTAACTGCAAAGGGGTTAGTCATACCTGCATTGCTCGGATTTGACATTGTAAGAGGTTGTTGATTCTCACTTAAAGGCTACTCCTTCAAAGGCAATCAACAAGAGAGCAACCCAGATTAAAAGCAAAAGCACGATAATTAGAAACTAAGCGACCTAAGGTTGTTGCCAATTTCAATCCTCGGCAACGGTGCCATTTTGATGTAGTCAAAATCAAGTTCTTATTTAACCCTATTAAAGACGTAGTACAATGGAAATAGGATGTCGAGTCCACAGGGATTGGAATGCAACAATGATTGGTGGGCGCTTAAAGACCAATTATCAAGCGAGAAGAAATTACCAAACTAAGAAATAAAATTGAGTCTTTTCGACTTTGGATTCGATTCAATTTGTGTTAACTTATACTACAATGACTATTTAGAAAACGTGAAGTAAATTTGAACAAAGCTAAGGCCTAAGTTTAATTAAAAACTGGGAGTTTTGTAAATGGAGAAATTGAGGTTGGGGAGCATTCCCCCACCTTGGACCAAACAACACATGGCTCTCATACTTGTAGCACTTTCTAGAGTAGAAAATTCCATTGTGACAAACTATCAAACATGTGGTAGTCAACCAACATGTTAGATAGATGTTCTAATGCAATACATAGGTATGTGGTTAGAGTTTAGAGATTTAACAACTCCCAATGCTTGACATTGGAGGTGGGGTCTCAAGACATCAAACCATACATCCATGAACTCTAGAAATGCTACAAAATGTGAGAGTCTTACAATAAAACACACTTGGGTCCAATGGTGGGTTTATGATCCCCAACTTACATGATTTAGCTACTCATAATCATAATGACAACAATATTAAAGAGAAGAGAAGAGAAAGTATACCAACTAGAGTAACCCATAATCAATGCCATAAAAATCCTAAGATGATCTTCAACAAAAAGCTTCAAAGTATTCAATACAAACCCACTCTTCTCTCTCTAACACTAAGTGTAAGTAGATGATAGGTAGTTGAGGATTAACGGTGAAAAGAGATGAGGGGATTAGAGAGAGGGAGAGTTTATAACCAAGGAATACAAGAAAAATAAAACCTAACCCTAAATTAAAAACCATCTCTAACTATATATACTCTAAGCAAAAATGGAAATCTTGTAAATACAAAAGGGAGACAAAGCTATAGCAGCGGATCGATCCGAGGCAAAAAGCCGGATCGATCCAATTCTTCAATTAGGAAGAAGAATGTTCCACAGAACTCGCGGATCGATCCCCGTGTAAAAGCCGGATCGATCCGACTGTGCGAGAAAATGTTTCCAGGTCCTTGATAAGCAGCGGATCGATCTACCTTAAGAACACGGATCGATCCGGCCTCCCAGAAATGCTCTTTTTGTCCCTTCCTTTTAGTGAAGCTTCCAAAAGATTGGGTCCAACTTCTACCCAGGTTCCAAAATACCTACAAGAAAGAGATTTTTATTAACAAAAAGTACACAACAACAAGAACAATAAAAGTACAATTTATTCATTAAATCTCCCAACATAAGTGATAATTCATGTCTAATAAGGGTAAAATCATGAAGTTAAGAATGCAATATTAGACACGAATCAGTAAGTCCTGAAGAACATTAACCCAAGGTTCTGTGGAACGGACTATAGTATCTATATGGTTACTGAAAAGTGCATAGGATGTCGTTAGCATTCGACCTCTGGAAGGAAGCCTCACGTTAGCAAAACTCTATTCCCACTCATCAAAATCCAAATGTACATTTGTATCATTGTAACTTTTCATCTTTAAAAAAAATTCCTCCTTAAGCACTATTCTTGCTTCTTATGCAATGTACCCTCACATTGAGCTATCAGTTCAAGAATCAGCTGTGGATATACTATCTCTTGTTAGTAATATAAGTGCACTTTCTAAAATGAGGATTCTATTCCCTCATCATCACTTTCATAATCCACTTGGGTTTGCTATCATCAATCTGAACAAGCTTAAAGGCTGACATGACATGCTTGATCATTTCTAATCCTTCATTTAGGCCTAATTTGATACAATGACAGTACGTGCAAGTCAAAATTGCGAACATTGATATTATCAAGTCCAAGCAATACCGACATATTCGCAACTGTCCAAATCATCTCATTTCCAAATCAATAGGCTGCTCTACTCTCTCAAATACACTCTTACTCTCTTTCAAATCAAAAGGCAAAATAAAAAAGCAAAAGAAAAAAAAATAGAAAAGGTCAAAAAATAAAAGGAAGAGAGAGAGAGAGAGAGAGAGAGAGTGTTGGCAAAGCAAAAAAACAAAAAAAATGAAAAAAGGAAAGAAGAGAGAGATAAAAAAAAGCAAAAACAAACAAAAAAAAGAAAAAAAGGAGAAGAGGATAGAGAAACTGTCAGTAGAAAAGAAAAAGAAAAAGAAAAGAAAGAGAAAAAGAAGAAGAGACAGGAAGAGAGAGAGAGAGAGGGAGAGATAAAGAGAGAGAGAGTGTGTGTATTTGTGTCGGTGAAGAAAAAAAAGAGAGCGTAAAACCCTTTCTCTCCCCCATTTCTTTCACTTCCCCTTCTCCTCCTCCTCGAACACTGTTCTCACCTCACCTCTACATCTCTACATCTCTTTCTCTTCTCTCCCTTCTCGGCCTAACATCTTTCTCTCTATTTCCTTACTTCTCTCTTCTTACCATACTCATAGTCATTGTCTTTCACCATTGTGCCTTGCGATTACGACCAAAATTATAAGTTTGATCTTGTTTTAGGCGTGCGAGTGCTCATAAAAAAATGGGGAGGGGAGGGGGGGGGGTTTGGAAAATGACATGGATTTGGACGAGATAATTATACTTTGTGAAGTATTCTATCTTCTTGTTATGGATGCAACAGTTGTAGCTTACTTCTTGTTCAAATGGTTTGATAACAAAGAAGTCCATAAAGACTAGGAAAAATGTTCTTGGAAACTCGGCCCGCTCCTGTGATTCAGATCATTTGTTGGATGGGGTGGCTTTACCAATGAACAATGGATTGATGAAAATGTAAGGGTTTTCTTGTTTTTCTCTTTTTGCCCTTAAATGTATCATAAAAAATCACAATAAAAAGAGAATGTCAAGGATTGTGTAATTACATGGGCAACCAATCATATGTGTTGTTTCCAACCATCCAGTCCATGCACTATTTCTATACCCTTTACCAACCGTCTGATTCTCCATCGATACACTCACAAGCCTTGGGTCACTCTCGCTAAAGGCCAATACTCACCCACTGTCTAAAATGCCACTCCTTACAAGGCATCAGAATGCCACATAGGGGCAGTTTATCCACTACTAATATATGCATTGCCTGCTTTGTATAAGCACATACATTTCTTTTAAAAATTCAAAAAAAAAAAACTTTTCCATCATTCAATAATTATCATCTTGCCTTAAAATATCATGATTCTTTGGATATGGCTGTCTTGTAACTTGTCGAAGCCAATTTGGAAATCGCAATTAAACTTTTAGATGCAACACGTGTCTAATTTACCTTGCACTCGCAGCCCATGACAAAACATGCCAAAAGGCTTCAAGTCTATAATTGATCATTACAATATCTGACACTGCTCATCATCGCAAGTGCATGCTGATCTACCGCTGCTGTAGCATATGGACAGTACACTCTCAGGGGTAAAAATACCTTAACTCAAGGAATGTCACACATCGCCAAATACCAATTGGGGCGGCCCATTGCTCCTCATGACATTGCACTAATTTTGATGTTGCACATACATGATTTCTAAAATCTAACTATGCTTGTGTCAAAATGACGAGAGGCAATCATTTGAGCTATCCAAACACTATTAGTCACTTGCTTGCCTATAGCCATATAATGAAAATTTCTCTTCAAATTCAAACCCCTTGAGGATCACACTCCCAAACTGGGGCAATGAAAAGAAAAATGAAGCTAAAAAAAAATACAGAAGCTGGAAAAATCCACAGAATACTATCCAATTTGGATACTCACTTCAAACCGGGGCAATTCCCCCCAAGTCATGTTTCACTCAGTAATACTCACCCCATACTAGATTGGATCAGGCCAAAAAAATAAATAAATAATTTTTAAAAAAAATGGAGCATAAGGTGATCTCAGGCATTCCAATCAACCTTTCAAAAAAAAACTTTGAGCCTTCATGCGATCCTTCATTTCTTAACCCATGACCCTGGCCTAGAATACAACCCACTAAAAGTCCACTCTGATTGACACAAGTTTTGTTGGATTCATTAAATCATACTTTTGCATCATTTCAAAGACATGGGCGATCACATACTATCAATTTCAAGATAGACTGATGGGTGCAGTGAAAACTTCACACACACAAAAAAAGGGGGGGTGTTACAAGTAAAAATCAAGACAATGGCAAAACTGTTGACATAGCAAGTATAGACAAGGAAGGACATTCACCAAATATTGGGACACTGAGTGTAACAACTTGCATTTTCATTTAATTAATATTAGTTGCATTGCCTTATTTAAATTCAATTTGCATTGTCTGCTGTTATTTGAAATTTAATCCTCATGTTCTAAATTTTATTACTGGTTTTATTTCATATTAAAATTCTCGTTGGGGTCAAACTATAAATTTTATAAATTTAGTGATACCGGTGTTGGATTTCAAAACTGTATGTTAAAACGGTGAAAACATTTACTTTTGACTCAAACTGTATTTTTATAAAACTAGAAAATTATTTCCTACGTTAAAATGAATTTTCTGTATTTTTGTTGTGATCACTGCGCCACGAAAATACCAATTTATTTTCAGAACTGTCTGCGCCGGGTGGGGATTCCACATATTTCAGAATCGACGTAAAACAAGACATGACTGATGCCTTATATCCATTAATACTTCTAATGTTGTTAGGGCTTAGTTTGGGAATGCATTTTTGGTGAGTCTTACTTTGTAACCATGAGCTTGACTCCCAAACACACACCATTTGACCCCTACATATCTAACTTGGCCCTTTGATCAACTGTATAGTTGATACAAACTATATACGTATGTATATGCCTGCATATTAGGTAATTAGTTAATTTCAAAATCAAACCAATTGTTGAGTGAAGAGGAAAATACTTGGCCTCCAAGTTCCTCCATTATTTCTCTTTATAAGCCTAGCACGACACTCACAATCTGGAGAATGCAAGTTTCAAAGGAATTAGAAGTGAGAGCAGAGAGTTAATATAGAAATTTGATAGAGAGAGAGGAAGCTTGAAGAACTTAATCCCCATAGCCATAGCTTGATCTTGGGTTGCCCAAATCTTAACTCTTTCTCAATAATTCTCCAATCCTTATCACAGGTGAGTATTTAGAACTCACCTTGAATTTAATTCATATCTTAATTTCTATTGGTATAGCTTGAGTTATATATCACCATTGATAATTTTACGTTTGAATTTCAAAGCTTAGAAACATGAATTTTTCAAACTTCACCAAAATCTATTTTTAGAGATGATTTTGATAGATAATAGAAAATGTAAGCTTCGGTTCAAGTAGTAGAACCTACATCATTCGTATCACGACGTATATTAAAAATGAAATTTTCGTCGTCTCTCGGTTTTTCATAAAATTCGAGAGCTATGGATTAATTCGTGTTAAATTTATTTCATAATCGTAATCCTCGCCGAAAAACAAAGAATTTCATATATTACATGTCAGGTATTCTTTCTGAATTGAAAATGGGTCAAAAATACCATGAAATTTCTGAACCAGGGGCGTTTTCACGAGGAAAACGAAGTCTCTGCCTGAACTCGCTCGAGCGAGGGTCGCACAAGCGGCCCACGCGAGCGACCCATCGCGCGAGCGGCCCGCGCACGCGATCCTTGTAGATTCTGACAGTTGGAAAACTTTTATAAGAAAAATGAAAATTGGGCATATCATGCGAGCGGCCCACGCGCGTGACCTAGCAGTTTCTGGTTTTTGTCTATTTTCTACTAAGGGACTGCACGCGACCTGGTAGTTTTTGGCTTTTGTCTGTTTTCTGCTAAGGGACTATTTTGATTGACTTTTAAAGGTGGTTAAGGGTCTATTTGGGAGTTTCATTAAATCAGAATCCTGTTTATTAAACCTGGATTATAAATGCGATGAATTACGACTTATCTATCCTCGTACACGCGTTGTTCCTATATTTTAATGATTTATACTTCTGTACAAAGTCATATGGCATACATGTGGGGTCAAGTGTACATGCATGGTATGTGAGTGGTTTGTGTGAAAAGAGTATGTGGTTAAGATTGAGTTGTGGACACTCCCTGGTAATTGTGTTCCAAAGTATGATGTGTTGAGATTGTGGCTAGAGTATCTTTGAAATGCGATGGTGATAAAACTAGACACTCCCTGGTGCCCATGGTAGCGCTAAAGTGTGATGCTGACTCGGATATTCCCTGACACCAATGGTAGTGCTAAAGTGTGGCCTACTGGACACTCCCTAACATGCGTGGTATGGTCAAAGTGTGAGGCATTGGACACCCCCTGGTACCCCGTACTAAAGTGTGAGGCAAACTGGACACTCCCTGGTACCCTGTACTAAAGTGTGGTCATCTTAGTGTTCAAAGATACTGGAGTGAGAGAGTTGGATGTTGTGTTATCGAGAGAAAGAATCGGTAAGATGAGATTGGTTGCATTGTTCCCATACACTGTCACATATGTTATGAATTAAAGTTTATTAATGTTATCCTTACTGTTTTATTATGTGAATTAATTTCTATATTGATAACCCGTTGAAAAAAAAATGAAACCGGGAATTAGAAATTAGTAAATGAGTATGTTTTACATTCGAGCATATGTTTTTAATACTCACCAGCTTCAATAAGCTAACGGCGTTGATGCACCCTAGACATTTGTGTCTAGGCTTTTCAAGTTTTGAGCATGATAGACCATATGACTATGCGAACTGAGAACAATTATCAAAGAAGAAACTGTTTATTTATTATTATATATTTTAAGTCATGAACTGGATTTGTGATAAGGATAACTGTAATAGATAATAGATATTATTTTGTTTCAAGGCGGTTTGTGCCTTTAATAACCCCGTGTTGTAATAATTAGTCAGTTGTTGAAATTTTGTAAGCCTTGATTGTTCTACTCTGATTCATATTATTATATACTATTCGACGTTGGGACGAAATCGATCCTTCAAAATGTTGCGACCTACGGGTCCATAAAGGAAATTAAATGCTTTCCATATTTATGCTACATCAGGGCATGACAGGATTTAGTGGTATCAGAGCCAGGTTATCTCAAAATAGTTTAGCCAGGTTAGGGTTTACCAGTATAGACCCGATTCCACAGTCTCCTAGCTTAAGCTTTGCACACCCGATGATACGACAGGAGGACAAACCCGGAACCCAAACGCCTAAGATTATTGTTGTTAAGATTAGTTTGATATAAGTTAGTACCTTTTTGTCAGGTATGGATCTAGCTCAGCCGTTCTTTGTTCCAGATTTTTTTGAGGGACATTGGGTCACCCAGGGTGCTATAGTACCAGTCTCAACAGCACTTTATCACGCCGCGATCGAGCAGCGAGCGGCTGCGATAGTAGAGCTAGAGCTTTGGCATCAAATTCATATAATAGGATTTACCTCACATTCGCCTGGAGATTCTATATCTTATTGAGGATCAGCGTTTAGTCCTGTTAGAGATGGTTCGCTTGGTTAATAGCAATGCCTTTTACTCACCCCTTGAGGTTCTGATCGTGCATGCCCATCTTACACAGTTAGATATGCCTCCACCAGTTATCCATGCAGAGGAGCTAGCGGTTCGTGTTGCCGAGGATGATGATGATGAGGAGTTTCATTTGGTTCTTGTAGGTTGGAAGGATGATGATGAGGACGGTATGGGTCTGGACAACTTCGCTGCTGAGCTCGAGGAAGAGCTAGTACTTGAGCTAGTTCTGCCTGAGGAGGTGTTAGTTGAGGCAGATGCCCCATAGCCTGCTTCATCGTCGACCTCTCAGAGCTATGATTTTGATGGGGTGTACCCCTTTCATGTTCATTGATTTCACCCAGTCGACTCGTTGGATTTGCTCATAGCCGACTACGTAGACAATCGATGATTTAGATATGACTTTGTACATATTAACTATTTTTGGCTAATAGCTCTATCTCTTTTTGCAAACTGCATTTACATGCATTTGAGTATAGGGCAATAACCACATTTTTGTCACATTAACTCTTGTATGGACGATGTACGTCCTAACCCATACGGATAGGGTAGGCATTAGACTAATCATACACGCTTTTTGTATCAACTTGACGAGAAGTTATATATAAAAATACTCTTTTGAATGTTGTCATTTAAATTAATTTATATTTCTACTTTATATTTCTATTTCATTCCTGTGTCTCATTCTTTATCATTGACATACATATAGAATGGTCGGGAGACCAAGGAGAAACAGGAATTTGATTGAGGAGGCACCTTTAGCTACTGATCCTATGAGTATATTTAAGGCTTTTGTTAGATGCCTCGAGAGTAATACAAATGAAAATCGACGAGACCATCAAACTGGGGATAAACTACTAGAAAGATTTTGTGTACTAAGGCCCGAACAGTTTGCAGGTACTACAGAATCCTGGAAAGCTGAACAATGGTTAAGGCAGATGGACCGTATGTTCGAAGCTGTTCAGTGGAATGAAATGGATAAGAGGAGGTTAGCTACCTTCTAATTAACCGATGCCGCCACAGATTGGTGGGACTCGGTGATAGCCACTATTGGAAACACAGCTGCTATGGGAATGACGTGGACTGCATTTAAAGGGAAATTTTTGGAAAAGTATTTCCCATCTACCGAGAGGCACAAAAGAGAAAAGGAATTTATGGATCTGACTCAGGGGATCAAGTCGATGCAAGAATACACCACACAGTTCAAAAGATTGTCTCGGTTCGTTGCCCACTTGGTGATACGGAAGAGAAGAAGATACATAAGTATAACTAAGGGTTGACACTGCAGATTCGTCGCCTGACTCTTGGTCACCTAGATAAGTCTTTTGAGGGACTCGTTGGCTTGGCTATTGATCTGGAAGAAGACGCTCAGGTAAACTATAAGCAGTTTGATTTCTGGCCACCTCAGAGGGGTAATTTTCAGAATGTCACCAATTTATCGTAGCCAAGGGCAGAAGAGGAACTTTGATGGAAACAAGAAAACCCAAGCTATAACCTATCCGACTCAGCCTCGAGTTGGTGAAGGATGTAGTGCTGGGAAATGCTTTAATTATGGTAACCCTGGTCATCTGGCTCGAGATTGCAAGGCACCAAGGCGTGTTACTCGGCAAGGCATAGTCTGCTACAACTGTGGTGAACCAGGTCATATCAGCAAGTTCTGCACTACTCCTAAGCAGGTGACTTATGGTCAACTGGGTCAAACTCATCTGAATGCTATTATTCCTGATGCTACTAGATATGATGAGACTGTGTATGAGGAGGGGAATTATGAAGAAGACCAGCCTGATCAGCAAGCAGTGGAAGGTACATTAACTTTGTTTAACTCCTAAGTTAAAGTTTTATTTGATACGGGTGCTGCGCTTTTGTCACACCCGTTCTAGAAATTTATGATTCTGAAAATGCATAATTTGATATTTTGAAATTATTAATGTTATTAGTAATTTGAGTTGAGGTTGACGTGGGTCAACGGTAAGGTATCAGTGAGGACACGAGAATATGGAATTTCACATTTTGCATTGGCATGACTAAATGACATTTATATGATTTAAATGTGATTTGACTTTATCTGGTATTCCTGTGAATAGTAATTATACTTGTGTAGTATAATTTCTGGTAATCTCGATATTGTTATATCAGTTTGAGCACTGTGGTGAGAACGTGAGTGATACGTTAATTAAAAAGGTAGGTTGGGTAGAGATTCCACAGAATATAGTTTTCGGACGTTATTTTTGGACCCAAACGAAACCTAGTCGAAAACTTTTGAAATTTATAGTTTTCACTCGTAAAGTTATAAAATGGACACGTGCGAAGTTTCATGGGTTAATTAGAAGTTTGAGAAACTTGCGGGAAGGTAAACGTAATTTCCAGAACGTTTGTCTATATATAGAAGTGGATGAGATTTCATTCTCATCCAAAACTTGCCAAAAATATCTAGAGAGAGGAGAGAGAGAGGGAGATTGGAGCCAACGGGCTTTGCGACGCCGATCGACGACCTTTCGTTCGTCAGATTTTCTCCAGATTTCATATTTGAACTCGTGGAGGTAAGAGCTACGTTTTGATACTACTTAGGCCGTGTTTGGCCAATTTTTGTAAAAATCTTAATCCTAGACTTTTGGGGAAAATCAGGTAAAACTTGTAGGAATCGTCTCAAATTTGAAATCCGACGTTTATTTAGCTCCCTAGACGATCCTTCAAAGTTTGAAGAGAATCGCACGAGGTATGAATTCTAGATCTATGAAATATATGGATTTTCATGTTTTGAACATCAACTTTGATATTCTTGGATCCGGGCGAAATTCATGTATTAATTAGGCCCGTTAATTATGCACGCGAAATTATGTGAAAAACACATATAACTGTTTATACGAGCATGTTATGTGTCTACTTGGGTCAAAGGGGAGTTTGGTACAAATTCATCCGGGGTAAGCTCCTCGAACCTTGAGGATTATGATTGTAATTGAAATGGAATTGGAATTGTGGTTGTGTCTGGATTGGAGGTGAGCCCAACCAGTACACGGTACGTGGTATGGAGGAAGGCCCAACCAGTGTACGAGATGCGTGGGAGAGGTGGGCCTCCTACGGCATCGATCGGATGAATGTGTACCACTCACCCTAGATACTATTGCTATGTGTTTTAGATGCTTAAACCATGAACTGTCATATAAGCATACATTTAGAATTGTACGCTCAGCATATAGCTGAGCAGTGGAGATGTACTCCATTGCAGGTAAGAGGAAAGACAAAAAGAATCGTGAGGAGCGAGGCCGATGAACATCGAGGAAATCACCTTTGTATATGTTTTTGTTTTAAATCCTAAAACTTGTGTAAGGATTGGGAATTGTAATAATACGTTGTAATAAATCTTTGGATTAGTTCTGTAGTATGGTAATTCTGTATTTGAACGCCTGTAGTTATGTTTTAAATGTTGTAATTCAGTTATGGTTGTAATTGTTGTTGGTATAGAGTGGAATGAGTTGTTAAATTTCATCACAGGGCTGCCCAGCAGGGGAGCAGTTAACTAGACCCTATGTCAGTCGACTGGATCTCGTGGGGTTTAGACACTGAAAGTGAATAGTAATGAAAACAGTCGACTGGACCCTTGATCAGTCGACTGAACACTGTTGATTTTGGCCACTGCTTCTAATAATGGTAAAACCAGTCGAATGGACCTCCAGATCAGTCGACTGGACCCCTTTTGAAAATGTTGTATTTTGGTTTTGCTTAACACAGTCGACTGGGGGAGTGAGCAGTCGACTGAACCAATGTAGATTTTAGTTACTGATCCAAATAGTAACTAGTGAGCGCAGTCGACTGGGTTCCCTGAGCAGTCGACTGGACCTCTGTTGAGAATTTTGGGATTTAGTTTCTGCTAGGCACAGTCGACTGGACCCTAGGCACAGTCGACTGAACCTTTGTTTTCAGAACTGATTCGTTTGAATGTGTTTTCACTTGGCCAAAACTTTTTATAACTCAAATTTCCAATGGATTTGTCAACTCAGCGGGCAATGTTTCCTAAGTTTTAAAATACCCAGGGTTGTTTTAAAGTTCTTTCCGCTATGTATCGTTAGAGGATGATCGGATGAGCCTTGGTGGCGTGCCACGTGTCCTATTTCCACGCGTAGTAGGATGGGTCATGACAGCTTTCATTCATATTTGTTAACACCATTCAGAGATAAGCTACCTCACCCTTAGGAGCCATAGTCAAGTTAGGGCACGTATGCAAGGAATGTCCCTAACAGCTAAGAGACTGTGAGACCCCTACAAGGTTGATTATCTTATCGATGAAGGAGCTTAACGTAATCCTAGGAATGGATTGACTCTCTCAGAATCAAGCGACGTTGGATTGTGCGAGGAAGAGAATTTCATTCTCCGACAATGGGAAACAATCCTTTGATTTCTAATGTAACCCTTTGGGGAAATATGTTCCTCACAAGGTGCTTAGCTAACATCAAAGTCGACAGTATAGAGATGACAGCATCATCTATATTTGTGGTCAAGGATTTCGAGGAAGTATTTTAAGACATTTATGGTCTACCACCTGAGAGAAGTATAGAGTTCTGTATTGAACTTATACTAGGTACCACTCCGATTACCAAGGTTCCCTACTGAATGGCCTCCGTCGACCTGTCAGAATTAAGGGAACAAGTTCAAGAGCTTGAGAATCTGGGTTTTGTACATCCAAGTACATCGCCTTGGGAAGCACCAGTGTTATTCGTGAAGAAGAAGGACAAAACACTTCGGTTGTGTATCGATTATAGAGAATTGAACCGAGTAACTATCAAGAATAAGTATACCTTACCTCGGATCGACGATTTGTTTGATCAACTACATGGAGCTATAATATTCTCCAAGATAGACCTGCAGTCAGGATATCATCAGTTGAGGGTACGAAAGGAAGACATACCTAAGACTGCTTTCAGAACCCGATACGGTCACTATGAGTTTTTGGTGATGCCATTTGGAATGCGAATGCCCCAGCAGTGTTTATGGATCTGATGAACAGAGTGTTCAAGCCTTATTTGGATTAGTTTGTCATCGTCTTCATAGATGACATCTTGATCTATTCTAAGTCAGTAGCAGAGCATGAACAACATCTGCTAATCATAATGTAGACACTCAAGGATCACCGCTTGTATCCCAAATTCAGCAAGTGTGAGTTCTGGTTACAAGAAGTAAAATTTTTGGGACACAAGGTGTCATCTCAAGGAATTTTTGTGGATTCATCAAAGACCGACATTGTATCAAATTGGGTTAGACCAAGCAACCCTACAGAAGTTCGTAGTTTCCTTGGACTCGCAGGTTATTACCGGAGATTTCTCGAGGGATTCCCCAAAATAGCTGCACCATTGACCGGATTGACTAAGAAAGCTCAAAATTTAGACTGGACAGAGAAGTATGAGCGTGCCTTTCTAGAATTGAAAGAGAAACTCACCACCGCACCGGTACTAGCTATACCCAAGCTTGATGAGAAGTTTACTATCTTCAGGGACACGTCATATCAAGGATTGGGGTGTATACTTATGTAAGATGGTAGAGTGATCGCCTATGGATCCAGACAACTGAAGCCGAATGAGTTGAACTACCCCATTCATGATTTGGTAGTTGGCAATAGTGGTATTTGCACTCAAGATCTATCGACATTATCTACACAATGAGAAGTTTGATTTGTTCTCCTATCACAAAAGTTTGAAATATTTGTTCACACAGAAGGAGTTGAACATGAGGCAACATAGATGGATGGAGCTGATTAAAGATTACGACTTCACGTTAGAATACCACCCTGGTAAAGCTCATGTGGTCGCTGATACTTTGAGTCAGCAAACTTGTGGGAAAATTGCCTCTTTAATGGTAAAGCTCATGCGGTCGATAAGAATGGGCAACTTTTGGATGTCTTATACTACAGCCCATTCTTATCGACCGCATTATTGAAGCACAGAAAGAAGACGAAAAATTTCAGACATGGTTTATGAAAATGTCAGAAAAGGATCCAATAGAATGGAAAGTGGGAAGCGATGGAGGGTACAGATGCAGAGACAGATTATGTGTACCAGACTGTGTGGATTTAAGAAATGATATTTTGGGAGAAACACATAAGTCAAGATATACAGTTCACTCAGGAGGAATGAAAATGTAAAAAGATTTGAAGAAAAATTTTTGGTGGGAAGTTATGAAGAAGGACGTGGCCAAATTTGTATCCAAATGTTAGACATGTCAACAAGTTAAAGCTGAACATCAGAGACTCTCAGGATTGTTGCAACCACTACCTGTCCCAGGTTGGAAGTGGGAGCACATAACCATATATTTTGTGGTTGGGTTGCCTCGATCTCAACAAAATCATGACGCCATTTGGGAGATTGTGGATCGATTGACTTAATCAGCTCATTTCATTTCTTATAGTATGACATACCCGATGGAAAAGATGAATCGAATGTACATATAACAAGTTGTACGACTTCCCAGGGGTATTAGCGGTCGGTTTCGGTCGGTTTTTGTGTTTTTCAAAACTGACCTATAGGTTCGGTTTTGGTCGATTTTTTGATCAGTTTTAGCTTGTACATATATTTTATAAACTGACCAATCAGTTTTTTGGCCAATCAATTTTGGTCGATTTTCAGTTTTTCGATTTTTGTGATCACCCCTAGACTTCACGGTGCACCTGTGTCGATTGTGTCGGATCGCGATGCACATTTTACTTCTAGATTTTGGGAAAGTCTGCAAGAAGCTATGGCAACCTCGCTCAAAATGAGCACTGCTTTTCACCCTCAAACAGATGGGCAAACTGAGCGTGTTAACTAGATCATACATAGAGGATATGCTTAGGGCTTGTGTTATCGATTTTGAAGAATCTTAGGAGACGTACTTGCCCTTGGTAGAATTTTCCTATAACAACAGCTACCACACGAGTATCAGGATGGCTCTGTTTGAAGCATTATACAGACGACCGTGTTGTTCCCTGTTGTGTTGGGCAGAAGTCGGAGACACGGAGTTGTTGGGACTGGATTTGGTTAGAGAAACCAACAAGAAGAATTTTCTAGTTAGGGAAAGGATGAGAACCGCATAGAGCAGATATAAAAGCTATGCTGATTGACGCCGAAAAGAGTTAGAATTTAGTGTTAGAGATCACGTACTCCTTAAGGTTTCACCGACTCGAGGAGTGGTACGTTTTGGTCTCAAGAAAGGACAGTTAGCCCCGCGTTTCATCGAACCATTTTAAATTTTGGATCATGTTGGGAAAGTGGCTTATCGAGTCGCACTGCCACCAAAGATGTCTAGGGTTCACAATGTATTTAATGTTAGTATATTGAGAAAGTACATATGAGACCCCTCACATGTGGTAAGTTTTGACGATATTGAGACGAGTCATAACGTTTCCTATAAGTAAAGGCTCATGAGAATTCTAGATCAGAGTATCAAGAAGTTGAGAAACAAGGACATTCTGTTGGTAAAGGTTCAGTGGAATCACCATGACGAGAATGAAGCCTCATGAGAGGTTAGAGATGATATGAGGAAGAAGTACCTGGAGCTGTTTCAAGACTAGTTAGTCTTGATTTCGAGGAAGAAATCCTGTTTAAGGGGGGAAGGATGCAACAACCTACATTTTCATTTAATTAATTGTAGTTGCATTGCCTTATTTAAATTCAATTTGCATTGTCTGCTGTTATTTGAAATTTAATCCTCATGTTATAAATTTCATTACTGGTTTTATTTCATATTAAAATTCTCGTTGGGGTCAAACTGTAAATTTTATAAATTTAGTGATACCGGTGTTGGATTTCAAAACTGTATGTTAAAACGGTGAAAACATTTACTTTTGACTCAAACTGTATTTTTATAAAACTAGAAAATTATTTCCTACGTTAAAATGAATTTTCTGTATTTTTGTTGTGATCACTGCGCTGCGAAAATACCAATTTATTTTTAAAACAGTCCGCACCGCGTGGGGATTCCACAGATTTCGGAATCGACGTAAAGCAAGACATGACTGATGCTTTATATCCATTAATACTTCTAATGATTGTTAGGGCTTAGTTTCGGAATGCATTTTTGGTGAGTATTACTTTGTAACCATGAGCTTGACTCCCAAACACACACCACTTGACCCCTACATATCTAACTTGGCCATTTGATCAACTGTAGAGTTGATACAAACTATATACATATGTATATGCCTGTATATTAGGTAATTAGTTAATTTCAAAATCAAACCAATTGTTGAGTGAAGAGGAAAATACTTGGCCTCCAAGTTCCTCCATTATTTCTCTTTATAAGCCAAGCACGACACTCACAATCTGGAGAATGCAAGTTTCAGAGGAATTAGAAGTAAGAGCAGAGAGTTAATATAGAAATTTGATAGAAAGAGAGGAATCTTGAAGAACTCAATCCCCATAGCCATAGCTTGATCTTGGGTTGCCCAAATCTTAACTCTTTCTCAACAATTCTCCAATCCTTATCAACAGTGAGTATTTAGAACTCACCTTGAATATAAGTCATATATTAATTTCTGTTGGTATAGCTTGAGTTATATATCACCATTGATAATTTTACGTTTGAATTTCAAAGCTTAGAAACATGAATTTTTCAAACTTCACCAAAATCTATTTTTATAGATGATTTTGATAGATTGTAGTATATAGAAACTTCGGTTCAAGTATTAGAGACTACATCATTCGTATCACGACGTATATTAAAAATGAAATTTCTGTCGTCTCTCGGTTTTTCATAAAATTTGAGAGCTATGGATCGATTCATGTTAATTGATTTCATATTCGTAATTCTCGCGGAAAAACGAAGAATTTCATATATTACATGTCAGGTATTCTTTCCCAATTGAAAATGGGTCAAAAAGACCCTAAAATTTTTTAAACAGGGGCGTTTTCACGAGGAAGACGAAGTCTCTGCCTGAACTCGCGCGACCGACCCATCGCACCAGCGGTCCCCGCGCGCGATCCCTATAGTTTTTGACAGTTGGAAAATTTTTATAAGAAAAACAAAAATTGGGCATATCGCGCGAGCGGCCCGCTCGAGCGACCCATCGCGCGAGCAGCCTGCGCACGCGACCTGGCAGTTTTTGGTTTTTGTCTGTTTTCTGCTAAGGGACTGTTTAGATTGACTTTTAAAGGTGGTTAAGGGTCTGTTTGGGAGTTTTATTAAATCAAAATCCTGTTTATTAAGTCTGGATTATAAATGCGATGAACTACGACTTATCTATCCTCGTACGTGCGTTGTTCCTATATTTTAATGATTTACACTTCTGTACAAAGTCATATGGTATACATGTGGGGTCAAGTGTACATGCATAGTATGTGAGTGGTCTATGTGAAAAGAGCATGTGGTTGAGATTGAGTTGTGGACACTCCCTGGTAATTGTATACCAAAGTGTGATGTGTTGAGATTGCGGCTAGAGTATCTTTGAAATGCGACGGTGACAAAAGTGGACACTCCCTGGCGCCCATGGTAGCGTTAAAGTGTGTGATGCCGACTCAGACATTCCCTGGCACCCATGGTAGTGCTAAAGTGTGGCCTATTGGACACTCCTTGACATGCATGGTATGGTCAAAGTGTGAGACATTGGACACTCCCTAGTACCCCGTACTAAAGTGCGAGGCAAATTGGAGACTCCCTGGTACCCCTGTACTAAAGTGTGGTCATCTTAGTGTTTCAAAGATACTGGAGTGCGAGAGTTGGGTGTTGTATTGTCGAGAGAAAAGAGTTGGTAAGATGAGATTGGTTGCATTGTTCCCATACACTGTCACATGTCTTATGAATTAAAGTTTATTAATGTTATCCTTACTTTTTTATTATGTGAATTCATTTCTATATTGATAACCCATTGAAAAAAAAAATGAAACTGGGAATTGGAAATTAGTAAATGAGTATGTTTTACATTCAAGCATATGTTTTTAATACTCACCAGCTTCAATAAGCTGACGGCGTTGATGCGCCCTGGACATTCGTGCCTAGGCTTTTCAGGTTATGAGCATGATGGACCATATGACTATGCGAACTGAGAACAATTATCAAAGAAGAAACTTTTTATTTATTATTATATATTTTAAGTCATGAACTGGATTTGTAATAAGGATAACTGTAATAGATAATAGATATTATTTTATTTCAAGGCGGTTTGTGCCTTTAGTATCCCCGGGCTGCAATAATTAGTAAGTTGGTGAAATTTTGTAAGCCTTGTTTGTTCTACTCTGATTCATATTACTATATACCGTTCGACATTGGGACATAATCAATCCTTCAAACTATGGCGACCTACGGGTCCATAAGGGAAATTAAATGATTTCCATATTTATGCTACGTCGGGGCGTGACACTGAGCCCATGAAGTCAAAATACGTTGTCTTCTAGCGTTCCAACAAGTAACAAGACAGATAATATCCATTAACTTATGAACATTCTTTCGCAGATGGTAAACTTATGTGATCTCGTCAAAATCAAGATATAAAAGTATGCTTACTTATGCTTTACTTTCAAAAGAATTGCAGTGTGGAAGTAAAGGTCGAACCCACAGAGATTGAATACTATGCACTTTAATTTTTAAAATGTAACTTTAGTTAATTAAGGAAAACGGATTTTTGATTTAATTTAAATTAAACTAATAACAATAAAAGTAAATCTAAAGTATGAAAGCAATTAAATACTTGTTTTTTATAATAAGTTTAAGGAACCTAGGATTGCAAATCCACCACTAGCTTCATAATAAGGGTATTTACGAATTACTTTAGCTTACTAAGTTGGATGATAATGGGAAATTGTAGCTTCAAGCCCAATTCCTCCGTCAAGAAAATAACTATAGTTCAAGCACCAACATAATCCATCTTCGGTTAGCACGAATTATCCCACACTAAACTAGGGTTGTGGTATAATCCGTCTAATCTAGGCATGGACTATTCGGATACTTGATAGCACAATTCAATTTAAGCACCATTACATGTAAATAATCTAAACAAGCACAGCAAGCATAGATCATTGAGCACACTACCATCAAAATAGATCTAAGACAAGAGTAAACTTTGAAAGTAATGATTTAATCAATAAAAGCACGATTTATTTATAAAAATCCTCGGAACATGTAACTGTCATCCATACATAATAAAACTAAAATAAAAACATAAAATACACCCTATTACTTGGCTAGGGTTTCATTGAAACCTTAGATCTTGAGTTTAGTTGGTCATAGAATTGATGAACGACAAGAGGTTGATGGAGGAGGCCATGAGAATCCTTGGTCTTCTTCTTCTTCTTCTCCTTACTTTTCTCTCTTCAATGGCTGGAGTTTTTGTTGTATATGGATGTATCTAATGTTGTGTAACCATAAAATTGATTTAAAATAGGATTTATATAGAGTTTGGAACGATTTAGGAAGCTTTCCTAAGCCAAATTGTACTAAAACAGCTGTTTTTATGTTTCTGGATGTATTCAGCCAACTCGAATCGCACAGGGCTCTTTAGGACCTCAAAATACGCGAATTTGACTTCAACGGGTCGCTCACGCGGGTCGCTCCAGCGACAAGGCCATTTTTTAACTTTTCTCAGATTTTCGCTGCTCTGCGCACTGATCGTAGAATTGCGATAACTTTTTACTCGGACCTCGTATTGACTCACTATTTATGGCCACACGTCCGTAACTCGAAGATCTAAATTTTATATCTCTGGAGAAATTTCTCAAATCTGAAGTATTCCTTGTCAAAAATACAATTTTTCGAGGCTTCTACTGCATTCAACTTTCACCGGAATCACCGTTGGAGCCCAGAATGACTTCCAAAGCCACTAATCATTGGATTTTTGTGCATTTTTAAGTTAAAGCTTCAAAACCTACAAAATTTAGAATACTTATTAAAAAATAACTAATAACTACATGAAATGGGCTAACAAAGCGTATTTTTTGGACTATAAACTGCAACTATTCGTTGCCGATCACACCCCCAAACCTACTCTTTGCTAGTCCTCGAGCAAAAAGAATGGAAAAAACTAAAACTACTAATAATAAAAATTCCTAATCCATTTTCGTATGGATAAAGATTGCACTTAGCCTGTGCAACAAGCCTTTTAAACCTCTAGGTGTCCCCAGTAGGACGAGTAAAGTCTCATGAGGGTTCTCGTCAACAAGTCCCACAACCATCTTTATTTCATTATATATTTAAAAAGTTTTATTAAAAACGAAAAACATAATATTCGATACTCCTTATTATAAAACAATGATTTGAAATAGAATAACGAATAAGAAGAAACGTAACCAAATGTCTACCTACATCATGAAAAGCAATCCCAAGCAGATGCATCGTATAAATCAATAGAGTTTCTCATAAAATTGCACGTGTATGATATGGTAGTCAAATGAACACGCGCATGTCATGAACTTGGAATATAACTCGGATAACCATCAAACTATGCTTAGACTACGAATCTCACAATGAATTACACTCTCAAATGAAATGCTCAGAACATGTGTAATTTATCTAAAATATGTGAGTAAAGGAAATATATTTTCAAAACAAGAAACCACTCACATATGACTAGAAAAAGACGCATGACATGAAAGAACAGTAGTCTCATGGATAGGATGCCAACAATCAAGAAAAATTAATCGTTACCATGTTTTAATCCCCCTCCCATCATTTTCATATCCAAACCATGTTTCCTAGGATCAAATAGGACTTTTCAACAGTTGTAATGTGGCTTAGGCAATGAAAAAGGATAGAAAGGATTTCTTAGTTTTAGAGTGGCACTGTAAGGCATGTACGATTTCTTTCATTCGTCTCTTCTACCAACTTCATCTTTTCATTCTCTTCCTTTTCATATTTCTTTTTTAATTTATTTTCTCTTCTTCTTTTTTTTCTTTTCCCTTTCCTTTTCATTGTTTTCTGAATAATCAATCAATAAATAACAAGGCAACCCAAACATCATCTTACTTTCTTCTTCTTCTTAATCAAAACATTGCCTTATCAACACTAAAAGGTGACAAATCTCTCAGTGGTGAACTCCAAGTTAGTCAAGTTGGAGCAGAAAAAACGGAATAATGGTGATTAAAGAAAAAGGGCATTTTAAAGGCTCAAAGTGGTGAACTGAGGAAATTCTATTTTTTTATCTAGTTTGTGGAACAAAGAGGGCTTACCATCATTTCCTATGGTCATATGGTTCTTGAACGTTACAACGGAAGATTATTTAGTAGGGTAACAAATATTTTAACTTGACGATCCACCAAAACAAGAATAATGAGACTAAACAACGAGTTAATGCGCTATTTCAATGAAATTTGACAAACACAAAATGTATTTATAACCCTCTAAATAGAAAAGATAGGCTCAAAAGCTCACTGGGTCTAGTCTCCACCATGTGTTATCTAGAAATCCTAATCATATTATAGTTCACATCAAACATGTATTCAAGCGACTACGTGCAGTGCATAGGTTTGTGTGCAAATCTATGATATAAAACTACGATTCAAACGATACATGACCTAAAACGTCATATCATGACTTCAGCAAATATTTAATCACATCTTCTCATGTTTACCTTCTATAACAATCCAAGTTACATAACAAGATGTATCGACTAAAGATTGCAAAACCGTGGGTGACATCGTTTATTTAAGCACAAGTATCGAAACAAATTTCAAAATTTTGGTGTATATAATAATGTGCATGTGAGTGCATACCCGCAAATCTAAACCTTTCATTGTCCCCAATGAAACAATAAAATGAAGAAAGGAAAGTACGTAGAGAAGGAACGATAGTACCTCGATTTCGGCAACCACAAACCAGGTAAATGTATATGAATATAGCGATAAAGTTCAATTACTCCTAGTAGAGACACTAATTCACCTGTCAATACTTGACAAAAGAAGAGAACAGACAAAATAACAATGATAAAGAAAAGAAAGGAATATCTTGTCTAATTTGTTTTTATTTTTAATATAAATAGAACTAAACTATACTTAAAAGAATGTAACGAAAATAAAACAAATAGAAACAAAACTATCTAAACAAAGACAGACTCGATCGTAAAAAACTAACTGAAAAGAGACACAACTAGACAGGTGTGGGAAACAGAATGTATAAGAACAAAATTGAAAATTTCAAAAATCCCACCTCGCGCGAGCGACCCTCACTCGCGCAAATCCCTCCTCGCGGTAAACCTGATGCCTGTATTAATTTTATTTAGAAAATTTTTTAAGTGTCAGAATCGCGCGAACAAACCCCTCGTGCACGCGATTCTAGGCACGAGATGTAACAGAGAGCTCATATAATAAAATTTTGAAAACATTTTGTCTAAGGGAGAATATCGCGCGAGCGGGCCGCGCGATCGCGCACGTGATGTGGTATTTTTCCCTTATTTCTTTATTTCAAGGTAAATAAGTTCAAAATAAGTTTAAAATAAGTTTATCCCGACCCATAAACCTGTCCAGAATGTCCAAAACAGACTCAAAAGGACTCAAAAATGACTAAAAATAAGGAAAACGAACGAAATTAAGCTTGGGTTGCCTCCCAAGAAGCACTATCTTTTATGTCTTTAGCTAGACCGTTCTAGCTCAAGATTTATGGAGGTTGAAAATCAGACTTTGTACCCCTTAGGATATCAGGAAGAGCCCGGTGATAAGCAGAAATAACGTCGCTTTGAATTAATTCGACCGACGATTCTCCCAAATTTTGTTCAAATCAATTTCTTACCTTTTTAGTAAATTCGTCATTAGGGTCCATATTATTCAAATTCATCCACTCATTTTCCACTATATTATTCTCCTTACTCACCTTTATTACGTTACTAGGCTCAATTGTTCGCCTTACCTCACTCTCCGCCTCATATAGGTAATCGTCATCCTTGGGAGGTTGATCAATAGAGTTAAAGACGTTTAGTTTTAAGTTTATGTTCCTAAATGACACTTTCATTACCCCTGTTCGACAGTTGACACGAGCGTTAACCGTAGCTAAGAATGGATGACCTAGGATGATAGGAGTGTATTTCCTAGCATCTAACACGAGTTCGGTGTCAAGAACCATGAAATCGACAGGATAATAACATTTATCAACTTTAACCAAAACATTCTCGACGATTCTTCTAGGAATTTTAACAGAATGATCCGCTAATTATATAGTAGCGGCCGTAGGTTTAAGTTCACCTAAACCTAGTTGTTTATAGACGTGATAAGGTAAAAGATTAACACTAGCTCCTAAGTCAAGGAGAGCCCGATGAATGATAGTGTCACCTATGACACATGAAATCGTAGGCGTACCTGGATCTTTATATTTCGGAGTCGCGTGTTGAAAATTGAGCTTACTTTTTCCGTGAGAAAGACCTTTTTCGAAGTATGACTGCGTATTTTGCACTTTTGCGTGCAAAGGTCTTTTAGACATTTAGCGTAAGAGGGAATTTGTTTTATCGCATCGAGGAATGGAATATTAATTTTAACTTGTTTAAACACCTCGAGTATATCTTCCGTTTGTGAATTTTTCTTTGATAAATTAGACGGTTCCTCAACGTTTGGTGGAAAAGGCATTTTCGGAATATAATTTGTTGGGGTTGGTTCATTTTCTTTCCGAATTTCACTCGTATCCTCACCCTTTTCTTTATTCGAGTTAATGTGTACCTCTTTTTCTCTCACATTCAAAATTTCAACAATTTCCTCCTCACGAATAGTCATCATAGTCGACACGGCATTAACTTGTTCACTCGTACCCCCACCCTCATACTGTCCCTTAGGGTTTTGTATAGTTTGACTAGGCAGCTTACCCTCGTTTCTACGGCTCATTGCATTAGCTATTTGTCTCATTTGGGACTCAAGCTTCGCAATGGATTGTGTGTGAGAGTGCACTATTTATGCTTATGCTTGTGCCTGTACTTGTGTTTTAATGTTCTTAAGGGATGTCAACACCTTATCCTCAAAAGTGTTAACCCTTGGAGGGTTAGGATTAGGAGGAGGGTGTTGGTATTGGTTTTGTTGAAACTGGGGTCGATAAGTATTAGGATATTCCTTATTTCCATTATATCTCCCTTTTGTAGTGAAGAGGTTGTTGCAGCTGCAGCTGAGACACCTGCTCCAGCATTTGGTGAGCCCAAGGACATCATAACAGCTTTGCAGCTTGTGCTGAGGAAGTCCCTGGCTCATGGTAGGCTTGCTCGTGGCCTTCATGAAGGTGCGAGATTATTGAGAAGAATGTTGCACAGCTCTGTGTATGTGCAGTGGATTGTAACCAGACAGATTACATTAAGTTAGTCAAGGGACTTTGTGCTTACCACAATATCAGCTTGATATCAGTTCCAAGTGCTAAGAGTCTCGGCGAGTGGGCTGGTGTAAGTAAAACTCTATTGGTAGTTTACTAGTTTGTTTCTAGTGCTTTATTTTATTTTTTTGTTGAGTTTTTAAGGTGTTATCAACTTTGGATTAGCTGGGATAACACACCCCCACCTCTAATCTCTCTCCCTTGAACGGGTGTTTGATGCTTTCCTTGTTGCTCTTTTACTATGCGTAGATCTATGAAATTGCAATAATAATAATTTATTTGTACCTCAACACGTTTGGTTGGATGGAGTTATATTCATATAACTACTTCATACAAACTTCTTTAATCGAATTAAGCAAGTATAAGTTGTATAACTTTTTAGCTGAAAATGTTATTCCATTTTTTTCTGCTTTAACTAGTAGGAACAATTATAAAAGAATACATTAAGGTATAATAATTGACCCAGTTAAACTATACTTCGAAGATGCATGTCATTGTTGCAAAATACCAGTTTTGAGAAGACCGTTTTTGTGGCTACCCGCTTTGACGACTCAAAAGGGGTCAGCCTTAAAATGTTTTTGCTTGAGATCTTTGAGCCAGATATTTATGAGGTTATTTGTTTGGCCACACTAATGACTTTGGAGCAAATAGATTTCCAAAAAAAAAAAGGATGATTGCCATATGATTATTCTTGATTTTGAGCTTGATGTCTAAGGCTTAGTTTGGCCCCCATTTTGGTGCTTCTCCTTTTTAAAGCACAATTTCATGTAAATTCTTTTGGTAACTAGTTTATGAGCTTTGTAAAAATTGAACTTAGGGCTTTTTGGGAGGGGAAGCTTTTAAAAGCTCTAGAATTGAGCTTTTAAAAGCTCAAGGTTGCTTTTTTAGTTTCATGATGTCTTTTTGAAGAGTAGTTTGTCACTTGTATAAAATTATCTAACAACTTAGTAATAAATTTCATAAGCTCCTTTTTAAAAGTCACATAGGAGTCAAACTAAGCCTAAATTGGGTGATTGCCGCCTTCGTTTCTCACATATAGTATATCATCAATTCGAGCTTTTAATCATATTTGTCAGTTGAAATTAGTTCTTTTGAATGACAAGACTTCCTATAATGTAAATCTTATTGAATTCAAAATAAATGGTCTCCCGTGTAGCTGTGCAAGATTGATTCAGAGGGAAAGGAAAGGAAGGTTGTCGGCTGCTCATGGGTAGTCGTCAGGGTAATAACTAATAACCCAAAGCAATAGATACCTTCATTGTCCTTGATTACCTTTTATTACTCTCTGTTTCTTCTGGGATGTTCACTTCTGGTTTGCTTTGTAGGACTACGGGGAGGAAACTGAAGGTCTTCATATCGTTCAAGAATATGTCAAGTCTCACTAAGAGATGAGCAACGAATTAGATTCCGCTGAGCATGATGTGGTCTCTTTAGAAACCTTCTTCTCGTGATTTTTGGAGTCTCACGTGTAAATTTTTTATTATAAGATACTAATATTTATATAGTCGATAAGATTTTCTTGTTTGTTTGCTACTAGTTATAGTTACCTACGTAATGTTAAATGTTTGAATTTTGATTAATTTTTTGTTCACTGAGTTGTCTTGGATACACTATACCCATACATGAGATCTGCACCTCATACGGTTCATCGTTCAATTCTTTCATAGTCATTGAGTTATTATATGTTTGCTCTAGCCAGTGACTTCGAAAGAATTGAACGAGGAGCCAGATGAGGTGAAAATCTCATGTACGGTTCCATATCTATAGTATCTAGTGTAGAATAGTCTATGCAGCCTGTTTGGGAACTCATAAAAGATATCAGGTTCGTCTTGTTTTTTTTTTTATCTGGTTCTTCTAAAAACAAGCATTGTGTTGGTTTAAAAAAACATGCTATTTTAAGTCATTTTGGATCTAGTGAGGACTCATCACACTAGAAGGTCATTTACCAATCATTTTTTTTGTTTTTTGATATGCATTTACCAAACACTTAAATATATAGATTCGATTCACTCATGAATTACAGAATTGGTACTAAGCTTCGCAACAGCTCCTAAAACATCTGTTTATTTAGAAATCTTGTAAGCTAACACAAAGGCATGTTCGACAACAGCTAGTTCATCTTTCGACGGCTCTGCCCTTGGTGTTTGTTATATTTTAGAGCTGAATTTTATTAACACATTGTTCGGATGTTATAGTTTATCTCATTAGTCTATTATGACAAGTGAAGTAGATTTTCAAAGCTTGCTTAGATAAAATAAAGAGTGGTTTAGGCTTTCTCTCCCTGCCAACCAAATGGGGTATCCAGTTAAGCACTTTAGAGTTAAAGTCCATTTTAACTGAAGTACGTCTAGAAATTCTTCAATCCTAACTTAATGCGGTAATGAGATTAGGAGTATACTAATTCTTTTTTTTTCCTCACTATGCCTTAGTGATTAGGGCTTCTGTGCAGAAGCCGCAAACAATTAGAATGGGCTCCTAGAAAAATGGACTATCTTAATAAAAAATAAGACAATGGAAGGAGTTCTTAGCACTCTATAAAATCAAAAAACTCTCTCTCAAGCGCTCCCATTTCCTGGGGCTGTCCCATGATGAGAGAGCCCCTATTTATTCCAGTTGCTGACATCCCTCTTTAGGAGTGTTTTGTCCCTCTCTATAAGGTATATTTGCATGTTTTTTTGGGGTATGGTTCCCAATTGAGATTCCTTATGTTCTTCTATCAGCATACCGCTCTATTCTACTCTTCTTCGTAGTTACAGCATTGCCTTTTGAGATGGTGATCTACTCATGCAGATCCATAGATTTGCATTCAACAAATCTGGTATTTTGGTAGAATTTTTTCACAGATCCCACTCTCGATGTAGCAGATTTGTGAACAATGTGGGGGTTCTAAAGTGATGTGGATGATGTGTGAGGAATGGTATAACATGTAAGCTGGTTAGTGCCAAGTGGAGCAATAAAAGATGCTATGAGATGGAAAGGTGAGGATATAATAAGATAATAATATATACATATATATAATCAACATGGGACTTGGAGAGTAAGTGGCTCGAGTGAGAACCAAAGTAGTCCCAAGTAAGAGAGAGGGAAAGTAGTAAAGGGTTCAGTTTTTTGGGTGGAGACTGGTGTACGGAAGGGGGATCTTTATGAAACTAAAAGGAGAGGTAAGGGAAGGTTGAGTAATGACTGAGGGTTGTTCTTTTTGGGATTATGGAGAAGACGGTGAAATGCCTTAGGTATTTTTGAGTTACAACTTAAAACTGGATTAAAGCTTAAGTCCTAGGTTGAGCTCGGGTTATTGGATGTATTGAATGAGGTTGGTATTTATACAGGATTCGTGAAGTCCTAGGTATAGCTGGAGGTGGCTGAGTTGGCATCTTTGGAGTGGTTCGTATGTTTGAGGTAGTTGGGGTCATTAAATGGGGATGTGGATAAGGCAGTGTTTTGAGAAGGCGAGAGATGAGGTATTATCGTTTGATGGTGAACTAGAACCAACGCCATTGGTTAGTCAAAGGGAGACAAAGGGAGATGGATGTTATTGGTACATTTAAGCAAGGGGAAATATCAAGACTTTTCTATTAGTTTGGCAAGATGCATTGTCACTTGGAGCGACGGTTCGGTATTATGTAGCGATGGTTTCCTATTGGTGTAGAAAGTTAAGCATTGGGGTTATTCGAGGTCATGGTTTGCAGAATACTCAGTGAGGTTAAGCATTGGGGTTATTCGAGGTCATGCTATTGGCTTGCAGAACACTCAGCGAGGTTAAAGTGACTAGGCAAGGTGAGAGAGTCAAGGGTTACAACTGGTTTTTATGGCCATGGGCCTCTTCAATTGGCTGTCAGGCTGGAGGGGCAGGGCACGTGATTAATGGTCACGTGTCTCTCTTTCTCTTTGGGATCAACCCTAGCTTTGCTTGTGAGGCATTCAAATAGGGAGGTGCCTCAGGTTCTAGTAACCAAGCCATGAGCTCTCGAGTTCCTAGCAGACTTTACCACCCTTAGGTACTGCTTTCGGACCAAGGGTGGGTATCTGAGTGGTGAGTGTGTATAATTAAAGTGGCACGTGATTGGAGAGCGAGTGGAGGAGTAATGGGAAAGACACATATATTTTGCTTCGGGGTGGACTTCTTTGAAGTGGACTTCCTTTGTGAGGTGGGGCTTTAGAGTGAGTTACTCTTTCGGAGTGGACTATTCTGAGGCTTTAGAGTGTGTTATTCTGAAATGAGACTTCGGAATGGGCTTCTTCGGAGTGAGGCTTCGGAATGGGCTTCGCTGAGGCTTCGAAGTGGTCTGATCTTTCAGATGGGCTTATTCGAAAAAGAAACTTTGGAATGGATTCCTCCGAAGTGAGGCTTTGGAACGGGCTTCTCCAAAGTGAGGCTCCGGATTGGGCTTTTCTGAAGTGTGGCTTCAGAATGGGCTTCTCCGAAGTAAGGCTCCAGAAGGCTCCGAATTGGGCTTCTCCGAAGTGTGGCTCCAGATTGAGCTTTTTTGAAGTATGGCTTTAGAGTGGGCTTCTCTGAAGTGAGGCTCTGGAGGCTCATGATTGGGCTTCTCTGAAGTGTGGCTTTGGAGGAGCCCATAACACGTGGATTCGTTGGTGACATATGTTGGTCAAATTGTATGAGTTGTCAATCACTATCTACATTAGCCCCCTTATACATATTCTAGGCGTGAAGCGGCTAGGATGCGGGTATGCTCCTTTCGTTTGTGTATCTTTATGAAATAGTTTTTCTAACGACGAATGGACATCTTGTCTTTTGTAGGTGGTATTGTTTTTGGTGACTTTACCGATGATTGATGGGCGTCTCACCTTTTGCAGATAGTATTGACTCTCTGGTAAGTTTCTGATGGCAAATCTGGTTACTAGATTGGTCTAGTGGATATTGATCGGGAGAGAACTAATCCTAATTATATGCCTTTAACGAGCATTTGTTAGTACATTTTATCCTGTTTTTGTATATTTTTACTCTGTTTTCTAGTTTCTGACAGGTTTTGGAAGAAATCAACTAAACCAGGCTAAACAGGGTGAAAAAGCATAGTTGAAGAAGCTGAAAAATCCAAGTCGCGCGCGCGACCCGCGCCCGCGAAATCCGAGAATCGCTCGCGCGATCCGCTCGCGCGAGAACCCAGAAATCGCTCGCGCGATCCGCGCGCGCGAAGGTCCAAACGTCGCGCTCGCTCGACCCGCTCGCGCGATATGCCCAAAAACCAATGTTGCGTATTTCAGTATACTGAAGACTCCTGTGCAAACGAGACTGCTAAACGACGTCCAGACTGTAAATTACATGCATTTCAGTTCGTTTCGGGTTAGGAAGCCTTCCAAAGCTTGTACAAACTCTATATAAATTCCAAATTTACTCAATTATGGGGTTGGCAATTATTATACACACATTCTACAACCATACTTCCAGCCATTGAAGGGAGGGAAGCAAGGAGAAGAAGAAGAAGACCAAGGGTTTCCATGGCCTCCTCCATCAACTACTTGCCGATCTCTACTCCTATGGCAGCTTAGATCATTGATCTAGGGTTTCAATGAAGCCCTAGATGAGTAATAGGGTTTTATTTATGCTTTTATTTTAGTTTTATTATGTATGGATGACAGTCACATGTTTAGAGGATTTTTATAAATAAATCGTACTTACATTGATTAAATCATTGCTTTCAGAATTTATTCTTGTCTTAGATCTATTTTGACTGTGATGTGCTCAACGATCTATTCTTGATGTGCTTGTTTAGATTGTTTACATGTGATGGTGCTTTATTGATTCGTGCTATCAAGTATCCGAATAGTCCATGCCTAGGTTAGACGGATTAGATCACAACCCTAGTTTAGTGTGAGATAATTCGTGCTATCCGCAGATGGATTATGTTGGTGCTTGAACCATGATTATCTTCTTGTCGGAGGAATTGGGCTTGTAGCTACAATTCCCCATATTCATCCAACGTAATAAGCTAAAGTAATTCATAAATATTCCTATTATGAATCTAGTGGTGGATTTGCAATCCTAGGTTCCCTCAAACATTCATTAAAAACACTTTTAATTGCTTTCATAGTTTAGATTTATTTTTATTGTTATTAGTTTAATTAAATCCAAATCAAAATCCGTTTTTCCTAATTAATTAGACTTAGGTTTTAAAATTAAGTTGCTGTAGTAATCAATCTCTGTGGGTTCGACCTTTACTTCCACACTGCAAATCCTTTGAAAAGTAAAGAATACTTTTTACATCTTGATTTTGACAAGATCAGATATTAGCATTACTCGGCATCCATTATCGTCCTTCGATGGTTGCTATAAATAAAGAGTTTGGAGAATTCTTACAACCAGTTCTTCAAACACTTTAACTCTTTAGGTGCAAGTGTGAGCCATGCCCCAGGTTCCGCTTATTGCTCCGAAAAGCTCTCTATCAATGTTATCGCTATGTGATTTTGTCAGAGTTTCTTGGCGATGGCGTGGGGTCAACTTCATGGGACCTTAGCTGCGCTTTGTATCGAGCTTTCGTTTGGGGTTGGGCTTCGAACTTTCCCTAGCGTATTATCAGGGAGTATTTTTACCAGTGCAAAAAGGGGGAGAAGGTATATTCACCAGTGCAACATATCTTTGGATTGTGCATGTTTTGTCTGAATGTCGTATTTTCGTACGGTGCGTCGAGTGAGTAACTGGTTTATGCCTTCTCTCTCGCATTTTTAGGGATGAAGATTGTGACCTGGGATAAGTTAGTGATAACTGATGTTTCTGTCTTTTTTGTCACAAGTCCTCCTCTTGCGAGAGTGGTGGGCTATTGCAGCCTAGGATTTTGGTTTTAAGGAGGCCCTGGCTGGATGTAAAGTGATTGTGCAGGTTCTCGTTGTAAGATCCTAAATTGTACAATATTTTCAAGTGACACGGTGGTTCCAACTTCGTTCCTCGTTCTGAATCTGATCCCAGTATAATCATGTGTGTATCTATTTGTTGTATGTATTGGGTCTATATAAGACACACATGTATATCCTTGTTATATATTGGTGTAAGTATTGGGTCTGTAATCTATATTCCTTGTAATGAGAATCAGATTTATCTTTCTTCTCCTTCGTCTTGTGATTGGTGATTTTGTGGTTGCTATTCACTTTTGTGGAGAGGTATTGTACAAAGGTGGTCTGAGTTTGTACTTGCGCAATCTTGGTAAGGCAAAGAGGTGGGTAGCACGGTGCTCAATCCACTTTTATGGGAAGACTGTAATACTCAGGCATACGTGTTGGGGAGTGTGCCCCTTGGAGAACTGGGGAGTATGCCCCTTGAGGAGATGTATATTATTTAGGAGGAAACAAGGATACAATCTTCATACTACAAATATTGGAGAGTGTGCCCCTAGGAGAGGAGTGTATTGTTAACTTACATGTCTATTGTATTTATATTGAGTGAAATATATATATATATATATATATTGAATTTGGTGTCTATCTTCTTCTTCTTCTTCTTCTTCTTCTTCTTCTTCTTCTTCTTCTTCTTCATTTGTTGATAAAAAATATGTGTAGAATGACCTATTTGTTCATCATCCTTCCTTATGAAGAAAATAAAGTATGGAGATTCATTGGGAGCTTTCTATTCTCCCCTTCGAAATTAAATCTGGAGAATTTATTCAGCGTCTTCCTTCCCCCCCTCAGAAAAGAGGGAAATAAAGTCTGGGAAATTATTTGGGCATTTTTCATTATCCCTTCAGAAAAGGTAATATAAAATCTGGAGTTTCGCTCCCCCCATTGAGCATTATTGATATTATTTATTGGTATGGGTGGCATGGAGCAATTTCTGATGTTGTATTATGGTTGTTTTGGGTTTTTGATTAATATATGATGGGTAGTATGGTGTTTTTTTAGTAGATAAATGTTGTTTCTAAAAAGTAGGATTGAAACTTTGGCAGAGTATCTCTGGTATATCTTAATATTGCCATTTTGTAGCGTTGTATTTTGAATAAAGGTTCGGGGTAGAATATAGTATGGAACCCCAATGCTACAATGGAACTGGTTTGTTTATTATATATACATATATATATATATCGATGAGTCAAAATGTTGGGAGATCTTAATAGAGGCATGAATCAAAATCCCTGTCTTATTATAAAAAAAAATTTGAAATAAAAACTGGATGATATAGAATGCAGCAAAAAAAATTAAATAAATAAAATAAAAGCAATAAACATCGAATCATGATATTGATTACTGGAAAGTATCTGGGCTATCAAATTGTGTGAGAGTGAGTAGTCAGATCAAAATGTGTGGAGTTGTACTTTGAAATCTCAAATGGATAGTGCTTTTAGGAAGGAGAGAAAAAGAAAAGAGAAAGAGAAAAAAAAATTATACCTACCGGGTACATGGAGAAAAACAGTGTCTATATTAGGGTTATATAAAGCTAAGGGCCTTAGTGTAGTTTATGAATTGATATGGGATTATAACTTATATGTATGTATCCCCCTTTTTTTTAAAAAAATTATGTAAACACAAGGGGGGAGGAAATTAGGGCTGAGGAGAGGGGCAAGGCCAAAGAAGAAGGAAGGAGAGATACCCATTGGAATTAGAGTGGAGCACATCCTATGTTCAAAATCTAGGTAAGTTATGATCTTTTATTATGTTCTAAATTTGTTCGTGTATGTGTATGTTTACGTGTATATGGACATATATATATATATGTATATTTGTGGGTTTGAGTTGGGAGGTGGGGGGAGAAAGTCTAAGAAAAAGAAGAGAGAGAGGTGGGGTTCGGGTGGGGATAGGGGGATCAGAGGTGGGTGGGGGTGGTAGTGGTGGGGGGGTGTTGTTAGTGAGGGGAGAGGGGGCGAGGGGATTGGGATTGGAGGGAGAGGGAGTCGGGTGGAAGGTTTGGGGGTTGAGGGACGGTGGTGGATGTGGGGTGGTGGTGAGGCTCGAGGGGTATTGTTGGTGAGGGGAGAGGGGGCAAGGGGATTAGGATTGGAGCGGGAGGGAGTCGGGTGGAAGGTTTGGGGGTTGAGGGACGGTGGTAGATGTAGGGTGGTGGTGTTGGTGAAAGGAGAGGAGGGTGGGGCCGAGAGGGTTGGGGTTGGAGAGGTGGTGTCAGTGGGGTGAGCTCGAGAGGAGGGAGTCTCGGAGGGAGTCAGGTTGGGGTTAGGTGGGAGGAGGAGAGAAAGGGAGAGGGAAAGGGGGAGGGTATAGACGCCACAAATTTATTTTTTTTTTGGGAGTTCCGAAATGGAGATTCAGAATTGGGTCTCCGAATTGAGTTTCAGAATAGGAGAGAAAAAGAGGAAGGACCCGATTTTTTTTTTTTTTTGGGGGGGGAGGGGGGGGAGAGGTTGGAGGATGGGGTTCGGAAAGGGGGTTTGAGAGACCACATTTTTGTTTTTTTTTTTGGAGGAACAGAGGTTGGAGGATGGGGTTCGTGAGAAGGGGGTCGGAGGGTGGAGTTCGGAAAGGAGAGTTTGAGAGACCACACTTTTTTTTAGGAAGAGAGGTTGGAGGATGGGGTTCGGAAGGAGGGGGTCGGAGGGTAGGGTTTGGAAAGGGGGATTTAAGAGACCGCATTTTTTTTTTGTTGAGGAACAAAGGTTGGAGGATGGGGTGCAGAAGGAGGGGGTCGGAGGGTAGGGTTCGGAAAGGGGGGTTTGAGAGACCACACTTTTTTTTTTGAGGAAGAGAGGTTGGAGGATGGGGTTCAGAAGGAGGGGGTCAGATGGTAGGGTTCAGAAAGGGGGGTTTAAGAGACCACGTTTTTTTTTTTTTTGAGGAAGAGAGGTTGGAGGATGGGATTCGGAAGGAGGGGGTGGGAGGGTGGGGTTCAGAAAGGGGGGTTTGAGAGACCACACATTTTTTTGTGGAAGAGAGGTTGGAGGATGGGGTTCAGAAGGAGGGGGTCGGAGGGTGGGGTTCGGAAAGGGGGATTTGAGAGGCCACATTTTTTTGTTTAGGAAGATAATATATATAAAGGAGGTGGGGCCCATGTTTATTGAGTGAGTGTGTGTCTCAGTGCAAGTGCAAAAGAAATGAGAACTTCTCAACTCCCTCCTCTTTTTGTTTGTTGGTGCTTTTTAAAAAAAAAAGATTTTGCGAATATCTAAAATACTATAAAAGTACTTAAAACGTAGATAGGAGCTATGTAAGTACGGGTACTGTCCTTGATGGGACTGAGTGATATTTGAGTATTGCAGTGTGTTTTGTTACGTATCTAGCTTTAATGGAGACTCAGCTAATATTGTTGGCATTGTTAGGTGGAGGCTTGCTCTTGAGATTTATGGAGAGGCATTTTTCTAGGTTACTCTTGGTGCTACCATTTTCTGCACTAATTTGTCTTGGAGGGACTTACCGCATTTTGTCCTGGAGGGACTTAGCGCATTTTGTCTCAGGTATAATGGTAGGTGTATTGTGTTGTCCAAGTGCACCACCGCCAATGGTACCTGCTAGTGAATATTGGCGCAGAGCACCGTATTTTGGCAAAGATGATCAGTTTTGGGATGTGGTGACAGAGGAAATTCGAACCGGGGGTTCGTGTGCTAATCTGTTTGAGTCTTCTTATGATTTTCCGTCTCCCAATACTATTATCTGTTTTGGCTTGGAGAAAGGAGAGTTTCCACATTCGTTGGTGAAGTTTGCCGCTGCCGCAGGGGTAACTTGGTTAGATGCATGGGACGAGTGAACTGATTCCACTTTGGCCAAGTTTGAGTCCGTTTTGAGGAGCACTCAGATATATGACGTAGTGTGTCTCTTTAGAGGGCTTACGAGTGCTCGTTCGGGGGATAATGTGTTGACTTTAATTTCGTTTTGGTGTAGTGACACCCACACGTTTATTGTAGCATGGGGGGAATCCATCCCTACATTGGAGGATGTTTCAGATTTATTTGCATTGAATATTACTGGTGGTTTGGACTTCAGTTCTTATCGGCTTTCGGATGAAGAAGAGAAGATAGTCAATGCCCTAGAAGTTGGTTCGAGTGCTTGTCAAGTAAGTGCTTACTTTTCGGCTAATGGTGGTGAGCGACCAGGCGGGCCTGTGTTGAATGGGAAGACCAATTATCGCGCGTTTATGAGCTATTTTTGAGAGGAGCGTCAGCCCGTTCTAGCAATACGCCCTAGGTGGTGTCGTATTATTGGTGATGGGTATCCATATTGGCTTGTAGCTTATCTCGCTTGTTGGCTTTCAAAGTTTATATTTGAGGGTTCTCCTGAGGAAGGTCCGTGTTCTCATTTGTTTGGATTAGCCTCGATTTTGTCTTGTGGCAAAGTACTTCCCCTTGGCCAGATGTTTCATGGCTCTCTGTATATGAGACTGGATATGGTGATAGCAGATATGCAACGATCCTTTGGGAGATATGAAATTGCCACTCATGTACCGTTCTTGTTTTTGAAGTTTTTTTCTTTATGAGTGGTTCCAAGGCTACGCTGGTCCTGGGAGTCCTTTGGGTACGTCTGTGTATTGGGGACAACGTTGGGGCTCTAATGCACAACCTAATTTTTCGTTGGCTCAAGTGATAGATACCCGAATTTGTGGTGCGGCCCTATATGAATGTAGGTGGGACGCCGGGGTTAGCCCAGTCTTTATTTCGTCGTATTACTGCTGAGCAAGTTGTGAGGCGAGATTTGAGTTGTGCCTCATCGGATGTGGTGGCTGCCGTTATGGCAGTTACCCTGATGTATTTGCCTGGTTTTAATGAAAAGGGAGCTCGTGCGATACTTTATCGTCCAAATCAAGTGTGGCGACAGTTTGGTCTTGATCAAGGCCCTGTGATGAAAGGGCCCCCATTACCATATAGTGGTGATATTTTCGGTTGTTATGAGGGACTTAGTTGTGGGCCTAATGTTGTGCAGTTGGTTAGTCCTAATTCGTTTGGTGTGTACATGTGGGATTAAGTTCTGTTTTGGCTTCAGGCTTAGATGGCATTTTTTTAGTACTGTGAGCTGGTTTCCCATGAGGTCACAACGTGTTTGATAAAATTTGGGGATAGTACTCTTCGTTGTGGTACTGAGAAGTCTTACGAGAGGGATAGGTTATCATGGGATACATCTGGGTTTCATGATAGGCCAGTGGAGATTGTGGTGACACTTGGAGTTGAGTGGGACGAGGGTCTTGCAATGACTTCTTTTGATAATTCAAATATGAGTTCTATACGGAAGAAGAAAAAAGTGCCAGGTGCGGATAAGACGGTGCGGGAAGAGGTAAATTACCATTTTTTATGATTATAAAAGTTTTTTTTAATATATATATTTTATTTTATTAATATTGTCATTATTATTTGTTTAAGGCTTTGAAGCAGGCCTCTAGTAAGAGGAAACGGGTCAAGGAATTCAGCATTGGTGGTGTTGATTTTGATGGCGATGATGAGGGCGGGCTACACTGCCCTCGTGATGATTTAGCCGATGTCCCTTTTCTTGATTTATCGGAGACAGATTCTCTATTGGCAGGCGCTCGACTTGCGCCTTTATCTATTAAGGGGGTAGCTTTCACTTGTACTGTTGGGGTAGCTTTCACTTATGCTGCTCGGACCGGGTATAGAGATACTGCTTGTTCCACACATACTTCAGCTGATACAGAGGAAGGTATGTCTGAATATAATCAAGAGGAGAGTGTGGTGGGGCGGGGGACAACTTTGTCATTTTCTAGTGAAGATATCACATCCTCCGTTATGTTAGAGGGGGTGGCTCCAGAGAGTACATTGCTAGAGAGACCAGAGATGATGGTTCAGCAGAGAACATCTCTAAAGACTCCAGAGAGGTTATCTATAGATAGGGTGGTCCCGAGGTTACGTTGCTAGAGAGGCCGGAGAAGATGATTCAGGGGAGGATATCTCTAGAGTGGCTAAATAGGGTTGCTTCAGCATGTTCACGGGCATTGACCTTAGAGAAACAACGGGGTACTTTTTCTTTTCCCGTTCCTCCAAATAAGACTTTTGGTAGTTTTGGATGTGTTTCTGCCTTTGGAAGTTCATCTACCTCCACACCTGATGGTTCTATTCCTTGTGGTGCTAGTGCTAGTGCTAGTGCTAGTGGTGGTGATTTGCTTTCTGGATTTCCACCAATGAGTGTCGCATCCTTACCTGAGATAAGTTCTTCCAGTGTCCAGAGTGGGCAATCGGGTCTAGCTTCTGTTTCCGGGCCTCGGTTGTTGCGAGTTGGGGATTTTTCGGTCGATCTGATGTTAGGTTCGTCTGTGGAGGCATCCTCAATTATAGTTTATAGTACTTCGGTAGTTGTTACATCATGCTCATCTAGTGTTGTGGGTGGTGGTACCGATCCGATGTTAGGTTCGTCGATGGGGGCGTCCTCAGTTATGGTTGATAGTACTTTGGTAGTTGTTACATCATGCTCATCTAGTGTTGCGGGTGGTGATACCGCAGTGCGCTCTACATTGTCCATCGTCGGGTCATCCCAATCCGTGTTATCTAGCATTCTGGATGGAGTTCGTTGTGACGTTTCTCTTCCTTCCCTTGTTCCTGCACTTTAGGAGGCCGTGTTAGGGATGGTACATAGGCGTTATCCAAAGACGTTCTCGGATGGTCTACTATTTACGTCTCTTAGACTCCAATCCTTTTGGCTTAGTACGTTAGCGTCCATCGTGTGGACTTTATCTGCTACTACCTTAGAGGGTCTTAGTGATGGTATTCTGGTTGTTATGGCTAGCGATCTTCAGTCTCTTAGGGAGACTATGGGCTCTGACGTGTGTTGGTTGGAATCTCAGGTGGCCTTTACGAGAGCTTATGTGAGTTTGAGGCGTGCTGCTCAGGAGGAGGCGTCTATGAATGGCAGGATAGTGAAGATAGAGATGGAGAGGGCAGAGATAGAAAGGGAGAGGTTAGTACTCCAGCAACGTTTGACTGTATTGGAGGAGGAGATATCGGGGTGGCAGACTTGTGAGGTTGGGCTTCGTGAGACACGGGCACGTGCCTACTCTTTGGGTACTTTTGGTGATGGTGCTTTTGAGGTGGCTGCAGATGCTCCTGGTATTGGTGATCTATTTTCGGTTGAGGTGAGGGCGATGCTTTGTCTTCCTCAATTTTTTTTTATTACGTGTTTTTTTTTTTTGTATCCCGAGTGGTGGCGGGTATGTCTATCACAACGTGCCTATGCTTATATTTTTATGTTTATAGGGACATGTGCTTGTGTTCATGTAATATATATTCGTTTCTTTTTTTTTGTTTATAAAATTCTTCTCTTATATGAAACAGAGAAAAGAAAGCAAAAGAAATAAATCACCAGTAAACAAAAAGAAAAAAATATATATTTTGATCAGCAAACACGTGATACGTACAAAGATAAGGGTGTGTAAATTTGTCAGACAAACCCATGTGAAAGTTATGGCAAGCTCGGGTGCAGACATACATGCGTATAAAACAAGGGGTGGGGGTAAATTTTGTCGAAAGACTCATGTGGTTATGACACGCTAGTGTATGGTTAACTTTTTAAGTAGTATATAAAGAGGCTTGTACATCTTATTTGCTTATATCGTTAAGAGAGTTATACAAGATGGCGGACTCCTCAGGAGCGTCCAATTTGGGGCCGAGTCACCCACGGTTACCGAATAAATTTGGAGATGCGCAGAACGGTTGGCGAGGTATTCCCGTATGGGAAATACTTGTGCCTTTTTTGGAGAAGACATATATATATTATCCACAGACTTTTGCCGGCTTAATATATATGGATCAACAAGAAAGATTACTAGCTTGTAAGATGTTGGGTAATGTAATTTTAGAGATGTCTAGGACTAACTTGGGGGACGCCACTTATGATTACATGCAGCGAGTGAGGGGTGATATCCATGATATAAACACACAGGGGATGCAATTGTTGTGGCTGACAGAGCATCTAGATATGGTGGTCTTACTGCGACAATTTGTGGAGGCCAGAAGGAGGCAATTCGACGAGAGGCAACTTGTTGCAGCTAGTGAGGACTTCCAGAAGGCTCGAGTGGAGCTGGTAAGTACGGTAGTTCAGTGGAGGAGGCTGGGCATGCCTCGTACGGCGTAGCAGAAAGCTCGAGCATTGCAACTTCAAGCGACTGTGGATTGTGGTGAGGAGGAGTGCAGGATGTATGACGAGAGGTTGGCAAGGGCTAGGATCGTAGAGCAACGTTCGAGGACTGGGATTGCTACGGATGAAGTTACTGGCAAAACTTTGGTGATTTCAAGACTGTTTGTGAAGTGAACTACTGTTGAGTTTTTGGATGGTGATCTACTTGGGTGGTGAGTCCAGTGGGGGTCTTTACAACTTGAGAATGCCAGAGTTGTTTTTTTTTTTCAAGCTTGGTGTTATGATAATGTTCACAATATGGTGAGAATATCTTTGAGGATTGAAAGTGTCAAAATAAGTTGTTCATAAACTATGCAGTACACATATTCTTGTAGGAAACAACTCTAGGGCAGACAAACAGAAGAACTGGAAAGAAAAAAGGCAATACAACTAAAGGCTGGCAAAGTAAACGAAAAGAAAGGAGAAAAAGAAAAAAAAAGTCCTTTCTAAGCATGATATAGCTTTAACCTTTGGGTATATATAGGTTTGGATATGGAATTTTCACCAACCTTCTGGATCTTATAATACCCGCTGGGGTTAGCTTCTTTGACTTCATCGGGTCCTTCCCACTGCGGTGTGAATTTGGGCACCGAAATACATCGCATGATGTTCTTGGTTGCCTTCAAAACCAAATCCCCTTCCTTGAAGACCCTAGGCCTTACCATGGCGTCGTAAGCTCGAGCGATTTGCTTTTGGTATTTGTGAAGATTTGATCGCGCCTTATCTCTGTGTTTGTCTAACTGTTCTAGCGTAATTGGTCGGTGGTTATGCAAAAACCTCACTTTCCATGGCTATTCAGGCAGAGGCCACCAATAATTCAATAGGTAGAACAGACTCGGCTCCATAAACCAAGGAAAATGGAGTTGCTTGAGTTGGTCGTCTCTTGGAGGTTATGTAGGCCCAGAGTACTAGGGGGAGCTGGTCGGCCCATGTCTTGGGGCAATCCTTCATCATCCTACTTAGGATTCTCAGCAATGTTTTATTTGTGGCTTCCCTTGACCGTTACCCTTTGGATAATAAGGAGTGGACTTGTGGAGAGTGATGTCGTAGGACAGAAGGAGTTGTCCTACATGCTTGTTGACGAATGGTGTCCCATTATCTGATTATATCACCTTGGGGATTCCGAAGCGGCACATAATGTGCTCTCAAATGATGGCCGCTACTGCTGGCCAGATCGCTTTCCTCATTGGGATGGCTTTCACCCATTTGGTATAGAGCTCCGTAGCTGCGAGAATCCAGATATTGCCTTTTGACGCAGGGATATCGGTCCTATGAGATCGAGGGCCCAAGTGTGGAAAGGCCAGGGGGTTGATAATGCTTGTAGGTCGACAGTAGGTGCGTGGATTCAATTTCCATGGATTTAGCAAGAGTGGCATTGTTTGACATAGGCCCTCGAATCCTTCTCCATCATTGGCCAATAGTACCCTAAGTCCAAAAGATGGCGGTATAATTTTGTTCCTCCTTGATGCTCAAACTCGTGTGCCTCGGCCAAGACTTCCTGGATTTCTCCTTCAGCTAGGCATCGCAATGGTTCTTCATTAAAGTTGCGTTGAAAAAGCTTGCCCTCATGAATGAAGAATTTTGACGATTGCTTTTTTATGATGGATGCATCAACCTTGTCAAGAGGGAGATATCCTTTATTCAAGTAATCCATGTAGGGACATTGCCAATCTGTAACTTGGGTGGTAAAGTTGCACTCTTCCTTGTTTGAGGCTTCTTGGCATTCTAGACATACTTCTTGGAGTATTGAGGCTTCTTTGGACATCCTTGGCCAGTAATATCCCTTCTTTTGTACTACCCGGTACAAACTGATATCTTTTTTCTCCACAAACGTGTCGATGGACCTGGTGGAGGCGGAGTTTGGCTTCTTCTTCTTCTATACATCGTGCTAAGACCCCCGTGGGGGCACGAAAGTAAAGGTTGTTTCTGAGGAGAGTGAAATTTTTTAGATCAGATACCGCCAATCTTCCTTCACAGCTCCGCAATTGGGTGACGATGGGAGTTCTTCAGTCATTAATTTCCTCGAGGGGGTAACAGCTCCAGTACTGTGCATGGGAGGATTTTTTTTATAATTTTGATGTGTGTGGAACCCTCAGGCACATCTACTTTAGAGGTCAGGGTTACTAAGGCATACAAAAAACATTTGTCCGAGCGCGATAGGTGCTCCACTCGGACTGTTTCAAATTTGTCCAACAGTATTTGCACTATGGTCCTGTACTCTGCTAGTGCTGGCTCTCGTATTGCAAATTTCCTGAGGTTTGTTTGATGACCAGATTGGAGTCTTCCCTTATGCATAGCTAGGTGACACCCATCTTAGTGGCCGCAGGAAGCCCTAAGACTAGTGCCTCATATTTTGATTCATTGTTGGAGCATTTGAAGTTGAGCTTGTAAGACAAATGGAGCTTGGAACCGTCTATTTTGGATATCAAATTAATCCCTGCTCCCCCTCCGAGTAATGTGGAAGAACCATCAAAGCTGAGAGCCCATTCACCTAGGTCTTCGATAGTCATAGCACAATCCAACTCCTCTCCTGGGAGTGTCTCTTAAGGTGGTTTGAAGTTGCCACTTGGGAATTGAGCCAAAAGTTAATTACCTTTGGAGTTATGCAGGTGATGTCGAATTCTGCTAGGAGAAGGAGCCATCTTGCCATCCGTCCAGAGAGGGCAGGCTTAGATAGGAGGTATCGAAGTGGATCAAACCTTGTTACCAAATGTACTGCATGGCTGAGGAACTAGTGTCTAAATTTCTGGGCTGCGAAGGTGAGCGCAAAGCAGTGCCTTTCGATGGGTGTGTATCTCACTTTGGCGTCTCAGATCATGCGACTGATGTAGTAAACTGGCTTTTCTTATCCCTCTACCTCCTGAGCAAGCAACGCTCCTATTGATTTGTGTGTCGATGTTAGGTAGAGAAGTAGTGGTTTTTCCTGTGTTGGGGCTACCATGGTAGTAGGTGCCGCTAGTGTCCTTTTGATGGCGTCGAAAGACTCTTGATGAATTTGTTCCCACCTAAACTTGGCTTTCGCTTTCAGTAGATCCCCCAAGGGGTGAGAGATTTCTACGAACACTGGAATAAATCTACGGAGATAGGACACCCTTCCCAGGAACTGTTTCAACTGCTTTGGGGAGAATGGGGGTAGGATGTCCATGATTGACTTCGCCTTTGTTGGGTCCAGGTCGATGTCATGGCGGTGGACCACGAATCCAAGGAACTTTCCCGCCGTAACCCCAAAGGCGCATTTGAGCGGGTTCATTTGGAGCTTGAATTTTCTATAACTCTCAAAGACTACACAAAGGTTGTTTTCATGGCCTTCTCCTTGTTCGGATTTTACCACGATGTTGTCCACGTAATCCTCTAAATTATGGTGGAGCATGTCATGGAAGATGATTGTCAATGCTCTTTGGTAAGTGGCGCTTGCGTTTTTCAGTCCAAAGGGCATGATAGTGTAGTAGAAGTTGCCAAAGGGGGTGCGAAAGGCTATCTTTTCTGCGTCCTCTAGATCCATCTTGATTTGATTGTAGTCGCTGAACCCATCCATAAAAGAGAAGTCAGGATGTGTTGTCGATTAGAGTATCAACATTAGGAAGGGGGAACTCATCTTTTGGGCATGTTTTGTTGAGATCCCTAAAGTCGACACACACCCGGATTTGACCATTCTTCTTTTTTACGGGCACCACATTTGCTAACCACGTGGGGTGTTTGATGGTCTTAATAAACTCGTCTTGAAGGATCTTCTCTACTTCGGCCTTGATCTGGAGCTCGAGCTCATGGCAGAATACTCGGGGAGCTTGTTTTATCGGTTGGTGTCTGATCTTGTCAAAATCAAGATATAAAAGTATGCTTACTTATGCTTTACTTTCAAAAGATTAGCAGTGTGGAAGTAAAGGTCGAACCCACAGAGATTGAATACTACGCACTTTAATTTTTAAAACCTAAATTTATTCAATTAAGAAAAATAGATTTTGAATTTAATTTGAATTAAACTAATAACAATAAAAGTAAATCTAAATTATGAAAGCAATTAAATAATTATTTTTATAATAAGTTTAAGGCACCTAGGATTGCAAATCCACCACTAGCTTCATAATAAGGGTATTTACGAATTACTTTAGCTTATTAAGTTGGATGATAATAGGGAATTGTAGCTACAAGCCCAATTCCTCCATCAAGAAAATAACTATGGTTCAAGCACCAACATAATCCATCTTCGGCTAGCACGAATTATCCCACACTAAACTAGGGTTGTGGTATAATCCGTCTAATCTAGGCATGGACTATCCGGATACTTGATAGCACAATTCAATTTAAGCACCATTACATGTAAATAATCTAAACAAGCACAGCAAGCATAGACCATTGAGCACACTACCATCAAAATAGATCTAAGACAAGAGTAAACTTTGAAAGTAACGATTTAATCAATAAAAGCACGATTTATTTATAAAAATTCTCGGAACATGTAACTGTCATCCATACATAATAAAAATAAAATAAAAACATAAAATACACCATATTACTTGGCTAGGGTTTCATTGAACCCTAGATCTTGAGTTCAGTTGGCCATAGAATTGATGAACGGCACAAGAGGTTGATGGAGGAGGCCATGGGAATCCTTGGTCTTCTTCTTCTTCTCCTTGTTTTCCTCTCTTCAATGGCTAAAAGAATGGTTGTATATTGTGTGTATATTAATTGCCAACCTCAAGAATTGAATTATAATTGAGTATTTGTAGATTTGGAGCAAGTTTGGAAGCTTTCCTAACCCAATTCGCACTAAAACTGCTGTATTTAGCTTTCCAAACGTAATTAGGCAGTTTTTGTTCGCGTAGGAGTCTTCAGTACACTGAAATACGGATTTTCACTTTTTTTCCTAGGTCGCGTGAGCGGGCCGCGCGAGCGCAATTCTAGGAGGTCACGCGAGCGATTTCCTGGGTTTCGCGCAAGCGGGTCGCGCGCGCGATGTGGTTTTTTCAACTTCTTTTCTTCTGCTTTTTCACCCCATTTAACTTGGAATCCTTACTTTTCTCTAAATCCTAACAAAAAATAAAAAAACAAAGTAAAAATATACAAAAATAGGATAAAAAAGTACTAACAAATGTGAATTAAGGCATGTAATTAGGATTTGTTCTCTCCCGATCAGTGTCCTGGATCAATGTTAAGCTTGTGAGTTACTAGAGATATGTCCAACCGAGGCATCTGATCATAACTCCAAGGAAACATGTCGATGTATTCTCGAAGGAGAGAAATCAGTGTCCTTCATTCCTCCAAAGTTGCCATTTTGGAAATGAAAGTGATGCGAGTTTCCTCCCCTTCTGGTGCAAGGTTGATTTCCTCAACTTTTGGTCCCGCAGTACGTGGTCCATCTTAGAGTGCTTCTGGAGTTGGATTGAGTTTGATGGGCTCCTGGATTTCAATAACATTGCATGCAGGGGGTTCAGGGCCATATGGTCGAGTTTCCGACCCTAACCCCTTACACCATTATAAACAGCGATACACAAAGCGTCCATCAGGGAGCCTGATCCGAATACATTCAGGAGAGGTATCACTGCGACATTTGGTGTTTTCCTTTGGGGAAAAATCATCTTTTTGAGCATCTTCCCACTTTGGGATGGCAAAGCCACATGGTGAGGCTGGTGGCGTGTTCTCTTCTTCAAAGCAAAGGCTATCGAAGAAATCTGCCTCTACCATATAGGCCTCATGAAAACCAAATGGCTTCAAGGTGCCAATGACGGTGAACACTTTCCTCCCTTCGTTCGTATTCACTTTTTCTTTAATGCACTAATGATAGGTGGATGGAACGATACCAAACTTGTGCATCCATTTGCATCCTACGAGAAAGTGGTAGGAGGTATCGGCATCGATTACGTGGAATCTGGCTGGTGCTTGGAATTTTCTAAGGTGGAGTGATGTGGTTATAAACCCAATGGTCTGTCGTACATCATTGTCGAAGCCTGCAATATCGATGGCCTGTGGGACAAGTTTTTCTTTGGGGATGTCGGTGGCTTTGAAGGTGGTTAACGGCGTAATGTTGATAGAGGCCCCCCCATTGAGCAAGGCCCTTTTGAATTCCACCTCGTAGATAATAGCTGAGACATATAGTGGACGGTTATGTAGGTATGGGACCTATATGTCTGCATCGGTGAAGGTGATCATCGATTTTGCTTCTTGGGTAGCACGATGTACGGATCCCCCAGAGGCCACACATGCTTGTTGGTAGGTTTCTGTGACCCGCAGTATAGCTTTGGTGGCTTCGAGACGTGCTTCTTCGCAAAACCCCACTTAGTCGAAAAAACATTTATATTTAGTGAGGTTCTTGACCTTTGACGCAGTGAACTCCATGGTGCTATTAGGTGGGTTGGTTACAACCGTGTCGGTAGAGGAATCTTCGGCCATTGGGGATGCTTCTTCTTCTTCCTCTTCTTCCTTGATGAGCTCGATTAGAGGAGCAACTATTTCCACGGGTAAGGGCATCTTTTCCTTGGTGAGTCGAGTGGTTGAGATCGTAGTATGGGGGACTATATGAAGGGAAACCATACTAACGGCCTCATTATTCCCTCGAGGTTGGTGAGGTACTTCTTTAATGGCCTCCAATTGAGTGGTCATCACCAGCTCTCCATTGGCTATCTTCCTATGAAAGATATCGCGGAGTACCCAACAGTCCTTGGTAGCATGCTTCACTATCTGATGATAGGAACAATAGTTGTATTTGGCATTATCGGCCTTGGTGAAGGGTCTCGCTAGCGGACGAAGAGTAATCACGTCGTCCCTAATCCATCTTTGAGTACGGTTAGCCCTCTCTTATGTTGCATGGGAAGGGGGCTGGGGCATCTGTTTTGTCTCTTTTTCGATTGTTATCGTTATACTCTTGGTCTCGTGCATTCCTTTGTTCCTCGGTTACAGCGGCAGTCGGGTAGCGTCGTGGAGCCAAAGGGCGAGAATCCTTACTTGTTCTTGATGATGACACTCTTACATCTTTGGCCAAATTGTGGGCAGCAACCATCAGGTCTGAAAACACAGGGAATGAGTGATTGATTAGATGGATTTTGTAGTCCCGAAGCATACCGTGAACGCACAATTGGACCAAGCTTTCCTTGGTGGTGTTATCATGGCATTCCATAGCACGATCACGGAATTTGTCCACATAATTGACCAAGTTTTTGTTGTCACCTTGGGCCTCCCTGGATAGGGAGATGGTGGTCAGTTTCTTTGTCACGCTGAAGAATTTAGCATGGAACATCGAGGCCAGTTGGGCCCAGGATGTGACAGAGCCTGGTTCCAAGTTGGCGTACCAAGTGTATGCTCGGTCAGTTAAGGACTTAAAAAACTCTCGAAGGCAGAGATTTTCGTCCTCGCGGAAAGTACCTAAGCTATCGAGGAACCTGGCCACATGTTCTTTCAAGTTCCCCCGTCTTCCATTGTATCTAGCGAAGTGCATATTGCTGCACCCCTCTGGGTAGGGAAGGCTGGCCAACTTGAGTGGATATGGAGGACGAGTGTCGAGTGTAGGGAGAGATGATGGAGATGTCATCGCCTTTTCTTTTAGGAGTGACTCAACTTCTGCTAAGGTGACGAAAGTTGTGGGTGCTTGCTTTTCTGTTGGCACGACAAAGGTGGCTGTCGATTCTTTTACCGGTGTGTGGCGATGATTGTTAACATCATATATGTTAACGGAGGTTTTGATGACATTGTCCAACCCAGAGATGCCGTTTGGGGCTAGTAGGGGTTCTTTCTGAGCTATGGCAGCCAGGGTCTCAATGATGAGACGGTTCTGCTCTTCCAACTTTTGGAGGTGTTTTTATTGTCCCTCCATTTGTTCGAGGTGCCTCAAAATATCAAGCCCAACATCAGCAATAACGGACTCTTATGAATCATGAGTTTGGGACTGAGCAGGCTCTTCTCTACTAGGGTTAATGCTTAGCGGGTTGGCATTTGACCCAGTAGGTTAGACCTTGGATTTTTTGGGGCGTCCAACTCTGTTTCTAGGGGGTTGTTGCTCTCGTTCTCTAACAATGCTTTAAAGTATACCTCCCACTGTGGTCACCAAAAATGTGGGGGTTTTAAAGTTATGTGGATGATGTGTGAGGAATGGTATAACACGTAAGCTGGTTAGTGACAAGTGGAATAATAAGTGATGCTATGAGATGGAAAGGTGAGGGTATAATAAAATAATTATATATATATAATCAACGGTGGGCCTTGGAGAGTGACTGGCTCGAGTGAGAACCAAAGTAGCCCTAAATGAGAGAGAGAAAAAGCAGTAAAGGGTTCGTTTTTTGGGTGGAGACTAGTGTACGGAAGGGGGATCTTTATGAAACTAAAAGGAGAGGTAGGGGAAGGTTGAGTAATGACTGAGGGTTGTTCTTTTTGGGATTATGGAGAAGACGGTGAAATGCCTTAGGTGTTTTTGAGTCACAGATTAAAATTGGGTTAAAGCTTAAGTCCTAGGTTGAACTCGGGTTGTTGGATGTATTGAATGAGGTTGGTATTTATACAGGATTCGTGAAGTTCTTAGCATAGTTGGAGGTGGCTGAGTTGGCATCTTTGGAGTGGTTCGTATGATTGAGGTAGTTGGGGTTTGAGGTAGTTGGGGTCATTAAATGGGAATGTGGACAAGGCAGTGTTTTGAGAAGGCGAGAGACGAGGTATCGTCGTTTGATGGTGAACCAGAACCAACGCCATTGGTTGGTCAAAGGGAGACAAAGAGAGATGGATGTTATTGGTACAGGGGTTTAAGCAAGGGGAAATATCAAGACTTTTCTATTGGTTTGGCAAGATGCATTGTCACTTGGAGCGACGGTTCGGTAATATGTAGCGATGGTTTCCTATTAGTGCAGAAGGTTAAGCAATGGGGTTATTCGAGGTCATGGTTTGCAGAATACTCAGCGAGGTTAAGCATTGGGGTTATTCGAGGTCATGTTATTAGCTTGCAGAACACTCAGTGAGGTTGAAGTGACTAGGCAAGGTGAGAGAGTCAAGGGTTATAGCTGGTCTTTATGGCCATGGGCCTCTCTAATTGGCTGTGAGGCTAGAGGGGCAGGGCACATGATTAATGGTCATGTGTCACTCTTTCTCTTTGGGACCAACCCTAGCTTTGCCTGTGAGGCAGTCAGATAGGGAGGTGCCTCTGGTTCTAGCCACCGAGCCATGAGCTCTCGAGTTCCCAGCAAACTTGACCACCCTTAGGTACTGCTTCCGGACCAAGGGTGGGTGTCTGAGTGGTGAGTGTGTATAATTAAAGTGGCACACGATTGGAGAGCGAGTGGAAGAGTAATGGGTGAGACACATAGAGCATTTTACTGTAGGATGGACTTCTTTGAAGTGGACTTCCTTTGTGAGCTGGGGCTTTGGAGTGAGTTACTCTTTCGGAGTGGGCTATTCTAAGGCTTCGGAGTGGGTTATTCCGAAATGATACTTTGGAATGGGCGTAGCTGAGGCTTCGAAGTGGTCTGCTCTTCGGAGTGGGCTTATTCGGAAAAGAAACTTTGGAATGGATTCCTCCGAAGTGAGGCTTTGGAACGGGCTTCTCCGGAGTAAGGCTCCGGATTGGGCTATTATGAAGTGTGGCTTCGGAATGTGCTTCTCCGAAGTGAGGCTCTGGAAGGCTCCGGATTGGGCTTCTCCAAAGTGTGGCTTCTTGGGAGGAGCCCATAACACATGGAGTCGCTAATGACATGTGTTGGTCAAACTATATGAGTTGTCAACCATTATCTACAAACAATATCATCGATGTGGCCTTATGGATTAACACTGATCCCAAGTTTACATGGACTAATGATAGATGAGGACACGCCAACACTAGAGAAAGGCTGGATAGAGCACTGGCAAACTCAGAATGGCGTCTCCTTTTTCCTGAAGCTATTGTCAAGAATCTTCCTCTGTGTGTATTCCATCATAACCCCATCCTTGTTTATGTTACAGGTAATGTTTTTTCTCCTCCTAGTAAACCGTTTAGAGTTGAAGCCATGTGGTTTTCTCACCCTAGCTTCGAACAAATGGTCCAAGATTCTTGGTTTGAAAGTACCCAATCTTTTCTCCCTTCGATTGAAATTCTCGCCACCAAAGCTATAACTTGGAACTCTGAAATCTTTGGTAACTTGTTTAAACGCAAAAGAAGACTCGTCGAGCTTGAATACAAAGCTCGTTTAATAAACGAGACAAGCTTGAGCACACGTCGGCTCGGCTCAGGCTCAGGCTCGGGCTCAGCTCGGCTCGATTAAGGCTCGTTAGTAGGCTCATGAAAAAGTTTGTGAGTAAACTCACGAAAAAGCTCGTTAGTAGGCTTGTTTACATGCTCTTATATATGTACATATATGATATATGTATTATTTATAAAATTATGGGGGTCCAAAAATAAATAAGAAAAATATGAGTTGGAGTATTGAGTTTGAGTATATATCTATAGACTACAGATATAGTAAATAAATTAAAAACCCTTTAGTTTGAAAAAAAAAAAAAAGATTAAAATTATGGAGGTTCAAAAACAAATAAGAAAAATATGATCTGGAGACTTGGAGTATATGTAATGAAAACCCTAACATTTAGTTTGCAAAACACTAAACAGATTGTGCAAAACAAGATTTGGGACATAGGCGACAGCGGCGGGCCGGCGGCCATCTCCATCGCGTCCATAGGCGATAACGGTGGCCACCATCCTCATCTTCTTCTTCCTTTCTTCGTCATCTCCATCGACTCTGGCGACTTTGGGCGAGGAGAGCCGAAAATCAACAGGTATGGTGTTGATTTTTTTTTTAATTGTTCAGGTTTCTAGGATTTTACTATATTCTCTAGCTAGATCTGAATGATTAATATCATTGTCTTCTAATCCATGAAGGTTTGATTAGATGGTTTAGGTTGTTTGTGTAATCTCTATTGGTGACTATATTTTTTTGTATTTTGATTTGGGGCTACACTATTGTTTTCTTTACAAATATGCGCAGTTTTTGTTTTTGGTTTGTCTGTTTAAACTTCTTTTTTTCTTTTTCTTTCTGATCTAAGATTTGTTATCATTTATCCTTGCAGATTGGTTATCATTTTTGTTTTTCTTTAATCTTGATTTTTTTTTTCTTTTTTATGGCCTCATTTACAATCTTTGATTTAAGTAGTAAACGTTTTTCCAATCTAGATGAATTTGTAGATTTCTTGTAGAAAGTATGTCTGGTTAGTATTGGTCCTTCTGGAAATCCGTGACTCATTGAAGCTACTACTACAAATTCTCTTGATTTAAACATTAATATTTAACCATTTTTTCAAATTAAATATACATATGAATTTGTGTAATTAATATGTATTCCCCATGACTTGTGATTTTACTATACTAATTGGACCAACTTTTGATTACTATGGCCTAAATCACATGGTTAAAGTCTAGGAAAATAATCAACAAAATTAGTGCTTGTTGTTTATGTATTCCCCACTTGTTATTTGCTTTTCAACATTTAATAAGTGCTTGTAGTTTATTGTTTAGAACAAGAGGACGAAAGAAGATTCAGAAACTATAAATGTCACAACCGGTTCGTGTATAAATCAAGCCATAAATGTCATAGAAGAAGATGAAAAAACTACAAATTTGGAGGAAGGAGGAGGAGACGAAGAGGATGAGGAGGAGGATCCCTTAATAACATTTCAGAAGAAGAAAAGAAAGAGAACGTCTAAGGTACGGGATGAGGTAAATGAAATTAAAGTGAACGGTATAAAAAAAGTCGAGTGTAAGTATTGTAAAACTAAACTTCCAATATCCAAGGGAAGGGCTACCACACACTTCCGAAGGCACGTAAATAATTGTCCAGCTAGGCAACTTGTTGACTCAAGGCAACATAAAATAACTACTACTAGTACTGTACCAAACACAGTTTCTATTGTGAACTTTAAGTATGATCATGCAAAAATGAGAGAGGCACTTGCACACATGGTACTCATCATGGAGTTACCTTTCACTTTTGTGGAGCATGACATCTTTAATATATTTTGTCGCATTGGCATGCCACAATGGCAAAGGATTTCACGCAATCTTGCAAAGCAAGATTGTGTAAACTGCTATGAGATTGAAAAAAAGAAAATAAAGTCTTTGTTAAGTAATGTCTCTAAAATTAGTATCACGACGGAGATGTGTAGGTCTAATGCTCAAACTGTTGAGTACATGGCCATCACGGGGCACTTCATACATGATTGGAAGTTACAAAAACGTGTTTTTAATTTTGTTCATGTATCTCCTCCAATTCCAAAATAGTAGTTGCCGATTCTATTTACAATTGTCTTGTGGAATGGGGAATTAAAGATACGGTGTCTACTGTAACAGTTGATAATGCAAAATACAATATTGTGACATTGAGAGTCTTAAAAGATAATTTTGCATCAAAGAAAAAGTTGGCTTTAGATGGTAGGCTATTTCATGTGCGTTGTACTGCACATATAGTTAATCTTGCAATTCAAGATGGACTCAAAGAGATAAGAGAGATCATTGACAATGTACGTAAGAGTGTGAAATATGTGGTTCTTATAGAAGCCCATCTTGCAAAGTTTAGTGATATTAAGAAGCAATTGAGGTTATCTAACAAAAAATTGATCTTACATTGTTCAACCCGTTGGAATTCTACCTATTTAATGTTAGCAACCACTTTGGAGTTCAAAGAAGTTTTCCCAAGATATAAAGAAAGAGACTCTGGCTACACATTTCTTCCAACTCTTGGTGAATGGGAAACGGTTGAAAAGGTGTGTGAATTCTTAGAAGTTTTTAACGATGTGACAAATATCATTTTTGGGAGCGAGTACCCTACTTCTAATTTATTTCTTACAGAAGTATGGAGGATCAAAGAAGTGATAAATGAGAGGTTGGTGGATGATAATGATTATATAAAATCAATGGCTCTCAGGATGTCTATGAAATTTGACAAGTATTGGGGTGAATGTAACATGTTGATGGCAATAGATACTTTTTTGGATCCAAGGTATAAAATGGTGTTAGTGAGTTATATGTTTCATGAAGTCTATCCTGAGGAGGAAACATCTTACAAAGTTGGAGTGGTTAAAGATGCTTTATTTGAACTTTACAATGAGTGTGCTGCTAACCATTTAACAAGTAATGTTAAGTCATCTGCACAAGGGAGTACTCAAGCAGCTTAACAAGTTGGGTCTTCTAATAGCACTATTAGCCGTGGGAAAATTTTAGGGCAAGAGAGATACAAGTCCTATGTTAGGCAAGTTGACACTATTCAACCAACAAAATCAGAATTTGATGTATACTTAGATGAACATATGTATATTTGTAATACTAATGCGGGTGAGCGTTTTAATGCTATTGAATTGCGGAAAACAAATTAGCTTAAATATCACATTTTATCAAAGATGGCAAACGATATTCTGTCTATTCCTATTACTTCAGTGGCTTCTGAGTCTGCCTTTAGTACTGGTGGTAGGGTTATTGACCCCTATCATGCGTCTAGAGAGAGAGCAAAGATAAGTAACTAAGAAAGTAAGTTGAATTCAATCATACCAAACCCAGCTAAGGTAAAGAGTAATCCTGGATATCTTGTTCGAATTCTTTTTGGAAATGAACAAAAAGTAAAAAGATATATCATTATCATTAAAATAAATTCCTGAATAAGAATAAACAAAAAGTAAAATGGGAGAAGGAATTTACTTTCGAAACTTTTTTCATCTCCCGAGAATGACGTGCCCAATCAGCTCCACATAACAGAACTTGCACAATATCTGCCTTTAAAGACGCATGATATGGGTCAATAACCCTACCACCAGCACTAAAGGCAGACTCAGAAGCCACTGAAGTAATAGGAATAGACAGAAAATCGTTTGACATCTTTGATAAAATGCGATATTTAAGCTGATTTGTTTGCCACCATTCAATAACATCAAAACGATCACTCACATTAGTATTACAAATATACACATGTTCATCCAAGTATACATCCAATTCTGATTTTGTTGTTTGAATAGTGTCAACTTGCCTAACATAGGACTCATATCTCTCTCGCCCTGAAATTTTTCCACGGCTAATAGTGCTATTTGAAGACCCAACTTGTTGAGCTGCTTGAGCACTCGCTTGTGCAGATGACTCAATATTACTTGTTAAATGGTTAGTAGCATACTCATTGTAAAGCTCAAATAAATAATCTTTAACCACACCAACTTAGTAAGATGCTTCCTCCTCAAGATAGACTTTATGAAAAGCATAACTCACCAACACCATTTTATACCTTGGATCCAAAAAAGCACCTATTGCCATCAACAAGTTACATTCACCCCAATACTTGTCAAATTTTATAGACATCTTGAGAACCATTGATTTTATATAATCATTATCATCCACCAACCTCTCATTTTATCACTTCTTTGATCCTCCATACTTCTGTAAGAAATAAATTAGAAGTAGGGTACTCGCTCCCAAAAATGATATTGTTAAAAACTTCTAAGAATTCACAAATCTTTTCAACATTTTCCTATTCATCAGGAGTTGGAAGAAATGTGTAGCCAGAGTCTCTTTCTTTATATCTTAGGAAAACTTCTTTGAACTCAAAAACAGTTGCTAACATTAATAGGTAGAATCCAAAGGGTTGAACAATTTAAGAATAATTTTTTGTTAGACCACCTCAATTGCTTCTTAATATTATAAACTTTGCAAGACAGGCTTCTGTAAGAACCACATATTTCACACTTTTACGTACATTGTCAATGATCTCTCCTATCTCTTTGAGTCCATCTTGAACTAAAAGATTAACAATATGTGCAGTACAACGCACATGAAATACCCACCATCTAAAGCTAACTTGTTCTTTGATGCAAAATTATTTTTTAAGACTCTCAATGTCACATCATTGTATTTTGCATTATCAACTATTACAGTATACACCTTATCTTCAATTCCCCATTCCACAAGACAATTGTAAATAGAATCGGCAACTTCTATTCCAGAAATTGGAGGAGGTACATGAACAAAATTCAAGACACGTTTTTGTAACTTCACTCATGTATGAAGTGGCCCGTGATGACCATGTACTCAACAGTTTGAGCATTAGACCTCCACATATCCGTCGTGATACTAATTTTAGAGACATTACTTAACAAAGACTTTATTTTCTTTTTTTCAATCTCATAGCAGTTTACACAATCTTACTTTGCAAGATTGCGTAAAATCCTTTGCCATTGTGACATGCCAATGCGACAAAATATATTAAAGATGTCATGCTCCACAAATGTGAAAGGCAACTCCATGATGAGTACCATATGTGCAAGTGCCTCTCTCATTTTTGCATGATCATACTTAAAGTTTACAATAGAAACTGTCAGGTGCAGTACTAGTAATAGTTATTTTATGTTGCCTCGAGTCAATAAGTTGCTTAGCTGGACAATTATTTATGTGCCTTCGAAAGTGTGTGGTAGCCCCTCCCTTGGATATTGTAAGTTTAGTTTTACAATACTTACACTTGACTTTTTTTTATACCGTTCACTTCAATTTCATTTACCTCATCCCATACCTTTGAAGTTCTCGTTCTTTTCTTCTTCTGAAATGCTATTAAGGGATCCTCCTCCTCCTCCTCCTCCTCCTTCCACCAAATTTATAGTTTCTTCATCTTCTTCTGTGACATTTACGGCTTAATTTGTACACGAACCGGTTGTGACAGTTTCTGCATCTTCTTTCGTCGTCATGTTCTAAACAATAAACAACAAGCACTTATTAAATGTTGAAAAGCAATAATAAATGGGAAATACATAAACAACAAGCACTTATTTCGTTGATTATTTTCCTAGACTTTAACTATGTGATTTAGGCCACAGTAATCAAAAGTTGGTCCAATTAGTAAAATAAAATCACAAGTGGGGAATACATATTAATTATCCAAATTCATATATATATATATATATATAATTTGAAAAAATAGTTAATTATTAATATTCAAATCAAGAGAATTTAGAATAGCAGCTTCAATGAGTCACGGATTTCCGAAAGGACCAATACTGACTAAGCCAGACATACTTTCTACAAGAAATTTACAAATTCATCTAGATTGGAAAAACATTTACTACTTAAATCAAAGATTATAAATGAGGCCATAAAAAAGAAAAAAGAAAATTAAAGAAAAAGAAAAATGATAACCAATCTGCAAGGATAAATGATAACCAAACTTAGATCAGAGGAAAAAAAATAGAGTTTAAATAGATAAACCAAAAACAAAAACTACACATATTTGTAGAGAAAATAACAGTGTAGCCCCAAATCAAAATACAAAAAAAAAAAAAAAAAAAAACATAGTATCCAACAGAGATTACACAAACAACCTAAACCATCTGAAGATTCTGAACAAACCTTCATGGATTAGAAGACAATGATATCGATCATTCAGATCTAGCTAGAGATGTTATTAAAATCCTCGAAACCTGAACAATTAAAAAAACAACATACCTGTTGATTTTCGGCTCTCCTCGCCCAAAGTCGCCGGAGTCGACGAAGATGGCGAAGAAAGGAAGAAGAAGATGAGGATTGTGGCCGCCGCTGTCGCCTATGGAGTCGATAGAGATGGCCGCCGGCCCGCCGCTGTCGCCTATATGACCAAAGTCCCAGATCTTATTTTGCAGGATCTGTTTAGTGTTTTGCAAACTAAATGTTTGGGTTTTCATTATATATACTCAACTCTCTGACTCATATTTTTCTTATTTGTTTTTGAACCTCCATATTTTTTTTTTTTTTTCAAATTAAAAGGTTTTTAATTTATTTACTATATCTATAGTCTATAGATATATACTCAAACTCAATACTCAAAACTCATATTTTTCTTATTTATTTTTGTACCGCCATAATTTTATAAATAATACATATATACGAGCTTGTACACGAGCCTACTAACGATATTTTTTCACGAGCCCACTAATGAGCTTTTTCATGACCCTACTCATGAGCTTTTTCACCTTAATCGACCCGACCCGAGTCCGACCGACGTGTGCTCAAGCTTGTCTCGTTTATTAAACAAGCTTTGTATTCAAGCTCGAGAGCTTGGCTCGTTTTTTATACAAGCCAAGCCGAGCTATTATCAAGCCGAGCCGCGAGCCCTTGTTGAGCAGCTCAGCTCAGCTCGTGTACACACCTAGTACCAACTTACTGTTGTGTTAGATTTTGTATCTTTAGACATTGTGTGATTTTCAATGCCTATTATCAAGTCCATTTCCTTTCAAGGATTGGAAAGGTTGAGGATAAAGTTTCTTTTTCATTTCCAGGGTAGGCATTCCTTCCATGTCAACGTGTTGGTTGCACTCACCATCCTGAATATCACCCACTTCTACATTAACTCGGCCCTCAATCGGGGGTCAATTTGTTGATTGACTAAGCTAGGTTTGGGAGGTGTGTTTTTTGTTTAAGCTCAAAATGGATGTCATGCTAATTTCTACTCAGGATAATGTTTACTTGTTTAGTGACTTTTCAATCTGTCAAAAAATCATATAAGTGGATTAGTGCAGGTTATTTTGAGAATTATAAAGTACAGGTCAATTGTGTGAGGCTTTAAGAGTTCTCTTCTTGTGTTGCAAATGATTGTAAAACAACAATGTCTATACCATATCATTACATGTTATGCTTTTAAAACATTATTGTACAGTGTCATTTGTTACATTCTTGGTCCTATAGATTGCGCCTTTTGTAATTGTGAAAGTTGTATATGTTTTGTATGCTTACATTGGTGCATTTTTAGTTTGATTTCCTTTTCTCCCCTTCCTGCATCTAATTTGCAGTTTTGTTTTCCTCTTGTAAGTCCTGTTTCAAGGTGAAGGATCTACACAAGGAGAAAAATGTCGGGGTATGTAAACTTCACTTCGTAGGAGTGATCAATAGATTTTTTCCTCCTGTAGATCTATTATTCTTGAGCTCTCATGATCAAGTTCTGATTTTCTCATGGTCAAGTCCTATTTTTTGTTGTCTAAGAACGGACAAGTTATTTAATTTATTGTTAGCACTTGGTAGATTTTCAGAGGCTAGGCTGTGCAATCTTAGCAACTGCCCTATTTTGGGTATAATTAGGAGTGTCTTATGGAGCTTGTTCAAGAAAGAATGCTATTTCAATTGGAAGGCTGAACATTAATTTTCCTTTCATAAGCTTCTTCTGTGACTTGATTTTTAGTTTCTGGTGTAAATGTCCTTGGTTTGAGGTATTGTTTTATGATCCTCAGAATTAACTTTGAAGTTGATAGAATTGCTGGAGCCAATTATTCTATTCATTGAGTCTGTTACTGCCTATGTAGCACGGCCACGTCAATTTATGTGGACATGTCCATGTCTACACTCTACATCCAATCGAAAAATGTGTTGTAATTTAATTTTTATTTTTTTTACATCAGACGCACGACCGAAACAGACGGACATGGAGTGGACACTGCAGGGTGGCTCTTTTGAAAACGATTTTAAGTTAATTGTTAAACATTGTAATATAGTAAAATGAGAAAAGTAAAGGATTTGTCTGAAATTTTAGGAAAAAAAAAAAGAGTGGACACGACCTAGTTGATAAGAACAGTTCATATGCATCTTGTCCACCAAATGAGCGATGGATTGTGAATTTGTGGAGTTATTATGTACTTTCCCCTCTTCTCTTTTAAAGTAGTCTGTTAGGTTTGTTCTTATCTTCTGGACCATCTAACAGGCTAGGGAGGTCCTTTTTATGGATCCATTGAGAAAGTGAAAGAGTAGGGAATTGATGATTCTCTAAGCTATGACAATCATTCCATGCACATTTGAACCTACACCTTCAGTTTTAAATGTTTAATAGCAAACTTCTTTAACTAATTTTTTGATGCCTTGAAGTTCTCTACAATATTTAAGTCTACTTTCGTCCAAAGATCCTGAAAAAATTTTGAAGATGAAAACCAACAAGTTTGCTAAGCAATTGTCTTCAGAATTATGAATCGTGAATCATATCGAATCTTGAATATAGTAAAAGTCCCTGTTTCTACGAAATAAATAAAATATAACACACGTGTATATAGTGTATACATATAGAAACACATGTACAATGCTTAAAATGAACAAAATAACAATTTAACAGAAGTTTTGTGCAATATCAAGTCTCAAAATGTTGAATAGTTTCAACTGAAATCTTAAAACTTTAAGGCAAAAATAAAATTGTGAATCGTATATCAGGATTTATGAAACTCTAATCGACTCGTGGATCGTAAGACCCATTTTTTTCTAAACAAAAAATATTAATATCCATGCATATATTGTATACATATAAAAGAGTGCATGCTTAAATGAACAAACAACAGTTTAAGCAAGTTTTGTGCAGTATCAAGTCTCTAAATGTTGAAAGTTCTCCACTTAAACTTGAAAATTTAATGTAGAAACATTAGTCATGAATTTTACTGACTTGTGAATTGTATCGGATTGGATGAAACTCGAACCGACTCGTGAACAAACCGATTCTAACAACCAGGGTAGTTACTATCAGTATTTTTTGTTCTCTCTACTCTCTTACACTTTCAATGTAGCTTGTTATTTGTGTGAAAAGAGCTCGCCTGCTTTTTTACTCATTGCTTCTTTTTCTTTTATTTATATATATATATATATATATTCCTTGTTTCCATTATATTTCCCTTTTGCAGTGAAGAGGTTGTTGCAGCTGCAGCTGAGACACCTGCTCCGGCATTGGGCGAGCCCATGGACATCATAACAGCTTTGCAGCTTGTGCTGAGGAAGTCCCTGGCTCATGGTGGGCTTGCTCGTGGCCTTCATGAAGGTGCGAGATTATTGAGAAGAATGGTGCACAGCTCTGTGTATTGGCAGAGGACTGTAACCAGACAGATTACATTTAAGTTAGTCAAGGGACTTTGTGCTGACCACAATATCAGCTTGATATCAGTTCCAAGTGCTAAGAGTCTCGGCGAGTGAGCTGGTGTAAGTAAAACTCTATTGGTAGTTTACTAGTTTGTTTCTAGTGCTTTATTTTATTTGTTTGCTTGAGTTTTTAATGTGTTATCAACTTCGGATGTTTAGCTTGGGATAACACACCCCCACCTCTAATCTCTCTCCCTTGAACGGGTGGTTGATGCTTTCCTTGTTGCTCTTTTACTATACGTAGATCTATGAAATTGCAATAATAATTTATTTGTACCTCAACACGTTTGGTTGGATGGAGTTATAATATTCATATAACTACTTCATACAAAACTTCTATAATTGAATTAAGCAAGTAGAAGTTGTATAACTGTTTAATGAGTAGAACTCATGGAACATGCTGAAAATGTTACTCCATTTTTTTCTGATTGAAGTAGTAGGTAACTGACCTAGTTAAACTATACTTCGAAGATGCATGTCATTGTTGCAAAATACCAGTTTTGAGATGACCGTTTCTGTGGCTACCCGCTTTGACGACTCAAAAGGGGTCAGCCTTAAAATGTTTTTACTTGAGATCTTTGTGCCAGATATTTATGAGGTTATTTGTTTGGTTACACTAATGATTTTGGACCAAATAAATTTCCAAAAAAAGAGGATGATTGTCATACGATTATTCTTGGTTTTGAGCTTGATGTCTAAATTGGGTGATTGCCACCTTCGTTTCTCACATATATCATCAATTCGAGCTTTTAATCATATTAGTTGAAACTGGTTCTTTTGACTGACAAGACTTCCTATTATGTAAATCTTATTGAATTCAAAATACATGGTCTCCCGTGCAGCTGTGCAAGATTGATTCAGAGGGAAAGGCAAGGAAGGTTGTCGGCTGCTCATGCGTAGTCGTCAGGATAATAACTAATAACCCAAAGCAATAGATACCTTCATTGTCCTTGATTACCTTTTATTACTCTCTGTCTCTTCGGGGATGTTCACTTCTGGTTTGCTTTGCAGGACTACGGGGAGGAAACTGAAGGTCTTCATATCGTTCAAGAATATGTCAAGTCTCACTAAGAGATGAGCAACGAATTAGATTCCATTGGGCATGATGTGGTCTCTTTTGAAACCTTTCTTCGCGTGATTTTTGGAGTCTCACTTGTAAATTTTTTATTGTAAGATACTAATATTTCTAGAGTTGATAAGATTTTCTTGTTTGTATGCTACTGGTTATAGTTACCCAAGTGATGTTAAATGTTTGAATTTGATTAATTTTTTGTTCACTGAGTTGTCTTGGATACACTATACCGGCCGTACATGAGATCTTCACCTCATACGGTTCCTCGTTAAATTCTTTCAAACTCATTGAGTTATTATATGTTTGATCTAACCAATGACTTCGAAAGAATCGAACGAGGAGCCGGATGAGGTGAAAATCTCATGTACGGTTCCATATCTATAGTATCTAGTCTAGAATAGTCTATGCAGCCTGTTTGGGAACTCATAAAAGATATCAGGTTTGTCTGTGTTTTTTTTTTAATCTAGTTCTTCTAAAAACAAGCATTGTGCTGGTTTGAAAAAGACGCTTTTTTAAGTCATTTTGGATCTAGTGAGGACTCGGCGCACTAGAAAGGCCATTTACCAAACATTTTTTTTTTATATGCATTTGCCAAACACTTAAATATGTAGATTCGGTTCACTCATGAATTACAGAGTGGTACTGATGCTATGCAACAGGTCCTAAAACATTTGTTTATTTAGAAATCTGGTAAACTAACTCAAAGGCATGTTTGACAACAGCTAGTTCATCTTTCGACGGCTCTGCCCTTGGTGTGTGTTATATTTTAGAGCTGAATTTTATTAACACATTGTTGGGAGGTTATAGTTTATCTCATGGGTCTACTATGACAAGTGAAGTGGATTTCATAGCTTGCTTAGATCAAATAAAGAGTGGTTTAGGCTCTCTCCCTGCCAACCAAATGGCGTATCCAGTTAAGCACTTTAGAGTTAAAGTTCATTTTAACTGAAGCACGTCTAGAAATTCTTCAATCCTAACTTGATGCGGTAATGAGATTAGAAGTATACTAATTCTTTTTTTTTTTTCCCTCACTGTGCCTTTGTGATTAGGGCTTCTGAGCAGAAGCCACAAACAATTAGAATGGGCTCCTAGAAAAATGGACTATCTTAATCATAAATAAGCCAATGGAAGGAGTTCTTAGCACTCTATAAAATAAAATAAAAAAACTCTCTCTCAAGCGCTCCCACTTCCTGGGGCTGTCCCATGACGAGAGAGCCCCTATTTCTCCCAGTTGCTGACATCCCTTTTTAGGAGTGTTTTGTCCCTCTCTATAAGGTATATCTGCATGTTTTTTTTTTTTGTGGGGGGTATGGTTCCCAATTGTGATTCCTTGCATTCTTCTATCAGTGGACCGCTCTATTCTACTCCTCTTCGCAGTTACAACATTGCCTTTTGAGATGGCGATCTACTCATGCAGATCCATAGATTTGCATTCAACAAATCTGGCATTTTGGTGGAATTTCTTCGCAGATCCCACTCTCGATGCAACGGATTTGTGAACAATATCAACCCATGTGGCCTTATGGATTTGGGCAACACCGATACAAGTTTACATGGACTAATGATGGATGAGGACACGCCAACACTAGAGAAAGGCTGGACAGAACACTGGCAAACTCAGAATGGCGTTTCCTTTTTCCTGAAGCTATTGTCAAGACTCTGCCTCGTGTGTATTCCGATCATAACCCCATCCTTGTTTATGTTTACGGGTAATGTTTTTTCTCCTCCTCCTAGTAAACCATTTAGAGTTGAAGCCATGTGGTTTTCTCACCCTAGCTTACAACAAGTGGTCCAAGATTCTTGAATTGAAAGTACCCAATCTTTTCTCCCTTCGATTGAAATTCTCGCCACCAAAGCTAAAGCTTGGAACTCTGAAGTCTTTGGTAACTTGTTTAAATGCAAAAGAAGACTCCTCACAAGGATTGAACGTATACAAAAGTCCCTTGTCACATAGATTTGCTCCTTTTCTTATTTCTTTGGAAAAAGAGCTAATTCGTGATTTTAAAGATCTTTTGAAACAGGAAGTAATTTTTTGGAGACAAAAGTCTAGAGTTGCCTGGCTCAATGAAGGTGACCAGAATACTCGATTCTTTCATGTCTCTACTCAAGTCAGGAGAAAAAGAAATAAAATCGATATTCTAAAAGATAATAATAATGTCTAGCTTGAAGAAGAAAGTAGCATTAAGGAGCACATCCTAGAGTATTTCAAATCCCTTTTCTCGGATAACCTGCCCTCTGGTACCCACTGGAACATCCCCAACCCTGTCTGTATCCTCTCAGATTCTGACAGAACTTTGTTGGAGATGGATCTGTCCCCTGTGGAGATAAAGAAAGCGGTCTATGGCATACAAGCTATGAAAGCTCCTTGGCCTGATGGCCTCCAACCAGGTTTCTTCCAAAAATTTTGGCTTATTCTAGAGGCCTTTTTGTGTATCACTTTGTCTACAAATGTTTCAATAACCTTGCTGTTCCGAAAGAGGCTAATCACACTTTCGTGACTCTTATTCCCAAAATTGATCAGCCCCAAAGAATCACCCATTTTAGACCCATTAGTTTATGCAATGTCAGTTATAAGATCATTACCAAGATTATCACCCAGAGAATTAAACCTCTCTTAAACAAAATTATCATCCCTTTCCAGTGCAGCTTCATCCCTGGCAGAAATAGTAGTGATAATATTATTATCACCCAAGAAGTATAAGACAGTTAAGTCTAGGGGTATGGTCTTTAAAATAGACCTTGAGAAAGCCTATGATTGTATCAATTGGGACTTCTTAAGATTGTCCCTTCTTGCTTTCAAGTTCCCCACTAGATTGTGAGTCTTATTATGGATTGTTTGACTAATCCCAGTCTCTCAATCCTGTGGAATGGTCAGCCTCTGGATGCTTTTCCCCCTAAAAGAGACCTTCGACAAGGAGACCATCTTTCCCCTTAACTTTTTGTTATCTGCATGGAACGCCTCTCCCATATGATTAGTGAGGAAGTTAAATAGAGATAGATGGAAAGGGGTTATATGTTCTAGAAATGGCCCTACTATTTTGCATCTGTTCTTTGCTGATGATCTGATTTTGTTTTCCAGTGCCTCTGAAGATCAATGTGAGATCATCATGTGAATACTTTGAGACAGTTTTGTGACCTCTCGGGTCAGAAATTAAATCTTGATAAATTCAAATTGTTTATTTCTCCCAATATTCAGAGACAGAAGGCCAGAAATATCAGTAGATTTTGCAACATTAATCTGACTGAGAATCTGGGAAAGTATATAGGTGTTCCTATTCTTCATTCCCGTATCTCAAAAATGTCTTTTCTGAAACCATCTCTGAAGATTGAATCTAAGCTTTCAAACTGGAAAAGTAAACTTCTTTCCCTGGCTGGTAGGGCTACCTACCCTTATTCAAGCAGTTTCTTCTACCATTCCTAACTATGTGATGCAGACTAATTTGCTCCCTGTTTCTGTTTGCAACAAAATTGATATGCTAAATAGAAATTTCCTTTATGGTGATACCACGGACAAGAGGAAAATTCATCTCATTAACTGGAGCACTGTTTGTTCTAGGAAGAGAGAAGAGGGTCTGGGCCTTCATAAGAGTAAGGAGAAAAATCTGGCTATTTTGTCCAGACTTAGTTGGAAGATCCTCTCTAGTGAACGAACTCTTTGGATCAGTGTTCTCAAGGAGAAATACTCATCTACTGGCATCCATCCTCATTGGCCTGGTCAGAAATCGACATCTCATATTTGGAAAAGCATCTCCAATGCCCAATCCTCCATCACCAAGGCTATTAAATGGGTCATTGGAGATGGTGGCTTGGTGAACCTGTGCAGCGATTTGTGGTGTGGAAATGCCCCAATTTGAGAGATCACTGATATTAACTTGGAGTATCTCAATTTGGAGGAAAACGTTTGTAGCATTATCACCAGCGATAAATGCTGGAGCCTGAGTTCCTCTTGGACACAAGCATAAGGAACATGGATAACGATATTAGAGTGAAACATCCCTCCACATCTTAAGAGTTGCCTTGGGGACAATTTCTCTCTTAACTGCGCAGAGAGCCCCAAAGCTCTTAAGAGTCTGGGAAATGCTTCAGATTCCGAATGATTTCTATAATTCTTTCTTGGCCCCTTTGAAGGTTTGGATTAAAACTAATGCTGGAAATCAAAGTTGTGGTGCTGAAAGAATCTACAACTGGAGAACTTTATTTGTTACCACTCTCTGGACGTTGCGGAAGGAAAGAAACCAATAGGTGTTTAACAATAATGACTGTAATCCTGGTATTATTGTGGATGAGAGCAGATCATTTGCAAGGGGGATTCACCATGCCTTTTCCTCCTTACCATAAGTATACTATTATATCACCTAAAATTGTCAAATGGAATTTTCCACCTGCAGGTCTGCTGAAAATCAACACAGATGGAAGCGTTAAGGGAACCCAGGACCTGGAGGTTTCGGTGGCATCGTCCGCAATGACCAAGGCGTTTGGGTCACAGGATTCTCTGATAAGTTGGAGCACTGCCAGCCTGGAAGCTGAACTCAAGGGAATCTAGCACGGCCTGAATCAGGCAAAATCAGTGGGTGAACTTCATCATTGAATCTAATCGACCTTATTAGTGAGCCCAAAAGAAGTGATCATCCTCTTGCTGCTGTTATTGAAGATTGCAAAGCTTTACTGATTGAAGGTCAAGGAACTCTCCAGCATACCTATCAAGAAGGAAACGTGTGCAGATTATCTGGCTAACGAAGGCGTGACCCAGGATAATCAATTTGCCATTATCTCATCCCCCTCCCCTGATCTTGTCCGAATTATCCTCTCGGATATGTGTGGCACCAGCTTTGTGCGTTAGTTTTTGTGCTTTTTGTTTCCTCTGTACCAAAAAAAAAAAAAAAAGAGTAACAACATTCAACTGTAACCTTTATACCTGTGAATTTTTCAAACCAGGAAAGTAAATTTATGTTCTGGTATAGCTCCCATTGAAAAGCAATTAAATAGCGGTTGGATACATGAGATGTGGCTTCTTATGACCATATATTACAAAGTAAAATACCAGTACACCCAAAAAAAGAAGAAAAGAGAACTTCTAGACAACAAACTGGGTCTTCTAGTCAACATATTTGTACTTGAGAAATTGCTCAAGAAGGCTGATTAGACGTCTCGATGTATTGAAACCCATAATACTTCCTCTCTTAGAAAACTAAAAGATCAGACTAACCGAAATCTTATGAGCTAATTTCTATGGTTCATGGAATGTAGGCAACTATTACTTGCTTCCGGAAATGGGGAGGTACACACCCTCCGCCGCCATCCAAACATTGTCAGCACGCTTGTCCCTAACGCCACAAACCTGAAAAATATACAAGAAAGTTGTGACAATATCAAACCCCACATACAAAGACATAGTAACTCTAAATAGATGACCAAAACTAGCAATTGCAAAACTAATGACAATGAAATAGATATGAGTTTATCTAAAGAACAATTTCCAAGAAATGAATGAGTTTGCCATTCGGTTATCTGACATTAAGGCTCTGTCGGTTTGCAGATTTACAAAAGGAAAACAAAAAAAGAAAGGAAAAAAAAAAAAAGCAATGGAAAATATTCCCTTACTGTTTTCCCCAGAGCTTTCCTCCATACTTGAATAAAATTAGAGATTAAAATAGGGACTCAAGAAAAGGCAAAGAAGTGACTCAAAAATTCAATTTTTCTTTGTTTTATTCTCACTCTATCTTCTTTTTCTTCATATTTTCCTCGCCGTTTTCCTAACTAAACAAACAAAGAAGAGTATTTTCCTCCGTGTTTTCTTTTATTCCCTCACCAAAATCCATGACCCAAACAAAGCCTGATGGTCCATATTGTGAGATAGATAGTCAATAAGGGTCCTGCAAGCACAGCAAACATACCCACACTTCCCAACAGTTAAGCAGGTCGACACAAGTTCTCAATAGCAGAATTTGGTACTCCACCATAAGTACTATTCTCTCCATTCTAATCATCATATGTTGACCCAACTTCACAATGACGACACCACTCTGTTTTCTGATGCTATATGAGAGCAGAATATGAAAAGTATGACCAGCAGAACAAGTCATGGCTAAAAATCCCAAGGATATTATGGCTCTATTTGGTTCATGCGGTTACAGTTACATTTTGAAAGTTTTAGTTTCTAATGTTGGCTAAGCACAGAGGAAAACACAAGGCAACTAGTTTTCCATCTTGTTTTCCTTTCCTTGTTCTTTTCCTTCTTTGAATCCACAAATCATACAGAGCCTAAAACATGAAAGATCAAAGCTGAATGAAACTAAAAATTTTACCTCCTGCTGTCCCCCAGCTATACGGTTGTATTTCTTGTCATGACTGTGCAGGTATCCACCAGTATCCACATGACGAAGCCTGATCCTTTGATCTTGTCTCCAACTTTTTCCACTTCCCTCAATTTCAAGTCTAGGATTTATGAAGATAAAAATTAAGCCATAGAGTAACTGGTATACATGAACATAGTTTGCAACAAAGGACAATAGGTCTTACCTCCAAAAATCCCCAGTATCAGATTCAACATCGCCCCCAAAGCAACTAACCTACGAATAAGTTTATGCGGAACAGTTTCAGTCAAGACTAATACTGAAACAAGGAAGGAATAGAGTAGGGAAAACAGCTGCTCAAGTTTCTAAAAGCAGGTATAAGTGTCAACTCTTATCTAACGGGTTTACAGACATGAGTTTACGTGAATTGCCTGTTCAGATACTGTGTTCCTGTTGCATTCAACAGCACAAGGTGTCTACCTTTTTACGATTATTATTATTATTATTATTATTATTATTATTATTATTATTATTATTATTATTATTATCATATAAACAATTCATCACTTTTACAAAACAAAGAACACTGTATGTACACTTGGAAGCAGCTTTCAGGAATATGTACAGAAAACACAGTCCAGGCATCTCATACCATGCATCATACCATCTCTACATTTAAGATGCATCACCTACCAAACCTATTTACTAAAGAAAATGTGATTTCCTCATCAAACATCACTACTATAGGACTATGCGTTTGTTTGGGAAACAGAACAAGATGATCCATATGATTGCAAGCATGGCCGGCCCAAAGGGGGGGCAAAAGGGGCAACCGCCCCGGGCCACCAAAGTTCACAAACTTTTGAGGGCCTCCATGAAATTTTCATAATTACATTTTTACCTTGAAATTTTTTAGTATTTTACATTTAGGCCTTCCCCAAGGCCCAATTTAGTGTCATCAACTACATATACATTGATGTAGATGTATATAAAACTCAAAAGCAAAGGCTCCTAGAATTTTAAAAATTACACTTTCATTGTAAGAATTTTTTGATCGAGAATTTTAAAAGACACCATACAATGTTTAAGTTTCACAAATAGACTCATATTATAAGTAGACCAAAAAAAAAAAATCGTCAATTATGTATAAGTAAACCCTAAAAAAAATGCCAATTATGTATAAATAGACCCCCCAAAAAATCGCCTCGGGGGCCTCCCTTTTCGTAGTTCGTCCCGGGCCTCCAAATACTCAGGACTACCCCTGATTGCAAGAGGACAGACGGAGATTTTAGAAGATGGCGCCTTGCAAGTTGCAATAACAGTTAAAACCCGTGTGTTCTTTGATGGAAATTTATCATTATTTTCTTCTTTTGTGTCTTCTCAGTGTACCATTAAAGTGGCTTAGTGGAGTGGAAGATTAGAATTTTTTTTCCCTTCTTCAAGTTCTCTCTCTTCTTTTTTCCTTCAAAATGGTTAGGGGATGGGGTGGAGTGGAAAGCGGGGGAGAGATTACAAGACAAAGATGTAATTCAACAAATTCCATTGATTCTCAAATTGGGCAAGTTAGAAAACCGTTTAACTAGCTGTGTGGAGGAGGAAAATGACAAAATGTGTTGCCTAAAATCAACTAAATCTAGAAGTGGGAATCCTTTTAACTTTTAAGTGATTTATGATTGATGGATTCCAATTAAACGAAATAAACTTTTGCCCAAGAATAACAAACAACTTTACTCGGAGATATCTGCAAGAAGGGACTGCAGAAACGAGAACTACGCTTACAAGCCAGTTGCTTTTGTTGATACATAACTTATCTTTTTAGTTCATCTAATGGTAATCCAAACAATCACACACATCTGGTTCATAAAAATCAGTAACTAGAGCAGTAGTAGTAGTGTAGTACCCACTCAATCCTATCAGTAATTTATGTCCAAAGCTATGCAGAACACAGAGGGTATAATCTCAATAGCTCTGATTAATGATATTTGCCAAAACAACAGTGTACAGGAAAGCATATTCGAAATAGTGAGAGGAAGGGAGGGAGGGGGAGAAGCCAACTTGCTAACCTCCAAGTTGCCAGAGATCGGGGATGCGTGCAGATGGCTATGCAGCCATTTCCGAGTCCTCATATGTTGCATTCGAATAATTGTCCCACTTTTTATAGTGTCCCCTTGTTTTGCAGATGAGTCCGGGATAGGCCTAATGATCTGGTAAAGAACACCCAATTCAATCTCCAATCTAAAGTCATGCCCAGAGTGTTAAGAAAGATATAAGGTTGGAATACACTTACGTACCCATTATCTAAAACAAAATTTCATTTTGGGTCCTGTGTTATCTATTGCATCACTTAAGTCCCGTTCAATTTCAATTAATGAAAATCATTAACAAATAGGACGGTTGAAGGCCTTAAATAATTGCCTCAATTGAAATTGATCATCCTGAATTGAAACCGATCTAAAACCAATGACCTTAAATGATGCAATTTATAATAGAGAGCCCACGATGAAACTTTGAGGAAAATGGAGGGTACTAAACTGTTTGGTCCAAGAAACAATATTATGAACATACCCAGTAGCTATTCGAATCATCAACATTAGGGAAACTAGTAACTGACTGCTGACCACTGCCAGACCCATATGGCACATCATGTGAATGCAACCGGAATTTTGTTCTCTCGTGCATCAGCTTAAAGACTGATCCATAAGTAATCTGCCAATATAATATATATACTTACACATACAACTAAACAAGACAAAAGCAAGAAGAAATTTAAATGTATTATCAAACTCCATTTTCTAAATCTATAATATTAAAACATTGAACAAATTGTTGAATAACAAGAATAATCTGACCAACAGCCAAAATAGAATAAAAGTGAAAAGAATCTCTAATAAATTAAATCGAAGGGGAAAATTAATTATGTCTCACTTTTTGTTAGGACTTTACCCCCCATATCAAATTAAGTTATTAACTCCAAGGCAATCTCCCCTTGCATGCAGGTTTTCTAGGGTGAATTCCATCTGGTGGGTTCATAACAGATAGTGCACCGCGTACGTAGTATGAGATGCAGTTCCACAATCGCGTTGCGAACGGAGCAACCTGGGGAGGGCTGCTACCTGAGGTGGATCCGTGATATCACCCAGCTGGTAGATGGGTCACCGTGGACATCAGATGCCAAGGTGGTGAATTTTTAGGATTCTGTCCCACGTGAACTAATTATAGGATTGGTTGATAGTTTATTTATTTTCTAAGCACTCTTCCCTTCGAAGTCGGTTTTAAAGGGTACTTTACTCCAAGCTCACACATTTAGAAATCCAAAATGAGATAATTTTGCTACTTTTAACACCCCAACGAGTCATCCTAAGCAGAAATTGAAAACCCAAATTCAAAAAAATGAAATCCAAAAACCTCCAAAATGATCCCACATCGCCCAGTTATGGGGCTGGGTGGTGTGTAATAACCCCCTAGGCACCCTCCCCTTGTAAGCCAGTTTTCAGGGGTGAGTTCTACCTAGTGGGTTCTGACAAGTGGTATAAGAGCTAAGATCCGAATTCCAAAATGGATATTTATTTCCTCAACACAGTTCACAGAAGCGACTTCGAAACAAGAATTCATGATCATCAGAATTACCCAAATCAGACTCAGCAGAACATAATTGCTCTGCAAAATCAGATGGCGGATGAGTAGGATTTGTATAATAGAATGGGAGCAATAGAGTCAAGAATGGACTCGAAGCTTGCGTCAATGAATTCAAACATAGAGGCGATCATGGTATAGATAAGACAGAATAAGACTTCAGTGGACAAAGGGAAAGAGCATGCTGGGTTTTTATGGCTGAAGCTAGGAACAATGATGGAAGAAATGGGAGTTGCAGTAATGAATTCAGGGCTGGACATGCCTAACATGAGACGAGAGATTTGAGGAATGGTATGTATTCAAACCCTCACCCAAATTACCTAGAATTGAGTGTCCAAGGTTTAGTGGGGAAGATCCTAAGGGATGACTTAAAAAATGCAATAGATATTGCATGTTAAACCCAACTCCTAAAGAACAAAAAAGTGTTATTTGCTTCAATTCACCTTGAGGGTAAAGCAGATGTCGCAGATCATTGGTTTCAAGCTATTTTGCTTCAGTAAAGTGTTATTTGCTTCAATTCACCTTCAGGAATTCTGGGAACTTTCAAAAGGGTAACAAGGTATTTTTTTTCTGGCCAAAGGATCAGATTAGATCAGAAGTGAAAGATTGGGTTTCTTCTTGTGATATCTATCAGAGGATGAAGAATGAACATGTGCATTACCCAAGGTTATTACAGCCCCTACCCATTCTTTCTCAACCCTGGACAGACATTTCTATTGACTTCATTCAAGGCTTGCCAACCTCTGATTGGAAGAATAGCATACTTGTAGTGGTGGATAGAACAATATGTTCATTTCCTTCTTTTTTTCACACACTTTCACTGCTGTTCAGGTAGCCTCCTCTTTCTTTGATCAAATCTATAATCTAAATGGGATTCCAACCACCATGGTTTCGGATAGGGATAAGCTGTTTTTAAGTGAGCTATGGAAGACACTTTTTAAACTAGTAGGTACTAGCTTGCTACAATCCACAGCCGACCACCCCCAAACAGATGGGCAGGCAGAGAGGGTAATCAGTGTTTAGAGAATTATTTGAGATCTATGTGCTGTGACACACCAAGACAGTGGGCTAAGTAGATGGCATTAGCAGAATGGTGGTTCAACACCCCACTTTCACTTAGGCCTTGAAATATCACCATTCAAAGCCTTGTATGGATATAAGCACCCACATTTCAACATAAATCAGCCTCGAAAGTCCGCCATTCAACAATTGGATGAGTTCATTAAAAGCAAAAAAGAGCTTCAATGATACAGTTGCTAAAGGATAATCTTACTCAAGCCCAAGCTCGAATGAAATATTTTGCGGATAAGAAAAGAACTAAAAGAGAATTCAATATTGGAGACTAAGTTTATTTGAGGTTGCAACCTTATAGGCAGTCAATGTTTCTCTTCGCAGGGATTTTAAATTGGCACCCAGAATTTTTGGACCCTTTGGAGTTCTAGCCAAGGTTGGCAAGGTTGCTTATAATTGGCACTACCTCCATAATCCCTCATTCACCCCACTTTCATGTGTCTCTTGAAAAAGAAGGTGGGTCGACGGAATAAATTGGTTCCTCAGCTGCCCTTAACAGGACCAGATGGTCAGTTTCTAGCAGATCCAGTGACAGTCTTAGTCAGAAGATTGATCAAGAGAAATAATTCACCAGTGGTTCAGGTCCTTGTGCAATGGTCGAATCAGCTCAAAGAGGATGCAACATGGGAAGATTGGGATGTTCTTCACTTTCATTTTCCGCAATTCTGTTCATAATTGATCCTTGGGGACAAGGATTTGGAGAAAGGGAGGGTAATTTGTCATGAATCTATAGGTCAACTCAGCTAACTCAGCTCAGAATTCAGTGAAGAACCAGAATGAAGCAGTATATTACGTCGTCGTTTTTGATTGAATGTTTAGGTTTAGGAGTTTTATCAATACGGTGTCGTCTTACAATAGCTAATCAAGAAGTTAGTTATAACGATCGGGCACGTGTCAAATGTCAATAGATAATTGGTGGGAAATCTGTTAAGACAGTTGTTGAATTGTTTGTGAATATTCAATATTGTTTGCACCTAAAAATTACATTTTTTAAATCAAAATTGGTAGAGGCCGATTGGATCTTTTTAATCGGACTTGGAGCCCGATTGCAAGAATTAGGGAGCAAGTGACTGGTTCAAAGTTTGTTAGGCAAGATGACTGTAACTGCAATCGGACTGTCATGCAAGTTTAATTCGGACTGTCTCGCAAGACCGATTTAGCCAAACATATCCTCATCAGCCAGATGCCACTTCATGTATCAATTCGGGCTACTACCATAACATTAGGCCAATCCATTCGGACTGGCTGCTAATATTTCACCCTATGCAATTTTGTCTCATATGATGATCGGGCTATGAGTCAATTTGTTTAGCAGTATTGTGGTTTGAACTTTCTGACGTGGTGGGGCTGCCATCAATGAGTTGGCAACATGATAGCCACACGTGTAATTTTGCTAGGACATGGTGGGTCTCCATTCAATCTTATCACCTTATTTGATTCACAATAAATTTGGTGACTTTCGTTGACCATTTTATAAATTTGATTGTGATCAATTAAGTTGGCCTGCTTTGTTAGCATAAAATTCAATGAGCTCAACGTAGGCTGTTGTGAGTGGGCTCTTATGTGGCTACTTTGGTCGGGCTAAGCAATTCACTGTTCGGGCAGAGCTCCGTTTGGCTCCGTTTATTATGATAAGCAGCCCGACCTCAAGTTGGCTTTTACTATATTTTGGGCCAACACACATTACTTGGGTCAATCATGTTTATTCCGTACAATCAGTGGTTGATCACTATTCAAATATCTTTCTTGATTGACACTGGAATATTATGATTGGGATAATTTTTCATATATTATCAAGATTATATTTCAAGATATTATCTGATAAGGCAACGTATTATCAGCTTTGGGAAGATATTATCACATATGGAAGGATAATATTTTGAGAGATAATATCAAATACTTGGGAAGTATATCTTTTGCTTGGAAGTGAAGTCAGCCGAACCAAGCCACAAGATGGACCACATTCAAGATATATACACCTGTATGTATATATATTCTCGCAGATATGGAAGGTTTCAAGATATAGCAGCTATTATCAGTTTATGGAAATAAACTGGTAATTTTTACCAGATAATGATTCATCAGATTTCCTACCTTATCTAGAAGACTTCCATGGCCGCTATAAATCAGCAGGCTGGCCAAGCTGTAAAGGCACTCCGCGTCACTTCGACAAATGCATTCAAAAAAGCATTCTTAGCGCTCCTAGCATTCTTTTATTTTCCTAGGCTTTCTTAATTATAATTACATCCTTGTAATTTCTCTTTCTTCCCAATTAAATAAAACTGCTTTTTTTTATTTAATTTCTCTTGCTTGTTTTCATCACTTGCTAGACTTGTGTGCTTCAACACTGTCTAGGGACCTTAGGTGAGGGTACTTTCCTACTCACCTTTCACAATCGCCCGTTAGATGTCAGATTTTCAAACCTTGTGTATCACTCACACAAATGCTTTTAGGAAATTTTGTGTTATTAGTTTGGGTCTACCTAACAAGCTCTGGCACGCCCGAACCATAATTACAGCAAACAAATATATAACAGCTGATTTGTTGTTATTTGGGAATGCGAAAATTGATAATAAAATTCTCTTTCCTCTCTCTAGATTGTGTTTCTAACCCTCCTCTCCTTCTCCTTCTTCATCTTGCAAATCTGATTCAGTTTGGATACAGGTCAAGCTAGTTCTTGACACTAAGGACACCAATCAAATAATCTAACGACACACACATTAAACAATTCTGTGCCTGTCATTAATAAATTGCTCTATTTCCTTTTCTTCTTTTTAAGTAAAAAGTAAAAAGAAAAAAAAAAAAAAAAAAAAAAAGCAATTATGTGCTTGTGTGTGAGTGTGTATAGCTATATATATATAGATATATATATATTTGCACACAAAAGTGTAGAACAACAACAACAACAACAAAAAAAAAGGAAGAAGTTACCTCGGCGCCCTCAGAAGTAGCAGCAGAAACAGGGGAGGAGGCGTAATCGGAGTCTAGTGAGAGAAAGAGGAAAATCGCAAGAGCGAAGAAAGAGAAGGCCATGAATAGAAGGAGCAAAATGAACCAGGTCCGTTGCCAGAAGGGCAGCTTAAGCTCCGATTCGCTCTCTCTGTACACAATTCTCGTTTTGCCAGAAACTAGGGTTTGATGCGACGATGACGAAGATGGTTTTCTTCGAGAGAGACTCTGTTGTTGTTGACCTGATGGCGCCACGGTTAATGGTGCCGGAGCTCCGGCGCGAGTCGTTCCGGTGAAGTGTGAGAGAGACAGATTGTGAGCCGTTGGATTGAGTCTCTGATCTTAGATTTTGAGTTCGGTTTTCAGTGTTTATTACAATTGCCGTATGGTTCGGTGAAATAAGATGCAGGCATGCAGGCCTGTACGACTGTTGAGAGAGGGATGCCCTACACGAAGATGGGGATTCGGGGGCAAGCTGGCAGCGTTTTTGATGAGATTTTTTAGAAATCAATTTATGTATAATTGGTAATTTTTTAGAATTTATTTATACATAATGAGCACTATTGGACCCATATAGTGAATTAAATATTTTTTCACACATGGCTTTAAATGTATGTATCTTGTGTTATATAAGTGGGGCACAAAAAAATATAAAAAATTTCAAACAGCACAAAGTACAAACATTTAAAGCTGTGTGAAAAAAGTGTGTGATTCACTCTATGAGTCTAGCATTTTCCATACATAATTGTCAATTTTTTGGGTCACTTGTAATATAAGTCTGTTTGTAAAACTTCAATATTATATGTTGTCTTTCAAAATTTTAGGAGGTCCTATATCTAAAACTCAAAAAAATTTACACAAAACGTAATTTTCAGTTCCTTTGGGCCTTTACTTTTGAGTTTTATATATATATATATATATGTATATATAAATATGCATGTAGTTAATATTGATAAAAAGTCAAGAGAACAATTTAAAATGGAAATAAAGAAACAATTTCTGATCATAAAAACATAAACCCATGAATTGCGTAAGAAGTTCTTTCGATTAAAACGCCGTGCGACTCGGAGGACATGAGACTTCTTGGTCAAGCCAAAAAGATTGCCGACTGGATGCTCCTACCCCACCATGCCTGGCACTAAATTAGGCATTGGGTCCTTTTGAGAGACCTAAATATAATTGAGGGGGGGCTTAATACATATTACTAAAAAATCTCAACGTAAAAATTTAATTATAAAAATTTTATGAAAGGACTCAAAATTTAATGAACTTTGATGGCTCAGGACGGTTACCCTTCTCGTCCCCCTTGGGCCGGCTCTAATGGGTAGATTGGATATCACGATCATACGAACATTTTCTTTAGTGGGGTGGTGTTATTTACTTCACATGAACATTAAAAATAATGTAAAATTATAATTTTGTCCTATTTTTTTTTTTTTCTATTCATTGAGAGGAGCAACACCAACCAGCAACCACAGTGAAAGTTCTCGGCGATGCCTCGTTGGATTTATAGTCTGGAGAGATTGTAAACTTATGTGCATGGATAGAGTTTGGCATGATGCGGTAAGAGATTCCCTTGAATTTTTTTATTTTTATTTTTTGGTATGTGTCTCAGAACTCTAACCGACTCTGTGATATGGTCGGGGTTAGTAGCCTAAATGTTAATAACACATGCACACACAAGGCGGAGTCATACTCCACTTTAAAGAAATTGTCTTATCTTAATCACTTATCATGTACGAGATAAGGCTCAAACCCACAACCTCTCTATTAGAGAATATGAATCCTGACCAACTCAGCTAAACAAGCTGGATAAATTCCCTTAAAATTTGGGAATCAGATGTTTAAATAAAAGATTTGATTAAATTAAGATATCACACCAATACACCATCCCTATTACCGTGATACCTAATATATTTTTGCAAGAAAATTTCGAAGAGTCTCTGTGGCTGGTTTGATGCCACGTAGAGTTTGAAGTTAGAGTGAATGGTATGACTCCACGTGGAAGTTTAGTGACGTGGATGGTACTGATTGGATTGGGAGGTCTAGTATATCCCTCATGATCTGTCGATGTGTTCAACAGAATCAATACGGCAATTCTTCTCTCTCTTGACCGCCCTCTAATTTATTGACTCTTCAACTATTTTTTTTTTTTTTTTTAATTTAATGTTTATTTTACTTGCTCTACTTTGTATAGAGTTGGGATAGAATATGTTTTCACCAAATCCAATTTTTTTTAAGGGTGAATTACGTTTTGCACCCTTCCAGATTGGGTGTGATGTCATTTTGATCTATGTAGTTTTAATTTTGTCATTTTGGTCTTTATTATTTAAGTTTAGAATCAGTGTAGTCCATTCATAAAATTATTTTACTATTTTTGATACATTTAAGTTTATTATAGGTGTATAGAGTGTATTTTTCTCTAAATAAAATTACCGTTATGCCCCTGATGATACCTCACGGCGCACGTGTGCATCACATGACCAATATATGTCAAAAATTGTAAAAAAAAATTCATGAATAGACTACATTAAACCTAAACTAAAACTGTAAAACCAAAATGACAAAATTGAAACTACAGGTACCAAAATGACATCACACCCAAACTACAAGGGTGTAAAATATAATTTGCCCTTTTCTTAATGATCTAAAACTTTGGTAAAAATAAATTGTTCAAAATGATAATTTTTAGGACTTGTTTTTTTAATTTTAATGTGTAAGGGCCCACCACTTAATTGAAAAGGTAAAAAAATAATAAATAAATAAATAAATAATTTACTAAAAACTTGAAGAAAACAAATTCTACGAAGAAAATAAGTCTTAAAAAATTTTCAGGACTTGACTTTCAATTTAATCAAGCATAACCTTATTAGATCGATTATTTTAGAAGATATATTAGACCTTGAAAACTTCGAACGTTCATTAGTGTTCAAAATTGGTCTAAAAAGGGAAAAAGTTATCACCCACGATTAAAATATTTATAATAAAGTTAATATGCCTAGTTCTTTAACTTCCATTCATAACATTTTATCTTCATGTACTTTTAACCAATATTCTACCAAACCAGATTAATTGAAAAACACTTTTAATATGCTTGATAGATTAGGAATTGGAGTACATAAAGAGAAAGTTAGGTATAACTTTTATTTGCATCGAAAGAAGGGAAAAGAAAGAGAGAGTAAAGAGATGTAGTACGGATTTCTTTTTTCTCGTTGAACTTTCTCTTCCCAAAAGTGGGAGGAAAAGGAAGGAATAGACTCTCATCTTCGCATCCAAACAACACTATTTTTTTTTATGCAGAAGTGTAATGGCATGGTTATGAAAGCTCATTTCTTTTCTTTTGGTTCTACTTCCTACTAACCAAACAAACATGATCTTTTCCCCTAAGACGCATTTGGAGCACAAGGATTGGCAATATGTGTGATTTCTAATGTCGGGACAGCTAGGGATAAGAAAATTACTCTTTTGGCTTCCTAATTTAGTAATAGCTAGAAATTATGTTTTTGCCCTCTCGTAAACCCTAAAAGGTTGTTCTTCTCTTCCTATTTAATTCTTCTTGCATCAATGTTTCACCATTCTCCCGTCGCTTCTTTATCTGGTAGTTCCACTTTCAGATCGTGTAGAAACACCAAATAGAGTGAGCTTTTAGGGTTAGGAAGCGAGAAGAAGAGTGAAGGTCATCCCTGTTAAGTAATCTCAAAGAATGGCTTGAGTGAAAGCTTTATCCCACCTAACTCCTTTCAAGAGAAAGAAAGGAAAAAAAAAAAACCATTGAACCCTGGTCGAAACTCAAGGTCTATATGAGGCAATTGCTTAATCTTAAGTTGATTCATTATAGATGTATTCGAGAATTGATTATTTCGTACTAATTTCTGATGCCCTAGCATGATAGTTTTAGCGTAGTAAAATCATCGATCATGGATATTCCTCACAGAGATCCCGATCCCGATGAGGTAAATCTTTGTTAATCTTTCTTTATTAAATTGCTTTACTATTCAAGACTAAAACAAAATTCACATATCATTTTTGGAAGGCCAAGTTATATGATCGTTTTCATCTGATTAGATCTCTATTAGCCTAACCGATTAAGTTCACATCAAATGCGCATTTATATTCTTCAAATTAGTTTGTTTTGGTAGGGGACTCTCCCTCTAAAACTTTCTTTCTCTCTCTAAAAGTCTCCCACAAGTGTGCTTCCTCTTCTAGGGGACTCTCCTTCCATGGGAGAGTCCTTGGTTATCGCAACTCTTAGTGTCCCTCTTTAGGAGGGTTTTGGCCCTTTTCATGAAAGTTTTCTTGTCCCTCTCTTTGAGGTTTTTTTTTGGGTCAAGTTCCCAATTGTAATCTCCATATTCTTTTCTGCCTATGGTCAGATCCACTACTCCTCTTCATATGAAAGTGTTGTTATTCAGATCCGATGATCTCTTCATGCAGATTCGACGTTGTCTCCATCAGGTTTGGGATTTTGGTGGGATTTATTCGTAGATCTGGAGATCTTTGTAGTGACCTCTTTTGTAGGTCTCTCTCATAGCTTCCTCCCTCAGCCGTATAGTATCGATCTGTCATTCTAGCAGGGAGGGCAAGGGTTTAACAAATGAAATTATTGAATTTGTTACTGGTTTAGAAGAAGATCAATATCTTTTGGTTTGATAGTTTTCCTGTTGAATGGTCAATAGAACATATTATGATTTGTTTATATAATTTGCTTGTAAATCAATGATATCTCTCTTTTTATGCGGGAAAAAAAATAGTTTGTTTTGGTAATTCTTTTACTAGCTAATAGCATTTTATGTCGTTCAATAAGGATATAAAAAGAGGAACCATTTAAAAAAAAACATTATTAAATAAATAATGTAAAACACATGCATTTTTCTCTATGTCTCATTACTATTAGCCAATTAAACATGCTTTAATAATCAACAATAATACACTCACATCTCCAACTACACCCCCAAACTACATCCTATGTTTTAAATGCATGTACCTTGTGCTGTTTGATTTTTTCACACTTTTCTGTGCACCACTTACACAGCACAGGGTACATGCATTTAAAGTAAGGATGTGGTTGGAGGTGTGATTGGAGATGTGAGTGTATCATTATTGTTTACTAATAGGGGCATAATCGTACTGGTTTTCTGGGTTGGTTTTGCTCTCTACCTTCTTACGGGGGGATGGAAACAAGGGGCATGGTTCATGCCATGAATTAGTATAGGAAAATTCTATTTGCACACACCGACTTTTCTCTCTACACTTACTTACTCTCCACACCCATCATTCTAATATAAGTTAAAATAAATTACTCTCTATACCCACCACTCATTCCCAAAATAATCCTAACCCTAAAAACTTCTATCATCTCTTGTTACTATATATCTACACTTACTATCCTCTTTCATAATGAGATTTCTCCTTCATTTTTTTTATGTCCATGCTTCATATTCCCATATTATTCCCATCTACGATATATATATATATATATAGATATATGTGTATATCTTATCAGTGTGTAGCAATTAGTAAGTATATGCATCAACTTTTGATCTTGAAAGATGAGTTTATCAAACAGGTAATGCTAGGGGTACAATACAATTCATTCTTATAATTCACTTATAACCATTTTTATCTCTCTCCTAAGTGGCATTGGGGCCATTGAATTTTAACCAAACCCCACAGTACCACTTAGGAGCTAGAGAGATCGATAGAGTAGGTTATAAATGAATTGTAAAAATGAATTGTACCCCTAGCATTGCTCTTATCAAACAGTCCAAGTCCTTATTAGCATTATATATATATATATATATATATCAACTTAATAACATTCAAAAATCTAAATACACGTATATCTAGAAAAGATTTTTAAAGTTTTGGGACTTTATTTTAGAAACAAAAAACTTCAATATAGAAGCCATGATATACATCTCTCCACCAATGAAGGCCTTTTGTGGGTTTGATTTTGCTTGATTAGGGTAGTAAACAGAGTTTGATTAATTCTGTTTGATTGGGGTTGTGACACTGCAGAATCTATTTGGAGAAAAGTACTAAAGTTTGAGTTGACTGGTGGTACATAGGTGGTGGAGGATCAATGCTGGTGGTGATGGATTGTGAAACCATGGTTGAGTTCATTTTCTTTGGTTTAGTTCTTCGGATGGTGGGTATAGAAAGCATTTTTTTTTTTTTTTTGGCAAACTTCTTTTATAAAAAATAGGCATAATTGTAAAATAAAATATTCATTATAAGGTGGGTGTAGAGAGTAAAATATGTGGTGTCTATAGAATTGTCCATTAGTGTAGGATATGTTGATGGTAAGTGTTTATTAGTATCAACATGCTATATTTTATTTTGAAGAGGGAATAATTGAGTTACAATTTATATGAAAATAGGTATTCTGCATAATTTGTGTATATATTGTAATAAATAAATGAATAAAACATTTTACTTACTTTAGTATTGGATTAAATTTCCAATAAACTTAATTAATTATGTAGTTTACTAGCGGCGTAAGCATGAATTGTTTCTAGTGCTGTCATTCAAAATTTTAATACCATATATCCAAAAAAAAATTAATAATAATAATAATAAACACATTACACTATATTCAACAAAATTAACAAAATACCTTCTAAATCTTAAAATTTCAAATAAAACAAAAGAAACTTGAGTACTTTAAAATCATTATTTCTGCAAAAAAAAAAAAAATAAATAAAGTGTTCCAATGATTAAAGAAAACTTTTTCATAATTGTCATTGGCCAATTTTTACATTTCGAATAAGAAATTTGAAGCACCCTCTCTTAATTTGTCATTTAGTTTAGTGGATTCAATCTAAGCAAAAATATTTTTTAGACTATTTTGGTGGCGGACATTAATTATCATTTTTTTTTTCCAAATTTCAATGGGTTAATCCCATATAGGTAGCTTACTAACATTCAAATAAACTAGAACATATATCTAACCTTTACATAATTTTTTGATGTCATTGGCAGTATCAACAAGACAACAACAAACTCAAGCTCTTTATCTTACTTCTCATTTTGGATGTCATACCAGCACTTATTATTCTTATTTATACTGCAACACCCTAGGCAGCAGAGGCTTCAAAGGTAAGTGAACATAGCTTAAGTTTCACTATGATTAGCCGTTGTTTTTTTTTTTTTTTTTTTTGGCTTAGATAGGTCAAATGTAATTTAACACCCCTTGTTTTTTTCAAAATTTTATTTTAGTCCCTCTGATATAAATTGTAACCCTTATCAATTTTTCCATTTTGACAACAGCAATCGACAGTTAAGATGATTTTGAAAAAGAACAGTTGGACGATTGAGGGATACTTTGAAATCAATTGTCTTCGATTTCCACGAGCTAAAATATATGTGGAATCCAGTGTCTTTAAGTGATACAATTTATAATAAAAGATTTAAAATAATATTTATAATAAAATAAAGACCACGTTTGGACATATAGTCCATGTTAATTGGACTAATCTAAGATATATAAATCCTACCACCTTGAAATAATTAGTGGCCACTAGGGGGCTCAAGTCCTCCTTGGGTTTTAAAAATTTTTTACATTGCACTAAAAAAAAATTACTATTAGCCCCCTCTGAAAATTACAATTACCCCCCCCCCCCCGCTAAAATTATAAAATTATCATACTAAGCCCTCTTTCTCTTGTTATATTTTTTTGCTAACTATAAAATCCCTCCTTCCTCTTATGTTTTTGGGTTAAATTTTTTAGCATTAATTTACATTATCTACACAAAATATACACAAAATAAGTTTAAATAGGTCCAAAAAAAAAAACTTCGAGAGCTCTACCCCCGAACAATCCTCTGTCAAGCCCCTCTGTATTAATTTTCTAGATCCACCCCTATTAGTGGCCCAAACTTTGAAACTATTAAGTTCAAAATTACTGGTCTGCCAGATTGACATCCCAAACATAAGATCATTTCAATTAAAATGAACTGATAGTCCAATCTACCCCAACTCGAGAAAGTATCACATTAACCCGTCACATGTGTGACGGATTCATGAGAACTGTTAGATTATGATAGTACCCACGTGAGATTTACACATCTAACGATTCACATTAATCTATCACACATGTGGCGGACTCATGGGATAGTTTCTCAACCACCCACGGCCGCTTTAACATGCACAAGAAACGTTAGCCAAAGTACTTAAAAGTGTATTTGACCCTGTTTATTTATTCTTTTTGTTGGAAGGGGACTATCTTTGCACTAATTGCCAAATGACATCTCTTTAGTTATTTGACTTTGCAATTTTCCTTCTACTGTAAGGTTAACATTTTCTAAAAGTTGCTGGTTGAGATTGTCGTATACTTTCTTTCTTTTTCCTCTCTCCTCTCAAGTCATTCCATGAGCGACTTTGGTTAAAAAGTAACCAGTATCCACTTGGTCTAAGGGTAACAATCCAAGTGGCCTAAGGCCCATTTGGCAACCACTTTTGATTCTGTCCTGAATCTTTAAAACGATGTCTTAGGTCCAAAATTGTCCAAGATATCTATGGTCAATGGCAAATTTTTTTACGGAGACAAATTTTTTTGTGATTGAGTCGCTAAAGCTGGTTTGCCAAATAATTTACTATAGCCTTTTGGAGTTCTATTATCACTTGTGAACTTTAGAAGTTGTTGCCAAAAGCTCGTTGGCAACTCTTGTATGATTGTGAATGCCTAAAGCAGCTCTTGTATATTATTTGCGGTCGCAAAATTTTGCAAGGAAAAGATTTGGGTACTTTTCTATAAATACTTTTCTTTTCTTTTCTTTTTTTCTTTTTTTTTTTAACTGTTTTAAAATGTCACTGGTCTAAGTGTGCAAATGTGTTTGTGCAGCGTTTAAGTAGATCAATAGTATATGAGAACAGTGGCGGATCTAGAAAATCAGTACAGGGGGAGCTTGAGGTTTGTACGAGGGAAAAAAATATTTTGGATCTATTTATACATATTTTGTGTAGATGATATAAATTAATGCTAAAAAATTTTCCCAAAAACATAAAAGAGGGAGGAGGGCTTTTATAATTAGCACACAAATATAAAAGAAAGGGGGCTTAGTATGATAATTTTATAATATCAAGGGGGGCTAATTGTAATTTTTAGGGGGACTAATTGTAAAAAAAATTAGTGTAAATGTAGAATATTTTTAAAACCTCAAGCCCCCACCCCCGTCCTTCATTGCCTCCGCCATTGTATGAGAACATAAAGAAAAGTACTACTTAAAAAAAGTATTAAACTGTTATCTTTTTTTAATTACGATTTCAATTCTTCCAAATGAGGTGCGATTGTTTTTAAATTTTTACCCTCTCCAAACTATTTATAGACTACTAGAAAAAGTTCTCAAATACACTGTAAGTTTTCAAAAAAAAAAAATTGTAAATCTGATTTTTTTTCCCTCTAAATATTCATATTAATTCATTTGTGTGATTTGTTTTCACATATAATGTATAATGTAGATACATATGCACACATGCATACGTGTCGGGATCAAATCTTACCTAGCAGAATAAAGCCTAACGGATCTATGTATGACGTTGTTACGAGCCCGACGATAAAATTCACGAACGGCTGCCCCGACAAAGCTTCCGTGTACTCTCTTATGCTTCTTATCAGTCATAGAAGGCACTACTAGAGTGGTTTATGTTGTATTCACGAGCTAAATCCCAAGGCACTATGGTGATGGCCTTTAGAGAGGGAAAACGTGAGTGAGAGAGGAGGCCAACCATTAATCTTTTTGTGTAGTATATGTTTTTGTATGCTATATACATATATATAAGCACACAAACCCTAGTTGCTTTAGGACTCCAAAACCCATCCCATTGGATTGCTTTGTGCCTAAGCAAAGCCCATTGGACCAGATCCAATGCTATGTGGGTGCACCAATGACCCACAATTTTCTTACATCTCCCACTCACCCACATAGGGCTTGTTACTAAAGCAATCTCTCCTATCAGAACTTTATATCTCTTCATATAGGGAAATAGAACGAGCGACCTTACGAAAAGAAAGTACAGCGACATGAGTGTAATGCCATAAGTCATCACCATAACCAGCAAGACACGTCACTCAAAAGCTTCTCGTGTATGCCTTAGATGGTTCAACCACACTAGACACAAAATTCTCAATACCTCAGTGAAAAGAAGTGTTGTACCACCTCAATATAATGTACTAATGATATATCAGTAACAAATATACAATTGTCGTTGGCCTCCTATGATTCACAAAACATAGTATGTTATTGAATGATCTTCCCTGAGCCCACACATCAATCTGACTCTAACTTGACCGCTTGTCCATACAAGCCCCATAGAACAGAATCTTCTCTTCGTCCTAGGATAGCATGCTACAGTAGTTGTCGTCAAGCGTCCTCTTCATGACATAGTCTCAAGCCGTGAAGGCAACCAATTTGTACGATAACTAAATTTTAGATATGCTACGTGGCTCACACAACAATGAAGAAGAATTCATTCACTGCTCCATAGTTGATCGTGAAAACACGTACAACATAATATGTATACTATGGCATTCTTCCATAAAAAATAGGCATGTCACTCTGTGTTTGAAAAAAAAAGTAACGCCATACGAATCTTAGTCTAGATGTTACACAAAACGTCTAACATGAGTTTCCCTGTACAGTCGCCCTCCTAACTCATATTTGAAAAACTCACATTCGACTGTAAACATGCTACATAGAGTCTTGAGATCTCTCTATGTTCGATGGAGGTCTCATCTATGCTCCATCTAAGGCAAAATATAGAGATAATAAGGGTTTATATATAGCTCTTCGTTCTTACATTGCATAGGTATAAGTGTTCAAGATCGCTTTCTAAGCGCTATGGACATACATGTCCTAGCTAGTTATCTAAGCTCCATGAACACAAATGTCTCATCTTGCTCGCTATCTAAGCGCCATGGACACACATATCCTAGTTTGCTATCTCAACGCCAAGGTGATTCACCTATGTGAGCAGATCGATTCAAGCCCGGTGACATATTAGAAATGTGCATTTATTCCATTTATAAAACAAATATATATGTATAGAAACCCATTAGTTTATTATTAACTGATAATAAAAACTTGAATAATAATATCAATAACACAATCCTAATGGAGATGTGCCTCAAGGCAACTTTCCTTCGCGTAAACTTTATCTCAAATATGACAAAAAAGAATGTCTACGTGCTAGAATAGCTTTTGAGATCTTTTGCATATGCTCAAGCTAATGTGCTATCAATGTAGATGAGCACAACCTCATTGCTATAAGGTAAAAAACCTAGCCACTATAAAAACTCTTCAACCAAAATAGCTTATCAAACAGCTGCATAACACACCACATATTATGCTTCAATCGTGGACATCATAAGGCAAGTCCACAAATCCTGCGAACATATCGCAAGATACTCTTCACTACTCTATAGTGACAGGACCAGGGTTGCTATGGCAAAGACTAATTAGACTAACCGCGTAGCAGACATCTGACTGAGTACACAACATAGCACGCTTCAGATTCCCTATTGTGGACGCATATAGCAAACTAGACATTTGTTTCCTTTTCTCATTATTCTTAAGACATTGATCTAACGTCAAGATGAGACCCTTTATAATTGGGATATCAATAGGTTTTCAGCTTTTCATGTGAAGACATTCAAGAACCTTCATCTTGTAAGTCCCTTGAGACAAACAGAGAAGCTTTTGAGAATGATCTCTCACAATCTAAACTCCCAACACATAGTGGGCATCACCCATGTCTCAATCTCAAACTAAGAGGACAACCACTCTCAAGTGAAGACTATGGAACTTATCTCATTCTTTGGTAAAAGAATGTCGACAATGTACAAAGAATTAGAACACTTTTCTTGGACCGTTTAATGTACACACAGTACCACTGCCTAGACGATTGCTAGCTTGAGATAATAAATGGAATGTTTGAGACGGCACACTTTTGCACTCATTCCCTTTGGTCACAAAACCAATGGGTTGATCCATATAGATCTCTTCATCTAGTTTTCCATTGAGAAAAATAGTTTAAACATCCAACTGAAAAAAAAAGGTTCTAAAACTAAACGTGTGACAATTGCTAGGATAAGGTGAATAGAGTTAGATCTCACCCTTTAGAAAAAAAAACATATTTCCATAGTCTATACCAGCTCTAGGCACAAACTATCGCCATAAGTCGCGCCTTATACTTGTCAATTGAACCATCTGCCTTGCGTTAGATTTTGAAAACACACTTATCTCCATTAATCTTAAGCACAGTCGAAATATCAACTAATTTCCAAACCTTATTCACATCCATAGAGCTCATCTCATTTTGCACAGCCACTATTCACTCAGCTTTAGTAGACGAAGAAAAATGCTTTAACAAAAGAAGCATGCTCAACCTTATCCACTTGTGCACATATTTGTGTAGGAAAAATAGATTTAAAATTAATTTAAACGTGTAGTGGAAAAACAAAGTTCGAAACTTTTATTGGTATGCCCGGATCTACTACTTATTAACTCTATAGACGAGTATACACAAGAGGGAGAAGAGTTTATACCTTAGGTCTTGAACCCAATTCTGATTTTCTTCTTCCTTGATGATGCAACTGCCTCTACTAGGTTATCGTTATCCTTATGTCTCCTGTGAGCGCTTCCCGAAGAGGCTAGAGATGGTGGGATCTCTAATAGGGACGATAGAGAAGGTTTGGGAACCTTAACAGCTTCTGCAGCTTAGGGATGTTAAAATCGATGAACTCTTTTTTTCTAGACGCAGTTGCCCTATTATAGATACCCATAACTGACCTTACATTCAATCGATCGAAGTGGCTTCGATTGATTAAACATATTTCGATCACTCGAACCTGCCTAGACAAGATTCTCATGTGCCTTGCCAAGCATCCTAGCAGATCTAAGAGTGGGACCACCTAGGCTCTTTATTATTAGCTCAGACCAGTTGTTAATTCCCATGACCAAACTCTTTGATCAGCAAACTAATCAACTAATCAGCTAACGTTTACTCCACTATAAAACATAACTGAACTCCAACGCAAAAGAACATATCCGAAGCGATAACTAGACTTGTATGGTATACTAATGTCCCTCTACCGTCAGCATTCATAATCATATTCAGGTAGTCGGATAACCGTTACTGCCAACCTGAATCATGATTACTTCTTGTATTCCTTGAGTCCTATTCACCACTCATGATTACCAAACATATTGATAACTACTTATCAACAAGACTGCAGTTCTTAGTAATCAACTTGGTAACATTCTCAAGGGGATGCTTACTCTTTATCAGAGGGTAGATTCTATCTTGACAATATATGTTCACAACCCTATAAACATGACATACCCAAGATACCTAGGTGTTGATCTTTAAGACCTCACTGATTGGTAAGTCAAAGCAACCACATCTATAGTCTGTGTTCATAATTGTCTCAAGATTGAGAACACGTACCTTATACAAGTTATGAGTTCCTATCAACTGTTGACAGTCTTAAGTGTCAATAGGAAAGCTCAGATCCGTCAATGCACTATAAGCACTAGCATATTAACTAAGAGATATACTCTAGTGATTGAAATTCATCACTCCATCCAATGGTAGTTAATCATGCTACAGTGTAAACCCGATGAGATATCTAGTCTCATCATCCATTGTGACAAATTCTAAGTATCAAAGAATGGTAATTTGTTTCTCACTTGTATGTATCTCATACACACATGAATTACTTACTGTGATACTTAAGGATTAACAATCATCTCATGAAAGCAACATACTATAATACCCTAAATTTTGGAGAGTATTAATAAATAAAACTTCGTTCTATAAACTTATATAAACTTTTTCTTTCTTTTGGTGAAATTTGGTTACCAATCGATTGCCTTGTTTCCCAATCGATTGCCACTTTTCAGATACCAATCGATTGCCATTATACCGACAAAAATCATGACGAGGCAATATACCAATCGATTGCCATTCTTACCAATCGATTGCCTTCAAATATCTATTACCAATCGATTGGCATAAGCTGAAACAAGTTTTCTTCTATGCTTGAGATTTGAACGTGTGGCACTCTCAATTTCTATATATATATATATATATATATGTCTTCATTTATGGCCCTTGGGCTATTTTTACAGCTTTGAGAGAGAGAGAGAGAGACATACCTTGTTTGTATATATATCTATATACATCCATATATCTAATCTATATAGATACACACCCTCACACACACTCACTACCTTGGCAGAGAAGATGAGAAGAAGAAGAAGAAGAGTAGAACAAGAAGAAGAAGAGGAAAGAAAAAGAAGGAGAGAGAGCTGGACAGAGGAAGAGAAGAGGAAAAAGAGAGAAGAACTTGAGGTTTTTCAAGAAAACACCAACCAATAACTCACTTGGTCGCTTTATATGAAGTTTAAACAAGTTATTGTGAGGTTTAGATGTGTAATATGCATGAGTATGATGTTTATATATGTTGTTTTTATAATCTACTAGTGAAGACGAAGTGCCAATCAATTGGTATAATTACCAATCGATTGCCATCAGCCAGGACCCAATTGATTGGATAAAATTCCAATCGATTGACATCCCAATCGATTGCCATTGTTAGCAATCGATTGACATCCTAATCGATTGCCATTGTTAGCAATCGATTAAAATTATTTTAGACCCAATCGATTGCTAGTTATCCCAATCGATTGGTATTAGCAGAATATGGATTCCTTTGCCTATTTATTATATTAAGGGTTCGATTGTTCGTTTCTCGATTCGGACTTCCGTTATGCGATTTGGGATTGATCAGGGATAATGTGACAACAAAGCTAAAGTATGACTAAGAACAATGGGTTAATAAAATGACGTGAGATACTATGCAGTTCATGTATGAGTTCGATATGCGTCTTCTTTTAATTAGAATAGTCAAGCCACATTGGGAATTGCCATGTGTCAATATTAGAACATAACTCAGGTAGGTTTGATAAGTTCTAGGAATGGTGCATGAACGAATGTTTGATTATGACATGCTCTTAAAAGCCGGTAAACTGATAAATGTTCTTAAAAGGTGGTGAGCTGGGATGTATGGTAGATAACGCTGAGTCGTGACAACAGATGATATGCCTTGTTCGAAATGTTGTGTCCCTGAAATGTGGTGAACAGGATATATTGTTCTTAAAAGTTGGGGATGGACTGACGTGGAGTCCATGACATGCGGTGAGCAGGATATATTGCTCTTAAAGGCGATGGACGGAATAAGGGTGTAGCCCTAGAGTTAAACGATTGAGTTTGTTCCATTCAATCAGAATATGTTGAATGTCGGTCTTTGGATAACAAGACGATAAGGGTTGGTTAACGATGTTGAATAAGGAGCAAGATATTATTATAGTAAAACTTATCTCGTGTCTTCATGAAATTGCTTTACTTCAGATAACTGGTACTTTGTTAGTTTATTCTCACTCAGCTCTCAATAAGCTGACGGCCTTTATTGCCTGGACCATCCCCCGTCCAGACTATCCTGTGCCTCATTCTGCAGGTGATGGATCCTACAACGACAGTTACTATCCGGGAGAGGAATACACAGAGGGTGGTCCCACTAAAGACACCTATGCCAGGGAGGACTATTATGCTGATGTTTACGCCAGCTAAGGACTTGGAGATGGTTAGTAGTTTATTTATTTTTGTTTAGACTATTTTGTTATATTTGGTACTTGGGCATATGTTGCTTTCAAACCTTATATACTTCCGATATAGCTTTACTGTTGTAATAACTCTGATGTTGGTAATAGAAGCAACGGTTTTGTATATCCAGTTTGTTTTTATTACTATTCTTGTTATAGACTAGTACTGTGTGGTATGGATCTTTAGTGACTTTCACCCGTCATTTCCTATGGACCCAAAAAGGAAATTTATTTTTCTCTATTTTTGCTGCTCTGGGGCGTGACAGGATTTTTGGTATCAGAGCTCTAGGTTGTGATACTTTCGTTCACTAAATGATTCCACACCATCTGGTCCTAGCATTTTAAGATTTCCTGAGATGAGATATGAGTTTGAGATGAGTTCGTCCTTCTGACGATAGATAGTTTCCTTGTAGGTTGCATGGATCTAGAGTTTCATAGATTTGTGGATGACCCATATGGAGGACACGTGATCCATGGGGATACCGTGGAACCAGCTGACCCAGAGCGTTACCAGGACCATGTGTGTCAGATAGCCAGTTGTTATTTGGAGGAGGATATGTGGAAGGCCCTCTGTGTTGATGGACGGACTCACCCGACCCAGATGCGTATAGATGCTTACTATTCTGCGAGGATTGGCAAAGACATTTACCAAGAGATTTTACGTATGATCCCGAGTAAGCTGGAGATGGACGCTATTGAGCTTCGAGCGATTCTTGAAGGACCTATTAAGGTAGCACCTGTAGTAGTGCCACCATCACCAGTACTCAAGGTACCTATTCCAGAACCACAGGAGCAGCTTAAGAAGCCAGAGTTACTAGAGGCTGAGCCGATCATAGATGTTGACCCAGAGGAGCCAGAGGAGGATCCCGTAGAGGACGTTGAGCCAGTTGAGGATGAGGAGGATCTAGAGGAGGATCCAGAGGAGGACCCAGAGCTAGTCGAGGAGGAGGTTATGGCAGTGGGAGATGAGATCTTGGAGGATATTACAGTTGAGCCTGAGGTAGAGGAGGTAGTCATACCAGAGATACCCGTTATGTTTGATAAACTAGCAGGACCTATTTTACATATGGTAGCTATTGCCAATATGGCAGCCGAATGGGTAGCAGCGATGGTTGCATAGCCAGTTGGAGTTCCGATAGAACAGGTTGCATTAGCAGATGCCATGGCCATAGTTAGAGATTTTGCTGAGTTGGTCGATGTTGTCGAGCCAGCACTTGATATTGAGGAGATGGAGGTTGACGACATGATTGTCAAGGATTGGGATATAGGAGTGGTAGTTGGAGGAGCAGTAGCACCAGCAGAGGCCGATCCACCTGTGGAGATGGATATTGCACCAGAGGATGAGGCACCAACAGCAGGATTGGATGCTGACGACTTTTGAGTCAGTGTTTGCAGGGGGTGTAGTTTTTGATTAGTTTATATCAGGACATGTTGTCCACATGATTTTTGGGAGCTTGAGAAATAGCTATTTGACCATAGCTTTGTATAGATGTTATCCTTAGTAGCAGTATTATAATAGCTTACCTTAGTATTGTTTAGCTTTGTCCCACGTGGTACACATTTTGACTAGTGTGTACTATGCAGTACATCTTTTGATTTATACGAGCAGTACTTTTGATATTGATCGTATGGTTGCTTTGATGTATGATTTTTGTAGAACTATTAATTCTTGTTGTTTCTCATCCTATCTTGTCTTCATTTCTGCGAGAAGATTTTTAGCTAATTAATGTGTCTCTTGTAGGCAATACTCATTATCATTATGGTAGGACCCCTGAGAAATCACCAAGCACGTATTAGAGTACCTATTCCAGAAGGAATGGATCCGTCTGGAGTTTTTAAAGCATTTATGCAGAGAATGGAGTATGTAGGCGATACCTATAATAATGCGACTAATCAATGACCTGTCCAACCCCCAGTTGCACCCTTCTAGCAGAGGCAAACATGAGACAAGATATTAGCAAATTTTCATGGGTTACGTCCCGAGAAGTTTGATGGACTAACAGAACCATGGAAAGCCGAACAATGGATAAGAGAAATGGAGTTATTTTTGAAGCATTGGAATGCAGCGAACAAGAAAAACATCGTCTTGCTACGTTCCAGCTCACCTATGCCGCCGCTGATTGGTGGGAAGCTGAGCGAGCCACTGTAGGGATGAACGCTGCAAGAACAATGCCTTGGGAAACATTCAAAGGGAGATTTTTGGAGAAGTACTTTCCGGAAGATGAAAAGGATCAACAGGAAAAGAACTTCATAAGTTTAGTCCAAGGAGATTTGACGGTACGAGAATATACTACACAGTTTGAACGATTATCTCGATTCGCTCCGCACATGATCGATACGCCATAGAAAAAGGTGAAAAGATTTCATCAGGGACTAAATCCCTATCTTCGTCATATGATGATTGGTCAAATGAACCAGAGATTTGAAGGAGTGGTCAGACTTGCTGTAAGTCTAGAGAAGGATGGATATCCAGTACTGCGACCTCAAACGAGTCAACCACAACCATCTAGGAACTTCCAACAGAGGAACTTCCAAATACAGCCGCCGAGGAATACCCAAGGGTGGAGATCTCAGGGAAATTTTCAAAGTAACAAGAGAACCTGGGAAGGAACCAGGAAGCCCCAGTAGAGTTATCTTCGACCCCAGCAATATCAACTGCGAGGATCGCAGCCTTAGGTACTACTTACAGCTCCACCATCAAATAACGGAGGTTGTTTTAATTATGGAAAGCTGGGACATATTGCAAGGAACTGCACTGCCCATCGACCAAATCGCAGGCCAGATATTATCTATCGCAACTGTAATAAGCCAGGACATTTGAGCCGAGATTGTCATGCACCACGAGGAGGATACTATGGCACCCAAGTCAAGGAATACAAGGATCCCTAGATCAAACTCAGGTAAATGCTATAATCCCAGGGGAAGCAGGTTGTAATGCCGATGAACAGTAGTATTTAGAAGGTACGCTTGTACTCTTTCATAGTCCAGTTAAAGCTTTATTTGATACTAGAGCTGCACGTTCATTTATTGCTATTAGAATTGTGCGTCAGTTGGGTTTAAAACCCCAGACACTTGAGCCAGCATTGAATGTTGTGTCACCATTAGGAGTGACTATTAAATTGGGTAAAGTATGTAAGGATTGTTCACTAACTTTTGGAGATAGGAATCTTCCAGCAGATTTGGTAGTTCTGTCGATGTTAGAATTTGACATTATCCTAGGGATGGATTGGTTGACTAAGTACAATGCCAACCTGGATTGCCATACTAGGATGATTGTGTTTCCAATACCCGAACGACTGACGGTTAGATTTCAGTGTCAGACAATGAGCGATATGTTCTTAACAAGTGGTTTAGCTACGATCAGTAATAATAGTACGGAACTCAGGATGGATCAGATTCCTAATGTACAAGACTTTCAGGATGTATTCCAAGATATTAAAGGACTTCCACCAAAAAGAGAAATAGACTTCTGTGTGGAATTAGTACCCGGTACGTCACCAATATCAAAGACTCCATATAGGATGGCACCAACTAAGATGTTGGAACTGAAGAAACAAGTCCAAGAACTTGAAGATCTAGGATTTGTTCATCTAAGTACGTCACCTTGGGGAGCACCAGTCCTATTTGTGAAGAAGAAGGACGACACATTTTGACTCTACATAGACTACAGGGAGTTGAACAAAGTTACAATCAAGAATAGATATCCACTACCTCGGATAGACGATCTATTCAACCAGTTACAAGGATCTAGGATATTTTCCAAGATCGATTTACGTTCAGGATATTACCAATTATTAGTTCGACCAGAGGATGTATCGAAGACTGCATTCAGGATGAGATATGGGCATTATGAGTTTCTAGTTATGCCTTTTGGATTGACGAACGCTCCAGCAGTATTCATGGACTTAATGAATAGAGTATTCAGACCATATCTGGATAAATTCATTATAGTATTTATCGACGACATACTAATCAACTCGAAGACAGAGGAAGACCACAAAGAGCACTTACAGATTGCTTTGCAGACACTCAAAGATAGTAAGTTGTATACAAAATTTAGCAAGTGAGAATTTTGGCTACGAGAAGTCAAATTCTTGGGACATGTTCTATCTCAAGACAGTATTGCAGTGGACTCATATAAGATTGATACAGTCTTAAGCTAGAATAGGCCGACCAATGCAACGGAAGTTAGAAGTTTCTTCGGTTTAGCAGGATATTATCGAAGATTTGTAGAAGGATTCGCCAAGATAGTGTGACCTTTGACAAATTTAATGAGGAAGGAGATGAAGTACGAGTAGACAGAAAAGCATGAGAGTGCATTTTAGGAGTTAAAGGAAAGATTGAATTCAGCACCAGTACTCGTAATACCTAAGAGTGGAAAAAGTTATATGATCTACAGTAATGCATCGCACCAAGGACTTGGATGTGTACTTATGCAAAACGGGAATGTTATTGCTTACGAATCAAGAAAGTTTAAGGTACATGGGAAGAATTATCCTACTCATGATTTGGAACTAGCAGCAATAGTATTTGCATTAAAGATTTAGAGACACTATCTCTATGGAGAGAAGTTTGATTTATTTTTCGATCATAAGAGTTTGAAGTACATATTCTCTCAGAAGGAGCTAAACATGCGACAACGAAGATGGATGGAGTTACTCAAGGACCATGACTTTTTGTTACAATACCATCCAGATAAACCGAATGTCGTATTTGAGTCGTAAACCCCGACTAGTAATCGCTGCATTACTAATTCGAGAATGGAGAGCATTAAAAGTTTTAGCCAAATTTGAGCTTCAGCCAGTGAAACCAATGGAAGGAAAACATTTTGGATGTTTGATGGTACAACCAACTTTGATCAGTCGCATCATAGAAGCTCAACAAACAATGGAGGATTTGAAGTTATGGTTTGCCAAAATGTCAGCAAAGGAGCCAGAAATCTGGAGTATCAGTACAGACAGTACTTTACGAGGTAAAGGTAGACTCTGTGTACCTGATGAAGAAAATCTCCGAAAAGAAATATTGGATGAAGCGCATAAGTCATAGATGACAATTCATCTAGGAGGTACGAAGATGTACAAGGATTTAAAGAGGAATTTCTGGTGGGAAGGAATGAAGAGAGAAATAGCCGAGTATGTATCTCAGTGTCTTACTTGTAAACAAGTAAAGGCAGAACATCAGAAGCCGCCTGGACTTCTACAGCCATTACCGATTCCTCAATGGAAATGAGAACATATAACAATGGATTTTGTGGTAGGATTGTCGAAGTCATAGCAGAACCATGATGCTATTTGGGTAATCATGGATCTACTTACAAGGACGGCACATTTTATCGCCTACAGTATGACGTATCTGGTGGAACACTTGAGTCAGATGTATCTACAACACGTAGTACGGTTACACGGAGTATCTATTTCTATTGTGTCAGATCAAGATTCGCATTTTACTGCAGAATTTTGGAAGAGTCTCCAAACAGCGATGGGAACAACTTTAAACTTGAGTTCAGCCTTTCATCCGCAGGCTGATGGTCAGACTGAATGAGTTAATTAAGTAATGGAGGACATATTACGTGCTTGTGTCATTGATTTTGAGAGTTGTTGGGAGACATACTTACCTTTGATTGAATTTGGCTATAACAACAGTTATCATTCGAGCATAGGAATGGCGCCGTTCGAAGCCTTGTATGGAAGACCTTGCCAATCGCCGCTTTGTTGGACCGAAGTCGGAGATACTCAACTTCTTAGGCCAGAGATGGTATGAGAAACTAGCGAGAAGTAACAGATTGTACATAAGAAGATGAAAACAGCTCAGACCCGACACAAGAGTTATGCTGACAAGCGACGCAAATACTTGGAGTTTGCCATTGGAGATCACGTGCTACTCAAAGTTTCACCTATTCGAGGGATTGTTCGTTTTGGTCAAAAGAGAGGCAAGCTATCGCCACGATTCATTAAATCGTTCGAGATTTTAAAGCATGTTGGAAAAGTTGCTTATCGACTTGCATTGCCGCCGAAGATGTCAGGAGTGCACAACGTTTTCCATATTAGTACGCTAAGAAAATGTGCTCACAATCCAGCGCATGAGATCAACTTTGAAGATATTGAAGTCAACGACAATGTTACATTCAACGAAGGACCAGTTCGCATTTTAGATCAAGAGATTAAGAAGCTCAGGAACAAGGAGATTCCGCTAGTCAAGGTTCAGTGGAAGCATCATGATGAAGGAGAAGCTTCGTGGGAGCTAGAGTTCGAGATGCGATAGAAGTTTCCGCTTTTGTTTTAGACCTTTCTTGATTTCGAGTATGAAATCCTTAGTGAGTGGTGGATGATGTAATACCCTGAATTCTGGAGAGTATTAATAAATAAAACTTTGTTCTGTAAACTTATATAAACTTTTTCTTTCTTTTGGTGAAATTTGGTTACCAATTTATTGCCTTGATTTCCAATCGACTGCCACTTTTCAGATACCAATCAATTGCCACTATACCAATCGATTGCCATTATACCGACAAAAATCATGACGAGGCAACATACCAATCGATTGCCATTCTTACCAATTGATTGCCTTTAAATATCTGTTACCAATCGATTGCCATCATTACCAATCGATTGGCATAAGCTGAGACAAGTTTTCTTCTTTGCTTGAGATTTGAACGTGTGGCACTCACAATTTCTATATATATGTCTTCATTTATGGCCCCTGGGCTATTTTCACAGCTTTGAGAGAGAGACATATATCTTGTATGTATATATATCTATATACATCCATATATCTATATCTATATAGATATATACCTCACACATACTCACTGCCTTGGCAGAGAAGAGGAAAAGAAGAAGAAGAGCAGAACAAGAAGAAGAGGAGGAAAGAAAGAGAAGGAAAGAGAGCTGGACAGAGCAAGAGAAGAGGAGAAAGAGAGAGGAACTTGAGGTTTTTCAAGCAAACACCAACCAAACGCACCCTTGGTGAGTCCTAACTCACTTGGTCCCTTTATATGAAGTTTAAACAAGTTATTGTGAGGTTTAGATGTGTAATATGCATGAGCATAACGTTTATATATGCTATTTTTATAATCTGCTAGTGAAGACGAAGTGTCAATCGATTGGCATAATTACCAATCGATTGCCATCAGTCTGGACCCAATCGATTGGATAGAATTCCAATCGATTGACATCCCAATCGATTGCCATTGTTAGCAATCGATTGACATCCCAATCGATTGACATCCCAATCGATTGCCATTGTTAGCAATCGATTAACATTATTTTAGACCCAATCGATTGCCAGTTATCCCAATCGATTGGTATTGGCAGAACATGGATCCTTTGCCTATTTATTATATTAAGGGTTCGATTGTTCGTTTCCCGATTCGGACTTCCGTTATGTGATTTGGAATTGATCAGGGATAATGTGACAACAAAGCTAAAGTATGACTAAGAACAATAGGTTAATAAAATGACGTGAGATACTATGCGGCTCATGTATGAGTTCAATATCCGTCTTCTTTTAATCAGAATAGTCAGGCCACATTGGGAATTGTCATGTGTCAATATTAGAACATACCTTAGGTAGGTTTGATAAGTTCTGGGAATGGTGCGTAAACAGACGTTTGATTATGATATGCTCTTAAAAGCCGGTGAATTGATAAATGTCCTTAAAAGGCGGTGAGCTGGGATGTATGGTAGATGATGCTGAGTTGTGGCAATAGATGATATGCCTTATTCGAAACGTTGTGTCCCTGGAATGCAGTGAATAGGATTTATTGTTTTTAAAAGCTGGGGACGGACTGACGTGGAATCCATGACATGCGGTGAGTAGGATATATTGCTCTTAAAAGTGATGGACGGAATAAGGGTGTATCCTTAGAGTTAAACGATTGAGTCTGTTCCATTCAGTCAGAATATGTTGAATGTCGGTCTTCGGATAACAAGACGATAAGGGTTGGTTAACGATGTTGAATAAGGAGCAAGATATTATTATAGTAAAACTTATCTCGTGTCTTCATGAAATTATTTTACTTCAGATAACTGGTACTTTGTTAGTTTATTCTCACTCAGCTCTCAATAAGCTGACGGCCTTTATTGCCTGGACCATCCCCCGTCCAGACTATCTTATGCCTCATTCTGCAGGTGATGGATCCTACAACGACGGTTACTAGCCGGGAGAGGAATACACAGAGGGTGGTCCCACTAAAGACACCTATGCCGGGGAGGACTACTATGCTGATGTTTACGCCAGCTAAGGACTTGGAGATGGTTAATAGTTTATTTATTTTTGTTTAGACTGTTTTGTTATATTTGGTACTTGGGCATATGTTGCTTCCAAACCTTATATACTTCCGATGTAGCTTTACTGTTGTAATAACTCTGATGTTGGTAATAGAAGCAACGGTTTTGTATATCCAGTTTGTCTTTATTGATATTCTTGTTGTAGACTAGTACTGTGTGGTGTGGATCTTTAGTGACTTTCACCCGTCATTCCCTATGGACCCAAAAAGGAAATTTATTTTTCTCTATTTTTGCTGCTCCGGGGCATGACACATACACAATAAAATTTGAAGTTGATATCCATATATTAAAATGTCTCTGTCTCATATATAAAGTAATGGTTTAAGGGCAACAACCCAACAAACTCCCACTTGCACTCATAACCATTCGGGACTACATCTAAGACCTAGACTATCTAGATGTTGATCAAAGACCTTCTGTGGCAAGGCCTTTGTAAACGGATCCACAAGATTGTCAGCGGTGGCAATCTTGGTGACAGTCACATCTCCTCATTGAACAATATCTCAGATTAGATGATATTTCTGTTTGACGTGCTTTCCCTTTCTGTGGTTCCTTGGCTCCTTGGACTGAGCCACTGCCCCACTATTATCGCAGTATAGCGTAATAGGTGACAGCGACACTAGTACGATCTCGAGCTCTATAAGAAACTTCTTGAGCCAAATAACTTCCTTTGCGGTTTCACAAGCAGCCACATACTTAACTTCTGTAGTTGAGTCTATAATGCATTTCTGCTTAATGCTCCTCCAACTTACAGCACCACCTCCCAAGGTAAACAGATGTCCAGATGTTGACTTAATCGAATCTTTATCTGACATAAAGTTCAATTTAGTGTATCCCACTGGAATTAACTCATCGCCATTGTACATAAGCTAGTAATCTTTAGTCCTTCTCAAGTACATAAGATTGTGCTTAACGGTTGTCCAGTGCTCTGGATTTGGATTCGATTGATATCTGCTAACCATGCTAACGGCAAAGCAGATATCCGGTCTAGTGCATAACATCGCATACATGAGACTTCCTACTGCCGAGGTATAAGGAACACCTGCCATGCGATTCTTCTCCTCTTGTGTCTTTGGACACTGGTCCTTGGAGAATGCTAAACCATGCCTGAAAGGTAATAAACCTTTCTTCGAATTATCCATGAAAAACCTAGTTAGCATCTTATCGATATAACCAGCTTAAGATAATCCTATTATCTTTCGCTTGCGATCTCGAAAGAGCTTTATCCCAAGGATATAGCTCGCCTCCCCTAGATCCTTCATATCAAAGGTACTAGATTTTCAAACCTTAACCGTTAACAATACCGCTACATCATTTCCAATGAGTAGAATGTCGTAAACGTAAAGAACAAGAAAAGGCACCACTTTTCCTTCACACTTCTTGTATACACAAGGCTTATCCATATTCTACATAAAGCCAAACGAATTGACCGCTTGGTCAAATGAATGTTCCAACTTCTAGAATCTTGCTTAAGTCCATAAATGGACTTTTGTAACTTGCATACCAAGTTACCTTTCCCTATAGCTATGAACCCTTCTGATTACTGCATATAGATGTCCTCCTCAAAATTGCCATTTAAGAATGCAGTCTTGACGTCTATCTGCCAGATCTCATATTCTAGGCATGCAGCAATGGATAGGAGTATTCTGATGGACTTGAGCATGGCTACCGGCGAGAAGGTTTTCTCATAGTCAATGCCTTCCCTCTGAGTGTAATCTTTTACTACAAGCCTTACCTTAAAGGTCTCAACCTTTCCATCAGATCCTCTTTTCCTCTTATAGACCCACTTATAACCAATAGGTTTAATATTGGCAGGAAGTTCTACAAGATCCCAGACCTTATTAGAATCCATTGATTCTAATTTAGCATTCATAGCTTTAACACAATGAGCTGAATCAACATCAACCATTGCCTCTTCGTATGTGGTAGGATCAGATTCAGATTCTATGGAGAAAGCTTCAAAAACTTTTCCTATGAACATGTATCTATCAGGCTGGCTGATAATCCTCCCACTATGATGAGGTGCAGGTGTGAAAATTGGTTTTTTCTTATCTTACATCGTTATCAATTGTTGGAGGAATTGAGGGCTCTCCATCTATTTCTCTCAGATCTACCCTTCCCTTAGGTTTATGGTTCATGATATAATCATCTTCCAAGAAAATAGCATTTGTACTTACAAACACCTTTTATTCTCTTGGATCATAAAAATACCATCCATAAGTACCCTTTGGATACCCTACAAATTAACATAGTTCTGATCTAGAATCCAATTTGTTCATCTTTCCTTTCAACACATGTACCGAATACCCCCATATCCGGAGATGTTGCAAAAAAGGCTTGCGCCCAATCTACATCTACTGTGGTGTCCTGGGAATAGATTTGTTCGGTACTAGATTTAGTACGTACACAGCGGTTTCTAAGGCATAACCAAAAGGAATAGTGGAAACTCTGAATAGCTCATCATCGACCTAATTATGTCCAAAAGAGCCCAATTTTGTAACGACCCTAGTGTTGTGGGTGGGCTACTGTAGGTTCCTTTGTTCTGCAGTAAGTGCGGGCAGGCTACACACTATAGGAATTTCGTCCCACATTGCCTAGGTGCGGAAAAGTAATATGCTATATATGTGTGGTTCCAAGTCTCCCTAGTAACAAATTCGTGCGGGTTTGGGCCCAAAGCGGACAATATCTTACTAAGCGAGACTTGGGTTATGATAGAATGGTATCAGAGCTAGACCCAGCTGGAAGTGTGCCAACGCGGACGTTGGGCCCTAAGGGGGTGGAATGTAACGACCCTGGTGTTGTGGGCGGGCTGTTGTAGGTGCCTTTGTGGCTGCAGTAAGTGCTGGCAGACTACACACTATGGGAAGTTTGTCCCACATCGCCTGGGTATGGAAAAGTAATGTGCTATATATGTGTGGTTTCAAGTCTCCCTAGTAAGAGGCCTTTTGGATAGTGGCCCAAGAACAAATCCGTGCGAGTTTAGGCCTAAAGCGGACAATATCTTACTGAGCGAGACTTAGGTCATGACAGGTTCTTTCTCTCTGCTACACCGTTCTGCTAAGGCATACCAAGTGCAGTCAATTGTGAAAAAATCCCATTTTGTACGAGGTGATCAATAAACTCATTAGAGAGCTACTCGCCACCTCAATCAGATCAAATGACCTTGATATGTGTGCCCAATTGCTTCTCCACTTCAGCCCTAAACGCTTTGAACTTTTCAAAGGCTTCAGACTTGTGCTACATTAGATACATATATCCATACCTAGAGTGGTTATCAATAAATGTTATAAAATACTCATAACCACTACTTACCCTAATATTTATTGGTCCACACACATCAGTATGAACTAATTCCAACAATGCATTTGTCCTATTGCCCTTTACAGGAAAGGGCCTTTTGGTCATCTTACCCTCTAAATAAGACTTGCAGACTTCCATTGGTTTAAGAACCAAATCGCCTAAGACTCATTCTTTGACTAGTTTGCCAATCCTATTGTCATTCCCGTCCCTGGAATTTAATTATTTAAAAATTTTCATATTTGAAATTTTGTGAGTTATCAATGTTATTTGATAATGGTGAATGGAGTTGACTGTGAGTCAATGGTGAGGTGTCAGTGGAGACACGAGAACTTGAAAGTTCATTTTGCATTGGCATGATTAAATGACATTTATGTGATTTAAATGTTATTTGAATATATGGTATTTCATGAATAGTAAATTTACCTGCGTAGAGTAAATTTCTGGTAGGTTGGATATCATTTCAGAGTGCTCTGAATACTATGGTGAGAACGTGAGTAGTACGTTACACAAAAGGTAGGAGGTATAGGGATTCCATAGAATTAGTTTTCAGATCGTGATTTTGGACCCAAATGGAACTTAATTGAAAACTTTTATAAATTTTAGTTTTCACTTGTGAAGTAATAAAATGGACGCGTACAACGTTTCAGGGAATAATTAGAAGTTTTCAAAACTCGTGGAGAGGTAAACGTAAATTACAGAAGACGTGCTTATAAATAGAAACCTTAGGATATTTTGTCATAAATATCCACAACTATATCTAGAGAGAGAGAGAGAGAGAGGAAAGGAGATTTGGTGCCACGGGCCGGCTTCACGACACCAAATAATGAATTTCTGATCATCAACTTTTCTCCAGATTTTATATTTGGACTCCACGAGGTAAGATCTACGTTTGATACCTTTTAGGCCTCATTTGGCTAACTTTTCCTGAAAAGCTAATTTCTAAGAATTGGGGGAAAACCCCTGTAAACTTGTAGGAATCACTTGAATCAGAGATTCGACGTTTATTCAGACCTCTAGATGATCCTTCAAAGTTAGGAGGAAATCGCACGAGGTATGAAGTTCTAACCTGTTTTATATATGAATATACATGTTTTGGTTTCAATGACGAAATTGTGATCCGGGCAAAATCCATGTGTTAATCTTAGGCCGGTTAATTATGCACGCGATTAAATGTGAAAAGCATGTCTACTTTTACGCGAGCACGTTGAGTTGATTATGTGGGTCAAAGGGGGGCCTTATACAATTTTATGCCGGAGTAAGTTCTAGATGTTTGAGAATTTAGTAGCGATCTCTACTGTGCATGGTTGATAGACTTGGACTTGGCATGGCACTTGGGGATGCAATGGTTGATAGATTTGGACTTGCCATTGGCATCACGGTTTAAGACTTGGACTTGTCGTTACCGGATGAATGCGTATTTTTCTCCCTAGAGATTATTTGTTATGAATTGTGAAATTAGAGCATGTTTTACCATATATTACATATGTTAGAACTTGTGCACTCAGCGTATAGTTGAGTAGTGGAGCTTTACTCCATTGTAGGTGATAAGAAAAAGGGAAAGAAGAAGCGTGAAGAGTGAGGCCGAGATGACAACAGGAAACATGTTTGCTTATGTTTTTGTTTCTTTCCAACTTTGTAATAATAACTTTGAATTTGAACATGTTTAGTTGGAATCTTTGGAAGGATTTGTAGTATTGTAATCAGTTGTAAAACTTTTATAATTATGTTTGGAATTCGAGAATTTTAGTCGTGAATGTGTTGGTTTTGATTTAGAGGACCATAGGTTGGAATAATGCACAACATTCCGCAAGGTGATAGGAAACAGTCTACTGGTTCTTGGTAAGTTGACTGGACTCCTATTTTAAACTAAACACTGCTTTGAAATTTTCTTGGATCAGTCAACTGGGCTGATGAGTCAACGGGTTTTTGCTAGGTGAAAATGTTAGGTTACATTCTACTTTAGTATCAGTCGATTGGGTGAAGGACCACAGTTGACTGGATGATAATTTAGAAATGGAAAATTAATAGTTCAGTCAACGGGAAGGTTCCAGTCGACTGAGAAATTTGCACCACAATCGACTGGGCCTCCGACACAGTCGATTGGACGACTTCTGAGATTTCAAAACTTGTGCATCTTGCCTCTCCTGTCGACCAGACCCATGATTAGTCGTCTAGACGACTGTTTTCAAACATGATGTTTTCTTTAAGTGTTTCAAACGCACCGAACATTTTTTTTCTAACTCTGATTTTAATAAATTTTACTTATATTTCCACTGCTATTGTACTTTAAAGGAATTAAATGAGCCTTGATGGCGTGCCACGTGTCCTATTCCATGTGTAGCGGGATGTGTCGTGATATTTAGTGATATCAGAGCTTTAGGTAACAAAACTTTGGGAACATTCAACGAGAGTGGAGTATTGAGTGTTTTGACATATTTTAGATTGCAGTCATACATGGTAGAGATGTTTAGTGCATATGAATGTTGTTTTACATACATGAATTATTAATTGTCATACATGCATAGTGTTTATGCATTGAGATTAACAGAATTGCAATCATGAGTGACAATGAGCGAGATCTATCGCCACATACTCGGCGAATGAATCAAATGACAGAAATGATTGGGAACATGGGAGATATGACACAAAATATAGTGGAGCGATTACCTCCAACACCTCCATTCGAGACAGCACCGATAGCCATAATGCCGATATAATTGAATAGGGGTACGAGATATGTGTCAGAATAATTTGCAAGGAAGAAGCCAACAGAGTTTCATGGGACTTCTGACACAACGCTGGCAGTGCATTGGGTTATGGACATGGAAAGAATTTTCTGATCTATTCTAATGTTCGATAGGGAGAGGATTGAGAATACAAGTGACGTACTGAGAGGGGAAGCCCATAATTTGTAGGTAAATGTCTTGGACCAAGGGGCACCGATAACTTGGGAGGGATTCAAGGTAGAATTCAATAGTCGGTTCTTTCCGTGAGTCGCGCACAATGCGAAAAAAGAGAGAGTTTGAAAACCTGAAGTAAGGAGACATGACCGTAACTGAGTATACTTCCAAGTTCAATGCATTGTTAAGATTTAGCAAGGGTTCAGTGCCTGAGGAGGAGGATAGAGCAAGGAAATTTGAAGAAGGGTTAAGAGAAAATATCCGTTTGAGGGTAGAGACCTATGAGCACTCGACTGTTGCAGCAGTACAAAAAATGGTGCTTTAGCTGAAAAAGTGGAATGGAAAGATCGAGGCAAAATCAGCAAGGCAAGCAAGGTAATAAGGGTGGTGACCGGAACCAAGACGGGACTTTCAAGAAACAGTTTGCACGAGGCTCTGGTTCTAGTTTCAGTGATTTTCGGAGGACCCCAAGTAACATACCGTTGTGTTCGCTTTGTAATAAACTACATATCGGTCGATGTTTTATGATGAACTTATAGAACAAAACCCAAGGGATGAACAGTGCTAGTTTGACACCGGATACGAGGGATAAATGTTATGATTGCAGGATGACTGGGCATCAATCTAGGAATTGCCCGAGGAAGCATCCTCAACAAGGAGCTAATTCTATGGCTTCCAGTGGTTCGAAGCCCAGACAACCCAATGACGGGGCACAGAGGACGGAGCAACATCAGTGGAGGTCATTTAAGATGAACCCGGGAGATATAGCTACTTTAGAGACAGTGGTCTCAGGTATGGTGCCTATATGTTCGCACTTAGCACGCATACTTGTTGACTCAAGATCTACGCATTCATTTATATTGCAAGATTTTGTTGAACATTTAAATTTTATGTCACCACCTTTAGGATATGAATTATTTGTTGTTGTACCCATTAGTAAGCCAAAGGTGACGTCTACGGTGTACAAGGACTGTACGATCAAACTAGGTGAGAAGTTGATGACTGTAGATCTTATACCAATCATTGTGAACCATTTTGACGTGATACTAGGAATGGATTGGTTATCTCTTAACCAAGCCACGATAGACTATAAACAAAAGGAAGTTAATTTTCGATTGTCGGTGCATGGGAACTTTTGTTTCCAAGGAGTGGGGTTACACCGCCACCGTATTTAATCTTGGCAATCTGAGCAGGCAAATTGTTGAGGAAAGGATGTGAAGGATTTTTATGTTTAGTAATTGATACTTCAGCGACCTAATTAAAAGTCAAAGACCTTCTCGTAGTACAAGAGTATCTAGATGTGTTTCCAGACGACCTAGCAGATATTTTTATTGAGAGGGAAATTGAGTTCACCATTGAGACAATACCAGACTCAAGACCTGTATCGAAAGCACTGTATAGAATGGCACCAGTAGAATTGAAAGAACTGAAAGTCCAACTACAGGAATTACTTGACAAAGGTTTCATCCGACCTAGTATATCATTGTAGGGAGCTCCAGTATTGTTTATAAAGAAGAAAGATGGCTCAATGCGAATGTGTGTGGACTATCGAGAGCTAAACAAGTTGACAAATAAAGAACAAGTATCCATTGCCTAGAATTGACGATCTCTTCGACCAACATCATGGGGCACAAATGTGTTCAAAGATAGATTTGAGGTCAGGTTATTATCAATTGAAAGTGAAAGCTGGAGATGTAGAGAAGACAGCCTTCAGAACGCGCTATGGACATTATGAATTCTTAGTTATGCCATTTGGAGTTACAAATGCACCAGCTGCGTTCATAGATCTTATGAACTAAGTTTTCAATGATTACTTAGATAACTTTGTGATTGTGTTCATCGATGACATTCTTATATATTCACTAAGTGAGAAGGAACACGAGAACCACTTGAGGTTGGTACTTCAGAGGTTGCAGGAGAACCAATTATTTGGGAAATTTAAGAAATGTGAATTCTAGCTGCCTAGTATTACTTTTCTGGGTCACATGATTGACAAGAACGGAGTTTCAGTTGATCCTCATAAGGTAGAAGCTGTGTCTAATTGGCAGAGACCGCCTTCAGTGTCAGAAATTCAAAGTTTCTTAGGATTAGTAGGATTCTACCGCCGTTTTATCGAGAATTTCTCCAAGATTTCATTGTCTATGATAAAATTGATGAGGAAGGGTATTACTTTTGAATGGAGTCAAGAATGTGAAGACAGTTTTCAAGAGTTGAAGTCATGATGACAAGAGCACCTATTATGACAATACCATCTGGAACTGAGGGGTTTGTGATTTATAGTGATACTTCACAGCAAGGTTTGGGATGCATGCTTATGCAAGGTGGCAAGGTGATTGCTTATGCTTCAAGACAGTTGAAGACATATGAGGTTAATTATCTAACTCATAACTTGGAATTGGCCGTGATAATCCATGCCTTGAAGATTTTGGAGACACTATTTATACGGGAAGAAGTGTGAGATCTTCACGGACCACAAGATCTTGAAGTACCTATTCACGTAAAGAGATTTGAACATGAGACAGAGAAGATGGTTGGAGCTGATGAAGGATTACGATCTTTCGATAGAGTATCATCCGGGGAAGGCTAATGTAGTAGCTGACGCTTTAAGCTAAAAAATGACAAGGAACTTAGCCGATGAGCTAACCAAGCAAAAGGAATTAGTCAAAGAAATGGAATGGTTGGAACTAGATGTGATCCCAGAGACCAATGGTGGCTTGATGATGTCGACCATGGCTCACCCAGACATTATTGATGAAATCAAGGTGGAACAATTTACACTTGTACAAGATGAGAGATGAGATACCTTTAGAAAGATGACTTGGATGTACGTTGCAACAAGGAGTATTGATGCTTGAGAACTGATTGTGTGTACCAAATGTGAAAGACCTGAAAGAACGACTCTTAGAAAAATCTTATAGTACGAAATATTCAGTGCATCCAGGAAGTAATAAGATGTATCAAAACTTGAAAGAGAACTGTTGGTGGAGAGGTATGAAGCAAAAAGTCGCCAAATTTTTATCTAAATGTTTGGTGTGTCAACAGGTCAAAGCAGAAAGACAAGTACCTGTGGAACTACTACAACCTTTACTAGTATCAGAATGGAAATGGGATGAGATCATGATGGATTTTGTTTTCGGGTTTCCGCGTTCTTCCAATAAGAATGACAAGATTTGGGTTATACTTGACAGATTGACAAAGTCAGCTCATTTCTTACCAATCAAGATGACTAAGCCGTCTAAGTTAGCAGAGTTGTATGTGAAAGAGATTGCAAGACTACATGGGGTTCCAGCTGTGATTATATTCGATCGTGATGGTATTTTGACATCGAGATTTTGGGAAGGCCTACAGAAGACTATGGGTACGAAATTGAGTTTCAGTATCGCATTTCATCCTCAGATCGATGGACAGTCAGAGCGCATGATTCAGACACTAGAAGATATGTTTAGACTTTGTGTTCTAGACTTTGAGAGTGATTGGGAGAAATACTTACCTTTAATTGAATTTACTTACAACAATGGATTTCAGTCAAGCATGGATTGGCTCCATATCAAGCGTCATATGGGCGTAAGTCTCGATCACCGATTTATTAGACCGAGGTTGGGAAAAAGAGGTTGATAGGGCCAGAGATAATACAATTGACCACAGAAAAGGTAAAATTAATCCAGGAGCGACTTATGGTGGCATAGAGTCGAATAAGAGTTATGCAGACTCTAAACGATGACCGATGGTGTTTGAAGTAGGGGACTTAGTATACTTGCGAGTATCGCTTTCGAAAGGCATTGTCTAATTCGGGAAACGGAGAAAGCTTAACCCACGATTCGTAGGACCAGTGGTTTACTGTCTAGCTTTATCGTCGGAGCTGTGCATAACGTAATCCATGTATCGATGTTACGACGGTGCATGACAAATGTGAACAAGATCATTGTACTAGAACCGTTACAAATTCAAGAGAACTTAACGTACATAGAACATACAATGGAAATCTTGGATCAAAAGGAACAAGTACTGAGAACGAAGACAATTCCAATGGTAAAAGTATTATGGCGTAGTCATTCAGTCGAAGAAGCTACGTGGGAGAATGAGGAAGAGATAAGAAATGAGTATCCGCACCTTTTTGACGTATGATGCATAAGTTTGGGGACAAACTTCCTTTTTGGAGGGAAGAGTTGTCACACCCGTCCTGGGAATTTAATTATTTAAAATTTTGCATATTTGAAATTTTGTGAGTTATCAATGTTATTTGATAATGGTGACTGGAGTTGACTGTGAGTCAACAGTAAGGTGTCAGTGGAGGCACGGGAACTTGAAAGTTCATTTTGCATAGGCACGATTAAATGATATTTATGAGATTTAAATGTTTTTTGAATATCTGGTATTTCGTGAATAGTAAATTTACCTGCATAGAGTAAATTTTTGGTAAGTTGGATATCATTTCAGAGTGCTCTGAATACTGTGGTGAGAACGTGAGTGGTACGTTACACAAAAGGTAGGTGGTATAGAGATTCCATAGAATTAGTTTTCAGACCGTGACTTTGGACCCAAATGGGACTTAATTGAAAACTTTTATAAATTTTAGTTTTCACTCGTGAAGTAATAAAATGAACGCGTGCGACGTTTCAGGGAGTAATTAGAAGTTTTCAAAACTCGTGAGGAGGTAAATGTAAATTACGGAAGCTGTGCTTATAAATAGAAACCTTAGGATATTTTGTCATAAATATCCACAACTATATCTAGAGAGAGAGAGAGAGAGAGGAAAGGAGATTTGGTGCCACGGGCCGGCTTCACGACACCAAACAACGAATTTCCGATCGTCAACTTTTCTCCAGATTTTATATTTGGACTCCACGAGGTAAGATCTATGATTTTTACCTTTTAGGCCTTGTTTGGCTAACTTTTCCTGAAAAGCTAATTTTTAGGAATTGGGGAAAAACCCCTGTAAACTTGTAGGAATCGCTTGAATCTGAGATCCGATGTTTATTCAGACCTCTAGACGATCCTTCAAAGTTAGGAGGAAATCGCACGAGGTATGAAGTTCTAACCTGTTTTAGATAGGAATATACATGTTTTGGTTTCAATGACGAAATTGTGATCCGGGCAAAATCCATGTGTTAATCTTAGGCCGGTTAATTATGCACGCGATTAAATGTGAAAAACATGTCTACTTTTACGCGAGCATGTTGAGTTGATTATGTGGGTCAAAGGGGGGCCTTATACAATTTCATGCCGGAGTAAGCTTCTCGATGCTTGAGAATTTAGTAGCGATGGCTACTGTGCATGGTTGATAGACTTGGACTTGCCATGGCACTTGGAGATGCAATGGTTGATAGATTTGGACTTGCCATTGGCATCGCGGTTTAAGACTTGGACTTGTCGCTACCGGATGAATGCGTATTTTTCTCCCTAGAGACTATTTGTTATGAATTGTGAAATTAGAGCATGTTTTACCAGATATTGCATATGTTAGAACTTCTGCACTCATCATATAGCTGAGCAGTGGAGCTTTATTCCATTGCAAGTGATAAGAAAAAGGAAAAGAAGAAGCATGCAGAGTGAGGCTGAGATGACAACGGGGAACACACTTGCTTATGTTTTTTTTTTTCTTTCCAACTTGTAATAATAACTTTGAATTTGAACATGTTATAGTTGGAATCTTGGGAAGGATTTGTAGTATTGTAATCAGTTGTAAAACTTTTATAATTATGTTTGGAATCCGAGAATTTTAGTTGTGAATGTGTTGGTTTTGATTTGGAGGATCATAGGTTGGAATACTGCACAACATTTCCCAAGCTAATAGGAAACAGTCAATTGGTTCTTGGTAGAGTCGACTGGACTCCCGTTTTAAACTAAACACTGCTTTGAAATTTTCTTGGATCAGTCGACTGGGCCGCACAGTCGACTTGTTTTTGTTGGGTAAAAATGTTAGGTTACATTCTGCTTTAGTATCAGTCGACTGGGTGAAGGACCACAGTCGACTGGATAGTAATATGAAAATGGAAAATTAATGGTTCTGTCGACAGGAATGTTCCAGTCGACTGAGAAATTTTGCACCACAGTCAAACTAGTCCTCCGACACAGTCGACTGGACGACTCCTGAGATTTCAAAACCTGTGCATCTTGCCTCTCCAGTCGACCAGACCGGCGATCAGTCAACTGGACGACTGTTTTCAAACATAATATTTTCTTTAAGTGTTTCAAATGCGCCAAACATTTTTTTCTAACATTTTAATAAATTTTACTTATGTTTCTGCTGTTAGTTTACTTTAAAGGAATTGAATAAGCCTTGATAGCGTGCCATGTATCCTATTTTCGCGCGTGGCGGGATGGGTCGTGACATCGTTTCCATTAGTGTAATTATTCATAGTTAACTTGTTCTGAATGAGTATAGTGGCAAGTGGAGTAAATGTAGACCCAGACTTTATGATTACTAAAAAATCAAACAGACAAAATAAATATGGATATCAAAATTTAACAATTTTAAATAAAAGAATCTTTAAAACTCTTATTTTAAAACTGTCACACCCTGAATTTTGGACAACTAAATATTCAATCCAGAGCATATATCCGGACTAATATGCAATTGCCAAAATCCCAAAGGTGACATGCTCACACAGGTTAACAAATGATTATATTGAAAATAAAATTTAATACCCATTAAATAAAAGTACATGATCTTGTTTTAAATAAAACTCACGATTATTAAACCTGTATTCCCAAACATTTTTTTTTATTATAAAATAAATTAAACTCCATTACACATATTATATCCTTTCGACTTATAAAAAAAATATTATTTTCATTCAATAAAATCCTCTTTACAGAGTTCAGCGGAAAAAAAATAAATAAGCATAAAATATATACATCCATTGGTCAGAGCAACTACAACGTTCCCAATACCCAATATACAATCCTTATTACAATAATACAAATATGACCCACACTGCCAGAAATAAAATAAAGTACAACAAAAAAATAAGTACAACTCTAATAATAAACAACAGCGCGACAAACTCTTCACCCAAACAGAAGCTCTAAAGAAAATCTCCAAATACTAAACCTGCACATACATTCAACCCTGGTGTTGTGGGCGGACTGTTGTAGGTGCCTTTGTGGCTGCAGTAAGTTCTGGTAGGCTACACACTATGGGAAGTTCGTCCCACATCGCCTGGGTATGAAAAAGTAATGTGCTATATATGTGTGGTTCCAAGTCTTCCTAGTAAGAGGCCTTTTGGGTAGTGGCCCAAGAACAAATCCGTGAGGACTTGGTCCCAAAGCGGACAATATCTTACTGAGCGAGACTTAGGTCATGACAAAAACAAAGTCGCTAGATTATCGAAATGAAAGAATAAAGCCCCCGTGTGATGGTCAATGTTCAATCTTTCGATTAATCATGACTTATTCGCTCTGCAACTCTTGCAAAACAAGTTATGACTCCCGAACCTATTTGATCTCTAAGTTTCTGAATAATGCCCCGTGTGGGATCCCTTATCCATAGCTTAGCTAGTGTATACCATTAATTATGATCTAATCACAAACGTCTCAAGTAGTGCCTCCGTGTGCTAGTCACCCTCTAACACGTCTGATTGATCCTAGCCATAGGAAGTTTACATCTAGTAACCAATGAGTAGTGTGCCCTCCTTATGGAATGATTACCCCTAGCGAGGTGACACAAAATGCACTACTCATCTTACAGTGAGCAGTTAATGGAAGATCGTGGGAGTTATAATAATAAGTCCCTCTCCCACTAGATTTAATAGTAAAGGATTTTGCTTTTGAAAAAGTTGTTTCTACACATTACCCATAAACATCCAATGTTTACTAATGTGTTGAAACAATTTTTGAATTTATTTTAGAAACTTTGCTTACGTGCATACAAGTAGTAACAATATAACTAAATGTCAATCACAAACCAAGCACATTAAACAATAACTCAAATAAAAATAAAGTCATTCAACAATGCCTCTATCTCCCATGGCTCTAACTCCACAGAACCTCCTTCTTGGTTTGATCGCCTCCGGTTCCATCTTCATTGACAACGGCTTCTCGTTCCATATTCATGGGCTTCCTAATTCTATTACATTGGCCTTATACTTCTTTCAAAGCTTATAATTTATCTAGAAATAGAAAATACTGCAATAAAGTGAAAGGCTATGGAAACCAGCGTGACTTTCCTTTTTGCAGGATTGAAGTCGCAGCGCCCTTTACACATTCCTTAAATCAAACCAAAATAAAATACACACCAATCTCAAGCATTTAAATACAACAATTTAAATCATTGAAACTTGGTGCCATAGGAGATAGAAGACTTATCTTGCTGCAAGAAGGTTAGTTGTACACACAACCACGCACATATGTATAACCATTGGAACTACTAATTTATTCGCATACACCATAAACACTTCATGGAAGTAATTAGAACTATAAACATCATCTTTGGTTTTCTATCACAAACTGATTAAAATTTTCAAAACAGTAAGTAATAATTTTTAAAACTCTTAAAACTGTGAAAAAAAGACACCTAGACAGATAACCAATTTCGATCGATCGAGGCTTCTTCGATCGCTCGAAACCTGTATTGGTTCGATCGATTGAACACAGACCGTTTCAATCGATCAAAACAAGTTCGATCGATCAAAACTACCTTGTATCCAATGCTATCACAGATTTGTTTTCTACTACAAACTGCTGCAGAAACAAATCTGTGACGATGCAGTTTCAAAAATAGTACTAAAAACTATCATGCAAATCAAACTAGTGTTCCAAAACGCATATATAGATCCAAATAAGCGTGGCTCTGATACCAATTGTAGGAAAAATAGGTTTAAAATTAATTTAAACGCACATCGGAAAAACAAAGTTCAAAACTTTTATTGGTAAGCCCGGATCTACTACTTATTAACTCTATAGATGAGTATACACAAGAGGGAGAAGAGTTTATCCCTCAGGTCTTGAACCCAATTCTGATTTTCTTCTTCCTTGATGATGCAACAACATCCACTAGGTTATTTTCAACCCTATGTCTCCTGTGAGTGCTACCCAGAGAGGCTAGAGATGGTGGGATCTCTAATAGGGAGGATAGAGAAGGTTTGGGAACCTTAAATAGTTTCTGCAGCTTAGGGATGTTAAAATCGACGAATCTTTTTTCTGGACGCAGCTGCCCTATTTATAGATTCCCAAAACCGAACTTACATTCAATCGATTGAAGTGGCTTCGATGGATCGAACCTTCGTTCAATTGAACATCTTTCGATCGATCGAACCTGCCTAGATTTCAATCGATCGAGACTCCTTCGATCGATCGAACCTGTCTTGACAAGATCCTCATGTGCCTTTCCAAGCATCCTAGTGGAGCTAAGAGTGGGACCTCTTAGACTCTTGATTGTTGGCTCAGACCAGTTGTTAATTCCCATGAACAAACTTTTTGATCAGCAAATTAATCAACTGATCAGCTAATGTTTACTCCATTATAAAATGATAACTGAACTCCAATGCAAAAGAACATATCCGAAGCGATAACTAGACTTGTGTGGTGTACTAATGTCCTCCTACCGTTAGCATTCGTAATCATATTCAGGTAGTTGGATAACTATTACTGTCAACTTGAATTATGATTACTTCTTGTATTCCTTGAGTCCTATTCACCACTCATGATTACCAAACATGTTGATAACTACTTATCAACAAGGCTGCAGTTCTCAGTAATCAACTTGGTGACATTCTCAAGGGAATGCTTACTCTTTATCAGAGGGTAGATTCTATCTTGACAATATATGTTCACAATCCTATAAACATGACATATGCAAGATACCTAGGTGTTGATCTTTAAGACCTCACTGATTGGTAAGTCAAAGCAGCCACATCCAAGTCTGTGTTCATAATTGTCTCAAGATTGAGAACACATACCTTATACAAGTTATGAGTTCCTATCGACTGTTGACAGTCTTAAGTGTCAATAGGAAAGCTCAGGTCCGTCAATGCACTATAAGCACTATCATATTAACTAAGAGATATACTTCAGTGATTGAGATTCATCACTCCATCCAATGGTAGTTAATCATGCTACAATGTAAACCTGATGAGATATCCAGTCTCATCATCCACTGTGACAAATTCTAAGTATCAAAGAATGGTAATTCGTATTTCACTTGTATGTATCTCATACACACACGAATTACTTACTATGATACTTAAGAATTAACATTCATCTCATGAAAGAAACATACACAATGAAATGTAAAGCTGATATCCATATATTAAATGTCTATGTCTCATACATAAAGTAATAGTTTTAGGGCACAAACACACACATGAAAATGTCTCCCTTAATTTCAAAACAGCAAAAGATAACTTTTTTCCTTATCATATATGGTGTACTACCTGAGAATCTTAAGTGCCTAGTGGTGCACTCCCACTTTCGATCTGGTACACTCCCACTAGCGTCTAGTGGTGTACTCCCACTTGACTAGAGACTAGTACTATTTTTCAATGATTACTGGATGTGGAATCTCAATCTCCCCACCCTCGCTTAAAGATGGGATGCTATCTTCAACATCCTCCAACTCATAGAGGTCAAGATATCTCTTAGTATTACCAATCCTAGGAAGTCATTCTCAATATCATGTGACACCATTTCTGTCATTCCTATTCCGTTTATCATTATACATAACATAGTTTATCGAGCTATTAGAATACCTTATAAAGATATGTTTTCTAGCTCTCGGGCATAGTTTCTCACACTTATGCGAGGTATAGTGAACATATCCTCCTGAGCCCCAAGGGCACAAAATGCTCCAAAATGAGTTTTTCACCTTTCCATAGCTCATAAGGGGGTTGAAGGAACTGACTGAGAAAGACACTATAGTATGTAGGCAGCAATCAGGAGTACATTCCCCCAAAACAACATTGGGAGGTTGACTTGCACCATCATGGTCCTAGCCATATCTAGAAGTATCCTATTCCTTCTTTCTATAACACCATATTGTTGCGGAGTTCCTAAATTAGGAAGTTGTCTGCATTTTCCCTTTTCCTCACACAGTTCCCTGAACTGATTAGATAAGCACTCGTGATCCTTATATTGCGCAAAATCATCTATGAAAGTGAGAAAATGTGAGGTGCCATGATGTGCCTTTACATCCATAGGTCCACAAATATCTGAGTGGACTAGCTCTAATGCTTGAATAGCTCTAACAGCCTCTTTAAAAGGCTTTCGGCATGCTTTGCCAGCTAAACAAGACTCACGCATATGTAGGTCAACCTTAGCAAGTGGGCCCAAAAGGTCTTCTCGAGCTAATCAAGTCATTCTATCACATCCTATGTGTTCAAGTCCAGCATGTCATGTCTCAGAATAAATGAATAACAGAGGAAACTAGAATTTATTAAAATAATTCTTTAGTTATCCCTAGATAACCATGTCCTAGTAATACTACCACCTAAAAATATCCATCCTATTACCACTGAATTGAAAAATAACTTCAACTACGCTCTTCTACCTTGCTAGCCTTGGGCTCAAACTTGCTAGCCCCACCCTACCTCTTGGCAGGTTTCCCTTACCATTGCGTTTAGGATAGCTAGCCTGGCGCTCATTTCCACTTATAGAAGTTGTGGTCAAGAGTGTAGCTAAACGGTTTGCCTTACCTTTTGGCGCCCTATATTTAGCTCAACATGTTGAGAAATGTCAAAAACAAAGTTTTAATATTTCCGTTGTGGATCATGATTTGTTTTCTGAGGATGCACGAACCAGGCAAAGAACTAATCATAGCCTGAAACTGTAGTTCGCCAGTAAAGATGTTCCCAGTAATCTAATATCACGAATTGAGAACATCTTTACTGACGAACTACAAAAATGTCCATTCATCGTGATAGTAGGAATGCCATACAACAAAAATGCGCATGGACCCCCACGTGGGTTCGAATTGAGAACTTAGAGCTCACCCTAAGGTAATTCAAGTATATGATGTATGAACAATGTTTTGAAAATTGGACCGTTCATCGAACCGGAAAAATGACCGGGTTAAAGGTAACTTGTTCAACCATCGGGTGAACCAGAATCCAACCGTGATGTAATAATTATAATTTTTATATACAATTATACATTAACAACAATTTTAATTACAATTTTTAAAAAGATCATATAAAAAAAATCATATAAAAATATCATAAAAAAAGATCATATACAACCCAAAGTATACACAATGTCCCCTGCCAAAATGAAACCTTTTTTTCTAAGCAACTTTAATTGCTACGTCTACACATATATGTATATACAATTATATATAGGTGTCGTATTCTAAAAATATCATAGAGCAAAAGAAAACAAAAAGTACTACAATGCATGGAAAATCTAAATTCTCACATTGGGAAATGACATAAAATAAAGTCCACTCATTCTCTCCAGATCTAAATCGGTTCAAATTTCTCACCACTCTTATACACACTCTCTCTATCTCTCTCTATCTTTCTCTCTCTGTAGTTGCCTCCATCCAGATCAAGCATCGACGCCGTCCGGTGAGGTACTGTTCGCAGAGGTCCAGATCTGACCTAAGTTTTCATGAAGTGATCCACCCACAAAAATCGGCACCGGGTTCTCTAGTTATCTGGTTCAACCGGTCCACCCACCGGTTTTGACCGGTTCTTATTCCGATAATAGTTACCGAGTCAAACCGAACCAAAGAGCTGACCGGTAGACGGTCGAACCGGCAGGTCCGGTCCGATTTTTAAATCTTGTGTATGAGCAAAGAAAATCATCCCTTTACAAATAGGTTTTTCCAATACAAGAAATGTAAATGCTCATCCTCACATTACATTTATAGCCATAAAAAAAAAGGATGCTTTGTTCATATACATACACATAAACAACCTTAAACATACATCGTGAGGACACAAGATCCATAAATTATCAATTAATTGTCCATTCATTTGATCCAAATTAATGCATTAATCACATACACCAAGCACTCATGCAGACTATTTAAAACAAATGGATTAATCTATCACTCAATTTAAGGAGGAGGATTAGAAGCCTCGGGTCATCCAATTATAAACAATAGTAATTTAAACATGACCAACAATGCAATGAGCCTCTAAAATAATAACATGCAATGAACTAATTCGTTACTAAGCCTGGATAACTCCCATAAGCAAAAAAGAGGGTCAATTGAGAAAATTTTGATTTGTCACTAATTTAGAAAACAATTCTAGCAAGGTGTTAAAAATTATTTTAAAACCAATTAGTCTAGGGATTTTAAATTAACAAATTAATTTAAAACCTCATGGAAAAAATTTAAATAACTAAAAAAATGATTTTTCATTATAACAAAAAATTCCAAAATGTTAGTAAGGCCCAAAAACATTTTTATTAAATTTAACAAAATAAATTGATCTAGTTAAACAAATTAACTATGAGCAACTAAATTTCCAAAAATACAACAATTTTGAGGAATTTTTTCTCCAAGGATTTTCAGTGGTCTATGGTGTTCTAAGCAACCCATATTAATTCAAAAATTAATAGTCTATTTTGGATATTTTTAAGTAATTAAAAAAATGCCCATAAGCACAAATTTTTATGCTCTAAAATACCAAAAAAAAAGGAGATAATTTACTAAAAATTTTCTCATGTCCCCAATCAGTGTACAAAAATACCATTTATTAATTTCAAGAATTAATAACTTCTTTTGTTATACTTTAAGCATTTAATATAGCGTACTTAACACAATATATATGCTCTAAAATATATCCAAAATAGTGAGAAAATTCATTAAAAAATTTCCTCAAGCTACCACTTGTGTGCTAAACATATTGTGTTAATTCTATGAACTAATAATCAATAAAAATATTTTTAAAAAATTTAAGAAGTGTACAAAAACACATAATTATATGCTCTAAAATATTAATATAATTTAGATAATTTACCAAAAATTATCTACGGGTCCCACAAAAATTTATATGGTCTCAAAACAGTGTCATTTATGTCCCCCCCTTTTTTATCAGACTTTATGTCCCTTATTAATTACAAAAATTATTAACGCATTTTAGCTATTTTAAGCAATTAAATAATTGCCCAAAAGCATAAATTATATGCTCTAAAATACCAAAAAAATACATGATCATTTACACAATAATTATCCTAGAGTCCCAAACAGTGTACTTAATACTCGCGGAATAATAATATTCAAAAATATTAATTTTTTGTTGGATTTTTAAACTAATTAAAACCTTTATTTTATTATTGATCCATGTACATGACCTTGCTAAAAACATTAACAGAGTTTAGTAGAATAGCCAAACAAGGTCTAAGCAAAAGAGGTTGTCACCAATCATTACATATAGAACCACTTCATTAATTGGATCATCTTTTTCCTCTCCTTTTTATCAAAAAAAAAAACATTAACAGAGTTTAGTAGAATAGCCAAACAAGGTCTAAGCAAAAGTGGTTGTCACCAATCATTACATATAGAACCACTTCATTAATTGGATCATCTTTTTCCTCTCCTTTTTATCAAAAAAAAAAAAAAAGAATCACTTCATTATTAATGTAAACAATTACAGTTCATTGTAAATCTGAATGTAGGTTGGGCTACACGCGCTTCACAAGTGACTGGGACCCATCCTACAAACTAGTTCATCTTTTTCCTGGTGAACAAACCAGTTGCAATGCACGACACTGATTTCACGCGACCACTGAGGCTTTGATTCAAATCCAAAAATCTTTTATTTTATAATATTAGAAAGCTTATGGAACATACTTTCATTATATGCTTAAAAAACATATTCAAAAACATCAAGAATCAATCCAAAAATCTGCATAAAGTTTTCTAACATTTTCTTGTTTTTATAGACCCAGAAATTAGGGCTTTGATTTTCTCCCTCTATGGAGATAATCAGCCCATTAAAACTTCATGTAGAGAGGGGGGGGGGGGGGGGGGTGTTGCTCTAGGGACCATTAAGAATACAACGATATAAAAAATTGGGATGTATATTGTCACGCCCTGGAGTAGACCAAAAATAGGGAATATTTAAAATTTTCTTTTTGGATCCATGGACACATGGCTGGTTAGAAGTCTACTGGTTGTCCCCAACAGATATGATAATAAAGAGCATAATAATATTTGTCATATGACTAATTAAAATGCAGTGATACTATTTAAACATCAACAGTCTTAAGTCAGCAACATATATTGCAGACCCAAATGAAAAGAAGCATAATAAAACATCATCATAAGTTTCGTGACAACACTTGTCACTGATATCTAGGATCAACTAAGTTATTAGATCAAAACGATAAAGGTAAAAGAAGACTGGAAGGCGGTTTTCAATTGGCAAAGCAGTAATAGTCCCCATAGAAGTCTTCTCTAGAATAGCCTTCCTTATAGTAACCTCCATCGACAAGACCTTCAGCAGCATACCCATCATCACCGTAGTTGTTCTTGGGCTGTATACCACTTGTTAAATCTGGCATAGCTGGACGTGGAAGGTCCAGCGATATAAAACACCGTCAGCTTGATTCCAAGCTGAGTAAGCATAAAGTCTCATGAAGCACTGTTAAAAATAGTTAATAAAATAATTAAGTTCATTATTTGTTAGTCGACTTATTTACGTCTTCTTTGAGTATTAAGGAATATTGACCGAATGAAATAAGATGAGGAAAGCAAACTCAAAATTTGGCCCAAACTCACAATAAAAGAAATCATACATCAAGTGACACAGTTTCACATTCACAAACTCAAAGTCTCATTCTTCTCGTGATCCCGGCATAAGCCATTGATTTAGAATATACATTCCTTAACAGCCGCTTGATGAGTATACTATACATGCCATAATAGTCGCTTGATCGCCCTAGGCGCATCAAAATAGTATCATGCCTTAACATCTGACTCAACCAAGATATTCAAGGTCAAAGACCTGCCCTAACATGCTTTAACAACCGAGTGATTAGTATACTATACGTGTCTTAATAGCCGCTTGATCACCCTCGGTGCATCAAGATATTGTCATGCCTTAACAACCGAATATATCACTAATATCTACTAAAAAATTGCTTCTTTAATCCCAATATTGAATCATATAAAGAGACATGAACAATAATCGAACCGATGACATTTAATGATATAGTCACTACACTTACTTATCAAAAGGTAAACCGAGTACAAGTGTTGATGCGCGAAGTACAATTCGGTAAAGCGTGTAATTATTAGAAAATTATGATCTTATTATGTGTATATTATTTTCATTATCAGAGTTGTCGTAAATCGAAAGTCGTCATCACATGTAAGAGTTCAAAGATTGAACCTAAGCATTTAGATGAACTCACAGCCACGTAATTAAGCATGGATCATAAATTAACAAGTAAACCTAAGTGTCAGTGTGATAGGTAGACATGTGTAGACTAAAACGTAGATTAGCATCTCAGATTCATACACAAAACCTTCAACAATCTGATCAAGTACATAAAACAAAACATCATAGCAAAACTGCTAAACCCGAGCGCTTAAGGGCTCAAGCGCTCGCTTTACAGAAACCATATTCTTTGTTTTAGCACACATGCAAGGTTATAAATCAGTTCTAGGGACACATGCAAGTCATAAAAATATGTAAATACTACAACTAAAGGCATATGAGTAAGAATCTATACTCACTTTGGCTTAGATTGTGTATGGATGGTAATCAAAACTACTAATTCATTGAGAAAGAGCTTGATCATTACTTTTGCTTCTCATGAAAGAGGTACAACTACATATGGATCACATGCATGGTTATACAATCATGTAAAGACTGTTTCTATAGGTTTCTAAGTGAGATTTGATACACACCTAAGCTTGGATTGTGAATAGATGATGAAAAAGTGTAAGTGTATCTTGAGGAAGCTTAAGAACTTTAGCTAGAGGACTCCTTTTTGTACTTGATCAAGAGAATTATCAATTTTTGTAGCTTTTCTTCACACTCTCAGCTCCAAGACTTCATGTGCAGGTGTAAACATGTGCATATGTGCAGATGAGAGTGTAGTTGGTGGAATATGTGGACATACAAGATGAAGATGCAAGTGTTTTATGAAGATTTCTCACAATACTCTCTATTTTGCTCTGGTTTTAAAACATAACAAATGCTGAGAATTGGTCTGGTAATTATAGTTTTCTAATGCCTAAGGGCAAAATAGTCTTTTCACTTTAATAATGGCTAGAGCGCTTATGTGGCTCGAGCACTCGGGATTACTTTTCAAAGAAAGTTTCTCCAAGGTCAAACAAACAAATAAACATCCAAACATAAATAACTTAAAATTCAGTAATTAGAACAGGAAAACGATTTCATTATATATAGAGGGAATTACAAAGGAGAAATACAAAAGTTAAAAAAATACATTAGAAAATACAGGTGGTACATCTCTCCACCACCTATCAAAAGATTTCGTCCCGAAATCCGAGTAAGCTAATCCTGGAATAACTCTGGATACTTCTTGCGTATTTCTGATTCCATCTCCCAGGACGTTTATCTCTCATCGTGATGGCTCCACTAAACTTTCAAGAGGGAAATCGACTCTTTGTTCCTCAACTTCTTGATATCTCTGCCCAACACACGCACTGTTCTCTCGTGATAAGACACGCTGTCGTTCACTTCAATATCCTTGAAGTCAATCACTGGTGTTGAACTGTGAATGTACTTCCTTAACATACTTATGTGAAAGATGTTGTGTACTCCATACATTCTCAGTGGCAGTGCGAGTTGGTAAGTGACTTTTCCAACACGATCAAGAATCTCAAAAGGTCCAATATAACGTGGCGACAACTTTCCCTTCTTCTTTCCATACCTTGTACTGGGGATACCTTGAGAAATACTTGATCTTTGACGCTGAACTCCATAACTTTTCAACGTTTATCTGCGTAGCTCTTTTGTCTACTCAGGGCGGCTTTCATCTTTTCTCAGACTATGCTGATCTTCTCACTTGTTTCTTAAACCATGTCTGGTCCAAGGAGTTTACCATCTCTGACTTCAGCCCAACGTAGTGGTAAACGACACGGTCTCCCATACAGCGCTTTGAATGGTGCCATCCCTATGCTCGAGTGATCATTATTGTTATACGTGAACTCGATTAAGGGCAAGTGGGATTCCCACAAACTTTTGAAGTGAATCACACACACTCTAAGCATGTCTTCCATAACTTGATTTGTCCGTTTGATCTGTCCATTAGTTTGTGGGTGAAAAGTGGAACTCAATCTTAAAGAAGTTCCCATTGCTGCTTGCAAACTCTCCCAAAATCTTGAGGTAAACCTCGAGTCATGATCTGATATTATCGAGACTGGAACACCATGAAGTCGTACTACTTGTTGAATATACAACTGACTTAGCTTCTCCATCGGGTATGTCATACTGTAGGCTATAAAATGAGCAGACTTCGTTAACCGATCTACTATTACCCAAATGGCATCGTGACCTTGCTGTGATCTGGATAATCCAACCACGAAGTCCATCGTAACATGCTTTCATTTCCATATTAGAATCGGCAGTGATTGTAGGAGTCCAGATGGTTTCTGGTGCTCTACCTTAACTAGCTGACACGTGAAGCACTTGGAAACATGTTTGACAACTTCTCTTTTCATGCCTTCCCACCAAAAGTTTCCTTCAGATCCTTGTACATCTTTGTTCCTCCTGGATGGATAGTCTATTTAGACTTATGTGCCTCATCCAATGTCTGTTTTGAGTGTTTCTACATTGGATACAACAAGTCAGCCTCTACATCTGAATCTGCCATCTAATCTAATATTCCATTCCTCATATTCTTTTGCTGAAACTCTAACGAACCACTTCTTTAACTCCTCATCTTTCTATTGAGCTTCTAGAACACGATCAATGAGTGTTGGCTGTACCACTAGACACCTTAAGTGTAGTCCTTACTTTATCTGTGCGGGTTGAAGATCGAATTCTGCTACAGTCTCCAATGCTCTCCATTCTCGAATCATAAGAGAAGCAACTATCCCACGAGGTTTCTGGCTCAATGCATTTGTGACCATGTTTACCTTACTATGATGGTATTTTAAGGTAAATTCGTAATCCTGCAATAGCTCCATCCGCCTTCTCTGCCTCATATTCATTTCCTTATGTAAAAACAAATACCTCAAGCTCTTATGGTCCAAAAATAAATTAAGCCGTTCTCCAAAGAGGTAGTGTCTCCAGATTTTCAGGGCAAAAACGATTGTGCCTAACTCCAGATCATGCATAGGATAGTTTATTTCATGTGGCTTCAGTTGTCTTAACCTATATGCTATAACCTTTCCATCTTGGATCAGCACACACCCTAATCCCTGGTGCAAAACATCACTGTAGATGGTGTATCTCTTGCCGCTCTTTAGTATCTCAAGCACTAGCGCTAAAGTCATTCTCTCTTTTAACTCCTGGAATGCATGTTCGTACTTATCCTTTCACTTGAACTTCAAATTCTTCTTCGTAAGACTGGATGATGGGGCTGCGATTTTAGAAAAACCTTATATGAATCTCCAGTAATAGCCAGCCAAACCAAGGAAACTCCTAACTTCTGAGGCGTTACTTGGTCTCTTCCAATCTAGCACTGCGTTGGTTTTTGAAGTATCCAAAGAATTTTGTCTTGAGAAACAACGTATCCCAAAAACTTGACTTCCTCAAGCCAAAACTCATTCTTACTAAATTTTGCATAAAAATGATTATCTCTAAGTGTCTGCAATGCATTCTGTACATGCTTCTCATGTTCTTCTTTGGTCTTAGAATAGATTAATATATCATCGATGAAGACAATAATGAATTGATCCAAGTAGGACCTAAATAACCTATCCATCAAATCCATGAACATTGCTAGGGAATTAGTTAGCTTGAATGGCATCACTAAGATCTCGTAATGTCCATATCGGGTTCTGAACGTAGTCTTCGGTACATCCTCCGGTCTAACCAAAAGCTAATGGTAACCGGATCTCAAATCGATCTTTGAAAATATTATCGCTCCTTGAAGCTGAATGAATAAATCATCGATCATCGGTAGCGAGTACTTGTTCTTGATGGTCACTTTGTTCAAATCTCTGTAGTCTATGTAGAGTCGAAACATCTCATCCTTTTTCTTCACAAACAACACCAGTGTTCCCCACGGTGATGTGCTAGGTTGAATAAAATCTAAATCTTTCAACTCTTGCACTTGTTTCTTCAGTTCCTGCATCTTTGTCGGTGCCACTCTATATAAATTCTTGGATATTGGGGTAGTTCCAGGTACCAATTCTATACAAAAGTCTATTTCACGCTAGGGTGGTAACCTTGAGATATCCTTGAATACATCCTTGAATTCTCGCACCACTAGGATCTCGGCGACTGTAATCTCTGGACTTGTGCCCTTGATGGCAGCTAAGCAGCTTGTGAGAAAATCATCACTCGATGAGTTACATTGAAAGTTGAAGGGTTGACTTTCGGGGATCAAAAAGGTAATCGACTTGCTAGCACAGTCCAAAATGGCATGGTACTTTGCCAATCAGTCGATTCTTAGGATAACGTCGAACACTTTCATCGACAATACCACCAAGTCTGCTAATAGGTTTCTATCCTCTAGGTTAACGGGGGAGTCCCTATATACTTTACCCAACCTAATAGATATTCCCAACAGGGATACAACATTCAAGGCTATGGAAAGGTTCTGAGGTACTAAACCCTGATCTTGAATAGTCCTACTAGCAATGAACGAATTTGATACACTAGTATTAAATAAGGCTTTAACTCTATTACTGAAGAGTAAGAGTGTACCTTCTAGTTCTGAGCCTCAGCATCAAATCCAGCTGCCTTTGGGATAAATGCATTTAAACAGGTCTGAGCGACCTAACCTTGAGTTGTTGGTCCATAGTATCCTTAGAGGCGCTTTACAATCTCGGCTCAAGTGGCCTATCTTACCTCAATTGTAGCATATAATCTCCTTCCAATTGAAAGTTGTAGGTGCACGACAGTCCTTGGCCAAATGTCTCGGGGTTCCATAATTAAAAAAATTCCCATCATCTCCTCTTGGAGGAATTGGGCATGCGACATATCCTTCTGCTAAGGCAGGTGCTCTATTCTAGGCCGATGGTGGTCATGGTACTATTGGTCATGTTGGCTGACGTCGGGGGTGTGTTGGCTGGGGTTTCCTCTCACTTGTCTATGTTCTTTTGTTTCCTTAGTACAAAAATGGTGGGCTTGATCCGGGATAAGGTCTATTCGGTGGTCTACCCACAAATCCTCTATGCTCGGCTTGTTTGGCACTCTCAACAAAGATGGCAAGATCTACCAAAGACTCAAAAGGCTGACGTAGGTAGACTATAGCCACTCCCTGGATATAAGGGAAAAGTCCTTTATAGTATTGCTCAATCTTCTTTTTTGGTGTATTGACCATATGTGGTGTGAAACGAGATAAACGTTGAAACTAGGTAGTGTATTTCTTGATCGACTGGTTTCCTTAAACCAACTCCAAAACTTCTTTCTTCTTTACATTCCTTTCTGCCAATGGAAAGTACTGGGCTAAGAATCTTACTTTGAATGCAACCCAAATCATTCTTCTGATCCCTTCTTCTCTAATTGCGGCTTTCTCTGACTCCCACCATTCTGCGGCAGCAAATACTAGCTAGAAGGTGGCCAAACGGCGCATCTCTTGCTCATTGCAATCCACTGTATCGAATATTAGGTCCATCTCTCTCATCCATTACTCTCATTTCCATGGTTCGCCTAGTCCATCAAATCATTCTGGGCAGAGAGTGCAAAATCTCTCTAACAGTCGATCTCTGGTCTATGCGTGATGTGCACATTGATTGTTCAGATGGTTGTTATTATTTTCGCGGTTCTCCATATTCCCCATTGTAGCATTAGCTCTTTCAATTCTCCCCACTAGAGCCTCCAATAATCCCGTCAGATCTATCTCTCGAGGAATCAGATTAGCGGGTCCTGCTCCATTACGATTTCTCCCTCCTTTAGTGTAGGGGCCATTATCACCTAGATGCCAATGCATTAACATAAGTATCTAATGATCAATTCACAATCTATCGATAGGTGGACAATATGGTAAAATACATAAGAGAAATGTTCCATAAATTCGATATTCAATAAACTAAAAACATCAGTAAGTAAAACAAATTTTCCAAAAATAACTTCTTCATTAATATAAACAAAAATTTGCAAGTAAGGTTTACATACTATTAATAAAAAACATATACAAAGTGGTTTCATCTAAAACAACAAGCGGCGTGGTAACTACCGCACTATATACACCAATCTTCAATATACTACCACCACATACACGGTATATACACAAAAAAGATGAACAATAGAAGAGCTAGTCTCTAGGGAAAAGATACCAGAAGTCCTCTAAATCAGACTCTATCGACGGGGCCTCATCCTTTGGCAAATCAATCACTTCTGGCAGTACCCAACCTAGCCAAAAGTCAAACTCATCAACTATAGGGTCATCTAGGTGATTGTCCAAATCCTCTACCCAAGATGTATCTCCTATCAGCGGATCCAGCTATGTCACAAGCTGAACGGGGTGAACTGGTGTTGTAGGAATGATCTCCTCATGCTCGTCATCAAGGTTATTCTCAGCCTGCTCCTCCTCGGGTCCTATCACCTCTACCTCCTCCTCCGGGTCATCCTCCGAGACTAACTCCGGCTCAACCTTACTCTCGAAGTCTCCCTCTATATCATCCTCTGGCTCCTCCTCCGGATCATCATCCTCAGCAAGATCAACAAGCTCCACATCATCATCATCGTCACATCTCTCATCATCTCCATTGTCACCCTCCATCATCGTCATCATCTTTACCTACCTTGGGTCTGGTATAGCTGGTACTAGATGTACTGGTAGTAGGGGCACTGTTGCATGATCTGGAGGTATATGAAGTACTCGTGCTAAAAGCTCCTAATATCGTGGAATGTCTCATAATATGGTCTCTATCTCTCTCTCCATTCGGATCACTGTGACTATCTGATGTAGTACCTCCATGCACACCCTCTCGAGGTCTTGAATGTTGTCGATGTGGCAACTCTCCAAATATCATCCTCTAACATATGCTGGGCTCGCTCCTAGATTCTCTACACATGCAACTCCTGATTAGCGATCTACAGATGGTTAGGAAGCAGGAAGTATCCTCCGTACAAATCCTCGACATATACCGGTTCCATGCTGACCTGAAAATGAAACTATCTTATAGTCAGTACTAGTGCAAGGCATCTTAATGTATAAGATGTATAGGATAATCATTGAGCTCATCTAAACCTAGAGCTCTGATGCCAAAAATCCCTGTCACGCCCCAAAGAAGACCAAAAATAGGAAAATTTTAAATTTTCCTTTTTGGATCTATGGACACGTAGCTAGTTTGAAGTCTCTTGATTGTTCCCAACATATATGATAACAAAGAGTATAATAATATTTGACATGTGACTAATTTAAATGTAGCAATACTATTTAAACATTAGTAGTCTTAGTCAACATATTATATTATAGACCCAATTGAAAAAGAAGCATAATAAAACATCATAAGTTTCGTGCCAACACTTGTCACTAATATCCATGATCAACTAAGTTATTACATCAAAACACTAAAGATAAAAGAAAACTGGAAGGCTGTCTTCAATTGGCAAAGCCGTAATGGTCCCCATAGAAGTCTTCTCTAGAATAGCCTTTCTCATAGTAACCTCCATTGACAAGACCTTCAGCGGCATAACCATCATCACCATAGTTGTTCCCGGGCTATATACCACTTGTTAAATCTGGCATAACTGGATGTGGAATGTCCAGTGGTAGAAAACACCGTCAGCTTAAATGCAAGTTGAGTGAGCATAAGTCTCACGAAGCTCCGTTAGAAACAATTAATAAAATAATTAATTTCATTATTCGTTAGTCAGCTTATTTATGACTTCTTTGAGTGTTATGCAATTCTAACCGAGTGAAATAAGATGAGGAAAACAAACTCAATTCTGTAGCCTAAACTCACAATAAAAGAAATCGTACATCAAGTGACTCAGTTTCGCGTTCCCAAACTCAACATCTCATTCTTCTCGTGATCCCGTCATAAGCTGTTGATTTAGAATATACATGCCTTAACAGCTGCTTGATGAGTATACTATATATGCCTTAATAGCTATTTGATCATTCTTCGCGCATCAAGATAGTATCATGCCTCAACAGCCTACTCGACCAAGATATTCAAGGTCAAAGACCTGCCCTAACATGCTTTAACAGCCTAGTGATTAGTATACTATACGTGCCTTAATAGTCGCTTGATCACCCTCGGTGCATCAGGATAATATCATGCCTTAACAGTCGACTATATCACTAATATCTACTCAAAAGTTGCTTCTTTAATCCCTATACTGACTCATACAAAGAGACATTAACAATAACCAAACTGACGACATTTTACGATACAGTCACAACACTTACTTATCAAAAGGTAAACTGAAGTACAAGTATTGATGTGTGGAGTATAATTTGGTAGAGCGTGTGATTATTAGAAAATTTTGATGTCATAATGCGTATATTATTCATTATTAGAGTTGATGTAAAGTGAAAGTCGTCGTTGCATGTAAGAGTTCAAAGATTGAACTTAAGCATTTAGATGAACTTATAGCTACGCAACTAAGCATGGATCATAAATTAGCAAGTAAACCTAAGTGTCAGTGTGATAGGTAGGCATGCGTAGACTAAAACGTAGATTAACATCTCAGATTTATACATAAAACCTTCAACAATCTGATCAAGTAGATAAGACAAAACATCATAGCAAAACTGCTAAACTCGAGCGCTCGGCATTTGCAGAAACCAAATTCCTGGTTTTAGCACACATGCAAGGTCGTAAATCAATTTTAGGGATACATGTAAGCCATAAAAATATGCAAAAACTATAGCTAAAGGCATCTGAGTGAGAATCTATAATCACTTTGGCGTAGATTGTGTTTGGATGGTAATCAAAACTACTATTCATTGAGAAAGAGCTTGATCATTAATTTTGCTTCACATGCAAGATCTACAACTACATATGGATCGCATGCATGGTTATAAAATCATGTAAATACTATTTCTATAGGTTTTTAAGTAAGATTTGATACACACCTAAGCTTGGATTATGAATAGATGATGAAAAAGTGTAAGTGTATGTTAAAGAAGCTTAAGAACTTGTGCTAGAGGACTCCTTCTTGCACTTGATCAAGAAAATAATCAATTTCTATAGCTCTTCTTCACACTCTTAGATCCAAGACTTCAAGTGCAAGTTTAGACATATGCATATGTATAGAAGAGAGTGTAGATGGTGGAGTATGTAGACATGCAAGAAGAAGATGCAAGTGTTTCATTAAGATTTCTCACAATACTCTCTCAGCAACAAGCTCTCTGTTTTGCTCTGGTTTTAAAATGTAACATATGCTGAGAATTGGTATGGTATTTGTAGTTTTCTAAGGCCCAAGGGCAAAATAGTCTTTTCACTTTAATAATGGCTTGAGCACACACATGGCTTGAGCGCTCAGACTCTTATTGATCGCCCGAGGTTGTTTTTCAAAGATAGTTTCCCCTAGGTCAAACAAACAAATAAACATCCAAACATAAATAACTTAAAATACAGTTATTAGAACATGAAAACAATTTCATTATATATAGAGGGAATTACAAAGGAGAAATACAGAAGTTTAAAAAATACATAAGAAAATACAGGTGCTCCATATATTAAGATTTTGTATTAGATCCGCTTCAAATTCGTTTTACAAATGTTATGTCATAATGCTTCGATCAGCTTTATTGGTAGATTCATTTTGGGTGTCATAAATGGCTGAATCATTGACCTAAGGCTCAGATACCAATGTAGATAAATATCAATGTAGATAAATATGCACACATGCATACGAGTCAGGATTAGGTCTTACCTAGCGGAATAAAGCCTGACGGATCGATGTACGACATTGTTACGAGCCCGACTAAGAAACCTACGAACGGCTGCCCCTACAAAGTTTTCGTGTACTCTCTTGTGCTTCTTATCAGTCGTAGAAGGCACTACTAGAGTGGTCTCTGTTGTATTCACGCGCTAAATCCCAAGGCACTATGGTAATGGCCTTTAGAGAGAGAAATCGTGAGAGAGAGGGGGTCGACCATTAATCTTTTTATGTTGTGCATGTTTGTGTATGCTATATATATATAGGCACACAGACCCTAGTTGCTCTAGGACTCCAAAGCCCATCCCATTGGATTGCTTTGTGCCTAAGCAAGGCCCATTGGATCCAATCCAATGTTATGTGGGTGCATCAATGACCCACAATTTTCTTACGTGTAAAACCTTCTTATACTTTACTGTACATTATCTGTTGAACATACTAATTCACAAACTCCAAAAAACTTGAAACCCCTTAATGAAATTATTACTGTTTTATAGTCTTTTTCCATTATCATCATCTTTTTTTTTTCTTCTTTTTTATTCAAAACTAATTTATACATTCAAAACTTCTAACATCCATTTGTGCATGACAAATATTTGTCTTTTTCATATCAAGTATTAACATCGTACTACATTTTTTCCTTTCTTTTTCTACTTTATATCAAATGAGTAATGTGATTCTAAAATTTTATCTCAAATTTGGTTCCTAACATATGTGACGGCGGGACCACTTTAAATAACCTCCAATAAAAATCAAATGGTCCCACCATCATTGAATGTGATCCCACCAAAACATGTGTTGCGAACCAAGTATGATATACAAATTTGATAACCATAATGTTCCTCTCTAGTGAAGCTCATAAGTTTTCGCGACAAACTCTTTTGGCAATAGTTGTCTATATCAATCAAATTTAAAATTCCTTTCTTTTTCTCTATGTTTGACATTTTGCATAGTGAATATTCCATACATTTTCATCATTCACTAAATCTTACCTATGCAATGAAGCACTCCAATTTAAGAATGAACAACCCAAGTAATATAGATGATTACTCATCTAAAAGGTTGAATATTAAGTAAATATGGGGTGGGTGTTTCATATTACCTTGTGTTTGAGATTTTAAGTAGCTCTTAATCATCCAGGGCAATAATAAGGCTCTGTTTGGCCATGCAATTACACAACGTTTGCTACGAGGTAAGAAGAGACGAAGAGAGGGGTAGGGTAAAAGAAGAGGAAAAATGATCTAGTCATTTATTTGGTAGGATGGAAGAGATGAGGGAGGGGAAGAGCATCCCTCCGAGCCCACAAATTACAATCCATTGAAAAGTGGACATCTATACTATTCTATAAAGACAAAGGTATGCGTACCAACAAAAATTTACCTACATCCTATATTTAAAAAAAAAGATCAATAAGATCTTATTCATAAATAAAAATATACTGGTACTAAACTGTCACACAAAAATATCTATGAAAAACTAATAGACAACTAAAAAACTCATAAAAAACGAGTTGCACATGCAACGGTTGTGCTCTGACAACTAGTATTATGAGAGAGAAAAGGCTTCTGTAAACTTTTGACATTTTTTTCATTCAATAAAAATAGCAGTTTATTAATATTAGGGTATAATAATAAAAATCACAAAATTCCGTTCTTTCCTTTCTCACTTCCTTCTTATCAAACCAAACAAAAGCAAGGAAGACCCCCATCCATCCTATAGACCACAAACACATTTTGGGAAATGCTGTTTGGGAGTACATAAATAAGATGTGAACTAACTTAGCTTGTGCAAGTTGGCCAGAATTCTTGGTCTTCCTAAAGGAGATCAAGGGTTCGAAAGTCCCAAAGGTCGATGTAAGTTAGTTGAAAGGATGAACCTCAAGTAGTTGGACAAAACAATCTAGAGTTTGACGTGGGTTCGAATCATACCACCCACTTATTTCTATGACTTACCTGGTACGTTTGCTATGGGATCGATGCATGCGCCCAGGGGATTTGCCCCTGTCCTATTTTGATAAAACGTGTCAATAATTCAATCCAAAAATGACGGTGAATCCATGCCCTAGAGGACAGATCGAGGGGCATCATCATTTAAAAAAAATAAATAAAAAGTACTTATCTGGGAATACATAAAATAGGACTACACTCTTTATCTTTATCGGTTTCCTTACTATATAATAAGAGGCGATCAAGAAGTGTGCAGCGTGCTTACGTTGCATGCTTGCTCCAAATGACATCGTTATAGTTAGGGAGCAAACACCTCTCCTTCAGCACCTCATATGGGAAGCAACACGAATCTTATGAATTTTCCATTTTGCCCCTAGAATTGTAAGATGTGTTTTCCCTTGGTTTGTCTTCTCCCTCTCTATATCGTGCTATAGTAAGACAAATACGGTAGAGAGAGGAAAAGGTAGCTGGCTATATTTCATTGGTTATTCTTAACCATATATATGCGGATGCGGTGCTACAAAATGACTTTTTCTTGCATCACAAAAGAATAAGAGTACCCAAATTTTGAATCTTAAATGCTTCCCAAATACATGTAGTAATCGACCCCCTTCAATAATGATGAGACCAATTCAACATCCTTTATCAAAATCTAGTAGACCCACTACTACATGTATTTGGGAAGTATTTAAGATTCAAAATTTGGGAAGTATAACATTACTCAAATAATGAAGGGTCAATTACTCAAACCTTTTTAGCAATTTCGTTTTTGTTACTCTAATCTTATTCGAGGTTGGGTCAAATTACAAGAATCTTCTTATGTTTTTTCAAGGCCTAATTGTGCTTTGCACTCTTATACTATACATGTGTTTTCAATTGGATATATACATATACTCTTTTTTTTGTTCAATTGAACCCTTGAATTTCAGAATTTTATTCAATCAGACTGAAATCCTAATGTCGTTGACTTAAACTAACGAAAATTATGATGAAAGTTGCGCGTGATACTTTTTTGTCACCGATTAGGTTATGATAAACGAAGGCAAGTATGAATGATGTGAAAGATTGCATTCGATTAGACCCAAAATTGCATACAATCAGATTCAAATTAGCATTCAGTTACATTCAATCAAACCCAAAATCACATCATCAAAGTATCCATTACAATACAACTAACCACGGGCACCGAACAACTCCACCATATAACAACAAATATCTTACAAGTCTGACAAAAGAATTAGTTTTATGTGTCATTTTAGTTTCTGGATAGAGACTAATGAAATAAAACACAATTAATACTCGCACATATAGAATCCTGCTTATGAGTCCCTCTGAAACTAGGGTTTTTGTATGGTGAACTTCGAGCCTCCATGTTGGGCCGTCTCTCTAGGTCTATAATAGGCCAACAATATAGTTTGTTTCTTATGTATTTGTAATACCCTGTATTCTTGTAATGTATTATGTAACTAAGACATTGTATGTTTCCTTTAATACTTGTATGAGCTTGGCCTTACCCTTGGTATATTTTATATACCAATCGATTGAACTTTGTCTCAATCGATTGATTGTTCCAATCGATTGAACTTTATACCAATCGATTGATTGTATCAATCGATTGACACTTATGTCAATCGATTGGAGGCAGCTGGGCAGATTCTTTTGCTCTGGCTGGGGAGAAGCCACGTGAACACTCTCTCCTTATATATACCAGCCATTTTCCTGCATTTTTCTCTTTAGAAAAATCAGAGAGAGTGAGAGAGAGTGTTTTGTGTGTGTTCATATATATATACACTCATATATATATATACACATATATATATACATATATTTATTCACACACACACAGATGGACTGAAAGAAAAGAAAAGGAGAGAAGAGAAGGAGACCAGAAAGAAGGAGAAAGAGAAGGGAGAAGACAGAGAGCAGAGGAAGAGAGGAGGACCACCATTAGAGCTTCCAAAGCTCAAACACACATTCCCAAACACACCCTAGACACTTAAGGTGAGTTTTAAACTCACTTGGTAACTTGATATTGATGTTAGGACATGTTTTGAATGAAGAAATGGAAAGAAACCATGTAGTTTCGTTTATATGTTGCTGGGCAGTCTTCTCTGTGAAGAAGACGAAGTGTCAATCGATTGACACTATATCAATCGATTGACATCTTTCATGTCTCAATCGATTGACATTTTATATCAATCGATTGACATGGATTGTGATCCAATCGATTGAACTTTCTTCCAATCGATTGACACTACTTTTATACCAATCGATTGACATCTATATCAATCGATTGGAAGTTACAGTTTACTGTTTTACTTGTTTAGATAATGTAATAACTGTTTAGTTGTTTATTTACTGCTCAGTATTTCCCAGCATGCTTTATTACTGTAATACAAGACCTGATAATGAGTTAATGCGACGTAAGATCGTAGTAATAACAAGACTATCGGATAATGTTTATGATGTTAGATAACGGAATAGTTGTGAATCCTTTGGAGTTAACGTTCATTTCATTCAGAGTAGTCGGGCCACATTGGGATTGTCATGTATCGGTTATAGAGTTGAACTTAAGTAGGTTTGCTAAGATTCGGGAACCTTGCGTGGGCGGGCTTTGGTCGATCATATGTTCTTAAAAGCGGTAGACAGACGAAGGTGTCTATGACATGCGGTGAACCGGACCATTTGCCCTAAGATAGCCAGATGATCTAATCATATGTTCTTAAAAGCGGTAGACAGACGAAGGTGTCTATGACATGCGGTGGACCGTGATCACTGGTAGACGTCGCTAAGTCGTGGCATAGAATGATGTACTGTTGTTTAAAGCGTTATATCCCTGACATGCGGTGGACTGTGCATATGTTCTTAAAAGCGGGGGATGGACTAACGTGGTATCCATGACATGCGGTGGACTGTGCATATGTTCTTAAAAGCGGTGGATGAGCAATGGTATGTTATAGAGTTGAACTACTGTCGAGTCTGTCTCCCTTATCTAGACGTGTTATCGGTCTTATAATGAGTAGAACATTAGTAATCGGATAATTGGTTTGATTAAAGGAGTTACCCTTACTGAATTCTAATTTGGTTACGGCTTATAACTTGTAATAACTTCAATAGTCGATACCCTGTTAGTATCTAACTCACTCGGCTTTCATTAAGCTGACGGCGTTTATGCCGCTGGACATTTCTACGTTCCAGCGCACCCTGGTTATGACTATACAGGTGAAAGGCCTGCAGAAGAAGACTACTATGCCGGTGACGGAGTTCCTGTGGAGAACTTCCCCGACGGAGGTCAGATCGAAGAAGACTACTACGCCGAGGACTACCCTTATGCCAACTGAAGACTAGACTAGAATTGTAGCTAGTTGTCTTTACCGTTTTAGAATCTTTTTGTAGTCAGGCTTATGTTGCCTTGGCATTTGTACTTCCGCTGCCTTATATTTGATTCGAAACTCTGATATGTAATAGTTAGTAACTTCTGTTGACTTTATGTTACGTTGTGATCAGAACCTAGACTTCATTCTTGTTACACTATTACTTCTTGTTGCTTAGTACTGCGTGGTGTGGACAATCATGTGACTTCACCCGTCATTCCCTATGGACCCATAAAGGAAATTTATTTTTCTCTATTTATGCCGTTCCGGGGCGTGACAGGATTTTTGGTATCAGAGCCTAGGTTGTATACCTTTTCGCTCACAGATTGTCCCACACCATCTGGTCCTAGAACCTTGAGATTCTATAGATAAGTATTAAGATTAGTTCTGACTTAAGGTAGTCCCTTTTCAGGTAGCATGGCACCGCCGCTGTTCGTTCCAGACGAGTTCGGAGGACACTATGTGTATGAGAGTAGTATTGCGCCAGCAGATCCAGAGTACTATGCCTGGAAGGTTAGACAGAGAGCTATTGCAGAGACAGAGCGAGACATGCAGATCGAGCAGCAGAGATTTGGGACCCAGGACCCAGAAGTGATACGTCAGGAGATGATCTACCGCAAGGAGACCTTCAAACGCATCGAGGAGGATTCTCTACTGATGTTACGAGACCGTTCTTCGTACCAGGTTCTACTTGCACAGGTTAGAACCGCACCTCCACCCCCACCGGAGGAAGACATGGCTGATGCACCCCCAGCAGATGAGGATCCGGAGGATGATGATGAGAGCGATGGCGAGGATGAGCCAGAGGATGCAGATGAGGAGATGGAGGATGAAGAGGACGAGGACACCGATGACGAGGAGCCGGAGTATGATCCAGAGGAGGAGGACCCCGTGGACCCAGCCGGTATAGACGTGCCAGTTGGCGTAGACATTGTGGTTGCAGAGGGTTATCCGATAGAGGAAGAGGAGGTAGCCGCAGGTGATGACGCAGGTGATGATGCAGTAGTACCAGTCTTACCAGGAGGTGTTATAGCACAGCTAGCAGCTGAGTGGGCCGCAGAGATGGCTGCACATCCCCATGGATTTGAGATCGGAGCACCGGAGTTAGCACAGGCTATGGTACAGGCTGAGGCACTTGCAGCCGCATTTGATGCAGCCCAGGCTGACATGGCAGCTGATGCAGGAGATTTGGGAGCTGTTGTGGAGCATGATGGACCCGAGCTGGTCGAGGATGTTGTGATAGAGGATGAGGACATGATGGATGACGATGACATGGATGAGGATGATGTTTTGTCTGAGGTTGCCCCAGAGGACGAGGCTTCCATCTATGGATCCGATGTGGACAACTTTTGAGTCCAGTACCTTTAGGACTTAGACTTTTTCGTCTGACTTTAGGACATGTTGTCCACTTACTTTTGACGCTTACATAGACAGCTATTGACCGTAGCCTTTTTGTATAGGTAGCCACCAGTAGTGGTTTTGTATATATCTTTCTTTTGTTTAGATCTTGTATAGGATCATGTACTACGCGGTACACAGATGATCCATTGTGTACTCCGCTGTACATCTTTTGGGTATATATATATGGCGGATCGTTTCTCTTGATTATTTCTGTTATCATCTCATTATTATGTTATGGTTGTGATGTTGATTCATGTTATGCTTCCTATTATTTTAATATGATCATTTCCCCGAGAAGATTGTCAGCTAATCGTTAGATCCTTCATAGGTACACCTCACACGGATCACTATGGTGGGACCCACAAGGAACCAAGCACGACTGGGAGCACCCATTCCCGAGGGTATGGACCCAACTGGAGTCTTCGAAGCTTTCATGCAACGGATGGAACACATCGGCGATACCTACAATCATGCCACCAACGACAATGGCAACAACCACTTTGTCCCTCCAAGGCAGACAGGCGATAAACTGTTGGAACGATTTCGTGGCTTACGACCTGAGAAGTTCGACGGCATGGCAGAGTCCTGGAAAGCAGAGCAATGGATACGAGAGTTGGAGCTAATCTTTGAAGCCCTGGAGTGCAGTGAGCTGGACAAGAGACGTCTAGCCGCATTTCAACTGACTTACTCTGCCGCAGACTGGTGGGAGGCCGAGAGAGCCACGATTGGGATTGACGCTGCAAGGAGAATGCCTTGGGAAGCATTCAAGACTCGATTTCTCGAGAAGTACTTCCCTGAGGATGAAAGAGACCAACAAGAGAGGAATTTCCTGAGTCTAACCCAAGAAAACTGGACAGTCAGAGAATATACTACACAATTTGAGCGACTTTCCCGTTTCGCTCCACATATGATAGACACCTCCGTCAAGAAGGTCAAGCGATTCCACCAAGGACTCAACCCACACCTCCGGCACATGATGATAGGCCATCTGAGCCAGTCATTTGAAGGGATTGTCCGTCTTGCTTCAAGTTTGGAGAAGGATGCTTACCCTGTGCAAGGACCACAAGTGAATCGACCTCCGCCCAGGACCTTCCAACCAAGGAACTTTCCCGCACAATCATCAAGGAACAATCAGGGATGGAAACCCCAGACCAACAACTATCAGGGAACTAAGCGCACTTGGGATGGGACAAGGAAGCCCCAAGCTAATTTTCCTCGACAACAGAATCAACAGCGAGGACCACCTCAGGCACAGCCCGCCGCCCAGCGACAGAACACTGATGGATGTTTCAACTGTGGAGTGCCCGGACATATTGCAAGGTATTGCACAGCCCCCAAGACCAACCGCCGTAATGACCTCGTTTGCCGCAACTGTAACAAGCCTGGCCACATAAGTAAGGATTGTCGAGCACCACGTGGAGGCTACTATGGAGCGCCTGCTCAAGGACAGCAAGGACAGGTTAGGGTGAATGCCATCATTCCTGACAATGCAGGGTATAATGCTGAGGAACAGCAGAACTTGGAAGGTACACTCATTTTATTTCACTGTCAAGTTAGAGCTTTGTTTGATACCGGTGCCGCCCGTTCTTTCATAGCTATTAAGATGGTACGCGAATTGGGTTTGTTACCCCTAACACTTGAGCCGACCCTTAATGCCGTTTCGCCCTTGGGAGTATCCGTTAAGTTAGGTAAGGTGTGCAAGGATTGTCCCTTGACACTAGAGGATAGAAATCTCCCAGCAGACTTGATAGTCCTGTCAATGTCTGAGTTCGACGTGATCCTAGGAATGGATTGGCTTACTAAGTATGGCGCTAACCTGGATTGTGTTAGTCGGACCATTGTCTTTTCGACGCCTGGTTGTCCGCAGATCAGATTTCAGTGCCAACCGTTGAGCGACATGTTTATCACGAGCTACCTATCCACGATTAAGACTTCAAGCACGGAGCTTACTATCAAGCAGATCCCCGTTATTCAAGACTTTGAAGATGTGTTCCGAAGTATCTCAGGACTTCCGCCGAAGAGAGAGATAGACTTCTGCATCGAGTTAGCACCCGGAACATTGCCGATTTCCAAGACCCCGTATCGGATGGCGCCAATAGAAATGCTAGAACTGAAGAAGCAAGTTCAGGAACTCGAAGATTTAGGTTTTGTTCGCCCCAGTACATCGCCTTGGGGAGCACCAGTTCTATTTGTGAAGAAGAAAGACGGAGAGCTACGACTCTGTATCGACTACAGGGAGCTAAATAAGGTCACGATCAAGAATAGGTATCCACTTCCCCGGATAGACGACCTGTTCGATCAACTACAAGGATCAAGGATATTCTCAAAAATTGATTTGCGTTCAGGATACCATCAATTGTTAGTTCGACCGAAGGATATACCGAAAACTGCCTTCAGGACAAGATATGGACACTACGAATTTCTAGTGATGTCTTTTGGATTGACTAATGCCCCGGCAGTATTCATGGACCTAATGAATAGAGTATTCAGACCCTATCTGGATCAATTCATTATAGTATTCATCGACGACATTCTAATTTATTCAAGGACGGAAGAAGAACATAAGAAGCATCTACAAATTGCTCTACAGACTCTCAGAGACAATAGTCTGTATGCGAAATTCAGCAAATGTGAATTCTGGCTTCAGGAAGTTAAATTCCTGGGACATGTGATATCACAGGATGGGATTTCTGTAGACTCATCTAAGATCGATGCAGTCTTGAGCTGGAACAGGCCAACCAACGCGACCGAAGTTAGGAGTTTTCTTGGATTGGCTGGATATTACCGGAAATTTGTGGAAGGATTCTCTAGAATCGCAGGACCGTTGACAAGCCTGACTAAGAAGGAGACGAAGTACGAATGGACTGATAAACATGAGGATGCATTTCGGGAATTGAAAGAGAGACTAACCTCAGCACCCGTGCTTGCAATACCTAAGAGTGGTGAACAATTCATAATCTATAGTGATGCATCACACCAAGGACTTGGTTGTGTGCTAATGCAAGAGGGAAATGTCATCGCATACGGATCAAGACAATTGAAGCCGCATGAGAAGAACTATCCGACGCACGACTTAGAACTAGCCGCTATCGTGTTCGCCCTGAAGATTTGGAGACACTATTTGTATGGAGAAAAGTTCGACTTGTTCTCAGATCATAAGAGCTTAAGGTACCTGTTCTCTCAGAAGGAGTTGAACATGCGACAACGGAGATGGATGGAACTACTCAAGGACTACGACTTCTCTTTGCAATACCACCCGGGTAAAGCAAATGTTGTAGCCGACGCTCAGAGCCGGAGGCCGCGCCTTTTGGTTGCTTCGATTTTGATTAGAGAATGGCGAGCATTGGAGACGTTAGCCGAGTTTGACCTCCGACCAGTGGAATCAGGAGAAGGACAACACCTTGGATGTCTTGTCGTGCAACCGACTCTCATCAGCCGCATCTTGGAAGCTCAACAGTCAAACGAGGATTTAAAGTTATGGTTTGCCAAGATGTCCGCAAAGGAACCCGAGATATGGAGTATTAGTACGGACGGAGCACTAAGATGCAAAGGCAGACTATGTGTGCCAAATGACGATGGTCTCAGGAAGAACATTCTGGACGAAGCACACAAGTCAAGGATGACTATCCACCCAGGAGGAAACAAGATGTATAAGGACTTGAAGAGAAACTTCTGGTGGGAAGGAATGAAGCGAGAAGTAGCCGAGTATGTATCGCAATGTCTTATTTGCAAACAAGTGAAGGCGGAGCATCAGAAACCACCTGGACTCCTACAACCGCTACCGATTCCCCAATGGAAATGGGAGCACATCACCATGGATTTTGTGGTTGGATTGCCAAAGTCTCAGCAAAACCACGACGCTATTTGGGTAATAGTGGATCGACTCACCAAGTCAGCACATTTTGTCGCCTACAACATGACGTACCCTGTTGAAAGATTGAGCCGGATGTATCTAGAGCAAGTAGTGTGACTGCACGGTGTACCTGTCTCAATAGTTTCAGATCGAGATTCACGCTTTACCGCAGAATTCTGGAAGAGCCTTCAGACAGCAATGGGAACTTCATTGAATTTGAGTTCAGCCTTTCATCCACAGACAGACGGTCAGACAGAACGAGTCAATCAAGTGATGGAAGATATGTTGCGAGCCTGTGTCATTGAATTCGAGAGTTCATGGGAGACGCATCTACCTTTGATCGAGTTTGCCTACAACAACAGCTACCACACGAGCATAGGGATGGCACCGTTTGAAGCCTTGTATGGAAGACCTTGCCGATCGCCGCTATGTTGGGCCGAAGTCGGAGATACTCAACTACTTGGACCCGAGATGATTCGAGAAACCAGTGAGAAGATCCAGATTGTACGAGAAAAGATGAAGACAGCGCAATCCAGACACAAGAGCTATGCCGACAAGCGACGGAAAGATCTAGAGTTTGCAGTTGGAGATCATGTACTACTTAAAGTCTCGCCAGTTCGAGGTATCGTCAGATTCGGACAGAAAAGAGGCAAGCTATCGCCGCGATTCATCGGACCATTCGAGATCCTAGAACGTGTTGGAAAGGTTGCTTATCGACTTGCGTTGCCGCCAAAGATGTCAGGAGTGCACAACGTTTTCCACATCAGCATGTTGAGGAAATGTGCCCACAACCCAGCGCACGAGATCAGCTTTGAAGATATCGAAGTGAACGAGAACGTGACCTACAACGAAGGACCAGTGCGTATTCTAGACCGAGGAGTGAAGAAGCTCAGAAACAAGGATATTCCGCTAGTGAAGGTTCAGTGGAAGCACCACGACGAAGGAGAAGCTTCATGGGAGCTGGAGTCGGAGATGCGAGAGAAGTTTCCATTTTTGTTTTAACCCAGTTTATTTCGGATTTCGGGGACGAAATCTTTTGTGAGTGGTGGATGATGTAATACCCTGTATTCTTGTAATGTATTATGTAACTAAGACATTGTATGTTTCTTTTAATACTTGTATGAGCTTGGCCTTACCCTTGGTATATTTTATATACCAATCGATTGAACTTTGAGTCAATCGATTGATTGTTCCAATCGATTGAACTTTATACCAATCGATTGATTGTGTCAATCGATTGACACTTATGTCAATCGATTGGAGGCAGCTGGGCAGATTCTTTTGCTCTGGCTGGGGAGAAGCCACGTGAACACTCTCTCCTTATATATACCAGCCATTTTCCTGCATTTTTCTCTTTAGAAAAATCAGAGAGAGTGAGAGAGAGTGTTTTGTGTGTGTTCATATATATATATACACTCATATATATATATACATATATATATATACATATATTTATTCACACACACACAGATGGACTGAAAGAAAAGAAAAGGAGAGAAGAGAAGGAGACCAGAAAGAAGGAGAAAGAGAAGGGAGAAGACAGAGAGCAGAGGAAGAGAGGAGGACCACCATTAGAGCTTCCAAAGCTCAAACACACATTCCCAAACACACCCTAGACACTTAAGGTGAGTTTTAAACTCACTTGGTAACTTGATATTGATGTTAGGACATGTTTTGAATGAAGAAATGGAAAGAAACCATGTAGTTTCGTTTATATGTTGCTGGGCAGTCTTCTCTGTGAAGAAGACGAAGTGTCAATCGATTGACACTATATCAATCGATTGACATCTTTCATGTCTCAATCGATTGACATTTTATATCAATCGATTGACATGGATTGTGATCCAATCGATTGAACTTTCTTCCAATCGATTGACACTACTTTTATACCAATCGATTGACATCTATATCAATCGATTGGAAGTTACAGTTTACTGTTTTACTTGTTTAGATAATGTAATAACTGTTTAGTTGTTTATTTACTGCTCAGTATTTCCCAGCATGCTTTATTACTGTAATACAAGACCTGATAATGAGTTAATGCGACGTAAGATCGTAGTAATAACAAGACTATCGGATAATGTTTATGATGTTAGATAACGGAATAGTTGTGAATCCTTTGGAGTTAACGTTCATTTCATTCAGAGTAGTCGGGCCACATTGGGATTGTCATGTATCGGTTATAGAGTTGAACTTAAGTAGGTTTGCTAAGATTCGGGAACCTTGCGTGGGCGGGCTTTGGTCGATCATATGTTCTTAAAAGCGGTAGACAGACGAAGGTGTCTATGACATGCGGTGAACCGGACCATTTGCCCTAAGATAGCCAGATGATCTAATCATATGTTCTTAAAAGCGGTAGACAGACGAAGGTGTCTATGACATACGGTGGACCGTGATCACTGGTAGACGTCGCTAAGTCGTGGCATAGAATGATGTACTGTTGTTTAAAGCGTTATATCCCTGACATGCGGTGGACTGTGCATATGTTCTTAAAAGCGGGGGATGGACTAACGTGGTATCCATGACATGCGGTGGACTGTGCATATGTTCTTAAAAGCGGTGGATGAGCAATGGTATGTTATAGAGTTGAACTACTGTCGAGTCTGTCTCCCTTATCTAGACGTGTTATCGGTCTTATAATGAGTAGAACATTAGTAATCGGATAATTGGTTTGATTAAAGGAGTTACCCTTACTGAATTCTAATTTGGTTACGGCTTATAACTTGTAATAACTTCAATAGTCGATACCCTGTTAGTATCTAACTCACTCGGCTTTCATTAAGCTGACGGCGTTTATGCCGCTGGACATTTCTACGTTCCAGCGCACCCTGGTTATGACTATACAGGTGAAAGGCCTGCAGAAGAAGACTACTATGCCGGTGACGGAGTTCCTGTGGAGAACTTCCCCGACGGAGGTCAGATCGAAGAAGACTACTACGCCGAGGACTACCCTTATGCCAACTGAAGACTAGACTAGAATTGTAGCTAGTTGTCTTTACCGTTTTAGAATCTTTTTGTAGTCAGGCTTATGTTGCCTTGGCATTTGTACTTCCGCTGCCTTATATTTGATTCGAAACTCTGATATGTAATAGTTAGTAACTTCTGTTGACTTTATGTTACGTTGTGATCAGAACCTAGACTTCATTCTTGTTACACTATTACTTCTTGTTGCTTAGTACTGCGTGGTGTGGACAATCATGTGACTTCACCCGTCATTCCCTATGGACCCATAAAGGAAATTTATTTTTCTCTATTTATGCCGTTCCGGGGCGTGACAGTATTTCCCTTCTTTTCTTCTTCTAGAGTCATGTTACCCTTTAGGGTTTTTCTTTTCTTTCTTTTAACAAGGCATGTGGTGTTCTGCGCTAGGGTTCATCGAACCAAACATCGATAAACTGTTTCATAATCTCTCATTAATAGAGGATGAACAGATTGAGATCTATTTGGACCATCAAGGCAAGAAACCGATTGAGGACAAACATACTTAGTGTCTGGTGGGTTGGCTCTGTGTTCCAAGGATCATAAGAGTAGATGCTTTGTGTGAGGCTATGGTTCTGCTACAGAGGAGTAAGGGCTGTGAGGTTAGGATTATTGGTGAGAATAAGTTTCTATTTTTCTTTGACAATGTGGAGGAGAAGCGTAGAGTCCAAAACATGAAGCCATGGTCATTGGATCGTCATATGTGGGCCCTTCGTGAGATTAATCTAGCGATATCGTTAACAAAACTGGACTTTGATAGGTTTACTATGTGGGTGAAAATCCATAATCTACCCTTTGGAAGCATGATAAAGGAGGTTGGACAAAAAGTGGGGGCTAGGGTTGAAGGGGTTCTCCTTGTAGATTCGGATGACAAGGGGATTGGATGGGGTGACTGTCTATGAGTGAGGGTGAGGTTTGATTTCCAAAAACCACTTCTGAGAGGAGCCATGATTGTTCATAAAGGGGATAAGCATTGGGTTCACTTCAAATATGAAAGGCTACCACCATTTTGCTTCTTATGTGGTATGATTGGTCACGTGGAATGCGAATGCGAGGGTGACACGTTCGATGATTTCCACAACTTATCCAAACCTACCCTATATGGGCCTTAGCTCCGAGCAACATCTGGGTTTGATGAAGATATTGCCAGAAATGGAAGGAGGAAAAAAGAAAGTAAGTCTCAAAAGGTGTTCTCCAGTGATGGAAGTGAGGGGCCTACAAGAGAGTTGGTGGAGGTTCTGAAAAAAAAAATGCATGGCAATAATCATACAAACATGGAAGAACAGGGGGCCCACAATGATGAGGTTTGTAATGATGTTGTTGTACAACACAATGTGAGTGTACTTTCTAAAATAAAGGATAGCTTAATTCAGTGTATTACTGGACCAAAGGATGGCAAGGGCAAATCAATTATTGGTGAAGGGGTTGAAGCTTTGCATGATAATAGTGAGAAAAATAATTCACCTAGGAAGAAATGGTGCTACCATGATTGAACTAGTGTGAGTAATACGGGAGAGGATAATGATACACCCATGGGTACCGAGGGCAAACGGAACCTTGATGAGATTCTGACAGATAGTGAAGGCCTACTTGGTGCAAAAAGAACTCGAATTGACACAACAAAATTTTTAGAGTCCCAATGAATTGGGTGTGTTGGAACTGTTATGAGATTGGGAACCCACGTGCAGTTCGGGTATTGCGCTAACTGGTACAAGCGGAAGCTCCTACCATTTTGTTTCTTTCTGAGACTCGCACTTTTAATAAGAAAATGGAGGACTTGAGTAAATCACTTGGTTTTTTTAGCTATGTGGCTGTTAGTCGTGTGAGGAAAAGTGGTGGGCTGGTAATGTATTGGACTAACGTTGTTTCAGTTCATGTGTGGTGATGGAAAGGGACGGGGGTAGAGGGCAAAAATGGAGATAGACCAGTTTCTATGAGCACCTGGAAATAGGTAAACGCCAATGTATGCTAAATGAATATTTCAACTCTCCTATGGGTGCTTGGTGGGGACTTTAATTACCTCTTGGAATCTTGGGAGAAGACTGGGGGAAAAGACTCAGATATAAATCTAATTGCAAACTTTCGTAATGCTTTGGATCAGTGTGAACTTGATGACCTTCAGTTTAGGGGAGGGTCTTTCACTTGGCAAGCTAATAGATACGAAGTTCTAGTTAAGGAAAGACTCGATCATTTTGTTGCTTTAAGCCTTTGGTCATCACATTTTGCAAGGGCTGTTGTTCATCATCAGGCGGTGACCTATTCTGATCATTGTCCAATCTCTTTGGTTTGGAATGAGAACCCAGTATCACAATGGAGAGAGAAGAAGAGTGCTTTCTAGTTCAAAGAGATGTGGTTGGGACATGAGGATCTAGATAGAGTGGTCTATTCGGCTTGGGATAATACATTGAATGGGGAGCCAACTAAGGCAAAAATCAAAAGATGTGGTAAAACTCTCACTTTGGAACATGCACATATTCGGCAATGTCACATGCGAGATAAAGTCTATGAGTGATGAACTAGGTCAGCTTCAGCAAGGGTTGGTAGTATCTGGCAATCGGGAGAGGAACTTAACCTTCGAAGAGACAATAATATCCTACTTGAAAAAAAAAAATTATGTGACGGTAGAGATCTCGGATGAGCTGGCTGAAGAGTGGGGACAAGAATACAGCCTTTTTTCATAAAAAAAAATCTTTACAATGTAAGTAGAGAAACTGAATTGATGGATTAGAGGATGATGGTGGGGTCTGGTGCGATGATGAGCACGGGTGCAAAGCATCGTTATTAATTATTTTCAATCCATCTTTTCTTTGGAAGGTTTCGATCACGCTGAGGAGTTCTTAGATCATGTTGAGCCACGTGTTCCCGAGGGTGTGGATAGATGTCTCTTATCGGCTCTTTCTATGGATGAGGTTAGAAAGCAATTTTCAAGATGCACCCGAATAAGGCCCCTGGACGGGATGGCATGCCTCCACTATTTTCTCATAAGTAATGGGAGTTAGTTGGCCCGAGTGTCTTCTCCATTGTTAAGAACTTGTTTGATACGAGATCCATTCCGGATAGCTTGAATCATACTAATGTGGTTTTGATTCCAAAGGTTAAGAGCCTTGCAAAAGTTTCAGAGTTCAGACCAATTAGTTTGTGTAATGTGCTTTACAAGATTATCTCGAAGCTTCTTGCAAATAGGATGAAAGCATGCCTTAATCGGGTGGTGTCAGATTCGTAGAGTGTGTTTGTTCCAGGACGGCTGATCACAGACAATATTTTGGTTGCTTTTGAAGTGATGCATTCACTCAAAGCTCATTCCAGAGGCAAAGATTGTTTTATGGATTTTAAACTTGATATGAGTAAGGCATACGATCGTGTTGAATGGGCTTTCATGAGAAGGGTTCTTTGTAAATTGGGTTTTGTAAATAGATGTGTGTCTCTTATCATGGTTTGTGTGGAGTTGCTCTCTTATTCTATTCTTATTAATGGTCAACTCTCTCCGTCGTTTTATTGTACAGGAGGGATTTGACAAGGTGATCCTTTGTTTCCCTATCTGTTTATTCTTTGTGCTGAGGCGTTGTCTTTTGTTTTACAGAGTGCTACTGAGTTGAATCGCATCCAAGGGGTTCATGTGGGGAAAGAAGGGCCATCCATTTCTCATCTGTTCTTCATCGACGATAGCCTAATCTTCTGTAGAGCCACTTGTTCAAATTGCTAGGAACCATTATGTATGCTATAGAGGTATGAAGCTGCATATGGCCAAAAAATAAATGTGAATAAATCGAGCATTTTCTTTAGCCCAAATTTGAAGGAGGATGAAATTAATGCGATTCAGTCTATTGTTGGTGTGGATAATCTGGTACAACATAAGAAATATTTGGGGTTACCCTTGTTGATTGGTAGAAGCAAGCGTCAAATCTCTACATACATGAAAGATAGGGTCCAGTGTAAAGTTAAAAGGTGGAAGGAAAAATTCCTGTCTAGGAAGGAAGAGAAATCTTAATTAAAGCAGTGGCCCAAGCTGTTCCAGCGTTTGCTATGTCTTATTTCAAATCCTGACTACTATCCTTAGAGACATTAAGAGCATACTGGCCAAGTTTTGGTAGGGTTAGAATGGAGAGAAACGACGTATTCATTGGGCGAGGTAGGACTCTTTGTGCAATTCAAAGAAGGATGGAGGTATGGGCTTTCATGACTTTAAAGCTTTTAATAAGGCTATGCTTGCCAAACAGGCTTGGCGCTTGTTAACCAATGAGCACTCTGTACTCCACCAAGTGTACAAAGCCAGATACTTCTCATATGGGGACCTTATGGAAGCAAAACTGGGTTACTATCCGTCATTCACATGGCAAAGCATTTGGGGATTGATTGAGACACTTTGGTTGGGTGTGAGATGGAGGGTGGGTAATAGGGTGAGGATCTGGATTGGTCTCGACCTATGAGCTCCCTCGACCTATTGGGTTTAAGCCGTTTACCCGACTACAACCCAATATGTATGGTAGCAATGAGAATAGATGGGACTGGAACGAACAACTTATTCGTTCACTATTTTGGGAGGATGATGTGGAAGCCATTTTGGGAATTCCATGAGCAAATGTGAGGTGCGATGACAAACATATTTGGCATTGGACTAAGGATGGTGTTTTTATAGGCAGATCTGCTTATCATGCAATCCATGCTTTGGGGTCTGATTCGCAACAAGGGGGAGCCGCTTCAGCTAGTTCTAACCATTACCCATGGAGTAAGCTGTGGCAAGTGAATGTTCCAAATAAGATCCTTCATTTTATTTTGCATGCTATTCGAAATTTCCTACCATGTCAAGCAAGCTTGAAGAACCGAAACATTGTGGAATCTGGTGAGTGTATTCGATGTGGGGCAAGGCTTGAAACGATCACGCATGCATTGGTGGAATGCAGGTTTTCCCATGAGCTTTGGACGTGCTTATTCTAAGAACGATTCTATAGGAAGGGTGCAAGGCTCGGTTTCTCGGATTGGGTGGAGAAGGTGCTTGAGTGTGGTGATGACTCTGTAATCCAAAAATTCGTCATTTCGTCTTGGACAGTTTGGAATGCTCAGAACAAGTTTGTTATGGAAGGGACCCGTTGGGATTAGCGATTTCAATGATGAAGGTTGACGAGCTCATTGCCGAATTTAATAGAGCTAATCTCATACACACAATAACGAGACAACCTAGAGAGAGGTAGAGTAACGTGAGTTGGGTTGCCCCAAACCTGCATGGAACTAAACTCAATGTGGATGCGGCAATTTTTGCGGATGTGGGTGGTATTGGTCTTAGGGGCATGTTGAGAGGCCACGAGGGTATTGTTTTATTTTCCTTCTCGGAGTTTGTTCGGGGAAATTTCAATGTTATTACAGCGAAATCTATTGTGGAAGGCTTCTCTTGTTGCCCACGAGGCGGGCTTCTCGAAGTTCAGAGTGGAATTGGATTCGAATGCTAATTGATTACCTTAAAGATGGATCCCATAGCCTTGCCCCTTTTGACCATGTTAGTGATGCTGTTCGATCACTTCTCCTCTCGATGGATTGTCCCTTGTTTAACCACGTTGGTAGAGAAAGTAATGGTGTAGCTCACGCACTTGTTAGGCATGTTAAATGTTGTCAGAGTTATAATGTTTGGATGACAGAGGTTCTATCTACTTTCCATCATTCAACGATTTACAATCTCATGAATAAAATTCTTTCTTGTTCCTCAAAAGAAAAAAAAGAAGAGAAAAAGTCCCACTTATGAACCCAAATATAGAATCCCACTAATGAACCACAAAAACTATTCATGTAATTACCAAACATTCTCTCGAATTACATTAATTGTCTAAAAAAATGAAGGAAAAAAAAAAAAAAATCCAAAAAAGCACATAGTTAAAAAAGGATTGTATATTTAAGGTCCACTGAACACTGATAAAAAAAAACATGTCATTCCAGGATTGGACAATTTCCACAACAGTCTTCCCAAAATATTAGTACAAACATTGGGGGCAAATCTGTAACTTCAGTTCTCATGACAACACAATCATACTCATCATCATCATTCCATTTTGTTCACAGTACTCTTTAACAGCAAAGAAATTGATTTATTTAGTATTTTTTAATTTTTTTTGGTTTGTGTTTTGAAACGCCAATGGGATTCACAAAAACGGATTTCAAATCAAACCCATAGCAGAAATTGATAAATTGGGGGTGATTCCGAGTGGGGGTCTGCATGCTTTCCATCTTTCACAAAACCCCTAATTTGCTCCCCTCTTTCTCTCTCTACATAGCATCAGCATTTTGGCTGGGTCTGTGTACTTGCATTCCTCTTCTTTTTGTTGTTGTAGTGTGCTTAAAGTAAACTAAGTTCTCTTGGCCCCTTGGGTTTTGAGATTGTGGGTTGTCAGTGAAATTTTGAGATTTGGGTTTTTAGGGTTTTGGTGCTGAGTTAAAAAAAAAAAAATGGCTTCTTCAGCGCAGAAAGAGCTTGAACCAGCGCTTAGAGATGCTGGGAATAGGCTTCTTACGCCCCCTTCTTCGACTGATGAACTCCTGAATCTCCTCGATGTAAAGTCTCGCTTTTTTATAGGCATTTTGTGTTTCTTCTACTGACACACACACGCGCGCGCGCACACACTCACACCAACACACACTTCTTTTAATGGTTTGATGAATTAAAAGCTAAGCTATTTGTGGGTTGATGTTTGATTGTTATATCATTGATTTCTGTTAAGCTTAATATCTTTAATTGCTTATGGATGAAATTTGGTACTCTATATGGGTCTAGGATTGCTTGCTGAATCTGAGTAGATATCTTGTAAATTGACTTCTGTTAATTGTTGTGTGTGTTTGCGGGCTATATTCCAATTGGACTTCTGTGCCCCCACCCCCCCACACCCCCCTAAAATTTGGTTCCTTAAGATCCGTCCTTGGGATTGATGTTTTGTGGAATCAGCGATAAGATGTTTGTGGGTTGATCAAGGCAAGTGTTACATGAATTTCATAATCCAATTTGCTTATCATAAGGCTTTGTTTGGTTCATTGACTTCACGAGGGAAAAGACAGGGGAAAGATAACATGATGGAAAACTAGTTCCTTTTACCTTATGGACAGGACTAGTTTTCCTTCTTATTTTTCTTTCCCCTCTCTTTTCCCTCGCCAAATCCATGAACCAAACAAAGCCTAAAGGTTTTGTATTACATCTGAATATTACATGTCACCCCGAATTCATGACAATTTTAGTATTTTTACAATGCAAAGGTGGTATAGTTTTTATGTTGTTTTTTCATGCTCATTCCTTTGGGGCATATGTGTTGTTCGGCTGTTTATATCTCAACCTTTTTATTGTATGTCTGGAAATTTATTGTAAATTATTTCTGAATCTTAACTTATAAACATGTCCGGAAACAAATCCATTAGCGTTTAGTCCTCAAGTTGTGTGATATGTGATTTAGGTGTATGGATTGTGACTCATACACAGAAGATCTAAATCACAAGTTCCTTATAACTTGTAAGTTAGTTCACAATAGTTCAACACTTTTCCTCATCCTTCCTGTTAAGAAAACAATTTTGCTGACCAATGATAGGCAAAACAATTTTCTTTTTTTGTCGACTTATGCAGAATGTTTACACTATTATGACTTGAATGAACTAATAGTCACCTTAAACTTTCAAATCTGGTAGCTTACATTTGTTAATATTTTTATTTTATTTTATGTTTCTCCTTTATGTAAAATATGTATATATATATACTTCCTAAATGCAGAATAACATAGTTTTATCTTCTTGTTTCCTTGTGTGTTAGAAAGTGGAGATTCTTCTATCCAAGGTAGAACAAGCTCCATCGAAATCGATGGAAGATGCAATTCTACCCTCAAGGGAGGCACTTATTGCTGATCAACTCTTGAGTCATTCGGATATGGAGGTCAAAGCTTCAGTTGTATGTTGCATCAACGAGGTTATAAGAATAACAGCGCCAGATGCGCCTTATGATGATGAAAAATTGAAGGTACTCGTAATGAAATTTTTTCTTTTAAGCTCTGCTTGTTTCATGGATATATTTAGGGAATGGAAACAGAAACACTAAGGAGAACCCATTTCTTCATTTGCTTAAAAACTGGGAAGGAAAAAAAAAATAGTGAAAACGAATTTAAAAACATTTTGAAATTTTGAGTCACTTCCCTCCCTTTTTTCTTAAGTTACAATTACAATTTTGTTTTGATTTTTTTTTGAATTTTTTAATGATATTTAAGCATGGAAGAAAAAACATGGGAACAAGTTTTCCTTCTTGGTTTCATTTATTTTTTCTTTTCCTTCTCTAAGTCTGCAAACCAATTAGAGCCTTAAGCAAGCCAACATTATTAACCATTTGTTGTGATGATCTTCAATTGTTTACACAAGTACGATCTATTTGGTCTCAGTTGGTCTGCATTGTCTTTTGATTAACACGCAGGACGTATTTCAGCTTACTGTTGCGGCATTGGAGAAATTGTCTAATGTGTCTGGTCGCTGTTATAATAAAGCTCTCTCAATCCTAGACACAGTCGCAAATGTCCGGTCATGCTTGGTGATGTTGGACCTTGAGTGTGACGAGTTAATTGTTGAAATGTTTCAACACTTTTTACGTATCATTAGGTAAAGGCTCAACAATGATGTTTTTGCTTTGCGTTGTTATCTTTAAGTGATGTGAGAATGATCATTTCATAGTTTTGAGTCCATTTGGAATTTTTTTTTTCAGCCTTTTCAAAAACATGTTCAACTGCGTTGATGGGTAATCAACTTAAACCAGAAGCTGTAATTAGCTGCTTTTTAAAAAATCTATTGAAGAATAAATTTCTTAATCCAACACAAAATCCAAACAGCTCCAAGCGTTTGTGGCTAAATGGTATGTGCTGTTCTTGTTTCCCTTGTATTAGAGTACCAATGGCTCCCTAAAGTGAAGTTGTTAGAGGATGGGGACAACGATGCCTGTCAAGATCCCACTTTACTCTTTTAAGCACTTTGTGATTGCTTAAGAATATCTGGTCATTCAAATTGCAATGATTCCATTGTTGCAAAGAAAGGAGGTTCATTCTTAGATGCTTGCGCGCGGGCGCGCCCGCACACACCCACGTGTCTGTCTGTGTGATTTTGTTGTATATTTGATGATGTTTCTTGGTTGTGACTGACTATAAGCATGATGGGCTGTTCTTTCTCAATTTTAAGGTCCAACCACCCCAAGGATGTATTCTCGGACATGGAGGCTATTATGACCTTGGTCGTTGAAGAAAGCGAAGAAATATCTAAGGAGCTTCTTCTTCCTCTTCTAACTAGTCTTAAGAAGGAAAATCAGGTGAAAGTCTTTTGCGTGATCGGTTTTAAGTGTTTTCCAATGTTTCAATCATTCAAGGCCGTTGAAGAAATGCACAAACACAAAGTATAGGATTTGGGAAAATGAGAGAGATAGATAAAGAGAGTACGAGAAACAGTAGTAGCGTGTATAATACCGACGCACTACCCAGTCCTTTGTGTAATAGGAAATACTGGAAGATTACAGGATTGCCCCTATCTTGGAAAACACACCGTATAATTCAAATAATAACTCTAAGAAAATCTGTTCTTTGTTTCAGAGTGTTTCACCACTTTCCTGGAAGTTGGGAGAGAATGTCATGAGAAATTGTGCTGCTAAACTCAAACCTTACCTTCAAGAAGCAGTGAATTCCATGGGCATTATTTTGGACGACTATGCAGAAGTAGTTTCTTCAATCTGCAAGGGTGTATCTGTGCGGGAAAATTTGGTGCGTTTCTCGTAGTTTCTATCTTCTGTACCAATTAATCTTTGCGTCTGATTAGAGCCCGTTTTGATTAGCTTATTTGGTACCAGTATTCACTTATTAGAGGATTATTGAGAGCTCTAAGTCTGCTTGACAAACTTTTTTAAACTTTTTCAAAAACCAAATACACTTTAAAGCTGAAAAAACATCTTAAATCAGACGCAACAATTTGCTGCTTTTTCTTTCCCTTTTCTTTTCGTTGAAGGAAAAGAGAAGGGAAAGGAAAACAAGAAGGAAAATTAGTTCCCTTGTGTTTTCTTTCAAGCTTAATAACAGTAAAATTTAAAAATTTGCAAACTACAATTGTGACTTAAAAAAGGTAGAAAATAAATCACAAAATTCAAAATTTTTAATCTATTTCTCACTATAATTTTTTACTTCCTATTTTTCTCATTATTTTCCGTAGTAACCAAACAAAGAAATATGTTTTCCTTTCTTTTCCCTTGCCGAATCCAAGAACTAGGCATAGCCTTATGATCTCTCACTTCTACCATCACTCTCATTTACAATATTGCTTGAGTTGGTAGATGGGGAAAAGTAAAAATAGCTTTCTTTGTCTAGCCAAATATATTTAGGGGATAATTGGGACACCTCCCGAACTACACCCAATTTTAAATGCGTTACCTATTTTTACCTGAAGTGTGTACCCAACAATTGTCAACTTCTCCATTCTTGCTGTTTATCTCTGCGATCAAAACCTTGCTGCCGCAATCCATCTCTTTCCCACGGCCGCCCTTTGTCTCTTTTTTCCATGTAAAGATCCATACTTTTCTTCTCTTTCTTCCCCCTTAAACAATGCACCGGAAAACATGTCACATTCTCCCACAATTCAAATCAAGCTCTCACCACCGGGACCCACCCACACCAACATCGTCTCTAACTCGATCCTTCAAAAAGAACATAAAGGTTCAAATAAGAAGTGAAATGTTTATTCCGATACACAAATATTTATGTGTGTGTTTGTATGTGTGTATGAATCAAAGTCAAAACTCAATATTAAAATACAAAACGAAAAAGAGAACAATGTTGATGATATGAAAACCCCCAAAATTATAAACGCACTAAAAGAACAATCTCAAGTTCGTAATGAATTTCAGAAAGACAAATATCACGAATCGCTCACTGAACCACGTCAAAATCTGGAAGTAGAAACCACAAAAGATGGAGATGAGGAAGAAAAGAAAGGCTCATTGGCATGAGGACAAGGGTAAGGGCTGTTCAGTCTTTAAACAGATCATATCTATTAACAGTGGATTTTGATCCCGAATAAATCTTTTGAAAATGTTGTTACTGTTATGTTTATTAATAGCTTTTTATTGAATACCCTAAATTTCTGAGTAGTGAATGACATAATACTTTTGCGACAATTGAATCAACCATAGCAAGCACCCAATCTTTTTATCTAGAGTTTCTTCTTATTCGATATTCAAATGATTCAAATTGACTTATTAGAACATGTTTGGGTTAGCTTTTAAAATAACCACTTTTTGGAATAATATTTTTTTTAGAAGAAACAATTTGTAGCTCTTTAAAAACTATCTTTTTTCCCTTTAAAAAGGAATATGATCTTTTAAAAAAGCTGTGAACAGCTAATCGAAACGGTCACACCCAAACAATCACTTGTGAGTGATTGTTGGCCCCCAAAAGTTATCCATAATGGGTCTTGGTGTCATTACAATCTACATGGAGCATGGTTAACTATCATTTTTCACATTTTATGGTTTGACCGAGACAAAAATGTGATCAGTTTTTGGATTCAGAAATTTTAATTCATTGACTTGCATCTTTCAGGAAACAAGTGAGAAGAATTTGCAGGAAAGGAAAGACTCAGATGAGCCATCTCAGGCATGTATATCTTTGTGCTTGCACTTGCTAATCTCTTTTTTATGATAGAGAGCTTACTGTGAACTAAGAGTAATGAAAAAGATGCAGGGGATGGTGGTAATTGTTGAAAATTGCCTCTTCAGCTCCTCTGGTTCATGGATTTAGAGACGCAAAAGAAAAGTGAAAGGAACACAAGAAGGGAAACTATTTCCCCATTGTTTTCGGCCTTACTAAGCCTTGGAACTAAAATTTTTCAAAATTTAATACAAACTCAAAAAACTAAGGGGATGTGACTCAAAGTTCAAATTTTTATTTTTTTATTCATTGTTATTCTATTTTCTCATTTTTCCTATGAACCAAACAAAGAAAATTGTTTTCCTTTCCCTCACTAAATCCGTGAACCAAAGAATGCCATAGTGCCATACTCAATTATTTCTCCAGTGTATTTCACTGTGTTAACCATAGACGAGAGACCAAATTTGTGGCAATAGGAGGCTGAAACACTTGTACCAGATGGGGATGTGGATGATTCAAAATCTTTGAAGACATCAGAACCTTTTTGCCAAACTAAGCAGAATGGTACCGATGCAAGCACTGGGACCCAGCAAGAAAATTTCGACTCTACAAAAGCTGAAGCAGTTCCGAAGAAAAGGGGCTGGAAACCCAATTCACTGAGAAAACCGGAGGAGGGATATGAACATGGTTGGATTAGTGGAGAGAGAAAATCTCTTGAACGGCCTCGTCGCAGAAAGAAAAATGAAAATAGAATTAATGGTTCACCTTCTAAAGTCCCAGAAGCTGAAAAAGAGGCTACGCCTCTGGTTTTTTCTCCCAAAACAGCACATGATGAGAGAGGGAGTATTTCCCCATCTCAAAATCCTAGCTTGTTGGATGGAATCCATCCCAAAAGGGGCCGGGCAAAGAATAAAGAAGATGTCATTTTAAGAAAGGAATTGGAAAAGACAAGAAATTCCGAAGAAAAACTTGATAAGGGCAAAACTGTAAAAACAACTCCAGTTTTAATAGTAAAGACTGAAGTTGGGATCTCTAGTGAAACTGAAGGAAATCAAGTTTCATCCGGCCAACAAATTGATGGTAAGAAACGGAGTAGGGGTAAAACGGGCAAAACAGTTTCTAAGAAGCGTGTTAGTGAAGGGTCTCGTGACAAGGTATGAACTCGAACACTACCTTTTGTTCTTTGACAATTTCGTGTCTATATAAGTGGCTATTATGGGCAGAAGATCTTGAATTGTTTTGGTGAATTGCGTAGAAAAAGGTTTCATTATCTGTAACAAAGGCATTAACTCAAGGGGAGAACAATGTAGACGAAGTCTCTGGGAGAGAATGTAAGGGGGAACTTACTCCAACAAAGGAAAAGGTATGACACTACTGCTACTTTCAGATAATGAATAACAAATATTTGATTAGCAGGACTTAGAGGCCTTTTTGGTATTGCTGCGGGAATCAGAGATTTTTGCTTTAATATAATTTTTAAAAACCTGCAAATTGCTACTTCTTCTTCTTTTATTTTTATTTTTCCTTTAAAGTGGAATGGATTTTAAAAATTGAATTTTTTTTCCCAACAGACTCACATATCTGAATAATCCCAAATGAGTGATTGTTGGTCCCAAATAAGCTATTAATCGAAACGGGCTCTTGACGCGGTCAATTTTTTTGCATCTCAAAATTTATTTATTTATTTATTTTTTTGTGGCTTGTTTTTCTAATTCAGGATCCAGAAATGCCCTGTGGTGAGAAGGAGAATGGTGAAGAATTGATTGGTTTCAAGATTAAGGTTTGGTGGCCAATGGATGAAACGTAAGGACTAGGGAAATATACTTTGCCAGTGTACAATACTATTCATTTCATATCTCTGTCATTATGGCAGTTTTGCTTTTTTCATTGAGTTCAATAGCACTTTATATTCACCTATCTTCTGATGTCTTTTTAACTATACATTAAAGCCATTCAAGCCACGACCCTTTGTTACTAGAACGGGCTGGGCCATTTGAACTAGTTAAGGGCACCAATATATAGGAGATAAAGAAGAGGGAAGGGGAAGATAATAATAAACCTTACCTTCCTCTCATCTATTTTTAATAGCTTTCCTTTGGGTTTATCCCTGCTTTCTAAATGGTAAAGCATGATTGAAGTAAACTTTTCTACAATCTGTGGGTATGTAGTTTGGATGTGACATTGTTTACTGGGTAGTACTCAAGGCAATGGGAGTATTGACTTGAACATTAGTCTCTGTTTGGTTTGTAGATTTAGGAAGGAAAAGAAAGAGAAGGATCCCTTAGTTCACCGTGTGTTTTTCTCGATGCTTAAATGACATTAAAGATGGAAAAGATTAAAAAATGTAACTGTACTTGAGAAAAGGGATGGATGTGACTCACAAAATTCTAAGTCTTCGTATTTTCGTTTCCTTCTATTTTCCTCGTTTTACTTGATAACCAAACTAAGAAAAGTGTTCTTGGTGTTTCCTCCCTTCCCCTCAATCATGAACTAAACTGAGCCTCAGCATTCTGTTTCGGTCATCCCAAGAAAGGAACCAAAGTTTTGGGTGAGATGTGAATTTTGGGCTTTTGTGTGCTTGAACCAACTCTTTCTTGATTGGAAACCACCACTGAATGTACTGAAATACTTCTCTTTTGATCGAAGAATTCAGTGTCATGTACTCTCTCTGAACTGGACTCTGCATTTTTAAGATGACAAAGTGTGGGACCATCTCTTGATTGTGATGCTAATGACCTTACTAATCATTTGTTTCTTTTATAGTTAATGTATTTCTTTCTACATCTGTGAGAGTGAACTTAAAATCCACATATACGTTTCCTCATACCCATGTTATGACTGCAGGTTTTATGAAGGCTCCGTACAATCTTTTGACCCGTTAAAGAAGAAGCACAGGGTGAGAGTAACACCAATTAGTTCTATATACTGTTGTGCATGAATTTCTTGTGTGTGTGTGTGTGTGTGTATCTCTATCTTTACTCATCCATACCTGTCGCCTCTTCATGAATTTGTTTTGCTTCATGGCTAATCACGGGTCATATTAGTGTTCGATCGTATCGAGTATGATGGGTATTTTTCAATCTTTTACTCCCACTCACTTATGACTATGTCTCGTGTTTTGGTGTCATCTACTCAAATGTAATCTCTTCTGAGTAAGGGCTCATTTGGATTGGTAGTGGCTCTTGCATTTAGGAAGAAGAAAAGCCGAAGCCCTAATTACAAGGGCACCTGGGAGTTAAGAAAATACATTAAAAACCAAATTAGCTTACTGCATCATGTTTTAGCTGAAGCAGCTTTGGACTTACAAAAGCCAAAACGTGCTTTTGGGGCTTAAAAGTGCTCAGTTAGTACCCAAACAAGCAAATATATGCATTTGGGTATCCGAAGCACGTTTGGGCCAAAACGTGCATTTGAGAAGTGATTCCAAATAGGTCCCAAGTCACCAATATTTGCAGTTGATTACCAGGCCATCATAGTGTGGATTTTTCCATCCTATAAAAAATTAGAACAATACTCGATTTCTATGTAATTTATACTTAGTGTACTTGTTTGTTCTATGGGTACCATGTTAGGTTTTCTATGCAGACGGAGATGAAGAAATACTGGATCTTGGCCAAGAACGCTGGGAGGTAGTTGGGAAGAGCAATTTTCCAGATCAAGTGAGTGTTTTATAGCTTATCTCTATGTTTCTTTCATTGGTTTCATTTTAGAATTTTTGTTTTTATTAATCTTCACTTTAAATTGTTAAATCATTCATTCTCAGGAGCATGAAACTCATCTTCCCAGTATTGATGCTTTATCAGATATGTAAGTGTTCTTACTTCTTGCTGATATTAGGCTTCTCCCTTGGTCTTTTAGAATTGCATTTGATTATGTGAAACCCGGAATTTCCTGAATGCGAGGGGTAGGAAATATTATTTTATGTCATATAAGACCAATATTGGAACTTTCTTACAGAGTTTTGGAGTATAGGCACCTAGTTTCTCTTCTTTTGTGGGTACCTACGTAAACATAATAAGTTTATTAAGTAATTTGTTATGAAGATGATGGAAGTAGAAATGAGAGGAAATAAAAATAATAAAGGGACAATGGCAATATTGAGGAAGACAATGTTGTTGACAATGGCAGACCAGAACTTTCAGTGGGGACGAAAATTTTACAGGGGTTCGGGGGCAATGCCCCCGACCGTTTTTTTTTTTTTTTTGTTGGTTGAAATAGTATAATTTTATGTGATTTTTTCCATAAGTTTAGTGCATATATATGGGGTTGGAAATTAGTGTAATTTTTTTGTCCATCTCACTGAAAAGGAGCAAGAGGAGCTAGGTTTTTTTTTTTTCGCTTAACAGGAGCAAGATGAGGTTAATGGTGGATATGGGATCTTTGAGTCTTTCGAGTGCTTCTGCGAAACTTCAAAACTTCATTTGCGTGGGAATATTTTTTTAATTTTTATTTTTTAGAAAATGCCATGTGGGACACTAGGGGACTGTAGGTGGTCTTTGTTTTGCTTTTTGGTCGTTTAATATATAGCATATACATATAAGAGTGGGAACAAGCTCTCAATTAAAACCGTGTTAAAGTTCTTCGAAGTTCTAAAATCTAGAAATGAGTAATGCTATGTTTCCCAAATTTCTATCCCAAAAGTGCTTCTCAAATGACCTAACAGTAGGCCAGGTAAACAACTTCCAATCAAAATTCAATTGGTCCCACTATATTTGACTTGGCCCCACTACCACATCATTTGGGAAGCACTTTTGGGGTAGAAATTTTGAAAGCATTTCATTACTTTTTACAAAAAGCCTTTGAATTAATAGAAAATCTTAATAAAAGTCTACATATTTTTTAAAACTATCATATATAACCTGTTTTTCCCTAAAGTTCAGTAGGGGCAGCTGCCCCCGCTCGCCCCCACTGTGGGTCTGCCCCTGGTTGTTGATGACAATAACATCGGAGTATATTTGTTCCTTCATATATCCAGTCACTTTTTTTTTTTTGGAATTATTTTTTATAAAAACTCGGTAGCTTTATTATTGTGATTTTTTACCATCTTGAGAGTAACGAAAGAGTAACAACGGGTTATTGTAGAAATCACTTAAAAATAATTGAAGATCCACATTCAAGAATGGACCTTGTGAAATTGAATAAGAAATAAACTTGGAAGTATGTATTGGTATGAAACATAATTGATTTTTTGGGTGATAACTTCGACTTTATGCATGATTATTCATATACGTGACTGATACAGGTTAAAAGATATCATCCCGCGTCTAATTCTGCTTATCTCGTGGCTTTTGGTTGGTCAATTTTAGCAGGCCTCCGAAGAAGAAAGCTAAAGCGAATTCAGGATCATTAACAAAAAACAAAAAAGCTGACTCTATCTCAAGAAGGTTGGTTTGCATATATCTATAAATCTCTGAACATTTTTTTCGGGCCTGTTTGGATTGGCTGTGGCTTTCGTGTTTAGACACAAGCACAATGGAACATTAGAAGTTAAGAAAAATTCATTAAAGCCCCATTCTGTTTCCTGCATCGCGTTTAGGGTGAAGCACATATTACCTGCTTCAGCCAAATCGTGCTCTTGGGGATCTTCAGTGCTCCTAACTTAATCCAAATTGGTCTAATATATGTATTTTGGGTCCCAAAAGCACATTTGGGTCCAGACGTGCATTTGAGAAGTGAATCGAAATGGGCCCTTTTATTGGCTGTCCAATAGACATTAGATTCTCCAGTGAAATAATCCGAGGCTTGTCTTGCAGTGGTGGAAAACCCCCAGAGTCCGGTACTAAATCCACAGATCATTCAACCCTTGACACACTTCGGATCGTTGATATATTAAGTGCCATACCTAAACCGTGTCTAAACTTGAATTCTGACAGCCAAACATCCACCGGCAAGGTTAAAACTGAAACGCCCAAGATGATTGTGAAGCGTAAGCCTCGAAGGACCAGAATATGCCCTGGATCCTCCGAGGGTGGTGCATCTACAGCTAAACGAAAAAATTTATCATCTCGGAAAGAACTTAGAGGAGATACGGGGAAAGGGAGACTACCGAAACGCCCTGTTGACTCAAAAGAACGTGAAACGAAAAGTGGAAAAAAGCGTCTCAGATTGATCAAAACTTGAGAATTTTTTTTTTCTTTTTTTAGTCTCATTTTGGACGCGGTCATTTGTACAGGTGAAGCGCTTCCCTTACTTTGACATGTGGTTTCTGGTATGAATGTTCTTTACCAGATCTTTGTTCACAAGTCATTATAGGAGGCTTAGGAACAAAAATCTTTGAGCCATGTAGGATCTGATATATGGACAATGAGGTAAATTTAGGGTTTGTAAATGGCTTGGAGTTGAGATTTTTTAATAGTGGATGATGCTATAGCCCCTTTTGGCTCTTGGGGCTTTTGTACTCTAAATTAATGCCATAGCCTATTGCTTTATATACTGCTTTTCAGTTAACCCATCACTACCTTGCATTCTAGCTCTTTATTGGCCTTGACAAATCTGTATATTTAATTGCAATCAAAATTCATAATGTAACGAGTCATCTTGACATTCCATCTCCTAATTTAGGACTTGTGAATGGTTTGGATTTTTATTTATTTAATTTTTTATTTTTTTGGTAGTGGATGTATATAGCCCTTTCTGGCTCTTTGGGGTATTGTATTTCATTGATTTAATGGTCTAGCTTAATAATATTTCTATTGCTTTTCTGATTTACCCACATCAAGACCTTGCCTGTTTAGCTCGTTTTGTTGGCCTTGACAACCTTTGTTTTTTGTTTTTTTTACCATGTGATGATGTCAAAAATTGGTAAGAGAGATTAAAAGAGAGATATGAGGACACAAGAGTTTGTATGTGGTTCGGTCCCGTTAACGAAGTGACCAACGTTCACGGTTGCTTTAGTGCGCTTCACTAGCAGATCATCGGCGGGCTTGGTGAGCCAACAGTTGGGCGGCACTACCAGTAAAATCGACCGGATGTATGCGTATGAGTGAGAATTATATGCTATTCTTTTTGTTCGAATGCCCTCCCCCTTTAATGGGGGTGAGCGATCTCTTTTATAGGTGCAATAGACCACTCGTACATGGTAAGTTTGTAGATTAGGAAGCTTAATCTATTTACAGCTTGATTTACATGAATTTAGGGATGTTTCCTAAGTAGTTTAGGAAACTGCTTGCTCCTTCCATTTAGTCTTCTAACTGGGCTAGGAAACTGCCTGGAGGCGTGCTGACCAAGCAACCATACCTACTGGGGGCGCGCCCATGTGGGGTCCATCTGGAAAGAACGACCGGGCTTACGGCCATCTCGGACGGTTTTGCGTCACAGTCTGGGATGCTGTGTAGTCAGTCCAAATTCAAGATGACCTGGCTTCTCTTTGCTGAGGTGGCGAGGCCTGACTTTGACTTTATATTTTTATGCATATCAGCTGTCCCCCATTTTCAAAACTAACGGGATGTTCTATCGGATGAGGTTTGAAAATTAAGACTGGTTCTGACAGAAAATCGTTTGGGAGATGGCCTTGGGTTGTTAGCTGGGTCGTGACCGATTGGGCTGGTATTCCGGGGTCAGGATCGAGCAGTGTCTATGTGGGCCCGGGACCAACTTCTGCCACGCGTCACCTTGTTACCGCCCTGGTCAAGATCCAGCGAGGCTGGTAACCGAACAGTCACGTCGTAACCGGACCGTCACGACTGGCATTAATTGGGCGCGTCTATTGAGGCGACGTTCCGCGTGCCCGAGATGACAGTTGTCGGCAGGTTTAGGTGGGAAAATTTCCTGGCCGTTAGATGTAACTTGATCTGGACCGTCCGCGCTCCTATTAAGAACACTTGTTTATTTATGGGATTCCTGCTGCCAATTGATAGAGATACCGAGCAGTTTGAGAGCAGAGAAAGTGTCCGGTAAAGCTTCCTGAGCTCTTCTTCTGCGATAACCCTTGTAAGTGTTCCTTTTTCAGTTTCAGTTCATCATTCTCTTCATCTTCCTTTTTCTCTTCTTGTCTGAGTGAGGCTGGAGAGAGCAAACCCTCTTAGGTTAGAACGGGAGTGAGACTTTTTCTTTCTTAGGTTATGCTCTTTCTTTAAGTCGGGAGGTACGTTAGATAGGTTGAACTGAGCGGGCTGTCCCCGGGTAGTTCTGACCGAGTGTCACCTTGTCTTTAAAAACGTATATTTTCTGCCCTTTAGGTTGATAACCCTGCCTCCTTTGTACCTCAGACTCGGAGTTCCTGACCCATACCTGGGTCGTCCTCTTCCTCCCGGCCCAGTCAACGAAACTCCAAGGATGTGTCACTCTGGTTTTGACTCGTCCTCCCGGTTGGAGGATGAGCGGTCCGGGTCAGAGACGCCGGACACTAGTCTGAGTCCGCCGTCCGCATCCCCCTCCGATCACCATAGCGAAGGCATAATCCCAATCCGTCTCTCCGACGATGAGTCGGACCAGGAAGCCCCCGTTGCTTCCGTTTCCTGGGGTCCAGGTGACGAAACACCAGGGGAACCCGACCGTGAGGTAGCCTTCGCCTGCAAGTTCATCCCGTCCACCCTGCGTACTGAAGATCTCGGCCGCATTAGGGATAGTTATAGCCTTCCCGACTACTGCTCCCTGGTCGTGAATGTCGGCGGAGCCCAACAACGGGGTTTCACCACCTTATATTAGGACATCCTCATGGCTGGGTTCCGCGTCCCCCTCCATCCGGTCGCTCGGGACGTCCTTATATACTTGGGGATCACCCCGGGATAGTTGGCCCCGCACGGTTGGAGATTCCTCATGGGGTCCATCTCCCTTTGGCCCCAAGTTTTTGGGTATGAGCTTATCGTCCAGGAGTTTCTCTGGACACACCGACCGTTTTCCGTACATGGGAAGACCGGGTTCTTTTTTCTCGGGGCTCGTCAGGGGAGAAAGATCATAATAAATTGCCCGAGTAACAAGAAAGGTTGGAAGAATAGATTATTCCAAGAGTCCACCCTTGGACTCTGTGAGCGGGCTCCGGGGATCCAGATGAGGACTTCCTGGGCGGGAGAACTAAGGGGTAAGTTAGTGCAGTAACTTCCCGCTTACTTTCTTTACTTCGCTTTGAGACTAACTGCGTTATGTTTTGCGTTGCAGTGGGATCAGCTAGCCCACCTAGTTTTCTCGGGGAGTGCCAAGAGAGAATCAGAAGCTTGGCGGACCATCCCATCAATATTTGGGACGTTTTGACCTGCTCGGGAGATTAGAGGGGCGATCACCGTCCAGAACACCCCGCCGAGGCCCCCGTCCTTCCCTCAATCATCCCGGGTAAGAGTTTATCGGCAACTTAATTTTGGTTATCCTTCGTCATCTCATTGATCTGATTTCTGACTTTGTGGCCGCTTTCCTTTTATAGAAATGGCCCCAAAGAGGAATTTGGAGCAGTTGAGGGAGAGGCAGGCCGCTGCTGCTGCCGCCATATTGGCGGTAGCACAAGGAAAGAGGCCCGCCGCGGAAGCCTTGGGCAGCGAACGCCCGTTGAGGCGAATTCGGCACGGGACTGCGAACCGTCCAGAACCCATCGGGACTTCAGCTCCCCGCGTGGTGGTGGCTGAGATTTCTCCCCGAGTGGGAATACTGTCCAGGGCGCCGGTTGAAGAGTCGGCAGTAATCAGGGAGAGGGTTAAGTCCGCCCTTCTTCCCAACCAGGTGGAGGCGTGTGCGAACATGTCTCCCGAGGCGTTTCAGAAATGGTTATACAGCCTTTCCCATATGGTAAGCACTTGGCGTTCCTGCTCCTCTTTACCACAACTTCTCCTGCGTTTATTTTGCTAACTGACCGTCTTGGATCCTTCGCAGGTTGGCTGCATTGCCGCTGGGGCTGAGTCCTTCCTGCCTTCTTTGGCCGGGAGGGCCGCTGCTGCTGAAGCCGCTCTGTCTGAGGAGCGAACGACCTCAGAGGCCAGGCAACACGCCCTGGCCTTGGAGAAGGATAAGGTGAAGGGCTTGGCTCTGAGCCTTGGTGTAGCCCAGGCAGAATTGGCGACTGCCCAGGCCAATTTGGAAGCTTCCCGAGACTTCACGGCGGCGGCAGAGGCCCGAGCAAAGGCCGTGGCTGAAGCGACTGCCGCAAGGGCCACAGAAGAGGCGTTTGACGACGGCTTCTTTCAGGGCTACGAGAATCTGAACCGGCGGATTGCACGGGATCACCCCGAGTGGGACATCTCGTCCTACGAGGGGATTGATTCGGACTACTGGGACGTCGGTCCCGTGGCTGGTGAGGATTCTCCTGCTGGTGCTGGAGCTGTTGAGCCTGCCCCGAGCGGGGGCTCAGAAACCGAAGGAGGAGCTGCCCCAGGGGAAGAGACTGGGGAGACTGAAGATGTGGTCGAAGTGGACGACTAAGGTCCCCGACCTGTTTTCTTTTTATGTTGTAGTTTTCTTTATTTTTTTTTGGGAGGCTATTACAACTGTCCCACAGGCCCTGTACAAATTGTCTTTAATTGATGAAAAGGTCCTCGAGACCAACTTTCCAATTGTTTACTGTTTCTGCACTTGTGCCTATTTGTGATTGCTTGTGATCGATCGGTTGTAAATCTGGTATGAACCCTGCCTTAACAAAAGTTAGGACTGTAACCGGTAGAGAACACTTGGTCTTTCAAGGACCTGATGTAGAGGTCTCGCTCGGGTATGGTACCGGTTTCTCTGGGTACTGTGTCCCGCTTGGGTATGGTACCGGTTTCTCTAGGTACCGTAGGTACTTTAGGAATGTTAGAATTGTTCTAGGATTCCAAGTCCTGTTAGTATCCGGTGTGATTTCCTGTTTAGTCTACCCTGTCCCCCAAGCTTTTGCTAAGGCAGGCATACAGAGGGGATGACTGTAGGAAACCGACCTGGAGCGTGGGTGGTTGCAGGGTTGTTTGGGACTTGCCATCATCAGCCACCTAGGGGGCAATACCTAGGGGGCATTGCCCCCCCCCCCCCTTGCAAGTTGGACTTAAGCGAAGCCCGTGCCTCGGGTTTTGGACCCGGGGTCTTTTAAGTGCCTGGGGTCTGACCCCGAGGTCTTTTAAATGCCTGGGGTCTGGCCCCGAGGTCTTTTTAAGTGCCTAGGGTCTGACCCTGAGGTCCTTTTAAGTGCCTGGGGTCTGACCCCGAGGTCTTTTTTGTGAGCAAGCACGGAGAAGAGTTGTTTGGCGAAAGAAACTTTTATTACTATATGAATAGATATGCTCGGGTCGAGCTACATAGTTCCTAGCCAACATTATTGTCATGCTTTACTGGAAGTACTTGCGGATGTGCTGCACGTTCCAAGGATGAGAGAGGTCGTGCCCGTCTAGAGTTTGTAACCAATAGGTACCCGGACGGTTCACTCGGGTAACTATGTATGGATCTTCCTAGTTTCGCCCCAACTTCCCATGGCTCGGGACTTTTGTGGACTGATTAACTGCCTTCAGGACCAGATCTCCTATCTGAAAACTGCGATACTTCACCTTGCTGTTATAGTATCGGGAGACTCTTTGCTTGTAGGATGCCACTTTGAGATACGCCCGGTCTCTTTTTTCCTCTATCAAGTCGAGTCCCGCCCTTAGGGCATCCTCATTGTCTAGCTCGCTGAAATTTGCCACCCGGTAAGTAGGTAACCTAAGCTCCGTGGGGACCACCGCCTCAAAGCCGTAGGTTAGGGAGAACGACGTTTCACCTGTTGCCGCTCGGGGTGTAGTGCGATAGGCCCATAGGAGGGTCGGTAGTTCCTCTGCCCATAATCCTTTGGCGCTTTCAAGCCTCGTCTTGATTGACTGAAGAATTGTCCTGTAGGTCACTTCGGCTTGGCCATTGGCCTGGGGGTGCTCGGGGGATGAGTAGTGATTGGACATCCCGTAGCCCGAGCAGAACTGCCTGAATATCGGGGTATCAAATTGCCTACCGTTGTCACTAGCCAGAACCCGGGGGACGCCGAACCTGCTGAGGATATTCCTCTCCACAAAAATTTCTATTTTCTTCTCGGTGATTGTTGCCAAGGGCTCGGCCTCCGCCCATTTGGTGAAGTAATCCACGGCTATGACATCGAACTTGACCTGCCCCTTTCCCGTTGGTAGGGGTCCGACAATGTCAATGCCCCACTGAGCGAACGGCCAGGGGCTAATGATTGGCGTCTGAAGTTCTCCCGGACGGTTGATCATGGGAGAAAATCTTTGGCACGTATCACACCTCTTGACGTATTCTTGAGAGTTTTTGGCCATGGTCGGTCAATAGTAACCTTGCAGCAGGGCTTTGCGTGAGAGTGCCCGGCTTCCAATGTGGTTCCCGCACACCCCTTCATGGATTTCGTACAATATTGCTTGGACCTGTGTAGGATGGACACAGCGGAGGTACGACACAGAAAATCCCCTTTTGTAGAGGATGCCGTCAATGATGAGGTACCTTGCCGCTCGGTATTTAACCCGGCGGGCTTCTTCCTTTCCGTCTGGTAACGCGCCTGTTGCAAGAAATTCGATGATTGGGTCCATCCAGCTAGGTTCTAGGGTGACCGGTTCGACCTCCATTCATTCTGAGTTGAACACACTTGGCTCGGGAAGGTATTCTATCATTATCCCGGGCAAGTCTGACTCAAAAGATGAAGCGATGCGGGTTAACCGGTCGGCCCTAGTGTTTTCCTCCCTAGGTATCTGCGTGACAGAGAACCCCTGAAGTTTCTTTGAAACTGCTCGGGCAAGGGCTAGATAAGCTACCATATTATGCTCTCGAGCCTCATACTCTTGGTTTACTTGATTCACCATGAGCTGGGAGTCGCTGTAACCTTGAATTTGCAATGCGCCCATTGAGGTTGTCATTTGTAATCTGACCAACAAGGCTTCGTATTCGGTCTCGTTATTGGAGGTCTTGAATCCGAACCTGAGCGCATACTCGAGCTGGATCCCATCGGGCATGGTTAAGATGATCCCTGCTCCGCTACCCTGTTTGTTGGAAGAACCATTCACGTAAAGTACCCAGGTCGGGATATCTGGCTGTAGCCCGGGCGGTAAGGTTAGTGGGGCGGTTTCTTCAACTGGGTCTTCTTGGTATGTGAATTCAACAATGAAGTCTGCCATTGCTTGTCCCTTGATTGTTGTGCGGGGTCTGTAAACCACTTCAAATTCCTTTAACTCCAAGGCCCACTTGACGAGCCTCCCGGACATTTCAGGCTTACTTAAGATCTTACGGAGGGGCTGGTCTGTAAGGACCACGATGATGTTGGCCTGAAAATACGGGCGAAGTCTCCGGGCTGAAGTGATGAGGGCGAAGACGAGCTTTTCAATGCGGGAGTATATACTTTCTGCGCCTTGAAGTGCCCGACTTGTGTAATAGACCGGGAATTGTATCCCATGCTCTTCCCGAATGAGTGCCGAGCTGACCGCCGAGCGTGACACCGCTAAGTATAAGAACAACTCTTCGCCTGGCACGGGCGTTGAGAGTAGAGGGGGCAATGCCAAGTACTTCTTGAGTTCCTGTAACGCTTCCTCGCACTCTTCTGACCACTGAAAAACTTTACGAAGGATCTTGAAGAATGGCAGACACCGGTCGGTAGCTCGGGACAAATATCTATTTAATGCAGCCACTCGCCCGACCAAACTCTATACCTCTTTGATTGACCTGGGTGACCGTATGTTTATGATGGCTTGAATTTTTTCGGGATTCGCCTCAATCTCCCGCCTGCTGACTAGGTGCCCAAGGAACTTCCCGGACGAGACGCCAAATGTACACTTGGCCGGGTTTAACCTCATCCAAACTTTCTCAAAATGGTGAAGGCCCCGGCTAAATGCTCAAGATGATTAGACTCGTCTCGGCTTTTAACCAGCAAATCGTCAACGTAGACCTCCATGGATTTCTCGATCAAGTCCTTAAAACATGTGATTGACCAGGCGCTGATAGGTTGCCCCGGCGTTTTTGAGGCCGAACGACATGACTTTGTAGCAGTAGGTCCCCTGATCCGTGATGAACGAGGTTTTTTCTTCATCCCCAGGGTACATGCTAATCTGATTGTACCCGGTGTAGGCGTCCATAAACAAGAGAAGCGAATGACCGGCTATGGAGTCTACAAGGAGATCTATCCTGGGGAGTGGATAGCAGTCCTTGGGGCAGGCTTTGTTCAGATCGGTGAAGTCCACACATATCCTCCACTTCCCGTTGCTTTTCTTGACCAGTACTACGTTCACTAACCAATCGGGATAGTGGGCCTCTTGGATAGATTTCGCTTTGAGGAGTTTATCGACCTCCTCGCGTGCTGCCTTCTGCCTCTCGGGGTCATGCCCCGTCTCTTGTGCTTCACAGGCCGAGAATCTGGGTTGACATTGAGTCGGTGAGACATTACCCGGGGGTCAATCCCGAGCATGTCTTCATGACACAAAGCAAACACATCTTGACTCTGTCGTAGGAATTGAATTAGCTTCTCCCTGAGGCCGGGCTCCAGCTGGGTGCCGATGGTGACTGTTTGGTCGGGGAGTTGCGGGTCTAACATCACCTGTTCTAGATCCCCGATCGGTCCCACTCTGTCGCTTTGATCCCTCGGGTCCATCTCCTGGACATTCAGTGTTTCAGCGATGGCCTCCCGACGCAGAGAGCTGACATAGCAACTCCGAGCGACGGATTGGTCTCCGCGTAGACTCCCAGGCCCCTAGGGGGTTGGGAATTTAACCAACAGGCTGTGCGTTGATACGACCGCCCTGGCTTGGTTGAGGGTCGGCCTTCCAAGGATGACGTTATAGGCAGATGGAGCTTCCACGACCACAAAGCTCGCCAGTACAGATGCCTGCTGAGGGTAGGCTCCCATGAGGACCGGGAGCTCAATGGTACCGAGCGGTTGGGTGCTGGATTCGTTGAACCCTACCAGGGGAGTGGCCACTAGTCGGAGCCGATCCCTGGATATCCCGAACTGATTGAATGCTGAGACAAACATGATGTCGGAGGAGCTGCCCATGTCTACCAATACCCTTTTAACCACGTAGTTTGCTACGGAGAGCATCACTACCAGTGGATCATCATGGGGGTAGTGTAGGTCTAGCATGTCTTTGGATGAGAACGTCAACACGTCTGCTGGGGGAGAGCGGGTGGATTGGACATGCCAAACATCCGATTGAGACGCCTGGGCATGCCTCTTCCTTGCCGACCATGAATCCCTTCCGCCTGAAATGTCTCCGGAGATTACATTGATCTGCTCAAGGGGTCGTGGTTGCTCAGGGGCCCGGGTTTCTTGCCGGGGTCGTCTATCAGCTGCCATGAATTCAGCTAGGTGGCCCTGCTCGATCAGCTTCTCAATGGAAATCTTAAGCTTAAAACAATCCTCCGTGTCATGCCCATGGTCTTTGTGGAAGCGGCAAAACTTGTCCCGGTTCCTCTTACCAGGCGGGCTTTTCAACTTGGCGGGCTCCTAGAGTAGCCTCTAGATATCTGCGGCGGCCAAAACTTCGTGGATTGGCCGAGAAAGTGGGGTGAAGGTAATCGGGGCTTGGTCCCGAGTCCCGAGTACCTCTCTACTGATCTTGTTTGGGCTTCTTTCCCGGACCTTTCTCGGAACCCTCCCGTTTCCGTTTAGCTTTCGGGGACTCTTCTCTCGTAAAGCTGGCGCGCTTGGACTTCAGAAACTCCTCCGTATTGATGTACTTCCCTACTCTCTTTGAGAGTTCCACCAGGGTTGCCGGTCAGTCACGATGGAACGACGTTGCAACTTTGGTGTGTTGAACCCCTGAGCAGAAAGCCATGATTGCGGCTGTTTCATTCAGGTTGCGGATCTGGAGCCTCTGTTGATTGAAACGCTCCACGTACTCCCTTGGGGACTCCCCCTTTCGCTACTTGACGGTGAGCAGTTGGGTGTCCGGTTGTGACCGGTCGAGCATTCCCACAAACTGCCTGATGAAGAGCTTACCCAATGTCTTAAAGTCATCAACCGTTCGGGGTTTCAGAGAGTGGAACCACTGCGCGGCTGGGCCTTTAAGGGTACTAGGGAAGGCCAGACACAGTAACTCGTCGATCGTGGTGACTAGCGCCATCTGAGCCTTGTAAGTGCGAACATTATCCACTGGGCTCCTTGAACCGTCATAAGAGCTGAGATGTGGCGGTTTGAAATTCGGCGGGACGGGGAATGCGGTGATCCGAGCGGTGTAAGGCGACTCGGTCTCTGTATTGGTATGATCGTGGAGCTGCTTGCGGCTCAGTTTTTCGATTTGCTGCTGCAAGTCCTCGATCTGGGCCTTTACATGTCGCCCGGTTTTCCTTTCCATATCCGAGCGGTACGTCGGGTCTGATGATGCTTCCTACTCGAAGTGCGTCGTCCGCGGGGTTAGAACTCGGCTCTGGCTCTGGGTAATTGTATGCCTAAGATCTCCCCGGCTCCGGGCCGGAGGGTCTTTGGCTGTTTCCCGGGGCTTTGACCCTGATTCTTTCCCCCTGGTGGCGCGTCGCCTGTTGATGATGTCTCTAACATCTTCTACCCGGCGAGGATTGATCCGAGCTTACCGCCTGGTGCGCCTGGGCGCTCTGCTACGGTCACCATCCCGGGCTTGTTCCCAATCCGACAGGTATACCGGCGCAGAGTGGGTATGGTTCCGGACTCTTGCGGGCTCCTGTTCGGGGGCACTCTTTCCTGTCTGGTTCTCGGATTGAGGGCGCTTTTCTTGCAAGGCAACAGTGCTTCGATTTGCTAATGGGTTTGCCGTTGGCCTTCCAGAAGTTGCACGAGCGCCGCCATCATTTGCTCAGAGGTCATGGAGGCGGCCTGTTGCTCGAGCTGCAAGTTCTCCTGACCGGTTGGAGCAGTATTTTTCTTACCCGTCTTCGGTGGCATGTTGATCAGTCAAGAAATTTGTTAGTGAAAAACTTATTGAGTTCCCACAGACGGCGCCAAACTGATGATACCGAAAATTGGCAAGAGATTAAAAGAGAGATATGGGGACACAAGAGCTTGTATGTGGTTCGGTCCCGTGAACGAGGTGACCTACTTCCACGGTTGCGTCAGTGTGCTTCACTAGCAGATCACCAGCAGGCTTGGTGAGGCAACAGTTGGGCGGCACTACCAGTAAAACCGACCGCATGTATGCGTATGAGTGATAATTATATGCTCTTCTTTTTGTTCGAATGCCCTCCCCCTTTAATGGGGGTGAGCGGCCTCAGTAAAACCGACCGCATGTATGCGTATGAGTGATAATTGTATACTCTTCTTTTTGTTCGAATGCCCTCCCCCTTTAATGGGGGTGAGCGGCCTCTTTATAGGTGCAAGAGACCACCCGTACATGGTAAGTTTGTAAATTAGGAAGCCTAATCTATTTACATCCTGATTTACATGAATCTAGGAATGTTTCTTAAGTAGTATAGGAAACTGCTTGCTCCTTCCATTTAGTCTTCTAACTGGGCTAGAAACTGCCTGGAGGCTTGCTGACCAAGCAACCACGCCTACTGGGGGCGCGCCCATGTGGGGTCCATCTGGAAAGAACGACCGGGCTTACGGCTCTCCCGGGCGGTTTTGCGTCACAGCCCGGGATGCTGTGTAGTCAGTCCGAATTTAAGATGACCTGGCTTCTCTTTGCTGAGGTGGTGAGACCTGACTTTGACCTGATATTTTTGTGCATATCACCATGTAATTGCATACGGTATGATTTACATACCAGGATTTGTGAGAGATGGAAAAACAAGAAAGAAAAACACACAAGAGTAAAAACCTGATTACATGATTCACCTATGATTAAGGGTGTGTTTGATAACCTAATTAAGTGCTGAAAATAAAAAAAAATTGAAGTATTTATTTTATTTCACTGCGTTTGATAATGTGCCACTCCATTGAAAAAGTATCCAAAAAATCACTGAAATTTTTATGTGAATTTTTCACTTGAAATAATTACTGAATGCAGTTTATTTCATCACATCTCACCTTTTCTGTTTGCAGAGGTAAGACTGCGTATATTTCACCCTCCCTAGACTCCGCAATGGCGGGAGCCTCGTGCACTGGGCTGCCCTTCTTTTTTAGTCTATTTCAGTACTTGAAGCATTGTTCTTAGTATTGCAACCTCAATTGCTTAAAATTTTCAGTATTTTAAATTCAGTACTTAATTTTCAGTTTTATCAAACGGTTCTAAAGGTTACTTCCACGGAGTAGTCGAGATTTTCATTATGCTCAAAGGTCAAAAATCATCCAACTGAAATCATTCACGATTTTTGTTAAGAGTAACTCTTTGGGCACAAAAGAATTTTACAAAAACAATCTACATAAACTTTATGTGACTATCTCTCTCCTCTATGGACCCTATAGACACTGTGGACCCTATAGTGTCAATGGACTCCACCAGAAGAGAGACATTGTGATTTATGTATTTTGAGATTCTTTGTGGCCAAAGAGTTATTCTTTTGTTAAACACACACAAAAAAAAAAAAAAATTGAGACAAAAATCTAATTTGTGGTTCTTGATAACGATATGCTGTCCAAAGAGATTGGATTTAGTTCACACTTGCTATTGCATTGATGAGCAAGTTTATCTCATGTTGAAGTTAATTGAACGTTAGAGCTAATCCCGTATCAAATTGGTTTTTTATTTTTATTTTTATTTTTATTTTTGTTTCTCAAATAAGTTGTTACCAAAATTGTTTTTCTTTCTCAAATAAGTGGTTACTAAAAGTTGGTTGCCTGGAAAAGCTTTGAATGATATCTCATACAATCTGTAACTTAAGCATCGGATAGACCTTGACATGCAGTTGCGGATTCAGGAATTTCATTCACTAGGACAAAGTTGATGACTAGGCTTATAGACGAGTCGAGCCGCTCAACAAGTACTAGGCGAACATGTTCAATAAATGCTCTGCTCGGCTTAGCTCGTTTAACAAATTAGCCAAGCTTAAGCATAGATTTTAGGCTCGTTTAATAAACAAGTCAAACTCGAACACATATGAGCTTGACTCGTTAGACCTCGTGAACGCATTTGAATAAGTCTAGTGAGTAGGCTTGTATACTGACCAATACATGTAAATATATCAAATGAAAATGTAGTTTTGATAGGCTCATGAAAAAGTTCTATGAAAGGCGTATATATTGGTTTATATTATGTATAGTTGTTATAAAACTATATAGTTTTAGAGGGTTTGTGAAAAAGCTCATGATCAAGTTTGAATTTCAGGCTCGTTTACTAAACAAGCAAAGCTCAAGCATACAAGAGCTTAAGTCGTTTAATAAACAAACCAAGCTCAAGTATGGATTTCAAGTTCATTTAATAAACAAGACACGCTCAAACACACATGAGCTTGGCTAGACTCATATACACCCCTATTGATGACTAAGAGATAAATTTTTTTTTCCCAAGTATTAAAACATTACAAAATAGAAAATGTTATATATAAATATCTAATATTTTCAACAATAAAATAACATGATAACTTGTTTTCAATACTCAGCTTCACATGAAATCTCATTATAATCTTAAAAAAGCTCCCTAATTATCAAATAGTTCATTGAAACTTCAATATATATATATATATATATATGTATTTAAATTATCATATATAACATCTTTTTTCCCAAAATTTGAGTGGGGCAGCCGATTATCCTAACAACCCCTTACAATTTTTGGCCAACATTATCAAAGGTTTAGGGTCTGTTTGGGAAAGCCTAAAACAGAATTTGGTTCAGACCAAATCCAATTTTTATCTGATTTTTGTGAGAAGCTAGTTTGGTGAGTGTCTATTTCTTACATAGGAGTCCGTGCTCAGTCTAATAAATATCTTAAAACAGGTTCTCTGTCAAACCAACCTACACTAGATTCTCACAAGAACTAGATAAAATAGTAGACTTGGACTGAACCAAATCCTATATTGAATATTCCCAAATTAACAATGTTAACTTCGTATATGTAAATTCCAATGGCAATTTGGTCAGTTTACCATCTATGTACTTTTTAGGTCCCAAAAGTTCTTTATCCTAAATATGACCTCACAGGTTCTGACGATATTTAATTCTAGTTTAGTCTTAACAACTTATGACATTTTGAAATTTAAAGGGCAAAATAGTCATTTTACAAATATATTCAGGCCAAATGAATCCTACCATTGGATCCAGAACGTCGAAAAACTTAGGGTTTGATCACTCCGTATTAATTGATGATTTTAACAGTGTTAACTTCTTATATGTAAGCTCCAAGGTCAATTTGGTCATTTTACCATATATGCTTTTTAGATCCCCCAAATAGTCTTAACATTAGGATGATTTCTTAGGCTCTGACGACGTTTAGTTCTAGTTTATTCTTAATAAGTTATGGCATTTTGAAGTTTAAAGGGCAAAATAGTCATTTTACAAATAAATTCAAACCAAATGAACTCTGTCAATGGATCCAAAACATAACCTTAGGGTAGGTCACTCTGATTAATTGATGATTTTAACAATTCTTATATGTAACCTCCAATGACAATTTGGTCATTTTACCATATATGCTTTTTAGCTCCTCCAAATAGTCTTAATATTAGGATGATTTCATAGGCTCTGACGACGTTCAATTCTAGTTTATTCTTAACAAGTTATGGCATTTTGAAGTTTGAAGGGAAAAAAAGTCATTTTACAAATAGATTCAAACCAAGTAAACTCTGTCAATGGATCCAAAACGTCGAAAAACCTTTGGGTAGGTCGCTCCGTATTAATTGATAATTTGAACAATGTTAACTTCTTATATGTAAACTCCAAGGGTAATTTGGTCATTTTATCATATATATGCTTTTTAGCTCCCCAAATGGTCTTAATATTAGAATAAGTTCATAGGGTCTGACGACATTCCATTCTAGTTTAGTCTTAACAAGTTATAGCATTTTGAAGATTGAAGGGCAAAGTAGTCACTCAAATTTTTTTTAAAAAATAAAATTAAAAAACTTAAAGTTTATTTTTTTCCAAATTTTTTTTAATTGAATTTTTTTTTGAAAGAAAAAAATAGTAAAAATTTTTTTTTAAAAAAACAATAATAATTTTGGTTGAGTTGACAAGTCAACCCGGGTAAACCCATATTTGACCTATATATTTTCATGGGTTATAAATAGTTTTGAACCATTTTAATCCAACCGATTTTGGCTTAACTCATATTTACCCATATCCAACTAATTGCCAGACCTAAAGTATGTATCGAACCAATGAAATCTAGACCTTACTTTCGTATTAATACTTCTGAAGTAAGTTAAAAGACTACGCATATATCATGAGTCTAATCGTGAGATTGAATTTTTCTTTTAGGCTTTTGTTTGGTTCTTGAATTTACTAAAGGGAAAGAAAAGAAAATATAGAGAGAAAAGTTTTTTCTTTGCTTTGTTAAAGGAAAATGATAACAAAAAGGCCTAATTACACTTTACACCCTTATATTATACTCGTGTTTTCAATTGGATATATAAACTTTTGTTTTGTTCAATCAAACCCTTGAACTTAAAAAATTCATTCAATCAGACCCAAAACCCGACGCTGTTGGTTTAAACTACGAAAATTGTTAAGTGAGTTGCGCATAATGCTTATCTGTCATAGTTTATGTTAAAGACAAATGAAGGAGATTGTGAGTGGCGAAAAAATTGCATTCAATCAGATCCATAATTGCATTAAATCATATTTGAAGTCGCATTCAATCAAATCCAAAATCACATTCAATTAGACCCAAAATGCATCATTTTTGCCCCATTCACAATCTCCTTCGTTCATCTTAACCTTAACTGTGACAGGTAAAAATTACGGCCAACTCAGGTGACAATTTCAGTTAAGCCAACAACGTCAGGTTTTGTCTGATGGAATGAATTTTTAAAGTTCAAAGGTTCGATTGAACAAAAAAAAGGTTTATGTATCAAATTGAAAACACGAGTATAGTATAACGGTGTAATGTGTAATTAGGCCCAAGAAAAATGAAGGAAAAAAAATTTGAAAAAAAAAATTAAACATTTTCAATGTTGTGAGCTATTTTTCTCCCTTTATTTGTATATTACAATTACATGTATATTTAATTTTTGTTAATATTATTTAAGCATTAAAGAAAACAAGGGAAACTAATTTCTTCTTTTCCTTTCCCTTGTATTTTTTCTTCTCTTAAATCTATAAATCAAAAAGAGACAAAAAGCACTACGAATTATACTTTGGCATCTAACAAGTAACAAGACTGAATGGTTTAACTTGTGACAAAAGATTCCCAATAGATTAATCGACCTTACCAGACATTAGTTTAGGTATTGATATTCAAGAATGCCCAGAGCAGCTAGATCAGATCGAGTAGTGAATTATTATTATTATTATTATTTTAATAGAAACTAATTAAAGTAAGAGAGAGAGAGAGAGAGAGAGAGAGAGAGAGAGAGAGAGAGAGAGAGAGAGAGAGAGAGAGAGAGAGATTTATCCTTTTTACTCTCTATATTTGCCAAAATTAAGTTGATGATAATAATAGTTGTAACTTGAGAGAGAGAGAGAGAGAGAGAGAGAGAGAGAGAGAGAGAGAGATTTATCCTTTTTACTCTCTATATTTGCCAAAATTAAGTTGATGATAATAATGGTTGTAACAAACTTGTACCACATTCTTGTCAAGGGCTAAATGGTATAACTTGTGACCACAAATTCTCTAGATAAGTGACATTATAACCAGACATTAGTTTGGAGGGAGAGAGAGAATAATTCTTTTCCTCCATCCTTTGCCAAAAGTTTACCATATACTTAGGGTGGGACTAAATACACCACAGTTTTTGCTAAATACACCATCCTGCAGTGTTAAAAGATAAAAAAATTGTAAATGAATGTGGTGTATTTAGCAAAAAAAGTGGTGTATTTAGCCCCACCCTATACTTATTTGGCAACAAACGTGAACTACATTAATATTACATCAATGCTCAAGTTGCAATTTATTTAACTTAGTGGCGGTTTGGTAAACAATTATTTGAGATTATTGATAAAAACTTGAGTTCTTTAATTTTGCAACCCAGCTTTGTAGAGTTTTTTAAAAGTTAAAATATCAAAAAGCTGAAGAAAAAAAATTTAAAAGAATCAAATTAATATTTTTTTCCTCGAAATTTTCTTTAAATATATTTCCAGAAAAAAATCACTTTCTGAAAATCTCTTAATAAAAAAGCTCTTATTTCCATTTCCATAGCTATCCCAATCGGACTCTAAATAGTGGGGTGAAACCAACAATTTATTTTTATTTTTATTTTATTTTACTTAAAAAATTATTATTGAACCAACGTCAGAGAGTAGGAGTTTGTTGATATGTGAAACTTTCAATGAGATTCTTCCTTTTAGATGCTTCCTCTTGGAAGGTATCACACAAGGTTCCCATTTTCTTCAACATATTGATAGCAGAAGAATTTACTATTGCAAATAATAGGAATCCTAGCTATTGTACTCATCTATTATACATATATGTATATATATATATTGATTGGTATTCTTGGTTTTAAATTGATAGTTCAACAACACCAACAACATAAAAAAATGCTTCTTTACTTTCCTTCTTTCTTTTATTTTTTATTTATCTAATTTATTATTATTATTATTATTATTATTATTATTATTATTATTATTATTATGTGGTCAAAAACTAGTCTTTAGATCTTTAGACTAATTGATAAACTACACAGAGAATGCATATGAACAAAAAATGCGCAAGTGATATTAAAAATGATCATAAAAAATGGATATATGCCTATCAATCTTGTCTCCTTAATATATATTATTAATTTTTCAAATGGACAAGAAAAGTCAATGGGTCTTAACGTAGTTTTGCAAAGAGGATACTAAAGTAATTTAATTAGGTCTTTCGAAAGATATACTTTACTGACTATCACTTTAATGAGGTGGCATGTGTTTTTATTTATTTTTAATTTTTTATATCAATAAAATTGTATATAGTTCAAAATATACAGGAGCCTAGTATTTCTTAATACTATATGTGTTTTCTTGGTTTTACTTTGACAAATACAACACCACCACCACCAAAGAATGTTTCCTTTCTTCTTTCTTTATTTTATTTTATTAATTTTTTGTGGTAAAACTATTCCTTACATCTTTTTGGTTTATTGACAAACTAACAGAGAGTGGATATAAAAACACATGCCACTTCATTAAAGTGATAGTAAAGTAATCTTTCAAAAGACCTAACTAAATTATTTTAGTGTTCTCCTTGTAAAATTACGTTAAGACCCTCATTATAATGAGGTAGTTAGGACTTTCTTATAAAAATTAATGAAATATAATAATAAAAATAATAAAAAAATAATTATTATAATTATAATAATTTTAGATAGATAGATATAGATATAGACATATGAACATACACCTTATACACTAGAATGGCGAAAAAAAATTAGGTCTGCAAGGTTTGACACAGTAAATCATATATTCATATATTTTAAGGCGGACATCTCAACGAAACTTTACATATACATTGAGAAGCATACACCTTTTATTTATTTATTTAGTTATTTATTTTTTTGTTTTTAGTTTCCTTGGTTTACTTTCCTATTGTTTAGAGTACTTGCTGATCAATCTATATATCTATGATATACATATATAATATGTATATATACAGTCAGGTTATAGAGAGGGCGTCCTCTCTTTAATAAAGAGAGGGTCTCTGTTTTGACCGTCAGATCGTGTTTTCATTAAGGGCAATTTTGGCACTTTACAGTTTTTAAACACGATCCGATGGGCAAAACAGAAGTTCTCTCTTTAATGAGGGCGCCATTTTCAGAGAATTTTCGTGTATATATATATAAAAGTGTTTCACTTTTTTTTTTTTTTTTTTAGTATAGGACTCTAAAATAAAGTGAAGCTAACGTGTTCCTATAGTTGTTTTTTTCCTTTCTTTTTCTCGGTCTTGATGTCTTGTTATACTTATTTTTATTTTATTTTTTATTGCTTGGTTCATATTCATACCAATCTGCAATAAATTTATAGGACTCAAAAGGTTGATGGACTCTTTCTTTTGCTAAACTCACCTTCCTATTAATTACGTACCAATACTTTCCTTTCTAAAATCCACTAAAACTAACATGCTCGTATTGGTTTTTTTTTTTTTTGTTTTTTTGTTTTGGGTGGTTGCATGGATAAGCACTAAATCCTAATACCAAGTCTTATAATTACAGAACTCTAATCATACTAGAACTATAGTAATAGAAGACTGCAAGTCACTGAAAGTCTTCGTTACTAATTACTGTTTTTTATTCAGCAAAAAATAAAAATTACTGTTTTTTATTTTTCTCTTATATATATATTATTATTATTATAACTTTCCTAAGAACCCACATTTTTTTTTTTTGCTGAACCTAAGAACCCACATATTCGTTCTCGGTTTTGACTTTTGAGGTATGTTTCCATCTACTGTTAGTTGTGTGCCTAAGTAGTTGTCCCCAATCAGTTTGGGTCAAATAAATGAATTATTTTAATTTCTCCAATTCGGTCAGTTTTCTTCGGTTAGTTGGGGTCAAATTAGTATTGGCTTTATTCCAATCTAAGTACCATACTATACTATGATCACAATCATCTTAAGTGACTATAATTTAAAATGTATTCTGATTTCTTTTTATAATGTCATCACATACCTAATTTCTAAACTATCATCTTCGTACAATTGACAACTACGGTTTTTTTTATTTTTATTTTTTATTATTATTATTTTATTTTTTATTTTTATATTTTTATTATAAGTTATTTACAGCTCTCTCTCCATTCTCAAGTAAAATTTTCTCCTTATTATGGGTGAGAGAGGCAGGTACAATAAGGGAAATTACTGGGAAATGGGGGTAGAAGTCTGATGGGTTAGTTAGTATTTTTTTTTGAATCCCTATGTTTAAAAGTGGACATTTAAGAGTAACTCCAATGCAATATGTTTTTTTTTAGCATGTCAATGTTAATTTTTGGCATTGCTCCAGTGTTAAATGCTATATTTTGACATTTCTACTCCAATGTTATATGCCATTTTAAAAGCTAGATTTTGGCTCAACTACTATTAATCTTCCAAAGTAGCCTTTAGTTAAGGACAAAATGACCATTTACTAAATGTATCCGCCGGAGCAAAGTAGCTGTTGGTACTCACAAAGACAATGTTATGTTTCCCAAATTTTGCATCCCAAATGCTCCCACCTTCAATAATAATGGGACCTTCAATATCTTCTGATACGTCCAGAAATATTCTGTAACGGTCCAACCACCACGTGGTCAGCGGATAGCCCGGATAGTCCGGAATGGGAGCATGGAGCCCACACTTCCGAGGTGTTCAGCTGTAACCGTCCGGGATACTCGGCAGCTCGGGGACGGGGCGTAGTGACTCCCCGGTAGGCGCGGAGTAGATGGCATCTCCCATCATTTCCTTATACGGCCATGACTCTATCAAGAAAGAATCAATGGTTTCCTAAGCCACTTAGGAAACTCCCCTAATGTTGTGCAAATCTATTGTGATTAGATTAGGCTTCCTAATCTAGTAAACTTACCATGTAAGGGTGGACTCTTACATCTATAAAAGAGCCCACCTATCCTCCTTAGAGGGATCCGAAAAATTACTTCTCCGAGCATATACTTACTCGCTAGAGAACTCACCACCCATACGCATATACCCGGCCGGTGTTACTAGTAGTGCCGCCCATCTTTGTTGGCTCACCAGGCCCGCCGGTGATCTGTTAGTGAGAAGCGCTTAGACGCACCCGTGGACGTAGGTCACCTCATTAACGGGACCGAACCACATACAAACCTTTTTCTACTCTATTTTCCCGCATAAATCTTGCTTACCAATTTTTGGCATCATCAGTTTGGCGCCGTCTGTTGGAACGACACAGTCTTCTCATCAACAAAAATCTTTGACTGATCGATATGCCGCCAAAGAAGGGTAAGAAAACCGACAACCCCACCGACTCAACCGGTCAGGAAAACCTGCAGATCGAGCCGCGGGCCACCCCCATGACCACCGAACAGGTCATGACGGCGTTGGAGCAACTCCTGGAGGGCCAGCGTCGAGCACAACAGCAGATAGACGCGCTTATGGCCCAACATGAGAAGCGCCCCGCGTCAGAGAGTCGACCTGAGAAAAGCGCCCCCGTCAGCCAGCCGGCTCGGGTGCGAGAGCACGCACGATCCGCTTCGGTGTCCTCACCAAACCAGGAACGTCCTGCAGGTGGAGAGCGCAGCCAGGCCACTAAGCGCTCTCAAAGGGTGCCTCGATACATCCCTCGCCGAGCGCGCCAAGCGGATGACGCCAGAATTATCATTGATCGACGGCGCGCAGCAAGGGCAGGAAAATCCGGACGGAAAACCCGGGAATCAGTCGACGATCCTCCCGTCCTGAACCGAGGGGACCTTAGGCACAGGCTTACCTGGACCAACAGTCGGGTACTATCTCCGAGGTTGACGCACTTTGAGGAGGAGGCCTCATCGTCCGACCCCACCTACCATTCAGACACGGATAGGAGGGCAGGGCGGAGTGACGTCAAAGCCCAGGTCGAGGAACTACAGCAGTAGATTGAGAGGCTGGACCGCAAGTCCGGTCACGACCTCACGAATACAGAAACAGAGTCGCCCTACACCACCCGGGTGACACAGTTTCCCATACCGCGGAAATTCAAACCCCCGCACCTTAGCTCATACGACGGCACGGGGAGTCCGGTGGACCACATCCGCACCTATAAGGCGCAGATGGCACTGGTCACCACGACAGACGAGCTGCTGTGCCTGGCTTTCCCCAGCACCCTAAAGGGATCAGCCGCACAGTGGTTCCATGCCTTGAAGCCCCGGACGGTTGACAACTTCAAAACCCTCGGGAAACTCTTCATCAGCCAGTTTGTCGGGATGCTAGACCGATCGCAACCGGACACCCAGCTGCTAGCTGTCAAGCAGCAGAAGGGTGAATCTTTAAGGGAGTATGTGGATCGTTTCAACCAGCCGAGGCTCCTGATCCGCAACCTCAATGAGACGGCCGCAATCATGGCCTTCTGTTCAGGAGTTCAACACACCAAGGTGGCCACGTCTTTTCATCGTAACCGACCGGTAACTCTGGTGGAACTCTCGGAAAGAATTGGAAAGTATATAGATACCGAGGAGTTTTTGAAGGCAAAACGCGCCAGCCAGGCGGAAGACGAATCCCCAAAAGCCAAGCGCAAGCGCGAGGGATTCGAGAAGTGTCCGGGAAAGAAGCCGAAGCAAGATCAAAGAGATGCTAGAGGCCAGCCCCTTACGGCTTTTACACCCCTTTCCCGACCTATACATGAGGTGATGGCCGCCGCAGAGGCACAGAGGCTGCTTCCGCAGCCAGCTAAACTCAGAGCCCCACCCGGTAAGAGAAACTGGGAGAAGTTTTGCCGTTATCACAGGGATCACGGCCACGAAATGGAGGATTGCTTCAAATTGAAGATAGCAATCGAGAAGCTGATCGAGCAGGGACATCTTGTCGAGTTTGTCACAACGGACAGACGGCCCCGATAGGAAGTCCAAGCTCCCAGTCAGCCCCCTCCACCGCTCGGCCACATTAAAACATCTGGCGGAGGTGATTCTCAGTCGGCACAGAAGAGGCATCCCCGAGCATCCCGAGCGGATGTATGGCAGGTCCAATCCACCGACTCCTCACCAACTGACGTTCTGACGTTCTCGTCCGACGATGTACAGGGCCTCCACTGCCCCCATAACGACCCGCTAGTAGTGACGCTTTCTATAGCTAACTATATGGTCCAGAGGGTACTGGTTGACACAGGCAGCTCGTCCGACATAATGTTTACAGCGGCATTCGACCAACTCGGGATCTCCCGGGATCGGCTTTGGCCGGTTGCTACTCCCCTGGTCGGATTCAACGGCTCCAGCACTCAACCGCTCGGTACGATCGAGCTCCCAGTTCTCATGGGGACCTACCCGCAACAGGTTTCCATGCTGACTAATTTTGTGATAGTGGAGGCCCCCTCGGCCTACAACGTCATCCTCGAAAGGCCGACCCTCAACAAGGCCCGAGTAGTTGTCTCCACATACAGCTTAACCGTGACATTCCCAACTCCCCAGGACCCGGATGTTTGCGAGGAGACCAGACCACGACTCGAAGTTGTTATGTTAGCTCGTTGCGCCGAGGGGCAATCACCGAAACACTGAACGTCCAAAAAATGGACCCCCGGGACCAGAGGGACGTGATAGGACCTATGGAGGAGTTAGAGCAAGTTGTGCTGGATCCAGAACACCCAGGTCGCATGGTCAACATAGGCGCACTACTGGAGCCTGCCTTGAAGGAAAAGTTGACCCAGTTCCTGAGGCAAAACCAGGACATTTTCGGTTGCAGTCATGAGGACCGGGATTGATCCCCGGGTGATGTCCCACCGTCTCAACGTCAGCCCGGACTGCCGCCCGGTGAAGCAGAAACGGAGGGGCATGGCCCCCGAGAGACAAACGGCAGTAAGTGAGGAGGTCGAGAAGCTCCTAAAGGCAAACTTTGTCCGGGAGGTCTACTATCCCGATTGGTTGGCTAATGTTGTCCTGGTCAAAAAGAGCAATGGGAAGTGGAGAATGTGCATAGACTTCACCGACCTCAACAAGGCCTGTCCCAAGGACTGTTATCCGCTGCCTAGGATAGACCTCCTCGTCGACTCAACAGCGGGCCACTCACTCCTCTCATTCATGGACGCCTACTCGGGGTATAATCAGATCAGCATGTACCCCATGGACGAAGAGAAGACGGCGTTCATTACCGACCAAGGCACGTACTGTTACAGAGTCATGCCCTTCGGCCTTAAGAACGCCGGGGCTACATATCAGCGCCTGGTCAATTTCATGTTCAAAGACCTCATCGGAAAGTCCATGGAAGTGTACGTGAACGATCTCTTGGTCAAGAGCCGGGATGAGCCCGACCACCTTGAGCATCTAGCCGGGGCCTTCAGCATTTTGAGAAATTTCAAGATGAGGTTGAACCCGGCCAAATGCACCTTTGGTATCTCGTCCGGTAAGTTCCTCGGTCATCTAGTCAGCAGGCGGGGAATCAAAGCAAACCCCGATAAAATCCAAGCTATCATCAACATGCGGTCACCTAAATCAACAAAAGAAGTTCAAAGCCTAGCCGGACGGGTGGCCGCACTTAATAGATTCGTGTCCCGAGCTACCGATCGGTGCCTGCCGTTCTTCAAAATCCTCCGCAAAGCTTTTTAGTGGTCCGAAGAGTGTGAGGAGGCATTCCAGGAACTCAAGAAATACCTGGCCTCACCTCCTCTACTGTCGACACCGGCATCCGGAGAGGAACTGTTCCTGTACCTTGCGGTGTCACCGTCGGTGGTTAGCTCGGCACTCATCCGGGAAGAGCATGGGATACAGTTCCCAGTGTACTACACCAGCCGGGCATTGCAAGGCGCGGAAAGCCGATACTCCCGTATCGAGAAGTTGGCCTTCGCCCTCATCACCTCAGCCCGAAGGCTCCGCCCGTACTTCCAGGCCCATGCCATCGTAGTGTTGACTGATCAGCCCCTCCGCAAAATTCTCTCTCGGCCGGACACATCCGGGAGGCTCGTCAAGTGGGCATTGGAATTGGAAGAGTTTGAAGTAACTTACCGACCTCGGACGGCCATCAAGGGACAAGCCGTCACTGATTTCCTGGTCGAGTTTACATACCCAGAAGACCCGGTCGAAGAACCCGAGCCTTCGGCCTTACCACCCAGATTGCATTCTGGCATCCCAACTTGGGTGCTACATGTCGATGGCTCTTCCAACCAGCAAGGTAGTGGGGCCGGGATCATCCTGACTACCCCCGATGGCATCCAGCTTGAATATGATCTGAGGTTTGGGTTTCGTGCCTCCAACAACGAGGCCGAGTACGAAGCCCTCTTGGTTGTGTTACAGTTGGCCATCTCAATGAGTGCCCAACAAGTCCAGAGCTACAGCGACTCCCAGCTAGTAGTTAATCAGGTAAACCAAGAATACGAAGCGCGGGAGGACAGCATGATAGCCTACTTGGCCCTCGTCCCGACGATTTCCAATCAACTCCGAGGATTCTCCATCACTCGGATACCTAGAGAAGAAAACACCCGAGCTGACCGGCTGGCTCGCCTCGCCTCGTCATCTGAGTCAGACTTGCCTGGGATAAGGATACAATTCCTACCCGAGCCAAGTGTGATCAATTCAGAGGGCATGGAGGTTGACTCGGTCACTCCGGGACCTAGTTGGATGGATCCAATCGTGACATTTTTGACAACAGAAAGGCTGCTGGACAACAAAGAGGAAGCAAGGCGGGTCAAGTACCGGGCGGCACGATAGCATATCCTTGACGGTGTCTTCTACAAGAGGGGGTTCACTACCCCGTACCTCCGCTGCGTTCACCCTGCGCAAGTTCAAGCGATACTGTTCGAAATTCATGAAGGTGTGTGCGGGAACCACGTAGGAGGTCGGACACTCTCCAGAAAGGCCCTCTTACAAGGCTAGTATTGGCCAACCATGGCCCGAGATTCACAGGAGTATGTCCGAAGGTGTGACAAGTGCCAGCGATACTCTCCCATGTTCAACAGACCGGGAGAGCTCCAAACGCCGGTCCATAGTCCCTGGCCATTCGCCCAATGGGGAATTGACATCGTCGGTCCCTTACCGACAGGTAAAGGGCATGTTAAGTTTGCCGTGATAGCTGTTGACTATTTCACCAAATGGGCGGAGGACGAGCCCCTGGCAACGATAACCGAGCAGAAAATGGAACACTTTGTGGAAAGAAATATCCTTAGCAGGTTTGGTATCCCATGAGTCCTGATCAGCGACAATGGAAGACAATTTGATACACCCATCTTTAGACAGTTCTGCTCGGGCTATGGGATACTAAATCATTACTCTTCTCCCGAGCATCCACAAGCTAATGGTCAAGCCGAGGTGACCAACCGCACAATCTTGCAGTCGATTAAGATAAGGCTTGAGAATGCCAAAGGCTTGTGGGCTGAAGAACTACCAGCCCTCCTGTGGGCCTACCGCACCACACCCCGGGCAGCTACGGGCGAAACCCCATTTTCCTTAACTTATGGTTTTGAGTTGGTAGTCCCCACAAAGCTCGGGCTGCCCTCATACCGGGTGGCTACCTTCAATGACCCAGACAATGGAGAAGCCCTCAGGACAGAACTAGACCTGGTGGAAGAAAAAAGAGACCAGGCCTATCTCAGGGTGGCAGCTTACATGCAAAGGGTCTCGCGGTATTATAATAGCAAGGTGAAGCATCGTAGCTTTCAAGTTGGGGACCTCGTCCTTAAGGCAGTAAACCAGTCTACCCGAGTTCCAAGCCATGGAAAGTTGGGAGCAAACTGGGAAGGACTGTATATAGTGACTCGGGTCAACCGACCGGGAACCTACTGGCTACAAAACATGGACGGGCACGATCTCAGTCATCCCTGGAACGTGCAACACCTCCGCAAGTATTATCAGTAGCATCTGGATACGGGAATCTAGTACTATAAGACAAGTTCTTTTCGTGTAGCCCTGGTTGGGCAACTATTACAGATTGTTATTTTTCAAATAAAATTGATAAAGTTTGCTTCAAAAATTCACCCCGGTCAATACACCGTGCAAAGCATGAAAGACCTCGGGCTCCGAGCCCAGGCACAACAAAGACCTTGGGCTCCGAGCCCAGGCACAAAAAAGACCTCGGGCCTAACCCCGAGGCAGAAAAGACCTCGGGCAACACCCCGAGGCAGAAAGGACCTCGGGCTCCGAACCCAGGCACTAAAGGACCCTGCAACCACCCATGTTCCAGGTCAGTTTCCTATGGTCGGTCCCCAGCACGCCCCCGCCATAACAGGAACCTCGGGGGCAAGAGGGTTCTAGACCTAAACAGGAAATTAACTAAAGCTTCGCCTAGGCCCAGCCGACGATGGGGCCAATCACCTAGGTGGCCAACGATGGCAAGCTTCAAATGCTCCTGCAACCACCCATGTTCCAGGTCGATTTCCTACGGCCATTTAGTCCCGTACTCCCGCACTCCCGCCTTAGCAAAATGCTTGGGGGGCAGGGGACAAAGGGAAATACTAAGGCCAAAACAGGGAATTACATCGTTCGACTAGGTGTTCTGTGGGTTACGGTCCTAAAGCATTTGCTAAGGCAGATGTTAGGTCGGCCAAAAACCGAACGGATACTAGCAAAAAGGCATAGTACAAAAACACTACAAAGTTGATGGAAAGCTGACCTCAGGGGTCTTTTCATTAATCAAAGAAAATGTACAAAGCCTGGGGGGCAGTTGTAGTGGCCTCCCCAAAAATAAAAAACTACAAGCAATGAAATAAAAAACAACAAGGAGGAACCGGGGAGTCAGTTTTCCACATTGACCACATCCTCAGTCTCCCCGGTTTGCTCCTTTGGTACTGCAAGTCCTTCGTCCCCCAAGTCCCCGCCTGGGGCGAGTTCTGTGGCCTCAGCAATGGCCGCAGGGTCTTCACCAACCGCAGGAGCTTCACCAGCTATGGGATCTTCACCGACATCCCAGTAATCCGAGTCAATCCCCTCGTAGGCCGACAGGACCCATTCGGGGTGATCCCGGGCTACCCGCCGCTTTAGATCGTCATAACCTTGGAAGAAGCCGTCATCAAACGCGCCCTCCAAGGCCCCTGCAGCAGGTATCTCGGCCGCCGCCTTCGCCCGGGCTTCAGCTGCCGCAGTGAGGGCCCGGGAAACCTCCAATTTGGCCAAAGCCGCTGCCAGGTCCGCCTGAGCCGTACCCAAACTCAAGGCCAATGACTTCGTCTTACTCGTCTCGACGGCCAAGGCAGCTTTTTCTACTTGCAATTCTTTCCGCTCCTTCGAAAGGGCGGCGTCAGCAGCGGCGGCCTTCCCGGCCAGGGAAGACAGGAGGGACTTGGATCCCGCGGCCATACAGCCAACCTGCGGCAAGAGGATGAAGATCAGTTAGGCAAATAAAAAGGGAGCAGGCCAATATTTGAAGGGAGAAAGAACACTTACCAGATGGGAAAGGCTATACAACCACCCTTGGAAGTCCTGGAGAGATAGCCCGGCGCATGCTTCCACCTGGCTCGGGATTAGGACAGACTTTAGTCTCTCTCGAACCTCACCAGGCCCACCGATGGGCAGACCGGATGGAATGTCAGCCCGGGGTGCAGGCTCCTCAACAGCCAACCTTTGGGGAGCCGATGTCCCCGCAGGGTCCGGACGGTTGACCGTCCCATGGCGGATGTGTCAGAGCGGGCGCTCGCCGCCCAGGGCCTCAGTGGCTGGCCTCTTCCCCAGGGCGATCGCCACCCGAGTAGCAGCAACGGCGGCGACAGCAGCCTGTCTCTCCCTCAGCTGCTCCAAATTGGGTTTGGGGGCCATTTCTGCAGAAGAGCAAGATCGCACGGTCAGAAGTGTGAGAAACAACAAAGACAAGTGCATAGTAAACGCATAAGGCAACCTGGAAACTCACCGGGAATGATGGGTGTAAAGCTGGGGGCTGGAACAGGCTCCTCAGGGGAATAGGTCTCAATAAAATCCCCTGTTCAGGACAACACGTTACAAACACTAGTGGGCAACTCTGCTAGATTCCGGATCCTGGCCTGGCACGACTCAGGGATTTTGGGGGGGTTTAGTTGAACCCGCTGTGGACAGAAGAATGAAATTAGTCAGTAATCCACCATGTTCCTAAAGACCAAAATAGCAGACGAGGTCGGAAGGGCGGTCTTACCCCTCAACTCCCCAGCCCAGGATGTCCTCAGCTGGATCCCCGGAGCCATGTCGCAAAGGCGAAGGGTAGACACCTGGAAGAATTTGCCCTTCCACCCTTTGTTGTTGCTAGGGCAATTGTCAATAATTTTCCTACCCGGACGGGCAGAAAATGAGAAAAACCCCACTTCCCGGTGCACAGGGAATGGTCGGTGGGCACAAAGAAACTCCTGGAGGGTAAGTTCATACCCAAACACTTGAGGCCACAGTGATATGCACCCCATCAGGAACCTCCACCCGTTGGAGGCCAACTGCCCGGGAGCGATATCGAGATAGATCAGGATATCCCGGGCTACAGGGTGAAGGGGTAGCCGAAGGCCCGCCATCATAGCGTCCTCGAACAGGGTGACAAACCCCGACTGATAGAGGTGCGCGCCGTCGAGGTTTACGGCTAGGGCGCAACCATCAGGAATATAATATCTCTCCCTGATCCGGAGAAGGTTTTGGGAGCGTAATACAGAAGAAGTGGACTCACAAGCGAAAACTACACGATCAGTCCTCCTGGGCAACTCGTCGCCCGAACCCCTCGAGACGGAGGCAACAGGGGCCTCCTGGGTAGACTCACTGTCGGACAGACGAACGGGAATCCTGGCCCCACTTTGATGATCGGTCAGGGACTCAGGAAGCCGGTCCAGACTGGCACCGGGGGATCCTGACTGATACTGTTCACTCTCCGATCTCGACGCAGAGTTGAAGCCGGAGTGTTCCATCTCTGGCACTCCGACGGAAAGGAGCGGACACAAACTACGACCTGCGTATGGATCGAAAACCCCAAGCCTGATATATAGGGGGGGCAGAGTCACTAACCTGAATGGTAACGAGTAGACACTCCTCAGCACCAGGTAACACTCTTCCAAAATAGCGCAAGAAACACCTGATCGGTTCAGATGAGTTAAAGTTCCACCCGACTCAAAAAACGCACAGAATCTGAGGAGGAAGAAATCCCACTCCCGCTTGAACCTCACAAGATTCGTTCTCTCCAGCCTCGCTTCGAAATGAAAAAGGACGGGGGGAAGAGGGAAGAAAGCAGAGAATAGAAGATCAGGAACGGATGCAAGAAATGAGGCAAGTACTCCTTATATAAAGACCCTGAACGGCCAAGATCAGAACGGATCCAGCGGTCCAGGGGATTTCCCGCCCAAACTGTCGCTTCGGTCACGTGAAGAGTCGCCTCAAAAGGCGTGCGCATTAATTGCGTGACAAGACGGTTCAGTTAGCCAGCAATCGGTTCGGTTACGACCACGTCACCATTGTTAGGTTCTAACCTGACTAACGATTGGTTGGTACAGAGCAGCGGTGATCCAGGCCCGAGTTGCCGCAACCCGGGCACATTCATACACCGGTCGGGTATTAGCTGCCCAGCGTAGCACAGAGTTAATAAACAGTTAAAGGAGCATAATGAAAGAAAGATGTGGCCTCGAGGACCTTTTTATTGCTATGGAAGGTGAACTGTACAGAGATCGGGGGCATTTATAATAGCCTCCCTGAAAAAAAAAAAATGAGGCCTTCAAGTCCCTTTGTCCTTCAGAGCCTTGACCTCCTCCTCCAGGGCCGCCAACCTCGCCACTAGCTCCTTCACAGTAAGCTCGATGGTGTGAGTATCCACTTCCTGCATAACCAAGCCTGTCTGCAGATGAGCGGTCTGCTTTTCCACCTCCTGAAGATGACCCTCCAGGTTAGCAAAGGAGAGGCCGGTCCAAGAGCTAGGCACGTGAAGGCCGACCGGGGGATCCATCCGACTTTTCTTTGGTGGAGGTGGAGACCCCTCACCAACTTCTTTCTCTTTTCCCTTCCTGGACGGGCCTGGTGGCGGACTTGCATCCCCGGACGAGGTGGAGTCACTGCTGGTGGGCAGAAAAATTGGCCCCTCGGGTGATCCGGCCCTATATGTGGCGCGCGGGCCGGTGGCCATGGATCGAGTATAGCGGCGCGACCCAAAAATCGCAGCAGCGTGGGCCGTGGAGGAAGGTCCGGCGCCTGCATCATCTGCATGCCCCCTGACCAAATCAGAGAACGACAGGTCGGCCTCGATGGCTCGGTCAATCGCCTCCGTATCATCAGCAGTAGGGGCCGCGCCGCGGAAGGCAGCAAAAGATTGTTTGCAGAGGTCGGGATCAAAAATTGCAGGAGGGCAGAGAATGGAGTCCTCCAACCAGTTGCTGGAGACCACGACCCAAGGGTACCGCCGCCAGTTTTTGTTCGGGAAGTCCAGACCTTGGACAAGGTCCCTCCCCTCGGCCCTGGGGCGCAAGTAAGGACCCCCGTGGTCGATGCCCAGGATGTAACACCTGGCGACGTCGACGGAATGGAGGAACAACCCAAGTCGCTCGTTCAGCACTGATATTCCCCAGAGGAGGCGGGCGACATTTGGACGGCACTTGCAGAGCGGGATGCGCAACCCCTCAAGCAGGTCACAAAAGGAGACCGAGAGGGGAAAGTATAGTCCCACAATAAGCAGCAGATAGCTGCTGATGAGGACGAAAGGGAAGGCTACTTCCTCCCCCTCAATGTACGGATAGACTTCAACATCGTCCGGAATGTGACAATCCTCTCGAAAGGCTCTAAGCCCTTCATCAGATGATAGATCAATATGTGAGGCCATTTGAGGGAAGTTTGGGAAACGAAAATAGCAGAGAAGAAAGAGCTCGGAGTGTTTTGCTCGGGCGATTTAGTTGATGATTTGCAGTGAGAAGCAGATTGAACAGGTGCTCCTTATATAGGCATCGCAAACGGTTAGGATCAAACTTGATCGGATGGCTCACATGCTCTCTTGCCGAAACTGTCATTTCGGGCACGTGGGGCGTTGTCTCAAAAAGCGTGAGCATTGAATGCACGACGTGATGGTTCAGTTGCCACCTGGACGATTCGGTTACTTCCAAACTGGCAGCTTTGGATCTGAACCAGACCAGTAACCAGTGGACACGTGGCGCCGGGGGGCCCGGTCCTGTAGGGTCACCGCTAGGTCGATATACCGACGGGTCATTACAAACCGGCCCTGTTCCGACGGGGGTCCCGGTCTTTTCCCGGTCGGTATTTGGAAGACATTCTTAATTTTCAAATTTCATCTGGCAAGGCGTCATCTAGGCGTCATCTCAACTTTAAAAATGGGGGGCAGCTGATACGTCCAGAAATATTCTGTAACGGTCCAACCACCACGTGGTCAGCGGATAGCCCGGATAGTCCGGAATGGGAGCATGGAGCCCACACTTCCGAGGTGTTTAGCTGTAACCGTCCGGGATACTCGGCAGCTCGGGGACGGGGCGTAGTGACTCCCCGGTAGGCGCGGAGTAGATGGCATCTCCCATTGTTTCCTTATACGGCCATGACTCTATCAAGAAAGAATCAATGGTTTCCTAAGCCACTTAGGAAACTCCCCTAATGTTGTGCAAATCTATTGTGATTAGATTAGGCTTCCTAATCTAGTAAACTTACCATGTAAGGGTGGACTCTTACATCTATAAAAGAGCCCACCTATCCTCCTTAGAGGGATCCAAAAAATTACTTCTCCGAGCATATACTTACTCGCTAGAGAACTCACCACCCATACGCATATACCCGGCCGGTGTTACTGGTAGTGCCGCCCATCTTTGTTGGCTCACCAGGCCCGCCGGTGATCTGCTAATGAGAAGCGCTTAGACGCACCCGTGGACGTAGGTCACCTCATTAACGGGACCGAACCACATACAAACCTTTTTCTACTCTATTTTCCCGCATAAATCTTGCTTACCAATTTTTGGCATCATCATCTTCTAATAAAAATCAAGTGTTCCACCACCATATATATTTGAGATACAAAATTTGAGAAGAAAAGCAGGAAAAGTGGTGAAATATTGACTAAAGTGACGAAGTCTAAGAAATGACATGTGCCATTTCTTGTGCCAAACATGGCTCGTCATGCCATGAAGCCAAATTTTGGCTGGCCATTTGGCATGGGGTTGGAGTGCTATGTTTGGTCAGTCATGCCAATTAATGGAATTGGCATTCGAATTGGGTGGTGGGTTGGAGTTGGTCTAACCCCTTGTGATTTTGGACTAAAGTGAAATGACTAAGATTTTTCTCCAAATAGCCGCATATGGGGATCAATGTTAAAATTGGCCAAGAGTTTGTGTCTAAGTTAACCTCACATAGACAATTAACCTAAAAAATTAGCTCCTCAAAGGGATTAAGTGTTAAAAATTAAACCGACACAAGTGGGTTAAATGTTAGCATTATCTCAACATAGGAGATTTACTCCAAAATTAACCTCACAAAGGGTTAAGTGTTAATATTTTTGGCCAATTTTAGAATTTTCATAAGTTTTGAGAGAAATCTTAGCAGTTCCACTTTAGTTCGAAACCACAGGGTGGGTTAAGTGTCCACTTTTGAATCACAAGGGGGTAAAGTAAAAATAGACCTAACCATAGGGGTCAATTAAATGTATTTAACCCTGAAAAATATATGCTTTTAAATATACAATAATAGAAAGGCAATGAGTCTGGCTCACTCTCGAAAGAGGCCTGATGATACAAGTATTACCCAGATTAATAAGAAGCATAGATGGGGCTATGCTAGGGCGATGTGGGATGATACAATACAATAGAAAAACTCAACAAGGGGAGGGAGCCAAACTCAACTCTGATATCAAATAGAAAAACCAATGAGCCTGCCTCACCCTCAAAAGACGCCTTATGAGGGGAGGATTTCCAAGGCCTACCAGAAGCAAAGACGAGCTATGACCAGGCAATGTCGGACAATCCAACACATCCTGATCACATCAACAGAGAAATCTCAACAAGGGGAGGGAGCCCGACTCAGCTTCGATATTAAATAGAAAGACTATGTGTCTAACTCCCCTTCAAAAGAAGTCTTATGATGAGAGGATTGTCCAAGCTTACAAGAAATACAGACAAGGCTATACCCGATCAATATGGGACAACCCAACAACAATAGATTAGCATTTCTGTATATCCATATATTGGTATTCCTTTTGAAAATGCAACACCAAAGGATATTTTCTTATATTTAAAGGTTAATTACATTTTATCCTCTTTAGTTAGATTCATTTTCACTTTACCCCCATGTACTTCCAAAGTGGACAGTTACTCCTGTGGTTTTAGACTAAACTAAAACTACTAAGATTTCTCTCAAAATATCCGCACACAGGAATTAAGTGTTATAATTAGCCTTCCAGAGGAGAGTTTAAGTGTCAAAATTAACCCTACATAGACAATTAACCCCAAGATTAGCCCGAAATAGCTGGGTTAAAAGGTAGTATTATCTTCACATAGGGGTTTGATTCTAAAATTAACCTCACAAATGTGTTTGTGTTAATATATTTGGCAAATTTTAGAATTGTCATCAATATTGAGGGAAATCTTTACAGTTTCATTTTAATTTGAAACCACAAGGGGCTAATTGTCCACTTTTGAAGTACCAGAGAGGATAAAGTGAAATTAACCTAATCACAAGGGAATAAAATATAATTAATCCTTTCTTTATTTACTTTTTGAGAAAAATGATAAACGTACCGGCTGAGTCCACTGTGGCCACCGGATACATGTGGCACTAAATGTTGAGCCACCTAAAAAATGCTGATTTTTTGACACAAAATATCTCCTTTTCCCAGTAAAAGGCTATTGATTTCGGAAATAAACTATCCTTTTTTTTTTTACTTTAACAGCTTGAATTTTGAATCTTAATTAAAGTCTCTAATCCGATCCTATAAAATGTAAATTGAATGTTAATCTAAATTAAAGTCTTTTGTACTTAATGATATGTTTCTCCAATTTGTATTCCAAGTATTGTTCCAACCCATGTTGCAATGGAGAAAATATTGAATGCAACGGACACCACGTCACCAAGCTTACGTGATGTCACCAATCAATTAACTTCTTGAAGAAATTATTCATTATGACAGTCACACAACGTAAGCATGTTAACGTGGTGTGATCTTTTAATCTAAACTATACATCTGCCCCTTATTTCCACGCGGTGTGATCTTTTGTACTTTTCGTGATCTTTTATGGGAATTGCTTTGTACACCGCTAATTTTGCTATGTACACCGCTCACCTTTACAAAAGTGAGAATTTTTAGAAGAAAAATAACTAGAATAAAAGAATTTGGGTGTACATAGCAAATATATGGGTGTACATAGCAATTTCCTCTTTTAATTATGTTGCTGTTAAACTAGATACATGTCCATTACTATTATGCTTTCTTGTTACTATTTTGTTGAGGACAATCAGGTGATTTCCAACCAGCCACGTCTCTTCAGATCCAAAAATAAAATTTTGTATTTTTCCTATTTTTGGTTTACTTTAAGGCATCACATCAGATGTCTTCTTCTTTATCTTGCTGGCAAGTTGAGGAATAGTGGCCAATCGAAGTTGTTGGCCCAGGGGAGAGTCTTGCAAGCACCTCGGTCGTGGCCTCCGGGAATATGTGGATAGCTTTTTCAGCCCACTAGGAGAGGAAGGCCACAGTGGCCGAGGGTGCCTTGATGTACAGACAGAAGGTGAAGTTCTCATTTTCCTTCTCTATTTGTTTCCTCACCTTTTCCACGTGGCCAGGAGTGGTGAGCAGGCTTCTCCGGACCCAGTTTGGGTTGAGAGTCCAATATGGAGGGATGGGGATCATTTGGGCAACCATGAATTGTCAGGCTAAGAGAATGGGATGGTATTCCACCCTGTACTTCTTGCTGCTACTCCCCAGAATCGAGCTATAGATAATGTCCCTGGGAAAAATATTTGCATATACCTTGTTGAAGAGGGATACGCCGTCCAAACTAGCTTCATGAGTGTTGGTTGTGATTTGAAGGAAGGGATGAGAGCCTGGAGTAGTTGAGAAATAAAGGTACTGCTCAGGCAGAAGAATGGTTTGCTCATAGAAAAAAAAAAAACACTTATCAAATGAGTCGGATTTGGGAAGGAGATCGACGTAAGGGAAGGCTCTGATAGGAGGAACAAAGTTAGAAGATAGCTCTAGCCGAAAGGTTGGGAAGTAGGCCTAGAGCCAGAGTTATAGAATCCAACTCAGGCTTCCGCCACTCCTGCATCCCGAGTCGATGAAATCTTTGATGCCTCGGACTAGATGAGACCAGACCAAGATGACCAATGCTAGTGTCTGACCGACAAAGAGAGAAAGGGAGATGGAAGTATATTCCTTGGTGATGGCTTCAGAGGCCGAGCAGAAGATGTACTGATTGAGCTAGTAGAGTAGAAAGACGACGTGCTCATGCTCGGACACCTCAATACCCTTTGCACCCATGTAGGCCACAAGGAATGACCTAGTGAGCATTGATGGGCTTGGTGGAGACCAAACCTTCTTTGACAGACTCACAGACAGAGAAGTCGAAGGTAGCTTGCCTACGTTCAGACTAGGGATGATTTCTTCACCATGGGGATGAAGGCCGAGCTAGAAGCTTATGTCTTGGATGAAGGAAAAAAGGTTTAAAATTTATTTCAAACGTTGCAACAGAAGATTAAGTTACAAAAACTTATTGGTAACCCGGATCTACTACTCGTTAACTCTATAGATGCGTATAAACAAGAGGGAGAAGAGTTTTTACCTCAGGTCTTGAACCTAATTCTAATTTTCTTATTTCTTGATGGTATAGCAGCCTCCACTAGGTTGTCTTCACACTTATGACTCCTAAGGATGCTTTTCGAAAAGACTAGGGTTGGTGGGAATCCTATTAGAGAGGATAGAGAAGGTTTGGGAACCTTAAATAGTTTCTGCAACTTTCTGGGCAATAAAATGATGATTAGAAATATTCTGTACGCAGCTGCCCTATTTATAGATTTCCAAACCGAATTTAACCTTCGATCGATCGAACCGTCGATCGATTGAAGGTTCTTCAGTTGATCGAACTTATCTAGACTTCAATCCATCAAAACACTGTCAATCGATCGAACCTGTCTTGACAAGATCCTCAAGTACCCTTCCAAGTATCCTAGCGGAGCTAAGAGTGGGACCTTTTAGGCTCTTTATTGTTGGCTTAGACTAGTTATTAATTCCCATGACCAAACTCTTTGATCAACAAACTAACCAGCTGGCCAGTTAACATTTATTCCACTATAAAATGATAAATGAACTCCAACGCAAAAGAATATATCCGAAGCGATAACTAGAATTGTAAGGTGTACTAATGTCCCTCTACCGTCAACATTCACAATCATATTCAGGTAGTTGGATAACTGTTACTGTCAAATCATGATTACTTCTTGTATTCCTTGAGTCCCATTTACCCCTGATGATTACCAAACATGTTGATAACTACTTATCAACAAGACTGCAGTTCTCAGTAATCAACTTGGTGACATTCTCAAGGGAATGCTTACTCTTTATTAGATGGTAGATTCTATCTTGAAAATATATGTTCACAACCCTATGAACATGACATTCCCAAGATACCAGGTGTTGATCTTTTATAGACCACACTAGTTGGTAAGTCAAAGCAGTCATATCGATAGTTTGTGTTCATAATTTTCTCAAGATTAAGAACACGTACGTACCTTATACAAGTTATGAGTTCCTATCGATTGTTGACAATATTAAATGTCAATAAGAAAGCTCAGGTTCATTAATGCACTATAAGCACTAGCATATTAACTAAGAGTTATAGTGATTGATATTAAGCACTGCATCCAATGGTAGTCAATCATTCTACAGTGTACACCTGATGAGATATCCAGTCTCATCATCCACTGTGACTAATTCTAAGTATCAATGAATAATAATTCGTATCTCATTTGTATGCATCTCATACATACACGAATTACTTACTATGATACTTAAGGATTCACAATCATCTCATGAAAAAAAACATACATAATAATATGTAAAGCCGATAACTATATATTAAAATGTCAATGTCTCATACATAAAGTAATGGTTTGAGGGCACAAACCCAACAAACTCCCACTTGCACTCATAACCATTCAGGACTACATCTGAGACCTAGACTATCTAGATGACGATACAAAACCTTTTGTGGCAAGGCCTTTGTAAACGGATCTACAAGATTGTCAGAGGTGGAAATCTTGCTGACAGTCATATCTCTATATTAAACTATATCTCAGATTAGATGATATTTTCGCTCTACGTGCTTTCCCTTTCCGTGGTTCCTTGGCTCCTTGGACTGAGCCACTGCCCCACTATTATCATAATATAGTGTAATAGGTGACAGTGACGCTGGTACCACCTCGAGCTCCACAAGGAACTTCTTGAGCCAAACCGCTTCCTTTGCAGCTTCACAAGCAGCTGCATACTCAGCCTCTGTAGTTGAGTCTGCAATGCATTTCTAGTTAATGTTCTCCCAACTAACAATACCTCCTCCCAAGGAAAAGAGATGTTCGGACGTCGACTTCCTTGAATCTTTATCCGACACAAAGTCTGAGTCAGTGTATCCCATTTGAATCAACTCACTACTGCCATATATACGTATGTAATCTTTAGTTCTTCTTAAGTATTTAAGAATGTGCTTAACTGCTGTCCAGCGCTCTGGATCTGGATTCGATTTATATCTACTAACCATGCTAGATGCAAAGCAGATATCTAATCTAGAGCATAACATTGCATACATGAGACTTTCTACTGCTGAGGCATAGGGACCTCCTTCCATGTGATTCCTCTCCTCTTGTGTCTTTGGACACTGGTCCTTAGAGAACGCTAAACCATGCCTGAAAGGTAATAAACCTTTCTTTGAATTATCCATTGAAAATCTAGTTAGCACCTTATTGATATAACCAGCTTGAGATAATCCCATTATCTTTCGCTTACGATCCCGAAAAAGCTTTATCCCAAGAATACAGCCCACCTCTCCTAGATCCTTCATATCGAAAGTACCAGCTAGCCAAGCCTTAACCATTGACAGCGACGCTACATCATTCCCAATGAGTAGAATGTTGTCAACATAGAGAATGAGAAAAGCCACCACTTTTTCTTCACACTTCTTGTATACACAAGGTTCATCCAGATTCTGTATGAAACCAAATGACTTGACAGCTTGATAAAAATGAATGTTCCAACTCCTGGATGCCTGCTGCCCATAAATGGACTTTTGCAACTTGCATACCAAGTTACCTTTCCCACTAGCTATGAACCCTTCTAGTTGCTGAATATAGATGCCCTCCTCAAGATTGCCATTCAAGAATGCGATCTTGACGTCCATCTACCAAATCTCAAAATCTAGGCATGCAGTAATGGATAAGAGTATTCTAATGGACTTAAGCATGGCTACCGGCGAGAAGGTTTCCTCATAGTCAATGCCCTCTCTTTGAGTATAACCTTTGGCTACAAGCCTTGCCTTAAAGGTTTCAATCTTTCCATCAGATCCTCTTTTTCTCTTGTAGACCCACTTATAGCCAATGGGTTTAATACTGGCTGAAAGTTCTACAAGATCTCAAACCTAATTTGATTCCATAGATTCTAATTTAGCCTTCATAGCTTTAACCTAATGGGTTGAGTCTACATTAGCCATTGCCTCTTCGTACGTAGTAGGATCAGATTCAGATTCTATAGAGATAGCTTCAAAAACTTCTCTTAAGAATATGTATCTGTCAGGTTGGCTGACCATTCTCCTATTACGATGAGGTACCGGTGCGGGAATGGGTGAAGAAGTGATGTTTGCTTGTCTTATATCATTATCAACTGTGGGTAGGATTGAGGCCTGTCCTCCTATCTCTTTAAGATCTATCCTTGCCTTAGGCTTATGGTTCATGATATAATCATCCTCTAAGAAAACAACATTTATGCTAACAAACACTTTCTGTTCTCTTGGATCATAAAAATACCATCCATAAGTACCCTTTGGATACCCTACAAAGTAACATACTTCTGATCTAGAATTCAAGGTTTAGGTTTGGGGGTATGCATTCACATGCACATTACTATGCACTAATTTTTCAAAAAAATTTCAATACTTGTGCTTAAATAAATGATGTTACCGACGTTTTTGTAATCTCAATTTGATACTTCTTCTTATGTAACTTAGATTGTTATAGAATAGTAAACAAGAGAAGATGTGATTAAACATTTGCTGATGTCATGATGCGACGTTCTAGGTTATGTATCATTCGAATAGTAGTTTTATATCATAGAGTTGTACACAAACCTATGCATTGCACATAGTCATTTGAATACATGTTTGATGTGAACTATAATATGATTCGAATTTCTAGATAACATATGGTGGAGACTAGACTCATTGAGCTTTTGAGCCTATCTTTTCTTTTTAGAGGGTTATAAATCCATTTTGTGTTTGTTGAATTTCATTTGAAATATCACATTAACTTGTTATAGTCTCATTATTCTTGTTTTAGTTGATAGTCAAGTTAAAATACTAGTTACCATGCTAAATAATCTTCCGTCGTAAACGTTGAAGAACCGTATCACCCAAGGATGTGATTTTAGGCCCTTTTTATTTTTCACCATTTTTACCCTTTGTTTACCACCGACAGATAAATGATAAAAATTTTCCTATTTCGCCCCTTTGAGCCGTTAAAGTGCCTCCTTTCTTTAATCACCATTGTGTTTTTTTTTTTTTGCTTCAATTTGGCCAACTTGGAGTTTACCACTGAAAGATTGATCAACTTTTAGTGGTAGTAAGGCGGTGTGTCGATTGAGAAGAAGACGAAAACAAGATGATATTTGGGGTAGTTGCCTTGATATTCAGTGAATATTCATTTCAAAAGCAACGAAGAAAAAAATAAGAGGAAGAAAAAAGAAAAGAAAGAAAAAAAGTTAAAAAAAAGAAGAAAAAGTTTGTAAGGAGACGAAAAAAGGAAGAGGAAAGAAATAAAAAGAAAAATGAAAGAAGAGAATGAAAAGATGTAAGTTGATAGAAGAATGAATGAAAGAAATTGAACATGCCTTACAATGCCATTCTGAAGACTACCTAATGAATCCTTTCTATCCTTTTTCATTGCCCAAGCCACGTTACAACCTTTGAAAAGTCCTATTTGATCCTAGAAAACATGGTTTGGATATGTAAACGATGGGAGGGGGATTAACATGGTAATGATTAATTTTTCTTGACTATTGGCGTCCTATCCATGAGACTACTGTTCTTTCGTGTCATGCGTCTTTTACGAGTCATATGTGAGATTTTGTCGTTTTGAAAACATACTTCCTTTGCTTCCATATCTTAGAGAGATTACACTTGTTTTCTGAGTGTTTCATTTTAGAGTGTAATTAACATTGTGAGATTTGTAGTCGAAGCATAGTTGGATGGTCATCCGAATTATATTCTAAGTTCATGATATGCGTGTGTTCATTTGACTACCACATCACACACGTGCGATTTTATGAGAAACTCTAATGATTTATACGATGCATGTGCTTAGGATTGTTGTTCATGATGTAGGTGGAAGTTCGATTCTGTTTTTTCTTGTTCGTTATTCTATTTTAAATCATTGTTTTATGATAAGAAGTATTGAATGTTATGTTTTTGTTTCTTTAATAAAACTTTTTAAATTTATAATGAAATAAATATGGGTGTGGGTGACTTGTTGACGAGAACCCTTACGAGACTTCACTCGTCCGACTAGGACACCTAGAGGTTTAAAAGGCTTGTTGCATATGCTAAATGCAATCGTGATCCATGCAAAAATGGAGTAGTATTTTTATTAGTAGTTTTTATTTTTTTCTGTTTCTTTTTGCTCGAGGACTAGCAAAATGTAGGTTTGGGGGTGTGATCGGGAGAGAACAAATCCTAATTACATATCTTAATTCACATTTGTTAGTACTTATTATCCTATTTTTGTGTTTTTTTACTTAATTTTCTATTTTCTGTCAGGATTTGAAGAAAAGTAAGGATTCTAGGCTATATATGACATAAAGTCCGAGTCAGTGTATCCCACTAGAATCAACTCACTACTGCCATATATATATGCATGTAATCTTTAGTTCTTCACATGTACTTAAGAATGTGCTTAACTGTTGCCCAGTGCTCTGGACCTGGATTCGATTGATATCTACTAACCATGCTAGCTGCAAAGCAGATATCTAGTCTAGTGCATAACATCGCATTCATGAGATAACCCACTACTGAGGCATAGGGAACTCCTTCCATGCGATTCCTCTCCTCTCGTGTCTTTGGACACTGGTCCTTGGAGAATGGTAAACCATGCCTGAAAGGTAATAAACTTTTCTTTGAATTATCCATTGAAAATCTAGTTAGCACCTTATTGATATAACCAGCTTGAGATAATCCCATTATCTTTCACTTACGATCCCGAAAAAGCTTTATCCCAAGAATATAGCCCGCCTCTCCTAGATCCTTCATATTGAAAGTACTAGCTAGCCAAGCCTTAACCATTGACAACGACGCTACATCATTCCCAATGAGTAGAATGTCGTCAACATAGAGAATGAGAAAAGCCACCACTTTCCTTCACACTTCTTGTATACACAAGGTTCATCCAGATTCTGTATGAAACCAAACGACTTGACAGCTTGATAAAAACGAATTTTCCAACTTCTAGATGCCTGCTTAAGCCCATAAATGGACTTTTGCAACTTGCATACCAAGTTACCTTTTCCACCAGCTATGAACCCTTATAGTTGCTGAATATAGATGTACTCCTCAAGATTCCCATTCAAGAATGCGGTTTTGACATCCATCTGCTAAATCTCAAAATCTAGGCATGCAGCAATGGATAAGAGTATTCTGATGGACTTAAGCATGGCTACCGGCGAGAAGGTTTCCTCATAGTCAATGCCCTCTCTCTGAGTATAACCTTTCGCTACAATCCTTACCTTAAATGTCTCAATCTTTCCATCAGATCCTCTTTTTCTCTTGTAGACCCACTTATAGCCAATGGGTTTAATATTTGCTGAAAGTTTTACAAGATCCCAAACTTGATTGGAATCCATAGATTCCAATTCAGCCTTCATAGCTTTAAGCTAATGGGCTGAGTCTACATCAGCCATTGCCTCTTCGTACGTAGTAGGATTAGATTCAGATTCTATGGAGATAGCTTCAAAAACTTCTCTTAAGAATATGTATCTGTCAGGTTGGCTGACAATCCTCCCACTACGATAAGGTACCGGTGCGGGAATGGGTGAAGAAGTGGTGTTTGCTTGTTTTATATCGTTATCAACTGTGGGTAGGATTGAGGGCTGTCCTTCTATCTCTTTAAGATCTATCTTTCCCTTAGGTTTATGGTTCATGATATAATCATCCTCTAAGAAAACAACATTTATGCTAACAAACAATTTCTGTTCTCTTGGATCATAAAAATACCATCCATAAGTACCCTTTGGATACCCTACAAAGTAACATACTTCCGATCTAGAATCCAACATGCTCACATTTTCTTTCAGCACATATGCCGGACACCCCCATATCTGGAGATGTTGCAAGGAAGTCTTGTGTCCAATCCATCTCCCGTGGTGTCCTGAGAACACATTTAGTTGGTACTAGATTTAGTATGTATGTAGCGGTTTCCAAAGCATAACCCCAAAGAAATAATGGTAACTCAGAATAACTCATCATCGATCTAATCATTTCTAAAAGAGTCCGTTTCCTTCTCTCCGCTATACCATTCTGCTGAGGCGTACTAGGTGCAATCAACTGTGACAGAATCTCATTCTGCATGAGGTGATCAATAAACTCATTAGAGAGGTACTCGTCACCTTGATCAGATCGAATGGCCTTGCTATGTGTGCCCAATTGCTTCTCCATTGTAGCCCTAAACTTTTTTAATTTTTTAAAGGCTTCAGACTTGTGCTGCATTAGGTACACATATCCATACCTAGAGTGGTCTGATCGAGAGAGAACAAATCTTAATTACACACCTTAATTCACATTTGTTAGTACTTTTAATCCTATTTTTGTGTAGTTTTACTTTGTTTTCTATTTTCTGTCAGGATTTGGAGAAAAGTAAGGATTCTAGGCAAAATGGGGGTGAAAAATCAGAAGAAAAGAAGTAGAAAAAGGCATCTCGCGCGAGCGGCCCGCTTGCGCGACAATCAGGAACCTCGCTCGAGCGGCCCGCTCGCGCAACCTCCAAAAATTGGGCTCCCGTGGCCCGCTCGCGCAGCCTGTGTAAAAATCAAAGACGCGTATTTCAGTGTACTGAAGATCCCCACACGAATGAAACTACCTAATTACATCCAGAGTGTAACTTATAGCAGTTTTAGTGCGAATTTGTTTAGGAAAGCTTCCTAATTCTTCCAAAAACTATATATATATATATCCTATTGTAATCAATTTTTAGGTTACACATCATTGCACACCTATAGACGCACCATATACACACCCATACACACAACTGAAATTTCAGCCATTGAAGAGAGGAAAGCAAGGAGAAGAACAAGAAGACCAAGGATTCCCATGGCCTCCTCCATCAACAACTTGTCAATCTTCAATTCTATGGCCGCTTAAACCAAGATCTGTGGTTTCAATGAAATCCTAGCCAAGTAACAGGGTGTTATTTATGTTTTTCTCTTAGTTTTATTATGTATGAATGATGATTACATATTTAGAGGATTTTTAATAATAAAATCGTACTTCTATTGATTAAATAATTGCTTTCAAAGTTTATTCTTGTCTTAGATCTATTTTGAATATAATGTGCTCAATGATCTATATTTGCTGTGCTTGTATAGATTATTTACATGTAATGGTGCTTAATTGAATTGTGATATCAAGTAGCCGAATAGTTCATGCCTAGGATAGACGGATTGTGCCGCAACCCTAGTTTAGTGTGAGACAATCGGTGCCAATCGAAGATGAATTATGTTGGTGCTTGAATCGTAGTTATCTTCTTGATGGAGGAATTGGGCTTGTAGCTACAATTCCCCATTATCATCCAACGTAATAAGCTAATTGAATACATAAATACCCTTATTATGAAGCTAGTGGTGGATTTGCAATCCTAGGTTCACTTTAAATATCGCTTACAACAACCTTTAAATTGCTTTCATAGTTTAGATTTACTTTCATTGTTCTTAGTTTAATTAAAATCAAATCAAAATATGTTTTCCTTAATTAACTAAATTTAACTAAATTTAGGTTTTAAATCCGTTTAAATCCGTTTTTCTTAAAATTGTTTTCCTTAATTAACTAAATTTAGCCTTTAACATTAAAGTGCTCTAGTAATTCAATCTCTGTGGGTTCGGCCTTTACTTCCACACTGCAAATTATTTAAAGTAAAGTATACTTTTTATCTTGATTCTGACAAGATCATGGTCATCAATAAATGTTATGAAATACTCATAACCACCACGTTCTCTAATATTTATTGGTCCACACACATTAGTATGAACTAATTCCAACAATGCATTGGTCCTATTCCCCTTTGCAGGAAACCTAAAATTTAAAAACAAATTCACCCCATTCCTTGATGGCCAATCACAACCCTAACCCCCGAATGTAATATTTTGAAGTTAAAGGGTTGAATGAAGGGTCTTTGGTAAGAAAATTCATATGAACCCTATTATGGAAAAAGATTTGAAGCTCTAGGGTTAAGAAAATCAAAATACCCATTTGAAACATCACATTGCCCCTATACCCAAATTTGTACATTGATCCAAAAAATTGAAAACACAAAGTTCCTTCAAACTTCGAATTTGAAATTGATACAAAAATTGGGTTGCTTTCCTTAATTCTGGTGGATGGTAGAGCAAGAGAGTAGGAGTCAAGTTGCTTGAAACCAAGCCTTAGTTGCAATGGTGAAGTTTTAGGGTTAAGGTTTGGATTTTTGGCAGAGATGAAGGGTGATGATGGTTGTGGTGGTGAATGGTGGTTAGGGGAGAGTTATGGTCGTGGTGGGTGGAGGATATGGTGACAGAGAGATCGTAGGTGAGAGGGGAGGGAGATCACCGGAGAGTGGGAGAAGAGAGAGGGGAAGTGAAACTGAAAAAAAAAGAAAATGAAAAGATATAAGCTACCCGCGCCTCATTCGACTGGTCGAATGAGCCCCCTCGGCCGGTCGAATGCCCCTTTACGTGAAGGCCAAAAGACTAATGACCCTCTCGACCGGTCGAATGGGACACTTCGACTGGTCGAATGCCCCTCTACTAGAATGGTGATATAAGAACAAAGAAAGGGGCATTCATACAACTTTTTTTTGTAAAGGAAAACAAGGGAAGAAAGAACTAAAGAAAAAATGAGAAAATAAAACATGCATCAATGATGCTTATTGAGAAAATTCAGCACCCAAGGGGTTCGAGTCCCGCGGACCCAAACACGACGAAGGGGAGAGAGAGATGGGTGCAATAGCACACCTAGAGCGAAGATATGAATGATGGCTCTATAAAAGGAGGAACTTGCCGAGGTGACTCAGCACAAAAAGGGAGGTGTCACACACGCCTATTCGACCCCATAAACGAGATCCTCCAATGGAATCGACTCCAACGTGGAGTCAAAACCTTCCAAGAATGGCTTGAGTTTTGGCAGTTCACTTTGAACACATTGTCCTCCTTTGGGTTGAGAATTTCGATAGCGTCGTGAGGGTAGACCTTTTTTACGATAAAAGGACCGGTCCACCTAGATTTTAACTTTCCTAGAAATAAGTGTAGACGAGAATCATACAAAAGCACCTTTTGTTCAGGTTTGAAGTGCTTGTGCACTATGCATTTGTCATGAAACGCTTTGGTACATGCTTTGTAGATCTTTAAACTTTTATACACATCATTCCAGATTTCTTCAAGCTCCGAGATTTGAAGCTTTCTTTTAGCACCACCCTTATCCGTGTCAAAATTGAGCTTTTTTATGGCCCAAAATGGCAAGTGACACTCCTTTCTGTAAACTAAATGGTAAGGAGACATTTCGAGATTGGTCTTATAGGCTGTCCGATACGCCCAAAGAGCGTCGGTTAGCCTCAAGGACCAATCTTTTCTAGACAGGTTCACCATTTTTTCTAAGATTCCTTTAATCTCCCTATTGGCCAATTCTGCTTGGCCATTGGTTTGCGGATGGTAAGTGGTCGAGGTCTTATGATTTATGCCATATTTCTCCATGAGAATTTCAAAAGGATGATTGCAAAAATGCACTCCTTGGTCACTTATTATGGCCTTTGGAATTTTGAATTGAGACAAGATGTTCTCTTTAAGGAATTTCAACATGGTTTTGTGGTCATAGTGCTTGCTCGCAATTGGCTCGACCCATTTAGAAACATAATCAACCATGACAAGGATGTACTCATACCCAAATGAGATAGAAAATGGGCCCATGAAGTCGATTCCCCAACAATCGAAGACTTCAATTACAAGTATCGAGTTCAACAACATCATGTTTTTCCTTGTGACATTACCAAGTAATTGGCATCTATGACATGCTTTGCAATAGTTTTGGGCATCTTTGAAGAGAGTGGGCCAATATAATCCGCTTTGGAGGATTTTGGCCAAAGTCTTTTTAGACGAGAAATGCCCACCACATGCTTGGTCGTGGCAAAAGGAGAGTACACTTTGGATTTCATTGTTGGGAACGCAACGACAGATGATTTGATCGGCACAATATTTGAACATGTAAGGGTTATCAAAGAAGAATGACAGTGCCTCAACCTTGAATTTATGGCTATCTTGGGGGGTTCAATATGAAGGAACAACCCTCATAGCTAAGAAATTTGCCAAGTCGGCGTACCATGGCAAAGCAGAGATAGAGAACAAATGTTCATCGAGGAACATGTCCCTTATCGGAGTCGGGTCTGCAACCTCAACACTCACCATCAAACAAGACAGGTGATCGACAACCACATTCTCGATACCCTTTTTGTCCTTGATAGACAAATCGAATTCGTGAAGGAGGAATCCAAAGAATCAAACAGCCTTAGCATCCTTCTTATTGAGAAGGTACTTTAGAGCCGCATGATCGATAAAGCACACGATTTGGGATCCAACCAAGTATTGACGAAACTTGTCAAGGGTGAATACTATGGGGGGTAGTTCTTTCTCAATAGTAGAATAGTTAATTTGGGCACTATCGAGAGCCCTAATCGCGTAGTAAATGACATGTGGTTGCTTATCCTTCCATTGGCCCAACACCGCTCCCACGGTATAATCACTAGCATCACACATGAGTTCGAATGGGAGGGACCAATCGGGGGATTGCATTATAGGGGCGGTCATAAGTAAAGTTTTTAACTTGTCAAATGCTTCTTGACACGCCTAGGTCCATTCAAAGGGAACATCTTTCCCAAGCAAATTACACATAGGGCATGAAATTGCATTGAAATCTTTGATGAACCTCCTATAGAAATCGGTAAGGCCAAGGAAAGATCTCACATCTTTTAAATATGTGGAGGGGGTAAGTCGGTGATGAGCTCAACTTTGGCCTTATCAACTTAAATTCTTTCACTTGAGACAATGTGGCCAAGATCGATCCCCTTAGTCACCATAAAGTGACATTTCTCCCAATTGAGGACGAGATTTTTCTCCTCGCACCTCTCTAGGACTTTCTTTAAGTTGCCTAGACAGTCATCAAAAGAATCACCATATACGCTAAAGTCATCCATGAAGACTTCTAAGCATATTTCTACCATGTCACTGAAAATGCTAAGCAGACACCATTGAAAAGTCGTTGGTGCATTGCGTAGTCTAATAGACATTTTCCTATAGGCAAAAGTGCCATTGGGACACGTGAACGTGGTTTTCTCTTGATCTTCAGGTGCAATTTCTATTTGGTTATATCCAGAATAACCATCCAAGAAATAATAGAATTTGTGCTTGACCACCCTCTTTAAGATTTAATCGAGGAAAGGTAGAGGGAAGTGGTCTTTTTGGGTGACTGCATTCAATTTTCAGTAGTTAATGTAAACCCGCCAACCGGTAGGGACACAAGTTGGAACGAGTTTGCCTTTTGGATTCTTGACAACCGTCACCCCGGATTTCTTTGGGACAACTTAGGTAGGACTTACCCATTAACTATCGAAAATGTAATAGATGATTACCACGCCTAACAACTTAATAACCTCGGCCCTCACAACCTCTTTCATGTGTGGGTTAAGCCGCCTTTACATTTGACGCGAGGGCTTGGCGTCATCCTCTAAGTTGATCTTATGAGTGCAGACGGTTGGACTTATCCCCTTTAGGTCGCCGATTGTCCACCCCAAAGCACTCCGGTTATCTTTCAACAATTTGATCAAACTCCCTTCTTGATCGGGGGTCAAGTAGGGATGAAATTACCACCGAGAAGGACTCTTTGTCCCCCAAGAAGACGTACTTGAGCTCTTTCGGCAATTGTTTGAGCTTGAGTTTGGACTTCAAGACTAGACGGCAAGGGAAAAGAGTCACGTGAGGGAAGTTTTTCGAATTGAGAACACCACATAACATCTTCCCCGTCTTTCTTGGATTCATGGGAGTCCAAGGCATCCTCGATCTCAAGCTCAAGTAGAGAATACTCGAGCAATGACACACCATCGGGGGTGGTTTCTTGAATACAACATGAGTTGAGAGGTTCCTCCAAACATGTGAAGTTAAAGAACTCGTGTGTAAGGGTATCAATGAAATCAACCTCACAAATATCATCATCCTCAAGATCCGGTTGCTTCGTGAGATTATAAACATTAACCTCCGCGGTCATGTTACCGAAAACCAATTTCATGTTTCCATTCCTACAATGTATTTGTGCATTGATAGTGGCTAGGAATGGTCTACCAAGAATGATAGGAATGGGAGAAGTCCCACCCTCAATCGGTTGTGTGTCCATGACAATAAATCTTTTAGGCATTGACTTGGACCAACACATCCTCAACTAGCCCTTTCGGTACCTAAGAGAGTGATCAACTAATTACAAGACAGTTCGTGTCTCCTTAAGTTCTCTAAGGCCTAATTGGAGATAAACCGAATAGGGTAGGAGGTTGTCAAATTCATTTGGCTTATTCTCTCAATTTCAATAAAATGCAAACGGATTAAGTATGAGTTGGCGATCAGACACTATAGACACCCCATTTTGTCAGCTATCAGATTTAGGAGACCCATAGCTTGGTGGTTCACAATGATCGAAAGAACTCAAAAGGACTCTTGGAAGTAAGTTCTATCTCTCAAAATGCTCAGAAAGTGGTACAAATGACCAAAATGGCCCTGAAAGCCCAAACACTCCCAGGTCTGGACCAAATGTTATGGAAATATGGTATGTCATACAAAAAGTAATAAAATAAGTTTTTAAGCAAAATTAGGTAAAATTGTCAGCTACCAGAAACCCCCTGAAGTTCCCAGAAAGTCCCCGTTGACCGGTTTGACCCAAGTTTGACCAGAATTTGACCGAAATCATCCAAATTCTCCAGAAAGTTTTGAGATCATTCTAGATCATGCTAAAATGAGTTTAAAAAAGAAAATAGGACGAGAACGTCAACTCTTGGGAACTCCCAGAGGTTCCCAGAACTTTATGGAGATCCCAAGTTTGACCGATTTGACCTAAAAGTTGACTTTAAAACTGGAGAACCATAACAATTTTCAAACATTTTTCATGTATACTAGGGGTCAATAGCTTTCCAACGGTATATCGCACATAATTTTTGGATTTAAAATGAATTTATTATGAATTTTCGAATGTGAAAAAGGCGATCAAATCGGCTTTTATCGCGTATACCGCAAAAGTTTTCATAGTGACTTGATTCTGAACTATTTTTTTTATGGAAACTAGACTCCATTACCTTTCCAATGGTATATCACAAGCTCAATTTGGAGTTCGTATGCATTTTCTGCAAATTTCGGACCAAATAGGGCCTTTTCATGAATACTGAAACTTCTGGGGGCCTAAACGTAATTTTTTTGGCTACTGAGGAGCAGTGCTGCCGCGGTACTCAACCCCCGACGAATCCAAAATTTTAATTTATTTTGGTGGTCCAAATTGAAAAATTGAGAGCCAAAATGACGTAGTTTCTTGTTCATAGATGTTTGGGACCAATGGGAGCACTTCCTAAATCCCAAACCACCCCAAATTAGCCTATATAAACCCCCCTTTGCTCTTCATTTTGGGGGGGCCAAGTGCAAATCTTGAAAAAGTTGTAGTGAGAATGAGAGATATAGTTAGAGTTAGAAGTGAGAAATGGAGTTTCCTCCACTAATTTTCTTTAGAAAATGAGTTCTAAACTCAAGTTCTTCCATTATTCTCCTCTTTACTTCACATTCAATACACCCAACCACCATTTTAGTGAGTATTTATGAGATAGGAAGCTACTTCCATGTCCAAAGTCACAATATATGAGTGAACACCAAGCTACAAGTCCAAAATTTCATTGAATATCATCTATTGATTGCTTTACTTGCTTATTTACATTCTATGTTCATCTCTTCTTAATCTCATTTGTTTTATATTTTTCTTTATTTACTTACTAGTTTATTATCATCTAGATGGTGACATGAAGTTCGAGGTGAGTGAATCCTTATGCATAGTAGCTCTTGACCTCAAAAACATGTTTGATAGATGATGATTATAACTTCAATACATTCCTATGTATTCTTGAAGTCACATTCAAATGAAAACAAATCTCTCCAACAATCTTGGAAGTTCTTGGCTTGAGTTTGATGTTGATATTCCAAAAGGTTATAATCTCCATTTGATGATGAAAATATATTTTCAAAACCCCTCTAAAACCCCCAACATTTGGATTCTAAGAAATAAACCTTGTTTTTCTCAAAAAATCTTCAAAACAGTGAGTTATTCAACTTCAAATAAAATTCTGAGTTCAATACTCAATGGGTGATTACAAGACCACTTGGAAAGTCTTCCTAACTCATTAGAGAACACTCATGATTTTTAGTTTGATCCAAAAACACTTGGAAGGGTTCCATTTTGGTCCAAACATTCCTTCCAGACATTCTGTTTTTACTGTCACTATAGCTAGGTTGACTTTCAACTTGTTTTTTTTTTTTTTTTTTTTTTTTTTTTCAGAAAACTTTTCCAAAAGGAGTGGTCCCAACTCATTTTTCCATTGAACTTCAATTTCTTAGGGAACTTTCAGTATAATATGGACCTGTAGATGTTTTCATTTTCTAAGATTTTTCAACATTTCAGTCGACAGTACGGATTCTGTTTCTGAGTAACCTCTAATGTTTATATGATTATTCTCAATCTGTAATAGTTATTGTAGTTTGGCCTTTTGATTTGTGTTCTAGACACAATAAGGATGATCTCCACAAAAATCATGAATTAAAAACATTTCTAACCTCACTTTTCCATTTTTACAAAATCAACTCACTGTCTGTCCACTATTCACAACAAGCATGCTTTTACTTTCATTCTTTGATTTGATGCTTACATGCACTCCAAATTAGTTCATGTCTTAGGAAGTAGTTCATACTACATTTGTACACATCCTAGAATAACATCCTTCATTCATCCATGCATATACCTAGATTTCTTAATCACTTTAGCAAATCTATGAACACAAACACACTACAACCTTGGCACATTCTAGGATCATATATAGCATCCATGTGAGATTTGGAGTTTTAGTGACTCCCAATCTAAGAAGATTATAAGGAATGAAATTGATCATGCGTTCATGCTTCCCCTTTGATCTAATCATCCTTTCTCATCCATCCTGGGGATTGAGAGATTTTCTTTTCTCAAAGATTAACATGCATCATACTAGCTTGCTAAGCATTTTTTTTTTGATTTCTTTGTTTATTTGTTCCAAGAACAATCCATGTCCCCTTCTAAACTAGGAAAACTTGATTACTTGATATGTGATTAGATGATCTTTCCTAAGTTTGTTTGTGTGATCTTTCACCTTTTGCATTGTGTGATATTTGGCTTATATCTTATGAATGATATCTTATCTTTTGATCTTCCATTTCAAGATTCTTATGCAATGTAATATACCTATTATAAATATTAATTGTAGAACCAAATGTAGTATAAGATGATTATTTGTATGCTAATTGAGGCCCGTCGAGAGACTGGGTGAGTTGCGGGTGTTTTAGTCGCGACAAAGGCTCCTTCGTCTCTCGTATCAAAATCCTGAGCCAAGTTCTTTGGTTATGAAGGGCCGGTGCCCTTTATTCATTTAGGTGAGTCAAAATTAGGTTTCTTGGTTCCTTAAAGACTAAGTCTCGGCTCTGTATCTATTTTCAACAAACGTTTCTTTTCATTTCTTCAATCAATTTCAAAACAAAAGAAAAATCAATTCTGAAACCCTGCCAGAAACAAACACCGATGGGGGTAGGCTCACCGGAGGCCGCGTGTCCACAATCTGGCGACTCTGTTGGGGAATATTTTATTTTAAAACAAAATAATATAGAGGTTTGACTCATAAGAAGCATCATTAAAACAATCTTTTTACTGTGTTTAGTTTACCACCTTGCACTCCTGCATTTTTCCCTCCGACTGTGTCTGAAAAGCGGCGCTGACATTGTTCAGGTCTTACTGTGCCAGGGCACAAGTCACCATTGATACTGTACCTTCCAAGGTATATCAAAAAGAGTAAAAACTTTTGTACTGTTTCTCTGACGGTATATTGGAACTCTCGTCAACGGACCCTCTTTGACTAAACCCAGCCTTTGCATATAGATTCCTGTAGAACCTTTCATGGGATTGTCAATTTAGCTTTTCAGATAGGACAATGTGATATAACTGCTGTATGCCCTGGTGGGATTACCTGCGCGGTGTAGATGCTTATGTGGCACGAGGCAGAACCTCTTTCTTATAATCCCAAGACAATCACTCACATGTGATCACATTGAGTTGACCTGCCTAGGCACCATGATAAGGATGTCTGCTCCATGATCACACAGATATACACCGCAAACCTTGTTTATTGGTCCTAAGACATAGGAGTATGAAAACTTGCTAGACAATATGGTCACCATCATCACATGCTCCTGTCATATATCCCTGTTTCTCCTAGATTCTCTTCATAACTCATCCGGATATCCCTGTCTCTCCCAGAAACTCTGTCCAAATTCTCAGAAATCCCTATTTCCTAGAAACTCTGTCCAAATTCTCAGAAATCCCTATTTTCCAGAAACTCTGCCAAAATCCACTAGATTTTCCAGAAAATCCATAAATTCCCATTTCCCAGAAATTCACCCAAAAATACAAGTTTCTCCCAGAAACTCTATCAAAATCACCCAGAAATGCCCAGATATGCTTATTTCTCCTAGAAACTCTGTCTAAATTTCTCAGAAATACCCAAAATACTAGTTTCTCCCAGAAGTGCAGTCCAAATCAACCAAAAATTCCTATTTCTCCTAGAAACTCCCATACTTTTGAAAATTCCTCCGTATATTCCAAATCCTTGTTTTTCCTAGAAACTCTGTCCAAACTTCCCCAAATATCCTGGAAATCCCTGTTATAGCACACTTTGTATGGCTAGGATCTTACTTGTTTAACTGCTATCTGTTAGAAATAGGAGCATCATATAGATTAGGGCTTGCATCAGCATGCTTGTCTCATATGCATGCATCATTCTCATCAGTCTACACACACTTAGTCTGTACACAAGTTAGTCCACGTTTGCTAACATCTCTGTCATTGTCTGTCTAGTCATCACTGTCAGAATGTGATACACTTCTCCTCTCGAATCTGTTGGTCAGTACAGATTCCTAAAGTCAGCCACTGGGGTCCTAGTCTTGGGTCAAAAGTTCCAATAGCTGACTAGTCAACGCCAGTCTACCAAAAGCCAGCTTTATGGATCCAAAGAACTTGATGAAGTTGATCAACCAACAGTGTGATCGGTTGAATTAGGTTTTGAATTTCATGGATGAATTCTGACAGCAACAACCACAGTACCCACCAGGGTTTCCACCACAGCCAGGGTTTGTACTATTACGAACTGCCGCATCTCCAAATCAAGATGGGGTTGAGGACTGGTTTAATGGGGTCCTGCCTCCCGTAATCGATAAGAGAATTTAGGAGAAGCTTGAGTTGTCAAGCTAGAGAATGTGCTAAGAAAGAGCAAGGGGGTTAACGATTACATACTAGATTCGAAAGGCCTATTCAAACCTGTCAAAGTAAAACTGCCTGAGAACTTTAAAATGCCAGAAATTGATCGCTTCGATGAGACTGGGAATCCAAAAAGTCACATCAAGTTATGCATAAACCTCTTCCAATATATGGGATGGACTCATGAGCATATAGTTATGCTGTTCCCTCAAACCCTCAAGAATGTCACACTATCCTAGTTCCTAACTCTTGAAGCCTCCAAGACCCGAGTCTGGGAAGATGTTGCTAGAACTTTTATTGATCACTACTCTTATAACCAAGAGTTTGATGTCACCATCCGGGACCTAGAGACGACCAGGCAGAACATCAATGAGTCCTTCAATGCGTTCTTGAGCAAATGGAGGAGTAAAGTGGCCCAAATGATCCACAGACCTATTAAAAAAGAGCAAGTACGTATGCTAGTCAAGAACCTGGAACCAATATACCATGAAAAACTATTCTACCAGTCCATCTCAACATTTGAAGAGTTGTTTGAGGTTGGGACCAGAATCGAGGATGCTATTCGTGAAGGCAAGATTAATGGAGTTGGGTCACTAAAAAAGGAGAAGAGACCCAATACTTGTGATGAAGATCAAGAGAGCCTAGATGTCAATGTCTTAAGCCCATCATCAAGCCAAAATGACTGCAGAAAGAGGCATAAGAAAGGAAACCAAAGTGTCTTCACACCACTTGATATGATTTTATCCACCACTCTCAATCACCTTGTTCAAAAGGGCCACCTTCTACCTTTGGAGCCCAGTAAGCCTCCTAATCACCCACCTCTTGGGTACAATGAGTCCAAGTATTATGATTACCACCAAGACCAAGGCCATGAGACTGAAAACTATAAGAGGCTCCGTCACTCAATTCAGGATCTCTTAGATGATGCATCACACCCTAATCCAATCCACTACCTCGGTCTGGACTAACCCTTAACCTATCCATTTAAATGATCCCCTTCGCTGAGGCCTATAAATGTTGAACCTGTACAAGTTAAGTGATGGTGTTTGGACTTTTGCTAGAAAACCAAATGAGGATGCTCTTTAGAAAAAGAAATAAAAAGAATAAGCGAGTCACTGTGACATTCCATTTGAGACCAGGTCAAGTCTAGTCGAGTCTGTTCTATGTTTCGAGTCTATTTTAAGAGCTGTCTTGTTGTCAAGTCTGTCTGTCATCAAGTTGTTTTAAGTCTATAATCTTTCTCTTTTGATGGAATGAAACCTCATTTTACTTAACCCGATGTGTATAGTCATAAGTGTTGGGTTTGTGCCCTCAAACCATTACTTTATGTATGAGACATTGACATTTTAATATATGGATATCAGCTTTACATTTCATTATGTATGTTTTTTTCATGAGATGATTGTTAATCCTTAAGTATCATAGTAAGTAATTTGTGTGTGTATGAGATCCATACAAGTGAGATACAAATTACTATTCTTTGATACTTAGAACTTGTCACAGTGGATGATGAGATTGGATATCTCATTAGGTTTACACTGTAGCATGATTAACTACCATTGGATGGAGTGATTAATATCAATCACTAGAGTATAACTCTTCGTTAATATGCTAGTGCTTATAGTGCATTGACGGACCTGATCTTTCCTATTGACACTCAAGACTGTTAACAGTCGATAGGAACTCATAACTTATATAAGGTATGTGTTCTCAATCTTGAGACGATTATGGACACAAACTGTGGATATGGCTGCTTTGACTTACCAATCAGTGAGATCTATAGATGATCAACACCTGGGTATCTTGGGTATGTCATCTTCACAGGGTTGTGAACATATATTGTCAAGATAGAATCTACCCTCTGATAAAGAGTAAGCATTTTCTTGAGAATATCACCAAGTTGATTATTGAGAACTGCAGTCTTGTTGATAAGTAGTTATCAACATGTTTGGTAATCATGAGAGGTGAATGGGACTCAAGGAATACAAGAAGTAATCATGATTCTGGTTGACAGTAACAGTTATCCGACTACCTGAATATGATTATGAATGCTGAAGGTAGAGGGACATTAGTACACCATACAAGTCTAGTTATCGCTTTGGATATGTTCTTTTGTGTTGGAGTTCAGTTATCATTTTATAGTGGAGTAAACGTTAACTGATCAGTTGGTTAGTTTGCTGATCAAAGAGTTTAGTCATGGGAATTAACGCTGGTTTGAGCCAACAATAAAGAGCCAAGGAGGTCCTACTCTTAGCTCCACTAGGATGCTTGGAAAGGCACAAGAGGTTTTTGTCATGACCGGCTCAATCGATTGATGTCTTGACAGTTTCGGTCGCTTGAGAATGTTCAATTGATCAAAGCCACTTCGATCGCTCAAAAATTAAAGTCAGTTTTGGAAATCTATAAATAGGGCAGCTGCGTACAGGGTTTAATAATCGTCGTTTTTCCTATACGAAAGTTACATAACTTGTTTAGGACTTTCCAAACCTTCCTATCCTCCTTATTAGAGATTCTACCATCTCTAGTCTCTCCGAGAAGCATCTGCAGGAGTCATAAGGGTGAAGAAAACCTAGTGGAGGCTGCTCCATCCCCAAGGTTGAAGAATTCAGAATTGGGTTCAAGACCTGAGGTATATTTCTTCTTCCGTTTTGTTTACGCATCTATGGAATTGACGAGTAGTAGATCCTAGGCTACCAATATGTTTTTGAAACTAATCTTTCCGCTGTGCGTTTAAAAATAATTTTAAACCTGTTTTTCCATCAATTGGATCTATAGATGCATTTTGGAACACTAGTTTTGATTTGCATGTTGATTTTAAAACTGTTTTCAAAATTGCATCGTCACAAATCTGTTTCTGTAGTGTTATCGCAGTAGCCTACAAATCTATGATTGCATTAGATGCAAGATGGGTTCAATCAATCAAAGTATGTTCGATCGATTGAACTTGTCCAATCTCAAGCGATCGAACTAGTTTCGATGGATCGAATGGTGTTCGATCGAATGGTGTTTGATTGATCGATAATGATTTTCTGTCCTGGTGTTCTTTTCACAGATTCAAAAGTTTTTTAAAATTATACGTTTTAATTTTAAAATATTCTAAAAATTTTTCAAATTATTTTGTAAAACTGAAAGTTCAAGCGATTGAACAATATTTAATCGATCGAAGGTTCGAGCGATCGAACGGTCTTTGATCAATCGAAGTGTGACAGAGAAGTTAGATACTGTTTTAATGTTTTAAATAAGTGCGTAAAGAGTTTATGTACTATGTAAATCAATTAAGGGTTCCAATGGATTATATATTTGTTACATATGCATGGATGTGCGTACGACTAACCCTTTTGCAGCAAGATTAGTCCACTATCTCCCATAGCACCAAGTACTTTAAAATTTTGTATTTGAATGTTTGAGATTGGTGTTTGTTGTTTTGATTATTAGTTTGGTTTTAAGGCATGTGTAAAGGGCGCTGCGACTTCAATCCTATAAAAAGGAAAGTCGCACCAGTTTCCCTAGCCTTTTTATTATTTTATTATTGCAATTTCTATTTCTAGATAAATTGTAAGCTTCGAAAGAAGCATAGGACCAATGTAATAGAATTAGAGGATCCATGAAGATGGAGAAGCAAGCCGTTTTCCATGAAGATGGAGTTGGAGGTGATCAAACCAAGAAGCAGGTTCTATGTAGATAGAGCCATGGGAGATAGAGACATTGTTTGAATGTCTTTATTTTATTTTAGTTTTTTGTTTTATGTGCTTGGTTTGTGATTGACATTTAATTATATTATTACTGCTTATATGCACGTAAAACAAGTTTTCTAAAATAAAATTCAAAAACTATTTCAACGCATTAGTAAACATTGGATGTTTATGGGTAATGTGTAGAAACAAACTTTTTCCAAAAGCAAAATCCTTAATTTACTAAATCTAGTGGGAGAGGGTCTTATTTATAACACCCATGATCTTCTATTAATGGTTCATTGTAAGATGAGTAGTGCATTCTGTGTCACCTCGCCAGGGTGATCATTCCACACAGAGGGTACACTACTCATTGGTTACTAGATATGAACTTCCTATAGATAGGATCAATCAGACATGTTAGAGGTTGACCACCATACGGAGCTGCTACTTGAGACGGTTGTGATTAGATCCTAGTTAATGGTATACACTAGCTAAGCTATGGATAAGGGATCCCATACGGGGCATTATTCAGAAACTTAGAGATCAAAAAGGTTCCGGAGTCATAACTTGTTTTGCAAGAGTTGAATAGTGGACAAGTCATGGTAAATCGAAAGATCGAACATTGACCACCACACAGAGACTTTGTTCTTTCGTTTCGATATTCCGGTGACTTTGTTATTAAAATCATAGTTGTAGGGATTCTTTTATTTCAAACTGCCAAAATCTTATATCCATATTTATTTTCTCTTTTGATTTTCACAGTAAATCATAATATCTGTATCTACATTTAGTCCACTTGCCACTATACTCACTCAAAACAAGTTAACTGGAAATAACTACACAGAATGGAAACAAAACCTTGACATCATACTACCTGCGAAGGATTACATATTTTTCCTCACCACCCCATGCCTCGAAGAACCCGCGACAATTGCTTCGGCAGGTGCCAGCCGCGAGTTCGATAAGGGAAAGAAGTAGAATGGAATAGCTCATTGCTACATTCTGGCCTCAATGGCTGGTGTGTTGCAACACCAATTCCAGTCGAACAATTCTGCCAATGACATTATTGAATCCCTGAAAAAGATGTTTGGGGAACATGGCAGGCCTGCCAGATAGGTAGCCATACAGAAGATAATGAGTGCTAAGATGTCGAAAGGGGTTCTAGTCAAAGAACATGTTTTAAAAATGATTGGTTATTTGAACGAGCTAGAGACCCTAGGAGCCAACATTGACTCACAGACCCAAGTTGATATGATTCTCAATACGCTGTTGTCGTCATTCTCTCAATTTAAACTAAAGTATAATATGAATAAAATTGATTTCTCAATGAGCGAATTAATAAGTTCTTTACTGGCAGCAGAAGGGGTGATCAAACCTGGGGGCAACATTTTGAACATTGAGAAAAGTTCTTCCTCATCCCGATCTACACCAAAAGGAAAGAAAGGGAAGAAGAAGGCTGGCACTGGTGGTCCAAGTGTTGGACCGGTCCCTAAGATTGCGAAATCCAAGGGAAAAGTAAGGTCAAAGGGAAGGTGGGTGGCCAAGGCAAAGAAAAGTGTTTCCAATGCAATGAGAAGGGCTACTGGAAGAGGAACTGTCCAGAATTCTTAGCTACAAGAGTTCAAGGTATGATTGAATCACATATAATTGAAGTAAGTTTTATAACGGATACTTCAAACACTTTTTGCATTGATTCTGGTGTGACTAACCATATCTATAATTCATTGCAGGGATTCAGATCAACCAGGAGTTGCAGTGATAGGAAGATTGTACTTACTCTAGGTTCTAGTGCAACTGTATCTGTAGTTGCTATAGGAGTCGTAGTTTTAGAATTTCTAGACAATAAAGTTTTAGTTTTATCAGATGTACTTTATGTCCCTCTAATGAGACATAATTTAATTTCAGTTTCAAATTTATCGAATAATGGATATTCTTTTCATTTGGAACAAAAGTTGTCATTAAAAGAAATAGTTCTTTTTATATGTTCTGGTGTTAAAACTAATGGCTTGTATGTGATTACTCCCAATATTTCTAAAGATTCTTGTATGGAACTTAATACCTCAGTGGTAATTTTACCATCTAAAAGAAAAGAACCTTCCACTAATCCAAAAAGGCTTTGGCATACGAGTCTTGACCATATCAATCTAAATAGGATTGACAGACTAGTCAAAGAAGGGGTCTTAGGCGATTTGGTTCTTGAACCAATGCAAGTCTGTGAGTCTTGTTTAGAGGGTAAGATGACCAAAAAGTCCTTTCCAACAAAGGGAAATAGGACCAATGCATTGTTAGAATTAGTTCATACTGATGTGTGTGGACCAATAAATATTAGAGCACGGGGTGGTTATGCGTATTTCATAACATTTACTGATGACCACTCTAGGTATGGATATATGTACCTAATGCAGCATAAGTCTAAAGCCTTTGAAAATTTCAAAGAGTGTAGGGCTGAAGTGGAGAAGCAATTGGGCATACATATCAAGGCCATTCGATCTGATCAAGGTGGCGAGTACCTCTTTAATGAGTTTATTGATCACCTCATACAGAATGGGATTCTGTCACAGTTGACTACACATGGTATGCCTCAGCAGAATGGTGTAGCGGAGAGAAGGAATCGGACTCTTTTAGACATGGCTAGGTCAATGATGAGTTATTCGGAGTTATCATTATTTCTTTAGGGTTATGCTTTGGAAACCGCTGCATACATACTAAATCTAGTACCAAGAAAATCTGTTCCCAGGATACCACGAGAGATGTGGATAAGCCTTCTTTGCAACATCTCTGGTTATGGGGGTGTCCGACACATGTGCTAAAAGGAAAGATGAGCAAATTGGATTCTAGATTGAAAGTATGTTACTTTCTAGGGTATCCAAAGGGTGCTTATGGATGGTATTTTTATGATCCAAGAGAATAGAAAGTGTTTGTCAGTACAAATGCTATTTTCTTAGAGAATGATTATATCATGAACTATAAGCCTAAGGGAAGGATAGATCTGAGAGAGATAGAAGGAGAGCCCTCAGTCCAACCCGCAATTGATAACGATGTAAATCAAGAAAATACCACTTCTTCACCCATTTCCGCACTGGCACCCCGTCGTAGTGAGAGGATTATCAGCTAGCCAGATAGATGCATGTTCTTAGGAAAAGTTTTTGAAGCTGTATCCATAGAATCTGAATCTGATCCTGCCATATACAAAGAGGCAATGGCTGATGTTGATTCAGCTCATTGGGTTAAAGCTATGAAGGCTGAATTGGAATCAATGGATTCTAATTAGGTCTGGGATCATGTAGCACTTTCAGCCAATGTTAAACCCATTGGTTGTAAGTGGGTCTACAAGAGTAAAAGAGGATCTGATGGAAATGTTGAGACCTTTAAGGTTAGACTTGTAGCGAAAGGTTATACTCAGAGGGAGGGCATTGACTATAAGGAAACCTTCTCGCCGGTAGCCATGCTCAAGTCTATCATAATACTCTTATCCATTGCTTCATGCCTAGATCATGAGATCTGGCAGATGGATGTCAAGACTGCATTCTTAAATGGCAATCTTGAGGAGGACATCTATATACAACAACCAGAAGGGTTCATAGCTAGTGGAAAAGGTAACTTGGTATGCAAGTTGCAAAAATCCATTATGGGCTTAAGCAAGCATCCAGGAGTTAGAACATACGTTTTGACCAAGCGGTCAAGTCGTTTGGTTTCATACAGAATCTGGATGAACCTTGCGTATTGACACGAGAAATATTTGTGTGCTATACCCAAGTGTAGGTAGACATACAAGTAGTAATCTGGTTAAGATCAGGTCGATCCCACAAGAAAGGTTGGAAAATAAGTACCTAGATTAGACTCTAAAAAGAAAATAAAAATCAATGTTTGAGGAAGTGTAGAACATGGAGTTCCACGATTATCAACTACTAAAGATAAAGCAACTAAATTAACTTAAACCAATGATTAACTAATTAACTACATCAATATTTTAAAGCTATGTTTTCACTTAATGAAAGGGGAATGTTGGGATCACACGAATCCACAGCGACCTTTCCATCTACCATGCAGTTACATTAAAGCTCGATGGAGAACATCTTCTACAGTATTCCATATTTCTCTTGAAATAAAGAAACCATAGCCCTTTTATGATCGGGACTATATCATCACAGTTAATTTGAAACACGTGAAAGCGGTTTAAAACAATAGTTAAGACTCGCACCTACAATGGTGTTAGCATTAAGGGTGGTTTGCAAAAGATATTGAAGAAAAATGCCTTAAGGCCTTAAGTTCAGAGAAAATTTTGACAAACTGAGCATTTGGGGACAGTTTGATAACAAATCTCTAAAGCAGAAAGTCTAGGAATACTGCATAGAATGTTCTTAAGAATCAAAGAGTTCGATCAATTGACGCGCTTTCGATCGATCGAACCTCATCAACTCTCAATCGATCGAAATGTCTGCGATCGCTTGACTGTATCTCCACTCCGATCGATCGAAATAACTTCGATCGATCAAACATAGGTTTCAAACTACTGCATGGGAGAGGTTGGAGATCACTGTTTCATCGTGATCTCCCAACCCTAGGGCTACTCAGACACTATCTGGAGTGTCTCAGATTTGTTTTTAACGTAAATCCTCATTAAAGTCCTGTTTGGTTGTGTTTTAAACATGAAAAAATTATGAAACTATGGTTTAATCACTACGTGCAAGCAAAACTACGATTCTAACAGATTGTAACTAATGCAACTATTGAAAGAATGTAAATAATACAATGTAACAAAACTTGGGACATTGTATTAAGATCAACTCATAGAAAATCCAAGAAAACAAGGAATATCCAACTTGAAACCTACAAAATTAATGTAAAACTCTCTAACTCTCTCTCTAAAACTGATGAAAGCAAAGTTGGGCGTCCCTCTGGATGTATACAAAATGAATATAAATACTAAAACCTAGAGCTAGGGTTAAAAACTCTGTCTTCGCTGCGTGCGCGTAAGTTCTGATAAAAGCCATGTTTGATCGATCGAACATCACTCGATCGATTGAATTCTAGAATCTTTAAGTGCTTTAATAACCTTCAATCGATCGAACCCTCGATCGCTTGAGGGGTCTTCGATCGCTCGAACTTCACTTTTCATCTTTGAATTTCCTTTCTTATAATCCAGCTTTCCTTTGATCTCGTTATTGATTCCTGCACCCAGCAAAACAATAATTTGCACAGATAACAACTCAAAATAGCACAACTTATCAAAGACTGGTCATATTGTATAAAAAATGGCATTGTAATCCAAATTGTAGATTTACAAGGGAGTTGTAGACTAAATCAGTGTATTTCTTTATTTTAGCACGGTTGTATTTTACAAATACCCCTGCTTGTCACAACCCCCAACTAGCGAATTGCTAGTCTCAAGCAATAAAGCGAAAATAAAAACAAGCTAAACTATTACAACAACGACTAAATTAAAACAAAATAAATTAAAGCAAACTAATCTAAATAGAAAGAGAAACTTCCTAACTCACTTTCGCAGGAATCGTTGTTGCATTTAGCTAATGCAGCAAGCCGTTAAACCCCTAGGTTCCCCCTAGTGGACGAGTGTCGTCTCGTGAGGGTTTGCAATGAATATACCTACAAAATTCTCAATTTTAAGCTTAAAAAAGATACAGAATAACTTGTAAACACTCCCTCCCATCCAACTGTCAACTTTGCTCTACAAAACATATCATCGCCATTTAATTCATGAAAGAAACTCACATGCTCCTCATGCCACTAAGATAGATGATCTTGTCAGAATCAAGATATAAAAGTATACTTTACTTTTCTAAAGATTTGTAGTAGTGAAAGTAAAGGTCGAACCCACAGAGATTGAAATACTAAAACACTTTAATTTTAAAACCTAAATTTAATTAATTAAGAGAACGGAATTGGATTTGAATTTTAATTAAACTAATAACAATGAAAATAAATCTAAATTACAAAAGCGATTTAAAATTGTTTTTATAAATATGTTTAAGGAACCTAGGATCGCAAATCCACCACTAGCTTCATGATAAGGGTACTTATGAATTACTTTAGCTTATTAAGTTGGATGATAATGGGGAATTGTAGCTACAAATCCAATTCCTCCGTTAAGAAAATAACTATGGTTCAAGCACCAACATAATCCATCTTCGGTTAGCACGAATTATCCCACACTAAACTAGGGTTGTGATATAATCCGTCTAATCTAGGCATGGACTATTCGGATACTTGATAGCACAATTCACTTTAAGCACCATTACATGTAAATAATCTAAACAAGCACAGCAAGCATAGATCATTGAGCACATCACAGTCAAAATAGATCTAAGAAAAGAATAAACTTTGAAAGTAATGATTTAATCAATAAAAGCACGATTTATTAATAAAAATCCTCGGAACATGTAACTGTCATCCATACATAATAAAACTAAAATAAAAACATAAAATACACCCTATTACTTGGCTAGGGTTTCATTGAAACCCTAGATCTAGGTTTAGTTGGCCATGGAATTGATGAACGGCAAGATGTTGATGGAGGAGGCCATGCAAATCCTTGGTCTTCTTCTTCTTCTCCTTGCTTTCCCCCCTTCAATGGCTGAAATTTTTAGTTGTATATGGATGTATCTAATGTTGTGTAATGATGTGTAACCTTAAATTTGATTTAGAATAGGATTTATATAGAGTTTGGAAGGATTTAGGAAGCTTTCCTAAGTCAAATCGCACTAAAATAGCTATATTTACGTTTCTGGACGTCATATACACAAACCACCTTCGCTGGGCACTTTAATTTAATAAAATACGCGTTTTTGGTTTTTTCACAGGTCGCTCGCGCGGCCCGCTTGCGCGAGGTCCTTTTCGCTGCACTGCGCGACTTTCGTAGAATTGCGATAACGTTTTGCTGGGAACTCGGATTGACTCGCCGTTTGAAGCCACGCGTCTGTAACTCGAAGTTCTACATTTTATATCTCTGGAGAAATTTCTCAAATCCAAAGTATTCTTTGTCAAAAATGCAATTTTGCAAGACTGCTACTGCATTCTGCTTTCACCGGAATCACCATTTGAGCCCAGAATGACTTCCAAAGCCACTAATCATTGGATTTTTGTGCATTTTCAAGTTAAAGCTCCAAATCCTACAAAATTTAGAATACTTATTAAAAAATAACTAATAACTACATGAAATGGGCTAACAAAGCGTATTTTTAGAACTATAAACGGCAACTATTCGTCGCCGATCAATAGATCTCACAAATATATCACAGTCATATATTTGTGTGTGTGTGTGAAGTTAACAGCTATGCATCAAACTTTATTTAGAGTTGTTTAGACTATTATACCCTCAGAACTTGTAGTTTCAACTCAATTATCACATGGGTGTCAACTAAAAATGAACATCTCACAGAAACTTGTTTAATAATGATTGCATATGGTGTGAGAGCTTTGATAAGAATGGTATGTTGGTTACTATTGCTTTCACACCTGACTCAATAAAAGACGAACATTTAGAGTGTATAGTCTCATGAAGGGGATACTACTCACTAAAGGAGCGAAATACCGTGGATAACTCAATTTACACATTCATGTTCAACTAGGTTGTTAAGAATCATTAAGGCTTTGGCTTTTCGGTTTTTATATAGTAGGATAGAAATAAGAGAAGAAGGAAACGCACATCGTGATGGAGTCTATTAATAATTGTTTTTTTTTTATATATATCTCCAACCACTCCCATCCTTCATATTCCCTCTCTCTTTTTTTTAACAGAACCTGAACCTCCCACAACTAATCTTCTTCCAATCACATACTTTGACAGTTATTTATTTTAGATACGCAATAGAGTCTATTGGGATCAAGGTAAAGGATTAGAAATTTCATAATAGAATTGGCTATGTTAAGTCGGTGTGGATAAAGGGATATGAATAGTAGTAGGAAATGGGTAACGATGACTTAAATCATTTTCTTAATTTCTTAGTTTTAGCATTTCAGTGTTCATTGAGTTTAGTTGGTAGATCCTGAACGTTCTCCTCTAATAAGCTGCTGAAAGGAAAGAATTAATTGAGACTAGTGCAACGAATTTAATACGCATATTCAAGACAAAATAATTCAAATTTATGTGAAAATTCCCTCAGAAACAAAGATTAGATCAAAAGCTCACTAAGGGTCATTAGTTTCCACTACTCGTTCCTTAGGGCACAACAATCATATTAACTCATGTTTTAGGTTTTCTACATAGCTACCAACTCGTGCATATGAATTTTGGATACAAGGATAGTCAACATATGCAATCATCCTAGTGAACTAAAAAAATGTGTGAACTAAATTCATAAAATGATGAGATTAATATGAATGTATCATTGCTTGATAACGGCTAAATAGTAGTGAATATTCAAAAGTATTCTACCAATTAAGTTCAAAAATTCCTTAATAACTTGAAATTTTCAATTTTCTTCAATTTGTTCAATTCTTAAATTTAATCCAATTCCAAACGAGATTGTATGATATACGCAATAAAGGTATCCAGATTGCTAAGTATAAACATGTGTAGGTGATTATCTATCTACATCCCACCCTCAACTGAAAATGGCAATGTCCTCAAAAGTTGATTTTCAAATATAAATAGAGAGATATCACCTGAAGATGCAAGTAATATCCGCAAACATAGCAATCTGTAAAGAAGGCATACAAACTCTAAGCAGCCAAGATCAATATGAAATAATATCACATGAGAGCCATACATAAAATAAAAACTAATCACTGAGATGATAAAATAATAAAAATAGAGCAGTGATAAAAAATATCCACCCATAACCATACAGTCCAAAATATCTACATACCCAAAAGAAAACTACGAGAGAAGAGGGAAAACAGTAATAAACAAAATACGACCAAACTCCCACACTCGACGGACATAACCTAATCATCACCAACATCGGATAAAATCACGATCGGTGCAGTAGTAGCATCCTCATCTCCACCCTCAGCAATAGTAGTAGCCGTCGCTGGGTCACTCACAGTCGGGGCAATTGATATAGAGAATGATGGGTCAGCCACGACTGGAGGTGGTGCAGATGATGATGATGGGGCATAGGGATCAGCAGGCGGTGGAAGTGGGGTATCAGAGATAGTAGGCTGAACTATAGATGTAGATGGAGCAGTAGGATCAGAAGATGGTGGCGGAACAGAAGAAGATGGACCAGTGGTGGGTGGTGCAGAAGGGGCAGTAGGTGGACATAAAGCTGTGTGAATAGACTGATCTACCCCTATCTAAATCAAGATCGCCTCCAGTAAGGTCGTCATATGATCCATCTTGCCCTCGAGCCATATCCGTGCCTCCCTCTCCTTAATAATCAATGAGTGGAGAGACTTGAGAGATACAGAAGACGACCCTCCCTGGGCCTGAGCCTGAGAGCGCTGTCTTAGCTTGAATTGCGCAACCTCCTCAATAGGATCAATCTACTCCTCTGAATCTAGCTCCTCAGCCTCTGTCGGCGTACCAAAAGCGACACCCTCAGTATCGGTCCCTCCTTGCCTCTTCTTCTTCCCTCCGACTTTCTCCTTTCCTTTTCCTTTCCTCTTCCTTTTCTGGGCATCTGAATGGCGAGCTGCTTTTTCCCCAAATCTGCTCAAAGAAGTCTAGGATGCGTTAATAGCGAGGGGGATCAAGCCAGCCCAGGCCACAACACTGTGAATGCCCCAAGCACCTTTCAGATGCTTCCTACCAGAAATATAGCGTGTGGGCTGAACCAAAAACACGATATATAGACGCGGGAGGAAGACCCGCTTCCCTATCCCCACAAAGTACAATGCCGTAATGTACCATGCTTCCATCTTCTCGTGATATAAAGTCGGGAAAATACAATTACTAAGCACCAAGTGGAGCATGTGGTAATCATCTGTGAGATGTCTGTCCTCTATAAGCGATGAGCCATTCCAGAACTAGACGACTCTGCTTGTAATCTCACGTACTATGGTGGAATGAGGGATCTCGGGAGTACCCACCCTATGGGGACAGTCACACTCAGGCTCCTTGGGGACGCTTAAAGTAGCCGATAACGTCGCAAGGTTGAAAATGATCTCTCAGCCGTGGAAGTAGGGTCGATACGTGAATGGTGCGACCGAATCCTTGATCATCGTGGCAGCAGCCTCTCTAACCCAAGAGATATTGACCTGTCTAGGCTGGGTCAACATCTGATACCACTGTGGCATCGCCTGAATCTTTCCCAAGAACCATGGTGCTGAAAGCCACACCGTCTCTAGGGGCCGCTCCAACATGACCTTGCGATGGCTAAAGAACCGCGTGTACCAAGAATGATCAAACAAATTTTGGAACCCATGATTGAATAGCGGGTTCGAAATGGTTAAGTCAAAGGGTTTTTTCCTATGATAGCCTGTCATAGGATTCACGGTGGGAGACCTGAAATAGGAAATGAAAAGAAAAGACAAATAAAAAATAGAAAAACAAAGCAAAATGCAAACACTGTTACTGCACTGGTTCAATCGATCGAAGATATGTTGATCGATTGAAAAGGGAAAGGCTCGATCACTTGAGCCCAGTTTGATCGATCGAACATAGTAGAAACGCAGGGTCAAGAAACAAGCACAGAAATGGAAAGAGAAGACAAAATACAAGATTAACATAGTAACGAATTGGTCTTAGTGGTAATGGGGGGGGGGGGGCACCCCCAACTAGATTAATATGAAAAGACATTAAGGGGAAATAAACCCATACCTCAGAGTGACGCGTAGTGGGGAGGTGAGTGTGATGAGGATGATGATCAGAGGTGATGAAGGCTGCCCAAATAAAAGGTGTGGTGAGGGGGAAAAAATTGCCCCGAGGCTTCTCTTTGACCTCGAACGCTTGAAAGGGAGAGTAAGAGAAAGAAATCGAAGAAGATTGTGAAGGACGCCTTGTTTAAATACAAGTCTCGATCGATCGAACACTCAATCGATTGAGACCTGTTCAAGCGCTTGAGGATTGTACACCTTAGATCGATCGATCGAGGATGTTTTAATCGATCGAACCTGAGAATTCTAGGATCACTTTGGATGACAGATTTATGCACCCCCAACTAATAAAGATTGTTCTGGACATACAGGAAGTGATAAGAACAGTACACTTACAGGACATGTAAGCCAAAAGTCATCCTCTTAAAAGAAAATTTCAAATTCTTACAAATATAACTTAGTAATAGCATCCATTTTGCAAATTATAATTCCCGAATTGGCACTTAAGACCTTATTACATAGAAAATTAAAATTAAAATTAAAATTAAAAACTGGCAATTCTTTGTCCAACATTACACTTCAATTGAAAAAAGATAAACCAAATGACAAGACACAACACAACTGAAGTGAGTCACTAAACTTCAAGCATGAAAATTCTATCTTCCCCAATTGCTTCTTTCTCCGCCAAGTCTTCATAGTTGGAGGCCAAACATGATAATTCACGATTCCAGAAAGATCTGAAAGCATCCAGAATATCATTGACAGTGTCGGAATCTTCCAAACAGTTGATTGCACAGGCAAGAGATGATTCGGATGGAGACATTGATAGAGGAGAATAATTTCTCAACTATTTGCTCTCTTGCGGCGGAGTATCAGGAGACCCTATGTAAGGTCCAAGTCCATGAAACAATTGGTACGAAAGGAACACCGGCAGACCATTGTGGAACATAGTGATAATCCCGGATAAAGGAAAACAAAACAGAAAGGAAGAAGGTAAATAAAACAAATGAAAGAACTAACAGAAAGGAATAAACAAAACACTACAGAAAGAAAATGAAACGTGACAAAGCATTAACCTCACTGTTGGCATGATAAAACCATGTGCACTAGCAGGTAGAGGGCATTGGAACCAGAACAACAGATAGCTCATGTGCACATAAATATATGGAATTGACTCGATAACGATAAAGTCATCCACATATGTAAAGACAACGTTATGGCATTCGGGCACCACATCCTGTAGACCTTCTTCCACCCATGGCTCCCACATTGAGTCGTTCTCCCATTGTTCCAAGAGTGCATCATCCACCTCCCCGACGAAATACCCTTCTGGTCTTCCTTCCTCTTCTGGAAGATCCATATTGGCAAAAGGGTTAATTTGGAGGAGGGCAGGATTGTAAGGGATGTACCCTTGAGTCAGGTCAACTACGTCATCAACATCCGGACCTGGGTACGGTAAAAAGAAAAATGCAATCTCGTCAGCGGTCCATGTAGGGTTTTGGTCTTCCGAATCAGCCCATGAACCGATCAAAAACAAGGACCGTGTGCCATCATGATTTCTAATTCTAAACAGCCTGCGGGAGATAGATAATAAAGAATAGTGGGTTAAACGCAATGACAACTTCAAAAAGATAAAAATGAATAAAACAGACTAAGTGCAGCAAACGGAATAAATACAACAATCGTGTGAGAACACTCTTTAGTGTTTTAAGTAGATGAATAGCTGGGCTCATCCAACTGGATGTGCTTAGCTTCTAGTTGGAAGTTCTCCAAGAACGGTTTTAATCTTTGGCCATTGACCATGAAACTTTCGTCATTCTTAGGATTTATGAGCTCAACGGCCCCATGTGGGAAGACAGATTTAACAATGAACGGTCCAGTCCATCGGGAACGGAGCTTCCCAGGAAATAGGTGAAGGCGAGAGTCGTATAATAAGGCTTTTTGTCCTAGCTTGAATGATTTAGGAAAGATCGTTCTATCGTGGTGAGCCTTCAACCTTTCCTTATGTAATTTGGCGTTATCGTACGCATCGCGACTTATTTCTTCCAATTCGGCTAACTAGAGTTTTCGGAGATGACCTCCCTCTTTAATATCAAAGTTCAATGAGCGTGTTGCCCAATATGCTTTGTGCTCGATTTTGACAGGGAGGTGACATACCTTTTCGTATACTAGCCTATACGGGGACATTCCCAGATTTATCTTATAAGCAGTACGGTATGCCCATAGAGCATCGGTCAGCTTGTATACCTAGTCTTTTCAGTTTGAACTAACTATCTTTTCGAGAATATGTTTGATTTCTTGGTTAGCCAGTTCTACTTGCCCGTTAGTTTATGGGTGGTAGGCTAAGGCAATTTTATGGTTAACCCTATACTTTTTGAGAAGTGACTCTAAGGGTCTATTGCAAAAGTGCTTTCCTTGGTCACTAATCAATGCCTTGGGGATTCCAAAATGCAAAAGAAATTTTTCTTTTGAGAAAGAAATTACTATTCGATGATCATTTTGCCTTATTGGAATTGCCTCTACCCATTTTGAGATATACTCTACAGCAAGGAGTATATACTCGCAGTTATTTGACTTCGGGAATGGGCCCATGAAATCTATGCCCCAACAATCAAAGATTTTGATTATGATTATGGGAGTCAGGGGCATAGAGTTTTATTTTGAGATTACACCTAGCTTTTGACAGCGTTGGCACGATTTATAAAATTCGTGGGCATCCTTGAATATAGTTAGCCAATAGAAACTGCTATGTAGGATTTTCTGTGCGGTCTTTTGTGAAGCAAAGTGGCCACCACAAGCTTCGGAGTGGCATGAAGCTAAAATCACGGTTATATCCTCATTAGGAATGCAACGTTGAATGACCTGATCGGCAAAATACTTGAACAAGTACGGGTCATCGAAGAAGAAGTGACGTGCGAACGAGAGGAACCACTTCTTGTGTTGATTTGACCAATGACTTGGGGTCTCTCCCGTAACTATATAGTTTACTATATCCGCATGCTAGGGCAAACTGGAAACTGTCATCAGTTGCTCATCCGGGAATTCATCCTTAATCGGTATTGGTTCAATATTGTCAATAAATGTTAACCGAGACAAATGGTCAGCGACCACATTCTCTACTCCTTTTTTGTCTTTGATTATGATATCAAATTCCTGTAGTAAGAGTATCTAATGGACAAGCCTTTATTTCGCATCCTTCTTGGATAACATGTATTTGAGGGCCAAGTGATCTGTAAAACAAACGATTGGGGACCCTATTAGATATTACCTGAATTTATCCAGAGTGAATACTATTGCCAGTAGCTCTTTTTTGGTAGTCGTGTAATTCATTTGAGCATCGTTAAGTGTTCAACTAGCATAGTAAATTACATAAGGCTTATTATCCTTCCTCTATCCTAGGACTGCACCAATGGCATAGTCGCTAGCATCGCACATTAGTTTGAATGACGAACCCCAGTCAGGTGCCTATATTATCGGTGCGGAGGTAAGGTATTCTTTTAGTGTGTCAAACGATGTTTGACAGCTTTCTGACCACTCAAATGGCGAGTCTTTAACGAGCAGTTGATAGAGTGGACGGGATATTGTACTAAAGTTCTGGATAAAGTGACGATAAAATCCTGCGTGCCCCAGAAAAGATCGGATGTCTTTGACTGTACGGGGGATAGGTAAGTTCGAGATTATAGCAATTTTTGCTTTATCCACTTGGATACCTTTGTCGAAAATAATGTGGCCAAGGACAATTCCCTTGGTCACGATGAAGTGACACTTTTCCCAGTTAGTACCAGGTGTTTGTCCTCGCATCGTGCTAGCACACGTTCAAGGTTTTCCAGACAGTTATCGAAACTATGGCCGAACACAGAAAAGTCATCCATGAAGACTTCGAGTATTTGTTCGACCATATCGCTAAAAATACTTAACATGCACCGCTGAAAGGTAGCAGGTGCATTGCATAAGCCGAAGGGTATACGACGGTAAGTGAAAGTACCGAACGGACATGTGAAAGTTGTTTTCTCCTGATCTTCAGGAGCAATTTTGATTTGATTGTATCCACTATATTCGTCCAAGAAGCAATAGTACTTATGACCCGCCACGCGTTCTAGCATTTGATCCATGAATGGTAATGGAAGTGGTCTTTCTGATTCAGAGTATTCAGTTTTCGATAATCATTACACAATCGCCATCCGGTGGGGATGCGTGTTGGTACCAATTCGCCATCTTTATTAGGAATAACCGTTATGCCTGCTTTTTTGGGCACCACTTAGGTTGGACTTACCCAAGGGTTGTCAGAAATAGGATATATAATCCCAACATCCAGTAGTTTTAGAACTTCCTTTTTGACTACTTCTTGCATGTTGGGATTCAAACGCCTTTGCATTTGCCGCGATGACTTAGCGTCTTCCTCCAAATATATTTTATGGGTGCAGACAGACGGGCTTATGCCTTTGAGGTCAACAATAGTCCATCCTAATGCTCCCTTATGTTGTTTCAACATTTGGACTAGCTTATCCTCTTGTTCAAAATTTAACGTAGACGAGATTATGACAGGATAAGTCTTTTCAGTCCCTAGGAAAACATATTTGAGCTCTTTTGGGAGCTCCTTTAATTCCAAATCGGGAAACTGAAAGTTGGAAGGCATGACTATTTTTGTTTTTAGAGGTAGTGGTTCATATGGTGTTACCCACATGCATTCATTTCTATCCTCCTCTAGCGTGTCCATCATGAGGCAAGTTAAATTTAGGTCTCCGTCCAATGGGGTAGAGTTTTTAGGTTGATGGACGACATCAAATTGTGCCACCACTACCTCCAAAGGATCTTTATAATCGACCAAATCGGCTTCATCTTCAATGACCATTTCGATGTAGTTAACTTCCTCCTCATCCTCGTATTCTTTAGGTCGGGGATTTAAAAAGATTTTGACATTCAAAGTCATGTTCCCGAATACGATGGTCATTATGACACTTCTTATTTTGATTATGGCATCAATTGTGTTGAGGAATGGGTGTCCAAATATCACCGAGATTTGTGCACATGGATTAACATAGGTTCAGTGTCCAAGATCACGAAATCAATCGGGAAGACAAATGCATCTATTTAAATGAGGACGTCCTCCAGTATTCCTCTAGGGTATTTGACTGACCTATCTGCCAGCTGTAGTGCAACTCGAGTAGGTTTAAGTTCACATAAGCCTAGTTGTTTGTAGATTAAGTAGGGCAGTAGGTTTATGCTTGCCCCTAAATCGAGGAGTGCATTGTCTATCCTTTGATTCCCAATTCGACATGAGACAGTGGGAATACCGGGGTCTTTGAGTTTCAGAGGCAACTCATTTTGAATGATTGCGCTTGCTTGGCAAGCGACATAAGTGTGTTTCTTCACACTTTGCCTCATTTTGATCGTACATAAGTCTTTGAGATACTTAGCGTAGGCCGGTACTAGTTTAATAGCATCAAAGAGTGGGAGGTTTATTTTGACTTGTTTAAATAATTCCAAGAACTCCTGATTCTTTGCCTCGTTTTTGGGTTTCTTAAGCCTTTGGGGGTAAGGCGCGGGGAAAAGACATTTTGGTGATGTGTCATTGACAGGTTCCTTTTCGGGCCTCCTCTCAACTTCTTCTGCTTCTTTAAGAGTGTCATCGTTTGAATTTGATGGTTCATGATTAATAGATGGCTCTTCTTCCTGCGTAGTAGGTTCATTTTTATTAACCACTTCGTCCTCCTCATACATCTCAGGGCTAGAGAGAGGTATGTTGTGCCCTATAATCTTGCCGCTTCTCAGAGTAGTCGCGGCTTTTGCATGTTCTTGATTATTGGGACCATTGTTGTATCCCTTAGGGTTTTGAAGTGGTTGAGCAGGAAACATCCCACTCGACCCCTCTTGTCGTGCATCCATTCTCTCTAACGTTGCCGACATTTTACTCATCATTTGAATTAACTGTTATGTCAAATTCATGTTAGAGAATGGATCTTCTTCTTGCACCTTTTTGTGTCGTGGCACGTACACGTTTGACTGTTGATTATTAGAGGGTTGAGCTTGGTTATAGTTGTTTGATCTATTTTGATTGAATGGCTGGGGCTGTCTATTATATTGCCCTTGATATTGATTATTGTTATTGTAGGGCTGTTGTTGTTGATATTGATTATTGGTCCCAGCGTCATTTTTCCAATCAAAACTGGGGTGATTCCATCTATTATTATTATTATTATGAAAATTGTTGTTATTATAAGAATTCCCCGCCCCCCTATACCCTTGCATGGCATTCATTTCCATGGGGGTTGTTCTTGAAAATATGGCACATTGGGACAGTATTGAGTGGTGTGTCCCATCATGTTACATGTGTCGCATGGTTCTTCAGGCAAAACCTGCCTAGAACTTTCTCCTTTCATTCCTAACTCCTCTACTTTCTTTGCTAGCTCTTCATATTTATTCATTAGGTGATCTTCACTTTTTAGTTGATATATACTTTTCTCCTCTACACCTGATATTTGAGTGCGTGGGATATCTTCAGAATTAGACCATTCATGAGCATAGTTGGCTAATCGCTCGAAGTGAGTTTCAGCTTCTTCGGTATTTTTGCGAAGAAATGGACCTGAGCTCTTGGTTTCAACCAATTTTTTCGTTTTGCCATTTAATCCTTCATAGAAGTAGCTAATAGTTTGCCATTTCTCATACCCGTGATGTGGGCATGAGAGAATCAAATCTTTGAAATGCTCCCAAGTTTGAGTGAAGGTTTCATCGCTCTTTTGTTTGTAGGAATTGATTTGACGTTTTAGCTCAGTGGTCATGCGAGGTGGAAAGAATTTTTTTAAGAAGGCAGTGTTCATTGAATGCCAAGTGAAGATTGAATTTGGCTTGAGAGTGAGTAGCCACGCTTTTGCTTTATCCTTCAAGGTGAAGGGAAATAGCATTAGGCGTGTCACATCTACAGGACAATTTTGGGAGAATGTTTTACAAACATCCTCGAAATCTTTTACGTGTAGATATGCCTTCTCGCTCTCCATTCCATGAAAGGTTGGAAGAAGTTGGATCATCCCATTGCGAAATTGGAATTCACCCGCGTGTGGTGGGATTAAAATGCAAGAGGGCGTGGGTGCATGTTCAGGTTGCATGAGATCGCACAAGGGATGCAAAGAATCGTCCAAAGGCACAACCACATTGTCACCATTTTTACTTTGATTATCACCCATTGAATCTGTAGGTGTGGCTACAGGTTTAATAGACTCAGAGGAATCAGATAAGTAGAATGGATTTCCTAGAATTCCTTCAATGGAGTTATTGGACATGAAAGGGAAAAGATCCTTAAAGGTTTTAATCTAGAGGATTAAAAGATAAAGAAAACAGAAATAGATTGAGAAAGATTGAGGTAATCTAAGTATTAACTAGTCGCCTTCCCCGGCAACGGCGCCAAAAACTTGACACGATATTTATTTGTGTGCTATACCCAAGTATAAGTAGACGTGCAAGTAGTAATCTGGTTAAGACCAGGTCGATCCCACAGGGAAGGTTGGAAACTAAGTACCTAGATTAGACTCTAAAAAGAAAATAAAAATCAATGTTTGAGGAAAGTGTAGAACACGGAGTTCCACGATTATCAACTACTAAAGATAAAGCAACTAAATTAAATTAAACTAATGATTAACTAATTAACTAAAGTGATATTTTAAAACTTTGTTTTCACTTAATGAAAGGTGAATGTTGGGATCACACGAATCCACAGCGACCTTGCCATCTACCATGCAATTACATTAAAGCTCGATGGAGAAGATCTTCTACAGTATTCCGTATTTCTCTTGAAATAAAGAATCCATAGCCCTTTCATGATCGGGACTATATCATCACAGTTAATTTGAAACACATGAAAGCGGTTTAAAACAATAGTTAAGACTCGCACCTACAATGGTGTTAGCATTGAGGGTGGTTTGCAAAAGATATTGAAGATAAATGCCTTAAGGCCTTAAGTTCAGAGACTGTTTTGACAAGCTGAGCATTTGGGGACAGTTTGATAACAAATCTATAAAGCAGAAAGTCTAAGAATACTACATAGAATGCTCTCAAGAATCAGAGAGTTCGATCGATCGACGCACTTTCGATTGATCGAACCTCATCAACTCTCAATCGATCGAAATGTCTTCGATCGCTTGATTATATCTCCGCTCTGATCGATCGACCACAGGTTTCAAACTGCTGCATGGGAGAGGCTGGAGATCACTGTTTCATCGTGATCTCCTAACCGTAGGACTATTTAGACATTGTCTGGAGTGTCTCAAATTTGTTTTTAACGTAAATCCTCCTTAAAGTCCTGTTTGGTTGTGTTTTAAACATGGAAAAATTATGAAAATATGCTTTAATCACTTTGTGCATGCAAAACTACAATTCTAAAAGATTGTAAATTATGAAAATATGCTTTAATCACTTTGTACAAGCAAAACTACAATTCTAAAAGATTGTAACTAATGCAACTATTGAAAGAATGTAAATAACAGAATGTAACAGAACCTGGGATGTTGTATTAAGATCAACTCGTAGAAAATCCAAGAAAACAAGCAATATCCAACTTGAAACCTACAAAATTAATGTAAAACTCTCTAACTCTCTCTCTAAAATTGATGAAAGCAAAGTTGGGCGACCCTCTGGATGTATACAAAACGAATATAAATACTAAAACCTAGAGCTAGGGTTAAAAACTCCGTCTTCGCTGCGTGCGCGTAAGTTCTGATAAAAGCCATGTTCGATCGATCGAACATCACTCGATCGATTGAATTCTGGAATCTTCAAGCGCTTTAATAACCTTCGATCGATCGAACCCTCGATCGCTTGAGGGGTCTTCGATCGCTCGAACTTCACTTTTCATCTTTGAATTTCATTTCTTATAACCCAGCTTTCCTTTTATCCCGTTATTGATTCCTGCACCCAGCAAAATAGTAATCTGCACAGATAATAGCTCAAAATAGCACAACTTATCAAAGATTAGTCATATTGTATAAAAACTGGCATTGTAATCCAAAATGCAGATTTACAAAGGAGTTGTAGACTAAATCAGTGTATTTCTTTATTTTAGCGTGGTTGTATTTTACAAATACCCCCGCTTGTCATGTATACAAGAAGTGTGAAGGAACAGTGGTGGCTTTTCTTGTGCTTTATGTTGATGATATTTTACTCATTGGTAATAATGTAGCAGTGTTGTCAACGGTTATGGTTTGGCTAGCTAGTTCTTTCGATATGAAGGATCTAGGAGAGGCGAGCTATATCCTTGGGATAAAGCTCTTTGGGGATCGTAAGCAAAAGATAATGGGATTATCTCAAGTTGGTTATATCGATAAGGTGCTAACTAGGTTTTCAATGGATAATTCGAAGAAATGTCTGTTGCCTTTTAGACATGGTTTAGCGTTCTCCAAGGACCAGTGTCCAAAGACAAAGGAGGAGAGGAATCGCATGGAAGGAATTCCCTATGCTTCGATAGTGGGAAGTCTCATGTATGTGATGTTGTGCACAAGACCGGATATCTGCTTTGCCATTGGGATAGTTAGTAGATATCAATTGAATCCAGGTTTAGAGCACTAGACAGCCATTAAGAACATTCTTAAGTACTTCAAAAAGACTAAAGATTACATGCTTATGTATGGCGGTAGTGAGTTAATTCCAGTAGGATACACTGACTCAGACTTTATGTTAGATAGAGATTCAAGGAAGTCGATGTCCGGTCATCTCTTTACGTTGGGAGGTGGTGCTATTAGTTGGAGAAGCATTAAGTAGAAATGCATTGCAGACTCAACTATAGAAGCTGAGTATGTGACTGCTTGTGAAGCCGCAAAGGAAGCTGTTTGGCTCAAGAAGTTCCTTATGGAGCTCGAGGTGGTACCATCATCACTGTCACGTATTACACTTTATTGTGATAATAGTGGGGCAGTGGCTCAGTCTAAGGAGCCAAGGAACCACGGAAAGGGAAATCATGTAGAGCGGAAATATCATCTAATTTGAGATATTGTTCAACGTGGAGATGTGACTGTCACCAAAATTGCCACCGCTGACAATCTTATGGATCCGTTTACAAAGGCCTTACCACAGAAGGTCTTTGATCGTCATTTAGATAGTCTGGGTCTCAGATGTAATCCTGAATGGTTATGAGTGCAAGTAGGATTTTGTTGGGTTTGTGCCCTCAAACCATTACTTTATGTATGAGACATTGACATTTTAATATATAGATATTAGCTTTACATTTCATAATGTATGTTTATTTCATGAGATGATTGTTAATCCTTAAGTATCATAGTAAGTAATTCGTGTGTGTATGAGATATATACAAGTGAGATACAAATTACTATTCTTTGATACTTAGAACTTATCACAGTGGATGATGAGACTCGATATCTGAAGGAAAAACCGGTTTAAGTTAAAAGTTTAAACGCGCAGCGAAAAAGTCATGTTATAAAAACTTAATGGTAACCCAGGATCTACTACTCGTTAATTCCATAGATGCGCACAAGAGGGGACAAGAGTTATACCTTAGTGTCTTGAACCCAATTCTGATTTTCTTCTTCTTCCTTGGTGATGCAGCAGCCTCCACTAGGTTGTCTTCACCCTTATGTCTCCTATGGATGCTTGCCGGAGAGACTAGAGATGGTAGGATCTCTAATAGAGAGGAAAAAGAAGGTTTGGGGCTCTAAAACAGTTTCTGCAGCTTCTGACGTTCTAAAACGACGAACACTTTTTCCAGAACGCAGCTGCCCGATTTATAGATTTCCAGAACCGACCTAGACTTCGAGCGATCGAAGATCTTCGATCGATCGAACCATTATTGATCGATCGAGACTGCCAAGACTTCAATCCATCGAACTTGTCTAGACAACTTCCTCATGTGTCTTTCCAAGTATCCTGGCGGAGCTAAGAGTGGGACCTCCTAGGCTCTTTATTGTTGGCTCAGACCAATTTGTTTATTACCATGACCAAACTCTTTGATCAGCAAACTAACTGGTCAGTTAGCGTTTACTCCACTATAAAATGATAACTGAACTCCAACGCAAAAGAACATATCCGAAGCGATAACTAGACTTGTATGTTGTACTAATGTCCCTCTACCTTCATAATTCGTAATCATATTCAGGTAGTTGGATAACTGTTACTCTCAACCTGAATCATTATTACTTCTTGTATTCCTTGAGTCCCATTCACCTCTCATGATTACCAAACATGTTGATAACTTTTATCAACAAGACTGCAGTACTCAGTAATCGACTTGGTGACATTCTCAAGGGAATGCTTACTCTGAAACAGAGGGTAGATTCTGTCTTGACAATTTATGTTCACAACCCTACGAATATGACATACCCAAGATACCTAGGTGTTGATCTTCTATAGACCTCACTGATTGGTAAGTCAAAGCAGCCATATCCACAGTCTGTGTTCATAATCGTCTCAAGATAAAGAACACGTACCTTATACAAGTTATGAATTCCTATCGACTGATTGACAGTCTTGAGTGTCAATAGGAAAACTCAGGTCCGTCAATGCACTATAAGCACTAGAATGTTAACTAAGAGTTAAACTCTAGTGATTGAGATTAATCACTCCATCCAATGGTAGTTAATCATGCTACAGTGTAAACCTGATGATATATCCAGTCTCATCATCCACTGTGACACATTCTAAGTAACAAAGAATAGTAATTCGTATCTCACTTGTATGTATCTCATACATACACGAATTACTTACTATGATACCTAAGGATAAACAATCATCTCATGAAAGAAACATACATCATGAAATGTAAAGCTGATATCCATATATTAAAATGTCAATGTCTCATACATAAAGTAATGGTTTGAGGGCACAAACCCAACAAACTCCCTCCTGCATTCACAACCATACAGGATTACATCTGAGACCTAGACTATCTAGATGACGATCAAAGACCTTCTGTGGCAAGGTCTTTGTAAATAGATCAGCAAGATTGTCAGCGGTGGCAATCTTGGTGACAGTCACATCTCCACGTTGAACAATATCTCGGATAAGATGATATTTCCGCTCTACGTGCTTTCCCTTCCCGTGGTTCCTTGGCTCCTTGGACTGAGCCACTGCCCCACTATTATCACAATAAAGCGTAATAGGAGACAGCGACGCTGGTACCACCTCGAGTTCCATAAGGAACTTCTTGAGCCAAAATGGTTCCTTTACGGCTTCATAAGCAGCAACATACTCAGCTTCTGTAGTTGAGTCTGCAATGCATTTCTGTTTAATGCTCCTCCAACTAACAGCACCACCTCCCAAGGTAAAGAGATGACCGGACGTTGACTTCCTCGAATCTTTATCTGACATAAAGTCCGAGTCAGTATATCCTACTGGAATTAACTCACTACCACCGTACATAAGCATGTAATCTTTAGTCCTTCTCAAGTACTTAAAAATGTGCTTAACGGCTGTCCAGTGCTCTAGACCCGGATTCGATTGATATCTGCTAACCATGCCAACGGCAAAGCAGATATCTGGTTTAGTGCATAACATCGCATATATGAGACTTCCCACTGCCGAAGCATAGGGAACTCCTGCCATAGAATTCCTCTCCTCCTGTGTCTTTGGACACTAGTCCTTGGAGAACGCTAGACCATGTCTGAAAGGTAACAAACCTTTCTTCGAATTATCCATAGAAAACCTAGTTAGCACCTTATCGATATAACCAGCTTGAGACAATCCCATTATATTTCGCTTGCGATCCCGAAATAGCTTTATCCCAAGAATATAGCTCGCCTCTCCTAGATCCTTCATATCAAAAGTACTAGCTAGCCAAACCTTGACCGTTGACAATGCTGCTACATCATTTCCAATGAGTAGAATGTCGTCAACGTAAAGCACAAGAAAAGCCACCACTTTCCTTCACATTTATTGTATACACAAGGTTCATCCAGATTTTATATGAAACCAAACGACTTGACCGCTTGGTCAAATCGGATGTTCCAACTTCTGGATGCCTGCTTAAGCCCATAAATGGACTTTTGCAACTTGCATACCAAGTTACCTTTCCGACCAGCTATGAACCCTTCTGGTTGTTGCATATAGATGTCCTCCTCAAGATTGCCATTCAAGAATGCAGTCTTGACGTCCATCTGCCAGATCTCATAATCTAGGCATGCAGCAATGGATAAGAGTATTCTGATGGACTTGAGCATGGTTACCAGCGAAAAGGTTTCCTCGTAGTCAATGCCCTCCCTTTGAATATAGCCTTTCGCTACAAGCCTAGCCTTATAGGTCTCAACCTTTCCATTAGATGCTCTTTTCCTCTTGTAGACCCACTTACAACCAATGGGTTTAATATTGGCTGGAAGTTCTACAAGATCCCAGACCTGATTAGAATCCATAGATTCTAATTCAGCCTTCATAGCTTTAACCCAATGATCTGAATCAACATCAACCATTGCCTCCTCGTAAGTGGCAGGATCAGATTCAGATTCTATGGAGACAGCTTCAAAAACTTCTCCTAAGAACATGTATCTATCAGGCTGGCTGATAATCCTCCCACTACGACGAGGTACCGGTGCAAAAATGGGTGAAGAAATGGTATTTTCTTGATTTACATCGTTATCAACTGCGGGTTGGACTGAGGGCTCTCCTTCTATCTCTCTAAGATCTATCCTTCCCTTAGGTTTTTGGTTTATGATATAATCATCCTCCAAGAAAATAGCATTTATACTAACAAACACTTTCTGTTCTCTTGGATCATAAAAATACCATCCATAAGTACCCTTTGGATACCCTACAAAATAACATACTTCTGATCTAGAATCCAACTTGATCATCTTTCCTTTCAGCACATGTGCCAGACACCCCCATATCCGAAGATGTTGCAAAGAGGGCTTGCGCCTAATCCACATTTCCCGTGGTGTCCTGGGAACATATTTGCTTGGTACTAGATTTAGTATGTATGCAGCAGTTTCCAAAGCATAACCCCAAAGGAATAATGGCAACTCTAAATAACTCATCATTGACCTAGTCATGTCTAAAAGAGTCCGGTTCCTTCTCTCCGCTACACCATTCTGCTGAGGCGTGCCAGGTGCAGTCAACTGTGACAGAATCCCATTCTGCAGGAGGTGATCAATAAACTCATTAGAGAGGTACTCGCCACCTCGATCAGATCGAATGGCCTTGATATGTGAGCCCAATTGCTTCTCCACTTCAGCCCTAAACTCTTTGAACTTTTCAAAGGCTTCAGACTTGTGTTGCATTAGGTACACATATCCATACCTAGAGTGGTCATCAGTAAATGTTATGAAATACTCATAACCACCCCTTGCTCTAATATTTATTGGTCCACACACATCAGTATGAACTAATTCCAATAATGCATTGGTTCTATTGCCCTTTGCAGGAAAGGGCCTTTTGGTCATCTTACCCTCTAAACAAGACTCGCAGACTTCCATTGGTTCGAGAACCAAATTGCTTAAGACCCCTTCTTTGACTAGTCTGCCAATCCTATTTAGATTGATATGGCCAAGCCTCATATGCCAAAGCCTTGTTGGATTAGTGGAAGGTTCTTTTCTTATAGATGGTATAGTTACCATTGAGTTATTAAGTTCCAAGCAAGAATCTTTAGAAATATTGGGAGTGATCACATACAAACCATTTGATTTAACACCAGAACATATAAAAGAACTATTTCTTTTAATAACAACTTCAGTTCCAAAATGAAAAGAATAACCATTATTCGATAAATTAGAAACTGAAATTAAATTACGTCTCATTGAAGGGACGTAAAGTACATCTGATAAAATCAAAACTTTATTGTCTATAAATTCTAAAACTACGACTCCTATAGCAACCGCAGAAACGGTTGCACTAGAACCTAGAGTAAGTATGATTTCCCCATCACTGCACCTCCTGGTTGATCTGAACCCCTGCAATGAATTACAGATATGGTTAGTCGCACCAGAATCAATGCACCAAGTGTTTGAAGTATCCGTAATAAAACTTACTTCAATCACATGTGATTCAATCATACCTTGAACTCTTGTAGCTAAGAATTCTGGACAGTTCCTCTTCCAGTGGCCCTTCTCACCACATTGGAAACATTTTCCTTTGCCTTGGCCACCCACCTTCCCTTTGCCCTTACCTTTTCCCTTAGATTTTGCAATCTTAGGGACCGGTCCAACACTTGGACCACCAGTGCCAGCCTTCTTCTTCCCTTTCTTTCCTTTCGGTGTAGATCGGGAGGAGGAAGCGCTTTTCTTAACGTTCAAGACGTTGACCCCAGGTTTGATCACCCCTTCCGCTGCCAAAAGAGAACTCATCAATTCGCTCATTGAAAAATTCATTTGATTCATATTATAGTTAAGTTTAAATTGAGCGAATGAAGGCGACAGCAAATTGAGGATCATATCAACTTGGGTCTATGCATCGATGTTGGCACCTAGGGTCTCCAGCTCGTTTAAATAACCAATCATTTTTAAAACATGTTCCTTGACTGGAGTCCCTTCCGACATCTTTGCACTCATTATCTTTTGCATGGCTACCTGTCTAGCAGGCCTGCCATGCTCCCCGAACATCTTTTTAAGGGATGTGATAATGTCACTGGCAGAATCATTTGATTGGAATTGGTGTTGCAACACACCAGCCATTGAGGCCAGAATATAGCAACGAGCCATTCCATTCGACTTCTTCCATTTGTCGAACTCGCGTCTGGTAGCTGCCGAAGCATTTACCGCGGGTTCTTTAGGGCATGGGGTGGTGAGGACATATATGTGATCCTCCGCAGTTAACACGATGTCAAGGATACGTTTCCATTCAGTGTAGTTATTTCCAGTTAACTTGTTTTGAGTGAGTATGGTGGCAAGTGGACTAAATGCAGATCCAGACATTATGATTACTGAAAATCAAACAAACAAAATAAATATGGATATCAGAATTAGACAGTTTGAAATAAAAGAATCCTTAAAAACTCTTATTTTAAAACAAAGTCGCCGGAATATTGAAACAAAAGATTAAAGCCTCCGTGTGGTGGTCAATTTTTTATTTTTCGATTAATCAAGTATTGTCCGCTATGCAACTCTTGCAAAACAAGTTATGACTCCCGATCCCTTTTGATCTCTAAGTTTCTGAATAATGTCCCGTGTGGGATCCCTTATCCATAGCTTAGCTAGTGTGTACCATTAACCAAGATCCAATCACAATCGTCTCAAGTAGCGCCTCCGTATGGTGGTCACCCTCTAACACGTCTGATTGATCCTATCAAAAGAAGTTCACATCTAGTAACCAATAAGTAATGCACCCTCCATATGGAATGATCACCCCTGGCGAGGTGACACAGAATGCACTACTCATCTTACAGTGAACCGCTAATGGAAGATGGTGGGTGTCATGAATAAGACCCTCTCCCACTAGATTTGGTAAATTAAGGATTTTGCTTTTAAAGAAAAATTTGTTATTAGACATTACCCATAAACATCCAATGTTTACTAATGCGTTAAAAATGGTTTTTGAATTTTATTTTAGAAAACTTGTTTTACGTGCATGTAAGTATTAACAATATAATTAAATGCCAATCACAAAACAAGCACATAAAACAAAAAACTAAAATGAAAATAAAGACATCCAAAAGATGCCTCTATCTCCCATGGCTCTATCTCCATAGAACCTCCTTTTGGTTTGATCGCCTCCAGCTCCATCTTCATGGACAACGGCTCCTTGCTCCATCTTCATAGATTTTCTAATTCTATTACATTTGTCCTATGCTTCTTTCGAAGCTTACAATTTTTCTAGAAATAGAAATAGCAACAACAAAACATAATAAAAGGCTAGGGAAACCGGTGCGACTTTCCTTTTTGTAGGATTGAAGTCGCAACGCCCTTTACATATGCCTTAAAATCAAACCAAACTTAAATTACAACATGCACCAATCTCAAACAATTTAAATAAAAAATATTCAAATGACTTGGTGCCATGGGAGATAGCGACTAATCTAGCTGCAAAAGGGTTAGTCGTACACGCATCCATACATACATAACAAATATATGTAACTATTGGAACACTTAATTGATTCACATAGTATATAAACTCTTTACATACTGAATTAGGACTTAAAACAACATCTTACTTCTCTGTCACAGTTCGATCGATCGAATACCGTTCGATCGCTCAAACCTTCGATCGATTGAACTCTGTTCAATCGCTTGAACTTTCTGTTTCATAGAATGATTTAAAAAAAAAAAATTCAGAATACTTTAAAAAAAACTTTTAATTTCAAAACACCTTAAAACTGTGAAACAGAGAGCCTGACAAAGAATCTGTCTCGATCGATCTAACTTCATTCGATCGATCGAACACCAGAAGGTTTCGATCGATCGAAGACTGTTCGATCGATCGAGTACAGAGGATGTTCGATCGATCGAAACATGTTCGATCGATCGAACCCGCCTTGCATCCCATGCAATCACAGATTTGTATTCTGCTGCGATAACACTGCAGAAACAGATCTGTGACAATGTCGTTTCGAAAATAGTTCTAAAATCAAGGGAATGCTTACTCTGAAATAGAGGGTAGATTCTGTCTTGACAATTTATGTTCACAACCCTACGAATATGACATACCCAAGATACCCAGGTGTTGATCTTCTATAGACCTCACTGATTGGTAAGTCAAAGCAGCCATATCCACAGTCTGTGTTCATAATCATCTCAAGATTAAGAACACGTACCTTATACAAGTTATGAGTTCCTATCGACTGATTGACAGTCTTGAGTGTCAATAGGAAAGCTCAGGTCCGTCAATGCACTATAAGCACTAGCATGTTAACTAAGAGTTAAACTTTAGTGATTGAGATTAATCACTCCATCCAATGGTAGTTAATCATGCTACAGTGTAAACCTGATGAGATATCCAGTCTCATCATCCACTGTGACACATTCTAAGTAACAAAGAATAGTAATTCGTATCTCACTTGTATGTATCTCATACATACACGAATTACTTACTATGATACTTAAGGATAAACAATCATCTCATGAAAGAAACATACATAATGAAATGTAAAGCTGATATCCATATATTAAAATGTCAATGTCTCATACATAAAGTAATGGTTTGAGGGCACAAACCCAACAATATCTCATCAGGTTTACACTGTAGCATGATTAACTTCCATTGGATGGAGTGATTAATATCAATCACTAGAGTGTAACTCTTAGTTAATATGCTAGTGCTTCTAGTGTATTGACGAACCTGAGCTTCCTATTGACACTCAAGATTGTCAACAGTCGATAGGAACTCATAACTTGTATAAGGTACATGTTCTCAATCTTGAGATGATTATGGACACAAATTGTGGATATGACTGCATTGACTTACCAATCAGTGAGGTCTATTGATGATCAATACTTGGGTATTTTGGGTATGTCATGTTCACAGGGTTGTGAACATATATTGTCAAGATAGAATCTACCCTCTGATAAAGAGTAAGCATTTCCTTGAGAATGTCACCAAGTTGATTACTGAGAACTACAGTCTTGTTGATAAGTAGCAATCAACATGTTTGGTAATCATGAGAGGTGAATGGGACTCAAGGAATACAAGAAGTAATAATGATTCAGGTTGAGAGTAACAGTTATCTGACTACCTGAATATGATTATGAATGCTGAAGGTAGAGGGACATTAGTACACCATACAAGTCTAGTTACCGCTTTAGATATGTTCTTTTGCGTTGGAGTTCAGTTATCGTTTTATAGTGGAGTAAACGTTAACTGATCAGTTGGTTAGTTTGGTGATCAAAGAGTTTGGTCATGGGAATTAACGCTGGTTTGAGCCAACAATAAAAAGCCTAGGAGGTCCCACTCTTAACTCCGCTAGGATGCTTGGAAAGGCACAGGAGGTTTTTGTCATGACCAGTTCGATCGATCGAAAAGTCTCGATCGATTGAAGTCTTGGCAGTTTCGATCGGTCGAGAATGATTCGATCGATCTAAAGTTCTATCGATCGAAGCCACTTCGATCGCTCGAAGGTTAAAGTCAGTTTTGGAAATCTATAAATAGGGCAGCTGCGTACAGGGTTTAATAATCATCGTTTTTCCTATACGAAAGCTGCAGAACCTGTTTAGGGCTTCCCAAACCTTCCTATCCTCCTTATTAGAGATCCCACCATCTCTAGTCTCTCCAGGAAGCATCCACAGGAGTCATAAGGGTGAAGACAACCTAGTGGAGGCTACTGCATCACCAAGTTTGAAGATTTCATAATTGGGTTCAAGACCTGAGGTATATTTCTTTTTCCCTTTAGTTTACGCATCGATGGAATTGACGTGTAGTAGATCATGGGCTACCAATAAGTTTTTGTAACTAATCTTTTCACTGCGCGTTTAAAAATAATTTTTAACCTGTTTTTCCATCAATAAGTGCATGAATCACTGAACTGTAATGTCACTTTTCAAACTACCATGGATAGTAAATTTTTGCATCAAACAATAAAACAAGAATCCTGAAAAGGTCAAAGTTGATTTTGCGCTAACACCAAAGAAGATCCGAGAATTGAATTCTTACTTTATCAATTTAAAGATGCTTTTGCTCAAATATCGAAAAAAAACATACTTGGAACTGACTTGGGACTTGCCCAACACCATTTTCTACCATTTTAAGGCCTTGGCCCAACTCAATTGAGAGCTATGCAAATATATCCGATTGAAAGCAATGTAGACTTAGTCCTTGATGGTAGCTAAACATTTCAGTGAGTTTCTTCTCCCTTTCATAAAAAAAGAAAAAGAAAAGAAAAGAAAAGAAAAGAAAAATAAAAAGAAAAAGCTCGCTAGGTTGAAAACTCGAAAGGGCACCTAGGCAAAAGTTAGGGCTGAAAATGTATTGATTTCCAAAATCTGACCCTAGCCAGTCAAAATGATAGAGAAAATGAAAGAAAGAAAATTTTGGTAACACATAAAGTTGTACACTTCAAGGTACATCATGAGAACATGTACAAATCATATTTCAAAGGTCCTAGAATGACCACAAACAAATTCTGAGAGCTGATATGCACATTGTGAAATTTTGAGATTGCAATCAGAAGATCTTACATCAAACTACATAAAGAAAAAAAAATGACTGGCTAGGCGAAAGTGAAAAGGATGAATCCTCAAAACAAAACAAAAACAAAAACAAATAGAAAAAAGAAAAGAAAGGGAGATCGAAACCGAATCCTCTTCTTCAAGTCTACCACAAGTGGTTTCAACTTCTTTGACGATTGGTTTAGAAAACCCTCATATATACCTCAACCTTTTAAGACCATGCCTTGAACTACGCTTGACCTGATTCCCACTTGGGGATACGTAGGCAACCGCATCGGTTCGATCGTTCCACCTACAAAAATAGCCCATTTCTTCCAAAGCTTTGCCCTGAACTATGCTTGACCTGATTTCCACTTGGGGAAATGTAGGCAACCACATCAATTCGGTCGTTCCACCCGCAAAAATAGCCTGTTTCTTTCAAGCCTTGCCCTGAACTACGCTCGGCCTGATTCCTACTCGGGGATAAGTAGGTAACCACATCGGTTCGGTCGTTCCACCTGCAAAAATAGCCCATTTCTTTCAAGTCTTTTCTTGAACTATGCTTGACCTGATTCCCACTCAGGGATACGTAGGCAACCGCATTAGTTTGGTTGTCCCACCCACAAAAATAGCCCATTTCTTCCAAAGCATTGTCCTGAACTACGCTTGACCTGATTCCCACTCGGGGATATGTAGGCAACCGCATCAGTTTGGTCGTTTCACCCACAAAAATAGCCCATTTCTTTTAAGCCTTGCCTTGAAGTACGCTTGACCTGATTCCCACTCAGGGATACATAGGTAACCGCATTGTTCGGTCGATACTATCATAATCAACCCCCTTTTCTTTTAAGAATTTGGCCCGAACTACGTTCGTTCTGTCTACGTTGGATTCGTAGACAGACTTTCAAAAAGAAAAGGATAGCTTACTAGGTCAAAAATCTGAAATGCCTAGGCAAAAATTAGAGTCAAATCCAAGGTGAGCAATAACAAAAGAGAGAAAAGAGCTCGCTAGGACATCTTACTAGTGCCTAGGCAAAAGTTATGAGCATTTGAAAGATTAAAGTCACGGTCCTTGCCTCAAGCCAGAAATCACCTTCCACACTAGGGGTAAACTTCGGCTACCCGCCTCGTTTGCCTGAATTTTACTATCTACCCTTCATATAAGGGGCAAACTTCGGTTACCTACCTCGTTTGTCCAAAACCTTCAAAGAACCATCGTCCAAACTAGGGGCAAACTTCAGTCACCTACCTCGTTTGCCTATGAATTTTACTTCCTACACTTCAAACTAGGAGCAAACTTCATTTGCCGCACACCGATGGCAAGACTTCAAGTCACCAATTTTGTTTTGAACAGATGGAAATAGAGTATCTTTTATTCTATGAGCTAAGGCACTAATTCAGAGCACATCCTGGGAAAAGTAGAGAATTGACTAGATCAATAGGGAAGAATTTTCAAAAATCAGATTTATCAGCAAAGTACTACCATATTAAGATGAGGAGTGAAATGGTATCATCTATGACAAATGCACATCAAATCCTGGCAAAGTCGAGCTTCTTCCAATTTGGTGTCAAATGTGTCGCCCTCGTCCGTCGGTGTCTGTCAATTTTTGAGTCTGTCGTAGTCTCAAATGTGTAAGTCAACAGTGACGAATTACAAATTTTTTAAATCAAGTTATAAAATTTTTAAGAGCATTCCAAGGACAATACAAGCAGGAGAACAAAACACTATTACTGTAGCAGTCAAGGCGTCAGCATGAGAAGTGTCCAAACTTGGGGCAAATGCGGATTTCATCCCTTTCCAAATCACCAAAAGTTAACCATCATCTCCTAACAACAGAAGTCCGTGAGTGGCTGTTGATCATCTTTCTTCGTTGATGCAACATAAGTCCATGAGTGGCGGTTGATGATCTTCCTTCGTCCTATCAACATAAGTCCATGAGTGGCTGTTGATCTTCCTTTCTCCTAGAAACATAAGTCCATGAGTGGCTGTTGATCATCTTTCTTCGTTCATGCAACATAAGTCCATGAGTGGCGGTTGATGACCTTCCTTCGTCCTAGTAACATAAGTCCATGAGTTGCTGTTGATCATCCTTCTTCCATGCAACATAATTCCATGAGTGGCTATTGATTATCTTCCTTCATTCATGCAACATAAGTCCATGAGTGGCTGTTGATTATCTTCCTTCATCCATGCAACATAAATCCATGAGTGGCCGTTGATTACCTTCCCTCGTCCATGCAATATAAGTCCATAAGTGGCTGATTGATCATCGTCCTCAATCAATGTCAAATCCATAGCCGCCGTAGATCATCTACGTATCTTTTATCTGAAATAGAATGATACCTTTGCACCCATATCAATTGGCATATTTCCCCAACAGAAGAGAATAGAGAAAATCAGCTCTTGGAAGCTTGAACCGGCTTTTTGGGGCAGCCACCCCAAGAATCATCGTCAATAGTCTAGAGATCCCGGCTCTTGGGGCAAGCATTGTCTATTCACAAATCCAAGGCTCCATGTCTATTGGTTATCTTGAACTTCCTCATTCGATGTCCGTTTCTTGGGCCTCATGTCCATCAGTTAATCTTCTACACTCCATCATCAGTTGACATCCTCAGGGACCTTGCATCCAATTACATTCGCTTATGAAGCACACTTCCCGAATTTCAAGAAGTTTGCCCCAAGACCCAAAGTCTTCAGAACATTGGTGCTTCTGTCCTTGTTAAACACTACAAAAACAATAGCACAACACAAGCACAATCGTAGTGGTACACCCCACAGCACCAGGTCATACTAGGATTATAATACTAGACATGATAGGACTCAAGACACAATTCATATCACACCCATGCAATGCATATTATCCTCATAGCATAGCATCCGTCTGTCTGGTTGTGCATGTGTGATTTGTTCCTTTGTGCCCCGAATTACATCCTGGTCTGATTTCCCTTGGGATACGTAGGCAGCTCACGCAGAGCGCGATTAGCACTAACCTCAGCATCATGTTTTTTATCATTGCATCTTTTGCAACGCTTTTATCCTAAATCTGTAGCCTCCAAAAGACCTATTTCTTCAAAGCTTTGCCACTCGCTTGCGATATGCGTTGCCTCGCCAGTTTATGCCATAGAGGGGCAAACTATAGACACCCCATTTTTTCGGCTATCAGATTTAGAAGACCCATAGCTTGGTGGTTCACGATGATCAAAAGAACTCAGAAGGACTCCTAGAAGTAAGTTCTAACTCTCAAAATGCTCAGAAAGTGGTATAAATGACCAAAATGCCCCTGAAAGCCCAAACACTCCCAGGTCTGGACCAAATGTTCTGGAAACATGCTATGTCATACGAAAAGTAATAAAATGATTTTTAAAGCAAAATCAGGTAAAATAGTCAACTTTCAGATACCCCCGGAAGTTCCCAAAAAGTCCCCGTTGATCGGTTTAACCCAGGTTTGACCAATGTGTGACCGAAATCATCCAAATTGTCCAAAAAGTTTCAAAATCATTCTAGATCATGTGAAAAATACTAAAATGAGTTTTAAAAGAAAATTGGATGAGAACGTCAACTCCTGGGAGCTCCCAGAGGTTCCCAGAACTTTCTGGAGATCCCAAGTTTGACCGATTTGACCTAAAAGTTGACTATAAAATTGGAGCACCTGACGACATCCTATTGACGCGTTTTCTTATCAATACCCAAGTATAGGTGATCGTACAAGTAATAAAGTTCTGGAAGTTTAGGTCGAACCCACAGGGAACGAAAAACAAAGATAGGCAGTAACTATTTTGTCACTAAAAAGAAAATAAAAGATGCATTTTTGTGGGGTTTTACTAAACTACTAGTTTTTATATTTTTGCAATAAAACTAATTAAAAGCTATTTTTTCTTAAGTAGTTTACGGTAAAGATTTTAACAGTGCAAAATAAAGTAATCTAAAATACTAGTAAGAAAAGGAAGAAAAATAAATGAAAGCTAAATTTACATCAAATGACTTTATGGACATTATTATAGAGAAAGATGGAAAAAATACAAATATTTAAGCAAAACTATTAAAAACAAGAAATATTAATTATCTTGAGAGATATGATTTAAAGGAATTGGGAATATACAAACCAACACTAGATTCCACAACTTTTGTGTATTTGAAAAGGATTTGGCATTTAAGACCGCAGAGTCATTCTTTATTTCAAAATAAACTTTCACTAGTCAGGGTCATATCAAGTGTGTCAGGTTTGATATGAAACGACGTCGTTTGACTTAAAGAAAAATGAAAAGGCAATTGGGCAGTAGCCAGGTTCGAACCATGACCCGCCACGGACGTGGGTTATTCGGCATCCAGTCCTCACCACTCTGCCACTACACAATTGCCTGTCCATTAGTGGATAGAAATATATAAACACATATTTGAAATATAAACTTTGTCATATGAATTGTTTGAGTATGCTAGGTATTTTTTTATGACAAAAGGCATAGTTTGACAATCCACATAATTATATTCTTATTTCACATATGTAATCTCTTGAGCCCAATATAGCCATAGTATATGAATATGTTAAATGGTCATAAACTATAGATACATAGATATTTTTGGCCATAAATGGAAAAATAACTCATCTAGATAAATTTGCCCATTTAAGATTAGTGCACAGAAGCTGTGGTTTCTAAGTTTTTATTACATATCCCCAATTAGTTTTAGCCTACAATTTTGGAATTGAAACTGTCTTCCAAATAGCCTTTTAATGAAAGATTAAATAGATGCACACAGTGACTGCCCAATTAAAATTTAAGTTATAAAACTAAGGTAAGGGTGAAATATAATATTAATATATTTTTTTCTCACTTAACATGAGTTGGAGTTGAATTTGTGAAATCTGCAAAATAACAAAGTTTAGTACAACTAGGCTAATAAAACATAAATAAATGGAAATAATGAATCAATAATAAAATACTAAACCTTTTACTTTGGATTCTTGTGGGGTTACAGTGGTTGAACTTCAAGAACATAAGCAAGGCCAAACCAAATCCTAATCTAATTTTGGAGTGAGATATGGATATGGTGTGCTTAGAACTTTAGTAAGTGATTATAACAACTACGTGGCTAAAAAATCTGGCATTTACTTGCAAAATCTGTCTTCTAGTGAAAGGAAATATTGCTATAAAAATTAGAAATTTGGGGTTTCAAACTATTTTAGGGGACAACTACAAGTACTACTAGACTAAAAATATTAAATCTAAATTTTAATAAGAATATTTTACTACTACAAATTGGCAAAGGTCTATAGACACCCCATTTTGTGGGTTATCAGATTTAGGAGACCCATAGCTTGGTGGTTCATAATGATCGAAAAAGTCTCAAGAAGGACTCATGGAAATTAGTTCTATTTCTCAAAATGCTCAGAATGACAGAAATACCCCTAAAAGCCCAAAAACTCCCAGATTTGGACCAAAAGTTCTAGAAACATGTTATGTCATAAGAAAATTGATAAAATGAGTTTCAAAGCAAATCAAATGAAATCGTCAGCTCCCAGAGACCCCCGAAAGTCCCGAAAGTTCCCGGAAAGTCCCCATTGACCGGTTTGACCGAAGTTTGACCAGATTTGACCAAGGTTTGACCAAAATCATCCAAATTTTCCAAAAAGTTTTGAGATCATTCTAGATCATGAGAAAAGTATTAAAATGAGTTTGAAAAGAAAATCGGACAAAAATGTCAGCTCTTGGGAGCTCCGAGAGGTTCCCAGAACTTCTTGGAAATCCCGGTTTGACCGATGTGACCTAAAAGTTAACTTTGAAACCAAAGTGCTGTATCATTTTTCAAATATTTTTCATGGATACTAGCAGTCAATAGCTTTCCAATGGTATATGGCACATATTTCCTGGATTAAAACGAATTTATTATGAATTTCCGAAGGTGAAAAAAATGATCAAATCGACTTTTATCGCGGATACCGCAAAACTTTTCAAAGTGACCTATCTCTGAACTATTTTTTTACGAAAAATAGACTCCATTACCTTTGCAACGGTATATCACAAGCTCAGTTTGGAGTTCATATGCATTTTTTGTGAATTTCGGACGAAGTAGGGCCTTTTCGAGAATACTGGAACCTCTGGGGGCCTAAAAAGAATTATTTGGATAAATGAGGAGCAGTGCCGCCACGGCACTAGCCCACTGCCTCCGTGGCACAGACCCAGTGCCGCCGTGGCACTCTCCTCCAGAGCAGTCCATTTTTGCAATTTCTTTTGGGGGTCCATTTTGATTAATTAGAAACCAAAACGACGTAGCTCTATATTTTCAGTTGTTTGGGACCAATGGGAGTACTTCTAAAATCCCAAAACCACCCCAAATTGGCCTATATAAACCCCCCTTAACTTCTCATTTTGGGTATGGCAAATATAAAGCTTAGAGAAGATATAGATCCAACCACCATTTTAGTGAGCATTTGTGAGATAAGAAGCTTCTTCTATGTCCAAAGTCATCATATATGAGTGAAACACCAAGCTACAAGTCCAAAATCATCATGAATATCATCTATTGATTACTTACTTGCTTGTTTGCATATTATGCTTATCCCTCCTTGTGGACCGGTGCGCTCGGATGAGGTCCTGGTGCTTTTCCTCGATAGTGTCCCGGGACGGATCCCAAGGAGCACACTTCAGGGAAAACTAGAACTTCCTCACACGGTCCTAGAGACAAAGTGTCGTCACCTAATTTTTATCGGGAATTAGGAAACCCAAGTTTGACTCGCCCAAAATTGAATAAGGTTACTCGCCCTTCATTACCAGAAACTAGGTTCGGGGGTCTTGGTACGTGAGGAGAAGGAGCCCAAGTAGGACTAAAGCACCCCCTCCTCGCCCTACCGAATGGTAGGCCTTGATTCAAATATCCTTGTTCTTAATTCATAATTGATGTTGTTTCCTCAAACATACTAGATAATATATACATGTCAAAAAGGGAACATCTAAGGAAAATCATGTCAAGAGATTAAATCAAGTAGAAGTCGGATGCACATGCAATACAAGAGAGAGGTATACTTACAGTGGCTAGTCCCACCCGGGACCGATGTAAATAAAGGAAACATGTCATGATATGCAACAGGGAACAAGAAGACTTACATTGGGTTAACTCAAGCGGAGTCGCAAAAGCAAAAAAGAAGTAGAAACGTGTAATGCAATCATGCAACAATCCTAAATTATATGTCTCTAACAAATAAGCATATAAACGGAGACTATCTTAAATGAATTGTGTCGTTAATTGGAAATAAAGTTGTAAACCTAGAAAAATTCTAGGAGAAAGGATAGAGAAGGTACAGGATACATGGGCACTAAGCCACATGTAGACGAGGCAAGATCACAAATCGAAGTCCGGATCCATAGTATTCAATTCTCTGCAGTAAAACACCAAGGAATACCCAAGCATTGCAAAAACACAAGCAAACATATGATATGCATGAAAAGCAAGTAGAAAATGTCATCAATTAAAATTTCAGATTTAGCAACCTCTAATGAATCTTATCAAAAGTGGTCTTAAACATTAGCTGGGTTAAACCCTTTTACAGAAAGTTGGATACATGTCTTAGGGAAGTTCGCCAAAAAGTAGAACCTCTTTACCATTTTTGAAGTGAGAGAAATAAGAGTTTTGGGAACAGTGGATCAGAACTGTCCACTGTTCTTGTAAAATCATAATTAGTTCTACAAAAATCATGTGAAGCTCTATTTAGTGCCAAAAGAAAGCTATTTCATTGTAGTTTATGACAAAAATAATCCCATTAAAATGTCATGATCATAAAGTTTTCGAAAAAGTGTTTTAAACAGACTCTGTTATTCTGGAAGTTTGGTCTCATTTGACAAAAGAATGCAAAACAAAATAGAAGTATAATAGAAATTCATGAATCATATTAATCAAGTTGATCTGAGCTTTTGATCTCTCATCCAATTATCCTAGATGATTTCTAAACTAAGTTTTATTCATCAATTGTTATTGAGTGATCAAGGTATGACCATTTTGTATACATAATCATAATTGTAGTTAAATCTAGGAAATTCCAGAATAGTAGTATCAACTTCAAACACTTAGAAAACAACCTTAACTCGATCGTATGCTCACGATTTTACATCGGCATATAGATATATGAGTTAGGAATCATCCCCAAAAAGTGAAACATCGATAAATATTCTAGATTTTGTGAAATTTAAGCACAAAGAGGCCATGTTCAAATCTGTCAACCAATTTCTCAACAATTTCTAAAAATAGCATATGGATCCTAGAAGCTCTCAAAACAGACCGGATAAAAGCTAATTCATCAAAGTTTACCCAAAAAATTTGAAATCCATCAAACTATGGGTTTTGATGGACCAAATCTCATGGACAAAACAATCTGTTTTGCTGAATTTTCATCGAGTTCATTTTAAAGTGTGAGGAAAACATCTTAGGTGTTGGTTTATTGAAGCTTATTAGAGAGATCAAATTCATAGATCTACTTGACTATCATGATTTCCAATCAATTTAGCCCTCAAGTTCTATGCAGAACTTTAGATCATGGATCAAAGGGACTTACAAGTATCCTATTGGAGATGAATTTCAATAGGAATTCTAGGTAATAGAAATAATCAAGAGATGGGTATGAACATAAGAATCATCCCTCTCATAGATCATACTTCTAAACCATCATACAATTCAAAATAGATACATATATATAATCATGTATGCATGGATTTAAAACTAGAATAGAAAGAGGAAATCAAAATTGAAAATCAAAGTAAAAAAATAATCTCTAATTATGAATTATCAATGAAAATCAAAAGAGATTTGGATCTAGCTATGTGAGTGTGTGAAGAACAAGAGATGAAGAAGTTGAGTGTTCTAATAAATGAAATAAAACTAAGCTAGATCCAAATCTTATAGATTTATATATACAAATTAGGAATTAGAGATGAATTAGTGTTTGCCTCTTGGAGGATTCTCAATTATATAACCAAAGTTGAATTGAAGATCTTCTTCTTCAAGTGTTCTTCAAGCACTCATCCATGGAAGTTAATGGAGGCAATTGATGTCTAATTTATCTAATATAATTATCTTGAGATTAGTTTAGGAAATTCTAATTCATAATTCTCTCTCTAGAATTCTCTCTTAAGTTGAAAGTATTTTGCAAGTATATTCACTTGTGTCTCCAAGATACTTCTTAGGTACAACTTAGATCATCTCATATGAGATGCATGAGATCTTCTATAGAGTTTTGAAGACTTAGCTATTCAGTTACAGGGTTAAAACAGTATTTTTAGAGAGCAGAAAAGGGTTAAAATGGTCATTTCGGTGCCTAAACGCAATTTCCAAGCAATTTCCTCGCAGTAAGAGGCTTCTTGAAGGGTCTGGAACTAGAAAAATGCGATGGAGGACACATATTGTAGGTGGCGGTTATGTTGGGACCCGCCACCCCACAACCTAAAACCGCCATCCCCTTTTCTTGCTCCTCTGGTCACCCACAAGCTCTGTTTCAAAAATTACGCTCACTGCTTTTTCAAATTTTTGTAAAAATGCTTTTTGGTGTCCGAAATTGTCCGTTTATGTACTATTGAAAAGCTGTCAGGTTGAATTTCAGTATAAAAATATTCCCAAAGGTTTTGAAATAGAAATTGAAGTCCGGAAGTCCTCCAGAACTTTCGTCGTCTTTTGAAATCAAACGACGTCTTTTTCAAAATTGCTTTCAAATGTGCATCGATTTTGAAATTTTATTTAAAATTGAATCTCTGGATACCTAGAATACTGCGTTTAGAACAATTAATGTTCATATTGTAGTGACCCGGAAATTTAAAACGTATTTAAAAAAAAAAAATTTTTTTTCATTAGAAAATATACCAGTTTGAGATTTTTAGCAGTGCAATTTTTACCTGTGTGTGTGCGTTATCATGTGAGCTCAACACATGGGATAATATCCCATATGAAACTTGGAGCCCAAATCAATAGTTTGGGCAGTATGTTTGTGCGTGTGTTTTAGTGTGTGTTTAGTGTGCTGTGTGTGGTTTGGGCCCCAAGCAAAAGCTTCCTATATATGTTCTTCCCCCAACACAAATCTAACACACAACTCTCAATAGCTCTCTGCTCTCTCAACTGCCTCTCTACTGTCTCTCTCTCTCGGCATATTTATATATATATATATATATATATATATTCATTTTACACACACACATAGAGTTACTTATGTACTCACACAACCATATATATTCAGAGAGTGGAGAAATTGATCAATATTATTTTTAAGGTACGGGATTATGTACAATATGCTCTTAAATCTCCAGAGTATTTTTCTTGTCATCCCTATTTGTACTCTCTTTGATTTATGTTGCCTTTTTATTGACATCCATATCTTTTTGGTTAAATAATATTAATATATTATTTTGGTTAAGTGCTATGGGACTAAAGGGTACATGAGCAATGAGCACCTACCAAGATCCAACAGGCCTCAGGGACCGAGGAATGGTGACGGGTGAGGTGAGGTTGGTGTCTCTTATTGCTATGTTACCAAGAGGAACCTAGTATGATGCTTTTGTGGGTGAGCGGGTAATTCTGTGAACGGGTGGGTTGAGTAGTTGGTCTATTTTATTTGATCCTAGAAATTCTTATGTCGTCGTGGTTGTTCATTGTACTTTTGAGCCTTTATTATTCATGTCATATTGTATACTTCCCCGTGTGTTATTTTAGATGCAGGTACCATTGGTAGAAGTCAAATTAGAGCACATTAGAGTACTGTGTGGGTTCGAGTTATTTGGGTCCTAACCGTGTAAATGAATTTATTTGTAATTTTGGGCACTTAAGTGTAATTATTTTTGTTGTTTTAAAATACACTTGACTATTTGCAAATTTTAATGCAATTCTTTATATTATTTTTGCAAGTGAATTTTCAGGGCGTGACACATATAACCCTGAGTGAATATGAATTCTGAGGGACGATTTTGAGAAAATTGAGATTTATCCATGAAAAGGGCTTTTCTGAGCTTAAAGTCACTTTCCGAAGTTCGATCTTTTGATTGTGTGGGATCCGGTACCTTCCACAGGGTACTTTTCATCATCGAATCCTCCAAGACGTTGTTCACCCTAAATCCTATCAGTGTGGTCCAAATTGGCTATCTACACTCCTTAATCCCATTTCTTTTTTATTTTCGTTATTTACTTACTAGTCTATTATCATCTAGATGATGACATGAAGTTTGAGGTGAGTGAATCCTTATGGATAGTAGCTCTTGACCTAAAAAACATGTTTGATAGATGATGATTTCAACTTCAATACATTCCTATGTATTCTTGAAGTTGTCTTCAAAAAATGAAAACAATGCCTCCAGCAATCTTGGAGGTTCTTGATATGGGTTCAAATGTTGATATTTCAAGTGGTCATAATCTCCATTTAAGTGCTGAAATATGCTTTTAAAACCTCTATTTCAAAACCCCTCTTTAAACCCCTCACTTTTATTTCAAAGAATAAAACCCTAGTTCTTCCCAAAATTTTCAAAACAGTGAACAATCTTAGTTCAAAGATTTATCTAGGGCTCAATACTCAAAGTATTAACATGAGAACACTTGGAAAGTCTTCTTAACTCATTATAGAACACCCATGATTTTTGGCTTGACTTGAAAGCACTTGAAAGGGGTCCATTTTTGTCCAAACATTCTGTTTTTACTGTCACAGCAGCTTGGTTGACTTTCAGCTTGTCTTTCAGAAAACTTTTCCAACAAGTGTGGTCCTAAATTATTTTTCCATTGAACTTCAGTGTCTTAGGAAACTTTCTGTCTAGTATGGGCCTCTAGATCTCTTGTTTTAATTTTCTAAGATTTTTTAACATTTCAGTCGATAGTACGAACTCTGTTTCTGAGTAACCTCTATTTTTTATATGATTTCTCTCAATCTGTAATAGTTATTGACAATTGGCTTTTTGATTTGTGTTCTAGACACAATAAGGATGATCTCAATAAAAAATCATGGATTGAAAACATTCCTAGCCCTACTTTCCGTTTTCCACAAGATCAAGTCATTGTTCTGTCCACTATTCACAGCAAGTATACTTTTACTTCCATCCTTTGATTTGATGCTTACATGCACTCCAAATTTGTTCATATCTTAGAAAGTAGTTCATACTACATTTTTACATATCCCATGATGATTCCCTTCATGCATTCATTCATATTGTAGATTTCTAAGTCACTTTAGAAAGTCCATGTACACAAACACACTATAACCTCTGCACATTCTAGGATCATATACATTGCATCCATGCAAGATTTGGTGTTTTTGTGACTCCTAATATAAGAATATTATAGGGAACAAACTTGATCATACACTCATGCTCCCCCTCGATCTAATCTTCCTTTCTCATCCGTCCCGGGAATTGAGAGGTCTTCTTCTCTCAAAGATTAACATGCATCATACTAGCTTGCTAAGCATATTTTTTTGATTTCTTAGATTTATTTGTTTCAAGAACAATTCATGCCCCCTTTCTAGACTAGGAAAACTTGATTACTTGATATGTGATTAGAGGATTTTTCCTAGGTTTGTTTGTGTGATCTTTCACTTTCGTATTGTATGATATTTGGCTTAGATCTTATGAATGATATCTTCTCTTTTGATCTTCCATTTCAATATTCTTATGAGATGTGATATACTATCATACTGTTATTTGTCGAACCAAATATAGTATAAGATGATTATTTGGATGCTAATTGAGGTCCGTCGAAAGACGGGGCGAGTTGAGGGTTTTTAGTCGTGACAAAGGCTCCTTTCTCTCTCGTACAGAAACCCCGAGCCAAGTTCTTTGGTTATGAAAGGCCGGTGCCCTTTATCCGTTTGGGTGAGTCAAATTAGGTTTCTTAGTTCCTTAAAGACCAAGTGGCGACTCTGTATCTGTTTTCAACAGACCTTGTTTTCTTCAAATCAACCTTTTCCTTTCAAAACAATTTCAAAACAAACAAAAGGAAAGCGGAATTACGCGTGTCCACAAGATCCTACGAGAAAACAAATATTTTATTTTGAGAAATACAGTACAAAAAGTTTTGCTACATATTTTTTAACATGAAATCATCAATTACATAAAAGTAAATTTTTACAACTACTAGAACTAAAAAAGGCAAAGAAAAACTTTCCTACTGTTAGGGACAACATGAAGTGCTCACATGATAACCTCCCAAATTATTCTCTCTCTATTTCTCAGTGTGTGAAGCTGTTACTTGTGATGCTTGATGTTTTTCCTCCTCGTCTGCTCTTCTTTTTATAGACGAAATTCTAAGATGATTTCGTCATTGCGTTCATCACTTTGGCACGAGATTGATAGATTGTCTTTGCTTCGTCCCTGTTTTCTCCTCTTTGTCTGACAGCTTGTTTGACTTATGCTACAGAATGAGAGAGAGAGAGTGAAAGTAACGAATTGCCATCACCATTCAATGGTTTGGCTATTGTTTTTATTTTATTATTATTTTTATTTGTTTTTTTAGTTCATCTGTTTGTTTTAGTTTTTGGATTGTTCTTATTTTTTTATTGTTTCATTTGGTTAAGTTTTACAGATCGTTCACTATGCATGTTTTGACTGAAATATGAGAAATGCTTCAGTGTGGTTGTTACTTTTTTCCTTCCCTTTATTTCACTTCATTTTTACCTAAACATATAAAATGTGTAAAAAAAAAAAAATTACATTCATTTGAGTGACATCACCATTAAATTATATTAATTCAAATATGCATGTAAAACTAGGAATTTGGGGGATTGAATGAGCACTATATCTATTATATTGGGACATTAATATGCAATATTCATTGTTTGGCACACCCCTCAACCAACTTATTGCTAATCCCTAGCAATGAAGTGAAAAGAGATATTGTTCTAAAAGTTTTATTAAAAAGTAGGAATAACCTAAGGAAAATAAAACCTAACTCACTGTCGCAGGAATCACGATTGCATTTAGCGTATGCAACAAGCTGTTAAACCCCTAGGTTACCCCTAATGGATGAGTGTTGTCTCATGAGGGTTTGCAGTGAATATACCCACAAAATTTAATTTTTTTTAAATGTAAAAATAAAGTAAAATAAAATAAAGGTAGATTTTCTCCTTTTACAACATAAGATTAAATTTGACAATAAAATGAAATTTCCAATTATGTAATATCAATGCAACACATATACTCACAGTTTGTCAATGGTAGCATTTTCTTATACTCTTTAAACTTACAGTGTGTACTTGAAAAGTCAAGCAACTGATCTTAACTTTAAAGTTTACATAACTATTAACAGTCATAAAACTTGTAGTTTTAACACGAATCTCACTAGGATTTCACTCTTTTAAGGAGAAACTCTCAAAAACCGGTGTAAAGAACATCTCACTTGGTAGGGAAGCAAAGATAGAGGAATTGTTTCCATTTTGATGACTTAATATATTGGCATTTGGAGTAAAATAAGTCTCATGAAAGAATACTTAGCATTAGAAGAGCGATTTACCGTGGAGAACATCCTTATCACTTAAATTTAAAAATCAATTTCTTTTAAATCATTAGGACTTTGACTGGTAGGTTAGAAATTAAGATGAGTAGGAGATTTGGGGTGTATTTGTTCTAAACATGTGATTGGAGTGTTTGCGCAATTCATTCCAACCTCTTCTTTTTCTTCTCCTTTTTATCATTTGTACCGTCTTTTTTTTTTTTATTTTTAGTTTCTCATTTTTTTCTAAAATCAACTCCTTTCTTTCTTTACCACTTCTTGCAATATCTTTACAGTCCAATCACATACCTAGATATAAAAGTGAGATTTGTACTCCCAGGTGGAGCAAGGCATGATTTGGAGAGAAATGAGAATAAGGCAATATTAGGTGAAGCGAGGTGTATTTGAAAGAAAAGATGGCCTAAATCATTTTCAAAATAGATTAGCTTTGTTCATTCAAGCAATTTAGACGTTCTAATGGTAAATCCCGAACGTTCTCTTTTAATGATCAGTCAAAGAAAAAGAAAAATAATGAGACTTTCAATGAGTAATATGATAAAAAAAATTTGAGACTGAAAAGAACAGTAACCCTCATAAAAGAAGATTGGCACAAAAGCTCACATGGGTTAATTAGTTTCCACTATTTGTCTTTAAACTGCATAGTTTATGCTTACTCATCCATTTAGATTCAGTAAATATTTTCACACTGTTTCAAAATATTTAAAGTTTAAAGAGTTTCTAGCATTTGAAATAGTTAAACATGTGACAATGTGTTGTGTGCTACTAACATAACTAAAATAACATTAACGCATCAAATTTATCTTATATAGAGTAAAAGAAAAAAATTCTGAAAAATTCCTAAGCGCATCTACTAAGTTGGATACATATATGGTGCGACTAGTATCCTCTGCACCTATACAAAAGAGGCTACACAATCCGGAGCATCCAAGTTATCACGATAGCCCATCCACCTCTAGTAAAAGAGATAGGTCTAGAATCACTAGCAAGCTAAAAACATCAGTAAGAGGTTAGGAGATAACTCTGGCTTTACCTAGTTTTTTGTTACCTCTAGAGTCATTCACCGCACTAAACATATATGGTGATGTTGGGATCATGCAAATTACTCCTATCGAACCAGCTAATGAAAGCCAGATGTACACGTAGGATCATTTTAAAGTCTGACCTGACTGAAAATTATTGAATGTACTGAAAATAAATTTAAAAACAAACAAATAAAAATAAAAAGAAATGAGGGATAGGAAAACAAAATTTATTTGGGTATCAAAGGATCCAGTCCTCTTTCTCAACCAAAATTTTCTTTTGTTTTGATTTGAATTGTCTTTTGTAACAGTAGTAAACTTTAAAAGATGTGTCATTATGAGCAATTAAACCACGAGATTATTCTCTATAACAATTCAAACTCCATCCTAACCTTTTAGCTTTCCTTTTGATGGCATAAAGGCTAGTGCCAGCAAATGGTTTTTTTTGCTCAGAAACAAGTGAGCGACCCATTAACGTCTGGTCATCGACTATTGGATCCATTTTTTATACTCTCAGCCAACAATAGAGGCTAGACTCAACCCTCCACTCCTTCCAACTACCAACTAAGATCTAATTAAAGAGAGCTTAGAGGGGGGTGGGTGGGAATTTTATTTAAAAACTAAAAAAATTTATATTAAGAAATATATACATTTAGAAACTAAAAAGAAAATTTTTTCTTTTTCTTTTTCTTTTTCTTTTTTTTTTTTCTGAAATTCTAAGAACTACTTTTTTTTAAACAGAAAACTAGAAAACTGCATTTTTCTCTCTCTTTTTTTTTTAAACAAAGTTTAAGACAATGCATCATTACAACAATAATAATAAGAAGAATTATGTTATAAACTTAAAAAATTATAAGAATTCTGACTTCTGAGTCATCTATTTTTTTTTTAAGAAATGAAAAAATATCACCTGTCTCTTGGAAATCTATGAACCTGGTAAGGCCGTAAATCGAGTGGTATTTCCAAGCTTCTTTCGTGAGTGGGTACCTACAACTTATGCATTACATTTTTGTTAAATAATGGAAAAGAGAGAAAATAGAACTAAAAAAGAATAAAAACTTAAAATTTATGCCGGATTAGAAAGAAAGAAAAAAACTAAATAAAATCAAAATCAAGCTTTTCTCTATATTATAGATCTTACCTTTAGTGATCAGTAGAGTGGATCTTGATTTTGGATCATCAAAAAAATGGAAAATAAATGAGAGAGAATGAGAGATTGGGTGAGAGAGTGAGTTGTAAAGAGTGAGACGAGAGAGAGATCGTGGCGAGAGGGAAGAGAGGAAGAAGAAAAAGAGAGATAGGGAGAAGTTTTTAGTGTTTGATGAAATTGTTGGGTTTGTGCCCTCAAACCATTACTTTATATATGAGACATTGACATTTTAATATATGGATATCAGCTTTACATTTAGTCATGTATGTTTCTTTCATGAGATGATTGTTATCCTTAAGTATCATAGTAAGTAATTCGTGTATGTATGAGATACATACAAGTGAGATACGAATTACTATTCTTTGTTACTTAGAATGTGTCACAGTGGATGATGAGACTGGATATCTCATCAGGTTTACACTGTAGCATGATTAACTACCATTGGATGGAGTGATTAATCTCAATCACTAGAGTTTAACTCTTAGTTAACATGCTAGTGCTTATAGTGCATTGACGGACCTGAGCTTTCCTATTGACACTCAAGACTGTCAATCAGTCGATAGGAACTCATAACTTGTACAAGGTACGTGTTCTTAATCTTGAGATGATTATGAACACAGACTGTGGATATGGCTGCTTTGACTTACCAATCAGTGAGGTCTATAGAAGATCAACACCTAGGTATCTTGGGTATGTCATAATCATAGGGTGGTGAACATATATTGTCAGAATCTACCCTCTGTTTCAGAGTAAGCATTCCCTTGAGAATGTCACCAAGTCGATTACTGAGTACTGCAGTCTTGTTGATAAGGGTTATCAACATGTTTGGTAATCATGAGAGGTGAATGGGACTCAAGGAATACAAGAAGTAATCATGATTCAGGTTGACAGTAATAGTTGTCCGACTACCTGAATATGATTACGAATGCTGAAGGTAGAGGGACATTAGTACAACATACAAGTCTAGTTATCGCTTCGGATATGTTCTTTTGCGTTGGAGTTCAGTTATCGTTTTATAGTAGAGTAAACGTTAACTGACCAGTTAGTTAATTTGCTGATCAAAGAGTTTGGTCATGGTAATTAACAACTGGTCTGAGCCAACAATAAAGAGCCTAGGAGGTCCCACTCTTAGCTCCGCCAGGATACTTGGAAAGACACATGAGGAAGTTGTCAAGACAAGTTCGATCGATTGAAGTATGTTCGATCGATTGAAGTCTTGGTAGTCTCGATCGATCGAGAATGGTTCAATCGATCGAAGGTTCGATCGATCGAAGATCTTCGATCGCTCAAAGTCTAGGTCGGTTCTGGAAATCTATAAATAGGGCAGCTGCGTTCTGGAAAAAGAGTTCGTCGTTTCAGAACGTCAGAAGCTGCAGAAACTATTTTAGATCTCCAAACCTTCTTTTTCCTCTCTATTAGAGATCCCACCATCTCTAGTCTCTCGGGCAAGCATCCGTAGGAGACATAAGGGTGAAGAAAACCTAGTGGAGGCTGCTGCATCACCAAGGAAGAAGAAGAAAATTAGAATTGGGTTCAAGACACTAAGGTATAACTCTTGTCCCCTCTTGTACGCATCTATGGAATTAACGAGTAGTAGATCCTGGGCTACCATTAAGTTTTATAACTTAACTTTTTCGATGCGCGTTTAAACTTTTAACTTAAATCGGTTTTTCCATCAATTGGTATCAGAGCCAGGTTCGTTTGGATCTATAGATGCGTTTTTGGAACACTATTTTGATTTGCATGTTGATTTTAGAACTGTTTTCGAAACGGCATTGTCACAGATCTGTTTCTGCAGTGTTATCGCAGCAGAATACAAATCTGTGATTGCATGGGATGCAAGGTGGGTTCGATCGATCGAACATGTTTTGATCGATCGAACATCCTCTGTACTCGATCGATCGAACAGTCTTCGATCGATCGAAACCTTTTGGTGTTCGATCGATCGAATGAAGTTAGATCGATCGAGACAGATTCTTTGTCAGGCTCTCTGTTTCACAGTTTTAAGGTGTTTTGAAATTAAAAGTTTTCTTTTTTAAAGTATTCTGAATTTTTTTTAAATCATTCTATGAAACAGAAAGTTCAAGCGATTGAACAGAGCTCAATCGATCAAAGATTCGAGCGATCGAACGGTCTTCGATCGATCGAACTGTGACAGAGAAGTAAGATGTTGTTTTAAGTTCTAATTCAGTATGTAAAGAGTCTATATACTGTGTGAATCAATTAAGTGTTCCAATAGTCACATATATTTATTATGTATGTATGGATGTGTGTACGACTAACCCTTTTTGCAGCTAGATTAGTCGCTATCTCCCATGGCACCAAGTCATTTGAATATTTTGTGTTTAAATTGTTTGAGATTGGTGCATGTTGTAATTTAAGTTTGGTTTGTTTTAAGGCATATGTAAAGGGCGCTGCGACTTCAATCCTACGAAAAGGAAAGTCGCACCGGTTTTCCTAGCCTTTTATTGTATTTTGTTGTTGCTATTTCTATTTCTAGAAAAATTGTAATCTTCGAAAGAAGCATAGGACAAATGTAATAGAATTAGAAAATCCATGAAGATGGAGCAAGGAGCCGTTGTCCATGAAGATGAAGCTGGAGGCGATCAAACCAAAAGGATGTTCTATGGAGATAGAGCCATGGGAGATAGAGGCATTGTTTGGATGTCTTTATTTTCAATTTTAGTTTTTTGTTTTATGTGTTTGGTTTGTGATTGGCATTTAATTATATTCTTAATACTTGCATGCACGTAAAACAAGTTTTCTAAAATAAAATTCAAAAACCATTTCAACGCATTAGTAAACATTGGATGTTTATGGGTAATGTGTGGAAACATTTTTTTTAAAGCAAAATCCTCAATTTCTAAATCTAGTGGGAGAGGGTCTTATTAATTGACACCCACGATCTTCCATTAACGGTTCACTATAAGATGAGTAGTGCATTCTGTGTCACCTCGCCAGGGGTGATCATTCCATACGGAGGGTGCATTACTCATTGGTTACTAGATGTGAACTTCCTTTGATAGAATCAATCAGACGTGTTAGAGGGTGACCACCACACGGAGGCGCTACTTGAGACGGTTGTGATTGGATTCTAGTTAATGGTACACACTAGCTAAGCTATGGATAAGGGATCCCACACGGGGCATTATTCAGAAACTTAGAGATCAAAAGGGTTCGGGGAGTCATAACTTGTTTTGCAAGAGTTGCATAGCGAACAAGTCTTGATTAATCGAAAAATTGAAAATTGACCACCACACGGAGGCTTTCTCCTTTTGTTTCGATATTCTGGCGACTTTGTTTTAAAATAAGAGTTTTTAAGGATTCTTTTATTTCAAACTGTCTAATTCTGATATCCATATTTATTTTATTTGTTTGATTTTCAAGAATCATAATGTCTGGATCTGCATTTAGTCCACTTGCCACCATACTCACTCAAAACAAGTTAACTGGAAATAACTACACTGAATGGAAACGTAACCTTGACATCGTGTTAACTGCGGAGGATCACATATATGTCCTCACCACCCCATGCCCCGAAGAACCCGCGGCAAATGCTTCGGCAGCTGCCAGACGCGAGTTCGACAAATGGAAGAAGTCGAATGGAATGGCTCGTTGCTATATTCTGGCCTCAATGGCTGGTGTGTTGCAACACCAATTCCAATCAAATGATTCTGCCAGTGACATTATCACATCCCTTAAAAAGATGTTCGGGGAGCATGGCAGGCCTGCTAGACAGGTAGCCATGCAAAAGATAATGAGTGCAAAGATGTCGGAAGGGACTCCAGTCAAGGAACATGTTTTAAAAATGATTGGTTATTTAAACGAGCTGGAGACCCTAGGTGCCAACATCGATGCATAGACCCAAGTTGATATGATCCTCAATTTGCTGTCGCCTTCATTCGCTCAATTTAAACTTAACTATAATATGAATCAAATGAATTTTTCAATGAGCGAATTGATGAGTTCTCTTTTGGCAGCGGAAGGGGTGATCAAACCTGGGGTCAACGTCTTGAACGTTAAGAAAAGCGCTTCCTCCTCCCGATCTACACCGAAAGGAAAGAAAGGGAAGAAGAAGGCTGGCACTGGTGGTCCAAGTGTTGGACCGGTCCCTAAGATTGCAAAATCTAAGGGAAAAGGTAAGGGCAAAGGGAAGGTGGGTGGCCAAGGCAAAGGAAAATGTTTCCAATGTGGTGAGAAGGGCCACTGGAAGAGGAACTGTCCAGAATTCTTAGCTACAAGAGTTCAAGGTATGATTGAATCACATGTGATTGAAGTAAGTTTTATTACGGATACTTCAAACACTTGGTGCATTGATTCTGGTGCGACTAACCATATCTGTAATTCATTGCAGGGGTTCAGATAAACCAGGAGGTGCAGTGATGGGGAAATCATACTTACTCTAGGTTCTAGTGCAACCGTTTCTGCGGTTGCTATAGGAGTCGTAGTTTTAGAATTTATAGACAATAAAGTTTTGATTTTATCAGATGTACTTTACGTCCCTTCAATGAGACGTAATTTAATTTCAGTTTCTAATTTATCGAATAATGGTTATTCTTTTCATTTTGGAACTGAAGTTGTTATTAAAAGAAATAGTTCTTTTATATGTTCTGGTGTTAAATCAAATGGTTTGTATGTGATCACTCCCAATATTTCTAAAGATTCTTGCTTGGAACTTAATAACTCAATGGTAACTATACCATCTATAAGAAAAGAACCTTCCACTAATCCAACAAGGCTTTGGCATATGAGGCTTGGCCATATCAATCTAAATAGGATTGGCAGACTAGTCAAAGAAGGGGTCTTAGGCGATTTGGTTCTCGAACCAATGGAAGTCTGTGAGTCTTGTTTAGAGGGTAAGATGACCAAAAGGCCCTTTCCTGCAAAGGGCAATAGAACCAATGCATTGTTGGAATTAGTTCATACTGATGTGTGTGGACCAATAAATATTAGAGCAAGGGGTGGTTATGAGTATTTCATAACATTTACTGATGACCACTCTAGGTATGGATATGTGTACCTAATGCAGCACAAGTCCGAAGCCTTTGAAAAGTTCAAAGAGTTTAGGGCTGAAGTGGAGAAGCAATTAGGCTCACATATGAAGGCCATTCGATCTGATCGAGGTGGCGAGTACCTCTCTAATGAGTTTATTGATCACCTCGTGCAGAATGGGATTCTGTCATAGTTGACTGCACCTGGCACGCCTCAGCAGAATGGTGTAGCGGAGAGAAGGAACCGGACTCTTTAGACATGACTAGGTCAATGATGAGTTATTCAGTGTTGCCATTATTCCTTTGGGGTTATGCTTTGGAAACCGCTGCATACATACTAAATCTAGTACCAAGCAAATCTATTCCCAGGACACCACGGGAGATGTGGATTGGGCGCAAGCCTTCTTTGCAACATCTCCGGATATGGGGGTGTCCGGCACATGTGCTAAAAGGAAAGATGAGCAAGTTGGATTCTAGATCAGAAGTATGTTATTTTGTAGGGTATCCAAAGGGTACTTATGGATGGTATTTTTATGGTCCAAGAGAACAGAAAGTGTTTGTTAGTACAAATGCTATTTTCTTAGAGGATGATTATATCATGAACCATAAACCTAAGGGAAGGATAGATCTGAGAGAAATAGAAGGAGAGCCCTCAGTCCAACCCGCAGTTAATAACGATGTAAATCAAGGAAATACCACTTCTTCACCCATTTCCGCACCGGTGCCTCGTCGTAGTGGGAGGATTATCAGCCAGCCTGATAGATACATATTCTCAGGAGAAGTTTTTGAAGCTGTCTCCATAGAATCTGAATCTGAATCCTGCCACATATGAAGAGGCAATGGCTGATGTTGATTCAGATCATTGGGTTAAAGCTATGAAGGCTGAATTAGAATCTATGGATTCTAATCAGGTCTGGGATCTTGTAGAACTTACAGCCAATATTAAACCCATTAGTTGTAAATGGGTCCATAAGAGGAAAAGAGCATCTGATGGAAAGGTTGAGACCTATAAGGCTAGGCTTGTAGCGAAAGGTTATACTTAGAGGGAGGGCATTGACTATGAGGAAACCTTCTCGCCGGTAGCCATGCTCAAGTCCATTAGGATACTCCTATCCATTGCTGCATGCCTAGATTATGAGATCTGGCAGATGGATGTCAAGACTGCATTCTTGAATGGCAATCTTGAGGAGGACATCTATATGCAACAACCAGAAGGGTTCATAGCTGGTCAGAAAGGTAACTTGGTATGCAAGTTGCAAAAGTCCATTTATGGGCTTAAGCAGGCATCTAGAAGTTGGAACATCTGTTTTGACCAAGCGGTCAAGTCATTTGGTTTTATACAAAATCTGGATGAACCTTGTGTATACAAGAAATGTGAAGGGAAAGTGGTGGCTTTTCTTGTGCTTTACGTTGACAACATTCTACTCATTGGAAATGATGTAGCGGCATTGTCAACGGTCAAGGTTTGGCTAGCTAGTACTTTTGATATGATGGATCTAGGAGAGGCGAGCTATATTATAGGGATAACGCACTTTCGGGATCGTAAGCGAAAGATAATGGGATTATCTCAAGCTGGTTATATCGATAAAGTGTTAACTAAGTTTTCAATGAATTCTCTAAGGAACAGTGTCCTAAGACACAGGAGGAGAGGAATCGCATGGCAGGAATTCCATATGCTTCGGCAGTTGAAAGTCTCATATATGCGATGTTATACACTAGATCAGATATCTGTTTTGCCGTTGGCATGGTTAGCAGATATCAATCGAATCCAGGTCCGGAGCACTGGACAGCCGTTAAGCACATTCTTAAGTACTTGAGAAGGATCAAAGATTACATGCTTATGTACGGCGGTAGTGAGTTAATTCTAGTAGATATACTGACTCGGACTTTATGTCAGATAAAGATTCAAGGAAGTCAACATCCGGACATCTCTTTACCTTGGGAGGTGGTGCTGTTAGTTGGAGGAGCATTAAGCAAAAATGCATTGCAGACTCAACTACAGAAGCTGAGTATGTGGCTGCTTGTGAAGCCGCAAAGGAAGCTGTTTGGCTCAAGAAGTTCCTTATGGGGCTCGAGGTGGTACCAGTGTCATTTTCACCTATTACGCTTTACTGTGATAATAGTGGGGCAGTGGCTCAGTCCAAGGAACCACGGGAAGGGAAAGCACGTAGAGCGGAAATATCATCTTATCCGAGATATTGTTCAACGTGGAGATGTGACTGTCACCAAGATTGGCACCGTTGACAATCTTGCTGATCCGTTTACAAAGGCCTTACCACAGAAGGTCTTTGATCGTCATCTAGATAATCTAGGTCTTAGATGTAGTTCTGAATGGTTATGAGTGCAAGTGGGAGTTTGTTGGGTTTGTGCCCTCAAACCATTACTTTATATATGAGACATTGACATTTTAATATATGGATATCAGCTTTACATTTAGTTATGTATGTTTCTTTCATGAGATGGTTGTTATCCTTAAGTATCATAGTAAGTAATTCGTGTATGTATGAGATACATACAAGTGAGATACGAATTACTATTTTTTGTTACTTAGAATGTGTCACAGTGGATGATGAGACTGGATATCTCATCAGGTTTACACTGTAGCATGATTAAGTACCATTGGATGGAATGATTAATCTCAATCACTAGAGTTTAACTCTTAGTTAACATGCTAGTGCTTATAGTGCATTGACGGACCTGAGCTTTCCTATTGACACTCAAGACTGTCAATCAGTCGATAGGAATTCATAACTTGTATAAGGTACGTGTTCTTAATCTTGAGACGATTATGAACACAGACTGTGGATATGGCTGCTTTGACTTACCAATCAGTGAGGTCTATAGAAGATCAACACCTGGGTATCTTGGGTATGTCATAATCATAGGGTTGTGAACATATATTGTCAAGACAGAATCTACCCACTGTTTCAGAGTAAGCATTCCCTTGAGAATGTCACCAAGTCGATTACTGAGTACTGCAGTCTTGTTGATAAGAGTTATCAACATGTTTGGTAATCATGAGAGGTGAATGGGACTCAAGGAATACAAGAAGTAATCATGATTCAGGTTGACAGTAACAGTTGTCTGACTACCTGAATATGATTATGAATGCTGAAGGTAGAGGGACATTAGTACAACATACAAGTCTCGTTATCGCTTTGGATATGTTCTTTTGCGTTGGAGTTCAGTTATCGTTTTATAGTGGAGTAAACGTTAACTAACCAGTTAGTTAGTTTGCTGATCAAAGAGTTTGGTCATGGTAATTAACAACTGGTCTGAGCCAACAATAAAGAGCCTAGGAGGTCCCACTCTTAGCTCCGCCAGGATACTTGGAAAGACACATGAGGAAGTTATCAAGACAAGTTCGATCGATTGAAGTATGTTCGATCGATCGAAGATTCGATCGATCGAAGATCTTCGATCGCTCGAAGTCTAGGTCGGTTCTGGCAATCTATAAATAGGGCAGCTGCGTTCTGGAAAATGAGTTCGTCATTTCAGAACGTCAGAAGCTGCAGAAACTATTTTAGAGCCCCAAACCTTCTTTTTCCTCTCTATTAGAGATCCCACCATCTCTAGTCTCTCGGGTAAGCATCCGTAGGAGACATAAGGGTGAAGACAACCTAGTGGAGGCTGCTACATCACAAAGGAAGAAGAAGAAAATCAGAATTGGGTTCAAGACACTAAGGTATAACTCTTGTCCCCTCTTGTACGCATCTATGGAATTAACGAGTAGTAGATCCTGGGCTACCATTAAGTTTTATAACTTGACTTTTCCGCTGCGCGTTTAAACTTTTAGCTTAAACCGGTTTTTCCATCAGTAATACCCTGTATTTTTGGTACATTAGTAAGACCTGGTATTTCATTTCTACACATGTATAAACTTTTCTTTTCATTGGTGAGATTTAGATACCAATCGATTGCCTTTCATCCTAATCGATTGACATCTTTTTTACCAATCGATTGCATTTTACCGACTAAAAATAATGACATGGCAACATCCCAATCGATTGCCATCTTTTCCAATCGATTGCCTTCAAATATCTGTTGCCAATCGATTGACTTGTGTCCCAATCGATTGACATAAGCTGAGACAAGTTTTCTTCTTTCTTTGAGCTTTGAACGAGTGGCACCCTCACACCTCTATATATATGTATTCATTTATGGCCTTGGGCCAATTTGGTAGCTTGAGAGAGAGAGAGAGAGAGAGAGAGAGAGAGAGAGAGAGAGAGAGAGAAACACACACACATCTTGTGATATGTATATTCATATATATATATATATATCTATATCTACACACACACACTACCTTGGCAGAGGAAGAAGATGAGAAAAAGAAAAGATAAAGAAGAAGAGAAGGAGGGACAGAGGAGATAGAGAGAGCCAGAGCAAGAGAAGAGAAGAAAGAGAGAAAGAGCTTTGGAGTTTTCAAAGCTCACACAAGCCAAACACACCCTTGGTGAGTTCCTTACTCACTTGGTCCCTATATATGAAGTTTTTAAAAGTTCTTATGAAGATTAGATGTGTAGAATGCATAGTTTTTATGTTTATATATATATGTTGTTTTAGCAATATTCTAGTGAAGACAAAGTGCCAATCGATTGGCATAAATACCAATCGATTGCCATCAGTCTGGACCCAATCGATTGGATAGAATTCCAATCGATTGACATCTGAATCGATTGCCAATGTTAGCAATTGATTGACATTAATTCAGACCCAATCGATTGCCATGATTCTCAATCGATTATTATAGCTTTTATCCCAATCAATTGGACCTTATCCCAATCGATTGGTATAGGCAGAATATGGATTCCTTTGCCTATTTATTATATAAGAGGTTCGATTGTTCGTTTCACGATTTGAACTTCTGTTATGCAATTCTGGGTTGATCAGAGGTAATGTGACAACAAAGATAAAGTATTATTAAGAATAATGGATTAATATAATGGCGTTAGATGATTTCGATTCATGTATGAGTTTGATGTATCTGTTTCTTTTAATCAGAGTAGTCAGACCACATGGGAATTATCATGTGTCGTTAGTAGTGCAGAGTTTAAGAAGGTTTGATAAGTTCTGGGAATGATACGTGGGAAGAAGCCTGGTCATAATATGCTTTCACATGCGGTGGATGGTTTATATCCTTAATGAGCAGTGGGCAAGATCACGTAGTCCTAAGGTAACCAGATGATCCATGTTATATCCTTAACGAGCGGTGAATGGTTTATATCCTTAACAAATGGTGGATGGAGGATCACTGGTATACAGCGAGAAGTTGTGACAATAGATTTGATGTGCTGTTGTTCAAAACGTTGTATCCCTGGCATGCGGTGGATGGTTATATCCTTAACGAGTGGGGGATGGACTGACGTGGTGTCCATGAATGCAGTGGAGGGTTTATATCCTTAACGAGCAATGGGCAAAATAATGTTATGTCTATATATGTGAAACGATTGAGTCTGTTCTTTCTGGAGAGTATGTTGGTCATCGGTCATCGAATAACAAGACGATAAGGGTTGGTTAACGAGGTTGAATAAAGGAGCAAGATACTTTTCTTATAATAAAATGTTAACTCGTGTTTTCATAAGCTTTTGTTTACTTAAGATAATTGGTACCTTGTTAGTTTATGCTCACTCAGCTCTCAGTAAGCTGACGACCTTTATTGCCTGGACTTTTCCCCCATCCAGACTATCCTGTACCTTATTATGCAGGTGACGAATCCTACAACAACGGTAACTATCCAAACAGCAATGGGAATGACGTTAAACTTATGTTCAACTTTTTATCCATAGACTGATGGTCAGACTGAACGAGTAAATCAAGTAATAGAGGATATGTTACGCGCTTGTGTCATTGATTTTGAGAGTTCTTGGGAGACACACTTACCTTTAATTGAGTTCGCCTATAACAACAGTTATCATTCGAGCATAGGACCTTGCCGATCGCTGCTTTGTTGGACCGAAGTCAGAGATACTCAACTTCTTAGGCCATAGATGGTACGAGAAACAAGTAAGAAGATTCAGATTGTACGTGAGAAAATGAAGACAGCTCAAATGCGATACAAGAATTATGCTGACAAGCGACGTAAAGACTTGGAGTTTAGAGTTGGAGATCATGTGTTACTCAAGGTTTCACCTGTTCGAGGGATTGTTCTTTTTGGTCGGAAGAGAGGCAAGTTATTGCCACGATTCAACGGACCGTTCGAGATTTTGGAGCGTGTTGGGAAAGTTGCCTATCGCCTTGCGTTACCGCCGAAGATGTCAGGAGTGCACAATGTTTTCCACATCAGTATGCTGAGAAAGTGTGCCCACAATCTAGTGCATGAGATCAACTACGAAGATATTGAAGTCAACGATAATGTTACATTCAACGAAGGATTGGTTTGCATTTTGGATTGAGGGATCAAGAAGCTCAAGAATAAGGAGATTCTGCTAGTGAAGGTTCAGTGGAAGCATCATGATGAAGGAGAAGTTTCGTGGGAAATAAAGTTAGAGATGCGTAAGAAGTTTTTGTTTTTGTTTTATCAAGTTGTTATTGATTTCGAGGACGAAATCTTTAATGAGTGGTGGATGATGTAATACCCTGTATTTTTGGTATATTAATAAGACCTGGTATTTCATTTCTACACTTGTATAAACTTTTCTTTTCATTGGTGAGATTTAGATACCAATCGATTGCCTTTTATCCCAATCAATTGACATCTTTACAAATCGATTGCCATTTTATCGACTAAAAGTAATGACGTGGCAACATCCCAATCGGTTGGCATCTTTTCCAATCGATTGCCTTCAAATATCTGCTGTCAATCGATTGACATAAGCTGAGACAAGTTTTCTTCTTTCTTTGAGCTTTGAACGTGTGGCACCCTCACACCTCTATATATGTATGTATTCATTTATGGCCTTGGCCCAATTTGGCAGCTTGAGAAAGAGAGAGAGACACACACACACATCTTGTGATATATATTCATATATCTATGTCTCTATATCTACACACACACACTGCCTTGGCAGAGGAAGAAGATGAGAATAAGAGAAGAGAAAGAAGAAAAGAAGGAGGGACAGAGGAGATAGAGAGAGGCAGAGCAAGAGAAGAGAAGGAAGAGAGAAAGAGCTTTGGTGTTTTCAAAGCTCACATAGGCCAAACACACCCTTGGTGAGTTCCTAACTCACTTGGTCCCTATATATGAAGTTTTTACAAGTTCTTGTGAAGATTAGATGTGTAGAATGCATAGTTTTTACGTTTATATATGTTGTTTTAGCAATCTACTGATGAAGACGAAGTGCCAATCGATTGGCATAAATACCAATCGATTGACATCCCAATCGATTGCCAATGTTAGCAATCGATTGACATTGTTTCAGACCCAATCGATTCCCATGATTCTCAATCGATTGTTATAGCTTTTAACCCAATCGATTTGACCTTATCCCAATTGATTGGTATGGGCAAAACATGGATTCCTTTGCCTATTTATTACATAAGAGGTTTGATTGTTCGTTTCTTGATTCGAACTTCTGTTATGTGATTCTGGGTTGATCAGAGTTAATGTGACAACAAAGATAAAGTATTATTAAGAATAATGGATTAATATAATGGCCTTAGATGATTTTGATTCATGTATGAGTTTGATGTATCCATTACTTTTAATCAGAGTAGTCAGGCCACATGGGAATTGTCATGTGTCATTAGTAGTGCTGAGTTTAAGTAGGTTTGATAAGTTCTGAGAATAATGCGTGGGAAGACACCTAGTCATAATATGCTTTCACATACGGTGGATGGTTTATATCTTTAACGAGAAGTGGGCATGACCATGTAGTCCTAAGGTAACCAGATTATCCATGCTATATCCTTAACGAGCGATGGATGCTTTATATCCTTAACTAGTGGTGGATGGAGGATCACTGGTATACAGCGAGAAGTCGTGGTAATAGATTTGATGTGCGGTTGTTCAAATCGTTGTATCCCTGACATGCGGTGAATGGTAATATCCTTAACGAGCGGGGGATGGACTGGCGTGGTGTCCATGAATGCGGTGGATGGTTTATATCCTTAACGAGCAATGGAAAGAATAATGGTATGGCTATATATGTGAAACGATTGAGTCTGTTCTTTTTGGAGAGTATGTTGGTCATCAGTCTTCGAATAACAAGACGATAAGGGTTGGTTATCGAGGTTGAATAAAGGAGCAAGATATTATTATTGCTATAATGAAATGATAACTCGTGTTTTCAAAAGCTTGTGTTTACTTCAGATAATTGGTACCTTGTTATTTTATGTTCACTCAGCTCTCAGTAAGCTGACGGCCTTTATTGCCTAGACTTTTCCCCCGTCCAGACTATCCTGTGCCTTATTCTGCAGGTGACGGATCCTATAACGACAGTAACTATCTGGGAGAGGAGTACACAGAGGGTGGTCCCGCTGATGACACTTGTGGGGGAGGGCTACTATACAAATGTCTACGCCAGTTAAAGACCTAGAGATAGTTCTTAGTTTATATTTCTGTTTAGACTGTTTCGTTATATTTGGTACTTGGGCATATGTTGGTTCCAAACCTTATACACTTCCGCTGTAGCTTTACTGCTGTAATAACTCTGTTGTTGGTAATATAATAGGTTTCCTTTATATTACTGTGGGTTGTTCTTTCTGTTGAATAGTACTGTGGTGTGGTTCATTAGTGACATTCACCAGTTATTCCCTATGGATCCATAAAGGAAATTTATTTTTCTCTCTTTATGTTGTTCCGGGGTGTGACATTTGAAGCCCTATATATAGCCATTTTCTCTTTTTTAGGTATCTTTCTCTCAAAAGATTAATTTTTTTTTCAGAAATAAAGATAAAACAAGCAAACAGGTGTTAATCGTGACACCGTCCCCCCCAACTGAGTCTGACATTGTCCTCAATGAATGAGATGAGAAAAAGAAGTCAAGGATAACACCTATAATAAAAAAAATACACAAAGAAAAGATAGAATAATAATGACATAATTAACTTATATATATATAAAGTGATCAAATTAAGAGTATAGGACTATAAATATTCTGATACACTATGTCCTATATTAATTATGATTTAAGATATTGGGGTCCTCCAAAGGAATGGACTCCAACTCAGGTTCAAATCTTTCTAAAAATGGCTTTAGTCTATGCCCATTAACTTTAAATGTATTTCCATCTTTAGGGTCCTCAATCTCGACAGTTCCATAAGAATAAACATTTTTAACTATATACGGACCAGTCCATTGAGATTTCATCTTTCCTCTAAAAAGATGTAGTCTTGAGTCATATAATAGAACTTTTTGCGCAGCGGTAAATCTTTTGCGCAAAAGATTCTTATTATGATACATTTTAGTTCTTGCTTGATGAATTCGGGTATATTCATATGCGTCTTTACGAATTTCTTCAAGCTCACTTAATTGTAATTTTTTTAAAACTCCTCCCTCTTCATTATTATAATTTAAAGTCCTAATAGCTCAATATGCCTTATGTTCTAATTCTACTGGTAGGTGACAAGTTTTTCCATAAACAAGTCTATATGGAGACATCCCCAGATGAGTCTTATAAGCAGTTCTATATGCCTATAAAGCATCTGTTAATTTTGAACACCAGTCTTTACGATTAGAATTCACAGTTTTTTCGAGAATGTGTTTAATTTGCCAATTAGCTAATTCAGCCTGTCCATTTGTTTGTGGATGGTATGCAGTTGACACCTTATGGGTCACTTCATACCTTTTCATTAACTTTTCAAATGGCTTGTTACGAAAATGAGTTCCTTGATCACTTTTTATTGCTTTTGGAGTTCCAAATCGAGAAAGTATATTATCTTTTAAAAATGCAATAAATGTACGGTGATCATTCTTTCTTGTAGGAATAGCATCTACCCATTTTGAAACATATTCAACTGCTAATAAAATATATTCATATTGGCAAGATGGAGGAAAAGGTCCCATAAAGTCAATGCCCCAACAATCAAATATTTCAATTATAATTATCGGGGTCATTGGAATTTGATTTCTTTTTGTAATACTACCCAACATTTGGCAGCGGTTACAAGCCTTACAATATAAATATGAATCTTTAAATAGAGTTGGCCAATATAAATAACTTTGTAAAATTTTCATAGCAGTTACTCGAGATAAAAAATGTCCTCCACAAAAGGACGAATGACACATGAAAAGTACATTTTTGATTTCTTCATTAGGAACACATTTCCTAATTACCTGTTCAGCACAATATTTAAACAGATATGGGTCATCAAAGTAGAAATGCCTAGCAATAGTGAGGAATCTCTTTTTATCTGATGATGACCAATTGCTTGGTATTTTTTCAGTTACTAAATAATTAACAAGATCAACATACCATGACAAGGAAGTCATAGAAAATAACTGTTCTTCAGGAAAAGAGTCTTGAATAGGTAGGGGTTCACTGGTATTGTCCTAAAAAGTGAGGCGAAATAAGTGATCTGTTACCATATTTTCTACTCCTCTTTTGTCTTTAATTATTAAGTTAAATTCCTGTAGTAGGAGTATCCACCTAATAAGCCTAGGCTTAGTGTCTTTCTTTGAAAATAGGTATTTCAAAGCTGAATGGTCTGTAAAACAAACAATAGGGTAACCAATCAAGTATTGCCTAAATTTATTAAGGGCGATTACCACGGCTAGCAATTCTTTTTCAGTAGTTGAGTAGTTCATTTGAGCACTATCCAAAGTTCTACTAGCGTAGTATATAACTGATGCCTTTTTATCCTTTCTCTGCCCTAGGACAGCTCCAATGGCAAAGTCGCTAGCATCACACATTAATTCAAATGGTAAGCTTCAATCAGGAGATTGCATAATAGGTGCAGTAGTGAGATGCTCTTTTAATTGTTCAAAGGAGTTTGGCGTTCTTTAGTCCATTCAAAAGGTGTGTCTTGGCCAATAATTGACATACAGGCCTAGAAATAGTACTAAATTTTTTTATGAATCAGCGATAAAAACCTACATGTCCTAGGAATGAACGAATGTCTTTTACAGTCTTGGGAATAGCTGTAAGATCTATTTTGGCTTTGTCTAGTTGTATGCCATTTTCAGAAATAATGTGTTCTAAGACAATACCTTTAGTGACCATGACATTTTTTCCAATTTAAAACTAAACTTTTTTATTCACATCTCTGGAGAACTTTCTGAAGATTGCTAAGGCAATCATCATAGGATTTACCAAAAATAGAAAAATCACTCATAAAAACTTCTTTATTGTTTTCTACCATATCACTGAAAATACTTAGCATACATCTTTAAAAAGTTGCAAGTGCGTTGCAAAGACCAAAGGGCATTCGGCAATAGGCGAAAGTTCCAAATGAACATGTGAAAGTAGTTTATTTTCTAATCTTCTGGTGCGATCTCTATTTGATTGTAACCACTATAACCATCTAGAAAATAGTAATACTTATGGCCCTCTATTCTTTCTAACATTTGATCCATAAAAGGTAAAGGAAAGTGATCCTTACGAGTTACAGCATTGAGTTTTCTGTAGTCTATGCATGCACACCATCCAGTAGTGACACGAGTGGGAATTAATTCTCCCTTTGAATTCAGAACAACTGTAATCTTGCTTTCTTCGGCACAACTTGTGTTGGACTTACCCATTTAGTGTCGAAAATTGAATATATAATGCCCATGTCGAGTAACTTGAGAACTTCCTTCTTAACTACTTCCTACATAATAGGATTAAGTCTTCTTAGCAGGTTTTAGCATTATCTTCAAGATATATATTGTGAGTGCATATTGAAGGGCTTATTCCTTTTAAATCTGCTATATTCCAACCAATGGCACTTTTATGCTTCTGAAGCATACTAATGAGTTTATTTTCTTGACTGAAGTCTAGAAGAGATGATATTATTACGGAATAAGTATTATTATTACCAAGGAAAGCATATTTAAGCTCTTTAGGAAGTTCTTTTAATTCCAATAGTGGACTTTGTAAATTAGATGGAAGTGTTAATATAGTCTTTGATGGCAAAGGTTCAAAATGTGTGGTCCACATTGCTTCTTGAATTATTTCTTCTGTTGAATCTTCATTAAAACATACTTGACTCATAAGATGTTTTTGTAGATTATTACTGTCTAGCTTCTGAATAGAGTTATTAATAACAGATTCTACTGGATCATTATAACAAGTCAAGTTAAAATATTCTCGTGATAGAGATTCAATAGCATGAACTTCTTCAATATTCTCATCTTCTTCTTGATGTTGTGGACTAGAAAAAACTTTAATATTTAAAGTCATATTTCCAAATACTACAGTCGTCATACCACTGCGAATTCGAATATTGGCATCAATGGTAGCCAAGAAGGGCCTTCCAAAAATGACTGGTATTTGCACATTAGCATCTAATACTGGTTTTGTATCAAGGATGACAAAATCTACTAGAAAAATAAATTTGTCAACATTGACGAGAACATCTTCCAAAATTCCTCACAGGTATTTTGTAGATCTATCAGCAAGTTGTAATACCATGCGAGTAAACTTTAACTCACCTAATCCAAGCTGTTGATAAACAGAATAAGGAAGCAAGTTCACACTAGCTCCTAAGTCAAGGAGTGCGTGATTGATTTTGTGATTTCCAATAATACAAGATATTGTTGGTGTACCTGGGTTTTTAAATTTTGTTGGTAAATTATGTTGTACAATGGAATTAATCTCCTCTACGAAGTCAGCGGAATATGCATCCTTTCTTACATTTTGCTTATGTTTGACAGTACATAAATCTTTTAAAAATTTTGCATAAGCAGGTACTTGATTAATCGCATCTAAGAGAGGAATATTAATGTGCACTTGTTTAAATAATTCTAAATATTCCTTATTCTTAGCATTTTAATGTTTTCTTAAACGTTGTGGATAAGGAATTTGAGGAGAATATTCAGGAGTTTCCTCTGTTTCTTTTTCTACTGGTAAATCAGATGTTTCATTTTCTTGAGAAATTTATTGGTTTTCAAAAGTTTCAATTTCAACTTCATTAGCACTTTTATCTTCATCTATTTCTTCCTCAATTTCTATCATATTATCATCCTTATTTGCATGCTCAATTTCTTCTAAAGAAGGTGAAATTTCTTGTCCAATAGCCTTACCACTTCTTAGTACAGTTATAGCTTTTACTTGTTCATGTTAACTATTATCAAAAGTTGAGGGATCACCTTGTGGTTGTCCCCTTGGATTAGGTTGTGGTTGGGCGGGAAAAATGCCTTTTTCTTTAGAATCGTGTTGATTATTAATCCTATCCACAGATGTTTGTAGTTTTCCCATGATTTGTATTAATTGTTGCATCATAGACAGTAAATGTTCCTCTTGTACTTTCTTGTGCGGAGGCACATAAACATTATAATTTTGCTGTATATTAGGATATGTATTTTTGTGTTTGTTGAAATTGAGGTGGAGGTAAATACGACTGCTTAATTTAAGCAGGATATTGTTGAGGTTGAAATTGTAAAATACCTTCTTTGGTATACATATGATTTGGAGGATTCCTCCAGTTAGACTGATATGAATTACCATAGGAGTTTTGAGGACCCCTATAATTATTCACAGCATTTATCTCTGCTGGAACAATTTCTTAAAAATTTGAACTGTTAGAACATTCATTCGTAGGATGTCCTAACGTATGACAGTTGTCACAAAGGTCTCTTTTCTTCTTAGGTGGATTATTTTTTTCTATTGTTATAGCTTCCACTTTACGTTCTAATTCTTCATTTTTCAGTGTTAATTCATCTTCTGATTGTAATTGGTATAAATTTTTAGCTTTTTCCGTCCTACCAATTTCTTCTGTTTCCCACTGGGAAGCATTTTCTCCAAGCCAATCAAAGTATGATTCAGCTTCGTCGGCAATTTTACTCAAAAATTCTCCTTGACACATAGTTTCAACTAATTTTTTATTTATTTTGGTTCTAATCCTTCATAAAAGAAATTAATTAGACGCCATTTTTCAAATCCATGATGTGGACAAGCTAGCAGGAGATCTTTAAAATGTTCCCAAACTTCAGGGAATGATTCCTTTTCTTTTTGAGTAAAAAGTTTAATTTGACGCATCATAATATTAGTTAAATTTTTAGGATAAATTTTTTTTAGAAAGGCTTCATTTATATCATGCCATGAAGTTATAGATCTAGGACGGAGAGCTAAAAGCCAAGCTTTAGCTTAATCTTTTAAAGAAAAATGAAAAAGCTTAACACGGATTATTTCAATAGGATAGCTTTACTCAGAAAACGTACTACAAACTTCTTCAAATTCACGAATATGTAAATAAGCACGTTCTGACCCCATTTCATGGAAAGTTGGTAAGAGTGGAATCATGCCTTGTCTAAAGTGAAAATTTCCTGTATGTCTAGGTAAGTGATACAAGAAGGAGTATTGTTTCGTTCTGGGATAAATAAATCACGTTAAGAGCGTTGTTCACGTTTTGGCAAAATAAATTGTGGTATATTTTCCCCGTGTTCACTATGAACATCCTCAACTATTCCTTCTATGCCTTCAATTTCAGCCGTGATTCTAGGAAATTGTATACTAGATGATTCACTAGAAATATTAAAATTATGTGGTACTTGATATAAAGCTTCAGTAGTATCTAAGGACATATGAAGTAAAAAAAAAACTAAGTTTTAAAAATATTGTTATTATTATTGTTTATAGCTAAAAAAAACTCTTTTTTATATATTTTATTAAAAGATAGGTTTAAATATGCATATAAATATAAGCATGTCATTTTTTAGAAGATAGACACGTACATACTTATAAATGTATATATATTTCACAAGGAAAAATTATATGCAATTGTTATTATTATTATTTTTTATGTTATCATTGTTTTTCTTAAAAAGAAAACTAGATTATTTATAAGGTAGAATAAGTATATATATATATATATATATATAGATATAGACATAGTGGGAGAAATAGTCTTAAACCTAACTTTTTATTTATTTATTATTTTTAACCGTTCCCCGACAACGGCGCCAAAAACTTGACGACATCCTATTGACACGTTTTCTTATCAACACCCAAGTGTAGGTGATTGTACAAGTAATAAAGTTCTGGAAGTCCAGGTCGATCCCACAGGGAACGGAAAACAGAGATAGGCAGTAACTATTTTGTTACTAGAAAGAAAATATAAGATGATGGATTTTGTGGGGTTTTACTAAACTACTAGTTTTTATATTTTTACAATAAAACTAATTAAAAGCTATTTTTTCCTAAGTAGTTTACGATAAAGATTTTAACAGTGCAAAATAAAGTAATCTAAGATACTAGTAAGAAAAGGAAGAAAAATAAATGAAAGCTAAATTTACATCAAATGACTTTATGGATATTATTATAGCGAAAGATGGAAATATACAAATATTTAAGCAACACTATTAAAAACAAGAAACATTAATTATCTTGAGAGAAATGATTTAAAGGAATTGAGAATGTGCAAACCAACACTAGATTCCACAACTTTTGTGTACTTGAAAAGGATTTGGCATTTAAGACCGCAGAGTAATTCTTTATTTGAAAATAAACTTTCACTAGTCAGGGTCATATCAAGCGTGTCAGGTTTGATATGAAATGATGTCATTTGGGTTAAAGAAAAATAAAAAAGGCAATTGGACAATAGCTAGGTTCGAACCGTAACCCGCTGCGAACGTGGGTTATTCGGCGCCCAGTCCCCACCACTCTGCCACTACACAATTGCCTGTCCATTAGTGGATAGAAATATATATAAACACATATTTGAAATATTAAGTTTGTCATATGAATTGTTTAAGTATGCTAGGTGTTTTTTATGACAAAAGGCATAGTTTGGCAATCCACATAATTATATTCTTATTTCAAATATGTAATCTCTTGAGCCAAATATAGCCATAGTATATAAACATGTTAAATGGTCATAAACTATAGAGAGATAGATATTTTTGGCCATAAATGGAAAAATAACCCATCTAGATAAATTTGCCCATATAAGATTAGTGCATAGAAGCTGTGGTTTCTAGTTTTTATTGCATATCCCCAATTAAAGTTTTAGCCTACCATTTTGGAATTGAAACTATCTTCTAAAGAAAGATTAAATAGATGCACACAGTGACTGCCCAATTAAAATTTAAGTTATAAAACTAAGGTAAGGGTGAAATATAATATTAATATATTTTTTTTCTCACTTAACATGAGTTGGGGTTGAATTTGTGGAACTGCAAAATAACAAAGTTTAGTACAACTAGACTAATAAAACATAAATAAATGGAAATACTGAATCAATAATAAAATACTAAACCTTTGACTTTGGATTCTTGTGGGGTCACAGTGGTTGAACTTCATGAACACAAGTAAGGCCAAACCAAATCCTAATCTAATTTTGGAGTGAGATATGGATATGGTGTGCTTAGGACTTTAGTAGGTGATTATAACAACTACGTGGCTAAGAAATCTAGCATTTACTTGCAAAATCAGTCTTCTAGTGAATTGAAATAGTGCTATAAAATCTGGAAATTTGGGATTTCAAACTATTTTAGAGGACAACTACAAGTACTACTAGACTAAAAATATTAAATCTAAATTTTTATAAAAATATTTAACTACTACAAATTGACAAATGTCCTACGAGAAAACAAATACTTTATTTTGAGAAATACAGTACTGTAGACACCCAAATTTTGACCTACCGTCGAATTTAGGAGAGTGTCACATCCATGTCCAATGATGATAAGGACCAAAAAAAATCGAAGTATTCCAAGCTCTTCAGAAAGTTCTCCAAACGCGATAAAATTTCACAGAAAGAAGAAAATATCAGGTATTTAGGAGAATTCAGGTGTAAAACGCCATTTTCGGAAAAAATCTTCAAGAATAAGTTTCTTTAAGAAAAAGGGAAGAAAGAAAAGACCTAAAAAGGGAAGTTCTGCAGAAAAACGGCACACGGTAGATTTCCGCGGCATTCAGTGAATGCCGAGCGACACTCACGGAATGCCGAACGGCATTCAGTGAGTGCCGGCTCGGCACTTACTAAGTGCCGCCGACATTTTCTGACTGCCGTTTGCTTTTAAAGTCCGTATTTTGTGGTACAATACGTATGTGTAGGCGGATAAAAACAAAAATATGATAAAGTAAGGTTAACAAAAATACGGCAATCAATAATTTTTCGCGGCACTCACTGAGAGCCGCGTGGCAGTCACAGAATGCCGCGACGGCAGTCGCGGAGTGCCGCGGCGGCACTCACGGACTGCCGTGGATAACTTTTGAATGCCGCCCTGGGCAGCAGTCTGTCTAATTTCAGGAAGTATGTATTGTATCACCAAATGGGATGATTACACCTGTCTTTTGCTCCGAATTCACTGAAAATACCTAGGTATTATTGTCTATATAAGGAGAGGTATCTTCATTGGAAAGAGGAAACCAAGAGAAAAAAATATTGGGGGATTTTGAGAGGAGTTTAGGAGGAACACATACAAAAAAAAACACTATCATTACACCAACATTTTTGGAGAGAAAAGAGAGAGTTTGGAGAGTTTGAAGAAGAGTTTGGAAGATCTTCAAAGGAGAGAAACTTTGAGGATAGTTGGAGGTGATCCTCTAACCATAAGTTGTTTATTTGCATTCTTTCTTTTGAATCCTCAAACTATTTTGTTTTCTTTGCTTCATTTCTTTTATTGTTCATACTTCCTTCTTGAGACTCTTAGAGATCCTCAATATATCTCTTGAAATCTCTTGAATATAATCTTTTGAATCCCATGTAAGCTTATGCTTCACATGGGAGTCAAAGTTTGATCATCACTTTATTTTATAAGCAAATAGATGGATCCAAGTCCATACTCATGACTTGGGTCCTCTAAACTTGATGTCTTAGGGAATCCTTTCCATATTCTTTTGAGACTCATGAGTTTTAGTCATGTCTTGATCTCCAATGACCATCAAATGGTAGGAGAAGTGGTTTGGTTTAAACCCAACTTCATGGTTTGATAGTTGGAGTCACTAAATAAAATTTAAACTTTACAAATGAAAACAGTGAGTTCACAAACTGTTTTTGATCAAAGATTTTTAGTTTGAAATCTAACCGTTAAAATCAAGTGAAACCAACGGGAGAGTGTCAATAACTTAAAGTTCTACCACTGTAATTTTTGTTTTAAGGTGGTTCCATGTTTAAAATGGTTTGGTCATGAGTTTTGTGAAGTAACAATAATCTGCCCAGAATTTCAGAACAGCAAGTCCATTTTGAAATTCATAAATCAGCATTCTAATGGAGTTTTTAGGGTCTCTAATAATTTTTTCTGGGTACCTTAATGTGTTAGGAAGATCCCCTAAAAAGATCTAAGTGTTTCTCATCTTTTTACTAATTTTAAAAAATCAAACAATATCTCTGGACAGAGAGTTGTACATCTTTGAGTGAGGTCTGATTCTTGTCCTTGTCCCGGAGATCTAACCGTTGAAACCATGATTTTCTTTTTGATTCGGAAACTAGACTCACAGAGGCATCTTGTGTCCAAAATTCACCGACATCAAACCATGGGAGACATGCTTTTTCATTTTTTAAAGTGCTGGTCTGCTCTCTGCAATTTTCAGAACTTCATGACACATTTGACCAACTTTGTAAATAATGGCCCAAATGATTCCCCTATGACTTAGGGCTTACACCATGTCTTAATAATGATTAATTAGACTTAAATCCAAAGGCTAAAGGATCCAAATAAATGAATAAATTCATAGTTAATAGCTTACTCTTGTTCATGAATTCACGTACATTAATGCTTATAATTAGAACTAGTAATTGGATAAATTTGGATTTCATTGCTTGCTAGATATAAGCTGGAAAATTAGGATTGACTGTTTGATATCATATTATTATGTGAAGCATGTGGACTAACCCTTTGTTTTGTAGCGCTATTAAGGTATGATTCCTAGGACCCCCTTTAATTTATTTTTATTTCTTGATTTTATTAATTTTTCAACCTCATGCGCGACACCTTAGAATTAGGAGCTTGCCTTATATGTATATGTGATTAGAGACTTTATTAGGATTTTCTTTTGTTTGTATGCATTGCACGTTTAATATCGCTGCTGGATCCCGGGTAAGTTCTCTTGTTCCTTATTGCATATCATATTGCTTGCTACTTGAAATATGTGGTTTATGAATGATATTTTGTCATTAGCAATTTTACACCCTTTGGACATGCTTTTGTGATGTATATGTATATATATTAGTTGAGGGCGTGCTTAGATTAATAAATTTGATTAAAAGGATGTTGAGTAGAGGCCTATCACAAGATCGGATGAGAGAGGGTGTTTTAGTCTGACGGGCTCCTTCCTCTCTCATTCCATAATCCCCGGACCTAGTTAATCCTTGGTTTCGCAAACGATCAGTTTTCTTTCAAAATGGTTTCTTAATTTTTCCTTTTAAAAATTAAGTGGCGACTCATTTGTTTTGAATTTGAATTTTAAAAGAACTTTAAAAGAAAAGCTGTGGGTAAGAAAAATGCGATATCCGCAATCTGGCAACTCTGCTGGGGATCGAACCCAGAATCTCTGGTTTTGGAGACCAGAATTTTCTGATTTTGGGTTCACTTGAGGATTAGACTTGAAAATGTCCTTTTAATCAAGTTAATTAATCTTCGTGTGCCTGTTGCATTTCACTTGCATGTCCAGCCAGTCGATTGCACGGAACTATGACCTTGGAGGCTCGGGGCAACCCGGTCGGTCAAGCCATCATGGGACTGTGTGATCGCCCTTGATCTCGTACCATGATTTGGTATATGAAGCATCCTATCGGATGTGTGTCAAGGGTCCCTTATTTGACCAAAACACAGCCTTTGCATAATAGTTTCTGTAGAACCTTTCAATCTTAGGAAATAAATTCTTGATTAGGGTTATGTGCTAGGAAGTTTTGTTTACCCGGAGGGGATTATTTGAGATGATGACGATACTTACTTGATAAAAGATGTATAACCTTTTAATAACCTTTAACAAATTCTCCTCATGTTCTGCGACATTTGGAGAACAAGCCGAACCTTGATTATAAGGTTATATTTCTTATATCATGTCTAGTTGAGCATCATTGACCTTGTATGTATCCAAATTCATGAAAAGTACGGTAATAATCTGATCACGTGATCTTTCTATCCAAAGAATTTTAAATCCATCTTTGAAAGCAAAACAACTCTTTTGTCGTATCTTTTTTTTCTCAAAGTTTGCAATCGCTCTTAAAAAAAAACAAAAAAATCTCTTGGGAGTTCATTAAAGCTCCAAACTAACCTCTGTTAAGGTATATTTTCACATGAAGATATTCTAAGGAAAAATCAAAAAAATTTTGGGAAATGTTTTTGAAAAAAAATTCTCTTCAAATGAATTTTTAAGGATTTCAATCCAATCATCTTTATTGAGAAATGTTTTCACATCCTCAAATTTTTTTTTTAAATGAAAGATTCAAAATCCTTGAGAATTGTTTTTGAAAGATCCCATCATTTAAAGAAATATTTTTCAAATGAATTTCGAAAATTTTGAATACCAGACCTTTGAAAGGGTAACGAGGATCACAATGAAAAGAGGAATTGGCGCACTTGACATGGGTGAAGATTTTATGTGTTTATGTGTTATGTGTTAGGATTAGGATTTTCTTTTCTTTTCTTTTGCATATAGAGTAGGCACACACACACACATACACACACACACGCGCGCGTGCATTTCATCCGTGTGCCATACGTGCAGTGCATGCATTTAGTTGCACCAAATCATCAAAGCATGAACATGTTTATCACATTAACCAATATCATTGCATACATGTAGCATACAAATCCACAACATTTTCCTTCCAATTAAGATCAAAATAATTCATCAAAATTCATTGCCTCCTGAAAATCGATTCTGCATGCGGGCCTTTTCATGTCGTGAACCTATAGAAAGAGTGGAACAACCAGATCCCCTAGCAAGGACATTTCTAACCTCTTGGGTTCGTCTTCTTGATTTTAGGAGAACATGGACCATCATCTTGAGATTGATTCGCCAATGGCCTTAAGAGATTTGGAAGAGAAAGTGAACAAGCTGCAAGCCACTATTGAGAAACAGAACTTAAGGGTGAATCAATTGGAGAGGGTAACGCTTGAGCTCTATCAGTTACTCAAAAAGCAAGTGGGTTTGAATGAGGTAGTGATGAATAAATTGGAGAAGGGAATAATGGATCACCCGGCCAAGCACCAAAATCCACATCCAAGCCCAACCAATCACCAAAGCCCATGTCCAAATCCAACCTACCCCCAAAATCCATACCCAAGCTCAACCATTCACCAAAGCCCATATCCATGCCCAATCCCAACGAACCAAAGAGTTATTCCAAGCTCACATCTCAACCCAAAAGGAAACTCAAGTTCAAAGTCGAATCCGAAATTAAGCCGAGCCGGCAGGTCAAGAATATTCACCAACCTTGGCATGACATTATCCATGGCCTTTGGTCACCTCATTAGGAGTGGTCACCTCAGTCCCCTGGATCCAAGGCCACCATCGAAACCCTTACCTCGCAAATATAACCTATCCTTGTACTGCACCTATCACCAGACTCAAGGCCACAATACCGATTCTTGCTCGAGACTCCGCCATGAGATCCAGGATCTCATTGATCTGAAAATCATCACTCCTCCGCCAAATCCACAGAGTGACCTTTCGCATAACGATCTTAACTTACAAGCTCTTCAGTCTCTGACCTCTCAATCCCAGCCATCACTAAGAACTCTCAAGGGGTTTGTTGCATCCATGAGTGCTCAAGAACCAACTGGCCCTGGCCCAATCAACGAATGTGGAAAAGGTATTACTTGGTATGAGTCAGATGAATACTCTCCCGCTAAAAATTGGGCCATGGACGTGGATAATATTTCTGCACACATACTGTTGGGGGAAGACGGACCCGGTGGATCAAATGATGATAGTGAAGTGATTGTGTTTGGAACTCCTGCTGCTAAAGCAAATGTGGATGCTCTTGGAAATCTAATCAATTGAAAATCGTTTGTGACACTCCAGTTGAGACCAAGTCAAGTCTAGTTTGGTAATCGAGTCATGTCAGGTAGGAGTTAAGTGTCAAGTCCAGTCGAGTCTTTGAGTCAGTCGGTTGTCGAGTTTATTCTCCAAATCTTTCTTTTTATCGAGTCAAGTGATGTAATCCTTTTCCCTACTAGTTGAATAAAATCTCATTCTGTTTGATTCAGTGTGCCAAGTTGTGAATGTATGGATCATTAAGCCAAAAAAGAAAAAAAAAAAAAAAAAAAAAAGAAGAGAAAAAAATGAAAATCAAATCACTTTTTTCAAATGAGCGTGAGAAATACTTTGTTAATAAATCTTTGCATTGAAAAGGATCCCCAAATGATCAAAGCAAGTTCTGTGCTAAATCCAAGGAGGACTAGAGAATTGATTAGCTTTACTTTAAGAATTTTAAGATGCTCTTGCTCAATCTTGAAAAGATGAACTTAGAACTTGAAGCTTGCTCACCATTCCCTTTTCTTAAATACCAAGCCTAAAAGATGAGCCCACAATCCAAAGCCATAAACTTGGTCCTTGGTGGTAGCCAGATATTTTAAATGAACTTCTTCTTCCAAAATAAGGAGAGAGAGAGAGAGAGAGAAAAGAAAGAACTCGCTAGGATGAAAACCCGAAAGGGCCCCTAGGCAAAAGTTAGAGCAAAAAAAAAAAAACAAAAAAAAAAAGGAGATGCGTGTTGATTTCAAAATCTGAATCCTAGCCAGTCAAAATCATGAAGAGAATAGGAGAGAGTGAGGTAGAGAAAAGAAAGGAAAAAGCAGAGAATAAATAAGATTGAGAATCCTTGAGCACTTCAAAGTACATCATTGGTACATGAATTATCCCAAGGCTTTGTGTTCTCAACAAAGAAAAGAAATTGGAAACGAAAAGAGAGATTTGAAAGTATCAAGTAAATTTTTGTGAGAGACTCAGTGGATAAGTGATAAGTGGACCTAAAACAATGCAGAAATATCTTTGAGAAAGATAAAGAGTGATTTGGAGGGCTGATATTACTTTATGAGTATAATAGAGTATGATTAAAACACGATATATTATGAGAGTTGTAAAGATTGACTGGCTAGTGATAAGGTGAAAAGAATCAACCGCCACAAAAAAAAAAAAAAAAAAAAAAGAGGAAGAAAAGAGGAAAAGAAAAAAAAATGCATAAAAGGGAGAATTAGTTCATATTCATGTTCAAAGGCTACCATAAGCAACCCATTTCAGAAAGAGCGCTCATTGGACCCAAATGAAAACATGGCTTGAAAAGCCCACAATTTCTTGAAGCCTTATTCCTTCAAGACCTCCAGAGTCGCCGAACTACTTCGGACCTGATTCCCACTTGGGGATAAGTAGGCGAACTTTCCAAGGTTCTCGGTTTATAACCATTCATAAACCAAAAGCATCACCCTTTGCACCTTTGGTTTCCTTCCTTCAGACTAGGGGCAAACTTGTGTTTGCCTGGAGCCATATGTCTATTGCTAAACCAGGGGCAAACAAAGTTTTCCCATCAGCATTGGGTTTCCCGCTTTAGCCCACCATATTCATGATGATTACCTCTAGGTTAGGAGTAAATGGACTAAAGGCATCCTGTACCATCATGTTCTCAAAACCCTTGGATGAGTCTATTTGCCCTTAAGACTAGGGGCAAACTTTGTCTGCCAAAAAAAACCCTCTATGCCAGTGGCAAGTTCTCAAGTAATTGAGTTTGTTTTGAAAGATTGAGATAGAGTGCCTTTCATTCTATAAGCTAAAGCATTAATTCGAAGCACATTCTATATGGGCAAAGAATTTGCTAAATCAAAAAGGGGAAGTTTTCAAAGTTTAGATTTATCAGCAAAGCACTACCATTTGTTAGATGATGAATAAATGAAAGGTGAGATGATAAATTATTCACGATGAAAGCACAATCATTCATAAATGTAGAGTTTGAGTCAGTCATCTTGAGTAACTAGCTTTGTCAGGTCTGTACTCCTTTGATGAGTCAATAAATGGTCTCAAATGTGTGGGTTTAAGATGATGAATAAAGATTTGAAAAGTCTTCATGAGCATTCCAAGGGCAATACAGGCAGAAGTTTCGAACACTATCACATCATGGTGCTAAAATGGCAATATAAGAGGAGTCCAAGACTAGGGGTAAATGTGACTTCCCTCCTTTGACAGAACCGATATATTTCCTCCAAAGGTCCGTAAATGCAGAAAATCATTCTTTCTATCAGCTCCGTTCAAAATTCTTTGAGTCTAAAAAACTCCCCAAAGATTTGAAAATTCAATCAATTCTTTAAGTCCGAAGTAACTCCGAATATCTAAATTTGGTTCCTTGAGCATAAGAAGACTCCAGAATAAGCATTAGTCCTCAAAGGCAGCTTCTCCTCATAAACGTTAGTCCTCAAAGGCAGTCCTCAATAGCAGCTTCTCTTCATAAGCGTTAGTCCTCAATGGTAGCTTCTCCTTGCATTAGTCCTCCATGGCAGCATTATCGGTGTTAGTCCTCAATGGCAACCTTGTATTAGGTCTCAATGGCGATCCTCGTAACAAATTTACGTCGATCCTCTGGTTGGGAGTGTAACATATTTACACTCTAGGTTCTCGCAACATATTTACGTTAACCCTCGATCCTCGTAACATATTTGCGTTGATCCTTTGTTTAAGAATATAACATATTTTCACTCTTGGTTCTCGCAACATATTTGCGTTAACCCTCGATCCTCGTAACATATTTGCGTTGATCCTTTGTTTGAGAATGTAACATATTTGCACTCTCGGTTCTCGCAACATATTTGCGTTAACCCTCGATTCTCGTAACATATTTGCGTTGATCCTTTGTTTGAGAATGTAACATATTTGCACTCTCGATTCTCGCAACATATTTGCGTTAACCCTCGATCCTCGTAACATATTTGCGTTGATCCTTTGTATGAGAATGTAACATATTTGCACTCTCGGTTCTCGCAACATATTTGCATTAACCCTCGATCCTCGTAACATATTTGCGTTGATCCTTTGTTTGAGAATGTAACATATTTGCACTCTCGATTCTCGCAACATATTTGCGTTAACCCTCGATCCTCGTAACATATTTGCGTTGATCCTTTGTTTGAGAATGTAAAATATTTGCACTCTCGGTTCTCGTAACACATTTGCGTTAACCCTCGATCCTCGTAACATATTTGCGTTGATCCTTTGTTTGAGAATGTAACATATTTGCACTCTCGGTTCTCGCAACATATTTGCGTTAACCCTCGATCCTCGTAACATATTTGTGTTGATCCTTTGTTTGAGAATGTAACATATTTTCACTCTCGATTCTCGTAACATATTTGCGTTAACCCTCGATCCTCGTAACGTATTTGCGTTGATCCTTTGTTTGAGAATGTAACATATTTGTACTCTCGATTCTCGCAACATATTTGCGTTAACCCTCGATCCTCGTAACATATTTGCGTTGATCCTTTGTTGGAGAATGTAACATATTTGCACTCTCGGTTCTCGCAACATATTTCCGTTAACCCTCGATCCTCGTAACATATTTGCGTTGATCCTTTGTTTGAGAATGTAACATATTTGCACTCTCGGTTCTCGCAACAGATTCACGTTAATCCTTATTTTGGGAATATAACAGATTCATATTCTCGGTTCTCGCAACAGATTTACGTTAACCCTCGAAAATCAATTCAAAAGCATCTTCATGACCCTTGTATCAGATCTTCGCATCAGTCACAAAATTAGGTAATCTTTCCTGACTAACGCATCACGTAAAGTGCGTTGCACGCAGGGAAAACATGATGAGCATGGCGCTTGTATGACCAGGTCAATTCAGAAAATACCATTGCATGGCACTTGCATCACGATAAGATAGGTGCATCCATCCGTATGGTTACTTGTGCTTGTGTATGTTTGGCTCCTGCCTGAACTACGTCTTGGTCTGATTCTTGATGGGATACGTAGACAGCTCACCGTTGAGCACGACCAACATGAACCGTCTGTGAAGCTGTTTTTGCAACGCATTTTGTTTTACCTAAATTCGACAGTCTGGTCAAAGGCTTGTCTTCACACAGGCTTTGACATTCACTTATGGGACGCGTTGCCCCACAAGCTCTGTTAAAGAGGGGCAAACTGTAGACACCCCAATTTTGACCGACCGTCAAATTTAGGAGAGTGTCACCTTCATATCCAATGATGATAAGGACCAAAAAAATTTGAAGTATTCCAAGCTCTTCAGAAAGTTCTCTAAACGCGATAAAATTTCACAGAAAGAAGAAAATATCAGGTATTTAGGAGAATTCAGGTGTAAAACGCCATTTTCGGAAAAGATCTTCAAGAATAAGTTTCTTTAAGAAAAAGGGAAGAAAGAAAAGACCTAAAAAGGGAAGTTCTGCAGAAAAACGGCACACGGCAGATTTCCGCGACATTCAGTGAATGCCGAGCGGCACTCACGGAGTGCCGAACGGCATTCAGTAAGTGCCGGCCCGGCACTTACTAAGTGCCGCCGACATTTTCTGACTGCCGTTTGCTTTTAAAGTCCGTATTTTGTGGTACAATACGTATGTGTAGGCGGATAAAAACAAAAATCTGGTAAAGTAAGGTTGACAAAAATACGACAATCAATAATTTTTTGCGACACTCACTGAGAGCCGCGCGGCAGTCACGGAATGCCGCGACGGTAGTCGCGGAGTACCGCGGCAGCACTCACGAACTGCCGTGGATAACTTTTGAATGCCACCCTGGGCAGCAGTCTGTCTAATTTCAGGAAGTACGTATTGTACCACCAAATGGGATGATTACACCTGTCTTTTGCTCCGAATTCACTGAAAATACCTAGGTATTATTGTCTATATAAGGAGAGGTATCTTCATTGGAAAGGGGGGAACCAAGAGAAAAAAATATTGGGGGATTTTGAGAGGAGTTTAGGAGAACTTTTGAAAGAAGAATATTTGGGTAGAAGAGAGAACTACCACTACATTAACATATTTTGGGAGAAATAAGAGAGAGTTTAGAGAACTATAGAGAAGAGTTTGGAAGATCATCAAAGAAGAGTAACTTTGAGGATAGTTGGAGGTGATCCTCTAACCATAAGTTGTTTATTTGCATTCTTTCTTCTGAATCCTCAAACTATTTTGTTTTCTTTGCTTCATTTCTTTTATTGTTCATACTTCCTTCTTGTGACTCTTAGAGATCCTCAATATCTCTCTTGAAATCTCTTGAATATGATCTTTTGAATCCCATGTAAGCTTATGCTTCACATGGGAGTCAAAGTTTGATCATCACTTTATTTTATAAGCAAATAGATGGATCCAAGTCCATACTCATGACTTGGGTCCTCTAAACTTGATGTCTTAGGGAATCCTTTCCATATTCTTTTGAGACTCATGAGTTTTAGTCATGTCTTGATCTCCAATGACCATCAAATGGTAGGAGAAGTGGTTTGGTTTAAACCCAACTTCATGGTTTGATAGTTGGAGTTACTAAATAAAAGTTAAACTTTACAAATGAAAACAGTGAGTTCACAAACTGTTTTTGATCAAAGATTTTTAGTTCGAAATCTAACCGTTGAAATCAAGTGAAACCAACGGGAAAGTGTCAATAACTTAAAGTTCTACCACTGTAATTTTTGTTTTAAGGTGGTTCCATGTTTAAAATGGTTTGGTCATGAGTTTTGTGAAGTAACAATAATCTGCCCAGAATTTCAGAACAGCAAGTCCATTTTGAAATTCATAAATCCGCATTCTAATGGAATTTTTGGGGTCTCTAATAATTTTTTCTGGGTACCTTAATGTGTTAGGAAGATCCCCTAAAAAGATCTAAGTGTTTCTCATCTTTTTGCTAATTTTAAAAAATCAAACAATATCTCTGGACAGAGAGTTGTACATCTCTAAGTGACGTCTGATTCTTGTCCTTTTCCCGGAGATCTAACCGTTGAAACTTTGATATTCTTTTCGATTTGGAAACTAGACTTACAGAGGCATCTTGTGTCCAAAAAGCATCAAGATCAAACCACGAGAAACATGCTTTTTATTTTCTTAAAGTTATGGTCTGCTCTCTGCAATTTTCAGAATTCTTATGACACATTTGACAAACTTTGTAAATAATGGTCCAAATGATTCTCCTATGACTTAGGGCTTAAACCATGTTTCAATAATGATTAGTTGAGCTTGAATTCGAAGTTTAAGAGTATTTCATAGTTTATTCTTGTCCATGTACATATTCATCCATATGGTTTGGCACTTGTAATTAGGACTTATTTGCTTTAGATTTAATTACATTTGATAGATTTAAGCTAGAAATTTAGGATTGTTATTTCTAACTTCATATCTTGTATATCATGTGAACTAACCCTTTGTTTTATAGCGCTACCAAGGTATGACTTCTTGAATTCCTTTGGAGTTTATTATAATTTCTTGATTTTTATTGATTTTTTTTTAACCTCAAGCGCGACACATTAGAATTAGGATCTTGCCTTATGTGTATATGTGATTAGAGACCCTTCTTTAGGATTTCCTTTTGTTTGTATGCATTGCACGTTTCATATCGCTGCCGGATCTCGGGTAAGTTCTCTAGTTCCCAATTTGCATATCATATTGCTTGCTACTTGAATTATGTGGCTTTTGAATGATATTTTATCACTTGCAATCTTACACCCTTTAGACATGCTTTTGTAATGTATATTTTATACATATGTATTATTTGAGGGCACATTTAAATTAATAATTCGATTAGAAAGATGTTGAGTAGAGGCCTATCGAAAGATAGGGTGAGAGAGGGTGTTTTAGTCCGATGGGCTCCTTCCTCTCTCATTCCATAATCCCCGGACCTAGTTAATCTCTGGTTTCTAAAAAGATCAGTTTGCTTTAAAAATGGTTTCTTAATTTTTCCTTTTAAAAATTAAGTGGCGACTCATTTGTTTTGAATTTGGAATTTCGAAAAGAAAAGCTGTGGGTAAGAAAAATGCGATATCCACAATCTGGCGACTCTGCTGGGGATCGAACCCAGAATCACCACAATTTGGCGACTCTGCTGGGAATCTGTGCTTGTGTATGTTTGGCTCCTGCCTGAACTACGTCTTGGTCTGATTCCTGATGGGATACGTAGGCAGCTCACCGTTGAGCACGACCAACATGAACCGTCTGTGAAGCCGTTTTTGCAACGCATTTTGTTTTACCTAAATTCGACAGTCTGGTCAAAGGCTTGTCTTCACACAGGCTTTGACATTCACTTATGGGACGCGTTGCCCCACAAGCTCTGTCAAAGAGGGGCAAACTGTAGACACCCCAATTTTGACCGACCGTCGAATTTAGGAGAGTGTCACCTCCATGTCCAATGATGATAAGGACCAAAAAAAATTGAAGTATTCCAAGCTCTTCAGAAAGCTCTCCAAACGCGATAAAATTTCACAGAAAGAAGAAAATATCAGGTATTTAGGAGAATTCAGGTGTAAAATGCCATTTTCGGAAAAGATCTTCAAGAATAAGTTTCTTTAAGAAAAAGGGAAGAAAGAAAAGACCTAAAAAGGGAAGTTCTGCAGAAAAACGGCACACGGTAGATTTCCGCGGCATTCAGTGAATGCCGAGGGGCACTCACGGAGTGCCGAACGGCATTCAGTGAGTGCCGGCCCGGCACTTACTAAGTGCCGTCGACATTTTCTGACTTCCGTTTGCTTTTAAAGTCCGTATTTTGTGGTACAATACGTATGTGTAGGCGGATAAAAACAAAAATCTGATAAAGTAAGGTTGACAAAAATACGGCAATCAATAATTTTTCGCGGCACTCACTGAGAGCCGCGCGGCAGTCACAGAATACCGCGACGGCAGTCGCGGAGTGCCGCGGCGGCACTCACGGACTGCCGTGGATAACTTTTGAATGCCGCCCTGGGCAGCAGTCTGTCTAATTTCAGGAAGTACATATTGTACCACCAAATGGGATGATTACACCTGTCTTTTGCTCCGAATTCACTGAAAATACCTAGGTATTATTGTCTATATAAGGAGAGGTATCTTCATTGGAAAGAGGAAACCAAGAGAAAAAAATATTGGGGGATTTTGAGAGGAGTTTAGGAGGAACACATACAAAAAAAAAACAATATCATTACACCAACATTTTTTTAGAGAAAAGAGAGAGTTTGGAGAGTTTGAAGAAGAGTTTGGAAGATCTTCAAAGGAGAGAAACTTTGAGGATAGTTGGAGGTGATCCTCTAACCATAAGTTGTTTATTTGCATTCTTTCTTTTGAATCCTGAAACTATTTTGTTTTCTTTGCTTCATTTCTTTTATTGTTCATACTTCCTTCTTGAGACTCTTAGAGATCCTCAATATCTCTCTTGAAATCTTTTGAATATGATCTTTTGAATCCCATGTAAGCTTATGCTTCACATGGGAGTCAAAGTTTGATAATCACTTTATTTTATAAGCAAATAGATGGATCCAAGTCCATACTCATGACTTGGGTCCTCTAAACTTGATGTCTTAGGGAATCCTTTCCATATTCTTTTGAGACTCATGAGTTTTAGTCATGTCTTGATCTCCAATGACCATCAAATGGTAGGAGAAGTGGTTTGGTTTAAACCCAACTTCATGGTTTGATAGTTGGAGTCACTAAATAAAATTTAAACTTTACAAATGAAAACAGTGAGTTCACAAACTGTTTTTGATCAAAGATTTTTAGTTCGAAATCTAACCGTTGAAATCAAGTGAAACCAACGGGAAAGTGTCAATAACTTAAAGTTCTACCACTGTAATTTTTGTTTTAAGGTGGTTCCTGTTGGAAAAACAGGTTTAAATGGAAAGATTAAACGCGCAGCGGAAAAATCAAGTTATGAAACTTTATTGGCATGCCCGGATCTACTACTCGTCAATTCTACAGATGCGCACAAGAGGGGACACGAGTTATACCTTAGTGTCTTGAACCCAATTCTGATCTTCAACTTCCAGCAGCCTCCACTAGATGATCTTCACCCTTATGACTCCTGCGGATGCCTGCCAGAAAGACTAGGGTTGGTGGGAACCCTAATAGAGAGGATAGAGAAGGTTTTGGGGCTCCAAAACAGTTTCTGCAGCTTCTGACGTTCAAAACGACGAACAACCTTTTCCAGAACGCAGCTGCCCTATTTATAGATTCCCATAACCGACCTAGACTTCGAGCGATCGAAGTGCCTTCGATCGATCGAACATTCGATCGATCGAACCATCTTCGATCGATCGAACCTTCAGACTTCAATCGATCGATACATCTTCGATCGATCGAACCTGTCTGGACATCATCCTCAAGCATCTTTCCAAGCATCCTGGCGGAGCTAAGAGTGGGACCTCCTAGGCTCTTTATTGTTGGCTCAGACCAGTTTGTTAATCACCATGACCAAACTCTTTGATCAGCAAACTAACTAACTGGTCAGTTAAAGTTTACTCCACTATAAAACGATAACTGAACTCCAACGCAAAAGAACATATCCGAAGCGATAACTAGACTTGTATGGTGTACTAATGTCCCTTTACCGTCAGCATTCGTAATCATATTCAGGTAATCGGATAACTGTTACTGTCAACCTGAATCATGATTACTTCTTGTATTCCTTGAGTCCCATTCACCTCTCATGATTACCAAACATGTTGATAACTCTTATCAACAAGACTGCAGTACTCAGTAATCGACTTGGTGACATTCTCAAGGGAATGCTTACTCTGAAACAGAGGGTAGATTCTATCTTGACAATGCATGTTCACAACCCTATGAACATGACATACCCAAGATACCCAGGTGTTGATCTTTTATAGACCTCACTGATTGGTAAATCAAAGCAGTCATATCCACAGTCTGTGTTCATAATCGTCTCAAGATTGAGAACACGTACCTTATACAAGTTATGAGTTCCTATTGACTGTTTGACAGTATTAAGCGTCAATAGGAAACTCAGGTCCGTCAATGCACTATAAGCACTAGCATATCAACTAAGAGCTACACTCTAGTGATTGAGATTAATCACTCCATCCAATGGTAGTTAATTATGCTACAGTGTAGACTTGATGAGGTATCCAGTCTCATCATCCACTGTGACACATTCTAAGTATTAAAGAATAGTAATTCGTATCTCACTTGTGTGCATCTCATACACACACGAATTACTTACTATAATACTTAAGGATTAACAATCATCTCATGAAAAGAACATACACAATAAAATGTAAAGCTGATATCCATATATTAAAATGTCAATGTCTCATACAGAAAGTAATGGTTTGAGGGCACAAACCCAACAAACTCCCACTTGCACTCATAACCATTCAGAACTACATCTAAGACCTAGACTATCTAGATGACGATCAAAGACCTTCTGTGGCAAGGCCTTTGTAAACGGATCAGCAAGATTGTCAGCTGTGGCAATCTTGGTGACAGTCACATCTCCACGTTGAACAATATCTCGGATAAGATGATATTTCCGCTCTACGTGCTTTCCCTTTCCGTGGTTCCTTGGCTCCTTGGACTGAGCCACTGCCCCACTATTATCACAATAAAGCGTAATAGGCGACAGCGACGCTGGTACCACCTCGAGTTCCATAAGGAACTTCTTGAGCCAAACAGCTTCCTTTGCGGCTTCACAAGCAGCCACATACTCAGCTTCTGTAGTTGAGTCTGCAATGCATTTCTGCTTAATGCTCCTCCAACTGACAGCACCACCTCCCAAGGTAAAGAGATGACCGGACGTCGACTTCCTCGAATCTTTATCTGACATAAAGTCCGAGTCAGTGTATCCCACTGGAATTAACTCACTACCACCGTACATAAGCATGTAATCTTTAGTTCTTCTCAAGTACTTAAGAATGTGCTTAACGGCTGTCCAGTGCTCTGGACCCGGATTCGACTGATATCTGCTAACCATGCCAACGGCAAAGCAGATATCTGGTCTAGTGCATAACATCGCATACATGAGACTTCCCACTGCAGAAGCATAGGGAACTCCTGTCATGCGATTCCTCTCCTCCTGTGTCTTTGGACACTGGTCCTTGGAGAACGCTAAACCATGCCTGAAAGGTAACAAACCTTTCTTCGAATTATCCATTGAAAACCTAGTTAGCACCTTATCGATATAACCAGCTTGAGATAATCCCATTATCTTTCGCTTGCGATCCCGAAAGAGCTTTATCCCAAGAATATAGCTCGCCTCTCCTAGATCCTTCATATCGAAAGTACTAGCTAGCCAAACCTTGACCGTTGACAATGCCGCTACATCATTTCCAATGAGTAGAATGTCGTCAACGTAAAGCACAAGAAAAGCCACCACTTTCCCTTCACTCTTCTTGTATACACAAGGTTCATCCAGATTCTGTATGAAACCAAACGATTTGACCGCTTGGTCAAATCGTATGTTCCAACTTCTGGATGCCTGCTTAAGCCCATAAATGGACTTTTGCAACTTGCATACCAAGTTACCTTTCCGACCAGCTATGAACCCTTCTGGTTGTTGCATATAGATGTCCTCCTCAAGATTGCCATTCAAGAATGCAGTCTTGACGTCCATCTGCCAGATCTCAAAATCTAGGCATGCAGCAACGGATAAGAGTATTCTGATGGACTTGAGCATGGCCACCGGCGAGAAGGTTTCCTCATAGTCAATGCCCTCCCTCTGAGTATAACCTTTCGCAACAAGCCTTGCCTTAAAGGTCTCAACCTTTCCATCAGATCCTCTTTTCCTCTTGTAGACCCACTTACAGCCAATGGGTTTAATATTGGCTGGAAGTTCTACAAGATCCCAGACCTGATTAGAATCCATAGATTCCAATTCAGCCTTCATAGCTTTAACCCAATGAGCTGAATCAACATCAGCCATTGCCTCTTTGTATGTGGTAGGATCAGATTCAGATTCTATGGAGACAGCTTCAAAAACTTCTCCTAAGAACATGTATCTATCAGGCTGGCTGATAATCCTCCCACTACGACGAGGTACTGGTGCGGAAATAGGTGAAGAAGTGGTGTTTTCCTGATTTACATCGTTATTAACTACGGGTTGGACTGAGGGCTCTCCTTCTATCTCTCTAAGATCTATCCTTCCCTTAGGTTTATGGTTCATGATATAATCATCCTCCAAGAAAATAGCATTCGTACTGACGAACACCTTCTGTTCTCTTGGATCATAAAAATACCATCCATAAGTACCCTTTGGATACCCCACGAAGTAACATACTTCCGATCTAGAATCCAACTTGCTCATCTTTCCTTTTAGCACATGTGCCGGACATCCCCATATCCGGAGATGTTGCAAAGAAGGCTTGCGCCCAATCCACATCTCTCGTGGTGTCCTGGGAACAGATTTGCTTGGTACTAGATTTAGTATGTAAGCAGCGGTTTCCAAAGCATAACCCCAAAGAAATAAAGGTAACTCAGAATAACTCATCATTGACCTAGTCATGTCTAAAAGAGTCCGATTCCTTCTCTCCGCTACACCATTTTGCTGAGGCGTGCCAGGTGCAGTCAACTGTGACAGAATCCCATTCTGTACGAGGTGATCAATAAATTCATTAGAGAGGTACTCGCCACCTCGATCAGATCGAATGGCCTTGATATGTGTGCCCAATTGCTTCTCCACTTCAGCCCTAAACTCTTTGAACTTTTCAAAGGCTTCAGACTTGTGCTGCATTAGGTACACATATCCATACCTAGAGTGGTCATCAGTAAATGTTATGAAATACTCATAACCACCCCTTGCTCTAATATTTATTGGTCCACACACATCAGTATGAACTAATTCCAACAATGCATTGGTTCTATTGCCCTTTGCAGGAAAGGGCCTTTTGGTCATCTTACCCTCTAAACAAGACTCGCAGACTTCTATTGGTTCGAGAACCAAATCGCCTAAGACCCCTTCTTTGACTAGTCTGCCAATCCTATTTAGATTGATATGACCAAGCCTCATATGCCAAAGCTTTGTTGGATTAGTGGAAGGTCTCTTTCTTTTAGATGGTACAGTTACCACTGAGTTATTAAGTTCCATACAAGAATCTTTAGAAATATTGGGAGTAATCACATATAAACCATTTGATTTAACACCAGAACATATAAAAGAACCATTTCTTTTAATCACAACTTCAGTTCCAAAATGAAAAGAATAACCATTATTCGATAAATTTGAAACTGAAATTAAATTACGTCTCATTGAAGGGACGTAAAGTACATCTGATAAAATCAAAACTTTATTGTCTAGAAATTCTAAAACTACGACTCCTATAGCAACAGCAGAAACGGTTGCGCTAGAACCTAGAGTAAGTACGATTTCCCCATCACTGCACCTCCTGGTTGATCTGAACCCCTGCAATGAATTACAGATATGGTTAGTCGCACCAGAATCAATGCACCAAGTGTTTGAAGTATCCGTTATAAAACTTACTTCAATCACATGTGATTCAATCATACCTTGAACTCTTGTAGCTAAGAATTCTGGACAGTTCCTCTTCCAGTGGCCTTTCTCACCGCATTGGAAACACTTTCCTTTGCCTTGGCCACCTACCTTCCCTTTGCCTTTACCTTTTCCCTTAGATTTTGCAATCTTAGGGACCGGTCCAACACTTGAACCACCAGTGCCAGCCTTCTTCTTCCCTTTCTTTCCTTTCGGTACAGATCGGGAAGATGAAGCGCTTTTCTCAACGTTCAAAACGTTGACCCCAGGTTTGATCACCCCTTCCGCTGCCAAAAGAGAACTCATCAATTCGCTCATTGAAAAATTCATTTGATTCATATTATAGTTAAGTTTAAATTGAGCGAATGAAGGCGACAGCGAATTGAGGATCATATCAACTTGGGTCTGTGCATCGATGTTGGCACCTAGGGTCTCCAGCTCGTTTAAATAACCAATCATTTTTAAAACATGTTCCTTGACTGGAGTCCCTTCCGACATCTTTGCACTCATTATCTTTTGCATAGCTACCTGTCTGGCAGGCCTGCCATGCTCCCCAAACATCTTTTTCAGGGATGTGATAATGTCACTGGCTGAATCATTCGATTGGAATTGATGTTGCAACACACCAGCCATTGAGGCCAGAATATAGCAACGAGCCATTCCATTCGACTTCTTCCATTTGTCGAACTCGCGTCTGGCAGCTGCCGAAGCATTTGCCGCGGGTTCTTCAGGGCTTGGGGTGGTGAGGACATATATGTGATCCTCCGCAGTTAACACAATATCAAGGTTACGTTTCCATTCAGTGTAGTTGTTTCCAGTTAACTTGTTTTGAGTGAGTATGGTGGCAAGTGGACTAAATGCAGATCCAGACATTATGATTTACTGAAAAAATCAAAACAAAATAAATATGGATATCAGAATTTGACAGTTTGAAATAAAAGAATCCTTTTAAAACTCTTATTTTAAAACTAAGTCGCCGGAATATCGAAACGAAAGAATAAAGCCTCCGTGTGGTGGTCAATGTTCGATCTTTCAATTTATCATAACTTATCCGCTATGCAACTCTTGCAAAACAAGTTATGACTTCCGAACCTATTTGATCTCTAAGTTTCTGAATAATGCCCCGTGTGGGATCCCTTATCCATAGCTTAGCTAGTGTGTACCATTAACTAGGATCCAATCACAACCGTCTCAAGTAGCGCCTCCGTATGGTGGTCACCCTCTAACACGTCTGATTGATCCTTATCAAAAGAAGTTCACATCTAGTAACCAATGAGTAATGCATCCTCCGTATGGAATGATCACCCCTAGCGAGGTGACACAGAATGCATCACTCATCTTACAGTGAACCGTTAATGGAAGATCGTGGGTGTAATTAATAAGACCCTCTCCCACTAGATTTAGTAAAAAAGGATTTTGCTTTTTGAGAAAATCTGTTTCTACACACTTCCCATAAACATCTAATGTTTACTAATGTGTTGAAAACGGTTTTTGAATTTTATTTTAGAAAACTTGTTTTGCGTGCATGCAACAATGTATTATACGCCAATCACAAACAAAGCACATAAAACAAAAAACTAAAATGAAATAAAAGACATCCAAACGATGCCTCTATCTCCCATGGCTCTATCTCCATAGAACCTGCTTTTGGTTTGATCGCCTCTAGCTCCATCTTCATGGACAACGGCTCCTTGCTCCATCTTCATGGATATTCTAATTCTATTACATTGAACCTATGCCTCTTTTGAAGCTTACAATTTATCTAGAAATAGAAATAGCAACAACAAAATAAAAGGCTAGGGAAACCGGTGCGACTTTCCTTTTCGTAGGATTGAAGTCGCAGCGCCCTTTACATATGCCTTAAAACCAAACCAAACTTAAAACAACACACCAATCTAAAACATTCAAACACAAAATTAAATGCTCTTGGCGCCATGGGAGATAGCGACTAACTTTTGCTGCAAAAGGTTAGTTGAACACACATCCACGCATATATATAACAAAATATAACTATTGGAACCCTTAATTGATTCACACAGTATATAAACTCTTTACATACTGAATTAGAACTCAAAACAGCATCTAACTTCTCTGTCATAGTTCGATCGATCGAAGACCGTTCGATCGATCGAACCTTCGATCGATTGAACACTGTTCAATCGCTTGAACATTCTATTTCACAGAATGATTAAAAATTTTGCAGAATACGTTAAAATTAAACTTTTAATTTCAAAATACTTTTAAAACTGTGAAACAGAAAACCTGACAAAGAGTCTGTCTCGATCGATCGAACTCTATTCGATCGCTCGAACAACAGAAGGTTTCGATCGATCGAAACCTGTTCGATCGCTCGAGTACAGAGCGTTCGATCGATCGAACATTCTTCGATCGATCGAACCCATCTTGCATCCAATGCAATCACAGATTTGTATACTGCTGCGATAACACTGCAGAAACAGATCTGTGACGATGCAGTTTCGAAAGCAGTTCTAAAATCAACATGCAAATCAAAATAGTGTTCCAAAAAAAAAACACGCATCTATAGATCCAAACGAGCGTGGCTCTGATACCAATTGTTGGAAAAACAGGTTTAAATGGAAAGATTAAACGCGCAGCGGAAAAATCAAGTTATGAAACTTTATTGGCATGCCCGGATCTACTACTCGTCAATTCTACAGATGCGCACAAGAGGGGACACGAGTTATACCTTAGTGTCTTGAACCCAATTCTGATCTTCAACTTCCAGCAGCCTCCACTAGATGATCTTCACCCTTATGACTCCTGCGGATGCCTGCCAGAAAGACTAGGGTTGGTGGGAACCCTAATAGAGAGGATAGAGAAGGTTTTGGGGCTCCAAAACAGTTTCTGCAGCTTCTGACGTTCAAAACGACGAACAACCTTTTCCAGAACGCAGCTGCCCTATTTATAGATTCCCATAACCGACCTAGACTTCGAGCGATCGAAGTGCCTTCGATCGATCGAACATTCGATCGATCGAACCATCTTCGATCGATCGAACCTTCAGACTTCAATCGATCGATACATCTTCGATCGATCGAACCTGTCTGGACATCATCCTCAAGCATCTTTCCAAGCATCCTGGCGGAGCTAAGAGTGGGACCTCCTAGGCTCTTTATTGTTGGCTCAGACCAGTTTGTTAATCACCATGACCAAACTCTTTGATCAGCAAACTAACTAACTGGTCAGTTAAAGTTTACTCCACTATAAAACGATAACTGAACTCCAACGCAAAAGAACATATCCGAAGCGATAACTAGACTTGTATGGTGTACTAATGTCCCTTTACCGTCAGCATTCGTAATCATATTCAGGTAATCGGATAACTGTTACTGTCAACCTGAATCATGATTACTTCTTGTATTCCTTGAGTCCCATTCACCTCTCATGATTACCAAACATGTTGATAACTCTTATCAACAAGACTGCAGTACTCAGTAATCGACTTGGTGACATTCTCAAGGGAATGCTTACTCTGAAACAGAGGGTAGATTCTATCTTGACAATGCATGTTCACAACCCTATGAACATGACATACCCAAGATACCCAGGTGTTGATCTTTTATAGACCTCACTGATTGGTAAATCAAAGCAGTCATATCCACAGTCTGTGTTCATAATCGTCTCAAGATTGAGAACACGTACCTTATACAAGTTATGAGTTCCTATTGACTGTTTGACAGTATTAAGCGTCAATAGGAAACTCAGGTCCGTCAATGCACTATAAGCACTAGCATATCAACTAAGAGCTACACTCTAGTGATTGAGATTAATCACTCCATCCAATGGTAGTTAATTATGCTACAGTGTAGACTTGATGAGGTATCCAGTCTCATCATCCACTGTGACACATTCTAAGTATTAAAGAATAGTAATTCGTATCTCACTTGTGTGCATCTCATACACACACGAATTACTTACTATAATACTTAAGGATTAACAATCATCTCATGAAAAGAACATACACAATAAAATGTAAAGCTGATATCCATATATTAAAATGTCAATGTCTCATACAGAAAGTAATGGTTTGAGGGCACAAACCCAACAGTTCCATGTTTAAAATGGTTTGGTCATGAGTTTTGTGAAGTAACAATAATCTGCACAGAGTTTCAGAACAGCAAGTCCATTTTTAAATTCATAAATCCGCATTCTAATGGAATTTTTGGGGTCTCTAATAATTTGTTCTGGGTACCTTAATGTGTTAGGAAGATCCCCTAAAAAGATCTAAGTGTTTCTCATCTTTTTGCTAATTTTAAAAAATCAAACAATATCTCTGGACAGAGAGTTGTACATCTCTGAGTGACGTCTGATTCTTGTCCTTTTCCCGGAGATCTAACCGTTGAAACTTTGATATTCTTTTTGATTTGGAAACTAGACTCACAGAGGCATCTTGTGTCCAAAAAGCATCAAGATCAAACCACGAGAAACATGCTTTTTATTTTCTTAAAGTTCTGGTCTGCTCTCTGCAATTTTCAGAATTCTTATGACACATTTGACAAACTTTGTAAATAATGGTCCAAATGATTCTCCTATGACTTAGGGCTTAAACCATGTTTCAATAATGATTAGTTGAGCTTGAATTCAAAGTTTAAGAGTATTTCATAGTTTATTCTTGTCCATGTACATATTCATCCATATGGTTTGGCACTTGTAATTAGGACTTATTTGCTTTAGATTTAATTACATTTGATAGATTTAAGCTAGAAATTTAGGATTGTTATTTCTAACTTCATATCTTGTATATCATGTGAACTAACCCTTTGTTTTATAGCGCTACCAAGGTATGACTTCTTGAATTCCTTTGGAGTTTATTATAATTTCTTGATTTTTATTGATTTTTTTTTAACCTCAAGCGCGACACATTAGAATTAGGATCTTGCCTTATGTGTATATGTGATTAGAGACCCTTCTTTAGGATTTCCTTTTGTTTGTATGCATTGCACGTTTAATATCGCTGCCGGATCTCGGGTAAGTTCTCTAGTTCCCAATTTGCATATCATATTGCTTGCTACTTGAATTATGTGGCTTTTGAATGATATTTTATCACTTGCAATCTTACACCCTTTAGACATGCTTTTGTAATGTATATTTTATACATATGTATTATTTGAGGGCACATTTAAATTAATAATTCGATTAGAAAGATGTTGAGTAGAGGCCTATCGAAAGATAGGGTGAGAGAGGGTGTTTTAGTCCGATGGGCTCCTTCCTCTCTCATTCCATAATCCCCGGACCTAGTTAATCTCTGGTTTCTAAAAAGATCAGTTTGCTTTAAAAATGGTTTCTTAATTTTTCCTTTTAAAAATTAAGTGGCGACTCATTTGTTTTGAATTTGGAATTTCGAAAAGAAAAGCTGTGGGTAAGAAAAATGCGATATCCACAATCTGGCGACTCTGCTGGGGATCGAACCCAGAATCGCCACAATTTGGCGACTCTGCTGGGAATCTGTGCTTGTGTATGTTTGGCTCCTGCCTGAACTACGTCTTGGTCTGATTCCTGATGGGATACGTAGGCAGCTCACCGTTGAGCACGACCAACATGAACCGTCTGTGAAGCCGTTTTTGCAACGCATTTTGTTTTACCTAAATTCGACAGTCTGGTCAAAGGCTTGTCTTCACACAGGCTTTGACATTCACTTATGGGACGCGTTGCCCCACAAGCTCTGTCAAAGAGGGGCAAACTGTAGACACCCCAATTTTGACCGACCGTCGAATTTAGGAGAGTGTCACCTCCATGTCCAATGATGATAAGGACCAAAAAAATTTGAAGTATTCCAAGCTCTTCAGAAAGCTCTCCAAACGCGATAAAATTTCACAGAAAGAAGAAAATATCAGGTATTTAGGAGAATTCAGGTGTAAAATGCCATTTTCGGAAAAGATCTTCAAGAATAAGTTTCTTTAAGAAAAAGGGAAGAAAGAAAAGACCTAAAAAGGGAAGTTCTGCAGAAAAACGGCACACGGTAGATTTCCGCGGCATTCAGTGAATGCCGAGGGGCACTCACGGAGTGCCGAACGGCATTCAGTGAGTGCCGGCCCGGCACTTACTAAGTGCCGTCGACATTTTCTGACTTCCGTTTGCTTTTAAAGTCCGTATTTTGTGGTACAATACGTATGTGTAGGCGGATAAAAATAAAAATCTGATAAAGTAAGGTTGACAAAAATACGGCAATCAATAATTTTTCGCGGCACTCACTGAGAGCCGCGCGGCAGTCACAGAATGCCGCGACGGCAGTCGCGGAGTGCCGCGGCGGCACTCACGGACTGCCGTGGATAACTTTTGAATGCCGCCCTGGGCAGCAGTCTGTCTAATTTCAGGAAGTACATATTGTACCACCAAATGGGATGATTACACCTGTCTTTTGCTCCGAATTCACTGAAAATACCTAGGTATTATTGTCTATATAAGGAGAGGTATCTTCATTGGAAAGAGGAAACCAAGAGAAAAAAATATTGGGGGATTTTGAGAGGAGTTTAGGAGGAACACATACAAAAAAAAAACAATATCATTACACCAACATTTTTTGAGAGAAAAGAGAGAGTTTGGAGAGTTTGAAGAAGAGTTTGGAAGATCTTCAAAGGAGATAAACTTTGAGGATAGTTGGAGGTGATCCTTTAACCATAAGTTGTTTATTTGCATTCTTTCTTTTGAATCCTCAAACTATTTTGTTTTCTTTGCTTCATTTCTTTTATTGTTCATACTTCCTTCTTGAGACTATTAGAGATCCTCAATATCTCTCTTGAAATCTTTTGAATATGATCTTTTGAATCCCATGTAAGCTTATGCTTCACATGGGAGTCAAAGTTTGATAATCACTTTATTTTATAAGCAAATAGATGGATCCAAGTCCATACTCATGACTTGGGTCCTCTAAACTTGATGTCTTAGGGAATCCTTTCCATATTCTTTTGAGACTCATGAGTTTTAGTCATGTCTTGATCTCCAATGACCATCAAATGGTAGGAGAAGTGGTTTGGTTTAAACCCAACTTCATGGTTTGATAGTTGGAGTTACTAAATAAAAGTTAAACTTTACAAATGAAAACAGTGAGTTCACAAACTGTTTTTGATCAAAGATTTTTAGTTCGAAATCTAACCGTTGAAATCAAGTGAAACCAACGGGAAAGTGTCAATAACTTAAAGTTCTACCACTGTAATTTTTGTTTTAAGGTGGTTCCATGTTTAAAATGGTTTGGTCATGAGTTTTGTGAAGTAACAATAATCTGCCCAGAATTTCAGAACAGCAAGTCCATTTTGAAATTCATAAATCAGCATTCTAATGGAATTTTTGGGGTCTCTAATAATTTTTTCTGGGTACCTTAATGTGTTAGAAAGATCCCCTAAAAAGATCTAAGTGTTTCTCATCTTTTTGCTAATTTTAAAAAATCAAACAATATCTCTGGACAGAGAGTTGTACATCTCTGAGTGACGTCTGATTCTTGTCCTTTTCCCGGAGATCTAACCGTTGAAACTTTGATATTCTTTTTGATTTGGAAACTAGACTCACAGAGGCATCTTGTGTCCAAAAAGCATCAAGATCAAACCACGAGAAACATGCTTTGTATTTTCTTAAAGTTCTGGTCTGCTCTCTGCAATTTTCAGAATTCTTATGACACATTTGACAAACTTTGTAAATAATGGTCCAAATGATTCTCCTATGACTTAGGGCTTAAACCGTGTTTCAATAATGATTAGTTGAGCTTGAATTCAAAGTTTAAGAGTATTTCATAGTTTATTCTTGTCCATGTACATATTCATCCATATGGTTTGGCACTTGTAATTAGGACTTATTTGCTTTAGATTTAATTACATTTGATAGATTTAAGCTAGAAATTTAGGATTGTTATTTCTAACTTCATATCTTGTATATCATGTGAACTAACCCTTTGTTTTATAGCGCTACCAAGGTATGACTTCTTGAATTCCTTTGGAGTTTATTATAATTTCTTGATTTTTATTGATTTTTTTTTAACCTCAAGCGCGACACATTAGAATTAGGATCTTGCCTTATGTGTATATGTGATTAGAGACCCTTCTTTAGGATTTCCTTTTGTTTGTATGCATTGCACGTTTAATATCGCTGCCGGATCTCGGGTAAGTTCTCTAGTTCCCAATTTGCATATCATATTGCTTGCTACTTGAATTATGTGGCTTTTGAATGATATTTTATCACTTGCAATCTTACACCCTTTAGACATGCTTTTGTAATGTATATTTTATACATATGTATTATTTGAGGGCACATTTAAATTAATAATTCGATTAGAAAGATGTTGAGTAGAGGCCTATCGAAAGATAGGGTGAGAGAGGGTGTTTTAGTCCGATGGGCTCCTTCCTCTCTCATTCCATAATCCCCGGACCTAGTTAATCTCTGGTTTCTAAAAAGATCAGTTTGCTTTAAAAATGGTTTCTTAATTTTTCCTTTTAAAAATTAAGTGGCGACTCATTTGTTTTGAATTTGGAATTTCGAAAAGAAAAGCTGTGGGTAAGAAAAATGCGATATCCACAATCTGGCGACTCTGCTGGGGATCGAACCCAGAATCGCCACAATTTGGCGACTCTGCTGGGAATCTGTGCTTGTGTATGTTTGGCTCCTGCCTGAACTACGTCTTGGTCTGATTCCTGATGGGATACGTAGGCAGCTCACCGTTGAGCACGACCAACATGAACCGTCTGTGAAGCCGTTTTTGCAACGCATTTTGTTTTACCTAAATTCGACAGTCTGGTCAAAGGCTTGTCTTCACACAGGCTTTGACATTCACTTATGGGACGCGTTGCCCCACAAGCTCTGTCAAAGAGGGGCAAACTGTAGACACCCCAATTTTGACCGACCGTCGAATTTAGGAGAGTGTCACCTCCATGTCCAATGATGATAAGGACCAAAAAAAATTGAAGTATTCCAAGCTCTTCAGAAAGCTCTCCAAACGCGATAAAATTTCACAGAAAGAAGAAAATATCAGGTATTTAGGAGAATTCAGGTGTAAAATGCCATTTTCGGAAAAGATCTTCAAGAATAAGTTTCTTTAAGAAAAAGGGAAGAAAGAAAAGACCTAAAAAGGGAAGTTCTGCAGAAAAACGGCACACGGTAGATTTCCGCGGCATTCAGTGAATGCCGAGGGGCACTCACGGAGTGCCGAACGGCATTCAGTGAGTGCCGGCCCGGCACTTACTAAGTGCCGTCGACATTTTCTGACTTCCGTTTGCTTTTAAAGTCCGTATTTTGTGGTACAATACGTATGTGTAGGCGGATAAAAACAAAAATCTGATAAAGTAAGGTTGACAAAAATACGGCAATCAATAATTTTTCGCGGCACTCACTGAGAGCCGCGCGGCAGTCACAGAATGCCGCGACGGCAGTCGCGGAGTGCCGCGGCGGCACTCACGGACTGCCGTGGATAACTTTTGAATGCCGCCCTGGGCAGCAGTCTGTCTAATTTCAGGAAGTACATATTGTACCACCAAATGGGATGATTACACCTGTCTTTTGCTCCGAATTCACTGAAAATACCTAGGTATTATTGTCTATATAAGGAGAGGTATCTTCATTGGAAAGAGGAAACCAAGAGAAAAAAATATTGGGGGATTTTGAGAGGAGTTTAGGAGGAACACATACAAAAAAAAAACAATATCATTACACCAACATTTTTTGAGAGAAAAGAGAGAGTTTGGAGAGTTTGAAGAAGAGTTTGGAAGATCTTCAAAGGAGAGAAACTTTGAGGATAGTTGGAGGTGATCCTTTAACCATAAGTTGTTTATTTGCATTCTTTCTTTTGAATCCTCAAACTATTTTGTTTTCTTTGCTTCATTTCTTTTATTGTTCATACTTCCTTCTTGAGACTATTAGAGATCCTCAATATCTCTCTTGAAATCTTTTGAATATGATCTTTTGAATCCCATGTAAGCTTATGCTTCACATGGGAGTCAAAGTTTGATAATCACTTTATTTTATAAGCAAATAGATGGATCCAAGTCCATACTCATGACTTGGGTCCTCTAAACTTGATGTCTTAGGGAATCCTTTCCATATTCTTTTGAGACTCATGAGTTTTAGTCATGTCTTGATCTCCAATGACCATCAAATGGTAGGAGAAGTGGTTTGGTTTAAACCCAACTTCATGGTTTGATAGTTGGAGTTACTAAATAAAAGTTAAACTTTACAAATGAAAACAGTGAGTTCACAAACTGTTTTTGATCAAAGATTTTTAGTTCGAAATCTAACCGTTGAAATCAAGTGAAACCAACGGGAAAGTGTCAATAACTTAAAGTTCTACCACTGTAATTTTTGTTTTAAGGTGGTTCCATGTTTAAAATGGTTTGGTCATGAGTTTTGTGAAGTAACAATAATCTGCCCAGAATTTCAGAACAGCAAGTCCATTTTGAAATTCATAAATCAGCATTCTAATGGAATTTTTGGGGTCTCTAATAATATTTTCTGGGTACCTTAATGTGTTAGGAAGATCCCCTAAAAAGATCTAAGTGTTTCTCATCTTTTTGCTAATTTTAAAAAATCAAACAATATCTCTGGACAGAGAGTTGTACATCTCTGAGTGACGTCTGATTCTTGTCCTTTTCCCGGAGATCTAACCGTTGAAACTTTGATATTCTTTTTGATTTGGAAACTAGACTCACAGAGGCATCTTGTGTCCAAAAAGCATCAAGATCAAAACACGAGAAACATGCTTTTTATTTTCTTAAAGTTCTGGTCTGCTCTCTGCAATTTTCAGAATTCTTATGACACATTTGACAAACTTTGTAAATAATGGTCCAAATGATTCTCCTATGACTTAGGGCTTAAACCATGTTTCAATAATGATTAGTTGAGCTTGAATTCAAAGTTTAAGAGTATTTCATAGTTTATTCTTGTCCATGTACATATTCATCCATATGGTTTGGCACTTGTAATTAGGACTTATTTGCTTTAGATTTAATTACATTTGATAGATTTAAGCTAGAAATTTAGGATTGTTATTTCTAACTTCATATCTTGTATATCATGTGAACTAACCCTTTGTTTTATAGCGCTACCAAGGTATGACTTCTTGAATTCCTTTGGAGTTTATTATAATTTCTTGATTTTTATTGATTTTTTTTTAACCTCAAGCGCGACACATTAGAATTAGGATCTTGCCTTATGTGTATATGTGATTAGAGACCCTTCTTTAGGATTTCCTTTTGTTTGTATGCATTGCACGTTTAATATCGCTGCCGGATCTCGGGTAAGTTCTCTAGTTCCCAATTTGCATATCATATTGCTTGCTACTTGAATTATGTGGCTTTTGAATGATATTTTATCACTTGCAATCTTACACCCTTTAGACATGCTTTTGTAATGTATATTTTATACATATGTATTATTTGAGGGCACATTTAAATTAATAATTCGATTAGAAAGATGTTGAGTAGAGGCCTATCGAAAGATAGGGTGAGAGAGGGTGTTTTAGTCCGATGGGCTCCTTCCTCTCTCATTCCATAATCCCCGGACCTAGTTAATCTCTGGTTTCTAAAAAGATCAGTTTGCTTTAAAAATGGTTTCTTAATTTTTCCTTTTAAAAATTAAGTGGCGACTCATTTGTTTTGAATTTGGAATTTCGAAAAGAAAAGCTGTGGGTAAGAAAAATGCGATATCCACAATCTGGCGACTCTGCTGGGGATCGAACCCAGAATCGCCACAATTTGGCGACTCTGCTGGGAATCTGTGCTTGTGTATGTTTGGCTCCTGCCTGAACTACGTCTTGGTCTGATTCCTGATGGGATACGTAGGCAGCTCACCGTTGAGCACGACCAACATGAACCGTCTGTGAAGCCGTTTTTGCAACGCATTTTGTTTTACCTAAATTCGACAGTCTGGTCAAAGGCTTGTCTTCACACAGGCTTTGACATTCACTTATGGGACGCGTTGCCCCACAAGCTCTGTCAAAGAGGGGCAAACTGTAGACACCCCAATTTTGACCGACCGTCGAATTTAGGAGAGTGTCACCTCCATGTCCAATGATGATAAGGACCAAAAAAATTTGAAGTATTCCAAGCTCTTCAGAAAGCTCTCCAAACGCGATAAAATTTCACAGAAAGAAGAAAATATCAGGTATTTAGGAGAATTCAGGTGTAAAATGCCATTTTCGGAAAAGATCTTCAAGAATAAGTTTCTTTAAGAAAAAGGGAAGAAAGAAAAGACCTAAAAAGGGAAGTTCTGCAGAAAAACGGCACACGGTAGATTTCCGCGGCATTCAGTGAATGCCGAGGGGCACTCACGGAGTGCCGAACGGCATTCAGTGAGTGCCGGCCCGGCACTTACTAAGTGCCGTCGACATTTTCTGACTTCCGTTTGCTTTTAAAGTCCGTATTTTGTGGTACAATACGTATGTGTAGGCGGATAAAAACAAAAATCTGATAAAGTAAGGTTGACAAAAATACGGCAATCAATAATTTTTCGCGGCACTCACTGAGAGCCGCGCGGCAGTCACAGAATGCCTCGACGGCAGTCGCGGAGTGCCGCGGCGGCACTCACGGACTGCCGTGGATAACTTTTGAATGCCGCCCTGGGCAGCAGTCTGTCTAATTTCAGGAAGTACATATTGTACCACCAAATGGGATGATTACACCTGTCTTTTGTTCCGAATTCACTGAAAATACCTAGGTATTATTGTCTATATAAGGAGAGGTATCTTCATTGGAAAGAGGAAACCAAGAGAAAAAAATATTGGGGGATTTTGAGAGGAGTTTAGGAGGAACACATACAAAAAAAAAACAATATCATTACACCAACATTTTTTGAGAGAAAAGAGAGAGTTTGGAGAGTTTGAAGAAGAGTTTGGAAGATCTTCAAAGGAGAGAAACTTTGAGGATAGTTGGAGGTGATCCTTTAACCATAAGTTGTTTATTTGCATTCTTTCTTTTGAATCCTCAAACTATTTTGTTTTCTTTGCTTCATTTCTTTTATTGTTCATACTTCCTTCTTGAGACTTTTAGAGATCCTCAATATCTCTCTTGAAATCTTTTGAATATGATCTTTTGAATCCCATGTAAGCTTATGCTTCACATGGGAGTCAAAGTTTGATAATCACTTTATTTTATAAGCAAATAGATGGATCCAAGTCCATACTCATGACTTGGGTCCTCTAAACTTGATGTCTTAGGGAATCCTTTCCATATTCTTTTGAGACTCATGAGTTTTAGTCATGTCTTGATCTCCAATGACCATCAAATGGTAGGAGAAGTGGTTTGGTTTAAACCCAACTTCATGGTTTGATAGTTGGAGTTACTAAATAAAAGTTAAACTTTACAAATGAAAACAGTGAGTTCACAAACTGTTTTTGATCAAAGATTTTTAGTTCGAAATCTAACCGTTGAAATCAAGTGAAACCAACGGGAAAGTGTCAATAACTTAAAGTTCTACCACTGTAATTTTTGTTTTAAGGTGGTTCCATGTTTAAAATGGTTTGGTCATGAGTTTTGTGAAGTAACAATAATCTGCCCAGAATTTCAGAACAGCAAGTCCATTTTGAAATTCATAAATCAGCATTCTAATGGAATTTTTGGGGTCTCTAATAATTTTTTCTGGGTACCTTAATGTGTTAGGAAGATCCCCTAAAAAGATCTAAGTGTTTCTCATCTTTTTGCTAATTTTAAAAAATCAAACAATATCTCTGGACAGAGAGTTGTACATCTCTGAGTGACGTCTGATTCTTGTCCTTTTCCCGGAGATCTAACCGTTGAAACTTTGATATTCTTTTTGATTTGGAAACTAGACTCACAGAGGCATCTTGTGTCCAAAAAGCATCAAGATCAAACCACGAGAAACATGCTTTTTATTTTCTTAAAGTTCTGGTCTGCTCTCTGCAATTTTCAGAATTCTTATGACACATTTGACAAACTTTGTAAATAATGGTCCAAATGATTCTCCTATGACTTAGGGCATAAACCATGTTTCAATAATGATTAGTTGAGCTTGAATTCAAAGTTTAAGAGTATTTCATAGTTTATTCTTGTCCATGTACATATTCATCCATATGGTTTGGCACTTGTAATTAGGACTTATTTGCTTTAGATTTAATTACATTTGATAGATTTAAGCTAGAAATTTAGGATTGTTATTTCTAACTTCATATCTTGTATATCATGTGAACTAACCCTTTGTTTTATAGCGCTACCAAGGTATGACTTCTTGAATTCCTTTGGAGTTTATTATAATTTCTTGATTTTTATTGATTTTTTTTTAACCTCAAGCGCGACACATTAGAATTAGGATCTTGCCTTATGTGTATATGTGATTAGAGACCCTTCTTTAGGATTTCCTTTTGTTTGTATGCATTGCACGTTTAATATCGCTGCCGGATCTCGGGTAAGTTCTCTAGTTCCCAATTTGCATATCATATTGCTTGCTACTTGAATTATGTGGATTTTGAATGATATTTTATCACTTGCAATCTTACACCCTTTAGACATGCTTTTGTAATGTATATTTTATACATATGTATTATTTGAGGGCACATTTAAATTAATAATTCGATTAGAAAGATGTTGAGTAGAGGCCTATCGAAAGATAGGGTGAGAGAGGGTGTTTTAGTCCGATGGGCTCCTTCCTCTCTCATTCCATAATCCCCGGACCTAGTTAATCTCTGGTTTCTAAAAAGATCAGTTTGCTTTAAAAATGGTTTCTTAATTTTTCCTTTTAAAAATTAAGTGGCGACTCATTTGTTTTGAATTTGGAATTTCGAAAAGAAAAGCTGTGGGTAAGAAAAATGCGATATCCACAATCTGGCGACTCTGCTGGGAATCGAACCCAGAATCACCACAATTTGGCGACTCTGCTGGGAATCTGTGCTTGTGTATGTTTGGCTCCTGCCTGAACTACGTCTTGGTCTGATTCCTGATGGGATACGTAGGCAGCTCACCGTTGAGCACGACCAACATGAACCGTCTGTGAAGCCGTTTTTGCAACGCATTTTGTTTTACCTAAATTCGACAGTCTGGTCAAAGGCTTGTCTTCACACAGGCTTTGACATTCACTTATGGGACGCGTTGCCCCACAAGCTCTGTCAAAGAGGGGCAAACTGTAGACACCCCAATTTTGACCGACCGTCGAATTTAGGAGAGTGTCACCTCCATGTCCAATGATGATAAGGACCAAAAAAAATTGAAGTATTCCAAGCTCTTCAGAAAGCTCTCCAAACGCGATAAAATTTCACAGAAAGAAGAAAATATCAGGTATTTAGGAGAATTCAGGTGTAAAATGCCATTTTCGGAAAAGATCTTCAAGAATAAGTTTCTTTAAGAAAAAGGGAAGAAAGAAAAGACCTAAAAAGGGAAGTTCTGCAGAAAAACGGCACACGGTAGATTTCCGCGGCATTCAGTGAATGCCGAGGGGCACTCACGGAGTGCCGAACGGCATTCAGTGAGTGCCGGCCCGGCACTTACTAAGTGCCGTCGACATTTTCTGACTTCCGTTTGCTTTTAAAGTCCGTATTTTGTGGTACAATACGTATGTGTAGGCGGATAAAAACAAAAATCTGATAAAGTAAGGTTGACAAAAATACGGCAATCAATAATTTTTCGCGGCACTCACTGAGAGCCGCGCAGCAGTCACAGAATGCCGCGACGGCAGTCGCGGAGTGCCGCGGCGGCACTCACGGACTGCCGTGGAAAACTTTTGAATGCCGCCCTGGGCAGCAGTCTGTCTAATTTCAGGAAGTACATATTGTACCACCAAATGGGATGATTACACCTGTCTTTTGCTCCGAATTCACTGAAAATACCTAGGTATTATTGTCTATATAAGGAGAGGTATCTTCATTGGAAAGAGGAAACCAAGAGAAAAAAATATTGGGGGATTTTGAGAGGAGTTTAGGAGGAACACATACAAAAAAAAAACAATATCATTACACCAACATTTTTTGAGAGAAAAGAGAGAGTTTGGAGAGTTTGAAGAAGAGTTTGGAAGATCTTCAAAGGAGATAAACTTTGAGGATAGTTGGAGGTGATCCTCTAACCATAAGTTGTTTATTTGCATTCCTTCTTTTGAATTCTCAAACTATTTTGTTTTCTTTGCTTCATTTGTTTTATTGTTCATACTTCCTTCTTGAGACTCTTAGAGATCCTCAATATCTCTCTTGAAATCTTTTGAATATGATCTTTTGAATCCCATGTAAGCTTATGCTTCACATGGGAGTCAAAGTTTGATAATCACTTTATTTTATAAGCAAATAGATGGATCCAAGTCCATACTCATGACTTGGGTCCTCTAAACTTGATGTCTTAGGGAATCCTTTCCATATTCTTTTGAGACTCATGAGTTTTAGTCATGTCTTGATCTCCAATGACCATCAAATCGTAGGAGAAGTGGTTTGGTTTAAACCCAACTTCATGGTTTGATAGTTGGAGTTACCAAATAAAAGTTGAACTTGACAAATGAAAACAGTGAGTTCACAAACTGTTTTTGATCAAAGATTTTTAGTTCCAAAACTAACCGTTGAAATCAAGTAAAACCAACAGGAAAGTGTCATTAACTTAAAGTTCTACCACTGTAATTTTTGTTTTAAGGTGGTTCCATGTTTAAAATGATTTGGTCATGAGTTTTGTGAAGTAACAATAATCTGCCCAGAATTTCAGAACAGCAAGTCCATTTTGAAATTCATAAATCCGCATTCTAATGGAGTTTTTGGGGTCTCTAATAATTTTTTCTGTGTACCTTAATGTGTTAGGAAGATCCCCTAAAAAGATCTAAGTGTTTCTCATCTTTTTGCTAATTTTAAAAAATCAAACAATATCTCTGGACAGAGAGTTGTACATCTCTGAGTGAGGTCTGATTCTTGTCCTTGTCCCGGAGATCTAACCGTTGAAACCATGATTTTCTTTTTGATTCGGAAACTAGACTCACAGAGGCATCTTGTGTCCAAAATTCACCGACATCAAACCATGGGAGAGTTGCTTTTTCATTTTTTAAAGTGCTGGTCTGCTCTCTGCAATTTTCAGAACTTCATGACACATTTGACCAACTTTGTAAATAATGGCCCAAATGATTGCCCTATGACTTAGGGCTTACACCATGTCTTAGTAATGATTAATTAGACTTAAATCCAAAGGCTAAAGGATCCAAATCAATGAATAAATTCATAGTTAATAGCTTACTCTTGTTCATGAATTCACGTACATTAATGCTTATAATTAGAACTAGTAATTGGATAAATTTGGATTTCATTGCTTGCTAGATATAAGCTAGAAAATTAGGATTGACTGTTTGATATCATATTATTATGTGAAGCATGTGGACTAACCCTTTGTTTTGTAGCGCTATTAAGGTATGATTCCTAGGACCCCCTTTAATTTATTTTTATTTCTTGATTTTATTAATTTTTCAACCTCATGCGCGACACCTTAGAATTAGGAGCTTGCCTTATATGTATATGTGATTAGAGACTTTATTAGGATTTTCTTTTGTTTGTATGCATTGCACGTTTAATATCGCTGCTGGATCCCGGGTAAGTTCTCTTGTTCCTTATTGCATATCATATTGCTTGCTACTTGAAATATGTGGTTTATGAATGATATTTTGTCATTAGCAATTTTACACCCTTTGGACATGCTTTTGTGATGTATATGTATATATATTAGTTGAGGGCGTGCTTAGATTAATAAATTTGATTAAAAGGATGTTGAGTAGAGGCCAATAACAAGATAGGATGAGAGAGGGTGTTTTAGTCTGACGGGTTCCTTCCTCTCTCATTCCATAATCCCCGGACCTAGTTAATCTTTGGTTTCGCAAACGATCAGTTTCCTTTCAAAATGGTTTCTTAATTTTTCCTTTTAAAAATTAAGTGGCGACTCATTTGTTTTGAATTTGAATTTTAAAAGAACTTTAAAAGAAAAGCTGTGGGTAAGAAAAATGCGATATCCACAAGTACACAAAGTTTTGCAACATATTTTTTAAAATAAAATCATCAATTACATAAAAGTAAATTTTTACAATTACTAGAACTAAAAAAGGCAAAGAAAAACTTTCCTACTTTTAGGGACAATATGAAGTGCTCACATGATAACCTCCTTAAACTATTCTCTCTCTATTTGGCAGTGTGTGTGAAGCTGTTGCTTGTGATGCTTATTGTTTTTCCTCCTCGTTGCTCTTCATTTTATAGATGAAATTCTATGATGATTACGTCATTGTGTTCATCACTTTGGCACGAGATTGACAGATTATCTTCGCTTCGTCCCTGATTTCTCCTCTTCGTCTGACAGTTTGTTAGACTTATGCTGCAGAATGAGAGAGAGAGAGTGAAAGTAATGAATTGCCATCACCATTCAATGGTTTGGCTATTGTTTTTATTTTATTATTATTTTTATTTATGTTTTAGTTCATTTGTTTGTTTTAGTTTTTGGATTGTTCTTATTTTTTTTATTATTCTTTGTTTCATTTGGTTAAGTTTTACAGATTGTTCACTATGCATGTTTTGACTGAAATATGAGAAATGCTTCGGTGTGGTTGTTACTTCTTTTCTTCCCATTATTTCACTTCATTTTTACCTAAACATATAAAATGTATAAAAACAAATAATTACATGCATTTGAGTGACATCCCATTAAATTATATTAATTAATTCAAATATGCATGTAAAACTAGGGATTTGGGGGATTAAATGAGCACTATATCTATTATATTGGCACATTAATATATAATATTCATTGTTTGTCAGCACCGTAACAATTCTCAAATATTTTTCATGGATACTAGGGGTCAATAGCTTTCTAACGGTATATTGTACATAATTTCTTAATTTAAAATGAATTTATGATTAATTTCCAAATGTGAAAGAGGCGATCAAATCGGCTTTTATCGAGTATATCGCAGAACTTTTCAAAGTGACCTAATTCTGAATTATTATTATTTTTTTTATGGAAATTAGACTCCATTACCTTTCCAATGGTATATCACAAGCTCAATTTGGAGTTCGTACGCATTTTCTGTAAATTTCGGACGAAATAGGGCCTTTCGCGAATACCGGAACCTCTGGGGTCCTAAACGTAATTTTCTGGGCGTCTGAGGAGTAGTGGCACTCAACCCCCGACAAATCCATATTTTGTAATTTATTTTGGGGGTCCAAATTAAATAATTGCAAGCCAAAATGACGTAGTTTCTTGTTCACAGATGTTTGGGATCAATGGGAGCACTTTCTAAATCCCAAAATCACCCCAAATTGGCCTATATAAACCCCCTTTGCTCTTCATTTTGGGGGGGGGGGGGCTAAGTGCAAAGCTTGGAAAGTTGTAGAGAGAATGAGAGATATAGTTAGAGTTAGAAGCAAAAAAAGGAGCTTCCTCCACTGATTTTCTATAGAAAGTAAGTTCTAAACTCAAGTTCTTCCATTATTCTCCTCTTTACTTCACATTCCATTAGTGAGTATTTATGAGATAGGAAGCTACTTCCATGTCCAAAGTCACCATTTATGAGTGAACACCAAGCTACAAGTCCAAAATCTCATTGAATATCATCTATTGATTGCTTTACTTGCTTATATATATATACTACTTTCATCTCTTCTTAATCTCATTTCTTTTTTATTTTTCTTTATTTACTTACTAGTTCATTATCATCTAGATGATGACATGAAGTTTGAGGTGAGTGAATCCTTATGGATAGTAGCTCTTGACCTCAAAAACATGTTTGATAGATGATGATTATAACTTCAATACATTCCTATGTATTCTTGAAGTCACATTCAAATGAAAACAAATCTCTCCAACAATCTTGGAAGTTCTTGACTTGAGTTTGATGTTGATATTCCAAAAGGTTATAATCTCCATTTGATGATGAAAATATGTTTTTAAAACCCCTCTAAAACCCCCAATATTTGGATTCTAAGAAATAAACCTTATTTTTCTAAAAAAAATCTTCAAAACAGTGAATTATTCAACTTTAAAATAAAATTATGAGTCCAATACTCAATGGGTGATTACAAGACCACTTGGAAAGTCTTCCTAACTCATTAGAGAACAATCATGATGTTTGGTTTGATCTAAAAACACTTGGAAGGGTTCCATTTTGGTCCAAACATTCCTTCCAGATATTCTATTTTTACTGTCACAGCAGCTAGGTTGACTTTCAATCGAAAAGGAGTGGTCCCAACTCATTTTTACCTTGAACTTCAATGTCTTAGGAAAGGTTCTATATAATATGGTGTGGATACCGGGATTCCACCGCTTTGTTTGCTTTTGAAACTTGTTTGATTTTGATCAAAGAAAGAGAAAAGGGTCTGTTGAAAACAGATACAGAGTCGCCACTTGGTCTTTAAGGAACCAAGAAACCTAATTTGACTCACCCAAATGGATAAAGGGAACCGGTCCTTCATAACCAAAGAACTTGGCTCGGGGTTTTGGTACGAGAGAGGAAGGAGCCCTTGTCGCGACTAAAACACCCTCAACTCGCCCCGTCTTTCGACGGGCCTCAATTAGCATCCAAATAATCATCTTATACTACGTTTGGTTCGTCAAATAATACTATGATAGTATATTACATCACATAAGAAGATTTGAAAATGGAAGATCTAAAGATAAGATATCATTCATAAGATCTATGCCAAATATCACACAATGCAAAGTGAAAGATCACACAAATAAACCTAGGAAAAATCGTCTAATCATGTATCAAATAATCAAGACTTCCTAATCTAAAGGGGGACATGAATTGTTATTGTAACAAATAAACAAAGAAATCAAAATATGCTTAGCAAGCTAGTATGATGCATGTTAATCTTTGAGAAAAGAAGACCTCTCAATCCCCGGGATGGATGAGAAAGGATGATTAGACCGGGGGAAGCATGAACGTGTGATCATGATCATTCCTTATAATCTTCTTAGATTAGGAGCCATGAAGGCCCCAAATCTTGCATGGATGCAATGTATGTATCTATAATGTGCCAAGGTTGTAGTGTGCTTTGTGTTCATGGATTCCTAGAATGACTTAGAAGTCTAGAATGTGTATGGATGAATGAATGAAATCAACATGGGATATGTACAAATGTAGTATAAACTACTTCCTAAGATAGGAACTAATTTGGAATGCATATAAGCACCAAATCAAAGAATGAAAGTTAAAAGGTGCTTGCTGTGAATAGTGGACAGGACAGTAACATGATCTTGTAAAAATGGAAAAGAGGGGTTAGGAATATTTTCAATGCATGTTTTTTTATGGAGATCTTCCTTATTGTGTCTAGAACACAACCCAAAAAGCCAATATTTAATAACTATCACAGATTGAGAGAAATCATATGAACAATAGAGATCACTCAGAAACAGAGTCCATACTGTCGACTGAAATGTTGAAAAATCTTAGAAAATGAAAACGAGTGATCTAGAGGCCTATTTTATACAGAAAGTTCCCTAAGACATTGCAGTTTAAGGGAAAAATAAGTTGGGAGCACCCCGTTTGGAAAATATTTCTGAAAAAGAAGTTGGAAGTTAGTCAAGCTGCTGTGACAGCAGAAGCAGAATGTTTGGAAGGAATGTTTGGGTCCAAATGGACCATTTTCAAGTACTTCCAAGTCAAACCAAAAATCATGGGTGTTCTCCAATGAGTTAGGAAGACTTTCCAAGTGGCCTTGCATCTATATGTTGAGTATTGAGTTCTAGAGAAATCTTTGAACTCAGCTCACTCACTGTTTTGACTCACTGTTTTGAAGATTTTGGGGAAAATAAGGTTTTCTTTCTTGAAATCAAAATGAGAGGGATTGAGGGGGATTTTGAAATAGAGGTTTTGAAAGTGTATTTTCAATACTCAATAAAGATTATGACCACTTAAAATACCAACATTCAACTCATCATCAAGAACCTCCAAGATTGTTGGAGAGACTCATTTTATTTGAGCATAACTTCAATACACTTCAAGGATACCTTGGAGGTATTGAAGTTATGATCATCATCTATCAAACATGTTTTTGAGGTCAAGAGCTACTATCCATAAGGATTCACTCACCCCAAACTTTATGTCATCATTTAGATGATGATGAACTAGTAAGTAAATAAAGAAAATCAAAAAAGAAATGAGGTGAGAAGAGATAAACAATGAATAAACAAGCAAGTAGATAATGATCAATAGATGATATTCATGAAGTATTGAACTTGTAGATTGGTGTTTTACTCATATGTAATGACATTGGACATGGAAGAAGCTTCCACTCTCTTAAATGCTCACTAAAATGATGGTTGGGTGTATTGAATGTTGAAGTAAATGGGAGTAATGAAGTAAAAACAAAGTTTAGAACTCACTTTTGTTTTAAAAATCAAAGAAGAAAGCTTCTTTTCTCTCTATTCTAACCTTATCTCTACAACTTTCTCTCCCAAACTTTTTCTACACTTGCATTTGACTCTCCCAAAATGAAGAGAAATGGGGGGTTTATATAGGCCAACTTGGGGTGTTTTGGGGTTTTAAAAGTATTCCCATTGGTCCCAAACATCTGAAATCATGAAACTACGTCGTTTTGGTTTTTAATTAATCAAAATGGGACCACAAAACAAATTACAAAAACTCACTGTTCTGGGGGAGAGTGCCGCGGCGGCACTAGGCCAGTGCCGCGGCGGCAGTGGGCCAGTGCCGCGGCGGCACTACTCCTCCCTCGTCCAGATAATGCTGTTTAGGCCCCCAGAGGTTCCGGTATTCGCGAAAAGGCCCTATTTCGTCCGAAATTCACAGAAAATGCGTACGAACTCCAAACTGATGTTGTGATATACCGTTGGAAAGGTAATGGAGTCTAATTTACATAAACAATAGTTCAGGGATAGGTCACTTTGAAATGTTTTGCGGTATTCGCGATAAAAGCCAATTTGATTGCCTTTTTCGCCTTCGAAAATTCAAAATAAATTCGTTTTAAATCCAGGAATTATGTGTGATATACCGTTGGAAAGCTATTGACCTCTAGTATCCATGAAAAATATTTGAAAATTGTTTCGGTGCCCCGATTTCGAAGTCAAATCTTGGTCAAACTGGTCAAACCTGGGATTCCCGGGAAGTTCTGGGAACCTCCGGGATCTCCCAGGTGCCGACGTTTTCGCTCGATTCTCTTTTAAAACTCATTTTAATACTTTTCTAATGATACCAGTGAATTTGGACGATTTTGGTCAAACTTGGTCAAACTTGGTCAAACTCTGGTCAAACCTTGGTCAAACCGGTCAACGGAGACTTTCGGGGAACTTCCGGGACTTCCGGGGGTCTCTGGGAGATGACGATTTCTTCCGGTTTTACTTAAAAATTCATTTTATCATTTTTCTTACGACATAGCATGTTTTTAGAACTTCGGGACCAAATCTGGGAGTCTTCGGGCTTTCAGGGGCATTTTGGTCAATCTGAGCATTCTGAGAGATAGAGCTGACTTCCAGGAGTCCTTTTGAGTCTTTTACGATCATTGTGAACCACCAAGCTATGGGTCTCCTAAATTTGATAGCCGACAAAATGGGGTGTCTACAGTTTGCCCCTCTTTGGCAGGAACTTGCGAGGCAACGCATGTCGCAAGCGAGTGCCAAAGTTTTGAAGAGACAGGACTTTTGGAGGCTACAGATTTAGGATAAAAAGCATTGCAAAAGATGCAATGATGCTGAGCCTAGTGCTGGTCGTGCTCTTCGTGAGCTGCCTACGTATCCTAAGGGAAATCAGACCAGGACGTAGTTTGGGGCGCAAAGGAATGAATCACACATGTACACACGCAACAACCAAGCAGATGCTATGCTATGAGGATGGTATACAATCCGTGGATGTGATACGAGTTGTGTTATGCCTATTGTATGATCCTAGTATGCTATAGGGTGTGCCACTCCGAGTGGGCTGGTGTCGTGCTGGTGCTTCTGACTATGATGCAGTTGTTGACCCGTAATTGGGTGTGGGGTTTCAGAGGACTATAATTGAAGACGCCTCTTGGCAAATAACCGACGGATACGGGAGCCCTGGAAATAAGAGACGGACACAGAAGTCAAGGGATGATTATGAAATCTTGCGATGAATATGGAAGCCCCATGGCATATTTTGAATGAGAGTGATGATGACTAATGAACCGACGATGTTTGAATCGAGGTGATGAGTCGACAATGGACTACTGACGGTGTACGAATCCGCTGAGGATTAATCTGAATTTGCTGGGGATGAGGCGACTCTTTTTGGGATCTCAAACACTTCTCTTGATCAAATCTTGCTGGCCGGACGGGGCCTCCGGGAGCCGATATCTTTCTGCTTCTGTCCTCAGGGGATGATGCGGGGTTCTAGAGGAATCTTTTTTTTTCTTGATCAGAAACCAGGACCCAACTCTGAATCTCTCACGGTTGATCAAATCTTGCGGGCCGGTCGGGGCCTCCGGGAGCTGGTATCTTTCTGCTTCTGTCCTCGGGGGATGATGCGGGGTTCTCGGGGAATCTCTTTTCTTGATCGGGAACCAGGACCCATCTCTGAATCTCTCACGGTTGATCAAATCTTGCGGTGCTCAATCCAAGAGGGTCGGTCGGGGCCTCCGGGAGCTGGAATCTTTCCGCTTCTGTCCTCGGGGGATGATGCGGGGTTCTCGGGGAATCTCTTTTCTTGATCGAGAACCAGGACCCATCTCTGAATCTCTTACGGTTGATCAAATCTTGCGGTGCTCAATCCAAGAGGGCCGGTCGGGGCCTCCGGGAGCTGGAATCTTTCCGTTTCTGTCCTCGGGGGATGATGCGGTGTTCTCGGGGAATCTCTTTTCTTGATTGGGAACCAGGACCCATCTCTGAATCTCTCACGGTTGATCAAATCTTGCGGTGCTCAATCCAAGAAGGCCGGTCGGGGCCTCCGGGAGCTGGTATCTTTCCGCTTCTGTCCTCGGGGGATGATGCGGGGTTCTCGGGGAATCTCTTTTCTTAATCGGGAACCATGACCCATCTCTGAATCTCTCACGGTTGATCAAATCTTGCGGTGCTCAATCCAAGAGGGCCGGTCGGGGCCTCCGGGAGCTGGTATCTTTCCACTTCTGTCCTCGGGGGATGATGCGGGGTTCTCGGGGAATCTCTTTTCTTGATCGGGAACCAGGACCCATCTCTGAATCTCTCACAGTTGATCAAAATTTACGACGGTTGTTCTGAAATAGCCGATTCGGGTCCTCGGGAGTCAATTTTTCCCAGTTTCTGCCTACTGGAGGTAGTTCTGACAACTTTTAGCCTGCTTGGGGTAAAACCTTACAAATCTTGACCAGAATGGGCCACCAGGGCTGATCGGGGCCAAAAAAAGGCTAAAAAATGCCAAAACAGGTCAAAACGGAGCGAAACGGAGCAAAATGGAGCGAAGCGGGGCCCACGGGGAGCAGTGCCGCAGCGGCACTAGGCCACTACCGCGGAGCATGTTGGCCAGTGCCACGGCGACACTGGGTGGCCGGACTCCATTTTTGTATATTTCGGGTTTTGGGGTGTTTTTCAGAGCCAAAAAACGTCAAAACGCAGCTTGTGCGCGCTCAGGTGAGTAATCCTACCCCGTAGTTGGAATTTCAATTGGTGTTTTGGTTTGCTCAATTTTGCAAGAAGAAAGTTTAAATTTGACTTCCATTTTCTTTGTAGATCCATGGCTTCGTGCTCGAGGAGACCGTCTAAGAAGGCCAAGGAACGGATGAAAGCCGAGATGCAAACCCTGGACTTGATTTTACGGGACCCCCAACATCATCTTTCGGCCGCGGCTCTAGCGAGCTTGGTATGTGAAACCTTCGACATTTTAGGGCTATTTCCATGTATTGTGCTAGTTTTGTGAGCCGTAGTGTGCACCTAGAGATCGTTAGAAGTTCGATTTGTGCTCAAATGTTGATTTTGCGAATTTGGACCTCGGGTCGTGAATAGTGATTTTGTGCATTGCTTTTGTCGTCTCTGGTATGTGCAGGTGCCGGAAGTAGCACTGAAGGGCCACGGTAGCCTCGCTCATGCTTTCCTGTGGTATACTCAACTCTCGCCCACCGTCAAGAGGATGGTCAATGACGCTGGGTTCGGAGGCTTTGTCCGTCTGGTTTCGAAGAGCAGCAATGATTTGGCACACTTTTATGCTTTGGCTGAGAGGTGGTGGGACACCACCAATACTTTCCACCTACCGTTCGGTGAGATGACCATGACGCCCTTCGACTTCTCTATGATCACTGGTTTGAGGGTAGGCGAGAAATGCCTGATTCTGGATTATTTCTATGAGATCGACCCTGAGGCTGTAGAGATGTTGATTGGGGCTGTTCCCCCCAATTTGGAGAGGCACTGGTTTCCTTGTGGCTGGCTTTACCGGGCTTATGGCAGAGGGGATCATAACCTGAACAATTCCCAGCTTTTGAGGGTGTATCTTCTGTATGCCCTTGGCTGCTCGATCTTTGCGACGCGGAACAATCGGGTGAACTTGAGACTTCTTTCTTGCCTAGTGACCATCGATGAGATCCATTCTTACGACTGGGGCGGTGCTGCCTTGGCCCATCTTTACAAGCACATGGGTGAGGTTTCCCGAGGTGATGTTAAATCGACGGGGGGATTTTGGCCAGCTTGGGAGGTATGTGCTGCATCTTGCTTTATATTCCGACTTTTCAATTTTTGTACTTTTTCTGATTTTCTTCTTTGTCTGTGCAGCTTTGGAGCTTCGAGTACCTGAAAATGTTAGCTCCCTCCCCTGCGGATGAATCATGCGAAGACGAGGATGGTATGGCTCATGTGCCTTTGTTCCCACGAGGCTTGAGATGGCGGAGGGATGTTGTCGGGGTGAAGAGTGGGGCCCACCAGATTGTTTTGCTCAGAAACTTCCTAACCGGACTGACGGCTGCTAATGTTGATTGGACGCCTTGGGAGCGCGTTGCCTACGCCACCCCTGAGGAGATACAAGCGGTCAAACCTCTTTCCTCTTGCCGACTTTTGATGGAGAGTACCGAGTGCAGGCAGTGGTTCCTTGGTGAGCGAGTGTCTCGGCAGGTGGTTGGTGGTTCCAGGTATCGGGTCCCTCATAATCCCCCTGCGATGGATGCTAGTGACCTTTCTGGTGATGCTCTACTGGAGGCCTTGGCTGGCACCGATGTTTGGGACCATTTTCTCTCTGAGACCGGTTACGAGGCTTACCGTGGTCGTTTCCTGATGCCCAACTTCCCACTCCTAGAGGTGAGTTTTATGTTTTTGGTTTTTATCCATTGCCTATGTTCTTGATTTATCTTTTCTTAATTTGTTTTGTGCCTACAGCTCCGCGAGCTGTATAGGAGACAGGCTCATCCGGCTTACGATCCTATCCCTCCCTGGGATTGGACCGTCAACGTTCTAGGCGCTGATGGCACTCCCCAAGTGATGGAGGTGCCGCGAGTCACATGTGGGTACCCTACTCAGCCAGCGGGCGTCCTCAATGTTCCTTGGAGTTACGCTGAGGAGGGTCACGCCTTGGCGGCTAGCTTACGGTCCTTGGTCCTCACACGAGACCACCGGGTATGTCTTTAATTCTTGCACTCTTTAAGGTTATGAGGTTCTAACCCTGGATTTTACCCTTGACAGATGGATGGCATGCGGCAATTTACCGCTAATCAGATGGCGTCTTTGGTAAGTCCCTGACTCGACTCTGTTTTTTGTATTTTTTGTTGTTCCCCTACTGATCACCTTTATTTTATTTATGTGTGCAGCACCGGGGAGGCGGAGCTAGCTCATCGAGGACTGGTCTAAGGTACAGGGGTGGTAGGAGGAGGCCGTCGCCGACATACACGCCGGGCGGTCCGACGGAGGACGAAGAAGAGGAGGACTGAGGCCGCCCCTCAAGCGGGGACTTTGCTTTATTTTCTCTTTATGTTTTCGATTGGGTTGTACCGGTGATATGACTTATTTGGACAGTGTAGGACGATGTGTAGAACAGTTTGTAACCTTTGACAGAGTACTATGACATTTTGCCTTTTAGGCCGGATATCTTCTGGTTTGGAGGCGCAGTTGTGTGCTTGTTTTAGTTGATGACTGTGTGATGATATATGTGCACTGTGATTGTTGGATGTTACTGCGATGGGTAGTTTTGTGATAGTGAGTGTTTTTCCTTACAGGTGGGATAGTCCGTGAAACGGGGAGGTGCTGCCGAAATTTCGAATTTTCCTAGAGCTGCGACCGAAAATATGGCTTTGTATGATCCCGCTCAACTCACAGCTTGGCTAAACATCACGGATGGTGTGGAACGGATCAACCTCTTTAGCTACGGCCTGACCGAGCTATTCTCTCTTTGCCAGATGGCCCTGAACACTGAGTTCTTGCGCGCTGCTATTGCTCACTGGGACCTGGTGAACCATGTCTTCAATTTCAATGGCTTGGAGATATGCCCCTTGTTTGAGGAGTTCTGTGCCATCCTTGGCTATGATTCTGATTTGGACCTGATTCTCCCTTCTGTTGATACCCTCAGTCCTACGCGAGGCCTGGCTGAGTATCTGAATTGTTCCATCACTATTTCCCACCGGCTGCTTCAAGGTGAGGTTCTTGACATTGCTTCCATAATTTCTCGATATGCCAGTCCTGGGAATCCCAGCGTGTATGATGCTACTCGTGGGGCTGCTCTGATTCTATGTATGACTTCACACTTCTTGTTCTCGAGTGCTTCTAGCGACTTAGTGCATGTATGTCTCGGGCTGAAGGCAGGTAAGAACCCCATGGCCATGGTTCTGGCCGAGACCCTGAATGGTTTGGATCGCGCTTCAAGTCAAGGAATGCTTCTACTTTCTGGGGCGCCTTTGGTGTTACAGGCTTGGCTCAACGAGCGTCTTCAGTTATGGACCGGTAATGTGCCGCCAGTTTATTTTCGCAGAGTTGTGCTTCATACTCATTTTACTTCTGCTGATTGGGTGGGTATGATGGGTGCCTTATCTGAGGCTGACATTTGCTGGATTGTGAGGCGTTGGGGCCTTTATGCTGTGACCACTAGTCTTGGGAATTTACAGAGGGTGTGGCTGATGGGACTGAGAGAGACCTCCTTCTATCATCCTCGTCGATTGGCCAGACAGTATAGACAAGTTCAAGAGGTCCCCCAGGGGTTTACTGAGAGGGTCTTTGCTTCCAGAGTCAGAGCCACTACCATTGCTGCTTTCATCAGGGGCTGGGCCAGCCGAGCAAGGGCCTATTTCTAAAGACTTTTGAAGAAATAAAAGACATAAAGATAAAACTAGACCTGACTGATTCTGCTCATTCCTCCCAGTGTCTTTGAACGTGTGTGATTGCTTTTCGAAAGACTTTTATTTTTTATATTTCCTGCTTATGTAATATTCAGAGTTTGTTTATCGGTGAACCTTGGTTACTTTGGGAATCTTATTTATGCATTTTAGCTTTAAAAAACATTTTGTAATCGAGATTTCAATTAGATGTTGCTTTTGGTACTTGCTTGGGCATGCTAGGACGATTAGAGGTAAACGAGGTGGGTGGCCGAAGTTTGCCCCTAGTTTGGGACATATATGGTTGTGAGGCAAACGAGGTAGATGACCGACGTTTGCCCCTAGTTTAGAAGAGGTTCAGGTGAACGAGGTGAGTTGCCGAGTTTGCCCCTAGTGTGGAGGGTTATTTCGGGGTTATGGTAAGGACCGCGACTTTATTCTCTCAAATGCTCATAATTTTTGCCTAGGCACCAGTGAGGTGACCTAGCGAGCTCTTTTCTCTCTTTTGTTATTGCTCACCTTGGATTTAGCTCTAACTTTTTCCTAGGCGTCCTTTCGGATTTTCAACCTAGCGAACCATCCCTTTTTTTTTAAAAAAAGTCTGCCTACGTACCCCCGAGCGGGGATCAGGTCTAACGTAGTTCGGGCCAAAGCTTGAAAGAAATTGGGCTATTTTTGTGGGTGGAGCGACCAAACCGATGTGGTTGCCTACGTATCCCCGAGCGGGAATCAGGTCGAGCGTAGTTCAAGGCAAGGCTTGAAAGAAAAGGTTATTGAATAGTCAAGCATAGTACTTTTTGAGACGATCCATGTTGATTGCTTTTTGAATTCGACACCATCGAGGTCCATGAGATAAGTTGCTCCTCCAGAAAGAACAGTCTTGACGATGTAAGGGCCGACCCATTTAGGTTTAAACTTCCCACGGGGATCAAAGATCGGAGCTCGCAACTCCTTAAGGACAAGGTCACCCTTGACAATCTTCCTCGGACGAACCTTTTTGTTGAAAGCATGAGCTATCCTCTTTTGATAGATTCGAACATGGTCGACTGCCGCTAGGCGCTTTTCATCTATGAGGGACAATTCTTCATACATTTCCCTCAACCAATCTGATTCTGAAATTTCACACTCTGCCATCACGCGTAGGGACGGTAATTCTATCTCGACCGGAAGTACCGCTTCCATCCCATACACTAGTGAGTAAGGAGTTGCTCCTGTGGACGTCCTTATCGAGGTTCTGTATCCCCACAGTGCGAACGGTAGCTTTTCATGCCAGTCTTTGTAAGTATCGGCTGATTTCTGCAGTATGGCCTTAACATTCTTGTTTGCAGCTTTGACTGCCCCATTAGTTTGTGGTCTGTACGGTGATGACTTATGATAAGTGATTTTGTATTCCTCGAACAGATCCCTGACTTCTGCCTTGAAATGACTTCCGTTATCCGAAATAATCTCACGGGGAACTCCATAACAGCAGATGAGATTTCTCTTGATGAATTTGGCCACTTCCTTGGCTCCTAACTTGGTGTAGGATGCAGCTTCTACCCATTTTGTGAAGTAGTCTATGGCCACCAGAATGTACCGATTTCCATTTGAAGCTTTCGGAATGATTTCACCGATAATATCGATTCCCCAGGTGGAGAACGGCCATGGCGAGGTCATGCTGTATAGAAGGGATGGTGGTACATGCATCATGTTTGCATGGATCTGGCACTTGTGACACTTTCTCACGTATTCGCAACAATCTTTCTCCAATGTTGTCCAGTAGTACCCTTGTCTTACGATTTTCTTGGCCAGCATGTGACCGTTCATGTGCGGGCCGCATACCCCCTCGTGTATTTCCTCCATCATTCTTCTGGAGCTTTTCCCAAACAAGCAAGTCAGATTGTGACCGTTGTATCCTTTCTTTAGCAGTTTCCCACCACAAATGATGAATTGCGCTACGAATCTTTCAATGGCCCTTTTGTCTTTTTCGGTAGATTCTTGGGGGTACGTTCCATTTTCTATGAAGTTCCAGACATCCTGATACCACGGTGTTTCATTCTCTTCTGCTTCGATTGCGGCGATCATGTTGAACGAAGGCTCGTACCTTTGCTTAATTACCAAAGGCATCATCCTGACTCCCACAGGAATTTTGATCATGGAGGCTAAGGTAGCCAGCGAATCAGCTAGCTTGTTCTCTTCCCTAGGCAAGTAGAAGAACGTTATGCTCTTAAAGTGCTTCTTGAGTCCATCGAGATGGTCATAGTAGGGCTTCAACCTCTCTTCCTTCACCTTCCATTCCCCTCTGGCTTGTGACACGATGAGATTCGAATCTCCGAAGACATCTAGCTTTTGAATTCTCAATTCTATGGCCGCTTCCATCCCCAGAATGCACGCTTCATATTCAGCAGTGTTGTTGGTGGAGTTATAATTGAGCTTGACTGCCAATGGGGTGTGGTCCTCGCTTGGTGATACTAGGATTATTCCTACTCCGTAGCCTTTCATGTTGGCTGCTCCATCAAAGTACAACTTCCATTGTTCTTCCTTGATTTCCATGATATTTTCGTCCGGGAATGGAAAGTCTCCACTTTCTTCGGAGTCAACAGCGTGTTCCGCAAGATGCTCAGCCACGGTTCTCCCCTTTACCGATTTGCTTGTAACATACTTGATATCGAATTCGGATAGTAGAAGTAACCAACGGGATATATGACCGGTCAGGGCAGGTTTTTCGAGGAGGTATTTTAGAGGATTCATGCGGGATATGAGCACAACCGGGAAGGCTAACATGTAGTGCCTCAGTCGCCGGGTGCACCAAACCACGGCCCAACATGTTTTTTCGAGGGTAGAGTAGTTGAGCTCATACCCAGTCATCCTCTTGCTGAGGTAATATATGGCTTTTTTTAGAGTGGCTTTCTTCTCCTTCTTGGGCCAGCATGCAACCCATGGCATTTTCGGAGACAGATAGGTAAAGAAATAAGGGCTTATGAGGCGTTGGTGGTGAAAGGACAGGCGGATTTTGAATATAAGCTTTTATTTTGTCGAAAGCGGCTTGGCATTGGTCATCCCATTGGAACTTCTCCCCATTTCTCAACAATTGGAACAGAGGATCGCATGTAGTTGTAAGCTTGGAAATGAAGCGGCTGATGAATTGGACTCTTCCGAGGAACCCCCTTACCTCTTTTTCATTCCGTGGTGGTGTCATTTCTAGGATTGCCTTGATCTTGGAGGGATCCACCTCTATCCCCCTTTGTGTGATGAGGAAACCCAGGAGTTTACCGGAGGTCACACCGAAAGTGCATTTCTTTGGATTCAACCTCATCTTGTACTTACGCAACCTTTCAAAAAACTTTTCCAGTGCCACTAGGTGTCCTTCTTTATCCTTGGACTTCACGATCATGTCGTCTACGTATACTTCTACTTCCTTGTGAATCATATCATGCAGCAGAGTGGTGGCAGCTCTTTGGTAGGTTGCCCCAGCATTCTTGAGTCCGAAAGGCATTACTCTATAACAGTAGGTCCCCCAGGGGGTGGTGAATGTCATCTTTTCCCGATCTTCTGGCGCCATAAGAATCTGATTATACCCTGAGAAACCATCCATGAATGATAGCAGCTCATGTCCTGCGGTGCTATCTACCAAAACATCAATGTGGGGAAGCGGGAAGTCATCCTTGGGACTGGCCTTGTTTAGATCACGGAAGTCGACGCACACACAAACTTTTCCATCCTTCTTTGGGACTGGCACGATATTGGCAACCCTTTTCGGATATTCGGTGACAATGATGAATCCTGCCTTGAATTGCTTCTCCACTTCTTCCTTAACCTTGAGTGCCCACTCCGGCCTCATGCGCCTCAGTTTTTGCTTGACAGGTTTAGAATTAGGGAGAAGGGGAATATGATGTTGGACAATGTCGGGATCGACCCCAGGCATGTCTTTGTAAGACCAAGCGAAAACATCTTTGAATTCTTTTAGCAAGAGGGTTAATTTTTCTTTTTCTTCTTTATTAAGAGTTGAGCCAATTTGCACAATTTGGGGATTATCTATTTCACCTAGGTTAACTGATAAAGTTTCTTCGATTATTTCATAAGCAGGTGGTTTTTCAATTAGTTGAGATCCTCGGAGGGATCTGTGCATTCACAAGTATTAGACACAGAGGAGTAAGCAGAATCGTCTTTCATTTCATTCATGATAGGTGAAGTGATTACATTGGACAGTGGTGGGCTTATAGCAGCCGACTCTGGTACAGACTCGATAATCGGCAGTACAGACTCTGGGGGAACAGGGGATAGGGAGACACAGACAGATGACTCTACAGCCTGGTTGCTCAGACCCTCCTCAGTTGGCTTGATCTGATCATCTTGGCTCTTGGCCCTCTTTTCTTCCTTCTTCTCAGCGGATTCCTCCCACATTTTCTCGATGGCTTCAGTGTCTAGGTATTTCAACCAGTCTTCCTCCGGGGTTTTCTTAATTTCTTCGGGTTAGAACGGATCTTGATATGGAGGCCTCTCGCAGTCAGCGAAGATTTCAAGCCCGGGGTGCCTTTTCCCAGTGGTTTGGTGGATCCAGGGTTCGGGGAACCCGAAGTAAGGGAAGTCATCCCCCTCTTTGATGAATTGTCCATTCAAGGTCTTGTGGTAAGGTGGAAGACCCCTTACCTTTTTCTTCCATGGCCTTTGTAGCTCGATGTCTTCTTCAGTGGGCTTGTATCCTAGCCCGAAAGTACCTTGCTGTCCTTTGATCTGAGGGAACTCTTAAATCCCTTGCTGGCGTCGGCCCAATCCCATTCCAGGGAAGTAGTTCATTTTGCGAACGATGTTGACAACCGCAGAGTGGATCTCAGGGAACCTGTCTTCATCATTGATCATGTGGACTTCTTCCATGAAGAATCCCCCAATTTCTTCTTCTTCTAACTCAGGTATTTGGATTTCAAAGACGGGAGCGTAGTTCGGGAAAGCTTCATTACCCCAACTATTACCGAGGATGATTTTCACTTCCTTCTCATGGATGTACTTGATCATTTGATGCACAGTGGACGATACGGCTTTGTTGACATGCAACCAGGGCCTTCCGATCAGCAAGTTGAAAGAGGCAGGTATGTCCATGACTTGAAAGACTTCAGTGCTCACCAGAGATCCTACCCGGATTTGGAGAGAAATGGTTCCCATTACATTTCTCCTGGTGTTATCATAGGCCCTCACAGATTGCACAGATGGTGTGATGTCAAGGACATTGACCCCCAAGGCGGTGGCAGTCCTTAGGGCACAGACATTTAAAGCAGAGCCCGTATCGACTAGACAGAACGACACCTGTTTTCCCTTACATCCCACAGTGATATACAATGCCTTGTTATGTGCGGATCCTTCTGGTGGCAGGTCCTCATCAGAAAATGTAATGATTGGGTCGGGGGTAAGTGCGCCCAAAAAAGCCACCATGTCCTCCGGTGCAGTGTCGATAGGGACTTCAATTCCAGCCAAGGCATTCAACACGGCTTGCCTATGCTTATAGGATGTTACCATGATGTCCCACATCGAGAGACGCGCTTGAGTCTTCTTTAGCTGCTTTATCAACTTATTATCTTCTTCGATGATCTCATCCATCTTACCCTTCCCCTTGTCTTTAACTGGACCCTTCTCGATGGCTTCAGTAGTAGGCTACAGAGGCTGGTAGTGATGGCCTAACCTGGTCAGATGGTCAATTTCAGCAGGAGTAGGCCCTTCTACAGTCCCATCCTTTTTGAACCAATCACAATCCGTTCCCAGATAGAAGCATCACTTTCGTTATTGGGATCATACCATTTGAGGTCTACCGCCCCCAGATCGTGCTCTTCCAGAAAGAACAAGTCTTGCTCATCGTCTAGCTGTTGCTGCCACTCGTCATTCTCTCCTTCGATCAGATGGATTCCCACAGAATCTGGGATGTCAATGAAAGGCAAGGGTTGTCCTAGTGGGGTGATATAAGTAGCAGGGTTGAAGGATACAGGATTGGACTCAACGAGATTGACATTTTGGTGGTTTGGTAGAGGATTTTGGGTGATATGGGGCTGCTTTGGTGGCAGTTCGATGATGTTCTGGTCAATAAGGTCTTGAATGTCATGGCGGAGGCGCACGTAATCATCAGTGTTGTGGCCCGGGGCTTGGTGGTAGGTGCACCGTTTGGACATATCACAGTTTGGTGGGAGAGGGGTGTTTCGGAGTTGGAGTAGTTGGAGATGGCCTTTTTTGAGGAGGCGGTCTAAAGCTGAGGAGAGAGAGATTTCTAACTTGGCGAAGTTGCGAGGGGGCTTTTTCTGGAAGGGGCGATTGGAGGGGTTTGCCTAGCTAGAGGGTTGGTACGGCCTAAGAGGGTACGCCATGGGTTGGCTGCTAAGGGCATTGACATCCGGGGGATTCCGGGAGTAGTTAGGCCTTCTGGACTGACTCGGGGGCTCTTCCTTTTTTATCTTTCCTTCTCTGATAGCGTCTTCAATTCGGGTTCCAACTTCAAACAACTCCTCAAAGGTGGAGATGGACTGGTAGAATAATTTCTCATGGTAGAGGGGCTGCAGATTCCGGATGAGCATCCTTACCTGTTCTTTTTCAATCGGCCGGTGGGTCATTTGGGCTACCTTGTTCCTCCATCTGCTCAGAAATGCAGCGAAGGATTCATTGTGGTTTTGCCGGGTTGTTTCCAAGTCCCTGATGGTGACATCCAGCTCTTGATTGTAGGAGTAATGATCGACGAAGACTCGAACGATGTCTTCCCAGGCCCGGGTTTTGGAGGCTTCCAAGGTTAGGAACCACGATAGTGCAAACTTTGCAAGAGTTTGCGGGAACAACATTGAAATGTGTTCGTGGGTACAACCCATGGACTGGAAGATACTCATACATAGCTTCACATGACTTTTCGGATTCCCAGTTCCGTCAAAACGGTCGATGGCAGGCATCTTGAATTTCTCTTGCAGTTTTAGCTTGACAGGCTCGAAGAGGCCTTCCAGGTCTAGCATGTAATCATCGACCCCTTTGCTTTTTCTTAGTATGCTTTCTAGCTTGTCGACCTTGTCCATTTTCTCTTAGAGCTTTTTCTCGTACGCGAACGGTGGGACCCCCTGAAACCAGTCTTCTTCCCCATTATTCTCAGGTGGGGGTGGTTCAAACTCCGGTGGTGGAAACCCGGGCGGAGGTTGCGGCCGCCGCTGCTTCAATTCTTCCACGAACTTCAGAACTTGGGCTAGGTTGTCGGACTGCTGGCTTATGGTCGCTCCCAATTCAGTAACCTTGTTTTCCAACTCTTCCCTATTCATATTGAAGTAAGCTGTCGGATTGATTCTAATCAATCGATTATCCGAACTCCTGACCCACGAAGAGGACCCTGACTGCTGACCTTGGGAATCTATACTAACCTGACAGATTTTGAGAGGACTAGATTAGATCTTGACAGTGGTGACTTTAGACAGACAAAGACAGTGATGTGGACCGACTCGAAATAGTGCGTGCAGATTGATGGGGAATGGTGCATGCAAATGGGACAAGCATGCGGATGTAAGCCCTAATCTATATGATGCTTCTATTTCTAACAGATAGCAGCTAAACAAATAAGGTCCTAGCCATACACAGTGTGCTAACCTTACTTTCCAGTGTGATCACCAAGGGATAACAGGGATAACAGGGATATTTTGGGATATCTGGACAGAGTTTTTAGGAGAAACTGGTTAATGTGGTTATATCTGGGATATCTGGATAGAGTTTCTAGGAGAAACTGGTTAATGTGGTTATATCTGGGATATCTGGACAGAGTTTCTAGGAGAAACTGGTTAATGTGGTTATATCTGGGATATCTGGACAGTGTTTCTGGGAGAAACTGGTTAATATGGTTATATCTGGGACATCTGGACAGAGTTTCTGGGAGAAACTGGTTAATATGGGATATCTGGACAGAGTTTCTGGGAGAAACCGATTAACATGGTTATTTCTAGGGCATCTGGACAGAGTTTCTGGGAGAAACTGGTTAACATGGTTATTTCTGGGGCATCTGGACAAAGTTTCTGGGAGAAATAGGTTAACATGTGGCGATAGTGATCATACTGTCTAGCAGGTTTTCATACTCCTATGTCTTAGGACCGATAAACAAGGTTTGCGGTGTATATCTTTGTGAACATGGAGCAGACATCCTTGTCATGGTGCCTAGGCAGGTCAACTCAATGTAATCACATGTGAGTGATTGCCTTGGGAATCATAAGAAAGAGGTTCTGTTCTATGCCACATAAGTGTCTACACCGCTCAGGTAATCCCATCAGGGCATACAGCAGTTAAATCACATTGTCCTATCTGAAAAGATAAATGAACAGTCCTATGAAAGGTTCTACCGGAATCTATATGCAAAGGCTGGGTTTAGTCAAAGAGGGTCCGTTGACGAGAGTTCCAATATACCGTCAGAGAGACAGTACGGAGGTTTTTACTCTTTTTGATATACCTTGGAAGGTACAGTATCAACGGTGACTTGTGCCCTGGCACAGCAAGACCTGAACAATGTCAGCGTCGCGTTTCAGACACAGTCGGAGGGGGAAAATGCAAGAGTGCAATGCGGTGAACCAAACACAGTAAAAAGATGATTTTAAGGATGCTTCTTATGAGTCAAACCTCTGTATTATTTTGTTTTAAAATAAAAAAAATCCCCAGTGGAGTCGCCAGATTGTGGATACCGGGATTCCACCGCTTTGTTTGCTTTTGAAACTTGTTTGATTTTGATCAAAGAAAGAGAAAAGGGTCTGTTGAAAACAGATACAGAGTCGCCACTTGGTCTTCAAGGAACCAAGAAACCTAATTTGACTCACCCAAATGGATAAAGGGCACCGGTCCTTCATAACCAAATAACTTGGCTCGGGGTTTCGGTACGAGAGAGGAAGGAGCCTTTGTCGCGACTAAAACACCCTCAACTCGCCCCGTCTTTCGACGGGCCTCAATTAGCATCCAAATAATCATCTTATACTACGTTTGGTTCGTCAAATAATACTATGATAGTATATTACATCACATAAGAAGATTTGAAAATGGAAGATCTAAAGATAAGATATCATTCATAAGATCTAAGCCAAATATCACACAATGCAAAGTGAAAGATCACACAAATAAACCTAGGAAAAATCGTCTAATCATGTATCAAATAATCAAGACTTCCTAATCTAAAGGGGGACATGAATTGTTATTGAAACAAATAAACAAAGAAATCAAAATATGCTTAGCAAGCTAGTATGATGCATGTTAATCTTTGAGAAAAGAAGACCTCTCAATCCCCGGGATGGATGAGAAAGGATAAGTAGACCGGAGGAAGCATGAACGTGTGATCATGATCATTCCTTATAATCTTCTTAGATTAGGAGCCATGAAGGCCCCAAATCTTGCATGGATGCAATGTATGTATCTATAATGTGCCAAGGTTGTAGTGTGCTTTGTGTTCATGGATTCCTAGAATGACTTAGAAGTCTAGAATGTGTATGGATGAATGAATGAAATCAACATGGGATATGTACAAATGTAGTATGAACTACTTCCTACGATAGGAACTAATTTGGAATGCATATAAGCATCAAATCAAAGAATGAAAGTTAAAAGGTGCTCGTTGTGAATAGTGGACAGAACAGTAACATGATCTTGTAAAAATGGAAAAGAGGGGTTAGGAATGTTTTCAATGCATGATATTTTATGGAGATCTTCCTTATTGTGTCTAGAACACAACCCAAAAATCCAATCTTTAATAACGATCACAGATTGAGAGAAATCATATGAACAACAGAGGTCACTCAGAAACAGAGTCCGTACTATCGACTGAAATGTTGAAAAATCTTAGAAAATGAAAACGCGTGATCTAGAGGCCTATTTTATACAGAAAGTTTCCTAAGACATTGAAGTGTACGGGAAAAATAAGTTGGGATCACCCCTTGTGGAAAATATTTCTGAAAAAGAAGTTGGAAGTTAGTCAAGCTGCTGTGACAGCAGAGGCAGAATGTTTGGAAGGAATGTTTGGGTCCAAATGGACCATTTTCAAGTACTTCCAAGTCAAACAAAAAATCATGGGTGTTCTCCAATGAGTTAGGAAGACTTTCCAAGTGGCCTTGCATTTATATGTTGAGTATTGAGTTCTAGATAAATCTTTGAACTCAGCTCACTCACTGTTTTGAAGATTTTGGGGAAAATAAGGTTTTCTTTCTTGAAATCAAAATGAGAGGGATTGAGGGGGGTTTTGAAATAGAGGTTTTGAAAGTGTATTTTCAATACTCAATAAAGATTATGACCACTTAAAATGCCAACATTCAACTCATCATCAAGAACCTCCAAGATTGTTGGAGAGACTCATTTTATTTTAGCATAACTTCAATACAATTCAAGGATACCTTAGAGGTATTGAAGTTATGATCATCATCTATCAAACATGTTTTTGAGGTCAAGAGCTACTATCCATAAGGATTCACTCACCCCAAACTTCATGTCATCATTTAGATGATGATGAACTAATAAGTAAATAAAGAAAATCAAAAAAGAAATGAGGTGAGAAGAGATAAACAATGAATAAACAAGCAAGTAGATAATGATCAATAGATGATATTCATGAAGTATTGAACTTGTAGATTGGTGTTTTACTCATATGTAATGACATTGGACATGGAAGAAGCTTCCACTCTCTTAAATGCTCACTAAAATGATGGTTGGGTGTATTGAATGTTGAAGTAAATGAGAGTAATGAAGTAAAAACAAAGTTTAGAACTCACTTTTGTTTTGAAAATCAAAGAAGAAAGCTTCTTTTCTCTCTATTCTAACCTTATCTCTACAACTTTCTCTCCCAAACTTTTTCTACACTTGCATTTGACTCTCCTAAAATGAAGAGAAATGGGGGGTTTATATAGGCCAACTTGGGGTGGTTTTGGGGTTTTAGAAGTATTCCCATTGGTCCCAAACATCTGAAATCATAAAACTACGTCGTTTTGGTTTTTAATTAATCAAAATGGGACCACAAAACAAATTACAAAAACTCACTGTTCTGGGGGAAAGTGTCGCGGCGGCACTAGGCCAGTGTCGCGGCGGCAGTGGGCCAGTGGCGCGGCGGCACTGCTCCTCCCTCATCCAGATAATGCTGTTTAGGCCCCCAGAGGTTCCGGTATTCGCGAAAAGGCCCTATTTCGTCCGAAATTCACAGAAAATGCGTACAAACTCCAAACTGAGGTTGTGATATACCGTTGGAAAGGTAATGGAGTCTAATTTACATAGCAAATAGTTTGGGGATAGGTCACTTTGAAACGTTTTGCGGTATTCGCGATAAAAGCCGATTTGATCGCCTTTTTCGCCTTCGGAAATTCAAAATAAATTCGTTTTAAATCCATGAATTATGTGTGATATACCGTTGGAAAGCTATTGACCTCTAGTATCCATGAAAAATATTTGAAAATTGTTTCGGTGCCCCGATTCTGAAGTCAAATCTTGGTCAAACTGGTCAAACCTGGGATTCCCGGGAAGTTCTGGGAACCTCCGGGAGCTCCCAGGAGCCGACGTTTTTGCTCGATTCTCTTTTAAAACTCATTTTAATACTTTTCTAATGATTCCGGTGAATTCAGACGATTTCGGTCAAACTTGGTCAAACTCTGGTCAAACCTGGTCAAACCTTGGTCAAACCAGTCAACGGGGACTTTCGGGGAACTTCCGGGACTTCCGGGGGTCTCTGGGAGCTGACGATATCTTCCGGTTTTACTTAAAAGCTCATTTTATCATTTTTTTACGACATAGCATGTTTTCAGAACTTCGGGACCAAATCTGGGAGTCTTCGGCTTTCAGGGGCATTTTGGTCAATCTGAGCATTCTGAGAGATAGAGCTGACTTCCAGGAGTCCTTTTGAGTCTTTTACGATCATTGTGAACCACCAAGCTATGGGTCTCCTAAATCTGATAGCCAAAAAAATGGGTTGTCTATATATGGGCCTCTAGATGTTTTGTTTTCATTTTCTAAGATTTTTTAACACTTCAGTCGATAGTACGGATTCTGTTTCTGAGTAAGCTTTATTGTTTATATGATTTCTCTCAATCTGTAATAGTTATTATAGTTTGGCTTTTTGATTTGTGTTATAGACACAATAAGGATAATCTCCACAAAAATCATGAATTAAAAACATTTCTAACCTCACTTTTCCATTTTTACAAAATCAACTCACTATTGCAAGCATGCTTTTACTTTCATTCTTTGATTTGATGCTTACATACACTCCAAATTAGCTTATGTCATAGGAAGTAGATCATACTACATTTGTACACATCCTATAATAACATAATTCATTCATCCATGCATATACCTAGATTTTTTAATCACTTTAGTAAATCCATGAACACAAACAAACTACAATCTTGGCACATTCTAGGATCATACATTGCATCCATGCGAGATTTGGAGTTTTAGTGACTCCCAATCTAAGAAGATTACAAGCAATGAACTTGATCATACGTTCATGCTTCCCCTTCGACCTAATCATCCTTTCTTATCCATCCCGGGGATTAAGAGGTCTTATTTTCTCAAAGATTAACATGCATCATACTAGCTTGCTAAACATATTTTTTTTTATTTCTTTGTATATTTGTTCCAAGAACAATCCATGTCCCCTTCTAGACTAGGAAAACTTGATTACTTGATATGTGATTAGACGATCTTTCCTAAGTTTGTTTGTGTGATCATTCACCTTTTGCATTGTGTGATATTTGACTTGGATCTTATGAATGATATCTTATCTTTTGATATTCCATTTCAAGATTCTTATGCAATGTAATATACCTATTATAAATATTAATTATCAAACCAAACATAGTATAAGATGATTATTTGGATGCTAATTGAGGCCCGTCGAGAGACCGGGGTGAGTTGAGGGTGTCTTAGTCGCGACAAAGGCTCCTTCCTCTCTCGTACCAAAACCACGATCCAAGTTCTTTGGTTATGAAGGGCCGGTGCCCTTTATCCATTTGGGTGAGTCAAAATTAGGTTTCCTGGTTCCTTAAAGACCAAGTTGCGGCTCTGTATCTGTTTTCAATAGACCTTTCTTTTCATTTCTTTAATAAATTTCAAAACAAAAGAAAATCAATTCTGAAACCCTGCCGGAAACAAACACTGACGGGGGTGGGCTCACCGAAGGCCACGTGTCCACAGACACTAGCACCTAGATCTAAGAGGGCCTTTTCTATTTTGAAATTCCCTATGACACAAGAGACGGTAGGACGACCAGGATCTTTGTGTTTTGGTGGGATATTGTCGCAAATGCAAGAGGTTGCTTGTGTCACCATGTAGGCTTACTTTTGCACATTGAACTTGCATTTTCTTGTGCAAAGATCTTTTAGGAATTTGGCAACACCGGGAACATCCTTAATCATGTCAAGAAGAGGAATGTTAATCTTGACCTCTTTTAACATTTTGAAAATTTCAAGGGTCTTACCATTGTTCTCCATTGGTTTTTTTCTTTGAGGGAAAGGTGGGTGTAGACACCCCATTTTGACGGGCGCGACAGCGGGGTCGGGACATATTTGGAAATATTTGGCTTGAGAGGCAAGCTTCCCTTGCAGGTGGATGTTTCATTCTCAACAACCAATGGGGTGGTTATTTCAGCATCATTAAGTTTCAGCCTCTTTTCCTCTCTTTGCTCGTCGGTGAGTTGTTCTTTCTGATTTTCCATAGGTTCTTCGGGAACCTCTCAGACTTTGTTATCGATAACTTTCTCATTCCTTAGAGTGGTGACGGCTTTGACATGTACGGTGTTGGGATCGTTTGGCCCGAAAACTCCAACGGCCATTTGACCTTTGGGATTTTAAAGTGGTTGGGCCAGAAACTTTCCCTTCTCAATCACTTATTGAGAGCTAGCAATTGGCTAAAAGAATTCTGCATTTCATTCATGAATTGAAGCATTTGCGCAGAATTTTGACCAAGCTTTTGAGCTTATGGATCTTGCCTTTGCATGAGCGTTTGCATTTGATCCTCATGGGACTTCTTATATGGAGGCACATAAGCGGTCGATGAGGATGGACCATGAGGAAAAGGAGAAGGGTGGAGGTGGTTGATGAGGTGGAAAATTATTTTGAAAGTATTGTGGAGGCGGCATATGTGGTGGTCCATAAATGGGCTCATTCCTCCATACTTGATGAGGTGGATTTTGATTTTGATTTTTCCATCCCGGGTTGTATGATTTGCCATAAGAGGGATTGAATGGCTTTTTGTATGTTCCCATGGCATTGGCTTGCTCGTGAAAGATTTCTTTGAAAGTCAGGATGATAGGACAAGTATTGGTTGGGTGACCAATCTTTTCACAAATGGCACAAGTTTCTTCCACAAAAGCCACGGGTTGTGTGGCTTTTTGTGTAGCTTGTGACGCTTTGGCCTCTTCTTTGGCGTGCTCCATTCTTCGAATTTTCTTTGAAGTTTGGCAATGGTACGAAAATCATCCTCTTGATTGAGTTCTAGGATTCCGGGAGAAGACGACTTAGGAGAAGGAACGGTGGTGGCCGGCTTTGCCTTATTGGCATTCCTATCATGGGGATCCGATGTGTCCCAAGCTTGAGTTGTGTTGGCCACATACTCAAAGTGTGCCTCTACCTCCTTGGGGGGAAGCATCATGAGCTGTCCATGGCACATGGTTTCAATGAGTTGTTTGGAGGCGAGTTGGAGTCTGGCATGGAAAGTCCAGATCAACCACCATTTCTCAAAATTTTGATGAGGACACATATTAAGCAAGTCCTTAAACCTCTCCCAACAACTAGGGAAAGATTCAAATTCCCCTTGCTTAAAACTTTGAATCATTTGTCTCAGAGTGTTTGTACGATGGATGGGGAAGAATTATTTTAGGAATTGGGATTGCATTTCGTACCATGTCCTAATGGATCGAGGTTTAAGGAGTTAAGCCATGTTTTGGCTTTGTCCTTGAGAGAGAATGGGAAAAGTTTGAGTCAAAGAACGTCCTACAAACAATTTTGATCACTAAATGTGATGCACATATCCTCAAACTCCTTAAGGTGAGGTAGGGTTGTTCGTTATCCATACCGCGGAAGGTAGGAAGCAACGAGGTCATCCCGAGGCAGTAGTGGAATTGTCCGACATTGTAAAGGAAAACAATGCAAGAAGAAGTATAAATTCTCTCTGGGTGCAGATAGTCCTTAAGGGGACACGCGTTATCCCCTTGATAATTTCTCTCACCTTGTTCGCTCAAATTGCCGCCCATTGCGGCAGAATTGGAAGATGATTGAAAAAATGACGATTCAGAAGGTGTCGGTGATAAAGATTGTGGACGCCAATATGAGCTTGAGCTTGAAGATTCTGGGTGTTTGACGAAAGGGATGCCGCCAATACCATTATGCATTAAAATATTGGAGTAGGGTATCCGGGTCCGTTAAAATGCCGAGAGTCTAGTCCCTGACAATGGCACCAAAAACTTGTTTGCTCTCAGGATATGTGTGATTCAAGTGCAAATCAATCGTAACAAGTAATACTCAGGTAAATACAAGGTTGATTTCCACAGGGACTAGACCGGAAGATTATAGTTTCAAGACTCGAATACACTACTTTATTAACCAAAAAGAAAGAAAAGATGATTGATTTGAGATATTCTAACACTAAGATTAGAGCTAACATGCAAACAAAACTAAGGTAGAAACAACAACTAATTAAATTAACTAGTTTAGAAAACGGTTAAATTAACTACTACAAGCGAGCTAGATTGACAAATTTGATTTAATAAAGGGAGAAAGGGCTAGGGGTCATGTTACCAACCTTGGATCACATAAGGATAAGCCTTAGGGATTTGGAAGGAGCTTCTTAAGTGAACAAAGTTCCTCGGAGGCTAACAATCAAACATGTGGGTTGTCAACCCCATAATGAAAGATGAAAGCATGAAGGGACTAAGGGCAAATGTTGGATTGGTAATATAGATTCAATAACCCCCATTGCATGACAATGGAGGTAAAAAAAACAAGCATATTACAAACCCAACACTCTTCCATCACTTAGGAAGATCCAAATCCTTTAGACTTTCAACAAATACAAATATCCATAGGTGGATTCTTGACCCCTAACCTAGAAAACTAGCTACACATAGATTTTGCTATGTTAACATTAATATAAACATCTAAGGAGTAGAAAAATATCACCATTAATGCAAGCACCTACTTCAAGAGAGAGAGAGAATCCAATAAATACTTCAATAAATACTCCAATAAATGCTCCAACAAAGTAACCAAGCATAAAAGTTCAAGAATCTCTCACAACCTTACGTACAAGCTTTAAACCTAAACTAATTTATGAACTAATAAACAAGAAAACCTAGAGAAATACAAGAGGGTTAGAGAGAGAGTATCTAAGTTGCTCTAAAATTAGGTCAAGACCCTCAAATTCGAGTTATAATGGGGTATTTATACAAAGCCTTCGAAGTGGCAAACTTGTAAAACAAAAGGTGCAGAAATAGGGTCATTCGACCGATCAAGCGACCTTAATTCGACCGGTCGAATGCCCCTCTGCATTGAATCTTCACAGCTTCACCTCTAGTTTGCACACCAATTGTAAAATTGCCATAACTTCTCGCTCTGACCTCTGATTGAGGTGAAATTTGTGGCCACACGAAGAAGACTCGCAGGGCTAGCTTTATCTAGTTAAGAATAACCTCCAAACATATGGTCTTGTAGTCCAAAAGTGAGCAAGAAGTGGCCACAATGGAGGCGATCTTCAACCGAAACTTTGATTCCCAACTCGGATTGCAAAAATGACCAACAAAACACTAAAATAACCTGTGTAAAAGATGTAAACAATAGAAATGAGGGTTATGCAAGAATTATGCGTAAATGATGTACTTAGAAGCTCCGAAAATGGTATTTTGCACAATTGTAAATCTATATTCATGCAAAATATGTGATAAATCAGTCACCCTCTAACACATGTGATTGATCCTATCCATAGGAAGTTCACATCTAGTAACCAATGAGTAGTGTATCTTCCGTATGGAATGATCACCCCTGGCAAGGTGACACAGAATGCACTACTCATCTTACAATGAACCATTAATGGAAGATTGTGGGTGCTGAAATAAGACCCTCTCCCACTAGATTTAATAAACAAGGATTTTGCTTTTTGAGAAAAAATGTTTCTACATATTACCCATAAACATCCAATCTTTATTAATGCATTAAAATGGCTTTTGAATTTTATTTTAGAAAACTTGCTTTAAGTGCATGCAAGCAGTAACAATGTTTGAACGCCAACCACAAACCAAGCACATAAAACAAAAAACTAAAATGAAATTAAGACATCCAAATGATGCCTCTATCTCCCATGGCTCTATCTCCATAGAACCTCCTTCTTGGTTTGATCGCCTCCAGCTCTATCTTCATGTATAATGGCTTGCTCCTCTATCTTCATGGATTTTCTAATTCTATTACATTGGTCCTATGCTTCTTTCGAAGCTTATAATTTATCTAGAAATAGAAAACGACAATAAAATAAAAGGCTATGGAAACCGGTGTAACTTTCCTATTTGTAGGATTGAAGTCGCAGCGCCCTTTACACATGCCTTAAACCAAACAAAAAAATAAAACACACCAATCTCAAACATTTAAATACAATAATGTCAGAACTTGTTTCCATGGGAGATAAAAAAAAAACTTATCTTGTTGCAAGAGGGTTAGTTGTACACACAACCACACACATATATAACAAAATATATGACCATTGGAACTACTAATTTAATTGCATACACCATAAACTCTTTATGAAAGTAATTAGTACTCTAAAACAACATCTCTGGTTTTCTGTCACAGACTGATTTAAAATATCCAGAACAGTAAGTAAATAATTTTAAAACATTTAAAACTGTGAAAAAGACACCTGGATAGATAACCAATTTCGATTGATTGAAGCTTGTTCGATTGCTTGAAAATTGCATTGGTTGATCGATCAAAACTCTTTCGATCGGTTGAACACAGACAGTTTCAATCGATCGAAACTAGATCGAACGATCAAAACTACCATGCATCCAATGCTACCACAGATTTGTTTTCTACTACGAAGCTACTGTAGAAACAGATCTGTGATGATACAGTTTAAAAAAATAGCACTAAATACTAACATGCAAATCAAACTAGTATTTCAAAATGCATCTATAGATCCAAACAAGTATGGCTCTAATACCAATAGAGGGAAAAAAGGTTTAAAATTAATTTAAACATCACAGCGGAAAGATTAGGTTACAAAAACTTATTGTTTGACCAGATCTACTACTCGTTAACTCTATAGATGCGTATAAACAAGAGGGAGAAGAGTTTATACCTCAAGTCTTGAACTAAATTCTAATTTTCTTCTTTCTTGATGGTACAACGGACTCCACTAGGTTGTCTTCACCCTTATGACTTCTACGAATGCTTACCAGAAAGACTAGGGATGATGGGAACCCTATTAGAAAGGATAAAGAAGGTTTAGGAACCTAAATAGTTTTTGCAGCTTTCTGGGCTATAAAAGGATGATTAGAAATATTCTGTATGTAGCTACCGTATTTTTAGATTTCCAAGCCGACTTTAAACCTTCGATCGATCGAAGTGGCTTCGATCGATTCGATTAAAGGTTCTTCAATCGATCAAACTTATCTAGACTTCAATCGATTGAAACACTGTTGATCGATCGAAACTGTCTTGACAAGATCCTCAAGTGCCCTTCTAAGTATCCTAGTGGAGCTAAGAGTAAGACCTCCTAGGCTCTTTACTATTGGCTTAGACCAGTTGTTAGTTCCCATGACCAAACTCTTTGATCAACAAACTAACCAGCTGGTCAGTTAACGTTTACTCCACTATAAAATGATAAATGAACTCCAACATAAAAGAACATATCTGAAGCAATAACTAGACTTGTATGGTGTACTAATGTCCCTTTACCGTCAGCATTCATAATCATATTCAAGTAGTCAGATAACTGTTACTGTCAACCTGAATCATGATTACTTTTTATATTCCTTGAGTCCCATCCACCCCTCATGATTATCAAACATGTTGATAACTACTTATCAACAAGATATAGTTCTCAATAATCAACTTGGTGACATTCTCAAGGGAATTCTTACTCTTTATTAGAGGGTAGATTCTATCTTGACAATATACGTTAATAACCCTATGAACATGACATACCCAAGATACCAAGTGTCGATCTTTCATAGACCTCACTGATTGGTAAGTCAAAGCAGCCATATCCATAGTCTGTGTTCATAATCGTCTCTAGATTAAGAACACGTACCTTATACAAGTTATGAGTTCCTATCGACTATTGACAGTATTAAATGTCAGTAAGAAAACTCATGTCTGTCAATGCACTATAAGCACTAGCATATTAACTAAGAGTTATACTCTAGTGATTGAGATTAATCATTCCATCTAATGGTAGTCAATCATGCTACAGTGTACACCTGATGGGATATCCAGTCTCATAATCCACTGTGACTAATTATAAGTATCAATGAATAATAATTCGTAACTCACTTGTATGCATCTCATACATACATAAATTACTTACTATGATACTTAAGGATTCACTATCATCTCATGAAAAAAAACATACATAATAAAATGTAAAGCCAATATCCATATATTAAAATGTCAATGTCTCATACATAAAGTAATGGTTTGAGGACACAAACCCAACATTGGATGGTAGGTCCCATCAGTTCGTAGCAAAACATAAAGGCGTTAAAAGCATGGGACCAGAAAATAAGAGCTGAGAAAAGAGGCTAGTTAGATTCGGTGCTGGCTGAGCATAATGGCATGGTAAATTGCAAAATTCTTCTAGAGGTTGCCCTTCACGGTCGCGACCCTTTCAACCTATTTGAGTCAGTCTGCTGTAGGGGTAGGCCATCCTTGAATTGGCTAGGGTTGCGTCCAGACTTTTACTTATTCACTTGGCTCTTGGAAGAACTGCTCTAAGGAAAGAGGGGGATGGTAGGCTTTGAATTGAGAGGGAGGTAACTCAGCAAAGTTAGGGCCAAGTCTTGTGGCAGAGCGGGAGAGATCTATAGCAGGGCGATTTATTAAGGTTTGAGGTCCGTATGAAGCGGAGTGAGTGGAAAGAAGGTTTCTCATAGATTTGGTGAAGGTTTCTGAGGATTTTAATGCCTTAGAGGCTAAAGGTGCACTAGATTTGCCAGTAATGGTTTTCTTTGGAGCCATTGGAGTGCAGAGATGATGGTTGTAGGGAGGAGTAAAGCTCTAAAAATGGAGGATGTTACAGAAAGGGAGAGGATTTTAGAAGACTTGTAGAGAGAGAGAAAGGTAGGCATATAGGGGAAGCTAACTAACTGTTGCCTTGCCCTTTTATAGGTGACAGTGCAGGTTTCAAGGCCTTGATTGGCGCGCGATGATTAGGGAGATAACACATGGCTAATTTAAAATTCTAAACGTCACATCTTCATCAATAGGAAAAATAATATACACATACTGAATATATTACAACCATTCTAGTTATTACAAAAACATCAGAGTTGCCCACAGGACTACAAAAAGGTCTGGAAGCAACATAGGGCCAAGTACCAATTCTAGATAAGTTCAACATAAATAAAACTAATAACTATCTAGTTCTTCAGCTGGCGTAAACGTAGTCGTCAGCATAATAGTCTTGACCCTTCCTCGCCTCCTTCCCCTGGCACGTCCTCAGCATAGCCTTCCTCTACATAGTAACCATCTTGGTAGTGATCATCACCTGTAAGTGTAGGAACATGTGGACGGGGAATGTCCAGGCAATAACGGCCGTTAGTTTGCTAAGAGTTGAGTGAATATAAACTAACAGGGTATCAGTTATATAACGTAATAACAAGTTAGAAAATGAATAAGATATAGTGTTACCATAGTATCTTCATCTTTATTCAAACGTCGTTACTCAACCATTATCGTCTTATTGTCCTAAGACCGATAATCAACATACCTTGACTGAAGAACAGGCTCAATCGTTCAAAACTTATAGATATACCATTATTCTCCCCATTGCTTATTAAGGATATATCTATCCACCGCATGTCATGGACACCCGTCAGTCCATCCCCTGCTCATTCAGGACATATCACTGTCCATCGCATGTCAGGGATATAATGTTTCAAACAATAGTATATCAAACTTATTGCTACGGCTCATCGATGTCTACCAGTAAACACCATCCACCACTCATTAAGGATATAACCCATCCACCACTCTTTTAGGATATACATGGGTCATCTAGCTATCTTATGACGGCTTGGTCCCGCCCATATACCATTCCCAGAACTTATCAAACCTACCTACGTTCAGTAGTATTATAGATACATGACATATCCCATTGTGGCCTGACTACTTTGATTAAAGTAAAAGGGATATCGAACTCGATTATGAACAACATAACAACTAACGTCATAACACTAATCCACTATTCACTCTGTACTTATATAATAAACAAATGAAATAATCCATGTTCTGTGATTGCTAATCAATTGGGACAAGGGTCCAATCGATTGGGACAAAAACTATAGCAATCGATTAAGGAATATGGCAATCGATTAGATCCAAAACAATTCCAATCGACTGCTAACTTTGAAAACCGATTGGGTTAGAAATAATGGCAATTGATTGGAAAACTATCTAATTGATTGGGTCCTGACTGATGGCAATCGATTAGAAAACTTTGTCTTCTCCAATCTAGAACTATAAAACAACATATATACATGTCTTAAGGACGTGTTTGTTATGTCTAAACTTGTATAAAACTCATAAACATTCATATAAAAGGAACCAAGCGAGTTAGAACTCACTCAAGGGTGTGTTTGGTGTGTGTTTAGCTATGGAACCTTGATTGCTCTCTCTCTCTCTCTCTCTCTCTCTCTCTCTCTCTCTCTCTCTCTCTCTCTCTCTCTTCTCATTTGCCTCTCCTTTGTCTCTGTGTCTTCTCTTCCTTCTTCTTTCTCCTTCTTTCTCTTCTCTTCCTTGCTATCAAGAAAGTATGTATGTGTTTTCTTGTATGTATATATAGATATATGTATGTATGGATATGTATATAGATATATACCCTCTCTCTCTCTCTCTCTCTCTCTCTCTCTCAACCCAAACTATCCTAAATAGCTTAAGGGCAATAAATGGGCTTGTATATATAAAAAATGAGAGTGCCACATGTCACCCCACGAAGCAAAGTTGAAAATCAATCTTTGTAGGTGGCAATTTATTGGGACTTATAACAATCGATTGAGATGAAAGGCAATCGATTGGGTTAGTGCCACATAATGAATTCAGGTCAGTAGGATGGTAATCGATTGGAAAAGATGTTAATCGATTGGTGTCCAAAAGTGGCAATCTATTGGGATACAAGGGCAATCGATTGGGACACATAATTAACTAAAGGGAACGTAAAGGTCATACAAGTATACATGAATCAATATAAAGTCTTATTCATTAATATACACTCCAAAATACAGGGTATTACATCTATGGCATTGGGCTGATTTATTGGATGGGGTATGAGTAGCCCGATGTGATGATAGCGAAAGTGGTGTCGACCGACAATAGAAAATCAATTTGGTCTGAGGCAGAAGCGTTTATGTGAAGAATCAGCAACGTGTGGGATTCTTTCCTAGTTTATACATATCAGAGGATAGGTACAAAAGTATCCAGTCAAAGTCAAATTGCCACGTCAGTAGCTGGATGCCCAGTAACCCGAGATATTGACATGTTGCTCGTGCGTCCCGAGCTGTCCAGCCCAGAACTGTCCAGTCAGTTAAAACAGCTCAGGAATACGTACTACTAATAGACTAAGAGGGGCGCAGCCCATGCTGATCCTGTGAATCACGTTGGATCGTTCTAGCAGTTTCCTAACTCAATCCAAAGACTAAGGGAAAGCAGAGGATGTTTCCTAAGCCACTTAGAAAACATCCCATGATTTATGCTCATCAATTTCTAATTGGATTAGGCTTCCTAATCTGATAGTTACCTTATGCGAGTGGTCTCTTGAACTTATAAAAGAGGCCATCTATCCCCACGAAGGGGGAGGGCATTCTGACTCCATAAGAATAGCAGAACGCATACATATTCACATATACTCGGCCGGTTTACTGTTAGTGTCGCCCTCTCTGTTGGCTCACCAAACACCGCCGGTGATCTTTTAGTGAATGTGCCTCGGCACACACGTGGACGTAGGTCACCTCTTTAACAGGGCCGAACCACATACAACTCATTGTGTCACATCTTCTTTCTCTAAATTACTCACAAAACTCTCCTACCAATTTTCGGCATCATCAGCTTGGCGCTGTCCGTGGGAATCAACAGATTTCTCTTGAAAAAAAATCTTTAGCTGATAGCCATGGCACCAAAGAAAGGTAAGAAGACCGCTTCCTCGACGGGTCAGGCGGAGTCACAGTCCGGACAGTCGGCTGCCTCCATGACCCCCGATCAGATTATTGCGGCTCTTGCGCAACTCTTAGAGGGCCAGAAACGAACCCAGCAATAGATCGAATCATCACTGGCCCGACAGGAGAAGCTCCCATTGATCGAGGATCAGCCCGAGAAGAGCGTGCCTGATCGGGAAAAGATCAGACCATGAAGGCATGCCTATACTGAGCCATTGTCCCCGTCGGTTAGGGGATGACTCGGGAATGACGAGCATAGCCAAGCTCCCGAATGGACCTAACTGTTAGGGATATGTACTAAAATCCATGCTTTATGTAGTTGATTTATTATTCATTCAATAAAATCAGTTATTCCATTTTTATGAGAATCTGTGTGGGCAATGTTTGTATTATATTATTTATTTAATATTATGCATGTGTGTCTCTCATTCTATATAGTAGGTGGTTTGGTGTGTAGAGTTCGGCTTACACACGGAAGATCAGGCCATCAGATATTATAGAATGTAAGATTTTGGTTTACAATCTTAGATGGGATTGGACACACCATCGGTAGGACTGCAGCATTGTGTTGTAATAGGTTTGTCTTGCCTACGGAAAACGGTATATTTTCAACTCACTATGCTGGTACACTTTGTGTATTAAATGGGACTGACTTAGGGTATAATTATCTTTATACTGACTTATAAGATAATTAATACCTCATGGCTATTATGAGTGCTTATGCTCTAAATCCTAAGTTAATTTGTAGACACGTACATTTGATATTTACACTTTGATTCCTAAAAGGGTGAGATCCTTAAATGGGTCAATATCTCATTGGATTGGGTGGCAATATTAATTGTGTGGTGAATATTAATTAATGATGGAATCCATGTCTCAATTTTGGGATTGATGATATCCCCTTGAGAAAGCTTATAAGTTTTGACTATGTCAAACCCTGCAGGTGGATTTTGTATCTGACATATCAGATAAGTTAAGCAGAGTATCTCAAGGAATTTTAAGAAATTAATTAAATATGATTGTCAGTAATTATATTTAATTAATGGATATCTGTAATCTTAACGTGGGGAGATAATAAGCATTTAATAACATGGAGCTCGAAATATATTTTTGAGATAAGGGTAGGAATGCAATTATAATTCTTTAGTGGTATGAATTAAAATTTATGAAAATAGGAATCTGATTCAGTTCGAATTAGGGTTTCCTAATTCCATAAGGAAGCCTATTCCTTATTGACTTCTTATGGTCCCTATCGTAGCCTTTATATATGCTGCTTTGGCTCTCTTCTCATTTTGCTTTTTTCCATATAGAGTAATATTACTCGGAATAGAAAAGAGAGCGTAAAAGAGGGAGAGCAGAAAACAGAAAGGATTTCGAAAGAGCCCACACTCAGTTCGATATTCTGGCAGTGGAGGAATACGGTAGAAGATCGTGAGCTGTTATCGAGCCCGTGTTCTCGATTCGTCTACTACAACAATCCGTTTTTGCAGTTCAAGGTAACCCTAGTTCCGCCCTTATAGGGTTATTATAGATTTCATGAAATTTTTTGTAGTACCAACTTGCACGCACTGTCAACGGATTTTGGGAACGCAGTTTCCTCACACCAACAACATGCCCGAGGCCGCCTGCGCCGAGCAGGGGATGCCCGAGAGATCATCAATAGCAGGCACGCTACCAGAGGGGATGGGCACAGACAAAAGGCCCAGGAACCAGCCAAAGATACCCCAGCCAAGAGTCAAAGGCATCTCAGGCACACGATTACCCAGAGTCAGAGTCGTGTCTAGTCCCTAAAGACAACGCACTTCGAGGAAGAGGCCTCGTCATCCGACCCAACCTACCGCTCAGATACAGAGTAGAAGACTAGTCAGACGGACGTCAAGGACCAGATCGCAGACCTATGGAAGCAAATTGACAAGATGAGCCACAAGGCTGGTCGCGGTCACACTAATACCGAAACTGAGTCACCTTACACCATTCGGATCACCGAGTACCCTATCTCGAGGAAATTTAAACAACCGCATCTTAATTCCTATGATGGTTCAGGGAGCCCGGTCGATCACGTCTGGTCTTATAAGGCTCAAATGGCTCTGGTTACCGGTACTAACGAGCTACTGTGCCAAGCCTTTCCCAGCACCCTTAAAGGGGCAGTCGCACAGTGGTTCCACTCCCTCAAACCCTGAACGGTCGATGACTTCAAGATGCTCAGTAAGTTGTTCATCAGCCAGTTTGTGGGAATGCTTGACCGATCATAGCCAGATATCCAATTGCTGACCGACAAGCAACACAAAGGGGAGTCTCTAAAGGATTATATCGACCGTTTCAATCAACAGAGGTTGCAGATCCATAACCTAAATGAGATGGTCATAATCATGGCCTTCTGCACGGGAGTTCAACACACCAAAGTTGCCACGTTGTTCCACAATGATCGATCGAAAACACTGGTGGAGCTCTCCGTGAGAGTTAGGAAATACATTGAAACTAAGGAATTCCTGAGGGCTAAGCGTGCTAGCCTTGCAGGAGACGAGTCTCCGAGGGCCAAACAAAAATGAGACAGTTCTAAAAAGGGCTCGGGGAAGAAGCCAAAGCCGGATCAGCAGAAGGGTGGTCGGGACCAGGCTCTGATGACCTTCACGCCACTCTCTCGGCCTATTCATGAAGTCATGGCCACCGCTGACGCCCAGAGGCTCCTCCAATAACCGGCAAAGCTGACAAGCCCGCCCGAGAAGAGAAACTGGGACAAATATTGCCGGTGTCATAAGGACCATAGCCACGACATAGAAGATTGCTTTAAACTCAAAAATGGCCATCGAAAGACTGATAGAGCAGGGCCACCTCACTGAGTTTTTCGTGGCGGACTGATAACCTAGGGCAGATAACCGAGCTCCCGAGTAGCCGCAACCATTTGAGTAAATCAACGTGATCTCCAGAGGGACCTCGGGTGGAGGGGATTCGTAGTCGGCTAGGAAGAGACAGGCCCGGGCATCCCGAGCGGATGTCTAGCATCTCCAATCCACCGACTCCCAACCAACCGATGTGCCAACATTCTTGTCTCACGACGTAGGGGACCTTCACTGCCCCCATGATGACCTCCTGGTCGTGACAATCTCCGTAGCTAACTACACGGTGAAGAGGGTATTGGTGGACATCGGCAGTTCCTCCGATATTCTCTTTGCCTTGGCATTCGACCAGCTAGGAATAACACAGGACAGACTCCGGCCGGTTGTAACTCCTTTGGTCAGATTCAATGGTTCGAGCACGCAACCGCTTGGAATGATTGAGCTCTGGATTCTCATAGAAACTCACCCTAAGCATGTCTTTGTACTCACAAACTTTGTAGTCGTGGAGGCCCCCTCTGCATACAACATCATCCTTGGGAGGCCGACGCTCAACAAAACCAAAGCGGCTGTGTTTACCTATGGTCTGGTGCTAAAGTTCCCGACCCCCCGGCGCTCGAGAAGCCTGCGTGGAGATCAGTCAACCGCTCAGAATTGCTATGTTAGTTTCTTGCATATAGAGGCGATTGTAGAAACATTAAATGTCCAAGAAATGGACCCAAGGGACGTGAAGGATGGAGTAGGCCAGGTGGAAGATTCAAGACAGGTGACGCTAGACCCAACGCTTCCCGACCTGTCCGAGAGCATCATCACTCTCCTAGACCTGAGTCTAAGGAAAAAAAAATGATCCAGTTCCTGAGAGAGAACTAGGATATCTTCGCCTGGTGCCATGAGGACATGCCAAGGATTGACCCCCAGGTTATCTCTCACCGTCTCAACATTGATCCGATCTCCCGACCGGTCAAACAGAAGAGGAGAGTCATGGCCCTTGAAAGACAGGCTGCAGTACGTGAGAAAATCAAAAACCTCCTGAAGGCAAGGTCCGTCCGAGAAGTCCACTATCCCGACTGGTTGGCAAACGTTGTATTAGTAAAGAAAAGCAACAAGAAGTGGAGGATGTGTGTAGATTTCACCGACTTAAACAAGGGCTGTCCCAAGGACTGCTATCCGATTCCTAGAATAGACCTCCTCGTGGACGCAATCGCCGGTCACTCACTCCTTTCATTCATGGATGCCTACTCGGGGTATAACTAGATCAGCATGTACCCCGGGAATGAGGAAAAAACTTCCTTTATAACCAACCAAGGCACGTATTGCTACAAGGTGATGCCTTTCGGCCTTAAAAATGCCGGGGCAACGTATCAACGCCTGGTCAATTTCATGTTCAAGGACTTGATCGGGAAGTCGATAGAGGTATACGTTGACGACCTCTTGGTCAAAAGCCAAGATGAATCAGACCATCTTGAGCACTTGTCTGGGGCCTTCAACATCCTGCGAAAGTACCGGATGAGGTTGAACCCGGCCAAGTGCACGTTCAGAGTTTTGTTCGGGAAATTTCTGGGACACTTGGTTAGCAGACGAGGGATTGAGGCGAACCCCGAAAAAATTCAAGCAATTATCAACATGCGGTTGCCCAAGTCAACAAAGGAAGTATAGAGCTTGGCTGGCAGCTACACTAAACAAGTTCGTTTCTCGAGCTATCGACCGATGCCTCCCATTCTTTAAGATCCCCTACAAGGCATTTCAGTGGTCCAAGGAGTGCGAGGAGGTATTCCAAGAACTCAAAAAGTACCTGACATAACCCCCTCTACTCTCTACACCCATACCGAAGGAGGAGTTGTTCTTGTATTTGGCGGTGTATCCTTCAGCAGTAAGCTCGACACTTATCTAAGAAGAGCACGGGATTCAATTCCCGGTCTACTATACCAGTCGAGCGCTCTAAGGCGCAGAAAGCCGGAACTCCTGCATTGAGAAGTTAGCCTTTGTCGTGATCACCTCTGCCCGGAGACTCCGCCCGTACTTCCAGGCCCACGTCATCGTGGTCCTCATGGATCAGCCCCTTTACCGGATCTTGAGTAGGCCTGAGACATCCAGAAGGCTCATCAAGTGGGCGTTGGAGCTGGAAGAATTTGAAGTAGTTTACAGACCGCGTACGATGATCAAAGGACATACCATAGGAGATTTTCTCGTGGAGTTCACATACCCAAAAAATTTGGTGGAAGAGCTCGACCCGCCGGCAGTACCGCCCGGTCCATAGCCCGACGTCCCAACCTAGGTACTTTATGTGGACAGATCCTCCAACCAGCTAGGTAGCGGGGCAGGAATCATCTTGATGACGCCCGACGGGATCCAATTGGAGTACGCATTAAGGTTCGGTTTCTAGGCCTCCAATAACGAAGCCGAATATGAAGCCATGTTGGTCGGCCTGCAGTTGTCTACTTCGATGGGTGCATAGCAAGTTCAAGCGTACATTGACTCCCAGCTCGTGGTCAATCAAGTAAATTAAGAGTATGAAGCTCGGGAAGACAACATGGTGGCTTACCTAGCCCTTTCCGAATAGTTTCAAAGAATCTTAAGGGGTTCTCCATCACACAGATCCCAAGGGAGGAAAATGCGAGGGTCGAACGGTTGGCCCACCTCGCCTAACCTTCCGAGTCAGACTTGCTCGGGAAAAAGATTGAATGCTTGTCCGAGCCCAGCATAGCTGTCCCGGGGGGTATGGAGGTCGACCCGGCCTCCCTAGGACCCAGTTGGATGGATTTGATAAAAATGTTCCTCACTGCGGGTACTTTACCTGAAGGAAAGAAAGAAGCCCGGCGGGTAAAGTACCGAGCGGCCAAATACCACCTTGTCGACGGCATCCTCTATAAAAGAGGATTTTCTATCCCATACCTACGGTGCATCCACCCTACGCAGGTGCAAGGAATACTAAGTGAAATCCACGTAGGAGTGTGTGGAAGCCACATAGGAGGTCGGGCCCTCTCCCAAAAGCCTTATTGCAAGGCTATTATCTTCATAACCATATACTCTACTCGACGTCACTCAAGATATAACGTAACTTATCCCCAAGGCTCTAAACCTAATGCTCTGATACCACTTAATGTCACAGCCCGGTCCTACAATAGCGGAACCGAAGCCCGTGGCATGCCACCGAGGCTAAACCAATTCAGTAACGTTTCCAAAAAATTAGTTTTAAGAACACACGCAGCGGAAAAGAAGCATAACTCTCGTTCTAGTACGTATCGCAGCCAATCGAAAATACACTTGTCGCCCGGAGGCTTCAAAATTTGATCCGACAAATTTTTCCTTAAAAGGGTTCCAAAAGAAGCTTAAGTTTGTAATTAGAACTTTATAAAATATTTGGAAGTAGGAGAACAAATAAGCTGACAGGGGGCATCTCGACCGATCCAACGTCCCTCTCAACTGGTCAAAAGTCCCTTCGGCCAAGTGCCTTTATTGAAGTTTCAAGCAGAGGGGCATTCGACCGGTCGAATGGGTCCCTTCGACCAGTCGAAAGTCCTTTGACATCAAAAGCCACTTGTTTCTATCCAACTTTCGATGCGACAAAAAGTGCCATATCCAATTCCAATTTTTTCGAAACTTTATGAAAGTTATTTAAACATATATATCAACATGCCCCACTTGAAGGAAAACGTTTACTGGACATGTTAAGGACCTGTTTGGCAAAAATCTCAAACATGCACCAAGACTTGCATAAACACGAACTATCGACTCCTTTACGTACTTAAATCCAAGCTCATGAGTTCTTTCACAACTCTAACATATGAAAAGACATACGCGATATATAACAACATTTCAAAACATATCCAGAGCTTCTAATCTACAGATTCCAATACAATCTACTATTTAATTCTATTACAAGGTAACAAACGTTCTCAATTTCAAAACTACAAGATAATCACGATGAGCCGCCATCAACGTGAACTCCCAACACCCCGCAATTACGCCTCCGATCTCTCGCCGACATTAATACCTACAATGGTTATTTAAATAACCACACATGTTTTGATTTGTTTAAGCTAACGCTTAGTGAATAAAACAACATATGCATATTGATTCGTGGTGAAAAGTGTATATTTATAGTGTATTACGTGGTCCTTTATGCATACTTTTATCCCCAAGTTCCTAGATTTAGGTATATTCTAATAACAATGTTATTTTTATTGTGTTAATGCTAAAATATAAATTTTTGCATTGTTTTATAGGTATTAGAATGTAATTCAATGAAGTGGAGCTAAAGAAAAGTGATTCTGGTGAAGAGAACAACGGAAGCAGCTGAGAAAACGCCAATTTTGACAATGAAGACTTCAGATTTAGAAGATTTTCCCAGAGATATGAAATGTAGATCTTTGAGTTACGGTCGTGTGGCCGAAAACGGGAGGTCAATCTAAGGTCCGAGTAAAATGTTATGGCCATTCTCCCATCGGTACGTAGAGCTGTCAAAATCAGAGAGTTCAATCGATTGAGCAAAGTTCAATCGATCGAACCTTCGATCGATCGAACTAAGCTTGATCGATCGAACTTCATATTCACCCAAAAGTTGCGTAAACTCTGCAGGAACCCTATATATAAGTCGTTTTGACGCCAGACGAAGAGAGGACGCTCCAGAATGCGAAAAACAGCAGTTTAGGATAGTTTTAGGGTCAGATTAGGAGTAGGTTAGGTTAGATTCATGTTATTTTTCATCTTTTCCATTGATTTATTAAAGATTATTGAAGATTCAACTTTATTTCAAGTTATTTACAAGTTTATTTTAGATTATTTACATGTTTCTCTTATCCTTTCTCTATTTGTTTGTTATTAGTTTATATGCTATGATTACTTTAGGTTACTGTTTCTGCACTAGTTTTATTATGTTTTCGTAGTTTAGACGTTGGGAATATGTGATGAAACATTGATTCCCAACCTCTGCCATGCAATCTTTAGAAACCTTGGGCTTGATCGATCGAAGGTATTTCGATCGATCGAACCAGAGCCATAGTCAAGCGATCGAAGACATTTCGATCGATTGAAGGATGATGATGTTCGATCGATCGAGAGCGCTTCGATCGATCGAACATGTTAATTCCTGAGATGATTCTTTTAAGTATTCCATGACTTTTTGTTTTAGAAATCTGTCATCAAATTATCCCTATAAGCTCAGTTTGTCACAACAGTTTTTAGAACATAAAGCCTTAAGGCTATTTTCTTCAATGACTTTTGAAAACCACTTTGATTGCTAAAACCATTTAGAGTGCAAGTAATAGCCATTGTTTTAAACCGTCTTCCAAGTATTTCAAATCAACTGTGATGATGTAGTCTCGGTCATGAAAGGGCTATTGATTCTATATCTTTAGAAAAATACGGAATACTGAAGAGGAATGAACTCCATAGAACGTTAATGAGTATGCATGGTAGATGGTTAGGATCAATGTGGATTCACGTGTTTCCAACACCTTTAGTTTATCTGTTTCATTAGTTATGTTTCTATAAGCTTTAGTTTATTATTTAGTTTAATTTAATTTATTAGGATTTGTTAGTACACCTCCACCCGTATATTGATATTTTCTTTTCTTTGGGTTATAACTTAGTAGACATTCTTTCTATTCCTTCCATGTGGGATCGACCTGGACTTCCAGTACTATATTACTTGCACGATCACCTACACTTGGGTGTTGCACAAGAGCGCACAACTATTTAGTCGTGTCAAGTTTTTGGCGCCGTTGTCGGGGAAGACAACTAGGTTAGGATTTTACTAAGTTATTTCCCTTTTTCTTCTTTTTCTTCTATATATAAAAAAAATACTTCGGACTTTTTCTCTCACAAGAAAATAAATAAATAAATTAAATTTCTATTTTTTTTGAGTGAATATGTCTTATCCATATTACCCTTCATACAACACAAGCACCATGAATATGTACACATTAGATAATGAAAATTGTCCCCCAAGTTGGCAAGCACCCATTTATGATGCAGATTATCAACCTGAGTGCTATCAACCACCACAATGGGAAAACAATAGTTGTAGTCCCCTATATTATCAAACATATCAAGAACCTCCACATGGAGAGTTCTTTCAATCACAATGGAGATATAACCAAGATAATAATGTAGGATATGATAGTAATTCCCACGATTATCAAATGCACCAAGACTTTTCTTCTGGGGAGTCTTGTTCACAAGCACAATGGGAAGGGGACTATCACCAACCATAATGGGGCGAAACTTCATATAGTAATAATGAGGAGAATAACCAAGTTGAGGATAGTGGTATATTAAAATTACTGCTTAGTTAAATAAAAAGGCTAGATAATGCACTTGATAAATTAGAAACTAGATATCAACAAACATATGCTAGCCAACCTTTAGAAGACTATACCAGTCCTTCAACATTACAACCCGAATTACAAGACACTAACAATGGAATGGAAATAGAGAACTATGACAGGTTTATACCGAATGAGGTTAACAACTCACTCGAGAAAGTGATAACCCAACAAGAACTCCAAAACCAAACCATTGAACATGAAGTTGTAGAACCATCTTCTCCTTAATATACAACCCCATACATCAACTCCTTCACTGCCTTGATAAAGTTGCACAATTCCTTTGTCCAGAGAACCTCAATAGATGACATATACAGTGAGGAGAGTTACACGGATGAAAGTGAGGTTTTTACAGATAATGAGAGTTTAGGTGATTGCACGCAATTAGGAAATGATGAGTCCCCTATTGACTCTACCTCTACCTTTGATAGTGACCCTCGGGAGGACGTTATTGAAAATTCTAAATTCGATTTAGATTCATGTGATATTCATGAACCCTCACCTCTTTCGGCCGAAGAGGTGGTGTCACCAAGTCCCATCACCTATCCTCTCTATTAATCAAAGCTCTCCTCCCGAGCTTGAAAATCATATGTACCCTAATATTGAACAAATAGAATGTGTTGTGGAAGAGGATGGTAAGGATTCTAGCACATGTTCTTCACAGAATTTTAACCTTCAAAATTCTTTGGGAGAAGACTTGGAAAATATTGGGCCCATATTAGATGATTTTAAACTTCAACAAGAAGCTAGTAATCTACTAGACTGCTTGACCTTCTTGAGTAATAATGACATTGAGGTCCAAATCGATAGCTTTATCCAAGTCCAGTCCAGTCCAAAACTATTTACATAGAACAGAAATCCCATTCATATGATCAAATTTCCATAGATTCTGTTCTAGAACAAGAGGAGGTTAGTAAAGTTTCATTAGAACATCACTTAGACCCTGCCCCTTTTATTGAACCATGGCCTCCACCTGTTTTTGATAATAAAAAAATAGAGGCTGTTATAGAAAATACCAACACCAAAGATCTTTCCTTGAGTGTAATTCCTAAAATGTGTGGTATTCCTCTTATAACTGTCCCCAATAAATTTGGAAGCCATAGGTTTTGCATCATCTCCTCTGAGCTTGAGCCTGACATTAGTTGGGGGGAGTTGCATTTTTATGAGGATCCCTACATTTTTTTCACTGTTAAATTATTTTATTGGGAAAATCCTCAAAAATTTCGGTTATTACTTTATGATAAAAATCTTGATTAACCGAATTTACTTACTGAGTAGTTGTATTATATTCTGTATTTTTCTTTGTTGCTACTAATGACTTTGCAGGCAATTTAAAAAAAAAAAATTGGATATTAACGTCTCGAGGTAACATCCTTCCTTCTCTCGCTTTACTTTACATATGTCCATGTGCTTAGTTTAGAACATTGGGGACAATGTTTAGTTTTAGTTGGGGAGAGTGAATCATTGCATGCCTCGTTTCTTTCTTTTTATGCTTTAATGTCAATACACCTGCTTAGCAACATGACTCAGTAAGTTAAAAATGTCAAAAATTTTAAAATTTTAAATTTTAATTTTTAAAGATATTAAAATGGTTCTTGTATTTCTCTCTTAGTTAATGTAGTTAGTGATGATGCATTAGTGTTATTTTCTGTATGTATTATTATGTGATACACTATGGTAGTTTGTTTACTATCTTAGTTATAGAATGTTTTATGCCTTTTTAATCTTCAAACAACTTTGAGCACGCTGTGACAACCTTGTACTTAGCTAAAATGGATTAGTAAGCATAGCTTAGGTGTCTTGAGAGACTGTAGTGGAGACTAATAACCCAAGTGAGCTTTTGTGCCTTTTTTTATTTTTGAGGGTTTTTATAAAATTACTCTTACTTTTTGAAAAGCGTATCAATTTGTTGAAAGTCTCATTTTTCTTCTTCATTTTGACTGATCACTAGAAGAGAACGTTCAGGATTTACCAACTTTAGAGCTCTTGAATTTACTGAAATGAATAATCCTAATGAACTTAGAAGATGATTTAGGCCATCTTTTGACCATACACGCATAATACAGCCATGGCCTACCTCTGTGCTATTCCTTTACTTCACCTGTTGAGTCTTATCATAATTGCATTGTCATTACAATTCCTTAAATCTAAGCCCAACTCCAAAATACAAGTTTGAGCTTCTTTTCTCTACCTAGGAATGATTGAGATGTGTTATCTTGACAAGAAGTTTGGTAGTGTGAATAAGGGAAAGTTGGCAAAGAAAAAAAAAGAAAGAGAAAAAAGGAAAAAAAGGCAAAAAAAGCATGAAAAGAAAAAATGTGACAATGGTTGTTACAAAAGAAAAAAAAATAGTAATAGAAAGAAGAGTGTGAAAAAAAAAAAAGAATAAAAGAAAAGAAAAGAAAAGAGAGAGATTGGAGATGTGGGGAAGTTTAAAAAGTTGTAGTAGACATTCCAATCACATCCTTTGACCCAATTGAATATCATGAGCCTCTTTCTTTCACCTAACGCCTCTTTTTCAAAGTCCTAATGATTTTAAGTAATTGGATTTGAAGTAAGGCAATGAGAGAGTTCTCCACGGTATCTCGCTCTTCTAGTGAAAAGTATCCTTTCATGAGACTTTATGCACTAAAATTTACGTTTTTCTATTTAGATATGAGAAGCATTAGATTCCATTTACATTAACTCTTTATAAATTCCATATCATGAGTGACAATTATTACACCTAATTCGGAGTGATTTTATCTTGAGAGTGTAATCCCGGTGAGAGTTGAGTCAAAATGAATGTCTTGATAGAATCTTAGGTTATGCAAGCTTTGAAATTAAAGTTTTGTATTTTGGTTGTCCATTCACACACACACTTGAAGATTAATAGGTATGGAACATCTTAATGACTTTGATAGTAGATTAACTATAATATGTGTGTTGCATGGCTATGACATACTAGAGAGTTTCATGAGAACATCTTAATGACTTTGATAGTAGATTAACTATAATATGTGTGTTGCATGTCTATGACATACTAGAGAGTTTCATGAGATTGTTGATTAACCACATTGCTAAATGTGAGAAAAAAAAATTTTCTTCAAAACATTTAAATTAGAACCATTACCATAAAATGAATTTTGTGGGTAAATTCAATGCAAACCCTCACGAGACAACACTCGTCCACTAGGGGGAACCTAGGGGTTTAAAGGCTTGTTGCATACGCTAAATGCAGTCGTGATTCCTACGAAAGTGATTTAAGATTTTTTCTTTCTTTTATTTTTAATTTTTAGAGTTAAATAAACACTGTTGTAGTTCGCTTCATTGCTAGGGACTAGCAACGAGCTAGTTGGGGGGTGTGATTCGTGGTGAAAAGTGCATATTCATAGTGTATTACGTGGTCCTTTATGCATACTTTTATCCCCAAGTCCCTAGATTTAGGTATATTCTAATAACAATGTTCTTTTTATTGTGTTAATGCTAAAAAAATATTTTTGCATTGTTTTATAGGTATTAGAATGTAATTCAATGAAGTGGAGCAAAAAGAAAAGTGATTCTGGTGAAGAGAACAACGGAAGCAGCTGCGAAAATGCCAATTTTGACAATGAAGACTTCCGATTTGGAAGATTTTTTCAGAGATATGGAATGTAGATCTTTGAGATACGGTCGCGTGGCCGCAAACGGGAGGTCAATCCGAGGTCCGAGTAAAACGTTATGGCCATTCTCCCATCGGTGTGCAGAGCTATCAAAATCAGAGAGTTCAATCGATCGAACCTTCGATCGATCGAACTAAGCTCGATCGATCGAACTTCATATTCACCCAAAAGTTGTGTAAACTCTACAGGAACCCTATATATAAGTCATTTTGACGCCAAACGAAGAGAGGACGCTCCAGAATGCGAAAAACAGCAGTTTAGGGTAGTTTTAGGGTCAGATTAGGAGTATGTTAGGTTAGATTCATGTTATTTTTCATCTTTTCCATTGATTTATTGAAGATTATTGAAGATTCAACTTTATTTCAAGTTATTTACAAGTTTATTTCAGATTATTTACAGGTTTCTCTTATCCTTTCTCTATTTGATTGTTATTAGTTTATATGCTATGATTGCTTTAGGTTACTGTTTCTGCACTAGTTTTATTATGTTTCTGTAGTTTAGACGTTGGGAATATGTGATGAAACATTGACTCCCAACCTCTTCCATGCAATCTTTAGAAACCTTGGGCTCGATCGATCGAAGGTATTTCGATCGATCGAACCAGAACCATAGTCAAGCGATCAAAGACATTTCGATCGATTGAAGGATAATGATGTTCGATCGATCGAGAGCGCTTCGATCGATCGAATATGTTAATTCCTGAGATGATTCTTTTAAGTATTCCATGACTTTTTGTTTTAGAAATCTGTCATCAAATTGTCCCTATAAGCTCAGTTTGTCACAACAGTTTTTAGAACTTAACGCCTTAAGGCTATTTTCTTCAATGACTTTTGAAAACCACTTTGAATGATAAAACCATTTAGAGTGCAAGTAATAACCATTGTTTTAAACCGTCTTCCAAGTATTTCAAATCAACTGTGATGATGTAGTCCTGGTCATGAAAGGGCTATTGATTCTATATCTTTAGAAAAATACGGAATACTGAAGAGGAATGAACTCCATAGAACGTTAATGAGTATGCATGGTAGATGGTTAGGATCAATGTGGATTCACGTGTTTCCAACACCTTTAGTTTATCTGTTTCATTAGTTATGTTTCTATAAACTTCAGTTTATTATTTAGTTTAATTTAATTAATTAGGATTTGTTAGTACACCTCCACCCGTATATTGATATTTTCTTTTCTTTGGGTTATAACTTAGTAGACATTCTTTCTATTCCTTCCCTGTGGGATCGACCTGGACTTCCAGTACTATATTACTTGCACGATCACCTACACTTGGGTGTTGCACAAGAGCGCACAACTATTTAGTCGTGTCACATATGAATGACAAACATGATCGCATTCACATCTCTACATTTCATACTAGTCGCCGAAGACTCACTTGCCCCTCCATACTCCCAATCCGCGACTCCTCGCCAATAAGTACACGCGAAATGGTAAGACCCACGATTCTTCTCTTCAATCGTGCAACCTTAATGCCTATATCGGCTCCACAAAATGGCTCGGTGACCACGTGCTCCTTCTGACCCAAATAAGCAACTCAACATGCCCAAATACATATCACCATGCTCGCGGTAAACAAAGCATTTCACCGTGCTATTGGGCCTACTTATCAATATAATTGCCCAATATAAACTACACAATATATCTATAAACTAACACATGCTACTCATACAAAACATTAATATATGTCAAGAAATCATTCCAAAAGCATAGTTGAATTTCTCACCTCCGAATAACGCTCTTAAACTACGATCCAAGGAAAACCAGTACATAAAGAACATGCAGAAAAGCTTCTAGTACAGTTCCTATGGATCAAAAGTCCGATTATCAGCTTTTATGAAAAATTCTAGAAAAAGGATTTTTGAAAAACTTGGCCAAACAAGGCCTAACATGTATCAAAACGAAGCTCTTACCTCAAGGAGTTCGAATATGAAATCTGGGAGAAAACAGACTGACAGAAGGTCGTCTTTTGGCGTCGAAAAGCTCGAAGCAACGATATCTCCCTTTGGCCTCCTTTTGAGTTTTAGGTTAGAAGTCATGAAATTTGTGAAAGTCATAGCTTTCTATATATAGGCAATATTTTCTAAAATTGTGTTTACCTCCCCACGAGTTTTCAAAACTCATAAACAGTCTCCGAAACTTTCTACACATCTAATTCATAGCTTCACGAGTGAAACTTCAAAATTATAAAAACTTCTGACTAAGTTCCGTTTGGTTGCTAAAACGCGAATTTCTACATGATTTTTATGAATTGTTAATTAGCCTACCAAATTAGTAGCGTGTTAATTCATCCTCACCAGGATGCTAAAACAAACAACAAATATAAATCTAAACCAGAAATAATACAGATATTGAAATATACAGGTAAACATTTATTTCCATATAAACATTTAAGGTATTCCACAGTGACCGTCTCAATCTCGGAGAGACGTCACAACAACAAAACACTCATTCACACCGTCTCAAAGGGTTCTCTAACACAAACACCCAAATCGACTCGTGAGTCAAAACTCACTCACACATGTGCCAAAATGTTCAACACATCACATTATCATGCAAGACAATGCAATGAAATGCAATAGCACAATTACAGGTGTTATAATTCTCTCCCCCTTAAACAAAGTTTGTCCACAAACTTTCAGTACCATCTCATCAATTCACAAAGACTTTCTCACAAGTACTGCCAATGTTCATTCATCATAACCCACACATCTCTACTGAGATATTATAATCTCACGAGGAAAAATAAATCATTAAGCTCTGAAGGAAAATAAATCCCCAGAGTTCCTGTCTCAATCCGATTAAAGCTTCAAACCGCATTCTAGTAATTATCGAACTACCTCGATAAGTAAGGACATCAATGCCTGAGTAGATATACTCAAAAGTCAAATCTGACATTTCACATCACATCACCAACCCATACATGCTTTCATTGTACTTGTCACATATCTTTTCTGAACTCAAAAGTCTCATCACAATACCCAAGTCAAAGGAAATAACTCCTCTCACTTCCACCCAACTTCCCTTTAGACTAAAAGTCGTTTCCAATACCTCTCAACTGGTTAACAACCATACCTGATTCTTTATCTCGAAGTGAACCAAACTGAGTACTTTCATGCATATATACTATGTCAATAAGTCAATGCCTCAACCAACTATTTCATATACCATAGATTCAATCCCTTATCCTGCTAATCGTGAAATGCTTGTAGAACGATAACACATTTTCAAATGACTTTCATTCCTTTTCAAATTCCATTCGGTTTAATCCAACTTCGTATTATACTTCCAATCATACATGCCTCGTAAGATACTATCCAGATTCCTAACTTACAATTTCATATCACTTTACTTCTTCGAGCCCACCTAATGTCCCGAATAGTTAAACACACTTGGCCCTTTATCTCTCGCATTCTGTACTTGAACTACCGTCGACTAACGTAGAAGATTTAACGTTACACTTTCAATTTAAAACTTTTAACAAAGTCAATTACATATTCTCCCTTTTGTTTTTAAAATAAATCATTTTAAAATTTTGCATAATTTTTCCACATATAGTTACCCCAATATCCGTCGCAACAAATAACGTTGTGAACCCAAACTTGACTTAGTCAATCATACACATACCATAGAGTTTATAAAATGTACTCCCATATTCATAACATACCTCGTTCATGTCTTAATCCTTGGCCATTCACAATCCATTCTTATTTACGTAGTGTACACACACCCTGAGCCAATTATTTTTCTGTCAAAAATCTCAACAACAATGTACTCCATTCCCATCTCATACGTTACTCATATACTATCCATTAGTCTATCAGTTCATGTAGATCCACCACCATTTACGTAGTTATACGACTCCATGAGTCTTTAGTGTTTCACTTCCACCCTTACACAAGCTCATACCAAGTGTACTCATGTATCTCAACTCTTACTGAATTTCTGACAGCCCTTTACACTGAACATATATTCCTTGTATAACATCTCAAGGTTTCATACCTTATTTAACGATTTAATATTTTATAACTCTAGTTAACCTGACTTAACTCCAATTCAGATTCTCTAATCCTTTATATTTGCCATTCTGATCTCAAATTCATTGTTCTCAAAGAACCTGTTGTCCCAAGTATTTCATACTATTCCCGTAACCATCTGAAGACAATTCAATAATTTGGTCTTCCCAATCAAGTACCATAGTCTCACTGTGTTTAATAAATTTCTTATCGACTTTCAATTCACGTACCTTTCGTGACAATACTCAAGTCAACTCCTTTAACAGCACTACTTCCAACTTACTAATTCCAAGTGTAAAACATTTCACTAGGCCTTTACTTTAGAATTTCCAAGATGAAAATCTACTCACGTAGAACTCATTCGTTTGAAGACCACCGTTTTGTCTTAAGCCCTAAGCATACCATATCCCTCCATGATACTCGTCTTCCAAAGTCCACTTGATACCTTCTTACAAGTATTTAACAAAATTTTCTTACTCAAACAAAAGTTTGATTTTTTAAAAACATTTTAAACACTTAAAATTTTCTTGGGATGAAATCAGACATTCTCAAAATTCTCCAACCTTGTTGAAATTCAGGACAACCGAGATAGCATTCTGCTACATTTACCATTTTCGTCTGACCATTTTACATTCCTTCTATCATATCCGATAATGTACGCACGTACTACCACGTCTTTATCTTACTCTTACCATTCATGTTCACTTATTCATCGAAGCCTCATCTTTCCAATTTATATTTTCACCTTTATAACTTGACTTACCCAAAGTCACTTTACTTATCTATTTCCACAACAGCTCTTGTTCAGTATTGTAATACTTCTTATACTCCAACCCCTCGTTGGCAACCACTCACTTCAAACACTCAACGATGTTTTATAATCATTAAAAGAACTTTCATTTTTTTTTAAATATGGAAATTAGCAAAGAAAGCATGGATTAGACATCTAAAAGAACTTTTCTGTGACAAAATAGCTCAAGGACAAAATGGTCATTTATAAAGTATGGTTAAATTTTACACCAAAAGATAGCTCTTTGAGTCCCAGTTCCAACGCAAGAAACAGCACGCGAATCCGAATTTTCTACAAAGAGTTATGCCAGTTTTCGTAAAACTCGACGAAAATTATCCTTGAAATCACTGTTTAGATCAGAGGGGTATTCGACCGGTCGAGCTGCCCCTTTCGACCGGTCCAAGTACCCCTTGGACCAAATTTTACTCCATTTAACATCTTTAAAAGTCCCTAACTTCACAAGCCATTTGGGGCTACTTCTCAACCACCTTGGAACCACCTTGGAACCACCCGCAAGTGCCCAAAAGCATCAAAACTTCTCGAATCACACAACTGTTGGACTCAGGTTCAGGTTTATCCTCATTACAAGCCCTTGTAATAACAACCTCCTCTACAAGATTCTCTATAAGGATCCTCTTATATCAATGATATCCAAATATCAACTCAATTCCTCTGACTCTCTTATCACATTCAATCAATCACACTTACCTTTTTCCCTCAGTCTCATGTTCTCACTTCCTTCATTCTATGTCCTTGGACAACCAATCTCAACACCAAGGAATTCTTATTCCTATTCATTTCCATTAATAACCACTCATCTTAGGTCAAGCCTTAAATCCCAACATTTTCACTTATTGCATCAATCCAGTAGCATTCGCTACTAGGCCTTATACTATATCTGATTCCACTATGGTACCACGACCATTCAGAACTAGGTTCAATTGATAGATTCCTCAATAACCATAATACTCATAATCCGTTGAGATATTTTTCAACCCCCAATACATACCGTAAGATAGGTTGAGAGATTCCTCAACCATCCAATCATCTCAATACCTTAAAATTAGTTAAAAGATTCTTCAACTACCCATCATACACTTGTAAAAGATAACCATAAGATAATCCCGTACAATCACGTCGTAGATTAACATCATAGAGAAACACCGTAAGAAAAGGTGAGAGATTCCTCACCTATCCCATACACGAGCAATACACTCTGGTGGACTATCTTTTTGTCATAAACTCCAACTGTCCATCTCTATTCTTTCTCGTCACGACGTTTTGCCCATGTCTGAGACGGAACTCTTATCAATCAATCTCAATTTCAAAACTCGACTACGAATAATCACCTTTCATTCTTAATGTGGACTCTAAGAAAATCTCTCCTGACATTCACTACTCAAACTCCGTTCTCGGTTAAAGCCCTCAAAGAGCACTTATTACTATCACTTTAAATAATTACCGATTCGATCCAAAAATCATTTGGGTTTCGTTGAAAACAAAATGCTACTGCTCATTACTACCAGGATATCATCTCCCCCTCTCGTCACTGCACACGGTCTATGATAACTCATGGAAACCTTTATTTCATCACACAACTCTACAACCATATAATTTTGCCAATTCACGAATGCAGTGACAACTCTTACCGACTCAGTCATGATGAGTCAAATATTTACCTTACTGAGCTCAATGAACAAAGACGATGCATGCTATGCCATAAGATATATATATGTGCACAGTTCATTATTACAATCAACAGATGCAAACATATGAGCATTTCTACAATGATAACAACATTATCTTCATAAACATATACTCTACTCGACGTCACTCAACATATAACGTAACTCTTCCCCAAGGCTGTAAACCTAATGCTCTGATACCACTAAATGTCACAGTCCAGTCCCATAATAGCGGAATCGAAGCATGTGGCACGCCACCGAGGCTAAACTAATTCATTAACATTCCCAAAAAATTAGTTTTAAGAACACACGCAATGGAAAAGAAACATAATTCTCGTTCTAGTACGTACCAGAGCCAACCAAAAATACACTTGTCGCCCGGAGGCTTCAAAATTTGATCCGACAAATTTTCCCTTAAAAGGGTCCCAAAAGAAGCTTAAGTTTGTAATTAGAACTTTTGAAAATATTTAGAAGTAGGAGAACAAACAAGCTGCAGGGGGCATCTCGACCGGTCGAACGTCCCTCTCAACCGGTCGAAAGTCCCTTCGACCAAGTGCCTTTACTGAAGTTTCAAGCAGAGGGGCATTCGACCGGTCGAATGGGTCCCTTCGACCGGTCGAAAGTCCTTTGACAGCAAAGTCACTTGTTTATGTCCAACTTTTGACGCGACAAAAAGTGCCATATCCAATTCCAATTTTTCCGAAACTTTATGAAAGTTATTTAAACATATATATCAATATGCCACTTGAAGGAAAACGTTTACTGGACACGTTAAGGACGTGTTTGGCACAAATCTCAAACATGCACCAAGACTTGCATAAACACGAACTATCGACTCCTCTGCGTACTTAAATCCAAGCTCATGAGTTCTTTCACAACTCTAACATATGAAAAGACATACGCGATATATAATAATGTTTCAAAACATATCCAGAGCTTCTAATCTATAGATTCCAATACAATCTACTATTTAATTCTATTACAAGTTCCTTATGAAAGCAAGGTAACAAACGTTCTCAATTTCAAAACTACAGGATAATCGCGATGAGCTTCCATCAACGTGAACTCCCAACACCCCGCAATCACGCCTCTGATTCCTCGCAGACATTAATACCTGCAATGGTTATTTAAATAACCACACATATTTCGATTTGTTTAAGCTAACGCTTAGTGAATAAAACAACATATACATATGAATGACAAACATGATCGCATTCACATCTCTACATTTCATACTAGTCGCCGGAGACTCACGTGCCCGTCCATACTCCCAATCTGCAACTCCTTGCCAATAAGTCCATGCAAAATAATAAAACCCATGATTCTTCTCTTCAATCGTGCAACCTTAATGCCTATATTGTCTCCATAAAATGGCTCGGTGACCAAGTGCTCCTTCTGACCCAAATAAGCAACTCAACATGCCCAAATACATATCACCATGCTCGCGGTAAACAAAGCATTTCACCGTGCTATTGGGCCTACTTATCAATATAATTGCCCAATATGAACTACATAATATATCTATAATCTAACACATGATATTCATACAAAACATGAATACGTGTCAAGAAATCATTCCAAAAACATAGTTAAATCACTCACCTCCAAATAACGCTCTTAAACTACGATCCAAGGAAAACCCGTGCATAAAGAACGTGCAGAAAAGCTTCTAGTACAGTTCCTATGGATCAAAAGTTTGATTATCAGCTTTTATGAAAAAATTCTAGAAAAAGGCTTTTCGAAAAACTTAGCCAAACAAGGCCTAATATGTATCAAAAAGAAGCTCTTACCTCAAGGAGCTCGAATATGAAATATGGGAGAAAGCAGACTGACAGGAGGTCGTCGTTGGTCGTCAGAAAGCTCGAAGCAACTATTTCTCCCTTTGGCCTCCTTTTGAGTTTTAGGTTAGACGTTATGAAAATTATGAAAGTCATAGCTTTCTATATATAGGCAATATTTTCTAAAATTGCGTTAACCTCCCCACGAGTTTTCAAAACTCATAAACAGTCTTCGAAACTTTCTACATAGCTAATTCATAGCTTCACCAGTGAAACTTCAAAATTATAAATGCTTCTGACTAAGTTCCGTTTGGTTGCTAAAACGCAAATTTCTACATGATTTTTATGAAATTGCTAATTAGCCTACCAAATTAATAGCGTGTTAATTCGTCCTCACCAGGATGCTAAAACTAACAACAGATATAAATTCTAAACCAGAAATAATACAGATATTAAAATATACAGGTAAACATTTATTTCCAGATAAACATTTAAGGTATTCCACAGTGACCGTCTCAATCTCGGAGAGACGTCACAATAACAAAACACTCATTCACACCGTCTCAAAGGGTTCTCTAACACAGATACCCAAATCGACTCGTGAGTCTAAACTCACTCACACATGTGCCAAAATGCACAACACATCACATTATCATGCAAGACAATGCAATGAAATGCAATAACACGATTACGGGTGTTATATAAGAAGACCTCGGTGTTAGACCCCAAGCACGAAAGACCTCAATCATATCTGAAGCACCGGCTTTGCTTAGGTCCACAACCAACGATGGGGGCAAACCCCCCTAGGTGGCTGATGATGGCAAGCCTCAAAAGACCCTACAACCACCCATGTTCCAGGTTGGTTACCTATGGTGGATCCCTCCACAAACGCACGCCTTAGCAAAAGCTTGGAGGGCAAGGGGATACAGGTGTAACACTCCAGACCAAAATAGGTAATCACACCGGCCATTCACAGGACTCGAGGTTAGGCACGAGATGCCATCGTTAGACAGTCCCGAGTACCTACAATGCCCAGAGAAACCGAATGGATAGTAATAGGACCAATCCTACGCTATACCGGCAAGACCTTTAAAACATGTCCCTAAGAGACCGAGTGCTTTCTACCAATTACAGTCCTAAAACTTTTGCTAAGGCAGGGTTTCTACCGGAACAACGGGTCGGGCATAGGCAATCACAAACAAGCAAGTGCAAAATATTAAACAGTTGATGAAAAAGGGTGACCTTGGTAGACCTTTTCATTAATTTAAAATATTTACATTCATTGGTGGGCAGCTGTAGTAGCCTTCCCAAAAAAAAAAAAAAAAAGAGAGCAAAGCGAAAAAGGAATAAAACAAGCAAAGCTAAGGGCCATCTACGACGACCACCTCCTCTGTTTCTCTAATCTCTCCCTCCAGGGCGGCGCCATCCCTCGGGACAGTACCCCCACCCGGGGCAATGTCTTCAGTAGCCTTGGCCTCATCAGTAGCAGCGAAACCCACGTCCTAATAGTCCGTGTCAATCCCTTCGTAGGACGAGATGTACCACTCGGGATGGTCCCGGGTCAGCCTCCTCTTTAGATCCTCGTAGCCTTGGAAGAAACCATCATCAAAGGCTGCCTCCGCAGACCCCGCTGCTGCCATCTCTGCCAGGGCCTTCGCCTTGGCCTCCGCCGTAACAATTCGGGCGGCCTCCAAATCTGCCAGGGCGGTTGCCAACTCCTCATGTGTTACACTAAGGCTTAAGGCCAAGCCCTTAACCTTATCCTTCTCCACAGCCAGGGCAGTTTCCCTGGCCTCCAAAGCTACCCATTCTCGGGACAAGGCAGCCTCGACGGCAATGGCCCTCTCGGCTAGAGAAGGCAAGAAGGACTCAACACCAGCAGCCATGCAGCCAACCTACAACGATCAAAAACCGATCGGTTACTGAATGAACAAGGAAAATAGAGGAGAATAATGAAAAATAAGAAGAGGCGGAAAGACTTATGAAGTGAGCCAGGCTATACAGCCACCCCTCAAAGGCCTGGGGAGACATGTTTGTACACATCTTCACCTGGCTGGGGAGAAGGACTGGCCTGATCCTCTCCCTGGTCTCGGCCGATTAGCCAAGAGTCGTACCAGACGGTATGTCTGCTCGAGGGGCGGTTTCCTCTACCACCACTACTAGGGGCACCGAAGTCTCGCCGGGCATCAAGTAAGTCCACGACCCGTGCCTTTATCGCTGGAGTGGGCGGACGCTGTCCGAGGTCTCAACAGTGGGTCTCTTCCCTTTACCCGTAACCCAGGCAGTAGCGGCAGCATGTCTTTTCCTCAGCTGCTCGAGATCTCTCCGGGGACCCATATTTGCGAAAAAATAGGAGAACCATGCAATTAGTAGGCAGCAAAAATAGTGAAGAATACAACAGGAAAAAGGCCAAGGCTAGATGGTCCTAAGCACTTACTAGGAATGATCGGAGGAAACACTGGAGCTGCAATGGGCTCGTCTGGGCTATAAGTGGCAATGAAATCTCCCATTCAGGTAAGCATGTTCTAGATATTTGTGGGCAGGCTAGCCAGGTGCTAGATCCAGTTCTGACACACCTCCAGAATATCCAGAGGATTGAGGGACCCCACTGCAAAACAACACATACAAATGGTTAGTTATACGGTGTATTCAGAAGTAAAGAAAAGTAAAAGGAAGAGCGCTAGGTGGGCTTACCCCTTAACTCTCCTACCTACGAGGTCCTCAACTGGATACCCAGGGCCCTATCACAAAGCCCGAGGGTGGAAACCTGAAAGAATTTGTTCTTCCACATCTTGTTGCTCGGGCAGTTGACGATAATTTTTCTCCCTTGCCAAGCCGATAGAGAGAAGAACCCGACTTCCCTATGAATGGAGAACGGTCAGTGGGCCCACAAAAATTCCTGAAGGATAAGTTCATACCCGAAGACTTGGGGCTAGAGAGAGATTGACCCCATCAGGAACCTCCACCCGTTCGGAGCTAACTGCCCAGGGGCAATCCTGAGGTAGATCAGAAGGTCTTGGGCAACGGGGTGGAGGGGAATGCGAAAACCGGCCATGAGGGCATCCTCATAGAGAGTGACGAAGCCTGGCTGGTAGAGCTGGGCTCCACCAGCATTAACGGCCAAAGAGAAGCTATTGGGAATGGCTTACCTATCCCTAATCTGGCTAAGGTCTTGGGCACAAAGGATGGATGGAGTAGACTCACAGGCAATCACAACCACAGGGTCGGGACCCCCCGGTGTCTCATCGCCCGAGCCATGCAAAACGGAGGCTACGGGGGCTTTCTGGTCTGATTCATCATCTAGCACTCTGATTGGGATCCTACCCTCACTAGTTGGTCCAATGATGTAGTAGACGGAGGGTCTAGGGTCGTATCCGGGGTCCCAGATCACAATTGCTCATCCTCTGATCGAGAGGAGGAATCGAAACCAGAACACTGCATCCCTAAGGATGCAAGAAGTGGGCCAGGGTATAAGTGAAGGCCTAGGTAGGGGTCAGTAACTCCAAGCCTAAGGTACAAAGGAGGTAAGTCCAACATCCTAAAGGGCAAGGTGTATAGAGCTCCTAGGGTAAGGCAACACTCGATAAACACTGCTAGAGGACAACCCGATCAGTTCAACTGCTCTACTACTAAGGATGGGCTACTCGACCGTAGGACAAAGATGAACCTAAGGATAAAGAAGTCCCAGTCCCGGGCAAAACCTACTGGGTTTATTCTCTCCAACCTCACTTGAGACAAAAAAAAGAAGAAAGAGAAGGAAGGATGCAACGAATGAAACTGGGAAGAGAAGACTTATGGGAATTAACGCAAAACAAAGGCTCGGGAAGCTTTACCGAGGACTTTTGCTCTTAAAACTGCTTGATTGTCTCTATCTCTTGGCAGCAAGGATGGAAAAATGGATAAGTGTTCCTTATATATACGGCGTCAACTGTAACAACCTGCATTTTCATTTAATTTCTTGTATTTGCATTTGACATGTTTAAATTGAATTTCCATGTTTAATCTGTGTTCATAGAGTTATTTTAAATGTGCAATTCTCAGGTCCTAAATTTTCTTTCTTGTTTTATTTCATATTAAAATTCTTGTTGGGGTCAAAATGTGATTTTTATAAACTTAGTAACACATGTATCAGATTTCACAATCTGTATTTCAAAACAGTGAAAATAATCTCTATCGACTCAAACTGTATTTTATATAACCGAAAAATTGTATCTTACGTTAAAATGAATTTTCTATTTTCTTGTGGCGATCACCGCGTAGCAGAAATACCAGTTTATGTTCAAAACTGTCCGCGCCGTGATAAACTTCCACATATTTTGGAAGTGACATGAAGTTTGATTAGACTTTTGCTTTATTTCTAATTATGGAAGCTATTGATTGACTTAGGCGTTGTTTGGTTGTGCATTGTGTGAGTGTTATATTTTTATGCCATAAGTTGTCTTGCCAAACATGATAAGTGATTCTTAGGCAACTTGATAGAACTTTATTTGGTTGTGCTTCTATGGTATGTATTAGTTTATGCCTAAAGCTGATTTTGCCAAACGTCTTTCAAATTGCCCCTACTAATCTATACTTGACCCTTAATACATCTGTAGAGTTCAATCCTTGGGTATACGTATGCATCAGTGTGTGGTTGCTGGGCAATTTAGATTTTCTTTTTGAAAAACAAAAGTTTAATTTGTTGAGTATTCTATAAAGAACTTGGAGCCCAAGTCCACAACCTTTGGCTTCTATATATATGTTGTACACTCTCTCACAACCTGCATTAGTTTTTGCACAACTGATAGATATAGAGAGAGTTTCAGAGAGAGAAGAATTATTCAAAAAATTTTAGAAAGAGAAGAACTTGATCACCATAGCTAAAGCTTGTGGTTAGATTTCTATCTCTTGATTCTCTCTCAACAACTTCTTCAATTCTCTTCTCAATGAGTATTTCTAATTCACTATGACTGTAATTTCTTGCTTAATCTCTATGTGTATAGCTTAACATGTAATCCTTTATTGATAATCTTACGTTGATATCCATAGCTTGAAAAATCATGAATTTCCAAACGTAACCAAAATGAGTTTTTAGAGATAAAAATGAAAGATTATACATCATAGATGCTATGTTTAAAGTTTTAAAGCCCAATTCATTCATATGAAAAAGTATATTGGAAATTAAGTTTTGACATCTTTTAGTTTTTCGTAAAATTCAAGAGCTACGTTTAGATTAATGTAAAATTGATTATGAATTCATAATCCTTGTGAAAAATTGAAGAGATTCATATATTACATGTCCTATGAAGGTTCAGATTTGAAAATGGGTCAAAATGGGTTTTCAAAACTGAAACAGGGGAAATTCAGCGAAAAAGATGAACCATCAGCTTCACCTCGCGCGCGCGATCGCGCAAGCGGCCCGCGCGCACGAGGTGTGTGTTTCCAGGCAATAAGAAAATTTTTATAAAACAAACGGTAAAAAGGGCATATCGCGCGAGCGGCACGCTCGATCAACCCCTCGCGCAAGCGGCCCGTGCGCGCCACCTCAGGCAATTTTTGGCTTTTTGTTTGTTTCTATTAAGGGATTGTTTGGTTCAACTTTTAAAGGCCGTTAAGGTTCTGTTTGGGAATTTTTATTAAATTAGAATCTTGCTTACTATGTTTGAATTATATAAGCGTTGAATTACGACACAATAATCCTTGTACGCGTGATGATCTTGTTTCCAGTTGTTTACACATTTTTTGTATAAAGTTCCATGTCATACATGTGGGGTCAGTTGTACATGCATGGTAAGTGTTGGTCAGTGTGGAAAAGAGTATGTGGTTGAGATTGTGTTGTGGACACTCCCTGGTAATTGTGTACCAAATTGTGATATTTTTTAGATTGCGACTAGAGTGTCTTTGAAATGCGACGGTGGCAAAATTGGACACTCCCTGGCACCCATGGTAGCGCTAAAGTGTGTGACACCGAACTTAGACATTTCCGAGCATCCATGGTAGTACTAAAGTGTGGCCTACGGACACTCCCTGGTACCCGAGTCTGGATACTGGTGAGGTTTTCTTTGGTATTAACAAGGCAGATTAGGTACTAAAGTATGAGGCATTTGACACTCCCTGGTACCCCATACTTAAGTGTAAGGCAAACTGGACACTCCCTGGTACCCCTGTGCTAAAGTGTGGCTATCAGAGTATTTGAAAGATACTGGTGTGAGAGATTTGGGTTTTGTGTTGTCGAGAGAAAAGAGTTGGTAAGATGAGAATGGTGGTATTGGTCTCATGCACGGTCATATGTTTTATGAACCAAAGTTTATAATGTTATTCTTACTATTGTATCAATTGAACTCATTTTTATGACATTAACCTGTTGATTAATGAAATTGGGAAATAGTAAATGAGTATGTGTTACATTCAAGCATATGTTTTTAATACTCACCAGCTTCAATAAGTTGGCGGCGTTGATATGCCCTGGACATTCGTGTCCAGGCTTTTCAGGTTATTATGAAGTGGAACAATACGATTATGCTAATTGAGAATGGCTGCTTAGTAGAAGGAATAACTATTGTAACTACTCAGTTGATAAACTGAACTTTTGTAATAAGGATGACTGTAATAGATGATAGATATTATTTTGTTTCAAGGCGGTCTGTGCCTTTAGGTGATCACATGCTGTAATATTTATTAAGTTAGAAAAGTTTCATAAGCCTTGATTTCTCTACTCTGATTTATGGTTTTATGTTGTTCGACGTTTGGGACGGATTCGATCTTTCAAACTGTCATGACCTACGGGTCCATAAAGGAAATTAAACGCTTTCCATATTTATTCTACGTCAAAGCGTGACAGGATTTAGTGGTATCAGAGCCAGGTTATCTTAGAATAGTTTAGTCAGGTTAGGGTTTACCAGTGTAGACCCGATTCCACATTCTGTTAAGTGTTACACACCCGATGATATGACAGGAGGACAAACCCAGGACCCAACCACCTAAGATTATTTCTGTTAAGATTAGTCCTGATATAAGTAGTACCTTTTTGTCAGGCATGGATCCAGCTCAGCCGTTCTTTGTACCAGATTTGCTCGGGGGACACTGGGTCACCCAGGGTGCTATAGTACCAGCCTCACCAGCACTTTACCACACCGCTATCGAGCAAGGAGCGGCTATGACTGTTGATTTATCCCGCATTTGCCTAGAGATTCTATATCTTATTGAGGCTCAGCGTTTAGTACTATTAGAGATGGCTCGCTTGGTTAACAGCGATGCCTTCTACCTGTCCCTTGAGGTTCTAGTCATGCATGCCCATCTTGCATAGTTGGAGATGCCTCCACCAGTTATCCCTGTAGAGGAGCCAGCGGTTCCTATTGCCGAGGATGAGGATGACGATGACGAGGAGTTTTATTTGGTTCTTGTAGGAGGGGAGGATGTTGATGATGCGGACGGTATAGGCCTAGATGACTTCGCGGCTGGTCTCGAGGAGGAGCTGGCACTTGAGCCAATTTTGCCCAAGGAGGTGCCAGTTGAAGCAGATGCCTCAGGACATGTTCTATCACTAGCCTCTCAGAGCGGTGGTTATGATCTCGTGGTCACTTTAATGTTTAGCAATTTCGCCCAGTCGACTCGCTGGATTTGTTCATAACCGCCTATGGAGACGATTGATGTTTTAGATATGACCTTGTACATATTAACTACTTTTGACTAATAGCTCTATCTCTTTTTGCAAGTTGTATTTACATGCATTGGAGTGTAGGGCAATGACCCCATTTTTATGACATTTAACTCTTGCATGGACGAAGTACGTCCTAACCCATACAGGTAGGGTAGGCATTGAACTGATCATACACGCTTTTTGTATCAACTTGATGAGAAGTTATATATATAATTACTCTTTTTGAATGTTATTGTTGCTTAAAATGTTTACCATTACTGCTTCATGCATGTTTCTCATCCTTTTATCATTGGCATGCATTTTTAGAATGGCTGGGAGACCAAGGAGAAACCAAAACTTGAATAAGGAAGCACCTATGGCTGTCGATCCCACAGGTATGTTTGAGGCTTTCGTCAGGCACCTCGAGAGGATTAGTAATACGAATGAAAATTGACGAGTCCGTCAAATTGGGGATAAGCTGTTGGAAAGATTCTATGCACTAAGGCCCGAACAGTTTGCGGGTACTGTAGAACCCTGAAAAAGGTGAACAATGGTTAAGGCAAATGGACCGTATGTTCGAAGCTGTTCAGTACAGTGAAGTGGATATGAGGAGGTTAGCTACCTTCCAATTAACCGATGTCGCCGCAGATTGGTGGGACTCGGTGACAGCCACCATTGGAAACAGAGCTGCAATGGGAATGGTGTGGACTGTATTTAAGGGGAGATTTCTGGAAAAGTATTTTTCGACTACGGAGAGGCACAGGAGGGAGAAGGAATTCATGGATTTGACTCAGGGAACTAAATCTGTGTAAGAGTACACCACTCAGTTTGAGAGACTGTCTCGGTTTGCTCCTTATATGGTTGATACTGAGGAAAAGAGGATCCATAAGTATAACCAAGGGCTAACACCACAAATTCGTCGCTTGACTCTCGGCCACCTAGATTAGTCTTTTAAGGGACTCGTTGGCTTGGCCACTGATTTGGAGTAAGATGCTAGAGTGAACCGTAAGCAATTTGATTTTCGACCACCGCAAAGGGGTAACTTTGGAAATAAGCCGCCAGCATATCGTACACAAGGGCAGAAGAGGAACTTCGATGGCAGCAAGACACCCCAGACTATTACCTATCCGACTCAGCCCCGAGTAGGAGAAGGAAGTAGTGCTGGAAAATACTTTAACTGTGGCAACCCTGGACATCTGGCTCGAGACTACAAGGCACCGAGGCATGCTACATAGCAAGGGATAATCTGCTACAACTGTAGTGAACCTGGTCACATTAGCAAGTTCTACACTGCTCCAAAGCAGGTGACTTATAGTCAACAGGGTCAGACTTGCTTGAATGCTGTTATTCTTGATGCTGATGGATATGACAAGACAGTGTATGAAGAAGGGGATTATGGAGAAGCTCAACCTGATCAGCAAGCAGTGGAAGGTACATTAACCTTCTTTAACTCCTAAGCTAAAGTTTTATTTGATACGGGTGATGCACTATCATTCATATATGTTAGTACTATTCAGAGACTGGGTATTTTACCTCATCGCTTAGAGAAAGCTTTGAAGGCTACCTCACCATTGGGAGCCACAATCAAGTTAGGACATGTGTGCAAGGACTGTCCCTTACAGATAGGAGACCGTGAGATCCTATCTAGATTGATTGTCCTATCGATGAAGGAGTTTGACATAATCTTAGGGATGGATTGGCTCGCTCAGAATCAAGCGAAGTTGGATTGTGCGAGAAAGAGAATTACAATCTCCAATAATGGGAATCAATCTTTTGATTTCCAATGTAACCCTTTGGGAGATATGTTCCTCACTAGGTGTTTGGCTAACATCAAAGTCATCAGTACAGAGATAACAGCATCGTCTATACCTGTAGTCAAGGACTTCGAGGAAGTATTTTAAGACATATCTGGTCTACCACTCGAGAGAAGTATAGAGTTCTGTATTGAGCTTATATCGGGTACCGCTCCAATTATAAAGGTTCTTTACAGAATGGCCCCTACCGAACTGTTAGAATTGAATGAACAAGTTTAAGAGCTCGAGAACCTGGGTTTTGTACGTCCAAGTACATCGCCTTGGGGAGCGTCGGTGTTATTTGTGAAAAAGATGGATGGGATGCTTTGTTTGTGTATCGACTACAGAGAGTTAAACCGGGTAACTATCAAGAATAAGTATCCCTTACCTCGGATAGACGATTTGTTTGATCAACTACAAGTAGCTACAACATTCTCCAAGATAGACCTACGATCGGGATATCATCAGTTGAGGGTACGGAAAGAAGATATACCTAAAACTGCATTCAGGACCCGATATGGTCATTATGAATTTTTGGTGATGCCGTTTGGAATGACGAATGCCCCGGCAGTGTTTATGGATCTGATGAACAGAGTGTTCAAGCCTTTTTTGGATCAGCTTATCACCATCTTCATTGATGATATCTTGATCTATTCTAAGTCAGAAGAAGAACATGAGCAACATCTACGGATAGCAATGCAGATGCTCAAGGATCACCAGATGTATGCCAATTCAGTAAGTATGAGTTCTAGTTGCAAGAAGTAAAATTTTTGGGACATAAGGTATCGTCTCAAGGAATTTCGGTGGATTCATCCAAGACCGATGCGGTATCAAATTGGGTTAGGCCAACCAACACTATAGAAGATAGGAGTTTCCTTGGACTCGCAGATTATTACCGGAGATTTGTTGAGGGGTTCTCTAAAATAGTTGCACCATTAAGTGGATTGACGAAGAAGAATTTAAAATTTGAGTGGACAAAGAAATATGAGAGCGCCTTTCTAGAATTCAAAGAGAGACTCGCTACCGCACCAGTACTAGCTATACCCAAGGCTGATGAGAAGTTCACTATCTTCATTGACACATCATACCAAGGATCGGGGTGTGTACTTATGCAAGATGGTAGAGTTATCGCTTATGGATCCCGACAGCTGAAATCGAATGAATTGAACTACCCTATTTATGATCTGGAATTGGCTGCAGTAGTATTTGCACTCAAGATCTAGAGACATTATCTCTACGGCGAGAATTTTAATTTGTTCTCCGATCACAAGAGTCTGAAATATTTGTTGACACAGAAAGAGTTGAACATGAGGCAATACAGATGGATGGAGTTGATCAAAGATTACGGCTTAATGTTAGAATACCACCCTGGTAAAGCTAACGTGATCGCTGATGCTTTGAGTCGGCAAACTCGTGAGACGATTGCCTCCTTAATGGTTAGAGAATGGCGAGCACTGGTGACGTTGGCAGAATTCGAGGTGCAGAATACTAAGGAAAGAGAAGGGCAACTTTTTGGATGTCTTATCCTACAGCCTATTCTTATCGACTGCGTTATTGAGGCTCAGAAAAGAGATGAAAAATTTCAGACATGGTTAGAGAAGATGTCATAAAAGGACCCGACCAAGTGGAAGGTGGGAAGTGATGGAGGATACAGATGCAGATACAGATTATGTGTACCAGACTGTGGGGATTTGAGAGATGATATTCTGGGAGAAGCACATAAGTCAAGATATACAGTTCACCCGGGAGGAAAGAAAATGTATAAAGATTTGAAGAGAATTTTTTGGTGGGAAGGTATGAAGAAGGATGTGGCCGAATTTGAATCCAAGTGTTTGACGTGTCAACAAGTCAAAGCCAAACATCAGAGACCGTCAGGATTGTTGCAACCGCTATCTATTCCAGATTGGAAATGGGAGCATATAACCATGGATTTTGTAGTGGGCTTGCCTCAATCTCAGCAGAATCATGATGCCATTTGGGTAATCGTGGATCGATTGACTAAGTCGGCACATTTTATTGCTTATAGTATGACATACCCGGTAGAGAAGATAAGTCGGATGTACATTCAACAAGTTGTGCGACTTCACAGTGCACCTGTTTCAATTGTGTCAGACCGTGACGCCCGTTTTACTTCTGGATTTTGGAAAAGTCTACAAGAAGCTATGGGGACCTCGCTCAAGATCAGTACCGATTTTCACCCTCAAACAGACGGGCAAACTGAGTGTGTTAATCAGATCATGGAGAATATGCTTAGGGCTTGTGTCATTGATTTTGAAGAATCGTGGGAGACGTACTTGCCTTTGGTGGAATTTGCCTATAATAATAGTTATCACACAAGTATCGGGATGGCTCCGTTCGAAGCATTATACGAGCAACCATGTCGTTCGAAGCATTATACGAGCGACCATGTCGTTCATCATTGTGTTGGGCAGAGGTTGGAGACACAGAGTTGTTGGGACCAGATTTCGTTAGAGAGACCAACGAGAAGATTTCCCTGGTCAAAGAAAGAATGAAGATTGCACAGAGCAGGTATAAAGTTATGCCGATCGACGCCAGAAAGATTTGGAGTTTAGCGTCAGAGATCACATACTTCTTAAGGTTTCACCAACCCGAGGAGTAGTACGTTTCAATCTCAAGGGAGGGAGTGAGCCCCGCGTTTCATCGGACCATTTGAGATTTTAGATCGTTTGGGAAAAGTGGCTTATCGACTCGCGCTGCCACCAAAGATGTCTGGGGTTCACAACGTATTCCATGTCAGCATGCTGAGAAAGTACGTACGAGATTCCTCACATGTGGTTAGTTATGACGATATTGAGATGAGTCATAACGTTTCTTGCAAGGAAAGGCCCGTGAAGATTCTAGATCAGAGTATCAAGAAGCTGAGGAATAAAGACATTCCGTTGGTGAAGGTTCAATGGAATCACCATGATGAGAATGAAGCCTCGTAGGAAGTCGAGGCCGATATGAGGAAGAAGTACTTGGAGTTGTTTCAGGACTAGTTAGTATTAATATCGGGGATGAAATCCTATTTAAGGGAGGAAGGATGTAACAACCTACATTTTCATTTAATTTCTTGTATTAGCATTTGACATATTTAAATTGAATTTCCATGTTTAATCTGTGTTCATAGAGTTATTTTAAATTTGCAATTCTCAGGTCCTAAATTTTATTTCTTATTTTATTTCATATTAAAATTCTTGTTGGGGTCAAAATGCGATTTTCATAAACTTAGTAACACTTGTATCAGATTTCAAAATATGTATTTCAAAACAGTGAAAATAATCTCTCTCGACTTAAACTCTATTTTATATAACCGAAAAATTGTATCTTACGTTAAAATGAATTTTCTATTTTCTTGTGGCGATCACCGCGTAGCAAAAATACCAATTTATGTTCAAAACTATATGCGCCGTGATAAACTTCCACAGATTTTGGAAGTGACGTAAAGTTTGATTAGACTTTTGCTTTATTTCCAATTATGGAAGCTATTGATTGACTTGGGCGTTGTTTGGCTGTGCATTGTGTGAGTGTTATATTTTTATGCCATAAGTTGTCTTGCCAAACATGATAAGTGATTCTTAGGCAACTTGGTAGAACTTTGTTTGGTTGTGCTTCTATGGTATGTATTAGTTTATGCCTAAAGCTGATTTTGCCAAACATCTTTCAAATTACCCCCTACTAGTCTATACTTGACCCTTCATACATCTATAGAGTTCAATCCTTGGGTATACGTATGTATCAGTGTGTGGTTGCTGGGCAATTTAGATTTTCTTTTTGAAAAACAAAAGTTTAATTTGTTGAGTGTTCCATAAAGAACTTGGAGCCCAAGTCCACAACCTTTGGCTTCTATATATATGATGTACACTCTCTCACAACCTGCATTAGTTTTTACACAACTGGTATATATAGAGAGTTTTAGAGAGAGAAGAATTATTCAGAAATTTTTAGAAAGAGAAGAACTTGATCACCATAGCCAAAGCTTGTGGTGGGATTTCTATCTCTTGATTCTCTCTCAACAACTTCTTCAATTCTCTTCTTAGTGAGTATTTCTAACTCACTATGAATGTAATTTCATGCTTAATCTCTGTGTGTATAGCTTAACATGTAATCCTCCATTGATAAACTTACGTTGGCGCCAAAAATTGATGTTGTCAGTATCAAGATATAAAAGTATGCTTAACTTATGCTTTACTTTCAAAAGATTTGCAGTGTGGAAGTAAAGGTCAAACCCAAAGAGATTGATTAACTACCGCGCTTTAATTTTAAAACCTAAATTTAGCTAATTTAAGAAAAATAGATTTTGATTTAATTTGAATTAAACTAATAAAAATGAAAGTAAATCTAAATTATGAAAGAAATTAAATATTTATTTTTATAAATATGTTTAAGGAACCTAGGATTGCAAATCCACCACTAGCTTCATAATAAAGGTATTTATGAATTACTTTAGCTTATTAAGTTGGATGATAATGGGGAATTGTAGCTACAAGCTCAATTCCTCCGTCAAGAAAATAACTATGGTTCAAGCACCAACATAATCCATCTTCGGTTAGCACGAATTATCCCACACTAAACTAGGTTGTGGTATAATCCGTCTAATCTAGGCATGGACTATTCGGATACTTGATAGCACAATTTAATTTAAGCACCATTACATGTAAATAATCTAAACAAGCACAGCAAGCATAGATCATTGAGCACATCACAGTCAAAATAGATCTAAGACAAGAATAAACTTTGAAAGTAATGATTTAATCAATAGAAGTACGATTTATTTATAAAAATCCTCTAAACATGTAACTGTCATCCATACATAATAAAACTAAAATAAAAACATAAATAAAACCCTATTACTTGGCTAGGGTTTCATTGAAACCCTAGATCTAGGTTTAGTTGGCCATAGAATTAATGAACGGCAAGAGGTTGATGGAGGAGGCCAAGGAAATCCTTGATCTTCTTCTTCTTCTCCTTGTTTTCCTCTCTTCAATGGCTGGAGTTTTTGTGTATATGGCTGTGTATAATGTTGTGTAATGATGTGTAACCACAAAATTGATTTAGAATAGGATTTATATAGAGTTTGGAAGGATTTAGGAAGCTTTCCTAAGCCAAATCGCACTAAAACAACTATATTTACGTTTCTGGACGTCATATGCACAAATCACCTTCGCTGGGCACTTTAATTTAATAAAATACGCGTTTTTGGTTTTTTCAAAGGTCGCTCGCGCGAGGTCCTTTTCGCTGCACTGCGCGACTTTCGTAGAATTGCGATAACGTTTTGCTCAAAACTCGGATTGACTCGCCGTTTAAAGCCACGCGTCCGTAACTCGAAGATCTACATTTTATATCTCTGGAGAAATTTCTCAAATCTGAAGTATTCCTTGTCAAAAATGCAATTTTCCAAGGCTGCTACTACATTCAGCTTTCATCGGAATCACTGTTTGAGCCCAGAATGACTTCCAAAGCCACTAATCATTGGATTTTCGTGCATTATCAAGTTAAAGCTCCAAATCCTACAAAATTTAGAATACTTATTAAAAAATAACTAATAACTACATGAAATGGGCTAACAAAGCGTATTTTTATAACTATAAACGGCAACTATTCGTCTCCGATCAGATATCCATAGCTTAAAAAATCATGAACCAAACTTAACCAAAATGAGTTTTTAGAGATAAAAATGAAAGATTATACATCATAGATGCTATGTTTAAAGTTTTAGAGCCCAATTCATTCATATGAAAAAGTATATTAGAAATTAAGTTTTGACATCTTTTAGTTTTTCGTAAAATTCGTGAGCCACGTTTGGATTAATGTAAAATTGATTGTGAATTCATAATCCTTGTGAAAAATCGAAGAGATTCATATAATACATGTGAAAAATTGAAGAGATTCATATATTACATTTCCTATGAAGGTTCAGATTTGAAAATGGGTCAAAATGGGTTTTCAAAACTCAAATAGGGGAAGTTTAGCGAAGAAGATGAAGCCTCAGCTTCACCTCGCGCGCGCGATCGCGTAAGCAACCCGCGCGAGCGACCCCTCGCGCGAGAGGCCTGCACGCGCGAGGTGTGTGTTTCCAGGCAGTAAGAAAAGTTTTATAAAGCAAACGAGAAAAAGGGCATATCGCGCAAATGGCCCTCTCGAGCGACCCCTCGCGCCAGTGGCCCACGCACAGGACCTCAGGCAGTTTCTGGCTTTTTGCTTGTTTCTATTAAGGGACTGTTTGGTTCAACTTTTAAAGGCCATTAAGGTTCTGTTTGGGAATTTTTATTAAATTAGAATTCTGCTTACTATGTTTCAATTATAAAAGTATTGAATTACTACTCAATTATCCTTGTACGCGTGATGTTCTTGTTTTCAGTTGCTTACACATTTTTGTATAAAGTTCCATGTCATACATATGGGGTCAGTTGTACATGCATGGTGAGTGTTGGTCAGTCTGGAAAAGAGTATGTGGTTGAGATTGTGCTTTTGACACTCCCTGGTAATTATGTACCAAAGTGTGATGTTTTTTAGATTGCGGCTACAGTGTCTTTGAAATGCGACGGTGGAAAAACTGGACACTCCCTGGCGCCCATGGTAGCACTAAAGTGTGTGACGCCGAACTTGGACATTCCCTGACACCCATGGTAGTGCTAAAGTGTGGCCTACGGACACTCCCTGGTACCCAAGTCTGGATACTGGTGAGGTTTCCTCCTGTATTTGTAAGACAGATTAGGTACTAAAGTGTGAGGCATTGGACAATCCCTGGTACCCCGTACTAAAGTGTGAGGCAAACTGGACACTCCCTGGTACCCCTGTGCTAAAGTGTGGCTATCGGAGTATTTCAAAGATACTGGAGTGAGAGAGTTGGGTTTTGTGTTGTCGAGAAAAAAGAGTCGGTAAGATGACAATGGCAATATTGGTCTCATGCACGGTCATATCTTTTATGAACCAAAGTTTATAATGTTATTCTTACTATTGTATCAATTGAACTCATTTATATGACATTAACCTGTTGAATAATGAAATTGGGAAATAGTAAATGAGTATGTGTTACATTCAAGCATATGTTTTTAATACTCACCAGCTTCAATAAGCTGACGGCGTTGATGCGCCCTGGACATTCGTGTCCAGGCTTTTCAGGTTATGATCAAGTGGAACACTATGATTATGCTAATTGAGAATGGCTGCTTAGAAGAAGAAATAACTATTATAACTACTGCCTTAGTTGATAAACTGAACTTTTGTTATAAGGATGACTGTAATAGATGATAGATATTATTTTGTTTCAAGGCGGTCTGTGCCTTTAGGTGATCCCGTGCTGTAATATTTATTAAGTTAGAAAAGTTTCGTAAGCCTTGATTTCTCTACTCTGATTTATGGTTTTATGTTGTTCGACGCTTGGGTCGGATTCGATCCTTTAAGCTGTCGCGACCTACGGGTCCATAAAGGAAATTAAACGCTTTCCATATTTATGCTATGTCAGGGCATGACATCAACGGTCCAGATTAAACCGGATCCGACGGCTACGAAGTTTTCCCTCCTAAAGCATCTGTCAACTGTCACCTCGGGCACACAAAGCGATGCCTCAAAAGTCGCGCGCATTAAATGAGTGACATGACGGTCCGGTTACCACGCAACTATTCGGTTACTTTTGTACCGACTTCGTTGGGTCCTAATTAGGCCAACCACTAGCTGACACATGGCAGACATCGGCCCTGGGCCTACATAGCCACTATTCGGTTCAGACCCCGACTGACCGGCATGACCGATCATCCTCCTGGTAATGTCCCAGCCTCCTTCCCGGACGGTTCTCAAATCGGTGCTAATTTTTAATCCTCATCCAATGAAGCATCGCATCAGCCTTGGAAATTGGGGGCAGTTGATAGGTACAAAAGTATCCAATCAAAGTCAAATTGCCACGTCAGCAGTTGGATGCCTAGTAACCCGAGATATTGGCATGTTGCTCGGGTGACCCGAGCTGTCCAGCCAAGAACTGCCCAGTCAGTTAAAACTGCTAGGAAATACGAACTGCTGATAGACCAAGAGGGGCGCAGCCCGGGCCTGATCCCGTGAATCACGCTGGATCATTCCAGCAATTTCCTGACTCAATCCAAAGACTAAGGGAAAGTAGAGGATGTTTCCTGAGCCACTTAGGAAACATCCCATGATTTATGCTCATCAATTTGTAATTGGATTAGGCTTCCTTATCTGATAGTTACCTTATGCAGGTGGTCTCTTGCACCTATAAAAGAGACCGGCCATCCATCCCCACGAAGGGTTAGGGCATTCTGACTCCATAAGAATAGCAAAACGCATACATATTCACATATACCCGGCCAATTTACTGGTAGTGTCGCCCTCTCTGTTGGCTCACCAAACACCGCCGGTGATCTGTTAGTGAATGTGCCCCGGCACACACGTGGACGTAGGTCACCTGTTTAACGGGGCAGAACCACATACAACTCATTGTGTCACATCTTCTCTCTCTAAATTACTCACAAAACTCTCCTACCAATTTTCGGCATCATCATCAGATACTTGATTATTCGCAGTCGATCTCCTAATTTTAGGGATAAGATCGACATTATCTTATCAGCATGCAAATCAAGTGGAAGACTGGATTGGGATAAGGAAAGATTCAAAGTTTTCTTATGATGATTATGGTATTCTTTCCTTATCCTGATAAGGCATTTGCCTTATCTTTTAACCTAGGCCACTATAAATACTGAGGTTGACCTTCAAGCTAGGGACTCCGCGTCATATATTCAATCAGCACTCGATCAAAGCACATTCAAAATAACATTCATAGTTCTTATAGCGTAGGATTTTTTGTTTTTCATTCATTGATTATGGACAACTCCTTGTTTTTATTTTAGTTCTCTTTGGAGATTGTTATTTAGTTTCCAAGCAATTCAATAAAGTTTTTATCTTTCTCAGGGTACTTTTATTGTTCTTTGCTTGTGATTTATTTACTTTTTTTTTTGCTATATGGCAAAATACCCACAGGTGCCACGCACACACACGGGGGAGGGGGGGTGTGAGCCACAGACCCACAACCCCACAAGCCCTAAAGAGAGTGACTACCAAAGGAGTCGAACTCTGGCCTCCCCCTTGGGAGAAGCCAGTCATGCCAAGTGAGACACAAGGTCTTGGCGTGATTTATATACTTTGTTTGGTAAATTCTGCACTAGTTTTGGTTTGTGTGTTTCAACACTGTTATTAAACCTTTCGGTGGGGATACTACCCTACCCATCATTATTTTCGTCTTGTTAAAAGTTAGATCTACGAATTAGTCTTTTTCAATAGATGAAATACTAGTTTTGGTTTGTGTGTTTCAACACTGTTATTAAACCTTTCGGTGGGGATACTACCCTACCCATCATTATTTTCGTCCTGTTAAAAGTTAGATTTATTTTTCAAACCATCTGCACTATTTTCATAAGTATTTTTAAGAAACTTAATTTTTGTATTTTGAACGGGTTTAGGTTCTGGCACACCCTATAGCAAACAGATGTAATTTCAGTTCAAGCACTTGATTTAATTATTTTATTGTCCTTGCCTTGGATGTGACATAAGCTTCATTGTTATATTGAGAATGACCAATACGTTGCGAGAATAAGGTCACCATTCCTGGACACACATATGTGTATATATATACATGTATATTATATTATATTATGTTACATGGTGCATGGCCAAATGGTGTAAAGTGATTACAAGCAACATACCGTGAGGAGGGTGTTAGGTATTTGGCAAAGCAATGAAGAGTCAATTGGAGAGGTAAAGTCCTGAGATATATCTATGTACGCGTGAGAATGAACTTAATTACGTTTGGTAAGTACAACAACAAATTGAAAATATAACACACACAAACACAGACATATATATATATATATATATACACGCACACAAAACATATGACTATTGTAGGAATATCCAAGCAAATTAAAGACCTGTGGAAAAGAGGCATTGGGCTAGTGAAGCCTAGACCATATGAACCATAACCAAAACAAGTATGACTATATGTGATTGGGGTAGATATGAGTCAAAATTTGGGGCACATAGTAGCTATATGTAGAATATTCAAAACCAGAATGACTATTTATTAGATTAGAACTGGGTCAACTTTTGAGGTACACAACAAACTATGTTTAATAGGTCTTGTTTTCTTGAAAATTGTGATGGTATTGTGCAAGTATGAATTTCGAATATTTTTGATTTCGCATAGGTATTATGCAAGAGTAATGCTATGATTCTTATATTTGAATTTAAAATTTCGAATATTTTGTCAGTTGTATCATGTGTTGTATCATGTGTCGTTGTAGTGGTTTGTGATTTTGCTAGGAGTAATGCTATAATTTTTAAACTTGATTCTTAAATTTGGTTTTCAAATACTTTGATAGTACCATCTACTGTGGTAGTGGTCATTGTATATAATAAACATGGCATTTGAGATATCGCACATTTGGAATATGGCTTTTGTCGTATGTGCGTATTTCAACCTATATACATGTTTTCTTTGAGTAAGAAGATTAATTATTATTCGTTAGTGTTTTCATTTGTACTTGAAAAATTCTTTGTGAAATAGTTGGAAATCAAGAAATATGAATTGAATTGACATGTTACTAAAAAATGGACGATTTTAAATATCTTATTTTAATTTTCTATTATGGTATCTTTTTCATCACAATTTCTTTAGGTTCGCTTTCAGAGTTAGAGAAGAAAGCAAAATATGAAGAAAAACAATTTCTCTATTGTGCTCTTCCATACTTAAATAACATTGACAATTATTAGATTAAAATACAATTGGAACTTGACTATTAACAAGGAAATGGCTTGTAATTAAAATTCAAAATTTTTGAGTTTTATTTTCATCGTATTTGTTTCCGATCCTTTCTATTTTGGGTAAACATAACTGACATCCGCTGAGGTATGACTTAATACCAGAGCCTTTGATTTTAAATAATATCAGTGATCTTCCTTTTTAGTTATAAATAACTAATGGTGTTAATTGGACACTTGAAGTTACCATCTCACCCTCAATAATGTATTGTAAAATAAGTATAAAACTTGATACTCAACAAAATACAAATATATCTCTTGTTTTAATTTGAGCTCTTGACAAATTTGTCAAATGAAAAACCCAAGAGAAGGGCTATATATGTCATTGGAAACAACCTTGTTCGGTTATTTTGTTCATTTAGTGAAAAACGAGGCCAATAATGTCATTTCACCTTAAAATTTCATTGAAATCACCGGTGATAGTATGATGAGAGCATTTTTTCTCACCCAATTTTTGGTGCACCAATGCTCATCCAAGCCTCCCATTGGTCAATGTAGTGGGACCCATGATTTAATTAATGGGAGGCTTGAGTGAGCATTGGTGTACCAAAAACTGAGTGAGCAAAAGTATTTCTAGTATGATACGATGTTTTGAAATAGGGGTAGTTAGGGTTTAGTCCATTTTAGAGTAATTTTTAAGCATTAGGTCCAACAAGGAATTTTTTTTAGTGAAAAGTCCCTCAATATAAACCTGGGCAAAAAAATCCCAACGAGTTTGAGAAATATCACAAAATTGTCTAGTGATATTTCTCAAAACTAAGAAAAGTTTGTGAAATATTTCAAGAAAAGTTTGTGAAATGTCTCAAACTTGTTGGGATTTTATTTTCCTGGGTTATATTGATGGACTTTTCAGTAAAAAAATTAGTGTCCTTTAATCAATTACTTTTTTATAACAGGGGACTTAACACTGATTTACCCTTAAAAATAAAGGAGGTCAATGATATTATTCAAAATCCAAAAATGGTCTCTAATATTAAATTATACCTCAGGGGAGGTGAATGATGTTTATCCTAGCCGCCAACCCCCACAACCTATATACCACTGTTTTAAAAATCGGACCGAACCGGCCGGTCGAACTGGTTGAACCGTCGACCGGAACCACGAACAAACCAGTTTGAACCGGGAACTATGATTAATGGTTAAACCGTTCGAATTTTTGAAAACCAGTAGAATTTATGGTTGAACCAGTAAAACCGGTAGTTGAACCGGGAACCGGTCCTTTTTGTTTTTTTTTTGTTTTTTATATATATTTTTTATCTGTTTAATTACTATAAATATTTATGACATCATGGTTCAACCGTCCGGACCGGCCGGTTGAACCGATCAACCCATGAACCGGTCACCTTTCCGGTTCAAGGACCGGTCCAATTTTAAAAACATTGCTATATACCAAACGACCAATGCAACCAAAAAAAAAAGGTGCTTTCTTTTTTCTTTATTTCTTGCCTCTCACTAAGTTCATGAATATTCAAAGAAAGCTTAACAATTTTGGAAATGATTATAAATGAATTGGCGAAATTTTGGAAAGTATTGTTTTGCAGCACTTTATTTATTTATTTTCTGAAAATGTGGAACCAATGACATAAAGACCATATATATATAGATATATATATTTGTATATGAGGATAAATCTCCCAATCTGTCATTCGTGACTTCGGGATTAGTACCCATTGTCATTTTTATCAGAGTAAAATAACAGGCGGGTACGTGCACCGACCCCATAATTCATGCACTAGGTAAATCAAGCTAGCGGTAGGATATGAACCCATACCAAGTTAGATATTATCATTCTTGAGATTTATCCCTTCGACTAGCTTTACACGATGCCTGGGAGGTTTTAAACACCTAATGTCTCTTAAAAAGGCCAAAAACTTTGACCAAATCTCTTGTATTTATTCTTATAAAGTCTCGGATCTAAGATCAAAGGAATAAAATATCCCGTCTTGTACCTACCACTAGGCTTCAAAGGATATGATTTAAAGAACATAGTAATTATATGGTTGTTACACATCTTCCCTCCCTATGTCTAAAAACATGTAAGTTATACGATCGTTGTATTTGACCGAGTTTCAAACTACCAACATAAGTGATTGTCTCTCTCTCTCAAAGAGATGAAGTTGGCTAATGTGGACCACCGGACAAGTTTGGTAACAAAGCCCTCATTATTGACAATTTTTAATAGAGATGCAAAACACTAAGAAATGACCTTGTCCACCAACAATGACATCATTGTTCTTTATTTGATAATGTGTGTGAGAAAAAGGAAACAGTTTTGGTACTGTTCATTATGTGTTGTTTGTGCTATTTTTTATACATGAACGGTAAAAATAGTGTAAAATTACAATTTTAACTAAACTGTTTTTACTGTTCATGTGTGTAAAACAGCACAAACAGGACACAATTAACAGTACTGAAGTTTTTTCCTGAGAAAAATATGGTTTCAAGGAGACGTGTTTACAGACCCCTTACGTACACACATATATATATATATAGGGGCTGTTAATTTACAACATGATGGTTGTAAGTTAGCAACATACAACAGTCTTTTAGAGACAAAAAACAAGTTTTTAGCGACAAAATTTTTGTCACTATAGGTTCCAACTTTTAGCAACAAAAAATTTTGTCACTAAAACCTTGTTTTTCGTCGCTAAAAGTCTCTTATGCTGTAAGTTAGCAAATCCCATATATGTATATATATATGGTTCCAAGGAGACGTGTCTACAGACCCCTTATGTACATATATATATATATACACATATATAAAGTCTAGCTTCAGTGTACACTGGATAAGCGCATTGGATGAATGCACTAAGTTTTTAAGTTTAAAAAAATCACAGGCCAGCGGGACGCTGGGATGGGGCACGGGACAGTGGGGTGTTCCACGATTTTTTTAGGCTTAAAAGCCCAGTGCGTTCACCAAATACGCTTACCCAGTGCGCACTAGAGCCTGACTATACATATATATATATATATATATTTATTTATTTATTTAGGATTATTACATTTACCTTCCTGTGGTTAGGTCCATTTTTACTTTACCCACTTGTGGTTCAAAAGTTGACACTTTACCCTTTTTTGGTTTTAGACTAAAGTGAAACAACTAGGATTTTTCGCAAAATAGCCCCACATAGGGATTAAGTGTAAAAATTAGTTCCACATGGGAGAGTTTAAGTGTCAAAATTAACCCTAAAATTAACTCTATAAAGAGGTTGTGTTAAAATTAGCCCTACATTAAATGATAGCAATATCTCCACGTAGGGGTTGACCCAGAAATTAACCTCATGACAAAGGGATTAAATATATATCCACTTTTAAACTATAGGGGTAAAATGAAAACAAGTCTAATAACAGGAGTAAAATACAATTAATCCTTTTATTTATTTTACTTTTGGACATGGACCGGAAAACATTGTGACTTAAAATATTGGATTATATATGTTATTTATTGCATGTTTGAAATGACATTTTTTTGAAATCTAACTCGGCCAAATGTAATTGTTATATATATATATATATATATATATGAAAATTCTCAAGAAATGGCGCCACCTCTTTATTAAAGAGAGAACCTCTGTTTTTTTTTTTTTTGAACTGAAAATACTAATTGCTTTCTCTTAATTAGAGGTGGAATTAGGCAATGGAAGCCATTCTTTTTTATGAGTACATTATTGGGGATTCGGCCATAGCTAGGTCCATATAACGAACACTTGTCAATCATATGTCCTTGCATTTTTTTAATTATAAAAGTTTCTGACTTTATAATTTTTTGTTGCAAGAATGCCCCTTTATTAAAATCGTTTTTCATTGTCTTCTAATATATTTCACTTTCTTTTGCCAAATTTCAATGGCTTTTGACAAATTTCACTATCTTTTCACTAATTTTATCGGTTTTTTTAATAAATTTCATTGCCTTTTGAATTGTAAATTGCAAATAGCATTTTACAGTCTTTTAACACATTTCATTATATTTTAACTAATTTCGCTGCCTTTCAACACATTCAGTGTCTTTTGAACTGCAATTGCAATAGTAGTTTACTTTTGCTACCTTTCAACATAATCCTTTGCCTTGGACATCTGAGCATACGAAAGCTGTTCAGAGAATCAAACTTAGAGTAAAACAGTTACCATGTCTCGGATTAGCTAATCCGCATTGGGACAAAATTGTTGAAACTAATGCTTCAAATATTGGATATGAGGGAATTCTCAAATAAAAGAATCCCAACATTAATAAAGAGGAACTATTGAGATTCACTTCTGGTGTTTGGAAAGGTTATTCAAAAAATTATTCTACAATTAAAAAAGAAATGTTTTCTATTGTTAAGTGTGTCACTAAGTTTCAAGATGACCTACTTAACCAAACATTTCTTCTTAGAATAGATTGCAGTGCTGCTAAACATATCTTAAAACAGAATGTTAAGAATCTTATTTCTAAGCAAATTTTTGCTAGATGGCAGCCAGATTTATCTGCATTTGATTTCCAAATTGAATATATTAAGGGAGATCAAAATTCTTTACCTGATTTTCTAAATGGAAAATTTTTACAGGAAAAACAGGATGCTGGTTTTCCAAAAATCATCATTTGCATCATGTCTTTCCATGACTCTACAAATAAAAACATCTTTATACCATCTATAGTGGGTTAAAGAAGGGCATCTAAGATTCATAAGGAGTTCTCTACTCCTTTCAGACCTTTGAGGATGAGTACCAATAAAATGAGTAATAATAGTCTGAATCATGATAACAATGGCATCTGGGACCATAGTAGGTTGGCCATTGACATTTTCTACTTTAACTTTATCTAATATATCATTTCTTTGTTGATTAGTGAGAAGATTATCCCACCAACTTTTAAGGCAACCTGAAAACCCACATGAAAGAAGGGTAGCAGTGTCTTTATTAGAATTACCACAATTTATACTCATGGAAGACCACATGAGCATTTTGTGTAAAACTTCCAGAATTTGGTATTCTGTGAAGCCATCTATGTTCCATTCAACTACCTCTTTCCCAGTATAGGAAGTTTGGAGTCTCCAATTACTTTCTTCAAAAAGGAGGTCCTGAGGTGTTGGTCTATTATAATAATGAGGAATTGTTTCATGTTTCATGAAATTCATTTGTGGAAGAGAACCTTTTGTAAAATTTTCTTCCATTTCTTGAAAATTTATCCAAAAATCTTTTTCCTCATCTTCACCTTCTTCATATCCACTTTCTTCTTCATATTCTGAGTTTTGAATATCAGAAGAGGATTTAGTGAGGACATTAACACTCTTTTTATTTTCATTTATAGAAATTCCCTTAAGTTTTGTGTCTTTAAGAGAAATATTTTGAATCTTTTGAGTCAAAAGATCAATGAAATCATCTTCCTCCTTTTTACTTTGAGTCCTGTAATTTTGTGGTATAATAGGAGGTTTAAAAGTAGTAACTTCAAAAGAAGAATGACTGCTTACAGCAGTATTCATAGCAGGAGACCTACTATTCTTTATCAGTCTTTCTTGCTCATCTAATTTGTTTTCAATTCTTAATAACTGGCCTTCCATAGATTCTATGGATCGGTTTGTCCAATTATTCTGATGAGCTAGATGCTGATTGGTAACAAAATCATTATTACCAACTGTCACGCCCTGACGTAGCATAAATAAGGAAAGCGTTTAATTTCCTTTATGGACCCGTAGGTCGCGACAGTTTGAAAGATCGATTCCGTCCCAAACGTCGAACAACAAAACATAATAATCAGAGCAGAGCAATCAAGGCTTACAAAAGTTTTACTAACTTATTACATCTTACGATACGGGGTCAACTAAGGCACAGACCGCCTTAACACAAAACAATAACTTATCATCTATTACAGTCATCCTTATAAACATACAGTTAAAACTTAAAACATATAACTTAAATATGCAATGATGATAACAGTTTCTCTTCCAAAAGCAGCCGTTCTCAATTAGCATAGTCATAAGATTCCTCCTGATTACAACCTTAAAAGCCTGAACACGAATGTCCAAGACGCATCAACGTCGTCAGCTTCAAGAAGCTGGTGAGTATTAAAAACATAACTTTAAATGTAAAACATGCTCATTTACAATTTTTTTCCTTTTTAAGTTTGTAAAAATCAACGGTTTCACCACGAAAAGAATTCAATTATAAAACAACGGGGACAATATTTAAAAGTCGTTCATTCATTAAAACATATGATCGTGTATGAGACAATGCACCACACTCATCTTATCTACTCTTTTCTCTCGACAAACACAACAACCCACTATCTCACTCCAGTATCTTTGAAACACTAAGGTAGCCACACTTTAGCAACGGGGTGCCAGGGAATGTCCAGTTTGCCTCACACTTTGGTCCGGGGTACCAGGGAGTGTCCAATGCCTCACACTTTGAATACCTAAACCGCCATGCAAATACCGGAGGAACCTTCACGCAGTATCCAGACTCGGGTATCAGGGAGTGTCCGTAGGCCACACTTTAGCACTATCATGGGTGCCAGAGAGTGTCCAAGTTCGGCGTCATACACTTTAATGCTACCATGGGCGCCAGGGAGTGTCCAAATTTTCCACCGTCGCATTACAAAGATACTCTCACCGCAATCTCAACACGTCACACTTTGGTACACCATAACCAGGGAGTGTCCACCACACAATCTCAATCTCAATTTCATACTCTTTCCACACTGACCATTACTCTTTTACACACTAACTGACACCCACATATATGTACCACTGATTCCACATGTATGTCATGAAATTTAAACATAAAGGAATTCGCCGAATTAAAGGAACAACGTACGTACGGGAATCGATAAGTCATAAGGCATTGTTTTAATCTTTTCCAACATAGCCAATAGTATTCTGTTTTAATAAAAAATTCCCAAACAGAACCTTAATGGTGCTTTTAAATTAATCCAAACAGTCCCTAATACGAAAACACACAAAAATCAGAAACTCCCAGAAGTCGCGCGCGCGGGCCGCTCGCGCGATCTGCCTAATTTTCATTTTATTATAAAAACCTTTCTTTCTGCCTGAAATTAGCCACCTCGCGCGTGCGGGTCGCTCGCGCGAATAGTCTCTCGCGCGACCTGCTCATTTTTCATTTTCTATGTAAAACTTTTCTATCTGCCCGAAAACACGAAGCTCGCGCGCGCGCCTTGCTCGCGCGATCGTGGCGCGAGATGAAGCAGAGGCTTCATCTTCTTTGTGGAGAATGCCCTGTTTTCAGTTTAAGGGTCCAAATTGACCCATTTTCAATTCTGAAAGTTACTAGGCCTTATTATATATGAATCTCTTTGTTTTTAAATGAGGATTAAGAATCTATAACCAATTTTACATGAATCAATCTATAACTCAAGAATTTTATGAAAAACTAAAAGATCACAAAACTAATTTTCTTATATACTTTTTCATATGAATGAGTTAGGCTCTAAAACTTGAAACATAGTATATATGATGTATAATCTTTCATAATCATCTCTAAAAGAGGATTTTGGTTAAGTTTGAAAAATCCAAGTTTCTAAGCTTTGAAATTCCAACGTGTGATCATCAATGGAGATTAACAATTACATACACTCAAGTAGTAACTAAGCATGAATTACATTGGGAGTGAGTTAATAATACTCACTGGTAATAAGAGATTGAAGGAATTGTTGAGAAAGAAAGCTAAATAAGAATCCAATTGCAAGCTTGAAAGCTATGGTGATGTGCTTCTCTCTCTATAATATTTTCAGTAACAAGAACTCTCAACCTCTCTCTTTTCTCTCTGAAATTCAGTAAGTAGAACTCAATGTGTGTGTGTGTGAGAGTGTGTATTGTATGTATATATAGATAACCAAACTTGGGGGCCACGAACTTTGAGTAATACTCAACAAAATGAATTAGTTTCCTAAATTAACTATTTGCATAGCATATATTCAGATATACATACGTATATACACAAATATATAACCCACAGATCCTCCAAGAGCCAAGCTAGATATGTAGGGGTCAAAAATTGGACGGTTTGGGAGTTTAAGCTTATGGCACTAGCAATGTACACTCACAATTGTATCAACCAAACAAGGCCTATACAATCATTAGCAACATTAATTAGATATATAGCAATTGTCCAATCAGTCACCTCCAAAATCTGTGGAAGTTTAGCACCGCGCGGACAGTTTTGAACATAAACTGGTATTTTCGTGACGCGGTGTCCGTCACAAAAATACAAAAAAATTCACTTTAACGTAAGAATTAATTTTCTGGTTTTATAAAAATACTGATTGAGTCAAAAGCAAACATTTTCCACCGTTTTGAAATACAGTTTTAAAATCCACCATAGGTGTTATTAATATTTACAGAAATTGAAATTTGGCCCCAACAGTAATTTCAATAGAAATTAAGTCAAGAATTAAAATTTAACATGTGAGAATTGAAATTAAAATGAAAGCAATAATACAAGTTGAATTTAATTATGACAATGCCATTGCAAATTAAATATGAAAATGTAATTTAAAATTAAATGGAAATGCAGGCTGTTACATCCTTCCTCCCTTAAACAGGATTTCGTCCCCGAAATCAAGACTAACTAGTCATGAAATAACTCCGGGTGCTTTTTCCTCATATCAGCTTCGACTTCCCACGAGGCTTCGTTCTCGTCATGGTGATTCCACTGAACTTTTACCAACGGAATATCTTTATTCCTCAGCTTCTTGATACTCTGATCCAGATTCTTCACAGGTCTCTCCTTGTAAGAAACGTTATGACTTGTCTCAATATCGTCATAAATAACCACGTGCGAGGGGTCTCGTATGGACTTCCTCAGCATACTCACGTGAAATACATTGTGAACCCTAGACATCTTCGGTGGTAGCGCGAGTCGATATGCCACTTTCCCGACACGTTCCAAAATCTCGAACGGTCCGATGAAACGCGGAGCTAATTTCCCTCTCTTGAGACCGAAGCGTACTACTCCTCGGGTCGGGGAAACCTTAAGAAGTACGTGATCTCCAACACTGAATTCCAAATCTTTTCGGCGTTGATCGGCATAACTCTTATACCAACTTTGAGCGGTTCTCTTCCTTTCCTTAACCAAAGAAATCTTTTCGTTGGTTTCTCTAATCAAATCTGGTCCCAACAATTCTGTATCTCCAACCTCTGCCCAACACAATGGAGAACGACATGGTCGTCCGTACAGTGCTTCGAACGGAGCTATACCGATACTCGTGTGATAGCTGTTGTTATAGGCAAATTCGACTAAAGGCAAGTGTGTCTCCCAAGATTCCTCAAAATTGATCACACAAGCCCTAAGCATATCCTCCATGATCTGATTAACACACTCAGTTTGTCCATCTGTCTGAGGGTGAAAAGCCGTACTCATCTTGAGCGAGGTTCCCATAGCTTCCTGCAGACTTTCCCAAATTCCAGAAGTAAAACGTGCGTCACGGTCTGACACTATCGACACAGGTGCACCATGAAGTCGCACAACTTGTTGTATGTACATTCAGCTCATCTTTTCCACCGGGTATGTCATACTGTAAGCAATGAAATGAGCTGATTTCGTCAATCGATCCACTATTACCCAAATAGCGTCATGATGTTGCTGCGACCGGGGCAATCCTACTACAAAATCCCTGGTTATGTGTTCCCACTTACAACCAGGAATAGGTAATGGTTGCAACAGTCCCGAGGGTCTCTGATGTTCAGCTTTGACTTGCTGACACGTCAAACACTTGGATACAAATTTGGCCACATCCTTCTTCATACCTTTCCACTAGAAATTTCTCTTCAAATCTTTGTACATCTTCGTCCCTCCCGGGTGAACTGTATATCTTGACTTGTGTGCTTCTCCCAGGATATCATTTCTTAGCTCACCACAATCCGGTACACATAATCTATTTCTGCACCGATATCCTCCATCAATTCCAACTTTCCATTCTGTCGGGTCTTTTTCTGACATCTTCATAAACCATGTCCGAAACTTCTCATCTTCTTTCTGAGCTCCAATAATGCGGTCGATAAGAACAGGCTGTAGGATAAGACATCCAAAAAGTTGTCCTTCTCCTTCTTCAGCATTCCGTATATCGAACTCCGCCAAAGTCTCTAATGCTCGCCATTCTCTAACCATTAAGGAGGTGATCATCTCACGAGTCTGTCGACTCAAAGCATCAGCGACCACATTAGCTTTACCAGGGTGGTATTCTAACGTGAAGTTGTAATCTTTGATCAGCTCCATCCATCTGCGTTGCCTCATGTTCAACTCTCTGTGTGAACAAATATTTCAGACTCTTGTGGTCGGAGAATAAATCAAACTTCTCACCGTAGAGATAGTGTCTCCAAATCTTGAGTGCAAATACTACTGCCGCCAACTCCAAATCATGAATGGGATAGTTCAACTCATTCGGCTTCAGCTGTCTAGATCCATAGGCGATAACTCTGCCATCTTGCATAAGTACACACCCTAGTCCTTGATATGACGCGTCACTAAAGATAGTGAACTTCTCATCAGGCTTGGGTATAGCTAGTACTGGTGCGGTAGTGAGTCTCTCTTTCAGCTCTAGAAAGGCTCGCTCATGCTTCTCGGCCCACTCGAACTTCAAATTCTTCTTCGTCAACCCAGTCAAAGGTGCTGCTATCTTTGAGAATCCCTCAACAAATCTTCTGTAATAGCCTGCGAGTCCAAGAAAACTCCGAACTTCTGTAGGGTTGCTCGGCCTAACCCAGTTTGACACAGCATCGGTTTTGGATGAATCTACAGAAATCCCTTGAGATGACACCTTGTGTCCCAAAAACTTCACTTCTTGTAACCAGAACTCATACTTACTGAATTTGGCATACAACTGGTGATCCTTGAGCGTCTGCATCGCAATCCGTAGATGTTGCTCGTGTTCTTCTCCTGACTTAGAATAGATCAAAATATCATCAATAAAGACGATGACAAACTGATCTAAATAAGGCTTGAACACTCTGTTCATCAGATCCATAAACACTGCCGGGGCGTTCGTCATTCCAAACCGCATCACCAAAAATTCATAATGACCATATCGGGTTCTGAAAGCAGTCTTAGGTATGTCTTCCTTCCGTACCCTCAACTGATGATATCCCAACCTAAGGTCTATCTTGGAAAAATTCGTAGCTCCTTGTAGTTGATCAAACAAATCATCAATCCCAGGCAAGGGATACTTGTTCTTGATAGCCACGCGGTTTAATTCTCGATAGTCGATATACAGCCTGAGCGTCCCGTCCTTCTTCTTCACGAATAACACTAGTGCTCCCCAAGGTGATGTACTTGGACGTACAAAACCTAGGTTCTCGAGCTCTTGAACTTGTTCCTTCAATTCTGATAGTTCAGCAGGGGCCAGTCTGTAGGGAACCTTGGTGATCGGTACGGTACCCGGTATAAGCTCAACACAGAACTCTATACTTCTCTCGGGCGGCAAACTAGAAATGTCTTGAAATACTTCTTCGAAGTCCTTGACTACAGGTATAGATGACACTGTCGCTTCTGTACTGACGACTTCAATGTTAGCCAAACACCTTGTGAGGAACATATCTCCCGAAGGGTTACATTGAAAATCAAAGGGTTCTCGTTGTCGGGAATGTAATTTTCTTCCTCGCACAATCTAACTTTACTTGATTCTGAGACAGCCAATCCATTCCTAGGATTATGTCAAACTCCTTCATTGATAGGACAATCAACCTTGCAGGGATTTCACGATCTCCTAGCCGTAAAGGACAGTCCTTGCACACGTGTCCTAATCTGACTGCAGCTCCTAATGGCGAAGTAGCCTTCAAAGTTCTCTCTAAACGATGAGGTAAGATACCCAATCTCCGAATTGTATTAACATATATGAATGATAGAGCAGCACCCGTATCAAATAACACTTTAACATGAGAGTTAAACAGAGTCAATGTACCTTCTACTGTTTGCTGATCAGGTTGAGCTTCTCCATAATCTCCTTCATCGTACACAGTTCCATCATATCCTGCTGCATCAGGGATAACAGCATTCAAGCGAGTCTGACCCTGTTGTCCATAAGTCACCTGCTTAGGAGCAGTGCAGAACCTGCTGATGTGACCTGGTTCACCACAGTTGAAGCAAACTATCCCTTGTTGAGCAGCACACCTTGGTGTCTTGCAATCTCGAGCCAGATGACCAGGGTTTCCACAGTTGAAACATTTTCCACCACTACTTCCTTCTCCTACTCAGGGTTGAGTCGGATAGGTAATAGCCTGGGTCTTCTTGCTTCCGTCAAAATTTCTCTTCTGCCCTTGGGTATGATTCATTGATGGTCTATTCCCAAAATTACCCCTCTGAGGCGGTCGCAATTCAAATTGCTTTCGGTTCACTCGAGCATCCTCTTCCAGATCGGTAGTCAAACCAACAAGTCCTTCAAATGATTTATCTAGGTGGCCGAGAGTCAGGCGACGAATCTGCGGTGTCAGCCCTTGGTTATATTTCCGTATCTTCTTATCTTCAGTATCAACCAGGTGTGGAGCGAACCGAGACAGTCTTTTGAACTGTATGGTGTACTCTTGCACCGACTTGGTTCCTTGTGTCAGATCCATGAATTCCTTCTCTCTTCTGTGCCTCTCCATAGCCGGGAAGTACTTTTCCAGGAATCTCCACTTGAATGCAGTCCACGTCATTCCTGTAGCAGTTGTGTTCCTGATAGTGGCTATGACCGAATCCCACCAATCTGCCGCGGCGTTGGTCAATTGAAATGTAGCCAATCTCCTCTTATCCATCTCGTTGCATTGGACAGCCTCGAACGTACAGTCCATTTGCCTTAACCATTGTTCAGCCTTTCAAGGTTCTGCGGTGCCCGCAAACTGCTCGGGCCTTAGTGCACGGAATCTCTCCAGCAGCTTATCCCCAGTTTGGCGGTCTCGTCGGTTGTCATTCGTATTACTGATTCTTTCCAAACGTCTGACAAATGCTTCGAACATCCCCATAGGATCGACAGCCTCGGGTGCTCCCTCAATCAAATTCTGATTCCTCCTCAGTCTCCCAGCCATTCTATGCATGAAAGTGATGAAGGGATGAGAAACATGCATGAAGCAGAAATGTAACGAAATTTAAGCGATGCCAACAACATTCAAAAGAGTATATTTTATATATATAACTTCTTGTCAAGTTGATACAAAAAGCGTGTATGATCAGATCTGTGCCTACCCTATCTGTGTGGGTTAGGACGCATATAAGAGTTAATGTTACAAAAAAAAATGGGGTCACTGCCCTATCTACTAATGCATGTAATTACAATTTTCGAAAAGAGGTAGAGCTAATAATCAAAAGTAGTCAATATATACAAGGCGATATCTAAACGGTCAGTCATCACCATAAGTAGCCATCAAAAGGTCAAGCGAGTCGGCCTGATGAAGTCGCTGAACATGGGAGGGGCCTGCCCCAAAATTACAGCTGTAAGAGGTCAACAATGAAGCAGGTCCAGGAGCATCTGTCTCAGGCAAGGCTGGCTCGAGTGCAAGTGCCTCCTCAAGGTCGACTGCGAAGTCGTCCCAACCCAAGCCATCCTCCTCAGCGTCCTCGATAATAGGAGCAAGTACAACGTCACTGTCACCGTCATCCTCAACAGAGGGGACGACTGGTGGAGGCATCTCTAGCTGTGCAAGGTGAGCTTACACAACCTGAACCTCAAGGGGTAGATAGAAGGCATCACTGTTAACCAAGCAAACCATCTCTACAAGCACTAAGCGCTGGATCTCGATAAAGTACAGAATCTCAAGGCGGGCACGAGGCAAGTCGACCAGTCCTAACACATGAATCTGGTGCCAGAGGTCTAACTCGACGGTAGCAGCTGCACGCTGCCCAATGGTGGTGAAATAAAGTATCGTAGAAGCTAGTACTATCGCTCCCACGGTAACCCAATGCCCTCCAAAAGCATCAGGTACAAAAAAGGGCTGTGCTGGATCCATACCTGAAAAAGGTACTAACTTAAATCAGGACAGTGATAATCTTAGGCGTTTGGGTTCTGAGTCTATCCTCCCTGTCATAACATCAGGTGCAAAGCTTAAGCTAATAGATCGTGGAATCGGGTCTAAACAGGTAAACCCTAACCTGGCTAAACTCATTCTGAGATAAATAATAACCTGGCTCTGATACCACTAAATCCTGTCATGCCCCGACGTAGCATAAATAAGGAAAGCGTTTAATTTCCTTTATGGACCCGTAGGTCGCGACAGTTTGAAGGATCGATTCCGTCCCAAACGTCGAACAACAAAACATAATAATCAGAGCAGAGCAATCAAGGCTTACAAAAGTTTTACTAACTCATTACATCTTACGATACGGGGTCAACTAAGGCATAGACCGCCTTAACACAAAATAATAACTTATCATCTATTACAGTCATCCTTATAAAAATACAGTTAAAACTTAAAACATATAACTTAAATATGCAATGATGATAACAGTTTCTCTTCCAAAAGCAGTCGTTCTCAATTAGCATAGTCATAAGATTCCTCCTGATTACAACCTGAAAAGCCTGAACACGAATGTCCAGGACGCATCAACGTCGTCAGCTTCAAGAAGCTGGTGAGTATTAAAAACATAACTTTAAATGTAAAACATACTCATTTACAAATTTTTTCCTTTTTAAGTTTGTAAAAATCAACGGTTTCACCACGAAAAGAATTCAATTATAAAACAACGGGGACAATATTTAAAAGTCGTTTATTCATTAAAACATATGATCGTGTATGAGACAATGCACCACACTCATCTTACCGACTCTTTTCTCTCGACAAACACAACAACCCACTATCTCACTCTAGTATCTTTGAAACACTAAGGTAGCCACACTTTAGCAACGGGGTGCCAGGGAATGTCCAGTTTGCCTCACACTTTGGTCTGGGGTACCAGGGAGTGTCCAATGCCTCATACTTTGAATACCTAAACCGCCATGCAAATACCGGAGGAACCCTCATGCAGTATCCAGACTCGGGTATTAGGGAGTGTCCGTAGGCCACACTTTAGCACTACCATGGGTGCCAGGGAGTGTCCAAGTTTGGCGTCACACACTTTAACGCTACCATGGGCGCTAGGGAGTGTCCAAATTTGCCACCGTCGCATTACAAAGATACTCTCACCACAATCTCAACACGTCACACTTTGGTACACCATAACCAGTGAGTGTCCACCACACAATCTCAATCTCAATTTCATACTCTTTTCACACTGACCATTACTCTTTACCACACTGACTGACACCCACATGCATGTACCACTGACTCCACATGTATGTCATGAAATTTAAACATAAAGGAATTCGCCGAATTAAAGGAACAACGTACGTACGGGGATCGATAAGTCATAAGGCATTGTTTTAATCTTTTCCAACATAACCAATAGTATTCTGTTTTAATAATAAATTCCCAAACAGAACCTTAATGGTGCTTTAAAATTAATCCAAACAGTCCCTTATACGAAAACACACAAAAATCAGAAACTCCCAGAAGTCGTGCGCGCGGGCCGCTCGCGCGATCTGCCTAATTTTCATTTTATTATAAAAACCTTTCTTTCTGCCTGAAATTAGCCACCTCGCGCGTGCGGGTCGCTCGCGCGAATAGTCTTTCGCGCGACCCTCGCTCGCGCGACCTGCTCATTTTTCATTTTCTATGTAAAACTTTTCTATCTGCCCGAAAACACGAAGCTCGCGCGCGCGCCTCGCTCGCGCGAAGGGTCGCTCGCGCGATCGTGGCGCGAGATGAAGCAGAGGCTTCATCTTCTTTGTGGAGAATGCCCTGTTTTCAGTTTAAGGGTCCAAATTGACCTATTTTCAATTCTGAAAGTTACTAGGCCTTATTATATATGAATCTCTTTGTTTTTAAATGAGGATTAAGAATCTATAACCAATTTTACATGAATCAATCTATAACTCAAGAATTTTATGAAAAACTAAAAGATCACAAAACTAATTTTCTTATATACTTTTTCATATGAATGAGTTAGGCTCTAAAACTTCAAACATAGTATATATGATGTATAATCTTTCATAATCATCTCTAAAAGCGGATTTTGGTTAAGTTTGAAAAATCCAAGTTTCTAAGCTTTGAAATTCCAACGTGTGATCATCAATGGAGATTAACAATTACATACACTCAAGTAGTAACTAAGCATGAATTACATTGGGAGTGAGTTAATAATACTCACTGGTAATAAGAGATTGAAGGAATTGTTGAGAAAGAAAGCTAAATAAGAATCCAATTGCAAGCTTGAAAGCTATGGTGATGTGCTTCTCTCTCTATAATATTTTCAGTAACAAGAACTCTCAACCTCTCTCTTTTCTCTCTGAAATTCAGTAAGTAGAACTCAATGTGTGTGTGTGAGAGTGTGTAGTGTATGTATATATAGATAACCAAACTTGGGGGCCACGAACTTTGAGTAATACTCAACAAAATGAATTAGTTTCCTAAATTAACTATTTGCATAGCATATATTCAGATATACATACGTATATACACAAATACATAACCCACAGATCCTCCAAAAGCAAGCTAGATATGTAGGGGTCAAAAATTGGATGGTTTGGGAGTTTAAGCTTATGGCACTAGCAATGTACACTCACAATTGTATCAACCAAACAAGGCCTATACAATCATTAGCAACATTAATTAGATATAAAGCACTTGTCCAATCAGTCACCTCCAGAATCTGTAGAAGTTTAGCATCGCGCGGACAGTTTTGAACCTAAACTGGTATTTTCATGACACGGTGTCCGTCACAAAAATACAGAAAATTCACTTTAACGTAAGAATTGATTTTTCGGTTTTATAAAAATACTGATTGAGTCAAAAGCAAACATTTTCCACCGTTTTGAAATACAGTTTTAAAATCCACCACATGTGTTGTTAATATTTGCAAAAATTGAAATTTGGCCCCAACAGTAATTTCAATAGAAATTAAGTCAAGAATTAAAATTTAACATGTGAGAATTGAAATTAAAATGAAAGCAATAATACAAGTTGAATTTAATTATGACAATGCCATTACAAATTAAATATGAAAATGTAATTTAAAATTAAATGGAAATGCAGGTTGTTACACCAACTGCTTTTCCAAGGAAAGCTACAGCTTCTATCTCTTTATCATTAGATCTGAAATCTATATGTCGTGGAGGAGGATGTAAGCTTTCAACCATGCCTTTATCCCCATGTAATCTCCATTTGGAAGCACTAATGGTATTCAGTACCTTTTGGGTAGGAAACCATTGATTAAACCATTCAACAAACCATATTATAGTCTGTTTCTGAGTTAGATCTGTATAATATAAATTTTTTATAAGATCTAAATCTTTTCTATTAAAATTTTTAAAATATTCTTGTCGGAACTCAAGGTTTTTCTCCGACATGAAATCTATATTAATAGCTTGTCTTAAAAAAGAATTTGGACTAAAATCCATTAAATATAGACAGACGAAGTATCATGAGAATAGGAAGGATCAAAAGGATCTCTTTTTTCCCTATTTTCACTAGATTCTTCTGGACCATAAACTCCTTGAGGAATTTGATTTTGTGAGTTTATAAATCCTTTTAAAACATTTTCTTTCTCCATATTCTGGAGATGTTCAAGGTCCATGTTTGGTCTTGGTTGATCAGACATGGAATGTCTTGAAGAAGAATGATAAGAAACAGTGTAAGGAAGTTTTGAAGGGGCAGTATTAAAACTTCTTACTGAATTACTCCTGCTTAAAGATAATTTACTAAATTTTTGAGGAGTAAAGGAAACTTCAATATCACCATCTTTAGTTTGGGTGATTTGATCTAATTGAGATGGAAGGATTGGTGCTGGTGGAACAGCACTAGGTAAAGTCCAATCTGTTGGGAAATTTATCTCATCCCATTTAATTAATCTGGGAGTAGCAATATTAGTAGTAAGACAATTACTGTCTATTGCTACTGTCTTCCCTGGAATACTTTTTAAAATAGCATTAGGACACAAAGTATTCATAACTTTGTAATATATCATGTATGTAGTATTAACAGTACAAGTACTACGTAGATAATTGTACCCGTCTGTTTGGATTTTTAAAGTAGTAGCCTCAAACAGATTTTTATCTTTTAAAGAAAGTGTCAAGTTAGGGTAAACATCAAAATATACTAGACCATGACACAAACTTTTCTGTATAATACCCATAAGAGATGGTACAAAGTCTGTATATCTTGCATCTCTTAAATATGCTAATATAGATGCATTAAGACCCAAAAGTGTAAGGGGTTTAAAAGCAATTTGTATACATCCTATGTGAATGTAATTATATTTTTCTACACTTTTTTCAATGTCTTTTAGACATAAGAGTCTAAGAGTCTGTTCATTATTATCAAGAACAATGTCCTGTTCAACAGTTTTGACATGATCTTGAATTATAAGAGAGAAAGTACCACTCTTATATATCTATTTAGTAGAAATCGATGGAATTGTCCATTGATTTAATTGTTCCGTTTGGTCAAACGCAACAAGTTCTGTATTAATTACATTAGATCTGGATCTTGAGGTAGATCCAGGTCCAGACTTGGTTGTTCTTTTGAACATGACCAAGGTGAGGTTACCTTGGTATATACTATTATTCATATTATGAAATTATTTAATAAATTGCTATGAAAATTCTTATAGAATCTATTCCAGTCAACAGATCATCAGCCAAAACAGCCACTCCTTGGCATAACAGGCCATTCAGTCTGCGACTAACGGAATACACTGACCCCAAAGAATTTACATAATAATTTACTTCAATTTTTTCATAATAACTATAACAGTATATACCATGGTGACCTCAAGAATTTAGCCACACATGGCTCTGATACCAAATATTAACAGGATAAAAGAAAAGATCAACAGGATAAAAGAAAAGATCTTATTACTTACTTGTGGTGAACCACTATTACAGAGAAGGAGGGAGAATATTTAGAAAGGGGAGGATACAAAGAGAAAGAGAGAGAAGAGAAAACGAGATGCCCATCCACATTCCAGAGGATCATCTTAAATAAGGAAATAAAAGTCTACAGTTGTCCGACATGGTACTGTAGATGTCTAATAAAAAATTAAAAAGTAGAATACGTGTCCTTGTTTGGTAGAGTCGTGCCAAACTACTTTTTGACTTTAAAGAAAACCATGAGCGCAAAAGCATGGGCTGTAAAATCGTGTGCGCAAAACCATGGGGAGCCTATGTCACTGCATGCGTCATTATTGAAGAGTGCGTCACTGAATGCGTCAATTATTCCAGCTTGTCATTGGGCTTGCTGGATTGGGATGCCGTAGCAATCATGGCATCAAACAGGTCCTCCATTATTGGTACTTGGCTAGATATGGACGCTGTATCCATATCTTCTTCATCTTCATATGTGTCTTGAGCTTCACCAGCTAAGCATCCAAAGGCATTAGACTGTGTTGCTTGGGAAGACTGACCCAGGTCCTTAGTCTGGCTTGAGGTAGCCTGACCACTTCCTTTAGAAACCTGTGAGGCTAAGAATTGCTCTTTGAGAGCTTCCATAACCTTAACATAGATTTCTTCATGAGAGAGAAGCGGGTTTTTCCCCCTAATGGAAGCGAACAGGAGTTCAAACATGTTTAAATGTGAGGCAATAGAAGAGGCTTCAGCCAAGAACTTATCAGCCTTTTTCTTTTCTTCTTCCTCAAAATTTTTAATGTAATTTTTTACAGCGGGCTGAATTTTTGAAATTGCATTTGGAATATCAAATCCAGGCCACCATTTCACCCAGAAAGTTCTCTGGAGAATGGGAAGATGAAGAGCATCTTCTGCAAGAGTAATATCCCATTTCCAAATCCAAACAAGTCTGAATTTGGCAAAGAAGAATAAAGTATTTCTTCCAAAAGGAATATTTGTAAGAGATTTTCCTCTGAGAATGGGATGGTGCAAAAATCAGATGTCAAAATAATCCAAAATTTCTCGAGGAACTATACCAATTTCTGGACCCATTTTTTTCACACCAATGATAAAACCAATTGGGGAAAGTTTTAAGACAAGCTTTTATAATTTGATCATTTATTACAAAAAGCCAAGTATGACTCTTGGTGGGATTTTATATAAAAATGCTTTATGCCAAGCCTCTAAGTAATCCCATTAATTATATGTTGCTCCATTTATTTTTAAAGTCCTTGCCTGAGCAAGGTTAAGACCCCATTGATGGGCAAAAAGAACTTTAATAATATAACACTTAGAGTGTGTTATAGGAGACTTTTTATCATTTGGAACCAAATGGAAGTGTTCAATTTGAACAGAACCTGTTTCCAAAAGAATTGCCTCAAATGCAAATCTAGGTTTGCTTACGGAACGGAGGCCAAGCAAGATACGTTTGCAATAGTAGTTTACTTTTGCTACCTTTCAACACATTCATTGTCTTTTCAACTATAATTGCAACACCATTTAATTGCCTTCTGAAACATTTCACTATATTTTAGCTTATTTTGCTGCCTTTAAACACATTTCATGTCTTGGCAATAGAATCAATAGCGAAGTACTGGAGAAATTTACAATCTTAAATCGTTGATCCTGACATCCTGTGATCAAAGGGAAATGTCAACATGGTTTAGCACAAGCAGACTCAATTGCCATATAGGTCATCAACCCTTGATTCTAAACCAAAGAATAATCCTCTACCCCTGCCCACCAGAGAGGATGCCAGGACCAACTCTTCTCTGCCCGAGGTCTTTGTTCTTTAGAAATTCTTCAATGTCGACATACTTTCCGACCCTCTCTGCGAGTTCAACCAAGATTTTCGGTCGGTTTCTGTGAAACGACGTGGCGCACTTGGTGTATTGAACTCCAGACAGAAGGCTGTAATTGCGACGGTTTCTTCAAGATCATAGATCACGAGCTTCTCCTGGTTGAATCGGTCGGAGAACTCCTTGAGGGACTCGTTATTCCTTTGGTTGACAGTCAGCAACTGTATATCAGGCTTTGGCCGTTCATGGATACCGATGATCTGGTTGATGAACTGCTTGCTTAGCAGCTTAAAATCTTTACCGATCGGGGTTTCAAGGAGTGGAACCATTACGCGGTAGGGCCTTTCAAAATAAGGCTAGGCAGTATAGTTCGTCGGCATCGGTGGCGAGAGCCATCTGGGCCTTGTAGGTCCGATCTTGGTCTACTGGTCTAACCGAGCCGTCATATAAATCCAGGCGAGGCTGCTTGAACTTTCGTGGGATGGCAAACCTCCTTATTAGGCTAGAGAATGGTGACTCTATCTCGGTATTGACATGGTCCTGAGTAGCTTTCTGGCCTAGCTCTTTGGCCATTTTATCGATCTGTTTCTTCAAACTCTGGAGACGGGCCATTACACCTTCCCGACCGGTATCAGGGGGATTGGTCGGGTTGGTGGAAGAAGCTTCTTCTTCATGGCGTTGTGCTGTCCTCGAGGACCGGGCTCTGCTTTGACTCCGACTGATCGTGTGCCCAAGGCCACCTCGGTTCTTGACCGAGTGACCTTGGACTGATTCCCGGGCCATATACTCCTACCTCTCCTCTCGGGCAGCATGCCTACTGCTGATTTCTGTGGCACCCTCAACGCGGGACAGGTTGGCTCAGGCACGTTGTCTGGTCAAGATGGGTTCCCGACCATCCGCAACGTTCCCGGGCCGTTTCCCGGCCACTGGAGGATTGCTTTATTGGGCCAGCAGAGATTTGATCTGCTGTTGAGTTTGACACTGGATATTCAAGAGCTGTGCGAGGGTCGCGGTGATCTGCTCTGGTGTCAAGACCGCTGCAGTCGGCGCCGGGGCCAGCGGAACATCCCGGTTGGCCTGCTGTGTAGCCTTCTTACCCTTCTTCGAAGGCATGACAATCAGTTAAGTGATTTGTGTTCTGAGAAATCTGTCATTCTCACAGACGGTGTCAAGTTGATGATGCCAAAATTTGGTAAGATGAACTAGAGCAGTTTAAGGAGAGAGAGACAGTGAAAGGATAGTTTTTTTGTGTGTGGTTCGACCCTGTTAATGAAGGAACCTACGTCAACGTGTGTGTGTGAGCACATTCAGTATAATGTAAAAGTCGGGGACATGTGGTGAACTAACAATTGTTTGGAGCTACCGTAGGTCGGTTGGGCGTGATGATGACTACTATAGAGGTGCTGTATAAACTGAAAAGTTGATCACCTTTCTGTAGGGGTGAGTGGTCTCTTTTATAGGTGCAAGAGATCTACTCATACAAGGAGACTAATTAGATTAGGTAACACAATCCAATTAGGATGTGATTGACACAAATCAAGTGGGTTTCCTAATTGTATTAAAAAATAATTTGCTTTTTCCATTAGTCTTCCAACTTGAGTAGGAAACTATATGGAATATTTGGATAATGCCTTGGGGCCTGGGTGAGTTGTCCCTGCGATGAGCTGTGCCTGCACTGTCTTCCCGACCTGTTGGTCGGGCTTCGGGCATGAACCGCTCGGGATGTCTCGGGTAGTCTAGACTGCTCGGGATGATGCTATGTACCATGACTTGGTCGGGATAAGGACCGGTTGTTGAGTAGAACCGCTCAATCTTAGAGTAGAGCCAATTTTGGGCGTATCAACATATAATATATTTTATTCCAATTTTTGGGTGGTTCCATTAAAATTAGGCCAACATATACTAATTAGAAAATTCTTATTTTGAGAGTTATATAATAATCATACTATTTTTTGGGGGGTCAATCTAAATAAAATTTTCAAATTTTAAAAAACTATACCTGCTAAATTAAAATATCAAAAATTCTTGGGAAGGCCGTGCACCCCTGACCCACCCCGCTGATAATAATGTGTACACATGTTGAGTAAAGATTTGAGCACAAACACCCAACAAACAAATTACAATAACTCTAGTGAGAGAACGTTATGTGGCAGAGTTGTCTGCCACACATGGGACAAAAAAGTATCAAATCTGTCATATTGGAATCTCTATCTGATGTTAGTGTAATTAATTTGTAGAGTGTTTGTTTGTGCCCAAATCTTTACTCATATCTGTACTAGCTTTTCAACTCGTGCAATGCACCAGAGAAATTTTTAAGGATGAATTGAAAATTGAATTGAGTGGTATTATAATTGATAAGGAGAGAAAATGTATAACGGGCCTAATTGATGGTGAAATTAAGAATAAATAAAATGTATATAATAAATTTGAGAATCCTCAATATACATTTGTCTTGGTTGTCCATTAATTTGACATGTGGCATTTTGAAGCTTCCATATTATAATAAGATAATAAGATAACTAGTTTTTTGAAATTGGTGCAATGCACGGGACAAGTATTATCAGATATAATAATGATATATAACATAAAGTGTAATAAACAATTAAAGTTTGTCAATTCGATAGATAACACAAAGTCTCAATTTTTAAACATTTGAAATTCAACTACCCAATAAAATAGTAAAGTTAATATTAGGAATTAATGCTAAATAAGAAAAAAGTGTTTGAAGTAATTTAATGAGCAAAATTTTGAAAAGGTATTTGAAGTAATTTAATGAGCAAAATTACAAAATTTTGTTAGGCTTGTCTCTCATTGTGCCACGTGGTACTTGAGGCATTTATATTATGGGTTTTGTTAACCTGTGCCCTTATGGCAGATGTTAATGTTCTAAAAGTGGAAATAAATAAGGAATACAATGTGGGTATCAGTGTTCGGTATGGGGTTCAGTGCTTGTCTCCTTTGTTTATTTCCACTTTTAGAATCTTAACATGTGCCCTAAGCCACATGTTAACAAAATCCTTATATTATTATAATATAATAAGATTATATATATAGAGAATTGCTATGTACACCGCTAATTTTGCTATGTACACTACCCACCTTTACAAAAGTGAAATTTTTTAGAAGAAAAATGATTAGAATAAAGGAATTTGGGTGTACTTAACAAATACACAGGTGTACATAGCAATTCCCTATATATATATGTATTGATATATCTATAAATATATAGATAGAAATGTAGTTGTTAATCCACATGGCATTTTTAACACAATTCACATCCACATGGCAAACCTAGAGAGTACACCACCTATAGATATACATCTACATATGTATAGATCACATGTAGAATTCAACCAACCCAACCCACATCTGCAAAAAAAAAACAAAGTTTGCCAACTCACACAGCCACTTCTGTCCCACGTCTCTCTCTCTCTCTCTCTCTCTCTCTCTCTCTCTCTCTCTCTCTCTCACGCACACACACCCCATTCCTATACCACATTTCTCTCTCTCTCTCTCTCTCTCTCTCTCTCTCTCTCTCTCTCACACACACACACACACACACACACACCCATTAATGCCACTCTTTACTCTCTTTTTTTTCAAGAGAATGTCACTCTTAGTTCCTTGCACAAAAATCTGAAATAAAAAACCACCCACATCTTCTTCCATTTACCAATCATTTCAAGAACAAACTGCTAACAACGATCTCTGACGCTTTCCCATCCATGGATCGCACGAGCCCAACACTCTTCTTCCTTGCCTCTCTTCCCCTCTAAATTAGTCATTTTAATTTGTTTTTGTGAGTTTCTATGTTTCCCTATGCAACTTTTGAGTTTTCACTATCTTCTACTTCTTTCTTTAGTTTGTATTTTTAATCTAAGTTTAGTTGTTCTTTTTTTTTTTTTTTTAGTTTAAGTTGTTGCCGGGTTTTTAAAACACTCTAATGTAAACACGGCCAAAAAGAATTGTACAAAGAGTTAGAGATTTAAGTTTGGCATTTGTCCTGAGGTATGTATACATAATCTTAATATAGGCATCTATTGATTTGAAAATATGCAACTTCATCATTTGTGTTGCTTATGTTAGTTCCATATCGCCTGTATTCTGCTGGATTTCTTTGGGTAACCTTACATATATGCATTGAACTTGTGGTAACATAAAGTTTTCATAATAGAAGTTAACACATTTTGTAATTTATGAGAGTTATATCAATTCACTCAAGTTACACCTGGCACACTACCCCTACAACATCTCTTCAATACGAACCATCAATTGCTTTGCATTCCACTCAAAAGTTGTTTCCAGTTCCCCCACTTTAAAGAGCTCTGAAATCTAAATCTCAAAATGCTCTAACAAAAGAAGGAGATAGAAAATTCATACAAGAAAGAATGCAGCAAAATAGATGACGTGCAACATCGCTGCCTTGGCCAAGTTTGGCATGGACAAGACTAAAGCCACCGTGCAAAATTACGGCCACTGCTAATCACAATATTTTCCATTTATTTGTCATTTTTCCCACTACACAATATTGATTGTGATACAAATGTGAGAAGCTTTGGAAACCCGTGTGCACGTTTGGCATTGCAGATTTTGAATTGACTTAATTAGTAAGATTCATTTTATTACTTTAAGATATCAACACAATTTTATGTGTTCCATCCGTTCTATTTTATTTCTTTTACTAAAGAAAGCACAGATGTGAGTTTTAAGTTTCTGTTTTTTTTTCTGTAATTAGGAATTGTAATTAAGTTTATGTATTATTTTCCTTCATGTCTAGATTATTTTTCATTCATGAATCAAAATATAATCTATTGCTTCTAAGTTAACGAATAAACAACAAAGATAATTATTTTGCACACGCAAGCTATCTCTATTAAAATTAAGACCCAATGTCACGCCCCAACGTAGCATAAATATGGAAAGCGTTTAATTTCATTTATGGACCCGTAGGTCGCGACAGTTTGAAGGATCGATTCCGTCCCAAACGTCGAACAACATAAAACCATAATCAGAGTAGAGCAATCAAAGCTTACAAACTTACAAATATTTTTCTAACTTATTACATATTACAGCACGGGGTCTCTAAAGGCACAAACCACCTTAAATCAAAACAATAACTTAATATCTATTACAGTCATCCTTATTACAAAACAGTTTATAGCTTACAACATATAAAAGTAAATTCTCTTTCCAGTAAGGATTCTCAGTTTGCATAATCATACGGTCCGGCATAGTCATAACCTGAAAAGCCTGAACACGAATGTCCAGGGCGCATCAACGCCGTCAGCTTCAAGAAGTTGGTGAGTATTAAAAACAAAACTTTAAATGTAACACATACTCATTTACCATTTCCCAATTAATTCAACAAGTTTATATTAAAGCAAGGAGTTCATCTACGCACCACATTATTTAAAAGATATGATTCACGTATGTGTGACCGTGTATGAGAACAATGCACCATCACATCTTACCGATTCTTTTTTCTCGACAAAACCCAACAACCCAACTTTCACACACCAGTATCTTTGAAATACTCCGATAGCCATACTTTAGCACAGGGGTACCAGGGAATGTCCAGTTTGCCTCACACTTTGACTACCTAATCCGCCATGCAAATACCGGAGGAACCCTCACGCAGTATCCAGACTCGGGTATCAGGGAGTGTCCGTAGGCCACACTTTAGCACTATCATGGGTGCCAGGGAATGTCCAAGTTCGGCTTCACACACTTTGACGCTACCATGGTCGTCAGGGAGTGTCTAGTTTTGCCACCGTCACATTTCAAAGACACCCTCGCCGCAATCTCAATCACAACACACTTTGGTACTCACTTACTAGGGAGTGTCCACAACACAATCTCAACTGCACTCACTATGCCACACTGACCATTACTCTTTTCCATACTAACCAACATTCACCATGCATGTAAAACTGACTCCACATGTATGTCATGAAACTTCAAACATAAAGTAAATCACTGAAATATAGAAACAACGTGCGTACGGGGATTGATAAGTCACAATACAACGTTTTAATCGTCCAAACATACTCAAATAGGATTCTGTTTTAGTAAATTTCCCGAACGGAGCTTTAACAGTTCATAAAATATCACCCAAACAGTTCCTTAACACAAGACAAGCAAAGACTAGAAACTGCCAGAAGTCGCGCGCGCGGGCCGCTCGCGCGAAGGTCGCTCGCACGATATGCCCAATTTTCCCTTTTATTATAAAAACTTTTCCTTCTGCCAGAATACAGGAAGATCGCGCGCGCGGATCGCTCGCGCGATATGCCCAATTTTTGTTTTCTTTAAAAACCTTTTCTGTCTGCCTAGAACCAGCCACCTCGCGCGCGCGGGTCGCTCGCACGAGGGGTCTCTCGCGCGGGATGAAGCAGAGGCTTCATCTTCTTCGTCAGAACTGCTCTGTTTCAGTTTTAAGGGGTCTCTTTGACCTATTTTCAAATCCGGAAGCAAATAGGGCATATAATATATGAAATTCTTTGTTTTTCAACAAAGATTAAGATTATGAAATCAATTTAACATGATTCAAACCATATCTCTCAAATTTTATGAAAAACTAAAAGATGTTAATATTTGATTTCTTATGTACTTATTCATATGTACTACACCATATGAACCAATTTCTAACGGACATGTTTTAAGCTTTCTAATGGATATATCCGTTAGTAATTACTAACGGATATATCCGTTAGAAATGAGGCAAATCCGTTAGTAATCACTCTTCATATAAACTTATATTTTTTCTAACGGATTGAAAAACAATATTAACGGACATATCCGTTAGAATATTTTATACCAAAATTAATTGTATAGAAAATTATTGGAAAATCCTTATTATGTATATCAAGTGAAATTTCACTTATTATTTATGTATGTAAAAACATGAATTTTTTTTCCTCAAAACATATTAACAATGGTACTAGTTTTGTAGCTCTCGTCGACACGATTCCAATAGTATAAAATTTGCGAAAAATAGAGTTGTAGGTCAAAAGTTATGGATGTGTAAAGTTTAAAAATATTTTTCAAAATTAAAAATGATACGGTACACTGCTCGCACGGTGCGAGCAGTCTGGGACAAGAAGCGCATGCGTATAGCGCGTGGGCGCACTTTTGGCGCGCGAGTGAGCGTGGAGTTTAGGGAATTTTGCATTGGAGATTCTATGGTGCGCGCACTTATATCGTGCGAGCACCAGCTGTCAACCTTTTGTCCTTTTCGTTAAGTCACTCTCTAATTTGTACTTTAACTTAATAAATTATATACTGAGGTCCTTTTTGGTAAATGTCCCTTAATAGTATAATAGTACAAAAAAGAAAAAAAAAAAAAAAAAAAAAAAAAGGTAGAAATTTTTGTGGTTGACCAGTTGGTAAAAACTTAGGGAAAGTGAGGGTAAAAATGAAATTTTACCTTATCTTAGCCTATTAGGTCATATACAGATTCCTCATTCATCCTTCTCCTCCTTGGTCAAGAGAGTGAGAGACCAAGGTCCCCAGCCATCCAAGTCCAAGTCCAAGAGGAGGATCACTTGCGAACCTCAGTAGGCTGGAGTCGCCGCCTGGGGTCACGCCGCCGCCGCCTTGATCTGCTACTGCTGCTGCCGCTTGAAGTGCCGCTTGCTGCTGCCCCGTTTCCCTTATACACCTGAATTTGATCTACAACTACAAGCCACAAGGTATTGTTTCCCTCTTTTAAGTTTTAGCTCTCTATCCCCCTCTCTGCTGAAATTCGAAAATGGGTCTGCAATTTTTGGAGCAACAATGAATCTTGATTTGGAATGTTCATTTTTATTGAACTTGAAAATGATGATCTAAGGTCTTAAGGGTTTGAAAGCTTTTAAAAGTTTCAAACAGTACCAATATAAGAACTGCTATAGAATCAGGCAACTTGGTTTCATGATTTGGGGGTAAAAGAAGTGCTCTGTTTTTGTCAATGTTGAAGTAATTAGACTTGATAGGGCTGATCGTAGGAGGAAAATGTCATGCATGTGGTTTGAGCTTAGCTAAAAGCTCATAAAAGCAAAAAAAAATTGAAGACCACTCAGATGGTTGTAGTCCATGAGTGAGTCGGTTGGCAGGTCTTCGAACCCCGATGATGTTTAGGTGGATGAACGGGTTGGTCCCAAACCCGACTCACCCGACTCGTGAACCACCCTAAAGGCATTACATACCAGGTAATAACATTTATTGCTGCTGGTCTGAATATCTTAAATTTGTGGTAGAAGAAAAGACTGGGATGTGCAACAAATGAGCCTGCTTTCATATAATTAAGCGAAACAATTTGATTGCTACATCCCCAAGTTTCATCCACAAATTTAGCAGTTGGCCATGACATTTATAAGTAATCAATGTATATTGACTAGTAACCACTAAAATGGCAAGGCAGGTGGCAAGAACAGAACTCAGAAAATGATTAATTGCCCGACTGTGACATGAAATATTATAGCAAATCATCTCTAAAACGTTTAATTTTGTAATCCCCAATCTTGGATTGATAATCTTCTAAATTTTAAGTGTGGCTCTTCTGTTTTTTTGGAGGGTTTAATTACATCGTATCCCCCATGCTTCAAAAGTGAACACTTAACTCCCTATGGTTTTGGACTAATGTAAAACCACTCATATTTCTCTCAAAATAGCCCTCACCTAGACAATAAGTGTTAAAATTAGTCCCACATACGACAGTTTAAGTGTCAAAATTAACCCCACAAAAGTAATTAACCCCAAAATTAGTCCCACATAGGTGGGTTAAATGTCACCATTATCCCCACATAGGGGGTTAACCCAAAGTTAACCTCACAAGTTAAGTATTAATATTTCTGGTAAATTTTAGAATTTTCATCAAATTTGAGGAAAATCTTTAACAGTTTCACTTTAGTCCGAAACCAGGGGGGTTATATGTCTACTTTTGAACCACGGGGAAGTAAAATGCAAATGGGCTTAACTATAGGCAGTAAAATGTAATTAACGAGTATTTTTATTTTGTCTACTCCTATTTCAAGAGAGCTTCTCACAATAGATGTTACAAGATCAACTTTGCTAAACTTTCTCAGAATTTGCATCTTTTTATTGATCTGGAAATGTTATAGGTAAATAGACTGTCGTCTCAGGAAATTGTTTTTAGGGTAAATATCACTTACCTCTAAGGTTTGACCTTAATACACATACACATACCACTCTTCATATTTTAGGAATTTCATTTAGCTTCCTTATTTTTTAAATTTTAGTATCAGATTTTCTCCTCCCTTTAACAAATCATTAGAAAATTTAAGAGAGTCTAATACTAAAATTGAAAAATAAGAGAGGTAAGTGAGATTCCTGAAATATGAGGGGAGATATGTATATTAAGGCCAAACTTCGGGAGAAGTAAATGATATTTACCCTTGTTTTTAATAACACTTCGGATGGAATTGGAGATTCCTAGCTTGTTTTCAAGATCCAAGATAAGGGGTATTCAAGAAAAATCATGGATCGAACCAACTAAATCAAGCCTATTTAGTCGGTTTTTAAATGTATGATCAAATAAGGAAACCGAACCGATTGACCAAAATACCCAAAAAAAAACCGACCGAACCAAGCCATTCAGTCGGTTTTAAACATGAAAAAACTGAAAAAAGACCAATGAACACTCCTACATGTAGGTACTATTTTTATTAACACAGATTAGAGATCAGTAGCTTGTAAGAGATCTCCTGTGCAACTATTTCTTGGATACATTTCTTTCTCTTTTGAGATATATTTAGTCTCTAGTAATTCCCCGTGTCCGGGGTCAAAGATGTTAGGATAATTGAATAATTTGACTATCTTCGGCACTAATTCTGTGTGCCTGCGGCACTAAGAAACATTGAGTGTCTTCGGTACTAACTTCACGTGCCTTCGACTCTAATATCCAAACAATCCTTAAGCCAAAAATTAATTTTTGTTTTAAAAAGAGCAAGACTTAATTTTTTAAAGAGGATATGTGGATAAGTTCAACAATTAAATCAAAAAAATTTTTAACAGCAAAAGAATTGTATTCATTAATAATATTAAAGACAAACTACACCATTATAAAGCACACCCCAATTCTGTCAGAAAATTTAAAAAACCTGCCAAGTAACAGTCCCAAACACTTTGCTTGAGAGACCCAAACAGCCACCAAATAATAACAGGCTATGGACCAAAACCCAAGTAATATCACCCTATGGACCTAACCCTAACAAGAAAGAACAAAATCAAATACATATCAGCAAGGGAAAGCTCCAAAAACATTTGCCAAAGAAGCTCCCAAAATCAAAATTGAACTGCAGGAGCAAACCCACTGCAACAATGATTCTGGTAAATCTTCGAGCCGCAAAAACTTCGCAGCAAGACAGCAGCTATCTACTAACATGAGCATTGGATAAAATGACAGCAGCTAGTACACAGAGAACTCCAAATCGAAACCGAGTAGCAGGCATATGATGAAAAAATAGCAAGGTTCCGTAATTGAAACAGACTCCAATTTAAGAGTTTCAAGTAAGGAGCATTCCACAATGATAACCCTTAACATTACCAGCCAATCTCCGAAAATTGTATGCCAAGCAGCACCCAATCATAGAAATTCTTTAAAGCTGCAATTTTTTCCCCATTGTGTAGTAAAAATCTGCAGCACATCCTTCAGCAGAGGCACCATCTTTCCACAATGAAACCACCGGTCAATGCTTCGACAGTAATATGACCGAAAACCAGCTCCATGACATCTGGCACAGTCCAACACCCAATTTGGCAAAACACAAGAAGCAGCCCAATCCAACAATGAACCAAATACAAACACAACAGCATCCCCCCATTAAGCATCAACAATTAGCAGCAGACCTAAAGCATCAAAATATCTCAACATAGCCGCCCCTCAAAACCATGCAAAATTGCATCTGTTATGACCAAAAATTGAAGGCCCAGCAGAAAAACCACTGCTCCATTGAAAAGAGAACTTTAAAGTAGCCATATATTGTATTAGGAATCCGACAACCATTTGGACAGATATGAATTTTTCAAAAGATTGGATGAATGATCTAAGGCTCCTTTGAAAACCCAAGCATTCATTGGCTAATATGAAAAGCGACAAAACTAAACAAACAGTCACATAAACAGAAAAAACCACGCACACACACCCAGTCGAGTCACACCCGAAAAAAAAAAAAAAAGCAGTTTTTAATAACACGGTTTCTCAACGTCGTGGTACCGAAATAAGAAAGAGTCAAGTATAAAAATACAAATGAAAATGAAAATGGCAGCTATATGATCTTATTTATTGTATTAGTTTTCCGTATATTTGTGCTAGTGAAGGAATATTGTTCTATTCTAATTAGTACAAATCAAAATTTAAAAAAAAAACCTCTATTATTCACCACAACTTGAGAATTTTCTTGCAAAGAATTTACATTAAAGGTACTGCTATTGCCAAAGCAATAGTAGTACCCTAAACAAAAATACATAATGTAGCCGTATAATTGGAAAATAATTGATAACATATAGCTTTACAAAAAGGAAAAGAAAAGAAAAGAAAAACTCTTGATATATGCTCCTGTATTTTCGGTCAATGCTAGAAGTACATTATTGTTGATTGGTGTGCATTTAGAGTGAGAATCAATGATAGTTGTTTATTGTTGTTGATTTTTGTTAATTGTTGGTTGTTCAAACTCCTAGGATCCATGCATGTTGCCTGATCATCAATGGGAACCAAAAAAAAAATTGCTAAGCTATGGTGCATTTCAGATTGTTGTATGATGACTCTAAAACAATTTAAGGATCTAAAGGTGTTGTCTAAAAGAAAAAAAAAAGCTTTTTAATAAATTCCAAGTCCAATTTTATCCTTCTAAATAACCATATGAACTCCACTAAATAAAGAAAATAAAGAGAGAAAGAAAAATCCAAAACACCCAGTGCTAGGAAATGAGCACTTGAAATAACAATGATTTTTGCATTCAATTGACTTTGAATTTAATGAAAGAAATGAAAAAAAAAATGTAGACAAATATGGATGTGCTTTGAGTCATTGCATTTCTGTTTCACATTTATGGATGTGCTTTAAAATGTCTAATAAGCATGCATGGGCGGTAATTGGTATTTTATGCATGAGATATTACTTGAGAGTATTTTCAAATTATATTGCAGCATATAGCATTTACATTCTGCTATATAAATAAATGTATGTTTTCATTTTATCTCCTAGATTCTGTTTCAATTTTTAGACACCATTTAATGTATGTGGGTTTTGCATTAGTCCAAAGGACACACTCTTTTAGAGCATTAAAATTTCTTATCCATAAAGACTAGAAGAAAATCTAAGTATACAACTTTTTCCCATTGTCATATAAAATAAAGTTGCCCTTGCTATGTTTTTCTTGTATTACTTTATCCTTAAGCAAGTGACCTACTGAACCTTATATATTGTGGACTTACATTTTTTTTTTATTTATACGAATAGGCAAATGAAGGAATTTAAAGACATACCTAGCAATAAGAGGTACGTTGAAGGGTCTATTGCAGAGTCTTATGTTACTGGAGAATCCGTTAGGTATTGCATGGAATACATGCCAAATCCACTTGATGGAAATTACAAACGTACTCGTGAAGCCTTTTTAGAGGAAAATGGCGAGTTCTCCGACGAAGGGCCTTTGCTCGACGATAAAACTGTAATGTTGGAACCTACACAATTTCAACAAATACGTCGATGGATGCTATTTCGACTTGACGTTCACGGACTGAACGAATACTACAGGTTAGAGTCCTTGTAACATATTTGTTGAAGTCCACATATAACTACTAACATTAAAACTTTTATTTACAAATTTTAGTGAGTATAAAGAGTTTGTGAACTCCACTTCTTGTGGTAAAGGAAAGGGGATTGCAAAGACAGAAGTAGACTTACAAAGTTCTTTCATCCCTTGGATACAAGATAAGGTATTATTTTATTAGTTACAAGCATGTGCCAATTATTTGTTAGGTTCAGAAAACACTTATGAATATATTTTCATTGAACAGTTGTTATCTTCTCAAGAGACACAGACAAAGGCTATGTTATGGCAGTTAGTTCAAGGGCCAAGCCACACGGTTAAAACATACAAAAAGTACCGCGTTAATGACTTTGTATTCTCTCCTAAGTCTCACGAAGAAACTGTTGTCACGCAAGATAGCGGTGTTTGCATGAAGGCTTGGACTCAATTTAGGGCCAAAAAAGGTGATAAAAGGCTCAAAGATGCTTGGACTATGTGGTATGGTGTTATCAAACAAATAATTGAGTTGGACTACACAATATTTAAAGAGGTGGTGTTTTATTGCGACTGGGTGAGAGTGAAGGACAAGACCAATGGTTGTAAACACTGCTCGGACTCTAACTTGGTGATAGTTAATTTTGATAAGTTCAAGAGTTCCAGTAGTGAGCTAGACGAGCATGTCATTCTTGCTTCTGAGGCGAGTCAAGTCTTCTATTCAAGAAACCTTAAAAATCCCAATTGGTGGGTGGTTATATATTCACCGAGGAGATTGACCAGTCGAGTAGATGAGTTAGAGATACCAACAGTCTTCCAATCAACTCTTGAAGACCAATCTCATTTGGAAAATCTGTTGAAGCAGCATGGCTCTGCCTAGTTTTTTTTATTTTGGAAATATTGACATGTATATTGGATTGAAATACTTTTTGTTCTATTACTTTTTGTGCATTATTAATAGACTCTATTTCTTAATCTAATATCTAGTTGTTGCTATGTGAAATACTTGGTTGTTGCTATGTGAAACACTTGGTCGTTGCTATGTGAAATAATTGGTTGTTGTTATGTGATTTAATATTATAATTATTGATCTAATATTGCATGGGCAAACTAACACATTGTATTCCAATGATAGGCATTCAAAAGTATGTCATCAAGTGCAGGTAATCCTAACCCGAGTTCATCTCACCCATCTTCTTCTGACCCACCCGCATCTGAGTCATCAAGAGGCAAAGCCACAATGGAGAAAATGAAAGTCATAATCGAAGAGGATGGGTCTTTCGTGGGTGAGTATGCGAAGGTATGGAGTACTCGGACAGGAGATTTTGTAAGAGCTCTCATTCCCATTAGCTACGAAGATATTAGAAAAGTGCCAAAGAACTTCAAAGATGATGTTTGGAATTCCTTGATGGTAAGTTTTTATTTATAAGCTTTGAGTTCCAAATGTTGTCTTACTTTAATTATATCATATATGTTTAACATTACTATCCTATTCATCAACTAGGGTGAATTTGAATTAATTGTTCCACCAGCTGTGGCTCGCCCATTGGCGGAACAGGCATGGCCCCAAAAATTTAGGACATGGAAAGCTTCCTTGCGGGCCCTTTTGAAGAAGGGTAATTTTAGTGACGGAGGTCCAAAAGGTGTTGATCCAATTTATTGGAAAATGTTTGTAGAAAATGAGAGTCATCCAAAAAAGCAGAAGCAAACTCTTACAAACTCTAGCAATCAGAAACAGTTGAAGTGTGGACACACTCTTGGGCGTCGTTCCTATGCTCAGAAACACTTTTTAATGGTTCGTATCATTGCTTACACTTTTTAATCTTAACAACTTTTCTATAACTAACTCATTAAATTTCAATGTCTAGAACCAAGAAAATCCTGGAACCCAAGTTAGTCGTGTAGACAAATGGTTGGCGGCTCATGAGCATAATGATGGGACTGTGTTGGAGAGTGCTAAAAGTATATATGTAAGTAACATATTTATTTGTTTTAGTTGTTTTAATTTTAATTAGGATAGTTTGTTGGGTCGGGAATCTTTGCTCTTCTCTTTTGCATTTCCGCTGCCTGCGTTCTTCTTCGTGTCCGTCCGTATCGCAAAGCTGGTCGACGCCAGCTGTAATGGTTGAAAATAGGGGGCCAACCAAGACCCCCTCAAACATTTTTTTGATAAAGCAAATGATTCGTTCCGACAACTTCGGACCAAATGAACCCCTTTGAATTAGCCGATCATACAAGATCGATCGGGCGGGCTGGTTGGGAAGGGGTGATTATCTTTCTCTTTTTTCTGTTTGACAATCTCCTCTCTGTCTACGCTCGTTCCTTACCTAAAACTTTCTGCGTTTGGTCCCTTCCACCTTGCTAACTAACTAACAAGAGATGTGTTATCTAAATTTTGACATTTGAATACTATAGGATGAAGTGAAAGCTGCTGGAAGTAGAAGAAAAAGTAGAAGTTTGAATAGCGAGGACATGTGTGAAGACCTTGAGAGTGATGAGTTAGCAGAAGTATTTGGGAAGGAATGCAAGGGAGGAGTTCGTGGAGTGGGTTCCCACATCTCTACGAAGCAACTAGTTCAACTTGGTGTGGCAAAGTTAAAAATTGGACTAAAAGATAAGGCAAATAAAGAGGATGCCTCATTCAAAGATGAAATTATTTCAAGACTCAACAATTTTGAGGATAAAATTGAGTTTTTAGTGTCGAAACTAGAAGCTGTGAGTAACCCGCCATTGGTGAGTACGCCCTTAAGTGATCTTAGTTCGAATTTAGTTAATCACTCAACTCATTTGGCTCAAAACTTGAGCAATGTTTTTCCCACAACGGACATTCCACATTTTTCTCATTCTATGCCTACTCCCACCGGCAAACCCTCAGTTATCTTATGTGATAAGTTTGGTAAAGAGTTGGCAAAGGGGTATGTTGAGACGAATGCTACAGCTAACACATGTCACTTCAAACCCGTTAGTAAAATCGAAAAGAAGGTTTATATCGAGGAAGTGAAGCAGCCCGATGCTTGTTTGTGGGACCCTCCCCAGAATGGCCACGAGACTTTGGCAGGCTTTGTTGAAGGGGGGTATGTGATATGGCTCGAGGTTGGTTAAATTATGTTTAAGAAGATTGAATGGCGTTGGATGTAGTTTTATACAACTACTTAAATTTCAAATATGTTTTGTTTGTTAGTTTAGGTTTGAGTGGAACAACTCTTTAAATTTCCGACTTTGTTAGACATGTATGAACTCTTTACTTATGATTATTATGTATTATTTTTGTTGTTTTGGGTATAAAGATGTTGGTTAGGCATAAATATATATTAATCTTGTTATTTTTTTGTGTTTGGTATAGATTAATATGCTTGTTAATTAGGTGAAGAAAATAAATTTGGAAAGCATATAAATAAATAAATAATTTTTTTTATTTACGCATATTACTAACAGATATATCCGTTAGTATTTTTTTTTTTCATTTTTTGACAATTACTAACGGATATATCCGTTAGTAATAGTTGACAAACCGTTAGTATTCAAAATAAATCTTTTTAAAATTGGCTGAAATAACCGTTAGTAAGTTGCTTTCTAATGGATGTATCCGTTAGAAATCCTTTCATTTTCTAACGGATTTACTAACGGATATATCCGTTAGTAAATCCGTTAGTAATATTACTAACTCCAAAATACTAACGGATATATCCGTTAGTATAAATATTACTAACGGATATATCCGTTAGTAATGAGGCCATATGGTGTAGTGATGAATCAATTGGGCTCCAAAACTCAAACAGTAAACTCCATATACCATAAAGTTTGATATTCATCTCTGAAAACGGATTTAGATTAAGGTTGGAAAAATCTTGATTTTTCAAGCCATAGATATCAACGTAAAAATTTCCATGGAGGCTTACCTACTAAGCTATACACACAGAAATTAAGCATGGAATTACATTCTTAGTGAGTTAATAATACTTACTGAGATATAGATGAAGTGTGTGTTGAGAAATGGAAGCAAATAGAGAAATCTAAATTGAAGCTTGCAAGCTATGGTGATCAAGAGATCTTCTCTCTAAAATTTTCTGTAATTGTGAACTCTCAGACTCTCTCTTTCCTTTGTGTGTTTAGTTTACAACAATGCGCAGGATGTGCGTGTGTGAGTAGTGTACATATAAAGAAAACCAAACTTGGCCACCAAGTTCCACCTTAAAGAATCAACAAATTGAATTTGATTTACAATTAATCAAGGCTATAGAAAATACATACACAGATATATACGTACATACATACACTCTTAGGTTGTGAAGGGACAATTTAGAGTAGTAGAGGTTAAAAGTTGAAGTGTTTGAGAAAAATCAGCTTATGGCATAAGAATACACACACAAAGCATTCCCAAACAAACCCAATCCAATGATGAGTTACCATAATTAGAAATACAGTGTATGTCAAATCTTGCTTTACATCACTTCCAAAATCTGTGAAAGTTTAGCACAGCGCGGACAGTTTTAAACATAAATTGGTATTTTCGTGGCGCAGTGTCCATCACAAAAATACAGAAAATTAATTTTAACGTAAGAATTGATTTTCTGGTTTTATAAAAATACTGCTTGAGTCAAAAGTAAACATTTCCAACGTTTTGAAATACAATTTTAAAATCTAACACAGGTATCATTAATTTCCATAAAATTGTTGTTTGACCCCAAATAAGAATTTCAAATATGAAATAAAGCAATTAACCAGATTTAACACATGAGAACAGTAATTAAAATAAAAGCAGACAATGTATATTAAATATGATAATGCAAAATACAGATTAATTATGAAAATGTTAGATTAAAATTAAATGCAAATGTAGGTTGTTACACCCAACTCCAAATAAATTGCCAAATCCAGTTTATATTGAAGAACATAGAAATCATTCAAGAAGAAATGGAAAGAGATGAATAAAAGGAAAATATATATATATATATATATATATGCAGTGGCGGATCTAAGATTTTTGGTTAGGGAAGCCTAAGCTATACATGGGTATTTCGGGGGCAGCGCCCTCGAGACAATATTTTATAGTTTTTTTTTTTCCGAATATTTTTGGGTCTACTTATAACACATAAATTTTTCAATTGAACACAAGTCACAAATTCACAAGTACCGCAATTCAATATTCACAAATATCCCTTAAAAAAAAAAAAACAAAATTCACAAATGATGACTAATTTTGGTATGTTTTTTTAATGCTGACTAATTACTTTTTTGGAAAAAAAAATAATTTCGTGATTATTATTAATAAAAGTTTATTTTTTACCAAAAAATATATATATATATATATATTAGTACAAAAATGGTAAGTGCATAATGAAATGCACAACGAATTGCACAAACGTGCAATACGAGATTGGACTTTGTGCTGAAAAGTCTGTATATACAAAAAAGTGTGTACAAACTTTTTGGCACAAAGTCTAACATTATATTGCACGTTTGTACAATTAATTGTGCATTTTATTGTGCAATGCTAGTAACACCTCGTGCATCATACGGGCCCAACGCTATTATATATACTATATATATATATATGTATAAAGACAAAGTGATTGTGTATGATGAGGGCAGCACTTCAGTGCTGTTAAAACAGTGCTGTTAGTGCTGTTCCACTCACATAATGAACAGTAAAACTGGACAGTTTTTGAAAAATTACTTATGCAAAAGTAATTTTACTGTTCATTTTATGAGAGGAACATCACAAACAGCACTGTTTTAACAACACTGAAGTGCAGTACGATGAAAGGGTAATACTAGGTCCCACTCTCTCTCTCACTCTAACACACGTCTTTATCAGTAGTAGGTGAGTTGGTGAAAACATTTTCCATATATATATATACACCAAATACATGCACTTTCTATACTTGGGTCTAAATACTATAAATCTTTTGCCATTTTCAGACTTTTTATATACAACCTCTAAACCCTCGCCGGCGAAACCAGCATGCCGTCCGTCACCGGCCAAGTCGTCTGCGTCACCGGCGCCGGCGGTTTCATTGCCTCGTGGATCGTGAAATCGCTCCTAGAAAAAGGGTATTCCGTCAGAGGAACCGTCAGAAATCCAGGTAAATTAAAAAATTAAAACAATCCCCTCCAAATCTCGTGTGCTTGTGTGTTTGAAAATACACACATATTAATACACGCATACACACACACACACACACACTCTTCTATGTAAATTGATTTTAATTTTAATTTGTGGGTATTGATTGTTACAGATGATCCGAAAAACTCCCATTTGAGAGAACTCGAAGGAGCGAGTGAGAGATTGACGCTGTGCAAAGCTGATCTTCTAGATTATGGATCTCTGTGCGAAGCCATTAATGGGTGTGATGGTGTTTTTCATACTGCTTCTCCAGTAACTGATGATCCTGTGAGTGTTTTTTTAAATTTTTTTATTTTTTTATTTTTTTATTTTTTTATTTCTCTGTTTGTTTTCCGTCTGCTTGGTTTACGAGAAAAATGAGGGAAAATAAAAAGAAAAAGTACAAGTAAGGCTCCGTTTGGTATGTCCATTTAATTTAAAAGGAAAAAAGCGAATCTAAAGTAAACATAAAAATAATAAAAAAAAAAAAATTATGGATTCGATGTTTCTCTCCGTAATTTGCTAGAGATTGAAAACTTTTTTTTCTTTTTTTTTTTTTTAATGGATAAAGATTAAAAACTTTTCATTTATAGTAGGAGTTGAAAAAAAAAAAAAAGAGATGGTACTCAATATTTCAAAATTTATTGTCTATTTATTACTCTATTTTCTCTTGCATTCCCACAGTCCTAAATTAAGACACCTTTTTTTTTTTATTTTTGGGAATTCTAATTATTTGAGAAAGTGTATTTTATTCTCATACAAATTTTCATACTTTGGCATTTTTATTTTCAAAATCTAAAAGTTTAGGCTTAAAAATAAGAGAAGTTTATATGAATCAGATAAAAAAAACTTTAAATTGATTAAAAAAAAAACTTAAAAAAAAAGAAGCTTTTAACATAATTTAAATGATATAGTTCATAATCAAATAAAACACTTTTATTATATTTTTACAATTCGAATCATCAATTAAATTATATATATACCTAACACTTCTTATGAGAACTTCTGTTCATAACCATTGGATCCAATTTTTCAGTCAGTGAAATTATTTCGGTAGCCTTAATGAAAATTAGATCCAACGACTATAAACAGAAATACTCATTTTAACAAAACAAAGTGAGGCTCGTGAGAATGTGTTCTGTATATATATATATATATATGTATATATTCTTTAAGTATTTTTTTTTTTCACATCTCACTAACTTCACGCAACAAACCAAGTATTAGCGATTACGTTTAGATTTCTTTTTTTTTTTTGGGGAAATAGGTACACATGCACTAATGTATTGAGAGCAATGAAGAAAAAAATCAAAGAGGTAGAAATTACCTCAACAACTCCAAATTTTTTTGGTCTATAGTTAGCTTTAATGCCATCCATCAACTCTGATGGGTCCCGCAGCAATTATATGGTCCCAAATCGTTAACTGATATTTAATCCTTCACGACACCAGATCACAGGATCATTTTAAGTTATGGGATTTATTCTTGTCCTTTCATTTTTTATTGGCAACCCAACAACAAATATGTTTGATTTTGTTTTTGTTAAACATAAGATTGATATTCTATATAGAAAATACTAAATAAATAAATATGGGGGTTCTGTTTTGAATTTATTAAAGCAAGAAATGGTGGAGCCGGCAGTGATTGGAACTAGGAACGTGATTGTGGCATCTGCCGAGGCCAAGGTTCGGCGCGTGGTGTTCACATCATCAATGGGTGCAGTTTACATGGACCCAAGTCGGAGCCCCGACGACCTCATCGATGAAAGTTGCTGGAGCGATCTTGAGTTCTGCAAGAACACCAAGGTCTCTTTCTTTCTTTCTTTGTTTGTTATAAAATCTTGATTTAATTTACTCTTTTGAAATAGTATAGTTAATTTTTTTTAAAAAAAGTCCATTTTAAAAGGAATTTTGACTCCAATACCCAATTTTATTTTGAAACTAGATAACAAAAACTTGGATAGCACCACTTTTTGAGGACAAAAGTGTTCAGGGACCTACCAAGGTTTATATGTTAGTAAATAATTTTTTGTACAATAAATATTACTCCTATATGGACTAGGAAAAGTCTCCAAAAGTTAGGTAAGGGTATGCATGCGGCGCTTACCTACTAAATTATGTGAAAAAGAATATCCCGTTTTATACAATATTGTTTTTTTTTCTTCTAATAATATTCTTCATTATAATTTAATAATGGAGTTTCATTTAGGGAATGCTAATGCCAAAGCAAAAAATGTCGCTAAAAAATATCCATTCTTACTTTTTAACTGATTTTTGGTTTTGTGAGAACCACAATTATGTTGATTTGACAAACAAGGAGCTTTGAGACACTTGTAGATCCACCACGGACTCCTATGAAAAAAAATGGAGATTCACAACAAATTTGAATTTACATAGCCATTTCAACCTTAGAACCGGTTCTTTGCTTTTCTAAACAATCCCTAAATCTCATATTTTGAACCCTCAAAGTCCCTCAATTATGTTGTTTAAAGGCAATGCTTATCACACTTGACTACTAATTTTAATGAAACGCCAAGTGCAATCGATGTAATTATGAAATTATATGCAAAATTATTCTCCGTGTAACCAATGAGTAGCTTTACTTATCTACGGCACATTGTTATTATTGTTATTATTATTTTCGGTATCCCTGCTAGTATTTTAAGCCAATGAGTTTTAACGGCGAAACAAGTAACGTAAGGGGTGAGATTAAGGCGTGTTTGGTTCAAAATTGTAGAATTGGTATTGCTATGGGAAGGCTGTGGCAGAGCAAACAGCATGGGATGTGGCAAAGGAAAAAGAGGTAGACCTTGTGGTAATCAACCCTGTTTTGGTGCTTGGACCATTGCTACAACCAACCATCAATGCAAGCATTGTTCATGTACTCAAGTACTTGACTGGCTCAGCAAAGACTTATGCAAACTCAGTTCAAGCCTATGTTCATGTCAAGGATGTTGCATTGGCTCACATAATTGTGTTCGAAACTCCGGCAGCGTCGGGGCGTTACCTCTGCGCCGAGAGCTCTATCCACCGCGGTGAGGTGGTGGAGATTCTCGCCAAGTTCTTCCCGGAGTACCCAATTCCTACCAAGTAAGTTATATTTTCTCAATTTTTATTTTCAAATATTCTTGTTAGATATTAGGTTAGCCTTGAGTCAAACCCGGTTCCCCATTCCCCTCCGCAAACAAAAAATAAATAAATAAATAAAAATAGTGATGGTTTACTTTTTTTTGAAAAATTTGTTCGGTTTTCAAAGGAACGACTTCGAACTGCCTGAGAAAACATAAAATAGTTCCACATTAAGTTACACTTTCATTTTCTAGATTGCATGAAAACTAGTGTATTATGTTGGAGTGACGATTAAAACTCTATTGTAATTAATAAATATTTATCAAACACGTGAATATGTAAATTTCACCCGGCAAAAAAAAGAAAATAATAAATAAAACTCTTATCACTTATGAAGCCGAATAATAGATTCTTGACTATCTAACATAGCCTCTTCGGTACAGATTATTGTGTACATGTATAGGTGTGAAAGCATTGTGTATATGCACCAATCATTAAATGAGTAATGTTATTATGTTATGATTCTAAATCCTAATTTCAAATTCACATCCCAAATGATGTGGTAGCGATGTGGCAGTGGGACCACCTCAATATCATTCAATCAAAATCCAGTGACTCTAGTACCAACATCATTTGTGATGTGAATTTGGGATTAGAATTTAGAAAGCATAGCATTACTCTCATTAAATAGAACATTACTTTTTTGGATGAAAAATTAGAACAATTTTTTTGTGTACATAAGAAAATTAAAGAAAGTATAAAAAAGAAAAAGAAAAAAAAGTAGAGAATAAAGCTTTAAATGCTGGCCTTGAAGACGATTGAGTAACAGAAATACAGTTGACTCAAACATTTGCCATTGTCATGATTTCAGATATTTTAATGTGTGGAGCTAAATATGTCTTGGACCACTCTATTCAATTTTAATTCCAAACACTCCGTACAACGTAGTCAATGTTGGATCGTTTGACACGCCTTCTATTTTTCTTTTTCTTTTTTTTTTTGCAATTTATTAATCTGTTTCTTACTCCTTATATGTTCATTTCATAAAAAAAATAAAAAAATTTACTCGTATGTTTATGTGGATACTATGTGTGTATATCTATATATATATATATATTTTTGATCGAGGGATACTATGCATATTGATTTAGTAAATAACTTTAATGGTCTTCATTTCTTTTTTTTTATTTGCTATGGTAACATTACTTAATTAGCCCCACATTTTTATATATTAGATTAGAATTGAAACACCCCCCTCCCCCTCCCTTTTTTTTTTTTTTTTTTTTTTCTGAAAAATAGGAAAAATCACAAACCAAGGAGATCTATAAGTATGGGTTTCCCTAAAGCGTTGAGGTGGTGGAGAAGTAGGTGTACCAACTTTTTGACATGGAATATAACCTAATTTATAGATAGGAACATCAAGAAATTGACCCTACAAAGAAAATGTATAATATGCAATACATAACATAATTTACTTGGGCCTAAATATTCCTTACCTACTATTATGTCTCCGTCACATTTGGTTGGACCCTATTTGTCTATCCACTTTCTTTATGGGACGGAAAATGATAGACAAGTAGACCACATATTTATTGTCTTTTTAGCAAAAAAAAAAAAAAGAAATCAAGTAGATCACATATCTATAAACACAGCTATGTGGGTTGCTATTGTAAGGTATCTTTTTCATAAATAGTGGTGATGTTTGTTGGTAGTAGTGCGTTCATGGGCCCTCATTTGTTTGGTATGCACCTAAGACTCATTTCTCTATATATAATTTTGCTTCTATCTAAATGTAGGCCCCATCAAAATTTTATAACAAGAAAATTTGGATAATGGGCTTGGTTAGGTTTGTGGTAACACCTTTTTTTTTTTTTTTGGTAAAAAGGAATTAAAACAACAAAATTAGCTTCCACGGGGGAAGCTAGTACCACAAGCATCAGCCAACAGAGGCATACAAAGATCCCTAGGAGGTGCATCTAACAAAATAAGCCGATTCGGTTGGTTCACCCCCAGATTAGCTAGAGTATCCGCACACCTATTACCTTCACTCAAAATATGGGTAATATTACCCTTACAGGCATTAAAAAGAAATCTACAATCATCAATAATAGCACTAAGGGGGTTGTTGGCTTCATGGTTGTTGATCAAATTGTAAGCCGTCATAGAGTCTGTTTCCACTATGATGTTCATCCAGCCATTTTGAAGCGCTATGGACAGCCCCTTTCGGATGCTTTCCATTTCTGCGACCAAGCTTGTGCAGCGGTCGATACTCCCGAGATATCCTGCTTTCCATCTACCTTGCTCGTCTCTGAAAAGTCCTCCGATTCCTCCCCTTCCTGGATTTCCTCTACAGCTCCCATCTGTGTTGAGTTTAAGGGAACCTGTAAAAGGAGGAAACCACCTAATAAGTTTCTCTTGGTTATAATTCCTCATATTCTTATCTCTTTTGAAAGCTTTTAGGATATCCAATCCCAAATCTTTCGTCAATTTAGCAAGCTGCCTCTCATGAGTATCTTTTCCTTTAAAGACAATATTATTTCTGTCTTTCCAAAGGTGCCAACATCCTGCAATAAAGATAATATCATTAGGAAGGTTAAATTGAACATTATGATCCTTATCCTTCATTCTAGCATGGATCTATTGAGAGATATTCAAGTGAGAGTTTAGATTATTTATAGCTGGAGGTAAAACAAGGTTCCACAAGCTACAAGCTTTAGTACAGTCCCTTAAAATGTGTAAGGAGTCTTCCTTCCAGTAAGAACATCGCGGGCTTGTGGACTCCTGAGAAATGTTTCTCACTAGGAGAAAATTTTTTGAAGGGAGTCTATCATGAATGCATTTCCAGATAAAGAATTTCAGCCTATTTGGGACCTTCCAACTCCACAAATCTTTCCAAATAGTATCAGTAAGGTGTAAAGAGTTCCCACTAATTATAGCATAAGCACTTGACGAATTATAATTGCCATTGCTAGAAAAAATCCAGGTAGGAAAATCAGCAGTAGTGGTGAAAGTGGCAAGAGGAATATTAAGGATATCTATTCTCCTACTATCTGAAATCCAGTTGAGGATGTTCTCCAGATTCCAAGAGCCATTTTCAGATATAATTTCTTGAACCCTAGTATTAGGGAACTCGGTGTTAGGATGATCTTGAGAGATGGGGGATTGGCCACACCACCAATCCTTCCAAACATCAATATTTCTGCCATTTCCAATTATCCACTTTAAACCTTGCTTCAACAGACTTTTAGTACATAGAATCCCTTTTCAAGTATTAGAATTCCTTCTCTTGGCCTTCCACTCATCATGAGGGTTGCCGTTGAGATATCATAAGGGTTGCCGTTGTGGTAACACCTTTGTGGCCTAAATTGTGGCTAGGAGCCTAGGATAGGTCAAAATCTAATTTTGACTTGAGATAAATCCAATTATGTACGAAGTGGTGATTTCTCAATCACTATGGACTAGGACATGTTTGTTTCCTAAGACTAAGTGAAGGTTTGAAAGAAATTGGATTAAATAGTCTATTATAGTTCAATAATCCATTATGTAGGTACACGTGTTAGTGTGGGCTAATTTTGACTGTTTGTATTACTAGTTTCTCTTAATACCGAAGAGGATGAATACAATCCCTAACCCTACGTGGAAAACAAACTTGGCCATCTGTCCCATGTGGAACTCACAAATTCCTCGAACCACAATGGATGTCGCACATGTGTAACGTTCTGATGTGATAATTTCTCGTAGCATGTGAATATTGTCACCACGGAATAGACAACCACAATGGATGTCGCACATGTGTAACGTTCTGATGAGATAATTTCTCGTAACTTGTGAAGATTGTCACCACGGAATAGACCAAGTGGGGCGAGTTTCAGGACATGCTTTGTGAGGTTTCCAAGTTCGAAGAGCCAACTATTGCCTAACAAATTAGCAATGTGAAAGGGTCTTGGAGTCCGGAAATTTATCTTCGTAATCGATAAAATCTGTGCCAAAAAGGGAAACTTTATATATATATATATAAACATTTATAAACTCTATGGCCCGAGTCCTGACCACTTTGTCCCAACCCTGCTGCGTAAAGCGAGGATGTATGCAAACCATTACTATCCACACACACCATTTGTTCGCGAGAGTCCCTCTAGTGAAATTCGAACACACGATGTCCGCATCATAAGGCTCATTTCAGTGTCTAGTTAACCACTAGGCACTAGGGTACCAATGTATTATATTTTTATTTCCATTCATGCAAATTTTCTATCTCATGGTGTGATTACTTAAATGCAGGTGCAAAGATGAGTCTAAGCCAAGAGCAAAACCTTTAAAGATATCAAACCAAAAGCTAAAGGACTTGGGCTTGGAGTTCACACCAGTGAAGCAATGCCTATATGAAACTGTGAAGAGCCTTCAGGAAAAGGGTCACCTCCCAATTCCCACACAGCATGAGGATTCTATTCGGATTCAATCTTAATGTTTTTCATATTTGTGGTGGTTCTGTAATTTGTTTAATAACAATCGTAGAGAGAGAAAGTGTAAGAACGAACTTAAGTTTGTCTATTTTTCGCCAAGATCATTTCACCCTATCTGGATGATCAATTTAATATGTATGTATGTATGTATGTACGAATTAAGCTACTACCGGGGATGTTTTCAAAGAAGTTCAAATAATGTACACACACATTACACACTCGTGTATGTGTTTTATGCTTATATAGACAAACCTGAAATATTTGCATTTCGTATGGGCCTCAAATTTGGAATATTGCGAATGATATGAAAGTGGATATTACTTGCAGTGGTTCGTGGTAACACAATCACTGCGGTAGTATGTTGTACAATTATCAAACCATTTAGGAAACAAATATCATAATTCAAATAATCTTGGAATCATAGCATTACTCGTATATTTCTCCTCCGATGGCTGGCCGTGACAACAACGATAAGAAGAAAATGGTAGGATGTCAAAGCCAACATTGCAGAAATAAAAAAAAAAGAGCCATGTTCGTAGTGGAGATGGTATACTTCCTACCCCTTCCAAATCTTTTTTACTCTCTCAAATTCTGCATGTAATTCCCAATATAAGCCATAACCTACTGTCTGTGTATCAAAACACTTTACTATGTCAAAAATACCTAATATTCAATCAAAATAATATACGTCTGAGATTAAATATGTATAAATATGTATAAAATAGTGTATATCACATATGTCATTTAATTTTTATTTGTAAGAGTAATCGGATCAGGTCAAATTTGAATCGGATTGCCTAACTCCATATTTTGGACTGCTAATCAAACTTTTTAGTGGATCCACATAAGTAGAGCGGATCCGGATTAGATTCGAGTTAAGATTGTTTGGTATTCTATTCTCGTGTCTATAGATAAGAATAAATCAAGTTTGAGCATAATATGACTTTCCAAGTTGAGATTCTTGGAATTCTGAAATCAAAATAGGGCTTGAAAGGTAAAAATTATTGGGACCTTTTAGAATTTTTCGAAATATAACTAGGCAAATGTGTTTTATAATAGATTTTATGATCTTATTGTAAAATGTTATTCTCAAATATGCATGTTCACCACTTTTGTCGTGTTCATACCAATATAGGCATCCTAATTTTTAATGTGTGATTCTTAAGATGCATATATATATATATATATATATAGCCCAAGTGTAGAGAGACTGTTTTTAAAGTTTACCAATGAGTTAAAATATATATATATATATATATATGTCAGGAAAAATTTTCACTATCAAACACAAGCATAGTAAAAAGGCTTTCAAAAATTTTGGTTGTTTATTAGTCCTTTCTTCAAATAGAAAATTACTCAGTCCCCTGATTTTAGTCGTTTGTGATTCTTATGGCTATAAAGTCCCTTTTATTTCTAATTTTGCGATTCAATGGTGAAAAATACTTTTGGACAAAAATTGCTCAACCAATCACAAATTTTTGCAATCGACCAATACATAATTTATTTTTTATTTTTTTATTATCAAATCACAGAATCTGATTTGCCAAAATTTTTTTTTTTGCTTTTAGAATTTCATATGACTTATTGACTCCAAATGTTGTTGCCAAATAGAACCTAACAATTACTTGCTTACATCATCTGCTTAATTTGGGTGCTCATGCAAGCTAATCATTGTAATGTTCATTTTTCAACGTATTCTTCTTTGAAACCTTTGTTTGGTACAAACCACTAGTTAATTAAAAACTAAAATTGTCAACTTCCATGAATTAATTTCAGTTTCAAACTTGGGAAGGCATAGGAAATTTAATGAATAGGCCTTTTCAATTCTTAAACAAATCAACTTAAAAATAGAAGAAGAAGTTGACAGTACAACTAAAGAATCCGTATGCAAAATGAGGACACAGTGACAAACCAGCAATAACTTTTCATAATACCATTGGGCCTAAAATGGGACCGGCCTGAGTTATCGGTGGCCCTAAACGAGCTTTTAAAATGGAATCCTCTATATAATAGCATGTATTAGCTATCATAAAGTAACTAACTATTATGAACTATAAAAATAACCACGAATCAAACGCCGTAAAACATTTAACTAACATGCGACTCAAAAAATTTAAACATTGTGTTGAAGAATAACACAATATAGCCTTCAAAGAATCTATCAATAAATAGAATAACCGTCAATTCTATGAATAGAACCAATATGAAGGTGACTGTGATGAGGCGCGAAATGCTCTCTTGAGACGATACGCGCCTTCTGCTACGGCTATTAACCGGCACAGTGGGAAATAGTACGCTATCTCCGGGATATAACAACTCGGCCACTCTAACCGTACGCCCATCAAATCTACACAACTTAATATGGTAAGAAGCTTGTCCACTAGTGCCTTCTTTACCCAAACAAACTCAAGAACAAATATAGATATTGTATGTAGTACTCTGATAATACAAGAGTACTAGACTAATGATAACAAAATCTCTTAAAAAAGAGAGAGAGAGAGAGAAAAAGAGTATGTATATCTATATATATTTAGGTAGCCATATATACTATACTAGGTGGCCACCGCGTGCAAGGCACGCGGTAGCTTCCTTTTTTGAATCTATTTTTATATAATTTTTTTTTTTTGGAGTCTAATTTTATGTAGTATAAATTTATTCGACATTGCATACATAAACATGTAAGTTTTATCTTTTGTAAATTTATAAGTATTCTACAATTTTAAACTTATTGATATTTTCCAATTTGGTTGCTGACCATTAAATCTTTCAAATGATTTGATAGCAAATCTTTATTACCAAATTTGATTTATGACGAAATGTGATATTTTTAGATTTTGTTGATGAGCTTTACAATTTTAGAACGACATATTTGTTGTGTGAACACAATCTGTTGGTTAATGATATTATGGAATCTGTTTTTATTTGTCTATGGTTTTGTTCAGTATTCCTCGTTTTTGTACTCTACGTTGTTCGACATTGCGCACATGAGCATGTACTTCCTCTTAAGGTGGAAAAAACATTGCTTCCAGTTGTATAACTTTGACGGACCCTACAATGCCACCCAAGAGAGAGATAGATTGTGGGTGTAAGTGTTTATGAGATTTATTTGTGCCCCTAACATTGTTGTTTAATAAATTGTACTCCGTCCGTCTTATTTTGAGAATTCTATATTCCATTTTCTGTTGTCTCATTTTAAGATTCCCAATAAATGTTGTTCCATTAAAAAGTTGCTTTTCTAAATGAGAGAGAGAGAGAGAGTATATAATATTTAAAAGTGGTGAACAAAATTGAAACGCATCAACTGTTGAATATGCAAATTGTATAGAATAATTTTCAAAACTATTAACAATAATTGTAAATTGTAAAAGTAAGAGTGCTTTGTAGCTTCCCCAGCGTGGCACCACTGCATCTTGAATTCTTGCAATTAGTTAAATTGCATCATCCTAGAATCGAAAGAATAGGTTAACACAAAGACACTGTTTGATATGCATGTTTAAAGAAGGCAAGGAAAACAAAAAGAGAAACTAATTCCCTCGAGGAAAATAGGAGATAAGTGACTTGCAAAACTCGAAATATTTAATTTTTATCTCTGGGCATTCAGTTTTCTTTATTATTTTCCTGACTATTTTTCTAATTAACAAAACAAAGGAAAATGTTCCATAGTGTTGTCCTTTCCTACACGCACTAAATCCATGAACCAAACTGAGCGGAAGAGACTTGTATTGAGGTGATATGTGCTCTGCCCCAGGAAAAAAGAACTTGTCATGCTAACAAAGCTTCCAAAAAAACAAATCAAAAAAGAAAAATGAATAGTACCCATTTCTAATTCTACCTGAAGCATCAGCTTTTATCCTATCAATTAGTGTGGAATCTGGTCATAAGTCAACTAACACACCCTGCCTCAATTTTGGAATTCAACATGAGGCTTGCTCAGTCTATCTTCGAGGCAACTTTAAATTAGTAAATCTTATAAATGAAGGAATAATATCTTGAGATTTTTGTCACAACATTTGTGAAACAAAATTGATAGCCCCCATAATTAATAATCAAAATAATCAAAACAATGATCAAATTTCGCAAAGTGTTGGTTTGCTCCGACGGAAAATAAGTCCTTGAAGAAAACACGTGGATGAACATAAACTTATCCGTAAAAAAAATGAATTCATACTCCATAATCAAAGACCTAGACATAACTGCGGAACAAAGAGAAAATGTCATAAATAGATCGGAGGAATTGAGAAGAAGAAGCTGATCTGGAATCGTCAACTCTTCACCTTCTTTCTCTTGAAAAGAGAACCCATTTTCAAAGCAAGTTGTTTTGAACACTTCAAGAGCAATTTGCAGAATTTGGAAGAAAAGTCCAAAGAAGAATTAGAATCTTGTAAAGTATGGTTCAGTAAAAAATTGCCACAAAACCCAACGCCTCTTTCCTCAAGACAATAGGTAAATACAGATCAGAAACAACGGGAGGAGGAAGAGAGTAAGTAGCTGGATTTGCTTTACTCGAATTGTTCTTGGAGAAAGACACAACCTCTTAACTAACGTGCAATATTTAAAATATCAAGCTGTGTTATAAATAAAATTATAAAAACTCATAATTAATATCTCAATATATATTTTTGGGTATTCAAAATCACAAGGCATAAAAGATTCAGAAATTAGATTTATTTCATTCTCCTTCAATTGCTCAGCAAACAAATTGTATACCACGTTCTAAGATTATATTTTTATGCACAACACCAATTGATTGTGCAATTACACACACACACACACACACACACACATATATATATATATACATGATAAGAATGTGCTCTTGAAGCATGGGGAAAAAATTAGAAAACAAGGCAAACAAACTGTATATATAAGAACAAAAGTAAAGTCACTCAATTATCCTTTTAACCAATAGGGGGAAAAACACACTGCAAAATGCCCATAACCCATACCTATTGCAGCACAGTTTCGGCCACCCCTGACCTCATATATCCTACATCTATTATTATTATTATTATTATTATTATTATTATTATTATTATTATTATTATAAGAGATGGCTGAAAAGCCATGGTTATTTAAGTTTTGTTCAAAGCTGGGTTTTTTTTTTTTTTTTTGGCAGATTTCTGAGTTTGGTTTTAAGTTGGGATTTGTAATTTTGAGAAATCAAATAATCAGATCCAAAAATATGAAGGAAAAAATTTCAAAGTACCCCTGAAGATCATTTCCTGAAATCAAAATTAACTTTGATTTTACTTCTGATTACAATCTTTTTGGAACTAAATATTGATCTAATCAAATGAATAGAAAAAGGAAAAAAAAAAGTTTTTTGCAAGCATGAACATGTACCAGTTCAGCATAAAACACAAGGGTAAATAGAACAGGATATGAAATAAACATTCCAAGGAGAGCAAAATTTAGGGCAAATAGCACAGTCTTGGAAATAAAGAAGTATTCCCTCCAAAAAAATCAATAATAAAAATAATAAAGAGGTATTCACTTTCTCTATATCTTTGGATACCCAAAAAAAGAAGAAGATAAACATCTACTTCAAACAAAACTATAGAATAGTCCTAGATGAAATAAACTTGAAACAAAATAGTAAAAGTCTCTCTGAAGCTCGTTTCCTGAAATAAAAACTAATATTTACTTGGAAAGTATTGAAGCTAAAAGTTGATCTTAAACTATTTATTTCTATCAAGTACAGAGAAAAATTTAAGGAAAATAAAGTTTTTGAAGGCATGAATATGATCTACAAAACGATATGAAAATGAAATTTAAAAAAAAAAAAAAAAAAGAATAAAAACAACTTTTTATCATCAGGCAAAAGGAGAGACAATATTCAGATTCTACATATCTTTTGATACCCCAAAGGAGAAGACAAATCTATTTCAAGCATCTATACAACAGCATCAGGTGAAAAGACTAAATATACTATAAACAAAACTACAATCAAGAACAACCCACTACAACTATTGAATCACATGACTTATTAATCAAGCTAACACATATAGGAAAACATATTTTAAATATATACATATATATAACTTACCAAATAGCACACAAACTACTATTTACCAGCCTACATAATCGAAGATTCAAAGAACAGAAAAGGCAAAAGAAACAAGCAATCATATATGCATCAAAGTAGTTTGAAATGAGATTTTGGGTAAATATACATTAGAGTTGATAAAGGAATTTATACCCAGAGAACTGCTATCATATCAGAGTCAGTGAGCCTATTCTCTTTCCCCAAATCAAGCAAGACATGAACAAAATCACCAGAACTCTCATCAGAAGAATCAAAAGATTCAAAACCACCATTATTTGCATTCTCAACCCCCCTTTTCACTCTATATTCATCTATAATTTTCCCAACAAAAACATTGAGCCTAGTTACCAACTCTCTGCATCTCTTCCTCACTCCTTGCTAATCCAACCAACCCAAAATAGGAAAATGGTCACTCCAGTTGAAAATCCCAAGTAGCTCATACCCTTCACTCACCAAACCCTCAAGCTCATTAGACCCATCTCCATTTTCACCATTTTTGAACTCATATGACCTTCCAAACACACTCATCATCACATTGTTCAAAGACCCAAAATGCAAAACCCTTTTAACCTCAACCTCTCCATTTCTCTCCATTGAATCACTGATCTCACTAACCATTTTAAGCCCAATTTTCCCCCGAAACCCAGCGACCCCGTTAATTCGTTTGGGGCTGAACAAATGGGTCGCTGAGATTCTCCTCAGATTCCTCCAATACTCACCAAACGGAGCGAAACCCATTGGTCTGTGGAAGAGAAGCTCATAAGCGGACTCTTTCACGGGACGATCCGCGAAAGCAGAGCTGTTGAGAATGTCTTTGGCCGTCTCGGGTTGGCTCAAAATGACGAAACGGGTGAACCCAATCGAGAAACCCATTAACGGTACGGCCTTGTAGCTTTTAGCGAGCTTAGCGAGGACTCTGTGGGTCAGAGAACCAGTGAAAGCAAAGACCAGGCCGAGAAGAGGCAGACCAGTTTGGTTTTAAGTTGGGATTTGTAATTTTGAGAAATCAAATAATCAGATCCAAAAATATGAAGGAAAAAATTTCGAAGTCATCGTCGTCCTGGAGGTAATCACCTTTGATCTTCAAATCTTCTCTGCTCTTCGTCTTCTTGGTATGCCGGTATGTAGCTGTGAATTTAGATAAGGAGAGTTAGGGTTTTGAAGATCCATAGGCGGTAGTGGCGATGGTGGATTGAGATGCGCTGAAGGCCGGCGGTGGTGGTAGTAGACTAGTAGTAGTGATGGTGTTCGGTCATGGAGAGAGAGAGAGAGAGAGAGAGGAACAAGTGTATATGTGCTTTTTTTGTGGAGTGGAAAGTATAAACAGTGGCAGCTTGAGTACAGAAAGGGAGAGGAAAAGTAAAGAACCAAAGGAGAGAGTCTGAGAGAGAGAGAGAGAGAGAGAGAGAGTGCAGACGTGTCTGAGGTTGAAAACGTGGAGTAATTTGATGCGTTGTTGGGTACCGAGGCGCCACGCGGCCAGCGTTCAGCTTGTCTGAGGCTCAAACAAAACTTTGTAGTTACCAAATTAACCTCAGACCAAAGCTGTGGAAGGTCGAAGGTGGAAGGTGAAAATGGTAATTCAATTCCAAAAAATATGAACAGTAAAACTGGCACGTCAAATGTTAAGGCTCTTATGTACCAGGGTATTGATATAACTTAGTTGCTCGGAATATATATCACTCAATGGGACAATAGCTCTTATAATAAAAGGAAACAGAAACTGATGACATGCTTGTAAATGTTGGGTGATAAAATACTTGTAAATGCTTTTAGTCCGTTGGGAGCTTTAAATGTTGGATCAAATTGTAGAGAATTAAAATCACATAAAAAGATGTTTAAAGGAAACATTAAATCCACACAATAACTAGTAAATTAAGCATTTTTATTAAAATAATCTAACAATCCCCACTTATTTTAATAAAAATAAAAATACTCACATATTGGGTAAAGTTAAAAAAATTATGCATAATGAGTGTGCCAATGGCTTGAACCCCCCACTTAGTGTTCAGCAAATCTTGCTCCAGAGCTAGTAGTGATAATATCTTGAATTATGACTGTTTTGGGAAAACAAGATATTGTATCACACACATAATTTTTCGGTACTCTACAAAAGCTTTAGCTAAAGTAAAGATTTGGATTGCATCAAGGGGGATGGGCCTAAAGCTCAAAAAATAATAAATCGCATATGAGGATATCCTATCTAGGGACCAGAGATCCTGAAAACTAGGTTCAAAGGGAATAACGAATTATAGAGTGGTTTGATAGACATGCACTAATTGTGCACTAGCTCATTGGCTATCCCTGTGGTGTAAGTTCATGGATCTCATGACAGATATGAGATTGAGCTGTTATCAACTCTTAATGAGTACTTCTATAGCCATTAGTGCTGGGATGTTAGAGTCGTGAGAGGATCCTTGATAGACTCACCTATTTGAGCGTGGAAGTACTAGGGCTGCTTCAAATGAGAATTGGGCTGATTCTCTAGAGCACTCAAGAAGCCGGGATTTAGCACATGGCCGTTAACGTGCTAGCTTAGAAGCTTGGAAAAATGAAAGTTATATTTGGACTCGTATAGGTAAGCCCATCCTTTTGGTATAATTTATTTTCAGTTTAATCGATAGATTTTTCGTGACTCAAATGGGTTGGTAATATTTAGTTTATCAAAATTGTGTAGGATTAACTACATGTTCATATTTGGGCTGGATATAGAATGAATTCGAGGTTTCTAGGCTTATTTGATTATTCATAGAGGTGACTGTCCTAATTCCAAAAAGAAGTGAAAAACTACCATTTTTTCCAATATTAGAATTCTACACCATCATACGTTCGAGGAATACAATACCCACCAATTTTTGTAACTCAATACCTACTTGAAGTTATCATATCTTTAAAATGAAGTGCTTAATTGGCCTACCATACTCACCATGTAACTAAAAATATCCCAGCTCAGTTCCCAAGACATAAATTGATGATCCTTATAACCCATCAACTCAATCATGTACCCGCAACAAACAATATTCAAAATAATACGTAGAATATCACAAGTTACTTTCAGACCCTTTTCTTACCAAGGTCAATTCGGGGTTTGGGCTGGATATAGAATGAATTCGGCATTTTTAGGCTTATTTGATTATTCATAGATGTGAGTGTCCTAATCCCAAAATTGGATGTTTAATGTCTTTTAATTGTTATTAAATTAAGTAGAAAAACATGTGAATATATATTGTTTAACATGTCCAAAATGATGAAATTGCTATGTTGACATATTGCGTTGCTTATATGCTTATTTGGGTCAAAGGGTCTCAAGTAATAATCACTATTATTTAGCCCATATATAAGGGACCGAGAGATGGTGAAATCCTTAGAGAAAAGGGAATAGCAGTGACGATCACGACGAATTGACTACGGTAACAATGAGTGTAATTTCGCAATACGCGACGGAAAAAGTGAGAATGGCCCGGAATCAGGAGTCCAGAATGATGGTGATTGATTACTTGACACGCATGCGACCATTTATTATTGTGATTGTATAATTGGTGTTATGGTTCATTAAATACTCCAATTGCATGATTAGTACCGCGTACTCACTGAGCGAAAGCTTATTCGATTTTGTGGCTAATGACCACGCAGGTTCAGATGAACATCACAGTGAGAAGCATTGAACCACGGGGTTCTGGACAACTTGGGAGCATGTTTCTTTTGTTGTATATGTTAATATGTTGTTTGTGGGCATACTCATTTGGATTATAAGTTGGAGTAGAAATTTGATCTACAGAATCCTCAGGTCTATTTTTGGCATGTCGACTTTTACGGAAACGGATATAACTCTTTCTAGAAAATTCGGATTCGTATGCCATTTTTTGCGTTGGAACCGAGTCTCGAAGGGCTATCTTTTGATATAAATTTGACTATATTTTCTTAAAGTCTATTTTACCGTTGGGCCGATTTAAGCTAATGAATTCCTTTTACTATGTTTAACTCTTATTTTACTATTACTAAGTGTTGTTTTGCTTTAGGTAATTCTTTGTTACACGGTCCTAATCCGCATGTGGTAGGTTGGGGTGTGACAAAATTTGGTATCATTGCAATAGGTTAGAGCCTTTGGGGACAAAAGACGAATACGACGCGTCAAACAAAAAAAATGCATGTATAAGAAATCATGACATGTAGCCACATGTAGAGGTATACATGTTTACAGCACGTGATTTAAATGTTGATGAGCATGCATATCATGTTGCATGCATTCCATATATTATAATATGTGGAGAGATGGTGGGAAAGCTTCATTATGATAAAATAGAGTATAAAGGGAAATTATTTTTCCATATGTTGATTAATTGAGTTGGAAATGGGGATTGGGAATTTAGTAAGAGATTCTAAGTTTGAGAATATTAGTGGAATTGGGTTAAGAAATCAAGTGTTGAGTTGGTCATCCTGAAATGATTTGATTGACATTATATTATCAAGGGTATTGATTTGATGAAGGGTTATTGAGTATTGGGTTATGATTGTGGGTCTGGATTTCTTTTCGAATATTATCGAGTATTTATTGTTAGTGAAGATTATTTTTTTTATTTTCTATCAAGAAATTGGATATCTGGATTTCTTATGATTTATATGGGCATCATGAGCAGATATGATATAATTGTTATCTCTTATTTCTCCATTTATTCAGTAATGATCTTTTGGAGTATTTATCGAGCTCCTTATATATTCTCTCGGGATTGAGGGTGAAATACTGAGTTTGTCGAGGTGATAAGATATTTTGGGATTTATCCAGTCGCTTGAGTTATCTTAAGTTGTTGAGGAATCTCTTAACTCTATTTGGGTTATATCGGCTTGTTGATGAATCTCTCAACATAAATTCATTTATTTTTATTTCTTGGGATGCCTCTCTTGTTATCGAATAAATGATTGGTTCTCAAAGTGTCAGTATGAATAGTAGATTTGAGGTCAACTAAAAGTAACAGACTTTTCTATTTTGTTCCTATCGATTGGGTATCACTACAGCTATAAATCATTATTTTTTTGTTAAGGATATGGTTGATTATGATCAAGACTAAGCAGTTGTGTTATATGAATAACTTAATCGGTTGATTGGCTATACGATGTATCAGAATTTATTTTATCAGAGATCTGAATTTGGAAATGGGTTTACAAGTTTAATAAGTAATAATCGCCTTAACATCCAAACCACTCCAAGATCCGCTCAATCACCATATGCATCAGGTAATAGTATTCTTATTTTTAATTTTTTTTTGTACTTTATATGTAAAGAATCGAGATCTGATTACTGCACTGCACTGTAGCAATTGTCAAATCTCCTAGTATATCACTAGAAACTTTCAGGCTTTGAATTTAGCTACTAATAATGTATTAGAAATTTCTAGGATACTTGAATGACATTAAGTGAGTTTATATATGTTTAAATGAGTAGAAAAAACTTTGAAACTATACTTTGTGAAAAAAAAACTGCTTTATTGTGAATTAGGAAGTGTTTAAAAATATTTTGATAAAAGAGGTGGTTGAATTTGACCCAAATTATGTAGAAGGGGGAAACCAGTGAAAATAATTTTAATCAAATGTGGGTATTTCAATTGTTGTTTAAAGGAGTTATTAATGGAAAATATTTTGATCGTATGATAGCTGTGTAAATGTCACACCCCAATTTTCGGACAATCAAATATTTAATCCAGAGCATGTATCCAGACTAATATTCAATTTCCAAAACATCGAGAGTGACACTCGGCCTCACACAGGCTAATAAAAAATTATTGAAAATAGTATTTTTATACTCATTAAATAAGGACATGTGATTTTGTGTTTAAAAAAAAAAAAACTCTTTATTATTAAACTTGTATTCTCAAACATTCATTTTCATTATAAAAGAAATTAAACTTCATTCCACATATTATATCCTTTCGATTTACAAAAGAAATATTATGTTCATTTAATAAAACCCTCTTAACAGAATTCAGTGGAAAGAAAATAAATAAGCATAAAATCTATACATCTATTGGTCAGAGCAACTACAATGTTCCCAATACCAATATATAATCCTTATTACAATTATACACTTGTGGCCCACACTGCCAAAAATAAAATAAAGTACAACAAAAAAAAGTACAACTCTAATAATAAACAACACCGTGATCATCTCGTCACCCAAACAGAAGCTCCGAATAAAATCTTCAAATACTAAACCTGCACATACATTCGACTACGTTTCATATAGAAACGCCCTGAATGCATTACGCACCCGGGTCAGTATACAAAATACTGGTATGAGTTAACAAAAAAAAAAATAAAACGAGTCTTAGGGACCAACAGTGTCCCTTAGACTGCCAAAAATACTCACAAAGAAAATACAACCACATCACATCATATATTATCGTCATACAGAAAATAAACAACGCTATTATACAGAATCCCTGTCGGGTTAGAACAGTAGTTCCACACACATTTCAGGACAAAAAGGTAGTTTCCTTTAATGTGATGGCAGTGGTTCCCAACCCAAATAATACTAATCGAATACTTACCCATCGAATATCTATGGTGAGCCAGCCCTGCATAAAAGTTAGTGGGTCCACCATCCTGTAAAATGTAATTATCACAGTTCTAATCATACCCATAATTACTTTCTGAATTAATGTCCGTAACAATTCAAGAGTCAGTCCTACTACCATCCAACACATAGTTCATCAACAATATAAATTCATAAAATACTCACATCAAAATGCTCCAAACATAATTCAAAACTGAAGATACATAGTCTATGGTTATCACATTCACGCTCACACACAACGATTACAACACGAAAAATTATTAGAAAAGTTAATTACCAAGCATCCACAACTTTCTACGATACTACCACAATAAGAGGTAATTAATTATTCAAACTTCTAAACGCAAGGATAAAACACCACAAATTATTTTCTTTTATTACACCTTATGTTCACCACCTCGGCCACCCATCCATGGTCCAGCCTACACATATATTCCATGTGTCTCCTAACGTAATACTAACTCCCACTGCGGTCCCAACTCCCATGGGGTATCACTGGAATTTGAGTATACACCGAAAGGCTAGTCCTTACGTTCTTGACGTCAATAAACAATGTCTAAATACACATGAAATAGACTAACAAGCCGGGCATAAGGCTTAAAAATGAAGAGACGGGTCATCCACGTAGTCGCCGTCTAATCACACAAGGACGGGTCATCCACGAAGTCGCCGCCTAAAATCATAAGGAGCAGTGGTGAACTCTAAGGACTTTTCTAACGTTCATACATCCACGTTTTTTTTAACAAAACTCAATTTTGTAAGAGATTCATGTATCTCAAATCAAATATCCGTTAAAATCATATTAACAGCTACATGTTCACACAGATTCATAACCCACACAAAATCACAATGTCACAAAGCTCAACTGTACATGAGAACTCATATCTCTATAAGTACAAACAAATTAATTCATATTAACGAGCACGAAATCACATAAAAATATGATGTAGCAAATACGCTTATTTTAATTTTTATAAAACTGCTACTGTAATATGAGTTTTCTGCCCAAACGGTGCAGAATTGGAAAAAACATCATTAGACAAAAGTTGTCCAGAATTGCGTTTCCTACAGGTTCGCGTGACAGAATCACAAAAATTATAACGTATGATTTATTATGAATTTTCTACTCAAATCTGATCCGTGAAAACCCCAAACCCGAAAATTGAATAATTGCTCAAATATATATTCAAGACTCATCTATAAATCTCAAATCACAACTTCAATCATTATAAAAGAAAACCTAAATCTCATATATTCATAACCATACTAATTCAATATTCTATCTATTTAAATTTCAATCAAACGAGATTGAAAGAAAATAACAAGTTAACTCACCAATTTATGACTTCAAGGTTCATGATGATTAAGCACGCCAAAGGTTTGGAGTCCCTATTGTCCTCACTTGTTCTCTTCTTCTTCTCATTCTTTATTCCTTCTTCTTCTTCTTCTTCTTCTTCTTCTTCTTCTTCTTCTTCTTCTTCTTCTCTCTCTCTCTCTCTCTCTCTCTCTGTTTAGAAGTGTATTGGGGCTAGGGTTTATTTTTTTCTTCTAAAGGTGGATACATATCACTCTTAATGATATAATTAAAGCAATTCCCGAGTTTAGGCTTGTGGGCTCCCAAAAGACACACATATGACCCCGAAATGCATTTCAAAATACTTAAACAACTAGTCCAAAGGGTACCCATACCCTGGGCACTTAATTCTCATGTTAAATTCACTAATTAACTTACTTATGGGCCTCGAAACAATGCCTGAAACTAAACTATTATTGTACAAAAAATTGTAACTTGGTCATACAAATAATCTATCATACAATTTAATTAAAGCTCGAAATCTCTTGTCATGATAATAATGAAACATTAGAAATTTGAATACAAAAACAACCGGGGAAATATTACTGGTATTACTAATAATTTAAATATACTTACTAGCAAATTTAATTCACGGGTTCTCCAAACTTAAAATTTTTAGACACGTGTCTTACCTAGACATACTCATATAATATTGCTAACTAAAAATAATTATTAAAATAATTGTGGACTTATCACTAAATAGTTTTTTGGGTTGGACCTATTGACACAAAGATACACCTAATAGGATTTAATACTAGTTAACCCTTACTCAACTAGCTTATATTTATAACAATTCACTTTTTAGCAAGCCAAAAAGCATCTATGTATCACTGAAACATTGCCCCTCTAGCGTTTTTAGCCGCAAAATTACTAATTTAGCTTTTCTATCATATCTTTTTCAATTGATAACATGGTTAATATATTCAATCTTTCTTGTCTTGGGCCTTGGGTCTATTTGGCGGAAGGATGAAAGATGTATTTGGCTTAAGTGCATTTGCAATTGGGCTAGGATCATGGGCTTTATTGCTACTAGTGTTATATTTACAATGAGAGTGGTGCATTTGTTACTAGTGGGGGCTCTAAAATTAGTAGTGGATGTGAGGGCGCCAGGCATTGGCCTTTGTGGCCTTTGCCTCGAGCAAGGCCTAAATTTTATATGAGTAATACTTAATCCATAACTTTCATGTAACTTCTTATACACAATCCATAAAACTATATCTATCTCTCTCCTATGTCATCCTGTGATATCAGTGGATCCCACAGTGACACAGGAGAGAGATTGTAATACCCTGTATTTTTTTTTAAAAATAAATTCTTAGTGTTTAATTGGTATTTTTATGATTTTATTTAAATTAATAATATGGTTAGTATACAAAAATTAGTGTGAGTGTTTTACACTACAAAACTTCTATGTGGTAAAAAAAAAAAAGGGAACATGTGTGTGCAGTTTGTGTGTGTCGTGGGTGAGTAGTGTCTCTAGTATGTGTGTGTGTATTAGTTACTTAGGTATTACATAGTATCTTATATACTTACATAATATAATAATAGGGTTAGGTAAACCCCCTCCTTTGCACAGCCGCAGAGAGAGAGAGAGAGAGAGAGAGAGAGAGAGAGAGAGAGAGAGAGAGAGAGAGAGAGAGAAGAAGAAGAAGAAGAAGAAAAAGAAGAAGAAGAAGGAAGAAGAAGAAAAGGGAGAAGAAGGAGAACGGTCCTGGGTTTGTGGTCACGTGTGGATCATGGGGTATTCGTGATTGCCATTTTTTTTTTATCAACTCGGTGAGTTAAACTTTGTGTATTCATATATATATACACATATGTATATGTATATACGGGAGTAATTAAATTAGTACGTATGTGTTTAATTTAATGGTTAGGATCTTCGTAATGGATACACGCTATTGTTGAAGTAATTTAGATAGTTTCCTTCCCCTTCGTGTGACTTTGCGATCATGACATTAGAGTATTCAAAAGGGTTAGGTGAATCGTTAGTTTGATAAAAACCATATGTGAAATATTCATGTTTGTTAGAAAATATATGTGAAATTCGTTTTATGTGTAATTCACACAGTTGCAGAAACTTTAGAAAATTATTAGAAAATCGTGGCTTTGAATTTGAACATTCTGTCCACGTGTCTCATGTAAAACGTGATTCTGCACGTTTTTCGTCTAATGGTATTTTTCCTGATTCTGCACCGTTTGGGCAGAAATTGAAGATTTCAGTAGCAGTTTTTAGTATATTAAAATGTACGAAATTGGAGAAATATGATTCGTTGTGTTTTTTTTTTATTGTTCGTATGAATTAACGAAGATTACTTGGAGATACATGAATTCTCCTATAATGTTGAGCTATGAAAAGAAATAGGTGATAGTCATTAATGTTGAGTCCGATTAAATTGTATAATTCCAAAAATGCAAAATAGTTTCAAGTTCCTTAGTGTTCACCGCTCCCAGTTGTGATATTGTTTTTGGTAGCTCGATTTGCTGAGTGTACCTTTTTGCCAGTGGCTTCGTGATCAAGCTGGCCTAAGCCTTATGCCCGGCTTATTTGTTAGACGTCTAGGCATATTGACTAGCCTTCTGTGTGTATACCTGGTTTGGTTGATACCCCAACCAAACTGGCACCAGAGTGGATGTTGGTAGTATGTCCGGGCACACATGGGATATATGTGTGGGTGTACCATGGAGGGTAGCCAAGTGGTGAACCTAGGAAATTGAATAATGAATCGTACATAAAAGTAAGAGAATTATTGTTAATAAAATTTCCTATGGGTTAAAGGATATAAAATGTTGATTTCTTCGTCTGTTGTTCTTTTCTTATACATTGTATTGAGACGTGTAGTGAGTAAATTGTGATAATGATCCTTTCTATATCTTAGTACAAGTAGTTCTGCATATTCTTGTAGTATTTTGCTGTTATTAATCTTGTGGTTGCAGGATGGTGGGTCCACTAACATTTTGCAGGTATTGACTCACCATGGGACGTTAGGTAAGTATTACTTTATTTAAATTCAGGCGAGAACTGCATGGCCACCACATAAAGGGAAACTACCGCTCGCCCCAATATGTGAAGTGGAACTACTCTCTTGCCCGAGTTAATATTTTGTGTGGTAGTTAAAGGGTCAACGGGTGATTCTGAAGCTGTGTGTGTGTGGTTTAACTCATACCAGTCATGTGACTGACCCGTGAGTTTTTTTTTCTCGCGGGTGCGTTCTTGTTGGAGCGTAGCCGATCAAAATATGCAGGGCTAATAGGGAGGTCGTGGTACTTGACAGCAGGAAGCATGTCGAGTCTTGTGCTGTTTTCCTAATTCTTTTTTTTTTTTTTTTTTATATTCATTCTCGAGAGTTCAGTATTAATTTCTGGCATTGTGGGCCATTTTAACAATTTAAGATTTTATTTAGTGAAGTGTTCTTTTTAGATTTTTATTATGTTTTGGAGTTGGATTTAAGGTTTGACTTTTTAGTTGGATGTTGACCGTTGCTTTAGCACTTGTGAGTAATAATTTATTTCGGTACAGACTGTGTGATGTTTTTTTTTATTACAAGCACCTCTGATGATTGGACGACTAGATATTGGTTGAGGGTTCTCCCTTGATTAATACTTGGTTGTCTGAAAATTGGGGTGTGACAGTTTGGTATCAGAGCGCATGGTTGCCCTTGACTAGAGAGTGTTTAGGTGATCTTCGAAATGTGGTGAATGGGTTGTTAATTACAATGAACGAGTTTGTTTCAGATATTTATGTATGTGTGGTTGTCTTATGAAGGTTATGGCTGGAGGCTACAAAACCCGTCATGGAGCTCAGACTGAAGGTGGTGAGAATTCTGGAGGAGCTGGGGGAGGAAATCCCAACTTAGTTCAGGTTGACGTGGGGGCTATGATGAACCAGATTCTCCAAGCTGTGCAGAACAATCAGCAGGGAAACCAGGGTGACCCGTTTGCTAAAAGGAACAAGGATTTTGTTTCTATTGGCGGTCGAGCATTCGATGGGGAAAAGGGTCCGTTAGCAGGAGATGCTTGGATACGAAAGTGTGAGTTCGTGTTCGAGAGGATGCAAGTCACAGAGGTGCAGAAACAGGAGATGACATCTCAACAGCTTGAGGGTGCAGCTTTGCTTTGGTGGGAATCATTAAGAACTACTTATGACGTGGCGGAGATGACGTGGGAAGAGTTCAAAGTTTTATTTGAGGAGAATTTCATTCCCAGTGCAATGAAGTCACAATTGGCTAGGGAATTCCAAGACCTCACTCAGGGTACTATGACTGTGTGGGAGTATGTGAAGAAGTTCAACGAGCTATCTCAGTATGCTCCTCATCTGATTGATACGGAGGAGAAGAAAAATGAGAAATTTATTGATGGATTGGGACATCACTTGTCCAAGGCAGTGTTATCTGCAGAGAGTGAGCCTTTCAACAAAGTGGTGGATTTGGCTTTGAAGTTCGAGCGGAAGGAGCAGAAATTTTAGGCTGAGAGGTCAGCAAGGGCGAAGACCAATGAGAATTCTAGAGACACTCGGCCTCAAACTCAGCAAAAAGATACAGGACGTAGTGGGAACAGATTTAAGCCTTATGATCAGGGGTGGAGAGGTCAGCAGTATCAAAGACAAGGATATGGCGGTCAGCGGTTCCCAGGAAATCAGGGGAACTTCAGGCAGCAGAACCAGCAGTGGAATGGTCAGGGTGGTCAGCGTAATCAGGGTTTCCAGGGTCAACGTCAGCAGGCCCCGCAACCACAGATTGGTTTCCGTCCACCAGTGCCTCAGATTAGAGCACCACCGGTAAGAGGAGAGATGGTTATAGCTCCTAAAGTGTGTTTCAATTGTCAGTTACCTGGGCATATTGCTAGGGAATGTCCTCACCCTCCTAGGAATAAGCAGGCCGCGAGACAGGGTCAAGCAGTACCAGCCAGGGCATTTGCAGTGATGCCAGGTAACGAGAATGTGCAAGGTAGCCTCAAACTTTTTCATTCCGATGTTCGTGTTTTGTTTGATTCGGGTGCATCCCACTCTTTTATTTCTCGTCAGTTTGTTTTGAGAGAGAGTATTCCTGTTACGCCTTTACTTGTTCCTGTGAGCGTAGGAACACCTCTAGGGGGTTCAGTTACTCTATATGAGCATTGTAAAGATTTTGTGATAGACTTTGGGGATAGGACTTTCCTCGTTAATTTGATTGTATTGGGGTTTGAAGGGTTTTCCATTATTTTGGGGATGGATCGGCTTAGGGCGAACCATGTTGTCCTTGATTGTGCTAAGAGGACCATTCATATAGATACCCCAGGATTACCTCGTTTCTCTCATACGTATTTAGATAGTGGAGAATTGGTTATGTCTAGTTTCCTATATTCGGTGGAGATACCGAAGAAGGATATTAGTGATGTGGAAGTGGTATGCGACTTTGAGGATGTTTTTCAGGAGATCCCTGGCCTGCCGTCTAAGAGGGAGGTGGAATTCCGGATTGATCTTGTACCGGGGAGAACACCAATTTCTAAGGCAGCATATCGTATGGCGCCCAAGGAGTTGGGAGAGATGAAGAAGCAATTGATGAAATGCTTCAGAAAGGGTGCGTTAATTACTTCTTTCTGGTAGGTTCATTTTTCTTCTTAGTTGATCTTTATTTCTAGTAGTGTAATTCTTTTGAGGTGTGTATGAATCAGGTTCATACGTCCTAGTAACTAACCGTGGGGAGCTCCGGTGATATTTGTATCCAAGAAGGATGGTAGTCTTCGTATGTGTATAGACTACAGGGAGTTGAATAAGGTGACGATCAAGAACAAGTATCCTTTGCCCAAGATTGACGACCTTCTTGATCAATTGAAGGGAGCGGCGATCTTTTCACAGCTTGATTTGAGGACCGGTTATCATCAGATGGGAGTGGTGGAAGAGAGCATTCCCCGTACAGCTTTCCGTACTCGGTATGGGTTGTATGAATTTTCAGTGATGCCATTTGGTTTGACCAACGCTCCAGCATTCTTTATGGATTTGATGAATAGGGTGTTCAGGCCGTATTTGGACCGTTTTGTCATTGTTTTCATAGATGACATCTTGGTTTATTCTCGGACTCAGGAGGAGCATAGAGAGCATTTGAAAGTGGTGTTGCAGATACTTCGAGAGCATCAATTGTATGTCAAGTTCAGTAAGTGCCATTTTTGGGAGACCGCAGTGAGATTTCTAGGTCATGTTATTTCAGCTGAAGGAATATCAGTAGATCCTGAAAAGGTTGCAGCAGTACAGGACTGGGCACAACCTTCTAATCCGACAGAGGTGAGGAGTTTCTTGGGATTAGCAGGTTATTATAGGAGGTTCATTGAGAAGTTTTCTCTCATAGCAGCTCCAATGACGAAGTTGACTCGTAAAAATGTGAAGTTCGTATGGACAGATGAGTGTGAGCAAGCGTTTCAGGAGTTGAAGCAACGGTTGACCACCGCGCCAGTTTTGACTATCCCGACGGAAGGAGGGAAGCTTGTAGTGTTCACAGATGCTAGTGGGACTGGTTTGGGTTGTGTCTTGATGCAAGAAGGGAAGGTTGTTTCGTATGCTTCTAGACAGTTGAGGCCACATGAGAAGAGGTATCCCACTCATGACTTAGAGTTGGCAGCTGTTGTGTTTGCACTGAAAGTGTGGAGGCATTATTTGTTTGGGGAGAGATTTGAGTTGTATACAGATCATAAGAGTCTCAAGTACTTGTTTTCACAAAAGGAACTGAATATGAGACAATAGAGATGGGTTGAGTTCATCAGTAGTTACGACTTTGAGATTCTTTACCATCCGGGTAAGGGAAATGTAGTGGCCGATGCACTGAGTCGGAAACACAGCGTGATGGCTTCTTTGATGGTTAGGGGGTGGAAGTCTCTTGAAGTGTTAGTATCTCATGATATTCAGCCTGGGCATGAAGGTGAGAAAGCATATATTGGGAGTTTAGTTGTCCAACTGACTTTAATAGGGAGAGTTCGACAGATGCAGAGGTTAGATACAATTTTAGTTAACCGTCTCAATGACTTGGTAGTGGATTTGCTTGATGAGTGTCCGGCGGATTGGTCCGTGGATACAGAAGGAAGTTTATGTTTTCAAGGAAGACTCTGTATACCGAATAGTGAAGAGTTGAAGAGGGAAGTACTTGATGAGGCACATCGGTCTCGATACACTATACATCCTGGCGGGACTAAGATGTATCATGACCTGAAACAAACCTTTTGGTGGGAAGGTATGAAGAGAGATGTTGGAGAATATGTTTCTAAGTGTATGGTGTGTCAGCAGGTTAAGGCGGAACATCAGAGACCGTCTGGCTTGTTGAAACCTTTAGAAATACCTGTGTGGAAATGGGAGTGTATCTTTATGGATTTTGTGGATGGTTTGTCGAGATCCAAGAAGGGAAATGAGTCAATTTGGGTGATTGTGGATAGGCTAACTAAGTCGGCGCACTTTATTCCAGTGAGTGTGCATCGGACGGCAGACAAGTTGGCACAGTTGTATATTCGGGAGATAGTACGTTTGCATGGGACTCCGGTCTCAATTGTGTCGGATCGAGATTCGTTGTTTGTAGCAGAGTTTTGGGAGAGTTTTTAGAGGGCAATGGGGACCCGGTTAGACCTTAGTACTGCTTATCACCCTCAGACCGATGGGCAAACTGAGAGGGTTAACCAGATTCTTGAGGATATGTTGAGGGCTTGTGTTCTCGATCTCGATGGTAGTTGGGAAGAACACTTGTCATTAGTGGAGTTTGCTTATAATAACAGTTACCATTCTAGCATAGGAATGACATCTTTCGAAGCGTTGTATGGGAGGCCGTGTAGATCTCCAGTGTGTTGGACAGAAGTGGGTGACGTACCTATTTTGGGTCCAGAGATGGTTCGGGAAACTACTGAGAAGGTGAGTGTTATTAGAGAGAGGATTAAGACTGCTCAGAGTCGGCAAAAGAGTTATGCTGATAGGAAGCGCAAGGGTGTAGAACTCAAAGTGGGAGATTTCGTGTTCTTGAAAGTATCTCCGATGAAGGGTGTGATGCGATTTGGTAAGAAAGGGAAGCTTGCTCCAAGGTTTGTAGGACCTTATGAGATCATAGGAAAGGTTGGAGAGTTGGCCTTTAGAGTATTGCTGCCTCCGACATTGGCGACAATCCATAACGTGTTCCATGTATCGATGTTGAGGAAGTGTGTGAAGGACCCTACACAGATTGTTCGTCCGACAGAACTTGAGATTAACGATGACCTCACGTATGTTGTTCGACCTATCACTATTGTCGATCGAGATGTGAAGTATTTGCGGAGAAAAGTAGTGAATCTTGTGAAGGTGCAATGGAGTGAGAAAATTAACGATGTTACGTGGGAACTTGAGGAGAAGATTCGGAAGTCACATCCCGAGCTATTCGAGTAGTGTTCGTGCGTGTTTCAAATCTCGGGATGAGATTTTCTTTGAGGTGTGTATAATGTAATACCCTGTATTTTTTTTTTTAATAAATTCTTAGTGTTTAATTGGTATTTTTATGATTTTATTTAAATTAATAATATGGTTAGTATACAAAAATTAGTGTGAGTGTTTTACACTACAAAACTTCTATGTGGTAAAAAAAAAAAAAGGAAACATGTGTGTGCAGTTTGTGTGTGTCGTGGGTGAGTAGTGTCTCTAGTATGTGTGTGTGTATTAGTTACTTAGGTATTACATACTATCTTATATACTTACATATTATAATAATAGGGTTAGGTAAACCCCCTCCTTTGCACAGCCGCAGAAAAAGAGAGAGAGAGAGAGAGAGAGAGAGAGAGAGAGAAGAAGAAGAAGAAGAAGAAAAAGAAGAAGAAGAAGGAAGAAGAAGAAAAGGGAGAAGAAGGAGAACGGTCCCGGGTTCGTGATCACGTGTGGATTGTGGGGTATTCGTGATTGCCATTTTTTTTATCAACTTAGTGAGTTAAACTTTGTGTATTCATATATATATATACTCGTATGTATATGTATATACGGGAGTAATTAAATTAGTACGTACGTGTTTAATTTAATGGTTAGGATCTTCGTAATGGATACACGCTATTGTTGAAGTAATTTAGATAGTTTCCTTCTCCTTCGTGTGACTTTGCGATCATGACATTAGAGTATTCAAAAGGGTTAGGTGAATCGTTAGTTTGATAAAAATCATATGTGAAATATTCATGTTTGTTAGAAAATATATGTGAAATTCGTTTTATGTGTAATTCACACAGTTGCAGAAACTTTAGAAAATTATTAGAAAATCGTGGCTTTGAATTTGAACATTCTGTCCACGTGTCTCATGTAAAACGTGATTCTGCACGTTTTACATCTAATGGTATTTTTCCTGATTCTGCACCGTTTGGGCAGAAATTGAAGATTTCAGTAGCAGTTTTTAGTATATTAAAATGTACGAAATTGGGGAAATATGATTCGTTGTGTTTTTTTTTTGTTGTTCGTATGAATTAACGAAGATTACTTGGAGATACATGAATTCTCCTATAATGTTGAGCTATGAAAAGAAATAGGTGATAGTCATTAACGTTGAGTCCGATTAAATTGTATAATTCCAAAAATGCAAATAGTTTCAAGTTCCTTAGTGTTCACCGCTCCCAGTTGTGATATTATTTTTGGTAGCTCGACTTGTTGAGTGTACCTTTTTGCCAGTGGCTTCGTGATCAAGCTGGCCTAAGCCTTATGCCCGGCTTATTTGTTAGACGTCTAGGCATATTGATTAGCCTTCTGTGTGTATACCTGGTTTGGTTGATACCCCAACCAAACTGGCACCAGAGTGGATGTTGGTAGTATGTCCGGACACACATGGGATATATGTGTGGGTGTACCATGGAGGGTAGCCAAGTGGTGAACCTAGGAAATTGAATAATGAATCGTACATAAAAGTAAGAGAATTATTGTTAATAAAATTTCCTATGGGTTAAAGGATATAAAATGTTGATTTTCTCGTCTGTTGTTCTTTTCTTATACATTGTATTGGGACGTGTAGTGAGTAAATTGTGATAATGATCCTTTCTATATCTTAGTACAAGTAGTTCTGCATATTCTTGTAGTATTTTGCTGTTATTAATCTTGTGGTTGCAGGATGGTGGGTCCACTAACATTTTGCAGGTATTGACTCACCATGGGACGTTAGGTAAGTATTACTTTATTTAAATTCGGGCGAGAACTGCATGGCCACCACATAAAGGAAAACTACCGCTCGTCCCAATATGTGAAGTGGAACTACTCTCTTACCCGAGTTAATATTTTGTGTGGTAGTTAAAGGGTCAACGAGTGATCCTGAAGTTGTGTGTGTGTGGTTTAACTCATACCAGTCATGTGACTGACCCGTGAGTTTTTTTTTTCTCGCGGGTGCGTTCTTGTTGGAGCGTAGCCGATCAAAATTTGCAGGGCTAGTAGGGAGGTCGTGGTACCTGACAGCAGGAGGCATGTCGAGTCTTGTGCTGTTTTCCTTATTCTTTTTTTATATTCATTCTCGAGAGTTCAGTATTAATTTCTGGCATTGTGGGCCATTTTAACAATTTAAGATTTTATTTAGTGAAGTGTTCTTTTTAGATTTTTATTATGTTTTGGAGTTGGATTTAAGGTTTGACTTTTTAGTTGGATGTTGACCGTTGCTTTAGCACTTGTGAGTAATGATTTATTTCGGTATAGACTGTGTGATGTTTTTTTTTTTAATTTTTTATTACAAGCACCTCTGATGATTGGACTGCTAGATATTAGTTGAGGATTCTTCCTTGATTAATACTTGGTTGTCTGAAAATTGGGGTGCGACAGAGATAGACACAATTTTATGGATTGTGTACAAGAAGTTGTGTGAAAAGTTGTGAGTGAAGTATTTAGGGGTGTAAACGCTCAGTTCGGTCGGCTTTTAGGGCTATAAAACACACCGAACCGATATATTCAGTTTTGCCATATCAAAAATCATTTTCATTTCATTCTCGAAATGGTCGGTTTTTGCCAACCGGTTTATGTGGTCAGTTTTCGGCATAACGGTCGGTTTTGGGCTGCTGTGACAGGTCCATTTTTGAGCACTTTCTGAACTTGTTTTTGGGATGTTTTGGGCCATTTGGCCTTTTTGTAGTTATTTTCTAGGTCATTTGGGCTTATAACAATGTTATTTTGGGCCTGCAACATCAAATAAAAACATATATCTGTAATGAACAGAAAAATAAATAAATAAATAAAAGACAATGCTACATACACACATACATCTCTCGGTCTCTATATATCTACTCATGTGTTTGGGTGCAGAAAAATAAACAAACTTGTCTATGTAATGTGTAAAGGATAGAAAATAAAAAAAATAAAAAAAAGAAAATAAAAGGCAGCATTCTTTTTGTTTTGCATGTCTCCAAATCTGCATTACACTACCAATTTCTTTCCTTCCATAGTTGTTTTCCATAAACTCTGTTTGGTTCTGGAAATAATGAAACAAGAAAGAGAGAGATCAAGGGGAAATCGGAGAGAGAGAGAAAGAGAGAGGAGGGGAAATCGGAGGCAGATCTGAGAGAGAGAGAGAGAGAGAGAGAGAGAGAGAGAGAGAGAGAGATACCGTGTAACCGAGCAGAGAGAGAGCACGGGAGAAGCCGATTATGTGTGTGTGCGTGTGATGTGGACGGCCGGCGAGGAGGCCAGTGAAGATCGCCGGCGAGGAGCGTGGGTGGGGCTGCAAATCGCCTCTCCAGGAGAATGGAGGCTAGGGGTTTTTTGTTTAGATTCAAATGGATTTCTTCTAAAACTAGTGGGGTGCCAGTCACTTTGTGAGTGCAAGTTTTGAATTTTTTTTAAAAAAAATTGTTTTTTTTCCCTTCTTTGTATCACTTTCTGGGCAGTTTTTTCTGGAGCAGTTTTTTTAAATTCTAAACAGTTTTTTTTTTTAATAATTACTTTGTTTTACCCCTACTATTATATTTTGTTAGTATAAAATTTTATGGTATAATTGTAATTATGAGTGATAGACTTCTTTTTTTTGGTACCCTTGCTTCTCCCTTTCTATAGTAGTATAGATGTAGCATATGTACTATATATATTTATAGTATTTTTTATATGAAGTATTTCGGTCGGTCCTCGGTTCTTTTAAGTGTGAACTGCAGACCGAACCGAAAAAATCATTTTAAAACACCAAAACCACAGACCGACTGCATGTTTAAAGGACCGATCAAAGCTGCCAGAACCAGTCGATTCGATTTTTTGAAAAAAAAAACTTACACCCCTAGAAGTATTACCCATTTTATATACACTGTTAGTCTGTTCTATAATATAATAATGATATACTCACACCCACAGTCACATTCAATACATCCTGACCCTTGATTCTAGGGGGTCCTATATGGGACTCATGTGAGACCCACCAGAATTAAGGACAGTCAAAGGTCAGAATATGTCGAATGTGATTATAGGTGTGGATGTGGGTGTATGTATCATTACTCTATATAATATAAGAAGATAAGGACTCGTTTGGTCGTGTACTTAATTTCGTAATGCCATAAAAAGGTCAAAGTGGTAGTTGAGAAATGGGATTGAAAAGAGGAAAATTCACACAAAGTACATAGAAAAGAGGGATGGTCTTAATAGAATATCAGAAACATTTGCTTGAGAAAGTTGAACAAGTTCTAAATTTTGAGGTCTACTAGTGCAAGAATATTAGTATATTATGCCATGCTGACTTATGATTTTGGAATCAACACACCCACAAGAAGTGATTGTTTAGACTAATGAAAAAGACTCATGTTTCGGTTAAGTTCAAATAAATTTTACTTTTTACCCTCCAACTTTGGGGCCTATTTAAATTTTGTTCCTATATTTTCAAAATTTTCAGTTTAGTCTCACAAGTTTGATAAGTTATTAAATTTGGTCCAATAACAAACATTTAGTCACAAATGGTGATCTTTAGCGACGAAATGTTTGCTACTGGACCAAATTTAAATATTTGTCAACCTTGCGGCGCTAAATTGAATAAATTAAAAATATAGGTGTTAAATTGAAATCAGTCCCAAAGTTCACCTTTTTTGTAAAGGGTGATGCTAATAAAAGTGCCGCTAAAACTTTTAGCGACACTCTCTGCTTTGGCATTAACACTAGCCTTTTGTAAAATTGACAGGTCCATTGTGTGAACCCAAAAAATAAATGAAATAAAACACAATGCACCAAAATGGCTAAAAACTAAAAAAAGTTAATGTCGTTTCGAGTAGACATTTTGTAACATGTAATGTTATAGGTCATGTATAACAGTTAAAATCCCTGAAAAACCACTAAGAAGTTGGATTTGTTTTCTTTTATTTACTGTTTCATTTGGTATATGGATCTTGTTGTAAAGATCTCAATTTCATGATCCAAAATATGAATTTGTGAAAAATTGGTTGGAAAATTAAAAGTTGTGAATTTTTAAAATTTTGAACAAAACTAATGATGGCATAGCATAATAACCTCACTAAGTAAGCATGTTTTCCACTTGGGGAATAAGGGACAACTTTGTTCTCTGGTCAGAAAAGATAACTAAAATGGGAGATCACACCAACGCACATTCATATATGAGGAGCTTTTTGTACCAAAAATATATATGTATATATATATATATATATATATATGAGAGGAACTTTTGGAATTGTTCAAAAGTATTTTGGCTATCTTTTGCTACCTCTGATCCTCACCTTAAGAACAAGTTCCATGACTTCAAATGATATTCTCCATGCTTATAAACACTAGCAATATTATTTTCATACATAAAAACTCAAAAAAAAAAAAAAAAAAAAAAAAAAAAGGAAGTCACTCACAAAAGTCAAAAGTTTTTTCTTGTATTTTCATGGGATTTCTTTTCCTTCCTAGTAGGCTCATTGTTTTTTTAATTAACCAAACAAAGAAAATTGTTCTCATTTTTTAATTATTTATTTATTTATTTATTTTTCTTTCCTTGCTACATTCATGAACCAAACAGAGACTTAGGAACGGTGCTCACACTACCATAATCTTTTTATTTTTGATATGTGAGAGGGGGATGAGGTTCGAACTCCGAACCTATGCATTGGAGGGGACTTATATATGCCAAGCTCTTTGCCACTTGAGCTATGCCAACCTATGCACCATAGTCTAAAGGTAACCTTGAGTTAGATATTGGAAACAAAATTTTACGGCATTGATGCAATCAAAGTTTTCAAACACACAATAAACACAAATTATTTGTCGAAATAAAAATAATCTGGTGACAGATAATCATACACCTAAATTGTCACATATATAATTAAGGGGAGCCTGCATACCTGCATTGAACTTCTTTTCCTTCCAAAATCTTCTCCACAGCATCACAAGGAAGGGCAGGCATTTCAAGTGTCTTTTCCCAAACAATTTGAGAAGTCCTCACATTGTGTGCTTCCTTGAAGGGGTTTGTAGGACAACAATTGAAATTAATGTAAGCACAAATAGGCCATTCATTTGCCTGCAACTTCTCACAATACTTGGGAATATCATAATCAATAGCTGAAAAAAGAACACTTCTTGACCCTTCTTGAGCACTAAAGAAGAGAAAAGGTGGCATACGATAAGTGATTTGCATGATCCTAGGAATGTCATGAAACACATTAGTACGTACACTCCCCGGATGTACACAAATTACACTAATACCACTTTTTTCGTGTACACGCTTATGAAGAACATTGGCAAACATGATTTGTGCAAGTTTACTATCCGAGTACCCCTTTGAGCTCGAGAATTTTCTTTTGCCCGAGAGAAACTTCATGTCATTTGGATCAACAAAGCCGATTAAATGCATGACGGAATTCACATGGACGATCCGGCTCGGAGCGCCTTTTTGGAGTGACGGTGAAAGCAAAATTGGGAGCAACGTGGGGGCAATATGGTTAACTTGCATATGTGTCTCGTACCCGTCTTTTGAAAATTTCTGAAGCATCCCCATGGAAAATATCTGCATTGTTTATAAGTATGTTTAGGGGTTTGGATCGCGAATTCCATGATTCTTAGAAATTTACCACGGGTTGCAGAGAGAGAAGATCAAGCTCCATAACCGCAATGTTTAGGGTAAAGTCGCGCTTGGCCGCACAGTTTTGCCATTGCTCGATTAAATCATGCGCCAATCTTGGGTTTCTGACAGCCATAATGACGTGGGCCTCTGATTCAGCTAAATGTCGAGCTATTTCGAGCCCTATCCCACTTGTGATCCTATAACTATACACGTTATATCGTTGAGTCAAGGAAGAGGAAATGGATTTTTGAGATTTCTAGTCATAAATCTTTGAAGAAGTGCTTCAAAACTCATATGAGCCAGCCCTCTAAGGCTTAGTTTGGCCCCCCTTTTGGTGCTTCTCCTTTTTAAAAGCACAATTTCATGTTAATTCATTTGGTAACTAGTTTATGAGCTTTGCAAAAATTGAACTTAGGGCTTTTTTGGAGGAGCTTTTAAAAGCTCTAGAATGGAGCTTTTAAAATCTCAAGGTGGCTTTTTGGTTTCTTGATATCTTTTTGAAGAGTAGTGTGTCACTTGTATAAAATTATCAAACAACTTAGTAGTAAATTTCATAAGCTCCTTTTAAAAAGCCACGTGGAGGCCAAACTAAGCCTAAGCCATTCCATCCATCCAAGTCCTTGTTTTTCTTGCTCAAATGCTGAGGATTGAGAAATTGAAGCCATTTTCAACTTCTTGTTCACTTGTTCCAACAAGTGTTGATGGACTGATCACTTGAACCTATATAAATTACCCCTTGTCATATCCTTAAAACCTGCAAATTCTTGGTATAATGGATTATATGTACATTCTAACAAAATATTGGTAAAGTTATAGTGACCAAATATAGTAGTACATGCATCTAATGTGATGTTCATAGAGCATCACTTGCAAGGCATGGTATAAGAACTTTCAGCAATAGTATATAGAACTCTATAATTAGTAGGCACAAGAGTAAATTAAAGTAGAAAAACAAGAAAAGTACCATATATGCTACGCAGTACATATATCTATGAGTGGGTATGTGTGTGATAGGCGCCTTAAATAGAAACCATTTATTTCTTAATTTTAACATAATAGTGAGGCCCCATTTGATAAAAATGTTAACTAAGTATTGAGTCTCAAGTGCTAAGAAAATATTGGATTTACACTACTGAATTTAAGCTCAAGTTAAAAATGTGTGTATATGTATATATGCATAGACATGTTCATAGCAAAAGAAATAATAATGTATTAAATAATCAGAATAAACAATAAGGGATTTAAAACATTCGTAACCACATAAAAAAATATATATATACATATATTCCTAACCATAGTTAACATAACTGGAGAGAATTTGCCATTTCTGCCACTTGAATCGTGAACCTTAGCTCAGTCGGTTTGGTTCATTAATGAGACCCTTTGTTCAATTAATGTAGAATTGATGTGAACCGATTAAACCGAACAGATTTTGACCGAAATGTCAAGAACCGGCTATGTTATATTGCTGGTCTAAAAATTTATACAAAGCTTTTCTCTTACGGCCCGTTTGGTTCATGGATTCTTAGGGTGGATTTTGATTCCACCCGAAGATTACTAGTAATCTTAAAATATATCTTTATTTGGTTCATGGAATATTTAAAGAATTGTGAGTCCCACTGGATTTAGAATCCACCCAAAGGTGGAAAATATGGTGGATTCTAAATCCTAGCTTCGAGGTGGTATTCCTAAGGATTACTGGGGTTTTGATTTACTATTTTCATAATACCTAAACTAGCCTTTATTAGACTATTAAACAAACAAATAATGTTATCAGAAGAAATTTATGATTATAATTATTATTATTTTCTAAAATGGAGAGATTGGTAGATGAGATTGTTTATGATGATTTCTTATCCTTGAAACATTATATTTGATGTTAGTTTAATGACTGAATTCAAATTTGGGTTGCTATTTGTTAATGATAGAAAAGTCAATATGATATTACAATAACTACATATTTGGCATATTGTCATTTGTACGTTAGACCTACACATGTTTTAAGATTAAAAATATAATATATCTTTTGTTATTATTCAAATATATTTAACTACATGTAATAGTTTAGACTCATGTTTATGTCTTAATTACTCTATTTATCTCATTTTTTATGTGTCATTAATTTTTAGATTTATACCATTATTTTTTTTCAATCACTCTCCATTTTTAGAGGGTTGACAATTTGATTTTAACTCATATATTCTTTTAGCCTTCAAGGGTAGCTTAGGTACTTAACAATATTTCCATTTCATTTTCCTTGACCCAACCAAACACTGGATTCTAAATCCAGCTAGAATTCTATTGGTGAACCAAACATTTTGCAGGGATTCAGATTCCTGGTAAAGTGATTACTGGTATTATGATTCTTAGTAATCAGAATCCACCTAAAATAATCCGTGAAACAAACGGGCCGTTAGAATATTTGAAACTTGGCAAATTTGTGCCAAACTTGCCAAACTTGCCGAGCGGGATGTAGTTCAATTGGCATAGTCTCTTTCTTTTTAGTGGAAAGGAAGAGGGCTCGAATTCTCATAAGGGATTCTAGTTGCTTGCCTCCCAATTATTCTTCGGAATGAGTGACCCTTGTTGGCTTTGTTGTGGGCCAAGTGGGGCTTGGGGATTGGGGTGTGTGTGCTTGTGGGATGTATGTGTATCCGATCCGGATCCATGTAATTTGTGACATAAGTTACTACTACCTAAATTGCTTTGAACTTGCTAATTTTTTTTTTAAAATTCAGATAGAATAAAGTCATATATTCGTAGTTTTTAGAAATTAACTTACGTAATATTGGTGTAAAAATTATTATGTTGTTAAACCTTGTCGTTTGACGTTTGTATCGAAGGATCGTAAACTGGCCACTTTTGCCGAGTTTGTGCCCGATTCTGAAAACTTGAAAACTATGTTCCTAACTCCAGGATTGGCCCTGAGATTACAAAAATTGTCCGAGTCCTCAAGCGAATTTTTAAAGGGGCCTAAAAAACGAGGCCTCTATACTAAGTTTCATAGAAATTAGGAAGAAATTAGAATAAAATAGGGCTAAAAATGATAATTTTCATAGAATTTATGAAGAAATTAGAAGAAAATTGTCACGCCCCACAATAGTAAAAATAGAGAAAGTAAATTATTTTTTTGAACCCGCAGGCCATAACAGTTAAAAAGTCACCACATTGTCTATAACCAAAGTCTAATCATCAGAGTAATGAATCAATCCACGCATTGTAAATTCTAAGTTCGATATATAAAGCCAGAGTTCGATACTAAACTATTACGAACTATAAGTATCTGCAAAAGCACAAATTAAGTATTATGGTAAAATATGTCGATTACAAACTTAACTTATTACAACAGTCTTTAAACTATAAACATAGACTAACTATGGCACAACTTCAGAACTTTAGCTTGCGTAGTAGTCATCTCTAGTGTAGCCTCCATCATAATAGGCTTCCTCTTCATAATAACCCCTAGCCATGTACTCATCCTCTGCACAGTCATAATCTTGGCTATAGCTGGATGTAGGATATCCAGTGGCATAAAACGCGTCAGCTACGAAAGTATACATAAACAACATTGTTAAAGGATCATCTCATCATTCACATGCATGTATGTACCAACTCAATATATCTGAACGGACGTCCCCAACCAATCCCAACATAACATGGATGCTTGGATCCACATCTCGCACGTAGCCTTATATCCCAAACGATTCCTTTCTAACCTGGTATGTAGCCTAATCCATCACAACTTATCCACCTGACAATCAGGGGTGGATGCACAGCCAAGGGTAGGGGGGCTCAAGCCCACCCGAAATTTTATAAAAATTACACATTTGTACTAAAAAAAAAATTTACAGTTAAGCCCCCCTGAAAATTATAAAAGCCCCCCCCCCCCCCTGACATTATAAATTTGTCAAATTAGGTCTAAAATATTCACAAAATATGTATAAATAGGTTCAAAAGCCCCCCTGACATTATAAATTTTGTCATATTAGGTCTAAAATATACACAAAAATACGTATAAAGAGGTCCAAAATCCCACTCTGACATTATAAATTTGTCATATTAGGTCTAAAATATATACAATTAGGTTAAAAAAAAAAATTTTGGGGGCAGCCGTGTCAAGCCCCCCCTAAAATACTTTTCTAAATCCGCCCCTGCCGACAAGAGGTCTCAACTTTCTAATGCATAACTTCAGCACGTAGTCCCATACCACATATCCTAACAAGCCTGACACGCAGTCCGAGCTTGCTAACCCACATATCAGCTTGACACGTAGTCCCAGTTGCCTGGCCAATGCGCCCTAATACATTCTCGAGGTTCTAGCCTGACTCGTAGTCCTAGCTTTGCCATATATATGCCTAACACGTAGTCCCAGCTCACAGCCTGACACGTAGTCCACTACCACACATCCTGGCAAACCTGACACGTAGTCCTAGCTTACTAACCCACATATCATGCACATCAGCTTCTCATTTCGATTAACAACATTATTACATCTTTATAACAATGGTTCCACTATTTAATGCATTAAGCCCATTATTCAATCATTGCAATATTCCAATACTACATCCCAGCATCAACGCATGAAAATAAACAACTTAACAGTCCACCAAATATAAACAGATAGACTAAACATTTCCCAATCTAACATGTTCAATCGATTAAAGTCATGTCAATCGATTAAGGTAAAGTAAAGTTCGATCGATTGAAGTCATTTCGATCGATTGACAAAACTAAAGTTTGATCGATTGAAGTCATTTCTATCGATTGACAAACCTAAAGTTTGATCGATTGACAAAACTAAAGTTCGATCAATTGAATGTAGTTCGATCGATTGAAAGTTGTCTGTGATCAATCGATCGATCGATTGAGAATGGTTTTCCTCTCAACTGAACTGAACCTTGTACGCACGTTCGGGATCCGTTCGTTATTGTCGAGTCACATATATACCTATGTATCTATGCTATAAAGTGAGTATAGGCACTCACTGTTAAAGTCGGTGACGCCGATGACATGTGGGGTGGTCGCAGGTTCACGGGGTGGTGCTCTTCCACTCCCCTTTCTCTCTCTCTTCTCTTCTGTCGTTTTGTCTTCTTCTTCTTCTCCTTCTTCCGTCTCTCTTCTTCTCCTCGAGAGTGTGTGTGAGGGTGTGTTTATATATACATACGGGTGTGTGTGTATATATATGTATGAGTGTGTATATATAAAACTATTTCTCTCTATCTCTCTCTCTCTAACTAACTAACTCTCTACTCAGAATAACAACAAGGGGTGTGTATATGTGTATGATGTATACATATAGAGGGAGAGAATGAAGGAGAGCCGTGGAAATAAACTTGGTGTTCAAGTTCTGTCAATTTCGATCGATCGAAGTAGGGTCAATCGATTGAAAGTGAGTCCACATCAAGATTCAAGCGATCGACGTGGGTTTGATCGATTGAGGAAACACAAGTTCGATCTCTTGAAGCAAGTTCGATCGATTGAGAAGTGAATTTCTCAATCGCTTGAGTGGACTTCAATCGGTTGAAAAATGTATTAAAGGAAAGGTAAAGCAAGCATATAGAATCTTATTTATAAATATCGGGAATACCAAAGTACAAAAAGACAACGAAAAATAGTGGGTATAATAAAAATAGGCCTAAAAATAAGGCCTAAAAATGGGCCCAATGCAGTCGCTTGAAAGGCATGCTGCCAAGGCCGGTCCTGCCTAACTCTTCATTTTAATTGTTTCATCGATGTAGCTGCACGTTTAAATGTTGAAATAATATATGAAGCAAACTTGATTTCTGTGAGACATCCAAACATGGACTAATCACCTAACCTTGTACAAATAAATACAAAAACTGTTGGAATAACTCGTATATTTTGCATATTCATGAATGATTTGAAGATGAGGAATTCATAAGATCAATGTAAATTTACCAAAATTTAACAAAAAAAATGCTATGATCATAAACTGCAAATATAGTTTGTGATATGTATACCTATGCAATAGAAAAAGAAAGCTATAAATCCGTAACCATTTGTAGCATCTATGATTCAAAATTTAAAATTAAAAAACAAAATATGAGAAGAAAATTTCATATTAGAGAGAGCATCAAACCTTTCTCTATAGAAGGACTTAATCCATGATTCTTTTAGCTTATTATCTATAATTACATGTGTGAATATATATATATATATATATCTATGGACAAATCATTCTTTTCTAGAGAAAGAGAGAGAGGGGCACCTCTCCGTCCTTGAAACCTTGATAACTGAGACGAAATCTTTCCGTTGCCGAAGCGGCCATTAGTCATACATAAAAACTTTCTGTTGCGACAAGTAAAACATAAGCTAAGGGACATGCAATTTATGCTTTCAATAGGAACACAAATATTTAAAAGGATAAGCCTTCTGGTGCTGTTTTAGCATACTATTCATTCATTATTACTCCATGTAAGTAGGTGTTATTTATATATAGGGTTAGAGTCAGGATTCGATCCCTAGGACCAGACTACAAACTTACATGGGGAATTCAAGGGCAGGGCCGCTGTCCCGATTTTTAAATTTTTTTTTAATACTAGAAAGGCTCTAATTTTTAGTTTTTATGATTCTAAAAATTGTTTGATTTTCCGTACGTGAATTTCACATATAGTGAGTTAAGTAAAACATATTTATTCAAAGACAAACTATTGTCTCATAGCTCTTTCAAACAAAATTATATTTATATGCTTTATTTCTTTTATTTTTATTTTACTAGTTTTGCTTATAAAATAAAGAATGCTTATGGGTTAAAAATGGATATTTATAGAGGCTTCAAAATTGGAGGGTAATTGAGTAAATAAGATATTTATTTGGGTGGAAGTTGAGAAAAATTGAAGCACCAAATTGGAGATTTTTGAGTTTAGAAAGGACAATTAAAGTTTTGCGGGGACAAAAATGCATAAAATCTAAAATACGTAAGGTTTAAGAAAATATTGAAAGGTTGAGGGAGAACTTGCCAAACTTAAACAGCACCCACAAGACCTACGCAACAACACTGAAGTGTTGTCTTATTTAGAATGTGTAAAAGGATAGTAATATATATATTTAGGTTAAATGCATTGTGGTTAAAATCATTTTCACCTTGCCCCACGTGTTTCAAAAGTTGACATTTTAACTCCCCGTGATTGTTGATTGAAATGAAGCTATTAAAGTTTTCTATCTAAACTAATAAAATAAATACATTCAATCCTCTTGTGGTATCCTTTATCTCCTATAGTTTAAAAGCTGACACTTAACACACACACACACACTCCATTAGGGTTTGCATTTAACACACAATCACGTGGAGGTGAAATGATAATTTTGAACCATAAGGTGTAAAATGAAAACGGACCTAATTGTATGGAAATAATTGTATCTAACCCTATATTATTACGAAATGCCCAAGTCCAATCCAAGTAAGGGCCTAATTTTAAGGAGGGCCAGAACCACTAGCCTGCTTCACTATTGGGCCCAAGCTAAATTAAGAGATTGAGATGGGCAGGTGGTTCAGACAGAACAACACATATTCCCCTGTGTTTACTGTTTAGGGATCCAATTTTCAAATGACGGGACTGTGTCTAAATTTGGATGGGCTTAAGGTTGTCTTTGTTTGGGCCTATTTTGGATAGTTGAAAATGGGACCAGTCGAGTCTCAATTTTGTTGATTCTTACAATATCAGCTTTATATTGGATTGATAAAAGAATTTGGGTCACTTAAGCTAGCCAGAAACTTCTATTTTCCTTAAAAGCTGCTACACAAAGGCAGAGGTGTTTAGAAGCAGATCGACTCGACCCAACTTCTAGAAAACTCTCGCTCTCTCTCTGATGTAAGGAAAACTGTGAATAAGTAAGTGAAAATACATAGGTATCAAATTCAAAACAAAATGTATAGTCTCATTTTGCTCCAACATCTTTTTTTTTATACTATTTTTATTACAAGTGGAATGGGTGAGGGTCGAACACTCAACCTATGCAATAGAGGGAGGGACCTAAGACCCACCGTGACACCAAACGAGCTATACTCACTTTGCGGTTCCAATATGTTTAGATCAGAATGCAACATTAACAAATCAAAAATGATACATACACACACCAAACCACACACTGAATGACCCTTAAGGGTCTCTAAGCAAAATTTTAAAAACTTTTGTGGGACCCACACCAAAATACACTCTCAAATCCCTAACCTGGTATAGTGGTATTCCACCCCCCCCCCCCCCCCCCCCCAAATCACAGTTCGCAGAACCCCAGCCCCCCTCTCTGCGAACCCCAGCTCCCTCCCCTCCCCTCCCGTCAACCCCTGCCGGAATCTAGCACCGGATCGTCGCCAGAAGCAAGTCGCCGTTTCCAGCAGCAGGTCGGAGCTCCCCGTCGCCGGTGGATGAAAGTGGGTAAGTCTTCTCTCTCTCTCTCTCTCTCTCTCTCTCTCTCTCTCTCCCCTTTCTTCATCTTCTCTCTCTGTCTCTTGCAAACTAATCGGCTCCTCTCTCTCTCTCTCTCTCTCTCACTCTCTCTCTCTCTCTGTTGAACAAGGATGACCCATTTTGCTCTAATTTTTACCTATTTTGGTTGAAGCTAGGTTTGAAAATTACAAATTTTTGTTCACACAAATTAGCTTGCAAGTTGCAGAGTTGAATAATGTTGTTCACCCCAATCAATAACTTTCCAATTGAATTAAATGGTCAAATTCCCCAGTCTATAAATAATGTAATTCACAAATTTGTGGATAATCATATTCTTGACCCAAAAAAAGCTAATCATATTCTTCTATAGTTTTTCATCCAAATGGTTACAATCAGTTCTTTTTAAGGTCATTACATATGAAGATCATTTTGTCAACATAACATCGATAGACTGACAGATAGAGTCGGCCAGTCAATTGACATCCAAAAAATGGCATTCCATAACTACAACAAAATGGCAACTCTTTTATTGATACAAAGTTTCTCTAGTACAAGCAAACATAATAGCCGAAAACAGCATTAGCAGTTTTTGTATTTCTCATTGAAAAATAGACTCAACCTTAGAAATGGTGACCAAAGAATAATCCTATGAACCAGATCCTTGTTACAAACTTACTAATATAAATTATCAGGCCATCTTTGCCACTGAAGGTAGAGATTTGAGAAGCGACAGAGATGGCTTCCAGATAGTATGATTTAGTAGTATCACAAGTGTTAAAAGAGTTAAAGCTCTAGCCTGATGTGCAGTGCCCAACGAAACAGGAATATACGATAGTAGTGTTGATATCCCCAAAATGACCTGCAATTAGAAACAAATTATCGAATAGGAAACAACTAATGTAATATTAAAGATACAGCTACAATATTGGGTAGCAGCTTAAGTATACAAGCCAAAGACTTGGCATCACAAATACCTGAACAGTAGCCATGCCCAAAGTGCTTCCAATTAAAGATCGTATGGCAGGATGGATGTCAAGTTTTCTTGTTGACCACCATAACCCACCAAGGAAAACTAAGGTTGCGGTTGCAAGAATACGATGGTCAAGCTGTGAACATTTTAAACACACACACACATATATATATATATATATATTATATTAACTCCTTGTCTTGAACTTACCTAGAATATCATACAAACTGAAAATCGACAAAAATCAACAAAATTTGAAAAATAACTCGCAATCTTCAAGAAGTTCAATGAACGATAATATATAGGATATATAGGAAAGCATACTTAGTGCCAAATGTTTTAAACAAGCTTCAATGCCAAAGAATGCAGATGCAACCAAAGTTGCAGAACACATTACAATATTACATGGAATTAGAAACCTAGCCTCTAGCAAAGTTTGGCAAAAATAAGTTCCACAACCAATCCCATGGTAAGAGATTAACTCCCTTGTTGAACAAAGGAAGCACTATTGCAACAGTTGGTTAATTCCACAATGTTGCTTGTGGTGGTGGTTTCAAGATGCTAAGTCATCTTACCCACCTCCCATTATTTTTTCCATAGAAATCTCAATAGCCATATAGAATGGGGGTGGGAAGGAAGCACAATGACAACTGGCAGTTATTAGAATATTTTTAACAAATTTTTTTAAAAAAGAAACAAGAAAATGACATCAGTACATTTGATTAATGGAACTAGGAAGAAAAGGTAAAAGATTAGTTTTCTTATTTCCCTATTTCACTTGTCAGGATCCAAAGCACAGAAAAATAATGTCCAAAAAATTCATTCATTGAGACTAAAGTAATTTATTCAACTTTGGAGAATTTTTAGGAAACAAAAGGGTCACAGAGGAACAGTAAAAATATCTCCCCTTCAGCAATTGCAATGTCTTAAAATCTCTTATCTTCTTTATTTTTCCATATTTAACTAATCACTTTCATTATCTTTTCCCTTTCTGCCAAACCAACTCAATCTAAGCGAGTAGAGTATTGATCCATTCATTTTCTTAACCAAGAAAGTCAATCATCTAAATTATATGAAGCCAGTAATTGGAAATATTACCTGCACTGTTGATGTATTTTCAAAGAAGTTGCAAAAAAGTGTCTTCATACTAAAAATATCATCTGGAATCCATGTATCCCAGCTTTGGAAAAGTGTTAAATGCATGGCCCTAGCAATACAAAGTACAATCAAACTTCGAAAAATTATTCTACAGAAGTTTGTAATTTATACAGATACGAAGCATGACATGGAAAAAAAGTCACATACAACATCATTTCTTGCAACAAATGCTCCTGAGAGGAGCCGATTAGATTGCAAGAGACAGAAAAAGAGAAGATGAAGAAAGGGGAGAGAGAGAGAGAGAGAGAGAGAGAGAGAGAGAGAGAGAGAGAGAGAGAAGACTTACCCACTTTCGTTCACCGGCGACGGAGAGCTCTGACCTGCTGCTGGAAATGGCGACCTGCTTCTGGCGACGATCCGGCGCCAGATTTCGGGAGGGGTCGACGGGAGGGGAGGGAAGGGAAGGGAAGGGAAGGGGAAGGGAAGGGAAGGGGAGGGAGCTGGGGTTCATAGAGAGGGGGATTGGGGTTTTGCAAACTGTGATTTGGGGGGGGGGGGGTTATTTTGGAGGGAAATACAACTATACTAGGTTAGGGATTTGAGGGTGTATTTGGGTGTAGGTCCCACAAAAGTTTTTAAAATTTGCTTAGAGACCCTTGAGGGTCATTCAGTGTGTGGTTTGGTGTGTGTATGTATCATTTTTGTTAACAAATTTTAGCATAACGAAAACTTGCATGGCTAACCACTTGATTCTTCGCTTCTATCGTCACAAATTAATAGGATAATTTTTTTAGTAGTTTAAAAAAATGACATAATTGTCATACCATTTAGTATAAAAAGTGTTATGTGTATTGAATATGGATCAGTAGGGCTGATTGCTGGAGTTGAGAATCTTGCTGAAAAGTGCGGGATTTTGGTAAAATAAATGATAGAGATTAAATAAGGAGTAATTGTTGTTGATCTTATCTGTGAGACTGTGAGTCTAGTAATTCTTATCATTTTATGGATGCAGTTTAGGAGTCTATTGTGCTTGGGAAGTTATATAATCATATTGTGTATGTCACGCCCTGACGTAGCAAAATAGGGAAAAAAAAATTTATTTCCTTTTTGGACCCGTAGGTCATAATAGGTTAGGGATTGATTGTCCGATACTTAGCTTACTATGAAATAATGAATAGAGTATAAAAACCAACAGAGAAGATAATAATAATAGTCGTATTCAAATATGATCCAATTTAAAGTTATTACATTTTTAACCAATCTCTTAAACCAGAAACTGATGTATTCAAATAAAAACATTATTCTTTTATTGTAAAAGATAAAGAAACTTCTTCTCAGGACTTCTTTTTAGCTGGCATATTCATATTGCCTTGTGAAATCAGAATTTGAGAAAGTCTGGACAATCGGATGTCCAAGACATAAAAAGTCATCAGTTAATGAAAGCTGAGTAAGCATAATGAACAACACACGCAATGTATGTAAAAGTATATTTAACCGTCGTTATTGTTTAGTACTATCGTCACGCCCCGAAGTACCAAAAATAGGGAAAAATAAATTTCCTTTATGGGTTCGTAGACACGTGAATGGTTGTAAGTGTCACCTGATTGTCCAAACATGCTTATAACAATAACGTGATATGGGAAAGTGACTAAGTTTAGTGGAAGCAGAAATTTAAAACATCCAAGTCGTACATCAGTAGTATATTACAGGCCAAAAAGATATCCAAAAGTTACATATTACAAGACCAGCTAAACTATTACATCACTAACATAAAAATAACAGAATTATAACAAAAGAAAAGCTCCAAAGTCTTCAGTTGGCAAAATCGTAGCCTTCCTCGTAGTAATCTTCACCAGCATAGTCTTTAGTAGTAAAGTTAGCATCTTGATAGCAGTCGGCTCCGTCTGGACCTGCAAAGGCTAGATGTGGAAGGTCCAGCGGCATGAAAAGCCGTTAGCAGTTAAGCTAAGTGAGGGTCCCCTTAAGGTTACCACCACTTAAGGTAAGTTATTCTTCATTTCTTCTTATTCTCAACTATGTCTCGTTAATCTTTTCTTATTCTCAAAATTATACCTCATTTAAACCCAATCATTCCCTTCGAAACTTAACCCAGAACTGAACTGACCAATGACATTGACTGAAAGAAGACTTAACTCCAAACGCATTTACTGGTCAAGAAAGAACAACACTCAACAATGAATAGTTAATTGTCGCCCAACTGGAACTCAAACTGTCGTCCAAATGGCATTCAAACTATCGCCCAATTGGCATTCAAACTGTTGCCCAAATGGCATAAGTGTGCGGGACATTAACAATCTCTTGGTCGAACACGTCATGCCGATCCTCAGGTCGCCCGCACATTACCGAACACGTCATGCCGATCCTCAGACCAAGGGTACGGGAAATTAATAATCACTTGGACGAACACGTCATGCCGATCCTCAGGTCACCCGTACATAACCGAATGCGTCATGCCGATCCTCAGTCCAAGGGTACAAAACATTTCACAACTCCTGTGGGATATTCACATTTACTTGGTCGAACACATCATGCCGATCCTCAGGTCATCCGCATGACCGAACACGTCATGCCGATCCTTAGACCAAGGGTGCGAAAAACTAATCAACTACTTGATCGAACACGTCATGACGATCCTCAGGTCATCCGCACTTGACCGAGTACGTCATGCCGATCCTCAGATCAAGGAACAAAACATAACTCACCAATTGACTCCATGGAATAATTGAGAGACCAATTTTGCAAGAATTATCCAAACACGACACGAAAGTTCACGAATCAACTTTGACCGGTAGTCACACGACTAGAAACGAAACCCAACATCCCTTATTCGCATTAAATCTGTTATTGAAGGTTTTATCGTTATTTTTCACATTCGTACGTTTCGTAGTTTAGTTCATTAATATCATCCATTTATAACCTTTGATATTTCGCTATACGTCCGACATTCCGTTTTACCTCTCAATATACTTATGATGGAAACTTTTCTGATCACTTATCAACGCAATAATCGTGCCATACAACATACTTATAGTTTGGGTATGAACTTTCAACGGTCATTAGACTATATTCATAACACTGGAAAATATAGCACGTAGCTCATGGATTTATAACATAAATTTAATACCAATAAACATATAAATGAAACCCTTAACATACTCATCTACACGATAGCACTACCATAGCACAAGATTTTCATAACCACACAGGTACCAGAAGAACTAGCATCAACAATCAACACCATGCATAAACAAAACATTATACAAAAAGCTACACAATCTACCAGGATACATTTTCACTGTGTTGACTGAAATAATATGATTTATTTGGGCATGATAAATTGCTTTGTAGATCAAACTCAAAACTAAAACATTATAGGTATTTGGATCGTCTTCATGTACAAAAAAAATACAGCTTCACTTACATTTTTGAGCTCCTCAAAATATTTATTTTACTTAGACATTTCTATGTTTTCGGACTGCCCTGTCCCAGATTTATAGTACTGCATTGTATGTGACTTTCACCTATGAAGGAATCATTTTTAGACTAGGCTATAGAAGAGTTATTTGTAGATAAATGCGTTAAATTTCTCCACAAAAAAACCTAGCTTAATTCTCATTCTTGAGCTGCTCCAAACGTTGATTTTACTAAACTACATTTTGCTGAAAGTTTCTGTTTCCCATATTCATAACACTGCGTTGTACATGCATTTCACCCATGAAGGATTGATTTCTAGACTGAGCTATAGAAGTTTTATTTGTAGGTAAATGAGTTAGCTTTTTTAGCACAAAAAAGCCTAGCTTAATTTCGATTTTTGAGCTCCTCAAAACATTCATTTTACTAAACTACATTCTGCTGGATGTTTCTGTTTTCCCAGGTTTATAACACTACGTTGTACATGCATTTCACCCATGAAGGAGTGATTTCTAGACCACGATATAGAAGAGTTATTTGTAGATATATGAGTTAACGTTCTTCACAAAAAAACCCTAGCTTAATTCGGATTTTTGAGCTGCACAAAACATTCATTTTACTAAACTACATTCTGCTGGAAGTTCAGTTTCTCAGATTTAAAGCACTTGTCTTGTATATCATGAAAACTTCAACACAACAACATCAAACTCCTACTAAACATTAATACATACTATATATGTTCTAAATTGAGTTAGATTACTCACAATTACTCATAATTTACTCACCAAAGCTTGAAATTGAGCTTGGATGTTGATTTGAGCTTAATGGAGCTTGAACTCAACTTTAGATGGTGTCACCTTCTTCTTCTCCTTGTTTTTCTTCTATATTTGCATGGGATTTATAACTCCCAGCTCTCTTTCTTCACTTAGGTGCAGATTATGAAGACAAAGAGTGTCAAATGTGTGTGTGTATGCATGTAAGTGTGCTTATATAGGAGAGATGCATGTGCTAGTTGTCATGGAGCATGTGTACATGCTATGCCATGTGTCCAACAAGTGGACATGTATCCAAGAGGGTGGCATGTGGTAGCCACATGGCCGGCTATGTGGGCCCACCTTGGGTTGTGTGCCACTTCTTCAATTTACATGCATAAGTTCCTCAGTATGCGTGTTGGTCTCGAATTACGTACAAATTGGTATTATTTCTAATGTCCGGGTCCGGGTACGGGACTAAGTTAAATCTTATTATGGTCAAGTCGGTATGATTAGTACAGTCTATATGGTAATACTGCAACACTTCCATACCGTCACGTAATTAAAATAATAAAATAATATAGTCGGTCCAATACAGAAATTCAAAAAAAATGATATTATTAATGAAAGAAAATTACAAATGTTACACCTTCCACCACCTGTTAAAGGATTTCGTCCTCGAAATCAGAATCAACTAGTACTAAATAGGAATTGAAATTTCTGGAGAAATTCAGGTGCTACAACTATAAAGTACGGTTAATCAATTATTCAAATCGTCGCTTATAAACATTTGTCAAACTATTAACCAATGAATTATGACCGTGCATGAATAATGCAACTATCTTATCTTACCGACTCTTTCATCTCGACCACAATCACTTGACTCAGTCGGTTCGCCAGAACCATCCGACAAAAGGTCGTTAATTTAGAACATCGTCGCCCATAAAAGTCGTTTAATATGATTACTGTACCGATGTGGTATGGGTAAAACCATCAAGATATTCAAGGTTACAATAACCTATTTATCTTGATTTGTATAGCATCGTTGCCCATAAAAGCAGCTTGGTCAAGCTCTGTTTGACCAAGATAGTATCGTCGCCCATAAAACCCAATCAATTAAGATAACTATGCACATAAAGGCCACTATGCCCATAAAGTCCACAACAACATCTCTTACTCTTTTCTCACAACAACAAGCGTGTTGAAAACAAACTCGACCCCTTTCAAACATGCTAACTCAACTATACAAGTGTATGACTTATCTCTTTTATGATTTTCTTATAAATTTATACATGTGATTTCCTTTGATAATATCAAAATGAAGTTTAGAAACTATTCTTCTCTTTCTTTTAAATCAGTAATACAGTGTGGTACATTTACTAAGTCCGAAGGTGAAATTGATTAAATCATAAAACATAACTTTTCTGAAACTGTTTGGCTCAAGCGCTCAGACCGCTCGAGCGCTCTCGCTCCACGCTCTCGCTACACTTCATCGTTTTCAACCTCTAGACTATTAGTTACAGAGCCATATACAAGTTTTATAAATCTAATTTAAACAATGGTTGTGATATATCATTCTCTTCATATTTCCGCGTAGATTATGAATATGTAAGTATTGATTCTCAATTATTAACGTAGCACCACTTATATGTGAAAATTTGAGAGTCGCCAAAACTTCGTTTTAACTGTACGTCGCAACCGTTTAAATTAACATCTAATACTTGAAACTTAGCCTATAAGGACTGTAATCTACCATTTCAAATTTATAGAATTGATTTTCGTTAATGTTTTTAGTACCGTAAATTTCGGACACCCATGGCTATATATACATATATAAGCGCATTCAATCACATTTTAGAGCCACCGATTGCGCGTATACACTTTTACTACATTAAGAGTGAGTTCAAGACATTCACCAAATTTAGAATGGCGGGACTAAGGTTACGAGAATTTTTGAGAAAACCTAAACAAAGCTCCGTGCTTAACATGGCAATGGCTATGGAAGCTTTTGTATATTCCTTTTACTGTGGCTTCTTCTAACATATTGTATATTGTTTGTGTGTGTATGGTCTTAAGAGTGATTTGAGAGTCAGAGAGTTTGTGAGTTTTGAAATTGTGTATCAATATGTATGTGTAATACGTTTATTTTGTGCAAGTATAGGAGTGAACTAATCTATGGTTTAAATAAGCACACCACGCACAAACATATTTTCACCACAATTTGTTGCTGATTACTCTCAATGATTTCGTATCAATAATACGGCTAATTGATTAATCAATCTGTTCATTCTTCGTTTAGTTCAGTTTGGTTTAGTTAGTTAGTTAATCAGTTAAGCTAGTTAGTTGGTCCAATTAGCTTTATAAAATATACCAAGCATAATTATTAGGGACAATAATGTAGGTGATGGGATGTTGTATTTTATTAATGACTTTTATCCCAAATCGTAGGATATCTTAGGGGTGCAGTGTTTAAGTAATAATACAAAGAAAAAGACTAAGGGTAACAAAATTAAAGGCATCGTATTTACAAATAACAACACGAGTACTAAGAATTTATTAAAATGATACCACTACTAGGAATAATACACAGTAATAAAATAAAACTGGCATTGTATTTAATATTAGGGGAATGGAATTTACAGGTTGCAACAATGTATCTCTTCTGGGAAATCAGAAGTGAAATATAAAAAATCACCCTAGAAGAGATACTTGTTAGGATTACATAACTAACCAAGAACAATAAACTCCTAAACTACAACCATAAAATGATAGTAACAATTACTAACTCCACAGCTAAGGTCATCATTAATTACTCCTAATTTAATCTCTATCATTTATTACACCAAAATCTCATAATTTCAACAAGATTCCCAGCTCTAGCAATTTCCCTAATGATTCATATTCAATGCACATATCAATCCTCCCCCCTTGAGAATAACCTTCGACTCAAGGTTTGAAGTTAGGGTGCTTTCTCTGAAGTTCAAACAAAGACTCCCAAGTTGCATCTTTCGAGTACGTATTGGACCCTGCACCAAGACTTGTGTCACTACCCTATTATTTTCTTAACAATCCTTCGATCCAAAATAGCTACCGGTTCAAGTTTAAGTCTTTGGTCGCCATCAGTAGTTCGTAATACGGCTTGAGGAACAATTTTTCCCTACCTTCTTCTTAATTGAGACACATGAAATACTAAATGGATATGTGTATTCTTTGGAAACAGTAACTTTTATGCCACCTTGCCATCCCGCTGGATGATCTTAAAGGGTCGAAAAAATCGTGGTGATAACTTTTGGTTGTGTCTTAATGCAATCGAGCTTTGTCAAAATGGTTGTAGACATAGGTATACTAAATCACCTTCCTTATACTCCCGATCAGTCCTCCTAGCATTGGCCAGTTACTTCATGCAATGTTGTGCTCGATGCAGATTTTCTTTTAATAATCGTATCATTCCCTCACGGTTCTTCAAGCTTTGATCAATGGATGCCACATTTGAGCCTCCTGCCACATATGAAGTATGAGTGGGTTGTGGTACATAGTATACCACTTCAAATTATGTGACTTTAGTGGAGGAATGGAAAGAAGTGTTAAACCACCATTTAGCTAAAGGTAGCTGATCTCGTCAAAATCAAGATGAAAAGTATACTTTACTTTAAAAGATTTGTAGTGTGGAAGTAAAGTTCAAACTCATAGAGATTGTTTATTTTTATCCTTTAACTTGGAAAACCTAAATATCATTAGGAATTTGATTGAATTTTAATTGAAGTACTACTATACTAAACTATCGAAATACGAAAATACTGAAATTAAATTAAGTAAACAAGTGGAATATTTAAAATTGTTTTAATATGTGTGGATAAGATCTAGAGTTCCAAATCCATCACTAACCATGCATTGGGGATCTATACTTTTTACTTTAAGATCTATGCTCGGATAGTTAAGATCTACCGTAGCTACAAGTCTGGTAGTGTCAATCAAGAGGATATTACTAGTTCACTCTAAGCATAACTCATCTTTTTTTGGTTGACATAGATTGTCTACCTATAACTAGGGTGTAGCATAACCCATCTTCTCTTGGCATGAATCATAAAAGACATAAACATCGCAATTAAGTAAGCACTATGGTATGTAAATACTCCAATCAATCACAGAATCAAGGAATATTGAGTTCAACAAATATAAGGGAGAATCTAAGACAAGAATAAACCCAAATTATTATTGATTATTAACATTAAAATCTAATTATATATTCATAATCCTCAAACATACAACCAACTATCCGAGTACATAAAAGCCTAAAGAAGAAAGCAAAGATATCCCCTTTACATGGCTAGGTTTCATTGAAACCCTAGAATAGAAGTTTAGTTGCACATGGTGGATGAAAACATGGAGATGAAGATAATTGTTGCCATCAGAAACCTTCAAACTAAATCTTCTTCTTCTCTTGCCTTGACCTCTCAAGTTGCTTCCAAAACTTGTATAATATGATGTGTATTGTTGTGTAACCCCCAAAATTGAATTAGAATTAAGAATATATAGTTGTGGAAGGATTAGGAAGGTTTTTATAAACCTAATTCGACTAAAACAGTTGTATCTCCCTTTTTGGATGCATTCAGACAATTTCGTTCGCGTAGGAGTCTTCAACACGTAAAAATACGCAACTTTAGTTTTTTTTCTAAAGATTGCGCAAGCACGATGCTGGCCTATCGCGCGAGCGGTCTGCTCGAGCGAGGGGGCTTTTTCTGCATGTGTTTCTCTATTTTCACACCCTTAATAGCTTGGAACTCCTGTTTTCTTCTAAAACCTGACAAAAAGCGAAAAACAAAATAAAAGTACAATAAAACAGACTACTAAGTGCTAACAAATGTGAATTAAGGCGTGTAAATAGGAACCGTTACTCCCGATTACACCTCAAACCTACATTTTGCTAGTCCTTGAGCAAAACAAAAAATAACAATCACTCTACTAATAAATCCTACTCCATTGTCGCATGGATTGCGATTGCATTTAGCTCATACAACAAGCCCTTTAAACCCCTAAGTCATATCCCTAGTTGGACGAGTGAAGTCCCATGAGGGTTCTCATCAATAAGACACCTACAACCATCTTTATTAGAGTAAAAGAAAAACTTTATTTAAACGATGACCCAACATCCAACACCCCTCATGATCAACATAATTTCAAATAGAGCATGTAGTTGCCAAGAGTATCCTCACCAAACGTCCACCTGAATCATGAAAATAGCCTCAAGCACATGTATCGAAAGAATCAATAGAATATATCAAAAGCTCGCACGTGAGTGAATGGTAATCAAGTGAGTGCGCACCTATCATGAACTTGAAATATAATCGGGATAACATTCTAACAATGCTTTGACTACAAATCTCACATGTTAATTACAGTCTAAAATGGATCACTCATAAACAGGTGTAACTTCTCGAATATATGTGAGCTAACAGACTAAATTTTCAAAACAAGCAATGCTCACATATGACACGGAAAGACGCATAACACAAAAGAAATGTAGTCTCATGAATAGGATACCAATCATCGAGTATATATAGCCATCACCATGTTTTTGTTCCTCCTCTTTATCGTTTCTACCTCCAAACCATGCTTTCCTAGGATCAAATAAGACTTTAACAAGGGTTAAAATGTTGGTCAAGGGTTAAAGCTAGAAAATAAAGGTAAAGGAATTCAAAAAGTCCTCAAGTGGGTATGAATGGTCGTAACGGTTAGTACAAGGGATTTTTATTACAATGACTATTTATTTCTCTTTCACTACTTCGTATATATATACATTTTTTTTACATGTTTTTTTATTCCCCCATTTTTTTTTCTTTTCAACTACTTTTCTTTTCAACCTTTTTCGCTATATGCTCTTTTTTTTAAGACACTACTCCATACTCTAATCTCTACTAGTCGCTATTAGCCCAATAATCTTTTGGAAGACTATTTTTGACCACTCTTGGACTTAGATAAGAGGATGCTATTTAGGCGAACTCCATATCAGAGTGGGTAGGGAGATGGGCGATTAAAAGAAAAAGACTTACATAAAAGGCTCAAAGGGGCCTCTAGGGATATGCTTTTTATTTAATAGGGTTAGGTCAAAGGCCAAAAAGTGAAAAACAACGAGGGCCTAAGATCATGTCCTAGAATCACATAGTTCTTCAATGTTAACAATATCAAGAAAAAAAATCTTTTATCTTTATGTTTCGTTAAACATGGTGATCACAATACCAACCCGACTATCGATCAAAACAAGGATAATGAGACTCTCATCAACAAATTAATGCGCTAAACAAGGAGATTCGACATACATATTATGTTTATAACCCTAAAAAATGAAGACTAATTGAACAACTCACAGGGTTTAGTCTCCACAATCAGTTATTTATAGATCCAAATCATATTATAGTTTACATTAAACATGCATCCAATTGATTACGTGCAGTGCAATAAGAAAGTGTGAAAGTTAAAGATATGAAAATATGATTCCAACGATACATGACTTTAAGAACATACCTTCATGATTGTAGTAAACATTGAATTATGAATTCTCATAACCTCGGTTTCCAAAGAAATCTTATCAATCAATCAAAATATTACATGTTGTAGCATTATTAGTATACTTCTAAATTTTTTCAACAAACAAAAATTCTTATAGTTCTTTTTTTTTTCTAAACAAGAATGAAATAACCACTAAAAAAACAAAAAAAAAAAAAAATCTATTGAAAACTAACTATTAAAAGAAACCGTAATAAAAATGAAAAAGAATAAAAGGATCCATAAAACTCCTCCAAACTGTATCATCGCATGTCCCTATATTGGTGGGAACATGACAATGTTATGAATGAACTCCACCGAAAAGACCACAAGAACGTCCACTCCTCTGAAAGCATCTGATGATGGTGATGGGAAAATATCTCGTCTATAGGAATCAAACAACGCCTAGTCAGGATGCTCGGTGGGATCAAAGGGTGGTGGCTCTATTGCCTCATCCTTAATGTCACTCTCCAGTGCTTAGATTACCTCACCATCCTCCGGCTTGTTATACGGGGCAAAAATAGAAGCTATATCCTTCGGGGACTAGTCGGGGTGAGCAGGACACTGTCTCACGACATTCGGGACATAATTTGCCAAATCCCTGTATGGATATATGACCTTAGGCGGAGCGGCAATAGTTTCAGTAGGATCACTAGAAGAGACATCACCTAAACTCTATATAAGGTCCTCTTCATCCTCGTCCTTATCGTCATCGATCCAATAATCAGCCAAATCGAAAGAAGATGAGGACTCCGAGGAAGTTGGTGGTGCACCATAGGGACCATCTATGAGTGTGGGGTCCTTACCAAATAAACTGTCATCGTCGTTCGAAGAATCAAAACAAATAAGAATAGGGACGCGAGGACGACGATGGTACCATGAACATAGGCCACAACTGGCACGGTCGATTAGACCAAAGGGTTCAACTTTAGGTACACTAGATCTAGGAGCGTGGTCATCGACGAATACATCTAGATCAAAGTGGTAACTAGAATTGCTAGATTGCCTATCTGGGGAAGAGGGTGGAGAGATAGGGTGGTCCATAATAGTGGGATTTGGAATGACGAATCCAGGAATAAGGTAATGTTATATGGATCTTGATACTATAAACCTGAAAACATAAATTCACCATAACTACTAATTTATTAGTTATTGTTAATAAAACATAAAACACAAAGTAACATTATTGGTTTATGACGACATGCATGGAAAGGTATTTTGAAGTGATGCGAGTGCTCAAATGGTGTCATGCTAGTTATTTTAAAATTTGAACAACACCTCCCCCAAACATGAATTTTAATGGTTTCCTGGTTTAGTGCGATGGGAGTAAGAGAGGTGCTTGTAATAACATGGCTCTAATTACGATGAACGCATCAATTGGTAATAAGCATAACTACTTGAATAACAATGCAAGCACAACTATCAACCAACAATGCTAAAATAACAAGACTAAAATAAGTAGCAAAAAGATAGCCAAATCAAAAAGAAAAAGTGCGAAAATAGCAAAATAAGTACTGACCCAAATGGAAAATAAAAGCATAAAAATGTAAACTAAATCGATCAAAGCCGGGTACAACATCATCCTAAAATCAAGCAGTAAAATAAAAACGAAGAGAATAAAATAAAAGATCATATATGCCAATGTTTGAAAATGTCTGAAACAACCTACTGAATACATGAAAAGACAAAAATAAGTCCCAGCATCCAACCCCTACTCATCATCACCCTCCACCAACACCAACTCTAGTCCTGAACCTCCCTAACCATCACCATCTCCATCACTCCCATCATCACCATCACCATCACCATCCTCAACACCCTCATCACCACCAGCCTCTGGAATAGCCTGTGGTACAGGTCGTGGAAATGTAAACTAGTAAGCGGCCTCGCCCTGCGCTAATATCTTCTCTAACTGCTTAGGATGTGCTAACTGGAAGTTGGAACGCATGTAAGACTGCAACCTGAGGGTCTTACTGCAGAAAGAGCAGACGTCGTTGTATGTCCATGTGTAAGGCGTGTCCTCCGATGGAGGTTGGTGCTGTGCCTGTCTCTCTTGACGTGCCTGAGCCTGGTCCCTGGCTTTCACTACCTCTGAAACTAGTCACTTAAGGCTCAACTTCTAGTCACTGGAAGCGAACTCTGGAATATGGCAGTTAATGGGCTCGTCGGGAGGAATAGGGAAGGCTCTGGATCTAACTATTGTGATAGTCTGTGGATATGGAAAGCGTAGGGTGGACTCACTGGCACGATCAATGGTGTATACAGCAGCACTCATGCCCTCTATGATAATCAGACCACAGGGCATGGTATATCTCCTTGGTCCTCTCTTGCTCGTGTCCAAGAGGAAAAAGATTCATCTTGAACACATGGTCGACGAACCATATCTGGCGGGGCATGTGAGATAGTCATATGGTAAGCCCTGAGCCAGTATGGCTACCACACATATTCTAGCTAATGTATATGAGTGTGGTGTGTTGGTTGAGGACATTGAGCTTAGGGACCTGGGAAGAGTAAGATATGATTTATAAGGCATTCGCGATGTCATTGAGATTAATGATGATTGAGAGCCCATCTATTGTGGTGGTGAGGTATGCGTGTTGGGCAAGGGATTCTGTATGGTAGGAGAGATTTTGGTAGAAGAGTCTAAAAAGTCTGGGATAAGTGATAAGATTGAGTTTTGGAAAAAGATAGGGCTAGTTTTTTGGCGGTTAGGGTTTTGAAACTCCACCGAGTGTCCACATCGACCGTGAAGAAATCAGTGTCGATGGCAGCTTTATAATTGAAGCCTCGATTAGCGTATTTGGGTGAGAGATCGTTTAGGTCAACTATGGTTTTAGTTTGTCTTTCTTTTCTTTTCTTTTTCTTCTAAGGCAGTTGAGAACTAGAGGGTGTTTTTACTGTTCTTTTAGTCATGGTTATAAGCTAGGTGTAAAAGAAAGAGGGAAAAGAAAGCAAAAAAAAAAAGTGAAAATGCCCCTTCTAAAATGGTCTATTAACCCAGAAAAAGAAAAGGGAAAAGGGCACCTATTGTCACACCTGTCCCAGAAATGTATTCTTTTAAATGCGTATTTGGAATTTTGAGTATTATCAATGTTATTTGATAATTGTGGAATGGGTTGACTGGGGTCAACGGAAGGTGTCGAGTAAGGACACGGTGATTCGGTAATCATTGAGGCATTTTTGTGACTAAATGACATTTATGTGGATTAAATGTTATTTGGCTATCTGGTAAATTATGAATAATAAATTTACCTGTGTAGTATATTTTCTGATAGACTCGATCTTGTTTAAGATCATTTTCATCGTTTTAGAGATAATCAATGTGATACATTGCATAAAAGAGTAGTTTATCTAGAGATTCCACAAAAATAGTTTTTGGAACGTAATTACGACGACAAACGGAACTTAGACGAAAACTTTTGTAAATTATAGTTTTCACTTGTGGAGTAATGAATTAGATGTGTAAGTCGTTTCGAGGAATAATTAGAAGTTTTGAGAACTCGTGGGGAGGCAAACGTAATTTTTGTAAGTCGTGCCTATATATAGAAACTCATGGGATATTTTCATAAGTTCAAAACCTAATTGGAAAGCTTAGAGAGGATTTGGGGATTTTAGTGGCTATGAGCTTCAAGACACAAATCGACGAACTTTCGATCGTCAATTTTTCTCCAAATTTCATATTCATATTCAGATTCCTCGAGGTATTAGCTACGTTTTGATATCTATTAGGCCATGCTTGGCAAATTATTTTTGAAAAGCTAATTTTAAGATTTTGGGAAAAACATATGTATACCTGTAGGAATCGCGTATAAGCGGAGATCCGAAGTTTAATTGGTCTCCTAGTACTTTCCTTGAAGTTATAAGACTGTAGCTTAAGGTATGAATTCTTGACTGATGACATATGAGAAATTTTGGATGTTTTAGATATTGTGTATGATATTGTGATCCGGGCAAAACTCATGTGGTAACTAAGCCCATTAAATTTAGCGAGTACGTACGAATATCATGTTTGTATGATTATGTGAGTATGCTAAATGTCTATGTGGGTCAAAGGGGAGTTTGGTGCAAGTTCATGCCGGGGGTTCGCCTCTCGTAGTTTGAAAGTTATAGTAGCGACGACTACTTGCTTGGTTTGGAGAACTGACCCTGCCAGAGCAGTTGGGTGCAATGGTTGAGAGACTCTGGGCTTGCCATTGGCATCGCGGTTGATAGACTTTGGGCTTGTTGATATACCAGATGAATGCGTATCTCTCTCCCTAGAGACTATTTGATGTGATTTAGATTTTTAAAGCATGAATTGTCTCATATGCACTTGTTTAGAATTGAACACTCAGCATATAGCTGAGCAGTGGAGATTTACTCCATTGCAGGTGATAAGAAGAAAGGAAAGAAGAAACGAGAAGAGTGAGGCCAATGGGGATGCCGAGAATTACCTCTTGCACATGTTTTTATTTTCAACGTTAATGTTGTAATAATGAATTAGTAATGTTATAACCATGCTTGGTTGACTTGAAAACCTTGAAAGAATTTTAGAAGTGTTGTAAAATGTTATCTAGCTACTTATAGTTAGTTTTGTAACGAATCCGAACTTGTGGGTTCACATTTTGAATACTTGACTTGTCAAACTCGGATCCTTAAGAGATGTTGTTAATGTTTTATAATTTGAGTCGAACAAGCCTTAGCTTGTTCAGTTATCGTTTTGTTCTTGGTTTAATATGGTTTAATCATGTCCTCATAGTGTTGGAAGATTGGGTTTTAAGATTTGTGTTGAGGATTGATTTTGGTGGAATAAGATTGGATGACTTCCAGGCAAGAGTTCTTCCAGGGGGTCATTCGACCGGTCGAGGTGGTTAGTTCGACCTATTGAAGTACCCTTTGCCTTAAGGGACTTATGCCTAAGGGGCATTCGACCGGTCGAAGGGGACTATTCGACCAGTCGAAATGACCCCTGCATAAACACTTTTTATACGCCTTTTGGAAATAATTTAAATATTTTGATTGGTTCTTAGGGTACCTTTGGAACCCCTTTTAACATAAATTCATCCAGTTCGAAATATAATTACGTTTTCAATTTTTATGGATTTTACAACTCGAAAGGCATCGTTTCCAAAAGTTAAAAATACTCCATGTGGTTTTAAGTTGTTTTTCCACTGTGTATAAATATTTAATGGACTGGATAAGCCTTGGTGGTGTGCCACGTGTCCTATTTCCGCCCGTAGCAGGATGGGCCATGACATTTATTGGTAGCAAAGCTATAGGTAACAAAACTTTGGGAATGTTTGACGACGGGTGGAGAGTTGAGTGAATTGACACATGTTCTAGAATGCATTCGTACATGGTAGAGATGTTTGGTGCATATGTATGTTGTTTTACATACATGTATTGTTGATTGTCATATATGCATAGTATTTATGAATTGAGAATTACAAGATTATAATTATGAGTGACGATGACCGAGATCTATCGCCACATACTCGCCAAATGAATCAAATGGCTGAAATGATAGGGAATATGGGAGATATGATACTGAATATAGCGGAGCGATTGCCTCCAATGCCTCCTTTTGAACCAGCAACGATAGCTGTGGTGCCAGTACCTGAGAATAAAGGTGTGAGGTCTATGCCAGAACAATTTGCAAGGAAAAAGCTGACAGAATTTCATGGGACTTCTAATACGACTCTAGCAGATCATTGGATTATGGATATGGAGAGAATTTTTAGATCAATTCTGATGTCCGATGCATTGAGATCGAGAACGCTAGTGATATACTTAGGGGTGAGGGCCAGAATTGGTGGGTAAACGTTATAGCCCAGGGAGCACTGATAACTTGGGAGGGATTTAAAGAGAAATTTAATCGACCATTCTTTCCAAGGGCAGCTCTTAATGCAAATAAGAGAAAATTTGATAACCTTTGATAGGGGGATATGACGGTAATGGAGTATACTTTGAAGTACAATGCCTTATTGAGATTTGGAAAGGGGTCTGTGTTGATAGAGGAAGATAGAGCAAGGAAGTACGAGGATGGGTTGAGAGAGAATATCTGCTTGAGGATAGAAACCTATGAACACTCAACTGTTACCGTAGTGCAACAAACGGCGCTTGTAGCAGAGAGTGGAAAGGAGAGATCGAGGCAATATCAGCCAGGCCAACAAGGGAAGAGAAACTATGAGGGTAGTGATCGGAACCAAGGTGGATCTTTCAAGAGGCCTTTTTTGAGGGGTCCTGGTTCTAGTTCTAGTTTCAGCGGACAAGGAAGGACAACGAGCAACATACCAATTTGTCCGCTTTGTAATCGACCATACACCGGCCGCTATTTCTTGACTAACTTCTAGAACAAGACCAAGGAATGGGTAGTACAAATTCTACACCTGATATGAGGGGTAAGTGCTATGATTGTAGGATGCTTGGATATCGATATAGGGATTGCTCGAGGAAACGACCTCCGCAAGGAGCTAGTTCTATGGCTTCTAGTGATTCAAAACCTAGATAGACTAACAACGGGAGACAAAGGACTGAGCAGCGCGAGGGAAGGTCATTTTAGATGAGCCCAAGAGATATGGTTGCTTCAGAGACAGTGGTCTCAGGTATGGTGCCTATATGTTCATATCCAGCATACATATTTGTTGACTCAGGATCTATGCAGGATCTATGCATTCATTTGTATCGCATAATTTCATTAAACATTTGAATGTTAGACCAACACCATTAGGTTATGAACTATCTATTGTTGTACCACTTAGTAAGCCAAAAGTGACATCTACGGTGTACAAGGACTGCGAGATCAAACTAGGTGAGAAGTTAATGACTGTAGACCTTATACCAATTGTGATGAACCACTTTGACGTGGTACTAGGGATGGATTGGTTAACCCTTAACCAAGCCATGATAGATTGTAAACAGAAGGAAGTTAATTTTCGATCACCGATGCATGGAAGCTTTTGGTCTCAAGGGAGTGGGGTTACACCGCCACCATATTTGATATCAGCTATCCGGGCGGCTAGATTGTTGAGGAAAGGGTGTAAGGGATTTTCATGTTCGGTAATTGATACTTCGGCGACCTAATTGAAAGTAGAAGATATTCCAATAGTACGAGAGTATCCAGATATATTTCCTGATAACCTACCAGATGTTCTTATTGAGAGGGAAGTTGAGTTTACCATTGAGGCAATTACAGACTCAAGACCCGTATCGAAAGCACTGTATTGAATGGCACCTGTGGAGTTGAAAGAACTAAAAATCAACTACAGGAACTACTTGACAAAGGTTTCATTCGATCTAGTATATCACCATGGGGAGCTCCAGTGTTGTTTGTGAAGAAGAAAGACGGTTCAATGCGTATGTGTGTGGACTACCGGGAGTTAAACAAGTTAACGATCAAGAACAAGTATCTGTTGCCTAGAATTGACAACTTATTCGACCAACTTCATGGAGCACAGGTGTTTTCAAAGATAGATTTGAGATTAGGCTATCATCAGTTGGAAGTGAGAGATAAAGATGTAGAAAAGACAGCTTTCAAAATGCTCTATGAACACTATGAGTTCCTAGTCATGCCATTTGGAGTTACCAATGCACCAGCCACATCATGGACCTTATGAATCGAGTCTTTAAGGATTACCTGGATGACTTTGTGACTATATTCATTGATAATATCCTTATCTATTCTCCAAGTTAGATGGAACACAAGAACCACTTGAGGTTGATACTTAAGAGATTGTGGGAGAAGCAACTATTCAGAAAATTTAAGAAGTGTGAATTCTAGCTATCTAGCATTACTTTTCTTGGTCATGTAATTAACAAGAATGGAGTTTCAGTTGATCCTCACAAAGTAGAAGCGGTATCAAATTGGCAGAGACCGACGTCAATATCTGAAATCCAAAGTTTCTTGGGATTAGCAGGGTACTACCGCCGTTTTTTGCTACCTATGACAAAGTTGATGAAGAAGGGTATTACTTTTGAATGGAGTCAAGAATGTGAATGCAATTTTCAAGAGTTGAAGTCACGTTTGACAAGGGCACCTATTCTGACGATACCATCTGAAATCGAGGGATTTGTGGTCTATAGTGACGTATCGCATCAAGGTTTGGAATGTGTACTGATGCAAGGTGGTAAAGTGATTACTTATGCTTCAAGATAGTTGAAAACACATGAGGTTAACTATCCGACTCACGATCTCGAATTGGCAGCAGTAAGCTATGCCTTGAAGATTTGGAGACACTACTTCTATGAGGAGAGAAGTGTGAGATCTTCACGGACCACAAGAGCTTGAAGTACCTATTCACGCAGAGGGATTTGAACATGAGGCAGGGGAGATGGCTAGAGTTGATGAAGGATTACGATCTTTCGATTGAGTATCATCCGGGGAAGGCTAATGCAGTAGCCGACGCTTTAAGCCGGAAGATGCCAATGAACTTTGTCACGCCCCGACGTAGCATATATATGGAAAACATTTAATTTCCTTTATGGACCTGTAGGTCGCGACAGTTTGAAGGATCGATTCCGTCCTAAACGTCAAACAATATAATCATAGTAGAGCAATCAAGACTTATAAAATTTTTCCAAATTAATAGTTATTATAGCACGTGATCTACTAAAGGCACAATCTGCCTTGCAAATAAAATAATACTATCTATTACAGTCATCCTTATTTAAAATTTATTTTAAAAACATAAGATAGTAACAAAACAGTTTCTTCTTCTCCGATAGTCATAATTAATTCGCGTAGTCATACTGCTTTGACTGGTTATAACCTGAAAAACCTAGACATGAATGTCTAGGGCGCATCAATGCCGTCAGCTTTAAGAAGCTGGTGAGTATTAAAAACATATGTTTGAATGTTAAACATACTCAATTACTATTTTCCATTTCACGGTTCCATTATTCAACAGGTTAACAACATGGAAATGAATTCACTTACGAAACAGTAAGGGTAATATTATATTTATGAAACATGTGACCGTGCATGAGACCAATACAACCATTCTCATCTCATTAACCCTTTTCTCTCTGGTATCTTTGAAACACTAAGATGACCACACGTTAGTACAGGGGTACCAGGGAGTGTCTAATTTGCCTCACACTTTAGTACGGGGTACAAGGGAGTGTCCAATTCCTCACACTTTGACCATACCACGCATGTCAGGGAGTGTCTAGTAGGCCACACTTTAGAACTACCATGGGTGCCAGGGAATGTCTAAGTCAGCATCATACACTTTAGCACTACCATGGGTGCTAGGGAGTGTCCAATTTTGTCACCGTCGTATTTCAAAGACACTCTAGCCGCAATATCGTTACATCACACTTTGGTACATTAATACCAGGGAGTATCCACACACAATCTCAACCACATACTCTTTTCCACACTGACCACCATTCACCATGCATATAAAACTAACTCCGCATGAATGATATGTGACTTAATACAGAAATATAAAGTACTGGGAACGATAACCATGGATATACGAAAAGAAATCAAATCTTATATGAAACAACCAGTGAATTCATCAAAGAATACTTTAATATGCTTTTATCGCCACTAGAACATAAGTGGGTCTACTTTGAAACAATGCCCTAAAAAATGAGATATACTTTTTGTGGATGAATTTCATATCAAAAGAAAGGCCTTTGAGTCTAGTTTCCAACGCTTCAAACGGTGCGCATTTTCGAGTTTTCTAGAGGAAGTTATGACTGTTTTACTAAAAGTCGTCAGTGCTGAAAAATGCTAATCAATTGGTAAACATGCCAATCAATTTCCACTGTGTCTTCTTCAACAGTTTCTCCCCTGTTACAAATTTAAAGACTATTTTTGACCCGTTTTGAAATCCGAATGTAAACATGACTTGTAATATATGGTTCTCTTTGCTTTTCCGCAAGGATCGTGAATACGCGATCGGTTTTAACTAATTTCAATCGTAGCTCTCGGATTTTATGAAAAATTGAGAGTTGACAAAATTTCATTTCTTATAAACGTCGTAATACGAATGAGTTAGGCTCTACTACTTTAAATACAACCTCTACGAACTGTAATCTTTCATTTTTATCTATCAAAATCGATTTTGGTTAAGTTTAAAAAATCACCATTTTCAAGCTTCAAGCTCCATGGATGAATACAACAATGGTGTTTTATAATACAAACTATAAAAACAGTAATTAAAGCACAAATTACAATCCAAGTGAGTTTGAAATACTCAGTGTGATAAAAGATTAAATAAATTGTTGAGAGAGAAATCCAAAATATAAGGACCCAATTCAAGCTTTGGCTATGGTGTTGAAGCTCTCCCTCTCTCTCTAAATTCTATAAATACACTCACTACAACTCTCTATTTTCTCTCAGTTTTGTAAGAATGTGCAGATTTTGTGTGAGAGGGTGAGTTATATAGGAAATCCCATGCTTGAAGGCCAAGAACTACCTCTCACACTCAACAAACTATTTTAATTATCAAATAACATATTCATAATACACAGAGCATATATACATACGTATATACTAATTATATGTACTACAAATATACTCCAAACAGATTGTAGGGGTTGCTAGGAAATCATAAGGGTCAAATAGTAGTGTTTGGGTAATTCAACTTAAGGCACTAATTTAACACACATAGAAAAGGCATTGCCAAACAAGGCATATATGAATTGTCTAGAAATTTATTAAGGTGTTTGGGAAAATAGCTTATGTCACAAAATTAACAAACACACTAGGTGCATTCCCAAACAAGCCTAACACCATCCTTGGTCAATTTAAATGAGCTTAAAAGCAAGTGTCAAATTTAATTTGACAAAGAATCCTAAATCTGTGGGAGTCAAATCGCGGCGTGGACAGTTTTCGTTCATCAATTGGTATTAGCGCAGCACGATGATTACTACAAAAATACAGAAAATTGATATTAACGTGGGAAATAGTTTCCCGGTTATATTAAAATACAGTTCTAGTCAAAAGTAAATATTTTCACCGTTTTGAAAGTACAGTTTTGAAATTCATCAAAGGTATCTATCCTTATGAAATTACAGTTGTGAAAACTTACTACAGGTATTCTTGAAATGTAGTTTTTCTCAATTATAAAAGAATTACAATTTGACCCCTACTTAAAGAATTTCTATTAAAAATAAAACAGGTAATACAAATAATGTCATGGAAATTATATTTAACAAATAAATGAAAAACCAGGTTGTTACAAACTTAGCCGACGAACTAACACAACAAAAAGAATTAGTTCGAGAAATGAAATGATCGGAGTTAGAAATAATTCCAGAGATGTATGGTGGTTTGGTGATGGCGATCATAGCTCATCTAGACATTTTTGATGAGATCAAGACAGGACAATTTAACGATCTCTACTTGTGCAAGATGAGAGACGAGATACCTTTAGAAAAGCGACCTGGTTTTATTTTGAAACAATGAGTATTGATGCTTGGGAGATGACTATGTGTACCGAACATGAAGGACTTGAAAGAACGACTTTTAGAGGAGGCACATAGTACAAATATTCAATTCATCCGAGAAGTAACAAGATGTACCGGAACTTTCGAGAAAACTTTGGTGGAGAGGCATGAAACGAGAAGTTGCCAACTTCGTTTCAGCGTGTCAGCAAGTGAAGGCAGAAAGACAAGTACCTGCGGGATTACTACAACCATTACCTGTGTCAGAGTGAAAATGGGGTGAGATCACCATGGATTTTGTTTTTGAATTTTCATGACCGCCTAACAAGAGCGGCAAGATTTGGGTTATAGTTGATAGATTGACAAAGTCAGCTCATTTTCTACCGATCAAGACAACTAAACTGTCCAAGCTAGCAGAATTGTATGTGAAGGAAATCATAAGACTACACGGAGTTCCAACAGTGATTATATCAGATCGTGACAGTAGTTTTATATCAAGATTTTGGGAAAGTTTACAAGAAGCTATGGGTACAAAGTTGAGTTTCAGTACCGCACTTCATCCCCAGACTGACGGATAGTTAGAACAGACGATTCAGACATAAGAAGATATGCTTAGAATTTGCGTCCTAGACTTTGGGAGTGATTGGGAGAAATACTTACCATGAATCAAATTTGCTTGCAACAACGGGTTTAGTCAAGTATCGGCATGGCACCGTATGAAGCGTAGCATGGGCGTAAGTGTCGATCACCGATTTGCTGGACTGAGGTTGGAAAAAAAAAGTTATTAGGACCTGAGATAATACAGTTGATGACTGAGAAGGTAAAGTTGATCCAGGAACGACTTAAGGTAGCTTAGAGTCATTATAAGAGCTAGGCGAACTCTAAACGACGACCGATAACATTCGAGGTAGGAGACTTGGTGTACTTGCGAGTATCGCCTTCGAAAGGGATTGTTCAATTTGGGAAGCGAGGAAAACTTAGCCCAAGATTCGTAGGACCATTTAAGATCCCCGAGAGGATAGGACCGGTGGCTTATCGACTAGCCTTGTCATCGGAGTTGGCATTGGTGCACAATGTGTTTCACGTGTCTATGGTGAGACGGTGTATGATGGATATGAGTATAATCATAATAGAATCATATATCAAGTTTGATTCAAATTATGAACACCAATTCAACAATGGTGCAGTGAATTCATTAACTAACTGTGATCAATTTTAATTAAATCATGATCCATTGGAATTCAATGAGATCAATTGGAATGTGTTCATAACACCAAGATCTACCACTGTAATTTTTGTTTTGTTGAGATTTCGTGGTTAGGATGGTTTGATCTTAGGATTTGTAAACTAGATATTCTCTGTCCAAAATTCTAGAACAACAAATCAGTTTTGTTTTGAATAGATCAAATGTGTTAATAAGATTCTCTAAAAAGATCAAAGTGATTCTGATTCGTTTAATATTTTTAGAAAATAACACAAAAACTCTTGACAGAGAGTTGTTAAATTTTGAGTGGTGTCTGGTCTTAGCCCGATTTCCAGAGATTGGACCATTTGATATTTGATTTTCTTTTTAGGTTAGAATCTAGACTCACAGAGGAAAATCATATCCAAAAATCATTAAGATCAGACCATGGGAAGTATGATTTTTCTATTTTTGAAAGTCTAGTCTGCTCTATGTAAATTCTGAAACTCTATTACAGTTTTGATAAATTTTATAAATGATTATCCAAATGTCTTTTATATGACATAGGACTTGAACCATGTTTTAAATAATGATAGTTAAACTTAAATCCAAAGGCTAAATGATTCCAATTAATGAATAGTTCATAGCTTGTTGTTGTTCTTGTTCATGTCCATGCATTCATCCATGTATGTTGATACTTGTAATTAGGACTTATTTTTGGGGTAAGTTGCGTTCAATTGAACCTAGTTGTGAGTTCCTTGTGATCATGGTGGGATTATATCATCTCTATATGGACATTACATTGGCTCCTAGTTGAGACTTGTATATCTACAGAGGTGTTGTATTTCCAACTACTTATAAGAAATTCATAATTATGTCAACCATTTTCATGCTTGATAGTTCTAAGCTAGAAGTTTGGATATGTTATTTAGGATTTCGTATTATATCTTGGTCAAAGCATGTGGACTTACCTTTGTTTTGTAGCACTTTTGAGGTATAATTTCTTAATTCTTCTCTATTTTTATTTTATTTATTGATTTTTACGGATTTTCGATTCTATGCACGATACCTTAGACTAGGTCTTGCCTTGTATGTATATATGTGATTAGAGACATTTTCTTAGGCTTTCTATTTTGTGTATGGATTGCACGTTTCAATATCACAGCTGGATCCCGAGTAAGTTTCCTTATTCTCCATTTGCATATCATTTTGCTTGCTAGATGAACCTAATTGTTTTTGTATGTCTTTTATCATTGGTAATTTTACACCATTTGGACATGCTTGTGTTATGTATACTTATATCTATGCATTAGTTGAGGACACACTTAGATTTTTAATTCGATTAAAAGGACATTGAGTAGAGGCCTATCATGAGATAGGATGAGAGGGGGTGTTTTAGTCCGTCGGGCTCCTTCCCCTCTCATTCCATAATCCCCGTACCTAGAAATCTCTGGTTTCTAAAAAGATCAGTTTGCTTTTAAAATGGTGTCTTAATTTTTCTTTTAAAAATTAAGTTGCGACTCGTATTTGGATTTTAAATTTGAAAAGATTCAAAAAGCTGTGGTTAAACTGCGATATCCATACATAGGTATCCAAATTGGTACCATTAGCTAACATATAAAGTAATATAATATGAAAACAACTTAATCCATTTACACATATAAATGCATCTAAATACAAATTATGTTTATCGGGCCCTTACTGGGTCCCACTTCAGTACCTATCCCAACTAACATGGACCCGCAAACTGTGTTCCTACCAGAACACTTTTCCACTGGTAGATCTACAATCCCACATTAATTCAAGAGATACATTAATTACAATAATTAATGCATATTAATTTAATGATTAGTCCTTTCTCTGGATACATGTGTTACATTTCTCCCTCCCTGAAAGGAAGTTTGGTCCCCAAACTTACACTTATCTCAAGAATCGAATAAGTGCAGGTACTTTGCTCTAATTTCATCTTCCCATTCCCATGTAGTTTACTTGACCAAATAATTATTCCATTGAACCATCATAAGAGGTATTACTTTGGTTCTGAATACTTGATCCTTCCTATCAAGAATTTGCACCGGATACTCGATATAAGTCAAATTCGCCTGAACAGTCAACGGTTTTGGAATGATTACATGTCTCGAATATGATACACATCGTCGAAGCATCAAAATGTGAAATACATTATGAACATTCGGCAACTCTTGTGGCAATTCCAAGCGATAAATTACTGGTCCAACTCGATTTAAAATCAAATAAGACCTAACATACCTCGGACTTAGCTTTCCTCGCTAACCAAACAGTGCTATACCTTTCGAAGGCGAAACTTTCAAAAATGCATAGTCATATACCTCAAATTCCAATGGTCTTCTACCTGTATCTGTGTAACTCTTATAACGACTTTGAGTCATTTGCAACTGCTACTTAATCAATCCAATCTTACCGGTAGTGATTTGAACAATTTTTGGCCCCAAAAATTGTCTTTCACCAACTTTTATCCAACAAACCGGTGATCTACCCATACAAAGCCTCGTAAGATGCCATTCTAATGCTAGTTTGGAAGCTGTTATTATAGAAAATCTCAAATAAAGATAAGTGTGTTCCTAATTGGCCTTAAAATCCATAACATATACCCTAAGCATATCCTCTAAGATCTAAATCACTCTTTTCGATTGACCATCGGTATGAGGATGAAAAATGGTACTAAAATGTAAAAATGTCCCGATTGCCCGATGTAGTCCCTCCCAAAATTTTGTGTCATGATTCGACATAAGGACATTGGTGCTCTATGAAGTTTAATAATTCCCCTGACATAAATCTTTGCGAGTTTTTTCGGGTCTCTAGTATTGATTGGCAAGAAATTGGTAGACTAAGTGAACCAGTCAATAATCACTCAAATGCTACGCGTGGATTAGCATTATGTAGCAAAGGATTACCCAACGTAAAACATCAATTGTTAATGTGGTTAAAAGAAATTTCTTTTAAATTCATAGTAACACATCATCCTTTGAAAATTCACTAATCTAGTCGACTGATCGGAAGTCCGGTCGATTGGTATCTGGCTTACAGAGAGCATAATCTGACAGTACCCAATTCGGGTGACTGCTTTGAGACCTAGCCAACTAAGTTTACAAAAGAGGGTGCAAACCCAGTCGACTGGTCCTCATCTGGTCAACTATATCAATGTTCCAGTGAGCTTAGTTTGTTAAGTGATGATCCAGTCAACTATAAAGACCAATACAGTCGACTGGTTTTAAACCTAGGAGAAACTGACTTAATCAAACAGCGAATCCAGTCGACTGCACCCCCATTCAGTTGACTATTTTTAACAACAAAGAATTTTGCAGCATTCTCAGTATTAAGAGCCTCCAACCATAACTCCAAGGCAAAACACACTATCAAACACACTTCCAAAACTTCAATAGCATGTCTTGAAAATATATCTAGGCTTTCCCAAACTGCACCATGAGTTTAAAACCATTCTCAAGTAAATTGAAGTGTCAATAACTCATTTTACTTAAAACTAGCATTTACATAGAAACTTGTCGATATGAGTTCGACAACCAAAACCTTCACTTGTTTAAAAACAAACATTAACCACACATTTACAACTCATTTTTAAACCTATCAGAATGGCCCAAACTAACTACTACCTGATACAAGAAGCTTAAGTACATACCTACTACAAGTATCACAATTTAAATTACAAAGTCTTATAGATTACAACATGAGTTGCTACAAAAGTACTAGTAATCCCATAACAACTGAAACCAAACTGTAATCATATAAATATGACAACAACTCCCAACCCTTCCCTGTGCTCCGATCACTTTTTCGTCGCGGCTTGATCCAAACCTGCGGTGGTTGTTATTTACCACAACAGAAAAGAAAAATTGTTTTCTATAAGCATTACACTTAGTGAATATTCTAAACATACTTGAATGCTATAACATGTGTAATGCAATAATTGAAACACGTAAGCAATTTTCATAGTCTTCGAACTATCGAGCCAATGGTTCACTCGGACTAGAAGACCTATGCATTGGTCTCGTGGTCCCTCTTATTCCTTGGGCATTTGCTCTCAAAAATGGATTTCTTCATCTTCTCCACTTTATTACCCTAATAAAGAAACATTTATAGGGTATTCATCAACGACATAAACACATAAGCACATATGGCACATAATCATGGCAATTTCTACATAATTGACATATTAGCACCAAATTTAACACTTGCATGACTAAAAAGATTAGAATTTACAATTCTAAGTTAACAATTGTTGCATTTAACATGTACCACACCCAATTTTAGCATTTAACATGTACTACACCCAATTTAAGCTTAGAGACGTTAAATTCCACCAAATCCCAACTTAAATCTTACTCTAGAGTTAGTCCTACAAATTTTACCGACTAAAATGGGTCACCAAAATTCGACGATTAAAACAGAAAAGTAAAAATGACCTTCTAACCTTCACGAGTCTGAATACGTCAGTTCACGAATTAACCATTGGATGGTGACAGAACGACGAGAAAATGGCAAAGAGAGACGTTCCCCTCTCTCTCTCTCTCTCTCTCTCTCTCTCTCTCTCTCTCTCGGTGCCACCTCTTCTTTCTCAATCTGTTTTATTTTCCTTTGAATGAAGAAAGAGACACTTGTCTCCACCCTAACCCCCAACATATGACTCATGTCATATCTATGTTTACCACCCCACATATTTCTAATGTCTATTACAAAACCCTCCAAATATTTCATTAACTACTCAATTATATAAATAAGTGTTTGTCTTTGTCTCGTATGGGTCCCATATGTGGTCCAAAATATTATATGAAGCAATATAATATGAAATCAACTTAAACAAGTAACCATTTAAACATATGAATGTATCTAAATGAAAATTATATTAATCGGGCCTTACTGGCTCCCATATCAGTACATGTCCCACCTGATATGGTATCGCCAACTGTGTTCCTACCTGAACACTTTTCCACTGGGGGATCCATAATCCCACCTTAATTCAAAGGATAATCTAATTAATGCATATTAATTAAATGATTAGTCCTTTCTTCGGATACAGGTGTTATAGGTGGTAAGGGTGTCAACGGTCAGTTTTGATTGGTTTTTTTCAAATTTTTTCATGAAAAAAAGAAAAGAAAAAGAAACGACCAATACTGGCGGTTGAACGGTTTTTGAAGCATTCGGACGATTTTTTGGTCAATTTTGACTTGAACATACATTTAAAAGACTGACTAATTGATTTTTTGGTCAGTCAATTTCGGCCGGCTTTCGATTTTTAAATTTTATTTACACCCCTAATAGGTGGAGACTTCTGAATATTATATTGCATTGTGTAAATTTACATTACTTGATTTATCTAATGATCGACATGAAATTGGTATGGATATGTGATGTGGATATACTCATGCAGTTGTTAATTCAGTTATGTAATGAAATGAGCCTAAAGGGAAAATCCATAGCCACCACCACAACCAGTTGATCTTTTTGAATCCACTGCCAATATAGAAACTAACTTGAATGTCTTGAGGCCAATGGTACCCATGTCTAATCAGAGCATGTCTTGAGGAATGGGAGTTGGGTTGATAGTTGATACCCTTTTGTAGGGGTGCGCATGTCACGCCCCGGTGTAGCAAAGTAGGGAAAATTTTAAATTTTTCACCATTAGACCCATGGATATGTGACTGGTTTGAGGATCGCGTGCTTGTCTATACAAGAAAGAACCAAGATGAAAGTAATAAGCAAAAAATGGAAGCAGTAATAATAAGCATGGTGGTTCTAGGCTTACATAATATTAAACATCATCAGAGTCTTAATCCATTATTACAATCCACAGAAAGGAAAAGGAAAGATAATACTATCCTGGGCGTGCAGCCCTATAACATAATCATAAAATCGGACATCTAGTGCCTCAACTGCAAACAAAAGATAAATAAACAAAAGTCTTCACTGCCGCCAGCTCGCTTGAAAACCCAGAACCTTCCTCGGTGTACTCTTCTGAGAATTCAGCCTTTGTAAGATCTGGACGTTTGATTGTCCTAGACATAAAAGTCATCAGCTTTACTACAAGCTGAGTGAGTAAACCTATTACACTGAACAGGCTCAGAAAACACTTGTTATTCCATTAAGAAAGTGAAACGTTCCATTTTCTCTTCTTTTATGAAAACATATCCATAAATCTCGATTATTCTAATCTCAAGGTAGAGTGTACATTTAGGAAACATTTAGTGATATTACTCGAATCTTTGAAACACATCTGACATCGACTGAATGATTGCTTTGGACTATTCGTCCAATCTTTACAAACTCAACACTTTACTTAGAACCACAGGTTCAATCTTTACAACTCGCCTCTTTAGATCTCTGATCCAATCTTTGGACCTTGGACCAGTCTTTTACCGACTCGACTTTTGCATGCGTCTGGCATAACTGCTACTGGCTTGGAATATCTCCGCTTTCTGATCATGGGTTTTCATCTTGTCATCGAGCCCAAATGGCTAATTGACATCTATTCTCTTGTCATTGTGCCAAAATGGCTAATTGACATATGCCTTATGGCCTCATTACTTGATAATCCCAATCTTATTCCATTCGGCCTTGGTCAATTCGTCATCTTGCCCCAATTGGCCACTTGCTTGACATCATCCCATTGGCTATTAACCATCTCAACAACTAAACCCAGAGTCTTTACTCTTTCTCAAACTGACCAAGCAAACGAATAAAACACAAGGAACTGACCAATAGATACGTACATCTTGTTATTAGCTATATCGCATCTTTCGCATCCTTAACAACTGACGTGCGTGGTACAAGTCGTTAAAGCACATTATTCTCGAAGTCGTGTACTTAAGTACATCACATTACTATTCATGTTATTGTCGTATATCGCACATAAAGGCTTTACAGAGTTAACTCAAGTGCTTCCCTTTGTAAACACCAGTATTCCTTCCTTCTTTATAAAAGTAATCCATTCCTAAGGTACTACTCAAACAACATGGAGCACAACATCATCATAGTACATACAAGCACATACATATAATACAACCTCAAGGTACAACTTTCATAGCTCATAGTACTATTATACACAGCATGAATCCTTATAAAATTAACATGCAACAAACTAATCTTTTACGTACTGCTGAACTTGAGCGCTTGCACCTGGCCCATTTAGTAGGCTCAACCGCTCGCGCTTGGTCTGAGTGCTTAGGTTAAGCAGTTCATAATAGTGACAGTTTTAGCAACTCAAAATCCAATCTTTGATCTTCATGCATGTTACATGCATGGCTCTAGATTGTCAAGATAACTTATAAAAACATGTTTAAGAGTGAGTAAGAGTACTCACCAAGAATCCAGATGATCAAATATAATAAATTGTTTGTGTTTGTACTTGAACTTCAAGAAATCCTCAACATCAAGCTTCCATGCAACTTCAAATAAGCTCCATAAGTCTTGATCCTCCTCTAAACTTCTTGAACTTCACTTCTAGAACATCATAGAAGATGTGATACATGTGTTTGTGTGCATGGATCATAAAATAGAAGCCATGCAAGGGTTGTTTGTGTAGAAAATGTGTGTGTTGATCATGAAATGGAAGACATGAAAATGGTGTTTGTATATGAAATTCATGTAAACTCACAAACTCTCTCTCTCTCTCTCTCTCTCTCTCTCTCTCTCTCTCTCAAAGGAACTCTCTGGAATACAGAGTTTCTACGCCCAAAAAAATATGAGGAATGCTGGTATTTATAGACTTTATGAGACTCAGGAGCAAAATAGTCATTTCATCCCTTTTAAGCTTGAGAGCTCATGCCTCAAGCCCTCCCATGGTCTGAGCACTCGGGCCTCCTGGTTCAGCAATTCTTCCTTCGTTTTAAGAGTTTAAAGGCCCAAGTATTAACATCTATAAGAACTAATCATCCAAGTTAATCCACACACGATCGTAACTAACATATACAAATACTGAAATACTAAAATACATCCACATACTAATAAATACAGATAAAAGGGTCCGTGTTACATATCTCCACCACCCAACAAAAGATTTCATCCCCAAAATCTGAGCTGAGACTCAATAAACAACTTAGAGTACTTCTCTCGCATAACGGACTCCATCTCCTAAGAAGCTTCGCATTCGTCATGATGTTTCCATTGAACTTTTACCAATGGGATCTCCTTGTTCCTTAGCTTCTTGATCTCTCTCCCCAAGTTACGCACTGGTCTTTTGGTCTACGTCTCTCTCCTATCCACCTCGATATCTTTGAAGTCAATCTTATGCTTTGATCTATGCATATACTTTTCCAGTATGCTGACGTGAAACACGTTGTGTACTCCGGGCATCTTCGACGGCAATGCTAATCTATAGGCAACATTTTCTATGCGTTCAAGAATCTCGAATGGTCCAATGTAGCAAGGCGAAAGTTTTCCTCTCTTCTATCCGAATCTCACCACTCCTCTGACTGGAGAAACCTTTAGCAGAACGTGATCTCCAATGCAGAATTCCATATCCTTCTGACGCTTATCCGCATAACTCTTCTGTCGGCTCTAGGATACCTTTATCCGTTCCTTGATGATGTTGATCTTTTCATTAGTCTCTCAAATCATATTTGATCCTAAAAGCATGGCTTCTCCAGCTTCTGCCCAAGAAAGAGGCGAACGACACGGTCTTCCGTAGAGCGCTTTGAATGGTGCCATCCCGATGCTTGAGTGGTAGCTGTTGTTGTAAGCAAACTTAATGAGTGGCAGATGTGTTTCCCAGGAACTTTTAAGGTTGATCACGCATGCTCGCAACATATCCTCTAATACTTGATTAGTCCGCTCTGTCTATCTATCTGTCTGGGATGAAATACAGAACTCAACTTTAGTGAGGTTTCCATAGTTACTTGTAGACTCTCCCAAAATTTGGCAGTAAAGCGCGAATCACAATCAGAAAAAATCAAAATGGGTAGGCCATGCAGTTGAACAATCTATTGTAGGTACAGTTGGCTCATTCTCTCGACTGGATATGTCATGTTGTTTGCGATGAAGTGCATCGATTTGGTGAGTCGGTCCATGACTACCCAAATAGCATCATGGTTTTGTTGTGACCTTGGAAATCCCACAACAAAGTCCATAGAAATGTGATCCCACTTCCATCCTGGTATGGGTAATGGCTGAAAAAGTCCTAATGGCTTTTCATGCTCTGCTTTAACTTGTTGACATGTAAAACACTTCGAGACATGCTCCGTAATGTCTCTTTTCATGCCTCCCCACCAAAAATTTATCTTTTCAAATCCTTATACATTTTTATACTCCCTAGATGAACTGTCAATCTTGACCTGTGCACTTCATTCATCACTTCCTCTGTTAAACCTTTGTCCTTTGGCACACAAAGTCTTTCTCAACATCGGAGGCTTCCGTCTTGCCCAATTCTCCATTCCTCTGAATCCTTAGCTGCCACTTTCTTAAACCATTGTCGTAATCCTTCATTCTTCTTTCGGGCTTCAATAATGTGGCTGATAAGAGTTGGTTCAATGACAAAGCATCTAAAGTGTCTTATTTCCTTCGAATCAGCAGCTTAAAAATCAAATTTAGCTAAAGTTTCCAATGCTTGCCACTCTTTAATCATTAAGGAAACAATCCTACTGTGAGGTTTTTTGATTAATGCATTGGCAACTACAATTACTCTACTAGGGTGATATTGTAAATTAAAGTCGTAATCTTTTAGTAACTCCATCCAGCGTCGTTGTCTCATATTCAGCTCCTTTTGGGAGAATAGGTATTTGAGGCTCTTATGGTCCGAGAATAAATCAAACTTCTCTCTGAATAGGTAATGTCTCCAAGTCTTAAGAGAGAAAATGATAGCTGTTAGCTCCAAATTATGTGTTGGGTAGTTTACCTCGTGCGATTTCAATTATCGCAATCAATAGGTGATCATTTTTTCTTCTTATACAAGCATGCATCCAAGTCCTTGATAAGAAGCGTCGTTGTAAATGGTAAATCTTCCTCCCTTCTTTGGGATGGTGAGCACTGGCACTGACGTCAACCTCTCCTTTAATTCCTAAAAAGTGCGTTTATGCTTGTCTAAACATTCGTACTTCAAATCCTTCTTCGTGAAGATGGTCAATGGCGCGGCTATCTTCAAAAATCCTTTTACAAATCTCCTGTAGCAACCCGCTAACCCAAGGAAGCTCCTTACTATTGAGGCATTAGATGGCCTACTCTAACTAAAGACTACATCAATCTTAGACGTGTCCACCACAATTCCTTCTAAAGAGACTACATGACCCAATAATTTGACTACTTCCATCCAGAATTCACACTTGCTGAGCTTAGCGTACAACTGATGATCCTTAAGGGTCTGTTACACAATTCGAACATGCTCCTCGTGTTCTTCTTTCATCTTTGAGTAAATCAATATGTCATCGACAATCACAAACTAATCCAAGTATGATAGAAACACGCAATTCATCAGACCCATAAACACCGCGGGGGCATTAGTAAGTCCAAACGACACCACCAAGAACTCATAGTGACCATATCTAGTCTTAAAAGCCATCTTTGTTATGTCCTTTGGTCGAACGAGCAATTGGTGGTATCCCGATCGAAGGTCTATCTTTGAGAAGGTCGTCGCTCCCTGCAACTCATCAAATAGTTCATCTATCCGTGGTAGGGTTTACTTGTTCTTGATCATGACCTTGTTTAACTCTCGATAGTCAATACAAAGTCGAAGCAATCCATCCTTCTTCTTCACAAACAACACCGGCGCTCCCTAAGGCGATGTACTTGGCCAAATGAATCCCAAATCTACCAACTCTTGAACTTGTTTGTTCAACTCTTATATCTCCATCGGGGCCATCCGGTATGGGGTTTTGGAAATTTGGAATGTCCATGGTGCCAACTCTACATAGAAATCGATCTCCCTCTTTGATAGTAATCCAGTGATATCTTGAAATACTTTTGGAAAGTCTTAAACCACGGGTTTCTGGGTTATAGAATTCTCAGTGCTAGAACTCTCCATGGTGGCCAGACGTCTAGTTAGAAATGCATCACCCAAGGGGTCACACTGAAAATAGAAAAGCGTGCTCCCAGTTACAGAGAACATAATCATCTTACTAGCATAATCTAACTTGGCACGATACTTCGTAAGCTATTCTATACCAAGAATCATATCAAATTCCTTCATCATCAACGATCAAATTAGTGGGACGAACTCGATCTTTTATGGTTAAAGTGTAGTCCTTGCATACCTTACTCAACTTAACTGACACTTCTAGGGGCAAAACAACGTTAAGAGCATCCTTAAGCGTCTGGGGTTTTAATCCCAACTCCAGAACAAGTCTAAAGGCAATAAACGAATGCGTACACTCTAATCTGATGATCATGTAATAGGAGAGTACCTTCCATTTTCTGCAGTGCTTCATCTTCGTAGCTGGCTTCATCAGGAAGGAGCTTGAGTGGTCACTCCATAGTATCTGCCTAGGGGTGCTCGACAATCTCTAGCAACATGTCCTGGTTTACTGTAATTGTAGCATACGACGTCAGTGCAATGATTCTTCTTAGGGCACCGACAGTCTTTGGCAAGATGTCCCGGTGTCCCATAATTATAGCAATTCCCCGACTTTCCTCTGGTAGCAGCAGGTTCTCCTTGTGGTGTAGCTGGTTGATTATGAGGAAAGGTCGTCTGAGCCTTCTTCTCTGTATTCCAGGTCCTCTTTGTCCCTTTAAAATAGCCCGGGGGTCTTGGCACGAACTTTCCTCTCATAGGGGGTTGGGTAACTGGTTGCTTGGGTACTTTACATCCATCTCTCTCCAACCCAGATGCCAATCTCACTAATATCTCAAACATTGTATTTAGATGTCCCAACATTATGTGGCACAAATGGGAATTCAACCCTTTATGGTATCTCTTGATCTTCTTCTACAGAGTATCTATCTGATGCTGGGCGAAATGAGACAACCATTCAAATTGCGTAGTGTACTCGCGCACTGTCATGTTGCCCTGAGTCAAGTCCATAAACTCCCTTTCGCTTTGGTCTTTCTCCTTTTCAGGGAAGTACTTCTCCAAAAATTTCTCCATGAATACAGTCCATGTCATCCTCTTTGATGCTTCAGCTACCATTGTTGCCTTCTTGGACTCCCACCAATCTTCAGCAAAACTGGTGAGCTGGAACGTAGCTAGACGATGTTTCTCTTATTCATCACACCTCATCCTCTCAAAAATGAAATCCATATTTCTCAGCCACTTCTCATCTTGCCAGGCTTCACTGATTCCATCGAACGTATAAGGACATAGAGCTCTGAATCTCTCGAATATCTTATCTTCGGTGATTAGTGGTGGCGGCGCAACTTGATGGTTGTTACCGTAGTTATTTTTGTTAGTGTTATTAGGTTTCCACGATGGTCATTACCGATATACTCTAAGCATTACAGAAAATCTTCATAAGCTCCAGTAGGATCCATGTTCTCGGGGATTGGGGCCTTCCTTGTTGTTGCCTTGTGTTTCTCATTCTGTTGGCCATAATGTCAACCTACATGATTGACCCAATGTTACTCACCAGTCCTCGAAGCAAGATATGACAATCACAAGGTAAATCAATACCCAAAGCAATAAACATAAATATCTAGTAGAGACGATCACTCAGAAATAATAACAGGCAAAAGCATGCTGCTGATATATAAACTCAAAAATATTTACAGTATGGTATGGTAAGTGTATATTTACATCACATTTACATACATACCACTACCATCAAAATCATATACAATGTGTACACAAAAGAAAGCAGGCCGCATTCCCTAATCAATTGAAATAGAAAGAGAATCTAGATCCTAGGTATCCGATCCCAGAAATCCTCCACATCTGACTCGAACGGAGACAACTCATCTACTAGAACATCAATCTCCTCGGGTGGCACCTAATCAAGCCACAAATCAAATGCATTAACCATCTCAAGATCGGATCATCCTCAGGCTAAACGTCTGGTATCTGTCCATTTACAGGTAACCAACCTCCATCAAATACATGCTGTGGCAGAACCGGTCCTACAATAAAACCTTGGGGCACCTGAATCACCTCAAACTCCTTCCTGTTAGCATCATCAACAAGCATGACCTCTCCCTCCTAACCATCATCCTCATCCTCGTTCTCGTCGGGGTCTTCCTCTGGCTCTCCCTTATGCTTGTCATCATGTCCTCCTACTCATCCTCAGGGTCGTTCTCATGTCCATCCTCATCTCTCTCAAGCTCATCCTCCTGATTGACATCGTGATCCCCCTTACCCTCGGTCTCCTCATCAGAATTATCGTCAGGCTCATCCTCACCTCCATCACCCTCCTCCATAGGGTCCTCCACCAGGTCGACGTCAACATTATCATCATTATCCTGCTATGGCTTAGGTATGACTGGTGCTACAGGTACTGGCAATACTGGTGGTGGCGGTTGAGCGGCACAAACTGGTAGCATATGTGCAACTCGGGCTAGAATCTCTTGGTAATGTGGAATATCTTTGACTCGTAAAAGAGTAAGCACTCAGTGTAGAGCCTCAACACGTACCCTCTCCAAGTCCTAGACACCATCAATGTGTATAGCTCTCCAAAAGTCATCCTCAAACAGACACTGTGCACGTGATCTAACCCTCTGGTAATGTAGCTCCGGATTAGCAAGCTGAAGGTGGTCAAGAAATAAGAAGTATACTCTAAATGCATCCTGGATGAAAATCGGCTCCATACTAACCTGAAAATGAAACTATCTTATGGTTAGTACAAGTACAAGGTATCTTAAGGCTCAAAAATGTGTAGGACAATCAATAAGCATGACTAGGACTTGGATTCCAAAAATCCCTGTAACGCCCGAGCATAGCAAAGTAGGGAAAATTTAAAAATTTCCACCTTTGGACCTGTGGATACGTGACTGGTTTGAGGATCGAGTGCTTGTCCATGCAAGAAAGAACCAAGATAAAAGTAATGTACAATAAACGAAAGTAGTAATAATAAGCATGGTGGTTCTAGGCTTAAATAATATTAAACATCATCAGAGTCTTAAATATTACAAACCACAAAAAGGAAAAGGAAAAATAATATTATCCCAAGCGTGAAGCCCTACAACTAATAATAAGATCGGCACCTAGTGCCTCAACTACTAACAAAAGATAAATAAACAAAAGTCTTCACTACTGCTAGCTAACTGGAAAACCCATAGCCTTCGTCGATGTACTCCTCTTCTGGGAATTCAGCCTCTGTAAGATCTGGACGTTTGATTGTCCAAGACATAAAAGTCATCAGCTTTACTGCAAGCTGAGTGAGTAAACATACTACACTGAACAGGCTCAGAAAATACTTGTTAATCCATTAAGAAAGTAAAACGTTCCATTTTCTCTTCTTAGATGAAAACATATCCATAAGTCTCGATTATTCTAATCTCAAGGTAGTGCGTACGTTTAGGAAATGTTTAGTGATGTTAATCGGATCTTTGAAACACAACTAACATGATTGACTGATTGCTTTGGACTATTAGTCTAATCTTTACAAACTCAACACTTTACTTAGAACCATAGGTTCAATCTTTACAACTTGACACTTTGGATCGCCGATTCAATCTTTGGACCGTAGGCCCAATCTCTTACTGATTCGACTCTTGCATGCATCCGGCACGAGTGCCACTGGCCTGGAATATCGTCGCTTTTTGGTCATGGGTTACCATTTTGTCATCGAGACCAAATGGCTAATTGATATCTATTCTCTTGTCAACGTGCCCAAACGGCTAATTGACATCTACCTTACGGCCTCATTACTTGGTAATCCCAATCTTATTCCATTCAGCCTTGGTCAATTCGTCATCTTGCCCCAATTGACCACTTGCTTGACGTCAGCCAATCGGCTATTAACCATCTTAACAACTAAACACAGAGTCTTTAGTCTTTCTTGAACTGAACAAGCAAACAAACGAAACAAAAGGAACAGATCGACGGATACGAACATCTTGTTATTAACTATATCGCATCTTCCACATCCTTAATAAATAACGCACATGGTATAAGTTGTTAAAGAACATTATTCTCGGAGTCGTGTACTTAAGTACATGACATTACTGATCACGTTGTTCTCATATATCACACATAAAGGCTTTACAGGTTGGTCACATTCTAAGTTAGAAAACATATTCTTAAATAAGACAGTGAGCTCGAGCGCTCGGGTTAGCTCGAGTGCTCGCCTTTGTAAACACTAGTATTCCTTCCTTATTTATAAAAGTAATGCGTTTTTTATGGTATAACTCAAATAACATGGAGCACAACATCATTATAGTACATGCAAGCACATACATATAATACAACCACAAGGTACAACTTTCATAGCTCATAGTACTATCATACATAGCATGGATCCTTATAAAATTAACATGCAACAAACAAGTCTTTTACATACTACTGAACTCGAGCGTTTGCACCTAGCCCATTTAGTAGGCTCGAGCACTCGAGCTTAGTCCGAGCGCTTGGCTTAAGCAGTTCAGAACAGTGACAGTTTTAGCAACTCAAAATCCAAGATTTGATCTTCATGCATGTTACATGCATGGCTCTAGATTGTCAAGATAACTTATAAAAACATGTTTAAGAATGAGTAAGAGTAATCACCAAGAATCTAGATGATCTAGATGATCAAATATGATGAAAATGTGTGTGTATGTACTTGAACTTCAAGAAATCCTCAACATCAAGCTTCCATGCAACTTCAAATAGCTCCATAAGTCTTGATCCTCCTGTAAAATTCTTGAAATTTACTTCCCGAACATCATAGAAGATGTGATACATGTGTTTGTATGCATGGATCATAAAATGAAAGCCATGTAAGGGGTGTTTGTGTAGAAAATGTGTGTTTTGATCATGAAATAGAAGACATGCAAAGTGTGGTTGAAAATGAAATGCATATAAACTCACAAACTCTCTCTCTCAAAAGAACTCTCTGGAATACAGAGTTTCTACATCCAAAAATTCTGAGAAATACTAGTATTTATAAACTTTATGAGACCCAGGAGCAAAATAGTCATTTTACCCCTTTTTAATCTCAAGTACTCTCCCTAGCTCGAGAGCTCCCAAGGTCCGAGCGCTCGAGCCTCCTGGTTCAACAATCCTTCATTCATTTTAAGAGATCAAAGGCCTAAGTATTAATATCTGTAAGAACTAATCATCCAAGTTAATCTATACACGATCGTAACTAACATATACGAACACAGAAATACTAAAATACATCCATATACTGATAAACACAGGTAAAAGGTCTGGAGTTATAGGGTAATTGGTCAGTTCAGGTTCGAACTATAAAGTTCGAGTTGAGTTAATCGGGTTCGGTTGACAAGAATGGTACCGATAACTGAACAGTACTAAAGATCAAAACTACAGTTTAGTTTTGAAATAAAAGTTTAAGTTCGGTTCTAAACTTCATATTGAATTTCAACCGAAGTTTTGATTTTTTTTCTCCTTCCCTTTAAAATAAGCCAAACCAACCTGATTCCCTAAGTGCAGTAATCAAAAGTAATCATGAAAGACCACAGTCCTCGTTCAGAATTCAAAAAGAAAATGATATCAAATCATAAAGTAAACAAGAGATAGATCATTGCTCTTTCCAAAAACTACAGATCTGCAACCAATTTCTATATGCCTCACAGCCTCAACATGAAATCATATTCTAACTTCTACCAAAAAAAACTGAGAGAGTTGCTGGAGAGAGAGAGAGTCACTATAGAGCCATCGTCAGAGAGAGAGAGTAGCCGTACAGCTGTCGCCGGTGACGAGTCTGTCCACTAATAAGAGAGAGAAGACATCAGGATGTGGTGGTCTGGTGGTGGGGCGATGGCAGATGGTGGTGCGGGTGGAGTGAGAGAGAGAGAAAGACAGTGGAAGAGAGAAAGAGAGGGAGAGAGAGAGAGAATTGCTAAGAGAATGACTCAATGAGTGAGATAAAGAGGGGGGGGGGTGTTAGTTCAAATTAGTTCAAAAGAAGGGAAGGGGCATGTGGGTTCTGGTCCTTTTGGGGCACTGGGTAGTGCGAGTCTGACAGTGAGGGTGATGGTGGATGGGGATGTGTGAGAGCACTGAGAGGGAGTTAAATTAATGTATATGTAGGAAGGTATGATGTTTATATACATATAATAATATATATATATATATGTAGGACGTTAGTTAGTAGGAGGGTGTGAGCCGTGTGATATATTATATGTATATAATAAGTACTTCTTTTACATAAGTTTGGATATTCGGTTTCGAACCGAAATTAATTATCCTTCCAAAATTGAACTAGACTTATTAGTATAGTTTGGTTTCGAACTGAAATAAGTTCGGTCAGTTATTATCCAAACCAAAAATTTTAAAACTTTGAGTTCGGGTCGGCTTTTCGGGTTGGCCCGAAGTGTGCCCATCCCTACCCTTTTGTTATCACCGAAAAGTGGTGTCTTAGTTATGAAGTCTTAATATGTGATGGTGGATCTTGTGCATTCTAGTTGAATAGTGGCTTATTATTTTTCTCATACATTGAAGATACCTGAGAATGGGGTAACCTCAATACTCGATACGCCCGATCGAAGTAAGTGTCAAACTCAAAGAAGTGGCTAGGGTATGAGGGGGGGCCTATGGGTATGTAGGCCTTTGGCATGATTGAAAGAAAACCATACGGAACCCATAAATGTTCGCACAGTGGAAAACAAAATTTTTTTTTATGATTTCCTTTAACCCATAATCGATCTTATGATATATACAAAATACATAAACCATTCGTAGGGGGTTAATAGAATAGTTACCCTTGAAGCGTGCTTTACAAATTAATGATTCTGGTTTATCCCACGAATAGTTCACCAAATCGTCCAATCGTCCGATCTCTAAAAGTTTCCAAAAAGATGAATTCCAAAAACTAGAAGAAGTTCGTTCAGTCAACTATTGATGTCTTTAGTAAAATTGGATCTGCCTGACCCTGTGATAGTTGTCCCTCCCGTCAACAATTTTGTACGGACAGCTTGTGGGCTCAGTACAAAATGGAACGGTGTAAAGTATGGGGAAGATTATTGTGCTAGAAACTTTGTTCTTTCTTCGATCATATATGTAGCCTAACCGCAAGTCCACATTCCTAATCTTATTAGGAATCTCAATTTGATTAGGAAGGTTTTTGGGTGATGCTATTTCCACTCCATCATTGAACTAAGGCACTCCATGGTACCATTTTTAAAGCATGTGGTACATGCATGTCATGCATTACATACATGGTACCACATGCTCTGATAGTGGTACCATGGAGTGCATTGGTTCAATGATGGAGTGGAAATAACAATTCCCTTTTTAAATCAAATAAGACTTAAAGTTATTATTACATCACTTCTATATTAAACATTTTAATATTAAGTAATCCCCATTAATTTCTTCTAATTATACATCACCATTTTTTGTGTATTACCCCAAGGTTCATACTAATTTGGGAGTGGGAATAAATACTTGCAAGTATTACAATTGGAACTCCTTCTAGTTAATTCAATTAGAACTCCTCCAAATTCTCTTTTATTGAAAATAGTTAATATTACTATGTATTATTTTCGGGCTTCCACCAGTCATGAATGACACCTAGCGCAGCATATCATGACGTGATCCAAATTGTTTGAAGAGCAAGTGAACCTTTTTATTATTAGTTCCCACACAATTCAACCTTCTATCATACAATGACTCAATCAAATCACTTGGGTAATGGACATATTTATCAAACCCCAAATTAATTATAAGTTATCAAACTAATTGATATTTCTCTGTTTGGTAAAATCAGAAATGCTATTCTAATTATTACCCTGCCCTAGCTAGGGGACTTTACTTGAGATATATTATAGATGATCCTATAGGACATTTTCTCTCTAACTTGAGAGTGATAGGTTACTTGTTGTACATTCGCAAGTCTCCATGCATGACTTATTATATCCAACAGTACATGAATATGCCTTTGATTAAAACATAAACACCGTGCATGTTAAAGCATAAGATCTCTTTCACAAGACAATTGTAATGTCTCAGGTCTAAGGATTACTTGTACCACTATAGCTAAGAACAATCCATTGATAGATAAGCAAAACTCAAATTGGATATTCTTAACAGTTGATCACGTTCAGTGAGCTTATTCTATAACAAGCACACGCATGTCTGTTCCAGTGTCCCCACACTGATGACTCTAGTCATATTTCATCAAATAAAATAAATGACATGTGTTAGTATAACCGGATTATTAAATACACAATTTAATAATCCTATGACTAAGAACATTTTAAGAATAAAGTTACCGAAAAATGTAGTCTTTTTTTCTTAACTCTTTAACTACATATCTTCTCAACATTACATTTTAGTTAAATGTTAAACAACAATAATGATAAATAATGTGCTTCCCCTTTATTAATATGAAACTATTATTGCAAGGTAATATTCCTAAAATACTACTCTTATCTAATTTGATTTTAGGGCATACTACTAACAATTTGTAGTAGTAAGTGTGGGCTTGGTACAAACATAAATTTACTTGCTTTTTTATCAGTGTAATGTTATTAACTGTTTATGTACGGTTCTATGAATAGAGTGGTAGGCCATACTAATACTTTGCAGGACAGACCAACTACATAGTGATTTTGTTTTGTATGTACCGATAATCGTGAATAAGAAACTAACTGCCAAAATCTCTTATTGTAAGAGGTGATGGAACTTATGTCTTGTCACTGTATTATATTATTGAATCCTTTGTTGATGCGCATGAATATGTTGGACTTTGGTATTCTGATGTAGAATGTTATTCTGAACATTTTATGTGTATGATGTTTTTGTGATTGAGTTCATTTATTATTTCTAAATGCTTATTTTACCCGTAGAAACAGTTTATCTAACATAGGGCACTAGTGTTTCATATTTCTTTTAAAATAGTAAATGGATTAGTAAAATCGAGGGCTTTGACACCTTGGAAGAAAATTCTATTACGGGCATTTATCATGTTTTATACTTTTCTTGAAAATGCTGTTTAGAGCTTCAAAATTGGCATTTATAGTCAAGTAGTCGAGCGAACGTAATTTGTGATGTTTACTTTTCGGAGTGTTTGCTCTTAGGAATGGGAAGATCATTAATCTTGTGTCCTCTACGTGATTGTAAATGATATTCTAGAGTTACTTCATGTTTTGGGTTGTTCGAGTTGAGGTTTTAATGAAGGACTTTTAGTCCGTTCAAGTCTCGTTTAAATTATTATTTCTGTTAACTTCTTTGGTTGCAGGAGAGTGGGTCTGCTAACACTTTTATGCATAGTATGAGCATGAGAAGCTAAACTGCCATCTCTTAGTTCAGACCTTGTGGATGAAGCTAAAGTCCTGTGTCTCATCACGTCATTGTTGTAGAATTCAGGATCTATTGCTGTTAGGGGCATTATAAAAATAGTTAATGATTTGAGAAAATTATAAAAGTGGGTACGGAAATGGAAAACATAATTATGGATACTTTTCATGTTTTGGGATTTTTCATAAAAACATAGTTAAGGGTTTGATATTGGTCTTTTTCCGTTGCAGTATTTAAGTCGCACGATGGAATCGCATGACTTGTTAGGACATTTTATTTTGGTTTCTTTTTGTTTATTCATGGATTATTTTGGGTCTCAAGTTTTACTCACTGACACGACTAAATAGTTGTGCGCTCTTGTGCAACACCCAAGTGTAGGTGATCGTGCAAGTAATATAGTACTGGAAGTCCAGGTCGATCCCACAGGGAAGGAATAGGGAGAATGTCTACTAAGTTATAACCTAAAGAAAAAGAAAATAAGAATGAATGATTGGAGGTGTACTAACAAATCCTAATTAATTAAATTAAACTAAATAATAAACTAAAACTTATAAAAACATAACTAATTAAATAAATAAACTAAAGGTGTTAGAAATACGTGAATCCACATTGATCCTAACCATCTACCATGCATACTCATTAACGTTCGATGGAGTTCATTCCTTTTCAGCATTCCGTATTTTTCTAAAGATAAAGAATCAATTGCCCTTTCATGACCGGGACTACATCATCACAGTTGATTTAAAATACTTGAAAGACAATTTAAAACAATGGTAATTACTTGCACTTTAAATGGAGTTAGCATTCAAAGTGGTTTTCAAAAGTCATTGAAGAAAAGGCCTTAAGGCTTTAAGTTCTAAAAACTGTTGTGACAAACTAAGCTTATTGGGACAATTTGATGACAGATTTCTAAAACCAAAAGTCATGGAATACTTAAAAGAATATCTCAGGAATCAAAAAGTTCGATCGATCGAAGCGCTCTCGATCGATCGGACATCATCATCCTTCAATCGATCGAAATGCCTTCGATCGCTTGACTATGGCTCTGGTTCGATCGATCGAAATACCTTCGATCGATCGAGCACAAAGTTTCTAAAGATTGCATGGCAGAGGTTGGGAATCAATGTTTCATCACATATTCCCAACATCTAAACTACGAAAACATGAGAAAACTAATACAGAAACAATAACCTAGAGTAATCATAACATATAAACTAATAAATAATGAAATAGAGAAAAGGAAAAGAAAAACCTGGAATAATATGAATATAACTTGTAATAAACATATAACCAACTTGAATCTTCAATAATCTTCAATATAACAATGGAAAAGAGGAAGAAAAATAAGAATCTAACCTAATCTACTCCTAATCTAACCCTAAAACTACCCTAAAACTGCTGTTTTCTGCGTTCTGGAGCGTCCTCCCTTCGTCTGGCATCAAAACGACTTATATATAGGGTTTCCACAGAGTTTACGCAACTTTTGGGTGAATATAAAGTTCGATCGATCGAGCTTAGTTTGATCGATCGAAGGTTCGATCGATTGAACTGTAATACCCCGTATTTTCAATAAATATTTAATGCAGAGAGATTCTATATACTTGCTTTGACCATTCATGAAATTCAATCTTCGATCGATCGAAGCTAGTTCGAGCGATCGAGACCCTTCAGTTCAAGCGATCGAACCTTGTTCGAGCGATCGAAACCCTACCGACCTGACTTTAATACGTGGTCCCCACTTCAATCGATCAAACTTTCTTCAATCGATCAAACCTGACCGAACTGAGTTCGATCGATCAAGCATTCTTCGATCGATCGAGAATGTAAATATCAGAATTCCAGTTCCCCGCAAATGCTGCCACCTACACTCCCATTTCTTTATATATACACTGCATTCGTGTATGTTGTGTGTTTGCTAAGTTTGTGAGAGTTTGAGAGAGTTGAGAGAGTTGTGAGTTTGTGTGTGTTTATATATATATACACAATTATATACACACACATATATATATACTTAGAGAGGAGGAGAACAAGAAGAGAAGAACAAGAGAGAAAGAGGAGAGGAGCAGAAGAAGAAGAGAACAGAGACGGAGAGGAGAAGAGGAGAGAAAGAGAAGAAGGAGGGAGAGAATGAGCTCACCATAGCCGCCGCCGCCACCGCGGAGCTTCGAACGCCGCCACCGGACCACCGGAGAGAGGTGAGTTCATTAACTCACTCAAGGGATGACTTTAGTATGTTTATATGCAGTTTAGAACGTGTATATTGTGACCCCAAGATCTTTGTTCGTCGCTGCCCAGTTTCTGGGTAGAAGATGATGTTCGAGCGATCGAACTATTCTCGATCGATCGAACTTACCGCTTCCTCAATCGATCGAAGGAACTTCGATCGATCGAAATGACTTTCCTCGAGCGATCGAACTGACTTCGATCAATCGAACTTCGTTTGACTTCAATCGATCGAGAGGACCTCAATCGATCGAACCTTGCAGAATATGATTAATTCCTATTGATTATAATATGAACTGTTTAGTTGATTAAATGTTTATCCATGCTTTCATGATACGATATTGTTAATTTAAGAGATAGTGCAATGATGTTGTGAGATGAACTGTTTAACTGTTACATGATAATATTGCTGAACTGAATAGTAGAATGGAACACGACAGTATGTTAATAATAAAAAATGAGTAGATATGATAAATACAGAGCATGTGGTATTTCCCGTACTTAGTATATGAGCATTTCACAACATGTGTCAGCATGCATGGGATAGTGATGTGAAGAGGTAAGAGAATATGATGAGAAATGGGATATGTGCTTCAATGTGGAATAATGAGATATTATACTTTGGATCCGTGGGATCAACGACTGACGAGTCGGGTGGACGTGGGATGGTTAGAGTTCCTAGTGCGCCTCTCGCTGTTGAAGACGTCCAGTGACGCGTATGCACTGTTGAAGACGTCTAGTGTACCGTTGAAGACGTCCGGCTAGTGCTCTAATGTATTCTCAGCTGTGTAGACGACCAGTGAGGGTATACGCATCGTTGAAGACGTCCGATGTGCCGTTCTATCGTTTACAGATAGGTAGTACCGTGTAGAAGACCGGAAACCCTATCAAGGGATTGTGGGACCTACTGCCTAGTCGGGTGATTCCGATTGGCAGTATTGTATCGACGAATGGATATCAGATTGGAATGATGGGATTGATGTATGGATACAGAGATGGATAGAGATATGAATGTGAGTACGTATATGATGAGATTAATGTTCAGTCGTGGATTCAGCGTCCCGACGTAAAGGTATATGCATGGGTGGTTGCATGGGTTACATGCATGGATTTGGTGAATACGTGATGAGATATTTATTCCATGATCGTTATTATTGTTTTCATTCAATATGATTTCTGTTATCGTTGAATTCATATACAGTTTAATGACACCTTTGCTATGTCCATGAGAGACGCCATTGTTAAGAGATTAACTGCATTTTAAAATGCTGAACAATAACGGCGAGGAGTGTTGTTTAATGTACTCACTCAGCTTTGTATCCAAAGATGATGGCGTTTATGCCCTGGACATTCCAATGTCTAGAGCTTCGCAGGACTTGAAGACGGGAGACTGATGTTTCGCCGGAAGTGGAGCTAAAGGCTTGAAGACGAAGGCATGCTGCTTTGTAATAGTTAGTTTGTATATCTGTTGTACTACTGATGTTGTTGGTATAGACTTCAAGCTATAAGCCAGCTGTTGTAATAGTTTTAGTAGACTTTTATAATTGGTACTTGGGCATCTGTTGCTTCCAAACCTTTTATAGCTTCCGCTGTAGCCTCTGATTATGTTAATAAGATATGAATAGTATCCTCCCTATCGTGGTGTTTATTGGTTTGAGTAGATGACAATGCGGTTATTCACCCGTCATTCCCTATGGACCCATAAAGGAAATTTATTTTTCTCTATTTATGCTGCTCCGGGGCGTGACAGGATTTTTGGTATCAGAGCCTAGGTTCTCAGTTGTTAACCGCTTGTCTTTTGTGATTAGAACCCGAGTCCTAAGGTAATATCGGTAGTATGAGGATTAGCTGAGATGAGATAGAACTGTTGTCTTGTCACACAGATAAGAGGTTGGAAGAATCCGTCTGAGGATGTTCTATGGAAGATAGTAACTGTTGGAACCAATAAGAATTTGGATAGCTGAGTTCGCGGAGAACAGGCATTGAGAGTTAGTTGTGGTGGTGGAGATCCTAAATATAGAGTCGTTGTATGTTAGACACTGACGAATTCCTGAGCGATCTCGGAACAGTCGGTATGACCTAGAAATAGAAAGAGGATAAGGGTAAGATTATCCTGTTACCTTAAGCCACATGTTAGTTGAGCAGTACTCGTAGCCTGGAACTTGAGAATAGAAATAGAATGTTTAAGATTTGACATTAAACGTAGAGGTTGTAGTTTCGTCTTAAGCATAGATACATTTAAGCGTACCTAGTAGGTAGACTGACCTCTGGGGTTAATATTATTATTTATGTGAGGTATTCGTATTACTTGATGTGATCGTGTTATATAGTGGTACTATATATTTGTTACCGCATGTTCTTACCTGAGCTATAAGATAGAATGCGTCTGACCGAATAGTTTTCATTTATAGGTAGAGACATTGAACACTACCAGTACTCGCTATGGTTAGGACGACTCGAGGAAACCCGGGCCAGCTGAATGGAGTACCTGAATTAGTACCTGATGTTGTCAATATCAAGATATAAAAGTATTCTTTACTTTTCCAAAGATTTGCAGTGTGGAAGTAAAGGTCGAACCCACAGAGATTGATTACTACAGCAACTTAATTTTAAAACCTAAGTCTAATTAATTTGGAAAAACGGATTTTGATTTGGATTTAATTAAACTAATAACAATAAAAATAAATCTAAACTATGAAAGCAATTAAAAGTGTTTTTAATGAATGTTTAAGGGAACCTAGGATTGCAAATCCACCACTAGTTTCATAATAGGAATATTTATGAATTACTTTAGCTTATTACGTTGGATGAATATGGGGAATTGTAGCTACAAGCCCAATTCCTCCGACAAGAAGATAATCATGGTTCAAGCACCAACATAATCCATCTTCGGGTAGCACGAATTATCTCACACTAAACTAGGGTTGTGATCTAATCTGTCTAACCTAGGCATGGACTATTCGGATACTTGATAGCACGAATCAATAAAGCACCATCACATGTAAACAATCTAAACAAGCACAGCAAGAATAGATCGTTGGGCACATCACAATCAAAACAGATCTAAGACAAGAATAAATTCTGAAAGCAATGATTTAATCATTAAAAGTACGATTTATATATTGAAATCCTCTAAACATGTGACTGTCATCCATACACAATAAACTAAAATAAAAGCATAAATAAAACCCTATTACTCATCTAGGGCTTCATTGAAACCCTAGATCAATGATCTAAGCTGCCATAGGAGTAGAGATTGGTAAGTAGTTGATGGAGGAGGCCATGGAGATCCTTGGTCTTCTTCTTCTTCTCCTTGCTTCTCCCTCTTCAAGGGCTGGAAGTATATGTGTATATGGATGTATATGGATGTGTATAATAATTGCCAACCCCTAAAAACTATTAAAACTAAGTATATATAGAGTTTACACAAGCTTTGGAAGGCTTCCCAACCCGAAACGAACTGAAACGCATGTAATTTACAGTCTGGACGTCGTTTAGCAGTTTCGTTTGCACAGGAGTCTTCAGTACACTGAAATACGCAACTATGATTTTTGGACATATCGCACGAACGGGTCGCGCGAGCGCGACATTTTGGCTTTCGCGCTCGCGGATCGCGCGAGCGGTTTCTGGGTTCTCGCGCGAGCGGATCGCGCGAGCGATTCTCGGATTTCGCGGGCGCGGGTCGCGCGCGCGACTTTTCTTTTTCAGCTTCTTCAACTATGCTTTTTCACCCTGTTTAGCCTGGTTTAGTTGATTTCTTCCAAAACCTGTCAGAAACTAGAAAACAGAGTAAAAATATACAAAAACAGGATAAAATGTACTAACAAATGCTCGTTAAAGGCATATAATTAGGATTAGTTCTCTCCCGATCACACCCCCAAACCTACATTTTGCTAGTCCTCGAGCAAAACTAAAATAAAAACTAACTACTAATAAACTACTACTCCATTTTCGCATGGATCACGATTGCATTTAGCTTATGCAACAAGCCTTTTAAACCTCTAGGTGTCCCTAGTTGGACGAGTGAAGTCTCGTGAGGGTTCTCGTCAACAAGTTACCCACAACCATATTTATTAACTTGTAAACTTAAAAAGTTTTATTAAAAGTGAAAAACATAATATTCAATACTCCTTATTATACAAACAATGATTTGAAATAGAATAACAAACATAAAGAAACGGAATCAAACGTCTACCTACATCATGAACAACCATCTCAAGCACATGAATCGTATAGATCAATAGAGTTTCTCACAAAATTGCACGTGTGTGATGAGGTAGTCAAGTGAACACGCGCTTGTCATAAACTTGGAATATAACTCGGATAACCATCTAACTATGTCTCGACTACGAATCTCACAATGTCAATTACACTCTAAAATGAAACACTCAGAAACATGTGTAATTTTTCTAGTATACGTGAGTAAAGAAATATGTTTTCAAAACGAGAAATGCTCACATATGACTCGAAAAGAACGCATGACGCGAAAGAATAATAGTCTCATGGAAAAAGATGCCAATAATCAAAATAAATTAATCATTACCATTTTTAATCCCCTCCCATCATTTACATATCAAAACCATGTTTTCTAGGATCAGATAGGACTTTTCAAAGGTTGTAATGTGGCTTAGGTAATGGAAAAGGATAGAAAGGATTTATCAAGTAGTTTCAGAATGGCATTGTAAGGCATGTTCGATTTTTTTCATTCTTCTTCAACAAACTTTCATCTTTTATTTCTCTTCATTCCTTTTCATTCATTTTTCTTCTTTTCTTTCATCATTTTTTTTTTCAACCTTCCTCTTCTTTATTTTTTTTCAATCTTTTCCTTTCCTTTCGTTTCTTGCTTCTCAAATGATTATGCATTGAATACCAAGTAACTACCCCAATAACATCTTATTTTCTTCTTCTCAATCAACACATCGCCTTAATACTACTAAAAGTTGATCACTCTTCTAATGGTATACTCCAAGTTGATCAGGTTGGAGCTTTTAAAGAGGATAATGGTGAACAAAGAAAAAGAGGCATTGTAACGGCTCAAAGGGGCGAACTAAGGAAATTTTATCTTTTATCGACCGGCAATAAACAAAGAGGGCCTAAAATCACTTCCTATGGTTATATGGTTCTTCCATATTTACAATGGAAGATTATTTAGCATGGTAACAAATATTTTAACTTGACTATTAACCAAGACAAGAATAATGAGACTAAACAACAAGTAGATGCGCTATTTCAATGAAATTCGACAAACACAATGTATTTATAACCCTCTAAAATGAAAAGATAAGCTCAAAACCTCACCGGGTCTAGTCTCCACCATGTGTTATCTAGAAATCCGAATCATATTATAGTTCACAACCAACATGTATTCCAATGACTACGTGCAGTGCATAAGTTAGTGTGCAAATCTATGATATAAAACTACGATTACAACAATACATAACTTAAAACATTACATCATGACTTCAGCAAATGTTTAATCACATATTCTCTTATTTATCATTCTATAACAATCAAAGTTCTCTAACAAAAAGTATCAACTTAATATTGCAAAAACCGTAGGTAACATCGTTTATTTAAACACACTTGTTGAAAAAAAATTTAAAATTTTGCATAATAATGTGCATGTGTGTGCATACCCCCAAACCTAAACCTTTCATTGTCCCCAATGAAACAATAAAACGAAAGAAAGGAGAGTACGTAAGAAAGGAACGATAGTACCTCGATCTTGGCAATGACAAACATAGAACAGGTGACACAAAGGAATATGTCAATAAAATTCAATGTTACCTGTTACTTCTAGATAAACGAAAAGAAAACTACAAAAGAATATGAAAAGTAAATGAAACCAAAATATAACATATAAATCTAAAAACTAAGTTAAACTAAACTACACTAGCAAAAGGAAAAGGAAAAGAAAGAAAATGAAAAAGTATAAATGTAAAAACAACGACTAATCTTGGACTAAACTGAACCAAATAAACAAAAACAGAAAATAAACACAAAGAAAATAGGTAGGGGGAAAGATATAGGACACAAAAGGAAAAAACAGGAAAATGAGGGAATCGCGCGAGCGGCCCTCGCGCGCGCGAATTCCCAGAATTTTTTTTTTTTTTTTTTTTCTTTCGCGTGAGCGAGGTACCTCGCGCCCGCGATTCCAGGCGCGAGTAACTGCTGAGGCCTCGTGATAAAGAAAAGCAACAAAAAACACTAAGGGGCAATCTCGCGCCAGCGGGCCGCGCGAGCGACGTCTCGCGCGAGCGGGCCGCGCGCGCGAGAATGGGTTTTTCACTTGTTTCATTTATTTTATGCATATAAATTAAAAATAATTCTATTCCAACCCCCAAACCTATCCAGAACCTCAAAAACAGACTAAAATTACCCAAAAACAAAGAAAACGAATGAAATAAAGCTTGGGTTGCCTCCCAAGAAGCGCTATCTTTTACGTCTTTAGCTAGACCTTTCTAGCTCAAGATTTTATGGAGGCCGTAAATCGGACTGTGTACCCCTAAGGATATCAGGAAGAGCTCGGTGGTAAGCAGAAATAACATCGCTTTGAATTAAATCGATTAACGGTTTGTCATTATGTTCGAATCGATTTCTTACCTTCCGAGTAGATTCCGTATTAGGGTCCACGGGATTAGGATTCATCCACTCATCATCGTCCGCTATATTGTTTTCCCCACTCACATTTATTTCATTAGTAGGCTCAATATTCCGTGTTACCTCACCTTCCATCTCACATAGGGAATCGTCGTTTTTAGGAGGTTGATCCATAGCGTTAAAAACGTTTAATTTTAAGTTCATGTTCCCAAATGACACTTTCATTACCCCCGTCCGACAGTTAACACGGGCGTTGGCGGTCGCTAAGAATGGACGGCCTAAGATGACAGGAGTATGTTTCCTAGCATCTAGCACGGGTTCAGTGTCAAGGACCATGAAGTCGACAGGATAATAGCATTTATCAACTTTAACCAAGACGTCCTCGACGATTCCCCTAGGAATTTTAATAAAACGGTCTGCTAATTGTATTGTAGCGGTCGTAGGTTTAAGTTCACCTAATCCTAGTTGTTGATAGACGTGATAGGGTAAAAGGTTAACACTCGCTCCTAAGTCAAGGAGAGCCCTATGAATGATAGTGTCACCTATGACACATGAAATCGTAGGCGTACCAGGATCCTTATACTTCGGAGGAGCGTGTTGGAATATAGAGCTTACTTTTTCCGTGAGGAATACCTTTTTAGGAGTATGACTCCGTATTTTACGCTTTTGAGTGCAAAGGTCTTTTAAACATTTAGCATAAGCGGGAATTTGTTTTATAGCATCGAGGAAAGGAATATTTATTTTGACTTGTTTAAATACCTCGAGTATATCCTCAACCTTAGACCCTTTCTTAGGCGAATGTGACGGTCCCTCAACGTTTGGTGGATATGGCATTCTTGGAATATAGTTTGTTGGGGCCGGTCCTTTATCTTTTTGAATTCTACTCGTTCCCTCACCCTCCTTATTCACATTTAAGTTAATTTTCCCATCTTTCTCACTCTCATCCGGAATTACAACAACTTCCTCATCTCGAGCAGTCGTCCTAGTCGAAACAGCGTTCACACTCTCACTCGTACTACCCACTGCATATTGCCCCTTAGGTTGTTGAGTAGGTTGACTTGGCAACTTACTCTCAGTTAACCGGTTTAATGTATTAACAATTTGCCCTACTTGGGACTCCAGTTTTGCGATGGATTGTGTGTGAGAGTGTACTAACTGAACCACCGAACCAAAGTTTTCAAGTGAGGCCAACACCTTCTCCTCAAATGCATTATTGCGTGGAGGTGGAGGAGGAGGTTGTTGGTATTGACCTTGTTGATATTGGGGTCGGTACATACTAGGAAAATTAGTCGACCTAGGAGTATAATTATTTTGTGGGAATTGTTGCATAGAATTAACGTGTTGTTCCACAAATTCCGGATATTGAGATGCAGAAGGACATGCAAAGATATTATGGGACGGTTCAGAACATAATGCACGTACTTCTAAAGAGGACGGATTAGACGTTTTGTTCATTTGCATAAGTCGGTCAAGTTTTCTATTTAACTCTTGTATTTGAATTGATTGACTTGACTCAACTGTCACCTCTCGCTTAGGTTGAAGATGATATCCCTCTAAACGTACCGACACAGCCTGATGCATCGAATTCTCGCTTAACGTCTCAAATATTTTCCAGGCCTCGTCGACGCTTTTGTGTAGGAAAGTTCCCGCACAAACGGCATCGACGGTATTCCTAACAGAGGGAATAAGCCCCTCATAGAAGACCTGAACAAGTTGCCACTTAGGAACCTGATGATGTGGACACGAGCGTAACAATTCTTTAAATTTTTCCCACGTGTCATAAAGCGTCTCCCCATCTTGCATTACAAAATTATTTATATCTTTTCTTATCTTATTTGTACGCATAATAGGGAAAAACTTTTGCAAAAAGGCGGTGTGTAGGGCTTCCCATGTTTTTATTGTGTTCGGCTCAAGTGATTGGAGCCAAAACTTAGCTTTGTCTCTTAAAGAAAATGGAAAGAGCCGCAATTTTAAATCATCATCAGTAAGATTTTGAATTTTCAAAGTGGAGCATATGTCTTGAAAATCTCCTAAGTGTTTATATGGATCTTCATTTAAACGGCCATGGAAGGAAGGTAGTAGCGAGATCGTAGACGACTTTATCTCAAAGTGAGATGCCGTCGCCTCCGGTAATTCGATACCGGCTTGTGGCGTGTAAGTAGTAGGAATAAAATAATTTATAAGTGGAGGAGGTGGCGGTATATTAAGATTGTTCATATTAGCTCCGTTGTTATTTTGGTTGTTGTCGTTATTATTTCCAATGTCCGCCATTTTAATCGGTTCTATGTTATGAAAGCGTGGTTTCTTTAGTCTTGTAAGAGTACTACGTATTTCGGTTTCAAATAAAGACGTTGGTTTCGGTGTCAAATCGTCGTCTATTAACAACCTAGTTCTAGAAGTTAAGTTTGAAGGCTTGTTAAGTCTTAGGGTACGTTCAAGTTCAGAGTCTAAAGGTCGTAATTCCGGTTTATTCGAACGTGTACCTAACATAAACTAAAACAAAAGAAAAGAAACTAAAAACAAAGACTAACTAAACAAAATAAACAAATAACAAGCAATCACGCAATTAAGGTAACAAGCACTCAACTACTATGATGCATGCAAATTATCCTGTAATGCAATGACCGCGTCAAGCCCAGCGCCCTGGGTTTCCTAGCTAATGCAGTGCAATTAACCCTAAACTAATGCAAATAGTGCGTCACAGCGCCCTGACTTACAGTGGTTTAAAGCGAATTCCAAAGGAAGCAATTTATTTACTTTAATTTATTTTATTTTTGCGTATGCTCCTTTGATGTAATTAGCTACTCCACTCGGAAACGTTGAAGTCTACAAAATAAAAGAACAAGTTAGTAACTAAAAATAAAACAGAAAATAAGAAAAATAAAAACTAATCTAATATTTACGAATTAACTAAACTACGATTATAAAACTAAGAGTAGTAATACAATCCCCGGCAACGGCGCCAAAAATTGATGTTGTCAATATCAAGATATAAAAGTATTCTTTACTTTTCCAAAGATTTGCAGTGTGGAAGTAAAGGTCGAACCCACAGAGATTGATTACTACAGCAACTTAATTTTAAAACCTAAGTCTAATTAATTTGGAAAAACGGATTTTGATTTGGATTTAATTAAACTAATTACAATAAAAATAAATCTAAACTATGAAAGCAATTAAAAGTGTTTTTAATGAATGTTTAAGGGAACCTAGGATTGCAAATCAACCACTAGTTTCATAATAGGAATATTTATGAATTACTTTAGCTTATTACGTTGGATGAATATGGGGAATTGTAGCTACAAGCCCAATTCCTCCGACAAGAAGATAATCATGGTTCAAGCACCAACATAATCCATCTTCGGGTAGCACGAATTATCTCACACTAAACTAGGGTTGTGATCTAATCCGTCTAACCTAGGCATGGACTATTCGGATACTTGATAGCACGAATCAATAAAGCACCATCACATGTAAACAATCTAAACAAGCACAACAAGAATAGATCGTTGGGCACATCACAATCAAAACAGATCTAAGACAAGAATAAATTCTGAAAGCAATGATTTAATCATTAAAAGTACGATTTATATATTGAAATCCTCTAAACATGTGACTGTCATCCATACACAATAAACTAAAATAAAAGCATAAATAAAACCCTATTACTCATCTAGGGCTTCATTGAAACCCTAGATCAATGATCTAAGCTGCCATAGGAGTAGAGATTGGCAAGTAGTTGATGGAGGAGGCCATGGAGATCCTTGGTCTTCTTCTTCTTCTCCTTGCTTCTCCCTCTTCAAGGGCTGGAAGTATATGTGTATATGGATGTGTATGGATGTGTATAATAATTGCCAACCCCTAAAAACTATTAAAACTAAGTATATATAGAGTTTACACAAGCTTTGGAAGGCTTCCCAACCCGAAACGAACTGAAATGCATGTAATTTACAGTCTGGACGTCGTTTAGCAGTTTCGTTTGCACAGGAGTCTTCAGTACACTGAAATACGCAACTATGATTTTTGGACATATCGCGCGAGCGGGTCGCGCGAGCGCGACATTTTGGCTTTCGCGCGCGCGGATCGCGCGAGCGGTTTCTGGGTTCTCGCGCGAGCGGATCGCGCGAGCGATTCTCGGATTTCGCAGGCGCGGGTCGCGCGCGCGACTTGGCTTTTTCAGCTTCTTCAACTATGCTTTTTCACCCTGTTTAGCCTGGTTTAGTTGATTTCTTCCAAAACCTGTCAGAAACTAGAAAACAGAGTAAAAATATACAAAAACAGGATAAAATGTACTAACAAATGCTCGTTAAAGGCATATAATTAGGATTAGTTCTCTCCCGATCAGTACCTCTTGAGATAGATCCAACAGGAATGGTCGGAGTTTTCATCCGTCGCATGGAACAAGTAATCAATCGTGCGGATCACGTCATCGGCAATGAAGCACCAGTACGTCAGACAATAGTCAAGTTGCTAAAGGAATTTCGTGCTCTTCAACCAGGAACCTTTACCGGATTAACGGGAGCATGGCAAGCTGAGCAATGGATTCGACAGATAGAATTGATATTTGAGACACTTGAATGTACTGACACTGAGAAAAGACATTTGGCTATATTTCAACTGACATTCTCAGCAGCAGATTGGTGGGACGCAGTGAAAGCTACGATAGGTGAAGAAGCTGTAGGAAGGATGACTTGGGAATCATTCAAGACTCGATTTCTAGAGAAGTACTTTCCAGAATCCGAGAAGAACAAAATAGAGATGGAGTTCATCCAATTAGTTCAAGGTAGTTTTACAGTGCCGGAATATACAACTCAATTCGAGAGGCTATCACGATTTGCACCGCATATGATCGATACACCAAGAAGGAAGATCAAAAGATATCATCAAGGACTAGTTCCGCCTATTCGTCATATGACTATAGGACATTTAGATCAATCTTTCGAAGCTCTGGTAGAAATGGCAACGAAGCTAGAAGACGATACTCAGATTAGTGAAGGACAACACTTTGATCAAGCATTTCCAGCGAACGATCAGTTTTTCATAACGGATCAGAGAGGAAGAGATAGTCAGATTGTGTTGGCTGCTAACCAAGTTCAACAAGGAAATACAGAGAGAAGTTACATAAGCAACCACCAGAAGCGTAAGAGGATGGGGAACGACAAGAAAGAATCAAAACCAGTGGCAACCCCAACACAGCATAGGGAACGAGATATCTGCTACAATTGTGGAGTACCAGGACACCATTCCCAAGAATGCAGAGCGGTAAGGAAATCTAATGGACGGGGAATACGATGTTTCAACTGCGGTAAAGTTGGTCATGTCCGTAAGTTTTGTCCAGAACTAGAGATGCAACACAATGCTCCATCGCAACAAGTACCACGAGGGCAAACTCACCATACAAGTAATGGATCTCGACTTAGACAAGGACGATAGACAGAAGGTACAACACTCATCACCTACATCATGTATTACATATGATCCCGATATTGAAGGAAGTTTTGCATCCGTTTGATTGATTGTAAGAGGATTAGCCTACACCATAAATTGTAGATACCCAAACACCCCATTTGGCACTGATCAATAATCGTCTATGACAGTAAGTTTTCCAAGAATAAATATGACATCATTTGCATCCCTGTATAACATCAATTGCATCCCATATGACTTCTTTTGCATCCTTATATGACGTCAATTGCCTCCCTATCGAAAGACTACGCCAACCATTGGTAAGTTGGACAGAGATTAGAGATGAGAAATCTCAATTTTCTAGAGACACTGCATTAACAAAAGAGGACGAACTAGAAGATTGCAAGTATACGAGAAGAGATACGAGTAACGCAGAGACAACACCAGAATTACAAGAGTACCGTAGAAGGATTCTTTTCGACACCGATTGTCTGTTGCTTTCATCCAGTCAAGAAGTTATACAATAGATCGACTCACGATATCAGTATGTAGTCCTGCCTAACCTATTTGATTAGTACGTGGGAGTAAAATGAGTATTCAATGGATGGTACAAACTCGAGAGATGATTATATTAATAATACATGGGAATTTGGAGACACATGAGGAAGTTCGAATCAACAACTACGATGTTAGAGTCACAATGTTTTCAAGTCAGCATACTAAAGGATGATAATAACATAGGAGTTTTATAAGGACGTCTTGTGTAATAAGAGACCGACCAAGGACGCTGACAAACATAACCAGGAGCCCAGAGATGGGAGACAGCCAACTGTTGATACAGTAAAGACATTGTTAGCATAGTACGAAGTACCTTTGAAGACGGGAGTAGACGACAACGCTTCTTTACTACTTAGATGAGATTAGAACACTTTATCAGTAGAACCCTTACACCGTAGAGTTTGACCTGAGGGAGGAACCTCATGTGATTAGAGACTAGCCGTTTCAGATGTTGTAAGATGATTAGATTATGCTACCTAGAACCTTTTCTCGAAGTTCGACTTACGAATTTTATATATCTAAACCCGAGGATTTGTAGCTGTCACCCTAGTACTCGTAGATTGTTGATATTTTCGTATCGCGTGTCTAGAACTTTAATCCGTTGGCCGCTGAGGTAATCGTTTACGTAAAACGAGAACTTGAGCATTTTTAGATTCTATCTTCTGAGATGGATTTCTTTTTGGTTATAGGAACCGCTGCTTCAGATTTCGAGGACGAAATCTTTTGATGAGTGGTGGATGATGTAATACCCCGTATTTTCAATAAATATTTAATGCAGAGAGATTCTATATACTTGCTTTGACCATTCATGAAATTCAATCTTCGATCGATCGAAGCTAGTTCGAGCGATCGAGACCCTTCAGTTCAAGCGATCGAACCTTGTTCGAGCGATTGAAACCCTACCGACCTGACTTTAATACGTGGTCCCCACTTCAATCGATCAAACTTTCTTCAATCGATCAAACCTGACCGAACTGAGTTCGATCGATCGAGCATTCTTCGATCGATCGAGAATGTAAATATAAGAATTCCAGTTCCCCGCAAATGCTGCCACCTACACTCCCATTTCTTTATATATACACTGCATTCGTGTATGTTGTGTGTTTGCTGAGTTTGTGAGAGTTTGAGAGAGTTGAGAGAGTTGTGAGTTTGTGTGTGTTTATATATATATACACAATTATATACACACACATATATATATACTTAGAGAGGAGGAGAACAAGAAGAGAAGAACAAGAGAGAAAGAGGAGAGGAGCAGAAGAAGAAGAGAACAGAGACGGAGATGAGAAGAGGAGAGAAAGAGAAGAAGGAGGGAGAGAACGAGCTCACCATAGCCGCCGCCGCCACCGCGGAGCTTCGAACGCCGCCACCGGACCACCGGAGAGAGGTGAGTTCATTAACTCACTCAAGGGATGACTTTAGTATGTTTATATGCAGTTTAGAACGTGTATATTGTGACCCCAAGATCTTTGTTCGTCGCTGCCCAGTTTCTGGGTAGAAGATGATGTTCGAGCGATCGAACTATTCTCGATCGATCAAACTTACCGCTTCCTCAATCGATCGAAGGAACTTCGATCGATCGAAATGACTTTCCTTGAGCGATCGAACTGACTTCGATCAATCGAACTTCGTTTGACTTCAATCGATCGAACCTTGCAGAATATGATTAATTCATGTTGATTATAATATGAACTGTTTAGTTGATTAAATGTTTATCCATGCTTTCATGATACGATATTGTTAATTTAAGAGATAGTGCAACGATGTTGTGAGATGAACTGTTTAACTGTTACATGATAATATTGCTGAACTGAATAGTAGAATGGAACACGACAGCATGTTAATAATAAAAAATGAGTAGATATGATAAATACAGAGCATGTGGTATTTCCCGTACTTAGTATATGAGCATTTCACAACATGTGTCAGCATGCATGGGATAGTGATGTGAAGAGGTAAGAGAATATGATGAGAAATGGGATATGTGCTTCAATGTGGAATAATGAGATATTGTACTTTGGATCCGTGGGATCAACGACTGACGAGTCGGGTGGACGTGGGATGGTTAGAGTTCCTAGTGCGCCTCTCGCTGTTGAAGACGTCCAGTGACGCGTATGCACTGTTGAAGATGTCCAGTGTACCGTTGAAGACGTCCGGCTAGTGCTCTAATGTATTCTCAGCTGTGTAGACGACTAGTGAGGGTATACGCATCGTTGAAGACGTCCGATGTGCCGTTCTATCGTTTACAGATAGGTAGTACCGTGTAGACAACCGGTAACCCTATCAAGGGATTGTGGGACCTACTACCTAGTCGGGTGATTCCGATTGGCAGTATTGTATCGACGAATGGATATCAGATTGGAATGATGGGATTGATGTATGGATACAGAGATGGATAGAGATATGAATGTGAGTACGTATATGATGAGATTAATGTTCAGTCGTGGATTCAGCGTCCCGACGTAAAGGTATATGCATGAGTGGTTGCATGGGTTACATGCATGGATTTGGTGAATACGTGATGAGATATTTATTCCATGATCGTTATTATTGTTTTCATTCAATATGATTTCTGTTATCGTTGAATTCATATACAGTTTAATGACACCTTTGCTATGTCCGTGAGAGACGCCATTGTTAAGAGATTAACTGCATTTTAAAATGCTGAACAATAACGGTGAGGAGTGTTGTTTAATGTACTCACTCAGCTTTGTATCCAAAGCTGATGGCATTTATGCCCTGGACATTCCAATGTCTAGAGCTTCGCAGGACTTGAAGACGGGAGACTGATGTTTCGGCGGAAGTGGAGCTAAAGGCTTGAAGACGAAGGCATGCTGCTTTGTAATAGTTAGTTTGTATATCTGTTGTACTACTGATGTTGTTGGTATAGGCTTCAAGCTATAAGCCAGCTGTTGTAATAGTTTTAGTAGACTTTTATAATTGGTACTTGGGCATCTGTTGCTTCCAAACCTTTTATAGCTTCCGCTGTAGCCTCTGATTATGTTAATAAGATATGAATAGTATCCTCCCTATCGTGGTGTTTATTGGTTTGAGTAGATGACAATGCGGTTATTCACCCGTCATTCCCTATGGACCCATAAAGGAAATTTATTTTTTCTCTATTTATGCTGCTCCGGGGCGTGACATGAACTCTCTGATTTGACAACTCTGCGCACCGATTTGAAAATGGCCATAACTTTTTACTCGGACCTCGGATTGACCTCCCGTTTATGGCCACGCGACCGTAACTCAAAGATCTACATTTCATGTCTCTTGGAAAATCTTCTAAATCTGAAGTCTTCATTGTCAAAATTGGCGTTTTCTCAGCTGCTTATGTTGTTCTCTTCACCAGAATCACCTTTTATGCAACGATTGTTTTCCATGACCTATAAAATAGTGTAAAAACACATGTTTGAGTCTCAACATTATAGAAAACACTTAATCATTGATATACATCTAAATCTAGGAACTTGGGGATAAAAGTATGCATAAAAGACCATTAAATACGCTATGAATATGCACTTTTCACCTCGAATCATACCGTCCAACTAGCTCGTTGCTAGTCCCTAGCAATGAAGCGAACTACAACAATGTTTATTTAAACTCTAGAAATTGAAACAAAAGAAAGTAAAAATCTTAACTCACTTTCGCAGGAATCGCGATTGCATTTAGCGTATGCAACAAGCCTTTAAACCCCTAGGTTCCCCCTAGTGGACGAGTGTTGTCTCGTGAGGGTTTGCAGTGAATCTACCCACAAAATTCATGTTATTGGTAGTGGTTGTAGTTTAAATGTTTTCAACAAAATTTTTTCTCTCATTTAGCAATGTTATTAAGCTCAACAATCTCTTGAAACTCTCTAGTATGCCATAGCCATGCAACACACACATTATAGTTAATCTACTATCAAAGTCATTAGAATATTCCATACATATAAATCTTCAAGTGTGTGTGTGTGTGTAAATGGACAACCAAAATACAAAACTTTAATTTCAAAGCTTGCATAACCTAAGATACTATCAAGACGTTCATTTTGACTCGACTCTCACCGGGATTACACTCTTAAGATGAAATCACTCCGAATTACGTGTAATAATTATCACTCATGATATGTCACAGCCCGATCCCACAATAGCGGAACTGGAGCCCGTGGCACGCCACCGAGGCTAAACCAATTCATTAACATTCCCAAAATTAGGTTTGAAGAACACACGCAGCGGAAAAACAAAACACATTTTTAAAACCAGAGATTCAGTCGACTGGGTCGGGACCTCAGTCGACTGAAGCAAGCAGAAATAAAATGAACACATTAACCTTCAGAGGTCCAGTCGACTGAGGCATGGCCTAGTCGACTGCTTTTGCCATAATAAGAATTATTAGCTAAACTGCACTGTCCCGTCGACTGCTCCGTCGGCTGCCCCGTCGACTGCTTTTACCCTTTTAAGAAGCAGTAGCTACACTGCACTGCCCCGTCGACTGCTCCCCTGACAGCAGCCCATTCTGCAGAATTTCAAGTTTTAAAAGCTTCCTAACTTTCACCAATGATCAACCACTCAATCCAAACTCAATCCAAAGTAATCCTAGCTATATTAAAACATTTCTAAAGCAGGATTACAACATGTCACTACTATTACAACGGTTTAAAATCCATTCTATCATACGAAGTTAAACATAAGTTAAAACGATAAAAATTCTTATTACAACATCCTATTGTCCCAAAACTACAAAGTTAACATTCAAGTTGCCTTCCAAAAGAACTCCCAACCCACGTACTCACTTCTCCGATTCCTCGCCAGCATTAACACCTGAAATGGTTATTTGAATAACCACAGATATTCGATTTGTTTAAGCTAAAGCTTAGTGAATAAATCAACATATGTACATGAATGATAAACATGTCCGCATTCACATCTCTACATTTCATACTAGTCGCCGAAGACTCACGTGCCCGTCCATACTCCCAATCCGCGACTCCTCGCCAATAAGTCCACGCGAAAGGGTAAGACCCACCATTCTTCTCTTCAATCGTGCGACCTTAATGCCTATACCGGCTCCACAAAATGGCACGGTGACCACGTGCTCCTTCTGACCCACATAAGCAACTTAACATGCTCAAAAACATATCACCATACTCGCGGTAATCAAAACATATCACCGTGCTATTGAGCCTACTTATCAATATAAATGCCCAATAAGAACTACACAATATATCTCTAAGAATTAATACATGCTATTCACACAAAACATGAATACATGTCAAGGAATCATTCCAAAAACATAGTTGAATCACTCACCTCCGATTTACGCTCTTATACTTCGATCCAAAGAAAACCCGTGTACAAAGAACGTGTAGAAGTCCGTCTAGTACAATTCCTATGGATCAAAATTCCATTTATCAACTTTTATGAAAAATTCTATAAAACAACTTTTCGAAAAACTTAGCCAAATAGGCCCTAATAGGTATCAAAACGAAGCTCTTACCTCGAGGAGCTCAAATATGAAATATGGGAGAAAACAGACTGACGGAAGGTCGTCATTTGGCGTCGCAAAGCTTGAAGCAACTAATTCTCCCTTTGGCCTCCCCCTTGGCCTCCTTTTGGAATTTAGGTCAAGAACTTATGAAAATATCTCAACCATCTCTATCTATATATAGGCAAAACTCTCAGAAATTACGTTTACCTCCCCACGAGTTTTCAAAACTCCTAGTCAGTCTCTGAAACTTTCTATACAGCTTACTTATAGCTTTATAAGTGAAACCTCAAAATTATAAAAGTTTTCGACTAAGTTTCGTTTGGTCGCTAAAATACGAATTTCTACATGACGTTTTCGAAGTTGCTAATTAGCCTACCAAATTAATAGCGTGTTCATTCGTTCTCACCAGGATACTAAAACTAACAACAGATATAAATTCTAAAACAGAAAATAATACAGATATTGAAATACACAGGTAAACATTTATTTTCAGATAAACATTTAAAATGTTCTACAGTGACCGTCTCATACTCGGAGAGACTTCACAAACAATCAATCCTCAATCACAACAGTTTCAAAGGGTTCTCTAATACAGACACCCAAATCAACTCGTGAGTCAAAACTCACTCAACCATGTGTCATAAGACACGCCACATCACATTATCATGCATGACAATGCAATGGAAAGCAATAACACAAATGCGAGTGTTATAATTCTCTCCCCCTTAAAAGAAGTTTGTCCCCAAACTTTCAGTACCATCTCATCAATTCACAAAAACTTTCTCACAAGTACTGCCAACGTTCATTCATCACAACCCACACATCTCTACTGAGATATTATAATCTCATGAGGAAAAATAAATCCTCAAGCTCTGAAGGAAAATAAATCCCCAGAGTTACTGTCTCAATCTGATTAAAGCTTCAAACCTCATTCTAGTAATTATCGAACTACTTTGATAAGTAAGGACATCAATGCCTGAGTAGACATACTCAAAAGTCAAATCTGACATTTCCCATCACATCACCAACCCATACATGCTTTCATTGTACTTGTCACATATCTTTTCTGAACTCAAAAGTCTCATCACAATACCCAAGTCAAAGGAAATAACTCCTTTCACTTCCACCCATCTTCCCTTTAGACTAAAAGTCGTTTCCAACACGTCTCAACTGGGTAACAACCATACATGATTCTTCATCTCGAAGTGAACCAAACTGAGTACTTTCATGCATATATACTATGTCGATAAGTCAATGCCTCAACCAACTATTTCATATACCATAGATTCAATCCCTTATCCTGCTAATCGCGGAATACTTGTAGAATGATAACACGTTTTCAAACGACTTTCATTCCCTTTTAAATTCCATTCGGTTTAATCCAACCTTGTATTATACTTCCAATTATACATGCCTCGTAAGATACTATCCAGATTCCTAACTGAAAATTTCATATCACTCTACTTCTTCGAGCCCACCTGATGTCGAATAGTTAAACACACTTGCCCCTTTATCTCTCGCATTCTGTACTCAAACTATCGTCGACTAACGTAGAAGATTAAATGTTACACCTTCAATTTAAAACTTGTAACAAAGTAAATTACATATTCTCCCTTTTGTTTTTAAATTAAATCATTTTAAAATTTTTCATAATATTTCCACATATAGTTACCCCAATATCCGTCGCAACAAATAACGATGTGAACCTAAACTTGACTTAGTCAATCATACACACACCATAGAGTTTATAAAATGTACTCCCATGTTCATAACATACCTCGTTCATGTCATAAACCCTTGGTCATTCACAATCCATTCTTATTTACGTAGTGTACACACACCCAGAGCCAATTATTTTTCTATCGAAAATCTCAACAATAATGTACTCCATTCCCATCTCATACCTCACTCGTATACTATCCTTTGGTCTATCAGTCCATGTAGATCCACCACCATTTACGTAGTTATACGACTCCATGAGTCTTTAGTGTTTCACTTCCACCCTCACACAAGCTCATACCAAGCGTACTCATGTATCTCAACTCTTACTGAATTTCTAACTGCCTTTTACACTGAACATATATTCCTTGTATAACATCTCAAGGTTTCATACCTTATTTAACGATTTAGTATTTCATAACTCTAGTCAACCTGACTTAACTCCAATTCAGATTCTCTAATCCTTTATATTCGCCATTCGGATCTCAATTTCATTGTTCACGAAGAACTTGCTGTCCTAAGTATTTCATACTATTCCCGTAACCATCTGAAGACAATTCAATAATTTGGTCTTCCCAATCAAGTACCATAGTCTCACTGTGTTTGATAAATTTCTTATCGACTTTCAATTCACATACCTTTCGTGACAATACTCAAGTCAACTCGTTTAACAGCAGTACTTCCAACTTACTAATTCCAAGTGTACAACATTTCACTAACCCTTTTTACTTTAGAATTTCCAAGTTGATAATCTACTCACGTAGAACTTATTCGTTTGACGACCACCGTTTTGTCTCAAGCACTAAGCATACCATGTCCCACCACGATACTCGTCTTCCAAAGTCCTCTTGATACCTTATTACAAGTATTTAACAAAAATTTTCTTACTCAAACAGCAGTTTGATTTTGTTTTTTTTTTTTTTTAAAACATGTTAAACACTAAAAAATTTTCTTGGGATGAATTCCAACATTTTCAAAATTCTCCGACCATGTTGGAATCTAGGACCACTGAGATAACATTCCATTGTATCCACCATTGTCCTCTAATCGCTTTACAATCCTACTATCATATCTGATAATGTACTCAACGTACTCCTAAGTCTTCATTCCACTTGTACTGTTCTTATTTACTTTCTCATCAAAGATTCATCTTCCCATTTTACATTTTCATTTCTCTAACATGACTTACCCAAAGTCTCTTTACTCTATCCACTTTCACAATTGCTCTTGTTCAGTATCGTAATAATTATCGTACTCCAACTTCCAGTTGGCAACCACTTTCTTCAGAAACCCAAAGATGTTTTAAAAGCATTAGAAGAAAAGGTTTTCGTTTTATTTTGAAAATACATTCAAAATCCAGGTTCGAGGTCGTCCGTACTACAACTCTCTGTGATAACAACCTTTGCTACAATCTCCCTATCAAGGTCCTCCCATCTCCATGTTATCCAAATATGTCACGCCCCGACGTAGCATAATACAGGAAAGCATTTAATTTCCTTTATGGACTCGTAGGTCGTGACAAGTGAGTATGACCAATTGTCCCTGCAACAAATAACTTAACAACATTTCTAAAAGAAAGGATACTAGTAAACATAAGCTCCAGAATTTAAAACTTACTAACTATTACATAGGTCGAGGTTTTAGGCACAAAACGCCCTTATTCAAATTCTAACAAGGTTTATTACAACTCTGAAAGGAAAGACATAAGGAATATAAAACAGCTCTTCTGGAACACCTCCGGTCATCTAACTAGCATAGTCAACGAACTCTGGCTGCTCCTGACCTGGAAAATCTGGACATAGAGTCCAGGACGCATCGACGCCGGCAGCTTATGAAAGCTGGTGAGCAAAATAAACAAGTGCTCGCAATATATATATATATAAGCATATAGAACAAAGGTACAAATTAATCATTAACAGTAATATGTTCAAGGTTCCAATTTCAACAAAAATCACGGGGGAATATAGTAAGAAATAAATACGTAATTGTACATGAATTGTGTAATATCTTATCTTGCCAATTCTTTTCTTTAAAACAACCCAATTCAACCAACACATCATCTCAGATACCAGGAGTAATAACTACTCAGTCATCCAATTCACACGCTACACTATCGCCTCCAATACCAGGAATACTATCCGATCGGTATTGAAGTCACACACCACACTACTGCCTCAGAAACCAGGAATACTATCCGATCGATATCTAGGCCGATCACAACCAACCATCGCTCCAGATATCAAGAATACTATCCGATCAATATCCGAAACGCGCGCCTTAGATACCAGGAATACTATCCGATCGATATCTAAGTCGTACACAACACTATCACCATCGCTTCGGATATCAGGAATACTATCCTATCAATATCCGAAACGCGTGCCTTAGATACCAGGAATACTATCCGATCGATATCTAAGTCGTAAACAACACTGTCGCCTCCAATACCAGGAATAATATCCGATCAATATTGAGGTCGCACATCAGACCGCCACCATTTACTCTTTTTACGCTTCCTCACACACATGCATGCTGACACAACCTCGACCCTAATATGTATGTCAATGTTCACAGTTTGTAGCAACAATTATTAATCTCAGGCTGAATATTCTTTTCCACATGAATATCGGTCTCAAACTTTCTTACAAGTCCAATTTCTAACAGTGAGCCTTTAAAACAGTATATTTGCCAAACAGTTCCTTGAAATTTCCCAAAACCTTTTCCAAACAGTCCCTTACCAAAAATTACACAAACTGCCAGAACTGCCACCTCGCGCGAGCGGATCGCGCGAGCGAGGGAGAGGGGGTGTCGCGTGAGCGGGTCGCGCGAGCGAAGGGGGAGGACGGGTCGCGCGAGCGAAGGGGGGAAGGGTTCGCGCGAGCGGATCGCGAGAGCGGGTCGCGCGCGCGAGTTGTTGCAGAATGTCATCTTCTTCGTTTTCCCCTGTTTCTGGTTTTTAAACTGAATTTTACCCATTTTCAGATTCTGTTTCAAACATGTCGTGCAATATATGGATCTCTTCGGTTTTCCATGTAGATTACGAATATGCAATCAATTTTAACTAATACGGATTATATCTCTAGATATTCGCGATTAAAGTAAGGGTGTCAAAACTTTAAATTAACGGTACGTCGCGATACGGATGAATTACTACGTAGGATTTGAACCGTAGCCTATTGGGACAAAGATCTTCCATAATCAATTCACGGAATTGAATTTGATTGAGTTTTACAAAACTCCAATTTTAAGCTTCCATGGTGTATCACATATATATACACATATACACACACATATAAACTGAATTATACATATATAAACATTGTGAGTGAGTTTAAATTACTCACTGAGGTGATAAAGGACTACAATTTGAGACCGAGGATTTCCGCCGAGAATTCCGTTGTTGAGAATTTCTCCTCCTCCGTTCTTGATTTATATATATATCTATGTATGTATAACTGTGTGGGGAATATATAATATAGACTGATTGTGTGTGTTGTTTGTTCTTTTAGAGAACAAGGGAGAAAGGAGAGAATTGAGAGAGACAGAGAGTTGAGAGACTGTGAGTTATAAGAGAGTTGAGAGATATACAATGATATATACTGATATAGATTTGGGCTCCAAGCAACAAGTGGGTTTCGCCCGATGTGGTTGAGCTCACGTGCTCCCACACCCAAGTCGCGGTATAGACGCAAATTTAAATCAAAAGTGGTATAAACTGGTTGAAATAAACATACAGAAAATTATATTAATGTAGGAATTAAATCCCGGGTTTATACCAAAAATATAGATATCGATTTTGAAACCACAGAAAATATTTTTCTATATTTATGAAAATTACAATTTGACCCCAGATATATATTACAAAGAGAAATTAAATCAAATACTCATGGAAATGAAATGCAGTATTTATTTATTAATGAAAATAAAATATAGGGTGTTACAAAATATTCACTCGATTCCTCTGAATCTCTTATCACATTCTATAATTTACACTTATCTTTTACTCCCAGCTTCCTATTCCTACTTCCTTTATTCTATCTCTTCTGACAAACCACTGCAAAACACTAGGGAACCTTATTACTCTTCATTTCTGTCCATTTACTCTTCATCAAGAAATTCTACAGTTTCTCCTTCAACCCATATCGTCCTTATCGTTACATCTATACGCACATAATCATCAAGTCTAAGTAACCACTCCCGAAGTATGTCATCAATTAAACTTCTACCAACTGTAGTTTCAAACTGTCAAAGTATACTCTATCATTCCCGTTCTTAACCCCTCCTCTTAGGTCAGTCCTCCAATCCTAACATTTTCACACATACAATCGATCAAGTAGCATTCACTTCTAATACTCATACCACATCTAAATCTACCTTGGTGCCATAACCATTCGAAATCAGGTTCAGTTGAGAGATTCCTCAATAACCACAATACTCATAGCTCGTTAAGATATTTCTCAATTCCCAATACATAACACAAGATAGGTTGAGAGATTCCTCAACCGTCCAATACATACCGTAAGATAGGTTGAGAGATTCCTCAACCATCCAATCATCTCAATACCGTAAAATTAGTTGAAAGATTCTTCAACTACCCATCATATACTTGTAAAAGATAACCATAAGATAATCCCGTACGATCACGTCATAGATTAACATCATAGGGAAAACACCGTAAGAAAAGATGAGAGATTCCTCACCTATCCCATACACGAGTAATACACTCTGTTGGACTCTCTTTCTATCATAAACCCCAACTGTCCATCTCTATTCTCTCACGTCATGACGTTTAGCCCATGTCTGAGATGGAACTCTTATCAATCAATCTCAATTTCAAAACTCGACTACGGATAATCACCTTTCATTCTTTATGTGGACTCTAAGAAAATCTCTCCTGACATTCACTACTCAAACTCCGTTCTCGGTTAAAGCTCTCAAAGAGCACTTATTACTATCACTTTAATTAATTACCGATTCGATCCAAAAATCATTTGGGTTTCGTTGAAAACAAAATATTACTGCTCATTACTACCAGGATATCATCTCCCCCTCTTGTCAAAACACACGGTCTATGATAACTCATGGCAACCTTCATCTCATCACACAACTCTACAACCATATAATTTCGTCGATTCACGAATGCAGTGATCACTCTTATCGGCTCAGTCATGATGAGTCAAGTATTCACCCTACTGAGCTCAATGCACAAAAACAATGCATGCTATGCCATAAGATATATATGCACAGTTCATCACAATCATCAATGCTAACACATGAAGCATTTCTACAATGATAACAATTATCTTCACAATTACACACTCCACTCGACGTCACTCAGCATATATAACGTCACTCGTTCCCAAGGCTCTAAACTTATGCTCTGATACCACTAAATGTCACAGCCCGGTCCCACAATAGCAGAACTGGAGCCCGTAGCACGCCACCGAGGCTAAACCAATTCATTAACGTTCCCAAAATTAGGTTTGAAGAACACACGCAGCGGAAAAACAAAACACATTTTTAAAACCAGAGGTTCAGTCGACTGGGTCGGGACCTCAGTCGACTGAAGCAAGCAGAAACAAAATGAACACATTAAACTTCAGAGGTCTAGTCGACCGAGGCATGGCCCAGTCGACTGCTTTTGCCATAATAAGAAGCAGTAGCTAAACTGCACTGTCCCGTCGACTGCTCCGTCGACTGCTTTTACCATTTTAAGAAGCAGTAGCTACACTGCATTGCCCCGTCGACTGCCCCATCGACTGCTCCCCTGACAGCAGCCCATTCTGCAGAATTTCAAGTTTTAAAAGCTTCCTAACTTTCACCAATGATCAACCACTCAATCCAAACTCAATCCAAAGTAATCCTAGCTATATTAAAACATTTCTAAAGCAGGATTACAACATGTCACTACTATTACAACAGTTTAAAATCCATTCTATCATACGAAGTTAAACATAAGTTAAAACGATAAAAATTCTTATTACAACATCCTATTGTCCCAAAACTACAAAGTCAACATTCAAGTTGCCTTCCAAAAGAACTCCCAACCCACGTACTCACTTCTCCGATTCCTCGCCAGCATTAACACCTGAAATGGTTATTTGAATAACCACAGATATTCGATTTGTTTAAGCTAAAGCTTAGTGAATAAATCAACATATGTACATGAATGATAAACATGTCCGCATTCACATCTCTACATTTCATACTAGTCGCCGGAGACTCACGTGCTCGTCCATACTCCCAATCCGCGACTCCTCGGCAATAAGTCCACGCGAAAGGGTAAGACCCACGATTCTTCTCTTCAATCGTGCGACCTTAATGCCTATATCGGCTCCACAAAATGGCACGGTGACCACGTGCTCCTTCTGACCCACATAAGCAACTTAACATGCTCGAATACATATCACCATACTCGCGGTAATCAAAATATATCATCGTGCTATTGAGCCTGCTTATCAATATAAATGCCCAATATGAACTACACAATATATCTCTAAGAATTAATACATGCTATTCACACAAAACATGAATACATGTCAAGAAATCATTCCAAAAACATAGTTGAATCACTCAACTCTGATTTACGCTCTTATACTTCGATCCAAAGAAAACCCGTGTACAAAGAACTTGTAGAAGTCCGTCTAGTACAATTCCTATGGATCAAAATTCCATTTATCAACCTTTATGAAAAATTCTATAAAACAACTTTTCGAAAAACTTAGCCAAACAGGCCCTAATAGGTATCAAAACGAAGCTCTTACCTCGAGGAGCTCAAATATGAAATATGGGATAAAACAGACTGACGGAAGGTCGTCGTTTGGCGTCGCAAAGCTTGAAGCAACTAATTCTCCCTTTGGCCTCCCCCTTGGTCTCCTTTTGGAATTTAGGTCAAGAACTTATGAAAATATCTCAACCATCTCTATCTATATATAGGCAAAACTCTCAGAAATTACGTTTAACTCCCCACGAGTTTTCAAAACTCCTAGTCAGTCTCTGAAACTTTCTATACAGCTTACTTATAGCTTTATAAGTGAAACCTCAAAATTATAAAAGTTTTCGACTAAGTTTCGTTTGGTCGCTAAAACACAAATTTTTACATGACGTTTTCGAAGTTGCTAATTAGCCTACCAAATTAATAGCGTGTTCATTCGTTCTCACCAGGATACTAAACTAACAACAGATATAAATTCTAAAACAGAAAATAATACAGATATTGAAATACACAGGTAAACATTTATTTTCAGATAAACATTTAAAATGTTCTACAGTGACCGTCTCATACTCGGAGAGACTTCACAAACAATCAATCCTCAATCACAATAGTTTCAAAGGGTTCTCTAATACAGACACCCAAATCAACTCGTGAGTCAAAACTCACTCAACCATGTGTCATAAGACACGCCACATCACATTATTATGCATGACAATGCAATGGAAAGCAATAACACAAATGCGGGTGTTATTTGATATGGAAGCTATAAAGAGTAAATGTAAATGGAATCCAACGCTTCTCATATCTAAATAGAAAAACGGAAATTTTACAGTGCATAAAGTCTCATGAAAGGATACTTTTCACTAGAAGAGCGAGATACCGTGGAGAACTCTCTCATTACCTTAACTTCAAACCCAATTTACTTAAAATCATCAGGACTTTGAAAAAGAGGTGTTAGGTGAAAGAAGAAAGAGCTCGTGATATTCAATTAGGTCAAAGTATGTGAATGGAATGTCTATTTCAACTTTTCGAACTTTCCCACATCTCCAATCTCTCTCTTCTTTTCTTTTAATATATATTTTTTTCACTCTTCTTTCTATTCTTATTTTTTTTTCTTCTATAACAACCATTGGCATTTTTTTTCTTTTCATGCTTTTTTTTCTTTTTTTTTCTTTTTTCTTTCCATCATTTTTCCTTTGCCAACTTTCCCTTATTCACACAACCAAACTTCTTGTCAAGATAACACATCCCAATCACTCCTAGATAAAGAAAAGAACTCAAACTCGTAATATGGAGTTAGGCTTAGATTTAAGGAATTATAATGACAATGCAATTATGATAAGGCTCAAGAGGTGAAGTAAAGGAATAGTACAGAGGTAGGCCAAGACTGTATTATGAGTGTATGGTCAAAAGATAACCTAAATCATCTTCTAAGTTCATAGGATTATTTATTTTAGTAAATTCAAGAGCTCTAATTTTGGTAAATCCTGAATGTTCTCTTCTGGTGATCAGTCAAAATGAAGAAGGAAAATGAGACTTTCAATTAATGAATACGCTTTTCAAAAAGTAATTGTAATTTTATAAAACCCTCAAAAACAAAAGAATGGCTCAAAAGCTCACTTGGGTTATTAGTCTCCACTACAGTCTCTCAAGACACCTAAATTATGCTTACTAATCCATTTTAGCTAAGTACAAGGTTGTCACAACATGCTCAAAGTTGTTTGAAGATTAAAAAGCATAAAATATACTATAACTAGGATAGTAAACAAACTACCATAGTGTATCACATACTAGTAATATACATAAAATAACACTAATGCATCATAACTAACTACATTAACTATGAGAGAAATACAAGAACCATTTTATTATCTTTGAAAATAAAATTTTAAATTTTAAAATTTTTTATAATTTTAATTTACTGAGCTTGAGTTGCATGTTGCTAAGCAGGTGTATTTTAATTTACTGAGCTTGAGTTGCATGTTGCTAAGCAGGTGTATTGACATTAAAGCATAAAAAGAAAGAAATGAGGCATGCAATGACTCACTCCCCCCAACTAAAACTAAACATTGTCCTCAATGTTCTAAACCAAGCACATGGACATGTAAAGTGAAGCGAGAGAAGGAAGGATGTTACCTCGAGGCGTTTATAATCCAGATTTTTTTTTCAAGTTACCTGCAAAATCATTAGTAGCAATAAGGAAAAATAGAGAATATGATAGAACTACTCAGTAAATAAATTCGGTTAATCAAGATTTTTATCATACAGTAATAACCAAAATTTTTGAGGATCTTCCCAGTGTAATAATTTAATAGTGAGAAGAACATTGGGATCCTCATAAAAATGCGACTCCGCCAACTAATGTCAGGCTCAAGGTCAGAGGAGATGATGCAAAACCAATGGCTTCCAAAGTTATTGGGCATAGTTATAAGAGGAATACCACACTTTTTAGGAATTATACTCAAGGAAAGATCTTTAGTGTTGGTATTTTCTATAACAGCCTCTATTTTTTTATTATCAAAAACAGGCGGAGGCCATGGTTCAATAAAAGGGGCAGGGTCTAAATGATGTTCTAATGAAGCTTTACTACCCTCCTCTTGTTCTAGAACAGAATCTATGGAGATGTGATCATAGGAATTTAATTTGTGTTCTATGCACATGGTTTTGGACAGGACTTGGATAAAGCTATCTATTTGGGCCTCTATGTCATTATCAGTCAAGAAGGTTAAGCAGTCTAGCAGATTACTAGCTTCTTGTTGAAGTTGAAGATCATCTAATGTGGGCCCAATAATTTCCAAGTCCTCTCTCAAAGAATTTTGAAAGTTAAAATTTTGTGAAGAACATGTGCTAGAATCCTTACCATCCTCTTCCACAACACATTCTTTTTGTTCAATATTAGGGTACACATGATTTTCAAGCTTGGGATGAGAGCATTGATTGATAGTAAGGATAGATGAGGGGCAACTTGGTGACACCACCTCTTCGGCCGAAAGAGGTGAGGGTTCATGAATATCACATGAATCTAAATCGGATTTAGATTTTTCAATAACGTCCTCCCTTGGGTCACTATCAAAGGTAGGGGTAGAGTCAACATGGGACTCATCCTTTCCTAATTGCGTCCAATCACCTAAACTCTCATCATCTTTTAAAACCTCATTCTCATCCTCGTAACTCTCCTCACTATATGTGTCATCTATTGAAGTACTCTGGACAAGAGATTGTGCAACTTTATCAAGGCAGTGAAGGAGTTATTGTCTGGGGTTGCATATTGAGGAGAAGATGGTTATACAACTTCATGCTCAATGGTTTGGTTTTGGAGTTCGTGTTGGGTTATCACTTTCTTGAATGAGTTGTTAATCTCATTCGGTATAAACCTATCATTGTCCTCTAATTCCATTCCATTGTTTGTGTCTTGAAATTTAGGTTGTAATGTTGAAAGACTGGTATAGTCTTCTAAAGGTTGGCTAGCATATGTTTGTTGATATCTAGTTTCTAATTTATCAAGTGCATTATCTAGCCTTTTCATTTCACTAAGCATTAATTTTAACATTCCACTATCCTCAACTTGGTTATTCTCCTCATTATTACTATATGAAATTTTGCCCCATTGTTGTTGGTAGTAATTCCCATCTCAATGTGATTGTGGACAAGACTCGCTAAAAGAAAAGTCTTGGTGCGTTTAGTAATCGTGGGAGCTATTACTATATCCTACATTATCATTTTGGTTATATCCCCATTGCGATTGATAGAGCTCTCCATGTGGAGGTTCTTGTTGCGTTTGATAATATGAGGGACTACAACTATCATTTTTCCATTATGGTGGTTGGTAGCACTCGGGTTGATTATGAGCGTCATAAGTGGGTGCTTGCCAACTTGGGGGATAGCTTTCATTACCTAATGTGCACCTATTCATGGTGTTTGTGTTGTATGGAGGATAAGACATGTTTATCCACAATTTTTAAACAATAAAATTTGTATTTATTTTTTTTTTTTTTGTACTTGTGAGAGAAAAAGTCCAAAATTTTTATTATTATCATTTTTTCTTAATTATTATTATTATTATTATTTTTTTGAAAAGTAAGAAAAAATTGGAAATAACTTAGTAAAATCCTAACCTAGTTGCCTTCCCCGGCAACGGCGCCAAAAACTTGACACGACTAAATAGTTGTGCGCTCTTGTGCAGCACCCAAGTGTAGGTGATCGTGCAAGTAATATAGTACTGGAAGTCCAGGTCTCAAGTTTTACTCACTGACACGACTAAATAGTTGTGCGCTCTTGTGCAACACCCAAGTGTAGGTGATCGTGCAAGTAATATAGTACTGGAAGTCCAGGTCGATCCCACAGGGAAGGAATAGGGAGAATGTCTACTAAGTTATAACCTAAAGAAAAAGAAAATAAGAATGAATGATTGGAGGTGTACTAACAAATCCTAATTAATTAAATTAAACTAAATAATAAACTAAAACTTATAGAAATATAACTAATTAAATAAATAAACTAAAGGTGTTAGAAATACGTGAATCCACATTGATCCTAACCATCTACCATGCATACTCATTAACGTTCGATGGAGTTCATTCCTTTTCAGCATTCCGTATTTTTCTAAAGATAAAGAATCAATAGCCCTTTCATGACCAGGACTACATCATCACAGTTGATTTAAAATACTTGGAAGACAATTTAAAACAATGGTAATTACTTGCACTCTAAATGGTGTTAGCATTCAAAGTGGTTTTCAAAAGTCATTGAAGAAAAGGCCTTAAGGCTTTAAGTTCTAAAAACTGTTGTGACAAACTGAGCTTATTGGGACAATTTGATGACAGATTTCTAAAACAGAAAGTCATGGAATACTTAAAAGAATATCTCAGGAATCAAAAAGTTCGATCGATCGAAGCGCTCTCGATCGATCGGACATCATCATCCTTCAATCGATCGAAATGCCTTCGATCGCTTGACTATGGCTCTGGTTCGATCGATCGAAATACCTTCGATCGATCGAACACAAAATTTCTAAAGATTGCATGGCAGAGGTTGGGAATCAATGTTTCATCACATATTCTCAACGTCTAAACTACGAAAACATGAGAAAACTAATACAGAAACAATAACCTAGAGTAATCATAACATATAAACTAATAAATAATGAAATAGAGAAAAGGAAAATAAAAACCTGGAATAATATGAATATAACTTGTAATAAACATATAACCAACTTGAATCTTCAATAATCTTCAATATAACAATGGAAAAGAGGAAGAAAAATAAGAATCTAACCTAATCTACTCCTAATCTAACCCTAAAACTACCCTAAAACTGTTGTTTTCTGCGTTCTGGAGCGTCCTCCATTCGTCTGGCGTCAAAACGACTTATATATAGGGTTTCCACTGAGTTTACGCAACTTTTGGGTGAATATAAAGTTCGATCGATCGAGCTTAGTTTGATCGATCGAAGGTTCGATCGATTGAACTCTCTGATTTGACAGCTCTGCGCACTGATTGGAAAATGGCCATAACTTTTTACTCGGACCTCGAATTGACCTACCGTTTGTGGCCACGCGACCGTAACTCAAAGATCTACATTTCATGTCTCTTGGAAAATCTTCCAAATCTGAAGTCTTCATTGTCAAAATTGGAGTTTTCTCAGCTGCTTCTGTTGTTCTCTTCACCAGAATCACCTTTTATGCAACGATTGTTTTCCATGACCTATAAAATAGTGTAAAACACATGTTTGAGTCTCAACATTATAGAAAACACTTAATCATTGATATATATCTAAATATAGGGACTTGGGGATAAAAGTATGCATAAAAGACCATTAAACACGCTATGAATATGCACTTTTCACCTCGAATCACTCACACTAGTTTATAATGACCCGGATGTCTCTATGCATCAATACATGAACATAGTCGAGAATGTTTTCAGGTTATAATCGTTGTATCCAATAGTGGGTTGAATCATATTGAAATTAGCATACTTGGAGTTCTAGACAATTTGGAGTTTATTGTAATTATGTTCATTTGGGAATTTTTGGCGTATATGGCAATTGTATTAATGTGTGAGATTTGAGAGTTAGTATCGTTTGTATTTCGGTCTAAATTCACCATGATTTTGAAGACATGTCTATGTTAGTTATATATTTTGTCAGGTTGTGTTTTGGATTTCTGTCAAGAAAATCGGGACGCGACATGATCATAATGCAATATTGACGAATTTTAGCATAACTAGAACTTCCATGGCTAACCACTTGATTCTTGGCTTCAATGGCCTCAAAATATATATATATATATATATATATTTTAAGTAATGTTATGTTTCCCAAATTTTTCTCAAAAACTTAGTTAGGTGAACCATATGGCACCACTGGTCACTATCATGACATGTGGTACAACTAACAAATCATTTGAGAGCCGATTTCATTGGTATTCAAAATCTAGATTAAAGCATATCATTTTTTAACAATCTCAAAAAATGACATAAATATCATACCATTTTGTAAAAAAGCTCCATATGTTCAAAATGTTAAGTGTTTAGAAGATATTATGGTAAATTACACGGACCTTCTTTGAGGTATGGTCTAAGTACATGGACCTCCTCTGTATTTTAAAAAATTACATTGACCTCCCTTGAGGTTTGAGATTGAGTTACACTCACCTCTCCTCTGTAAGTGGACCATCCACCACCTGACGAAAATTGTTGATGTAAGAGATTTTTAATTACTTAATACCCAAATTACCCTAACTTATCCTAAAAAAAAACGGAATAATTATACAAACCTCCCTTAAGGTATGACCTAATAACATGAACCTCCATCATTGCAAAAATGCTTTTTTGTTAAATTTTTTTCTCTCTCTTCTTCCTCCCTTGTTCGGTCTCTTAACAAAATTAAAATTTTCTAAAATTTAGACTCATCTCTCTTATTTTTCAAAATAACTATATTACCCTTACTATTTTTCATAGTCCTTCAATTTTCTATGAGGCTATTCTTTTCAACAAACCAAACTGAAGATTTCCCAGATTTTTTTAGCCTATCATGTCTGCTATATTTATTCTATAGACATGAGAAACTGAAAAGAGGAAGATATAAAAATAATAAAAATGATAAACACACAAAAAAAAGCTAAATTTAAATTATAAAATTGAAGAATTTGAAGAAATGCTTGAAGAAATTGCAGATCTTGGAACTGGACGAATTTGAAAGATGCACTTCTTAGTGGTATGAAAAGTTTAACCCAAATCCTTTCTCATTGCAAAAATAAGATCATACATTAGCATAAACCTAGTTAGGATTTTGTAAATGGAAGGGTGGTCTGTGTAATTAGATCATAGTTCAGGGGAGGTTTGTGTAATTTAACATAGGGGCAATTTAGTACTTTCAGTTATAACGTCATGGACGTTACCCAACCGTAACCAAGAAGGGAGGTTCGTATAATTTTTCAAAATATGATGGACGTCCGAGTAATTATGGCAAACCTCAAAGGTGGTTCGTATAATTTACCCTAAATATTAAACACTAATCTGTGTTTAGTGTTCATTTGGGTCTGTCTGTGTTGCGTTTGTGGGGGAGGAGGGCGGGGTGTTGCTTTCTTTTGGTCTTTCTAATTCTTACAGGTGCATGTTTTGTATCATTGGAGGCCCAAATATTTAAATAATAATAAACTGGACTAAAAACAATTAAAAACATAAGTGTTCAATAGCATTTAATTAAAAAATCAATGTCGTATATTCAAGCTAAAAATTATTAAGAAAATTAGACATTTGAAAAATATGATTTTCTTAATATTTTATATAAATATTCAATACTAAGTTCTTGGACTTAGAAAGTTCATAAGAATAAAAAATGCAAGGTACATTAATTATAAACATAAACATTTCATTAAAAGAAATTTTTTTGTAAAAAGTTTTTGTTACTTTCCACAATTATGAAATATTTTATAAATATTTAATAATTAATATTTGAACTATGAATATTTTGTAAAATTATGAACTATTTAATGTAAATTTCATTCCAGCCATTTGTTGGATTGTTCAAAACAAAAGTGAAATATAATCGTATCTCCCTTCCTGGTATTTAGCCAAAACAAATAAATGGATGTTTAAACATACAAAAATGATAGGCATACACACCAAACGACACACTAAACGACCCATCCGCTTTAAATGTATGTACCCTGTGTTGTGTAAGTAATGCACAGAAAAGTGTGAAAAATTCAAACAGCACAAGGTACATGTATTTAAAGCACAGTGTGTCATTTGGTGTGTCATTTTGTGTGTATCCTTATCATTGTTGTTAAACATATCTTGATTGTTGAAGCGCATTCCATGGATATCAAGCTGCCACGTGGTGAACTTCATCCATTCAATAATGAGTAAACTGTAAGTCTTGGGACACAAATAAATCTCACAAACACAATCCACAAATATCATAATATGTCTATCTCTCTCCTTTGCGAACCCCACTGTGTCTGGGGACGCTATAAGAAGAGAGATAGACACATTGTAGTGTTTATAAATTGAGTTTGTGAGATTTGTTTGTGTCCAAAGCCTTTTTTTTTTTTTTTGAGGAAATGTTTGTTCCCAAAGACTTAGGGTGCGTTTGATAAAACTGAAAATTAAGTACTGAAAATTAAGTGCTGAATTTTAAGTCCTGAAAATTTTAAGCGATTGAATTTACAGAACTAAAAATAATTTTTCAAGTACTGAAATATATTGCATTCAGTGATTATTTTCAGTAGAAATTTTTCACTTAAAGTTTTCAGTGGTTTTTTGGTTGCCTTTCAATTAAGTGATAGGTTATCAAACACACTAAAATAAAATCAGTGCTGAAAGTTTTCATTTTCATCACTTAATTGGGTTATCAAACACACCCTTACTCTTCAATAATTTGTGACTTGAAGTTGAAGACATAACAAATAATTGTCGTGGGACTAAAATAATCCCCCAAAAAATTGGGGTTCCCAAAACAAATTATTTCTGTTCTTCCATAGATGAATGGAGTTTAGTGGATATGGGAGATTTATGAAAGTTTCTGATAAGTTTTTATATTATGATTTTATAGTATAATGTATAGTTAGTTTTGACCAAATGTTTAGCATTAGTTTTCCATTCCTGACTACACATTTGGAGACAAGCACTTTTTTTTTTTTTTAAATAGGGATGCTAGTTTTTTGTTTTGTTTTTTTGGTCATCCGTTCCTTATTGGTGTTTATTAAACAATTAAACAAAGCAAAAGCAGTCAAAAAGAAAATATAAACTAAAAACAATTATTTTTCTCAAATACTAAAGTTCTGTTTGATTCATAAATTTCGTAAGGGAAAAGAAAAGTGAGGGGAAAACTAATTCCTTTGTGTTTCTTTCAGACTTAAAATACAAATTAAAATTTTGTAAAATTAAATTTTAAGATAATAAAAAAGAGTAATATTTGGGGCACTAACAACTTCCACTAACACTTACTAACACACTCTATCTCTTTCCTAGTGGCACTGTGGGCTCTGCAGTGGACCCCGCAGTACCACTAGGAGAGAGATAGAGTGTGTTAGTAAGTGTTAGTGGAAGTTGTTAGTGCCCCTAGCATTGCCCAAAAACAATAAAAAAATAGAAAGGAAAATCGCTCACAACATCCCAAATGCTTAATTAATTTCTTAAATTGTTTACTTTTCTTTCTTATTTTCCTCATCATTTTTCTTGCTAACCAAACAAATAAAAATATCTTCATCTATAAACTTTTTTTTTCAAACACTAAATTCATTAACCAAACATTACTTTAGAAAACTGAATCATGGAGATTCCAAATGCACAGTGAGACACTTTGATTTATGATTTATAAGTGGATAAGTTTGGGACAAACCCATTCACACAATTTTTGAAATACAATCAAAAAGATGTATCTATCTCTCTCATGTAATGTGATATCAGTGGATCCAACAGTGACATAGGAGAGATAGACATATCTTTTGGGGAGGTTGTATGAAAGTTGTGTCCCAAGTATTACCCATCCTAAAAGAGTAATATTTGGGACACAACCCATCCTAAAAGAGTAATATTTGAGACACAACCTTCATACAACTTTCATACAACCTCCCCAAAAGATGTGTCTATCTCTCTCCTGTGATGTCACTGGACCCCACAGTGACACAGGAAAGAGATAGACACATCTTTTGGGGAGGTTGTATGAAAGTTGTGTCCCAAGTATTACTCATCCTAAAAGTTGTGTGAATGGGTGTATCCCAAATATTACCCTTTATTTGATCAAAAAATGCACCCACACATTACACGTAGTTTACAATAAGAGTAAAGATTGGGACACATCCAAATACATAATTTTTGGGACACAACCTAAAAGATGTGTCTATATCTTTCCTGTGATGTCACTGGAATCCACAATGACACAAGAGAGATAGACACATCTCTTGAGTTATGTCCAAAAAAAATTGATTTTGAGTGTGTCCTAAGTTTATTTTACAATAAAATTCAGGAGGTCCCACAAGATTATCCCACTTGTATTTTATCAGTGCTCCATAAATAGACAAGTGCGTAATTCAATCATGTTTAATTTCCTTCCCCCCCTCGTCAACTCTCACTAGTAGACTAGACTTCTTTATTCAATTATGTAAAATTATGTAACAATCCTCAAATAAGACAAAACCCATGACAAAACCCACTCCACTGTTCCTATTTCGGCGCCTTAAACCCCCTAATTCAACATGCTCTACTCTGAGTAGACTACTCAATTCAAATGTTTGGAATTCAAGGTTTTGAAAAGTATACACTTTTACACACACTTATGCATATATAAATATTAGTGTTGGCATGTACGGATATCATTAAATTTATTATTATTCCTTTTAAATTTGAACGTATTAATCTAGGAATTCTTAAAGCTTGAAAACAAAAAAAGGTGAAAAATATGATACATAGTGGGGAGGGTCGGATACAGTGAGAGAAGTTGTTGTAAAATTGTCAAAGACATGTTCTTTTTGTCTTTTTTTTTTCTTTTCTGTTTGTTTTTTTAATTTCAATTCTTATGATATTTATATATAGATTACACTATTATATGGCAATGTCATGTGGCATCCCAATTATATGGGGGCGTCAGTGCGCTTCACTAGCAGATCACCGGCAGGCCTGGTGAGCCAACAATTGGGACGACACTACCAGTAATACCGGCGGGGTTCATGCATATGAGATAAATGTATATGTTATTCTTTAAGTTAAGAATGCGATCCCCTTGATGGGGGTGAGTGGCCCCTTTTATAGGTGCAAGAGGCCACCCGTACAAGGCAACTAATTAGATAAGGAAGCCCAATCTAATCACAAGTTGATGAGCACAAATCATGAGAGGTTTCCTAAATGGCTTAGGAAACTATTTACACCTTCCATTAGTCTTCTGACCGATTTAGGAAACTGCTGAGCAGCTTGGCTGTCAATCTGCACCTTGTGGAGAGTTGCTGAGCCGCATTCCCGGGCTGTGCGAGCACCCCGAGCGGTAGCACTCGAAAGACCCCGGGATCAGTGGGCCATAGAGTCCCTTGCCAGATAATTTGGGTGCTTATCTGCTGACGTGGAGGTTTGACTTGTAGCAGAATATTTCTGGGCGTATCAGCTGCCCCCCATTTTCGGAGTTGATGTGATGTCCCATTAGATGAAGTTTGAAAATTAAGACTGCTTCCGAGGAACCGTCCGGTAAAAGACCGAGACTCAACCCAGGGTGGGACCGGTCGTGGTAGTCAACCGGGGTATGGACCGAGCGGTGACTTTGTGGACCCGAGTCCTACCTGCGCCATGTGTCAGCTTGTGACTGGCCTAGTCAGGATCGAACGATACCAGCGTGGGTGTAACCGGACCGTTTACACGGTAACCGAACCGTCTCGTCGTGCATTTAATGCGCACGCCTTTTGAGGCGATGGTTCGCGTGCCTGAGGTGACAATTGTCGGCCACTTTGGGCTGGAAAGCTCACGAGCTGTTGGATCGATTTTGATCTGAACCGTCTGTGGTTCATATATAAAGGAACACTTGTTCATATCTCAACTCTTTACTACAAAGACACATATTCCCGAGCGATTTTGAGAGCAAACAATTCCCAGTCAAGATTTCTGAGCCCTTTTCTTGCGTTGATTTCTGTTAAGTCCCTTTCCTTTCTGAGTTTTAATTTGTCACTCTTTTCCTTCTCTTTCCCTTTCTCTTTTCTTTCCGTGGTGAGGCTGGAGGGAGCGAGCCCGGTAAGCTTTGAACGGAAGTGGGATTTTTTCCTCCTTAGGTTCTGTTTTTTCTTTGAGTCTAGTGGAACCTTAGGACAGTTGAACCTAGCGGGTGCCCCCTGAATAGTCTTGAGAGAGTGCCATCTAGTGTTAAGTACCATTCACTCTTTGCCCTTTAGGTTAGTGACCTTACCCCCTCTGTATACCAGGCTTGGGGTTCCTGACTCATACCTTGGTCGTCACCTTCTTTCCAACCCTGTTACCGAAACCACAAGAATGTGTCACTCCGGTTTTAACTCGTCCTCTCGGTCAGCGGATGAACGGTCCGGATCAGAGGAGCCGTACACAAGTCTGAGTCTACCGCCCGCGTCCCCCTCTGATCACCAGAGTGAGGGTAGGATTCCTACTCGTGTGTCCGATAGCGATTCCGTCCAGGAGGCCTTCGTTGCCTCTGTTTCCCGTGGGGAAGGCGATGAGACACTGGGGAGACCTGACCCCGAGGTCATGTTTGCCTGCGAGTCCACCTCCTCTACACTGCGCTCCCAAGATCTTGTGCGCATTAGGGAGAGGTATTTGCTCCCCTACGATTGTTCCTTAGCCGTTAACCCCGGCGGAGCGCATCTTTACCAGCCAAGCTTCGTCTTGAGGATGCACTGATGGATGGCCTCGGCCTTCTGCTTCATCCAGTCGCCCGGGACGTCCTGATTTACCTCGGGATTGCCCCCGGGCAGTTAGCTCCCAACGGGTCGAGGTTCCTGATGGGGTCCATCTATCTGTAGCCCCAGGTCTTCGGATATGAAATCATCCTCCGGGAGTTTTTATGGGCTCACCGGCATTTCCCCGTGCACAGGGAGGTTGGTTTCTTTTCTTTTTCCGCCCGGACGGGTAGGAAGATCATTGACAAATGCCCGAGTAACAACAAGGGGTGGAAGAACAAATTCTTCCAGGTGTCCACTCTTCGTCTCTGCGACCGGGCACCAGGATCCCAGCTGAGGACTTCCTGATCGGGGGAATTGAGGGGTAAGACCACCCTGTATGCTTCTTTTCATTTCTCCTCACTTTAGGAGGTTATTGGTCTATTAACTGCTTCCATGTTCCTGTTTGCAGCTAGGTCAATAGAACCTCCCAAAATCCCTGAAGTGTGCCAGGCCAGGATCTTAGGTTTGGCAGAGCTGCCCACCCACGTCTCCAACGTGCTGTTCTGAATGGGCGAATTTGTCGAGTCTTATTCTCCAGAAGAACCCGTTCAGGCTCCCACTTTCTCACCGATCATTCCTGGTGAGTGTCCGGGCTACCGGTCTTCCCGTTTTGCATTTTTCCTTTTGCTATCTTTATCACTTTCTGACCGAACGTTTTTTTTTCTTTACAGAAATGGCTCCAAAAAGGAATTTAGAGCAACTGAGGGAGAGGCAGGCCACTGCTGCTACTGCTGGCGCTGCTCGATTGGTGGTGGTGCAAGGAAAGAGACCCGTCGCCGAAGCCTCGGGTAGCGAGCGCCCTTTAGGTGCATTCGCCACGAGACGGCTCACCGCCCAGAACTTGTGGGGACGTCAGCTCCCCAGGCGGTGGCTGTGGAGGAGACCACTCCCCGGGAAGACATACCGTCCGGTCTACCGATTGGGGGTCCCACCGAGATCTGGGAAAGGGTGAAGTCCTCCCTCATCCCGAGCCAAGTGGAGACATGTGCAAACCTGTCTCCTGAGGACTTCTAAGGGTGGCTGTATAGCCTTTTCCACCTGGTAAGCACTTCTGCCGCTTGAGTATTGGCTACTTTTTTTTATTTGCCTTGTTGACTGACCAGCCTCCTTTCTTTCGTTGTAGGTTGGCTGCATGGCCACCGGGTCCGAGTCTCTTTTGTCCTCTCTGGCCGGGAGGGCCAGCACCGCCGAATCTGCCTTGTCAAAAGAGCGGGCGGAATTAGAGGCCGGGAAGGCTAAGGTTGATTTAGAGGCTTCCCAAGCCCTCACGGCGGAGGCTGAGGCCCGAGTAAAGGCCGCAGCTAGGGTGACAGCCGCAGGGGCCACAGAAGAAGCGTTTGACAATGGCTTCTTCCAAGGCTACGAGGATCTGAAACGGAGGGTAGCTCGGGATCACCCCGAGTGGGATATCTCGCACTGCGAGGACATTGACTCGGACTGCTGGGACGTCAGTCCCCCTGCTGGTGATGGAGCTGCTGTACCTGCCCCGAGCGGGGGTTCGGGACCTGGAATCGGAGTTGCCCAGAGGAGGCTGGGGAGACCTAAGACGTGGTCGAGGTGGATGACTGAGGTCCCCGACCCATTTTCTTTTGTATTGTAGTTTTTTTTTGGGAGGCTACTACAACTGCCCCCCAGGCCCTGTATAAATAGTTTTTAACTAATGAAAAGGTCCTTGAGACCGTCTTTTCCATTAACTGTTTACCGTTTTTGTACTTGCATGCCTGTTTGTGATTGCCAGTGTCTGCCTAGTTTTGACCGACCTAAATCCTTGCCTTAGCAAATGGCTTGGGACTGTAACCGGTAGAACATCTGGTCTTACCGACCTGTTTTAAAGGTGACTGCCCGGTGTATCATAGGAACTTGTCCCATTTACCATCCAGGATGGCCTGATGTATTATAGAAAAATCTTATTTTACCGTCCGGGATGGCCCGGTGTATTATAGAAAAATCCTGTTTTAAAGTCCGGGATGTTTTGTCTCTGATCACTGTAAGTATTTAGGAATGTTAGGATTCCATGTCCTTTTAATGACCGGTGTGGTTTCCTGTTTTAGCCCAGTCCTTACCCCCCAAGTATTTTGCTAAGGCGGGTGTGCGGGAGTGAGTGGCCATAGAAAACCGACCTGGAATATGGGTGGTTGTAGGGTCATTTGAGGCTTGCCATCATCAGCCACCTAAGGGGTTTGCCCCCATCGCTGGTTGAGCCTAAGAGAAGTTGTCGCCTAGGGGTTAGGCCCGAGGTCTTTATGCCTTAGTTTTGAGCCAATGTCTTTTACCTCGGGGTTAGGCTCGAGGTCTTTGTGCCTTGGTTTTGAGCCAAGGTCTTTTGCCTCGTGGTTAGGCCCGAGGTCTTTGTGCCTTAGTTTTGAGCCAAGGTCTTTTGCCTCAGGGTTAGGCCCGAGGTCTTTGTGCCTTGGTTTTGAACCAAGGTCTTTTGCCTCGGGGTTAGGCCCGAGGTCTTTGTGCCTTGGTTTTGAGCCAAGGTCTTTTGCCTCGGGGTTAGGCCCGAGGTCTGTCAATATTGGACGGGACTGTGATAGGAGTAATTTTTCAAAGTAAAGTCTTTTATTTTATTCAAAAATTTATAATGAATGCTCAGATAGAGCTACAAAAATTTCCTAATCAGTGCTAAACTGTCCTCTTCTCTGGGTTACTGATAATACTTACGAAGGTGTTGCACATTCCAAGGGCGAGACAGATCATGCTAGTAAGATCCCGGGCAGTTTACCCGAGTAACTAGATATGAGCCTTCCCAGTTTGGCCCCAACTTTCCATGGCTCGGGACTCTTAAGGACTGATTGACGGCCTTAAGGACCAAATACCCCACCAGGAAACTGCGATGCTTCACCCTACTATTATAGTACCGGGACACCCTTTGCTTGTAGGCTGCAACTTTTAGATACGCCCGGTCTCTTTTCTCCTCTAGCAAGTCCAGTTATGTTCTGAGTGCATCTTCATTGTCTGGCACGCTGTAATTCGCCACCCAGTAAGTAGGCAACCCGAGCTTTGTAGGGACCACCGCCTCAAACCCGTAGGTTAAGGAGAACGGCGTCTCACCTGTTACCGCTTGGGGCGTAGTTCGGTAGGCCCACAATAGGGTTGGCAGTTCTTCAGCCCACAGTCCTTTGGCGCTTTCAAGTCTTGTTTTGATCGGCTGTAAGATCGTTCGATTTGTCACCTCGGCTTGACCAATGGCTTGAGGGTGCTCGGGGGAGGAGTAGTGATTAAGTATCCCGTAGCCCGAGCAGAACTGCCTGAACAATGAGGTGTCGAATTGCCTGCCGTTGTCCCTGACTAGAACCCGGGGAATGCCGAACCTACTAAGGATGTTCTTTTCCATTAAGCTTTCCATTTTTTGCTCGGTTATTGTCACCAAGGGTTCGGCCTCCGCCCACTTGGTAAAGTAGTCAACGACGATGACTGCGAACTTGACCCGTCCTTTTCCCGTCGGTAGGGGTCCGACAATGTTGATACCCCACTGGGAAAAGGGCCAGGGGCTTTGGATCAGTGTCTGAAGCTCTACCGGTCGGTTGATCATGGGAGATTATCTCTGACATTTGTCGTATCTTTTGACATACTCCTGAGAATCCCGAGCCATTGTCGGCCTGTAATATCCCTGCAGTAAGGCCTTTCTAGAGAGTGCCTGGCCTCCAATGTGATTCCCATACACTCCTTCATGGATTTTGTACAACACTGTCTGGACCTGTGCGGGATGGACGCAGTGGAGGTAAGGTACAGAGAATACCCTTTTGTAGAGGATTCCGTCTATAAGATGATATAGGGCCGCCTGGTACTTGACCCGGAGACCTCCTCTTTCTCATTTGGTAACACGCCCGTTGCCAGGAATGCTACGATTGGGTCCATCCAACTGGATCCCAAGGCGACTGGTTCCACCTCCACGCATTCTGAGTTGATCATACTTGGCTCGGGCAGGTATTCTACCCTTATCCCGAGCAAGTCTGACTCAGAAGACGAAGCGAGGTGGGCTAACCGGTCGGCCCTGGTGTTTTTCTCTCTGGGTATCTGTATGATACAGAAACCCTGAAGCTTCTTCGAAACAGCTCGGACAAGGGCTAGATAGGCTACCATATTGTCTCCCTGGGCTTCGTACTCTTGGTTGACTTGATTGACCACGAACTGAGAGTCGCTACAACTTTGGACCTGTTGCGCACCCATGGAAGTGGCCAACTATAAGCCGACCAATAGGGCTTCATACTCAACTTCGTTGTTGGAGGCACAGAACCCCAAATCTTAGGGCATACTCGAGCTGGATGCCGTCGGGCGTGGTCAAGATGATTCCTGCCCCACTGCCTTGCTGGTTTAAGGAACCGTCCACATACAGCAACCAGGTAGGGATGCTAGCCTGTAACCTGGGCGGTAGGACCGGTGGGTCGAACTCTTCAACTGGGTCTTCCGGATATGTGAACTCAACCAAAAAGTCTTCTACTGCTTGCCCTTTGATCGCCGTCCGGGGGCGCTGGCCACTTTAAATTCCTCTAACTCCATGGCCCACTTGACAAGCCTCATGGACGTGTCAGGCCTGCTTAAGATCCTATGGAGAGATTGGTCGGTAAGGACCACAATGACATGGGTCTGAAAGTACAGGCAGAGTCTCCGGGCAGATGTGATGAGAGCTAATGCAAGTTTTTTGATGCGGGAGTATCTGCTCTCCGCACCTTGGAGCGCCTGGCTAGTATAGTACACTGGGAACTGTATCCCGTGCTCTTCCCTAATAAGTGCTGAGCTAACCGCTGAGTGTGATACTGCCAGGTATAGGAACAATTCTTTCCCTGGTACGGGTTTTGAGAGTAGAGGAGGAGATGTCAAGTACTTCTTGAGTGCCTTGAATGCCTCCTCACACTCCTCAGTCCACTGAAACGCCTTACGGAGGATCTTGAAAAATGGCAGGCACCGGTCGGTAGCTCTGGAGATAAATCTGTTCAGTGCGGCAACCCGTCCGGCCAGACTCTGTACTTCTTTTTTCGACCTGGGCGATCGTATGCTAATAAGGGCCTGGATTTTCTCGGGGTTTGCTTCAATGCCCCGTCTATTGACTAGGTGCCCCAAGAATTTTCCGGATGAGACTCCAAATGTGCACTTGGCCGGGTTCAACCTCATCCTGAGCTTTCTCAAAATGCTGAACGCCCCGGCCAAATGTTCCAGATGGTCGGACTCGTCCCGACTTTTGACCAGTAGATCATGGACGTACATCTCCATTGATTTCCCAATCAGGTCTTTGAACATGTGATTGACCTGGCATTGATAAGTTACCCCGGCATTTTTGAGGCCGAAAGGCATTACTTTGTAGCAGTAGGTTCCCTGGTCCGTGATGAACGAGGTCTTTTCTTCGTTCCCGGGGTACATGCTGATCTGATTATACCCGGAGTAGGCATCCATAAATGAGAGGAGCGAATGGCCGGCCGTGGAATTACAAGGAGGTCTATCCTGGGCAGCGGATAGCAGTCCTTAGGGCAGGCTTTGTTCAGGTCGGTGAAGTCAACGTACATCCTCCACTTTCCATTGCTTTTCTTGATAAGTACTACATTGGCTAGCTAGTCGGGATAATGGACTTCCCGTATGGAGTGGGCTTTAAGGAGCTTCTCGACCTTCTCACACACTTTCTGTCTCTCGGGGGACCATGCCCCGTCGCTTCTGCTTTATAGGCCGGGAGTTTGGTTCAACGTTGAGCCGATCAGACATTACCCAGGGATCAATCCCGGGCATATCTTCGTGGCACCAGGCGAACACATCTTGACTCTATTGCGGGAATTGAATCAGCTTCTCCCTAAGGTAGGGCTCCAACAGGGTGCCGATGCGTACCGTTCGGTCTGGGTGTTGTGGGTCCAACGCCATTTGTTCCAATTCTTCGATCGGGCCCACTCTATTATTCTGATCCCTCAGGTCCATCTCCTGGACGTTCAATGTCTCTATGATGACCTCCCGGCAGAGGTAACTGACATAGCAACTCCAGGCGGTTGCCTGATCTCCACGCAGGCTCCCAGGTCTCCACGCAGGCTCCCGGGTCCCTGAGGGGTCGGGAACTTAACTGTCAGGCTATGGGTGGAGAAGACGACCCTGGCTCTATTGAGTGTGGTCCTCCCCAGAATGATGTTGTATACAGATGGAGCCTCCACTATTACAAAATTTGACAACAGGGAGACCTGCTGAGGGTAAGTTCCCTTAAGCACAGGGAGCTCCATGGTACCGAGCGGCTGGGTGCTGGATCCGTTAAAACCCACCAGGGGAGTAGCGACCGGGTGGAGTTGATCCCTGGATATCCCGAGCTGATCGAATGCTGACACGAACATGATATCGGTCGAGCTGCCTGTGTCCACCAACACCCTTTTGACCATGTAATTAGCTATAGAGAGCGTCACAACCAACGGGTCATCATGCGGGCAGTGGACGCCTTGCAAATCATCGGAGGTAAACGTCAGTATGTCAATTGGTGGGGAGCCGATGGATTAGACCTGCCAGACATCCACCCGAGATGCCCTAGCATGCCTCTTCCTTGCTAACTGTGAGTCCCCGCTGCCTGACGTTCCTCCAAAGATCACGTTGATTTGACCAAGAGGCTGGTTTTGACCGGGAGCTCGAGCTCCTTGTACAGGCCATCCATCTATCGCGACGTACTCTACCAGATGACCCTACTCGATCAGTTTTTCTATGGCTATCTTCAACTTGAAGCAATCCTCTATGTTATGGCCGTGGTCTCTATGGAAGCGGCAAAACTTATCCCGATTCCTGTTTTGGGCAGGGCTTTGAGTTTCGCCAGTTGTTGAAGTAAACTCTGCGCCTCGGCGGCGGCCATGACTTCATGGATTGGTCGGGATAGAGGCGTGAAAGCGATTTAGGGCTTATCCCGAGCTCCTCTCTGCTAGTCTTGCCTGGGCTTCTTTACCGGGCCCTTCTCAGAGCCCTCACGCCTCTGCTTGGCTTTCGAGGACACGTCTCCCACGAAGCCGATGCATTTGGACTTCAGGAATTCTTCTGTATCTATATATTTTTTTACCCTCTCCGAGAGCTCCACCAGGGTTGCCGGTCAGTCTCGATGGAACGACGTGGCAACCTTGGTGTGTTGAACCCCCGAGCAGAAGGCAATGATTGTTGCTGTTTCATTCAAATTGCGGATCTGGAGCCTCTACTGATTGAAGCAATCCACATACTCCCTTAGGGATTCACCCTTGTACTGCTTGACAGCTAATAGTTGAGTGTCCGACTGTGACCGGTCAAGCATCCCTACGAATTGGCTAATGAACAGCTTGCTCAGCATCTTGAAGTCATCAACCGTTCGGGGCTTGAGGGCGTGGAACCACTACACGGCTGGCCCCTTGAGAGTGCTGGGGAAGGCCAGGCATAGCAATTCGTCAACAGTGGTAACCAACGCCATCTGGGCCCTGTAGGTGCAGATGTGATCCACTGGGCTCCCTGTCCTGTCATAAGAACTGAGATGCAGTGGCTTGAACTTCCGTGGGATGGGGAATCCGGTGACCCGAGCGGCATAGGGCAACTCGATCTACGTGTTGGTATGGTCAGGACGCTGTTTGCGGCTCAATTGCTCGATCTATTTTTGCAAACCCTGGATTTGAGCATTCACGTCTTCCAGCTTAGTTTTTCTGTCAATATCCGAGCGGTAAGTCGGATCAGACGACGAGGCTTCCTCTTCGAAGTGTGTTGACCTCGGGGATAGAACACGGCTCCGGCTCCGGCTCCGGGTAATCGTATGCCTAAGATCCCCCAGGCTCTGGGAATGAGGGTCTTTGGTTGATCCCCGGGGCTTTGGCCTGATCCCTCCCCCTTGGTGGCGCAGCGCCTGTTGATGATGTCTCTGGCATCTTCCACCCGATGAGGATTGGTACGAGCTCGCCGCCTGGGGCGCCTTGGCGCTTTGCTACGGTCACCATCCCGGGCGTGCTTCCAATCCGACGGGGATACCGACGCAGAGTGAGTATGGTTCCGGACTCTTGCGTGCTCCCAGTCGGGGGCACTCTTCCCGGTCTGGTTCTCTGATAGAGGGCGCTTCTCCTGCAAGACCAACAACGCTTCGATTTGCTGCTGGGTTTGCCATTGACCTTCCAAGAGTTGCGCGAGCGCCGCTGTCATCTGCTCAGAGGTCATAGAGGCGGCCTACTGCTCGAGCTGCAAGTTCTCCTGACCGATCGGAGCAGTGTTTTTCTTACCCGTGTTCGGCAGCATATTAATCAGTCAAGAATTTTGTTGATGAGAAAACTTGCTTCTTCCCACAGACAGTGCCAAACTGATGATGCCAAAAATTGGTAAGTGGGATTAAGAAGAGAGATATCATGACACAATCAATTGTATGTGGTTCGGCCCTATTAATAAGGTGACCTACGTCCACGGGTGCGTTAGTACGCTTCACTAGCAGATCACCGGCAGGCCTGGTGAGCCAACAATTGGGACGGCACTACCAGTAATACTGACCGGGTGTATGCGTATGAGATGAATGTATATGCTATTCTTTAAGTTAAGAATGCGATCCCCTTGATGGGGGTGAGTTGCCCCTTTTATAGGTGCAAGAGGCCACCCGTACAAGGCAACTAATTAGATAAGGAAGCCAAATCTAATCACAAGTTGATGAGCACAAATCATGAGTGGTTTCCTAAATGGCTTAGGAAACTATTTACACCTTCCATTTGTCTTCTGACCGATTTAGGAAACTGCTGAGCAGCTTGGCTGTCAATCTGCACCTTGTGGAGAGTTGCTGATCCGCATTCCCGGGCTGTGCGAGCACCCCGAGCGGTAGCACTCGAAAGACCCCGGGATCAGTGGGCCATAGGCTCCCTTGTCGGATAATCCGGGTGCTTAGCTGCTGACGAGGAGGTTTGACTTATAGCAGAATATTTCTGGGCGTATCAATTTTTATGTCTTCTTTTGTTTTCATTTTTTTTATTTTAAATTTTGTTTTGTTTTTGACAAATTATTAATTTATACATTCAAATAATAACTTACCAATTTTTTTAATTTTACATGTCTACCTTCTTCATAATAAAATTATATTATTTATTTATATATTTATTTTTCTATATGGTTGGGGGTGATGGCCATTAACAAATAATGAATATTGCATACTCATGTGCTAATATAATAGATATAGTGCTCATTTAATCCCCAAATCTCTAGATTTTTATGCATTTTAGAATTAATACGGTTTAATGATGATGTTACTCAAATGTGTGTAATTATCTGCATGATTTTACATATTTTATATGTTTAGGTGAAAATGAAGTGAATAATGCAATAAAAGGAAAGAAAGAAGCAGGGAGCACACAGGATAATCTCCCATGTATTTATTACTTATTTACATTGTCAACATTTTCCAACTACTAGTCTTTGAGTAAAAGAAAACAAAAAGACAAAGAAATAAAAAAAAAAATAACAACAAAGGAAAAAAATCAACAAGGCATTTTAATGCCTTGAATATTACACTTATATGTATACATAGGAAGAAGTTTTTCTTTCTTCCTCTCTCTCTCTCTCTTTCTCTCTCTCTCTCTCTCTCTCTGCAGATTGATTTAAGCCAGACTGACAAAAGAAGAAAAATTGGGCCAGGATTAACAATATTGGCCAAGATGCACTCTCAGCTCTAGGAATTACTCTATTTAATGACGAACAGGATGACAAATTTTCATCTTCTTTCGTCTATAAATAAACAGTCACAGAAAGAGAGGAGAAGAGACACATGAGACACCAAAAATAGCCACAGACACAGAGCCACACAGCCAAAGACAAAACCATAGAAATAATTCCATAGCCAAAGTTATCATCTAGGAATTTAAACTTTTTTTTTTTTTTTTTTTTTTGCTTTTTCTAGTTTTACAAGTTGTAAAGATTTTCTTTTCTGTAATTGATGATTTCATGTTTAAAAATCTCTATAATTATTTTCATCTACTGTATGAAAAACTAGTTTTCATATTTTAGTGTTATTAATGTTTTTAGTATAGTTGGTAGTCGTAGATATTCCCTAAAATAGTTTGAAACTCTAAATTTTCAGTTTTTGTAACAAAAATTTCATTCACTGTATGACACAATTTCCAATTAAATTCTAGATTTTTATGCTACGTAGTTGTTATAATCACATATTAGAGCCCCGAGAATACCCGCAATATCTATATCTCATTCCCAAATTAGATTAGGATTTGGTTTGACCTTGTTTGTGTTCTTGTAGTTCATCCACTGTGACCCAACAAGAATTTAAAGTCAAAGTTTTAGTATCTTATTTTTGGTTCAGTATTTCAATTTATTTATGTTTTATTAGCTTAGTTGTACTAAACTTTGTTATTTTGCAGATTCCAAGAATTCAATCCCAGCTATATTTGAGAGAAGAAAAAGTGTATTAATATTAGTTTTCACTCTTACCTTGGTGTTATGACCTTAATCTTAATTGGACGGTGATTGTGTACATCTATTTAATCTTTCTTTAAAATTTATTTAGAAGACAGTTTCAATTCCAAAAATGGTAGGCTAAAACTTCAATTGGTGATATGCAATAAAACCTCAGAAATCACAACTTTTGTGCACTAATCTTAAATGGGCAAATTTATCTAGATGGGTTGTTTTTCTATTTCTGGCCAAAAAAATCTATAGTTTATGACTATTTAACATATTTATAGACTATAAATATATTTGACTTTAAAAGATTACGTATTTGAAATAAGAATTTAATTATGTAAATTATCAAACTATGCCTTTTGTCATAAAAAAACACCTAGCATACAAAATAATTTATTTAATAAAGTTTATAGTTCAAGTATGTGTATATATACATATATATTTCTATCCATTAATGGACAAGCAATCGTGTAGTGGTAGAGTAGTGGAGACTGAGCACCGAATAACCCACGTCCACGGGCTTGAGTTCGAAACTGGTTACTGCCCGATTGCCTCTTTATTTTTCTTTAAACTAAACGACGTCGTTTCATATCAAACCTGACACCCTTGATATAACTTCAACTGATATAAGTTTATTTTCAAATAAAGAATCACTCTGTTTAAAAATGCCAAACCCTTTCAAAAGCACAAAAGTTGTGTCATCTAGTGCTAATTTGCATATTCCCAATCCATTTAAATCATTTCTCTCAAGTTAATTAATATTTCCTGTTTTTAGATAACTTAGATTAAATATTTGTATTATTTCTATCTTTCGCTATAATAAAATCCAAAAAGTTCATTTCATATGAATCTAGCTTTTATTTCTTTTTTCTTCATTTTCTTACTAGCATCTTAGTTTGTTTATTTTGTATTATTAAGATCTTTACCGTAAACTACTAAAACAATAGCTTTTAATTAGTTTCACTCCAAAACTATAAAAACTAGTAGTTTAGTAACAGCCCCAAAAATCCATCATCTTTTATTTTCTTTTTAGGGACAAAATAGTTACTTCCTATCTTAGAAATCTTTTTATCTTTCCCTGTGGATTCGACCTGGTCTTACCAAAACTTTATTGCTTGTACGATCACCTACACGTGGGTGTTAATAAGAAAACGCATTAGTAGAACGTTGTTAGCCATGAGGTCAAATGCGTGCAATGGTGGTGGTATTGTGGTAATAATGACGGTTTGAAGAAAAAAAATATGATAACTAGAAGAAAGAAAATGAAGAAAAGTGAGACAATTATTGTTAATAGGAAAATGGATCAAAAATTTTCCCTCCAGTCTACATTGATTTTTTCTGTTAGATTTAACAGAGAATTTTACGGCTTTTTTTAGTCGTACAAAAGGGCTAGGTGTTAACTTTTGAGTCATAAAGGGGTAAAGTAAATATGAGAATAACAGCAAAAAAATTAAATGTATTAATCCCCAATATCTACATATTTACATATATATATATATACAGTGGCGGACCCAGGAGTTTTGAGTGGGGGTGGAATTTTATACAAGGGGTCCTCTTGACTTGATTTTTTTGTTGTTGTAGAAACAGTATAATTCTGCGTAGTTTTTGGTACAAACTAATATCTCCCACAATCCTTTCATGAAAAATATATGTTATATGCTTAATTATTTATTTGTATTTACCACTTTTACTTATGTTAATAATCCACATGTCAAATGTTAATAATATCTTATGCATAATCGGCAAAATAATCTGATATACTTGAAGCTTGACACATACTTCCACACAAATATCAAAATAAAAGACAAAACAAAACAAATCGCAAGTTAACTTCCTCATATAGAAAACAAGTTTCATATACAATAAAAAAAAGATATGTGATGTATGAGAGGACACTGTATTATCTTTTTTTAGGAAAAGGGGGCCCTGTCTTGGGTAGATTAGGTTATGACAGCCTGGACAAGGGCCAAAGTCATATTAATGTGTCATGCATGCATATATAAAGTATTTCCAATATTTTATGTTATGACTTGTTATTAATTGTGAGCATGTTATTTTTTTATTTTGTTCTCTATTCAGTTTCTGCTACTGCTACAAGTATTTTTGCTCAAGTTAGTGCTATCCCAATGCTGAATGGGGGAAACTTTAAGGTCTAGAAAGAGAACGAGGAAATCATTCTCGGATGTATGGACTTGGACCTTGCACTAAGGCCAAAACGAACCACTTCGACTACAGAAAACCCGAATGAGGTTAAAATTGAGAAGTGGGATTGCTCGAATCGCATAAGTCTGATGATTATGAAATATTCTATTCTGAAAGCGTTTTAGGGCTCAATCACTGAGAGAACAAATGCTAAGAAGTTCCTCTCTGAATTACAATAACATTTTGCTAAAAATGAAAAGTTGGAAACGAGTACCGTTTGGGCTACTTTTATTACCATGAGGTATAAAGGAAAGGAGAATATAAGAGAGTACATTATGGAAATGTCTTATCTCAGTGAGATACTCAAGACACTAAAGTTAGAGCTGTCTAAGGACTTGCTCGTGCACTTGGTTCTCATATCTCTTCCTATACAATTCAGTCAATTTAAAGTGAGTTATAACACCCAAAAGGACAAATGGACTCTTAATGAGCTCATATCTCACTATGTGTAAGAAGAGGAAAGAATTCAGCGAGACAAGACTAAAAGTGCTCACATAGCATCAACCTCTTAGAATAATAAAAGGAAGAGAGCTAAGAATGTTGCAAATGAAATGCCTCAGCAGAAGAAACTAAAGAAGCAAAATGAAGAATTTTTTTGCTATTTCTGGAAAGAAGAAAGGCCACATGAAGAGAGACTGTTCCAAATACGCCGCTTGGCATGAAAAGGAGGGTAAGCTTCTCACTTTAATTTGTTCTGAAGTTAATTTAGCTTTTATACCTAAAGGTACTTGGTGGGTAGATTCTGGTGCTACTACTCACATAAGTATGTATATGTAGGTTTGCCTATGGAGCCATCCGTCGACTGATGCTGAAAGATTCATCTTTGTGGGCGATGGCAAGAAAGTTCCAGTGGAAGCTATAGGAATTTTTAGATTATTATTAAAGATTGGTGTTTATTTGGATTTGATTGAGACTTTTGTTGCACCGTCTTTAGACAGAATTTAAAATCTATTTCTAATTTGGACAAATTTGGTTATCCTTATTCTTTTGGAAATAATAAAGTTAGTCTATTTCAAGATTCAAAGCTTATTGGTATCAGTTCTTTAATTGATAATCTTTATATGCTTGACATTGTTACTTCCTGTAATGAATTCTGCATACTAATTCACGCGGTACAAAGTGAAAATTAAATGAGAATTTCGCCACCTTATGGCACAAGAGATTAGGCCATATCTCTAAATAGAGAATTGAGAGACTTGTGCATGATGGGATTCTTGGCCCCTTAGATTCGGCAGACTTTCAAGTCTGCATTGAGTGCATTAAGGGGAAACAGACAAACATAAGGAAATAGGTGCCAACAGGTGTACAGACGTCTTAGAACTCATTCACACTAACATATGTGGTCCATTACCTACAACTTCTTGGAATGGACAACAATAATTCATTATGTTCATAGACGACTACTCAAGATATATGTACCTATATTTAATACATGAGAAGTCACAGTCCCTGGATGTTTTCAAGTCATTTAAAGCAAAAGTTGAACTTCAGCTTGGTAAAAAAATTAAGGCTGTCAAATCTGACCGTGGTGGTGAATACTATGGTAGATATGATGGATTAGGAGAACCACGTCCAGGACCCTTTGCTAAATTCCTCGAGGAGTGCAGTATTGTCCCGCAATACACAATGCCAGGCAAACCTAGCATGAATGATGTTACCGAGCGACAAAATAAAACACTTAAGGACATGGTAAGAAGTATGATTAGCATTCTTCTTTAACATAATCACTCTAGGGAGAAGCTCTAAAGACTGCAGAATATATGCTCAACAAGGTTCCAAGTAAAGTAGTAGCCAAAACCCCTTATGAATCATGGACTGGAAAAAAGCCTAGCATTAGGCATTTACATATTTGGGGTTGTCCAGCTGAGGCACGTCCTTGTAGGCCACATGAAAAGAAATTGGACTCAAGAACAATTAGTTGCTATTTTGTTGGATACGCTAAACACTCTTGGGGCTTTAAGTTTTATGATCCCACTACTAGGACATTTTTTAAGATGGGAAATGTGAGATTTATTGAGTAAGTTGAGGTTTGTGGGGGGAGATAAGGTCAGAGACATTGTCTTTGAAGATGAATTTATTTCTTGTCATATTGCTATTGACAATGTTCAGGTTCCTATTCCTGATATTGTCCAAGATGTAAATCCGGATATACAGGACAATGTACAAGAGCTCCCCGTGCAAAATGAAGAAATTATGCCTAAAGTGCAAACTCAACAACCTCAAAAGGAGATGCTATTAAGAAGATCCACTAGAGAAAGGAGAAATGCGATTCCGAATGATTACATTGTATTCCTCCAAGAACATGAGTTTGACATAGGGATAGTAGAAGATGATCCATTCAACTCTTACCAAGACAAACAAAGTTCTAACTCTCAAAAGTGGATCGATGCCATGAATGATGAGTTGAAATCCACGAAAGACAATAACATTTGGGATCTTGTTAATTTTCCTGAAGGAACGAAGTCATTGGATGCAAATGGATATTTAAAACCAAGAGGGATTCAAAGGGCAATGTCGAGAGATTTAAGGGTCATCTAGTCACCAAGGGTTTCATCCAAACAGAAGGCATGGATTATGAAGAGACTCTCTCTCCGGTTTCATCGAAAGGCTCCTTCAAGACAATAATGGCACTTGTGGCTCATTTTGATTTAGAGCTACATCAGATGGATGCTAAGATGGCTTTTCTCAATGGAAACATTATGAGACAATTTATATGGTCCAGTTAGAAAACTTTTTATTCGGAGCTCTAAAGTATATGGTTTTCAAATTAAAGAAATTCATCTACGGTCTCAAACAAGCTTCTCGTCAATGGTATTACAAGTTCCATCGAGGTATCATAAGTTTACCTCGCATGGCTTTGAGGCGAATGTGGTTGATGACTGTGTATATCACAAGTTTAGTGGGAGTACGTATATCTTTCTAATTCTATATGTCAATGATATTCTACTAGCTTATAGCGATATAGGCTTTTGCACGACACCAAGACCTTTCTCACTAAGAATTTTGAGATGAAAGATCTTGAGGATGCCTCTTTTATATTTGGAATATAGATACTGTGAGATCGCTCTCAAAGTATCCTTGGGTTATCACAAAAGAGCTATATAGATTCGGCATAAAGGGTTGTTCACCAGGAGATACGCTCATAGCTAAAGAAGACAAGTTTAGTCTCGGCCAGTGCCCCAAAAATGACCTTGAAACTAAGGAAATGCAACCTAGGAATGGATCATTGGAAAGAAGTCAAATGGGTTATGCGATATTTACAAAGAACAAAGGACTACATGCTCATTTATCGGAGATCAGACTTTTTGGAGATCATCGAGTATTCTGATTCAAATTTTGCTGGATTCCAAGACAGAAAGCGATCCACATCAAGCTATGTTCATATGCTGGCTAGAGGAGCTATATCCTAAGAGAGTGCTAGGCAGACACTCATAGCTTCATCAACCATGTGTTACAGAGTTATAGCCTGTTATAAGGCATCCAATCATAGGATATGGTTGCAAAACTTTGTCACTAGGCTGCGTGTGGTAAATGGCATTGAAAAGCCATTAAAGATATAATGTGATAATAAATTTACAGCGTTGTATTCCAACAACAGTAGAAGTTCTACAAAGTCGAAGCATATTGACATCACATTTTTGGTTATTAAGGAGAGAATTCAAAGTTGTCAAATTTTGATAGAATATATAGGGACGAATTCCATGATTGCTGATCCGCTGACCAACAAATTACCTCCTAAGGTCTTTCACGAGCACACTACTCATATGTATGTTAGGTTGTCTAATGATGCTTTAGTTTAGTGGGAGTTAACTTTGGATATTATTTTTGACATTTATGTGGTTTTTTATTTTCTGCAGAATAAAGTTGATGGTTTATCTTTGAATCTAATTATTTTCTATATGTGTTTTGGGTTTTTTTCAAATTGATCTCAATAAAGACTAAAGTATGACCAGTTGGAAATAGGCATGTTTGAAATCACATTGCATGAAATTTCCATGCCACTCATCCACACTTCATATATGTCATTAAATGTGTTGGTATGGTGACCATTGAAGGTCTAGTTATGATTATGTTTGACGAAAGCCGCCTTGATCCCATACAAATATAGGAAATAGACCAGATTGGAACTAAAGTGAAGCTTAAAGAAAAATAAAATGCAGGTGTGCATAAGGAGCATATAATATAATTGTTCAACAATTATATGTAGCCTAAGTGGAAGATTGTTAATTATATTTCCCAATGATAGTGGAGAACATATTAATATCAATTACATTATAAGGGCTATTAAAATTAAATAGGCGTATGTTATGTGGTCTAATTATAAAAAGCCCATAGACTTCTACTAGGTATAGGTTTAATGAGTGGATACCAAATACTGACCCTATTAGGAATAATGGGAGCCCTAGTAGAGTAGTATATAAGGACATTATAGGTTATGGTCCCCCAATATGTCAAATCAATATATGCTACTTCTTCCCCCATCCCATCAAGAGAAGGAACCCATTATAGGACTAAGGAGATTTGACCGAGGAAGGCAATAATCGGTCATCCATGGATACAAGTATGTATTCTACTATATTGTATCTTTAATAATCTAACATGATATGATCATAGGGCTGTGTTTTTGATACTCTAGACTTCTATAGTTTTATAAATTATAGATCTAACAACCAAGCCTTACTTATGCATATTTGGCGATTTTTTTGGATTATACATAATTATGTGTAGAATTGGATTAATGTGTACAATTAAAAACCAAGCCTTGCTTATGCATATCAGCAATTTTTTTGGGTCTAATTATACATAATTATGTGTGCAGTTGGTTTTATGTGTAGAATTATATGTAAGAATTGAAAACCATACCCTTTTTCTACTTATGGGGGATGTTTTTGGGGTCTATCTATACATAATTATGTTTAGATTTGATTTTTTTATTTTACTTTGTTCCCTTATTAGTGTGCTTTTATTCTTTTTGAGGGGGGGGCCTAAAAGAAAATATCCCAAATACTTGAACTAAAATTTTAATTTTCTAAATTTCAAGGGGGCCTGGTGATTCGTGTCCAATATTGTATTCTTAACTTCATGATTTTACTCTTATTGAACGTGAATTATCACCTACACCAGGAGATTTAATGAACAAATTGCACTTTTGTTTATTTTGTTATTGTTCACTTTTTGTTAATAAAAAGTCTTTTTCTTGTAGGTTTTGGCTACTTGTTCAAAGTGAGAACCAACCCCGTTTGGTTCTTATCTTGTAAAAACGGGAAGGAATCCATCCCAGCAAAGGCAGATCGATCCGACCTTACAACGCGGATCGATCTTCATTTTTGAAGGAATACACTGCCCAAAAACTCCCAAATCGAATCGATCCGGATTAAAGTGCAGATCGATCCATGATCCTGGGCAAGCATTCTGCAAGAATATATGATAATCGGATCGATCCGCCCATTTCCTTGGATCAATCCGTGCTCCTAGATGAAGATTATGCTTGCGTATTAGAATATCGGATTGATCTAGCATTTTGCTTGGGATCGATCTGCCCCTGCTGTGATCCAATCCCTCTTTTTATTACAATTTTTCCATTTTGTGGGTTTTGTATAAATAGGAAGAGATAGGTTTTTATATCATTTTGCATTTTGTTTCATCTATCATTTTTCTCTTAATTTCGGAAGCCCTTGTGGGTTCCCTTCCATTTTGCTTTCCATTATTGTAAACTTGAAGATTCTTTTGAAGATTTAATGGCTTGGTATATTTTCTATCTCTTCTCATTTGATGATATTGTTATGCTATCAATTATTAGTTAGATTTACTTTGGTTGTGGATCATGAACTTTTGGATTTAATGTTGTAGCATTTCTAGGGTTTATTTGTGTAGGATTCAAAACTAGGGGCTTCATCTTATTTGTCTTGCATCTTTGATTGTCAAAACTTAGACTTTGAATCCTACCTTATGTGTGGAATTTAAAACTTGGAGTCTTCATCTTTAATGTCAAACATATTTGATTGTTCAAACTCTTGGGTTTTAAATACTACATTTTTGAAGGCTTCATAGGTAATTTGTCCACCAAGTAGATTAGCCAGTGTATGGTGGACAAATCATTTGGATTAGAAGCCATGGAGGCTTCATCGTGTATGTCAGCATCCTTGATAGTCAAACGTTAGTTTCAAATCCATTTATATGGAAATCTTAAAGCTCCTTTTATCTAACACATAGATGCACTCCTTGTGTTTGATAATATTTCACAATGAAATGCTTCCTTAGAGTGTGCTTGAAACATTAGTCCATTTCATCTTGTTGTGACCCAAGATTGGGGGGAATGATCCCAACCTATTGTTTTTTAGATTAGTTTTCAATTACCTTTTACCCTCCAAAAATCTCAAAAGATGCAAAGCCAAACTTTCTAGAACACCTCTTTTAAAGGAATGTTATTTCTCTTTTGCATGTTGGGCTGGTGATAGATTCAACATTTTAACTTTCAAATTCATCCGCATCATTTCCTAATCATTCCATTTTTTTTCCTTTCTTTTTTTTGCTTGATGTGCTTGGTAGTGATTCATGTGCAGGAATATCATCTTTGTGCTCATCAGGGATCGCTCCTTTTGTTGGTGATATTACTCTATCTCTAGTCATTTTGTCCTTGTTTCGAACCATTTGCATTAGGGACAATGCAATGTTCTAGTTGGGGGATGTGGGATATTCACCCATCATGTTGATGTTCTATTTTCTTCTTGCCATTAATTCTCCAAGAATGTTTTTTTGTTTATAAAAGAAAAGATGATTCAAATAAAAAAAAAAAGAGAAGTTTTTAATGATTTTAGTATAGTTGCCATGTTCTAATGCCGAGCGATGACACTTGTCTTGAGTTTTCTTTCAATATTAGCATGCGACACTTGTTGAATTCCATTAGTTCTATAACTATCTTGATTATAGTAAATTTCATGAATTTTAAATCTTGGATTTTCGAGCAACATTGCATCACTACTTGTGTTAGGATGATGTTTATTGCAATTGTTACCCAGAAATCGTTTGAAACATTTGTGGAGACTTTACCCTTGTGAGAGTTACATCCTTTTCTCCATTGTTGGGTGTTACATACTTCAATTCTCTTTTTTTGAAAAACATATAAAAGTTGTAGATAATCTCATCTTCTTGTTTTGATTGTTTATTAGAGGAAACCTTTTGTGGAATGCAAAACTCTTGTTTGTTTGTCATTGTAGTGGAGAACTAAGAATCACATTGTCTAAGGAAATGATTTTAGGTCCTTCTTTCCACCATTTCTAGCTTCAACCACATGTACCCTTCCTTTACTTAACTGTACACCTTCTATATCCACGTTTGAATTACATTTTTGGGATGTCTTTGCATGAGATCGTGCTTGTAATGTTGTAAAAGAGATTGAATCGTCTTGTTGTGAGAGTACAAAGAAAAAGAAAAGAAGTTCTAAAAAAATGAAAATAAATAAATAAAAAGAAAAATAGCTCCATAGTCAATTGGACTTCGCTTTGTGAGCTTCAAAGAAATATTTGTGGATGATTCATCTCTTGTGGTCATTTCAATCCATGCATTCCAATGAATCCTAAGTTTGCACCCAAACACTTAACTTTCTCTCCCCATGTCCTTCACCTCATAACCCTTTCCCACTTTACAATCCCCCTCGAGGTTGTAATTGATCTTCAAATTTTGTGATTCGGAGTTTGAGACGATCATTACAAGTAGTTTGAGTTATTCCACATCCTCTAGTGAATGGTATCTTTCAAGAGATTAATTTTTACTCAATTTTTCATTACGTTTTTCATCATTGACATGTGCATAGCTTTGGTATTCATTTCCTTTACTCTCTATGCCTGTATGTCACAAATGTATTACCCGATTCGGAGTGCTCAGTTTTAGAGTGTAATACCGGTGAGAATTGAGTTAAAGCGCGTTTTAAACAAAATTCAGATTATGAAAGCATTGCCATCTTCTTGATAGTTTGTAGTTATGTACTTCACACCACACACGCATCCAAGATTGAGCTCAATGAAGTTTATCTAATAACCTTGATAGTTTGAGAACTTTTTGAATTTGCGTGTCATGTGCTAAAATCTTTTGAAAATTCTTGGGACTAGGTTGAGTGTCGGTGTTAGATAGTGGGCAACTATCATGAGGAAATAAAATGTTTGTGGGTATCATTCCAAGAACCCTCTGAAGACAAAACTCCGCCTCGACGGGTAACCTAGAGGTTTAACGGCTTGTTGTATATGCTCAATGCAATTATGTCCCCCACGAAACAGTTTATGTTTCATTTAACATAAAGTGTTGTACAAGGTTATTCTTGAATCTCTTGATCTTCAGGTTTGTTGCTAAGAGACTAGCAACATGCTAATTGGGGGGAGTGATTCGTGTCCAATATTGCATTTTTAACTTCATGATTTTACTCTTATGGACACGAATTATCACCTACATCAAGAGATTTAATGGATAAATTGAACTTTTGTTTATTTTGTTGTTGTTCACTTTTTGTTAATAAAAAGTCTCTTTCTCGTAGGTTTTGGCTACTTGTTCAAAGTGATAACCAACCCCATTTAGTTCTTCTCTTGTAAAAAAGGGAAGGAATCCATCCCAACAAAGGCGGATCAATCCGACCTTACAATGCAGTAGGATTCACATTTTTGAAGGAAGACACTGCCCAAAAACTCCCAAATCAGATCAATCTGGATCAAAGGGCAAATCGATCTGTGATCCTGGGCAACCATTCTGCGAGAATATAATATAATCGGATCGATCCGCCCATTTTCCTTGGATCGATCCGTGCTCCTGGATGAAGATTATGCTTGCGTATTAGAATATCGGATCGATCCGAAATTTTGCTTAGGATCGATCTGCCCCCGCTTGATCTAATCCCTCTTTTTATTACAGGTTTTCCATTTTGTGGGTTTTGTATAAATAGGAAGAGATATGTTTTTTGTATCATCTTGCATTTTATTTCATCTATCATTTATCTCTCAATTTGGGAAGCCCCCATGGGTTCCCTTCCATTTTGCTTTCCATTATTGTAAAATTGAAGATTTTGTTGAAGATTTAATGGCTTGATATATTTTCTGTCACTTTTCCTTTGATGATATTGCTATGCTGTCCATTATTAGTTAGATTTACTTAGGTTGTGGATCATGAACTCTTGGATTTAATGTTGTAGTATTTCTAATTTTTGTATGTCATGCCCGTTCCAGAATTTCATAGTTTTATCATATAGATGATGTAAAATTTTATGATTTATCATTTATATATGATAAATGAGTATAAGTGGTTGACTGTGGTCAACAGTGAGGTGTCAGTAAGGACACGAGGAAATTGGTCATTGAGATTTTCATTGGCACGAGTAAATGACATTTATATGATTTAAATGTTATTTGACTTATCTGGTATTTTGTGAATAGTAAATTATACCTGTGTAGTATAGTTCTGGTAATCTCAATATTGATATATATCGTTTTGAGAACTGTGGTGAGAACGTGAGTGACACGTTAAATAAAAGGGTAGGTGGTGTAGAGATTCCACATAATTTAGTTTTCGGACGTTATTTTTGGACCCAAACGAGACTTAGTCGGAAACTTCTGAAATTTATAATTTTCACTCGTAAAGATAAAATGGACGTGTGCGAAGTTTCATGGGTTAATTAGAAGTTTTAAGAAACTTGCGGAGAGGTAAACACAAATTCCGAGAAGATTTTCTATAAATAGTGGAGAATAAGATTTCATTCTCCAAAAAGTTGGAAAATATCTAGAGAGAGGAGAGAGAAAGGGAGATTGTTGCCACGGGCTTTACGACGACAAACGACGACCTTTCGTCCATCAGTTTTTCACCAAATTCAAGATTTGAACTCGTGGAGGTAAGATCTACGTTTTGATACTACTTAGGCCGTGTTTGGCCAATTTTTGTAAAAATCTTAATTCTAGGAATTTGGGAAAAATAGGTATAAACTTGTAGGAATCGTCCTAAATTCGAAATCCGACGATTAATTGGCCTCCTAGTCGATCCTTCAAAGTTTGGGGGAAATCGCACGAGGTATGAAGTTCTAACTTGTGAAATATAGAGAAATACATGTTTTATATTTCGACGATGAAATTGAGATCCGGGCAAAATCCATGTGTTAATTGTAGGCCCGTTAATTATGCACGCGCTAAATTGTGAAAAGCATGTCTAAATTTACGCGAGCACGTTGAGTTGTCTATGTGGGTCAAAGGGGGTCTTATACAAATTCATGCCGGAGTAAGCTTTTTGTTGTTTGAGAATTTTAGTAGTGACGGCTACTGTGCATGGTTTAAGGCTTGGACTTGCCATGGCACTTGGGGGATGTAATGGTTGTAGGATTGGACTAGCCATTGACATCGCAGTTTAAGGCTTGGACTTGCCGCTACTGGATGAAGGCGTATTTTTCTCCCTAGAGACTATTGATATGATTTATGAGATTAAAGCATGTTTTGTTATATATTGCATATGTTAGACTTGTGCACTCAGCATATAGCTGAGCAGTGGAGATTTACTCCATTGCAGGTAAGAAGAAGGACAAGAAGAAACGTGATGAGTGAGGCCGAGGAACGCCGGGGAACCACAATTGTATATGTTTTGTTTTAAATCCTAATCTTGTGTAAGGATTGGTAAATTGTAAAATGTTGTAATAGAATCATGGATTAGTTCCGTAGTATGGAAATCTTATAATTGAACTCCTGTAGTTGTGTTTTAAGACATTGCAAGTTATGGGGGTTGTGATTATTGTTGATGTGGAAAAGCATGAGTTGTAATATTTCACATAGGGCTGCCTAGCAGGGGAGCAGTCGACTGGACCATGGATCAGTCGACTGGATCCCGTGGGGTTTAGACACTAAAAGTGAATAGTGTCAAGATCAGTCGACTTGACCATCCTTCAGTCGACCGGACCACTGTAGATTTTAGCTACTGATCCAAATAGTGACCAATGCAGTCGACTGGGTTCCCTGATCAGTCGACTGGACACTTGATGAGATTTGTGGGTTTTGGTTTCTGCTAGGCACAGTTGACTGGACCCTAGCACAGTCGACTGAACCTCTGTTTTTAAAACTGTGTTCCTTTGGACAGGTTTCAATTGAACAAAACTTTTTATAACTCTGATTTTAATGGATTTTAATAATGTTTTTCGCTGCTAGTTGACTTTAATGGAACTGGATAAGCCTTGATGGCGTGCCGCGTGTCCTATTTCCGTGCGTAGCGGGATGGGCCGTGACAGTGTAGGATTCAAAACTAGGGGCTTCATCTTATTTGTCTTGCATCTTTGATTGCCAAAACTTAGACTTTGAATCCTACCTTATGTATTTCATATGGAATATTATGTAACCTTGTATTTTGCACTACATGTGTTTGATAAATGTTGTGTGTGGGATTTAAAACTTAGAGTCTTCATCTTTAATGTCAAGCATCTTTGATTGTTCAAACTCTTGGGTTTTAAATACTATCTTTTGAAGGCTTCATAGGGTGGACAAATCATTCAGATTAGAAGCCATGAACGCTTCATCTTGTATGTCATGCATCCTTGATAGTCAAACATTAGCTTCAAATCCGTTTCTATGGAAATCTCAAAGCTTCTTTCATCTAACACATAGATGCACTCCTTGTGTTTGATAATGTTCCACAATGAGAAGTTACCTTAGAGTGTGCTTGAAACAATAGTCCATTTCATCTTATTATGATCCAAAATGGGGGGAATGATCCCAACCTTTTGCTTTTTAGATTAGTATTCATTTACCTTTTACCCTCCAAAAACCCCAAAAGTTGCAAAGTAAGTTTTTCTCTTTTTATCATCTTTTCTTATTTCTTTCTTTGTAGCACTATAATTAGTTTCTAAACTTCCCAAACGTTGTTCTTGTATCAATCTCTAAGGACTCGGCACCCTACTTTCAACATACTACATTTTAATAGGGTTAATAAAAATACTTGATTTTTACATAATCACTTGGGCCCACCCTGGCCCCACCTTGTCTCCGCCCCTATATATATGCATAGAGAAAAGTACGAATAAATCCAAAAAAAAGTAAATGATAGAGTAAGGAGTATGACTTTTACTATCTTGGAATTAGAATAGATAGGAGTAGAACAGAACTTTGACAGAAATTCAACTTGACATTTCATTAAAAAAAAAATGATTCTTCGAGGAAATTAAGAAGCATGTGACGAAAATGATAGTGATGTGTTTGTGATGTATATTGTAAGTTTATAGACATTAATTACTATATGTTTATGGTGATCTCATACATGGTTGAACATGCAAGCTTCTTCACATGTGCCCATTTTTTGTTTGTGTGTGGATATAATCAAAACTTGATCAATGTACAACCCTTTGAATATTGCAATTGGAATGAGGTTTATTTGGAAATTGGACAAGGCTATAGAAAGTATGTGAGACTGTGTTTTTTTTTCCTAAGATGCTTTGACTTTTTAGATTAGTATAGCTAGGGATGTGATACAACCACACCTCTAAACTCTTGTATCAAAATTTTAAAAATATCACACCCAACCAACCAACCAAAAAAAGGGGTAAATATCACCTAGATCCCCTAAGGTTTGCTCTAATCACACTTAGACTTCCTCACGTTTTAGTAATATCAACTACACCCCCTGAGGTTTGAAGCGTGTATCACCTAGACCCCCTCCATCAAATCACCATTAAAAAAGTGACGGACTGACATAAATAAATACAAATTTATACTCTTGAAAGTTTGGTCCTTATGTCATTTTAGTCCCTGTAGTTTCAATTGGGTCAATTTGGTCCCTACAGTTTTAAATTGAAGCAATTTGATCCAAATGCCCATTTAGTGAGAAAAATTGACAGAATTTACCCACTATTATGCATAATTATGCTAATAAGCGGGTTGGGAGATTAGTGGTATTCCATATTTTTTAAAAAGTGTGACAATGCATAGTATGTGAGTAAATTCTGTCAATATTTCTCACAGAATTGAATATTTGAATCAAATTGCTTCAATTTAAAACTTTAGGGCCCAAATTGACCCAATTGAAACTATAGGGACTAAAATTAGACCAAATGTTTAGGGGGTATTTTTGTGTTTACTTATGTCAGTTATTCACTTTTTAACTGTGAATTGACGAAGGGGATCTAGGTGATACGCGCTTCAAACCTCAGGGGGTGTAGGTGGTATTACTGAAATGCGAGGGGACCTAAGTGTGATTATAGGAAACCTCAGAGGGTCTAGGTGATATTTACCCAAAAAAAGAATCTATTCTCTATAGAGTTAGCCTTGGAAATATCCACTTGGTCTGAGACTCTGAGTTTAAACTTTTCTGTGTGTCTTCTCTTACTTGATAATGATATTAGTGACTTATTGATTGTATCCAGTATTCGAGAGTTTACCTACAGAGAGTTTCCTTGGAGAGTTCTATATTTTTGGATGAATAATAATAATTTGAGATGCTATATAATTTCCTTTACTATACTTGTATTTCATTTATCAATCGATTGAAATTGTTCCAATCAATAAGTTAGTGTTGTGTTTAATCGATTGAACAATTCTTAATCGATTGATGTTATGGTCATTGTAATCGATTGAAACTACTTCAATCGACCGAAACTTTGTCGACAAGTTACCAACATAAATGCAATGATTGCATCCCATTTCAATCGATTGAACCCTTGTCAATCAATTGATATAGTGCCACTTGTTATCAATCGATTGAGTTGTATCAATCGATTGAAAGTATTTGAAACCTTATCCTCAGTTCTGCACAGAAGCTACTCCTTTCCTATATATATATGTTCAATTCGTGTGTGTGGGGGGTTGCTAAACCTAAGAGAGAGATATTGGTATATATATACAAACTCTCATACATATATATACACACACATATACAATATATATGTACACATATCAGAGAGAGAGAGAACAATAGTAAAGGAAGGAGAAAAAGAAGAGAAGTAGAAGAGATGAAGAGAGGAGAATGAGACAGAGGAGAAGAAGGGAGAAAGAGAGAGAGAGAAAGTTGGCCATTAAAGCTTGATCCTCAAGATCACCAAACACACCCCTTCCACTTAGGTGAGTTCTAAACTCACTCAATAGCTAGGTATAATGTTTTTATGAGTTTAGACGTGAAGAAATGGTCCCCAAGATCCCCATGATTTATGGCCATCACTATCCGAATTTTGGAGAATAAGACACTCTCAATCGATTGAATTTGGGTACACTTGTAATCTTTCACAATCAAGTTACTTATTGCTATTAAGATTATGCGCTAGTTGGGTTTAGAACCCCAGGCACTTGAGCCGACATTTAATGCCATGTCACCATTGGGAGTGATTGTCAAGTTGGGTAAGGTGTGCGGATTGCCCATTAATCCTGGGAGATAGGAATCTTTCGGTAGACTTTGTAGTTCTGTCAATGTCGGAGTTTGACATTATCCTTGTAATGGATAAGCTTACCAAGTATGGTGCCAACTTCGGTTGCCCTACCAGGACTATCATTATTGTTAGGAAAACTACGTTCCCAGAATCCGTTGACGCGCTTATAAGTTGGTACTGCAAAAATTTACGTGAAAGATAAAATAACCCTATAAGGGTAGAACTAGGGTTACCTTGAACTACAAAACAGATTGTTGTAGTACACGAATCGAGAACACAGGCTCAATAATAGCTCACGATCTTCTACCGTATTCCTCTGCTACCATAATATCGAACTGAGTGTGGGCTCTATCGAAATCCTTTCTGTTTTCTGCTCTCCCTCTTCTACGCTCTCTTTTCTATTCTGAGTTATAATACTCTTGATGAAAAAATGCAAACTGAGAGGAGAGCCCAAGCAGCATATATATAGGCTAGGATAGGGACCATAAGAAGTCAATAAGGAATAGGCTTCCTTATGGAATTAGGAAACTGAATCATATTCCTATTTCCATAAATTATAATTCATACCACTAAAGAATTATAATTGCACTCCTACCCTTATCTCAAAAATATATTTGGAGCTCCATGTTATTAAATGCTTATTATCTCCCCACATTAAGATTACAAATATCCATTAATTAAATATAATTACTGACAATCATATTTAATTAATCTCTTAAAATTCCTTAAGATCCTCTACTTAACTTATCTGATATGTCGGATACAAAATCCGCCTGCAGGGTTTGACATAATAAAAACTTATAAGCTTTCTTAAGGGGATATCATCAATCCCAAAATTGAGACATGGATTCCAACATTAATTTATATCCACCACACAATCAACATTGTCACCTAATCCAATGAGATATTGACCCATTTAAGGATCTCCCTTTTAGGGATCAAAGTGTAAATATCAAATGCACGTGTCTATAAATTAACTTGGGATTTAGAGCATAAGCACTCATAATAGCTATAAGTTACTAATTAACTTATAAGTTAGTACAAAGATAATTACCCTACGTCGGTCTTGTTTAATACACAAAGTGTACCAGCATAGTAAGTTGAAACTATACAGTTTCCCGTAGTCAAGACAAACCTACTACAACACCATGTTGCAGTCCTACCAATGGTGTGTCCAATCCCATCTAAGACTGTAAACCAAAATCTTACATTCTAAAATATCTAATGGTTTGATCTTCTGTGTGTAAGCCGAACTCTACACACCAAACCACCTACTATGTAGAATGAGAGACACACATGTATAATATTAAATAAATAATATAACAAAAACATTACCCACACAGATTCTCATAAAAATAGAATAACTAACTTTATTGAATGAATAATAAATCAACTACATAAAGCATGGCTTTTAGTATATATCCCTAACAATTATTACGATACTAGGACGTGCTACGACCAGATGTCAGTGTCAGCCGACGAGCGACATGTTTATGATGAGTTGTTTAGCTACAATCGGTAGTATAAGTACAGAATCTACTATAGACCAGATCCCTACCATATGAGATTTTATGGATGTATTCTAGGATATTTTAGGACTTTTACCAAAGAGAGAGATAGACTTTTGTGTGGAATTAGTACCTGGAATGCTGCTAATATAAAAGACTGTATCAGATGGCACCAACTGAGTTGTTGAATAAACAAATTTAAGAACTTGAAGCTTTAGGATTTGTTCGCCCAAGTATGTCACATTGGGGCGCAGCAGTGCTATTAATAAAGAAGAAAGATGGGACGCTTCAATTCTGTATCGACTCCAGAGAATTGAACAAAGTTACGATCAAGAATAGGTATTCACTTCCTCGAACAGACGACCTGTTCGACCAACTGCAAGGATCAAGGGTTTTTTCAAAGCTTGATTTACGCTCAGGATATCATCAGTTATTGGTTCAACCAAAGTACGTGTGGAAGACTGCATTCAGGACAAGATAAGGGCATTATGAGTTTCTAGTTATGCCTTTTGGATTGACTAATGCCTAATAATATTCATGGACTTAATGAATAGAGCATTCAAACCTTATCTAGATTAATTCATTATTGTATTCATCAACGACATCCTAATCTATTCCAAGACAGAAGAATAACACAAGGAACATCTACAGATTGCTCTATGGATACTCCAAGATAGCCAGTTATATGCTAAGTTCAGCAAGTGTGAATTTTGGCTACAAGAAGACAAAATTCTTGGACATGTTATCTCTCAAGAAGGTATCTCAGTAGACTCATCCAAGATCGACGCAGTCTTAAGCTGGAGCAGACCAACCAATACAACAAAAGTTAGAAGTTTTCTTGATTTAGCTGGATATTATCGAAGATTCGTGGAAGGATTCTCCAAGATTGCAAAACTTTTGACAAATTTGACAAGAAAAGAGATGAAGTATGAATGGACAAATAATCACGAGGGTGTATTTCAGGAGTTAAAAGGAAAGATTAACCTCCACACCAGTACTGACAATACCTAAGAGTGGAGAAAGGTATATAATCTACAATGATGCATCACACCAAGGATTGGGGTGTGTGCTTATACAAGACAGGAATGTTATTGCGTATGGATCAAGATAACTGAAGTAGCTTGAAAAGAACTATAATACCCATGTACGGGTTTGTCGCATTTCATTACATTTGTCATGCATGATAATGTGATGTGATGTGCATTTATGGCACATGTGTGAGTAAGTTATGACTCATAAGTTGATTTGGGTGTCTGTGTAAGACAACCCTCTAAGACTATGTGAAATGAATGTTTTGATGTTGTGAAGTCTCTCCGAGATTGAGATGTTCATTATGGAATACCCTAAATGTTTATCTAAAAATAAATGTTTACCTGTGTATTTCACTATCTATATTATTATTTGATTTAGAATATATTTCTATTGTTAATTTTAGTATCCTTGTGAGGACGAATTAACACGCTACATAATTGTTAGGCTAATTAGTAATTTCGTAAAATCATGTGGAATCGCATTTTAGCAACCAAACGGAACTCAGATAAAAACTTTTATAATTTTTAGTTTTCACTCGTGAAGCAATGAATTAGACGTGTGAGACATTTTGGAGGATAATTAGAAGTTTTGAGAACTCGTGGGGAGGTAAACATAATTTTTTAGAGTCATGCCTACATATAGAAAATTGTGAGATATTTTCATTTACTATAGTTTTCTAACCTAAATCTAGAGAGGGTAAAAGGGAGATTTGGAAGCTTTGATTTTCACGACACCGAACGACGACCGTTCGTCCATTGGTTTTCAACCAAAATCATATTTTTGAACTCCTAGAGGTAAGAGCTTCTTTTTGATATCCACTAGGACTTGTTTGGCTAAGTATTTTGAAAACTCATTTTTTGAGAATTTTCCTAAAAAGTTGATAATCGGACTTTTGATCCATAGGAATCGTATTAGACGAACTTCTGCATGTTCTTTGTGCTTGGGTTTTCTTTGGAATGAATTTGAGGAACATTAATCGGAGGTGAGTGATTAAACTATGAGTTTTGGAATAATTTATTAACATGTATTCATGTTTTGTATGAAAAGCATGTGTTAGTTCATAAATATATATTGTTTAGTTCATATTGGGCAGCTATATTGATAAGTAGGCCCAATTACTTGGTGAAATGTTTTGATTATGTCAAAAACATGGTGAAATGTGATTTGAGCATGTGTAGTTGCTATTTGGGTCAAAGGAGCACGTGGTACCAAACCATTGTTGTGGAGCCGTTATAGGCGTAAGGTCGCATATTTGAAGAAAAGAAACGTGGGTCTTACCTTATCGTGTGAACTTATTGGCGAAGAGTCGCAGACTAGGAGTGTGGACCGTACATGTGAGACTCCATAGACTAGTATGAAATGTAGAGATTTGAATGCGTGCATGTTTATCATTCATGTGCAGCGTTGTTTTATTCACTAAGCGTTAGCTTAAACGAATCAAAATATGTATGGTTATTTAAATAACCATTGCAGGTTTGAATGCCGGCGAGGAATCGGGGAAGTGATCATAGGGTATTGGGAGTTCAGCTAGAAGGCAACTTAGTATGTTTACCTTGTAGTTTTGAAATAGAAATGTTGTAATAAGGAGTTCATGACTTTTAAACTATGTTTAACTTGGTATCTTAAAACAAATTCGTGATGTTGTAATAGATAGTAATCTTTTGTAATTATATTTTGGTGATGTTATAATTCAGTTAGGATCACTTTAAAATGAGCTTGGAGTGTGTAATTAGTCTCTGAATGAACTCAATAAACCGTAAACTTGGGAAAATTCTATAGAATGTTCTGCTACAAGGTAAACCAGTCGACGGGACCGAGTTCCAATTGATTGGATTCATTTGTTAAACGAGACACTGCCTTAATTTTGTAAAAAAAATAGTCAACTAATTACCCAGAACCAGTCGACTGGTTTGTGTCCCAAAATGGGAGGTTCAACTAGATTAGGATTCTGTCAATTGGACGTTTAAAAACTGTCGACCGGAGTATGTTTTAAAATCAAACTTTTTGTCTGGACTAGAGTTTAGTCGACCAGATAGTACTAGTTGACTAGAAATTTGACCCCCCCCAGTCGACTGGACATGAGGGAACAATCGACTAGATTGGGTGCTGAGAAGTTGAGGCTCTCTATGGCACCAAAGCAGTCGACTGGATTGTATCTTTCAAAAATGGATTGTTTCTTTGAGCATTTAAGTGGAGAAATCCTTTTTAATTATGGATTTTTACTTATGAGATTCCACGACTATTATCTTTTAAATTGAATTGGGCGAGCCTCGGTCGTGTGCCACGGGCTTTGGTTCTGCTATTGTGGGACCAGGCTGTGACAAGAACTATCAAATGCATGACTTGGAATTAGTTGTGATAGTGTTTGCATTGAAGATTTGGAGACACTATCTTTATGGAGTAAAGTTCGATCTGTTCTCGGATCATAAAAGCTTGAGATATCTATTCTCTCAAAATGAGTTGAACATGCGACAACAAAGATGGATGGAGTTACCTAAGGATTATGACTTTTCTGTGCAATACCATCCAGGTAAAGCAAATATTGTAGCCGACGCTTTAAGCCTTCGACCTCGTTTAGTAATTACTGCCATATTGATTCGAGAATGGCAGGCATTGGAACTCTTAGCTGAGTTTGACCTTCAGCCAGTGGAATCAACAAAAGGACAACACCTTGGCTGTCTTGTCATACAACCAACTCTCATTAGTTGTATTATAGAGGCTCAACAAACAACTAAGGATTTGAAACTATGGTTCACTAAGATGTCAGCGAAGGATCCAGAAGTCTGGAATATTGTTTCAGAAGGAGCCTTATGGTGTAAAAGTAGACTCTGTGTGCCTGATGAGGGTAATCTCAGGAATGAAGTATTGGACGAAGGACACATGTCGCGAATGACTATACACCCTGCAGGTACCAAGATTTCCAAGGACCTGAAGGGGAATTTCTAGTGGGAAGGAATGAAGCGGAAAGTCACTGAGTATGTATCTCAGTGCCTTACTTGTATGCAATTGAAGGCAGAACATCATAAATCACTAGTACCTACAACCGCTATCGATTCCCTAGTGGAAATGAGAACACATTACCATATATTTCGTGGTAGGATTGCCAAGGTCTCAACAAAATCACGATGCTATTTGGGTAGTAATGGATCGACTAACAAAGACGGCGCATTTTATCACATATAGCGTGATGTATGCAGTAGAATGCCTGAGCCGGATGTATCTACAACACGTTGTACGACTACACGACATACCTATTTTGATTGTGTTGAATCAAGATTCATGGTTCACCGTAGAATTTTGGAAGAGTCTCTAGAGAGCGATGGGAACTTCACTGAACTTGAGTTCAGCCTTTCATTCGCAGACTGACAGGCAGACCGAACGAATCAATCAAGCGATGGAAAATATGTTATGCGCTTACTTTATCGATTTTGAGAGTGCTTGGAAGATGAACCTACCATTGATTGAGTTTGCGTACAACAACAGTGATCATAGGAGCATAGGGATGACGCTATTTGAAGCTTTGCAAAGAAGACCTTAACGATCACCATTATGCTGGGCCAAAGTTGGAGATACTCAACTTCTTGGCCATATGAGAAACCAATGAGAAGATCTAAGTTGTACGTGAGAAGATGAAGATGGCTCAGGCCCGATACAAGAGTTATGCTGACAAGAAATGTAAAGACTTGGAGTTCGTAGTGGGAGAGCTGCTCAAGGTTTTACTAGTTCAAGGAATCATCAAGTTTGGTCAGAAGAGAGGCAAGCAATCACCTTGATTCATCATACCAGTTGAGATCTTGGAGCGTGCCAGATAGGTTGCTTATAGACTCGCATTGCTACCGAAGATGTCATGAATGCACAATGTTTTTCATATCAGTATGCTGAGGAAATGTGTCCACAACCCAACACACAAAATCAACTTCGAAGATATAGAATTTAGCTCATTCAACGAAGGACCAGTACGGATCCTTGACCACAAAATCAAGAAGCTCAAGAATTAGGAGATTTCGCTAGTAAACATCCAGTGGAAGCACCACGATAAAGGAGAAGCTTCGTGGGAGTTAGAGTCAGAGTTGTGAGAGAATTTTCCATTTTTGTTTTAGCCCTACTTATTTCAAATTTTGAGGATGAAATCTTTTAATAAATGGTGGATGATGTAATACCCTGTATTTTTGGATGAATAATATGCATGAGATGCTGTATAATTGCTTTTACTATACTTGTATTTCGTTTATCAATTGATTGAAATTGTTCCAATCGATTAAGTTAGTGTTCTGTTTAATCGATTGAACAATTCTCAATTGATTGATGTGATAGTCATTGTAATTGATTGAACTACTTCAATCGATCAGAACTTTGCCGACAAGTTACTGACATAAATGCAATGATTGCATCCCATTTCAATCGATTGAACTCTTGTCAATCGATTGATGTAGTGCTATCTGTTATCAATCAATTGAACCTTTATCAATCGATTGATATTGTCTGAAACCTTATCCCCATTTGTGCGCAAAAGTTGCCACCTTGCACCCTCATTTCCTATATAAATGTGTTTAATTTTTGTGTGTGTGGGTTGCTGAACCTAAGAGAGAGGTTAGAGAGACAGAGATATATGTATACATATACACACACTCATACATACATATGCGCACATACATACAATATATATACACACTATCAGAGATAGAGAGAGAAAGAAGGAGCAGCAGAATAGAAGCAGAAGAGACAGAGAGAGGAGAATGAGATAGAGGAGAAGAGGAGAGGGAGAGAGGGAGAGGTGCCCATTAAAGCTTGAAGCTCAAGCTCACCAAACACACCCCTTTCCACTTAGGTGAGTTCTAAACTCACTCAATAGCTAGGTATAATTTTTTTATGAGTTTTGGATGCGAAGAAATGAACCCCAAGCTCCCCCATGAGTTCGGGATCATAAGCGAAAGATAATGGGATTATCTCAAGCTCGTTATATCGATAGGGTACTGACTAGGTTTTCAATGGATAATTCGAAGAAAGGTTTATTACCTTTCAGGCATGGTTTAGCGTTCTCCAAGGACCAGTGTCCAAAGACACAAGAGGAGAGCAATCGCATGACAGCAGTTCCCTATGCTTCGGCAGTGGGGAGTCTCATGTATGCGATGTTATGAACTAGACCAGATATCTACTTTGCCGTAGGCATGGTTAGTAGGTATCAGTCGAATCCAGGTCCAGAGCACTGGACAGCCGTCAAGCACATTCTTAAGTACTTGAGAAGAACTAAAGATTACATGTTTATGTACGGTGGTAGTGAGTTAATTCCAGTGGGATACACTGACTCAGACTTTATGTCAGATAAAGATTCGAGGAAGTCGACGTCCGGTCATCTCTTTACCTTTGGAGGTGGTGCTGTTAGTTGGAGGAGCATTAAGCAGAAATGCATTGCAGACTCAACTACAGAAGCTGAGTATGTGGCTGATTGTGAAGCCGCAAAGGAAGTTGTTTGGCTCAAGAAGTTCCTTATGGAGCTCGAGGTGGTACCAGCGTCACTGGCACCTATTACGCTTTATTGTGATAATAGTGGGGCAGTGGCTCAGTCCAAGGAGCCAAGGAACCACGGAAAGGGAAAGCACGTAGAGCGAAAATATCATCTTATCCGAGATATTGTTCAACGTGGAGATGTGACTGTCACCAAGATTGCCACAGCTGACAATCTTGCTGATCCATTTACAAAGTCCTTGCCACAGAAGGTCTTTGATCGTCATCAAGATAGTCTAGGTCTCAGATGTAATCCTATATGGTTGTGAGTGCAAGTGGGAGTTTGTTGGGTTTGTGCCCTCAAACCATTACTTTATGTATGAGACATTGACATTTTAATATATGGATATCAACTTTACATTTCATTGTGTATGTTCTTTTCATGAGATGATTGTTAATCCTTAAGTATTATAGTAAGTAATTCGTGTGTGTATGAGATGCACACAAGTGAGATACGAATTACTATTCTTTAATACTTAGAATGTGTCACAGTGGATGATGAGACTGGATATCTCATCAGGTATACACTGTAGCATCATTAACTACCATTGGATGGAGTGATAAATCTCAATCACTAGAGTGTGACTCTTGGTTAGTATGCTAGTGCTTATAGTGCATTGATGGACCTGAGCTTTCCTATTGACGCTTAAGACTGTCAAACAGTCAATAGGAACTCATAACTTGTATAAGGTACGTGTTCTCAATCTTGAGATGATTATGAACACAGACTGTGGACATGGCTGCTTTGACTTACCAATCAGTGAGGTCTATAGAAGATCAACACCTGGGTATCTTGGGTATGTCATGTTCACGGGGTTGTGAACATATATTGTCAAGATAGAATCTACCCTCTGATTCAGAGTAAGCATTCCCTTGAGAATGTCACCAAGTTGATTACTGAGAACTGCAGTCTTGTTGATAATAGTTATCGACATGTTTGGTAATCATGAGAGGTGAATGGGACTCAAGGAATACAAGAAGTAATCATGATTCAGGTTGACAATAACAGTTATCCGACTACCTGAATATGATTACGAATGCTGATGGTAGAGGGACATTAGTACACCATACAAGTCTAGTCATCGCTTTGGATATGTTCTTTTGCGTTGGAGTTCAGTTATCGTTTTATAGTGGAGTAAACGTTAACTGGCCAGTTAGTTAGTTTGCTGATCAAAGAGTTTGGTCATGGTAATTAACAAACTGGTCTGAGCCAACAATAAAGAGCCTAGGAGGTCCCACTCTTAGCTCCGCCAGGATGCTTGGAAAGACACTTGAGGAAGCTGTCAAGACAAGTTCGATCGATTGAAGTATGTTCGATCGATTGAAGTCATGGCAGGTTCGATCGCTCGAGAATGGTTCGATCGATCAAAGTCACTTCGATCGGTCGAAGTTTAGGTCGGTTCTGCAAATCTATTAATAGGGCAGCTGCGTTCTGGAAAAAGTTGATCGTCGTTCTTATACGCAGAAGCTGCAGAAACTATAATAGTCTTCCCAAACCTTCCTATACTCTATATTAGGGTTCCCACCAACCCTAGTCCTTCCGGCAGGCATCCGCAGGAGTCATAAGGGTGAAGATCATCTAGTGGAGGCATCTTATAGTTGAAGTTCAGAATTGGGTTCAAGACACTAAGGTATAACTCTTGTCCCCTATGGTAGTACGTATCTATGGAATTGACGTGTAGTAAATCCTAGGACACCAACAAGTTTTGTAACTTGACCTATTTCCGCTGTGCGTTTAAAACTTTATTTTAAACCTGTTTTTCTATCAATTGGTATCAGAGCCACGCTCGTTTGGATCTATAGATGCGTTTTTGGAACAATATTTTGATTTGCATGTTGATTTTAGAACTGTTTTCAAAACTGCATCGTCACAGATCTGTTTCTGCAGTGTTATCGCAGCAGTATACAAATCTGTGATTGCATAGGATGCAAGGCGGGTTCGATCGATCGAACATATTTCGATCGATCGAACATACTCTGTTCTCAAGCGATCGAACAGTCTTCGATCGATCGAAACCGTCTGGTGTTCGATCGATCGAATGAAGTTAGATCGATCGAGACAGATACTTTGTCAGGTTCTCTATTTCACAGTTTTTAAGAGTTTTGAAATTAAAAACTTTAATTTTAAAATATTCTGTAAAATTTTCAAATTATTATGTGAAACAGAATGTTCAAGCGATTGAACAATGTTCAATCGATCGAAGGTTCGAGCAATCGAACGGGCTTTGATCGATCGAACTGTGACAGAGAAGATAGATGTTGTTTTGAGTTCTAATTCAGTATGTAAAGAGTTTATATACTGTGTGAATCAATTAGGGGTTCCAATAGTTATATATTTGTTATATATATGCGTGGATGTGTGTTCGACTAACCCTTTTGCAGCGAAAGTTAGTCGCTATCTCCCATGGCACCAAGAGCATTTATTTTGTATTCAAATGTTTTGAGATTGGTGTGTTGTTTTAAATTTTGGTTTGGTTGTAAGGCATATGTAAAGGGCGCTGCGACTTCTATCCTACGAAAAGGAAAGTCGCACCGGTTTCCCTAGCCTTTTATTTCAATTCTTGCTATTTCCTTTTTCAAGATAAATTATAAGCTTCAAAAGAAGCATAGGTCCAATGTAATAGAATTAGAATTTCCATGAAGATGGAGCAAGGAGCCCTTGTCCATGGGATGGAGCTGGAGGCGACCAAACCAAGAAGGTGGTTCTTTGAAGCCAGAGCCGTGGGAGATAGAGGCATTGTTTGAATGCCTATATTTCATTTTAGTTTTTTGTTTTATGTGCTTGGTTTGTGATTGGCGTATAATACATTGTTGCATGCACGCAAAACAAGTTTTCTAAAATAAAATTCAAAAACCGTTTTCAACACATTAGTAAACATTAGATGTTTATGGGAAGTGTGTAGAAACAGATTTTCTCAGAAAGCAAAATCCTTTTTACTAAATCTAGTGGGAGAGGGTCTTATTAATTACACCCACGATCTTCCATTAACGGTTCACTATAAGATGAGTGGTGCATTCTGTGTCACCTCGCCAGGGGTGATCATTCCATACGGAGGGTGCATTACTCATTGGTTACTAGATGTGAACTTCTTTTGATAGGATCAATCAGACGTGTTAGAGGGTGACCACCACACAGAGGCGCTACTTGAGACGGTTGTGATTAGATCCTAGTTAATGGTACACACTAGCTAAGCTATGGATAAGGGATCCCACACGGGGCATTATTCAGAAACTTAGAGATCAAATAGGTTCGGAAGTCATAACTTGTTTTGCAAGAGTTGCATAGCGGACAAGTCTTGATTAATCGAAAATCGACCACCACACGGAGGCTTTATTCTTTTGTTTCGATATTCCGGCGACTTTGTTTTAAAATAAGAGTTTTTAAGTATTCTTTTATTTTAAACTGTCTAATTTTGATATCCATATTTATTTTGTTTGTTTGATTTTCAGTAATCATAATGTCTGGATCTGCATTTAGTCCACTTGCCACCATACTCACTCAAAACAAGTTAACTGGAAATAACTACACTGAATGGAAACGTAACCTTGACATCGTGTTAACTGCGGAGGATCACATATATGTCCTCACCACTCCATGCCCCGAAGAACCTGCGGCAAATGCTTCGGCAACTGCCAGACGCGAGTTCGACAAATGGAAGAAGTCGAATGGAATGGCTCGTTGCTATATTCTGGCCTCAATGGCTGGTGTGTTGCAACACTAATTCCAATCGAATGATTCTGCCAGTGACATTATCACATCCCTCAAAAAGATGTTTGGGGAGCATGGCAGGCCTGCCAAACAGGTAGCCATGTAAAAGATAATGAGTGCAAAGATGTCGGAAGGGACTCCAGTCAAGGAACATGTTTTAAAAATGATTGGTTATTTAAACGAGCTGGAGACCCTAGGTGCCAACATCGATGCACAGACCCAAGTTGATATGATCCTCAATTCGTTGTCGCCTTCATTCGCTCAATTTAAACTTAACTATAATATGAATCAAATGAATTTTTCAATGAGCGAATTGATGAGTTCTCTTTTGGCAGCGGAAGGGGTGATCGAACCTGGGGTCAACGTCTTGAACGTTGAGAAAAGCGCTTCCTCTTCCCGATCTACAGCGAAAGAAAAGAAAGGGAAGGAGAAGGCTGGCACTGGTGGTCCAAGTGTTGGACCGGTCCCTAAGATTGCAAAATCTAAGGGAAAAGGTAAGGGCAAAGGGAAGGTGGGTGGCCAAGGCAAAGGAAAGTGTTTCCAATGCGGTGAGAAGGGCCACTGGAAGAGGAACTGTCCAGAATTCTTAGCTACAAGAGTTCAAGGTATGATTGAATCACATGTGATTGAAGTAAGTTTTATAACGGATACTTCAAACACTTGGTGCATTGATTCTGGTGTGACTAACCATATCTGTAATTCATTGCAGGGGTTCAGATCAACCAGGAGGTGCAGTGATGGGGAAATCGTACTTACTCTAGGTTCTAGCGCAACCGTTTCTGCGGTTGCTATAGGAGTCGTAGTTTTAGAATTTCTAGACAATAAAGTTTTGATTTTATCAGATGTACTTTACGTCCCTTCAATGAGACGTAATTTAATTTCAGTTTATAATTTATCGAATAATGGTTATTCTTTTCATTTTGGAACTGAAGTTGTGATTAAAAGAAATAGTTCTTTTATATGTTCTGGTATTAAATCAAATGGTTTGTATGTGATTACTCCTAATATTTCTAAAGACTCTAATATGGAACTTAATAACTCAGTGGTAACTATACCATCTAAGAGAAAGGAACCTTCCACTAATCCAACAACGCTTTGGCATATGAGGCTTGGCCATATCAATCTAAATAGGATTGGCAGACTAGTCAAAGAAGGGGTCTTAGGCGATTTGGTTCTAGAACCAATGGAAGTCTGCGAGTCTTGTTTAGAGGGTAAGATGACCAAAAGGCCCTTTCCTAAAAAGGGAAATAGAACCGATGCATTGTTGGAATTAGTTCATACTGATGTGTGTGGACCAATAAATATTAGAGCAAGGGGTGGTTATGAGTATTTCATAACATTTACTGATGACCACTCCAGGTATGGATATGTGTACCTAATGCAGCACAAGTCTGAAGCCTTTGAAAAGTTTAAAGAGTTTAGGGCTGAAGTGGAGAAGCAATTGGGCACACATATCAAGGCCATTCGATCTGATCGAGGTGGCGAGTACTTATCTAATGAGTTTATTGATCACCTCGTACAGAATGGGATTCTGTCACAGTTGACTGCACCTGGTACGCCTAAGCAGAACGGTGTAGCGGAGAGAAGGAATCGGACTCTTTTAGACATGACTAGGTCGATGATGAGTTATTCGGAGTTGCCATTATTCCTTTGGGGTTATGCTTTGGAAACCGCTGCATACATACTAAATCTAGTACCAAGCAAATCTGTTCCCAGGACACCATGAGAGATGTGGATTGGGCGCAAGCCTTCTTTGCAACATCTCCGGATATGGGGGTGTTCGGCACATGTGCTGAAAGGAAAGATGAGCAAGTTGGATTCTAGATCGAAAGTATGTTACTTCGTAGGGTATCCAAAGGGTACTTATGGATGGTATTTTTATGATCCAAGAGAGCAGAAAGTGTTTGTTAGTACGAATGCTGTTTTCTTGGAAGATGACTATATCATGAACCATAAACCTAAGGGAAGGATAGATCTTAGAGAGATAGAAGGAGAGCCCTCAGTCCAACCCGTAGTTGATAACGATATAAATCAAGAAAATACCACTTCTTCACCCATTTCCGCACCGGTACCTCGTCGTAGTGGGAGGATTATCAGCCAGCCTGATAGATACATGTTCTTAGGAGAAGTTTTTGAAGCTGTCTCCATAGAATTTGAATCTGATCCTGCCACATACGAAGAGGCAATGGCTGATGTAGACTCGGCTCATTGGATTAAAGCTATGAAGGCTGAATTGGAATCTATGGATTCTAATCAGGTCTGGGATCTTGTAGAGCTTCCAGCCAATATTAAACCCATTGGCTGTAAGTGGGTCTACAAGAGGAAAAGAGGATCTGATGGAAAGGTTGAAACCTTTAAGGCTAGGCTTGTAGCGAAAGGTTATACTCAAAGGGAGGGCATTGACTATGAGGAAACCTTCTCGCCGGTAGCTATGCTCAAGTCTATCAGAATACTCTTATCCATTGCTGCATGCCTAGATTATGAGATCTGGCAGATGGACGTCAAGACTGCATTCTTGAATGGCAATCTTGAGGAGGACATCTATATGCAACAACCAGAAGGGTTCATAGCTGGTCGGAAAGGTAACTTGGTATGCAAGTTACAAAAGTCCATTTATGGGCTTAAGCAAGCATCCAGAAGTTGGAACATCCGATTTGACCATGCGGTCAAGTCATTTGATTTCATACAGAATCTGGATGAACCTTGTGTATACAAGAAGAGTGAAGGAAAAGTGGTGGCCTTTCTTGTGCTTTACGTTGACGACATTCTACTCATTGGAAATGATGTAGCGGCATTGTCAACGGTCAAGGTTTGGCTAGCTACTACTTTCGATATGAAGGATCTAGGAGAGGCGAGCTATATTCTTGGGATAAAGCTTTTTCGGGATCGTAAGCGAAAGATAATGGGATTATCTCAAGCTCGTTATATCGATAGGGTACTGACTAGGTTTTCAATGGATAATTCGAAGAAAGGTTTATTACCTTTCAGGCATGGTTTAGCGTTCTCCAAGGACCAGTGTCCAAAGACACAAGAGGAGAGCAATCGCATGATAGCAGTTCCCTATGCTTCGGCAGTGGGGAGTCTCATGTATGCGATCTTATGCACTAGACCAGATACCTACTTTGCCGTAGGCATGGTTAGCAGGTATCAGTCGAATCCAGGTCCAGAGCACTGGACAGCCGTCAAGCACATTCTTAAGTACTTGAGAAGAACTAAAGATTACATGTTTATGTACGGTGGTAGTGAGTTAATTCCAGTGGGATACACTGACTCGGACTTTATGTCAGATAAAGATTCGAGGAAGTCGACGTCCGGTCATCTCTTTACCTTGGGAGGTGGTGCTGTTAGTTGGAGGAGCATTAAGCAGAAATGCATTACAGACTCAACTACAGAAGCTGAGTATGTGGCTGCTTGTGAAGCCGCAAAGGAAGCTGTTTGGCTCAAGAAGTTCCTTATGGAGCTCGAGGTGGTACCAGCGTCACTGGCACCTATTACGCTTTATTGTGATAATAGTGGGGCAGTGGCTCAGTCCAAGGAGCCAAGGAACCACGGAAAGGGAAAGCACGTAGAGCGAAAATATCATCTTATCCGAGATATTGTTCAACGTAGAGATGTGACTGTCACCAAGATTGCCACCGCTGACAATCTTGCTGATCCATTTACAAAGGCCTTGCCACAGAAGGTCTTTGATCGTCATCAAGATAGTCTAGGTCTCAGATGTAATCCTATATGGTTGTGAGTGCAAGTGGGAGTTTGTTGGGTTTGTGCCCTCAAACCATTACTTTATGTATGAGACATTGACATTTTAATATATGGATATCAGCTTTACATTTCATTGTGTATGTTCTTTTCATGAGATGATTGTTAATCCTTAAGTATTATAGTAAGTAATTCGTGTGTGTATGAGATGCACACAAGTGAGATACGAATTACTATTCTTTAATACTTAGAATGTGTCACAGTGGATGATGAGACTGGATATCTCATCAGGTATACACTGTAGCATCATTAACTACCATTGAATGGAGTGATAAATCTCAATCACTAGAGTGTGACTCTTGGTTAGTATGCTAGTGCTTATAGTGCATTGATGGACCTGAGCTTTCCTATTGACGCTTAAGACTGTCAAACAGTCAATAGGAACTCATAACTTGTATAAGGTACGTGTTCTCAATCTTGAGATGATTATGAACACAGACTGTGGACATGGCTGCTTTGACTTACCAATCAGTGAGGTCTATAGAAGATCAACACCTGGGTATCTTGGGTATGTCATGTTCACGGGGTTGTGAACATATATTGTCAAGATAGAATCTACCCTCTGATTCAGAGTAAGCATTCCCTTGAGAATGTCACCAAGTTGACTACTGAGAACTGCAGTCTTGTTGATAATAGTTATCGACATGTTTGGTAATCATGAGAGGTGAATGGGACTCAAGGAATACAAGAAGTAATCATGATTCAGGTTGACAGTAACAGTTATCCGACTACCTGAATATGATTACGAATGCTGATGGTAGAGGGACATTAGTACACCATACAAGTCTAGTCATCGCTTCGGATATGTTCTTTTGCATTGGAGTTCAGTTATCGTTTTATAGTGGAGTAAACGTTAACTGACTAGTTAGTTAGTTTGCTGATCAAAGAGTTTGGTCATGGTAATTAACAAACTGGTCTGAGCCAACAATAAAGAGCCTAGGAGGTCCCACTCTTAGCTCCGCCAGGATGCTTGGAAAGACACTTGAGGAAGCTGTCAAGACAAGTTCGATCGATTGAAGTATGTTCGATCGATTGAAGTCATGGCAGGTTCGATCGCTCGAGAATGGTTTGATCGATCGAACGTTCGATCGATCGAAGTCACTTCGATCGGTCGAAGTTTAGGTCGGTTCTGGAAATCTATAAATAGGGCAGCTGCGTTCTGGAAAAAGTTGATCGTCATTCTTATACGCAGAAGCTGCAGAAACTATAATAGTCTTCCCAAACCTTTCTATACTCTATATTAGGGTTCCCACCAACCCTAGTCCTTCCGGCAGGCATCCGCAGGAGTCATAAGGGTGAAGATCATCTAGTGGAGGCATCTGATAGTTGAAGTTCAGAATTGGGTTCAAGACACTAAGGTATAACTCTTGTCCCCTATGGTAGTACGCATCTATGGAATTGATGGGTAGTAAATCCTAGGACACCAACAAGTTTTGTAACTTGACGTATTTCCGCTGCGCGTTTAAAACTTTATTTTAAACCTGTTTTTCTATCATATGTTTATATCATTCTCGAGTTGATTTTATTACTGCTCTCTTTATTTGCCTTTGTCTAGAATTGTGTGGTGTGGACAATTTGTGACTTCACCAATCATTCCCTACATATCCAAAAAGGAGCTTTTATTTTATTTTCTATTTTTGTTATTCTAGGTCATGATAGGCTCTCACATCAATAGGGGCGGATGAAAAAAATTGAAGTAGGGGGGGGGCGGGGGGGGGGGGGGCTTACAGCAATGGCTATTACCCGGAGGATGAAGATGAAGATATATATATATATATTAGTTTCTATGTTTCTATCAGACTTTATTATTTCATTTTATAATTGGGCATATGTTACCTTGAGGCTTTTGTAGTACAACGTTTAAACTCTGATGTAATAACTAGTATGTTTATATCATTTTCGGGTTGATTTTATTACTGCTCTCTTTATTTGCCTGTTGTCTAGAATTTTGTGGTGTGGACAAGTTGTGACTTCACCAATCATTCCCTACAGATCCAAAAAGGAAATTTTATTTTATTTTCTATTTTTGTTATTCTAGGGCATGACAGGCTCTCACATCATTAGGGGCGGATGCAAAAAATTGACGTTTGGGGAGGGGGGGGAGGGGGGGTTGGGTCTTGGTAGGGGAGAAACTAAGAAGTTACAATTTGGATTAGCTGAGTTTACGGTGGTTAGCCATTTTTTATTTTTAGGTATATTTATAGATATTTTTCAATTAGATGATGTAATCAAGTTAATACTATAAAATTAACACAAAAACTCAACAAATATTCGCACACTGTATGATGCATACATCTTAGTTATAGCATTTTTGACCTTTTACTACCAATTTTAAATTGCAACTAACAAATGACAACTAAAAGTTACTACCAAATGACACATTAGAACAGTTAATTTTGATTGGCACCAAAGGTACAACACAATGACATATTATTTCTATAACTTGAGACCAAGAAATTAAACGTATAATATTTTATTGTCTTGTAGAATTTTTCATCAAACCTCAAATACTAATAAAATAATCGTCTTTTGAATTTGGAGGGGTGCTTAAGTGTAAAAAAACATATTAATTTTTTAAGGGTATATAGAGAATTTTTCAAAATCAAGGGGGCTTGTCTCTCAATAGATCCGCCACTGCACATCATGGAAAAAATACCAAATTAATTAACTACTTATTAGTTATAGGTTTGGAAATAGTTAAAATGATATATATATATATATATATATATGCAAAACAAGTTTGACCTTTATAAATTTTGAAAAATATTGAAGATATAAGGGATAACTACTTTGACCTCCCTCAAGGTTAAGTCTAATTATACAGATCTCTCCTGTGGTTTTCATAATTGTATTGACCTGCCTTCTTCATAGCAATAGACTAATGCTGTTCAAATTTACGTGAAAGTACATGTTTACCATCAATTGGGTATAATACACTCACCACCCCTGAGCTATGGTCTAATTACATAAACCTCCCTTGAGGTTTATAGTTGTGTAATACTCACCTCCCTTTAGCCAACAGCAAGTTGACCAAAAAAAACTGGTAATTATTAAGTTAGATTTTATCAAAATATCCATGCTTATGCTTATTACACCTACAATTAAAGATTTTCAATGTTGTATATATTAATGTATACATGACTTGTGGTTCGACTTGAATTTATACAAAAAAACAAAAACCAGAATTTCCTGATTAGGGTTGTTAATGGGGCTTAATTTTGTTTGATCTGCTTTCAGAAGATCAATAAGAAAAATTATAGAAAAGTACTGAGTTAATTGTGATTGTGTCATGGCATCATAAGATCATTGAAAAGAAATATACAGATTATTGAGTTGAGTGATGGTATATGTGTGGTAATTTTGGATTGGTTGGTGGTGGAGGGTATGTATATAAAATAGAAATTTTGTTTAAAAAATGTGTATGTTTATCTTTTTAAATTTTAAATGGATTAGTGTAATTTAAAAAAAAATAATGCAATAAAGTAAAAATTAAAAAACAAGGGAGCTTTGTGTTATTTGACATAACTCAAGAGATGTCAGAGTAAACTTTAGAGAAACCATTAAGGACATTTACAGAAGAATAACTCAATGCTTTGATGACATAAGCATTTTTCGTCAGGGTTGTAATGATTTTATAATGGAGGGGAGGTCAATATTACCTAAATATTAAACTCAAGGGAGGTCAATGTAGTTATGAAAACTACAAGGGAGGTATGTATAATTAGACTTAACCTTGAGAGAGTTTAGAATAGTTATCCCTAAATAATAACAATGCTAGGGGTACACCCTTGCACACCCAAAAAGCATCCACCCTGAGGTGTATCAAAGAGAAGAGACTGACAGTGACCCCGCAGTCTCTATCTCTCTTCTCATTGGTCCACCTCAGGTGTGGATGCTTTTTGAGTGTATAAGGGTGTGCCCCAAACATTACTCAAAATATAAACGTATCGCAAGGACCATTGCCCGGTAGTTCAATTTTTGTAAGATCTTGGAAGGGGTACATTAGAGACAAAGCCTAACAATAGTACTAGGGGTACGTACACCCTTATTGCCTTACAAAACCAAAAAGCATCCACAAGCTGATGTGGTCCACCTCAGGGTATAGATGTTCTACCTCAGGTTGTGGATACTTTTTAGTTGTGTAAGACTGTGCTCCAAACATTACTCTTTAAACAAAGGTACAAATGTACAATGTTAACTAATAACCATAGAGCCTTTTTTTTCTTCCTTCTCTTTTTAACTCTTTTAAAGCACTTCATTTATGAACATCTCTTAATCTCGTGGTATAAATTATGGGAGAGTTGAGTTCCTAGTAAGGTGAAGCATTTTGGTTGGCATGCGGTGAAAGAATTTTTGCCTTGTGGGGAGGTCCTTAGGCACTGTCGAGTTACGGATTGAGCTCAATGCAATTGGTGTGGGATTGAAGTTGAATCGGTCACTCAGGCATTGACTAGTTGTTATAGGGCCAAGGATTTGTGGTGTAGCGTGTTCTCTTCGGCCTTCTATTCCCATGGGGTAAGGTTACGGTTCTGTGATTGGTTGGCTTGGTTCCTCGAAATGGGTGATGATATTGTGGTCCAAAAATTTCTCATATGTGCATGGCTTATTTGGAATGATCAAAATGGGTCATGGAGGGAGTTCGTAGGGGTGCTAGGGTGGCGGACGATTGGATCCTTTCTTACATTGGCGAGTTCAATAGCGCTATTACTAGAGGCTTGGCGCTGCATTAAGGAGGTCGAGTTGTTATTGAGCAACGAAGCGTCAGATGGACTCTTCCTAGAGAGGGATGTTTGAAGTTGAATGTGGATGGGGCAGTGTTTCGTGAGTTGGGGGGTGTTGGTTTGGGTGGGGTTCTTCGCGATCATGAGGGGAGCATCCTTCTTGCTTTCTCAGACTTTATTCCTGGGAATTTTGATGCTATAACGGTGGAGTGTTTGGCCTTGTGGAAAGCTAATACTATCACAATTGTAGCTAGGTTTCGGGACTTCACTGCGGAATCAAACTCGTTAACTCTTATTCAACACCTTTGTAATGATGATTACCACATGGCTCCTTACAATCACATTGTTGGTGATTCTTTTTGCCTTTTTCGTAGTTATGTTGATTACGAATTCTTGCATGTTAGACGTGAGGATAATATGGTTGCTCATGAGCTTGCTAAGTTAGCTAAGTTGTTCAAATGTTTCAGAGTTTGGCTTGAGGAGCATCCATCCCAAGTTAATTCTTTTGTAATGTTTGATTCTGTTTCCTCTTAATAAATGGTTTTTCTCGATAAAATAAAAATAAAAAATAAAAAAAATAAAAAATAAAAAATTTCCTTTCTGGATTTGTAGGGAATGACAAGTTACATAAAACTGACTTGTCCGTGCAACATATTAACATAATTATATATCAGAGTAAGGTATTGCAAAAGCGTCTAATGGTATTCATGGGGGAACTTAAAGTGTTTGCCACTTAGGCTATTACAGAAGTTCCAAATGAAAAACACAAAAGATAAGTCTGGGCGGTCGACGCCACTTAAATTATTACATAACAAAAGATAGCTATTTAAAACACAAAAGAGGTCTTAATACGAAAGTAGGTCAGGGTCCTCCTTCTAGCTGGCAAACCCGTAACCTTCGTTATTAAACTCTTCCTGATAGTCTTCCTCAGGATCACCTTTGTGATAGTTCCCATCTTGAGGATAATGATATTCACCTTCAGGGTTACCTTGATAGTCCTCCTCATTATAACCTAGACGTAAAATGTCCAGGGCAGGGCATGAGCCGTTAGCTTTTGAAGTTAAGTGAAATCGTCTTAACCGATCAGTCCTAATACATTTAAGGATATACAGGTACAACAATATCTTGAAAAAACATTAATGAACATGAGACATGGTAGTATGACGACACAATGCAGTATCAATATATTCGACTTTTACTCAACCATGGACACCACCACTGACTCATGTGACTTGTTACATTACCAGTGTAACGTCGTTGGCATCGAGTAGAATGATTACGTTGCTATCGTCACCTAGCAGGGCCCTATAGCAGTTTTGGTTTTAAAAGAGTGTAATCATTGGACTCTTAGGTCCTCGTGACCTTGCTGGAAGAATAGAATAGTTACAGCGCTATCATCGCCTAACATGGCCCTATAGCATTTAAAAAGTAACTATTGTATTCTGATGGATACTTTGCTATCGTCGCCTAGCATGGCCCTATAGCATATCAACAATCAACTCATACATAACTTCAATGATTTTAATGGAAACTCTGGCTATCGTCGCTTAGCAGGGCCCTATAGCAGTTTCATCGTTGTTCCCATTTACTTGACTGTACCACTCGGACCACTGCGGTCCACTTCAATGTGTATAACAATATGACTGGGTTAGTCCCCTTGACTAACCATGCAAACGTCAACATTGACATCATGACTCGATTACGTTCATATGAATGTCCATGTGATTGTATATTTGTGAAGCATAATAATCATGTATAACGACAATTAATAACTGAGCATGGAGTTTGGATATTTACACATGCATTCATCATATAAATAGTACATCTGAACGCACACATATATAATACTTATCAATTATGTCCACACAGGACACACTGGATATTTATAATTGCACAAAGAGTAATTCTATAATTATACCAAGTGAGTTAGGACGACTCATCTCGATGCGGGTGCGTAAAAACAAGCGGAGCGGTGGTTCTTACAAAGTATATAAATTCATAGAAAGTTGATTAATAAGCGTACTAGAATCAGGGGCGTAATGGTAATTGTGTCGGATGGGTTCCTAAACCTCAACATGATTATCTAGACATCATTCTGAGTCTAACGCCATTGACTAGACTCAAATCGGAGTCCATCGCATAAAAGGCCGGGTTTTCTATACCAGTTTAGACCCTAAGGTAAGCTGTATTTTTGACCATGTCAAAAGGTCGCCAAACTTTTAGGAAGTATTCTAGACGGTATTCTAAGACTCTAGGAACTGACCGCGTATTTTTCTGAGCTACGGTTTATTTAATATGAATTATTGATGTTTAATCGTCTAATAATAGACTTAAGAACATCCTAATAATACAGTATATTTTAGGGAGACATTAGACCCTCATAAATATTTTTATTAAATACTAGGCCTTAAAATAGGCTAGTAGTATTTTTCTTATAATTTTCGGAGTTCGTATGGTATTTAAATAATTTAAATATGACTAAACGGGTTATTTGTAATTAATTAAAGTAATATTAAAATATTGCAGTGCGGATTTTATAAATAAAATTTCATAAAAATAGAGGCACTAGGTCTTAGGAAAATTTAATATAATTTTTCCTATATTTAAAATCATCATTAGGTATTTATTACCTAATTATTTTAATTTAAAATAATTACTTATTATTTATAAATAAGTAATGTCTGCTTCCCCCATTTGTCTTCTTTACTTATTACTTATAAGAAACTTAAATAAATAATAAGTATATTATATAAGAATTACATTATTATTTCATAATATAAGGTTATACTAAAAATAATATTTCAGATTATTAAAATATAATTTATAGTATTTTTAAAACCATTTTTAGATATTTAAAACTATTTTTTAAATAATTTACACTCTTTAAAATCATTTATAACTAATTCTAATTACTTACTATATTATAAATAATTCATATAAACATAAATCTGAATTAACAGAATAATAAAATACTAATTAATTTATTATTAAGCACTAATCAGGTTTTAGCAGAATAATTAACAATATAAGAATAACTAATCAAATGCTATAACTAATAATAATTTAAATAAGGATCCGCGGGTCAACCCATATCCAACCCGAACCCAACGGGTTATCCATTTACACTCTATCTCTAAACCAACTTAAAAGATCCGATATGGCCCATATTAATTAATATAACCCAGATCCACTACCCACTTATACACCATAATAACCCATACCCAAACCCATGACCCGACCCAACTTATTTTAAAACGGGTAAACGATATAACCCGAACCCTAAACAGGGCGTGTCTTCTCCGGTGAGATAAGCTCGCCGCCGGCAACGCGGATCTTGCCGGAAAACTTCAAATGTTCATATCTCCTTCATTCCTCCATAAAAATTGTCCATTCCAACGCCAAAATGACCGAAATGGTCTCCTCTACAACATACTAGGAGCTGTGAACTAGGTTCATTCGTCTAGGGGTCCTACTAATGGATTATTCTTTTTCGGTTTTAAAAGAATAGTGCTATGCATAGCCAACCAAACATGGTCCAAACTAAAAGCTGCTTATGGGGGAGTATGTGGGGGTCCTAAGGATTAGTTTGGTATAATTTTTAGGACCTCTAGTTGAGTTTGGAAAAGCGAGCTCCGGCGAGGGAGCTTTAATGGCTACCCGGGGCTTATTTTGAGCCCTAGGCTCTGTTTGGTACTTGCGGAAGGGTCAGGGCGTGTGTGTGTAGTGTATAACATACCCAGAAATTAAAATAAGGGGGAAAGAGGATGTTACCAAGCCTCGGGTCCTCTCTTTTTTTCTTCTTTTCTCTGGTAAGCTCTCTCTCTCTCTCTCTCTCTCTCTCTCTCTCTCTCTTCTGCGTCTCCCTTACTGGGTTGTGTAAGTGTGTATAGACTGAACAAAGGGGGTGTATATGGGGAGGCAGTCAATGGAGTGTGTATGGTGTGCTTGGTCTCCTTCCCCCCCCCCCCCACACAAACTCTCGATTATACTCCCTCTCAACCTCTCCATATGAACACACATATATATACACATGTATACACACAGATTTATGTATATGCTTGAGCTGATGGGGGAAAGGCTGATTGAAAGGGCATATCTTGGGAGGGGAAATGGAGTGGCCGGCAGTTGGGAGAGTGAGGGGAAAATCCGGTGGGTTTAGGGGGGTGGTTTGCGTAAAGTTTATATACAATAGGTTTAAGTAGGTTTGGGTGGTACACTACCCATTTTAGGTAAGATTCCTACTGTACCAAAGTTTCCATAAGTGTAGGAGTTTGTCGTCGCTAAGAACTATGTGCAATACGGTCTAATAATAACGTAGATTTTATGAGTTTACGTGAAAACTCAGTCCAGGTTAGAACTTACAGTTTAAGTTAACATTAATATAAATACGTACGCGTATATGTTCGATTTATGGGTTTGTGAAATAGGGACACTGGAATTTATATGAACAAAAAAAATATACGGGGATTCGTTTATTAATACAGAAATTTTACGGGTATTACAAAGGGTGCCAAAATGGGCAACCGTCCCGAGCTATTAAAGTTCACAAAATTTTGAGAGTCCTATAAAATTTTTATAATTACATTTTTACCTTAAAAATTTTTAGTATTTTAGATTGAGGCCTCCCCAAGGCTTAATTTAATGCCATCAACTACATATATATTAATATAGATGTATATAAAACTCAAAAGCAAAAGCCCCTAGAATTTTGAAAATTACATTGTTAGTGCAAGAATTTTTTGGGTTTTAGAAATAAGCTCCTCCAGAATTTTGAAAGACATCATACAATGTTTAAGTTTCACAAATAGACTCATATTATAAGTAGATCCCTAAAAATTGTCACTTATGTACAAATAAATCTTAAAAAATTTGCCAATTATATATAAGTAGACCCCAAAAAAATCACCTCGGGAGCGCTGCTCCAAATACTTGAGACCGGTCCGGATCGACAACTCTTTGCGGCAGTACCCATAAAAATATAATAATAAAAATAAAAAATAAAAATAGGGAGCCACGTGTTCCTATATAAATCGATTGTTTTTTTTTCTTCTACAATTAAGACTTAACTATATTGATAACATATAGTTACATCAACCTTCGTATTCTTGGTCTTTTCATCTTCTAATATTCAATTGTATCTCTGACATAATCAATGATGTATCGTACTTTTAAAAGTTAATTACAACTATTATTATTTTGATATACTTATTTAATTTTCTTCTATTGTTGTGTAATATTATTTTCATTTTATTCATTAATTTAAGATACTTTCATTTTTGATAAATTACTAATTAACATCATTCTTTCAGTATCTTTATGAAATATCCTAGTGGTTTTAAATGTATCATATATTTTCAAGGTGTAACATTTTTGCACCATTCTTGGTGCCAAATACCGTAATTTGGTGTCGAATAATTATAACTTTGAAAATCATTTTAATTTTAAAAGAACTACTTTATTTATTAAAAACATTGTTTTTTTTGGTCAAATGGTACTTGAGTATAGCATCAACTTACGAGTTTTTAACCAAAGAAATCAAACACCACCAGGTAATTTCCCAAACCCATCGTTTTTTTAAAAGTCGCAAGTTTTTCCAAAAAAAAAAAAAATTTACTTGGTTTTACTGAAGTCGCAAGTTGAAAATGTGACTTCTGACTAGCAACTTTTTTTTTTTTTTTTGCTGAAGTCGGATTTCCAACTTGGTACTTCAGTGAAAATCAGGAAAAAAAAAATTTGGCAGAAGTCGCAAGCTCAACTTGCAACTTCAAAAAGTTGATGGGTTTGAGAAATAAGGTGAAAAGTTGATGGGGTTGAGAAATAAGTTGATGTGTTTGATTGGTTTGGTAAAAAATTCATCAAGTTACCTTATTTTAGCACCAAAATAATTATATAGAGAGCATTATTGTTCACCCAAAAAATGATCACCCATTGCTCACCAAGGCCTCTACTAAGTGACATGTGTCACTTTCCATTCCCATTTTGCCCCTGTACCATTAGCATAATTACTAGAATGTGACACATGTCACCCAGTGGAGGCCTAGGTGAGCAATGGATGACCATTTTTAGGTGAGCAAAATACTATCTAACTATATAAATGACACATCTTAAACCACTGTATCTGCGGATGTATGAAAATTGACCAGTTCTGTCCATTTCCAAAATATTCATGTAGTGTAAAAATCGAACCAAAATGAAAATTTACTTAAAATCAAACCGAACTAAACCAAAATCGATCGATTTACCTAAAAATTGGACCAAACTGAACCGTATCGAACCATTTTCACCCCTAACTGTATCATAGAATTTTCCCTTTTCTTTCATCAAAAGTGAGGAGATAAGAGAACTTGCATAAACAATAAAGATGTTGTCTTGTTTTGTATATATATCTTGCTTATCATATAACTAGAGGTATGCCCAATGCTTAAAGGCATTATGAAATGATTTCTTTCTTCCCTCAGTTATTTGCCCAATCTAAATACTAACATCCAACTAATAACATACTCAATGTGCCTTTGACACTTCTCAGTAAATTACCTTACCATACCAAACCAAACAACGTGCCTTCGGCACTACTCAATCATCTAATAGCTATAGTACGTAAAGGCACTACAAAATAATTCAAACTATACTGACATTCAACCAATAACAAACTCAACATGCCTTCGGCACTTTCGGTAAATTACTTTACCAATTAACGTGCCTTTGGCACTTCTCAATCAACTAATAGCTATACTACTTTTTTTAAATTTGAAATGAAGAATGTCACATCAAGCTACTATTTACAGTTCTCAACATGCATATAACACTTCTAAGTAAATTTTCCTACCCAATCATATCAAGCCAAGCTAGAGAGTTGTGGTGCCGGTGTGAGCTTTGAGAGTGAGACTGGGAGTGAGAGGAGAAAGGTTTAAAGTGAAAATAGTGAAGAAAGAAAATAAGAAAGAGACAAATATAAAGAGCTGATGTTGCTCAATTCAGGATGGTCATATATGGTAGATGGACTGAGCAGCGGATGGTTTCCTAGAGCATAGTCATGTACACAATGCAAAGGAAAGACTCAAGGGAGGTTGTGCGCCCTAAGTCTCCTCCGATGGCTAAGTTAGTTGCTCGATAGAGAGAGAGAGAGATAGAGAGAGAGAGAGAGAGAGAGAGAGAACTTGTAAGGAGTCTTGAGAGGGAAAAGATTGTGTGCCTTTCCTGTAGTTCTGCCCTAGTTTATATAGTGATGGGATCCAACTAAACTGCGGCCATTCGGCGCAGTTATCTACTACTCAGACGTGGGCTTGACACCTGTTTCTTCCCATTGGGAATGACCACACAGGCATCTGCCATGTGTCCCACTCCTCAAGTAGTGTGCTATTAGTTCATGACTATTAGAAGGGCGAGCAGTTAGTCAGTTTTGGGCCCAACATTTATATGGACCCAGTCTTCTCTAAGGCCAGGCTTAGTCAACAGTGGTCATGTAAGGTGCATTTACATTATATACTACTAGCCACTTGTCATGACACTACTATGTGGCCAAACGACGTCGTATGAGCCACTTGTCAACAGTTCTTGAAGTGATTCGATGCGTCTACCCACGCATCTTCGTTGGTAAGAATGGCTTCAATGTTAATAATGTCGGTTGGCATTTCCGAGGTTTAGATTATGAGTAAAAAGGGGGCATTTGCTAGTGCTAGTGCTCTCACTACTTTGATTAATTTGAAGAATATGTTGAAGCTTGAGAAGACGATCTGCTCAAGGCCCTCATCCAACCATTTTCAGTAACCTAGGTCAGATTTCCTATCCTTCTTCCATGCCTTCCGCTTCAATTTCATCTGAGCGTACTGGCTCCGAAGAGCCTTCCACTCTACCTCACACTAGAATATTTGACAAATTCAAACTAGAGGTTCGAGTAGAAGAGTCCCACCTTGGATACGATGACCCTATGAACACATCATCAATGACCCAAAAGAAATTAGACCACATCAAGAAGACATATAAGATTCCAGATTACCTGAAATGTAGAGTACCTGGCCCTAAGCAGGCGTAATTGACCTAGCGGAGGGAGAGATAACGTTCTACCATCATGTTTTACAAATGGGGGTCAGGTTACCCCTTTACCCCTTCTTTTGTGAGTTTCTAAGATTATACGGGTTAGCCCCTTCTCAACTTGTACTCAACGGGTGGGTTACCCTGTTAGGTCTCGTAGTTTCATCTCACCTGAATGCGGTCAAACTGGATTTGTTGAGCATTAGAACTATCATGAATGTAAGGAACAAAATCGGGTCAGGGTATTTTTTGAATAGGGCGCCCAGAAACCATGTCGTTAATGACTTGGAATCGGGCCACAAAAAGTGGAAAGACGATTTTTTCTTCATCCACAGCTCCACTGGAGATGTTCCTCGACTGGTAGGGATTCCACATAAGGAAGAATGATTTTAGAGTTTTCTATCCCTTCTATAATTAAAGCGCCTTCTAACTTTCCTTTCATATTTAAAGCTCAGGATACCCATCGCAGACCTTCTGCGACTTCCACTACCAAGGCAACCTTGAAAACCCTTTTCAAGGCTAGGAACATGAGCTGGGCTAGCATTGTGTCTGGTGAGAATCTTCTGAGTACCGGTCTAAATCAAATAGACGATGTTCTTGTAAGAATCCGAGCTGCCACCGAGGGCAAGAAAATGGGAGCTCCAAAAGCATCAGCTTCTGCTCAACCCAATCAGCCACCAACCCGTTCTAAGAGGAGGAACTACAAAATTATTGAGGAATCCGAACCCTCTGAGACCGAAGAACACACGGTTTCAGGTTTATAGATCTTGATCCTTACCCAATCGGAGGCCCATGCTGTCCTTTTTGCTCCTACCAAAGGGCAGAGTAAGGGGAAATCAAAGGCAGCCTCCCAACCTGTGCCCTAGGAGGGAAAATCTACAGACGCCTACACTGAGGCATATTGTAAGAAATTGGCTACAAAATTTGTTGACTCAGTTGATTTGGTGAAGAAACTGGACTTTCTTTAACTTATATCAACGCCCAACTTAAGGAAACTCCTAATTTTATACCATTATCTTTCTCTTGGCTTTTTCTCATTACTGACTCCTAAATTTCTTATTGATTCAGGGTGCTTTTATGACTACTGCCATTGGTAAAGTCAATTTTAAGGGATCCAGCATAAAGGATCTGCTAGTTGAACGGGTAGAAAAAGTTTCTACCGAGACAGCCAGGGCTGATGCTCTCTAAGCCGACCTCTTTAGGATCAGTATGGAGAACGCGACCATATACTCCCAGCTTTTGGAAGTCCAGCTTCAATGGTCGGATCAGGAAATTGTAGTTCAAGAGCAAACTAATCGCGATAAGTAGTACTCGGAAGTACGGGATCGATTTCCACAGGGACTAGTAGGAAAAACATCAGATTTGGTGGTTTTAGAATCTTAGTATCCATACTAAAGAAAGGAGTAAAGAAAAGAGGAAAGAAAAATAGACCTAAGTCTTTTTGCTTATGAAGTTCTTCAAACAAACTATTACTATAATGACTTAAAGATGGAGAACTAGAATCTAGTAAGTAAGGAATTACGAACTAGTGTTAACAACTTTTGAAACTTTGAAGATTAGGAGGGGAAATTAGGATTTGGAATAGCTTAAAGAGATTTAAAAGATGGGATTGGGAAGCTATCTCTACCCTAAACTTTTACCAAACCAAACAAAATATATTCTGATTATTCTTTGAATAACAATCTCATTGAGACAAAAGATCAAACATATAGTAGTCAACTGATATGCTAGATCCTAGTCTCATTGAGATTAAGGAAATTAGATGTTATTCTTTGAGAATCCTTTCATTCTTGATGCTTGACATCAACAATGAGGTTTCTCCTAGAATCCAATCTAAATTCAAGAATTCTAAGCATAATTTCAAACACAAACCTTTTCTTGAAGAACAATAGTTCAAGGATTGAGATATGGCTTCCCAACCTTAGAGATTTAGCTACACATAGTTACAGTTAAGATAACAAACTTCAAGAAGGATAGAAATGATAACTCTAATATAAAACTCCAACTAATTTCAACTTACACTAATGATATGATAAGATTCTTACAAAGAGTTTTCAAATTAAAACTAAGAGAGCAAGAGAGAAGAGGATGGAATCCTAAAAACAATCCAGAACTAACTCCCTCTCCCCTTTTTTGCCTCACCTCCTTCTATATAGAAGATCCTTAACACACCAAGGAGCCCTAATTAAAGTTCTCATGGCTGCTGATGTGAAGGGGCATGTCAAATCACTGTAAATTACAAGTAATGAGGTTTTTCTCTTTTAGAATGGCAAACTTGCAATTAACTGGGAGTCTGAATTTGCCGGATCGGATTGATCTGGTTGGGACCCGAATCGATCCGGTTTGACAGTGTGCGTACCAAGTTTCTTGAACAAGAGCGGATCGATCCGCTATAAGGCCAGATCGATCCGGTTTTGACAATGTTGATTTCTTCCCTCTTTTCTTCATAATATATCATCTCATCACTTCTTTCTCGTAGCAAACCTACAAAAGCAAAAGAAAGACAAAGAAAACAAAGAAGAAAGAAAAGACAACATGCAATAATGCTATGCTTAAGATCTCTATATTGGGGAAATAAACAACTAAAGAGTGCCTTATCACATAGATGATAATGCAAAACTTGTGATGAATCATTCAACTTAAAGAAGCTGCAAAGAGGGCCAAACTACTTGAGGGGGCTATCAGTAGGGCCGAAGCGGTTGAAGCACTTCTTGCGGCCAAGAATCACAGCCAAGCTAAGGAAAAATATGGGAGAGGAAAAAAAGGCTGCAGCTCTTACCTATTTTAACGAGAAATTGAATGAGCTAGTGGCGATGGGGACTTCTCTGATGAATGAGGGGTATGACAAGGGCTGGAACGACTGCACGAAAGATCTTTAGAGAAACTAAGAACCCAATTTCCTAGAGCTGACTTCAGCCAAGTCTTCCCTGATGAGGAGGAGATTGAGGAGACCAGAGTCCCTCTTTCTACCACGGATCTGGATGCTGACTCCTCTGCCAAGAATCTTCTTGGTGGCGAGACTCCTTTTGGAGGCGAAGTTGCTGATGCTACTGCTGGTTTTGAAGTGACCCCTTCTGAAAAATAGCCCCCTCACAATAGTAGTTTTTTTTTACTACCTTTTTGACTTGTAGCCTTGTAGCCCGAATTGTATTGAGCTAGACTAAAGGACTAGGGGTTCCTTCTCCCCCTCTTGTAGAAATTATGAATATGATTTTTGTTCTTGCATACTGCTTGTCTTATCATTGAATATTTCTTTTATCTTCAATAGCTAGCAGAATCTACTTACTATGGACTTTTTTTTACCTGAGCTGACCGCTTAGAGAAAATTTCTTCAATATGGATTTTTTTAGATTTAAGATTAGGTCCAGGATGTTATAGCTTGACCTGACCTAAACACTTAGAGAAAATCTCTTTAATATGGATTTTTCTAGATTTGAGATCAGGTGCAGGGCGTTATAGCATAACCTGACTTGAACACTTAGAAAAATCTATTTAATATAGATTTTTGTAGATTTGAGATCAGGTCCAATGCGTTAAAACAGATAATCTTAAGCGTTTGGGCTGCAGGTTTGTCCTCTTATCGCATCATCGGGTGTGCGAAACTTAAGCCGGCAGAATGTGGAGTCGGGTCTATACTTGTAAACCCTAACTTGGCTAAACTGTTCTAAAAACCTCGCTCTGATACCACTAAAACCTATCACACCTCGACGTTGCATAAATAGGGAAAGCGTTTGATTTCCTTTATGTACCCGTAGGTCGCGACAGTTTGAAGGATCGATTCCATCCCAAATATCAAACAGTAATATAATATAAATCAAAGTAAAAGCAATCAAGGCTTATAAAATTTTTCAAATGTAATAATTATTACATCATGTAGAAATCTTAAGGCACTACCAGCCTTGCAAAAATATTAATATCTATTATATCAACCCTTATTACAAGTTCAGTTTATAAATAAAATCAAAATTTAAATCATTTCTCTTCAAGAGTAGTTGTTCTAAATTTTCATAATCATATTGTCCATCTTGATTATAACCTGAAAAGCCTAGACATAAATGTCCAGGGCGCATCAATGACGTCAACTTCAAGAAGCTGGTTAGTATTAAAAACACATGCGTGTAATGTAAAACATGCATTCTCACCATTTTCGTTTCACATGTTTATTATCCAATTTATTACAAAAGTACCTTTTTCATATTGACATTATAATAAGCCAAGAACTAACAGTAAATAATCATCATCAACAATAATATCAATAAAATATGCGATTGTGCATAAAACAATGCAACCATCTCATATCCATGACTCTTTTACCTCGACTACAAAACCCAACACAAATGGTTCCCCTGATCCATCGGCCCACGGCCATTAGGTTTACAATGTCTGTCGATATGTCTACTGCATCCGAGTCGGTCTGGACGTACCTAGACATTCAAGGATATAATAACCTGATTAGTCTACCGTATCTGAGTTGGCCCTGGACACGATCGGACTGGCCTACCGTATCTTATTTGACCTGGGCTCAATCCCTCTTAATTAACATGTTGTATTCGAGTCGCCTGGGATAATTAAGGCTATAACATAACGCTGATTGGCCTGCCGTATCCGAGACAACCTGGGCTCAATCCTTCCCAATTAACCTACCGTATCCAAGCCGGCCTGGGATAATTAGGGTCACAACTCACATAACACATTCTCTTGACTCTTCTCAACTCACCAACACATACCATGCATGTCGAATCGACTCTAACATGTATGTCACATGAGATATACGGGCAATACATAATTACTGGAAAGTAACAACAAACGAGCGTACGAGAAATCAAGTCTTTTTAACTTAATCTTTTACAAACAGAGTCCGAAATAACATATTTCCCACATAGTGCCTTAAAAACCTTTAAAACTTCTTCCAAGCAGTTCCTTATACAAAAATAGACAAAAACTGGAAAAATGCCCAGTCGCGCGAGCGGGTCATTCACGCGAAAGGTCAATTGCGCGGGCCACACACGCGATATGCATATTTTTTGAATTCTCTTTAAAAATTCCAGAACAGTGAAATTGACACAGGTCGCACGAGCGGGTCGCTCATGCGAGTCGCGCGCATGAAAACTGCAGAGACTTCTTCTTCTTCTTTTTTCTCCTCTATTTAAGTTTTTGGACTAGTTTTTGACCCATTTTCAATTCCAACCTTAAACATGTTGTATAATATATGATTCTCTTTGTTTTTTTTTTTTGCAAGGATTACGAATCAACGATCGAATTAACGCGAATCAAATTGTAGCTCTCGGATTTTACGAAAAATCGAGAGGTGACAAAATTTTATTTCTAATATACTTTCTAGTATGAATGAAATAATACTTTAAACATGGCATCTATGCACTGAAATCTTTCATTATTATCTACCAAAACTCAATTTGGTTAAGTTTGAAAAAATCAGCTATTTCAAGCTTTCAACTTCAAGCATGAACTCATCAATGGTATTCTCAATTCAAGTAATATAAATAGTAATCAAAACATGAGTTTCATTCTAAGTGAGTTTAAAATACTCACTGAGATATGAAGATAGAGTTCGTTGGAAAAGAAATCAAAAAATAAGAATCCCAACTTCAAGCTTTTGGTTGTGAAGATTGAACTCTCTTTCTTTCTAAAATTTTTCTGTAAAATTCTTTATACTCTCTCTTTTCTTTCTAGAAATTTAGTTTATAATAATGTGTAGAAAAGTGTGTGTAATGGAGAGAGATGTGAGTTATATAGAAAAATCAAAATCCTACAACTTGGGGGCCAAGCATATTAACCTTCACTCAACAATTCATTTAGTTTAACAAATTCATAAATGTACATAATATACATAACAGAAATATACGTATATATTATGTACTAATCTAAATTAGAGATTGTAATATAGGTTAGCTAGGAGTCAAGTAAGAGTGTTTGGGTAATTGGCTTTTAAACATAGAGTAACACACACCCTAATAGCATTCCCAAACAAGGCATAAACAAGTTGTCTAGGAATTCCTTAGAGTGTTTGGGAAAACAACTTATGGCACTACATTAACACACTCCAATTATGCATTCCCAAACATGCCTAAAAAAATGATTGGGTAAATTAAATGAGCATAAAGCGAATGTCACATCCTGATTGATGGAGATTCCCAAATCTGTGGGAGTCCATTCGTGGCGCGGACAATTTTTGCTCATTAACAGGTACTTTCGTGGCGCTGTTATTTCCACGAAAATACAAAAAAAAAAATTATATTAATGTAGGAAATAATTTACCTGTTATATAAAAATGCAGTTTGAATCCAAAGTAAACATTTCCATAGTCTTGAAAATACAATTGTGAAATCACAACTCAAGTATTCCTATATTTACATTAATTATGGTTTGACCCCAAATAAAGAATTTCTATTAAATAAAACAAGTAATAGGAATATAATATTGAAATTACATTTAGCAAATAAATGAAAAACAGGTTGTTATACCCTTCTTAATACCAAATCCTCGAGATGAAAAGTTTGAGGCTTTACCTTTTTATCAAAATACTTAGAGATCTTCTGTTGATATACTGCAAGCCGAAGCAGAGTCTGTTCTCTGACTTCTTCCAGGAGATCCAAGTTCTGTAGTAAGCCTTCGTTATTTTGTGCTTTGGCAGTAGGTTGGACCCCTGCTGCTCCATGGCAGGCATCGATCAGGATTTGGCAGTTGGCATGCCGATCTCTACTGGTAGGACTGCCTCTGTTCCATAAGCTAGAGTGAAAATGGTGATTCTCTTGGTGGTTCTATATGACCACAATATTTCTAGTAGCTCATGTAGCCAACGCCCTTTAGCTCCCACCAGCCTTTTCTTCATAGCATCCAAGATAGTCTTGTTTGTTACTTCAGCTTGGTATTAGCTTGTGGGTGTCCTAGGGAGGAGAAGTGATGTGTGATCTGTAGGCCTTCACAGAACTGCTAGAAGAGTGCTCCCTTGAATTAGGTTCCATTATTTGTGATCAAGATATGGGGAACACCATATCTGCACACCATGCTTTTCCATACAAAGTTCTTCATGTTTGTTTGGCCGATCTTAACCAATGCTTCTGCTTCTGCCCACTTCGTAAAATAATCCACAATAATGACCACAAACTTTTTCTCTCCTCTACCAGTTGGGAGAGGTCCCACAATATCCATTTCCCATTGCATAAAATTCCAAGGGCTCTGGATAGGGGTCATGGGTTGTGGAGGCTGATGCGTATACTTCGCGAACTTTTGGCATTGATCACACTTCTTCACCAATTCTTGGGTGTCATGCTTCATATTGAGCCAGTAGTATCCCAATGTTAGAGCTCAGTGTGCCAAGGTTTAGGTACCAACATGATTTCCACAAACTCCCTCATGAATTTCCCTGAGGACATAGTTTGCTTGGTACGTGGTCAGGCACCTGAGTAATGGCTATGAGAAGGATCTTCTGTATAACACCTCATCTAGGAGTACATACCGAGCTACCCTAATTCTTAGCTTCTTGGCCTATTGTATGTCATCAGGTAGCTATAGATAGATTCCAGCCAAGACCTTGGAAGGCCTTCTATATCGTTGAGATGTATCTTTCACAGATACTGAGTGCTTGGAACTTCCAAGAAGCCAATCTTGATTACTGGATCCTAAGCCTGTTCTCCAGAGGCTGCCAGTTTAGCCAACAAGTCTGCTTTGCCATTCTCTTGACCTTGAATTTTTTGTAGGCTGAACTCCTGAAAATATTGAGTTAGCCTTTGGACAATTGAATGGTAGGCCTGCATACTTGTTTTTTTTACTTCAAATTTGACTCTTGCTTGACTAACCAGCAATTGGGAATCACAGTAAGCTTTTAAGGCTGAGGCCCCACATAACATATCCAGTTGCATGCCAATGACCAAGGCCTCATATTCTACTTTATTATTAAATGCTTTGTAGCCAAAGGCTACAAACTTCTCTAATACTTCACCGTTTGGGTTTTAAGATTATGCCAACTCCACACCGACCCTTTCTTATTTGATGCACCATCAGTGTATAATTCCCATTCTTGTGACTCCATTGTCTAATCAATGACAGACCCTTCTCTGTTAAATTCGGCTATGAAATTAGCCAAGGCCAGAGCCTTTCTGGCCATTCTCAGAATGAACTGAGTATCAAACTCTCCAAGCTTTATAGCCTACTTGGTCAATCTCCTTAAGGATTATGGTTTGTGAAGCACAGATCTGAGGTAGTGATCAGTGGGTACAATGATGGTTTGCGCTTAGAAATTAGGTCTGGCCTTTTTCGCTGATTCAACCAAAGCATAATGTAACTTCTCAAGACTGGTGTACCTTTTTCTGGGTCCAGAATTATTTTGTTGATGTAGTAAACAAGCTTTTGCACTTTCTCAATTTCTCTGATCAAAGCCAAACTGACAGCATAGTCCAAAACACCCAAGTAAAGGTACAGAGGTTCATTAGGCTCTGGTGTGGATAGTAGTTCCAGACTTCTCATATAGGTTTTAAGTTCCTGAAAGGCCACTTCACACTCAGATGTCCATTCAGATGTGGCTTCCCTTTTAGAGCTTTAAAGAAAGGGAGACATTTGTCTGAAACCTTTGAAATGAAGAGATTCAACACTACTAATCTCTTACTCAGGTACTGAATATCTATCATGGTTTTAGGGGACTTTATCCGCACCAAAGACCTGATTTGATCAGGGTTAGCCTCTATCCCTCTATGAGATACTAGGAAACCCAAGAATTTGCCTACTGAGGCTCCAAATAAACACTTAGAGGGATTCAGTTTTAATTGGAACTTTAGGAGGACCTTGAAAGTTTCCCTCAAGTTGTTAACGTAGTCTTTAATTCTCTTGTTCTTTACCAGCATGTCATCAATGTAGATTTTATTGATTTACTGATTTATTCTTGAAACATCGAATTGACCACTCTCTGATAAGTAGCTTCTGCATTTTTCAACCCGAATGGCATGATGTTGTAGCAGTGGAGACCTCTATTGGTAATGAAAGAGGTTTTCACCTAATCTAAGGGATGCACTTTATCTGGTTATAGCCTGAGTATGCGTCCATGAAACATAGAAGCTCATTTCCAGCCATTGAGTCCACTAATTGATCTATCTTAGGGATGGGAAAGCTGTCCTTCGGATAGGCTTTATTCAGGTTGGTGTAGTCTATACAGACTCTCCACTCCCCCCCTTCTTTGGCACCACCATTGTGTTAGCCAACCAGGCTAGATAGTGGACCTTCTTTATATGCCCTGCCTACAAAAGTCTTTCTACCTCTACATTAATGATCTCATTCCTCTCAGGTATGAATGTTCTGCTATTCTGCCTCACTGGTGGATAAGATGGATCCATAAAGACGCGATGTGTAATAACCTGGGGATCTGTGCCAACCAGGTCATGCACTGACTACACAAAAACTTATATGCTTTCCTTTAGAAACGAGATTAAGGATGCTCTCTACTGGGCATCTAAATGCATACCAATTTTGACTGTCCTTTGGGGTGCAACTCACTGATTGGGACCCTTTCTACTTTCTTGTCTAGCTCTAGGATCAATGGTCTCTCTATATCCAGGTCTTCATCAGTCACTGGTGTTGATTTGCTTTGAGCCACATTTTGGACTGGAGGAGGACACTGTGATTGCTATCTAAGGTTTAAAGATTTGAGTGTAGTGCAGTCGCACTCCCTTTCTTCTTTCTAATCTCCATAGATGGTAACCACAGCTTCCCTAATGATCACCTACATACACTGAGGAAATGATGAAGGTATAATCCCCAAGTTGTGGAGCCACTGTCTTCCCATTATGATGTTATAGGGGGAGAATGAATTCACGACGTAAAATTCATCGAGAATGGTGATGTTAGACTCTTCCCCCATAGTGATTGGAAATATGACACGACCTTCAGGAATCTTGACCTCTCCACTGAAGCCTGTTAGGTTTAATTTAGCAGGCTCTACTCTTCTCATATCGAAGTCCGTCTTCCTCAATGTGGAAAGGAAGATAACATTAACCGAGCTCTCATTATCAATGAGGATTATTCTGATATCAAAGTTGGATACCCTCAAAGTGCCACCAAAGCATCTTCGTGTGATAGATGAACCCTGATAAGGTCTTGGTTAGTGTAGGTGATGCGCAGTTCCACTCTTGGCTCGCTTTCGAAGCTGAAGATTCGCATAGGATGGTACCAAGCCTCAAGTGCTAGCCTCTTTCGAGCACTGTTCTAGATTCCAAAGTTTTTGGATCTTCCATGGAGGGTGTGTATGACATTGGGCTGCACCTGTTGCTTTTAAGGGGCCTGCTCCTGATTCCTATTTCGCCTATTAACTCGGTCATCCCACCTACCTACACATCTGCCAGTTTTGTCATCACGCCCCACAATATACTGACGGAGCCTTTTGCATTTGATCAATTCCTTGATCTTGCACTTTAGAATCTTGCATTCATCCATGGTGTGGCCATGATCCTTGTAGAAATCACAGTATTTTGACCTGTCTCTCTTTTGTGGGTCTCCCTTTAAGCGCTCTGGCTATTTAAAATCTTCTCTTCCCTTTGACTAATCCAAGATATGGGACAGCAAAGCATTCAGAGGAGTATATAGCTCTGCCCTCTTGAAGTCTGGCTTTCAGGCAGGTCTGTCTGGGGAACTTTGTCTCTTTTTTCATCCTTGAACTCTCTCTTGGGGGGTTTTGGATTGATCATACTCCTGAGTTCTTTTCTGGTCACATTCATGTCCTCCACCAAGATGTATTTGTTAGCACAAGCCAACAATTCTGTGTGATTTTTTAGGGGATTCTTAATGATCGATGTCAGGAATGGACCGGGACAGGGCCTTGCTTTTAGCATCGAATTGGCAAAGCCTTGGTCATACCCATCAATTGTGTTGAGTTCTGCATTAAACTGGGTTATATAATCTCTTAGGCCTTCACCCTTAGCCTACTGCACAGTCAATATGTGATTGGGACCCTTCTTAATATTCTTACTTGTCAGGAATTGGTTAATGAATTTTACCCCTAGATTAGCAAATGAAGTGACTGATTAAGGTGGCAATATGTTGAACTAGGACAGAGTCGTATCAGTCAGAGTATTCGAGAAAGCACATTAGGGCATTATTGTGGCTGTAAAGAGCTATGGATCACTGATAATGACCGAGGTGTTCAGCAGGGTCTGCCTTTCCATCATAAATGGTGAACTTGGACAGAGTGAATCCCTTCGGAGGGGGCTCGTTAGTAATTGACCTTACGAACGGGGGCCCAGTTTGCCCCAAAGCTCCTACAATTCCTACTCTGCTTTAAGCTCCATTGCCTCAGGTGAATCATCCTCCGATTGGTCTTTCTTATCTTTATTTGGATGATCCTTTGAACTATATATCCTTTGGGTGGTCTTTTAAATCATCCCTAGGATGATCTCTAGACTCATCAACTCGCTCTCCTTCTCTGTTGCGTAGCTCATTGGCATCTCTGACTACTGAGCTGTGGGTAGTTCTAGTAGGGTAATCATCATCACTAGGATCCGTAGGTGGGTTAAGTTGACTTCCTACCAACTGGGACATTGTTTGCTACGGTGGAACCAGGACTTGTATAGTATCCATCAAGCTCTTGATCTATTGCATCATTAGCTCCATTACGTTTGATGGCTGAGGAGGCTGAAGTGGCGGATTTATGCTAGTTGACGCCTCTGGAGCGAAAGGATTTAAGTTTCCTGCGGGAGGATTCGCATTGCCTTGAAGATTTGGTATAAACCATCGTGTTGAATAGGAGAAATATAAGGAAATGACAAAAACGAATTGTCGTTCCCACAGACGGTGCCAAATGATGTTGCTCAATTCAAGCTAGTCAGATATGGTAGCTGGGCTGAGTAGTAAATGGTTTCCTAGAGATTAGTCCTGCACACAATGCAAAGGAAAGAATCAGGGGGGGAAGGGGTTGTGCTCTCTGAGTCTCCTCCGATGGCTAAGTGTGGACACGTGGAATCGGTAGTCCACTCTTTTTGTTTTTGTTTTGAAATTGATTTGAAGAAATGAAAAGAAAGGTCTGTTGAAAACAGATACAGAGTCGCCACTTGGTCTTTAAGGAACCAAGGAACCTAAATTTGACTCACCCAAATGGATAAAGGGCACCGGCCCTTCGTAACCAAAGAACTTGGTTCGGGATTTTGGTTCGAGAGAGGAAGGACCCTTTGTCACGACTTAAGCACCCTCAACTCGCCCCATCTCTCGACGGGCCTCAATTAGCATCCAAATAATCATCCTATACTATGTTTGGTTCGACAATTAACACTATGATAGTATATTACATCTCATAAGAATTTTGAAATGGAAATTCAAAAGATAAGATATCATTCATAAGATCTAACCAACTGTCACACAATGCAAAGGTGAAAGATCACACAAACAAACCTAGCAAAAATCGTCTATTCACATTTCAATTAATAAAGTTTTCCTAATCTAAAGGGGACATGAATTGTTTTTGAAACAAATAATCGAAGAAAACGAAAAATGCTTAGCAAGCTAGTATGATGCATGTTAATCTTTGAGACAAGGATATCTCTCAATCCCTGGGACGGATGATAAGGAAGATAAGATCGAGGGGGGGGAGCATGAACGTGTGATCAATTTCATTCCTTATAATCTTCTTATATTAGGAGTCACAAAAACTCCAAATCTTGCATGGATGCAATGTATGATCCTAGAATATGTAAAGGTTGTAGTGTGTTTGTGTACATGGACTTTCTAAAGTGACTTAGAAGTCTAAAATATGAATGAATGTATGGGGTATGCACAAATATGGTATGGACCACTTCCTAAGATATGAACTAATTTGAAGCACATATAAGCATCAAATCAATGAATGAAAGTAAAAGTATACTTGCTGCGAATAGTGGAAAGAACAGTGAGTTGACATTGTAGAAATTAAAAAGTGGGGTAAGAAATGTTTTCAATGCATGATTTTTTATGGAGATCATCCTAATTCTGTCTAGAACACATACCAAAAAGCCAATCTTCAATAACTATTACAGATTGATAGAAATCATATGAACAAGAGAGGTTACTCAGAAACAGAGTTCGTACTATCGACTGAAATGTTGAAAAATCTTAGAAAATGAAAACAAAAGATCTAGAGGCCTATATTATACAAAATTTTCCCTAAGACACTGAAGTTCAAGGTAAAAATAAGTTAGAACCACATTCTTTGGAAAAGTTTTCTGAAAAACAAGTTGAAAATGGACCTAGCTGTTGTGACAGCAAAAATAGAATGTCTGGATGGAATGTTTGGGTCAAAATGGAACCATTCCAAGTGTTTTCAAGCTAAGCCAAAAACCATGGATGTTCTATAATGAGTTAAGAAGACTTTCCAAGTGGTCTCATGATCATAACTTGATTATTGAGTTCTAGAGAAATCTTTGAACTCAGATCATTCACTGTTTTGAAGATTTTTGGTAAAACTAAGCTTATTTCTTGGAATCCAAATGTTGGGGGTTTTAAAGGGGTTTTGAAATAGGGGTTTTGAAAGCACATTTCCAGCACAAAAAGGGTATTAAAACCTCTTGGAACATTATCATCAAGCTCATATCAAGAACTCCCAATATTACTTGCACAAACATAGTTTTGTTTGAGAATATGACTTCAAGAAAACATTTGAATGTATTGAAGTTAGAATCATCATCCATTAAACATGTCTTTGAGGTCAAGAGCTACTATCCATAAGGATTCACTCTCCTCAAACAACATGTCATCTAGATGATGATAAGCATGTAAGTAATCAAAGAAAAATAAAAAATAAATGAGGTAAGAAGAGATGAATATTAGTGTAAACAAGCAAGTAATAGCAATCAATAGATGATAGTCAATGTGATTTTGGACTTGTTGCTTGGTGTTTCACTCATAGATATTGACATTTGGACATGAAAGTAGCTTCCTAACTCAAGATTGCTCAAAAATGGTTGTTGGGAAAGACTTGAATGTGAAATATAAGAGGGGCAATGGAAGAAAACAAGATTGAAACTCACTTTCTTATAGAAAATCAATGGGAGAAGCTCCATTTCCTTCTTCTAAACCTATCTCTATCTCTCTTTCTCTCTACAACTTCTATGAACTTTGCACTTGGCCCCCCCAAAATGAAGAGCAAAGGGGGGTTTATATAGGTCAATTTGGGGTGGTTTTGGGATTTAGAAAGTGCTCCCATCGGTCCCAAATATCTGTGAACATAAAACTACATCATTTTGGTCTTTAATTATTCAATTTGGACCCCAAAATAAATTACAAAAATGGATTCTGCGGGGGTTGAGTGATGCACGGCACTGGACATGTGCCACAGCGGCATTGGCCCAGTGCCGCCGTGGCACTGCTCCTCAGACGCCCAGAAATTTGTATTTAGGCCCCCAGAGGTTCTGGTATTCGCGAAAAAGCCCTATTTCGTCGAAATTCACAGAAAATGCGTATGAACTCCAAACTGATGTTATGATATACCGTTGGAAAGGTAATGAAGTCTACTTTACATAAAAAATAGTTCGGAGATAGGTCACTTTGAAAAGGTTTGCAGTATTCACGATAAAAGCCGATTTGATCGCCTTTTTCACCTTCAGAAATTCATCATAAATTCATTTTAAATCCAGGAATTATGTGCGATATACCATTGGAAAGATATTGACCTATAGTATCCATGAAAAATATTTGAAAAATGATACGGTGCTCTGGTTTGAAAGTCAACTTTTGGTCAAACTGGTCAAACTAAGGAGCTCTAGGAAGTTCTGGGAATCTCTGGGAGCTCCCTAGAGCTGACGTTTTTGTCCGATTTTCTTTTAAAACTTGTTTTAGTACTTTTCACATGATCTAGAATGATCTCGGAGCTTTTTGGCAAATTTGGACGATTTCGGTCAAACCTGGTCAATCCTTGGTCAATCCGGTCAACGGGGACTTTCCGAGAACTTCCGGGACTTCCGGGGGGTCTCTGGGAGCTGACGATTTCATCTAATTTTTCTTAAATACTCATTTTATGACTTTCTTACGGCACAACATGTTTCCAGAAATTTCGGTCCAAATCTGGGAGTGTTTGGGTTTTCAGGGGCATTTTTGTCATTTGTACCACTTTCTGAGCATTTCGAGAGATAGAACTAACTTCCAAGAGTCCTTTTGAGTCTTTTTCGATCATTGTGAACCACCAAGCTATGGGTTTTCTAAATCTGATAGCCAACAAAATGGGGTGTCTTCACTAAGCTAGTTACTCGATAGAGAGAGATAGCTTGCAAGGAGTCTTTAGAGGGAAAGATTGGGTACCTTTCCTATAGTTATGCCCGAGTTTATATAGTAATGGGCTCCAACTGACTACGGTCATTTTGGTGCAATCATCCATTACTCAGATGTAGGCTAGACACCTGTTTCTTCCCGTTGGAGATGACCACGCAAGCATCTACCATGTGTTCCACTCCTCAAGTGGTGTACTATTAGTTCCTGACTAGTAGGAGGGCGCACAATTAGTCAATTTTGGGCCCAATGAATATATGGATCAGTCTTCTCTAAGGCCGGGCTTGGTCAACAGTGGTCATGTAAGGTGCATTTACATGATATCCTACTAGCCTTTTGTCACGATACTACGATGTGGCCAAACGACGTCGTATCAAGAGCGATAGGGGGTGTCATTTTGAATTCTCAAAAGATCAAATAAGATGAGAGAAATGTAGAGAGAGAGAGAGAGAGAGAGAGAGAGAGAGAGAGATAAAGAGATATATTGGGAGTAGGGATGGCAAAATTCACTGCCCCGTCGAGGCTCTACCCCGCTTCTCCCCAAATAGAACGGATTTGAAGGAGCTATAATAGGAGTAGGAGCGGATTTGGTATGAAAAAATAAAACTCCTATAAGAGTCGGGGAGGGTTTGGTATCCGCTAAAAACTACAAATTAAACTCACCCCGCCCCAATTAAAGTATCAATTTACATATATACCTTTACACTTATACCTTATTTACTAAGATCTATTATAATATGATATTTCTTTAGTTCATAAAATTGTTTTTCCTTTTGAACATGGATTTTTTTTATTTGTTTGTGGTTTTGATTAAAGTCATACTTGTATATGAGTATATCATGTGTAATGCATTATTTTATGAGTTCTTATTACTCCCTCCGTCCCATAATAAGTGTCCACTTTCTTTTTGCACAATGTTTAAGAAATTTGTATTATATTAATTTATTTGGTTCATTAAAGAGTCACTTTCCAATTTTACCCTTTGATGTGATGGATGTTTGACTTTTTGCTTGTTTTGGGAACACAAATATATGCTTCTTTGTCTTTATGGAGATCCCTTCGGTACGTACTGGTGGTTTGGTTGTATATACAACCAAACCATTCCAGCCATTAGATGTTCACACTTCATCATCCCAGCCATCCACGTGTATCCTCAAATTTAAAGGAAAACCAAGTGTGGTTTTCTACCAAAAAAATCACACCCAATGTCCCATTACCTTCTTAGCCGGTTACCAGGTTGTCCAAGCAAAGTCACTTCCCTCCTCTTTGTAGCCTCCTCTTTGTAGGATAGTAATGTTTAACACTATGACCCACATAATATATATCTCATATATATATATACTCCATCCGTCTCATTTTATGTGTCTCTTTTGGGAAATCCAACTATTCAAAGGGACAAAAAGAATCTATACCTACTTTCCACAATTGCCCATAATCATTGCACTTTCTTTTTTTGTTTTGTTTTGGTGTTGATTGCAAGGAAGGGTAGTTTGGGAAACAAAGTAAAATTTGCATAATAATTTAGGAAAGTGGACAATAATTTTGGGACCTGGGGAACGCAAGTTTGATCGAGGATTGGAAGGAAAGGGGGACACATAAAATGAGACGGAGGGAGTATATATTAAAGTATGTTTTCAATTTAAACTTGAATAATGCTATGCTTCCTATATAAATTTTTTGAGAAAGTGTTTTCCAACACATGTGGCAGTGGGCGTAGTTGGTTTTGATTGATTGATGTTGAAGTAGTCCCACCATTATTGAAGAGGGTCCTACTACCATAAACGTTTTTTGGGGGAAAAAATTTTGAGAAGCATAGTATTAATTTTTAAAAAAAAATTTATCTCATTGATCAAATAAGAATAAGTGATTTCCTAAAATACTTCTACTTTGATAGATAAGTGGAATTATGGTAGTATAAGTAAATCGGTGTTCTCTCTGCCTATAATAGATGGGGCTAATAACACCTACCACTCTTCAGGTTTGAACTGACAACACTTACCCCCTCAATTTTGTAGAACAATACATTCCTTCCTGAGTTTTTATTAGCTCCAACAAATCTTGTCTTCTATTTACTGAATAATGTTGGGTTTATTAAAAGAGAATTTCCTCTCCAAAATTAAACTAATGCACTCCTTAGTATTATTAACACACCATATAGTCAAAGCATTTCATGGAGTGTATTGGTTCATCCATGGAGTGACAATAAAAATTCTCTATTAAAATATGAGAGAATTAATCAAAAGTTCTCACTAAAGACCGCCTCCCACTTTCGGGGCGGACGGGCGCCATACCACAATGATAATTTTTGGTTACTTTCTCAATTAGTTTTAGTTCCACATTTCACAACTTTTATTCCTTTGTCATATTTATTAGTTCCACTCTCATATATTTTCGTACCATGCTCATAATTTTTTGTTCATTTGTCTTTTAGTTTTAGTTTCACTTTTCACAATTTTTGTTCCGTGCTAATATTTATTAGTTTCAATATCATATATTTTTGTTCCACGCTATTAATTTTTTGTTTCTTTGACATTTAGTTTTAGTTTAACATTTCACAACTTTTGTTCCGTTGTCATATTTATTAGTCTCATTCTCATATATTTTTGTTCCATGCTCATAATTATTTGTTCCTTTCTCATTTAGTTTTAGTTCCACTTTTCACAATTCTTGTTCATTTGTCATATTTATTAGTTATTGGCTCATATATTTTTGTTCCACACCCATAATTTTTTGTTCCTTTCTCATTTAGTTTGAGTTCCACATTTCACAATTTTTGTTCCTTTGTCATATTTTTTAATTCCACACTCATATATTTTTGTTCCAAACTCACAATTTTTTGTTCCTTTCTCATTTGATTTTAGTTCCACTTTTCACAACTTTTGTTCCTTTGTCATATTTACTAGTTCCAGTCTCATATTTTTTGTTCCACGATCATAATTTTTTGTTTCTTTCTCATTTAGTCTTAGTTACACTGGTCGGTTACTCCGCCCTTTTTTTTTTTCTTTATTCACTTATGTTCTTTTAGTGGTGTGGTCTCCCTATAAATCCATTGGTCGGTTACTCCGCCGTTTATTTTATTTACTTATGTTCTTTTAGTGGAGTGGCTTCCGCGAAAATCCACTAATCTGTCTATCCAGCTTTACTGCTTTCCCAAACTTTACTAACTCCTGACTTACTAACTCGTTACTTTACTGTCTACGTTACTAAAACTTTTAACTAAGCTCATCCCTTACTTCAGTCTGTGGAAGCACTGGGCACCGACCCTTACTTCCGGTCCTTTTTTACTCACTTGGCCGCCGACCCTTACTTCCGGTTACTTTTACGTCACTGGACACCGACCCTAACTTCCGACACGTAAAACAAAAGGTCAAAAAAATCATAAAATATGAGCTTTAAATGACGATGTGTCAATTGTCTTTGCAGGGATCCTAACTCCCTAATAATGTTAGGCGGTGACTCTGAACTTTCACTTGGCCCTACTCCTACTTTCACGTACTTTCATACTTCTTCACTCACTTTTTCTCGATTCTCGACGTAACCCGTCGCGATCCTCGAATGGACTGCCTCCCACCCTTGCGGCGAGCGCAACACCACGCTCATAATTTTTCGTTTCTTTCTCATTTAGTTTTAGTTCCACATTTCACAACTTTTATTCATTTGTCATATTTATTAGTTCCACTCTCATATATTTTTGTTCCATGCTCATAATTTTTCGTTCCTTTGTCTTTTAGTTTTAGTTCCACTTTTCACAACTTTTGTTCCGTTGTCATATTTATTAATTCCAGTACCAAATATTTTTGTTCCACTCACATAATTTTTTGTTTCTTTGACATTTAGTTTTAGTTTAACATTTCACAACTTTTGTTCCGTTGTCATATTTATTAGTCTCATTCTCATATATTTTTGTTCCATGCTCATAATTATTTGTTCCTTTCTCATTTAGTTTTAGTTCCACTTTTTACAATTTTTGTTCATTTGTCATATTTATTAGTTCCTGGCTCATATATTTTTGTTCCACACTCATAATTTTTTTGTTTCTTTCTCATTTAGTTTGAGTTCCACATTTCACAATTTTTGTTCCTTTGTCATATTTAATAATTCCACTCTCATATATTTTTGTTCCACGCTCACAATTTTTTGTTCCTTTCTCATTTGATTTTAGTTCTCTTTTCACAACTTTTGTTCCTTTGTCATATATACTAGTTCCTGTCTCATATATTTTTTGTTCCACGATCATAATTTTTTGTTTCTTTTCTCATTTAGTTTTAGTTACACTGGATGGTTACTCCGCCCTTTTTTTCTTTTCTTTATTCACTTATGTTCTTTTAGTGGTGTGGTCTCCCTATAAATCCACTAGTCGGTTTCTCCACCATTTTATTTTATTTACTTATGTTCTTTTAGTGGTGTGGCCTCCATAAAAATTCGCTGATCGGTCTATCCAGCTTTACTGATTTCCCTAACTTTACTAACTCCTGACTTACTAACTCGTTACTTTACTGTCTACGTTACTAAAACTTTTAACTAAGCTCATCCCTTACTTGACGTCTTTGGAAGCACTGGGCACTGACCCTTACTTCCGGTCCTTTTTTACTCACTTGGCCGCTGACCCTTACTTCCGGTTACTTTTACGTCACTGGACACCGACCATTACTTCTGACACGTAAAACAAAAAGACAAAAAAAAAATCATAAAATATAAGCATTAAATGACAATTGTGTCAATTGTCTTTGCAGGGATCCTAACTCCCTAATAATGTTAGGTGATGACTCTGAACTTTCTCTTGGCCCTACTCCTTGTTTCATGTACTTTCATACTTCTTCACTCACTTCTTCTCTCTTCTCGACGTAACCCGTCGCGATCCTCGAATGGACCGCCTCCCACCCTCGCGGCGAGCGCAACACCACGCTCATAATTTTTCGTTTCTTTCTCATTTAGTTTTAGTTCCACATTTCACAACTCTTATTCCTTTGTCATGTTTATTAGTTCCACTCTCATATATTTTTGTTCCTTGCTCATAATTTTTTATTCCTTTGCCTTTTAGTTTTAGTTCCACTTTTCAAAACTTTTGTTCCGTTGTCATATTTTTTAGTTTCAGTATCAAAAATTTTTGTTCCACGCTCATAATTTTTTGTTTCTTTGACATTTAGTTTTTAGTTTAACATTTCACAACTTTTGTTCCGTTGTCATATTCATTAGTCTCATTCTCATATATTTTTGTTCCATGCTTATAATTATTTGTTCCTTTCTCATTTTGTTTTAGTTCCACTTTTCACAATTTTTGTTCATTTGTCATATTTATTAGTTCCTGGATCATATTTTTTTGTTCCACACTCATAATTTTTTGTTCCTTTCTCATTTAGTCTGAATTCCACATTTCACAATTTTTGTTCCTTTGTCATATTGATTAATTCCACTCTCATATCTTTTTGTTCCACGCTCACATTTTTTTGTTCCTTTCTCATTTGATTTTAGTTCCACTTTTTCACAACTTTTGTTTCTTTATCATATTTACTAGTTCCAGTCTCATATATTTTTTGTTCCTCGATCATAATTTTTTGTTTCTTTCTCATTTAGTTTTAGTTACACTGGTCGGTTACTCCACCCTTTTTTTCTTTTCTTTATTCACTTATGTTCTTTTAGTGGTGTGGTCTCCCTATAAATCCACTGGTCGGTTACTCTGCCGTTTTATTTTATTTACTTATGTTCTTTTAGTGGCGTGGCCTCCGTAAAAATCCACTGGTTGACCACATATTTTTTGGTAATAAGGACATTATTCAGTAAGAGTATTAGAATTAGCTCTTTTGACCAGTTGACCACATATTTTTTGGACATACTTTGCCCTCATTTGCAATATTTTTCATTTTCATCTCTCTCTCTCTCTCTCTCTCTCTCTCTCTCTCTCTCTCTCTTCCATTTCTCTCTCTCTCTCTCACGCTCACAATTTTTTGTTCATTTCTCATTTAGTTTAATTCCTCATTTCACAACTTTTTTCCTATGCCATATTTATTAGTTTCACTCTCATATATTTTTGTTCCAGGCTCATATGCTTTTGTTCCTTGGTCATAATTTTTGGTTCCTTCTTCATTTAGTTTTAGTTCCACTTTTCACAACTTTTGTTCTTTTGTCATATTTATTAGTTCCACCCTCTTATATTTTTGTTCCATGTTCATAATTTGTTGTTCTTTTCTCATTTAGTTTTAATTTCAATTTTCACAACTTTTGTTCCTTTGTCATATTTATTAGTTTCACTATCATATATTTTTGTTCCACGCTCATAATCTTTTGTTCCATTCTCATTTAGTTTAATTACTCATTTCACAACTTTTTTCCTATGTCATATTATTATTTCCACTCTCACATGTTTTTGTTTCAGGATCATAATTTTTTGTTTCTTTGTCATTAGTTTTAGTTTCACATTTCACAACTTTTGTTCCTTTGTCATGTTTATTAGTTCCACTGTAATATTTTTTTGTTCCACGCACATAATTTTTTGTTCCTTTTTCATTTAGTTTTAGTTCCACATTTCACAACCTTTGCTCCTTAGTCATATTTATTAGTTTCACTCTCATTTATTTTTGTTCTATGGTTATAAAATTTTGTTCTTTTGTCATTTGGTTTTAGTTCTGCTTTTCACAACTTTTCACAACTTTTGTTCCTTTGTCATATTTATTTGTTCTATTTTCATATATTTTTGCTCCACGCTCATAATTTTTTGTTCCTTTCTCATTTAGTTTAAGTTACACTGGTCGTTACTCCGCCGGTTTTTTTTCCTTTATTTACTTATGTTCTTTTAGTGGTGTGGTCTCCCTATAAATCCACTGATCAGTTACTCCGTAGTTTTCTTTTATTTACTTATGTTTTTTTAGTGATGTGGCCTCCCTATAAATCCACTGGTCGGTCTATCCGGCTTTACTCATCGCATGGTCGATTTACGCCAAATTTCTACTCAAAATACTTTTTAAAACTTACGACTCTTTCAAAGGTTAAAGCCTAGGACTGTCTATATTGGTTAAAGCTTCTAGCTACGTCGACTTTACTAAAAAATACTATTTCATACACTCACAGTCTAAATCGACTAACTTTTAGATCGACTAACGTTTAAAACACTTGCATACACTCGCACACATACAAGCACAAAACTACATGCATCCTGATTCTTGTATCGAGATACGTATGCAACCCTTACTTGGGTGCGACCATAACTATCCTCTTACAAAATATTCTCGTTCCTTTGTTATATTTATTAGTTCCAGTCTCATATATTTTTGTTCCATGCACATAATTTTTTGTTCCTATCTCTTTTTGTTTTAGTTCTACTTTTGACAACTTTTGTTCATTTGTCATATTTATTTGTTCCATGTTCAGAATTTTTTGTTTCTTTCTCTTTTAGTTTTAGTTTTGCTTTTCACAGCTTTTGTTCCTTTGTCATAGTTATTAGTTTTAGTCTCATATATTTTTATTCTATGCTCATAATTATTTTTTGTTTCTTTGTCATTTAGTTTTAGTTCCACATTTCATAACTTTTGTTCTGTTGTCATATTTATTAGTTCCACTCTCATATATTATTGTTCCACGCTCAATATTTTTTGTTCATTTCTCAATTAATTTTAGTTCCACATTTTACAACTTTTGTTCCTTTGTCACATTTATTAGTTCCACTCTCATTTATTTTTGTTCCATGCTCATATTAATTTGTTGTTTTGTTATTTAGTTTTAGTTCCACTTTTCACAAATTTTGTTCATTTGTCATATTTATTAGTTTCACTCTCATCTTGTTTTGTTTCATGCTCATAATTTTTTGTTCCTTTATCATTTAGTTTTAGTTCCACTTTTCACAACTTTTGTTTCTTTGTCATATTTATTAGTTCCACTTTCTTATATTTTTGTTCCATGCTCAGAATTGTTTGTTCCTTTCTCATTTAGTTTTAGATCCATATTTCACAATTTTTGTTCCTGTTCCATTCCCATAATTTTTTGTTTCTTTCTCATTTAGTTTTAGTTTCGTATTTCACAACCTTTTTTTTTTCCTTTGTCATACTTATTAGTTTCACTCTCATATATTTTTGTTCAGTTTCACTTTCATCTATATTTTTTTCCATACTCATAATTTTTTGTTTCTTTGTCATTTTGTGTTAGTTCTACATTTCACAACTCTTTTTTTATTTGTCATATTTATTTGTTCCACTCTCATAATTATTAGTTTCAGATTTCAAAAATTAGAATGAGAACAAATTTTAATGAAAACGGAATAAACATTTATTGTAAAGGAACAAACATAATATACAATATAATTTTACCTGTGATAGCAAGTTACCACACATTTAATGCTTGTCAAAAAGTCAAAAAGGTAGGCTGAGCATCCAATAGATGCATGACACGTGGCAAGTGATTTGATTGTATATACAACCAAACCACTTGGTTGTACCGAAGATGTTTCCTGTCTTTATAATAAGGGTAGTTTTGGAAAGTAAGTAAAAGCTATATGCCAATTTAGGAAAGTTGACACTTATTGTGGGACAATCAAAAAAGAAAATGTGGACACTTATTATGGGACGGAGGAAGTATTACAGATTGTAAATTTTTTTTCCCTCTTTGGCGGGGCGGGTTAATTAGGAGTACTCGTTAATAAGCGGAGTAGGAGTTGATTTTCACTTTAGACGGGGGCGGGGCGAGACAAAGTTGGAGTAAGAGTATGTTTAACGGAGTCGGAAATGGTATAGTTAGAGGGACTCCGTACCATACCCGTACCATTACCATCTCTAATTGAGAGGGTTAGAAGTATCATTTTGAAATTTCAAAAAACAAACTAAGAAAGAGAGAGATATAGATAGAGAGGGGGTGTCATTATAAATTTTGCAAAAAATAAACGTCACATCAAATGACTTGGGAGAGGAGGTGTCATTATAAATTTTACAAAAGATAAACGTCACATCATCAAACGACTTGATTTATTATCATATAATGTTCAAATTGAATATACAACTACCATTAGTGATTGAAAATTAATTATGTATATATATATATGTATATATATAACGCGTTGTCTAACAAATTTAATAATCAACATGCATCTTAATTTTGTTAGACACGTTAGAACGTGGTTTAAGATACAAGTAATTATTGAAATTAAAATACTGCCACTCACCCAACTAAATAATATTTAATATATATATATACATATATAGAGATTTGGTAAATAGTCACTCATATAATGAGCTTATAGGATAACTTATTTTTAATTTTAGTCTTTTTTTTTTTTTTTTTTTTTTTTGCTAAAAATTTTTAATTTTAGTCAAACGTCTATGATTAATGAAACAAGGCTTTAATATCTCTAGCACGTAGTATAATATATACAGTGTGTACTTCTACAGTTCGACAGGACATCACAAAGGTCAAAGGAAAAGATCAAAAGCGAAGAATTTTGTGGTCGGCTGGAACAAAAAGTCTTTCATGCATGGTTCCAAGCTGTCGATGTATGGACCACAGAGACCACAGTCCATGCAACTTGAAAACATTCAACATATATTTAAACTATATATATATATATATACAGTCAGGCTATGGAGAGGGCGTCCTCTTTTTAATTAAGAGAGGACCACTATTTTTGCCATCAAATCGTATTTTCATTAAGGACAATTTTGTCACTTTACAGTTTTTAAACACGATCTAACGGTCAAAACAGTGGTCATCTCTTTATTAAATAAAGGACGCCCTCTCTATAAAATTTTCGTATATATATAAATTATTGGAATATGAATTGATACAACACGTTAGAAAGTTTGACACGGTTTCTTTAAATATAGTAAGTTTGTTCCAGACCATATGATCAACGTCAATGCTGCAATCACAAACAACTTCCCAAAAGTTTATTGGTTTCTCTCCCCAAGTGTGCATATATACAAATATAATCATGGGATTTGTTAACCTACATAAAGTTTTTAACGATGAAAAATAAGTTTTTAGTGAGAAAATCTTTTATCATTAAAAGTTGAAACCATTAGTGATAAATATTTCGTCGTTAAAAACCTATTTTTTGTCATTAAAAATACTGTTATATGCTACTAACTTACAACCATCATATAGGTTAGCAACTCATATAATTTACATATATATATATTAGGGAATTTAAGTTAAAAATTTTATAAAACGGCCTTTATTAATCTTAGGTCCAATTCTTTACAATTTTAGTAAAAAGTCACTTAACAAAAAAATTAATTGGTGCTAGAGTTTGACAGGACATCACAAAAAACGAGGGAAAAGAAATCTACAGTTTGACAGGACCACATAGTGAAGAACAAACGAGTCAATCAATGAAATTTGAATTTGGGCAACTGTGCCAAACGAACTACTGTGTATATTTTTATTATGAATATATTTTTATCCATCTCAAAATTATTAATTTTTTTATTTTTTTATTTGTTAGTATTGTGGAATTCAGTATTAAATTAAAATTAATTAATAATACAAAATATTGAATCTACTGCATTAGCGAATGAGAGAAAAAAATAAAAAAAAAATAATTTTAAAGTGAGCAAAACCAAACTCATTTTACAATATAAGCATGAGTGAAAGGGAGTCATCATACTCCATATAAGTGTAGGTAACTAGGTGCATAGATTAAAGTCCATAATTACTTAAGTAGTCAAGTCATTCGTTGAATAGGAAATCTTGGTTGAGTGATGAAATACATGAAAAACAAGTAAAAGAGAGTGGGTATGATAAACATTTTTTGTTCAAGGTTATTTTATTCTTTGCTTATTGATAATTTTTCCGCATGTGTTTAAGACTTGTATACATATATTTAAAAAGAAAAATGTCTTTATGCATTGTATATATATATATATATATATATTTAAGAAATAGAATGCCCATGGCATGATACTACCACGTGACTTCCCCGAAGGAAAATAGATTATTTCTCTCTAAAATTACTATTGTTTGTATAAAAATTGAAGTATAATTATTTAGTTATTTAAAGTAACGTAATTGATGCAACATTTTTATCTACTTCAAGTTATTTAAAGTAACGTAATTGATGCAACATTTTATATATATATAACAACTATTAATGTTTTTGTACTTTTTTCTTTTTACTCTTTGATTGTGTAATACTCAAGGGCGGAACCAGGATTTTATCTTTGGGGGTGCTGAGTTACTACGTAGACTATTTAATAATGACACACAGAGGTTCGAGGACAGCGCCCCCGAAACAATTTTTTGGTTTTATTTATACACGAGTATATATTTTATTTTATTTTATTTTATTTTATCTTATTTTTTATTATTATTTTTAATCAGTAACACTACATGGGGTTATTTTGCACTGTTTGAGAGTTGTTGGGAGGTTGAGTTTATCACAATGAGTGATCTAATTATACAGAGTAATGCTATTCTACCAAAATCTTGTATGCCAAATGATTCTCAAACACATATGGTTGAAGTTTAGAGTTGAAAGAAAGCAATAAAATGATTTAAGATGACTAAAAGAGTAGCATATTTTTTTGTTTGGGGGTGCCAGAAGACAAAATATAAATAAAAACTATGGAATTACACATATACATACATTGCTAGGATAAAATTTTCTCAATAAGTGGGGGTGCAATGGCACCCTACGGCAATAGGGTGGTTCCCCCCTGGTAATACTCCATTATTTTCATATCATTTCTCAACTTTGGTCATTTTCTTTAAAAGCTATTATTATTTTTGTACTTTTTCTTTTTTACTCTTTTTTTCTTTTGCTTGAAATTTCTTCTTTTTTTTTTCCCTTTTTTTTTTTTTTTTGGTACTCTTTGGTTGTGTAGTATTATTTTCATATCATTTCTCAACTTTGGTCATTTTCTCTCAAAACCTTACATATTTCATTTTTCTACAATTATCTTTGTGTATTGCACGTACAAGTTTAGGACTAGTATATACATATCTAAAGAGTCATATGAATTTCAAGCAACACTGACACTGTATATTTAGCTGCCGATCAAACATATGCATTGGTCCACAAAAATATCATTACTGGTCCCAATTCAGATCCTCCAGCCCTAGAAAGTTTGCCAAAACAACCATAAAGTTGAATTTTAGCAGTGTTTTCTCAAAAACATGTGTTTAGAAGTAAAGACCACAGCTTTTGGAATTCCATTATTTTTCTTCTTAAGCTGTTAAATTCTTACTTATATGTTCTCAAGACTTATATAATTAGGTGGTCATGATTCACATGCAAGAGGGTATGGTTAATTAAATCAGTTCATGAATGTGGACACAACATATAAGAATAAATATGTATATAATTATATACACCAATTTGATTTTGGGACAACAAATTGCATGAAATGTGTACTATGGTCAATGACAATGCTAAAGTCTTTTGGGTTAGGCGTTTGACTATGAAGTTCCTTTTTGGGTAAATTACAATTTTTACCTTCTCTGGGACTGATTTCCATTTTGTTCCTATATTTTTAAAAAATTTTAATGTAGTCCCCCAAATTTGATTATTAGTGATTAAATTTGTTATAATAGAAAGAAAAAAAAAAACAATAAAACAAAAAAAATAAAACAAAACAAAACAAAAAAATCATCGCAAATAGCAAACAATTCATCGCTGAAGACCGCTATTTGCGAAGAAACATTTGGTGTTTGAACCAAATTTAAACACTTATCAAACTTAAGTGGCTAAATTGAGGAAATACAATTATAGGAGTAAAGCGAAATTGGGCCCAAAGTGGAGAGTAAAAAGTGTAATTACCCTTCAGCTCTTTTATTTATTATTTTTGGATAAAAGCGGTTGGACCACTATGATGACCTCAGGACTATAACGTATAACTACCACACCGTCCAAAATGTAATGGTGATTTATGATAAAACTATGCATATTTTTTTAAATGCATCATAGCTACTCTTTTATATTCATAATCTTCATAGTGATTTTTTTTGCTTTAAATTTCACTTAGGGTGCGTTTGATTGCAAGAAAGAAAATGAGTTGAAAAGAAATTTTTTCCATGAAAATATTTTACTTGGAAATTTTTTCCATGGAAATACAATTTGGGACTGTTTGATTGCAATTATTTTCTGGTTGGAAAATCTAACATTTTTCACGAAAAATCTAATTTTGCTATTTGATTGTCACTATTTTCCTGTGAAAAATGGTCATTTTCCATGGAAAATAACTTTTTTGTTGTTTGATTGCCATAATTTTCTATGAAAACTTAACATTTTCTATTGAAAACTTATCTTTTTTTTCAAGCAATTAACCTATGAATCACAAATAAACAGTTTGAAAATAATTCAAATTTAAGTAATTGAGACAACTACTCATATCAATAGTCAATTTCACAAACGATTGTTTCAATGTACTAAAAACCAAAGTCTCATCAAAGTAAAATTAGAAGTACTCATCAACGTTACATAAAAAAGAAAAAAATAAAAAGAAACAAAAAGAAAAAAGAGTACTCATCAAAGCAAAAGTCTCCATGGCATGCCCACGTCTATGTTGAGCTTTCGGGCCTCCCCTTGTGCGGCTTGCTTGGATGTGCTTGAATGACTTGATTGTACTTCCTCCACCTCATTTTCATCCTCTAAGGCGGCATTCACCGAATTATTAATATCGACTTCACTCAATAGGAGAAAGTCATTCCCCGTGACTACCCGATCTCTTGTTGCGTAGTCATTGTCAAAAATGGTAAGCAAGTCATAGTAATGAGGACATAACTTTTTTTTTCCGAAAAAAAAATGAGAACATAACTTTTCTTTCATATTTCTTGCATCAGGCTTATCCTAAAACAATATAACAAAAAAAAAAGGCAATTAAAATTAAATTAAGTCATATAACTAGCTTTAAGGGAGCCATATCCTAAAACAACATTAACTAAACTCACCCATGCAGTTGTAGGAAGCTTTAAGAAAGATGGGCATTAATTTATCATATAGTATATAAATCTTTTCTCCTTAAGCTTGAAACTAGCTGTCCATATCAAACACAAAAAATAGGAAGCTTGTTCAAGGATTATGATCATAACCCACATAAATACTCAATACACAGATTGGTTTTGAAACAAGAACCAAAGAAATTTGATATAATATATATATATATATATATTCATACCTAAACAAGATCAACAGAGTATACAAAACTAGACCTATATCATTCAAGCTTATCAATGATAAAAGATTCAAAAAATAGAAGAAGGAAAAAAAGAAGGAATGAACTGAATTCTGAAATCAATTCATGTAAAATTTTATGATTATACCATAAATTGGAAATCAAAAGAAAGAAAAGTATGATAAAAAAAAAAGGAATTGCTTAGCCACCCTATTATGCTGCCTGAGACATAGCAAATTCAAATTATAAGTCCACTACAATACTTTAGGCATGGGCATGGCTCCATTAAGTCATTGCAGGAAGTAACCAATATTTGAAACAAATAAATACTCAATACAGAGCCTAGCTAAATCTGTAAACTATCTTCTGAATTCTTTGATCTCCACATTGTCACAGTAATGCAAAGGTCAATACCCAAGTTCCTAGTTTTCTACCAAATTACTAACCACCTTTTACTTACACACTGTTTGCTGTAATTTGCGCGGGCGTGCCAGAACCAATCTGTGGTTCGGTGTGTGTGTGTGTAAGCGTGCAAACTAATTTCCTATCTGCTTGTGTCAGTGATACACAAGGCTTTTGGTGAATCTGACTTCTAAACTGGTGATTGTGTGTAGTGAGTAGGAAAGTACCCTCACTAAAAGTCCTTTAGCAGTACTGAAGCGCACAAGCTAAAAAGTATCAAGTTTAAACAAGTTAAACAAATCACAAACGGTTTAATAAAAATAGATTTTTATTAAATGCTTGGAAAAATAAAACAGATCTCAAGAACACCAGAATGGACTGATCATTCAAAAGAACAGAGAATAAAAATAACAAAAAGACACAGACCTAATTGCTATTGAAGCTAGGAAACAAAGACTTAGAAAAAGTGCTCTGAATGCCTTGAATGTGCTGAATACTGAATGCTGTGTATGCTTTTGTCGAAGAGACGCGGAGTCCTTTGCTTGAAGGGCCTGCCTCTATATTTATAGCGGCCTGAACTGATTCCTATTTGGACTATGATTCCTTCTCTTACGCCCCAAGCTATTGATTGATTGGCTGAAGAAATCCTTCTATATCACCACCTCCTACCTTATTTTGAACTTAACTGAATTAATCCCTTTAATTTAGGGATTAGACGCTCCAACCCAGCTGGCAACTAACAACTCCTTTCCCAGACGGACTCTTGTTTCCAAAAAACTCTCAGAGATGACGTCATCATGCCAACTGTGAATAACCACGCCCTGTCCTTCGTCAATCGACCTCTCCCTGTTGGATGAATCGGGCTCATGACTTCTTCCATGTCCGATCATATTTCTTCAACTTCTTATAATCAATCGGACACACTCTTCCTTTTCATGATGTCCGATTAGTTATAACGTTGCTTTACTTTTCCATCGGGCTCTCAACATGATAAGTTATGTTCTCATAGCCCGATGACGCTTACACTTGCCACATGCTGCCATCGGACTCTCCTCATCTCCCAACAGTTGTTTCCCCCATCGGGCTTACATCTTGAGTCCGATGAGTCATCACTACTTGCCCCAGCGTCTCCTTCACCCCACTTCAACTCCACTCGGGCTCAAAAATCATTGACGATTTTTGGGTGCAAACAATTGCCCCCCAAAAGGTCATATCAAACGTCCCGCCTTGATTGATGTGACGTTTTGAATTTCAAATATGCCACGCGTCAAGCACGCAGCTAAAGTCAGGTTATGGAGAATCCCACCAGTCACCCTACTTTTAATGCGCCATGATTACGGCATCGTGACATTTAAATATCACCCAACTCCCGAAAACTCCTTACACATTCACATTTTACTCTCTCCAGAATTCCAGCAAAACACAGAGCTTCTCACTCTATCTTCATCTTCTCCGGCTTCCTTTCTTCCTTCCATAGACATGGCTCCCAAAACCGCTCCAGCCACCTCTAAATGAAAAAAGTCTTTCGCAGACGCTCCACTGCCACAAAACCGCTGCAGGGAGATTAGGGCTTTGGCCAAAACTCACGCTGCTGACATATCCACTGAATACCTCACCCCCTACAGTTCCTCCGACGGTTCTCCCGTCGCACCAGGCTTAGGCGCGGCGTTTCTGGGCCACCCTCCGGCGACTTTTCTTCCTTTCTTTCCTCCGGTAGAAAACGAAACGTTCCTACAAGTCCCTGCTCATTGGGCCAAGGTCCAAACTGCGAACCAACCAATTCGAGGATGGCCGACCCCCGCCGCTGATTGGGACAAGTGGGTAACTAGGGTTTCGGCCTCTAAGGCCGCTATCTGGAAGCAAACGGGCATCTATGATGCAATCATGCTCAGCCGGTCTCGCATTGAAATAGACCGGCCTCTTCTTCTGTCTGCTCTACTCTTCTGGTCCTCGTCTTGCAATGGCTTTCTTTTCCGTTGCGGACCAATGGCTCCCACCGTTAAAGACATTAGCTACCTGCTCGGCCTTCATCCCCACGGACCAGAAATCATTCCCGATCTTGACGTTGGAACGGCCAGCTTTGCCTATCCACAACAGGAAATTGTCAGGGACGGGGCCGTTTCTCACAAGCCGATCACGGCCTTTGGAGGTTTTCTTGCTGCCTGCATTAGGGCAGATGACACGGAGGTGTCCGACGCAGAACATACTGCCTTCATCATCTACTGGCTCAACAAATACCTCTTCTGCTCAGCCAGCCAAGCCATCACTAAAGAATACACAACCCTGGCCTTGGCTCTTGCATCGGGGCAGCCGTTGGCCATGGCTACGCTGGTTTGGGCACATTTGGTCCGAGGTATTACGGATTTTGTTCATTCGGGCTTCAGTGCTGGTGGGAGCCCGATGTGGATACTACAATTGTGGCTTCACTCGTACTTTCCTGAATTCCAGCCCACCATCAGCCCCTTGGCCGACGTTCCAATCTCCGCTGTTCAATTCATGAACGTATCTCCATCTTCACACTCTTTTGAAGAGTGTTTTACTTTCTTTTACCAGGGTTGCTCCCCTCGGGACGTCAATCTCTTCACCCCATTCTTTTCCCTTCAATTCTCTTCTTTTCTTCAGCTTTCCAATAACCCTTCAAACTGGGGTTCGGGCACCCAGTCTACTTATAATGAAATTTTTTCTAGCTACTTAGTAGCTAGAGACATTTTTTTTAGCCCAAGCATCCCGTCGGCCAACAATAAGTGCGGGGCCGAGTACTACTTCGCTCCTCTATATGCCCGCCAATTCGGCCTTACACAACTCGTGCCCGTTCCTCCTAGCATCACCGTCAACGTTGACTGGGTTGAACGTGGCCTTATTGTTAATGACGGGCAAGTGAAGAAAATAAAAGAGAGATCCGACCGGCTGAAAGCTGCTTTTAACTTCACACCCTTCTCTGCCCGGCCAATAGTATCAGAAGAGTTCACCCAGTGGTGGGGTGGACGGGCTCAAAGCATATTTTCACGCACCGCTGCTGAGGCCCTGGTGCCTTTTACTGCAACATCAGCCACGGTGGCCGATGTCCCTATACCAGCAGCAGCTCCAATCCGACGTAAACAAATCGCCAAGAGACCGGCTCGCAAACCAACCCCGGGCAAAGGTCCGTCTCAAAAGAAACAAAAAACAACACCGGCCTCCGTCCAGGTTTGCTCTTCCCTTTTGATTTGAGCCCGAATTCCTTTTATTCAATATTAATCCTTTTGTTCTATCTTTGCAGCTTGCTGACGAAGACTCGGGAGAGGATCTACTTCCAAATCCCGCTCAGACCCTTCCTCCAACTCTTCCTACATCACCGGCCTCTACAACGGCTTATCTAGAACGAGTGGCCGTTCGGGTGATGCCACTTCACATCGTGCCTCCTCTAACTCCTTCAAGCGGAGACGAGGACCTTGCTGCCTCCATCCAAGCTCCGGAACAAGTCGTCCTCTCTTCCAGTACTGAGGACGTGGCCGATGCTGGAGCTACCGTCGAAGCTTCTGCGGACGAAGTAGACCAAGCCGTCCCTGTTGAAATTGAAGCTTCCACCGGACAAGGAGAAACTACCCCGGCCATCGGATCTCCTGTTCCCGCAATAATAGAAACAGTAGTGGCCGAGGTCAGTCCTCCTGAAACATCTGCCACAGAGGCTGGAGCTGAGGTCCCGCAGCCAACGGTGGCTTTAACTAGTCCTGAGACTGAGACCGGTCTCCCTTCTTCTCCACAGCCAACACCTTCTCAATCAAGTGAGGCCGATATCCGCGCAGCGATCTCGGCCTCCCTTAGTCCTGACACCCAGGTATTGCCGTGCTACTTTGCGTCAATTCGTATGATTCTAAAAACAATGCCTGACTGTATTCTCTTGAACAGGCCGATCCTTCAGACCCAGTGCCCGTTATTCCCTTCAATGACTTCTTCTTGGGCCTGGACCTGGGAGCTTTTGACCTCGGCCCCCTGGAGCCCGAAGCAGTTTCTCCTTCCCTGCTGCAACAATCCAAGGACCTACTCCTCGGACTGGCGGACCAGGAATTTTCCAACCTTCCTGCTATTGCTGACATCGACTCTGCCTTGAACACTCTCATGGCCGATCCTTCCCTTTCTGACGGGCAACTATCCTTACTGTTGGAGATAAAAGAGAGGCTTCCCAGTGCCCGTCTCATGGACAGATCGGCCTTGAAAATTCAAGCTGATGCAGAACTTCACTTAGGCTCCCGGCAGAAGGCACTAAATTTCTTGGAAGGGGCCAAAGCCAAATTTGAAGCAGGGAAGGCCTCTCGGGCTCAGATTCTAGCAAGGGATACTTGGCTGCGGAACCGTATTGCTGCATTAAAAGCTCAACTTGCCCAATGTGATGCCGATGTCATCACCAACAGCGCCGCTCTTGAAAAAATTGACGAAGCCCTTTCCTCGCTAGGTGGTGACGCTCAGAAGTGCAGTGATCAGTTACAAGCCAGCGTCCCCATATCCCGGGCTTGGGCCCAAAAGCTGGAAAAAGCCAAGCGAGATCGGTCTGGAGCCATCAAGACATGGGAAGACTTGAAGGCTAAACTTAGGAGTTTTGGGTCGGCCTAGAGACCGACTCCTGTTTATATATACTTTGTAAAAATTTTTTTTTTTTATTATTATTATTACTTTGTAAGTAAGCTGTGCTCAGCCTATCAATACAAAATCACTGTTCATCCAAATCATTCGGGCTCCGGCTCATAATTTATCAGCTGATCATACTCCAACCCAGGATTAGGTTTATAATCTAGATCAATGGTCTCCCATACCGTTGGATAATAAGACTTTAAATACTGACCATTGATTAATCGGACATGGATAGTCCCATCTAAATCACGAAGCCTGTAAGCACCTCCTCTTTTAACTTGGTGAACGATGAACGGGCCTTCCCAATTGACTGACCATTTACCGTATCGATTATCCTTATCTCCAATAGGTAACACGGCCTTCCACACCAAATCATCGGTGCAAAAAGATTTCTCTCTCACCCTTTTATTGTAAGCTCGGGCGGCCCGTTGTTTTTGTACTTTTAATGCATCCAAGGCCACTAGCCTCATTTCATCAAGCCCTTCCAACTCAGCTATCATAGCCTCCGTATACTCAGCGGGCTCTAGTTGATTCTGTAAAGCCCTTCTGGCCGATCGGACTGTAACTTCCATAGGTAACATCGCGTCATGCCCGTAGGTCAGCATGAACGGTGTAACCCCAGTACTTGATCTCTTTGACGTCCGATAGGCCCATAATGCTTCGGACAAAAGCTTTTCCCATTCCCTAGGATTCTCCACGATCATCTTTTCAATGATCCCCTTAAGGATCTTGTTAGTAGACTCGGCCTGACAATTAGCCTGTGCATAATAGGGTGTAGAATTAAGAATCTTGATTCCCCTACTTTCTGCAAAGGCGGAGGTCTCCGTCCCTGTAAACACAGATCCTTGATCGGCCGTGATTGTTTCTGGAAGGCCGAACCTATGGATAATGTGTTCTTCAATGAATTTTATGACGGTGGCTTGTGTCACCGTTCTACAAGGTATGGCCTCGGCCCACTTGGTAAAGTAGTCCGTAGCCACTATTATGAAACAATGTTGGCCGGATGATGGCGGTAAGACTTTGCCAATCAAATCCATCGCCCATCCCCTAAATGGCCATGGTTTGATTATAGGTTGCAATACTTTGGCCGGCACATGTTGAATCGGACCATGCTTTTGACAAGGTTGACAACCCTTGGCATAGCTGATGCAGTCTTTCAACATGCCAGGCCAATAATAATTATACCTCCTCAATAGCCACTTCATCTTGGTGCCGGCTTGATGTGCTCCACATATCCCTTCATGTACTTCGGCCATAACCTGCATGGCCTGCTTCTTCCCCAGGCACCTCAGGACCACGTCGTCACCGATCGGTTTCTTGAATAATTCCCCATCTAGTACCACGAATCGGACTGCAAACAACCTGACTCTTCGGTCTACTCTGACATTTGGGTGACTCAGGTATTCAATAATAGGAACTCTCCAATTGCTATCCTCCATCAGGACCGAATTGGTAGTAGCGTACCAACCCCTCTTTGCAACGGACGGTAATGACCGGACATTGACCGTGATGAGTTGGTCTTCTGCACTCTTCTGGGAGGGTGAGGCTGATCCTGTCTTTGCCAACTTATCGGCCTCAGTATTGGTTGTTCTTGGGATATAGCTCACACTAATGTCATCAAATGCTTCCATGAGCTGAGTAGCAACTGCATGGAACGGGCATAACTCCCAACTTCTTATCTGAAACTCTCCAGCAATCTGTCCAATCACCAAACCTGAGTCGCCTTTTATATGCACAGATGATGCCCCCATTTCAAGGAGTATTTCTAGTCCGATTATAAGTGCTTCGTACTCGGCCTGATTGTTAGTGCATTTGAAGTTGAGCCGAAAAGACATTTTTGTCTTTTTGTACTTGGGTGATACAATCACCACTCCTGCCCCAGCACCTTCGGCGTTTTTGGACCCGTCAAAGATTAAAGTCCATAGGACTAAGGACGTGCTCAGAACTTTGGGTGTTGGAGGCAGTGTTCCCAAATCAGCAGGATCTGGGTGATCAGCCAAGAAATTGGCTATGGCCTGGCCTTTTACCGATTGCTGTGAACGGTATTGGATGGCAAACTCCATCAAGGCCAGGGTCCATTTCCCAATTCGGCCTCTCATGATTGGTCTTGATAGCATGTATTTTATCACATCCGTTTGACATATTATATAAGTGGAAACCGGAAGCATATATGTTCTTAACTTCTGTGAAGAAAAATACAAAACCAAGCATAACTTCTCAATCGGCGCATAACGCTGCTCGATTGGAGTCAAAATTCTACTTAAGTAGTAAACAGCCTGCTCGTTACCTTGCTCATTATCTTGAGCTAGCATACTACCTATAGAGCAATCAGAAGCCGATATATACAATTTTAAATACCTACCCTTTTTTGGTGGCATTAACACTGGAGGCACTGACAGATACTGTTTGATCCCTTCAAAGGCTTGTTGATGGCTGTCTTCCCACTTGAAGTCTTCATCGGTCTTGATCTTCAATAGTGGGGTCCATATTTGGGTTTTCCCTGCACAGTTTGATATGAATCTTCTTAAGAAATTGATTTGCCCGAGCAATCTCTGGAGTTCCTTCTTATTAGCAGGCGGTTTTGCTGCTTGGATAGCCCGAGCCTTATTTTTATCAATCTCTATCCCCCTTTGATGTACCAGGAAACCTAAGAAATTTCCTGCTGTAACACCGAATGCGCATTTGAGAGGGTTCATTTTTAATCCGTGAGCCCGCATTCTTTCAAACGCCTTTTCCAAATCTCTCAAATGATCGGTGTAATCCCCTGACTTTACCACTACATCATCTATGTAAACTTCCATGAACTGCCCGATCATGTCATAGAAGATTGAATTCATTGCCCGCTGATAAGTGGCTCCAGCGTTCTTGAGTCCGAAAGGCATGACAACCCACTCAAAGGTTCCAATTGCCCCCGGGCACCGAAAAGAAGTCTTCGGGACATCCTCTTCGGCGATGTAAATCTGGTTATACCCCGAATGCCCGTCCATAAATGACAGAATTTTGTGTTTAGCGGCCGAATCGATTAACTGATCGGCCATAGGCATGGGATACTCATCTTTTGGGGTAGCTAAGTTTAAATTCCTGAAGTCTATGCAAACCCTTAGCTTCCCATTCTTCTTCACTACTGACACTATATTCGAGACCCATTCGACATATCGGGCTGTCCGAATGAAGCCAGCGTTCAGTAATCGTTCGATCTCGTCTTTCACCTTCAATGTCACTTCTGGTGACATGCGCCGAGGCAGCTGTTTGAACGGCCTGAACCCTGATTTAATTGGCAATCGGTGTTCCACCAGTTCCCTTGACAGACCAGGCATCTCGTCATATTCCCAAGCAAAACAATCCTTATATTTATGCAGGAGTGCAATCATATCGGCCTGACCCTGAGGATCCAACATCTAACTCACATAGGTAGGCTTGTGCTCTCCTTCTTCGCCTAAGTTGACTTCCAAGAGAGGGTCCTGGACATCGGCCTTAAGATCATCCAGCTTAGCCGTGGCCGTTTCCAACTCATGTATCTGAATCTCTTCTTCCTTCGGGGCTTCTTCTTCGTAAATGCAATCAGCCAGATTGATCGTTCCGTCAGTAGGGCCGATTTCCAATCTTCGGTCAGCCAAGAATGCACACCATCTGGCCATGCTGGCTCTTAAGGCCAGCAGCTTCCGTTCTTCAATTGTCGGAATCTCCATGGACGTCTTCTTGTTCAACGATCTCGATCGGCCTTGATTCTTCTGTCCGACTGAGATTATGGAAATATGCCTTGATGTCCGACGAACTTCCTTTAAGGAAGGTCGCCGCATTTGGCCTTCCCAATTTGTTACACCCCAACAACTTCACTGGCCCGATGTCATCTTCATACAAGACTGCATCGGCCGTCTGCACCCGGGCTACAAAGGGCTTGGTGTCTGCCCCCACCACTTCCACCTCATCTCCTCTCCAGAAAATTAACAACTGATGAAGGGTGGAGGGAATACAATAGTTTGGGTGTATCCAATCCCGGCCTAATAAAGCATTATAGGCCGCTGAAGTTTCCACGATGAAAAACGCAGTCATGACCGTTTTGCTGCCAACGGTCAGTTCCAAGGGTAGGATCCCCTTCGTCCTTGAAGGTGCCCCCGTGAAGCTTTGGACATTCATTTCTGTCGGAATCAGCTCCGACTCCGATTTCTGCAAGATCCTTAACATGATTTGGGGCATGATGTTGATAGTAGACCCCCCATCAACAAGAATCCTGTTTATCGGGACGCCCTCAATGTGCCCTTTTACATACAATGGCTTTAGATGTTGGGACATCTGGTGTGTTGGCTTTTCAAACACTACTTTAACTGGTCCGGTCTTCACTCCTTCCTCAGTCTGTTGTTCCTTCGGCCTTAAGATAGTAATCTTTGGCCGATCGGTCTGCCCATCGGTGGCGTCCACACTTTTGCTAGTGGCTTCCACCACTTTAGGCTTAACGATCTCTCCCCCGTTCCAAAAGTTTTCTTCTATCACGGCCGAGTCCTTAGCTGAGCCTTCCACCACATCCCCTTCCATGGCCGATGGTTGATCCGGCTTGGCCATGAAAGACATGGGTAGCGTAAACACCATGTTAGAAGACAGGCCTACTGGAATTGTCCCGAATTGGATTGGCGAAAAACTAGAATCCGACCCATCTCCATCGGACTCAATCATCTTGTCCGCCGTACCTGTCCCCTTTTCCTGTGAACTTTCTTGTCGGACTCTCTCCTTCCGAGGCTCGGTGGGAGCGATCGGACCCCCTACCTGATTCTTCAACAACTGGCGTTCCCGCTCGGCCTGTCGCATTCTCTGATATCTTCTTTTCTGGGACTTGCTATATTGCGGCCGTGCTGGGAACTTGGAGTGTTCAGCTCTATGCCATTTTTGATCTTCCACCCTAGGCGGTAGCACCATCCTCGGTCTTCTTCCAGAAATTGTTGCTTGTATCTGAGGCCTTGGGATCACTTGGGAACTACTTTCCCCCAGTCGGCTGTATTCTCGCTGGCCGACCTGGTGTCCCAACGGATGTTTTGCACGCCACTCGGGCTTGGCCTGGCCTTGCCACGGTAATGACAATCTTTCATGTACGGGCCTTCTCGGGCTTGAGTCCCGATGTTCATAGCTTCTCGGCCTCTTACTCGGGCTCGAGACTTCCTTCTTGATGTCGGCCTTGCACCTCGGGCAAAGGCCTTGTTCGATGAATTCCAGCTGTCGCCGTAGATCGGCTATCAGATTATCCGTGCTAGATTTGGCCGTCTCTTCGTTAGCTTTCTGTACTTCCGTCTTGCATTCTTGGTGACTCTTTCGGAGGTCATGTATTGTAACCTTCGGCCCATTGGTGGCCGAAGTAGCAATCTGTTTACCCTCCCTTTGTGTTGGCACAAATTCCTTGTCAGATAAGTCAATCTTCAGTCTCGGTCTTGACAACCTAGTTAGGTCGGGCATCACCATGTTTGTGCCCGTGATCTGAGGAAAAGGATTTGCATCGATCCCCATTGCTTTGTCCGAGAATTTGAAGACCCCCTTCTCGACGTTTTCCTGTATAAAATTGCGAAAAACAACATAATTGTTAGTAGCGTGCTTCCAAGAATTGTGCCATTTACAATATTCTTTGTTTTTTATGTCATCGGCCTTTGGGATCCGATGACCTTCACTTAGCTTGATCACTTTATCGGCCAACAGGGCATCGAATATTTGATCAGCCATTGTTATATCGAAAGTATAGTTTTTTCCCGCCTCGAACGCCATCTTCTTTGCAGCAGCGTTATTATTAACAGGCTTGTTCAAGGCGTTGCATACGATTGGCCGTTTGCAAATTAATTCGGCCATATCGCATTCTGTTTCAAGGTCACACTCTGCCAAGTGGACCTCGTAATTGGGGTCTTTGTAATATGTTCCCTTGGAAGAGTTCTTCTTCTCCTGCTCATCCAAGAGAATACGTTCGTAGCGACCCGCCCGTGTGGCAAGCTCGAACAGATCACGGAAATCAGTTCCTTCAAACCTCTTGCGAAGCTCAAAGGACATGCCCCCCATGGCCATCTTTGCATACTCCTCCTCGGGCAACACTGTCTTGCAGCGGTATTTTGCCTTTCGGAAATGGGCTATGTATGTTTCCACGGTCTCCCCCACCAGTTGCATCATTCGCGACAAATCTGCCAATGATGTCTCGGGCTCAGTCCTATAGAATTGTCCGTGAAACAACTCCTCCATCCCTTGCCAAGTTAACACCGAATTGGCTGGGAGGTTGACGTACCACAAAAATGCCATGCCCGTTAGCGAATTTGGGAATAGTCTTAACTTCAATGGGTCACTGTGACCCACATGGCCGCATTGAACAATAAAACGGCCAATGTGCTCAACTGAGGACTGTTCACTCTCTCCTGAGAATAGAGTGAAATTCGGTACCTTATACCCCTGAGGAAATATGACTCGGTCAATCTCCGGCGGGTACGGCCGTCTGTAAGTCGGCCTTTCCAGTCTCTGCATAAACGGGCCATACTCCTCGTGTATGGCCGCTACCAGCTCTTCCCTATTGATGGGTTGAACTACGGGCTGAACATTCCTTATCGGGGGTATCAACGGCGGCGGTCCGTTCTGTTGGTTATTCTGGACCTGATGGGTCCAAAACCCACCGTTGTTCTTCTGCCCCCCATGGCCGTTCCCTTGGGGCTGTGTGTGGCCGACTGAACTTTCAGTCTGGCCGGCAGATCCTCCAAACCCTGGTGTCGCCGATCCGTTGGGATCGGTGACCACCGCACTGCCAGCGATGCCGGTCTGTGACTCATATTGCTTTCCTGAGCCATTTCCGTCTCTTAGGTTCGGACAGACATATGGTGGGCTCTTCGGCTTATCGGACTCCAGCGAGGTACCCGAGTCCGAACCGTTGACCTGTTCTCCTCTCCATCCGGCCTTATAGGTTTCAATCATCTTTCCGATTGTTTCCGTCAGTCGGTCCAACTTCACGTGCGTGGTCCTGGTCTCATGGATCAGATCAGCCTGACTTTTATGGATATCGGTCGTTTGCTGCATGACCGATTTGAGGTTGCCCATAGAACCTATGAGCGCGTTGTACTCATGCCACATGGGATCTACGTTAGCCCTCATGGCTTCCGAGATGGCTTCTAACGTGATACTACCGTCCTGTGGAGAATGGCCGGTGCTCTCCTCCGTGGGCGGATCCATATGCTGATCGTCCTTTGTCGTCTTATCTTTCTTCGGAGGCATGATTTGACACTGTGGGTCCCACCGGGCGTGCCAAAAATGTTTGCTGTAATTTGCGCGGGCGTGCCAGAACCAATCTGTGGTTCGGTGTGTGTGTGTGTAAGCGTGCAAACTAATTTCCTATCTGCTTGTGTCAGTGATACACAAGGCTTTTGGTGAATCTGACTTCTAAACTGGTGATTGTGTGTAGTGAGTAGGAAAGTACCCTCACTAAAAGTCCTTTAGCAGTACTGAAGCGCACAAGCTAAAAAGTATCAAGTTTAAACAAGTTAAACAAATCACAAACGGTTTAATAAAAATAGATTTTTATTAAATGCTTGGAAAAATAAAACAGATCTCAAGAACACCAGAATGGACTGATCATTCAAAAGAACAGAGAATAAAAATAACAAAAAGACACAGACCTAATTGCTATTGAAGCTAGGAAACAAAGACTTAGAAAAAGTGCTCTGAATGCCTTGAATGTGCTGAATACTGAATGCTGTGTATGCTTTTGTCGAAGAGACGCGGAGTCCTTTGCTTGAAGGGCCTGCCTCTATATTTATAGCGGCCTGAACTGATTCCTATTTGGACTATGATTCCTTCTCTTACGCCCCAAGCTATTGATTGATTGGCTGAAGAAATCCTTCTATATCACCACCTCCTACCTTATTTTAAACTTAACTGAATTAATCCCTTTAATTTAGGGATTAGACGCTCCAACCCAGCTGGCAACTAACAACTCCTTTCCCAGACGGACTCTTGTTTCCAAAAAACTCTCAGAGATGACGTCATCATGCCAACTGTGAATAACCACGCCCTGTCCTTCGTCAATCGACCTCTCCCTGTTGGATGAATCGGGCTCATGACTTCTTCCATGTCCGATCATATTTCTTCAACTTCTTATAATCAATCGGACACACTCTTCCTTTTCATGATGTCCGATTAGTTATAACGTTGCTTTACTTTTCCATCGGGCTCTCAACATGATAAGTTATGTTCTCATAGCCCGATGACGCTTACACTTGCCACATGCTGCCATCGGACTCTCCTCATCTCCCAACAGTTGTTTCCCCCATCGGGCTTACATCTTGAGTCCGATGAGTCATCACTACTTGCCCCAGCGTCTCCTTCACCCCACTTCAACTCCACTCGGGCTCAAAAATCATTGACGATTTTTGGGTGCAAACACACACATACATCCAACTCATTGTCTTTACTCCTCCAGATCAAATTCAAATACCCATGAACAAAAAGCTACTTCATAATGTAATGGGGCCTAAAGAGGGGGGGGGGGGGGGGGGGGGGGGGGGGGAATACAAGCATTGCACCATGTTACAAAACAAATTAGCAAAACCGAATGAGTGGAAGAAAGAAATCAACAGTCTCTTCCTCGTACTAATATTTCTCTTTACATATCTCTGTATAGTTGCAGCCTCTAACACTCAAATTGAACAGGCATCATGCAGATTACACCATAGTAGCATAGCAATCATCACATACAATCCAAAATATGCATTTTGTTGCAGATAAAAAGAATGAACTGTCTAGCTTGCAAATCTCAGATTGACAGTCAATATATGTTAATCATTTTACAAACAAAAGCAAGAGTCAAATCAACAATTGCAGACTAAGGCTTTGTTTGGCCCCCACGTGGCTTTTTAAAAGGAGGTTATGAAATTAATTATTAAGTTGTTTGATAAGTTTGCACAAGTGACACATTATTCTTCAAAAAAATATCATGAAACCAAAAGGCAACCTTGAGCTTTTAAAAGCTCCCTCCCAAAAAGTCCTAAGTTAATTCAATTTTTGCAAAACTCATAAACTAGTTACTAAATAAATTAACATGAAATTGTGTTTTAAAAAAGGAGCAGCACCAAAATGGGGGCCAAACTAAACCTATGAGTGGTAGGGGGAATCTGCTAAAGAGAACCGTTTGTCAAGGGTGGTCAGCATAAGTTTTCCCCAAATCCATGAGAGGCCGATGTAATGTTCCAAGAGAGGCAGGACTTTCTTCAGCACCCAAAACACTAGAAAACTGACACCTTGATGATCAAACCAATTGGTTATTAAAGTTAAGAAATGACAAGGCATCAAAGAAAATCTAATTCAAGTAAGAATCCAATATAATATCATAGTAGTTACCGATTCAAAATTGCAGCGGGTTTTGCCCAGAGAAAGAGAATGGTTACTAAGAGCAAGATAACACTAGAGAGGAGCAATAAACATTAAAAATTTTCGCAAACACCAACCAAGCAGCAAGAGTTACCACCAGTATCCCCACTGTTAGATTATGAGTTTTGATTACCCTTCCCCAATAAGCAGAATTTGATTCTTAGGGGGATAGCAGGAATTATTTTCATCGAAAATGAGGAAAATGAGTCACGTGACCCCCTCTTGTGGAAAAATAATCCATGAAAATTTAGTCTATCAAACACCACATAAATTGAAAAATTACTAAAGAAAATATTTTTCTATGAAAAAAAAAGGCATATCAAACGCACCCATAGAAAAATCATAGTAAGAAAATATATAACACTATCTTGACTAAAGTTAAAGGAGAATTACTCATGATATTCTCGCTTACGCAAGAGTGCTGGAGTGGATAGACGGAAGACAAACCTAACATTTTGATACTTTTATCAGAATGTGTCTATCCTTAGACTCGAATTATGTTCTCATTTTTTTTTAATCAATATGAGTACTATGATTATATTGCATCAAACAATGACATCTAAGTATCTTGACTAAATAAATAAAATCAAAAAAGTATCTTGACTAAGAATCCATTTGGATAAGAGATTTTTTATTGAGAGATTATTTCAGTACAAATTTTTCCGCAGAGATTTTTTTAAAAAAACTTTGCATATTTGTTATTAATGGTGTAATTAGAGATTTCAAAAAAAAAAAAAAAAAAGAGGCTTCACTCCGCTGTTTTTAAAGTAATCTTTTCTTTCACCTATTTAAAATTTTGATTTTTGAAAATGTTGTAAAAAGTTGGTTGCTAGATAGAGTACTCAAGTTTTCTATAATCTTAATTGGTTATGAGCTATCCCAAAAAGAAAAAAAAAACAATAATTAATGCTTTGGGCACAAACAAAATCCACAATCTCAATCTACAAACACCAAAATGTATCTATCTCTCTCCTCTGTGGACCCTACAGTGTCAGTGAACCCCATTGGGAGAGAGATAGATACATTTATGTGTTTGTGGATTACCCTACAGTGTCAGTGAACCCCACAGAGTCAATGGACCCTATCTTTATTCACATTTATATATTTGTGGATTACACACATTTATATGTTTGTGGATTTTGTTTGTGTCCTAATCTTTATTCAAAAAATAATAATTAGCTACCACACGGGTAGGGGTGGACACGAGCCAAGCCGCTCAACAAGGGCTCGTGGTTCGGCTCGCCCAGAGCTCGGCTCGGCTCATATTATAAATGAGCCAAGCTCGAGCTTGAATAGCAGGCTCGTTTAATAAACGAGCAAAGCTCGAGCACACTTGGACTTGGCTCGATAAGGCTCGCGAACAGCTCGATTACGGCTCGTATAGTAGACTTGTGAAAAATCTCTTTAATAGGTTTGAAAATGAATTGTTTAAATATATATATATATATATAAATGTATATATATATATGATAATTATAAAAATATGATATATGTGTAATGCAAAGTATTTGAAATTGAAAGAATATTATATATATATGATAATTATAAAAACATAATATATGTATAATATGAAGTATTTAAAATTGACGTGCATAGTCCTAAATTCACGTGTCAAGCAATTGTTTAAGTAATATATATATATGTGCCAACTGTCAAGAATTGAGCTTGGTCCGTAGATTTTGATTGACAACTTAAACTTGCTACTAGGAGTGTACACGAGTTGAGCCGCTTAACAAGGGCTCGAGGCTTGGCTCGATAATAGCCCGGCTCGACTCGATAATAAACGAGTCAAGCTCAAGCTTAAGCATGATGCCAACTCTTAAAGCTCGGCTCGAATTCGAAAAGCTCGACTCGAGTATAGCCCTACACACGGGACACTAATTTTATCACTGGAATTTTATTTTATTTTATTTTTATAGCAATCAAATGATTAACATAGTATGAATTTCTACACTATAACTCAGTTTTGGTATCTCTGTGTTTTTAACATTTGTCCAATTATTTATTTATTTAGGGAAAATTACACTGACACCCCCTGAGGTTTTGCACTTTATCACTCACACCCCCTGAGGTTTCAGACATGTCACTCACACCCCTTGTCAGAGATGTCAAGCTAACGCCGTTAACTGTAACATTAAAAAGACAATTATACCCCTCCACAAAACATGCCTGCTCTTTGACTTTCTCTCTCTAAACATATTCTCTCACTAGAATGAATAATGGATGATGCTTGGGTTTTTGATTTCTAAGATTGTTGTTCACCATCATCATCATCATCATCATCATCATCATCATCATCGATGTTTGTTCAGAACACTCAGATTGACTGCCTTCTTCTCCCATCTCCGTTTCTCTCTCTCTGGAACTAGAGAAGATTGAGTTTAGAGAGACGATCTACAGTGATTGAGAGAGAGAGAGAGAGAGAGAGACGATCTACAGTGATTGAAACCCCATTCAAAATCAAAACCCCAAACTAATTTCACAAAACTCAAATAGAAATCAAATCAAAACCCTAAACTTTTTTTTCCCAAAACCCAAATCCAAATCAAAATTTTCAAAACCCAACTCAAAATTTTCAAAACCTACTTCAATTTTCAATTTCTGTTACATTCGCACACTCACTTTGTGCTTTGTTGCTACAATGGCGGAAACTAGTAGCTACAACCCAACCCATTGAGTCCACTCTCTCACCCAAATTGAAGGCTCTACCCAAGCACTACGAACGTCTAGTGATGGTTCGAACCAAAGCGATTAAGGGCAACTCCGATTTGAGTATACTCGAAGCAGTGAAGCTCAAGTGCTGTCTCTATAATTCCCTCTTCTCAGCTTCGAACCCATCTAGAACAGCTTCTGAGCATCTCAAGAGAGGTACTTGCTCGAATTTCGATAATTCTCGGATCCCATTTGGGAGCTTTGGCTATGTTAGAAGATAGTGTGAAGAAGCAAAAGAGTCCCAAATCATCACCAAACCCAACACTAAGTAAAACCCAGATTGAGTCTGCTTTTGATTTTCTTGCTGATTGGGTTTATGAATCATCCGGGTTGGTCTCATTTTCGAGTCTAGAGCATCCCAAGTTCAAATCATTCCTTAACCATGTCGGATTGCCCGAATTGTCCGTTAGAGAACTCGTCGGAGCTAGATTAGATGCTAAATTTGAGGCCCTTAAGGCAGAGTCCGAAGCGAAAATTTGCGATGCTATGTTCTTTCAAATTGCATCTGATGGATGGAAATAAAAAAAATGTTGGAAATGGTGGGGAAGAGAATTTGGTGAATTGAATTGAGGAGTTGCAGAACCATAACTGAACAATCTAAGCCACTCCGATTTCATTAACAATTTCTAATTGTTCTTATCATCATTGTTTTAGGTTTTGATTTATGAGATTGTTGTTCATCGTTATCATCATCATCATCAAAATACAAATTCCCTCGTCATGGGAATGAATTGTTCTAAAACAGGTGTGATTAAATCGCTGCAATTATCAATCGCTGCAATATTTGTATGTGTGTATATGTGTGTGTGTGTGGAAGAAGAAGAAGAGGAGGAAGATAAGGGCATTTTGGACATTTTACAAAATTTACTTGTTAATGTTAGCCATTTTCTAACACCATTTAACAGCAGGGGGTGTCAGTGTTACCAACCCACAAACCTGAAGGGAGGTCAGTGTAACCTAAAAAACCTCAGGGGGTGTGAGTGACAAAGCGGCAAACCTCAGGGGGTGTCAGTGTAATTTTCCCATTTATTTATTTTTTTTGCTAGTGGTCAAAGCACCCGCAGGCGCCACACACACACTTGCAGTCATACTGCAAACAATCAGGGGGGGCCACGGGCCCACTTCAAATGGACTTCCTCCCATAGACGGCTGAGGGGTAAACAACACCCCCGATTCCCCACGAGGGGAATCGAACCCCCCACCTCCCACTTGGGAGAGATGGGGTAAGACCAACTGGGCTAGGCCCACTGATCTGTCCAATTATTTTCAAACTCGCCCCAATGTACTCTTCAGGGATTTAAATAGAATTTATGGTTGATGATTGTCCTTAATAGAGTGATTTTTCCTCAAACAAAAACAAATCACATTACATCAGATTGCTAATGCAAAATTACCACTTTGATTTTATTGTCTTTTAGTAATGTAAAATTAGGTTGCCCATTTTGTTTAGGATAATACTTGGGGCACAATCAAAGCCACAACTTTTTTTGCACAACCTCCATTTTGTGTCTATCTCTCTCCTAGTGGGCACTGTGGGGTCACTGGCACTGTGGGACCCATTAAGAGAGAGATAGACACAAAATGAAGGTTGTGCAAAAAAAGTTGTGGCTTTGGTTGTGCCCCAAGTATTACTCTTTTGTTTAGGAAAAAAAAAACAATAATAAGAGTCCACTTAGAAACACTTTCAGACAAGCCATTCACGTGAAGAGAATAAATATACAGATGACTAAGTAGAATAAAAAGATGCATTAGAGATGATTGATCATTAATTATCATGTGGAAGTCATTTAAATTGCCATATAGCTTAAAGTTGTCATAACTCCAAAACTGTCAAATACCCAATGGCTGGTTTAGGATAATTAAACTTAAAAGGTATGATTAACTCTCCATGTCAAAATGATTCTAGGTGGATTAGCATCTTTTAATAATAGATGCTAAGTAGTAGCCAACCAAATTTGACATATACTTCAATCCAATGAATCTAACTTTACAGGATTCTTTTCTTCTATAATCAATTCAAGTTCCAATAGTCATCCAAAAAGTAGGTTAGCTTTTTCAGCCTTTTAGAAGAAATTTGGTACATGCACAATATTTTGTAATTTGTCATGGAATTTGGCATAGTTCCTGGCAAATTTAGAAATAATGATCAGGGGACCTGTAAAAGCAAGAGGGGTATTATAAAAACAATAATGCTACACGAGTACTCTGATTTGCACACTAAAATGCACAATCAAGGATTTCTTAGCAAATTATGTAAAATTTATGGGGTCCACAATCACAATCCCTCTCCCTCTTCTCTCTCTGCCTGTACTCTCTCTCTCTCTCTCTCTCTAGATTGTACTATCACTCTTCTTAGTGAGAAAAGAGTAAAGATTGGGACACACTCGAAGACACAATTTTTGAGATACAATTCAAAAGATGTGTATATATCTCTCCTGTGATGTCATTGGACCCCACTGTGATACAAGAAAGAGATAGACACATCTTTTAGGTTGTGTCTAAAAAGTTGTAACTTTGGGTGTGTCTCAAATATTACCCGTGAGAAAATAATAAGAGAACCAGTGAATCAACTGTAGAAAGACAAATCAGTCAAATTTGTAGGGCCCACAATCACACTCCATCTACGAGTTGTTTCCATAAATAATGTATAATTAATACTTAATTATTAAATTAGGGTGTTTTGAAACTTAAAGGCAGAAATAGAGTAAATCGTTTTTACTAATAACGATTCTATAGAGTCATCATTACTAAAAACGGCTTTAAAAACAAAATCGGTTTTAGTAATACCGATTTTAAATAAATCGTTTTTTATTTTCTACGAAAATAATATTTTCTGGAAAAAAAGAAAAATGGTTATCAGTCGTTTTTACAAATAACGACTTTAGAAAAGTCGGTTTTTGTAAAAACGACTATATAGAGTCGTTATTACCATAAACGACTTAAAATAAAAATCGGTACTACTAATACCGACTTTTTTAGTTTTTAAGTCGTTTTTAACAATTATGGCTTTAAATTAAAGTCGATTTTACCAAAAACGACTTTTTAATAAAGTCGGTATTACTAATAGCGACTTTAAAGTCGTTTTTGGTAAAAACGACTTATTTAGGATGACACACACAGTGTTTGTTCAATCAATGCAGCTTTTACCATCTTAAAATCGGTTTTACCAAAAACGATTTTAAAGTCGGTTTTAGTAAAACCGATTTTAAGCCTAATAACTCTGTGTGATCAGAGATTTGTCAATCAAATGCCAGACTGGAAAAGTTCCGCCATCCTAAAGTCGGTTTTAGTAAAAACGACTTTAGGTGTATATCTCTATTCTGATCTTCTCTTCTTCTTCCCATTGTTCGATATTTTCCTTATTCTTATGTTTGTAACCCTTATTGTGATTTTTCTCTAAAATTTCCTTCGTTAGACATTAATGTCGACATTTATTGCATTTTATTGGGGGGGGGGGGGGGGGGGGGGTAGTATGATAATGGATCACAATGAAGGAGGTGTTAAATACAATATTCCAGCCAAGGATATTCAAGAAGTGAATCACGGAACAACCCTCTCTGAGTTAGTTCAATTGGTATATCATAAAGTAATCTGTGAAGGTGAAATTGCCGATTTGAAATTCACTTGTAGATTTCCAATCAACCAATACGGAGCTGTCATGAATCACATGGCTCTTTCCATAGTGGATGATTCGATACTTGATAAGGTACTTCATATTCCTTCATTATTTTTGGCAGTAAGATGTGTTGAGGTGTATGTTGAGAAGGTCCATCATGTTATAAGACCCTTGCCGCAAAGGATACAATCTGGACCGTTTACTCGACTGCTGACACAAGGACCTGAAAACTTTAATGTTGAGTCCCCTTGTTTGTCCCCTTTGAATTTAAACGAAGACTACGCCCACAACTTTGATGGGTATCGAAGAAGCTCACATTACTCGGAGTCCTACAGAAGGTACAACAATCTGTCAGAAGTTCATGTAAATGAAGGTCCTAGTTGTAGCATTCTGAACTTTGAAAGTGCAGTTCCTAGCTTTAGGACTCCAAACTTTGAGAGCGGTTATGACTTTAGTAGCCAGAATCTACGTGAAACAATTTCAACCGATGAAGGGTATATGAATCCCGTTGAGCAGCTGGTAAGACTTGAAGACAATGCTCAAGATATTACTGCAGACAGCGGCAGTGCGCACACAGAATATCCCTTAGAGGAGGAGGAAGAAGAGGAAGAGGCGATGATGGGTGGTTTAGATTCTGATGAAGAAGGCGAAACAGTGGGTGGGCAGGGTGCCATAACGCCATCTCCCCCTCATGTGCAAGAGCTTCACAGTCCAGTCCCTTTCTTCACCGACCTTGACGAGGTGGGGTATGAGGGTTGTGAAGTTACTACACGTGACAGCAATCGTACTTTTCCAATATGGGACTCTGACAAAGTTGAGTTAAAGAAGAAAATGACATTTAGAGATAAGCAGCATCTCCAGGAATGCGTAAAGTTTTATCATACAAAGAATGATCGACAATACGAGGTAGTTGAAACAAATCCAAAACTTTGGGTGGTGCAGTGCAAAAAAGGGTGCACATGGCGCTTGCAGGCAACAAAAAAATTAATGACTGGTGGTTTTCAAATTACACAGTATAACGGCGACCACCACTGTGTGTACCCGCACAAAAGCCAGGACCACGCTAACCTAGATATGAATCTTATAGCAAAATTAATCATGGGTTATGTGCAACATGATCCATGTATGAAAATCACTTTGATTATTGAAAGGGTGAAGGAAAGCCAAAAATTCACTATCTCGTACAAAAAGGCATGGCGTGCGAGGAAAAAAGCTATAGAGATGGTTTTTGGAGACTGGGACGAGTCTTATAGAAAATTGCCTAAATTTATGTCAGCTCTTCAGAAATACAACCCTAGGACAGTGGTTTATTGGAAAATGAATCCTACAGACACCCATGATGTGGTCAAGTTCCAATACTTGTTTTGGGCCTTCAAACCTTCAATTGACGGGTTTACTCATTACCGTCCAGTAATTTGTGTGGATGACACCCATATTAATGGCAAATACAAAGGCAAGGTCCTTGTAGCCATGGGGATAAACGCTGATAACAAGATATTTCCTCTTGCATTTGCAATTATTGATGAAGAGACCCTTCCTAGTTGGTCATGGTTCCTAAGGAACCTAAGTACGTATGTTGTCCGTGGTAGGCAAGGCATATGCCTAATATCTGACCGACATTCTGCTATAATCAATGTAGTTCAAAGATTAACAGAGTGGCGTGAGCCCAATGCGTATCATCGATTTTGTTTAAGACACTTCCAGTGCAACTTCCACAAGAAATTCAAGAATATCTTGTTGAAGGACTACTTTGGTTAGCTGGGATCAAGCATCAGATTAGGAAGTTCAACCGTGATATGGATAATATTGGAAAAATAGATACCAATGCACGGCGTTGGTTAGAACGTGTACCCTCAGAATAGTGGTGTTTAGCGAATGATGGTGGTCACCGTTGGGGTATCATAACCACTAACCACGTCGAAGGATTTAACTCAGTACTGAAAGGGGCCCGTGCTCTCCCAATAACTGCATGCGTCCAACTCATATTTTATCGGGTTGTGAAATATTTTGATGAAGGAAGGTTACTCGTGCAGAAATGGTTAAGAGATGGGCGTACCTTCACGAAACACGTGATAGATAAACTTGATAAAGAACAAAAGAAAGCTAATGTCCACGAGTTACAGGCGTATGACAAGTATTTTTCATTACTAAATTTTCACTTACCATACTTATTTAGCTTTTGCAAAAACTAATCAAGGACTGTTAATAAGTTAACTTTTGCAAATATTCATTTAATAGGTCCACATGGGAGTTCCAAGTTATCACACGGAGGAGTCAAACAAGTGGGGGTAACCGGCAGGTGGTGCGACTCAATTTGGGTTATTGCTCTTGTGGGAGGAGAGATATATATAAATATCCATGCTCCCACATATTAGCTATTACAATGCATCAAGGACTAGATCCTTTCCAGTTTGTAGCAAAAGAGTATAGCATGAAATCTTTTATTCATACATGGGAGAGCAATTTCCACCCCCTGGAGCACGAGGACTATTGGCCACAAATTAACGTACCAGTCTTGCTACCGAATGAAAACACTCGGCGTGTGATAAAGCCGGGTCGTCCCCAATCTGCACGTATCCACAGTGACATGGATGTACCCAGGGCTCGTGTGCTCAAACAATGTAGTATTTGCAGGGTAACTGGTCATGATCGACGCCGGTGTCCAGCACGACCACGGGTTGTTGCTGATTCTAACATTCAAATGTAACTTGAGTTTTGTGATTTTATGATTTTTTTTCCCTTAAAAGCATGAATGCATGTATGGATTTATAATCATAATGATATTGTCTTCATTTAGTTGGTAAATTTTGTGTGCCCATTAAGTTTATGCTGAGAATTTTCTATACAAACTGTAAAAGTAATGGTAAATCTGAAGAATGTTCATTTAGTTAAAATTTTGTCTTCAGCTATGTTTGGGAGTCCTAAATAGTCTAACGAAGAGTGAATGGCAGAATAAGAACTTTGCATTTTTTTAAAAGATTGTAGGACGCAATTCTAAATTCCGAATTCTGACAACTCACTGACTAGACAACTCATTGGCAGAATAAGCGACTTCGTAACTCTGACTAGACAACTCACTGACTAATTACGCCTGACTTGACAACTCGCTGGCGTAAGCCATATAACTTCAGAACACTTACTACGTTTGACATCACATAGATGATTTGACAAGTCACTGAATTCTGACACATGACTTGACAACTCGCTGTCGTAAGCCATATGACTTCAGAACACTTACTATGTCTGACGTCGCACAGATGATTTGACAACTCACTAAATTCTGACACATGACTTGACAACTCGCAACGTCTAACGCCATACATACATTCAGACATGCAGTGTATGCCCTATATATAATGGATCTCTAAGGACGTATCTAACCAATCTAAGAGATTATTGCAAACTCCCTACCTAGCAGAGACATGGAAAGAGGTGGTTCATCCTGAGGTATTTCATCAAGAGTTCCCATGAGGCACATCCCCGACCCGACCAATTTTCTCTGAAGGGCATTACAACAACAGCACACAGAGGATAATACATTCCGGAAGAACCCTTGGTTGAAAGTCATCAACAGTGGGTATTTAGACATGGGAGACTGGTGTCCCATCGAGACGTTAGTACCCCTTAATGGCCCTTGGCTGGAAGATCGTATCGTGAGGGTTTTGGAAAGCTTGACAAAGATAGATCGTAATGATATTATTAACGACACTTACCTCTGTGTTATTAAGGATCACACGGGAAAGATCTGTGGTAATATGGATCGCCATATATTTGAGGATGAAAAATGGCAAGGGAAGATCGTTCCAGGTGTCGCATTGTGTGGATATCGCATTTTTCTTACCCACAGCTTTTCCTTTAAAATTATTTTAAATTTCAAATTCAAAACAAATGAGTCGCCACTTAATTTTTAATAGAAAAATTAAGAAACCATTTTTAAAGCAACTGATCTTTTGCGAAACCAAAGATTAACTAGGTCCGGGGATTATGGAATGAGAAGGGAAGGAGCCCATCGGACTAAAACACCCCTTCTCATCCTATCTCGCGATAGGCCTCTACTTAACATCCTTTTAATTGAATTACTAATCTAAGTGTGCCCTCAACTAATACATAGGTATACGTATACATTACACAAACATGTCAAAATGGTGTAAAATTATCAATTTACAAAATATCATTCAAAAAGTCACGTAATTCAAGTAGCAAGCAATATGATATGCAATAAAGAACGAGAGAACTTACCCGGGATCCAACCGCGAATATGAAACGTGCAATGCATGCGATTAAATAAAAACATAGGAAAAGAGTCTCTAATCCACATATATACATTTAAGGCAAAATCTTAATTCTAATGTGTCGCGCATAAAGGTCAAGAAAACCGATAAAATCAAGAAATTAAACAAAATTAAGAGGAGTTCAAGAAATCATACCTTAACAGCGCTACAAAACAAAGGGTTAGTCCACATGCTATGCAAGATACGAAGTTAGAAATAACAACCCTGAATTTCTAGCTTAAATCTATCAAATGTAATTAAATCTAAAGCAACCAAGTCCTAATTATAAGTGTCAAGCCATATGGATGAATATGTACATGAAGAGAATAAATTATTGGAGTACTCAATGATTTAGATCACTTAAACTTTGAATTCAAGCTTAACTAATCATTATTGAAGCATGGTTTGGACCTTAACTCATGAAAATATCATCTAAGCCACTACTCATAAGATTGGTTAAAACTTGCAGAATTCTGGAAATTGCTGAGAGCAGATCATAACTTTAAAGAAATAAAAAGCATGGTTCACGTGGCTTGATCTTGATGAATTTTGGACACAAGATGCCTCTGTGTGTCTAGTTTTTAACCCAAAAAAGAAATCAAAGTTTCAAAGGTTGGATCTCCGGGAATTGGACAAAAACCAGACATCACTCAGCATTCTACAACCTTGTGTCCAGAGTTCTTGCACGATTTTCTAAAAATAGCAAAAAGATCAGAAATACTTTGTTCTTTTTAGGGTGACTTCCTAACACATTAATCTACTTAGAAAAAATTATTTTGGGTCACAAATACTTTATTAATGTTCTGATTTACTTATTTCAAAAGAGTGTTACTGTTCTGAAACTCTGGACAGATTGTAGTGACTTCACAAAACTCATGACCAAACCACTTTAAACATGAAATCTCCTTAAAAAAAAAATTACAGTGGTAGAACTTTGAGTTAGTGACGTTTTCCCGTTGGTTTCACTTGATTCCAACGGTTAGATTTCGAACCAAAAATCTTTGATCAAAACCGGTTTATGAATCCACTGTTTCATTATCAAGTTCAACTTTTATTTGTTAACCCCAACTATTTGACCATGAAGTTGGACTTAAACTAAACCATTTTCTCCTACCATTTGATGGTCATTGGAGGCTAAAGGCCTTTATATTTGTAGATTTCAAATGAAGTATGAATAGACTTCATGAAATCTCAAGATAATGAATCTAAACCATGGAGATGGGCTTAGACTCAAACTACTTTCTCCTACCACTTGATGGTCATTGGAGATGAAGACATGACTAATACTCATGAGCCTTCAAGAATCTCAAGAGAGAAGTACAAACAAACATAGCTAATACTCATAGGTTTTCAAGGAATATAGAAGGGGATTCCATGAAACCTTAAGTTAAAGAATCCTAAACCATGGTAGGGGTTTAGATTCATTTACTTGCTCTTATATAAAGGATGATCAACCTTGACTCTCATGGGGAGCACAAGCTTACATGGAATCAAGGGATCCAACTCATGAGATTCAAGTGAAGTATGGAAGACTTCCAAGAATCCCAAGAGAGAAGTATAAACAAAGAGGAAGAAAAGAAGGAATTAAAAGAAAAGGCAATTAGAGTTTGCAAGTTCCCTAATAATACTTCTAAAGAAAGGATTAATCAAAAGACCAAGTAGTGTTAAGATTAGAAGTTCAAAAGAATGAAGAAAAACAACTTGTGGTTAGAGGATCACCTCCAAACTATCCTCAAAACTTCTCTCCTTTGAAGATCTTCCAAGCTCTTCTCTCTAGTTTTTTTTAAAACTCTCTTTCAAATATATGTTAGTGTAATGGTATCCACTTCTTGTATATTTTTTTGTATATCCTCCCAAGGAAGATCCTCCTTCTTTTATAGACAAAAAATTACCAAGTATTCTCAGTGAATTCGGAGTAAAAGACAGGTGTAAATGTCTCATTTGGTGGTACAATACGTACTTCCTGAAAATAGACAGACTGATGCAGAAGGCGGCAGTCAAAAATCCTTTGCGGCAGTCAGTGGATGCCGCGGCGGTATTCTGTGACTGCCGCGCGGCTCTCAGTAAGTGCCACGCCAAATTATTGATTGCCGCATTTTTGTCAACCTTACTTTATCAGTTTTTTTTTTTTTTTATCCGCATACATATACGTATTGTACCACAAAATACGGACTGTTAAAGCAAACGGTAGTCAGAAATTGTCGGCAGCACTCAGTAAATACTGGTCCAGCATTCTGTGACTGCCGGTCGGCACTCACTGAGTGCCGCAAACAACTGCCGTGTGCCGGTTTCTGTAGAACTTCCCCTTTTTAGGTCTTTTCTTTTCTTATTTTTCTTAAAAAAACTTATTTTCGAAGATCTTTTCCAAAAGTAATGTTTTATACCTGAATTCTCCTAAACACCTGGCATTTCATTATGTGAAAAAATTATCGCGTTTGGAGAACTTTCTGAAGAGCTTGGAATACTTCGAATCTTTCGGTCCTTGTCATCATCGGATATGGAGGTGACGTTCTCCTTAATTCAACGTTTGGTCAAAATCGGGGGGTGTCTACAGTTTGCCCCTCTTCGACGGAGCTTGTGGGGCAACGCGAACCGCAAGCGAACGTCAAAGCCTGTGTGAAGACAGGCCTTTGACCAAACTGTCGGATTAAAGGGAAAAAAAATGCGTTGCAAAAGGAAGCGAGCGTGCAGAGGAATTCTAATTGGTCGTGCTCCATGATGAGTTGCCTACGTATCCCATCAGGAATCAAACCAAAGCGTAGTTCGGGCACGTGATCAAACACATACAAACGTAGGTAGTCATACGGATGGATGCACCTATCCTATCGTGATGCGCATGCCATGTAATGGTGATTCCTGAATAGACCTAATTATGCAAGCATCATGCTTGTCATGTCTTCTCTACGTATGTCGCGCATTAAGTGACGTGTTAGTCAGAGAAGATTGCCTGATTCTTGACTGATGCAAAATCTGTTATGGGGGTCATGAAGATGTTTTTGATTCAATTTTGGGGTTAACGCAAATTTGTTGCGAGAACCGAGAATGTAAATTCGTTACATTCTCAAGACAAAGGATTTGTTATGAGGATCGAGGATATAAGTTTGTTATATTCTCAGAACGGGGGTTAACGTAAGTTCGTTGCAAGAACCGAGAATGTAAATTTGTTACATTCTCAAGATAAAGGATTTGTTACGAGGATTGAGGATATAAATTTGTTATATTCTCATAACAGGGGTTGACGCAAGTTCGTTGCGAGAACCCAGAGTGTAAATTCGTTACATTCTCAAGACAAATGATCGACGTAAATTTGTTACGAGGATCAAGGGTATAAATTTGTTATATTCTCAGAACGGGGGTTAACGTAAATTCGTTGCGAGAACCGAGAAATTAAATTCGTTACATTCTCAAGACAAAGGATCGACATAAATTTGTTACGAGGATCGAGGATATAAATTTGTTATATTCTCAGATCGGGGGTTAACGCAAATTCGTTGCGAGAACCGAGAATGTAAATTCATTACATTCTCAAGATAAAGGATCGACGTAAATTTGTTACGAGGATCGAGGATATAAATTTGTTATATTCTCAGAACGGGGGTTAACGCAAGTTCGTTGCAAGAACCGAGAATGTAAATTCGTTACATTCTCAAGACAAAGGATCGACGTAAATTTGTTACGAGGATCGAGGATATAAATTTGTTATATTCTCATAACGGGGGTTAATACAAGTTCGTTGCGAGAACCGAGAATGTAAATTTGTTACATTCTCAAGACAAAGGATCGACGTAAATTTGTTACGAGGATCGAGGATACAAATTTGTTATATTCCCAGAACGAGGTGATCAAAACTTCGGAGCCCACTGGCGCAAATCTATTCTAGTTTTTTTTTTTTTTTTTTTTTTTAAATTTAGAGCCTGCGGGCTTAATTTTATCTTTTATTTTCAAAATCTAGAACCCACAGGTTCAAATTTATCTTAATTTTCAAAATTTGGAGCCCGCGGGCTCAAATTTATTCTAATTTTTTGAAATTTGTAGTCGATTTAAACCTAAAAAGGACCCCGGGGGCCAAAAGTGCAATGAGGGCAAATTTGGGGGGGGGGGGGGGGGGGGGGGGGGGGGGGGGGGGCTCGAGTTCAATTTTCAGGACCTGATTTAAATTTTTGGGGAGAAAATGAAGGGTCTTTGAACCGACTTAACCGCGGCACACGCGGCTTTTCGCGGCAGTCCGTGACTGCCGTGCGGCACTCACGAAGAACCATTGCGGCAGTCAGCGAGTGCCGCTCGGCAGTTCACCGACTGCCGGGCACGAAAATCAAGTGCTGCGATTGAGCGGCAGTGGCTTAAACCGCCGGGTTCATTACATTTCATTTCATTCTCTCAACTCCCTCTAACCTGAAATCTCTCTGGAGAAAATTTTCCTCTTCTCTTTTCTTGCTTGGATTGATCTACCGGGGCTTTCAGGTTAGTTCTACTCGATCAAAACTCAGTTAATCGCTTTTATTTCATTGTTTTTCTGAATTTTTCATGAATTTAACGCGCAGATCTCTCTTTCTCTTTGACAGACTATGGCGAGCGGTTCGGGGAGGAAGAAGAAGGCCAAGTATATAGCCACTCATCATCCCGACGCCACACTCTTGCTCTGGGACCCTGATGATCACTTATCTGCCCGCGCGTTCAAGCGCGAGGTAAACGCTCCCCCTTTTCTTTTTAATTTTCTTCTTTTAGAACTTTATGGAATGTATAATGAATCACAACTTTGAATGTCTCATTTTAAATGCCAATGCCATGCTTGTAGCATTTTTATGCATACTTTATTCAAGATTTCTATTTCACTTCCCATGAACTTTATGAATATTATGCCCGCCGAATCATAATTTATTATTCTTCCTCATGTTTGTTGAACTTTCGGGCGTTCCGCCTGTATCAATTCCCTTATTTTTCTTTCAACTTTTCTCAAGAACTTTTGAATGCCGTTTATGTTTAACCAAAGTTTCAAAACACCTCTTGTGAATAAAGAACCTAATGCTTGCGAATTTTCCTTCCCATTTTTAAGATTTACGAATGCGATGCGTTTTATTTGAAATCCTTAACATTTTCCCGTGTTTATTATACTTATGAATTTTCTCGAGCGTTTCGAACGCCCTTTTATTATTCCAAATTGATTCTGAACGATTGTGATCATATACTTCTCTTTGAAACTATGCTTCTTTTGAAACTAAATTTCTTTTGAACTTTCATAAGTTTATATACACATATATTTCGAAAATATGAACAAACTCCTCTCCCTCTTTTTCTCTTTCTTGAAATCTCTCCAGCACTTTTGAACATTCTCACTTCTTTTATTATTCTATGAACGATCGCTAGGCTTTATATGAACGAGTGCCATGCTTGTGAAACTTTCTATGAATATTTCCGGATTTTCCTTTTCTTTCTCTCTCCCTCTCTTTTTATTCACTCTCATGTCGCTTTTCCTCTGTCTCCTTATTATCACCTGCTTATAATTTATATATTCATATATATTTTTTTATTGTTCTCCTTTATCCAATTACTAACACTAAAACTTGTGGTTCTTTCTTGCAGCTGCAGCCCAAGGTGCTAAAGGGGCATTGCAGTCTCACTCATGGCTATGAGTGGTATGGGGAGCTTAGTGAGACCGTGCATGGATTTATTGGGGCTGCCGATTTTGGGGACTTCGTCAAACTTTTGACGAAGAGCTCCAACGATCTACGACAGATCCATGCGCTGGCAGAGAAGTGGTGGGATACCACCAATACCTTCCACTTCGATTTTGGGGAGATGACGATGACTCCCCTTGATTTCAGCATGATTACAGGGATTCCATTCGGGGGAGAGCCCTTACGGTATTTGAATGCGACCAGAGACTGGGACCGGGTGGAGGCGTTGCTTGGAGCGGTTCTGGAGGAGCCCTTGGTCACGGCCAAGTGGTTTATGGATACATTCCGGGGCAGACCGAGCTTTACCGATGAGCAGATGGCTCGGGGCTTTATGATGTATATGCTGGGGTGCTCCCTGTTGAGCACCAAGGACAATCGGTTCTCCGTCACCGTGGTATCCTCTTTGGAGCGCATGGACCAGATTTATGAGTACGACTGGCTGGTGCAGGATTAGCCATCCTGTACAAGCACATGGGAGAGATCTCCCGGGATAGGCCGGCTTCTACTGGCGGTTTTTGGAGGGCGTGGGAGGTACGTCCTTTCCTTTTTATTTCCATTTCAATATTTATTATGCTTTTGGATGTTTATTTAAACTGTGAGACTCATGACCTCCTTCTCTTTTTATTTATTGCAGATTTGGTCCCACGAGTATTTCCGCATGATGTCCCCCGAGACACGTGATGCCGACGCCCTCATCATGCACTAGGGGCTGAAATGGGCGAAGGACAGGGTCGGGCGAAAGACTGGGGCACATGACTTTATTTTGTTCAGGAATTTCCTGACGAACCTGAGGAAGCAGCACGTTCGCTGGCAGCCGTGGCTCAGAGTGCTTCCCGAGACTTCTGCGAGGATTCAGGCATCAGGCGGATGGGATCCGATGAGGCGGCTTATGGATGGGCCAGAGGCCCTGGCGTGGTATTTCGGAGAGAGGGTGACTAGGCAGTCACTGGTGGCTCCGGGATTTTTCGTGCCACACCCTCCTCCAGTTTCTATGAGAGCCACAGATACGCTTCAGGGTAGCGAGCTCACGGCTGCTCTGGCTGGCTCGGGTATTCATGGCTTCTTAGAGCCTCCCACAGGATACGCAGCTTTCCGTGCTGCTAAGCTGATGCCGAACTTCCCTCTGATGAAAGTGACTCGGGTGAGCACAAGATTCCTTCCTTCAATCTTTCATGAATGTCCTTTTTAATCTTTATTTATGCTTATATCTTGTTTACAGCCCGTCCATGCCGCTACTCATCCTCCCGCCTTACCAGAGTGGGATTGGACTATGTCGACTGTCTCGTTCGGCGAGCCTTTCTTAACGACGATCCCCCAATTCTCACAGGGCGCCCCTACTATTCCTCTTCATTATGACGTCGTCCCGCGTGCTTAGGGCTTGACGTATGCCCACAGCGTGCGGCAGTGGGTCCTTGGACGAGAGTGGATGGTAAGAAACTTATTTTAGCTTTTAACTTCAACTTGGGTTATTTTTATCAACTCTTATTCTTGTTTCCTGGTTGTTAGTTTTAGGCTGAGGGAGCTCGAGCGACTACCGTGGCTCAGCTGAGGGCTCAGGTATTATCTTCACCTTTTATTTTCAGTGTTTTATTTGTCCTCTCAACACTTTCTGGATTTATCCTCTCTCATTTCAGGCGGAGGAGATCAGAGTCCTATCCCAGCAAGTGGGGCAGCTTCAGCAGCGGCTCCAGCAGTTTGGCATTCCTCTCAGCGACACTCCTGGAGATGGCGGTGCCGGACGAGGCGTGGGGCGAGGCGGCGGTAGCGGTGGAGGCAGCGGTGGAGGTAGAGGTAGGGGCGGCGGGAGCGGGACAGAGTCAGAGGAAGAGCCCCTCAAGCGTGTGACCCATCAGGCTCGGGGCCGGGGTCGAAGCTGATCTCGCCTTCTTCTTTACTTTTTTTACTTTTGAGTGTTCCAGGATGATATATATATTTTATTCAGATGATTGTATATACACATACACTTTATTTTGATGGCGGCTTTAGGATAGCTGGTAGGATAGGCACTTGTATGTCTTTTACATTTTGTGCTTTTCATTATGCTCATTCACTGTATGCGTGACCATAGCTTGGTCCTTTTATTATGCTGAAACCTCTTTTTCATTTTCTCTTACCTACCGTATGTGGGACCATAGCTTGGTCCCCCTTTTATTTGAGTTTGGAATGCTTCTATCTCTTTTATTTATTTTGAAATGAACAAGTGAATGAATGAATGGGTGAATGTATGCGGCCACGGCTTGGTTTTGTTGTACGTGCTCCATGATGCGCACGTTTTATCGTTCTTTATTTAGTTTTCTGTTTGCAGGTAGGCTGAAACTGTTACAAATGGTCCCTGGCCAACAAAAAACTCACAACGGCACTCGGTGAGGTCTCAGCGGCACTTGGTGAGTGCCGCAGCGGCAGTCAGCGAATGCCGCAACGGCACTCACGGACTGCCGCGCGGCACTTCGTCGAGTGCCATTCTACTTTATCGAATGCCGCCCTGACTCCAGGCAGATCTACCTCCATCTATACCCTCTTTTTTTCAAAACTCCGCAAAACACTATCTTCTTTCATTCTCCCCTCTCTCAAATGGCCCCCGTTAGCTCTCAAATCCTCTTCCCGTGGATGGATACCCTCTCTGGTATCGATAAGCTCAACTTCGAGTGTTTCAGGCTAAACGACCTTTTCTCCTTTCGGCGAATGATTATGAACGAAAGTTTGCTTCAAGCCGCTGTCTGATGTTGGGATCCTTCGCTCCACGTCTTCCGTTTCAGTCATCAAGAGATTTGTCCTTTGTTTGAAGAGTTCAGTGCTATCCTTCATACTAACCCTTCCGCGGATCTGACTGTTCCTCCGGTACAAGCCGGGTATGTTCAAGACTTGGCGGCTCTTCTCCATATTTCCCGCAGTGTCGCGGGCTCTTTCATTCATGACAGACAGGTTGACTTTGAGCGCCTCTCCTCGGTTTTTGCTCTCATTGGGGATCCTTACGATAGAGGGTATCAAGTTATACGGCGTAGCGCTCTATCGATTGCTATGCTTTCTTACTTTCTCTTTCAGTCGTCCTCCGACATTCTCATACCTATTGCCTGCGGTTTGAGAGAGATGAAGAGTGCAGTCATGCTGGTTCTCGGCGAGACTTTGATTGGACTGGACCATGCTCATGTTACCGGGGCCATATTATCTGCCGGGACACCTTTCGTTCTGCAGATTTGGCTCAGGGAGCGTTTGGACCTCTTTATACACCCTTCCCATCTTCGCGGGTCACTTCCTTACGATCGTATGGAGATTCACAGCTTATTTCACTCTACCGATGCATGGCTCGGTTGGCTCCGGGGTCTCTCTTCTAATGATATCTGCTGGGTCTGTCCGCAGTGAATTCATCGCTCTATTGCTGTACGTCTTCCTAGGTGACCTGGCATCTGGCTGCCGGGCTTGCGTGCTACTACTTTCTACATTCCCGATCGGGTGGTCCGCCAGTTTGGACTTTTACAGGATACTACTGAATCTGTGACTGCTAATTTCACCAGGGGGTCCACTTTGCGCCCTTCTATTGTGAAGGCTTTCATCGAGGCTTGGCACGACAGGGTTTCAGCTCCTTTCCGGAGAATCCCGGCTCCTACTGTGCTCACAACTGAATACCTTCTTCAGATTCTAACACTGATCTAGAGACAGACTTGTATTGATGAAAGTAAGACAAAACAGGATGAAGTTCTTAAAAAATTTCCAACAAATCCTGCCTATCCTTTTACGCTTTTGAATGTGATTTTCCTTATTTTTTTCTCTTCAAGAAGTGTTGTTATCTTTAGGAAAGTTCTAACATGTTTAATCAAAGTGTTCACCCCCTTCGATTAATCTGTTATGAAAAATTCTCCTTTCAATGTCTTTTCTTGGCTCTTTACTTTGCTTTTTTTTCGCTTAAAGATTTACTCCTTCTATACCATGAATTCTCGTTTTTTTCTTTATAGTACTCATTTTGATAGTCAGGAGATCCCGAGATGGGTTTTAGGTAAATATCTGGGTTATTCGGATAGCAAACGAAGTTTGCCCCTGGTTTTAGGGCTTCAAAGTGGTTCTAGGCAAACGCCAGTTTGCCTTTAGTTTAGCACAGGTGTTTTTTTTTTTTTTTTTATGGACCGAAGGCTTTGGAGAGCCCGCCTACTTATCCCCAAATGGGTGTCAGGTCCCAAGTAGTTCGGCTTAAGGCTGCAAAGAAAAGCGCCAATCAGGCACTTATTTACTGACCGAACCGAGTAGGTTGCCTACGTATCCCCTAACGGGAATCAGGTCAAGCGTAGTTCATCGAGGTAGGAGGCTTTGAAAGAAACGGTTTCAAGCAAAGTATTTCTTGAGGCGATCGAGGTTAATTGGTTGCTTAAATTCAACCCCGTCCAGGTCCATGAGATAGGCTGCCCCTCCAGAGAGAAGAGTCTTTATGATGTATGGCCCGACCCAGTTGGGTTTGAATTTTCCTTTGGGGTCATAAACGGGCACTTTCAGTTCTTTGAGGACTAGGTCACCCTCAGCAAGCTTCCTTGGGCAGACCTTTTTGTTGAAAGCACGGGCTATTCTCTTCTGATATCCATGAGTATGGTTTATTGCGGCCAATCTCTTCTCATCGAGCAACATCAACTCTTCATACCTCCCCCTCATCCATTCTAGCTCAGTTACTTCGCATTCTGCCAAGACCCTGAGAGAGGGTATTTCTACTTCGACTAGGAGAACGGCCTCCATACCGTAAATCAGTGAATAAGGTGTAGCTCCTGTAGAAGTCCTTACAGAGGTCCGGTACCCCACAGTGCAAATGGCAGCTTCTCATGCCAATCCTTGTACGTATCCGTTGTTTTTCCCAAGATTTCTTTAACATTCTTATTCGCCGCTTCTACCTCTCCATTCGTCTGAGGTCTATACGGGGATGACTGATGGCGAGTGATCTTATACTTTTCTAAGAGCGGGATAACCTCTCTTTGGAAATGACTGCCATGATCGGAGATAAATTCATTCGGGATCCCGTACCTGCAGATTATGTTTTTCTCGATGAAACTCACCACGTCTTTGGCTTTCAAAGTCGCGTACGAGGCTGCCTCTACCCATTTGGTAAAGTAATCAATTGCCACGATTATGTATCGGTGCCCATTGGAAGCCTTCGGGACTATTTCACCAATGATATCAAGCTCCCATACGGAAAATGGCCAAGGGGTGGTCATGCTATAGAGCTGTGATGGTGGGGTGTGCATTAGATTTGCATGAATCTGGCACTTGTGACACGTTCTAACATATTCACAACAGTCTTTATCCAAGGTCGTCCAATAATACCCCTGTCGGATGATCTTCTTTGCCAGCATGTGCCCATTCATGTGGGGCCCACATACTCCCTCATATATTTCCTCCATCATTCTCTTAGCTTCTTTCCTATATAGGCACTCCAGATTATACCCGGTGTAGGATTTCTTCCATAGCTTATCCGCATAAATCACAACTTGAGCGGCGAATCGTCGAATCGCCTTCCTGTCCTTTTCTGAGGCTCCTCCGAGGTATTCTCCTTCTTTAATGAACTTCCACACATCCACATACCACGGTATTTCCTCTTCATCTTCTATGGCCGCGACTGTCTCAAATGAGGGCTGATTTCTAATTTCTATGGATAATGGGACTATTGTGACCCCCGAGGGGATCTGTATCATTGATGCCAGGGTGGCTAGGGAATCAGCCAAATGGTTTTCCTCTCGGGGAAGGTAGTAGAATGATATCTTCTTGAATTGTTCTTTCAAACTCTCCAAATAGTCATGGTATGGCCTCAGCTTTTCGTGTTTCACCCTCCAATCTCCCCGCACTTGGGATATGATCAAATTGGAATCTCCGAACACATCAACTTTTTTGACTTTTAAGGCCAGCGCCGCCTCCATTCCTATTATGCACGCTTCGTACTCTGCGGTGTTATTGGTTGAGTTGTACTTAAGCTTGACGGCCAATGGGGTAGGGGTTCCATCAGGTGCTACAAGGATAACCCCGACTCCATAGCCTAATTGATTGGCGGCCCCATCGAAATACATTTTTCACAAATCCTCCCTTACCTCCATCACTTCTTCATCAGGGAACTTGAATTCTCCTTTCTTCCCAGTTTCCACGGCGAAGTCGGCTAGGTACTCAGCGATGGCTCTCCCCTTAACAGATTTGGAGGTGACATATCTGATATCAAACTCGGCTAGCATCATGGTCCATCGGGAAATCCTACTGGTCAAGGCAGGTTTTTCAAACAGGTATTTGAGCGGATCCATTCGGGAGATTAAGATCACGGGGAAGGCTAACATATAATGCCTAAGGCGACGGGTACACCAAACTAAGGCCCAACATGCTTTCTCTAAGGGTGAGTACTTTAACTCGTATCCGGTCATCCTTTTACTCAAATAATAAATGGCCTTTTCTGCGTGTCCTTCTTTTCCTTCTTGGGCCAACATGCATCCCATTGAATCTTCGGTCACAGAAAGGTACAGCAACAAAGGCTTCCCGGGTGAAGGTGGTGACAGGACAGGTGGGTTTTGGAGGTAAGTTTTGATCTTATCGAAGGCTTTTTGGCACAAGGTATCCCACTCAAACTTCTCTCCTTTTCTGAGCAATTTAAATAGCGGGTCGCAGGTCATGGTGAGCTTTGAGATAAAGCGGCTTATGAATTGTATTCTACCCAGGAACCCCCTCAGCTCTTTTTCATTTTTGGGTGGCTGCATGTCACAGCTCGGTCCCATAATAACGGAACCGGAGCCTGTGGCACGCCACCGAGGCTAACCTAATTCATTAACGTTCCCAAAATTTAGTTTGAAGAACACACGCAGCGGAAAACAAAACACATTTTAAAACTAGGGGTTCAGTCGACTGAAGAAAGCAGAGAGTTTTCAAAAAGGTTTAACAGACCATCCAGTCGACTGAGGCTGGGGTCCAGTCGACTGGGACTCCAACTTTCAGTCGACTGAATTCCCCATTCGGTCGACTGAAGCAAGCAGAACCAAAATGAACACAAAACCTACAGAGGTCCAGTCGACTGAGGCAGGGCCCAGTCGACTGCTTTTTCCATATTAAAAAACAGTATCTAGCAGGCACAAGGGTCCAATCGACTGAACACTGGACCAGTCGACTGATCCCCTGACAGCAGCCCAATTCTGCAGAAAACAAGTTTCAAAAAGCTTTTTAAACAACCAAGTGTTAACCACACACTCCAATCTCACATCAAAGTAATCCTAGCTGTATTAAAACATTACCAAAGTATAATTACAACGAGTTACTAACTATTACCATGCTTTAGGTCCACTCTAACATACTAAGTTAAACATAAGATAAAACCATTCAAAATCTTTATTACAACATTCCTATTGTTCCAAAACTACAAGATCAACATTCGGGTTGTCTTCTAATCAAACTCTGAACCCACGTGCTCACTTCTCCGATTCCTCGCCAGCATTAACACCTAAAATAGTTATTTGAATAACCACAGATATTCGATTTGTTTAAGCTAACGCTTAGTGAATAAAACAACATATGCACATGAATGATAAACATGTCCGCATTCACATCTCTACATTTCATACTAGTCGCGGGAGACTCACGTGCCCGTCCATACTCCCAATCCGCGACTCCTCGCCAATAAGTCCACGCGAAAGGGTAAGACCCACGATTCTTCTCTTCAATCGTGCGACCTTAATGCCTATATTGGCTCCACAAAATGGCACGGTGACCACGTGCTCCTTCTGACCCAAATAAGCAACTTAACATGCTCAAATACACATCACCATGCTCGCGGTAATCAAAACATTTCATCGTGCTATTGGGCCTACTTATCAATATAAATGCCCAACATGAACTACACAAGATATCTCTAAGTATTAATACATGCTATTCAAACATAACATGGATACATGTCAAGAAACCATTCCAAAAACATAGTTGAATCACTCACCTCTGAATAACGCTCCTATAATTCAATCTGAAGAAAACCCGTGCACACAGAACGTGCAGAAGTCCGTCTAGTACAATTCCTATGGATCAAAATTCCATTTATCAACTTTTATGAAAAATTCTAGAAAATAAGTTTTCGGAAAACTTGGCCAAATAAGCCCTAACATATATCAAAACGAAGCTCTTACCTCGAGGAGCTCGAATATGAAATATGGGAGAAAACAGACTGACGGAAGGTCGTCGTTTAGCGTCGCAAAGCTTGAAGCAACTAAATCTCCCTTTGGCCCCCTTTTTGGATTTTAGGTTAAGACTTATGAAAATATCCAAAGTCATCACTTCCTATATATAGGCAAAACTATCGGGAATTATGTTTACCTCCCCACGAGTTTTCAAAACTCCTAATTAGTCCCTGAAACTTTCTATACAGCTTATTCATAGCTTTACAAGTGAAACCTCAAAATTATAAAAGTTTCTGACTAAGTTTCGTTTGGTTGCTAGAATTTCTACATGACATTTCCGAAGTTGCTAATCAGCCTACCAAATTAATAGCGTGTTAATTCGTTCTCACCAGGATACTAAAACTAGCAACAGATATAAATTCTAAAATAGAAATTAATACAAATATTGAAATACACAGGTAAACATTTACTTTCAGATAAACATTTAAAGTATTCCACAGTGACCATCTCACATTCGGAGAGACGTCGCAACAACAAATCCTCAATCACTACAGTTTCAAAGGGTTCTCTAATACAAACACCCAAATCAACTCGTGAGTCAAAACTCACCCAAACATGTGTCATAAGACACGCCACATCACATTATCATGCATGACAATGAAATGCAAAAGTAATAACACAAATACGGGTGTTATAATACTCTCCCCCTTAAAAGAAGTTTGTCCCCAAACTTGTACCTCATGTCTCAAAAAGGTGCGGATACTGGGTACGCATCTCATCTTCTATTTCCCACGTCATCTCTTCCGTAGTTTGGCTACGCCATAACACTTTTACTTTCGAAATTACTTTGTTTCGTAAGACTTTATCCTTCCGATCCAAGATCTCTACCGGATACGCAACATATTTCAAATCACTCTGAATCTCATTCGATATCGGAGTCATAACTTGATCTCTATCCTCCACTACGTGATTATGTAACAATGACACGTGAAACACGTTATGCACTTGAGCATACTCACTCGGTAATTTCAAACGATAAGCTACGGGTCCAACTCTCCCAATAATCTCAAAAGGTCCTACATACCTCGGGTTGAGTTTCCCGTATCTACAAAATCTGGTTATTCCCTTTGAAGGTGACACCTTCAAAAACACCAAGTCTCCTACATCGAATTCCAACGGCCATCTGCGCTTGTCGGCATAACTCTTATACCTACTCTGGGCTGTCAGTAATCGTTGTCTAATTACCTTAATCTTATCTGTCGTCTCTTATACAATTTTTGGCCCTTCAATCATTCTTTCTCCGACTTCCATCCAACTAATCGGTGAACGACATACACGACCATATAAAGCTTCATAAGGAGCCATTCCAATACTCGACTGAAAACTGTTGTTATATGCGAACTCAATTAACGGTAGGTGGTCTTCCCAATCACCCTGGAAATCCAGTACACATAACCGAAGCATGTGTTCCAAAATCTGGATTACTATCTCTGATTGGCCATCAGTCTGAGGATGAAAAGCGGTACTAAAGTGCAATTTGGTACCCATTGCTTCTTGCAAAGCTCTCCAAAACTTTGATGTAAAACTACTATCCCTATCCGAAATGATAGAAACTGGGATACCATGTAGTCTCACAATTTCGCGAATATACAACTTAGCTAACGTCATTGGCTTAGTTGTTCGGATTGGTAGGAAGTGCGACGACTTCGTCAAACGATCAACGATCACCCAAATGATGGTATTCTATTTCTTCGACCTTGGAAACCCACTTACAAAATCCATTGTAATATGTGCCCATTTCCACTCGGCTATCGGTAACGGTTGTAACAATCCCGAAGGTACTTGGCGTTCGGCTTTTACTTGTTGACAACTAGTACAACGCAAAACATAACATGCTATTTCTCTCTTCATTCCCGGCCACCAATAAACATGTCTCAAATCTCTATACATCTTGGTGCTTCCCGGATGAACGGTATACTTCGTATTGTGTGCTTCTTCTAGGATGTTCCGTTTCAACTCCTTCTCGTTAGACACACAAATTCTACCCCTCAATCTCAAAACATCATTTTCAAAAGTAAATCCCGGTTGTTTGCCCATCGGAATCTCATCACAAATCTTCTTCAAAGCCACGACTTGAAGTTGTTTCTCTGTGATCTCGTGAATCAATAGTGGTTGTGCCACAATCGTTGACATCAATCCACCTTCAATCCTCGGTATCACTTCAAGCTCCAAATTCTCCATATCCCGTATCAGTTCTTTTTGATAAGTCAAATCTGATGCGGTGTTGGCTGGTACTTTGTGACTAAGAGCATCGGCGACGACATTCGCCTTGCCCGGATGATACTGAATTGACAAGTCATAGTCCTTCATCAACTCTAACCATCTCCTTTGCCTCATGTTCAAATCTCGTTGTGTAAATAGGTACTTCAAACTCTTGTTATCCGTATAAATCTCACATTTCTCCCCGTATAGGTAATGACGCCAAATCTTCAATGCAACAATCACGGCGGCCAATTCTAGATCATGTGTTGGATAATTCTTCTCGTGCGGTCTAAGTTGTCTCGATGCATATGCAATGACTTTATCACCTTGCATAAGAACGCAACCTAAACCTCTATATGAAGCATCACTGTAAATAATAAATCCTTCGGTCCCTGACGGAACGGCTAATATTGGTGCTTTCACTAGTCGACCCTTCAACTCTTGAAATTTTCTTCACATTCTGGACTCCAAACAAAAACAATATCTTTCCTCATTAACTGTGTCATCGGCATTGCTATACGCAAAATGTCTTTTACAAATCTCTGATAATACCTAGCTAATCCTAGGAAACTTCGGATGTCTGTCACATTCATTGGTCTCACCCAGTTGGTAACTGCTTCTATCTTCTGAGGGTCTACAGAAATTCCCTTTGCCGACACTATATGTCCATGGAAAGCTATCTCGGTCAACCAAAACTCACACTTCTTCAATTTACCGAATAATCTCTTTTCACGCAATCGTTGTAAAGCTAATCGTAAATGATGCTTGTGATCTTCTACGCTTTTGGAGTAGATTAGGATGTCATCTATGAACACGATAACGAACTCATCTAAATAATCCTTGAAAACACGGTTCATCAAGTCATGAAAGCAGCTGGTGCATTAGTCACTCCAAATGGCATAACCAAAAATTCAAAGTGACCATATCGAGTCCTGAAAGCTGTCTTCTCAACATCTTCCTCTTTGACTTTCAACTGATGGTAACTGGATCTCAAGTCGATCTTCGCAAATACCTGAGCCCCTTGTAACTGATCAAACAAGTCATCTATTCGCGGCAACGAATACTTGTTCTTGATGGTCGACTTATTCAACTCTCAATAGTTGATGCACATATGCATTGTTCCATCTTTCTTCTTCACAAACAAGACTGGAGCTCCCCATGGCGAAACACTCGGTCGGATAAAACCCTTCTCAAGTAGTTCTTGTAACTAAACCTTCAATTCTTTCAACTCTATCGGTGCCATTCGGTACGGCCCATTAGATATCGGTTTTGACCCTGGTACTATTTCTATTGTGAACTCAAGTTCTCTTTCAATCAATATGTCGGGTAACTCATCAGGAAAAACATTTAGAAATTCTCGAACTACTAAAATGTCTTCTATTAGTCGTCCAAGAACTCACGTGTCGATAATTGAACATAAGAAACCCGAACAACCCTTCTTCAACATCTTACTTGCTCGAATCGCCGATATCAAGTACGGCGGTACGATCACTCCCTTACCCTAAAAAGTAAACTCTTCTCGCCCTGACAGATAGAAACTAACCCATTTTTGTTCACAATTGATTCTGGCTTGATTAATCGACAACCAATCCATACCCAAGATAACATCAAAGTAATTCACTGTCAACGGAATCAAATCAACGCTCAAGACTTTATCACCTATCTTGATCTCACATGACTTGAATATCGAAGAAGTAACTAGCGGTTCACTACTAGGCAATGATACACACAAGTCATATCCTAGCGGTTCTGACTTAACAGTTAAATGCTTAACAAAATCACGTGATACGAATGAATGCGTTGAACCAGAATCCATAAGTATACGTGCAGGATACGAACAAATAGGAAGAATACCTGATACGACGGTATCATCCGTATTCCCCAGCCTGAGCTGGAAGTATCATCCTTGTTGTTGTGCGACTCCTTTCCCTTTATCCACTCGAGGTTTCGCTCTTGATCCGCTTGGCACACTCGATGCCCCGGTACTCATTCTCGGTTGTCTCTTACTCGGGCAATTCTTCGCTATGTGTCCCGGTTGTCCACATTCAAAACATTTTTCCCTCATCTCTGGGTTGTAACTCTTTGTGTTCGAGGTAGTGTTCGGTGTAGTCACATTCGCATTCAAAGGACAATTCCTAGATACGTGTCCCAGTTTCTTGCAAAGGTAGCAAGTGGTCAATTGATAGCAGGTTCTCCTGTGTCGCAGGTTGCATGTCGGGCAGAATGGTCTCAAATCTCCCGTGAATGTACTTCATCCTTGGTTACCCATATGCGATCCCGAATCTTGCATGAACGGTTTCTTCGCATTTCCTTGACTCTTACCTCGATTGTCATTTGCTCTCTTCTCTTGTTGTCCCTGTCGATATCTGTCGACACTTTTCTTAACAATACAAGCAGCTTCCTCAATGAGAGAAATGGTCGGGTGTTGTAACATATCCACACGGCCACGAATATTCTCCCTAAGTCCTTCCTCAAACTTACGAGCTTTATCCCTATCAGTCGGAATGGTAGTTTTCCCAAATCGTAACAAGGCATTGTAACGGGATACATACTCACTCACAGTCATGTCTCCCTGAACCAGACTTGCAAACTCTTGGCATTTCTGAGTATAAGCAGATTGCGAAAAGAAACGTTTGTTGAATTCTTCTTTAAATGCTTCCCACGTGGACGGCTTCCCTTGTTCAAGTACGTTGTTCCACCAATCCAATGCTTCGCCCATCAACGTATCGGATGTGCATAAAATTTTCTCCTCATCGGTACATTTTACCTGACGGAAATGTCTTTCCATGTCCGTCATCCAATGATCGGCCAAGTCTATATCAACCTATCCATGATATAAGGTCAGTTTCCGCTTATGAAACTGTTCCACGATTGTGTGTTGAGGCCGCGGTACCGGTGGTGCATTGATGTAACAAATTTCCAATGGTGGAGGCTGAACGTTCATCTGTTCTCTTTAACTTACCGCTTGTATGAAATTTCCCACCATATTCACTGCGAATGCGGTGACAATTCTCTCGGGAGATCCGCCATAATGTTTCAAATATTCCCCTATTGAGTTCAATGCATAATGACCATGCATGCTATGCCACAATATAGATATATGCGCACAGTTCATCACAATCAACAAATGCTAACACATGAAGCATTTCTACAATGATAACAATTATCTTCATAATTACACGCTCCACTCGACGTCACTCAACATATATAACGTCACTCGTTCCCAAGGCTCTAAACTTATGCTCTGATACCACTAACTGTCATAGCCCGGTCCCACAATAGCGGAACCGGAGCCTGTGGCACGCCATCGAGGCTAACCCAATTCATTAACGTTCCCAAAATTTAGTTTGAAGAACACACACAACGGAAAACAAAACACATTTTAAAACTAGGGGTCCAGTCGAGTGGGTTTGGACCTCAGTTGACTGAAGAAAGCAGAGAGTTTTCAAAAAGGTTTAACAGACCATCCAGTCGACTGAGACTGGGGTCCAGTCGACTGGGACTCCAACTTTCAGTCGACTGAATTCCCCCTTCGGTCGACTGAAGCAAGCAGAACCAAAATGAACACAAAACCTACAGAGGTCCAGTCGACTGAGGCAGGGCCCAGTCGACTGCTTTTTCCATATTCAAAAGCAGTAGCTAGCAGGCACAAGGGTCCAATCGACTGAACACTGGACCAGTCGACTGCTCCCCTAACAGCAGACCAATTCTGCAGAAAACAAGTTTCAAAAAGCTTTTTAAACAACCAAGTGTTAACCACACACTCCAATCTCACATCAAAGTAATCCTAGCTGTATTAAAACATTACCAAAGTATAATTACAATGAGTTACTAACTATTATCATGCTTTAGGTCCACTCTAACATACTAAGTTAAGCATAAGATAAAACCATTCAAAATCTTTATTACAACATTCCTATTGTTCCAAAGCTACAAGATCAAAATTCGGGTTGTCTTCTAATCGAACTCTGAACCCACGTGCTCACTTCTCCGATTCCTCGCCAGCATTAACACCTGAAATGATTATTTGAATAACCACATATATTCGATTTGTTTAAGCTAACGCTTAGTGAATAAAACAACATATGCACATGAATGATAAACATGTCCGCATTCACATCTCTACATTTCATACTAGTCGCGGGAGACTCACGTGCCCGTCTATACTCCCAATCCGCGACTCCTCGCCAATAAGTCCACGCGAAAGGGTAAGACCCACGATTCTTCTCTTCAATCATGCGACCTTAATGCCTATATCGGCTCCACAAAATGGCACGGTGACCACGTGCTCCTTCTGACCCAAATAAGCAATTTAACATGCTCAAATACACATCACCATGCTCGCGGTAATCAAAACATTTCATCGTGCTATTGGGCCTACTTATCAATATAAATGCCCAACATGAACTACACTAGATATCTCTAAGTATTAATACATGCTATTCAAACATAACATGAATATATGTCAAGAAACTATTCCAAAAACATAGTTGAATCACTCACCTCCGAATAACGCTCCTATAATTCAATATGAAGAAAACCCGTGCACAAAGAACGTGCAGAAGTCCGTCTAGTACAATTCCTATGGATTAAAATTCCATTTATCAACTTTTATGAAAAATTATAGAAAATAAGTTTTCAGAAAACTTGGCCAAACAAGCCCTAACATATATCAAAACGAAGCTCTTACCTCGAGGAGCTCGAATATGAAATATGGGAGAAAACAGACTGACGGAAGGTCGTCGTTTAGCGTCGCAAAGCTTGAAGCAACTAAATCTCCCTTTGGCCCCCTTTTTGGATTTTATGTTAAGACTTGTGAAAATATCCAAAGTCATCACTTCCTATATATAGGCAAAACTATCGGGAATTACGTTTACCTCCCCATGAGTTTTCAAAACTCCTAATTAGTCCCTGAAACTTTCTATACAGCTTATTCATAGTTTTACAAGTGAAACCTCAAAATTATAAAAGTTTTCGACTAAGTTTCGTTTGGTTGCTAAAATGCGAATTTCTATATGACGTTTCCGAAGTTGCTAATTAGCCTACCAAATTAATAGTGTGTTAATTCGTTCTCACCAGGATACTAAAACTAGCAACAGATATAAATTCTAAAACAGAAATTAATACAGATATTGAAATACACAGGTAAACATTTATTTTCAGATAAACATTCAAAGTATTCCACAGTGACCGTCTCACATTCGGAGAGACGTCGCAACAATAAATCCTTAATCACTACAGTTTCAAAGGGTTCTCTAATACAGAGACCCAAATCAACTCGTGAGTCAAAACTCACCCAAACATGTGTCATAAGACACGCCACATCGCCACATCGCATTATCATGTATGACAATGAAATGCAAAAGCAATAACACAAATACGGGTGTTATACTGCATCTTGACTATGGCTTTTATCTTGGTCGGGTCTACTTCGATCCCCCTCTGAGTAATAAGGAACCCTAACAATTTTCCTGTGGTGACTCCAAAGGTACATTTCTGTGGGTTCAATCTCATCCTGAACTCCCTTAACCTCCCGAAGAATTTCCTCAGAGCCTCCAAGTGACCTCCCCTCTCCTTTGATTTCATAATCATGTCGTCCACATACACTTCCACCTCTTTATGGATCATGTCGTGCAATAACGTGGTAGCGGTCCGCTGATATGTTGCTCCTGCATTCTTGAGCCCAAATGGCATCACCCTATAGCAGTATGTCCCCCATGGCGTGATAAAAGTGGTTTTCTCTCTATCTTCTGGTGCCATCAGGATCTGGTTATAGCCAGAGAATCCATCCATAAAGGATAGAAGCTTATGTCCGGTGGTGTTATCAACGAGGATGTCGATATGCGGTAAAGGGAAATCGTCTTTAGGGCTTGCTTTATTTAGGTCTCGAAAATCAACGCAAACCCTAACACGATCATCCTTTTTGGGGACGGGCACTATGTTGGCGATCCATTCTGGGTACTCGGTGACCATCAAGAATCTGGCTCTTAACTGCTTTTCAACCTCCTCTTTAACTTTGAGTGACCATTCAGGCCTCATTCGCCTCAACTTTTGTTTTACTGGTTTAGAATTTGGGAAAATGGGGATGTGGTGTTGGACTATCTCCGGATCAATACCTGGCATATCATTATAAGACCATGCAAAAACATCTTTGAATTCATTTAATAGATTGATTAGTTCTTTGCTTTCTTCATTGCTAAGTGTATAGCCAATAAAGACATTTTCAGGATTATTTTCATTTCCTAGATTAATTATTAGGGTGTTCTCTATGATTTTGCATGCAGATTCATTTTCTTTTTCAATTAATCTTTGTAATTCATCAGGTATTTCACATTCATCACATTCATTAAGCGCATTCGAGTAGGCAGAATCAGTCATTCTTTCATTGATCTTGTCAGGAGTGATTACAACAGACATAGCGATAGTAAGACGCCTCATTTGGGCCATTACAGACTCTAGGTGAGGGGGATACTTATCACTAGACTCAAAGACCCACTCTTTGTTGGCCCCCTGCTTGAGCTCCACAGTGTTACAACCCGGCAGTCCCCCGGTTTCCGTCTTCTCTTCCTTTTTTGGTTTCGACTCTTCTTCCATCACATCCTCAACATTCCCCTCCTCAACCTTGACTTCCAGACCCTTGTCTTCTTTTCCTTTTATTTTGGCTTTTACCCCTCATTCGCTCAACAGGTTTTGCATGACCGGTCTGTCCAGTACACCAATCAAATCGTTGACGGTAGCAGACTTTTCAGGCATTTGCAAAAATGGGTCTTTGTACTCGAAGAATTCATGAGAGAAAAAGATCTCGAACCCCGGCTTTAGACATTTGTCTTTCTGGTCCATCCATGGCTCTGGGAAGCCACAGAAGGGGAAATCTTCTCCTTCCTTCGCGAAGTAACCGTTGAGCGTTTTTTGATAGGGGTCCATTGGCGCGTCAACTGTCTTCTTCTTTTCCCTCAGTTCCTTCTTTGTCGGCTGGTATCCCAAACCATGAGTGTGAGTCTGGGTTGGAATGTGCAGGAATTCAGGCATGCCTTGATGATTCTTTCCCAATCCCATGCCTGGAAAGAAACCCATATTTTTCATTATCCCTGCGGCCGATGGACTGGCATACTGATCAAAGTATAGTGGCAGAAATTCTTTTGGCTTTTCCTCTTCAATCATGCCGACGAACTCGAACCCTCCCATATTTGCTCCTTCTTCTTGTAGCTGTAATTCTAGAACTGGTGCGCTCGATGATGCTTCGGATGAACGAACCCAACTGTCTCCGAGAATGTCACAGACTTTGCTCTTCCAAACACATTTTACCTTTTGGTGAATGGTGGACGATATGGCACCCAAGCTATCCAGCCATGGCCTCCCTAGCAGTAGATTAAAGGAAGCGGGGATATCAATGATTTGGAATTCAGCTTCTTTCTCCACTGGTCCAATAACAAGATTAAGAAAGATGATGCCCATGACCGTTCTCTGAGTGTTGTCATATGCCCTGACCTTTTGCTGGGAAGTCACGAAAGATGATTCATCTAAGCCCATTCGTTTGGCTATTCAAAAGGGGCATACATTTAGAGCAGACCCGTTGTCAACAAGACAAGCGGGAACGATGTTCCCCAAACATTCAACAGTGACATACAACGGCTTGTTGAGCATGGGTCCTCTGGGGGGCATTTCATTTGAAGAAAAGGTAATAGCCAAGGTTGGAATTCTGCCAATCATTCCCACGATATCTTCCGGCGCTGTGTTGATGGGAACATCAGATTGATTTAGGGCATCCAACACTGCCTGCCTGTGGTGTTTTGATGCTATCAGCAACCCCCAAATGGTGATATTGGCCTGAGTTTTCTTCATCTACTTTAGAACCCTGTCTTCTTCCTCTTCTTCGTTCATCTTCCCTTTTCCCTTGTCCAATTCTCAACCTAGATGTTCTTCCTCTAGCTCATGCGGTTTAAAGTGTCTGCCTGACCGAGTTAAATGACTGACTTCTTCTCTTGCCCACAGATTATCAACTTCTGAATCAACTTTCAAAGTACCCTCCCCCACCTCTATTTCTTTATCGCTCTCATACCAAAGATCGTCTTCTACCTGGCTCATGTCTCGACCGTCGCTCCCTTGAATCCACCAGTCTGACTGTCCCATTTCACTCTTCTCCGGCTGATCCTTGAAAGCACAGATTGTTGAATCCTTAGGTAGCTGGTATGACTTTCTTGGTGTCCCGGCCTTAGTGATTAGCCTAGACGGATCGAAGGTTGCTTCTTCCATCCCCAAGAGATAAAGGCCCTACGGTGGTGGCACAACTTCATGATTCGGAAGCGGATTTCTAGTAACATTTGGAGCTTTGGTAGGTGGTTCTGAAATTACTTTGTTATCAATGAGGTTCTGGATTTCGTGCCTTAATCTCATACACCGATCCGTTGAGTGACCCTTCTGCTGATGAAATTTGTAGAAGAGGTCTCCTTGGAAATTTGGCGGAAGTGGACTTGGTAGTGGTAGAGGTTCCAACTGACGGAGATGCCCCTTCGCTAATAGTCTATCAAGGGCAGTTGATAGTGACACCCCCAAATCTGAGAACTTCCTTGGTGCTTTGTCCCCTCCTCTCCTCGGTGTTATGTCGAATTTCCTTTCTGGCCCATTCAGTGCATTGACATTGGTGGGACCGGAGTGACCCCTCATTTGTCCTCCGTTGAATCCGTAGTTCGGCCTCCTGTACCGGTTTGGTTGTTCCTCTCTCTTGATTACCCCCTCTTGGATTGCATCTTCTATCCTCATCCCGACATCGAAAACCTCAGCAAAGGTATTGATTGACTGGAATCTCATCTTTTCTTGGTACACTGGCTGTAGGTTCTTCATCAGCATTCGGATCTGGTCCTTCTCAAACGGCCTTTGTACCATTTTGGTTGCCTTTTCCCTCCATCTGCTCAGGTATTCAACGAATGATTCTTTGTTCCCTTGCCTAGTGGTCTCCAAATCTCGGACAGTGACATCTAAATCTTGATTGTACTCGTATTGTGCCACAAATGCTTTAATTACTTCCTCCCACACCCTGGTTTTGCTTGGTTCGAGAGTAAGATACCAGGATAAAGCAGGCCTAGTCAGAGTCTGTCGGAATAGGACAGCCATCATGGTTGTGCTCAGCCCACTTGGTTGGAAAGCCCCAATACACATCCTTACATGGCTGCGAGGATTCCCAGTCCCGTAAAACTTGTCAAAAATTGGCATCTTAAACCCGGCAGAAAGCGTCTCGTGGACCCCGTCATACAGACCTTCCAACTCCATCAAATAGGTATCAACTCCCTGAGCTTTGCGCATCATCCTTTCCAACTTCTCTATTTTCTCGGTCAGTAGCTTCTCCTTCTCAGCTTTCTCTCTGTCTCTGTTGGCCCGTAGTGCATCAGTCCATTGTGCCTCCTGATCATCGAACCAATCTCCTTTCCCTCCTCCCAAAGGTGGGTCCATAACAGGCAAAATTACAAGTGGTGGTCAACGATTCAGTTCTTCTATCATCCCCATCATACGGTTCATGTTTTTGGCCTGTCGCCTCATTTGCTCTGCTTGTTGTTCTACCAGTATCCTTAACCCGACCATTTCTTCGTTGTTTCTTTCTTCGGCCATGTCAGTGTATTCTCTTCTTACCAGCCTCGCCGTGGGATCCCTAAACCATGCTTGGTTTGACGTTGATGCTATTTTTGCTCCTACAACAAATTTTGAAATTTTCTTTTTAAGACTTTTTGCCCACTTTCTTTTGTCACACAAAGATACATTTTTAAAAGACGTTTAGTAAAAACCTTTTTTATATGTCACATAGATGCAATGCATGTGTGTGTGTGTGCCTATTCTATATGCCAAGGAAAAAGAAAAATCCTAATCCTAACACATAAGCATATAAGCACATAAAATCCTCACCTATGTCATGTGCGCTGATTTCTCCTCTCATTGTGATCTCACTACCCTCCCAGAGGTTGGATATTCAAAATTTTTCAAAATTCCTTTGAAAAGCTTTCCTTGGATGGTAAAAGGATTTTGAAAATAATGCTTGAGAGTGCTTTTTGAGAACATTCTTCTACAAAAATAATTTCAAGGATTTTCGAATTTTTCTTTTGTGAAATATGTTTTAACGAAGGTTAGTTTGGGAATTTTAGTTGAAAGAAAAAATCTTTGGGCAGGGGGATCACATGACCGGATTGTCACCGTACTTTCCATGAATTTGGATACATACAAGGTCAATGATGCTTAGCTAAACATGATATAAGAAGTATAATCTTATAATCAGGGTTTGGCATGTTCTCTAAATGTCGTGGAACATGAGGAGAAATTACTAAAAGGTGATTAAAAGATTATACATCTTTCATCAAGCAAGTATCGTCATCATCTCAAGTAATCCCTTCCGGACATACAAAACTCCCTAGCATATAATCCTAATCAAGAGTTGATTTCTTAAGATTGAAAGGTTCTATAGAAACTATTATGCAAAAGCTGGGTTTTGGTCAAATAAGGAACCCTTGACACACATCCGATAGGATGCTTAATATACCAAATCATGGTACGAGATCAAGGGTGATCACATAGTACCATGATAACTTGACCGACCGGGTTGCCCCGAGCCTCCAAGGTCATAGTTCCGTGCAATCGACTGGCTGGACATGCAAGTGAAATGCAACAGGCACACAAAGATTAATTAATTTGATTAAAAGGATATTTTTCAAGTCTAATCCTCGAGTAAACCCAAAATCAGAATTCTGGTCTGCGAAACCAGAGATTCTGGGTTCGATCCCCAACAGAGTCGCCAGATTGTGGATATCGCAATTTTCTTACCGACAGCTTTTCTTTTAAAATTCTTTTAAATTTTAAATTCAAAACAAATGAGTCGCCACTTAATTTTTAAAAGGAAAATTAAGAAACCATTTTTAAAGCAACTGATCTTTTGCGAAACCAAAGATTAACTAGGTCCGGGGATTATGGAATGAGAAGGGAAGGAGCCCATCGGACTAAAACACCCCTTCTCATCCTATCTCGCGATAGGCCTCTACTTAACATCCTTTTAATTGAATTACTAATCTAAGTGTGCCCTCAACTAATACATAGGTATACGTATACATTACACAAACATGTCAAAATGGTGTAAAATTACCAATTTACAAAATATCATTCAAAAAGTCACGTAATTCAAGTAGCAAGCAATATGATATGCAATAAAGAACGAGAGAACTTACCCGGGATCCAACCGCGAATATGAAACGTGCAATGCATGCGATTAAATAAAAACATAGGAAAAGAGTCTCTAATCCACATATATACATTTAAGGCAAAATCTTAATTCTAATGTGTCGCGCATAAAGGTCAAGAAAACCGATAAAATCAAGAAATTAAACAAAATTAAGAGGAGTTCAAGAAATCATACCTTAACAGCGCTGCAAAACAAAGGGTTAGTCCACATGCTATGCAAGATACGAAGTTAGAAATAACAACCCTGAATTTCTAGCTTAAATCTATCAAATGTAATTAAATCTAAAGCAACCAAGTCCTAATTATAAGTGTCAAGCCATATGGATGAATATGTACATGAAAAGAATAAATTATTGGAGTACTCAATGATTTAGATCACTTAAACTTTGAATTCAAGCTTAACTAATCATTATTGAAGCATGGTTTGGACCTTAACTCATGAAAATATCATCTAAGCCACTACTCATAAGATTGGTTAAAACTTGCAGAATTCTGGAAATTGCTGAGAGCAGATCATAACTTTAAAGAAATAAAAAGCATGGTTCACGTGGCTTGATCTTGATGAATATTGGACACAAGATGCCTCTGTGTGTCTAGTTTTTAACCCAAAAAAGAAATCAAAGTTTCAAAGGTTGGATCTCCGGGAATTGGACAAAAACCAGACATCACTCAGCATTCTACAACCTTGTGTCCAGAGTTCTTGCACGATTTTCTAAAAATAGCAAAAAGATCAGAAATGCTTTGTTCTTTTCAGGGTGACTTCCTAACATTAATCGACTTAGAAAAAATTATTTTGGGTCACAAATACTTTATTAAGGTTCTGATTTACTTATTTCAAAAGAGTGTTACTGTTCTGAAACTCTGGACAGATTGTAGTGACTTCACAAAACTCATGACCAAACCACTTTAAACATGAAATCTCCTTAAAACAAAAATTACAGTGTTAGAACTTTGAGTTATTGACGTTTTCCCGTTGGTTTCACTTGATTCCAACGGTTAGATTTTGAACCAAAAATCTTTGATCAAAACCGGTTTATGAATCCACTGTTTCATTGTCAAGTTCAACTTTTATTTGCCCCCATCTATTAGACCATGAAGTTAGACTTAAACTAAACCATTTTCTCCTACCATTTGATGGTCATTGGAGGCTAAAGACCTTTATATTTGTAGATTTCAAATGAAGTATGAATAGACTTCATGAAATCTCAAGATAAAAAATCTAAACCATGGAGATGGGCTTAGACTTAAACTAATTTCTCCTACCACTTGATGGTCATTGGAGATGAAGACATGACTAATACTCATGAGCCTTCAAGAATCTCAAGAGAGAAGTATAAACAAACATAGCTAATACTCATAGGTTTTCAAGGAATATAGAAGGAGATTCCATGAAACCTTAAGTTAAAGAATCCTAAACCATGGTAGGGGTTTAGATTCATTTACTTGCTCTTATATAAAGGATGATCAACCTTGACTCTCATGGGGAGCACAAGCTCACATGGAATCAAGGGATCCAACTCATGAGATTCAAGTGAAGTATGGAAGACTTCCAAGAATCCCAAGAGAGAAGTATAAACAAAGAGGAAGAAAAGAAGGAATTAAAAGAAAAGGCAATTAGAGTTTGCAAGTTCCCTAATAATACTTCTAAAGAAAGGGTTAATCAAAAGACCAAGTAGTGTTAAGATTAAAAGTTCAAAAGAATGAAGAAAAACAACTTGTGGTTAGAGGATCACCTCCAAACTATCCTCAAAGCTTCTCTCCTTTGAAGATTTTCCAAGCTCTTCTCTCTAGTTTTTTTTTAAAACTCTCTCTCAAATATATGTTAGTATAATGGTATCCACTTCTTGTATATTTTTTTGTATATCCTCCCAAGGAAGATCCTCCTTCTTTTATAGACAAAAAAATACAAAGTAATCTCAGTGAATTCGAAGTAAAAGACAGGTGTAAATGTCTCATTTGGTGGTACAACACGTACTTCTTGAAAATAGACAGACTGCTACAGAAGGCGACAGTCAAAAATCCTTTGCGACAGTCAGTGGATGTCGCTGCGGCACTCCGTGAAAGCAGCGGTGGCATTCCGTGACTGCCGCACGGCTCTCAGTAAGTGTCGCGCCAAATTATTGATTGCCGCATTTTTGTCAACTTTACTTTATCAGTTTTTTTTTATCCGCATACATATACGTATTGTACCACAAAAAACGGACTGTTAAAGCAAATGACAGTCAGAAATTGTCGGTGGCACTCAGTAAATGCCGGTCCGGCATTCTGTGACTACCGTTCGGCACTCACTGAGTGTCGTTCGGCACTCATGAGTGCCGCAAACAACTGTCGTGTGCCGGTTTCTGTTGAACTTCCCCTTTTTAGGTCTTTTCTTTTCTCCTTTTTCTTAAAAAAAAACTTATTTTCGAAAATCTTTTCCAAAAGTGATGTTTTATACCTGAATTCTCCTAAACACCTGGTATTTCATTCTGTGAAAATTTTACCGCGTTTGGAGAACTTTCTGAAGAGCTTGGAACACTTCGAATCTTTCGGTCCTTGTCATCATCGGATATGGAGGTGACACTCTCCTTAATTCGACGTTTGGTCAAAATCGTGGTGTCTACACATTGATCCTAACTAGTGTAGTCGTATGGCGTTTACCTCCTTGCGATGGAAAATTGGATATAAAACTCAGCAATGTTCAGAATGTCATAGGATTGGATGACGAATGAATTTTCAGTGGCCTTAGTTTTCCGGAGACGTCCTTAGTCCTGATGTTGTCAACGTGTCTGTTTTTGTTATTTTATTTTATTTTTTTTCCTTATTTGAATTCAATGTATGGTGGGCTATTTTATTTCTGCAATGGAGTGTTTTTTTCGTAATTATTATGATGTAAGAAGACGAACCCCAATTTTCAATTCTATACTTGTCCCAACATGTAAGTGCAATTTTATTGAAGCAACATATTACAATAAAATCACAGTAATAGAGCACTGAAAATATAACAATAATGTCATATCACATAAACTTTGACGTTAGAATAAACTTTGACGTTAAAGTGATTTACTCAAAATATAAGTACACACAAATGTACAAAACAACATACCCAACCACAATATAAGTACAAATATACAAAACACCAGTTTTCAAAGGAACATATCTATGTTCCACACGGTGGTCGAATAATAATCCTCCTAGCTCTCCTTCATCCTCATCCTCATCCTCATCCTCATCCTCATCCTCATCCTCATCCTCATCCAGTGGCACCTGTGTATCTGGTGCAACCTGGGCCGACTGCGAGGTAGCTGGCTCTGATGCTGCCAGGGTATCTGAAGCAAGCAGGGACGGCTGCTCATGGCCCATAACTGGTGCCAACTGTGTATCTACAACAATCTCGGGCTCTGGCTCTGGCTCTGGCTCTGGCTCTGGCTCCTAACCCACAACTGGTGCCAACTGTGTATCTAAACCAACCTGGGTAGGAATCAAAGAACTGACGTTTGCTGTCGCCGTCCCAATATCTGGAGCAACCTGGGATGGCTACGAGGGACCCGCCTCAACTGCCGCCGGTATAGCAAAAGCAACATGTCTACCACTACGTCTCATCGAGGGACCTCTCCCACGCCCTCGTCTCCCACGCCCTCCTCTCCCATGACCCACTACGCCACCAACAGCAATCTGTGTCACCTCCCCCATATCTGCATCATGTTGTAAATGGGTCGGCATGGTCGGTGGTATGGTGATGGTGGCAGTGGTGGTAGGCGGGTCAACATGAACCTGGGTCAACGCCTCGCCCATATCGGTATCGTCTATAGCTGCCGGGGTGGTGGCTATGGGGGTAACCAGTGGTATGGGGGTAAGCGGTGGTCTGGTGGTGGTATATGCAGGGTGGGTGGCTAGTGGAGGCACGGGACGTATGGTAGTAGTGATGGTAGTATATGCGGGGTGTGTCGCTACTGAGGCCACAGGTCGTATGGTGGAGGTGGTGGCGATGGTATATGCGAGGGGGGTGACTAGTGAGGAAGGTATGGTGGTGGTGGTGGTGGTGGTGGTGGTGGTGGCGGCTAATGGGGCCACGGGTCGTATGATGTGGGTGGTGGTAGCGGTGGTAGGTGGAGGGGGTGGTACCGTACCTATAATATCATAAATCTCATCCAGCGGAATATCATCAAAAATATGTGAAAGGTCTGATCCCTGAAACTGGGATAGGTCATCAAATAAATGGTCGGAGACTGGGGCTGTCCCACTAGTGCTAGGGGCGTCAGGGTCTGGGGCTGTCCTGTCAGTGCTAGGGGCGTCAGATGATGTGCCGACTGAAGGAGATATCGACGAATGTATATGCTGCAGTACCTCAGCACAAGATCTCACAATCTCCTGAAGCGTACTATGGTGGCCACAGTCATGACCACCATACTGCTGTAAGCTGGTCTGCGCACTCCGATACACCATACTAACAGTGCGAACCTGAAAGAATTCAAATAAAAGTCAAGCACCTATGGTTGGTCTAAAAAACTAGTAAAATATAAATAAATTAGTTAAATTACATATTTACCAGCAGCTCAACGGTAGATCCTCCTCCGTGGTAACTGGTCAGCGCTCGATGAATGTGTCCGACATGTAAAACTGTAATCCGATGATACCACCGCATATGAGGATCAGTGGACTCCATGGGCATGTCAACTATATCACCCCCGACAATAGAGGTCCTCCGGGCCGCCCACATCTGAATATACTCCCGGTGGAACACAGTCCAATCCTGCGATGCCCGTACACGTCGATCTATACTGTGTAGGCGCCGTGATGTGTCGACCGGCTCTGGAACTGTCTGTCGGAATTGAAACTGCCGAACGACCCTATCAGGTACATGGAACTTAATAGTGTCTACGCAGATCAAAGGAGTGCGAGCTCTCCATAACTCGCGTCCCACCAGGTACACATCAGGGAGCACGTAACCATGCGACTCCACTAAGTATGGTCGCCACTCAAAATGGGCCTCATCCAACAGGTCCAGCTGATCCCTGCGTACACGACGCACGTGAGTGCTGATGGTATGCAGCTCCAAAGGAACCGTCCACCTAACCAAATAAACAAAAATAAATTGTTATAGTACTCTACAAATCATATATGTTAACATAATTGAATGAAACACCAACTAATACCTGTACCCACGCGGTCCAATGGGAAGATCCGAATGGGCCTGGAGCGGCTGAAAACCAATGGAAGGAATGCTGGACAAGCCCAGTCTAATCGCCGGTATACGCTCACATGCCCACATCTGCAACAACAACACACATCATATTTAATATGTACTTTTTTTTTAATTTATAGAAATAGGGTTTACTTAATGAGATATTAAAACATACCTGCAATAACGTAACTGGGCCACAAACATTGCACACGTGCATACGGGATGACCGACATAAGCATCGATACAACCACGCCAATATGGCTGATCCCCAGCTCATGCGGCCACATGCATCCAAATCACGTAGCAACGGAAGGTACATCAGCTTACTCTTGTTATCCGATGTAACGGATAACAAGAGGCCTCCAAGTAGCCACAATATGGCAGCACGAGCATACTGCTCAAGTGTATGGACTGGCAAGTCACCTACTGGCATAGCCTCCAAATGCTAGGCTAGCCAGGAGAGATATATCGTGCCGTGGTCAAACCTCTGAGGGGGTGGTGCTGCCCCCAGTAACTCCAAGCAGAGAGCCTGCCAGTCTGTGATGCTACGTGACTCAACCATGCATGTCACTGGCTCACCATCCACAGGCAGACCCCACAACACAGCGACGTCCTCAAGTGTGATGGTCGCCTCACCTATGGGTAGGTGAAAGGTGTGGGTCTCCTGACGCCACCTCTCAAGTAATGCACTGATGAGGGCATGGTCGCACTGGATCCAGTCGACCCAAAAAACGCCATAGAATCCAACTCGCATAAAATAAGGCATCAGTCGTGAATCGACGCCCCACTCCCATAGCCTATAATCAGCCCTCCGCACTGAAACGAACGCATCGTAATCCTACAATTGCATAAATTATGTTAGATTTCTGATCTTTGGTATATTGGTACAAAATAACATACATATATATATAGATATAATTTTTACATACCCTGGGATGCTCCCATATATCCTGCGATACGTGGGTCGACTGTAAAGTCAGGACAGATGGGTCTATAGGGCCTCGCCGCGGACTAGTCATCTAAACTGCATTAATTATACAATTACAAATTAATTTGGTATTTTTAATTTTTTCAACAAATTAACCAAAAGAGGCATTCACAGTTCAATTAACTGAAGGGTGGTAGATGATATTAACCAAAACGCGTTATGAAAAATGCTATTAAATTCAGGACTGCGGTCGACGGGTAGTTTGAAAAATCCTCGTCTCTCAAATTTGTTCCTTTTGTTTAATATTATATTTTGTATATAATTTTTATAAAAAATAATAATTTTATGATTATCTAACAAAAGACTTATTAAAAAAGTTTTATATTTTATTTTGTATTTAATTTTTATAAAAAATACATTTAACGGATAATAATTTTATGATTATCTAACAAAGGACTTATTTTTTAATTTTTATTATTTTAATTATTTTTATATCACGTGTCTTCGAGTTGTCGAGTTACTGATTTTTTGATATCAAGATTTTCTAATTCTATAGTTCTTTTAAATTTTCAAGCTTTTCACTATTGTGAAATCTATTTTCAGCATTTTGACAAATCCTTTGAAACACATCAACATTTTATTCCAAAATCATTATTTTTTTTTCTCTTCAAGCTAGTCTTCGAAGAAGAAGAGACCGATCTATACGCTAACTCCAAGGTCTTTTATCTTTTAAATTTGGTACAAAAGTCTTTTATCTTTTTGGATCTATGTTTGAATTTTTCATACTTTTCTATGTGCCACTTACACAGCACGTGGTACATACATTTAAAGCTAGATGTCACATTTTGCTTGAATTTCAACGTGTGCCTAACATTGCTCCATTAAAAAATGGGTACATGATATTAATAAACTAAACAGAGTTCAATTAACTCAGGTTATCCTAAATAAAATAACAATCAATTATCATAAATTCATATGAAAAAAAAATATACAAGAGGTAGATTGAATTAATTAAGAAACTACTAAATTAACAACTGATTGCATAAAAAGGTAATGTACATGTAATTTAATTCATACATCTACTATCTAATAAAAACGTATCTCCAGCTGCTTCCCAATTCCCCAAGCTGCATGAATTTTACGATTTCCAAGTTTACCCCTCCATCAATTTTACGGACTTTCAAGTTTGCCCCTTTATAAATTAAGTGTGTTATATAGGTCAATTTTTATGAGAAAAAAACCAACTTTTGCAACTATAATTACAATTAACTTCAACAAGAGTCCACAAAAATGGTTACTTACATAATATTTACATATAGGACAATTTTTGAGTAAATTTTTTATTTTTTTTTAAAAGTGAACTAAAAACCACAATGTTACCATCCAATACCTTAGATATATACATATACATATCAAAATATACATACATATATATACCTCGTCGGAGAGAGAGAGAGATATCGTCGGAGAGACAGAGAGACCTCGTCGGAGAGAGAGAGATATCACCGGAGAGAGATAGAATCGCCAGAGAGGGAGAACGCCGGAGAAGAGAGAGAGGAGAGAGAGACAAATGGAGAGAGAGTGAACTGAAAAGGAGAATGGAAGGATTTGAACTGACTTAAAAGTCGTGATTAGTATTACCGACTTTATCAAAGTCGTTTTTGGTAAAATCGACTTTAATAAAAGTCGTTTTTGGTAAAAATCGACTTTAAATTAAAGTCGTGATTGCTAAAAACGACTTAAAAAAAGTCGTGGTTACTAGTAACGACTTTAAAGTCGTTTTTGGTAAAAATGACTAATTCTATAATATGTCCAATCACTGGTCAGATGTGTCCAATCAGTACAGAGACGACTAAAAAATTTGGTATTAGTAACACCGATTTTACTTTAAGTCGTTTATGGTAATGACGACTCTATATAGTCGGTATTAGTAATACGGATTTTTATTTTAAGTCGTTTATGGTAATAACGACTCTATATAGTCGTTTTTACAAAAACCAACTTTTCTAAAGTCGTTATTTGTAAAAATGACTGATAACCATTTTCCTTTTTTTCTGGAAAATATTATTTTCGTAGAAAATAAAAAATGATTTACTTAAAATCGGTTTTAAAAAATCGGTATTACTAAAACCGATTTTGTTTTTAAAGTCGTTTTTAGTAATGACGACTCTATAGAGTCATTATTAGTAAAAACTATTTACTCTATTTCTGTCTTTAAGTTTCAAAACACCCTAGTTTAATAATTAAGTATTAATAATACATTATTTATCGAAACAACTCTCCATCTACTCTCTTTGTATATGTCAAAATCGTAAATTTGGACTGAACAAGTAAGAATTTTCTACTTTCTCAACAAAATCAAAGAGAAACACACACACACACACACACACACACACACACACACACAAAACCAGTTAGAGAACAGATTTCAATGGGTTTTGTAGGAGATTGCATGAATAGTAGCTCTTGGGTTTTGTTTATTGATAACAAATTGACCAAGAACATTTTCTGTTTTCATGTGGGTTTAAAGATTTTTCTTGATATACAACGTTACATATGATATCATGGGCTAATTTTTTTTTTCTTTGCTAGATTTCTATGATATCTCTGAGTTGATTCTTTATGGGTTCCTCAGTTTTTGATGTTCGTTTATGGAGAAAGTTTAATTGAGTTCATTCTTTATGGATTCCTCTATTTTTTTTTCTCTTCTTTCTTTTCCACTGCTTTTGGTTCAAGATTCCAATCCTACTTAGTTGTGAAAAAATACAAACAAAAACATCAATTTACACCCAAAAAAAAATATATTTATATATATAGTACATAGAGTTGTTGAATGTTCACTATGCACAAAGAAACGAAAATCGAACAGAACACAATGAAAAATTTTGAGTTAGTCTAATCTAAATACACCAAAACACCAAAACAAAATTAGGGTTTGAATCCAATTGAACGGTAAGAAACGAAAATACAACCCCAAAAACCACCAATTCATACAAAATTAGTACATATATAAAAGCTATTCCCTCCGTCCCATATTAAGAGTCTCTTCTGGGAATTCCAACTTATTAAGGTGACAACCTTGATTTTGGTGAGATTTATAACTTTCCAAGATTTCCCTTTTTGAAATTCAAAATTGTAGTGTCAAATCAAAAAAGAGAGAAGGAAGAAGAGGATATGATAAAAGGCAAACTTGGAAAATGTGCATTAAAGTGCTTTGACTTTTCAAAGAAGACTCTTAAAATGGAACATCAAAAAATGACATCAAAGACTCTTCATATGGAACAAAGGGAGTACTAATTTCTTCACTATGCACAAAGAAAAGATTGAAAAAAGTACACCCATAACCAGTTTTAACTTTTAAGCAACATAAATTTATGGGTTCAAACTGTAACTATTAGAATTATTAAAATACAACTTAGAGAGAGAGAGAGAGAGAGAGAGAGAGAGAGAGAGAGAGACGTCGAGATCGTTGTTGATTAGAGGTCTGAGGTTATTGTCGGAGGAGGACCATCTGAGAGTAACTGAGATAGTGAACATAGACCAGAAAGCGTGTAATAGAATAACAGCCAATGCCCAAAACTTGTAATGACTCTTCCCAAACTCGAACCCCTCTTTTCTAGTACCTGTAATTGCTTTCACTTTCGTCGTCGTGTGTGCATCTTCGTCCTTCATTTTCGTCTTTCGACAGTTGATTCACTGCTTCTCTTCTTAATCTCTCACTAAGAAGAGTGATAAATCTAGAGAGAGAGAATGTGTGTGTGTAAAGGCTGAGAGAGCAGAGGGAGTGTGATTGTAGGCCTCACAAATTTTACAAATTTGCTAAGAAATCCTTAATTGTGCATTTTGGTCTGCAAATCATAATGCTTGTAGCATTGTTGTTATAAAAATCAAATCATTGGGGGAGTCATTAGTTAAATATTAAAAAAAAAATTTAATTATATATAGAAAATTGATATATTTAAAAATCTTTTTTTTTTCTTATTATTTTTTTTTCTTTTCTTTTTAATGGGGGTTGGGAGCAATGCTCCCTTCCCTTGTTCCCCATAGTTCTTTCATTAACCATACAGTGTAGCAGATCCGATGCAATAGTACATCTCAAAAGAAATGTAGTTCTTTTTCTTATATTAAAAAGGGTTGACCTATTGTCATGTTGACATGTCAAAATATAGCATATCTATCAAAAACACTACTCTATTGTATGCTAAAACTCGTGTTAAATTATATCAATGCAGTATATTGTGCCAAATGGATTTTCACACTCCATTAGAGTGGTATTTTTGTAGTATACATGTTACAATCAGGGGCGAATATACAGCCCCGTCTGTTGTTGCTTAAAATAAGTTGAGATGCTATAATCTCAAAAGCATCTAAAAGCCTGCTTTTGATAAGTTAGCTTATTTCCCATTTTTAAGTTATTTTCTACTTATAATAAGTTGTAAGCTATACCATGTTTAGTGCAACTTAAACTTATAATAAGCTATAAGCTATAAAAAGTCAGCCTGTAATCTGAAGCAAACACCTAAGAAAGGGGGTCGGGCTCAAACCCACCTAGAATTTTTAAAAATCATAGAGTTATGCAAAAAAAAAAATTTATTTTACAATTAAGCCCCCCTTGACAATTTTAAAAGTCCTCCCATCTATTATAAAATTGTAATACTAAGCCACCCTATAAATACGAAGTTAGGGTTTTTATTTTCAACTCACGCTTCTCAAACTCTCTAGTCTCCCTCTTATGTTTTTGTATTATTTTTTTTATAGTATTAGCTTATATCATTTGTTAGCATTTTTTTGTGGGTCATGGGTCATCCACATAATCTATAGACCGGGACCAACGGGCTTAGCTTAGGGTCCAAGAAATCCTATGTGGATTATAACTTAGAGTCCTAGAGTATGTATATGTGTGTATATATATGTGTATAACACACACATAAACACAACTCTGCACACATTAAGGTAGCCACCCTCTCTCTCTCTCTCTCTCTCTCTCTCTCTTTCTCTCTTTGTTACTTTCTCTCTCTAGCCAAATCATACTAGGGCTTGGGATTTATCGCGTGGATACAAAGGGGGTGTCTCTAGTAGGCATTCTCATGACCCGTTCGAAGCACAAGAACGTACACGGAAGCAATAAAGAGCAGCAGTTTGTGGGTATTATTGTTGGGTTCGTAACAACGCCGCCAAGACGATCTGTGATCGGGTATATTCCGCAAGGTATGTCCTTTACCCGACCCGTATGCTTGTTTGATGCATATTTACATTGGTATCAGAGCCTATAGGTTGTTGATTCGCCCGTTTTATACCCAAAACAAATCTGCCATTAAAGGTTGGTGAAGTTTTTAACATAAACTTGCTAAAATTGAATTTGAAGTGGGTCTACGTGAAAACTCCAATATAAGTCCGAATTTTTTATGCGGTTGTGTCCCATATGGTCCCTAGAGTCCACCCACAAAGTCTTATGGCTTGATTATCTTAAACGAGTGAGATATAGCAAACCCCAGATTCAGTTTTGGATTAAAAATGAAATTTTTTCATGACTTTGCTCTCTGTTTTCGGAAGATTTACTTGTTTAATCGATCTGTTTTTTGTATGATCTTGTAGTACTCTGTGAGAGCTTTCCAACGGTATAAAATTTTGAAGTTTTCGAACAAAAACGAGTGAGATATGAGCTTGCAAAGTAGGAGGGTTGAGCTGCCCCCAAAACCCAGATTGGTTTTGTTTTGAGGAAGATGAATCAGAGTTTGGCAACGCCCACTCTCGCTGAGGAGAGTGGGGCCCACTCGCCGGTAGGCGTTAATCCGACGACCATGGGTCCGAAGAGTGGAGGTCCGTCTCTCTGCCCCGATCCTTAATATATATTTTTCATATTTTTAGTGGAAAAATATTAAATTATTTAGTAATTAAAACAGTTTCTGTTAATTAAAAAAATAAGTTTTTAATGTTTTAAATCTGTTTTAATTGCTTTTAAAGTTTGAAAATATATGAAAAATTCAAATTTTATTTTTACTATATTAAGGACACTGTGTGGGACTAGAAATAATTTTGTGATAAGTTATTTCATAGTTTTTGGTATTTTAGAGCATTAAAGATGTGTTTTGTACGTATTTTTAATTGCTTAAAATATCCTAAACAAAATGTTAATTTATGTGATTAATATAAAGTGTTTAGTACACTGTAAGGGACTCTAGGATAACTTTTGTGTAAATTATCATGTATTTTTTGTTATTTTAGAGCATATAACTTATGTTTTTTAGACATTTATTTAATTGCTTAAAATAGCAAAATGCATTATTAATTTTTGTAATTAATAAGGGACATTAAGGGCACTGTTTTGAGACCATGTGAAATTTAGTAGGACCCATATATAATTTTTGGTAAATTATCCAAATCATATTAATATTTTAGAGCATATAATTATGTGTTTTTGTACACGTATTAAATTGCTTAAAATATTTTTATTGATTGTTAATTTGTGGAATTAACACAATGTGTTTTATCATACTATTTTCAATATGAGAAAATTATTTAGTAAACTTTCTCATTTTTTTGGGATATATTTTAGAGCATATATTGTGTTATGTACACAATATTAATTGCTTAAAATATAGCAAATAAAGTTGTTAATTCTTGAAATTAATAAATAGTGTTTTGTGCTCTACTTGGGGAGTTGAGAAAATCTTTAGTAAATTCTCTCCTATTTTTGGTATTTTAGAGCATAAAAATTTATGCTTATGGGCATTATTTTAATTGCTTAAAATATCCAAAATGGATAGTTAATTTTTTAAAATTAATATAGGGTGTTTAGAACACCATATAAGACCACTGAAAATCCTTAAGAGTACAAATTCCTCAAAAGTTTTGTATTTTTAGAAATTTAGTTGCTCAGTTAATTTGTTTAACTAGATCAATTTATTTGTTAAATTCATTCAAAATGTTTTTTGGGCTCCAGTAATATTCTGGAAACTTTTATTTACAATGAAAATTTTGTTTTTCATTTATTTAAATTTTTCATGAGGTTTTAAAATTATTCTGTTTAATTTAAAAGCCCTATTTTATTAGTTTTTAAATATTTGAGAGGTTTGGATGGGCAAATTTAATGATTAGTTTATTATTTTTTGCATTAGAGGCTCGAATCATTGCACGTTTACTTAATGTTGTTTGTGATTGGATTACCATAAGACCTTTTGTCCTCTTCCTTAAATGGAGAGATGGATGAGTCCATTCATTCTTGTAATAAAGGTTGCATGAGTGCTTGTCGTATGTGATTAATTAATTAATATGGATTGAATGAATGGACGACTTAAATTGACAATTTATTTTGAGCTTATGTTGTCACGATGTATCTTCTAAGGTTGTTTTTGTATATATGTGAAAAACAAAGCATCCCTATTTTTTATGGCTATAAATGTAAAGTGAGGATGAGAGTTTCTATTTTATGTTTTGGGAAAAGTCTATTTGTAAAGGGATGAATTTTCTTTGTTTTCATAATATATGCATTAATTACTTTAGCGTGAGCTCTAGATTGTCAATTTGGGCCCATGCAAGGCCCATGCGCATTCATGTGTGTATGGCGCAATTATATTATTATTATTGTGGATGATGGTAGATAAATTTAGTACTGTCTATGCATATATGTTTAGAAAAATCAGTTATAAATTTTTTTCTTGAGTTACAAGAGTAAAGTGATGACTACGAGCTTAGCGAATTTTCGATCTTGAAATTGTGATAAGGAAAAATATTTTGATAACTGAATTTTAAAATAAACATTGTGTCACACCCCAATTTTTAGACAACCAATTATTAATCAAGGGAGAACCCTCAACCAATATCCAGTTGTCCAATCATCAAGGTGCTTGTAATATAAAAACATCACACAGTCTGTACCGAAATAAATAATTATTCACATGAGCTAAGGCAACGGTCAACATCCAACCAAAAAGTCAAACCAAGATTTTAAATTCGACTCCAAAACATAATAAATATCTAAAAAGAACACTTCACTAAAACAATATCTTAAATTGCTAAATGGCCCATAATGCTAGATATTATTTCTAAACTCTCTAGGATTAAATTAAAAACGAATAAGGGAAACAGCACAAGACTCCGCATGCCTCCTGCTGCCAGGTGCCACGACCTCCCTACTAGCCCTGCAAATTTTGATCGGCTGCGCTCCAACAAGAACGCACCACTGCGAGAAAACACAACGGGTCAGTCACGTGACTGGTATGAGTTAAACCACACACACACAAAGCTAGGAATCACACGGTGACTCTTACTACCACACCCAACAGGTAATTCGGGCAAGAGGATAGTTCCACTTCACATGTCGGGACAAGCGGTAGTTTTCCTCTATGTGGTGGCCATGCAGTTATCGCCCGAATTTAAATAAAATAATCCTTACCTTCCGTTACATGGTGAGTCAATACCTGCAAAATGTTAGTGGACCCACCATCCTGCAACCACGAAGATTTATAATAACAAAATACCACAAATTATGCGGAATTACAAGTACTAAGAACTCGCAAGAATTAACTTCATAATTTACTCACTACACGTCCGAAATAAATATATAAGCAAAGAACAGAAGTCCAGGAGATCAACATTTTAGATCCATTGACTCGTCGGGAAATTTATTGACAATAATCCTCTTACTTATATAAACGATTTATTATTCAATTTCCTAGGTTCACCACTTGGCTACCCTCCATGGTACACCCACACATATATCCCATGTGTGCCCGGACATACTACCAACATCCACTCTGGTGTCAGTTTGGTTGGGGTATCAACCAAACCAGGTATACACACAGAAGGCCAGTCAATATGCCTAGACGTCTAACAAAATAAGCCGGGCATAAGGCTTAGGCATGCTTGATCACGAAGCCACTGGTAAAAAGGTACACTCAGCAAGTCGAGCTACCAAAAAAAAAAATATCACAACTGGGAGCGGTGAACACTAAGGAACTTGAAACCATTTTGTGTTCTCGGAATTATAAAATTTAATCGGACTCAACGTTAATGACTATCATCTATTTTTTTTTATAGCTCAACATTATAAGAGAATTCATGTATCTCCAAGTAATCTTCGTTATGTCATACGAACGAATATATATAATAAAAAAAACAACGAATCATATTTCCCCAATTGCGTACATTTTAATATACTAAAAACAGCTACTGAAATCTTCAATTTCTACCCAAACGGTGCAGAATCAGGAAAAATACCATTAGATAAAAAATGTGCAGAATCATGTTTTACATGAGTCTCGCGGACAGAATGTTCAAATTCAAAGCCATGATTTTCTAATAATTTTCTAAAATTTCTCCAACTGTGTGAATAAAAAAAACGAATTTCCATATATTTCTTAATAACCATGAATATTTCACATATAGTTTTATCAAACTAACTAACTATTCACCTAACCCTTTCGAATACCCTAATGTCATAATCACAAGGTCACACAAAGGGGAAAGAATATATCTATATTACTTCATCCATAACAACGTGTATCGATCTATTACAAAGATTTAACCCTAACAATTAAATTTAACATGTACTAATTTAATTTACTCCCATATGCATATATACATACGTGTATATATATATACTCGGATACACAAAATTTAACTCACCTCGTTCGATCAAAGAAATCGACAATAACGACGTTCCGCGATTCTACACGAGATCACGGACCCAAGACCGCTCTCCTTCTTCTCCTCCTTTTCTTCTTCTTCTTCTTCTTCTTCTTCTTCTCTCTCTCTCTCTCTCTCTCTCTCTCTCTCTATTCGGCGGCTGTGCAAAGGAGGGGGGTTCCCTTTTTTTTTTTTTTCTATCTATCTAACCTAATGTTATATTATATACATATATGACACAACCACATATACATATATTATAATAACACACTACTCACACACACGAAACACATCAAACACACACACACGTGCACTAAATTGGTAACAACTCAAAAGTTGTTAAAAAAGTTTCTTTAGGGTGTAACTCACACCAATTTTCACATACCAACCGCATTAAATATTAAACAATAAAATAAATAAAAGGGAATTAAATAAATAAAAATTATCTTTTTTTTTTAAATAAATAAGGTTGTTACATTATACACACCTCAAAGAAAATCTCGTCCCGAGATTTGCAACACACACGAACACTAATCAAACAGTTCAGGATGCGACTTCCGAATCTTTTCCTCGAGCTCCCACGTAACATCATTAATTCTCTCACTCCATTGCACCTTCACAAGATTCACTACTTTCCTCCGCAAATACTTCACATCTCGATCGACGATAGTGATAGGTCGGACAACATACGTGAGGTCATCGTTAATCTCAAGCTCTGTCAGACGGATAATCTGTGTAGGGTCCTTCACACACTTCCTCAACATCGATACATGGAACACGTTATGGATTGTCGCCAATGTCGGAGGCAGAAATACTCTAAAGGCTAACTCTCCAACCTTTCCTATGATCTCATAAGGTCCTACAAACCTAGGAGCAAGCTTCCCTTTCTTACCAAATCGTATCACACCCTTCATCGGAGATACTTTCAAGAACACGAAATCTCCCACTTTGAATTCTACACTCTTGCGCTTCCTATCAGCATAACTCTTTTGCCGACTCTGAGCAGTCTTAATCCTCTCTCTAATAACACTCACCTTCTCAGTAGTTTCCCGAACCATCTCTGGACCCAAAATAGGTACGTCACCCACTTCTGTCCAACACACTGGAGATCTACACGGCCTCCCATACAACGCTTTGAAAGGTGCTATTCCTATGCTAGAATGGTAACTGTTATTGTAAGCAAACTCTACCAATGACAAATGTTCTTCCCAACTACCACCGAGATCGAGAACACAAGCCCGCAACATATCCTCAAGAATCTGGTTAACCCTCTCATTCTGCCCATCGATCTGAGGGTGATAAGCAGTACTAAGGTCTAACCGGGTCCCCATCGCCCTCTAAAAACTCTCCCAAAACTCTGCCACAAACAACGAATCTCGATCCGACACAATCGAGATCAGAGTCCCATGCAAACGTACTATCTCCCGAATATACAACTGTGCCAACTTGTCTGCCGTCCGATGCACACTCACTGGAATAAAGTGCGCCGACTTAGTTAGCCTATCCACAATCACCCAAATTGACTCATTTCCCTTCTTAGATCTCGGCAAACCATCCACAGAATCCATAGAGATACACTCCCATTTCCACACAGGTATTTCTAAAGGTTTCAACAAGCCAGATGGTCTCTGATGTTCCGCCTTAACCTGCTGACACTGTAACAACCTGCATTTCATGTAAATTTAATTTGCATTTCCATATTTAATTTGTATTATCTGTGTTCATTTTATTTCAATGGTTGTGTTTTGTAACCTTATACCCTATCCTATTGTACATTTTAATTCTTTTGGGGTCAAAATGCGATTTTGTAAAATTTGGCAATACCTGTGTTGAATTTCAAATCTGTATTTCCAAAACGGTGAAAATAAATTCTTTTAACTCAAACTGTATTTTTATCAGAAAATTGTTTCTTTCAATAAAAATGAATTTTCTGTATTTTTGTGATGAACACCGTGTCACGAAAATACTAGTTTAGGTTTAAAACTATCCGTGCTGTGCTAAACTTCCACAGATTTTTTGGAAGTGATGTAAAGTTGGACATGACATACACTTTACTTTCCATTTATGGCAACTAATGATTGCCTTAGGCCTTGTTTGGCAATGCTAGTAGTGTGTGTGTATTCCTAAGGCCATAAGCTTAACCTCCCAAACACTCCAATTGCCCCCTAGTAGTCTATCAGCACCTCTTCAAAATCTGTAGGATCAAACGTATGTATATGAGGGTATCAAACTTATATGTGCTGTGTATCCATTGTAGTGTAGTATAATCATAGAACTTGGAGCCCAAGTTCACCCCCTTTTTTTCTTCTATATTTATACACTACTCACACATACATCTTCTGCACAATTTGCAAACTAAACACTGAGAGAGTTTGGAGAGATACACAGAGAACTATACAGAATTTTGTAAGAGAAAGGCTATTAATCCCCATAGCCAAAGCTTGGGTTTGAACTTCCTATTTGCTCCTCTCTCTCAACAATCTCTACTCTCTACACATAAGTGAGTATTCTAAACTCACTCTAGAATGTAAATTCATGCTTAGTTACTGAGTTTGTGTATGTATTAATGATCCACCATTGCTAAATTCGTCCATGGAAGCTTGAGCTTCAAAATCATAATTTTTCAAACCTTAACCAAAACTTGTTTTTAGAGTTGATTATGAAAGATTATACATCATAAATGATATGTTTAAAGTTTTAAAGCTTAATTCGTGCATAGGAGAAAGTATATTAGAAATTAAGTTTTGATGACTTTTAGTTTTTCATAAAATTCAAGAGTTATAGATTGATTCATATAAAATTGATTTCGGATTCTTAATCCTTGCGAAAAACCGAAGAAATCCATATATGATATGCTATATTTACTTCAGTTTTCGAAAATGGGTCAAAAAGACCCCATTAAACTGAAACAGAGCAGTTTCTACGAAGAAGAAGGAGCCTCAGCAATTAATCGCGCGAGCGGCCCGCGCGCGCGAGCTCTGTATTTTCTGGCCGTTGGAAAAGTTTAATATAAGAAAAAGGAAAAATGGGCATATCGCGCGAGCGATCCGCGCGCGCGACCTTGGCTTTTTCAGGCAGACAGGAAAGATATATAAGAAAAATGAAAAATAGGCATATCGCGCGAGCGGCTCCTCGCGCGAGCGGCCTGCGCGCGCGATATTTGGCAGATTCTGGTTTTGCTTGTTTTATGTTAAGGGTCTGTTTGATTCAACTTTTAAGGACTGTTAAAGCTCTGTTTGGGAAATTATTAAATCAGAATCTTAATTGGTTATGTTTGAACGATTTAAACGTTGAATTGTGACTCGTTAATCCCCGTACGCATGTTGTGTTTATATTTCACTGAATTGCCTCGTGTTTTAAAGTTTCATGACATACATGTGGAGTCAGTTGTACATGCATGGTGAGTGTGAATGTTGGTTAGTATGGAAAAGAGTAATGGTCAGTGTGGTATAGTGAGTGCGGTTGAGATTGTGATGTGGACACTCCCTGGTAAGTGAGTACCAAAGTGTGTTGTGATTGAGATTGCGGCGAGGGTATATTTGAAATGCGACGGTGGCAAATATGGACACTCCCTGACGCCCATGGAAGCGTTAAAGTGTGTGACGCCGAACTTGGACACTCCCTGGCACCCATGGTAGTGCTAAAGTGTGGCCTACGGACACTCCCTGATACCCGAGTCTGGATACTGCGTGAGGTTGCTCTGGTATTTGCATGGCGGATTAGGTAGTCAAAGTGTGAGGCAATGGACACTCCCTGGTACCCGGACCAAAGTGTGAGGCAAACTGGACACTCCCTAGCGCCCCGTTGCTAAAGTGCGGCTATCTTAGTGTTTCAAAGATACCGGTGTGTGATGTTGGGTTTTGTCGAGAGAAAAGAGTCGGTCATATGAGATGGTGCATCGTTCTCATACACGGTCACATATGTGTGAATTTATCTTTTAAATAATGTTGTGGTTGTTTTCTAAACGAACTCTTTACCTTAAAAGTAAATTTGTGGATTTAAATGAGAAATGAAAAAGGGTAATTGAGTATGTTTTACATTCGAAGTTGTATTTTTAATACTCACCAGCTTCTTGAAGCTGACGACGTTGATGCGTCCTGGACATTCGTGTTCAGGCTTTTCAGGTTACAGTCAGGAGCAACATTATGACTATGCTAACTGCGAACGGCTGCTTTTGGAAGAAAAACTGTTTAATTATTATATGCTTTAAGCTTATATGTTTTAAGTTTTTAAACTGTTTTGTAATAAGGATGACTGTAATAGACTTTAAGTTATTGTTTTGTTTCAAGGCGGTCTGTGCCTTAGTTGACCTCGTATCATAAGATGTAATAAGTTAGAAAATTTTTATAAGCCTTGATTGCCTTGCTCTGATTATTATATTTGTTGTTCGACGTTTGGGACGGAATCGATCCTTCAAACTGTCGCGACCTACGGGTCCATAAAGGAAATTAAACGCTTTCCTTATTTATGCTACGTCGGGGCGTGACAGACACACCATACACTTAGAAACATATTCTCCAACATCTCTCTTCATACCTTCCCACCAAAAGGTTCGTTTCAGGTCATGATACATCTTAGTCCCGCAAGGATCTATAGTGTATCGAGACCGATGTGCCTCATCAAGTACTTCCCGCTTCAACTTTTCACTATCCGGTACACAGAGTCTTCCTTAAAAACATAAACTTTCCTCTGTATCCACGGACCAATCCGTCGAACACTCATCAAGAAAATCTACAACCAAGTCATTGACACGGTTAACTAAAATTGTATCTAACCTCTGCATCTGTCGAACTTTCCCTATTAAAGTCGGTTGGACAACCAAACTCCCAATATATGCTTTCTCACCTTCATGCACTGGCTGAATATCATAAGATGCTAACACTTCAAGAGACTTCCACTCCCGAACCATCAAAGAAGCTATCACACTGTGTTTCCGACTCAGGGCATCGGCCACTACATTTCCCTTACCCGGATGGTAAAGAATCTCAAAGTCGTAACTACTGATGAACTTAACCCATCTCTGTTGTCTCATATTCAGTTCCTTTTGTGAAAACAAGTACTTAAGACTCTTATGATCTGTATACAACTCAAATCTCTCCCCAAACAAATAATGCCTCCACACTTTCAGTGCAAACACAACAGCTGCCAACTCTAAGTCATGAGTGGGATACCTCCTCTCATGTGGCCTCAACTGTCTAGAAGCATACGAAACAACCTTCCCTTCTTGCATCAAGGCACAACCCAAACCAGTCCCACTAGCATCTATGAACACTACAAGCTTCCCTCCTTCCGTCGGGATAGTCAACACTGGCGCGGTGGTCAACCGCTGCTTCAACTCCTGAAATGCTTGCTCACACTCATCTGTCCACACAAACTTCACATTTTTACGAGTCAACTTCGTCATTGGAGCTGCTATGAGAGAAAACTTCTCAATGAACCTCCGGTAATAACCTGTTAATCCCAAGAAACTCCTCACCTCTGTCGGATTAAAAGGTTGTGCCTAGTCCTGTACTGCTGTAACTTTTTCAGGAGCTACTGATATTCCTTCTGCTGAAATAACATGACCTAGAAATCTCACTGCAGTCTCCCAAAAATGGCACTTACTGAACTTGGCATACAACTTATGTTCCCGAAGTATCTGTAATACCACCTTCAAATGCTCTCTATGCTCCTCCTGAGTCCATGAATAAACCAAGATGTCATCTATGAAGACAATGATAAAACGGTCCAAATACGGCCTGAACACCCTATTCATCAAATCCATAAAGAATGCTGGAGCGTTGGTCAAACCAAATGGCATCACTGGAAATTCATACAACTCATACCGAGTACGAAAAGCTGTACGGGGAATGCTCTCTTCCACCACTCCCATCTGGTGATACCCGATCCTAAAATCAAGCTGTGAAAAGACCGCCGCTCCCTTTAATTGGTCAAGAAGGTCGTCAATCCTGGGCAAAGGATACTTGTTCTTGATCGTCACCTTATTCAACTCCCTGTAGTCTATACACATGCGAAGACTACCGTCCTTCTTGGATACAAATATCGCCGGAGCTCCCCATGATGAGTTACTAGGACGTATGAACCTGATTCATACACACCTCAAAAGAATTACACTACTAGAAATAAAGATCAACTAAGAAGGAAAATGAATCTACCAGAAAGAAATAATTAACGCACCCTTTCTGAAGCATTTCATCCAATTATTTCTTCATCTCTCCCAACTCCTTGGGCGCCATACGATATGCTGCCTTAGAAATTGGTGTGGACCCCGGTACAAGATCAATTCGAAATTCTACCTCTCTCTTAGGCGGCAGTCCAGGGATCTCCTGAAAAACAACCTCAAAGTCGCATACCACTTCCACATCACTAATATTCTTCTTCGGTATCTCCACCGAATATAGAAAACTAGACATAACCAATTCTCCACTATCTGGATACATATAAGAGAACCGAGGTAATCCTGGGGTATCTATATGAATGGTCCTCTTAGCACAATCAAGGACAACAAGGTTCGCCCTAAGCCAATCCATCCCCAAAATAATGGAAAACGCTTCAAACCCCAATACAATCAAATTAACGAGGAAAGTCCTATCCCCAAAGTCTATCACAAAATCTTTACAATGCTCAAATAGAGTAACTAAACCCCTAGAGGTGTTCCTACGCTCACAGGAACAAGTAAAGGCATAACAGGAATACTCTCTCTCAAAACAAACTGACGAGAAATAAAAGAGTGGGATGCACCCGAATCAAACAAGACACGAACATTGGAATGAAAAGTTTGAGGCTACCATGCACATTCTTATTGCCTGGCATCACTGCAAATGCCCTGGCTGGAGCTGCTAGACCCTGTCTCGCGGCCTACTTATTCTTAAGAGGGTAGGGACATTCCCTAGCAATATGTCCTGGTAACTGGAAATTGAAACACACTCTAGGAGCTACAACCATCTCTCCCCTTACCGGTGGTGCTCCAATCTGAGGCACTGGTGGATGGAAACCAATCTGTGGCTGCGGGGCATGTTGACGTTGACCCTGGAAGCCCTAATTACGCTGACCACCCTGACCATTCCACTGCAGGTTCTGCTGCCTAAAGTTCCCCTGATTTCCTGGGAATCGCTGACCGCCATATCCTTGTCTTTGATATTGCTGACCTCTCCACACCTTATCATAAGGCTTAAATCTGTTCCCACTACGTCCTGTATCTTTTTGCTGAGTTTGAGGCCGAGTGTCTCTAGAATTCTCATTGGTCTTTGCCCTTGCTGACCTCTCAGCCTGGAATTTCTGCTCCTTCCGCTCGAACTTCAAAGCCAAATCCACCACTTTGTTGAAAGGTTCACTCTCTGCAGATAGCACTGCCTTGGACAAGTGATGTCCCAATCCGTCAATAAATTTTTCGTTCTTCTTCTCCTCCGTATCAATCAGATGAGGAGCATACTGAGATAGCTCATTGAACTTCTTCACATACTCCCACACAGTCATGGTACCTTGAGTGAGGTCTTGGAATTCCCTAGCCAATTGTGACTTCACTGCACTGGGAATGAAATTCTCCTCAAATTAAACTTTGAACTCTTCCCACGTCATCTCCGCCACGACATAAGTAGCCCTCAATGATGCCCACCAAAGTAAAGTTGCACCCTCAAGTTGTTGAGATGCCAACTCCTGTTTCTGCACCTCTGTGACCTGCATCCTCTCGAACACAAACTCTCACACTTTCGTATCCAAGCATCTCCTGCTAACGGACCATTTTTCCCATCGAATGTTTGGCCGCCAATAGAAACAAAATCCTTGTTCCTTTTAGCGAACGGGTCACCCTGGTTTCCTTGCTGATTGTTCTGCACAGCTTGGAGAATCTGGTTCACCATAGCCCCCTCGTCGACCTGAACTAAGTTGGGATTTCCTGCCCCAGCTCCTCCAGAACTCTCACCAGCTCCAGTCTGAGCTCCATGACGAGTATTGTAGCCTCCAGCCATAACCTTCATAAGACAACCACACATACACAAATATCTGAAACAAACTTGTTCATTGTAATTAACAACCCATTCACCACATTCTGAAGATCACCTAGACACTCTCTAGTCTAGGGCAACCATGAGCTCGGATACCAAACTGTCACACCCCAATTTTTAGACAACCAATTATTAATCAAGGGAGAACCCTCAACCAATATCCAGTTGTCCAATCATTAAGGTGCTTGTAATATAAAAACATCACACAGTCTGTACCGAAATAAATAATTACTCACATGAGCTAAGGCAACGGTCAACATCCAACCAAAAAGTCAAACCAAGATTTTAAATCCGACTCCAAAACATAATAAATATCTAAAAAGAACACTTCATTAAAACAATATCTTAAATTGCTAAATGGCCCACAATGCTAGAAATTATTTCTAAACTCTCTAGGATTAAATTAAAAACGAATAAGGGAAACAGCACAAGACTCCGCATACCTCCTGCTGCCAGGTGCCACGACCTCCCTACTAGCCCTGCAAATTTTGATCGGCTACGCTCCAACAAGAACGTACCCGCGAGAAAAACTCAACGGGTCAGTCACGTGACTGGTATGAGTTAAACCACACACACACAAAGATAGGAATCACACGGTGACTCTTATTACCACACCCAACAGGTAATTCGGGCAAGAGGATAGTTCCACTTCACATGTCGGGACAAGCGGTAGTTTTCCTCTATGTGGTGGCCATGCAGTTCTCGCCCGAATTTAAATAAAATAATCCTTACCTTCCGTTACATGGTGAGTCAATACCTGCAAAATGTTAGTGGACCCACCATCCTGCAACCACGAAGATTTATAATAACAAAATACCACAAATTATGCGAAACTACTAGTACTAAGAACTCGCAAGAATTAACTTCATAATTTACTCACTACACGTCCGAAATAAATATATAAGCAAAGAACAGAAGTCCAGGAGATCAACATTTTAGATCCATTGACTCGTCGGGAAATTTATTGACAATAATCCTCTTACTTATATAAACGATTTATTATTCAATTTCCTAGGTTCACCACTTGGCTACCCTCCATGGTACACCCACACATATATCCCATGTGTGCCCGGACATACTACCAACATCCACTCTGGTGTCAGTTTGGTTGGGGTATCAACCAAACCAGGTATACACATAGAAGGCCAGTCAATATGCCTAGACGTCTAACAAAATAAGCCGGGCATAAGGCTTAGGCCAGCTTGATCACGAAACCACTGGTAAAAAGGTACACTCAGCAAGTCGAGCTACCAAAAAAAAAAATATCACAACTGGGAGCGGTGAACACTAAGGAACTTGAAACCATTTTGCGTTCTCGGAATTATAAAATTTAATCGGACTCAACGTTAATGACTATCATCTATTTTTTTTTATAGCTCAACATTATAAGAGAATTCATGTATCTCCAAGTAATTTCGTTATGTCATACGAACGAATATATAAAAAAAAAAAAAAAAAACAACGAATCATATTTCCCCAATGGCGTACATTTTCATATACTAAAAACTGCTACTGAAATCTTCAATTTCTGCCCAAACGGTGTAGAATCAGGAAAAATACCATTAGACGAAAAACGTGTAGAATCATGTTTTACATGAGATATGAGGACAGAATGTTCAAATTCAAAGCCACGATTTTCTAATAATTTTCTAAAGTTTCTGCAACTGTGTGAATAAAAAAAACGAATTTTCATATATTTCTTAATAACCATGAATATTTCACATATAGTTTTATCAAACTAACTAACTATTCACCTAACCCTTTCGAATACCCTAATGTCATAATCACAAGGTCACACAAAGGGGAAAGAATATATCTATATTACTTCATCCATAACAATGTGTATCGATCTATTACAAAGATTTAACCCTAGCAATTAAATTTAACATGTACTAATTTAATTTACTCCCGTATACATATATACATACGTGTATATATATACTCGGATACACAAAATTTAACTCACCTCGTTCGATCAAAGAAATCGACAATAACGACGTTCCGCGATTCCACACGAGATCACGGACCCGAGACCGTTCTCCTTCTTTTCCCCCTTGTCTTCTTCTTCTTCTTCTTCTTCTTCTTCTCTCTCTCTCTCTCTCTCTCTCTCTCTCTATTCGGCGGCTATGCAAAGGAGGGGGGTTCTCTTTTTTTTTTTTTCTATCTATCTAACCTAATATTATATTATATACATATATGACACAACCACATATACATATATTATAATAACACACTACTCACACACACGAAACACATCAAAAACACACTCGTGCACTAAATTGGTAACAACTCAAAAGTTGTTAAAAAAGTTTCTTTAGGGTGTAAGACACTCACACCAATTTTCACATACCAACCACATTAAATATTAAACAATAAAATAAATAAAAGGGAATTAAATAAATAAAAATTATCTTTTTTTTTTTAAATAAATAAGGTTGTTACACATTGATAGAAAGATGTGCATCATAATAATGTCAACCTCTTGTGCATATTATTGAATGTAGAAATTGGCATTGAAAGTAACATATACGTTTGAATGAGCTAAGATCTCTTGGAGAACTTATCTCAATCAATGATCCAACCAATTGATCCCAAATTGGACCTAGGGCCCAATATTGCCAAAGGCCTACAGAATTTAATTCTAGCAAAACCATCACACACGCTCTATTTTGATAAAGTAGCATGTATGATGATATAATTGGAGAGTATAAGAACTATCCAATGACCTGTGAATGTGGAACCAGCTCGAATTTGTTTTTGGAGCATGTCCACTACTAGATTGAAGAATCTGGTAATGAAGTTTGAAGTGAGGAAAAATCCCAAACACTTGATGACCGAGAATCTAAGGTTAAAATTTGGTATGATTCAAGATCTATTAGGGACTACTTACACTGGTGAAAATCAAGTTCAGGCTATGATATGTTTTCAGTCTGACTCATGGATACACATAAAATATGTCATAACATAGAACAAGATAATTAAGATTTGTTCTGATTATTCTCGGCATGTTAACTTGGCAGTAGACCGCCATATGGGAGGTCGTATGCATGACCAGTATTTCCATAAGTGGAAAAATGCGCGAGGCCGATGGGCTCATGTGCATTAAGCAGGCTAAGAGGCAGGGTGGGATTACAATAGGATGGATATTATGTTACATAGTTTGTTTTTATTGGATATGGTTATTTACGTAATAATTTCTTAAGAGTTAAAATGTTAACTCTACTTTCTCTATTTCTTAAGTTACTGAGTCATTTGTTGATTCTATAACTTGGCATGCCAACTCAGATACGTAGGACAAGAAATGGATGACTCGATTAGCTCGTAGTGGCTTGTGAGCTCACTCGCTAAAGTTGACCTGCCCACGTGTGAGTCTTGCCTATGTGGCAAAGCATGCCAATAGCTTTTTCAAGTAATGCTATAAGATATAATGAACCTTTTTAGAGCTAGTTCACTCAACCTTGGACTTATGTTTGTAAAGGCATGTTATAGTAACTCCATTTTCCTCACCTTGTTATCTCACTGCTATAAAACACTAGATTACATCAAATGATTTACAGCTGAGGTTGAGAATTAGATTCATGAAGACTTTTGAGTCATCTCGTACACTAGTATTTCTCTGATTAATTCAGAGGAACTGTGTTAGTTTCTCTGGTTAGTTCAGAAGAACTGTGTGAGGACAAAGGGGTACATATACAACTTTCTATTTTGGGAAATTCTGCAATAAAATATTATTGTGGAAGGGAAGAATAGAATACTTCAGGATAAGTCTGGATCATTGACGGCACAACCTAGCCTTCCAATTTGGAAGGATGCACTCTTAGTTGCTGCCCTCATACGCAAAATTGTGCCTTTACAACCCGTTTTCCAAGCTTTACAACTGTTTGAAAATATTTTTGTAGTGTTGCCATTGCTATAAGAATCTTGACCTCTATGAGTTAGAGGAAATTGTAGACAACATACCATGTTTAAGCGAGGATGGGGAGATATTGTGATTCCACATCCAGTAGTCGCTGAAAATGGTACTAGTCTGCAGCTGAGTGGGAGTACACCGCTAGACGCTAGTGGGAGTATGCCAAACAGTGGGAGTACACCACTGGTTACTCAAGATTCTTAGGTAGCACAGTGTAGTTGACGAGGATGAGTTCTCTGTTGGCGTTTTGAAATCTGCGGGATGCATTTTCCTGTGCGCATTAGTAGATGATGCTGCAACAACTTCTTATGTAGAAGCGCTTTGTTCATCTGCTAAAGCTGAGTGATTATTTGCTATGAAGGGTGATATGATCTCTATGGACAAAGAATAAGGTCTGTCTAGGAGTCAGTTGATATTCCATTCGAGTGTAAGACTATTGGAAACAAGCGAGTTTTCGAAGTTAGATTCAAGGCAAATGGTTCAGTTGATAAAGATAAAGGTGCACCTCGTGGTGAGAGGTTAAACCCAAGAGTGGGTGTAAACCTTGAAGACAGAATCTTCTTAATGGTGATATTTTGTTTTCATTCGCCTTATCTCAGTGATTGTTGCACATTTAGTTTTAAAACATTTTCAAATGGATGTTGATACTAATTTTTTTAATGGAGAGCCAAACGAAGAGATCTACATGGATCAACCTATTGGTTTTTATAAACGATGGGAATGAGCCAAAGTATGGCATCTCAATTGATCTATTTACGATCTCTAGCAATTGTTTAGGCAATGGAACTTAAGGTTTCATGATTTGATCGATCTCTTTCATTGAGATGATTAAAGAAGACCAGTGTGTCTACATTGAACAGTTCATAAAAGGTGTTCTAATTCTTATATTGTATGACAACAATATCCTTTTTATTTAGATAAAAAGGTATGGGTCAACCAACTGTATATTGGGAGTTAGGATTGTGGGAGCCGTTCATAGACCTATTTTGTTCATCTCTAGAGACTTACATAATAGAAGATTCTTGAACACTCTCGCATACAATACTCAAAACCTATAGATACCCCAGTTGAGAAGGGAATACCTTTAACCCTAGTTCAATGTCCAGAGAATGATGAGGAAGTAAATGTCCAAAGTGTCATAAGCATCCACAATGGGAAGCCTGACGAATGCTATGTTGTATTCTTGTTTAGACATTTGCCATACGGTTAGTTTAGTTAGTCGTTACAAGAGTAACCTTGGTCCAGTTCACTAGAGAGCAGTGAAGATCTTTCTGCGATATGTTCGCATGATTGTGGATCTCACCTTATGGATGGTAGAGTTTTTTTGAAGTGATGAAGACGATGCGACGCTCATTGGTTCAGCGATTGAGACGAGCGCATGTCCATGTCTGTCTATGCATTCACATTAGTTGATGAAGCATTCACTTATTGTAGCGAGAAGCAGACATACATCACCTTATCCATAATGGTAGCTGAGTATATGGGTTGTTTTGCAGCCATTCAGGAGGTTGCGTGGTTAAAAAGGTTCTTACATAGCGTAAGCTTCTTGCCTCAGGGGAGATGAGGTAGTGTTGGTCTATTGTGATGGCACGTCGGTGTTAGGAAACTGCGTTCCCAGAATCCGTTAACAGTGCGTATAAGTTGGTATAGCAAAAAATTTAGGTGAGAGCTACAATAACCCTACAAGGGCGGAAACTTGAGTTACCTTGAACTGCAAAAATGGATTGTTGTAGTAGACGAATCGAGAACACGGGCTCGATAACAGCTCACGATCTTCTACCATATTCCTTTGCTGCCAGAATATCGAACTGAGTGTGGGCTCTTTCGAAATCCTTTATGTTTTCTGCTCTTCCCTCTTTACGTTCTATTTTCTAATCCCAGTTATAACACTCTCTTTGATTGCTGTGACGATTCAATCCCGATCACATTGGTCCGACAAAGATGTGTTCGTCAGGAGGACTAAACGATCTCTGATTTACTTGAATTTTTTACAGCAGCTCTGTCTCGACGTCAGGAACGTCGTGTAAAAAATTCAGCAACTTTCGATCAGTATCGAGCAATCCGAAGTTCTTTTAGTGAGCGTTGTCCGACGCTAGCGATCTTTACTCCTATGTCTCTTGAATGCTCACAGAGACTAGGGTTTGGTGGAAACCCTTCTAGAAGAAAGCTAGGAGGTCAAGGGAAGCTTAGAATGTGAAATCATGCAACCTGAGAGAAGAGCCAAGGCAACATATATATAGGCTACGATAGGGACCATAAGAAGTCAATAAGGAATAGGCTTCCTTATGGAATTAGGAAACCCTAATTCGAACTGAATCAGATTCCTATTTCCATAAATTATAATTCATACCACTAAAGAATTATAATTGCACTCCTATCCTTATCTCAAAAATATATTTCGAGTTCCATGTTTTTAAATGCTTATTATCTCCCCATGTTAAGATTACACATATCCATTAATTAAATATAATTACTGACAATCATATTTAATTAATTTCTTAAAATTCCTTCAGATCCTCTGCTTAACTTATCTGATATGTCGGATACAAAATCCACCTGCAGGGTTTGACATAATCAAAACTTATAAGCTTTCTCAAGGGGATATCATCAATCCCAAAATTGAGACATGGATTCCATTATTAATTAATATCCACCATACAATTAATATTACCACCCAATCCAATGAGATATTGACCCATTTAAGGATCTCACCCTTTTAGGGATCAAAGTGTAAATATCAAATGTACGTGTCTATAAACTAACTTAGGATTTAGAGCATAAGCACTCATAATAGCCATGAGGTATTAATTATCTTATAAGTCAGTATAAAGATAATTGCCCCAAGTCGGTCCTATTTAATACACAAAGTGTACCAGCATAGTGAGTTGAAACTATACCGTTTTCCGCAGTCAAGACAAACCTACTACAACACCATGATGCAGTCCTACCGATGGTGTGTCCAATCTCATCTAAGACTGTAAACCAAAATCTTACATTCTACAATATCTGGTGGTCTGATCTTCCGTGTGTAAGCCGAACTCTACACACCAAACCACCTACTATGTAGAATGAGAGACACACATGCATAATATTAAAAAAAATAATATAATACAAACATTGCCCACACAGATTCTCATAAAAATGGAATAACTGATTTTATTAAAATAATAAATTAACTATATAAAGCATGGCTTTTAGTATACATCCCTAACAATCTCCCACTTAGACTCAAAGCCATGAAGTGACACAACTCACTCCAACTAATGGCTCTACCTCCTAGGGTAAACATATATCCTGAGGTAGACTTTCTGGAATCCCTATCTGACATGAAATCAGAATCTGTGTACCTAATGGGTACATGACTGTCTGCTTGGTAAACTAACATATAGTCTCGAGTCCTTTTCAGGTACTTGAGAATATTTTTCACTGCAGTCCAATGTTCTTGCCCTGGATTAGACTGATATCTACTAACCATGCCAACAGCAAAGCAGATGTCAGGTCTAGTACATAGCATAGCATACATTAGGCTTCCTACTGCCGAGGCATAAGAAACTGCCTTCATCTTCTCTATCTCATCAGGTGTCTTAGGACACTGATCCTTAGATAGAGTAATTCCGTGTCTGAAGGGAAAGAATCCCTTCTTGGAATCTTGCATGCTGAACCTTGCAAGAATATTGTCAATATAAGTGCCTTGTGACAAGCCCAACATCCTATTCTTGCGATCTCGCATAAGCTTGATCCCTAGGATGTGACCGGTTTCTCCCAAGTCCTTCATATCGAATTGACTGGATAACCATACCCTTACAGAAGATAAAACCCCCACATCGTTTCCGATTAGCAAGATATCATCCACATATAGTACTAAGAACACCACCACTCTTCCATCATGTTTCTTGTACACACAGGATTCATCCGCACATTGATCAAAACCAAAAGACTTGATTGCTTGATCAAAGTAGATATTCCAAGACCTAGATGCCTGCTTAAGTCCATAAATGGACTTCTTAAGCTTGCACAACATGTGTTCTTGGCCCTTTACGATGAACCCGTCTGGTTGCACCATATAGATGCACTCGTCAAGATTCCCATTAAGAAATGCTATCTTGACATCCATTTGCCAAATTTCATAATCGAAATGTGCAGCAATGGATAAGAGAATCCGGATAGACTTCAGTATTGCCACCGGGGAAAAGGTTTCCTCATATTCGATTCCTTCTTTTCCTTTCGCAACAAGCCTTGCTTTAAAGGTTTCCACCTTACCGTCTACTCCTCTCTTCTTCTTATAGATCCACTTACATCCAATGGGTTTTATTTCATTGGGTGGTTCTACAAGATCCCAGACTTGATTGGAGTACATAGACTCCATTTCAGGTTTCATAGCCTTTTGCCAAAGATCTGCATCTTTATCTTGGAGTGCTTCATTGTAGTTACAGGGGTCGGTACCTTGTTCATCAGGGACCCGGTCATAAGACTCTCCCAAGAACATATACCGGTCAGGTTGAATAATAACCCTCCCACTACGACGAGGCACAACCCGTGTCTGTGTATCACTGATATTTTGTTGTGAAGATTCTGAACTTAATACACCATTATCTACACGTTGTACTTGTTTAGGAACCTGCGTATTAATGGTTGGTTCGGGATCTACACGAGTTTCGATAATCCTCCCACTACGACGTGGTAATGGAATATCGATAACTCTTTCTTGTGATGTTTCTTCTCGTACCGTTGGTATCGAAGAAGTATGTCTCAGTGTCTCTCCTCTCATTTCCTCTAGAACAATACGGCTTCTGGGCTTGTGGTCCATAACATAGTCCTCTTCTAAGAATGTGGCATTGGTGCTAACAATAACCTTCTGATCCTTAGGACTATAAAACAGACCACCTTTAGTTCCTCTTGGATACCCAACAAAGAAACATACTTCTGTTCTTGATTCCAACTTTTCTGCGTTCCCTTTCAGCACATGTGCTGGACTACCCCAGATCCAAACATGCCGCAGACTAGGCTTTCGCCCAGTCCACAATTCCGTGAGAGTAGTAGGTACTGACTTAGATGGTACTAAGTTTAGAATGTATGCAGCTATCTCTAATGCGTATCCCCAAAAGGAAATTGGTAAATCCGAGTAACTCATCATAGATCTTACCATATCCATCAGAGTCCAGTTCCTTCTTTCTGCTACACCGTTCTGCTGAGGCATACGGGGTGCAGACAATTGGGATGTAATCCCTTGCTCCAATAAGTATTCCCTAAACTCTCCCAAGAGGTACTCTCCACCACGATCAGATCGTAGTGTCTTGATACATTTACCTAGACGCTTCTCCGTTTCAGCCTTGAAGTCTTTGAATTTCTCAAAGCATTCAGACTTACACCGCATCAAATAAATGTACCCATACCTTGAGTAATCATCGATGAAAGTGACAAAGTACTCAAATCCCCCTCTTTCTTGGACAGTCATAGGACCACACAAATCAGAGTGAACCAGTTCTAACGGCTCTTTTGCTCTATAGCCCTTGGCCGAGAATGGCCTCTTGGTCATTTTACCTTCCAAGCAGGATTCACAAACTGGAAGTGCCTCCACTTCCAATGAGCCTAATGGCCCATTTTAAACCAGTCTTTGAATCCTTTTCAAATTAATATGACCAAGGCCTAAGTGCCAAAGATGCGTTTGGTTTATCCTCGAAGGTTCTTTTCTCTTAAATGGCAAACTATTTGTGTTATTCAATTCATTAAGTTGCAGTATAGGAGAGACAGGATTTATAATATAAAGATCATCCACCAAAAGACCAGAACAAATAAAATGTTTATTTTCTTTAATAACTGCTATTTTATTAAAATGAACTGAATATCCATTCTTTACTAAACTAGAAACTGAAACTAAATTCCTTCTTATAGAAGGTACAAAAAGGCAATTTCTTAATATTAAAATCCTATCTCTACCAAAACTAAGATGTAGATCTCCTACTGCAACTGTCGCTAATCTCGTAGCATTTTCCATATATAGATAAATCTCTCCATCACTGAGCTGTCTGGTTCCCTGGAACCCCTGCAAAGAATTGCATACATGATCAGTGGCTCCCGTATCTACACACCAGGTACCGGTAGATCGGACCGCTAAACACGATTCAACAACTAGTAAATGAGATTTACCTTGATTGTTCTGTCTGGCGAGATAAACTGGACATTGCTTCTTCCAGTGTCATGGCTGCTTGCAAACAAAACATTTTCCTTTAGGCTTTCCCGGTTGTCCTCGTGGCCTTTGGATTGGCGGAGGACCCGCGGCCTTCTTTTGAGCCTTTTTCATTTTCTTCTTGCCTTTCGGCTTTGAAGCTGAACCTTTCTCAAATACAAGAACACTCCTTGACTTTCTGTTGAGACCCTCAGCTGCTTGGAGTTCTTTAAGTAGCTCCGCCAAAGTATATTTAAATTTATTCATGTTGTAATTGAGGCGGAATTGCTTAAAAGACTCTGGCAGTGACTGGAGTAGGATATCGACCTGGGTTTCCCCGTCGATTTCAGCTCCAAGGATCTCTAGTTCATTAAGAAGAGATATCATCTTAAGAACATGATCCCTTACAGGCGTCCCCTCAGCCATGGTTGTGTTCATCAAGTCTTTCATGGCAACCTGCCTAGTAGCACGACTTTGATCCCCGAACATCTCTCGGAGGCTCTCCATCATGTCATAGGCACTGGTCATTGACTGATGCTGATGTTGCAGAACATTTGACATGGATGCCAAAATGTAACACCGCGCCATCTCATCAGCCTTGACCCATTGCTTGTGAGCCTGGGTTTCCTCAGCGGTTGCCCCCTCACCAGGTTGCTCAGGACATTCTTGAGTAAGCACAAACTTGTACTCTTCAGCATTTAACACAATATCCAAATTCCTTTTCCAGTCTATATAGTTTGGTCCAGTAAGTTTGTTTTCTTTAAGTATAACAGCAAGTGGATTGAAAGTACCCATTTAAAAGCCTGAGAATCACATAACATAAATAATTACGTTTGGGCAAAAATTACTATGGATTCGAGTTGAAAATATTGGTTCCCTCTACCATATTTGAAAGGAATCCGCCAGCAACCTGATACACCGTGAATAGTATGACTCAATGGGAAGCCATATACTATCCATCATTTGTTCAGATAGACAATTGCCTTTTAATTTTACTATCCAGGCAATGTACTTTGCCTAATAAAATTAAACTGTTGACTTGCTTTGGTCCTATAAATAACAACAGTGACTCAGATAGAGAGGATATTATTATTTATAGCTAAGTGTATACCATCACTTAATTCTAGGTCAAGAGTTCCGTGAGGAACACCTCTGATGGAGAGGTGACCCACACCAACAATCACCCAAAATATTCTTTTAAAGAAGTTTGTACCGATGATTCCATGATCAACTTCATCCGATGGGAAGGATGGCACTAGAGCCATCACACAAAATTAATCATATCATCTACAAACTAGTGATGGAGACCATGGGATTTATACTTGATAAATTCCCTCTCCCACTTAGAATTTTTAAAACAAAAATTTGAGGGTTATAATTTTTTAGAAAAACTTTTAATTTAATTAATAAAAAATAATGGAATACTTGACAAGGATTAATTCATCCTTACTTGTGAAACCCACATGTGTAGATAATCAAATTATTCTATTCTCATGATTTTAGAAAATAAGTACTTATGTTTTCAAATTATGGAATTAGTTTTATTTCTAAATACACATGTAGTTGTCCATCATTTTAAATTAATATAAATTAAACATGCAGCTAGACATCTAAAATAGGTCTAGGAACAATTATCCATGTTGTCCTATTCATTAAACATGAAATAATAATAATCATTCAATCACACATAAATAAGGAAACCACAATAAAATAGGAATCCCACTATTATGGTCAAGCTGCAACTCTTATGAAGAAATCTTCATTGAACCTAATTAGCTCTATGTCGCCACTACACACGGGGTTGAGCTGCCTTCCAGAATAGTTTTCTGAAACTGCCTTCTGAAACTGTGTTCTAAAACTGCTTCCAGATCGCTTTCGAAAATTGCTTGTAAAACTGCTCTCACGAACCATCTTCACGGATTTACTTGAGATAAATTACATAAACCCTATGCCTCCATGAAGGAGTTCACATGCTATTTATTTGTAGTAAACTAACCACGCATCAATCAAGCGTGGGATCCAATACATACAAATCCTATGCCTCCATAACGGAGTTTACATGCTATATCAAAACAGCAATATTAACCACGAATAAACCCATCATGGGATCCAATCACACAAAACTAGTGACCATAATAGTGGAATAAGAACGCTGCAAAACAAGGGTTAGCACAGTTCTACGTTCTATCCATCCATCAAAACACGCATAAGATCTGTTTTATTGGACAACATGGTTGCATCCAACCCATACGCTGAATCAACGTTGCTCTGATACCACTGTTAGGAAACTGCGTTCCCAGAATCCGTTAACAGTGCATATAAGTTGGTATAGCAAAAAATTTAGGTGAGAGCTACAATAACCCTACAAGGGCGGAAACTTGGGTTACCTTGAACTGCAAAAATGGATTGCTGTAGTAGACGAATCGAGAACACGGGCTCGATAACAGCTCACGATCTTCTACCGTATTCCTTTGCTGCCAGAATATCGAACTGAGTGTGGGCTCTTTCAAAATCCTTTATGTTTTCTGCTCTTCCCTCTTTACGTTCTATTTTCTAATCCCAGTTATAACACTCTCTTTGATTACTGTGACGAAATACAAACATTGCCCACACAGATTCTCATAAAAAATGGATTAACTGATTTTATTAAAATAATAAATTAACTACATAAAGCATGGCTTTTAGTATACATCCCTAACAGTCGGCTCTAGTTCATGCAAAGGACCATAAGTACCACGGGAAGTCTAAGCGCATACAGCTCCACCGCCACTACATTCGAGATATGGTTGCACAAGGGGAGGTTGTTTTTATAGTACATCACTACTGGTGATATGATGGATGATCTTTTGGATCAAGCCAATTTCTAGAGATTTATTCTTGTCCCACATTAGTTGTATGGGACTCTGTAGGTTCTGATGTACTTTAACAACATTATTCTTGACATTATTATTACCAAATACTTATTATTATAATAAAATCAATGGTTTTCCAAATTCATTAGTTATTAGTTGGATGAATGCACATTTTTTCTTTAAAGTGTCACCAGGCTTGAATCGACCTGCTCACACAGGTGATTCACCTTGGCACCGAGATAGCGAAGTTGGACATGTGTGTCCATAGTGCTTAGATGGCGAGGAAGATGAGACATTTGTGTTCATGGTGCTTGGATAGCTAGCTAGGACATGTGTGTCTATAGCACTAGGAAAGCGGGCTAGAACACTTATATCTATGCGGTATAAGAACAGCGAGCTAGATATAAACCTTGATATCCGTATATGCCGCCTTAGCTTAGAGCTAAGATGAGACCTAAGCTTGGTGCTTGGTCAAACATAGAGAGCGCCCACTACTCTATGTAGCCTGTTTATAGCCGAATATGAGTTTTCAGACAGACGCTGGTTGTAGCGACTGTGCTGGAAATGTCAGGTTAGATGGTTATGTAACGTCTAGACTAAAATTCATATGGCGTTACTTTTACCACGAAGTGACATGCCCATTTATATGGAAGAACGCCATAGCATACATATCATACTGTATGTGCTATTTTGCGATCGTTTGTGGAGCAATGGATTAATCCCTATTTCATTGCTGTGTGAGCCACGTAGTCTCCCTATAATGGGGATTCTACACAAGTTACCTTATGACCTGAGACTATGTTATGAAGAGGACGCTTGATGACGCTACTTTAGCATACCATCCTAGGACGAAGAGAAATACCGTTCTATTGGGCATGTCTAGGAAAGCGGTCGAGTTAGTTGGATTGACATTAGTAGGCAGGGAAGACTCTTCAATAACACACCATGTTTTGTGACTCATTAGCTGGCCAGCGACAATCGTATACGTACTGAGTGTCATGGGTACATTACATATTTGAGGGTGTAGCACTGCTTTTTGAGGGATTAAGAGTGCTAGATCTGGTGTGGTTGAATTTGTCTGGGTAAATACACGAGAAGCTTCTGAGTGATGCGTTTTACTAGTTATGTGATTGACTTAGCATCTCAGCTCCTGTCGCTGTACATTTATTTTTGTGAGGTCGCACATTCTATTTCCCGTATAAGGAGATGATGAAAGTTGGAATCTGAGAGATTTTGTTTTAGCACAATGCCCTATGTAGGTGAGTGGGAGATGTTAGCATTTTTTATGGGTTATGGGTCACCCACATAATCTATGGATCGGGTCCAACGGGCTTAGCTTAGGCTCCAAGAAATCCTATGTCGATTATAACTTGGAGTCCTAGAGTATGTATATGTTGTTGGCCCAAATGTGGAAACCTTAGAGGGGGGGTGAATAAGGTTTTAGCGGAAATTAACCTGTTAAAAAACTTAAAGCAAATTAAACACAAACACAAACAATTAACTAAAGAGATAAGGGAAGAGATACTTGCAAACCGATTTTTCAAGTGGTTCGGCAATCGCACCCCGCGGCCTACGTCCACCCCTCAAGAACACCTCTTGAGGATTCCTTTAATCCGATCTACTTCACGGGTGTAGACCAAACCGTTTCCCGGAGCACTTACGGGTGTGCACCAAACCGTTACAAGAGCCTTCAATCTCTCCCAAAGAAGAAACCTCTTCTTTGCAATCAAGGGTTACTAACCCTCACCCTTTACAAATTGAATTGAATACAAATGATAACTCTCTATGTAGAGTGGATAATACAATTAAAGCTCACTACAATTTACTCTCAAAGAAATACAAATCAAGAACTAGAGCAAATTGATAAACTCACACAACTAGGGCTCAATTGTGAATGATTAAGAATCAACAAGTTGTGTGATTGAAATAGATGTTTTCCAATGGATTGATCAACATAAAATGGTGTGGGAAAACATGTATTTATAGGCCAAGAAATATTATAGCCGTTGGTGGCAAGTTTGGTAATTAAAAGCCCCTTTAAAAACTAGCCGTTATGCCTTCACTACACCATATGACTACATTTCTAACAGACATACTTTATGCTTTCTAACGGATATATCCGTTAGTAATTACTAACGGATATATCCGTTAGAAATTATAAAAAACGTTAGTAATTTGAATTATTTTATATACTTAATTTTTCTAACGGTTGTATAAATATTAGTAACGGTTATATCCGTTACAAATTTGGATTTGAAAACAAAAATACTTTATTTATTTTAGGACCGGTTATATCCCTTTTACTCTACATTTAGTTTTCACAGAGAGAGAGAGAAAGGGAAAGGGAGATTCACAGAGAGAGAAAGAGAAAGGGAAAGGGAGAATCACCTAGCGTCGCTGCCGCTCCGCCAGGCCCCGCCGAGCGCCGCTGCCGGAGAAAGGTTCACGACTGGTTCTTCTTCTTCTTCCAAGTCGTCGCCCTAGATCTAAACTCTAGATCCGATCTCCTCTTCTCCTCTTCTTCTTCTTCTTCTTCTTCTTCTTCTTCAGTATCTTGCCGCCTCTTCCTCGTCCAGATCTGATCGCCGCCTCCTCGCCACCACACTGACCACCTCCTCGCCTTCTTACCGACGTTCTCCTAGCCGCCTCCTCCTTGACCAGATCTGATCTGAAGTACGGGCTGATTTGAAGTACTATTTTCTCTCTATGGGTTTTCTCTCTCAGGGTTATGTATAGTCCACTGGGTTTCATATCTAGATCTGATTTGAAGTACTTTCCCTGCCCCGATTAAAGAAAGAGCTTTCAAACAACACCTATTGTTCTTCTCCTTCTCTCTCTAAAGGTTAGCTCATGGTTTCCTTTCTTTTTAATTCTATAGATTTATTCCACGTTATATAGTATGATTATTATCTCGATCATTGATCTTCAAAGCCAGGGTTGATATGATATTTCTTTACACACACATAAGCACATGTTCTTGCTGCAACGAGATACATCGACATTGATCTGACATATATTCATAGTTGACTGTGGTTGCTTTAATTAGATGTTTTTATGTTTGTTAATTTCTTGGTTTCATTATAAGGAATTAGAATATTTTGCAATTGACACAGTAATATGCTTATTTACAAGATCATCTTGTAATGATCTTGTAAGTTGTGCTTTTAACACAATAATATGCTAATTTACAAGATCTTTTTTTTAGTTCTCTGTCACTATTTTAGTTCATTGCCACTATTTGGATGTTTTAGTATTGTTATTTATGTCGTATAGCACCATACTTGTTAATGATAAACTGAGAATATTGAATATACTAATCTACCTGCAGGGTCAATTTTTCTTCTTTTAAGGAATAATGTACAATATTAATGAGTTTGGCAAGCTTTCAGCAAAGTTTATGCGTTTTATCCTTTTCCTTTTCACATGTTCTGGGCATTGACCATCATATTAGAGAAGAGATATGGTTTTCTGGAGGAGTTTATCTTACACATATACATACTTGAAATTGGCTTAGATTCTAGGTATTGTTGAAATTTCAGTAATCTTTCAATTGATTTTGGTTTTGTCCATTATGGTCAGGGTGAGGTTTTTTTTGTTTCTTTTTGCCTATGAAGTGTTTGTTAGTATGATAATGAGTAGAGAGGCTATGAATCATAATGGGTCATTGGTTGGGGGTAAAATGTTGTTATTTTTAAGGGAATCTTTGGCTTGCTTTAGGTACTAGCAAAAAGCCAAATGGATGCTTTGAGATTGCAACTCTGAGAAATCTTCTTCTATCATACTACCTCCGTCTCATTTTATGTGTTCATCTTTCTTTTTTGGGATGTCCCAAAATTGTTGTCCACTTTCCTAAATTGGTATGCAAATTTTACTTAGTTTCCCAAACTACCCTTCCTTGCAATCAACACCAAAAAAAAAAAAAAAAAAAAGTGTATTGATTATGGGCAATTGTGGAAAGTAGGTATAGATTCTTTTTGTCCCCTTAAATAGTTAGATTCCCCAAGATAGACATATATATAAAATGGGACGGAGGTAGTAATAAAATTATTGTGCTACTGTCCAAAAAAAAGATTGTAATAAGGGAGTTCCTCTTCCATGTTTACTAGAACATTTTTAGACTAAAAGCTTTGATTGCAAGTCCCAAAGTTGGCAGAGAGAGAGAGAGAGAGAGAGGTGTAATAACCCTGAAATTTGAAATCTCACGTTTACATTGTCATTGTTGGGTTTTTCAAAAAAAAAATTTGTCACTGGTTAGTTTCTAAACCCAAATCATGCCATAGCTTATTCTTGATCACAATTGTTAATTTATATTTCATATGTTAGTAAAAACACTTGAGACGTGTACATACAAGAGATGACAAACCAGTCATTGACTAAGTCATGGAATAATACTACAATGACACATCATATAGCAACCTCTTAGGAAATCAAATACTTGTATATTAACCCATGTCATCCCAGTAGGATGCATTAAGAGTATCTAACTTATATATATTTTTATATATAAGGTTACTCATACTACACGTGCATGTGAGCACTTGACAGTTGAATACACACACAACCACATTTGCAGTTATACACACATTATTGGATGTGACACATCTCATAGATTGTATAGTATACATTATTGAGCTTCTTGGGTGTACTACCCAAGAGGTTTAGTGTTCGAGTCATGGGAGCGTGACCACTGGAGTATTCACCCGGTGCCTCCAGGCCTCGGGGGATTAGTCAAGGTGCGCGCAAGCTGGCCCGGACACCCCCGATTACAAAAAAAAAAGAAAAAAAAAAAACATATACATATTTGGTTGGGATACACTCGCACACTACACCATGATTATGGTTATTATCTCAGCCCACTACCCCATTTGGACTACACAATCCTTATGCAAGTGTCTTTATTTTTAGTGTTTTGAAATTGCAATTTTAATATAATTATTCCTGTTATTTTCGATAATGTTGTGATAGTTGAAAATGGTGATTTCATTTCAGCTATAGATTGCAATCAATGAAAGAATTGATATAGTTTAGGGAATTAAAATACATTTCCTACATGTAAATTAAGGATAATATATGTAAAGGGAAAATACATTGCTATAGTTGTATTCCTAAGATTGGTCCTTCTGAACCCAACATGCTTTTATGATCATACAAGAGATGACCTCTGCTTATATAGAAGGCCAAATGTCACTAAAGCACACTTGACTACTTAAGAATTAAAGAGCCCTTAAACAGCATCCAAATCAGCCCCACTTTCTTAAACCCACACTCTCGTTTAGAAAATTAATGCTTTGTTTGGTTCATGGATAGTGCGGGAAAATATAAGACTCTTAGTAGAAAATTTAAGAGAAGAAAAAATCATTCCCTTAATAAAAAATTTAAGAATTATCATTTAGTAACCACATGTTGACATCTTGCAAGCCACATGTTTGTGTTTTTTTCTACTCACACTTTAAGACTCTTATCCAATAACAATCTTTATGGAAAGAAGTGAACAGCATGAAGTTTCATTATATACTGAACATGAAAGAAAATTGGGTACCTGTGACAAACCTTTTAGGTCCATTCTCCAATAGCAGGAATATGACATTTAGGAAATTGTGACGTTAGGAAATTGTTGGCCACTGTAAGACATTAGTTATATCCAAATTCTCTAGTCTCACCTACAGGAGACGACACCGGTGAGGCGCGGCCTAGGGCAGTCCGCAGGTGAGGTCTTTTCTTTTTCTTTTTCTGTGATTTTGAATACTCCCGGTGAGGCGCGACCTAGGACATGGAAATGGGGTCTCAGGTGTGCGTGTTTTTTATTTCTTTTTCTTTTGTGTGTGTTTTTGCTTCAGTGTTATTGATTTTTTTTAGCCTAGGTTGGTGATATGCTAATTTAGAATATATTTTGACATTTCGATTTAGATCTTAGGTTTTGTATTTAGATTTTAGATTCATGATTTGTGTTCTCATTCCTAAATTCCTAATGCTCTCAGGTCACTCCAGAGTTGGTGGTTTTCACTTTCCTAAATTCCTAATTTATATTGTAGGTTTGACTCATTTTTTTGGGATTGTTGTTTCTCTGGATAAAGAATAGGGTCCTATTGCTTCATTTGATTTGAAATAAAGTTGATGGGGGTATTTCTACCCTTTCTAGGTCATAAAAGTTAGCACTGTGCCCCTAGGGAAAAAAACATATTTTCAGGACACTCAAAACTGCTGTCTTAACTCTTACCCCACACATGAAGCCCAATGAAGATTCCTGCCACCACTTCTTGGGTCTACAGACTGCTTACATGTTTCAAAATAGCAGACCATACCAAGTGTTAACAAATATATATATATATAATTTTTTAACTCAAACTCTTAGAATTTTGGCTATAGCGATTGATTGGTAGAGCATCAAAGTTATAATGGCATTCGATCGGGGGATCTAACACAGTTAAACAATGACAGATTGTGGAATTCCATCAACTAGATGTTTGTTAAAATATGTATACACATATGTAACTTGTTTGCAGTTGTCTATTTAGGCTTGAATTGCTTTCTTTTCAAGGAAACTTTACATGAAACGAACTAATCTTGTGTGAGAGCATCTAGAGATCAAGCTTAGAGAGAGAGAACAGCGGAACTTTTTCCATCTCTCTCCGTGCTCATAAGTTGTTCATTGAAACACATAAATTGTTGTCTTGGGTATCTTGTGCATTTCTGTGGTAACTTGTGATTGTTCTTGGTTGTCTTTTTGTTTAATTTGCAGATGCAGTGAGGAAACGCACTCTTTGCATCCCCAGGTGTAGACTTCCCCATTCTCTGGATTCTTAAATTGGAGCAACCCAAACTCATTAGATAGGAAAGTGACCAAATTTGACCTATCACCTATGTCTTTCATTCAGTTTACTGCCACATTTGGTTGCTGAAAAACTGGTAGTAAGAACGCATGTACTTTGACCTATCACCCAAACGCATGTACTTTGAGCTTATGAATGTCAGTCTTGGTTTACCGTAGTTTTTTGAGTATCTTCTCTTTCAGCTATAGCAGTTCACAAAGAACAAGATAGGGAAACAATTGTTTCAGGACCTATACTATTATATATGCAGTCTCGATGAGATTTTGCCAACTCTGTAAGATCTGAAACTATCATTTGATTCTGTTGGGCCCGGCCAATGGCGTACAAGGACAAGTTATGAACACATCTACACCCTTTAGCATTTTTAAAAATTCCTTTGATCCATGCTACATCCTCCCTATTTGGAATGCTGTTTACAAAGATCGAGAAAGCTTTTCTGTGCTGATTATATTCCATCCCATAGGGTTCAAAACCACCTCGATCAGCCTTATGGAGGATATGTTGTCAAACAAAACAACTATATGAACAATCAAAGAATATATGCGAATGAAGTTGTGTAAAATTAAGTACAAATATGAAGTGATATTTGTCTTACTCCATTATTCACCCTCCTTCATATTTTAGTGTCTTATCAAAGACCCAGGCCTAAAAAAGACCTTAAAAATCCCAATTGGTGGGTGGTTATATATTCACCGAGGAGATTGACCAGTCGGGTAGACGAGTTAGAGATACCAACAGTCTTCCAATCAACTCTTGAAGACCAACCTCATTTGGAAAATCTGTTGAAGCAGCATGGCTCTGCCTAGTTTTTTTTTATTTTGGAAATATTGACATGTATATTGGATTGAAATACTTTTTGTTCTACTACTTTTTGTGCATTATTAATAGCCTCTATTTCTTAATCTAATATCTAGTTGTTGCTATGTGAAATACTTGGTTGTTGCTATGTGAAACACTTGGTCGTTGCTATGTGAAATAATTGGTTGTTGCTATGTGATTTAATATTATAATTATTGATCTAATATTGCATGGGCAAACTAACACATTGTATTCCAATGATAGGCATTCAAAAGTATGTCATCAAGTGCAGGTAATCCTAACCCGAGTTCATCTCACCCATCTTCTTCTGACCCACCCGCATCTGAGTCATCAAGAGGCAAAGCCACAAAGGAGAAAATGAAAGTCATAATCGAAGGTTTATATCGAGGAAGTGATGCAGCCCGATGCTTGTTTGTGGGACCCTCCCCAGAATGGCCACGAGACTTTGGCAGGCTTTGTTGAAGGGGGGTATGTGATATGGCTCGAGTGTTGGTTAAATTATGTTTAAGAAGATTGAATGGCGATGGATGTAGTTTTATACAACTACTTAAATTTCAAATATGTTTTGTTTGTTAGTTTAGGTTCGAGTGGAACAACTCTTTAAATTTCTGACTTTGTTAGACATGTATGAACTCTTTACTTATGATTATTAAGTATTATTTTTGTTGTTTTGGGTATAAAGTTGTTGGTTAGGTATGGATATATATTAATCTTGTTATTTTTTGTGTTTGGTATAGATTAATATGCTTGTTAATTAGGTGAAGAAAATAAATTTGGGAAGCATATAAATAAATAAATAAATTTTTTTTATTTACGCATATTACTAACAGATATATCCGTTAGTATTTATTTCATTTTTTGACAATTACTAACGGATATATCCGTTAGTAATAGTTGACAAACCGTTAGTATTCAAAATAAATCTTTTTTAAAATTGGTTAAAATAGCCGTTAGTAAGTTGCTTTCTAACGGATATATCCGTTAGAAATCATTTCATTTTCTAACGGATTTACTAACGGATATATCCGTTAGTAAAATTAATTTTACTAACGGATATATCCGTTAGTAAATCCGTTAGTAATATTACTAACGCCAGAATACTAACGGATATATCCGTTAGTATAAATATTACTAACGGATATATCCGTTAGTAATGAGGCCATATGGTGTAGTGCTTTTCAGGTCGCTTCAGTCGACTGGAACATGAAGCAGTCGACTGGTCCTTGAAGCAGTCGACTGAGATGTGTTTACAGAGGGTTCTGTTTGCATTCTGCTCACTTCGGTCGACTGCATCGGGCCCTCAGTCGACTGCACCCTTCAGAAGTCAGTCGACTGGTTTTCTGCTGGTTTTGGCAGACTGACACCTCTTCACTAAAATGGCCATAACTCCCTCTACAAAATGAATTTTTGAGATCCGTTTGATGTTTTGGAAACTAGATTCAAATACCTTTCCAACCATATAAAACTCAACATCTAATTATTCTTAAATTAGTTAAGGAATTGCTTTAAAGATGACCCATTTAAAATTTGTTTCCAAAACTTTAACTTTTAGCATTTGTTTGAGCCCCTAAGAGTGTGAGATCAAGATGCCTTACAATGATGGTCCTAGACTTCAACCAAGGATGAAATATCTTCAAGTCTTCAAGCATGATCCTTGTTGAGCTCCTTGTAATCTTGATCTACATCAATTAAATCTCATGCACACAAAGATGTTAAAACATTGATACAATATTAATATATGAGATTATATATGGGCATAAAAATGAGTATGATAATAACAAAGAATGAATCAATATGAATCATGTAATTATCATAGCATATTTGACATCATCAAAACATAATTAAATATGCCTTAATATACCTTAAGGCTAACATATGTGTATATATATATCTATATAACACACATAAACATAACTCTGCACACAATAAGGCACCCACCCTCTCTCCCTCTCTCTCTCTCTCTCTATTTTTGTTACTTTCTCTCTCTAGCCAAATCACACTAGAGCTTGGGATTTAGCGCGTGGATACAAAGGGGGTGTCACTAGTAGGCATTCTCACGACCTGTTCGAAGCACAAGAGCGTACACGGAAGCACTAAAAAGCAGCAGTTCGTGGGTATTAATGTCGGGCATGTAACAACGCCGCCAAGACGATCTGTGATCGGGTATATTCCGCAAGGTATGTCCTTTACCCGACCCGTATGCTTGTTTGATGCATATTTACATCATTTACACAAAATATATATAAATAAATCCACAAGTAAATAAATAAATAATCAAGGACCCTGTAAAACTTCGCCTCTATCAAGCTCCGCTAATTTGATTTTATAGATCCGCCCATGATTACAATTCGAATATATTAGGAATTTTAGCCTATCGATTAGAGATGATGTAATTTGGCTTTGAAAATACAACAATAAAATCAACTTTTATGTTTTTGTATCTCATGAATTTGTAAGTGCCTATTCATTTTTTATAAGAAATGCATAAATTCATTATTTGAATGAGTTCCATTTGAAAAAAATGGTAGTTATGTTGATGCTTAAACTCAAAACAATTATATCATTTTAGGAGAACTTGGGAATATCCACATGTGAAGACATGACGAGCTATTCCATTTTCCTAACCGAACGAATTCATAATGAAGGGTTTCTATATTACAGTATTTATAAATGATCTTGATTCTTGTTCAAATTCAAGAATGTGCAAAGACCATAAGTAAATACTCCATTCGTCCCAAATAAAGAGTCATGGCCTTTTATTCCATTTTGGATGTTCCATTTGAAGAGTCATTTTGAAAATTCAAAGTACTTCAAGTACACATTTGAAGAGTCATTTTATTTATGTGACCTACCCGAGGTCCGAGATCACAAGGCTCGAGTCATGCAGTCAACCAACGGTCCAACACTGGCCACCATAAGCCAGGCCTCTCCAAGAGCAGACCCCGACCTACAGGTCGGGATAAAGCACTCGGATCAACTCCTTATCCTACAAAATAGTTCTACTCTAACTCAGCCAGCTCAACAGTGTTGGTCGGGATAAAGCACTCGGATCAACTCCTTATCCAACAGAACAGTTCTACTCCAACTCAACCAGCTCAACAACAAGACTCACATGGCTTAGACTCAGTGAGACTCTTAGATAAACTGTTGAATAAAGTATGGACACATAGCCTCCGGGGTCTACCCCTTTCTGGGTTTCAGAATTGATCTTCCTTTGAAATCAGAGATTATGGGTTCACTCCTCAACAGAGTCACCAGATTGTGGACACGTGGCCTCCAGGGTCCACCCCGTTTAGAGTTTCGGAATTGATATTCTTTGAAATATTAGAAAAAAAGAAGTTTGTGAAAACAGATACAGAGTCACCACTTGATCTTTAGGGAACCAAGAAATCCAACTTTGACTCACCCAAACAGATAAAAGGCACCGGCCCTTCATAACCAAAGAACTTGGCTTGGGATTTTGGTACGAGAGAGGAAGGAACCTTTGTCATGACTAAAACACATTCAATTCAACCCGTCTCTCGACGGGTCTCAATTATCATTCGAATAATCATCCCATACTATGTTTGGTTCGACAGTTAATATTATGATAAGTATATTACATTGCATAAGGATATTGAAATGGAAGATCAAAAGATAAGATATCATTCATAAGATCTAAGCCAAGTATCACACAATGCAAAAGTGAAAGATCACACAAACAACCCTAAGAAAAATTGTCTAATCACATATCAAGTAATCAGGTTTTCCTAATCTAAAGGGGACATGGATTGTTCTTGAAATAAATGATCAAAGAAAACAAAGTATGCTTAGCAAACTAGTATGATGCATGTCAATCTTTGAGAAAATAAGACATCTCAAACCCCAGGACGTATGAGAAAGAAAGATGTGATCGAGGGGAAGCATGAATGTGTGATCAACTTCATTCCTTATAATATTCTTAGATTAAGAGTCACTACAACTCCAAATCTTGCATGGATGCAATATATGATCTTAGAATGTGCAAAGTAGTATAGTGCTTGTGTTCATGGATTTTCTAAAGTGATTTGGAGGTCTAGAATATGCATGAACGAATGAAGAATGTTATTGTAGGATATGTACAAAAGTGGTATGAACAACTTCCTAAGATATCAACTAATTTAGAATGTATATGGACATCTAATCAAGAAGTTGAAATCAAAACTAGTATGCTGTGAATAGAATAGTGGACAAAATATTTGGACCATCTTATAAAAATGAAAAAGTGAGGTTAGATTCATTCACAATTCATTATATTTTACAGAGATCATCCCTAATTTGTATAGAACACACAAGAAAAATCCAAATCAAGATTGAAGTTATAGATTAGGAGAAATCATATAAACAAGAGAGGTTACTTAGAAACAAAATCCGTACTGTCGACTGAAATGTAGAAAAATCTTTGAAAATGAAAAGAAAACATTTGATGGCTCATAATACACAGAAAGTTCCCTAACACACTGAAGTTGAAAAGAAAAAAGAGTTTGGACCACTCTTGGTGGAAAAGTGTTTTGTAAAACAAGTTGAAAGTCAATAAAAGTTGTTGTGACAGAAAAACAGAATGTTTGGAAGGAATGTTTGGGTCAAAAAAGAAGCGTTCCAAGTGTTTTAAAATAAAACCAAAAATCATGGGTGTTCTCTAATGAGCTAGAAGACTTTCCAAGTGATAGGATGATCATCCATTAAGTATTGAACCCAGAATACTATTTTCAAGCAGAAGAACTCACTGATTTGGGGATTTTTGATAAAAACAAACATTTGTTCGTTGAAATTAAAATAAGGGGTTTAAATTTTGAAATGGATACTTTAAAATAATATTTTCAGCTCTTGGATGAAGATTCTAACTACTTGGAATATCAATTCCTAACTCATTTCAAGAATTCCTTAAAGCATTTGCAAAACATGGTTTTATTTGAAAATCAAACTCAAGAATCTATGGAAGTATGATACAAGAAAGGATGGATGATATATGGTATGATATAATATGCCAAGAGTGGTAAAGAATATGTTCATGGGATGTAGGTTCATCTAGATACAAGGGAGTGGTGCACCAAACTGTGAAAGTCAAAAAGTGGTCTGCTGTGAATAGTGTCTAAACTGTATGCATCATTTTTCAAAATCATAAAGGGTGGACAAACATGCCTAGGAAAATTTGAAAATATTCAGAGAGTCTTCCTAGTGTGTCTGAATACACAGCAAAAGACCAAACTCCAATAGCTATTACAGATTAAAAGAAACAAATCAGAATGTACACATAACTCATAAACAAAGGCTGCACTGTTAACTAATTTTGTATGATTTTTTATAAACAGCAAATCAACTCTTATGATGGCCAAAAGATACAGAAAGTTTCATAACATATTGAAGTTCAAATAAACAAATAGAAAATGGCATGTTATGTGGTGAAACATCTGAAAACAAATGCAAGAAGTTAGACTACAATCTGTGAAAAAAAAAAAGACAGATTATTTACATGAAATTTAAAAATCCGAAAATGGTACTTTCGCATCTCTATAATTAATGGGGAAAACTGGAACAAACTATGATGTATTAGGGAGATTTTTTAAGTGGTTGCATCATCATAACTCAATTATTTAATTTAAAACAAATCTTCGAACCTGAACAGCTCACTGTTTTGGATCATTCTTGAAAAAAAATGGATTTGAGTTTTAGAATAGAGTTTGAGTTCTTGATTGGGGGTTTGAAATAGATATTCAAAGTATGAACTTAAACACTTGAGATGAACATGTTATCACTTAGAACCTCATCCAACCTAGAATCATCAAAGAACAAAATAAATCAAGAAATGGGGTTAAGAAGAGATAACAAAAATGTAATCAATGAAAGTGTAAAATAGAAATAGGGATTGAGAAGAGATAACAAAAATGTAATCAAAGAAAGTGTAAAATAGAAATGGGGATTGAGAATAGATGACAATAATGTAAATAAAAAAGAAAATAGAAATGAGAGTAAGAAGGAGAATAGATTATAACAATAGCTTTCAAGACTCTAGCAAGATATTCCTCTCGCATATGTGTGCATATAGACATGGAGCTCACTCACTACCTCTCTAATGCTCAAGAAGATGGTGGAAGAAATATTTAGATGATTGAAATTTTGATAGCAAACTCAAGCAAAACTCACTTAGATTAAAAATATTAATAAAAATAAATAATAATAATAATTGGAAGAAGAAGACTATCTTCTTCTGTTTCTCTTTCTATATTTCTCTAGAGTTTCTTCCTAAACTTTCTCTAAGATTCTAAGTCCTCCTCTAAATGGAAGTAAATGTGTCTCTTTTATAGGCAAATGAGGGGCGGCAAATGGGATTTTAGAATTTTAACAATGGTCCCCATTGGTCCAAAATAAGCTAGGAACCAAAACTACGTCGTTTTGATTTCTAATATTTATGAAAAACTCCCCAAAATAAAATTACAAAAATGGACTTTCTGGGGGAGAGTGCCGCAGCGGCACTAGGCCTGTGCTGCGACGGTAGTGGGTCAATTCCTTGGCGGCACTGCTCCTCATACGATCCAAAAATTCTATTTAGGCCCCCAGAGGTTCCGGTATTTGCAAAAAGGCCCTATTTCGTCCGAAATTCACAAAAAATGAATATGAACTCCAACCTGAGCTTGTGATATATAGTTGGAAAGGTAATAGAGTCTGCTTTACATTTAAAAAAAGTTCAGAGATAGATCACTTTAAAAAGTTTTGCAGTATTGGAGATAAAAACCGATTTGATCGTCTTTTCCACATTCAAAAATTCATAAAAAATCTAATTTATATCCAAAAATTATGTGGGACATACCATTGGAAAGCTATCAATCTCTAGTATCCATAAAAAATATTTGAAAATTTATAGGGTGCTCCAGTCTCCGAGTCAACTTTTCGGTCAAATCGGTCAAATTGGAACCTCCAAAAAGTTCTGGGGACCTCTGGGAGCTCCCAGAAGCTGACGTTTTCATCTAATTTTCTTTTAAAGCTTGTTTTAGTACTTTTCAGATGATCTAGGGTGATCTCGGAACTTTCGAAAGAATTCGGATGATTTTGGTCAAACATGGTTAAACTTGGTTAAACCGGTCGATGGGAACTTTCTGGGAACTTCCTAGACTTCTGGGAGCTGACGATTACATCCGATTACATCTGATTTTACTTAAAAGCACTTTTTGTTACTTTTCTTATGACATAGTATGTTTCTGAAGCTTTTGAATCAAATCTGGGAGTTTTTGGCTTTTACGGGCATTTTTGGTCATTTTTACAGATTCTTGAGCTTTTTGAGAGATGAAGGTGATTTTCAAGAGTATTTCTGCATGTCTTTTCAGTCATTGAGGACTACCATGCTAGTGGACTCCTAAATTCATGTTTGGCAATAAGTATTGATAGCATCATTGGTGCGGTGCTATTGATCGGGCGTGCCAGGAGCTTGTACAGAAGACTCAAACATGTATACCAAACTTATCCCTATAAGTGCAGTGTACAAAAATAGTGATCAAGCGATTGTTTTAAGTAAATAATAAATTGGCCTTATTAGAAATCTTCGAACAAGATTGAAAGTTCTGAAAAAAAAAATAATAAAGCAGACTTACAAAATAGAAATCTATTGCATGAAATATGTTACAAGGAAATAAAATTACATAGAGTAATCAAAAGGGGAAGAACACTTAATGCTATAAAGCTTACGAAAGCAAAATAAAGAGAGTTGTTGAAAGGTACTAAAATGCTACTGTTGAATGCATTTGGGTGTGTTTATCGGGCTGTTTGTTGAGTTGTTGCAGAGTCCTTTTGTTGTTGGGAGCTTGCTGTATATATAGAGGGAAATGAGAATTGTTGGTCCAATGACATCTTTCCTTCCATGCTAAGTTTTTCATTGGGACTCACAAATTGTCTTAGAACTTGCAATTATTTTTGGGCTCCACCGTATTTACCATGACTGTCATTATGGACGTGGTACTTAGTGCCTATTGAATCTTTAATGCCGAATTGGTGTCCGCTGGCCATGTCCAAATGCCATGGCCGATGACCACATAGTCAAATGAGGTTTCACGCCCAAAGCTTAAATCATGTGGTCCCTACCTCCTTTAGATGCCCGAATTGGGCTTGGCTGGAATGAACATGCTGTACAAATGTTATATTTACGCTGAATGAAGTCACAGCCACATGAGGTTGATGCATTTAAGTCTTGATCAAATTCGTTCGGTCCCACTATGATAGAGATTGCAAGTATTTCCAAGAGTTTGGTCATGCTTTATGCTTTATACAGTATGCCCGAATGATTTTCAAACCACCATAATGAGACAAAACAAGATGGTTCCACCATGTCATGATACATTTTATTTATATTGATCAAAGCCATTAGGCCAAAAATGGCCATCGGCCATCTCGTGTGTGAATGGTCGTGCCCGATGGCTTTTCTTGGTCTTGTTCCTCTGACCATATTTGCTACTTTCACATTTTAAAATACCCATGTGTTTGGCTATTTCAACATTTGGTCCGAATGACAAACACTTTAGTTCGAATGTTCAACATGCATTCGGTATTGTCTAACACATTTGACCAAATGCTTCCAAATAAATGGTCAAGTAACAAAATACATATTTTGGGTGTAAACCATTGCTCCCTTGGCTATTTAAAAATGAACGAAGTGACTTTTTGAATAGCTATGTTTTATCACTAGTTTTCACATGCCGATGGATTCTACCTTTGTAGTCCGAATAAAAAGGCTTTGCAGAAAATCATTTTTATGACAAAAACATGGGTCTTACCAACTTTATCAAAATTATCAGTCCATTCGTGGAATCCAATTAGCATTCAAACATGCAGTAGCTAAAACAAAATGAAACATGTGTGTATGTTGTGAACCGATTGATTTTGTGACCGAATCAATTTCTGACTGCGGTCTTTAATAAACTATTTCTGTGATAATAATGATGGTGCAAAAAGAGCCACCAAAGTAAAGAAAATTTTTGGTAAGATCCACAAAGCCAGTGTGAATGTGGATTTCTAGAAGCCAAATAATAAATTGGCTTAACACAAAAAGTGTTTTTGGCAACAAAAAAACCAAAGTACTAGAACAAGTCTTTAAGAGTTAGTTTTCTCAAAGGAATATGTTCAAATATAAATAATAAATATTTGACCAATTTTGTGTCAATCGGTCTTTATGAGACTTACCCCCCTTGTGTTTTTGGGACTTCAACACAAGTGAGGGGCACTTTAGTCGCATAGGCAATTTTCGGCTGAGCGCTTATAATTATTTTCTCACCGTCTTGCCCCCCTTGTGGCTTGGACGAGGTGGATTTAGTCCGATTAGAGACATCAGTTGTTTGATTTGTAGATAAATCAATTTTTTTTTGTTGACTTCATTGGTCTCGTTGGACCGATTTTTGCGTGAATTTTCCTTAAGTTTGTTGGTTTTCTCAAGAAATTGTATGAAAAACTCCAAACTAGCAGCCAACTTGTCATATGAATTTGTTTCTTTCGGCTCTTTGTTCACATCACTTTGCCCCTTAAACGGCGAACTTGGAAAAGTACTTGGTTTCTTTATCTATTCACCGCTTAAAAAATCCTCAAGAGACATGAAATCACCATCTTGCACTTTGGGTAGTGGATCGTGTATGCCACTTGAGGCATTAAGAAGACCGATTTCTTTGTAAAAAAACAACTTATCGGTCTCAAAACGGTTAATCTCATGGTAGAGAAGACCGATCTCATAATCAAATAAGCGTGATTCGAAGTCATACCGATTTACATTCTCGCAATCGAATGGCACAAATATACTTGTCGCCATATATTACCGCAAACTATGATTTTATCGCCAAAGAGAAGATAAATTTCATTTTAAAGTTGGCTTATTTCTTCAATTTGCCAATGAATTTGATCGTGGTAGAATTGTAGCCATGCTTCGTTGAACATTGCTCACCACTCGGTGGTCCCACCGAGCATTCCAAATTGTTTGGCAGTAAATATTGATAGCATCATCGATGTGCTACTATTGATCGGGTATGCCAAGGGCTTTGTACGGAAGATCCAAACATGTATACCAAACTTATCCCTATAAGTGCGGTGTATGAAAATAGTGATCAAGCAATTGTGTTAAGTAAATAGGGAATTAACCTTACTAGAAATCCTCAAACACAACTAAAGCGCACAAGCTTGAAAGTGGTGAAAATAATAACAAAGTAAGGCTTAAAAATAGAAATATATTGCATGAAACATATTACAAGGAAATAAAATTACATAGAGTAATTAAAACGGGAGGAACACGTAATGCTAAAAAGCTTAAGAAAGCAAAATAAAGAGAGATGTTAAAAGCTACTGAAATGCTACTGTTGAATGCATTTGGGTGTGTTTATCGGGCTGTTTGTTGAGTTGTTGGAGAGTCCTTTTTCTGTTGGGAGCTACCTGTATATATAGAGGGAAATGAGAATTGTTGGTCTAGTGACATCTTTCTTTCCATGCTAAGTTTTCCATTGGGACTCACAAATTGTCTTGGAACTTGCAATTATTATTGGGCCTCACTACATTTACCATGACTGCCATTATGGACGTGGCACTTAGTTTCCAAATGCCATGGCCGATGACCACATAGTCAAATGAGGTTTCATGTCCAAAGCTTAAATTATGTGGTCCCTACCTCCTGTAGATGCCCGAATTAGGCTTGACTGGAATGAACATGCTGCACAAATGTGATATTTGTGCTAAATGATGTCACAGCCACATGAGGTTGATGTATTTACGTCTTGATCAAATTCATTGCGTCATGCTATGATAGAGATTGCAAGCATTTCCAAGAGTTTGATCATACTTTATGCTTCATACAGTATGCCCGAAAGATTTTCAAACCACCATAATGAGAGAAAACAAGATGGTTCCACCATGTCATGATACACTTTATTTATATTAATCAAAGCCATTAGGCCAAAAATGGCCATCGGCCATCTCGTGTGTGAATGGTCGTGCCTGATGGCTTTTCTTGGTCTTGTTCCTCCAACTATATTTGCCATGTTTACATTTTAGAATACCCATGTGTTTGGGTATTTTGGCATTTGGCCCGGATGACAAATGCTTTAGTCCGAATGTTCAACATGCATTCAGTAATGTCTAGCACCTTTGACCAAATGCTTCTAAATAAATGGTCAAGTAACAACATACATATTTTGGGTGCAAACAATTGCCCCCTTAGCTCTTTAAAAATAAAAGAAGTGACTTTTTGAAGAGCTATGTTTTGTCACTATTTTTCATATGCCGATGGATTCGGCCTTTGTAGTCCGAATAAAAAGGTTATGCAAAAAATAATTTTTATGACAAAAACATGGGTCTTGCCAACTTTATCAAAATTATCAGTCCAATCGTGGTATCTAATTAGCATTCAAACATGCAGTAGCTAAAACAAAAATTAAACATATGTATATATATACTAGTCTTGTGAACCGAATCATTTTTTGACTTCGGTCTTTAATAAACTATTTCTTCTGTGATAATAATATTTGTGCAAAAAGTGTCACCAAATTAAAGAAAAATTTTGGTGAGATCCACAAAGCCAGTGTGGATGTGGATTTCTTGAAGCCAAATAATTAATTGGCTTAACACAAAAAGTGTTTTTGGCAACAAAAAAGCCAAAATACTTGAACAATTCATTAAGGGTTAGTTTATCAAAGGAATATGTTCAAACATAAATAATAAATATTTGACCGATTTTGTACCAATCGGTCTTTGTGAGACTTCCCCCCCATGTGTTTTTGGGACTTCAACACTAGTGAGGGGCACTTTAGCAGCATACACAATTTTCAGTTGAGCACTTATAATTATTTTCTCACTGTCTTGCCCCCTTGTGGCTTGGACGACCAAGATTAGTCTGATTAGAGAAATTGGCCTTTTGATTTGTAGATGAATCAATTTTTGTTATTGACTTCATCGGTCTCATTGGACCAATTTTTGCGTAAATTTTTCTTAAGTTTCTTGGTTTTTTCAAGACATTGTTTGTAATAACCTGCATTTTCATATTTAATTTGTAATTGCATTGTCATATTAAATTTCATTTGGTATTGACTGCTTCATTTAATTACATTTCTCATGTTCTAATTATTATCCCTTGTGTTTTTTTTCATAGTAAAATTCATGTTGGGGTTAAATTGTAATTTTTATAAAGTTAGCAATGCCTGTGTGGATTTCAAAACTGTATTTCAAAACGGTGGAAATATTTCCTTTTGACTCAATTAGTATTTTTATGAAACCAGGAAATCAATTCTTAAGTTAAAATGAATTTCCTGTATTTTTGTGGTGACCACCGCGCCCCGAAAATACCAGTTTATGTCCAAAACTATCCACGCTGTGTGAACTTCCACAGATTGTGGAAGTGGCTGATTTGGACAATTGCTTTATTGCCATTTATGGCAAGTGATCATTGCCTTAGGCATTGTTTGGGAATGCTCTGTGTGTATGTGTATATCTTATGCCAAAAGCTAAATTTCCAAACACCTTAGGTTGCCCCCTACTAGTCTATACATGGCTCTTAATACATCTGTGGAGTTAAACCATTGCATATACGTATGTAAATCTGTGTATATTGGTATTTAGTTAAATTGTAAAGTAATTCAATTGTGGAGTATTGGAGGTTGATCTTGGTCCCCAAGTTTTCCCTTTTGGCTTTCTATAAACACACACACTCACTTCACTATATGCACATCTCCAGAATCTGTAAACACAGAGAGAAAAGAGTGAGCTTGAGAACTTCATACAGAATTTGATTTTAGAGAGAGAGAACTCAATCACCATAGCTAGAGCTTGAAGTGGATTTCTTATATCTTGATTCTTTCTCAACACACACTTCATCTTATACCACTGTGAGTATTATTAACTCACTCTAGAATGTAATTCATGTTCATTTACTGCTTGTATGTGTATAATTGTATATCACCCTTGAAGCTCTTACGTATGAACTCCATCACCTTGAAAATCAAGATTTTCCAAACTCAACCAAAATCCGTTTTTAGAATGAAATATGAAAGATTATACAACCTACATGCCATGTTTAAAGTATTAGACCTTAATTTGTTCACATAAGAAAGTATGTAAGAAAATTAGTTTTGACATGTTTTAGTTTTTCATAAAATTGGAGAGCTATGGATCAAATGGTGTTAAATTGACTTTGGATTCTTAATCCTTGTGAAAAACCGAAGAGAATCATATATTATATGCCCTATATACTTTCAATTTCGAAAATGGGTCAATTTGGACCCCTTAAACTGAAACAGAGCAGTTTCTGCGGAGAAGAAGAAGCCTCAGCTTCATCTCGCGCCACGATCGCGCGCGCGAGAATCGTGCGAGCGGCCCGCGCGAGTGACCCCTCGCGCGAGCGACCCGCGCGCGCGAGGCATGCGTCTCCAGGCAGATAGGAAAGTTTATTTATATAAAATGGAATTTAGGCAGATCGCGCGAGCGATCCGTGCGCGCGACCTTGGCTATTTCAGGCAGACATAAAAGTATATATAAAATGAAAATTGGGCTTATCGCGCGAGCGAACCGCGCTAGCGACCCTTCGCGCGAGCGATCCGCGCGCGCGACCCCTGGCAGATTCTGGTTTATGCCTGTCTTGTATTTAGGGACTGTTTGGTTCAATTTTTATATACTGTTAAGGTTCTGTTTGGGAAATCTAGTTAATCAGAACTCTATTGGTTATGTTTGAATGATCAAAACAATGAATTACGAGTTATCAATCCCCGTACGCGTGTTGTTCATTTAATTCAGCATTTTGCTTATGTTTAAGTCCATGTCATTCATATGGAGTCAGTGGTACATGCATGTGGGTGTTAGTCAGTGTGGAAAAGAGTAATGGTAGTGTGGAAAGAGTATGAGATTGAGTTTGTGGTTGTGGTTGTGGTTGTGTTTGTGATTGAGTTTGTGGTTGTGTTTGTGATTGTGGTTGTGGTTGTGGATGAGATTGTGGCGAGGGTATCTTTGAAATGCGACGGTGGAAAATATGGACACTCCCTGACGCCCATGGAAGCGTTAAAGTGTGTGAAGCCGAACTTGGACATTCCCTGGCACCCATAGTAGTGCTAAAGTGTGGCCTACGGACACTCCCTGGTACTCGAGTCTGGATACTGCGTGAGGGGTTGCCCCGGTATTTGCATGGCGGTTAGGGTATTCAAAGTATGAGGCATTGGACACTCCCTGGTACCCCGGACCAAAGTGTGAGGCAAACTGGACACTCCCTGGCGCCCCGTTGCTAAAGTGTGGCTATCTTAGTGTTTCAAAGATACCAGGAGTAAGATAGTGGGTTGTTGGGTTTTGTCGAGAGAAAAGAGTCGGTCAGATGAGATGGTGCATCGTTCTCATACACGGTCACATATGTGTGAATTATAATGTTGTGGTTGTTTTCTAAACAAGCTCTTTATCTAAAATATAAACTTGTGAATTTAAATGAGAATTGGAAAACGGTAAATGAGTATGTTTTACATTTAAAGTTATGTTTTTAATACTCACCAGCTTCTTGAAGCTGACGACGTTGATGCGTCCTGGACATTCGTGTTCAGGCTTTTCAGGTTATAACCAGGAGGAATCGTACGACTATGCTAATTGAGAATGGCTGCTTTTGGAATGAGAGAACTGTTATTAATTATATGCTTTAAGTTCTATGTTTAAGTTTTAAACTGTCTTGTTTTATAAGGATGACTGTAATAGACACTAAGTTATTGTTTTGTTTCAAGGCGGTCTGTGCCTTTAGATGACCCCATGCTGTAATATGTAATAAGTTAGAGAATTTTTATAAGCCTTGATTGCTCTGCTCTGATTATTATGTTTTGTTGTTCGACGTTTGGGACGGAATCGATCCTTCAAACTGTCGCGACCTACGGGTCCATAAAGGAAATTAAACGCTTTCCTTATTTATGCTACGTCGGGGCGTGACATTGTTTGAAAAACTCCAAACTAGCAGCCAACTTGTCATACGAATTTGTTTCTTACGGCTCTTTGTTAGCATCACTTTGCCTCTTAAATGGCGAACTTGGAAAAGTACTTGGTTCCTTTATCCATTCAACGCTTAAAAAATCCTCAAAAGAGATGAAACCACCATCTTGCACTTCAGGTGGTGGATTGTCTGTGCCACTTGAGGCATTAAGGAAACCAATTTCTTTGTAGAAAAACAACTTATCGGTCTAAAAATGGTCAATCTCTTGGTAGAAAAGACCGATCTCATAATCAAATCGGCGTGATTCGTAGTCATGTCGATTTACAATCTCGCGATCGAATGGCACAAATATCACTTGTCGCCATATATTAACACAAACTATGATTTTATTGCTAGAGAGACGATAAATTTCATTTTGAAGTTGTCTTATTTCTTCAATTAGCCAAAGAATTTGATCGTGGTAGAATTGTAGCCATGCTTCATAGAATATTGCTCACCACTCGGTGGTCCCATCGGGCGTGCCAAATTGTTTGGCAGTAAATTTTGATAGCATCATCGGTGTGGTACAATTGATTGGGCGTGCCAGGGTCTTTGTACAGAAGACCCAAACATGTATACCAAACTTATCCCTATAAGTACGGTGTACGAAAATAGTGATCAAACAATTATGTTAAGTAAATAGGGAATTATCCTTACTAGAAATCCCCAAGCAGTACTGAAGCGCACAAGCTTGAAAGTAGCAAAAATCATAATAAAGCAAGGCTTAAAAATAGAAATATATTGCATGAAATATATTTCAAGGAAATAAAATTACATAGAGTAATTAAAAAGGGAAGAACACTTAATGCTAAAAGCTTAAGAAAGCAAAATAAAGAGAACTGTTGAAAGCTACTGAAATGCTACTGATGATTGCATTTGGGTATGTTTATCGAGCTGTTTGTTTAGTTTTTGGAGAGTCCTTTTGCTATTGGGAGCTTGCTGTATATATAGAGGGAAATAAGAATTGTTGGTCCAACGACATCTTTTTTTCCATGCTATGTTTTACATTAGGACTCACAAATTGTCTTGATACTTGCAATTATTCTTGGGCCCCACCGTATTTACCATGACTGTCATTATGAACGTGGTACTTAGTGCCTATTGAATCTTTAACGCCGAATTGGTGTCCGTTGGCCATGTCCAAATTCCATGGCCGATGATCACATAGTCAAATGAGGTTTCACGCCCAAAGCTTAAATTATGTGGTCCCTACCTCCTTTAGATGCTCGAATTGGCCTTGGCTGGAATGAACATGTTGCACAAATGTGATATTTGCGTTGAATAGTGTCACAACCACATGAGGTTGATGCATTTAAATCTTGATCTGTCACGCCCCGAAGTACCAAAAATAGGGAAAAATAAATTTCCTTTATGGGTTCGTAGACACGTGACTGGTTGTGAGTGACACCTGATTGTCCAAACATGCTTATAACAATAATGTGATATGGGAAAGTGACTAAGTTCAGCGGAAGCAGAAATTTAAAACATCCAAGTCTTACATCAGTAGTATATTACAGGCCAAAAAGATATCCAAAAGTTACATATTACAAGACCAGCTAAACTATTACATCACTAACATAATAATAACATAACTATAATAAAAGAAAAGCTCCAAAGTCTTCAGTTGGCGAAACCGTAGCCTTCCTCGTAGTAATCTTCACCAGCATAGTCATCAGTAGTAAAGTCAGCATCTTGATAGTAGTCGGCTCATCTGGACCTGCAAAGGCTGGACGTGGAAGGTCCAGCGGCATGAAAAGCCGTTAGCGGTTAAGCTAAGTGAAGGTCCTCTTAAGGTTACCACCACTTAAGGTAAGTTATTCTTCATCTCTTCTTATTTCTCAAAACCATATCTCGTTCATCATTTCTTATTTCGATACTATGTCTTGTTCGTCTTTTCTTATTCTCAAAACCATGTCTTATTTAAACCCAATCATTCCCTTCGAAACTTAACCCAGAACTGAACTGACCAACGACAATGACTAAAAGAAGACATAACTCCAAACGCATTTACCGATCAACAAAGAACAACACTCAACAAGGAATAGTTAATTGTCGCCCAACTGGCACTCAAACTGTCGCCCAAATGGCATTCGAATTACCGCCCAACTGGCATTCAAACTGTCGCCCAAATGGCATAAGTGTGCGGGACATTAACAATCACTTGGTCGAACACGTCATGCCGATCCTCAGGTCGCCCGCACGTTACCGAACACATCATGCCGATCCTCAGACCAAGGGTACGGGAAATTAATAATCACTTGGACGAACACGCTATGCCGATCCTCAGGTCACCCGTACATAACCGAACACGTCATGACGATCCTCAATCCAAGGGTGCGTAAAACTAATCAACTACTTGATCGAACACATCATGATGATCCTCAGGTCATCTGCACTTGACCGAACACGTCATGTCGATCCTCAGATCAAGGAACAAAACATAACTCACCAATCGACTCCATGGAATAATCGAGAGACCAACTTTGCAAGAATTACCCAAACACGACACGAAAGTTCACGAATCAACTTTGACCGGTAGTCACATGACTAGAAACGAAACCCAACGTCCCTTATTCGCATTAAATCTATTATTGAAGGTTTTATCGTTATTTTTCACGTTCGTACGTTTCGTAGTTTAGTTCATTAATATCATCCATTTATAACCATCAGTATTTCGCTTTGCGTTCGACATTCCGTTTTCCTCTCAATATACTTACGATGGAAACTTTCCCAATCACTTACCAATGCAATAATCGTGCCATTCAACATACTTATAGTTTGGGTTTGAACTTTCCAACAGTCATTAAACTATATTCACGTAGCTCATGGATTTATAATCATGGATTAATAACAATAAACATATAGATGAAACCCTTAACATACTCATCTACCCGATAACACTACCATAACACAAGATTTTCATAACAACACAGGTATCGGAAAACTAGCATCAACAATCAACACCATGCATAACAAAACATCATACAAAAAGCTACACAATCTGCCAGGATACATTTTCACTGTATTGACTGAATTAACATGATTTATTTGGGCATGATAAATTGCTTTGTGGATCAAACTCAAAACTAAAACATTGTAGATAATAGGATTATCTTCATGTACAAAAAAAATCTAGCTTCAATTACATTTTTGAGCTACTCAAACTATTTATTTTACAAGACATTTCTTATATCTCGGACTGTTCTGTCCTAGATTTATAGTACTGCATTGTACGTGAATTTCACCTATGAAGGAGGGTTTTTTAGACTGAGCTATAGATGGGTTATTTGTATATAAATGAGTTAGCTTTCTCCACAAAAAAACCTAGCTTAATTCGCATTTTTGAGCTGCACAAAACATTCATTTTACTAAACTATGTTCTGCTGAAAGTTTCAGTTTCTCAGATTTATAACACTGCGTTGTCCATGCATTTCACCCATGAAGAATTGATTTCTAGACTGAGCTATTGAAGAGTTATTTGTATATAAATTATTTAGATTTTACCACAAAAAAACCTAGCTAAATTTTGATTTTTGAGCTCCTCAAAACATTCATTTTACTAAACTACATTCTGTTGGAAGTTTCTGTTTTCCCAGGTTCATAACACTGCGTTGTACATGCATTTCACCCATGAAGGAGTGATTTCTAGACTGAGCTATAGAAGAGTTATTTGTATATAAATGAGTTAAACTTTACTACAAAAAAACCTAGCTTAATTCCGATTTTTGAGCTCCTCAAAACATTCATTTTACTAAACTACATTCTGCTGGAAGTTTCTGTTTTCCCAGGTTTATAACATTGAGTTGTACATGCATTTCACCCATGAAGGAGTGATTTTCAGACCAAGTTATAGACGAGTTATTTGTAGATATATGAGTTAGATTTTACCACAAAAAAACCTAGCTTAATTCGGATTTTCGAGCTGCACAAAACATTCATTTTGCTAAACTATGTTCTGCTGAAAGTTTCAGTTTCTCAGATTTATGGATTTGTCTTGCATGTCATGAAAACTTCAACACAACAACATCAAACTTCTACTAAACATTAGTACATATTATATGTGTTCTAAATTGAGTTAGATTACTCACAATTACTCACTAAAGCTTGAAATTTAAGCTTGATATTGGTTGAAGCTTAGTGAAGCTTGAATCTTCAAACTTCAAGGATGAACTTCTTCTTCTTCTATTCTTCCATGGAGCTATAACTCTAGCTCTCTCTCTCCCTCTCAATTATATGCATATTTTAGAGACAAAAGTGTCTCAATTATGTATATGTGCATGATATATAGGAGATTGGCATGGCTAGGTGTCAATTGCATGAGTTCATGCAAAGACACATGTCCAATATGTGGACAAATGTCATGGGAGGAGATGACAAGTGTAAGGAGTGGCACATGGGGCTGCCATGTGGGGGTCCACCTCGGGTTGTGTGCCACTTTCTCAGTTTATGTGCATAAGTTCCTCAATATACGTGTCGGTCTCGATTTACGTACAACCGGGTATTATTTCTAATGTCCGGGTCCGGGTTCGGGTACGGGACTAAGTTAAATCTTATTATGGTCGAGTCGGTATGGTTACTACAGTCTATATGGTAATACTACAACACGTCCATACCGTCACGTAATTAAAATAATAATATAATAATATAGTCGGTCCAATACAGAAATTCAAAAAAGCTGATATTATAATGACAGAAAATTACAGGTGTTACATGATCAAATTCGTTGGGTCCCACTATGATAGAGATTGCAAGCATTTCCAAGAGTTTGGTCTGCTTTATGCTTTATGTAGTATGGCCGTATGATTTTCAAACCACCATAATGAGACAAAACAATATGGTTCTACCATGTCATGATACATTTTATTTATATTGATCAAATCCAATAGGCCAAAAATGGCCATCGGCCATCTCGTGTGTGAATGGTCGTGCCCGATGGCTTTTCTTGGTTTTGTTCCTCTAACCATATTTGCTACTTTCACTTTTTGAAATGCCCATGTTTTTGGGTATTTGGCATTTGGTCCGAATGACAAATACTTTAGTTCGAATGTTCAACATGCATTCGGTAATGTCTAGCACCTTTGACCAAATGCTTCCAAATAAATGGTCAAGTGACAAAACATATTTTGGGTGCCAACAATTGCCCCCTTAGCTCTTTAAAAACTAAAAGAAGTGACTTTTTGAAGAGCTATGTTTTGTCACTATTTTTCAAATACCGATGAATTCAGCCTTTGTAGTCCGAATAAAAAGGTTCTGCAGAAAATCATTTTTATGACAAAAACATGGTTCTTACCAACTTTATTACAATTATCAGTCCAATCGTGGTATCTAATTAGCATTCAAACATGCAGTAGCTAAAACAAAAATTGAAAATACATATATATAAACATATACTAGTCTTATGAACCGAATCAAGTTTTGACTTTGGTCTTTAATAAACTATTTCTTCTATGATAATAATATTGGTACAAAAAGTACCACCAATTTAAAGAAAAATTTTGGTGAGATCCACAAAGCCAGTGTGGATGTGGATTTCTAGAAGCCAAATAATTAATTGGCTTAACACAAAAAGTATTTTTGGCAACAAAAAAGCCAAAATACTTGAACAATTCTTTAACAGTTAGTTTTCTCAAAGGAATATGTTCAAATAAAAATAATAAATAGTCAAGGCCCATCCCACAACGCATGGAACTAGGACACATGGCACGCCATTAAGGCTAGCAAGCAAATTTAAAACAAAAATGAAAACTTCTCTCGCATCTCTGACTCTAGCTCCCACGAAGCTTCTCTTTCATCATGAAGCTTCCATTGTATCTTTACTAACAAAATCTCCTTATTTCTGAGCTTCTTGATTCCATGATCTAGGATACACACTGGTCCTTCGTTGAACGTAACGTCATCGTTGACTTCAATATCCTCGAAGTTGATTGTGTGTGCCGAGTTGAGAGCACATTTCTTCAGCATACTGATATGGAACACGTTGTGCACTCCTGACATCTTTGGAGGCAATGCGAGTCGATACGCAACTTTTCCAACGCATTCCAAAATCTCGAATGGTCCGATGAATCGCGACGAGCTTGCCTCTCTTCTAACCAAATCTAATGATGTCTCGGATAGGTGAAACTTTGAGCAGCGCGTGATCTCCAATGATGAATTCTAAACCATTGCGTCACTTGTTAGCATAACTCTTGTGTCGGGTGTTAGCTGTCTTCATCTTATCACATACAAATTGAATCTTCGTACTGGTTTCTCGTACCATTTCTGGCCCAAGAAGTTGATTATCTCCAACTTCGGCCCAACACATCAATGATCGGCAAGGTCTTCCGTATAAGGCTTCGAACGACGCCATTCCTATGCCCTAGTAATGAAACAGACAAATGTCGCACTTCCCCATGACATTCTAGTAGAGGTAGGTAAGGGCCAAGCACCTGCCAAGGGCAACCAACACACGTGGGCCAATCTGACTAGTAGGGAGGATACTTGAAATATGATCAGCGACAGGCGCGCTGCCCAACATGAACAGACCAGCGCTCGGCTTGGGAATCTATCCAGGACGCCTCGTCCTATAGGCAGGGTGATCTTAGGAATTAGATCGACTATAGTCAGGCCAAGGCTTGTTCACAATAGACGGCTCTACCAAGTCAAGATGAAGCCTCATCTACTAGTCCAACTTATCATCTCGAGGAAGAAGTGGCTAAGCTCGAGCTACCACCCTAGCTGCAGAGATCAATCTGACCTGGGTGTTATATGCGGATGGGTCTTCCACTAACCAAAGGATATCGTTTGCACATCAGAATCAGATGTCGAAGAAACGAATGTGATAGCAAGTCCTTTGGTGTCGAACCTACCAGCTGTACCCACCTAATGGTGTTAAATAGAAAAACAGGACAAAGAAAAATAGTTCATGAATGATGACAAAAGGAACCTGGGTCTTGAAAAAACAACAAAAGAAAACCGCTTTGTACATAAATATGTTTAATACTATAATACATCCACCCAAGGTGAAAAAACTTCAAGGATGTTTGGACCAAAAGCAAGAGTTAGAAGCACAATTCTGGTTCGACTACAAACAAAGATCACATATGCAAATGTCATAGAAGAGTAAAAAGAAAATTTGCCAAACAGTCAGGCTAATGGGCATCGAACATCATAATACACAACTCTATAGACAGTGTCAAAAGAAAGTAAAATTTAATGTTTTCGTACAATAAAGTGCCAACAATAAAGTGCTGGAACATGAAGCCAAGGAAAAAAAAAGGTGATGAAGAGAGCAATGTTTTAATTTCTTTTACTTCTTTGGATTGAACTAATAGATACAAGTATTTAACATACCTTAATGCCAACACTCCAAGAACTTAGCCTCAAAATCATTAAACTTAGAGCATTGGGGACAAATTGGATTGGCAAGAACAAAACAATACAATTGTTCCTAATTTGGATTCTCCTGCACTGTGTATAAGAATCACAATGACCACTGTTATACAAGATTTCATCAATCTATAAAATGTGAAATTCTAAAACACAAAACTTTTGTCTCTAAACTGATATGTACGACAGAGGATGCTGCATCATGTACAGCCCCTTAATGTAGCATGTGGATGTTGAGAGAAAATTGGCAGGTACATTTAGAATTTCCCAAATAAAACTTAGGTAACACAGCCACAAACTTCAAATGTACACAACGATAATAATAAAACATCAAAATTTTCAACTGTTGGACGAGTACATGGTACTTGTGAAGCTAATCATGTATTTTCAAGTCTTCTATCAACATTTCTTGAGTGACCTCTAAATGTAAGCTTAAAACTTAATGAGAATGAATACCACAAAGAACAGAAGAGGAGGATCATACTAAAAATTATCAACGTACATCAGATATTCTGACGGTGTTTAACTTCTAGACCTTGTTATGATTGAACATGCAAAAACAGGGATAACATAAACATACAAAGAAAAAGGACAAAAAACAATGAACTAAGTATAAAGACTCACTTAGTCACTTGTCCAAGGAAGAAAAGAGTGATCTGAGATTTTTGGGGAAAAAAAAATGGAAAAAAAAAAACGAAGGCTACCAAACTAGCAATTTAATGACATACATCAAGATATATACTAAGTCCGAGTCCTATCAAATACTAGGAACAAGGCAAATAGTAAAATAAAGAGAAAAATGGATAAAAAAAATAATTGACTTTTGGAACATTAATTGTTGATCTCTCTTCAACATAAGTTGCTTGTCAAGCAAAAGCAAAAAGATACAAACAAGTCGCCATTAAGGACAAATATTTATATTACAAATTTAGGCAACAATACCAATTATTCCTTGTTAATATGATTTTATCAAAAGGATGAAATCACAAAGTAATCTGAACTTAGACAAAGGGAAATGCGAAGCAAACTAATAGAATATCCAATACAGGAGGGAAAAGTGTCTTTAAAGGGGATGAATGGCAAAAGATGTTGAATTGCTCAGCATGTAAAACAAGAATCAGCACTATATCACCCATCATTAATGTACTTGATAAAAGTGTATAATAGATGTTATTAGGTGAAACAAGTAATCAAGAGCTATGAATGTTGCTAATTAAACTCAATTATGAATTTGAACAATCAATCCAAGTTACAAAATTCAATCAAACGTGAGCATAATATATTGAGATATCTATAAATTATATTTGATATTCACTTTCTAGGAATTCTCAAGCATGCAACAATGGTCCAGAAACATAGGATTTCATTTCATATTCGTACATATCATGTGAATTTTATTCTTAAATTTGTAAAGGACCTTTAGAACACTATGGACTCACCTAATTTTGACACTTATTCTTAAATTTGCAAAGGACCTTTAGATCATAATATATATTTAATGAAATCAAATTCACCCACATCTAACAATTTTGCCGAATCCTCTCTCTCTCTCTCTATGACCCCCGTAAAGCCCTAACTTTCAATTCAAAATCCCCAATCAGCATTAATATTAACAAGTATAGAACACATACATATCAATTAGTCCTTGTGTTCTTCAATCAGACAGAACGACGTAGATCATATCATGAATCACATAGGCTAATCAAGAATTTAATTCCTAGTTTCATGACAGAGAAGACGGAGAGAATCAGGTGGTACCTTTCTCCGTTATGCTACGCTGATGCAGGTTCTTTCCTTCTCCCAACTGCGTGTTCGCTTCAACATCTTGTTCAGTACAGATTGGTTAATAGTAAGATGAAGAACATAATCTGAAATGTTGTGAAAATCTTAATGAGGAGAAAAAAATCTGAATGTACGGTTCACTTCCTCCGATGAACCTTGCACTTCCGAAGATGAAATGTTAAGAAAATCTAAATGTTGAAATTCTAAGGATTAGTTATAAGAGAGAGAGAGAGAGAGAGAAAGAGAGAGAGAGAGAGAGAGAGAGGATCTGAATGTTTCCTCAGATCTGTGTGTGAGAGAGAGAGAGAGAAGATCTAAATGTTACCTCAGATCTGCACAGAGGCGATGGTGAGGTGAGGTGAGGTGAGGTAAAGTGAGGTGAGGAGGGTCGCGACGTCCGCTGGGAGGTGAGGTGAGAGGACCGCATCGGGGCGTCGGCGGCGATGGTGAGGTGAAGGGCCGAGCGTCGGCGATGGTGAGGCGAGGTGAATCGGCAATATCTTTCTCTTTCTCCCTTATCTCGTTCTCCCGCTGGATGAGGTGCAGAAATGAGAAACCCTAAATTGAGGGAGAGAGAAGAAGAAGAAGAGGAATAGAACCAGAGGGGGGGAGAGAACCAGATTGGAGGCTCTAGGTTAAGAACCAGAGGGAGGGAGATATGGTTTAGGCGGGGGAAAATTTGGGGGAATTTTTTTGTGAAAATATGTAATGCTTATTTACAAAATTGCCACCGGATTTTCAGTTTTTGACCTCTATTTACAAAAAAGCCACCGCCTCTCATTTTATTGGAAAATTTTCACATTCAAAATATTTTGTAACGGATATAAACGTTACAAACATAAATACACCCGTTACAAAAATTATTTAACCAAAATAATGATAATTTATAACGGTTTTTTGAAATTTGTAACGGATATATCCGTTACATATTAGTAACGGGTATACCCGTTACAAATCATAAAACCTGTCCGTTACAAATTTGCCCATATGGTGTAGTGTTAGGCCTGCTACCCAAGCAGTTAAATCACTCTACCCACTGCTTTAACAAAGGTCTGGGGGAAAACGATAACTAGTACTAGGAGCTAACAAAAAAAAGTGCTCGAGAATGCTTAAGTCTCAACTCTTAGGTAACTCTCCTGAGCAAGTACAACCACTATTGGTCCTAACTCTTTACTAATGCAAGGATGATTTATTTGGAACAGGAAACAAGATAAGGCAACTCAGTCATTCAGACAGTCATCCAAAAGTCAAAGGAAATTTTCAAAAGGCTTTTTCATTAAAGTGGAAGAACAGAAAGAAGTATAAACTTGCCCCTAAGCTTGGGCAACCAGACATTGGGAACCTGGACACCAATGACGAGGTCAGACTCATACAAACCTATCCGTTTCCATCCGAGCTTGTTTATCCGCAATCTAGATCAGTTTAGATCCAACCAAGTCCTCTACTCAGCAGACTTCATCAACTGCACATCTTCCCACTCTGGGAAATTCAAGTTTTATAGGAAGAAGATTTTCAAACTTGCCCGGACATAGTACCAGTCAAGATTTGGAAATGGGGGGAAACTAAAATGCACAAAATGGTCAAAGCATCCAATTTTCCCGACCTACCTGAGGTATGGGATCAAAAAGCTTGAGCCATGCAGTCAACCAGAGACTGGCCACCACAAGTCAAGCTTCTCCAGGAGCAGACCCCAACCCACGGATCAGGATAAAGCACTTGGATCAACTCCTCATCTAGTAGAACAGTCCTAGTCCAAATCAACCAATTCAACAGTAAGTCCTACATGGCTCAAACTCAAAGAGACTCCTAGATAAACTGTCCACTAAAGACAACCTAATCTAGGGCTGCTAGGATAAGGAAACATCTGTCAATCAGTCTCCTAAATCTATTAGGGCAACCTACATGTATTAGGAAACTCTTTGTTTTATAAAAAGGGTTCTCCACTCCTCACCAAAGGATCCCAATTTTTACATCATTTACTCTTGATTTCTACACCTCTCCCACAGTGAGATATCGAAACCCTAGTTAACCAAAGTCTCCCTTAGAATACTAGAAATAGTGGTGTACGGAAAGCCTTTGATAGTTCCAATTCCATTGTTGCATCATCAAGGCTCTTTCACCAATCTCTATAAGCAATTTTCTATATAGTGGAAACACTGACACACATACACACGTGGACGTAGGCTGTTTCGTTAACACCGGTGAACCATATACAAATTATGTCTCTTTTCCTTATGCATTTATTCACCCTAAACACTATATCCGATCCGTTTAACAAAATCCGGCACCAATATCAAAAATACCAAAAGTAGGGATGTCAAAATAGCTCGTCGGGCCCGGCCCAGCCCGATATTGATCGGGCTTGGGCTTTGGCCCACAGGTTCCTTCTCTCTTTCGAGTCGGGCTGGGCTTAGGACCTCGGGCCGTGCTGGGCCTGGCCTAAGTTGTCTTTTTTTTTTTAAAAAAAAAAAATATATTATAAGATATATAAATACATTAATTATATGCAGACAAATGAAAACGTAACGCAAGATATAAATGGTTAGAGTCTAATGAAATAAATAAAATAAAAAATATTAACTTTTATTAAAAGTAATTAGAAATAAAAATGATTACGCTCCAAATTTGGCATTACTCCTATGTATAGTTGTATTATATCCTTAAATTATTTGAGTAAAGGAATTGTTTGGCACTCACACTTTTTGACACACGATGCTTTAAACACATGTACCTTGTGCTGTTTAACTTTTTTTTATACTTATCTGTGCACTACTTACACAGCACAGGGTACATGCATTTAAAGTTGTGTGTCAAAAAGTGGGTGTGTGCAGCACTACTCTTTGAGTAATATTATGTTTTTTTTTTCTTTTTTTTTTTTCTACATGATTCTCAAACACATGTGGTAGGGGCTCACCTTCAATAATGGTAGGATCACTTTAACATAATTCAATCAAAGTAGGCTCATTGTCACATATTTTTTGAAATCATTTAAAATACAAAATTTTGAAAGCATAGCATTACTCAATTAACTCGCTGGGCGTCAAGTCGAGCGAGTTTGATCGGGTCCGGCCTCGGGCTGGGCTTCGGGTCAGGCCTGACCGAGTCGGGCGTCAAGTCGGGCTTCGTGCCAGGCTTGGGCATCAAAAGATAGGCCCAGGCGTTACTCGGAGAAGTAAGAGCTTAGGGCCGAGCTAATCCTATCTCGGACTTGGGCCAGGCTAAAGTCCCATTTTTTTAGACCGGGCTTTTTTTTTTTTACATTTCTAACCAAGAGACTTTTAATATGACACATGGGAATAGTTTCAACAATTTTAACATTTAAAGTTTGATTCAGATGGCGTGCAAAACGTTTAAATTGACGGAAAACTCCAATCTTCCAGTTTTTTTATTAGGTCATAATTTGATTGTGCTACCAACCAAACAATATTTCACTTTGGGTCTATAAAAATTCAGCTAAAAAATTTCACAACTAAAACATGCTTGAGCTATAATTTTAAAACTGTAGTTCATGTACATTTGATATGCTTCTCCGTGTGAAATACGTGTCAATAACTGTAATGAATACAATTATGGGTGTATTGTATAACGTGTCAATTACTGTGTATATATATATATATATATATGATAGTTACAGCTTTGAGTCAGCCTTTGACGCGGAGTAGCTAGCAATTGAAAAATATGATATCACACGAACCAATGTTTGTAATAAAATCATTTCTAGGTTGGAAAATGTTGGGAAACGTGACTTGAAAGAAAACACACGCCACTTAAATGAAAAACAAAAAAAGTAGTGGACCATAGAGACCTTATGAGAGAGAGAATTAAAAATTAAAATTAAAACACGTACATCTTTAATCACATCTCTAACTATATTGTACTCTTATGTTTTAAATTGTTAGATACTCTTTTTATTTTAGGTTATTCAAATATATTAGTCATGTTGAAAAGTCAACACAATAATTTAAAAATCTTTTTTTTTTTTTTTCACACCCCCAATTAATCTAAATGCATTTATGAAGAGCAAATTTGAAAAGTTTAGAGCATAAAAATTTAACAAAAGTATAATAATTGTGTTTGGAGATGTGGATATATATATTGAAAATAGATGTCGACTACAATGAGAGATGTTGACGTATGAGTAGTGTGTACATAATATCTTTGAGCAAAAAAAAAGTGTGTACATAATATCATATATATATATATATAAAGAGAAATTTTTATGATACATCCTAGTGTTTTAGGATGCATCATACATCTTATAATTTTTGTACTAAAAATGAAGGAATGGACCGGGCTCAAACTAAGATTTAAAAACACTTTACTACCCTACAATATCACAACAATTTTATTAGACGCCCAAGGCCGGCCCTAAGTTATCCGGGGCCCAAAGCAAACTCCAAAAACGAAGTCAGAGCCCTATACATATTCAAATATTTTGTTTTTACTATTTTATTTCCTCGAACCTACATTATATCAAATTATCTTCAAAAATCTGTTTACATTAATTAAGAAAAAAATTAATACCTGACGTAGCAAAGATAAAATTTTCACTTATTGCTTTTTATTTCAACAAAATTCAGTATACAATAATGGCACTTTCACGGTGTGCCTGTATGATGTTTCAACTTTCACCGGGAGAGGGGGATAATTGAAAATGGTGAATGTGTGACACTTTCATGGTGAGCCTGTGTGATGTTTCAGCTTTCACGTTCTTAGTAATGGGCTATCGTGGTGATGATGCTTGGTGATTCAAAAGCAAAAGAGATAGATAGTGAGCTCTCTGGAATTCAAGTTCGAATGTTTTTGTGTTTCTTTTTCTTTTAAGTGCTATTGAGTTATTGGTCTAAACTAACATAATTTGTTATTTTTATGTAAGATTTGGACCCTTTGGGCTTGGGTGGTACCAATGTTCTAAAAATCGCTAGGTAGTAGATATGCAGTAGAGGGGGACCTGGGCGGGGCCTAGGCAGAAAATTTATTTTTAGACAATTAATAATTTAGAGACAATTCTAATATGTAAAAAAAAAAATTCACATTATCAACAAACTAAGTTTTTAACTCTTCTTCTCCATATCCCTCGAATGCTTTCTCTCCATCGGACTCAAACTTATACTCGTACACTCATCACCCTCTTCTTCTGTATCCTCATCCGATACAAAATCGACTTCGCAGTTTCCATCTTTTCCAAAAATACACTTGATTTAATTTAATCTTATTTTACTAAACTACAATCTCCCCCCCGCATTTAAAAAATATATATTTTAGAAAAGACTCGCCTATGTCTGCCTAGTGTCACGGACAACCAGTTTGAAGGGTCAAAGCTTGGGCATAGGTCATGGGTTTGCTTAGCGTAAAAGATATTGGTGGAGTCTAGAGTAGTCCGAAGTGGTTTGGATACGTCTCGAGAAGTTTTGAAAGTCCTAGAGAGTTTCTAAAAGGATCCGGAAGAGTCCAGAGGAGTCTAGGAGATTGGAGGCAAGTTTGCAAGATCGTGGAAGGTTCTAGAAGGCTTTAGAGGATTGTGGAAGGCTGCTATGGTCTAGGAGTGAATGGAAATCTCTAGAATCTAGTGGAAGCTTGTGGAGAATGTTAGAGTCCCAAGGGTGCTCAAGAATGTTCAGGTGACTCGTTGAATATCGTTGGATCAAGAACATCCTATGCGCCCATTAGGGAGGGGATGGCTATAAAATAGGATAGGCTTCATTTATACATGCACACATAAATTAAGAGAACTTCAATTGTAGAATAAGAGCAATTGAGAGCTAGTGAGGTAGAAAGCTTATAGTGGCTAGGTTTGTAAACATATACCCATAAGGGTATAACGATTGGAGTTGAAAAGGGGCCCTCAAATTCATCAAAAATTTGGGGGCCCAAAGCGGTTGCTTTGCCGGCTTGTGCCTAGGGTCGGCGCCTATTGTGCCTAGGGCCGGCCCTGTAGGCGCCGGGCCTCGATGGTGTACGTTTTGTTATTCTTTATTAACTCTGTTAACGATTGTTGATGATTCGAACATGTTTGTAAATTGAGGGTCCAAAATGGAATTTTGCTATGAGTAAATGATATACCCATATTAGTCTGGGTATCCGTTATACCCGACCAACCACTACCCGACCCCTAGGTCGGCAAGCAGTGCTCGAATAGGGGCCCACTCAGTAGAACAGAGTCCAACTCAGTTAGTCCAATAACGAAACACACGACATGAACTCAATGATTCCTTGATCAAATAGAAACTAAGGCGACCTAATCCGATATTGCTAGGGTAAGGCAACAATTATCCAATCATACTCCTAAATCAGTCAGGATACTATAGTTGTATTAGAAAAACCCTTTATACTATAAAAATGGTTCTCCTCCCCTTCTATGGGGATTCGATTTTGACACTCCTAACCCTAGCTTTCATAAACGGTTTCTTCCTCTCTTCTTGAGGCTACAAAACCCTAGTTAGTCCAAAACTCCCCTTAGATTATTAGAGACCGTCGTGTAAGGCAGTCCCTTGAGAGTTCCAGTTCAACTGTTGAACTTTCAAGGTCTCCTCCTATACCAACCTCTGTAAACAATTTCTATCTAGTGGTAGCACTAACACACAAGTATGTGTAGACGTAGCCTACTTCATTAACAACGTCGACACAATCTACAAATCTTGTATCTCTCTCTTTTATATTTATCGCATCCTAAATATTATATCTAACCCGAACACTAAAATCTGGCATCATCAAGTGCAAGATAACAAAGCATTTTTTAGCCTTTATAAAATAATAAAATTTTTAATCAAAAATTACAATATTTTGATAGTAGAGTGGTACAAACATGGGGCGGAACTACACAAGGAAACTTTTAGCGACGAAAAACAAGGTTTTATGACGAAATTTTTCGTCGCTAAAAGTTGGAACCTTTAGCGACAAAAATTTCGTCGCTAAAAACCATGTTTTTCGTCGCTAAAAGGGCTGTTGTATGTTGCTAATTTACAGCCATCATGTTGTAAGTTTGTAAGTTATCAAATTCCTATATATATATATATATGAGTAAGGTTATGTTTTCTAAATTTTTTTTCTCTTGACCTACTGCCACATGTATTGAAAAATACTTTTGAGAAAAAAAATAAATAATTTTTTGGGAAGTATAGCATTACTCTCTCTATATATATATATGTAAAAAAATTTATGATACATCTTAAAGTATACATCTCAAAGTTACAATATTTTTGCACTTAAAAGGCAAAATTAGAACTTTGTTTGCGAGGGTGTCAAAATTTGGAAAACAATATATCAAACTACTTTTATTATTGTTTCTTACATATTTGGCTTGGTTATCTTGCTTTGTTCCCTCACTAGAACACTATAAGAGGGTAACGTATTGCATTTATTGGGTTGTCAATAGAAAGACCATTTTTGTTTGAGTAATACTTGGGGCACAACCAAACACACAACTTTTGGGACACAACCTAATTTATGTGTCTATCTCTCTCATGTGTCATTGTGGGGTCCAGTGACATCACAGGAGAGAGATAGACACATTAATTGGGTTGTGTCCCAAAAGTTGTGTATTTGGTTGTGTCCCAAGTTTTACTCTTTTTGTTTTACCTATACTATTATACATTAATAAATAGGAAAGCTTTAGGATACATTATAGTGGTTTTAGATGTATCATACATCCCAATTATTTTGGTTTTCAAATGTTGGAACTTTGGTTCAAAGTGTAATAACATTTGAAAAATGTAATTTAAACGTAATGTAATTTTTTTTCAAAAACAAATTGATTATTAAAGTTACTATTTTTTGCACAAAGTTACTACATTTTGGCCCCAAAATTTGTGTCAAAGTGTAGTAACATGATTGTAGGATACAAGCAAAACCACTATAATATTTCATAGAATGCCCCTAACTTATATATAAGTATTATATATATGGAATTTGCTAATTTATATCATAGAAGACTTTTAGCGACGAAAAAATTTCGTCACTAAAAGTTGGAACCTTTAACGACAAAAATTTCGTCGCTAAAATCTATTTTTCATCACTAAAAGGGCTATTATATGTTGTTAACTTACAACCATCATGTTGTAAATTAGTAGCTTCCATATATATATATATAATACGCACACGAGAGAAAGGATCGCGGGTCAATGTAGGACTTCTTTCTTCTTCTTTTTTTTGACAAACTATGTAGGGACTTCTATTCTGCAATATCCAAACCAAACACATTGAACTTTACATCTTCTCCCCTTTTAGCAAAAAAATAAATAAATAAACAAAAATACATTCTTCCCAAATCCCAATAGTGGCTTGACTTTGACTATAAAAAGAAATTCCAAATTAAACTCAACCGACATAATACATGTCCAAGACAGACATTTTACTTTTTCCAACAATATAATAATAGTAAGTAGTAATATTTATATACAACCAAACCTCAACACATTTTCTCACTCATATTAATATACTCTCTCTCTCTCTCTCTCTCTTTCCTTCTTCTTTCCTATATGTTGCACATATAGCTTCAACTTCTCTAGCTAGCTATATATTTATACACTCCGTTTGATTGTTCTCATCAGCATTTATTCACCATTTTCGATTCTCGGAAGCATTCTAAACATTCCCAGAATTGTTTTTTTTTGTAAGACTTGGTTGATTTTTAATTTGAAGGAGAGCTATGGAGTATAATAGTTGGTTAGATCTTAATATCAAACCTCTGAGACTTTTCGATGAAGCACCGGTACGTGTCTATATTTATTTTCTGTCCTGCCCAAATAATATTCATGTAAACTAATTAAAATTAATTGATTTGAGTTTTAGTAAGTTAGAAAAACAAATTTACAAATTTTTTTTTTTTTAATCAGAATAAAGAGTTGGAAAGCAATTTCATTGAGTTTGGGAGGAAGATATCAGTTAAAGAAGAGGTTAGTCAGAAAAACACATACACATATTATGATCTGCATATAATAATAAATTGTACTAAGGACCATTGGGCAAGCTTTAGCTTTTGCATCCCCAACACATCTTTAAGAGTGCTTGAAAACAGATTTGGAGTTCATAAGAGATTATAGAGCTCTAAAAACTAAAATGAAATAATTTGGCATACTAGATTATGCGATTGATCAATAGCCAAACAAATATATATATATATATATATATTTGTGAGTCAATGGAAATAGTTATGCAGTTGACCATGGCAGCTTTTGGTTAAAGGCTTTTTTTTTTTTTTTTTCGCGATTGAATCACAGAAGCTATGCCAAACACCTTTCTGCATTGAAAACCGATAAGTTGTCTTACCAAACAGGGCATAAAGCTGAAAGGAGTCCAAACGCATCGCCCTTATGAATATAAGCGCGCACAGTGCATTCACCAGTGCGCTTATCCAGTGCTGGGTAAGCGCACTGGAGCTTAACTCTCTCTCTATATATATATATATTTATGAATGATAAGCTAATTATGTTATTTCCTCTTAATTTGGAGTTTCAGGAAAGTGAATTAGTAGAGGAATTAAAGAGGGTGAGATCAGAAAACAAGAGGCTAACTGAAATGTTGACTGTGGTTTGTGAGAATTACAATGCTTTGAAAAGCCAATTGATGGACTATGTGAGCAAAAACAGTGAATCCGAGCAAGAGGTATCGAGGAAGAGGAAGGTCATTGAAAGCAGCAGTACCATCAAGAACAACAATATTATTGGTGAGAACAATGGAATTCATGGGAATTCAGAGATCAGTGGCTCAAGTGAAGAAGAGTCTGTGTGTATAAAGCCTAGACAAGAACACATCAAGCCTAAAATCTCAACTTTCTGTGTAAGAGCTGAAGCATCGGACACAAGCCTTGTAAGTCCATCCACATCACAATCCTTCAATCAAATGTTTTTGTATGGTAAAAAAGGATTTAAAAAAGATTTAAATGAGGGCACCATTGTAATTTTACAATAAGGACACTAAAGTAACTTACGGGGGGACCACACTTATATCAGGTTTGGACTCGATTTTTTTTTTCCCCCTGTGAAAATATTACAAATTTGCGTGTTACAAATTTTGTGGTTGTTCCATGAGTTTCACATTTACTGAATTGAGGATTAAAACATGACTATTTAAAGACAAACCCATCTCTTCTTAACACTTTTCAAAAAATTAAAAATTTTGTTTTCATACAATTAATTTCTTTTATTGTATTTCTTGCTTCACTTATAAAAAGAGTCCTAGGGATATCTATAAGGGTTTAAATGCTTTGGGTTAATTGAGTAAATAAGATTTTTAATTGGGTAAATAATAGGAATATTTCAGGATCAAATTGAAGTTTATTTTATTTTATTTTAGGCGGGGTATCTTAAAAATTTTGGAGGGCACAAATGCATATATTATAAATATGTAAGGTCAAAACATAAATTTGAAAAGTTGAGAGGTTACAAGTGCATATAATTTAAAATACATGGGTTTAGAAATACATTTGAAAATTTGGGGGCACGTGCACCTTGGCCTCACGTGACTACACCCCTTATCACTCTAGTTGTTCACGTGGGAATAGAGTGTGATTATTATTATTATTATTATTATTATTATTTTTTTTTTTATTTTGCTTGAAAGAATAGAGTGAGATTAGTTTGTGGGTATTACGTAACTCTATAATATTCTACGTGTATAGACTTTTTTGTTCATCTAAAAATGCGTTTTTGCAATTTCCCATATATATATATATATATATATACATATATGAAGAGACTCTTAAGTAAATTAGGTTGAGTGAACGGGTTTTTAAGTTTAAATAATCCGCGAACTGTCCCGCTGACCATGCGCCCTGTTGACCCGCATGTTCTTTCATGCTTAAAAGTGAGTTCACTGAGTATGTTTACTCAACTCAATTCACTTAAGAGCCTCACTGTATATACGTATATAGGATATAATGTATTTGAAATACAAGTTCCAAGTATTGACATGTTGATATTTGTAATGCAGATTGTGAAGGATGGATATCAATGGAGGAAATATGGACAAAAGGTCACAAGAGACAACCCTTCTCCTAGAGCTTACTTCAAATGTTCTTATGCTCCTAGCTGCCCTGTTAAAAAGAAGGTGAACTACTAAAAAAAAAAAAAACCTACATAAAAACTTAAACTACTACTTGAGCTCGTGACTTTTAAAACCATATGATGCTTATTAACTAAATTTTATCTAAAAACTCCACTCTGCTTTACCAAGATAATTTAGGCCTGTTTGGTTATTTTTCCTTTTGTTGTTTTTTGTTTTCTGACCCAATTTCATTGTCATATTCAAAACAAAAATAAAAAATAAAAATAGGAAAAACAAAACCGGTTATCAAACACGTTTCAGTTTTTTTTTTTTTTTGTTTTCTAAAATATGAAAACAAAAACAGAAAATCGAAAACCGCAAGGGAAATTATCGTTTTCTTCTTCCGGTTTTGATTGGGAGAGTCAAATTGGCTCTCCAAATCTGAAGCTAGTTGGATACTGTACGTTGGAATATATTTTGGGAGATTTGGCACTCTGTTTTAGCTAGAAATTGATTTTATTAAGTAATATTTGGAGGTGTTTGGCTCTATTTTAGCAAATTTTGATTTCCATTCTCGAGGATAAAGTATTTATCATCTTATTATTATTATTATTAAAGAAACATGAGAGAGACAGAGAGAGGGGGGCAGGGGAGAGAGGTTCTTATAGCTCACATTCTTGAGATCAGAAGTTTGGCCTTGTACGTCCTCATGAAATGCACAACATGATTTCCATTAGAGTTTCAAATTCCAAACACGCCCTTAATTTCCATTACTCAAGGAAAAACACTGTGAACCATTTCTAACTGTTTCTACAATTTACATCTCTCTTTAGGTGCAAAGAAGTGTGGAAGATCAATCTGTTCTCATTGCAACCTATGAAGGAGAGCACAATCATCTACACCCATCAAAACTTGAGTCCACACCAATCCGTTCTAATCGTTCCATGACCATTGGTTCAATCCCATGCTCAACCATCCTCAGCTCATCTGGACCCACCATCACTCTTGATCTAACAAAATCAGAACCCATCAACGATCACAATAATTCTAGCCGGAGAATCATCGATACGCCGGAACTTCAACAGTTTTTGGTACAAAAAATGGCGGCTTCTTTGACAAGAGATCCGAGTTTCAAAGAAGCGCTCGCCGCAGCGATTTCGGGAAAAAATTCTCTAAAATGACGACAGAGAAATATGGTGAAAGGCCAATTTAGGGAACTAGTTTCATGAAAGATCGGAGTATACAAAAATAAAAGAAAATGCTAAATGCACTAACTTAAAACGTTTTCTAAACCAACCTGCCATGTTAAGTAGTTTTTTTTTGGAAGAAGGGTTAATCAAAAAAGAAAAAGCCAAACGGCATCTACAAGAGACAAAGGGGCATACCCTGCATATATAAGCAGAACAAAAGAATAATGGGGCCTATCCCTTTAAGAAAAAGCCATGTTAAGTAGTTGTACATGAACATTCATCATTTTACGTGTCTGTGTAGAGAGAGTAATTGGGTGTGTTTAGAATTTCTCAAACAAAGAATTGATGTAAATACCACATTTGGGATTATATGTAAGAATATTCTCCCATGAGCTTGGGTTGAGCTTGGACTTGAACAAGCCCAAGCCAACAAATGGGTGTAACGTTGATCAAAATTTCAATACCAAGAGAGTTGCTGTTTGGCTTACACTTAGTCTCCAACGTTGTCCCTTTCACTGTTGATTGTTCACACGAATTATGTAAATCATACTGTTCATTCTTCTGACCGCATTTACGTATACATACACATATATGTACACATATGTTTTTGTATACATTCATCTATTCACTAAAGTAGCTCAATGTGGCACCCACTCAAAATGTAAGCAAGTGATAAACATAAAGACTAAGATTAATTGTGGGCTATAATCTAAGTTTTCCCTATTGATTGGTTTGGAAAAATTTCCCCCATATTTTTTTTTGGGGTCCCCTTTTGCTTTTGGCTTAAGGGTTTTTTGGCTCAATAACTTTTGACTTAAGGGTCATTTAGTTTTTGACTTAAGGGTTATTTGACTTTTGGCTTAAAAGCTATTTAGCTACTGACTTAAAGGTTAGTTGACTTAACAGCCTAGGGTTGTTTAGCTTAATGGCTTTTACCTTGAGGATTTTGGGCGTGTGGCCTGTGCTAAGCGTTTGGCTTCAGGTCTTTTCGCTTAGAATTTGTATAATGGAAATGTTTTGCCATAATTTATTCGGAAGTGTTGAAGGCTCGCAAAGTTAGAAGTTAGTTATTCGTTGAAGTGTTAAAGGCTCGCAAAGTTAGAAGTTAGTTATTCATTGATGCCACACGTCGTCAGAATTGTCCAGATTCCTAGTTCTTCCATATCTACTTCTTTCTAGTTTTGACCTTTGCATAACTTTCTCGTTCAGTACTTTTCCATATACGCAAAGAGTAAAGATTGTGACACACTCAAAGACAACTTTTAAAACACAACAAAAAAGATGTTTCCATATCTCTCGTGAATCTGTGATATCACTGGACCCCACAATAACATAGGAGAGAAATAGACACATCTTTTAAATTATGTCCTAAAAGTTATATTTTTGAGTGTGTCCCAAGTATTACCCTATGCAAATCTTGATCACCTCATATGCATCTCTTTAAGATGACGGAAAAAATAATACATTGGTCTTTAGATAAAAGTCTTACAATATGATTCCGCTTTCCATGTTTAAATCATATGACAAATTTATTTATAACTAAAAAATACTTCGTAAAAGTTTGAAAATCTAGTATTTAACTGAATTTCAACTCTATGAAATAACTTGAGTTGTTCTCCGGAAAAGAAGGCAGTAAAAAGGAAAATAAAATAGGGTAAAGTACACTTTTCACCCTGAACTTTGGTGTCAGTTTCAATTCAGTCCCTATATTTTCCCCTACGTTCGATAAGTGTTTTAAGTTTGGTCTAATAGCAAACGTTATATCGCAGTAGCAGCCATTTATATTGCTAAAATTCACTTTTCTTTCTTTTTTTTTTGGTGATAAAATGTTTGTTATTGGACCAAATTTAATCACTTACAGTACAAAACTAGGGGGGGGGGGGGGGGGGGGGGGGGCGCTAAATTGGGAAATTAAAAATATACGGACTAAATTCAAATTGGTCCCAAAAATGGAGGGTGAAAAGTGCAAGTTACCCAATAAAATACTAAGGAAAACACTTTAGTAGAGTCTGCACAAACCTAGGTCAAACTTGAGGCCGAATAGTCTACGTGGACATGAATTATGTTGGTCCGGCTCAGGTCCAGTCTAGACAAACCTAAAATCAAGTCTAGCATGCACATTCAGCAACCTTAAGTCAACTTATGAAAAGGGTTTCCTGTTATGTAAAATGCTTAGGCCAAAAATGGATGAAGTCCATAGCATCCATGAAAGATTTTGGAGCACTTTCACACATCTCACACATCCTTCTGGATTGCAAAATTCTATTCTTCCAATGTACAATGCAGTAAACAGAACAAATCATAAGCATTTTTACACAAACCACTTTCACCCACTCATGGTGTAATATGCTACTTACTACGTGGATAAAGTCAAGACTTCAATACCTCTTGCTAGTCCCAAGTCATCTGTGTCATGGGATTGTGATTCTTTCTCTTCGACCTTGGCTTTGAGTCCATTATCTTTGTCCCTTAAATCAGCTGCAACAATACATTCGTGGAATCTGAAGCAGCTGATGAGATGGTCGTTTGTTAATCCGGCCACTTGCATGAATGAGTATATAACTGTGGGCCCCACGCCTCGGAACCCTCTTCTCACAAGGTCTTTGCTTATAAAATCTGCTTTTGATATCTTAATTGGAACCTGGCGAGGATACCGGAACTGACCAACTATAGGTTTATGGTTTACGAAGCCCCAAATGTAATTGTCAAAAGAGCCAAATTCGTCTATTATCTGCACCAACCCAGAGCATGAGGTGTCAGCCGTTAAGACTGATATACAGGCACAGTTCAGGAGTAATATAAAAACGAGTACATTTACATTTTGTCCACTATTATAGTCACTTGTGATAACAGAAGTGAGAAATGGACAAGTCTCGACTCTAAACTTAACGATTTTTTGTTACACAAGTCACTTTCAATTAATATATTCTCACCAGGAAATCTGAACCTAGAATCTATGTAGCATGGATACTTCAATTGGGCCCCCATCTCTCCCATCCTTTATGGGATAGGTATGGGGAGGGATAAAAAGGGTTAGAGGCAGGTATATGAAAGATATAAAGAGCTGCTTTGGGTTTGGTCCGGGTAAGGTGAAAAGCTTTTGAGCTGATCAGGGTGAGGAAGGGGGTGCCCCGTTGACATCCCCGGACACGCCTTGACATAGGTTAGACAATCCAAAATACATGCCATTTCTGTTCATTTTTGTTAGCCAATACATGGCAGACACGTGAAGACACTGGATGGACACACCGGAAGACACTTAAAACCTACCTTAATATTCTTGGAATTTGAATGGGAGTGAAGTTAAAGGGTTGTTTTTCCCCTCCCACTTTATTTAAAAGCTTAAACCTTAGCACTTCCATATTAATTTTGTCAACATAATTGAAGTTTCAGAATTGAAAGTTATTGATACTTCTAAAGTAGAAAGTGGTTTTAAGGCCAACTCAAGAATGGAAATTACTACATTTTTTGAATTCATAAATAGAATACTTGGAAATAGAGATAACTAGATCTATAAAATCATATAGGTGATTAGGTCTACTATTATACTAACTAGAGCTTTGAAATTTAACAAATGCATATATAGAACTTTATGAAATTGAAAATGATTTAAAAAATTAGGAAAATTTAGCATCTTATTTAACTTTAAACACTATCACTCTATTATTATGCGACCATAAGTAAAAAAAGTAATATATTTGTTGTGTCCGAGTAGTACTTTTTAGGATTTACTATGTTGCCGCTCAGAAAGGAAGCACGGACTCTTCTGAAAGGTCGAAGAATCCACACCCGATGCGCACCCGCACCCCCATTGGTGTGGATTCTTCTCAGATGTAGCATGGTGTTTTTCTCAAGTATCTTAGATTTATAAAAATAAAAATAAAAAAGGCACAACTAAAACATAATTTTAGAACCTTTGGAGTCAATTTAAGAATTTCGGGAGTTGGATTAAACGTCAAATGCTAGTATTGCTTATTTATAGTTGTTATTTGTCTTAATTACACAAAAGATCAAGATAATGTATAGTTTAAGAAAGTATATTTTTAATATATATATATATATATATGTATAAGCACCCGCACCCGCAATTTTCGAAAACTTAACAAATCCCTACATCCGTATCCTCGCACCCACAATGGTGCTTCCTAGCAGCTCTGTGACGTGTCCTGTCGGAATCTTGTATCCATATCCGTATTTGTGTCCATTATATAACTCTTAGAACTTGTGCTTACACGATGGAGTACATGGCACGTGGCAAGATCTGATTTTTGTCAAATACATGAAACTATCCAGCCAGTCTGCTTTCAACGTGAAAAATTAAAAATAACAGTTCTTTGCATTTAAAGCAGACGAGGAATGACACTACCAACATCACCATTTTATGGTCTTAACATTATATTCTAGATAAGGAAATTTTCACAATGAAGATTTCAGTGGTTTGAAGTAGAAAAACAACACATCTAGAGATAAATATTAAATTGCACTTACCTTAAGAGTTTGCCGTGCATTTTCGAGGATGGCTCGCAGCTTTAGCTCTGAAAGAAGAGAGCTGGCAGGGCTTCCTTGTGTCACTATCTTCTTCTCATTCAGTTTTGATATGGCAATTGGGTCAAAGTCCAGAAAGACTTCTCTGTGTACAAATAAATCAATCCAAATCTTTTAGCAGAAAAAAAAATAATCAATCCAAATCACACTTGTCTGAGCTCATCTATTGGAGCAACTACTTGATGCATTCGGTGATTTTTTACTGTATCAGAAGATTATGACAAGACCTAGTTATGAGCATTACCTGAATGTATGCCTTCTGTTGAGAATGGCAGGCCATGAAAGTTCAGCCAAAGCAGTGGATAAGACAAGCAATTCAAATAGTCGCCTGAAGATTGTCAAGATTAAAACAAAAATTGGCCTTTACAATTGAAAAGAATGAAAGAAATGGTTGATTAAAAATTGGGAGGATACATACTTGTCATCGTGGACAGGAGCTCCCCACTCTTCATCATGAAAGGCAGCATAACATGGTTCTTTTCAATAAATGAAAAACAATCAGCAGATAGAAACACAAAACATTTGCCTCATAAATAAAAGTTTTACAAATAAGTATTTGGATGCAAAAAAATGCAAGGATGTAGACAATAACATTGAACAGAAATGGAAACAATTATTGATAGTTAAATGTACCCTCACACAAACTCTTCAATTTCTTCTAGATGTTCCACAAACATTCAAAAATCCCACGATATCACAGTTACTAATCAGTGGTTTAAAAGAGGAGCTCTGGTTTTTGAAGAATAATTAGAAGATTAATACAACATTCCATCAAAAGCAGGTAACCTCTGTGTCTCTCTCACTCCAATTTCTATTTGAAAAGACAATAGACTAATATATGATTTAGAAAAAACTCAACATCTCCTCTTTTTTGATCCATAAGAATGCCCAACATACACTCTCTCCTCTTTAAAGGTTGCACCACTGAAACCATTGCATATTCCTAAAGATAGTAACCTTATTGTTTGTGCTTAGGTGTTTCCACATCCTTAGATTTTACTAACTCAATCTCTAGTTTGAGCTTTACAGGAAGAGATTTTTTCACTCGTTGGGTTATCTCTTTAATTTGAGAAATTACAGTTCATGTATTTGAAGGAATCAGTTAGCATTTTTATTTTGCCTAAATTTAGTTAACAAAACATTTCACTAATTACAGAACAGGAGAGTACAAGTACTAAAGGTGCAGGACTCCTCAAAGAGCAAGTATTTGTTATATTAAGGAATACGATGACTAGAAATCAGAAAGATGGTAGAGTAAATATATAGAAGTGAATAATCCTAACCAAGATGTATGTAGAGCTCCAACTAAATACATCAAATGTCATCTGGCACCATAGATAAAAGGGAGGAAAAGCATCTAATTTTGGCATTTTAAGACCAGTTGAAGCAAGAATATCCTGATCAATCAGGCTTTCTCAAAACTCCATGATCTCCAAGATTTCATCCTAAAATGCAATTGCCTTGCCAAACTCAATCCCTGTCTCCAAGTCCAATGTGCATTGCTTTAAAGAGAAATTTTAAAATCTCCTTAGAAGATGACTATGGAGTGAAGACCCAAGTGGTCGATATTTATCCCATCGTTCCCAGTGTTCTAAAAATCCTCCTAGGCCTCCGCCTATGCCCCGCCTAGGCCCTAGGCCTTGCCCAACCGCCTGGATTTTCACCTAATCCTTGCAAAAATCCCACAGGGATTTAAGCCCTAATAATCCCCTAAGCCACCACACCACAGTCGTTCATTCAATTGACTACCAAGATTAAGAGAGAGAGAGAGAGAGAGAGAGAGAGAGAGAGAGAGAGAGAGAGAGAGAGAGACTGAAGACGACTCACGAGTCACGAGAACTTCATGAAGTCGATTTTGTATCTGATGAGGATACAGAAGAAGAGGGTGATGAGGAGTATGAGTTTGAGTTTGATGGAGAGAGAGTGTTGGAGCAATATGGAGAAGAAGAGTTGGAAGCTTAGTTTGATGGTAAGCATCAATGTAAATTACATTATTGATAATTGATAATACGATTTTTTTTTTTTCATATACTATTAGAATTGTTTCTTTATTATTTATTTTGCTTTAAAATACTAGGCCTCCGCCTAGGCCCCCCCTCGCGGCCCGCCTACCGCCTAGGGATTTTTAGAACACTGATCGTTCCACCAAAAAATTGGAATCTCCGTAAATCAGATATTTACGCAATCTCAAGCAGATGCCTCTCAAAGATTTCCAGCAATGCTTGGATATCAACCTATACACATCTTCTAGGTGCGGCTCCATAGAACATAGAGCGGTAATGTATTCCCACCCCCATCCTTGAAAATGCCACCGATACCCAACTGTAGACAGTACAAAGTCTACGGGCAAAGTGTCAGTTTTCTGTTAGGTACATCGCTTCGAGATGGCAAATTCTTACCTAGGGAAAATACCCATAAGGGATTCAAGTCAATATGACAAAGTAGGAAGTGCATAACCTTAAAGAATATAATCCTTTGATGATACCCAGAAATGATATGCAGGAAACAAAGTAATCAATAAAATTGATGTGAGGTCTCAAATAATTTCCTAGTAATCACATGAAGGGCTTATAATGACTCATTTAATTGTTAACATGCCTGCTTGTGTTGTAGAACAATGCACCATTCATGTGCCCATGGAGGTTAAAACATTATTATCAAGATTTCTACTATATCAACCGCAAAAATTTGAGTTCATTTTCTTCATCATAACTTGTCTTTAAGCACGATTGTTTCCTGGTCCCCAATTCTCACAATTAACACAACCAAAAAAGAGAGAGTATACAAATCAGTAGAACTACAAACCTATTAGCTAAAGTTCAAAAAAAATTCATACCAGTGTTTGGAGTCACCCAAGCACATCTTTTCTTGACTGATGAAGTATCAACTGAGCTTGCCGAACCACTGTCGCTATCAGAAACGACCTTTTCAACTTTTTCCGTCCTTGAACCAAATTGTTTCCTCCCAATTGGTTTGGGCGTCAAACTCCGTCGGCTGATCCTCCCAGTAGACGCCCGACTGTGCGACGAATCGGACGAAGCGTCCGACGAACACGACGCATTCAAGGACAAATTTGACTTAACTAACTTCTGATTCTGAAGTTTCAAAATCGACGGCACAGAAACACAATGCGACTGTGGCAATGCCGGAGCTTTCTTCCCCTTACATTCATCGGTCTGTTGTGGCTTCTCTACTTTCCTCTGAGGTTTCGTAACCGGCTTGACCGATTCCGCCGATCTCGCCTTGTTTCCGGCTGGTCCGAGAATCGGCCGCGAATCAGAATCAGCGAAATTCATGGATTTTTGACTCGAATCGGCCAGTAGTAAAAACTAGGGCAAAATCGATCAGCACTGTGTATGCAACATTCTTTATATCTCGACAGAATGTACGGGAAAGTACAAATTACATCAACAAATTGTATGAAACCCTAGAAATTAGTGAACACGAAGATTTGAGAGGAAAAAAAAAATGTGTATAGAGCTTGAATGAAGACTAAAATGGTGAAATTTGAATATGAAACCCTAGAAATACAGAGATTTGATGCTGCTGCATTGGCAAAAGTGAAAGCTCTGTTGTTCAAACGATTTCGAGAGAGAGAGAGAGAGAGAGAGAGAGAGAGAGAGAGAGGGAGGGGGGCAGTAAAGGTCGCCAGTAGTAGAGTGCCACCTCAGTGGCTCGAGCTGTGAAAGACAGCACTGCGGTTTAAAAACTGAACGGGTTTTTTATTCATTTTATTTTATTTTCGGTTAAATACATTTTATATTTTAGTAGTTTGTCACTTGTGTTAGTTTTGTCTCTGTAATTTATAAAATATCACTTTAATCCTTGTATTTTTATAAGTGTGTCAAATAAGTCCTTTAGTGATGAATAATTTTGTCATTGAAAGTGGAAAATTGTCACAAAAAGTGTTTGAGAGACTAAAATGACACACTTGTGAAATTATAGCGACTAAAATAAACACTTTGTAAAATAGGAGGACCAAATTGACACAAAAGACAAACTAAGAGGGTGTAAAATGTAGTTAAGCCTTTTATTTTTGTTTATACCTGCCTCAATCCCAACTGGAATACACACATACACACTCCAGTCTCAACTTAAAATCCTCACATTAGTTCACAACAAAATCCAACAAGGGTCACTCATTTCAACTGAAGAATAAATAGGAGGCAAGCAACTAAAATCTCTTATGGGAATTCGAACCCTCTCTCTCCTTACTGAAAAGAGAGAGGCTACGTCGATTGGGTCACAGCCCGCTCTACCAAAAAAAAAAAAACTAAAAGGTTTGGGGTGGGTCGAACTTTTTTCCATTTTTATTGGACCCGATATTCATGTCCGATCCAGGTAGGAAGTGGGCTAAGAGTCTTTTTGGCATAGCATCAGCAAATGCGATTCAATCGTAAGAGAACTATTTTTTTTTTACTAAAAGTTGTCTAATGTATCTTTTGGCCACATAAATTTTTACGATAAATTCACATTTTTTTTTTGGCAATTAATCGAGGGGGAGGGGGAGGGGGAGGGGGAGGGGGAGGGGGGCGGGGTTGGGTGTTGTGGGAATTTTATAATCAATTATATAAACTCCAAAAGGTATTAAACTTCTCAGTTTGTAAAACAGTATTGTGTTCACCACAAATTTTCCTTTAGTATTTTGTATAAATCTTTTAGTGCTGTTATAGCATGATTTTTTTTATTTACTTACTCAAGAATGCATATACTTATAACAGGGAGTCTCTCAAGACTCTAAAGATGGCGTCCTCCTTTTAATAAGGAGATGAATTTTGTTTTGACCGTTAGATTGTATTTTTATTAAGCATATTTTCGTCATTTCAGATTATTAAAACACGATCAGACGGTCAAAACATAAGTCCTCCATTTATTAAAAAGAGGGCGCCCTCTTTAGAGACTCTCTGATATTTATTAGGAAGTCTCTTTTTACCCTCCCTTTAGTAAAAAGAGGCCATCTGTTTTGGCCTTTAGATTGTGTTTTCATTAACGGTATAGCTAATATTATAATGGTTCATTTGTTTTTCTATTTTAACAATAAGAATAGAGACTAATAAGGCTATCACTATTGCTTTGGCTACCACTGTTGTCTTTGGTAGTAGTGGTTATGTGACAAATTGAGACGTATATACATAATCAATTCACTTTGACAATAATAATACCCATAAGTACTTCAAACTAATTACAAAATATGACGACTTGAACATTCATTAATATTATTCTAGTTTTATTTGTTCATTTGAAATCAACAATGATAGGGATACAAACCAAACGACATACTGTGCTTTAAATACATATACTCTGTGTTGTTTGAATTTTTCACACTTTTCTATATATCACTGACACATCACATGATATATACATTTAAAGCTGATGTGTTATTTAGTATATCGTTTAATATGTGGTATCATTTTTGTTTGAAATTGACCATGACGAGTTTCATTGAAATCCATAGTACTAAAACCAAATTTTTTTTCCAAGATAAACAGCTAAGCTGTCATTCATCAACACCAACCCATTCTTCACAACCTTAAAAGTACATCCATATCAGTTAAGAGACAAAATGCAGACAACACTTAGTGCCGTTAACTCAGTGATGTTGGTACTGTTCCTCACACAAATAAATAATATTGTTCATCTGTGAGGGAGACAGTATAAAGGAGACAGCACCAACAACACTTAGTTAACGGCACTGGAGTACTGTTCACAAAATGCAACACAAAATCACCATAAAAAGCATACAAAACCCACCATAGAATTTGGTTTTAAAAAAACTCAAAATTGGTGTAGTGAAATTTCGTGAAACTTTTAAGGGCCAAAATTGTAGGAAATATTCTAAAGTCAAACCTCATGAGAAGTCAGGGAAGTCGGTGTAGTTTACCGTCACGTATTTTTAGTCACTTTAGCTATAAAGGGATTTACAATTCAAAAATTAAGCTTTTGTTCCTGAAAAGCAATTGGAATTACAAGTTTTTTAGATTTTATCACAAGCGAAGAGGAGATTGTAATTGGTAGAGTGTCCATTTGGTAACCACTATTCAAGATTATTTTAAAATTTGAGCCTGTTTGACAACCGACTTGTTATAATTTTTTTTCTAATTCAACTTAACTTTAAAGCTGTAAAAAAAATAAAAAAAAAAAAAAAAAAAAGATATTAATTTAAAAGCAGCAAAATGAATCTCTTTCGAAATAGGTAAAATTTAAACTTTATTTCTAGTAAAATTGTCATTTACAAATTTGTTTAATTTCTATAGCAATACCCAACGTTAAACACCTTTTTAAAAAATCTCTTGAGAAAAATTCTCTAAGACGAAAATTTCTTAATAAAAAAATATCTTAATCCTACACCTATCCCAAATGGGCTCTAAAAAATAGGCTTACACACTTCTTGAGGCTAGTTTACATTTATTTGCTTGCCCATTTATCAAATAAAGATATCGATAAACAACTCAAAGCAAGTTAATTCATACATAATAATCAAAACAATTACCTAAAAAAGTTAGAAAGCACTCAAGCAGTAATCTTTTTAAGCAATTAATTCTTCAACACAGGTTTCAAACCTCCAACAATTGGGCAAGCCATTTGATTCATGTAATATAATAAGAAACTCAATTACATGAAAAATCTGAAACCAATACTCTTATTATAGCAATCAATCAATCTATTAGATAAATTATCGAACCTCCAAAAAACAATGGGCAATTTCATACCAACTCCAAAATTGTGTCAACAAGTTAAGATGGTAATCTTATGCCGAAAAAAAAAATTTAAATAAATAAACCAAGAACCTCGGGATTCGATTCTCTGCACTGCCAGTTCGAGTTCAAAAGAGTGGCTTAGCACGAGTGGCTGGATCGTCTTTAGATTCCATGCGTATCATGAACAAATAGCCCAGCACCCACAAGAGAATGTAGAGGAACGGAACCCAAGATAGGCATGCAAGAAGACTCATAATGCTTCCGACATATTGGGGGTCTTGTATAACTCCAAATGGAAATTCTGTTACCCAAGGGATGTTCTTTCCAAAGCGAACGCCATAGTAAGTGCCTGATTCACCGAGCAATTGATATACCCTGTAATTTGGCTATTTTAGTACGATAACGTAACATAGAAAGTAAGATGAAACACAATTTATGACAACAAACTATTAGAACAAACAGAACTTAAGAATTGTAACTAACTTGATGCTATGTAGTAAAAAAATAAATAAAGAGTTTAGCAAAAATGCTCTCTGTTGAAATTTACATTGATATAAGATAGAGAGCAAATAAGGAAAATGAATAAAATGAGAGAACAAGAGATTGAAGTGGTTTGGCCAAAAGCACCTCCACGGGTGCAACTGGTTTTATAAGATACATAATACCAAAGATATTATTCAAAGAATTAACTCCAGAAATTGATAAGAATACACGTACACCGTATCTCTTCCAGACATGATTAGATATGCATATGTTATGATAATCTTATCTCCAACACTTGCAACCATTGTACAAAACCCCGAAAGAGAGAGAGAGAGAGAGAGAGAGAGAGAGAGAGAGAGAGAGAGAGAGAGAGAGTTTCTTCAGGCCATCACCAGAACCCCCCCTCCCACATCACATATTAACCAGAACCCACATGTGTGATGTGAGAGAGCTGTGCGAAATAGCAGTCCCCAGCAAAATACAAATTGCCAAGTATGGACAAACAAATTGTACATGTTCACTGTATGTTCTATTTAACTGGCACAGTTTCCATATAGATGTATGTGTCTGTAAATATATATATATAGATGTGCACATAAGAGGTCAGCACCTCCACCCATCACCCAATCCCAAAACCGAAAAAGCTAAAGGAAAACAAAAAAAGCAAGAGAAAGAAAAAGGTTCACAAGACCTGTTATTTCCTACTGCCTTTTGCATTAGATCCAGCAGATGTAAATTGTTCAACTCCACAAAAGAACTGCCACAGTTTTGACCCCCCAAACTCCACATTCTCCTTCTCAATGATGGGTTTGGAAGACTACCTATTGCCTATCCTCTAAATTTTGTTCATTGCCTTCCACAGTTCCACTCCATGTCTATGGCCCCGTTCGGCAACAGCTTTCACAGTCTATAAGTGTTTATGAAGCGCTAAAAGCAATAATGAAGTTCAATCGCAAACCATCTTCTGTGATTTAATTGGGAGAACAAAAAGTGAATCAATCGCAGAAATTTACATTTGGCAAGAAGCTACCTTGGGCAGCTTATGAGTTATGGCAAGTTTCAGTTTTATGCGATTGAATTGTAGAGGTAGAAGTTGTTGGCCCTACGTAGCAAGGAAACAGTGACAAGTCTTGATGCCCAAATAAATCAAAATGTTCGAAACAGTGACCTTCCAAACAAATGTAGAGAAAGGTGTAACATCCTTGGAACCATGTGTTAGATATATCATGTAGACTTTTATATTATTAGAGTTAAAAGGGACTTGGTTGTAATTTTTTTTCTTTATATTTTTGAATAACATATATGGGTGTGACTCATTAGTCAATCCTAAGCTTTTGATTAATCTTTATTGTCAAACTTAACATGGTATCTGAGCTAACACAAAAAACCTAACCACCACCACCTGCAGCACACCACCACCACTTGCGCCGCCCCCTTCCACACCAACACCTGCGGCACACCACCACCACTTGCACTGCCCCCTTCCACACCAACCCCACCTGCGCCGCACCACCAGCCACTCACAGAACCTGTGCTGCACCTCCCTAACAGCACCCAGCCCCTATCGCAACTCCAGAACACCACACCCAGATCGCACCCCTTTCATGGCCACAATCACCTAGCCGAACCACCACCACCCTCTTCCCACCAGTCGCAACCCTAACACACCACACCCTGTCCATTCTACCAATCGCAACACTCCTTGTGCCCATATAGACCACCCGCAAGCAGTTTTTTCCTCTTGATTTGTTTCTCTTCTCTTCCATATAGTCATCAACTACTACTATTTTGATTGGAGTTTCTTCTCTCGTTTTTTTTTTTTTTTTTTTTTGGGTCCTTCTATGACCCATTGATCAGTGATTGACCTACTGGCATCCTATATAGTGGTCTGATTTCTATTGGTGTACTACCTATTACCTTTTTCTCAGCTTTTCGTTGTGGGTATCAAATTTTTGTGTTGATTCATGATGACGTATCCAGCCAAATCCACCGTGAATACACAATTGCTACCGGATAAACGTGTTATTGCTGCATCCACCAATAGCCCGAACGTTAAGCTTACTACATCACTTTTCAATGGCTAAAACTACCTAGCATAGTCCGGATCTGTGATTATGTCCCTCAAAGGCAGAGGGAAAATGGGGTATATAAACACCAAAAATTAAAGCACCTTCCACCGAGGATGCCTCTTATGACAAATGGGAGATGGAGAAATCCACTGTCATGACTTGGCTTTGCCATTCTATGATTCCAAAGATCGCTGAAGTTTTTTGGACATGGCGACTGCCCAAGATATTTGGGAGACCATGGCCAACACTTATTCGCGCAAGGGAAATTCTGCGCAGATATTTGAGTTACGGAGGTCGATTGGCAGATCCGAACAGGGTGACAAGAGTGTTCTTCAGTACTTTACCGCCCTTTCTATCAGTTGGAAACATTTGGACCACCTGTTGGACTATAAGCTTGTTGGCCCCACTGATTTTGTGGCATATAATAAACTTGTTGAGGGGAGGATTTTTAAGTTCCTAGAGGGACTTAACTCTGATTTGGATCCAGTTCGCAGTCGGGTTCTGGGAATGGAGCCATTCGTGTCTCTTCAGGATGCGTTTGCCTATGTTCAGAACGAGGAAAGTTGATGTTGGAAAGTTGACGTTTTGCTATGCTTCCACCTACTTCTACAGAGCACTCTGCTCTCTCTTCACCGTGGTCGTGACACCGCTAGTGAGTCTGGTTCTTCGGATAAATCTAAGCAGTTTTGTGAATTTTGTAATACCAAATTCCACAACAGGGAGACATGCTATAAGCTTCATGGTTATCTCCAAGGGGGTGGTTCTGGCTCGTCTAGAGGTCGTGGAGGAAGGTTTAATAGCAGAAATGCCCATGCTCATCATACTATAAGAGTTGATCTTACAGCACCAACTCCAATTGATCAGTCTCTCCCTGCTACTTCTCCACCTATTGCTTACTGCCTCTGTGGTGGAGGAGGCTCTCGGGAGTGGGAGTCTGATGTCTCGCCGTACCTCTGCTGCCCCTACCTCTGCATCTACACCTACAGGTGCCTCCTCTTCATTTGTCCAGAGAGGTACCTTAGTCACTTTTGCCCGAGCATGTTTATTCCATTTGTCTTTTCCTTGGATTATTGACTCATGTGCTTCAGATCATATGTCTAGCTCTTCCGATTTATGTTCTATATATACTCCTCATTCAGGTCAAGATAAAGTTCGCATTACATATGGCACTTTTTCTACTGTTATAGGGAAAGGTGTCATTCATGCCTCTCCCTTATTGCCCCTGTCATCGGTCCTACATGTTCCCAATTTTACTTCTAATCTTTTATCTGTTAGTCATATAACTCGTGATTTGAATTGCAGTGTAACTTTTTTCCCTTCTCATTGTGTCTTTCAGGACATTACCACAAGGACGATGATTGACAATGGTAGAGAGAAGAATGGCCTTTACCTTCTGGAGGCAGGAAGCAAGGAAGCTCATCACACATCAGTTTCTGAGAATAAGTCTAAAGACATTTGGTTATTACATAGGAGATTAGGAACATCTGTCTTTTCTTTGCTTAAGCATATGTTTCCTTCTTTAGTCAATAAATCTGTTTCTGAGTTTTTTTTGTGAACCTTGTGAATTTGGGAAACACCATCGGACATCTTTTGCTCCGAGCATTCCTTAGTTACATGAATCGCTAGTTTCATCGACGAAATTCAACGAGAATCGCAATTCTGCGATTCTTAGAGAGGGTCGTTTATGAATCGCGAGTCTCTCACGACAAATTCGCGGTTCCCACCATACAAGAGTCGTTACCAAAAAAAAAGATGAAGATCTAGAGCAACTAAAGGAAGAAGATGAAGAAGTAGAAAAAAAAAAAAAACTAACTTGCGTCGGCATCGAGTTGTCTTCTTCTTCGTCGTCGTCTCCGTCGACGTCATCTTCTTCTTCTCTGGGCCTTCGGCAGTTGCTGCTACTGCTGCTTCTTCTTCTTCTTCTTCTTCTTCTTCTTCTCTCTCTCTCTCTCTCTCTCTCTCTCTCTCTCTCCCTCTCTCTTGGTGACTGCGGGGAGGAGAAACCCTCTTTTGGGTCTCATAAGCTGAAGACTGAATATTACTAACCTAAGTGCTACACTATTATTTTGAAGTTTGTTTATTTTTTGTTTTTTTATTACTTTTTCAGTTCGTGGAAATTTCTAGGCTTTGTCAAAATTTACAACTAAAATATATAATATTAAATGCTACTTCCCATCCAGCTAGCTAACCCCTATTGCCCACCTAACCCCTATTTCTTTTGACTATTTCAAGAACATTGAGATAAATGTGGTTCACATAGTTCAAGGTTTGTTTTTAATGCAACTCCTTGATAACAATGCATATCTATGCATATGAGCACATACATATACTACATATATATACATTACATATTTTATGTGCATAATAACATTTACCATATGTATATATGCTATAGACATGTGACAGTATGTCTATTACATTTTAATTGTAGGATTTTAAAATAGACAAACTATTATTAATATGAATCATTTTGTTATATTATTAGCAATTTGGGAAACACCTTAAGGATAGAAATTTGGGAAGCATAGCATTACTCCAAAACAATAGTTACATTTGAAAAGTCAAAAATACATATTTACAATCTTTCTTTTACCCTTCATCATATTTAAATTACATCTAATCTAAAAAATATAGGCTAGTGCTAATGCCAAAGCAGAAAGTGCTAATGCCAAAGCAGAAAGTGTCACTAAAAGTTTTAGCGACTAAGGTCGCTAAATTTCTGCTAAAAGTTTTAGCGACTAAGGTCGCTAAAACTTTTAGCGACACTTTCTGCTTTGGCATTAGCACTTTCTACTTTGGCATTAGCATCACCCAAAAATATATGCAATAATTATGAGGCGCAATTTTGAAAAATTAAAATTATAAACATGCAGTATTTCCTATAAAAAAGAAACATGCAATATTTATAATTATATACATGTAATTAAAATTGAAAACATAATATCTCCCTGTGCTTTTGGGCAAAGGGTCACCGCTAAAATTAGTGACCACTTTACCCCCCTGTGGTTGGGTCCAATGGCACTCTACCGCCTTATGGTTTGGCCCGATGGCACTTTAACCCCCCTATGCTTTCGGGTTAAAGTGTCAACTTAACACTAATTTTAGCGGTGACACTTTACCGGAAAGCACAGGGGGGTTAAGTGGTCACTTTAAACCACAGGGGGGGGGGGGGGGGGGGGGGGGGGGTAAAGTGACATCAAACCAAACCACAGGGGGGTAAAGTGTAATTAACCCTTTTTGGTCTATCGCCAATATTTACAACAAACCAAACCAAAGCCTTGTGTCTCATTCAATTGGGTTCAATTAGGGTCGGCTATATGAATCATATTATCACATCTATAACTAACAATTAAAAAATTGTAAATAATACTACAAGGAATTAAAATGTCCAAAAATAACATACACATGAACATAAGTAGATTAATCAGCTGATTCGACGGGTGAACCTTTGAATGAATGTCTTACTGAATTAGTGCAATGCAACATTATAGATAGTTTATTTACACACCTCTACTAACATACACATGTACCTAAGTAGTTTAATCGATTGATTTGACGGTTGAATCTATGTACCTTGAACTGATTGTCTTATTGAATTAGTGCAATGCAACATTATAGATAGTTTATTTAGACAATAATTCCATTTTGCACGACAATGTATAGTGGTCAATAATCCCATTTTTTTTTGGCTACTAAATTTCTATAAACTAATTCGAACCAAAAAAAAAAATACATGGTCTGGTCAACAATACCAATATTTTTTAGGGTATTAAATATCTATAAACCATTTTGAATAAAAAAAATATATTAAATAAATCCGTGGACCACATTTACGACATTACATACTACTCCACATACTAAATAACTCACATGTCACATCTTATCTCATTTACTCACCCATCTCATCATCTCTCTAGCAAAACCCATCTCATCTTCTCTCTAGCAATTAATATGTTTTGAAAGTTGTGGAAGAAGCCACCCATATCACAGTCGCCAAAATTGCCACAAAGAAAACCAAAGGACTGCAAATCAATTCTTCAGCATCTCACCCCCACCTATATTATGCTACGAAATGCCTTCTTTTTTTCTCAAATCCAATATTTTCATCCATGGCAAGTTCAAACTCTACAATTATGAAGAAGATGAAGTTGAAGCCCCTACAGCCACTCCACTCTGGAAGGATATTACAAAAGTTGAAACTCTAGCTTCAAATGAAGAGCAGCAAAGTAACTCTAAAGGAGGTGGCTCTGGAAAATTCATATGCAATTTTGGATGCAAGTCTTACAGGATCTTATTCACGAGTACGAGCACATCTTATTGGAATGTTACCAGGACAGAAGTATCAGGGCATTGCTTTATGCACAAAGTTGAGCAAAACTGAAAGGGAGCAACTGAGGCAAGAGGAAATGGATGCACGACTGTACGGAGGAAATTCTAAGGCCCGAAAGCTTCCTTTGGCTTCTTCGACAATACAAGGTCAGTCATCATCATCAGTGAAGAACAAAATTGATAGAATGTTTCAGCTTAGCAATAGAGAAGATGTTGATCAAAATGTTGCAAGGTGCTTTTATGGTTGTGCATTCCCTTTAATGTTGTTAGATCACCCCTTTGGGTAGACATGGTTTATGCTATAAATAATGCACCCAAAGGTTACAAATCTCCTAACTATGAGAAAGTAAGGACTACATTGCTAGACAAGGAGCAAACTAAGGTCCAGCAAGCCCTCGGTCCTCTTATGGAAGACTGGAATTCACATGGAGTCTCTATTGTTTCCGATGGTTGGTAGAACCTAAAAAATGTGCCACTGATTAATGTTATGGCTGCATCATGTGGTAAAGCTATGTTCGTGACTGCCTATGATGTGGAAGCTATAGAGAACACTGGAGAAAATATAGCCAATTTACTCTTCAAGGCGATTGACAATGTTGGGCCATCTAATGTGGTGCAGGTCATCACCGATAATGCTACCAATTGCAAGGCCGCAGGAGCTACAGAGAAAGCATCCGCATATTTTCTGGTCAGGTTGCTTAGCTCATACTCTTAACTTCTTGATGAAAGATAAACCATAGTTCTTGTCAATATCTGTTCAAAATTGGAACTTCTAAGAGTAAAGAAGACAAGGTTTGGACACAATTTTATCGCGTTATGCCGTCTTTCAAAAGTAAGAGCGCCACTTGTGTCTATGGCTTTAAGTAAACAATGGGAAAGCTTGCGGAAAAGTTTGAATGTGGAACAACACAACATTGTCCACCAAATTATTATGGATGAGGAGTTTTGGAGAACAACCAGTAAGGTTCTTAAAATCACAAAGCCTATATATAATATGCTTAGATTCTTTGATTTAGACAAGGCTATCGGAGAGGTGTATGAACAAATGGACATAATGTTGGGTTTGCTTAGAGAAATAATTGCCAATGATCAAGAAGTTTATGACATTATTCACAATCTTGTTGTAGAAAGATGGGATAAGATGAATATACCATTGCAATATTTGGCATATGTTCTAGTTCCAAAATACTACACAAATGTTGGGCTAATGCAACCTGCACCAGGTGATGTAAAAAGGACAAAGCCTCACTTTGACAAAGAAGTGCAAAGGGGCTATTTGGAGGCAGTAGATAAAATAATCTGTGACCCGGCTGAAGGTAGTTTAGTAAGACAGCAAATTAGCGATTTCGTTAGTAATAAAGGTGCATTTGCACAACCTCAAGCCGTTACTGATAGAGCAACCATGTGTGCCTTGTCATGGTGGAGATTGTATGGTGGAGCTACACCCGAGTTATACTCATTGGCACTCAAAGTTTTATCTCAAAGTGTCAATACATCGTGTGCTGAAAGGTGTCGGAGCACGTATTCCTATATTTATAGTGTAAAGACAAATAGATTGAATGCCAATAGGGCTGAAAAACTTGTTTTTGTGCACTACAACCAGAGGCTATTGACAAGGTTTCGAGAGGATTATGAAACCATATACAAGAATTGGAATGATTGTCCAGACATTGAAGACGAGATTATGGCACAAGATGAAGCAACTTTTTCAGATGAGGACGATGACAATTTGGAAAGCTCTACACACTCGACACCACCCAGCCCTATTGCACCATCTCCCTCTCCATCTACTCCCATGGGTCCACCACCTTTAACTTCCCAAAGTGGTTCAATAGATGAAGCTCGAAAGCGCCTTGAGAAAGTGCAAGGAAAGAAGCAAAAGAAATGAAGACATAGTTTGGATTGGAGTTTTTTTTTTGGGGGGGGCGGGGTCATAGACTCATAGAATTGGACTCATTGGAGTTAATATCCTGAATTTGTATGACTTTTTCTTTTTTGGCAATTTAAATGATCAGTTTTCTCAAAAGTATTTTTTGTATTGTTTTATAATATAAACGCTCCCCCCACGCCCCAAACCTTAGACTCTTCCATGTTCTCTCGTTTCCCCGCTCCCGCTCCCGCTCTCGTCCCCGCTCCCGCTTCGTGCAACTAAGGTTCATTCTGATGTGTGGGGGCTTTCCCGTATTAATTCTCTTAAAGGTCATCGTTGGTTTGTTATTTTTATTGAAGATTATTCCCGCACTACATGGATTTATTTGATGAAAGAAAAGAGTGAAGTTTTCTATCTTCAAATCTTTCTATGCAATGGTTTAAACTCAATTTGGGACAGGTATAAAAATTTTCCTTTCGATCAAAAGGGGGTGAGTATATTGACTCGGGTATAGGTGAATATTTTACTTCGAAGGGCATTCTTCATCAGACCTCTTGTACTGATACTCTGCAACAAAATGGAGTTGCGGAACGTAAGAACCGTCATTTGCTATATGTTGCATGTTCTTTGATGTTCACTGCTAATGCTCCCAAACCATGTTGGGGTGACGCTGTCTTAACAGCGGCTTACCTTATTAATCGTCTTCCTACCCAAGTACTTGAGAAAAGGGCTCCTATTGATCTTCTACCTACTCCTTCCAGTTTGTCTATTCTTTCTTGTGTCTTTGGTTGTGTGTGTTTTGTCCACAACCACTCCCCTACAAGGGGAAAACTCGATCCTAGAACCATTAAATGTATATTTCTAGGATACTCTCCTACTCAAAAGGGATATAAGTGTTATAATCCTGATAATCGGAAATGGTATGTCTCTATGGATGTCACCTTCCAAGAATCTGTGCCTTTTTTTGGCGAATCCCAGCATACCACTTCAGGGGGAGACTAGTCATGAAATGGTTCTGGGATCAGTCTTACCTGAAATTTCTAAGTTAATCCTTGTAAAGGAATCTCAGCTAGAAGAAAGAGAGAGTGAGGAGAAAGTGAAGGAAGAAGAAACTGTATCTCCTAAACAGAAAGAGTTGTTAGTGTACTCTAAAGGTACGTGGAGTAAGAGAAGAAACAAAGAGGTAGAGGCCAGTACTCCTATTTCTATACTGCCATCTTCTCCAACGGGTGATGTCTCTGATAACTCTCCAGGTAACACTGATAACCTTGTTCCTCTAGAGTCTGAGGATCTTGATGTACCTATTGGCTATTGTTGTTAGAAAGGGTGTTAGATCTTATACTCAACATCTTGTGCCTTATTCTCACTTGTCTCCTACTTATCGTTCCTTCCTTTCAAATATTGCCTTTGTTTCTATTCCTAATCATGTCCAGGATGCTCTCGGTGATTCCAAGTGAAAACATGCCATGGATGAAGAGAAGAAAGCTCTTCATAAGAATGGAACTTGGGAGTTGACTGAGTTACCTGTGGGAAAAAGAACAGTGGAGTACAAGTGAGTGTATGCAGTCAAGCACAGAGCAGATGGTACAATCGAAAGGTTTAAAGCCCGTCTTGTTGCTAAGGGTTTCACTCAAACCTATGGGGTAGACTATTAGGAGACCTTTGCTCCAATTGCTAAGATGAGCTCTATCAGGGTCCTTTTATCTCTTGCAGCCAACTGTGATTGGCCATTACACCAATTTGACGTGAAGAACGCGTTCTTACGTGGAAATTTGGAAGAAGAAGTGTACATGGATATCCTTCCTGGATTTGAGAGCCCGAAGACAGAAGGTAAGGTATGTAGACTCAGGAAGTCACTATATGGCCTCAAGCAGTCTAGGGCGTGGTTTGAAAGATTTGCACACGCTATGTGTAGATATGGGTTTAAACAAAGCCAAGCTGATCATACCTTGTTCATTAAGCATTCGGTGCAAGGTAGACTACTGCACTTATTGTATATATGGATGACATTGTCCTCACGAGTGATGACCTGGAGGAAATGTAGCGACTAAAAAGACCTAAGAGAGCTTAAGTACTTTCTGGGAGTTGAAGTAGCTAGGTCCAAGCATGGAATTTTTATCTCTCAAAGGAAGTATGTCCTGGATCTCTTGACTGAAACCGGGATGCTTGGAAGTAGAGCATGTGATACACCTTTGGAGCCTAACCAGAAATTGAGTGAAGACAAAAGTGGAAAATGGTAAACAGGGGAGATTTCAGAGACTTGTAGGGAAGCTTATGTATCTTTCTCATACTCGTCCGGATATTATATTTGTTGTAAGTGTAGTAAGTCAATTCATGCATGCCTCTTATGAGACACATATGGATGCGGTTTATAGGATCTTAAGATATCTTAAGTCTCTCCGGGTAAGAGCTTATTTTTTGGTAAGCATGATCATCTTAGAATAGACGCATATATGCTGATTGGGCAGGCTCCATGACAGATAGAAAGTCTACTTCAAGGTATTGCACATTTGTGGATGGTAACCTAGTTAGTTGAAGAAGTATGAAACAGAGTGTTGTGGCAAAGTCTAGTGCAGAAGCTGAATTTAGAGCAATGGCTCAAGGCGTGTGTGAACTCCTATGGATAAAATTACTATTGAAAAACTTGAACATCGGTCATGAGGATTCAATGAAGTTGTATTGTGATAGTAAATCTACAATCAATATTGCTCATAAACTAGTCCAGCATGACAGGACTAAACATATTAAGATTGACAGGCATTTCATTAAAGAGAATCTCAACAATGGAACAATTTGCACACCATTTGTGAAGAGTAGTGACCAGCTTGCTGATGTTCTTACTAAAGGAGTAGGGGCTACACAGTTTCATGATATGCTTAAGAAGCTGGGCTTGAAAGATATCTTTGCACCAGGTTGGTGGGGAGTGTTAGATATATCATGTAGACTTTTATATTATTAGAGTTAAAAGGGACTTGGTTGTAATTATTTTTCTTTATATTTCTGAATAGTATATACGGGTGTGACTCATTAGTCAACCCTATGCTTTTGATTAATCTCTATTGTCAAACTTAACACCATGTTCTAGTGTGCACAGACACTAACATAGAACAAAACTATATGTATTTGCCCCCACATGCAAAAAATAAAATAATACATTATCATCTCAGTCATACCTTCTCCGTATCAAGTTGTCCCCCGAGTTGCTTTTGCTTCGTATGCGAGTGCTCAAGACGAAGAGAGTAGTAGTTTGAAATTGAAAATTTGCCCCTCCATTTGAATCCTTTTGAACTTCCAAAAAATTTCTTGTGAATTTTACAAGCTTGATTATATTACGGGAAGCACAATTTTACTCTTTCCTTCAAGTCCAGAACTAGCTAAATAGAGAGACCATAAATTATCAATTTCATTCCGCTGGTCATATTGATTTTCCCACTAGAATGCAGTGCACAAATGCTGGGACCACTTTGAACTTTCTATGCAAGGTTATCACAATGAAACATATCACTTAATTTTTTATGGTTCAAATAACAACTAAAAGATAATTCTTCAATGTGTTGTTTCGGAAGAAAATGGAAAGTGAAGGACTATCACAATTTTAAGGTTAAATAGAAAACAGCAATAAAAAGTGTAAACTGGGGAAAAATAGTATGGGGGCGAAACAGCCTGAAAAACTAAAATACACTAGAAGGGTCCACAAAATTTCAATTTAACCCAAGATGCAAACAATCATTGTAAAATTACCCAAACGTGGAAATGAAGAGAAAAGACTTTACATGTGGGCATCTACCTAATGCAAACTCTCCTTTTTTACCCCGGACTTGGATTTCTAAAATAATGGTTTGAATATAGCGCGAAATGATTTATAACGGCCATAGACTCATAAGCTCATACATAAACTTTCCAAAGAGAAATCGTATGTACAATCGAAAAGAAAAAAAAAATTGGACACACATACACAACCCTCTAAATGGAAGAAAGCTTCCCTCCCAATAAATCTTTTGCTTTCAATTTGTTTGTTTAAGATACAAAATATGTCTAAACAATATGTCCATAAAAAAATTTTCTAGATGTGGAAGAAGGCCAACATTTCGATAAAAATTCAAAAATTGTGATGAGGTGGATCAATGGTTGCATTGCCATATCAGAGCAGTTTGAATGTGTCGTGTCTATATCTGTGTCCGTCTGGGGTTGCTCCCAAGAGATGATAGACATGTAGTTTCCCTAGAAATTAGATCATTAAAAAAACTAAAAAAAATATATATTCATATTCATAAAGAAATCAAATTAAGCCCGTGATTGTACCTATGTTGAAAACCTAGGTAGCACCGGTGCGGGTGCGAGGGATTCACTAATTTTCCAAAAAGTAAGGATGCGGGTGCGGCGGGAGTGTTAGATAAAATATTAAAAATATACTTTCAGATAGTAGCATATACAAATTATTTTTTAAATATTAGTACATTAGTGTATACCCTAGATGATTGCTATTATTATTTTCTATTATTTACCTTTTAAACACCCAAAGTTTTCAAAATTGTATGAAGAATTTGTGTTCTTTTTCAAAAGAATGCTACAAAAAATCCTCAGCCACACTCCAAAAGAACTCAAAGATCCATGAAGCACCCAGTACGGGTGCGCACTAAGTGCGGGTGCGTCGGCCTTTTCGAAGAGTCCGTGTTTCATAGTTGAAAACTATTAGAATCAAAATTTCGTTTTGCTGACTTGTTTTCACTCCACCCGAAAACATAATCATTTTGGAAAATGATTAGGAAACACAAGGGAAGGCTTTTTTTTTGTTTTTTTTTTGTAATCGGGGGTGTCTGGGCAAACTTGCGCGCACCTCGACTAATCCCCTGAGGTCCTGGAGTCACCGGATGAATTCCCCAATGGCCACGCTCCCCATGACTCGAATACTAAATCTCTTGGGTAGTACACCCAAGAAGCTTACCACTCGGCCATAAGGGATGTGGTTAACGATGTTACGAGAACACATGGAAACGTACAGGAAAAAAATTATGTGAGAAGGTAAAGATAAAAGGTAAATTAACAAAATACGTTTATGTCAGTGTCCATGAACAAGAGCAGACACTGGGATAGATTGAGGAAAAATGCAAATGTAATAGAGTCCATCATATAGTATCTAAAACTCTTTACCGATAAAAAACAAGTCAATTAAATTTTAAAAGCTAACTTTCTCATGTGATATGAACTATTAATCAAAAACTTTACTATGGAATAACATAGTAATAAGTACAGTATACGCTATACATGAAGTAGACATTTTAAGACAAATTCGAAAGAACAAAAAAAAAAAAAAAAAAAAACACACAAAAAAACAACCACCTATGTCAGGGAATCAAATATTCTTCTAAAGGGTTGAAGAAGGACGCGCCCGTACTCACGTGGATTCTTCTCAAGCGCGGCGAGGTGTTTGTTCAATTTTTAAAAAAAAATTTTTAAACGAGGTCTTAAAAAAATTTTAGAAACTTTTGGGTCAATTTAAGAATTATGGGAGAGCGTGGATTACATGACAAAATCCTGGTGTTGCTTACGTAGGCTTTATGTTTGTTATTTATGTATTAATTACATTAAAAAAACCAAGAAAATGTAGTTGCAGAACAGTTCATACAGGTATAGAAAAAGCATATTTGTTTAAATTATACAAGTATCTGTTAAGTCATTATAGTAACGACCCTGCAGTAGGAACTTATACTTTGATGTACACCCATTAATGCTTCAATGAGAAGCAAATTCTGTTAGATAACTGTACAGTGAGTTTCTGTTAGTTAGTTGTAACAGTTTAATCTCTCTCTCTCTTACTTTACTCTCTCTCTCTCACTCTATATTAGACTCTCTAGATCTCTCTGAAAAGAGAACCATTTTTGTATCTTCATTTGAGTAATGAGAATTTACAAGCTTTCTTAGATTTCTACATGGTATCAGAGCCAAACGCTCCTACCTACTGAATTTTTTTTTTTCTTTCTTTTCAATCAATGGCGATATTACCTAATCTCAATCTTCCTTCGAGTCTTGTTTTCTTTGTCTCCAATCTTAATTCTCTGGTTAATATCAAATTAGATCAAGCAAACTATATGGTTTGGAAGTTACAGATGCGAAATGCCCTAAGAGCAAATCAATTACTCGATTTCGTTGAAGGTTTGATTCCAAAACCTGCTGCTCAAATCACAGACGTCTCAGGTCAGATTGGTTCAAATCCAGCTTTGATCGAATGGATGAATATAGATTCGCAATTAGTTAGTTGTCTCAATGCCACGATATCTCCTTCGATTTTACCTCAAATCATCGGATATGAACATGCATCTGAAATCTGGTCCTATCTTGAAAATCGATATATATCACATTCCAGATCTCATGTTCATGAGATTAAACTGAAGCTGTTGAATGCTTCAAAAGAAGGCTCCATGGACTCATATCTTGATTTTATCAAGAACTGTGCAGATACATTGACTGCTTCTGGATCATCTGTAAGTGATGAGGATTTAATTTTGTATACAATCAATGGTTTATCGAATGATTACGCTTCTTTGAAAACTTATCTGAGAACTAACACCAAATCATTGAACCTGAGTGATTTACATGCTTTGTTGAGATCTGAAGAATCCCACATGAATAGAGAAATGAAACCCTCAAGTCAAGTCACCACAGCTTTCTCTGCTATGTCTATTAACAATGGTACTTTCAAGTCATTTAACAACTCTAATCAGTCTGTCAAACTAGGGAGTCAGAATTCTAATCAATTTTTTCACAGAGGGGGTAGACACAGGGGAGGTTTTAGAGGTGGAGGCAGATATAATAACTCAGGTAGATTTAATTCTCACAAAGTTCAATGTCAAATCTGTGGGAAGAATAATCATTCTGCATCTGATTGTTATCATCGTTTTAATCACTCCTATCAACCCATAAATTCTTCAAATCCACCTCAAGCTCACATTGCTGTCCCTAATTGTCAGATTCCCAGAGATGATGTACAATCTCTTCCTTTGCTGCCTACTCCTAATCTTTCAAGTTTTTCATCTAATCCTTCCCTCCCACCCACTATTACTCCTTTTTCTCCATCTGCTTCTTTTCCCTCTAATACTTCTTTTCCAGCACTCTTTCAAGAACAATGGTATATTGATCCATCTATCAATCCTAATTCCTCGTATTCTGATAATTTACTTGTTCAACATCATGCCTTCTTAGCCACTAAATCCTCTAAAGCTTCTGATTCTACACAATGGTTTTTAGATACTGGTGCTACCAGTCATCTAGCCAAGAATCTGAGTTCTCTCAACATTCATCAGCCCTACAGAGGTTCTAACTCAGTCTCAGTAGGTAATGGTCAATCCATACCTATTCAAAATGCTGGAGATGGTCTTCTACCAACTCCTCAAGGTCCATTGTCTCTTTCTCACATACTGCATGTCCCAGATATCAGTCATAATCTGCTCTCTGTTTATCAACTTGCCAAAGATAACAACTGTAGGATTATCTTTGATTCTGATGGTTTTGTTGTTCAAGAAAAACTGACCAATCAAGTGCTTATTCAGGGACCATCCAATCAGGGTCTTTATCCTTTTCCCTCATCATTAAAATCCTCTTCTCTTTCATCTTCTTTAACTGCCCTAGTCTCAGTACCAACTCAGCAATGGCATCTGAGACTTGGTCATCCATCAACACAAATTCTGAATTTTGTATCTTCAAAATATGCTCTACCTTGCTCTCAATCTACCCTTTCTCCTTGTCACCCATGTCTTAAATCCAAAAGTCACAAGCTTCCCTTCCCTAAATCCACCTCTAACTCCACCTCTCCTCTTCAACTAATCCATATTGATGTCTGGGGTCCTACCCAAACCACTTCTATTTCTGGTTTTCGTTTCTATCTCATTCTCATTGATGATTTCTCTCGGTTTACCTGGGTTTATCCTCTCCATCAAAAGTCAGAAGTTTTCAAAACATTTGTTCAATTTAAAGCTATGGTTGAGAATCAATTCACTACTACTATCAAAGTTATAAGATCAGACAATGGTGGTGAATTTGTCAACACTGTTATGACCAATTTTCTTCATTCTCATGGCATTGTTCACCAAAGAACATGTCCTCATACTCCTGAACAGAATGGAGTAAGTGAAAGAAAGCACAGACATTTAGTTGAGACTACAATGACCTTACTGACTCACTCTTCAATGCCTTCTAAATATTGGGTTGATGCTCTTCTCACTGCCACATTTCTAATCAATAGGTTACCCTCTCCTACTTTACATTTCAAATCTCCTTATGAACTCTTGTTTCACTTAGCTCCTGTTTACACTAATTTCAGAGTCTTTGGATGCACCTGTTTTCCTTGGTTGCTACCATATCGAAAATCTAAACTTGATTCCAAATCCAAATCCTGTGCATTTCTGGGTTACTCTTCTGATACAAAAGGATACAGATGCCTGGATATACATACAGGACAAGTGTTTGTCTCAAGGCATGTTCACTTCATTGAAACTGAATTTCCTTTCTCTCATCCCTCTCCTTCTTCTTCTTCACTCCCACCTCCTCCCTCTCCTACATATCAATTACTTTCTGATAATCTTGTGTTGAATAACATGTCCTCCACTCTTTCATCCACCCCTATTCCTGTGTCATCATCTAATACATCTCAGGTCCTTTCCACAAGTTCTGTTCCTTCTCACTCCTCAGAAAATACTCATACTATGGTCACCAGGTCCAAACAAGGTATTTCCAAGCCAAAAGTTCCCTTTAGTCCATCTGCTCATGTAGCTACTGATGATGCCTTTGATTCTATAGAACCTACTAATTTTCAAAATGCCTATAAGTCCTCTATCTGGAGACCAGCCATGTCAGAAGAGTTCAATGCTCTCTTGCATCAATAGACCTGGACATTGGTTCCCCCATCTCTTAATAAGACTGTGATGGGCTGCAAATGGGTTTTCAAAGTTAAAAGACATGCAGATGGCACCATAGCTAGACACAAAGCCAGACTGGTGGCTAAAGGATTCCACCAAACTGAAGGGTTGGACTATTTTGAGACTTTTAGCCCAGTGGTTAAGCAACCCACTATCAGAATTGTACTATCTCTTGCTTTACATTTCAATTGGCCTATCAGACAATTGGATGTGTCTAATGCCTTTCTACATGGGGTTCTTGAAGAAGAAGTCTACATGAGTCAGCCACAAGGATTTATTGACCCCTCAGTTCCTCATCATGTTTGCAAGTTGAATAAAGCTCTTTATGGTTTAAAACAAGCTCCTAGAGCCTGGTTCTCCACTCTGTCCAGATTCCTACTTGCTCAGAAGTTTACACATAGTCAAGCTGACAACTCCTTATTTGTTCAACACTCAGGATCCCAAATCCTTGTTGTGTTAGTCTATGTTGATGACATTCTGATTACTGGAAGCAATCCCACTTCTATTTCAGCTTTTATAAGGACAATGAGCTCAGTATTCTCTATGAAAGATCTCGGTCTTCTTCACTATTTCTTGGGTATTGAGGTCCAGCATTTGGAAGCAGGCTTATTCCTCTCTCAGTCCAAGTATGCCAATGATCTGCTTGTCAAAGCCTCCATGACTGACTGTAAGCCAACAACATCACCTATGCCTACTAAACTTCCTGACATGTCTACAGATGCTCCTTTTTCAGATCCCATTCTATACAGAAGCTTAGTTGGTTCTCTTCAGTACCTCACTATCACAAGGCCAGATTTATCCTTTGCAGTTAACAAGGTTTGTCAGCACATGCAAAATCCAATGAACTCTGATTTTCAAAGTCTTAAAAGATTGCTCAGATTTGTCAAAGGATCCTCCACTCATGGTCTTCTTATTCAACATGGTCCTCTTCATCTTACTGCTTATTCTGACTCAGATTGGGCTGGGGACTCCACTGACAGAAAGTCCACTTCTGGTAATTGTGTTTACCTGGGTTCCAATCTCATCTCTTGGTCAGCCAAGAAGCAACCCACAATAGCTAAATCTAGTACTGAAGCTGAATATAAAGCTCTATCTCTCACAGCAGTCAGCAGCTGAGCTAGTATGGATTCAACAAATCTTATCTGATCTCCATATTCCTATTTCTCATCCACCTCTCTTATGGTGTGACAATATTGGTGCTCTAGCTTTAGCTGCAAATCCTGTATTTCATGCTAGAACAAAACATGTTGAAGTTGACTACCATTTCATTCGTGAGAAAATTTGCAATAAACAGCTTCAAGTAGCTCATGTGTCTTCCATGGATCAGCTAGCAGACTTGTTTACCAAACCCCTCTCAGTTGCCAGATTCAAGTATTTGAAAGATAGACTAATGCCTTTTCAAGCTGCTGCTGCTGCTCCTTCTCCTCTCCCATCAGCTTGAGGGGGAATGTTAAGTCATTATAGTAATGACCCTGCAGTAGGAACTTATACTTTGATGTACACCCATTAATGCTTCAATGAGAAGCAATTCTGTTAGATAACTGTACAGTGAGTTTCTGTTAGTTAGTTGTAACAGTTTAATCTCTCTCTCTCTTACTTTACTCTCTCTCTCTCACTCTATATTAGACTCTCTAGATCTCTCTGAAAAGAGAACCATTTTTGTATCTTCATTTGAGTAATGAGAATTTACAAGCTTTCTTAGATTTCTACAGTATCCCTACGCCTGCATCCTATATTTTTTAAAAACAGGCGAATCCACTGCATCCGCATTCGTGTATCATGTTCCCGCACCGGCGTGGTTGTCAAATTGGGATTTGTATCGTGAATCGAAATTATCGCGAATCGTGAGATTCAGTAACAAATTAAAAAACCTACAAACATAGACTAATGCTATGCTTTCCAAATCCAAATCCCCGTCCCAAATGATGTGGCAGTGGGTCTATTGAATTTTGATTGGAGGATGTTAAAGTGACCCAACAATGGTCAATGGGTCCACTAGATTTTGATTGGTCCACATCATTTGGGATTGAGATTTCGGATTTGGATTTGGAAAGTATAGCATTACTCATAAACATATCCCTTTTTTTTTTTTTCTTGGCTTGTATAAACATATCAAAAGTGGTTTAAAGAGGGTTGCGAATCAATTTTTTCAGAAAAAAAAAGGAAAAAAATCCATTTTGTGCCAGGCAGGCTAGTGAATCGTAAGATTTGCTTTCGATTCTTGCATATGTTCGATTCGTGTATTGATTCATATCGTTTTCATGGTGAATCGCATCGAATATTTTGATAACAGAGCGCACCGGTGCTTCCTAGACCTAAGTAGAAGAATTAGCAAGATGGGCTGTCTGCTATGACATTAGCAACCAAGCAGTGCAATGAACTCTTCTCCTACTTCCTTCTTTTTTTTTTCCAATACTTATCGTCCTTGTAAACTATTTCTCAGACAAATAAGACTTGTCTTGTTGTATCTATAGCTTTTGTTATTACAAATCTCTTTAGCAAAAATGAATACCTCATATTTTACAATTTTTGGGATTACACCTCAAAATAGACCCCAAAAAAAAAAAAAACACTTCCACTGAATTCATATATCTAAAACCACTTTTCGAAATGTTTTAGGCATATAAACCACTTGGATTTTCATTGAAAAACATATGAATTGAAAACATTCTTCAAAATAGTTATATGCCAGATAAATTAAAACCCAACCCAGGGTCCCTGTGAAGATTTGTAACTCGTCCTATGCAAGTTGTACCCCGTGGTATATACAGTTCAATCCGCAATTACATTCAAAAGTTGTTAGATAACAATTTTGCTTAAAATAATCCATACCCACAAACAATCAAACGTCAAAACGCATTCCAGAGCAGAACAAAGCTGAGAGAGAGCGAGAGAGAGAACGGGTGGGGTTACCTGAAGTTGAGGAACTGGCCGAAGATGAAGAGGGGCCAGAAGTAGAGAGGAGGGGGCCAAGAGAGAGAGGAAACGGATAAGAGAGAGAGAAACTGAAGGAGCTTTAAGAAATGAGAGACTCGAGCCATCACTTTAGAAGGGTCTCGCCCACTTCCACACAGATCCACCCATGTCTGAGGATACGTCCATAGCCAGTAGTAAAATGGGAAGGGCGCCATTACACCTAAGCATGCCACAATCCCCATTCTCTCTCTCTCTCTCTCTCTCTCTCTCTCTCTCTCTCTAAAACTCTTCTTTTTTATTTTTTTGGTTATTGCTGCTGGAGAAGAAATTTTCTCAACATCACCGAGAGGTTTTTGTGTTTGTTGCAGAACTCCTTTGAGAGTGAGTGAGTTCACTTCTTGGTGAAAAGAGTGGTGGGGGTTAGCATGGGCCAGGTGGGCCTTTGAATGGGCCGAAAATTAGACGGGCTAGAGGGACTATAAAATGCACAAGCAGTGCCATATGATACCAATGACCACTTGAACAATATTTAGAACAATTGTTAAATTAGGGTAAATTACAGTTTATACTCTTTGTAGGCTGAGTGTGATATCACTTTGGTCCCTGCAGTTTCAATTTTGTTCTTTTGATCTTTACAGTTTCAGTTTAAGTTCAATGTAATCCATTCATAAAAAAATTGCCACTATTTTTGACAGAAAATAAGTCATGTGATGCACACGTGAGGTAACATTAGAGACATAATAGTAAAGTATACTTGGAGATATTTATAACACCCACATTTGTGTTATTGCATTTGTATCATATTGTCATGCATGATAATGTGATGTGGTGTGTCCTATGACACATGGTTGAGTGAGTTTTGACTCCCGAGTTGATTTGGGTGTCTGTATTAGAGAACCCTCTGAAACTGTGGTGATTGAGGATTTGTTGTTGTGACGTCTCTCCGAGTATGAGACGGTCACTGTGGAACACTTTAAATGTTTATCTGAAAATAAATGTTTACCTGTGTATTTCAATATCTGTATTATTTTCTGTTTTAGAATTTATTTCTGTTGTTAGATTTAGTATCCTAGTAAGGACGAATGAACACGCTATTAATTTGGTAGGCTAATTAGCAACTTCGGAAACGTTATATAGAAATTCGCGTTTTAGCAACCAAACGAAACTTAGTCGAAAACTTTTATAATTTTGAGGTTTCACTCGTAAAGCTATGAATAAGCTGTATAGAAAGTTTCAGAGACTGATTAGGAGTTTGGAAAACTCGTGGGGAGGTAAACGTAATTCCCCGAGAATGTTGCCTATATATAGATAGAGATGAGTTAAGATATTTCACAACTCTTAACCTAAAACTCAAAGGAGGCCAAAAGGGGGCTAGAGGGAGATTTAGGAGCTTAGAGCTTTGCGACGCCAAACGACGACCTTCCGTCAGTCTGGTTTCTCCCAGATTTCATATTCGAGCTCCTTGAGGTAAGAGCTTCGTTTTGATATATGTTAGGGCCTGTTTGGCTAAGTTTTTCGAAAAGTTATTTTCTAAAATTTTTCATAAAAGTTGATAAATGGAATTCTGATCCATAGGAATTGTACTAGACGGGCTTCTGCACGTTCTTTGTGCACGGGTTTTCTTCAGATTGAATTATAGGAGCGTTATTTAGAGGTGAGTGATTCAACTATGTTTTGGAATGATTTCTTGGCATGTATTCATGTTATGTTTGAATAACATGTATTAATCCTTAGAGATATATTGTGTAGTTCATATTGGGCATTTATATTGATAAGTAGGCTCAATAGCACGGTGATATGTTTTGATTATCGCGAGCATGGTGATATGTATTTGAGCATGTTAAGTTGCTTATTTGGGTCAGAAGGAGCACGTGGTCACCGTGCCATTTTGTGGAGCCGTTATAGGCATTAAGGTCGCACGATTGTTTGTAGAATCGTGGGTCTTACCCTTTCGCGTGGACTTATTGGCGAGGAGTCGCGGATTGGGAATATGGACGGGCACGTGAGTCTCCAGCGACTAGTATGAATTGTAAAGATGTGAATGCAGACATGTTTATCATTCATGTACATACGTTGTTTTATTCACTAAGCTTTAGCTTAAACAAATCGAAATATGTGTGGTTATTCAAATAACCATTTCAGGTGTAAATGCTGGCGAGGAATCGCAGAAGTGAGTACGTGGGTTGGGAGTTCGCTTGGGAGGCAACTTGAAATGTAAATCTTGTAGTTTTGGGATCCTAGAAATGTTGTAATAGGAATTTGGTTGTTTTTTTTTACCCATGTTAAATTTTGGTATGATAGAATGGATTTAGAACGTTGTACTAGACCGTAACATGTTGTAATTATGCTTGGTAATGCTTTAATACAGCTAGAATTACTTTGGACTGAGTTGATTTGAGTGGTTGATCATTGGTGATAGTTAGAGGAAGCTTTAAAACTTGTCTTCTGCAGTTTGGGCTGCTGCCAGGGGAGCAGTCGACTGAGCAGTCGACTGAACCCCTGGGCCTGTTAGCCACTGCTTCATTTTTAACAAAAGCAGTCGACTGGACCCCAGGGCAGTCGACTGGACCCCTCAGCAGTCCACTGGATCTCTAGTTTCAGTCGACTGAAATTTGATATAAAAATCCCTGCCCGTCTCCGTCGACTGAGCAGTCGACTGAACAGTCGACTGTGCAGTCGACTGAACCTCTGGTTTTAAAATGTGTTTTGTTTTCCGCTGCGTGTGTTCTTCAAACCTAATTTTTGGGAACGTTAATGAATTGGTTTAGCCTCGGTGGCGTGCCACGGGCTCCGGTTTCCGCTATTGTGGGACTGGGCTGTGACATTTAGTGGTATCAGAGCATAAGTTTAGAGCCTTGGGAACGAGTGACGTTATATATGCTGAGTGACGTCGAGTGGAGTGTGTAATTGTAAAGATAATGGTTATCATTGTATAAATGCTTCAAGCATTAGCATTTGTTGATTGTGATGAACTGTGCACATATATCTATATTGTGGCATAGCATGCATGGTCATTATGCATTGAACTCAACAGGAGAAATATTTTGAAACGTTATGGCTGATCCACCAAGAGAATTGTCACCGCATTCGCGGATGGACCAAATAGTGCATATGGTAGGAAATTTCATACAAGCGGTAAGTGAAAGAGAACAGATGAACGTTCAGCCTCCACAAGTGGAAATTCGTTATGTCAATGCACCATCGACACCGCGACCTCAACACACAATCATAGAACAGTTTCATAAGCGGAAACCGACCTTGTATCATGGACAGGTTGACATAGACTTGGCTGATCATTGGATGATGGACATGGAAAGACATTTCCGTCAGGTAATATGTACCGATGAGGAGAAAATTTTATGCGCATCCGATACGTTGATGGGTGAAGCATTAGATTGGTGGAACAACGTACTTGAACAAGGGAAGCCAACCACGTGGGAAGCATTTAAAGAGGAATTCAACAAACGTTTCTTCCCGCAATCTGCTTATACTCAGAAACGGCAAGAGTTTGCGAGTTTGATTCAGGGAGATATGACCGTAGGTGAGTATGTTTCTCGTTTCAATGCCTTGTTACGATTTGGGAAAACTACCGTTCCAACTGATAGGGACAAAGCTCGTAAGTTTGAGGAAGGGCTTAGAGAGAATATCCGTGGCCGTGTGGACATGTTGCAACACCCGACCGTTTCTCTCGTTGAGGAAGTTGCCCGTATTGCTGAGAAAAGTGTCGACAGATATCGACAGGGACAACAAGGAAAGAGACCCAATGACAATAGGGGCAAGAGTCAAGGGAATGCGAAGAAACCGTTCACGCAAGGTTCAGGATCGAATATGAGTAGCCAAGGAGGGAGTACGTTCATGGGAGACCCGAGACCGTTGTGTCCAACTTGTAACCTGCGACACAGAGGAACCTGCTATCAATTGATCACTTGCTATATTTGTAAACAATTGGGGCATGTGTCTAGGAATTGTCCTTTGAACGCAAATTCGACTACACCAAACACAACCTCGAACGCCAAGAGCTATAACCCAGAAACGAGAGGAAAATGTTTTGAGTGTGGACAACCGGGACACATAGCAAAGAACTGTCCGAGTAAGAGACAACCGGGATTGAGTACCGGGGCATCGAGTGTGCCAAGCGGATCAAGGGTAGAACCTCGAGTGGATAAAGGGAAAGGAGTCGCGCAACAACAAGGACGATACTTCCAGCTCAGGCCGGGGAATACGGATGATACCGTCGTATCAGGTATTCTTCCTATTTGCTCGTATCCTGCACGTATACTTATGGATTCTGGTTCGACGCATTCATTTGTATCACGTGATTTTGTTAAGCATTTAACTGTTAAGTCAGAACCGCTAGGATATGACCTGTGTGTATCATTGCCTAGTAGTGAACCACTAGTTACTTCTTCGATATTCAAGTCATGTGAAATCAAGATAGGTGATAAAGTCTTGAGCGTTGATTTGATTCCGTTGACGGTGAATTACTTTGATGTTATCTTGGGTATGGATTGGTTGTCGGTTAATCAAGCCAAAATTGATTGTGAACAGAAGCGGGTTAGTTTCTATCCGTCAGGACGAGAAGAGTTTACTTTTCAGGGTAAGGGAGTGATCGTACCGCCGTACTTGATATCGGCGATTCAAGCAAGTAAGATGTTGAAGAAAGGTTGTTCGGGTTTCTTATGTTCAATTATCGACACGCGAGTTCTTGGACCACTAATAGAAGAAATTTCAGTAGTTCGAGAATTTCCAGATGTTTTTCCCGATAAGTTACCCGACGTATTGATTGAAAGAGAGCTTGAGTTCACAATAGAAGTAGTACCAGGGTCACAACCGGTATCCAAAGCACCGTATCGAATGGCACCGATAGAGTTGAAAGAACTGAAAGTTCAGTTAGAAGAACTGTTGGAGAAGGGTTTTATCCGACCGAGTGTTTCGCCGTGGGGAGCTCCAGTCTTGTTTGTGAAGAAGAAAGATGGAACAATGCGTATGTGCATCGACTACCGAGAGTTGAATAAGTTGACCGTCAAGAACAAGTATCCGTTGCCGCGAATAGACGATTTGTTTGATCAGTTGCAAGGAGCGCAAGTATTTTCGAAGATCGACTTGAGATCCGGTTACCATCAGTTGAAAGTCAAAGAGGAAGATGTTGAGAAGACAGCTTTCAGAACTCGATATGGTCACTTTGAATTTTTGGTTATGCCATTTGGAGTGACTAATGCACCAGCTGCTTTCATGGACTTGATGAACCGTGTTTTCAAAGATTATTTAGATGAGTTCGTTATCGTGTTTATAGATGACATCTTAATCTACTCCAAAAGCGTAGAAGATCACGAGCATCATTTGCGATTAGCTTTACAACGATTGCGTGAAAAGAGATTATTCGGCAAATTGAAGAAGTGTGAGTTTTGGTTGACCGAGATAGCTTTTCTTGGACATATAGTGTCAGCAAAGGGAATTTCTGTAGACCCTCAGAAGATAGAAGCAGTTACCAACTGGGCGAGACCAACGAATGTGACAGACATCCGAAGTTTCCTAGGATTAGCTGGGTATTATCGGAGATTTGTAAAAGACTTTTCGCGTATAGCAATGCCGATGACACAGTTAATGAGGAAAGATATTGCTTTTGTTTGGAGCCCAGAATGTGAAGAAGGTTTCCAAGAGTTGAAGGGTCGACTAGTGAAAGCACCAATATTAGCCGTTCCATCAGGGACTGAAGGATTTATTATTTACAGTGATGCTTCATATAGAGGTTTAGGTTGCGTTCTTATGCAAGGTGATAAGGTTATTGCGTATGCGTTGAGACAACTTAGACCGCACGAGAAGAATTATCCAACACATGATCTAGAATTGGGCGCTGTGATTTTTGCATTGAAGATTTGGCGTCATTATCTATACGGAGAAAAATGTGAGATATATACGGACCAAAAGAGTTTGAAGTACTTGTTTACACAACGAGATTTGAATATGAGGCAAAGGAGATGGTTAGAGTTGATGAAGGACTATGACTTGTCAATTCAGTATCATCCGGGCAAAGCGAATGTCGTCGCCGATGCTCTTAGTCGTAAGGTACCAACCAACACCGCATCAGATTTGACTTCTCAGAAAGAATTGATACGAGATATGGAGAATATGGAGCTTGAGGTGATTCCGAGGATTGAAGGTGGATTGATGTCGACGATTGTGGCACAACCACTCTTGATTCACGAGATCACGGAGAAACAACTTCAAGATGTGGCTTTGAAGAAGATTTGTGATGAGATTCCGATGGGCAAACAACCGGGATTCACGTTTGAGAACAATGTGTTGAGATTGAGGGGTAGAATTTGTGTACCTAGTGAGAAAGAGTTGAAGCGAAACATCCTAGAGGAAGCACACAATACGAAGTATACCGTTCACCCGGGAAGCACCAAGATGTATAGAGATTTGAGACATGTTTATTGGTGGCCGGGAATGAAGAGGGAAATAGCACGATATGTTTCGTGTTGTACTAGTTGTCAACAAGTAAAGGCCGAACGCCAAGTACCTTCGGGATTATTACAACCGTTACCGATAGCCGAGTGGAAATGGGAGCACATAACAATGGATTTTGTTAGTGGGTTTCCGAGATCGAACACTATTATTTGGGTGATTGTTGATCGTTTGACGAAGTCGTCGCACTTCCTACCACTTCGAACAACTAAGCCAATGCAGTTAGCTAAGTTGTATATTCGCGAAATTGTGAGACTACATGGTATCCCAGTTTCTATCGTTTCGGATAGGGATAGTAGTTTTACATCGAAGTTTTGGAGAGCCTTGCAAGAAGCAATGGGTACTAAATTGCACTTTAGTACAGCTTTTCATCCTCAGACCGATGGTCAATCAGAAAGAGTAATCCAAATTTTGGAAGACATGCTTCGTTTATGTGTACTTGATTTTCAGGGTGATTGGGAAGACCACCTGCCGTTAATTGAGTTCGCATATAACAACAGTTTTCAGTCGAGTATTGGGATGGCTCCTTATGAATCTTTATATGGTCGTGTATGTCGTTCACCAATTAGTTGGACAGAGGTGGGAGAAAGAAAGATTGAAGGGCCGAAAATTGTACAAGAGACGACGGATAAGATAAAGGTAATTAGACAACGGTTACTGACAGCTCAGAGTAGGTATAAGAGTTATGCCGACAAGCGCAGACGGCCGTTGGAATTCGATGTAGGAGACTTGGTGTATTTGAAGGTGTCACCTTCAAAGGGAATAATCAGATTTGGTAGATACGGGAAACTCAATCCGAGATTTGTAGGACCTTTTGAAATCATTGGAAAGGTTGGACCCGTAGCTTATCGTTTGAACTTGCCGAGCAAGTATGCTCAAGTTCATAACGTGTTTCATGTATCGTTGTTACGCAAACACTTAGCGGAGGATAGGGATCAAGTGATGGCTCCGACGCCGAATGAGATTCAGAGTGATTTAACGTATGTCGCATATCCGGTAGAGATCTTAGATCGGAAGAATCAAGTCTTACGAAATAAAGTAATGTCGAAAGTGAAAGTGTTATGGCGTAGTCAAACTACGGAAGAGATGACGTGGGAGATAGAAGATGAGATGCGTACTCAGTATCCGCACCTTTTCGAGACATGAGGTATAAGTTTGGGGACAAACTTCTTTTAAGGGGGAGAGTATTATAACACCCACATTTGTGTTATTGCATTTGTATCATATTGTCATGCATGATAATGTGATGTGGCGTGTCCTATGACACATGGTTGAGTGAGTTTTGACTCACGAGTTGATTTGGGTGTCTGTATTAGAGAACCCTCTGAAACTGTGGTGATTGAGGATTTGTTGTTGTGACGTCTCTCCGAGTATGAGACGGTCACTGTGGAACACTTTAAATGTTTATCTGAAAATAAATGTTTACCTGTGTATTTCAATATCTGTATTATTTTCTGTTTTAGAATTTATTTCTGTTGTTAGATTTAGTATCCTGGTAAGGACGAATGAACACGCTATTAATTTGGTAGGCTAATTAGCAACTTCGGAAACGTCATATAGAAATTGGCGTTTTAGCAACCAAACGAAACTTAGTCGAAAACTTTTATAATTTTGAGGTTTCACTCGTAAAGCTATGAATAAGTTGTATAGAAAGTTTCAGAGACTGATTAGGAGTTTGGAAAACTCGTGGGGAGGTAAACGTAATTCCCCGAGAATGTTGCCTATATATAGATAGAGATGAGTTGAGATATTTCACAACTCTTAACCTAAAACTCAAAGGAGGCCAAAAGGGGGCTAGAGGGAGATTTAGGAGCTTAGAGCTTTGCGACGCCAAACGACGACCTTCCGTCAGTCTGGTTTCTCCCAGATTTCATATTCGAGCTCCTTGAGGTAAGAGCTTCGTTTTGATATATGTTAGGGCCTGTTTGGCTAAGTTTTCCGAAAAGTTATTTTCTAGAATTTTTCATAAAAGTTGATAAATGGAATTCTGATCCATAGGAATTGTACTAGACGGGCTTCTGCACGTTCTTTGTGCACGGGTTTTCTTCAGATTGAATTATAGGAGCGTTATTTAGAGGTGAGTGATTCAACTATGTTTTGGAATGATTTCTTGGCATGTATTCATGTTATGTTTGAATAACATGTATTAATCCTTAGAGATATATTGTGTAGTTCATATTGGGCATTTATATTGATAAGTAGGCTCAATAGCACGGTGATATGTTTTGATTATCGCGAGCATGGTGATATGTATTTGAGCATGTTAATTTGCTTATTTGGGTCAGAAGGAGCACGTGGTCACCGTGCCATTTTGTGGAGCCGTTATAGGCATTAAGGTCGCACGATTGTTTGTAGAATCGTGAGTCTTACCCTTTCGCGTGGACTTATTGGCGAGGAGTCGCGGATTGGGAATATGGACGGGCACGTGAGTCTCCAGCGACTAGTATGAATTGTAGAGATGTGAATGCAGACATGTTTTATCATTCATGTACATACGTTGTTTTATTCACTAAGCTTTAGCTTAAACAAATCGAAATATGTGTGGTTATTCAAATAACCATTTCAGGTGTAAATGCTGGCGAGGAATCGCAGAAGTGAGTACGTGGGTTGGGAGTTCGCTTGGGAGGCAACTTGAAATGTAAATCTTGTAGTTTTGGGATCCTAGAAATGTTGTAATAGGAATTTGGTTGTTTTTTTTACCCATGTTAAATTTTGGTATGATAGAATGGATTTAGAACGTTGTACTAGACCGTAACATGTTGTAATTATGCTTGGTAATGCTTTAATACAGCTAGAATTACTTTGGACTGAGTTGATTTGAGTGGTTGATCATTGGTGATAGTTAGAGGAAGCTTTAAAACTTGTCTTCTGCAGTTTGGGCTGCTGCCAGGGGAGCAGTCGACTGAGCAGTCGACTGAACCCCTGGGCCTGTTAGCCACTGCTTCATTTTTAACAAAAGCAGTCGACTGAACCCCAGGGCAGTCGACTGGACCCCTCAGCAGTCGACTGGATCTCTAGTTTCAGTCGACTGAAATTTGATATAAAAATCCCTGCCCGTCTCCGTCGACTGAGCAGTCGACTGAACAGTCGACTGTGCAGTCGACTGAACCTCTGGTTTTAAAATGTGTTTTGTTTTCCGCTGCGTGTGTTCTTCAAACCTAATTTTTGGGAACGTTAATGAATTGGTTTAGCCTCGGTGGCGTGCCACGGGCTCCGGTTTCCGCTATTGTGGGACCGGGCTGTGACAATATTATACCTTACACACCTGTATTGAACCTAAATCTATCAAAAAAATTGTAAGAAAATTTTATGAATGTATTATATTGAACCTAAACTGAGACTGTAATGACTAAAATGACAAAATTAAACTACAGGGATCAAAATAAAATCACACCCAAACTACAAGGATGCAGAATGTAATTTACCCATTAAATTGAAAACCACAACGGAACTAGTTTTCTTTCCCCTTTTCTATTCCCTCGCAAAATCCGCATACCAAACAAAGCCTTAAAAGAAAAGCTATTTCCATTGTTTACCTCTATAGTTAAGGCTCCATTTGCAAGTTCAATTTCTCGGGGAATATTAGTTTTGTAGTGAAGGACCTACTGCAAAACTATTTAACTTTCTCTCCTTATATTTGAAGCCAACATTGAGAAACACATATTGAGTCAATTATTTTTTCAAGTTTATTCACTTTTGACCTGGGCTTGTTTGGGGGGAAAAAATTATAAATAACAATCATAATAATAATAATAATAATAATTCATGTTCAGTCCCACGTTTCGTTTCTGAGCCTTTCCAAACCGCCCTGGCATCGGAAAGCATTCAATATCTTCAAGATCCTTTTCTCAGCAGTAAACTCATCTGGGTACTAACAAACTGACCATAAAACTGTTGGAATTATAAACTAGATTAGAGGATGCAATGAAACTAAACACAATTTATACTAAAAAAAGTGCTCATCTAGAGCAGCTGAGCAGAACATCATTCACTCGACATCATTTCATCATCTATAATCGACACACATACAAATAACTATATACAAGTTAATCTGCAATATCAGCTGCAAAATCAGGTTCCGAAGGCTTCTGCAATTTCACCAGCCCTCTAGAACTCTTCGAGCTTCGAAGCCTATGAACCCCACGAAGAGCATTAGCTGCAAACCTCGATGCAAGTATAGTAGCACCAAAGCTGGACACTGTGTCCCCCAACAATTCACTCTCCTCTTCTTCTTCATCTTCTTCCTCTTCGGCTTCTTCAAGCCTCCGAAGCTCTGCAAATTTCCTTCTAGAATACCTTCGCCACGCGGCTTGAATAAAGCAAGCGGCCCAAGTCCTCCATTGCTGTGAGTAAAACCGAAAAGTGTGCTGAACTTGTCTACTGTGAAGCCGCCTAAACTGGCTCGTAATAAATTTAGCCTCATCGGCTATCAAAGCGAAAGCCTCGACCTCTGTCAAAGCCTTCACGGTTCGTGTAGAGGGTGGTAGGTTAGAACCGGATTTGGGATCGAGTGCCCATGTTAGAAGCTCTTCCCCGCAAAAATCGCCTTCTTTTAGGAATCCTCGGTTGAAAAATCCACTCCTCCCACCGTCTGTGGTTACACTCTCTAGACGACCGCGAATAATGAAGAGCATTTCATCAACGGGGTCTCCTTCTCGGACTATGTATGTACTTTCCGTGTATAGACTTGGTTTGAGCCTCTCACAAATGGCATCAAGTAATCGTTCATCCAAGTTTGCAAACAAAGGGACCTACAAAGGACGCCTTAGAAGATTGTCAAACACAAGAAAGCAGTCTTAATGACACCAAGGACTTACGGAACTGTGTAATTTAGTTTTACACTGTTTGGTAAAACGAAATAAGAGAGGAAATAAAAGTTGTGTTGGGTACGAGACAAGAGGAGAAAAACCCCTGTTTGGCAAAACGAAACAGAAAGGAAGGGAGTAAGGATGAGGCATCATTCCGGGCTCACAATTTCTTATCCGACCAAAGGTCGACTGATTGGGAAGGAGGAGCTGAGGAGGTTTCCCCCCTCTTTTGACTTTTTTGCCTTTCAAAAAAAAAAAAAAAACACCACCTTGTTATGTAAGTGTACAATAGTAGAAAACACAACCTTTCCTTCTTGTTTAACTGAAAAAACAAAAAGCTTGAGAAGAGAAATACCCCTTCATTTCCCTTAGGATACCCCTTCCCTTCTGTCTATTTTTCCATCCCTTTTACCAAATATACCACTAGAGAGGCAAAAGAAAATTTGGAAAATAGACTGAGACTTGCTAAATTTCTTAATTGGAATTGAATTTTCCATGTAACATATAATTGCTCTCAAACATGCACACTCCATACATGCTTAAATAGCACTTGGACAATCACATATAGGTTCATGCTCTATCTGGATTTTGGATGTTTCTTTGTTTCTCTACATATTAAACCAATAGATGCCCGAGAATATAAAGAATGTTGACCATGAAAATAGTGTCCTTGCTTGAACACATTCATTCCACCAAACATACTTAGGCAAGAGGAAGGGCTAAGAATAGAAATTAAAAAAAAAAAAAATTAGTAGCATGTTTGGTTGTCACTTGATTTGAATAGTCTAATTCAAGATTGATATATAATCTTGAAGTAAAATCTTTTATTTTGAATGAACATTTTGGATAAGTACGATTGTACGACACTTTGCCATATTTGTTCTTAATTAGAAATTTCTATGAGCATGTTTGTCTGTACTTATGTGTATGCGATGTTGATCATGATTGGTAGAAGTAGAACTGATTAACCCCCCACCCCACCACTACCACCACTTGCCTAACGAGAATGCATGTTTCACCCCCCAAATCTCATTTCGTCCATTGCAATTTCGGCAACCAAACGCGTATGAACTTCCTTTGGCGTCAAAATCGCATAGACAAACAGGCTCTATGTTATAGTGTAATATCAAAATTCATGATTGTAAACATTATTTTGAAATAAGCACAATTTTTAAATAGAACCATTAGATCATGGTCTTTTCAGTTAACTGTTATGTAAAAAATGTAAATAACATTCAAGGACATCCAAAAGGACGTAAAAGGATAGCCAAAAAACTTACCCTTCTAACCAAATTTAAACAGAGATGCCTCTTGATATCTCTCCTGAGGTCCTTAGGTAGACTCTGAACCAAGCTCTCTTCATCAACTCCTCTTGTTTCCAGCCACTTGTACTGATCATAGCGGCGAACTCTCTCTCTAAGCTCTTGTGGAAGCAACCTATGATGCATCCACTGCTCGGAGTCACGCCTTTTTATTCTCATCTCCTCCAGCCGAACCGTAAGAGATTGGAGATAGGTCTGTTATAATCACAAAGCACCCCAGAACTCAGTCATTGACTTTGGATTTGCTTCAAGCCTAAAACCCTCTTATGTACTCAATGTTATATCAATAAATATTCACTCAAACAAAACGTAGTAATAAAGTTGCATCAAATATTCAATGAATCTGGGAAATTCAGATGTGTTACAAAATTTTAAAACCGAGTGAGATTTCGTCATAAAGATCTGAGTTGTTCATCAAAATCACAATATTCCTGCACTTCATTGGCTGGTTAGAGAGATGAACATTATAAAATTAGGTAAGTTCACTAACCAATACTAAGGTCTGTAAAATTATAAATAAATCAAAATATGCCTTGAGTTTGTATATAACACAAAGATTCAACAATATACGCATCACAGTGACTCATGAATAACATCCTGTGCACAATCAGTAGTTGCATGCGGAATATGAACGTAAACTCGACAAAATAGTCATGAAAATCCAATTTTTCTCCACGAGCTTCTTTTAGGAATAAAGAAATAACACCTTTAAAGTTGTATAGAATCAGAGATTCAGAATATTCAATATCATCAAGTGTGTAAAATAAATAATGACATTGCCAACATAAATGAGCAAAATCAGTTTGTTTTCCAAAGATTTCCCTTCTACCATCCTTATGGAACGGAGGAGTCACTGGTTTTTCAAAATACCATGTATCAACTTTTATGTACAACAGATATAGTGAGAGAAAATAAGCAAAGACTGGGAGAGATGGAGACTGAAACATGATAGACTGAGAGTTATTTGGAAGTTGAGGAGCACGGGGATCACGTCAACCCCCAACCCATGTCCCTCATCTACAAAATACCATCTCCGAATAGAAAAGAAAATTGTATTAGTGTGCATCTTTTAAATAAGTTAAAAATGAAGAGAATAATGCGATTACAACCGGTGAACATGCATTCCACAAATGTTATTCCAAACACACCCTTAAAAATCCGTGAAGTCGTTGTACAGTAAATTTTTAACTCACCTGCATGTTGCCAATCAGAAGAGCAAAGAGGATGAGCCCAAAAATGGCTACTGCTATAGAAAAGAGAACCTCTCCAGGATAAGTACTTGTTTGGAGCCCCTGGCCGAGTGTACTGTGAAAAAATAAAACTCCAAACCAATTTAGTCACGACGCTTTGGAAATTCATATAGGCAGATTATCACTTTTAACCATATTGCAGTTCATACAGGAATAAGCAGGTAGCCAAAAAGAGCATAGAACATACAAGAAGTGGCAGTTATGGCTCTGTTTGGTTAGCGGATTTAGAGAGGGAGTAAAAAAGGGAAAAGAAAACTATTTCCTTTGTGTTTTCCTACATGCTTAAATAACATTGGAAATTAAATTTTTTGAAAATCTAATAGGACATTCAGAAAAGATGAAGGGAAGTGACTCACATAATTCAAAATTTTTGACTTATATTCACCTTATTTTCTTTTCTTTCCCATTTTCCTCGACGTTTTCTTTATTAACCAAACAAAAGTGTTTTCTTTTCCTTTCCCTCACTAAATCCATGAAACAAATGGAGCCTTATTTGACTGTCCTGGAATTGGTACCTGTGGATCTGCTGATAAACTCCAACAATACAATATTGTTGATTTGGAGTAAGTTCACCAACAAAAAATAATAGAATCCCCCAACCCAAATCTAGTTAATCTGAGGCTTGATTAGAACAATCATTCTCATTGCCAAATATTTGGTAAAATGCATTTTGCACCGTTCAACTATACACCAATTTGTTGTTTGGTCCCTCATCTTTTTGTAAAAATTTGGTCCTTAAACTTTAGGCCAAATGTAATGCAACCTTCCTTCGGCTTCTGCCTAAATAAATGGCAGAAACTGATGGAAGGTAAACATATGAATTCGTCTGAACGTTGAAGGACCAAATTGCTAAAATTGAAAGGCGAGGGACAAGTTGCAAATCGGTGTATGGTTCAAGGCTGCACAAAGCGCATTTAATCGTAAAACTCTGAAAATGCTTAATCTGGTATAAACAACAAACATGAAAAGAACATAAAAGGAAGCTTACCTCAAATTCTGCAGGCCCCACCACAAACAGTAACAATATTTTGAGAAGAAATCCTTGGATGCAACAATTCCAGATGTCAAAGCTTGTGCAAAGATTCCGTAATTAAATGGCGGATTATCTTCATCCTCAATAGTACAATTTGAGCGAACAACATCTTTGCTTATGCCTTTCCAGTCCATAAAACCTTCCATATTCTGATTTTCGCAATATAAGTAATTGATATTGCATTTCCCGCTATCTTTACAAGCTTTTTCCCAGCATGAATCGTGACGTTCCACGGCTAGTAAGTACCAGAAAGCCCCAACTATCTATAAATTACAAGATCATAAATTAGATGAGGACCGTGAGGTCAATACACTGCTAATAGCATTTTAAATATAGCTTAGAAAATACTTTCTGAAAATTGGAGTTAGGAGTAAAAATTTCAGAAATAAGTGATTTCTAGGATTTATTTGTATTGCTCATTATGGGCCTGTTTGGAATGTCTTCCCAAATGTGCTTGTGGGACCCCAAAATGCATATATGCCTGTTTGGATTTAATTTAGAGAACTTTGGAGTCCAAAAACACATTGAAGCGGGTCCAGAGGTGCTTCAGCCCAAACGGTTGTAGGAAATAGATTAGAGTTTTAATAAATTATTTTAAATTCCCATCGTGACCTTGTGATTAGGGCTTCTGCTGCCTAAACGCAAAAACCACAGCCAATCCAACCAAGCCTACATATAATCATACTTGAAGATGCAACATTTATAAAGACTAGTTGTGAATCTAGAAGGCTATTGGAAATTGAGGCGGTCCATTGTGTTTCACATTCACATATGAATTGAAATCCGTAGCATTTCTCTCTAGAATTTACATGCTTCCTAGGCATGTTTTAAACCAGGACATTTCAAAATTGGTTAATAATTCACAGTTATGCATGGTAGTCTAAATAAGTATGACAACTTGTGATCAAATATATGGTAGGCACAGTGGAACTGTTCAATGTCTATATGGAATACAACCAATTCTACATAGAATAACTCCTAGTCCTGGGGCTACGTAAATACAGAAATGCATTTTGGCATCAGAGGATCAAAAACATCATTCCAAGAAATGTACCATGCATGAAGCCATGAACTGTGAGATACTACATGTAAACATTACTAAACATAATGATTAGACCAAAAAGCACAAAAATGAAAATCCTATCCCAAACCTTCAGGCTTTGTTTAAATTTTGGATTCATTGAAGGAAAAGAAAAGGGAAAGGAAAACAAGAAGGAAAACTAGTTCCCTCGTGCTTTTCCCTTGTGTTTTCTTGATGCTTAAATAACATTAAAAATTAAAAAATTAGAACACAATTGTAATGTGCATAAAGGAAGGGAAATGAGACTCAACATTAAAAATGTTTAATTTATTTCTCAACTTATTCTCTTGTGTTTTCCCTCGTGTTTAAATTTATGATTTATTCCATGAAATTTGTTCTGTTTGTTGCTTTAAGCTAAATTAGTTCCATGGCTTTCTTTTCTGTATAACGAGTAAGCAGAGGGAAAAAAAAGTATAAAAGATGTTACACTCTCGATTCCAATCTATTTTTAAGAAGTCAACCCAGATATTGAACATTTTTGCTACGGGACAATCTGGGAATTTGACTCATTCCCAAGTCAAAGTTCCTGCAAATTTAAAGCACTACAAGGATAAGTGCAAATAGATTTTACGTGGTTCACCCCAAAATTAGGGCTACGTCCACAGAGCTGCTGAGAATTTCACTAAGGTCAAAGGAAGAAAGAGAAGATTACGGAGTACATTGATAGCTGTCCGTCCTTAAGCAAAAAAAAGTTTGGGCTACATGTTATAAGTGCAAATACTACCAAAACACCCTTTGAATCCGAGTGAGTGGTGCTACTGGTGTAGTATTCTAAAGCTCCACACTACCTATCAGAATATGGTTGACGGGCAGGGGAAGAGGAAAAAAGTAAAGGGATAGTACCCCTTCTATGTAGTCCATCTATTGGATCAACAAAGAAAAAAAAATGCATATGTTGTAAACTTTATCATAAAATCCATAAAAGAGAGGCTGTCTAATTTGGGAGAGCAAATATGAAGGAAATTAGTACAAGAATCAAGGCTAAATTGCACTTTTCACCCTTGCACTGCCTAAAATTTCAAATGTGCCAATGGTCCCTAAAGTTCACAACTGCAGCAAATAAGTCCAATTAGCACTTTAGTGACGAATAATTTCGTAATTAACAGTAAAAATTCCGTTGCAAAAAGTCTGGGACCACATGGCGACTCATCTGAAACTTTAGGAACCAAAATCCCAAAATTGAAACTTTAGGGTCTAAAGTCCCAAACCACCCAAACTTTAGGGGTGAAAAGTACCCAAGACTCAAATAAGTAATATACAATAAAGCAAAGGGATAATTACAGATACACCACCCCCTGTAGTTAGCGCGTTTGCCACTAATACCCCCCGTTGTTTGGACTAATGTGCAACCGTTAATACATCTGTAATTTAACGAATAGAGATAGAATAGGGTTGTATCTAAAAAAATGTGCTAACCATAGGGGTCATGTCTATAACTAACTTACGGATAATCTCACTAGTAAAACTTCTATTCCGTTGAATTTAACAGATTTACAAACAGTTGCGCATTAATCCACACCAGGGGGTGTTAATGACACTTTTGAAATTACAGGGGGCAGCCTTAGAAACGTACTAACTACATGCATGTATCTGTAATTAACCCTAAAACAAAAGTACATATGAGCAATGCAAGAAAAAAATTTGCAAAAAATTGTCACGATTGTACAGACTCATATACACTACTTACATGACTGGCAAGCATGAACCACAACAAATAGTATGCAGCACCAGCCCAAGCAGTTTCAGCAAAGACACCGGCAGTCTTTTTCAGCTCCGAAGTTAAAGGAATAAACCTCACAAAACGAGGAATATACTGAAGAATGACAATGAGTAGTAAAGCCTGTTTTGTAGCCAACACACTGGAACCGTTTGATCTGCGAAGAAATTTCCATACTACAATCTGCACATTGAGAGAAATTAAAAGAAAAACAACAAAGTCTTTGTGGTTCTTAACATTAAGCAATTGAGAAAAGAGGCAATAGTAAAGCATGCCCAGTTCAGTTGATATCAAACAATGTTCTTACATAGTACAATTGTTTGAAATCCCTGTACAAAATTGATGGCCAAGAGAAAAATATGATAAAACAATAATATACAAAGTATGCAGAATTTCTTTCTTGCCTGCCTATTCAAATATAATTAATGAACACCCACATGCAGTATCAGGAATACTAATACCTATTTTTAAAAGAGCATATTAGGAGTAATACATAAAAAAGGACCCACATAAAGTTATTAAATGACATTGTTATCAAATCATGAATCGAATTGTGCATCATTTTCACAAAATTATGAGTCATGAATCCTATCAAGTCGCGATTCCTACGATTCACTTCTTTTGCAAAATAGTTATAGCTATGGGTAATCTGTATACATATAAAAACACAAGTACAATGCTTCAAATGGACAAAAGAATAATTTTAACACAAGTTACATGCAGTATCAAGGCTCAAAATGTTGAATGTTTTCCTCTTAAAACTTCAAAGTTCAAAATTATGAGTCGTATTGGATAGTAAATAGTATCAGGTTTTATGAAACTCGAAAGGAATCATATGAATCGACTGATTCTGACAATCATGTTCAAGGATACAGCAATAAAAATATTACAACATGTGTACACTGACCCTACTCTGTTTGTGTGCGTCCCTTTGTGTCTATTATCTATCTGTCTTTGCAAATTTATAGAAATTTTCATTTGGAAATGAAAAATATGTACACAAACAAAGAGATATATCTCAGTATGTATATCTAAACTCTTGGAGTAAAAAAATAAAGCTGGAAACAACAAACCTGTGGTAAAGGCAGCACTGAAAGAAGATCAACAACGAAATAACGCTGTAAATATCTCGTTGCTATTTGTGCAGGATCTATCACAAGTTCGCCTCGCCCAAAAACCCGAGAAGATGGTGCAATATAAGCAGTACGGAATTGTAGAGCCATGCGTATAAGGTAAAAACCATCAATTATAGTCCTCAAGGTTGTAGTTGTGTATGCCAAATTTCTATCTATACCGAGGCAAGTGTCATCATAATCAAAAACCGGAAGATAAAAAAATAAAGGGTCCACTGATACAGAAAGAATACATGATATGACCAAAAGCTTATTCCAAAACAAGAGAGACTTGTCTTGAGGATCAAATATTTTTTTGTCTGAGACTTTAAGATCTTCTGGGAACACTGCTTGAGAGACTCCAGTTCTTAATGATCGACCAAAAGTTTTGATTCCTTCGGATCCTCTTTTCATTCCTACCCTAAATGATTTTGATGGTTTGTTGGTTGAACGACCAGTAGTCGTTAGACCTTCAATGCCAAATCCGCATCTTTTCATTGCAGCGGTATCAGAGGAAAACGATAGTCTAGAATCCAAATCATCCAACCTGCATCACAAACAAGGCACTTTTTTGTTTGCAGCTTTAGAGAAGGAAAAATAAAAGGCAATGAAAATGAGAAGGAAAAAACTATTAAATGAGGAAATCGAGAAAAGAGGAAGAAAAGTGACTCACAAAATTCAAAATTTTCATTTACCTTTCAACATATCTTATCTTTCTTCTAATTTTCCTCATTTCTTTACAATTAACCAAACAAAGAAAGTGTTTTCCTGTTTTCTTTTCCTTTCCATCACTAAACCCATGAGCCAAACATAGCCTAAAAAGTGGCAATCATATCCATTTCCAGAACTTTTACGAATGTAAAACCACAGAAATTGTACATCTACAGCTAGACAACGCAATTTTTCATGCAGTCGCATTACTTTCTCTTTTGTCTCATTCTTCAAGTCATGCGCATCATAAGACATTTAAGAGTACATATTAAGAGGCAAAATTTATCGAACCGACCAAAGATATCGCATAAAACAAAAGCTTTTATCTAAAGCAAAAAAAAAAATATATATATATATATAGAAAAACCAATTTCCACAGAAATACTGAAAAACTGAAACATAAATTTTGTACCTTACGAATTTCTCTCGATGGCCGCCCATAAACTGTGACTTGTAACTACTGTCAAACATTTTGTACAATTGACTACATACATATAGAACATAAAATTTTCACAATGTCGGCAGCCAGATCAGAATTCAAGTTACAAGGAGGACAAATTCTTAACTGGCATGTGAAACATCAAATATCATATCAATGAAAACCCCTGCACCATGCATTGAAACATGTCAGAAATTGTCATGGAAACTATAGCACAGTGGAAAAGACTCAAGTAGTTTTTCTTAGGCACTTTTTAAAATATTTTGAAGGGTGATTGGTCCACGTGTACAACTGTGTCTATGTGGCACACAGGTGAACCAATAACATCTTAGAAGATGACAAAAAGAACCGAAGTGTTATCCTAAGAGCATCTCCACCCGATACTTCAAATCGTACGTGGCGACCTCAATGGATGAAATTGACTTACTTCTCATATCCAACCAATGCTTCAAACACCTATGCCGCATTTGGCATATAAAACAATATGTCAAAATTGACATATCAAAGGTGATATGCCAAATGAGTTTCTTGGGTTATTTTATGCCATGGGTCCCATACTTCAATTTATAAAACACGTTTGCTTGTGAACCACAGAGCCGGTTCTTTAGTTTCCCAAACAGCCCCTGAAAGAATGAAGTTGGTGGAATGTGAATTTACGATCTGTTTATAATTGCAAATCACAAATCCTCAGGTATCAACGTTCATAAGATAATCCCAACTCTCATCTGACACAGTAAACATTACGAGCAGGGGCGAACCCACTAAAGAGCAAAGGGGGACTCAAGCACCGCCTAGATTTATAATAATAATAATAATAATAATAATAATAATAATAATAATAATTCAGAGCTACCCTAAAAAAATTTACGCTTAAGCCCACCCTCCCCTAATCTCCGAAAATTCAGAAAACTCCATATTTTATCATTGTTTGAGATTTTGTATTAGTTTTTATGGCATTAGGTTATATCATCTACTGAAAAATGGATAAATAGGCCAAAAAGGTTTGCCTTTGCCCCCTCACCCCCGTAAATTCGATCACCACAAGTTCAGCTATCTAGTTCCACCCCTGCCAAAGGCCCCTCAACTTTAAATTTCTACATTTGCCCCTGATTACGAGAGTAACATAATTCCTCGAATCAGCAAAAAATCAGAGAAGACAAGGAAAGAAAATACAATCAGAAAGGAGCTGGACAGAGTTTGAAGCAAATTAAGACGATATTAAGCAAAAGCTAGAAAGATTAATAATAAATATCGAAATGCAATTATGAAATACCTCCATTTCATACGTCCTTAAAAAGGGAAAAAAATTCATTAAATAAAAACAGAAGATGATAGAATTTAGGAACCAATGATTCCTCCATTGAAATGAAATCATTTTTGAGTTTTCATAAACTGAAACTATTTCATGAAGTTATCATTCAATTTCTATGTTGAATTCAAAATGCCTCTAGAATATATAAGGAATGAAAAAAAATTAAAAATAAAAACAATATGTTGTGTTCATTTACAAGCAATACATGGGAATGGAATGAAGATTGATTTAAGATAAACATATATGTGTGTGTGTATATGTAACTTACAGTGACTTCTTCAATGTGATGTGATTCAATGCCACCGGCAAACCAAAAAAAAGAAAAGAAAAGAAAAGATTAATCAAAAACTAGGGTTTGCGTTGGAGAGAGAGAGAGAGAGAGAGAGAGAGAGGAGTACCTATTTCTGGGTGGGAATGCGCGCGCAAAAGGGTGAGAGCTGTGAATAATTTGGAGGTACTGACCGTTATAAACGGCCCAACGGTCACCAATTTTTTTTCTTTTTTATTTTTATTTTTATTTTTATTTTTTCCCTTGGGAATAATATTATGCTTTCCAATACCAAGGAGAAAATATTTGTTACAACTGTGTGGGTGAAAGACCAAACCGAAAAATCGATTAACCTAACTGACTCCATCGATTCGGTCTATTCTAAAAAATTGTTCTTAGTGTAAAATCAAAACTAAATCAAAAAATTAGCCTTAAAATTGAATCGAACCGATCGGTTTCGGTCGGTTGAAAACCCCCGAAAGGAACTAGCCTGCAAGAGATTAGATTACCCCCAACTCACCGAACCAAACTGATTTCACCCTTAGTTACATCGTATACAGACATGGTATCACAGACAAATAAGTGATTGCTATTTAAACACATGTCAGTTCTAATTTTAACGAAAAATATGTATCCACTTAAGCACTATACCCATGTGTTTTAATCTGGTGATACCGATGAAGTGTGGTTCCTTAAGACGTGTTAGTAGAACCAACTTCAAATCACACATATGTTAGGAACAATTTTTGGGATACAGATTTGGGAAGATTAGTTGTACATTAAGAAAACAAATATGAATTTTTGTACATTAAGAAAAATAAGTATTGAGCAACGGCTCATTCAAGTTGGTAAAAAGATACTCCTTATGCTCATACTAGGGTTCACACCTTGCCCCCTCCCCTTCTCCCCTTCTCCCAGGTCCTGACACTTATGTCCTCACAGGAGATCACTATATCGAATGATAAAAAAAAAAGAAAAAAAAAAGAAAGAATAATTATTTTAATTAAGGTGTTGTGTTGGTTATTCATTTTATTCAAAACTCTAAGAGTAACACTTCACGCAACTTTTTGTTCACAACCCACAAAAGTGTGTCTATCACTCTCCTGAATCGTCTTGTGATGTCAGTGGATCCCACAGTGAGGAGAAAAATGGACATATTTTTGTGGATTGTGAACAAAAAATTATGTAAAAGTTGTGTGTGAAATTTTATCCATACTCTAATCTTGTTAAGGAAGTAGTAAATGCATCACTAATTACTATATTCGCTCATCTAGATAACATGTGATACTAAATGTACAGACCCTCAATGCACCTAGATGGGAAAAGAAACTCTGGTAGGTGTATTTAGTAGCTCTTAGAGAGCAAAGGAAAGAAAATAATGATAGCTTGCATTTTGCCCTCCAACTCCTGTGATTTCTTAGAACTCGGCATGAAAACATTGTGGTTTTCGATTTTCAATTTTTGTTTTTATTTTTTTTTATTGATATCTACAACTAATTCAATACAAAAAATAAAAATAAAAATTAAAAATCAAAAACCATAACGTTACTATGCGAGCCCTTAGTAATTACATCAAGCCTATGTCATACTTATGATTTTTTTGGGGGTAAGTGAACAAATAATATTCAACTGACATTTAAAATATTAGCTCAATTTTAGTTTTGAAAAATTCATGTTTGACCCATAGGTTAATTGGAATGACAAAATTTTACCTAAGCAAATTATTATGTAACTTCTTGTGAGAATCTCAAATGAACATTATGTCATGGTTCACAAATTTGTAACCCAAATTTGATTCTCAAAATATGTTGCAGTACATATCAATTATGGTTGGCCCATTTAAATTCTCATCAGAGTTTATTTAGGTTGTCACTGACACAATCCATCCTGCTATGGCGGAAGTAGGACATGTGGCAGGCCACCAAGACTCATCCAATTCATTAAAAGGTTATAATAGCGGAAAAGAACTTAGAAACAAAATTGAGTAATCAAAACTTTTGAAAACAATACCCCCCGAGTTATAAAATCCGTATAAAATCGAAAACGTAATTAAATTTTGAAACGAATAAATTTATGTTGAAAGAGGTCCTAAAGGTACCTTAAAAACTATTCAAAATATTTAAATAATTTTCGGAAGGGGTAGAAAAAAATTTCATGCAGGGGTCATTTCGACCGGTCGAACGACCCCCCTCGACTAGTCGAATGACCCCCTGGCAAAATCCCATTTGACAGCAGAATTTTGTCAAGAAATCACCCAATCTTCCACACTTGCAACCTTTTCAACCTCTTATACTTCCATCAAATCCTCCCAAACATCTCAAGGTTATAAGAACATACATAAACCTTGTCAAATATTGAAAATAAAGCGAAAAAGAAACAAGTTAAGGACTTGTGTGGATCAAAACACATCAAAATAGTCGCCAGGGTAAGAGACACACATCCATCCGGTAATGAAATCATGAAATTGATGTTGAGGAGGGCTTTCTCCCAACCACTCATCCATGTGCCCTGGCAGGGCCTTCTCCCAAACTATGCACTATAGCCATTGCTACAAAATCCTCAAACATCGAAGAGTTTGGCCCCGGATGGAATTGTATCAATCCTCCATTTGACCCACATAAACACATAGCATGCTCATATAATCACATACACGTGCTTTCTATATATTTTTACGTTCATAATTAACGGGCCTAACTACTGCATGAATTTTGCTCGGATCCAAAGTATCAAGTTGGATATTTAAATACATGAAATTCCTTATAATTCATAATTAACGGGCATAATTAACAGGTGTAACTCTTGATTTTGACAAGATCAATTTTTGGCGCCGTTGCAGGGGATTGCAAATTACTACTTTTAGTTTTAGAATCTTAGTTTAGTTAATTTGTAAATATTAGATTAGATTTTCTTTTTCTTATTTTCCGTTTTTGTTTTGAGTCACTAACTTTTCCTTTTGTTTTGTAGTTTCTCAAATCATCAAATTCTAGTGTTTTGGAGTGGAAGAGCTTATCACATCAAAGGAGCTTACACGAATTAATTAAAAAATTACAAAAAAGTAAGAAAAACAAGTAAATCGCTTCCTTTAAAATTCGATTCAAACCACTGTAAATCATGACACTGAGATGCACTATTTGTATTAGTTTAGGGGTGATTTGCACATGCATTAGCTAGAAAACCCGGGGCGCTGGACTTTGATGCAAGCATTGCATTACAGGATAACTTTCATACATCATAGTAGTTGTGTGCTTGTGGTCTTATTTGCGTGGTTGCTTTTCGTATTTGTTTGAGTTAGTCGTGGTTTTAGTTTTTTTTAGTACATGTTTGGTACGCTTTCAAGTAAACCCGAATTACTTTATCTCAATCTAAATTTGAACATACCCTAAGGGTCAGTAGGTCCTCAACCCAAGCTTCTAGAGCTCGGTTGATATTAGACGACGAATCAACCCCGAAACCGTCATCTTTGTTTGAGTCTGAAATACAAAGTACCCTTAAATAACTAAAGAAAACACGCGTCCATAATATAGAACCGATTCCGATGGCCAACTTTGGAAATAACAGAAATTATCCTAATATACCTCAACCGCCTCCCATAAAAGATTATTTCATTCTTACGGCCTACACGCCACAGGCATGTATCGAATTACCGGAGGTGATAATATCTCACTGTGGATATCGTAGGCTAACGACACTTTTTAAACTTTTTCAAATTCAAATATGAGTTACCACTTAATTTTTAAAGGAAAATTAAGAAACATTTTTAAAAATAAACTGATTTTTTGGAAACCAGAGATTTCTAGGTCCGGAGATTATGGAATGAGAGGGGAAGGAGCCCGGTGGACTAAAACACCCCATTTCATCCTATCTCGTGATAGGCCTCTACTCAACACCCTTTTTAATTGAATCATTAATCTAAGCATGCCTTCAACTAATACATATATATATATATATACATACATTTTACAAACATGTTGAAAATGGTGCAAGATTTCTAATGATAAAAGGCATAAAAAACCAAGTAGATTCATCTAGAAATGATATGCAATAGAAAACAAGAGAACTTACCCGGGATCCAGCTGCGAAAAGAAACGTGCAATGCATATAATAGAAAACCCTAGAAAAATTAGACTCTAACACATATATACACATAAGGCAAGACCTAGTCTAAAGCGTCGCGCATAGAGTTGAAAATCAATAAAATCAAGAAATAAATAAACTAGGAAAAAGTCAAGAAATTGTACTTCCATAGCGCTACAAAACAAAAGGGTTAGTTCACATGCTTTGAACATAATATAATATAAAATCTTAAATATTAAGCCAAACCCCTAACTTAAATCTAACAAATATGGAGAAAGTTGACAAAAATCATGAATTCCTTCTAATTTGTTGAAATAACACCACCTCTATAGATATACAAGTCTCAACTAGGAGCCAATGTGATGTCCAAATAGAGATGATATAATCCCAACATAATCATAAGTAACCCGTAGCCATGTTCAACTAATTATGGCTTAGCATAATAAAGCAATGTCCTAATTGCTAGATTCAACACATAAATGTTGAATGCATGAACATAAACAAGAACAAGCTATGAATCAATTTTTGATTTGGATCATTTAAACTCTGGATTTTAGTTCATTTAATCATAACCAAAACATATTTCAAGCCTTAAGGTATTAGAAAATCATTTGAATCATAATTAGTAAGTTTTCCAAATTTGTCTCAGATTTCTAGATTTTACAAAGAAGAAACCTGTCACGCCCCGACGTAGCATAAATAAGGAAAGCGTTTAATTTCCTTTATGGACCCGTAGGTCGCGACAGTTTGAAGGATCGATTCCGTCCCAAACGTCGAACAACAAAACATAATAATCAGAGCAGAGTATTCTAGGCTTATAAAATTTTTCTAACTTATTACATCTTATGATACGGGGTCAACTAAGGCACAGACCGCCTTAAAATAAAATAATAACTTAGTGTCTGTTACAGTCATCCTTATAAAACAAAACAGTCTAAAACTTAAAACATATAACTTAAAGCAGATAATCAATAAACAGTTTCTCATTCCAAAAGCAGCCATTCTCAGTTAGCGTAGTCATAAGGTCCTTCCTGATCATAACCTGAAAAGCCTGAACACGAATGTCCAGGACGCATCAACGTCGTCAGCTTCAAGAAGCTGGTGAGTATTAAAAACATAACTTTAAATGTAAAACATACTCATTTACCATTTTCCAATTCCCATTTAAATTCACAAACTTATATTTAAGATAAAGAGCTTGTTTGGAAAACAACCACAACATCATTTAAAAGATAAATTCACACGTATGTGACCATGTATGAGAACGATGCACCATCTCATCTGACCGACTCTTTTCTCTCGACAAAACCCAACAACCCACTATTTTACTCCTGGTATCTTTGAAACACTAAGATAGCCACACTTTAGCAATGGGGCGCCAGGGAGTGTCCAGTTTGCCTCACACTTTGGTCCGGGGTACCAGGGAGTGTCCAATGCCTCACACTTTGAATACCCTAACCGCCATGCAAATACCAGGGCAACCCCTCACGCAGTATCCAGACTCGAGTATCAGGGAGTGTCCGTAGGCCACACTTTAGCACTTCCATGGGTGCCAGGGAATGTCCAAGTTTGGCGTCACACACTTTAACGCTTCCATGGGCGTCAGGGAGTGTCCAAATTTGCCACCGTCGCATTTCAAAGATACCCTCATCGCAATCTCAACCACAACCACAACCACAACCACAACCACAACCACAAACTCATACTCTTTCCACACTACCATTACTCTTTTCCATACTGACTGACACCCACATGCATGTACCACTGACCCCACATGAATGATATACACTTAAACATAAACAAAATGCTGAATTAAATGAACAACACGCGTACGGGGATTGATAACTTGTAATTCATTTCCTAATAGCATTCTGTATTAATAAAATTTCCAAACAGAATCTTAACAGTACTTAAAAATTGAACCAAACAGTCCCTAAATACAAAACAGACAAAAACCAGAATCTGCCAGAGGTCGCGGGCGCGGGCCGCTCGCGCGACGGGTCGCTCGCGCGATATGCCCAATTTTTATTTTATATATAAACTTTTCTGTCTGCCTGAACAAGCCCAGGCCACGCGCGCGGATCGCTTGCGCGAAGGGTTCCTCGCGCGACCCTCGCTCGCGCGACGTGCCTAAATTTCATTTTATATATAAAAACTTTTCTGTCTGCCTGGGGAAACAAGGATCGCGCGCGCGGATCGCTCGCGCGAAGGGTCGCTCGCGCGGGCCTCTCACGCGACCCTCGCTCGCGCGATCGTGGCGCGAGATGAAGCTGAGGCTTCTTCTTCCCCGCAGAAACTGCTCTGTTTCAGCTTAAGGGGTCCAAATTGACCCATTTTCGAAATTGAAAGTATATAGGGCATATAATATATGGATCTCTTCGGTTTTTCACAAGAATTATGATTCCATAATCAATTTAACACCATTTGATCCATAGCTCTCCAATTTTATGAAAAACTAAAACATGTCAAAACTTAATTTCTAATATACTTTCTCATGTGAACAAATTAAGGTCTAATACTTTAAACCTGGCATGTAGGATGTATAATCTTTCATATTTCATTCTAAAAACGGATTTTGGTTGAGTTTCGAAAATCTTGATTTTCAATGCCATGGAGTTCATACGTAAGAGCTTCAAGGGTGATATACAATTATACACATACAAGTAGTAAATGAACATGAATTACATTGGGAGTGAGTTAATAATACTCACTATGATATAGATTTGAAGTGTGTGTTGAGAAAGATAAAGAATTAAGAAATCCCAAGTCAAGCTTTAGCTATGGAGGGTGAAGCTTCTCTTTCTATTATATGCTTGAAGAATTCTCTGTGTTTCTCTCTATGAAATTGATGTGTAGAATGTGTGTGTTTGAGAGTGTATAGTGTATGCATATATAGAGGGCCAACTATAAGAACTTGGGCTCCAAGTTCATTACAATACACTCAACAAATGGATTGTTTTATGAATTAACTAAAAACCTATAATTACACAGATATACATACGTATATAGCATATGTGCACAGATGATATAAAACTCTCCAACAGTCCAAGAGCCAAGTATAGGGATATAGGGGTCAAATTGCAAGATGTTTGGCAAAATGGGATTATGGCACAACCTTACACATACAAGTTGTATGTTTCCAAACAAGGCATACACCAATGATAACTTGCCTTAAATGGAAATAAAGCAATTGTCCAATCAGTCACTTCCAAAATCTGTGGAAGTTCAACACAGCGTGGACAGTTTTGAACATAAACTGGTATTTTTGGGACGCGGTGGTCACCACAAAAATACCGAAAATTCATTTTAACTTAAGAATTGATTTTCTGGTTCAATAAAAATACTGTTTGAGTCAAAAGTAAACCTTTCCACCGTTTTGAAATACAGGTTTTGAAATCCAACACAGGTATTGCTAAATTTTATAAAATTACAGTTTGACCCCAAAAGAATTTAAATCATGAAATAAAATAAGAAATCCGTTTTAACATATACGAATTGTAAATAAAAATGAGATTAACAATACAAATTAATCATGGTAATTCAAATTGAATTTAAATATGTCAAATGCAAGTACAAGTAATTAAATGAAAATGCAGGTTATTACACCCTTCCTCCCTTAAACAGGATTTTGTCCCCGAAATCAAGACTAACTAGTCCTGAAACAACTCCGGGTACTTCTTCCTCATATCCGCTTCAACTTCCCACGAGGCTTCATTCTCGTCATGGTGATTCCACTGAACCTTCACCAACGGAATATCTTTATTCCTCAGCTTCTTGATACTCTGATCTAGAATCTCCACAGGTCTCTCCTTGTAAGAAACGTTATGACTCGTCTCAATATCGTCATAACTAACCACGTGCGAGGGGTCGCGTATGTATTTTCTTAGCATACTCACATGGAATACATTGTGAACCCTAGACATCTTCGATGGTAGCGCGAGTCGATAGGCCACTTTCCCGACACGTTCCAAAATCTCAAACGGTCCGATGAAACGCGGAGCTAACTTCCCTCTCTTGAGACCAAAACGTACCACTCCTCGGGTCGGTGAAACCTTAAGGAGTACGTGATCTCCAATACTGAACTCCAAATCTTTTCGACGTCGATCGGCAAAACTCTTATACCTGCTTTGAGCGGTTCTCATCATTTCCTTGACCAAGAAAATCTTCTCGTTGGTTTCTCTAACCAAATCTGGTCCCAACAACTCTGTGTCCCCAACTTCTGCCCAACACAACGGAGAACGACATGGTCGTCCGTACAATGCTTCGAACGGAGCCATACCGATACTCGTGTGATAACTGTTGTTATAGGCAAATTCCACCAACGGCAAGTGTGTCTCCCAAAGAAATACAAAAAATCTTTCTTTTCCTTTCAAATCAAAATTTCCTTTGTTAAGGTATATTGTCACTTGCTCAATTCCGCAAAGAAATAAATTCGAAAAATCTTTGAAGTTATGAATTTTAAAGAAACCCAAAACATCTTAAAAAAAAAAAAAATCTTTGAAAATCATTTTTGAAAAATCTCACCTCTGAGAGGGTAGTAAGGATCACAATGAGAGGAGAAATTGGCATACTTGACATGAGTGAAGATCTTATGTGATTATGTGCTTATGTGTTAGAATTAGGATTTTTTCTTTCTTTTTGGCATATAGAGTAGGCACACACACACACATGCATTGCATCCGCATGATATACAAAATAAAAGTTTTCGTTAAAATAAAGGTAAAAGGTCTTCTAAAAACAAAATTTTTTTAAATTCACTGTAGGAGCGAAAATAGCAAACCGAGCGTGGTTTAGGGACCCCACAGCAAGGCTAGTAAGGAGAGGACGTGTTGACATGGCCGAAGAGAGAAACAACGAAGAAATGTCCGATTTAAGGGTATTAGTCGAACAGCAAACGGAACAGATGAGAAGGCAGGCCGAGAACATGAACCGCATGATGGGAATGATAGAAGAACTGAATCGCCGACCACCACAGATGAATCCGCCTGTTATGGACCCGCCTTTGGGAGGAGGGGACGGGGATTGGTTCGACGATCAGGAAGCACAATGGAATGACGCACTAAGAGCCAACAGGGACAGAGAAAAAGATGAGAAGGAGAAGCTGCTGACTGAAAAGATAGAAAAATTGGAAAGGGTAATGCGCAAGGCTCAGGGAGTGGATACCTACCTGATGGAACTAGAAGGGCTGTATGACGGAGTACGGGAAACATTGCCTGCCGGGTTCAAAATGCCAGTTTTTGATAAGTTTGATGGCATCGGAAATCCTCGCAGTCATATCCGGATGTGCATAGGAGCTTTTCAGCCTAGCGGTCTAAGCACTACCATGATGGCCGTTCTATTTCAACAAACCCTAACAGGAGCTGCTCTATCATGGTACCTTACACTTGAGCCAAGCAAAACCAGAGTTTGGGAAGAAGTCGTGAAATCGTTTGTGGCCCAGTATGAGTACAATCAAGACCTGGACGTCACTGTTCGAGATCTAGAAATAACCAGGCAAGGGAACAAAGAATCATTTGCTGAGTATCTGAGCCGATGGAGGGGAAAAGCCGCAAAAATGGTACAGAGGCCATCAGAAAAAGACCAAATCCGAATGTTAATGAAAAACCTGCAGCCAGTCTATCAAGAGAAGATGAGGTTTCAGTCAATCAACACTTTTGCCGAGGTGTTCGATGTGGGAACCAGGATAGAAGATGCGATTCAAGAAGGAGTGATCAAGAAAGAAGAACAACCAAACCGGTATCGGAGGCCCAGTTATGGATCGAATGGAGGGCATTCAGGGGGTCACTCCGGCCCCACCGATGTCAATGCACTTAGCGAGCCAGAAAGAAAATTTGATATCACCAGAAACCAGCCAAGAGGAGGAGGGGATAAGCAACCAAGAAAATTCTCAGATCTGGGAGTATCATTGTCAACCGCTCTTGACAGGCTGTTAGCAAAGGGGCATCTCCGTCAATTGGAACCACGACCTCTGCCAAGTCCGCTTCCGCCAAATTTCCAAGGGGATCTCTTCTGCAAATTTCATCAGCAGAAAGGCCACTCGACGGATCGATGCATGAGGTTAAGGCATGAAATACAAGACCTCATTGACAACAAAGTGATATCCAAACCGCCTGTCAAAGCCCCCAATGTCACCAAGAATCCTCTGCCGAACCATCGTGCCGTGCCGCCACCGCGGGGCCTTTATTTCTTGGAGATAGAAGAAGTAACCTTTGACCCATCTAAGCTAATCACTAAGTCTGGGGCACCAAGAAAACCATACCTGCCGCCTAAGGACTCAACGATTTGTGCTTTGGGGGATCAGCTAAGGGAAAATGAAATGGAAAAGTCGGATTGGTGGATCCAAGAGAGCAACGAGCAAGACGTGAGCCGAGTGGAAGACGACATTTGGTACGAAAGCGACAAGGAAACGGAGGTGTTAGAGAGTACTTTGAAGGTCAATTCGCAAATCGATAATCTATGGATGAGAGAAGAAGTCAGTCACTTAACCCGGTCAGGCAGACACTTCAAGCCGCACGAACTAGAAGAGGATCACCCGGGGAGAGAACTGGAAAAGGGGAAAGGGAAGGTGAATGAAGAAGAAGAAGAGGATAGGGTTTTAAGGCAGATGAGGAAAACGCAAGCTAACATCACTATCTGGGGACTGCTGATCGCCTCCAAAAAACACAGGCAGGCAGTCTTGGATGCTTTGAATCAATCCGATGTCTCTATCGATACAGCGCCGGAAGACCTCGTGGGGATGATCAGTAGGATCCCGGCTCTAGCTATTACCTTCTCGTCCGACGACCTACCTCCCGGAGGGCCCGTGCATAACAAGCCTCTGTATGTCACCGTCGAATGCTTGGGTAACACTGTGCCTGCCTGTCTGGTGGACAATGGATCAGCCTTGAACGTATGCCCGTTTCGAACTGCCAAGCGCATGGGTTTGGACGAATCAACTTTCATGCCATCCGAGCAAAGGGTGAGAGCGTACGACAATACTCAGAGAACTGTCATGGGCATAATTCTCCTTCACCTCGCTGTCGGTCCACTCGAGAAGGAGGCCGAATTTCAGGTCATCGACATTCCTGCATCCTTCAACCTGTTACTTGGAAGGCCGTGGTTAGACAGTTTGAGCGCCATACCATCGACAATCCACCAGAAGGTCAAATGTGTTTGGAAGAGCAGGGTCTGTGACATCCTCGGGGATAGCTGGGTTCGTCCGTCTGAAGCTTCTTCAAGCGCACCAGTCTTAGAGGTACAGCTGCAAGAAGAGGGGACAGGTCTGGGGGGATTCGAGTTCATTAACATGCTGGAAGAGGGAAAGCCGCGAGAGTTCCTACCGCTTTATTTCGATCAGCACGCCAGTCCAGTGGTCGCAGGGATCATGAAGAAGATGGGCTTCTTTCCGGGGTTAGGATTGGGAAAGAACCTTCAGGGCCTACCGGAGTTTCCAAGGATTCCAACTCAGACTCACACTCACGGTTTAGGGTATCAGCCAACGAAGAAGGAGCTAAGGGCCAAGAAGAAGGCTTTCGATGCGCCGCTAGACCCTTACCTCAAGACGTTCAATGGATACTTCGTAAAGGAGGGGGAAGACTTCCCTTTCTGTGGTTTCCCGGAGCCATGGATGGACCAGAAGGACAAGCGCCTAAAGCCAGGGTTCGAAATCTTTTTCTCCCAAGAGTTCTCCAAACACAAGGATCCGTTTCTGCAAGTGCCTGAGAAGCCTGTTACTATCGACGATTGGATCGGTGCACTAGAAGGACCGGTCATGCAGAACCTGTTGAGCGGGGAAGGGGGAGAAGTCAAAGGAAAAGGGGAAGAAAACAAGGGTTTGGAGGTCAAGGCCGAAGAAGGAAATGTTGAGGATGTGCTGGAAGAGGATGTGCTGGAAGAAGAGCTGGAACTAGAAGAGGGAGAGAAGACAGACACCGGGGGACTGCCGGGTTGCGTCACCTTGGAGCTCAAGCAAGGAGCCAACAAGGAGTGGGTCTTCGAGTCTAGTGATAAGTATCCCCCTCACCCAGAGTCTGTAATGGCCCAAATGAGGCGTCTTACTATTGCTATGTCTGTTGTAATCACTCCTAACAAAATCAATGAAAGTATGACTGATTCTGCCTACTCGAATGCGCTTAATGAATGTGATGAATGTGATGATCATGGAATACCTAATGAATTGCAAAAGTTAATTGACAAAGAATCTGCATGTAAAATCATTGAAGACACTCTAACGATTAATCTAGGAAATGAAGATAATCCTCAAAATGTCTTTATCGGCTCAACACTTAGCAATGAAGAAAGCAAAGAACTGATCAATCTATTAAATGAATTCAAAGATGTTTTTGCATGGTCTTATAATGATATGCTAGGTATTGATCCAAAGATAGTCCAACACCACATCCCTCTCTTTCCCAATTCGAAACCCATAAAACAGAAATTGAGGCGAATGAGGCCGGAATGGGCACTTAAAGTGAAGGAGGAGGTTGAAAAGCAACTAAAGGCTGGATTCTTGATGGTCACCGAGTATCCGGAATGGATTGCCAACATTGTACCTGTCCCAAAGAAAGATGGTCGTGTTAGGGTTTGCGTTGATTTTCGAGATTTAAACAAGGCGAGCCCTAAAGACGATTTCCCTTTACCCCACATCGATGTGTTAGTCGATAACACTGCGGGACATGAGCTTCTATCTTTCATGGATAGATTCTCTGGGTATAATCAAATCCTCATGGCACCCGAGGATAGGGAGAAAACCACGTTCATCACTCCATGGGGGACATATTGCTATAGGGTTATGCCATTCGGACTTAAGAATGCAGGTGCGACCTATCAAAGGGCTGCCACCACTCTACTGCACGACATGATCCACAAGGAGGTGAAAGTGTATGTGGACGATATGATCGTGAAGTCCAAAGAGAGGGGAGGGCACCTAGAGGCTTTGAGAAAATTCTTTGGGAGATTGAGGGAGTTTAAGATGAGGCTGAACCCGCAGAAATGTACCTTCGGAGTTACCACAGGAAAGTTGTTGGGATTCCTTATTACCCAGAGGGGGATCGAAGTAGACCCAGCCAAGATAAAAGCCATAACCGAAATGAACCCACCCAAAAGTGAGAAAGAACTGAGAGGGTTCTTGGGGAGAATACAGTTCATCAGCCGTTTCATTTCCAAACTCACCTTGACCTGTGACCCATTGTTCAAACTGCTTAGAAAAGGAGAAAAGTTCGAATGGGACGCCCTTTGCCAACAAGCCTTCGACAAAATCAAAACCTATCTCCAGAACCCCCCCTGTCCTGTCACCACCATCGCCTGGGAAACCGTTGTTGCTTTATCTCTCCGTATCCGAAGATTCGATGGGATGTATGTTGGCCCAAGAAGGAGAAGTGGGGCACGTGGAAAAGGCCATTTATTACTTGAGCAAGAGAATGATCGGATACGAGTTGAAGTACTCACCCTTGGAAAAAGCCTGTTGGGCCTTAGTCTGGTGTACCCGTCGCCTTCGTCACTACATGCTAGCATTCCCTGTGATCTTGATATCCCGAATGGACCCACTAAAATACCTATTCGAAAAACCCGTCTTAACCAGTAGGATTTCCCGTTGGACCATGATGCTGGCTGAATTCGATATCAAATATGTCACTGCCAAGTCCGTGAAAGGGAGGGCTGTCGCCGAGTTTTTAGCCGATCTCGCTATAGAATCCGAGGACGAAGGAGAATTCAAGTTCCCAGATGAGGAAATATTGGAGGTGAAGGTGGAGTTGTGGAAAATGTACTTTGATGGAGCAGCCAACCAGTTAGGTTACGGGGTCGGAATCATTCTCATAGCACCCAATGGGACCCCTACCCCATTAGCTGTCAAACTCAAATATAACTCAACCAACAATACCGCGGAGTACGAAGCATGCATAATTGGGATGGAGGCGGCCTTGGCTTTGAAAGTCGGACGGATTGATGTCTTCGGAGATTCCAATTTGATCATATCCCAGGTCCGGGGAGATTGGAAAGTAAAGCATGAGAAACTGAGACCTTACCATGATTACCTGGAAAGTCTGAAAGCGCAATTTCAAAAGATTTCTTTTTACTACCTCCCTCGTGAAGAAAGCCAATTAGCCGACTCATTGGCTACCTTGGCCTCGATGATCCAAATCCCCTCCAAAACTACCATGATCCCGCTATCCATAGAAATAAGGAAACAACCGTCGTTTGAAATAGTCGCGGCCGTGGAAGACGAGGAGGAAGTACCGTGGTATGAGGATGTGTGGAAGTTCATTAAAGAAGGAGAATACCCCGAGGGAGCCTCAGAAAAGGATAGAAAGGCAATTCGGCGGTTCGCCGCTCAATTTGTGATCTATGCGGGTAAGTTATGGAAGAAATCCTACACCGGGTACAATCTAGAGTGCCTATATGGAAGGGAAGCTAAGAGAATGATGGAAGAAATTCATGAGGGAGTGTGTGGGCCCCACATGAATGGGCACATGCTAGCGAAGAAGATCATCCATCATCCGACAGGGGTACTATTGGACAACCTTGGACAAAGACTGTTGCGAATATGTTAGAAGATGTCACAAATGCCAGATTCACGCAAATCTAATGCACACTTCGCCGTCACAGCTTTATAGCATGACCACCCCTTGGCCATTTTCTGTATGGGGGATCGATATCATTGGTGAGATAGTTCCGAGGGCTTCCAATGGGCACCGGTACATAATCGTGGTGATTGATTATTTTACAAAGTGGGTAGAGGCAGCCTCGTATGCAACTTTGAAAGCCAAAGATGTGGTAAGTTTCATCGAGAAAAACATAATCTGCAGGTATGGGGTCCCAAATGAGTTTATCTCCGATCATGGCAGTCATTTCCAAGGAGAAGTCATCCCGCTCTTGGAAAAGTATAAGATCACTCGTCACCAATCATCCCCGTACAGGCCTCAGACGAATGGAGCAGTGGAGGCGGCGAACAAAAATGTTAAGGCAATCCTAGGGAAAACGACGGATACATATAAGGATTGGCATGAAAATCTGCCATTTGCTCTATGGGGGTACCGGACCTCGGTCAGAGCCTCAACAGGTGCTACACCGTACTCATTGGTCTACGGAATGGAGGCGGTCCTCCCAATTGAGGTAGAAATACCCTCTCTCAGGGTCTTGGCAGAGTGCGAAGTGACCGAATCAGAATGGGTACAAGGAAGGTATGAGGAGTTGATGTTACTCGACGAGAAGAGGCTGGCCGCGATCAACCATACTCGGGGGTACCAGAAGAGGATAGCCCGTGCTTTCAACAAAAAGGTCCGCCCAAGGAAGCTTGCTGAGGGTGACCTTGTCCTCAAAGAACTGAAAGTGCCTGTTTATGACCCCAGAGGTAAATTCAAACCCAACTGGGTCGGGCCGTACATCATTAAGACTCTCCTTTCCGGAGGGGCGGCTTATCTCATGGACCTAGACGGGGTTGAATTTAAACAACCAATTAACCTTGATTGCCTCAAAAAGTATTTTGCTTGAAACCTTTCTTTTCAAAGCCTCCTACCTTGATGAACTACGCTTGACCTGATTCCCGTTAGGGGATACGTAGGCAACCTATTTGGTTCGGTCACTTAAATAAAACCGCCCGAACGGCATCTTCCTTCATACCTTGAACCGAACTACTCGGGACCTGACGCCCACTCGGGGATAAGTAGGCGGGCTCTCCAAAGCCCTCGGTCCACTCGAAAAAAACCTGTGCTAAACTAGGGGCAAACTGGCGTTTTCCCAGAACTACTTCAAAGCCCTAAAGCTAGGGGCAAACTTCGTTTGCTAGCCGAGGAACCCAGATATCTGTCTAAAACCCGTCTTTGGATCTCCTGGCTATCAAGATACATGCTGTAAAGAAACAAATGAGAGTTCATGACATAGAAAGAATGAAGCCTAAAAGCAAAACTCAAAGCGAGGTAAAGAGCCGAGAAAAGACATTTGAAAGGAAAATTCTTCATAAAAGATTAATTGAAGGGGATGAGCACTTTGATTGAACATGTTAGAACTTTTCTAAAAAGATGACACCACTTTTTTGAAGAGAAAAATCACATTCAAAAGCGTAAACAAAGAGTAGACAGGGCCTGTCAGAAAGTTTTGTAAAATAGCAAGCTTTTCCCTGTTTTCGTTTACTTTATTATGCATGTGTCCGTCAAGCTCGCCTCGCAACCAAGGTTTGGATCTCTAGGAGATATTCGGTAGTAGTCGCAGTCAGAGCAGGAACCATCGGAAAAGGAGCAGCCATTCTGCTGGGCCAAGCTTCCATGAAAGCCTTCACGATAGGAGGACGCAAAGGGAACCCCCTGGTGAAATCAGCAGTCACAGATTCGGTAGCATCTTGCACAAGTCCAAACTGACGGACAACTCGGTCAGGAATGTAGAAAGTCGTAGCATGTAAACCCGGCAGCCAGATGCCAGGTCGCCCAGGGAAGCGTACAGCAACAGAGCGACAGATCCACGACGGGCAAACCCAACAGATGTCACTAGAAGAGAGGCCCTGAAGCCAACCAAGCCACGGAGATGGGAAGCATGTATGAAGAGGTCCAGACGCTCCATGAGCCAAATTTGCAAGACAAAAGGTGCCCCAGCGGATAACATGACCCCAGTGGCATGAGCATGGCCCAATCCAATCAGAGTTTCACCAAGGACTAGCATAACAGCACTCTTCATCTCCCGCAAACCGCAGGTGATGGGTATGAGAGTGTCCGAAGATGATCGAAAGAGAAAGTAAGAGAGCATAGCAATCGACAAGGCACTACGTCGAATAATCTGATACTCACCATTGTAAGGGTCCCCTATGGGAGTATAAACAGAAGAAAGGCGCTCAAAGTCAATTTGCCTGTCATGAACAAAAGAGCCCGCCGCATTTCGAGACATGTGGAGAAGGGTGGCTAAGTCCCGAACATACCCGGCCTGAATCTGAGGAACCATCAATTCAGCAGAAGGGTCCGTGTGGAGAATGGCGTTAAACTCCTCAAATAAGGGGAAAATCTCCTGAGAACCAAAACAGAAGACATTGAGAGCAGGATCCCAGCATTGGACGGCGGCACGAAGTAGACCCTCATTTAGATTCATCTGTTGGAAAGAGAAGAGATCATTTAGTCTGAAGCACTCAAAATTGAGCTTGTCAATGCCGGAGAGAGTATCCATCCATGGGAAGAGGATTTGGGAACTAATGGGGGCCATTTGGAGAGGAAATGAGAAGAAATGAGAAGTGTTTTGCGGAACTTTGAGAATGAAGGGATATAAATAGAAGAATAAGGCTGTCTACCTACCCGCGGCACTCGATAAAGTGCGGCGGCACTCGTTGAAGTGCCGCGCGGCATTCAGAGAATGCCGTTGCAGCATTTATTGACTGCCGTAGAGGCTCTCACTGAGTGCCGCGGAGACCTAACCGAGTGCCGTTCTGAGTTTTTCATTGGCCAGAATCTATTTGTAACACGATCAGCCCACCTGCAAACAAAAAACTAATTGAGAAGCAATAAAAACGTGTGCATCATGCAGCACGTACAAATACATTCATTCATTCATTTCATTTGTTTTCAAAAAGATAAAAGAAGCAAGAGCATTCAAAATAAAAGACGGGATCAAGCCATGATCCCACATACGGCAAGAATTGGACCAAGCTATGGTCACACATACGGTGAAAAGCAATAATGTAATAAAAGTATTCGGAAAGCCTATCCTACCAACCATCAGGGAGCAGCTATCAAAATAAAGCATATGTGTATATATACAGTCATCCACCAAAATAAAAAATCCTCTCAAAAGAAACAAATATATATATATATATAAGCAGGATCAGCTCCGACCCCGACCCCGGCCGCGAGTCTGACGAGTCATGCGCCTAAGAGGCTCCTCCTCTGACTCGGTCCCGCTGCCTCCACCACTCTCTCCACGCCCGCTGCCTCGGCCTCTGCCACCGCTAGTGCCCTCGCCGCCGCCTCCGCCACGCCCAGCACCGCTACCTCCGGGGGCATCGCTGAGAGAGATGCCAAACTGCTGAAGCCGCTGCTGAAGCTGTCCCACCTGCTGAGATATGACTCTGTTCTCCTCCATCTGGAAGAGAAGGGATGAGTCCAGAAAAGTGTTGAAAAGACATTTGGAATACTAAGAATATGGAAAGGGTAGAAGATCATACCTGGGCCCTCAACTGAACCGCAGCAGTCGCCCGAGCTCCCTCAGCCTGAAAACAAGAACCAGGAATAAAGATTAGTAAAAAAATAGGTACAATCTCAATCAAAAGTAGGAGTGGGGATAAATTTCTTACCATCCACTCTCGCCCGAGAACCCACTGTCGCACGCTATGGGCATACGCCAGGCCCTCCTCCGCGTAAGCACGCGGGACGACGTCATAGTGTAGAGGTATAGTGGGAGCACCATGTGAAAGTCGAGGGATCGTCGTCACGTGGGGCTCACCGAATGAGACGGTCGACATGGTCCAGTCCCACTCGGGCAAGGCAGGGGGTCGAACCGCGGCAGGAACAGGCTGCAAACAAAGGTAATAAAACATGAAAAAGGAATAAAAGGAGAACTCACAGAGATAATAAAGGAATCATTTACTCACCCGAGTCACTTCCATCAGAGGGAAGTCCGGCATCAGCTTGGCGGCACGGAAGGCCGCATATCCGTCAGGATCGTCCAAGAAGCAGTGGATACCGGAGCCGGCTCGGGCAGTTGTGAACTCGCTGCCCTGAAGTGTATCCGTGGCCCTCATAGAGTCGGGAGGAGGGAATGGCACGAAGAATCTGGGGGCCGCTAGCGACTATCTGGTCACCCTCTCTCCTAAATACCACGCCTGGCCCTCTGGCCCACATAGAAGTCGTCTCGTCGGGTCATACCCGGCCGACTCTCGAATCCCCACACTAACCTCGGGCAGCACCCTGAGCCACGGCTGCCAGTGTACGTGCTCCTCCCGTAGGTTCGTCAGGAAGTTCCTGAACGAAACAAAGTCATGAGCTCCGGTCTTCCGCCCAACCCTGTCCATCGCCCATTTCAGCCCCTGAGGCATGGTGAGGGCGTCAGCATCACGTGTCACTGGAGACATCATGCGAAAATACTCGTGGGACCAGATCTGCAATAATAAAATGAGGAGGTTAGTTTCTCAAGATCGAATAAAATTCTGAAAGCATAAAAAGGGCAATGAAACGTGAAAATATACCTCCCACGCTCTCCAATACCCGCTGGTAGCAGCCGACCTGTCCCGGGAGATGGCACTCATATGCCTGTACAGGATAGATAATCCTGCACCGGCCCAATCAAACTCAGCGACCCGGTCTAGACGCTCCAGCAACGCCACCAAGGGAGCAGAAATCCGGTCACCCTTGGTGCTCAACAAGGAGCACCCCAGCATGTACATCAAGAAGCCTCGGGCCATCTGCTCGTCGGTAAAGCCGGGTTTCCCCCGGAAAGTATCCATAAACCACCGGGCCGTGACCAAGGCCTCATCCGGAACCACCCCTAACAACGGCTCCATCTGGTCCCACTCCTGGTCCGTCAAGTACCTCAGAGGCTCTCCGCCAAAGGCAATCCCTGTGATCATGGAGAAGTCCAATGGCGTCAGCGTCATCTCGCTGAATGAAAAGTGAAAAGTACTCGTGGTATCCCACCACCGCTCAGCCAACGCATGCATCTGCTGTAGGTCGTTGGAGCTCTTCGTCAAGAGTTTGACGAAGTCTCCAAACCCTGCTGCGTCAATAAGCCCCCGTACGGTCTCACTCAGCTCCGTATACCACTCGTGGCCGTGAGCAAGGCTGCCATGTCCTTTCAGGACCTTCGGCTGCAGCTGCAAGAAAGAATAAAAAAAGGTTTGTTGTTAGGGGGTGGACAAAGGAGAAAGCAACAACAGTGAATAAACAATAAATGAAGGATGAATGTTCGGAAAATTCAAGCATAACGTTCATTTTTCTTATTTTAGTTTCTATTTATTTATTTTTTATAAAGAATTTTCAAAGATCACGAGAAATAAGGATTAAAATTTGGATTCCTTTACAAAGGCATGGAATAAAGTATTTGAGACGCTCAGGGGCGCCACGAGCACGCCATTCGGGATAGGGTATCTAAAGAATAGTGGCAGTCCTACGTTACATTCACAAAAAGAAGGAAATGCGGGAAAGAAATGCGAAAAATAAATAAAAGGGGAGCGTTTACCTCGCGCTTGAACGCGCGGGCCGACAAATGCTCATCGGGGTCCCTCAGTAGGAGTGTAGCGTCCGGGTGATGAGTAGCAGTGTATCTGGCCTTCTTCTTACGCCCTGAACCACTCGCCATAATCTGTCAAAGGAAAAGAGAAAATCCGCGCGTTAGATTAATGAAAATTCGAAAAAATAATGAAATAAACAGGTTTAATCAAACTCTGATCTAGCAGAACTAACCTGTGAATGTCGTAGATCAATATAGGAGTGAAGAAAGGAAAAGAGAAAGTTTTCTCCAGAGAGATTTCGAGATGAAGAGAGTGAGAGAATGAGAAAATGTTTTGAACCCCGGCGGTTATAGCCACTGCCGCTCAAACGCGGCACTCATTTTTTCGTGCGCGGCAGTCGGTCAATTGCCGCGCGGCACTCGCCGAGTGCCGCAACGGCACTCCATGAGTGCTGCGCGGCAGTCACGGACTGCCGCTAAAAACCGCGTGTGCCGCGATTAAGGCGGTTCAAAGATATTTACTTTCCCTCCAAATATTCAAATCAAGTCCTGAAAATTGAATTTGAGGCCCCAAAAATTGTCCTCATTGCACTTTTGGCCCTCAGGGTCGTTTCTTAGGTACACATTGACCACAAATTTTGGAATTTAAGAGTATATATGAGCCCGTGGGCCCCCAATTTTTGAAAATTGGAGATGTTTGAGCCCGTGGGCTCCCGATTTTTGAGAATTACAATACTTGAGCCCGTGGGCTCCCAGTTTTTGAAAATCACAATACTTGAGCCCGTGGGCCCCGATTCTTGAAAAATTGAAAATATCTGAGCCCGTGGGCCCAGATTTGTATCCTCGATTCTCGCAACGGATTTGCGTTAACCCCCGTTTTGAGAATATAACAGATTTATATTCTCGGTTCTCGCAACGGATTTGCGTTAACCCCCGTTTTGAGAATATAACAGATTTATATTCTCGGTTCTCGCAATGGATTTACGTTAACCCCCGTTTTGAGAATATAACAGATTTATATTCTCGGTTCTCGCAACGGATTTGCGTTAACCCCCGTTTTGAGAATATAACAGATTTATATTCTCGGTTCTCGCAACGGATTTGCGTTAACCCCCGTTTTGAGAATATAACAGATTTATATTCTCGGTTCTCGTAACGGATTTGCGTTAACCCCCGTTTTGAGAATATAACAGATTTATATTCTTCCCCCAAGATCAAATCAAAAAGAAATCAAAAAAATCATGACCCCTGTAAGAGATCTTCGCATCGGTCACCGAATTAAGTGATTTTCCTTAACTAACACGTCCCACAAAATGCGTAAGAGAGACATGATGAGCATGACATTTGTACAACCGGTTCAATTCAGAAAGAACCATGGCATGGCATTTGCATCACGATTGGATAGGTGCATTCATCCGTGTGACTACTTGGCGTTTGTGCGTGTTCGGTCCCCGTGTTTGAACTACGCTTTGGTTTGATTCCCCGATGGGATACGTAGGCAGCTCATCATCGAGCACGACCAGCATGAACCATTGCCGCACGCATGTTCTCTTTTGCAACGCATTTTGTTTTTACCTAAAATTTGACGGTCTGGTCAAAGGCTTGTCTTCACACAGGCTTCGACATTCACTTGTGGCACGCGTTGCTCCACAAGCTCTGCCGAAGAGGGGCAAACTGTAGACACCCGAATTTTGACCTAACGTCGAATTTAGGAGAGCGTCACCTCCAAGTCCGATGATGATAAGGACCGAAAGATTTGAAGTATTCCAAGCTCTTCAAAAAGTCTCCAAAACGCGATAAAATTTCACAGAAAAGAGAAAATACCAGGTATTTAGGAGAATTCAGGTATAAAACACGATTTTCGGAAAATATCCTCAAGAATCATTTTGCTTTGAAAAAAAGAAAAATCCAGAAGGGGGAATTTTAGCCAAAACCGGCACACGACGGACTGCCGCGGCACTCACTGAGCGCCGCACGGCAGTCACAGAGTGCCGTGACGGCATTTACCAAGTGCCGCCAGAAATTTCTGACTGTCGTTCACTTTTAAAGTCTGTATTCTGCAGAGCAATACGTATGCGTATGCGAATAAGAACAAAAACTGATAAAGTAAGACTGACAAAAACGCGGCAATCCATTAATTTGCCGCGGCATTGGATGAATGCCGCGCGGCAGTCGCGGAGTGCCACGACGGCAGTTAGCAACCCGCAGAAATGTACCTTCGGAGTTACCACAGGAAAGTTGTTGGGATTCCTTATTACCCAGAGGGGGATCGAAGTAGACCCAGCCAAGATAAAAGCCATAACCGAAATGAACCCACCCAAAAGTGAGAAAGAACTGAGAGGGTTCTTGGGGAGAATACAGTTCATCAGCCGTTTCATTTCCAAACTCACCTTGACCTGTGACCCATTGTTCAAACTGCTTAGAAAAGGAGAAAAGTTCGAATGGGACGCCCTTTGCCAACAAGCCTTCGACAAAATCAAAACCTATCTCCAGAACCCCCCCTGTCCTGTCACCACCATCGCCTGGGAAACCGTTGTTGCTTTATCTCTCCGTATCCGAAGATTCGATGGGATGTATGTTGGCCCAAGAAGGAGAAGTGGGGCACGTGGAAAAGGCCATTTATTACTTGAGCAAGAGAATGATCGGATACGAGTTGAAGTACTCACCCTTGGAAAAAGCCTGTTGGGCCTTAGTCTGGTGTACCCGTCGCCTTCGTCACTACATGCTAGCATTCCCTGTGATCTTGATATCCCGAATGGACCCACTAAAATACCTATTCGAAAAACCCGTCTTAACCAGTAGGATTTCCCGTTGGACCATGATGCTGGCTGAATTCGATATCAAATATGTCACTGCCAAGTCCGTGAAAGGGAGGGCTGTCGCCGAGTTTTTAGCCGATCTCGCTATAGAATCCGAGGACGAAGGAGAATTCAAGTTCCCAGATGAGGAAATATTGGAGGTGAAGGTGGAGTTGTGGAAAATGTACTTTGATGGAGCAGCCAACCAGTTAGGTTACGGGGTCGGAATCATTCTCATAGCACCCAATGGGACCCCTACCCCATTAGCTGTCAAACTCAAATACAACTCAACCAACAATACCGCGGAGTACGAAGCATGCATAATTGGGATGGAGGCGGCCTTGGCTTTGAAAGTCGGACGGATTGATGTCTTCGGAGATTCCAATTTGATCATATCCCAGGTCCGGGGAGATTGGAAAGTAAAGCATGAGAAACTGAGACCTTACCATGATTACCTGGAAAGTCTGAAAGCGCAATTTCAAAAGATTTCTTTTTACTACCTCCCTCGTGAAGAAAGCCAATTAGCCGACTCATTGGCTACCTTGGCCTCGATGATCCAAATCCCCTCCAAAACTACCATGATCCCGCTATCCATAGAAATAAGGAAACAACCGTCGTTTGAAATAGTCGCGGCCGTGGAAGACGAGGAGGAAGTACCGTGGTATGAGGATGTGTGGAAGTTCATTAAAGAAGGAGAATACCCCGAGGGAGCCTCAGAAAAGGATAGAAAGGCAATTCGGCGGTTCGCCGCTCAATTTGTGATCTATGCGGGTAAGTTATGGAAGAAATCCTACACCGGGTACAATCTAGAGTGCCTATATGGAAGGGAAGCTAAGAGAATGATGGAAGAAATTCATGAGGGAGTGTGTGGGCCCCACATGAATGGGCACATGCTAGCGAAGAAGATCATCCATCATCCGACAGGGGTACTATTGGACAACCTTGGACAAAGACTGTTGCGAATATGTTAGAAGATGTCACAAATGCCAGATTCACGCAAATCTAATGCACACTTCGCCGTCACAGCTTTATAGCATGACCACCCCTTGGCCATTTTCTGTATGGGGGATCGATATCATTGGTGAGATAGTTCCGAGGGCTTCCAATGGGCACCGGTACATAATCGTGGTGATTGATTATTTTACAAAGTGGGTAGAGGCAGCCTCGTATGCAACTTTGAAAGCCAAAGATGTGGTAAGTTTCATCGAGAAAAACATAATCTGCAGGTATGGGGTCCCAAATGAGTTTATCTCCGATCATGGCAGTCATTTCCAAGGAGAAGTCATCCCGCTCTTGGAAAAGTATAAGATCACTCGTCACCAATCATCCCCGTACAGGCCTCAGACGAATGGAGCAGTGGAGGCGGCGAACAAAAATGTTAAGGCAATCCTAGGGAAAACGACGGATACATATAAGGATTGGCATGAAAAGCTGCCATTTGCTCTATGGGGGTACCGGACCTCGGTCAGAGCCTCAACAGGTGCTACACCGTACTCATTGGTCTACGGAATGGAGGCGGTCCTCCCAATTGAGGTAGAAATACCCTCTCTCAGGGTCTTGGCAGAGTGCGAAGTGACCGAATCAGAATGGGTACAAGGAAGGTATGAGGAGTTGATGTTACTCGACGAGAAGAGGCTGACCGCGATCAACCATACTCGGGGGTACCAGAAGAGGATAGCCCGTGCTTTCAACAAAAAGGTCCGCCCAAGGAAGCTTGCTGAGGGTGACCTTGTCCTCAAAGAACTGAAAGTGCCTGTTTATGACCCCAGAGGTAAATTCAAACCCAACTGGGTCGGGCCGTACATCATTAAGACTCTCCTTTCCGGAGGGGCGGCTTATCTCATGGACCTAGACGGGGTTGAATTTAAACAACCAATTAACCTTGATCGCCTCAAAAAGTATTTTGCTTGAAACCTTTCTTTTCAAAGCCTCCTACCTTGATGAACTACGCTTGACCTGATTCCCGTTAGGGGATACGTAGGCAACCTATTTGGTTCGGTCACTTAAATAAAACCGCCCGAACGACATCTTCCTTCATACCTTGAACCGAACTACTCGGGACCTGACGCCCACTCGGGGATAAGTAGGCGGGCTCTCCAAAGCCCTCGGTCCACTCGAAAAAAACCTGTGCTAAACTAGGGGCAAACTGGCGTTTTCCCAGAACTACTTCAAAGCCCTAAAGCTAGGGGCAAACTTTGTTTGCTAGCCGAGGAACCCAGATATCTGTCTAAAACCCGTCTTTGGATCTCCTGGCTATCAAGATACATGCTGTAAAGAAACAAATGAGAGTTCATGACATAGAAAGAATGAAGCCTAAAAGCAAAACTCAAAGCGAGGTAAAGAGCCGAGAAAAGACATTTGAAAGGAAAATTCTTCATAAAAGATTAATTGAAGGGGATGAGCACTTTGATTGAACATGTTAGAACTTTCCTAAAAAGATGACACCACTTTTTTGAAGAGAAAAATCACATTCAAAAGCGTAAACAAAGAGTAGACAGGGCCTGTCAGAAAGTTTTGTAAAATAGCAAGCTTTTCCCTTTTTTCGTCTACTTTATTATGCATGTGTCCGTCAAGCTCGCCTCGCAACCAAGGTTTGGATCTCTAGGAGATATTCGGTAGTAGTCGCAGTCAGAGCAGGAACCATCGGAAAAGGAGCAGCCATTCTGCTGGGCCAAGCTTCCATGAAATCCTTCACGATAGGAGGACGCAAAGGGAACCCCCTGGTGAAATCAGCAGTCACAGATTCGGTAGCATCTTGCACAAGTCCAAACTGACGGACAACTCGGTCAGGAATGTAGAAAGTCGTAGCATGTAAACCCGGCAGCCAGATGCCAGGTCGTCCAGGGAAGCGTGCAGCAACAGAGCGACAGATCCACGACGGGCAAACCCAACAGATGTCACTAGAAGAGAGGCCCTGAAGCCAACCAAGCCACGGAGATGGGAAGCATGTATGAAGAGGTCCAGACGCTCCATGAGCCAAATTTGCAAGACAAAAGGTGCCCCAGCGGATAACATGACCCCAGTGGCATGAGCATGGCCCAATCCAATCAGAGTTTCACCAAGGACTAGCATAACAGCACTCTTCATCTCCCGCAAACCGCAGGTGATGGGTATGAGAGTGTCCGAAGATGATCGAAAGAGAAAGTAAGAGAGCATAGCAATCGACAAGGCACTACGTCGAATAATCTGATACTCACCATTGTAAGGGTCCCCTATGGGAGCATAAACAGAAGAAAGGCGCTCAAAGTCAATTTGCCTGTCATGAACAAAAGAGCCCGCCGCATTTCGAGACATGTGGAGAAGGGTGGCTAAGTCCCGAACATACCCGGCCTGAATCTGAGGAACCATCAATTCAGCAGAAGGGTCCGTGTGGAGAATGGCGTTAAACTCCTCAAATAAGGGGAAAATCTCCTGAGAACCAAAACAGAAGACATTGAGAGCAGGATCCCAGTATTGGACGGCGGCACGAAGTAGACCCTCATTTAGATTCATCTGTTGGAAAGAGAAGAGATCATTTAGTCTGAAGCACTCAAAATTGAGCTTGTCAATGCCGGAGAGAGTATCCATCCATGGGAAGAGGATTTGGGAACTAATGGGGGCCATTTGGAGAGGAAATGAGAAGAAATGAGAAGTGTTTTGCGGAACTTTGAGAATGAAGGGATATAAATAGAAGAATAAGGCTGTCTACCTACCCGCGGCACTCGATAAAGTGCGGCGGCACTCGTTGAAGTGCCGCGCGGCATTCAGAGAATGCCGTTGCAGCATTTACTGACTGCCGTAGAGGCTCTCACTGAGTGCCGCGGAGACCTAACCGAGTGCCGTTCTGAGTTTTTCATTGGCCAGAATCTATTTGTAACACGATCAGCCCACCTGTAAACAAAAAACTAATTGAGAAGCAATAAAAACGTGTGCATCATGCAGCACGTATAAATACATTCATTCATTCATTTCATTTGTTTTCAAAAAGATAAAAGAAGCAAGAGCATTCAAAATAAAAGACGGGATCAAGCCATGATCCCACATACGGCAAGAATTGGACCAAGCTATGGTCACACATACGGTGAAAAGCAATAATGTAATAAAAGTATTCGGAAAGCCTATCCTACCAACCATCAGGGAGCAGCTATCAAAATAAAGCATATGTGTATATATACAGTCATCCACCAAAATAAAAAATCCTCTCAAAAGAAACAAAAATATATATATATAAGCAGGATCAGCTCCGACCCCGACCCCGGCCGCGAGTCTGACGAGTCATGCGCCTAAGAGGCTCCTCCTCTGACTCGGTCCCGCTGCCTCCACCACTCTCTCCACGCCCGCTGCCTCGGCCTCTGCCACCGCTAGTGCCCTCGCCGCCGCCTCCGCCACGCCCAGCACCGCTACCTCCGGGGGCATCGCTGAGAGAGATGCCAAACTGCTAAAGCCGCTGCTGAAGCTGTCCCACCTGCTGAGATATGACTCTGTTCTCCTCCATCTGGAAGAGAAGGGATGAGTCCAGAAAAGTGTTGAAAAGACATTTGGAATACTAAGAATATGGAAAGGGTAGAAGATCATACCTGGGCCCTCAACTGAACCGCAGCAGTCGCCCGAGCTCCCTCAGCCTGAAAACAAGAACCAGGAATAAAGATTAGTAAAAAAATAGGTACAATCTCAATCAAAAGTAGGAGTGGGGATAAATTTCTTACCATCCACTCTCGCCCGAGAACCCACTGTCGCACGCTATGGGCATACGCCAGGCCCTCCTCCGCGTAAGCACGCGGGACGACGTCATAGTGTAGAGGTATAGTGGGAGCACCATGTGAAAGTCGAGGGATCGTCGTCACGTGGGGCTCACCGAATGAGACGGTCGACATGGTCCAGTCCCACTCGGGCAAGGCAGGGGGTCGAACCGCGGCAGGAACAGGCTGCAAACAAAGGTAATAAAACATGAAAAAGGAATAAAAGGAGAACTCACAGAGATAATAAAGGAATCATTTACTCACCCGAGTCACTTCCATCAGAGGGAAGTCCGGCATCAGCTTGGCGGCACGGAAGGCCGCATATCCTTCAGGATCGTCCAAGAAGTAGTGGATACCGGAGCCGGCTCGGGCAGCTGTGAACTCGCTGCCCTGAAGTGTATCCGTGGCCCTCATAGAGTCGGGAGGAGGGAATGGCACGAAGAATCTGGGGGCCGCTAGCGACTATCTGGTCACCCTCTCTCCTAAATACCACGCCTGGCCCTCTAGCCCACATAGAAGTCGTCTCGTCGGGTCATACCCGGCCGACTCTCGAATCCCCACACTAACCTCGGGCAGCACCCTGAGCCACGGCTGCCAGTGTACGTGCTCCTCCCGTAGGTTCGTCAGGAAGTTCCTGAACGAAACAAAGTCATGAGCTCCGGTCTTCCGCCCAACCCTGTCCATCGCCCATTTCAGCCCCTGAGGCATGGCGAGGGCGTCAGCATCACGTGTCACTGGAGACATCATGCGAAAATACTCGTGGGACCAGATCTGCAATAATAAAATGAGGAGGTTAGTTTCTCAAGATCGAATAAAATTCTGAAAGCATAAAAAGGGCAATGAAACGTGAAAATATACCTCCCACGCTCTCCAATACCCGCTGGTAGCAGCCGACCTGTCCCGGGAGATGGCACTCATATGCCTGTACAGGATAGATAATCCTGCACCGGCCCAATCAAACTCAGCGACCCGGTCTAGACGCTCCAGCAACGCCACCAAGGGAGCAGAAATCCGGTCACCCTTGGTGCTCAACAAGGAGCACCCCAGCATGTACATCAAGAAGCCTCGGGCCATCTGCTCGTCGGTAAAGCCGGGTTTCCCCCGGAAAGTATCCATAAACCACCGGGCCGTGACCAAGGCCTCATCCGGAACCACCCCTAACAACGGCTCCATCTGGTCCCACTCCTGGTCCGTCAAGTACCTCAGAGGCTCTCCGCCAAAGGCAATCCCTGTGATCATGGAGAAGTCCAATGGCGTCAGCGTCATCTCGCTGAATGAAAAGTGAAAAGTACTCGTGGTATCCCACCACCGCTCAGCCAACGCATGCATCTGCTGTAGGTCGTTGGAGCTCTTCGTCAAGAGTTTGACGAAGTCTCCAAACCCTGCTGCGTCAATAAGCCCCCGTACGGTCTCACTCAGCTCCGTATACCACTCGTGGCCGTGAGCAAGGCTGCCATGTCCTTTCAGGACCTTCGGCTGCAGCTGCAAGAAAGAATAAAAAAAGGTTTGTTGTTAGGGGGTGGACAAAGGAGAAAGCAACAACAGTGAATAAACAATAAATGAAGGATGAATGTTCGGAAAATTCAAGCATAACGTTCATTTTTCTTATTTTAGTTTCTATTTATTTATTTTTTATAAAGAATTTTCAAAGATCACGAGAAATAAGGATTAAAATTTGGATTCCTTTACAAAGGCATGGAATAAAGTATTTGAGACGCTCAGGGGCGCCACGAGCACGCCATTCGGGATAGGGTATCTAAAGAATAGTGGCAGTCCTACGTTACATTCACAAAAAGAAGGAAATGCGGGAAAGAAATGCGAAAAATAAATAAAAGGGGAGCGTTTACCTCGCGCTTGAACGCGCGGGCCGACAAATGCTCATCGGGGTCCCTCAGTAGGAGTGTAGCGTCCGGGTGATGAGTAGCAGTGTATCTGGCCTTCTTCTTACGCCCTGAACCACTCGCCATAATCTGTCAAAGGAAAAGAGAAAATCCGCGCGTTAGATTAATGAAAATTCGAAAAAATAATGAAATAAACATGTTTAATCAAACTCTGATCTAGCAGAACTAACCTGTGAATGTCGTAGATCAATATAGGAGTGAAGAAAGGAAAAGAGAAAATTTTCTCCAGAGAGATTTCGAGATGAAGAGAGTGAGAGAATGAGAAAATGTTTTGAACCCCGGCAGTTATAGCCACTGCCGCTCAAACGCGGCACTCATTTTTTCGTGCGCGGCAGTCGGTCAATTGCCGCGCGGCACTCGCCGAGTGCCGCAACGGCACTCCATGAGTGCTGCGCGGCAGTCACGGACTGCCGCTAAAAACCGCGTGTGCCGCGATTAAGGCGGTTCAAAGATATTTACTTTCCCTCCAAATATTCAAATCAAGTCCTGAAAATTGAATTTGAGGCCCCAAAAATTGTCCTCATTGCACTTTTGGCCCTCAGGGTCGTTTCTTAGGTACACATTGACCACAAATTTTGGAATTTAAGAGTATATATGAGCCCGTGGGCCCCCAATTTTTGAAAATTGGAGATGTTTGAGCCCGTGGGCTCCCGATTTTTGAGAATTACAATACTTGAGCCCGTGGGCTCCCAGTTTTTGAAAATCACAATACTTGAGCCCGTGGGCCCCGATTCTTGAAAAATTGAAAATATCTGAGCCCGTGGGCCCAGATTTGTATCCTCGATTCTCGCAACGGATTTGCGTTAACCCCCGTTTTGAGAATATAACAGATTTATATTCTCGGTTCTCGCAACGGATTTGCGTTAACCCCCGTTTTGAGAATATAACAGATTTATATTCTCGGTTCTCGCAACGGATTTGCGTTAACCCCCGTTTTGAGAATATAACAGATTTATATTCTCGGTTCTCGCAACGGATTTGCGTTAACCCCCGTTTTGAGAATATAACAGATTTATATTCTCGGTTCTCGCAACGGATTTGCGTTAACCCCCGTTTTGAGAATATAACAGATTTATATTCTTCCCCCAAGATCAAATCAAAAAGAAATCAAAAAAATCATGACCCCTGTAAGAGATCTTCGCATCGGTCACCGAATTAAGTGATTTTCCTTAACTAACACGTCCCACAAAATGCGTAAGAGAGACATGATGAGCATGACATTTGTACAACCAGTTCAATTCAGAAAGAACCATGGCATGGCATTTGCATCACGATTGGATAGGTGCATTCATCCGTGTGACTACTTGGCGTTTGTGCGTGTTCGGTCCCCGTGTTTGAACTACGCTTTGGTCTGATTCCCCGATGGGATACGTAGGCAGCTCATCATCGAGCACGACCAGCATGAACCATTGCCGCACGCATGTTCTCTTTTGCAACGCATTTTGTTTTTACCTAAAATTTGACGGTCTGGTCAAAGGCTTGTCTTCACACAGGCTTCGACATTCACTTGTGGCACGCGTTGCTCCACAAGCTCTGCCGAAGAGGGGCAAACTGTAGACACCCGAATTTTGACCTAACGTCGAATTTAGGAGAGCGTCACCTCCAAGTCCGATGATGATAAGGACCGAAAGATTTGAAGTATTCCAAGCTCTTCAAAAAGTCTCCAAAACGCGATAAAATTTCACAGAAAAGAGAAAATACCAGGTATTTAGGAGAATTCAGGTATAAAACACGATTTTCGGAAAATATCCTCAAGAATCATTTTGCTTTGAAAAAAAGAAAAATCCAAAAGGGGGTATTTTAGCCAAAACCGGCACACGACGGACTGCCGCGGCACTCACTGAGCGCCGCACGGCAGTCACAGAGTGCCGTGACGGCATTTACCAAGTGCCGCCAGAAATTTCTGACTGTCGTTCACTTTTAAAGTCTGTATTCTGCAGAGCAATACGTATGCGTATGCGAATAAGAACAAAAACTGATAAAGTAAGACTGACAAAAACGCGGCAATCCATTAATTTGCCGCGGCATTGGATGAATGCCGCGCGGCAGTCGCGGAGTGCCACGACGGCAGTTAGCAACCGCCGCTGCGGCATTCACGGAATGCCGCCGCAGTTTGTCGACTGCCGCCCTGGGTAGCAGTCTGCATAATTTTAGAAAGTACACATTGTACCAACAAATGAGAGAATTACACCTGTTTTTTGCTCCAAAATTCACCAAAAATACCTGGTAATTTTGCCTATAAGAGAGAAGGAGATATATACAACAAGAGAGACAAGAGAGAACATCCATAACCACTACATCAACACATTTTTGAGAGAAAAAAGAGAAGAGAGTTTAGAGAACTAAGAAGAAGAGTTTGGAAGATCTTCAAAGAATACTTTGAGGATAATTTGGAGGTGATCCCCTATGCCTTAGATTGTTTGTTTATTCTTTTTCTCTTGGACTAAAATTTCTTGTTATCTTTGTTTGTCAAGAAAGCTTAGGAGTTTCTACTTTTAATTCTCTCTTCAATTTCTTGTATGTGTTCTTCTCTTGAGAGTCTTGGAGATTTTCAATATCTCTCTTGATTCTCTTGAGTATGATCCTTTGAACTTCATGTAAAGCTCATACTCTACATGAGAGTCAAGATTTGATCATCACTTTGCTTTACATAGTTGAATCCAAGTCCATGCCCATGACTTGGATCTTCTAAACTTGGTATTTAATGAATTCATTCCCTTCTTCTTCTTGAAACTTAGGAGTATTAGCCATGTCTTTGTCTCCCATGACCATCAAATGGTAGGAGTACTAAGTTGAATCCAAGCTTTGGTCTATAAGGTTTTGAGTTCATTGTTTGGAATTTTGAGAAGTTCATTCCATACTTCATCAAAATCCATAAGCATAAAGTGACTTTTAGTCTTCAAAGACCATCAAATGGTAAGAAAAGTAGTTTGGTTTAATCTCAACTTCATGTCTTCAAATAGTTGAGGTTAACCAACAAAGTTGAACTAGCAAAATAAAAACAGTGAGTCCACAAACTATTTTTGATCAAAGATTTTTAGTTCGAAATCTAACCGTTGAAATCAAGTGAAACCGACGGGAAAGTATCAATAATACATCATTCTACCACTGTAATTTTTGTTTTAAGGTGGTTTTATGTTTAGAAAGGTTTGATCATGGGTTTTGTGAGACAACTACAATCTGTCCAGAATTTCAGAATAGTTTCAGAACAGCAAACCGATTTTAAAATTGATAGATCAGAGATCTAACCAAGTTTTCATGACCCCTAATAATTTTTTATAAGAACCTTAATGTGTTATGAAGGTTCCCTAAAAAGAATGAAGCAATTCGGATTTGTTTGCTATTTTTAAAAAATCATACAAGATCTCTGGACAGAGAATTGTAAAATGCTGAGTGATGTCTAGTGTTTTCCACATTCCCGGAGATCTAACCGTTCACACCTTGATTTTCTTTTTGGGTTAGAAACTAGACTCACAGAGGCATAACATACCCAAAAATCATTCAGATCCAACAGTTGGAAGTATTTTATTTCTATTTTTGAACATATGGTCTGCTCTCTGTAATTCATAAAAAACTGCTACTATTTTTCTGTCTAATCTTACTTATTTCAACTCAAATGGTCTCTTAATGCCTTAGAATCCAAATCATACTTTGAATAATGGTAACTTAGCTTAAATCCAGAGGCTAGGTGACCCAAATTAGTGAATAAATCCATGTCTTATTCTTGTTCACATCCATTCATTCATGTACATTAATGCTTATAATTAGAATTAGTAATTGGATAAAGTTAGATTTCATTGCTTGCTAGGTATAGGCTAGAGAATTAGGATTGATTGTTTGATATCATATTATTATTATGTGAAGCATGTGGACTAACCCTTTGTTTTGTAGCGCTATCAAGGTATGATTTCTAGGACTCCTCTTCAGTTTATCTTAACTTCTTGATTTTATTGATTTTTTGACTTAAGGCGCGACACCTTAGAATTAGGTTTTGCCTTATGTGTATATGTGATTAGAGACTCTTTTTTTTTTAGGATCTTCTTTTGTTCGCATGCATTGCACGTTTACTATCGCTGCTGGATCCCGGGTAAGTTCACTTGTTCTCTATTGCATATCATATCGCTTGCTACCTGAATTATGTGGCTTTTGAATGATATTTTGTCAATTGCAATTTTACACCCTTTGGACATGCTTTTTGTGATGTATATGTATATATGTATTAATTGAGGGCATGCTTAGATTAATAAATTTGATTAAAAGGATGTTGAGTGGAGGCCTATCGCAAGATAGGATGAGAGAGGGTGTTTTAGTCCGACGGGCTCCTTCCTCTCTCATTCCATAATCCCCGGACCTAGTTAATCTCTGGTTTCTAAAAGATCAGTTTGCTTTTAAAATGGTTTCTTAATTCTCCTTTTAAAAAAATTAAGTGGCGACTCATTTGTTTTTGAATTTGATTTTGAAAAGCTGTGGGTAAGAAAAATGCGATATCCACAGCACTCTAGAACTTAAAAAGGTCCATCTCCTCGAGGCATCAATTTGGAATGCCTTTCAGCCAAAAACCTCTCTTTTCTCATATGCAACCAAACCCAACTTTTGGGTTCAAACCAATCTTGTGACGCCCCTAGTTTGCTTGCTTTGCATATTGCTTCGTTCGTCGCTTAATGTTGAGTCTGGCTTTCTCATGAATCTGCTTAACAAAGTCAGCTTTCCTTTGGCCATCTAAATTAACATGCTGAGTCACAAGTAAAGGAGATAAATCAAATGGAGTTAATGGATTAAACCCATATACAATTTCAAATGGTGAAAATTTAGTAGCAGAATGAACAGATCAATTGTAAGCAAACTCAACATGTGGTAAATAATCTTCCCATATTTTAATGTTCTTTTTAATAATAGCCCTTAATAAAGTAGACAAAGTCCTATTTACTACTTCGGTTTGACCATCAATTTGTGGGTGACAAGTAGTAGAAAAAAATAACTTAGTCCCTAACTTATACCACAAGGTCTTCCAAAAGTAACTCAAGAACTTTGCATCTCTATCCGAAACATACTATGTAATCTTACAATCTCCCTAAAGAACAAATCAGCAACATGTGAGGCATTATCTGTTTTGTGACATGGAATAAAATGTGCCATTTTAGAAAATCTATCTACCACCACAAAAATCAAATCCATACCCCGTTTGGTCCTAGGCAATCCTAACACAAAGTCCATTGAAATATCAATCCAAGGTTCACTAGGAATAGGCAGTGGTGTGTATAATCCATGGGGTTGCACTCGAGATTTTGCTTGCCTACAAGTTATACATCTACCACAAATTCTCTTAACATCTCTTTTCATATGTGGCCAAAAGAAATGTTCTTGCTAGACGACTAGTGTCTTAGCAACTCCAAAGTGTGCCATTAAATCCCCACCATGTGATTCCCTCACTAACAAATTGCGTAATGAATAATTAGGCACATACAACTTATTCTACCAAAATAAGAAATCTTCATGCCTAAAGAATTTACCTAAGGCCTTCTTCTCACAATTCTATACTCTTCACAAAAATCTTGGTCTAATGGATATAATTCTTTAATGTGTTCAAAACCAAGCAATTTTGCATCCAGGGTAGAAATCAATGCATAACTGCTAGAGAGGCATCGACAACGATGTTTTACTTACCTTGTTTGTAACGGATGACATATGAAAATATCGCAATGAATTCCACCCATCGCGCATGCCTCCTATTTAACTTGTGTTGGCCTTTCAAATGTTTCAAGAATTCATGATCGGTATGACTCACAAACTCCTTAGGCCAAAGATAGTGTTGCCATGTCTCCAATGCTTGGACTAATGCATACATTTCTTTGTCGTAGGTAGGGTAGTTTAAGGCTGCCCCACTCAATTTCTCACTAAAGAATGCAATTGGTCATCCTCCTTGCATGGGAACTACGCCTATGCGAATACCTAAAGTATCACATTCAATTTCAAATGTTTTAGTAAAATTTGGTAGAGCAAGTAAATGAGCATGCGTTAATTTTTTGTTAAGTAATTGAAACACCTTATCTTGTTCTTCCACCCATTTGAATCCAACGTTCTTCTTGATGACTTTGGTAAGTGGTGCAGCTATGCTACTAAAGTCTTTCACGAACCTCCGATAAAAACTAGCAAGCCCATGAAAACTTCGAACTTGGCCTACACTCATGGGCATTGGCCATTCGCGAATCGTACGAACCTTTTCCTCATCAACCTGCACTCCTTGGGCACTAACAACGAAGCGAAGAAACACAAGCTTATCTGTGCAAAAAGTATACTTCTTAAAGTTAGCAAATAACTTTTCCTTTCTTAGGACTTCCAAAACTGATTTCAAGTGTAGAATATGGTCATCAAAGTTTTTTTTTCTATAAATGAGTATATCATCAAAATAGATAACAACAAATCTGCCTATAAAAGTACGCAAGACATGGTTCATTAATTGCATAAAAGTACTCGGTGCATTCGTTAATCCAAATGGCATGACTAACCACTCATATAAACCATGTTTTGTTTTAAAAGTAGTTTTCCATTCATCTCCTTCTTTCATTTTTATTTGATGATAACCACTTTTTAGATCAATCTTAGAAAATACACAAGCACCATGTAATTCATCTAATATATCATCTAAGCGAGGAATAGGGTGTCGGTACTTTACTGTGATGTTGTTGATGGCTCGACAATCAACGCACATCCTCCATGTCCCATCCTTTTTAGGAACTAAAATCATTGGAATGGTACTCGGGCTCATGCTTTCTCTGTACCCCTTTTCCATCAATTCACTAACTTGCCTTTGCGACTCCTTTGTCTCCTCAAGATTAGCTTAGTAGGTAGGTCATTTTGGAATGGAAGCACCAAGTACGAAGTCAATTTGGTGTTTAATCCCTCGAGTAGGTGGAAAATTGTGTGGAATCTCTTCGGGCATGACGTCACCAAATTCCTGCAAAAGAGAAACAACAGAACTAGGCAAAGTGGGGTCAATCTTGTTAGTGTTCAAAAATGCCTCCTGGTACAATAGTACAATCTTAGAATGATTTTGAAACACCGCTCTTTTGATTTCACTTGCTTTCACATAAAAATTTGTTTTTTCTTTCTATTTTTATCTCTGTTGCTGAATCTTCTCGCTTTTTCGCTCTCTCAATTTCCTCGGCCTCTCTTTTTTCTTTACTTACATTTTCACTCACTTTCTTTTTCTCTTTCTCTTTCTCTTTTTTTTTTGAACACACTCCTTTTGTAATCTCACTTGATCCTCATAAACTTGTTGTGAGGTCAAAGGTACAAGAGTGATCGATCGTTGATTAAGTATAAATGAATATTTGTTCATAAAGCCATCATGCTTCACGCGCCTATCAACCTGCCATGGGCACCCTAGCAACAAGTGTCCAGCATGCATCGGTACTACATCACACATCACTTGATCTTCGTAATTACCGATTCAAAATGCCATTAATACCTGTTTGTTCACCCTGAACTCACCACTATCATTTAACCATTGCAACTTGTATGGCCTAGGGTGCTTCAATGTGGACAGCCCTAATTCTCCACCATTATTGTGCTTGCAACATTAGACAACTACCACCATCAATAATCACACTGCATACCTTGTCCTTGACATAGCACCTAGTATGAAAGAAGTTTTCTCGCTGTACTTCCTCAACTTCTCTTGCTTACACACTCAATGCTTTCCTTGCCACCAATGTCAATGCATTTGGGGCGAAGTACTCCTCCTCGGGAATGTCCTCCAGTAGTGGCATATCACCGGTGTTAGATTCCTTATCATCTGTTTCAATCTCATCATTGTCTCACATCACCATAATCCACTTGTTTGGACATTGACTTGCTATGTGCCCCCAACCTTGGCATTTAAAGCACTTAATGTTACGATTTCTAGACGTAGAAGAATCGGATTTACCTTGATTTCCATGGCTGGACAATTCTTGTTTTTGCTCAGCTTTTGGCTTCACTATAGGTTGCTTCTCATTGTGGACCGTGCACCGTGCGGGTAAGGGGTGGGTCCCAGCGTTCTCCCTCGATAGTGTCCCGGGACGGATCCCAAGGAGCACACTTTAGGGAAAACTAGGACTTCCTCACGCGATCCTAGAGACAAAGAGTAGCCAAATATTTTTATCAAGAATTAGAAAACCCAAGTTTGACTCGCCCAAAATTGAATAAAGTTACTCGCCCTTCATTTCCAGAAACTAGGTTTAGGGGTCCTGGTACAAGAGGGGAAGGAGCCCAAGCAGGACTAAAGCATCCCCTCCTCGCCCTACTGAACGGTAGGCCTTGATTCAAATATCCTTGTTCTTATTACATAATTGGTGTTGTTTCCTCAAACATACTAGATATATATACATGTCAAAAAAGGGAACATCTAAGGAAAATCATGTCAAGAGATTAAATCAAGTAAAAGTCAGATGCACATTCAATATAAGAGAGAGATATACTTACAGTGGCTAGTCCCACCCAGGACCGATGCAAATAAAGGAAACATGTCATGTAATACAATCATGCAACATTCCTAGATAAGATATCTCTAACATATAATCATATAAGCGGGAACTATCCTAAAGGAAATGTGTCATTGAAAATAAAGTTATACACCTAGAAAAATTCTAAGAGAAAGGATAGAAAAAGTACACGATACATGAGCACTAAGCTATATGTAGACGAGGCAAGCCCACAAATCGAAATCCGAATCCACGGCATTCAATTCTCTGCACTAAGATACCAAGAAATACCCAAGCAATGCAAAAAATACAAACAAGCAAATGATATGCATGAAAAACAAGTAGAAGATGTCATCAATCAAATTTCTAGATTCAGAAACCTCTAATGAATTCTATCAAAAGTGGTCTTAAACATGAGCTGGGTTTAAACCCTTTTACAGTAAGTTAGATACGTGTCTTAGGGAACTTCTCCAAAAAAGTAGAAACTCTTTACTATTTTTGAAGAGAAATAAGAGTTTTGGGAACAGTGGACCAGGACTATCCACTGTTCTTGTAAAAATCATAATTAATTCTACAAAAATCATGTGAAGCTCTATTTAGTGTCAAATTTTGAAAGCTATTTCATTGTAGTTTATGACAAAAATAATCCAATGGATATGTCATGATCTTATGGTTTCTGAAAAGTTGTTTAAACAGACTCTGTTATTCTGGAAGTTTGGTATCATTTGACAAAGAATAGAAATTCATGAATCATATTAATCAAGTTAATCTAAGCTTTTGGTCTCTCATCAAATTATCCTAGATGATTTCTAAACTAGGTTTTATTCATCAATTATTGTTGAGTGATCAAGGTATGACCATTTTGTGTACATGATCATAATTGTAGTTAAATCTAGAAAATTCTAGAATAGTTGTATCAAATTCAAACGCTTAGAAAATGATCTTAACTTAATCGTATGCTCACGATTTTACATCGGCATATAGATACACAAGTTAGGAATCATCCCAAAAAAGCAGAATATCGATAACTATTATAGATTTTCTGAAATTCAAGCACAAATAGACTATGTTCAAATCCATCAACCGATTTCTCAACAATTTTTAAAAATAGCATATAGATCCCAGAGGTTCTCAAAATGGATCGAATGAAATCTAATTCATCAAAGTTTACCTAGAAAATTTGGAATTCATCAAACTATGGGTTTTGGTGTATCAAATCTTATGGACAAAACCAATCTATTTTGCTGAATTTTATCTAGTTCATTTTAAAGTGTGAGAAAAACATCTTAGGTGAGGATTGAAGTTTATTAGAGAGATCAAACTCATAGATCAACTTAATTATCATGATTCTCAATCAATTTAGCCCTCGAGTTCTATGAAGAACTTTGGATCATGGATCAAAGGGACTTACAAATATCCTATTAGAGATGAAATTCAATAAGAATTCTAGGTAATAGGAATAATCAAGAGTTAGGTATGAACATATGAATCATTCTTCTCATAGATCATACTTCCAAACTATCATAGAATTCAAAATAGATACATATATAATCATTTATGCATATATCTAAATGAAATAGAAGAATGAAATCAAATCGAGAAATAAAAGTGAAAATCAATCTCTAGTTAAGAATTATCAACAAAAATTAAAAGAGACTTGAACCTAACTATGTGAGTGTGTGAAGAATGAGAGAGGAAGAAGATGAGTGTTGTAACAAATAAAAAAAAGCTAAACTAGATCCAAGTCTTATAGATCTATATATGAAGTAGGAATTAGAGATAAATATTGATGTCTACCTTTTGGAGGATTCTCAATTATGCAATCAAAGTAGATTTGAAGATCTTCTTCTTCAAGTGTTCTTCAAGCTCTTCAAGCACTCATCCATGGAAGTTTAATGGAGGCCATTGATGTCAAAACTCTCTTCAATTATCTTATCTAATTATCTTAAAGTTCATTTTAGAAGAAATCAATTCATGATTCACTATTCTCTTTCTAGAATTCTCTCAAAATTCAAAGTATATGTGATTGTATCTTCAAATATATTCACTTGTGTACTCTCTTGTGTATGCTTGTATGTACTTGTGTGTGTAAGATGATCTCATATGGATCTATATATAGAGTTTTGAAAACTTAACTCATAAGTTATAGGGTTAAAATAGTGATTTTAGAGGCCATAAAAGGGTTAAAATGGCCATTTCGGTGCCTAACGCAGTTTTCAGGCAATTTCTTCTCATGGGAGGCTTCAAGAAGGGTCTGGAACTCAAAAAGCTCGATGGAGGGGGCAATTATGAGGTGGCAACTTAGGTGGGACCCGCCACCCCCTAAGTGGCACCCGCCACTTCCTTTTTTAGTTCCTCTGGTTGCCTTTAAGCTCTGTTTAAAATATTTGGTGCACTGCTTTTCCAGATTTTTGTAAAACTACTTTTTGGTGTCCGAAATCGTCTGTTTACATACCGTTGGAAAGATGTTGAGTTTAATTTTAGTATACAAATATTTTAGGGTGTTTTGGAATGAAAATTGAAGTCCAATTGAAGCCCAGAAGTCCTCCGGAACTTTAGTCGTCTTTTTGAAATCAAACGACGTCTTTTCAAAATTACTTTTCAATGTGTGTCGATTTTGAACTTTTCTTTAAAATTGAATCTCTGGGTACCTAGAATACTACATTTAGAACACTTCATGGTCATATAATCCTGAGTGAATATGAATTCTGAGACATGATTTTGACAAAATTGGGATTTATGCATGGAAAAGGGCTTTTCTGAGTTTGAAGTCACTTTCCGAAGTTCGATCTTTCGATTGTGTGGAATCCAGTACCTTCCATGAGGTACTTTTTATCATCGAATCCTCCAAGACGTGTCCACCTTAAATCCTATCAGTGTGGTCAAAATTGGGTGTCTATAGTTTGCCCCCTTTTGGCAGAGCTTGTTGTGAACAACGTGAATTGCAAGTGAGTGCCAAAGCTAGAAGGCACCCAAAAACCATACTGAGAGATTTTCAGAAAAACAAAAATCTGCAAAAATCAAAACATTCAAAATCAGAGAAAATCAAGAAATCATGAATGCAAGAATGCAATGCAATGCTGGGTAGAGGCGACTAAATCTAAGCTGCTACTGATCGTGCTCCACTGGAGTTACCTACGTATCCTCTTCAGGAATCAGACCAGGGCATAGTTCAAGCGCACAAGGAGACAAAGAACAGACAAACAACAATGCATATGAAATGCTCCTATCCTAGGATGCTAATGTAGTAGAAAAATGTGAATGTACAAGTGCTGGAAGAATCATCCTCAAGGGTTCTAGATGCAAAATCTAATGCAATGGATGCGACGGCTCTCTCTCACATATGGAAACTTTTGACACAATCTCTCCTATTTGATTCAGGTTTCTTAATAAATAGGGTTCTAGACAAGTCTTATTCTCAATAGGTCTTATGATAAAACTTAACTTAATCCTAGACATGATATGATCTTAAACCCGACCTATTCTTAAACTTATATCAATCTTATACTTGGGCGTGGTCATAACCTCGACCTATGAACTTAAACTCGATCTAAAACTCAATATGATATTAAACTCGATCTAAAACATGATCTTAAACTCGATCTAAAACTCGATATGATCTTAAACTTGATCTAAAACTTGACATGATCTTAAACTCGATTTAAAACTCGACATGATCTTAAACTCGATTTAAAACTCGACATAATCTTAAACTCTATCTAAAACTCGACATGATCTTAAACTCGATCTAAAACTTGACATGATTTTAAACTCGATCTAATCTTAAACTCAATTCTGTCTTAAACTTGACTTGATCTAAAACTCGACATGATCTTAAACTTGATCTAAAACTTGACATGATCTTAAACTCGATCTAATCTTAAACTCGATTCTGTCTTAAACTTGACCAGATCTTAATCTAAAACTTGACCTGATCTTAAACTCGATCTAAAACTCGACATGTTCTTAAACTCAATCTAAATCTTGACCTACTCCTAAACTTGATCTAAAACTCGACATGATCTTACACTCTATCGAAAACTTGACTTGATCTAAACTCGATCTAATCTTAAACTTGATTCTGTCTTAATCTTGACCTGATCTTAAACTTAATCTACAACTCGACATGATCTTAATCTTGATCTAAAACTTGACTTGATCTTAAACTCGATCTAATCTTCAATTCAATTCTGTCTTAAACTTGACTTGAACTTAAACTTGATCTAATCTTAAACTCGATTCTGACTTAAACTTGACCGGATCTTAAACTTGATCTAAAACTTAACATGATCTTAAACTCGTTCTAAAACTTGACTTGATCTTAAACTCAATCTAATCTTAAACTCGATTCTGTCTTAAACTTGACCTGATCTTAAACTTGATCTAAAACTCGACATGATCTTAAACTCGATCTAAAACTTGACTTGATCTTAAACTCGATCTAATCTTAAACTCGATTCTGTCTTAAACTTGACTTGATCTTGAAATCGATCTAATCTTAAACTCAATTCTGTCTTAAACTTGACCTGATCTTAAACTTGATCTAAAACTTGACATGATCTTAAACTCGATCTAAAACTTGACTTGATCTTAAACTCGATCTAATCTTAAACTCGATTTTGTCTTAAACTTGACCTGATCTTAAACTTGATCTAAAGTTTGACATGATCTTAAACTTGATCTAAAACTTGACTTGATCTTAAACTTGATCTAATCTTAAACTCGATTCTATCTTAAACTTGACCTGGTCTTAAACTCGATCTAAAACTTGACATGATCTTAAATTAAACTCGATTTTGTCTTAAACTTGACCTAATCTTAAACTCGATTCTATAAATCAACATGATCTTAAACTCGATTCTGTCTTAAACTTGACCTGATCTTAAACTCGATCTAATCTTTAACTTGACATGATCTTAAACTCAATCTAATCTTAAGCTCGGGCGATTTCTGATGAAGCATGTTTTTAAACTTTAAATGACTTTTGAGAGTCATAATCACTTGGACGTTTGACGAAATTCCTCTACTAGGGAGATTATTAAAATTCTGAGATATAGGATCATGACCAGTTCCACAGCAAGTTCTAAGTAAAGGCAAGGGCTTATATTCTGGAGACTCTGTTGATTCCATCTGAAACTTATATCAAAGCTTTAATCAGCTCAAATATTCTTGCAAATACATCTAGTTTATTCTGACCCTATTCTAAATTTTGATTCATCTTCTACAAATACTTTCTGGATGTAATTCTTGAGCGATAGTAGACCCAAATGTCCAATGCACAATCAACCTAAATCTACGGTTGCTGCAAATCAATAATTCTTGGCTATTTCAAGCTGCGGTGCCCTCGATTCTTAATGTCTGGGGACTTTTCTTCAACTTTGAATGGTTTTCAACCAAGATTCAAATTCTTTAAGGGTCCTTTAGACCAATTCCAACAAGTTTCAAGCATCCTTAAGGCTTATATATCATGATCGGACCAATCCGGGGTCAAAACAAGAGGTCCCAATATCACAATTCTGATTCACAATTGATAGGTACTCAAAAGACCTAATGACCTTGACGAGTTTCACAAGTCTTCAACCAATTCTAGCATATATTCATGCAAGGCACTCTGATCTATTTCAATAACTGCTCAACTCAACATCTAAGGCCGGTCTTCTGATTAACATTTTTTATCAAGCACTCGATGCTTCATCTTGACTAGGATTAATTGATGCAACAATGGTGTTCAGAACTTTTGCTTGTATCCACTTTAGGATGCTCTTTGAGTTTTATAATTGATTATAAATCACTTTGGACCTACACACTCGAGATCACAACAGACTAGATGACGATAGACAAACATTGACATAGGAAGATAACACATTTGACACTGAAATAGAAGTTTGGAGGAGACAACTCAATTTTTTATAATTTAATGCGCATTTTTCATGTTTGATGTATCTCTTTACTTTTCTAGTACACTTCTCATCTTAGTGTGATAATACTCAGCTGATAAAGTAATGCATTGAAAATACTCCATATGGATCTCAATCAATCCTTTGCTTTCTCTGAAGTTTGCTTTGAATTAGTGCCTTAGCTTATAGAATAAGAGATGATTTATTTCAAATGTTTTCAAAGATTTACTTGACGGCTCAGGATTAGCTTATGATGGGAAGGGAGTATAGGCCAACGATGTTTGCCCCTAGTTGACGGGGGTAAATGGAAACTTTGGCAAGCGTAGTTTGCCCCTAGTGTGGCAATGATATCTTGCAGTTCTGGGTAAACTTGAAAGTTTGCCCCTAGTTTGCAAGGTTCAGGGACTGAGAGCCAGGGAAGCTTGCCTGCTTATCACCAAGTGGGAATCAAGTCCAAAGTAGTTCGGCTAAGGCTTTGAAATAAAAGATTAGGGCACAGTAGAATTTTTCAAGAGCAGTGACCGAACCGGGTAGGTTGCCTACGTAACCCCAAGTGGGAATTAGGTCAAGCGTAGTTCCTCGAAGGCTGAAGGTTTTGAAAGAGCAAGGAGTCAAGAATTGGAGGCTTTTCAAGGCATGTCATCAGACATTTTTTTTAAGCAAGTCACTAGTGGCAACATTGAAAGAAACTAAACTACCTCTCGTTTTTCTTTTCTTTTCTTTTTTTTTTTCTTGTTTTTGACGGTTGATTCTTTTCACCTTTTCACTAGCCAGCTAGTTTTACATTTCTCATCATCATACATCATACATGTTTTCGGAGCAAGATTAGCTTTTCAAATCTTTGGGCTTTACTAAAAGACATTACAAATCAAAGCTTTGGGATAATTTATGTCCTTGATTTCTCGATCTTCATCATTTTCTTTCCTCTTCTTCTCTTTTTTATTTTCTTTTCTCTGATTGGCTAGGATCAAGTTCTTGAAAACTTTTCTTTTCTTTCCATGCTCTAACTTTTGCCTAGGCACCCTTTCGGGTTTTCATCCTAGCGAGCTTTTTCTTCTTTTTTTTTTCTTTGGAGAGAAGTAGTTCATTTGAAATGTTTGGCTACCATTAAGGACGTAGTGTTCATGGCTTGTAGGTTAGGCAGGTTTGAATTGCTCATTTTTCTGGACTCAATATTTTGAAATGGGGGGATAAGGGAATTAAGCTAGACCCGAGTTACTATCAATTATATCTTTTCAAGATTTAAGTAAAAGCATCTCAAGATTCTTAAAGTAAGACTATTTAATTCTTAGCTTTCTTAGGCATCAGCGCAAATTCAACTTTGATCCTTTCAAGATTCTTTTCAATGCATAAAATTATCAACAATGTATTTTTTCATAAAAATCGGAGAAATGACATTTTTATTGATTTTTTTTACTCCATGCGCGACACCTTGGAATTAGGTCTTACCTTATGTGCATATATGGATTAGAGACTCCTTTAGGTTTTTATTTACTTGCATGCATTACACGTTTCCATATTCGCGGCTGGATCCCGGGTAAGTTCTCTTGTTCCCTATTGCATATCATGTTGCTTGCTAATTGAACTATGTGGTTTTGAGTGCTATTTTTATCCTTAGCAATCTTATACCCTTTCGACATGCTTCTGTAATGTATATTTATATGTATCTATAGTTGAGGGCATGTAATAGATTAATTATTTGATTAAAAGGATATTGAGTAGAGACTTATCACGAGATAGGATGAGATGGGGTGTTTTAGTCCGCTGGACTCCTTCTCCTCTCATTCCATGATCCCCGAACCTAGAAATCTCTGGTTTCCAAAAAGATCAGTTAGCTTTTAAAATGGTTTCTTAATTTTTCTTTCAAAAATTAAGTGGCAACTCGTATTTTGATTTTGAAGGTGAAAACGTTTTAAAAAGCCGTGGGTAAAAAATTTGATATCCACAATTTGGCAACTTTACTAGGGATCGAACCAAGAATCTTTGGTTTCGCAGCAGGATTTCTGATTTTGGGTTCACTCGAGGATTAGACTTGAAAGCATCCTTTTAATCGAATTAATCAATTTTTGTATGCCTGTTGTATTTCACTTGCATGTCTAGCCAGTCGACTGCACGGAACTATGACCTTGGAGGCTCGGGGTAACCCGGTTGGTCAAGTTATCATGGGACTGTGTGATCACCCTTGATCTCGTACCATGTGTTGGTATATGAAGCATCCTACTGGATGTGTGTCAAGGGTCCCTTATTTGACCAAAACCCAGCCTTTACATTATAGCTTCTATAGAAACTTTCAATATTATGAAATTAATTCTTGATTAGGGTTATGTGCTAGGAAGTTTTGTATGCCCAGAAGGGATTACTTGAGATGATGATGATGCTTGTTTGATATGAGACATGTAACCTTTTTAATCACCTCTTAAAGATTCCTTCTCATTAGGGAATATGCCAAATTTTTACTATAAGGTTACAATTCCTATATCTTGTTAGCTAAACATCATTGACCTTGTATGTATCTAAACTCATGAAAAGTACGGTGATAATATGATCATATGATCTTTCCACCCAAATATTTATATGTATACATCTTTGAAAATAATGGGTTTTTGCCATCTTCATTCCAAAGTATTTATTCGCTCTTTTAAAAATTCCTCAGACTCACTTCTTGATTAAAATTCTAGCCAGCCCTTGGAAGGGTATAATTTTACATAACCATCTTCAAAGGAAAATTCCAAAAATCTTTGGGAATCGCTTATGGGAGAAGTGTTTTTCAAATGAATTTCAAAACAAAATTTCAAACCAACTATCTTTGATTAATGTTTAACATACCCATTCTCAAAAAAGCTCTCAATAATTGTTTCCAAAAGATTTTATCAATCTAAGGGGTACATCCCAAATGAATTTCAAAAATTTTTCAAAATAATCAACCTTTGAGAGGGTAACGAGGATCACACCGAGGAGAGAAATTGGCGCACTTGACATGAGTGAGGATTTTATATGCTTATGTATCTATGTGTTAGGATTAGGATTTTCTTTTTTCTTTGGCATATAGAATAGGCACACACACACACACACATGCATTGCATCCGTCTGACATTCACAAATGTTTTACTTTGCAATACCATCAAATAAAATAAAAGGGTAATGGTATAGGAAAAGAAAAATGAAAACTTACAAATTGAAAATTCTTTTGTAGGGCAAAAATAGCATCTGGTTTAGGCATTGTCTAGTTTAGAGGTCCCAAAGCAAGGTTAGTGAAAAGAGAAAGTAACTCTGAAATGGCATATGAGGGGAATATCGGGGAAGTAGCAGAACTGAGGGTAATAGTAGAAAGACAAGAAGAGCACATGAGACGGCAGGCCGAGAACATGAGCTGTAAAATGAACATGATAGAAGCAATGACCCATCAGGTGCCACTCGCGAATCCAGAAGTTGTTGATCCACCCCCTCTAGTAGCAAGAGAAGAAGACTGGTTTGATGATCAAGAGGCACAAAGGGCTGATATACTACGAGCTGACAGAGAAAGAGAGAAGACTAAGAAAGAAAGGGTAATGGCTAAGAAAGTTGAGAAGCTTGAGATAGTGGTACATAAGGCTCAAGGGTTGATACTTATCTACTGGAATTGGAAGGGTTGTACGATTGGGTCCACGAGATGCTGCCTGTCGATATTAAAATGCCAGTTTTTGACAAGTTCGATGGGACATGGAATCCTCGCAGCCATTATAGGATGTGTATCGGAGCTTTCCAACCTAGTGGGTTGATCACCGCCATGATGACCATCTTGTTTCAGCAAACCGTAACTAGGGCTGTCACACCCCTGATTCCGTATAAATAGAATAGATATTTATTCACGATTCTTAGCCAACCTAGCTCCCTAAAACACATCAGCATCCCTTCTTGATTTCTTACCTTTCCATTCCTTTCCCTAGGGACACCTTTTCCCCCAATATCGAAAACTCTCTTCCCTATGGGAGCCTGAAGCACTACCCTATTTATAGGCACACACAACATCATTTTAATAGACTACAAATTTTGCATGGAGGACAATTGTCCTCTTAGGTGTCACCATAGTACACTTCTTATTATGCATGGATGACAAGTGTCCTCTTAGGTGTCGAATTCCTATGCAAAGTGTCTTCTTATATGTCATCTTCCTACCCTTCTTACACATGCAAAGTGACACATCGTACCTCTACCATTACACCTCATTCTAGTTGTATGACTCCTCGTGCTTCTACTAGAACTCCTCATGTTAGTAGTATGACACCTCATGCTTCTACAACATTCTAGAAATATGTCATCCATCCAACCATCATACAAGTGTGTTTGTCAAATATATCAGTACCAAATGACATTTGATTATATTTCAATGGTATTTATCTGGTTTATAACATTTACTCAATATATAACAACAACCAAATTATTTGTGTCCCAATTATTTAGGGTCGGTTTTATGAACCCTTTAAAGGTATTAATATTTCATGTATTAACATATAGCCTATTAAAAATGTGTCAGTTAATGTCACACATGGATCCCACAAGTAATGTGTATATCATAATTAATTGTGTAAAAATACGGGTTATCACACTCAACCCTCCTTAAAGGAATTTCGTCCTCGAAATTACACATACTTTCTCCAAATTTATATCAGGTGTCAAATAAGTCATGCTAGTTTACTCAAGCAAAATACAAAACTTCAATAATTTTAGTCATAATAGACCAAAAGTGCCATAGCTCAATACTTTTTTTTTTCTTTCTCACTAATAAAATTCAAACATGCATTTGTTCCGTTTTCCTTTATGGTTGGTTAACAGAAGGATGAACTATACTACCCAACTCAACTATTTTTGCCTTTCACTTGACAATATAAATTAATGGTGAACCATATATGCTTAATGTCATCATTTGCTATTGGCAACATAAATTACATCTCACATATCAGTGTATACTGAAGTTACAGATAAATACATGTACACACTTATCAACACAAGGAGAGGAATTGGGGGGGGGGGGCACGGTTGGCCATGGGTTACCAAGTATGGTTACCAAAGTGTGATAGGGGCAGCAAAAGAGAGTGAAAGAGGGAAAAAGAATAAAAAGAAAGAAGCAATTAAGGAAAGAAAAAAAGAGGGATTGTTTAACCTCATTTTAGGGAGCTAGTCTGGTTAAGGGTCTTGTGGAAATTTTATTTATACGGGTTCGGGGTGTGATGAAATTGTATCAGAGCCTATCCCCTGCCACAAGTGTGGGACTGAGTGTAGGGGTGACTAACAAAGTTAGTGATACAAATGATTGTGATACATAGTTCCACATCGCCTGGGGGAGTCAGTGAAGGTAATTATTTAGTACTAGATTTGTTTTTATTTATTTCAACAAAAAAAAACTTGTTTCAAATATTTGAAGTTATTTACCAAATGATTCACATTTTAGAGGGTGGCGACTCTCTGAAAGGGAGTCGCCACCCTGTCATGCCAAGCCTCAGCAAAAGTCCTCACAGTGGAAGAACGCATGGCCAAACTCCTCGTAAAGTCTGTAGTTATGTCCTTAGTAACATCTTGGAGAAGTCCGTACTGACAAACCACTCGACCAGGAACATAAAAGGTCGTAGCATATAAGCCAAGTAACCAGATACCAGGCTGCCTGGGAAGTCGTACTGCAACAGAGCAATAAGTCCACTGCGGGCAGACGCAACAAATATTATCAGGAGAGAGGCCCTAAAGCCAATCGAGTCTGGTGTCGACCGAATGGAATAGGTGGTGAATCTCCGTACGGTTATAGGGAAGTGACCTGTGAAGGTACGAAGGGTATATAAAGAGATCTAAACGCTCCATGAGCCAAACCTGTAAGACAAAGGGTGCTCCGACGGATAACATGGTCCCCTCAATGTGGGCACAATCTAATCCCATTAAAGTCTCACGAAGGACCATCATGATGGCACTCTTCATTTCCCATAAACCGCAAGCGATGGGTATGAGAACATCGGAAGATGACTGGAAGAGGAAATAAAAGAGAATAGCAATCGATGATGCATTGCACCGTATGATCTGATACCCGCTGTCATAGGGGTCCTCCATAGGAGCATAGACGGAGGAAAGGTGCTCAAAATCAATCTGCCGGTCACGAACGAAAGAATTTGTTGCATTTCGTGATGTATGAAGAAGACCAGCCATGTCCTGGACATAGCGAGCCTGTACTGGAGAGACCATCAGATCCGCGAAGGGATCGGTATGGACGATAGCACTGAACTCCTCAAACAAATGGCAGATCTCCTGGCAGTCGAAGCGGAAGACGTTGAATGTGGGATCCCAACACTAGATAGCAACTCGAAGCAAACCTTCATTCAGGGTCATTCACCGAAAAGAGAAGAGATTGTTCAGCCGGAAGCACTCGAAGTTAAGCCTGTTAATGCCCCGAGAGAGTATCCATCCATAGAAAAAGGGTTTGAGAGCCAATAGGGGCCATTTGAGAAAGAAGTAAAAGTATGCGGAGAGTGTTTTGCAAAGTTTTCTTAAAGGAAAATAGGTATAAAAGAAGGAGTAGATCTGCCCAGACCTCCAAGCGGCACTCGAGGTACCGAATGACACTCTCAAAAGTGCCACGCGTTAGTCCGTGATTGCCGCACGGCAGTCACCATTTGCCGCAAGGCATTCGACGAGTGTCGCAAGGATGCTGATTTTTACCACAACCTGCTTGTAATGTTTTCAGTCCAACCTGGAAACAAAAAACTGAATCTACAATAAAACGTGTGCATCAGTTCGCATCACGCGCACAAGACCAAGTGACGACATACTAATGACGCATTTTCTTATCAACACCCAAGTGTAGGTGATCGTACGAGTAATAAAGTTCTCGTAAGACCAGGTCGAACCAGCAGAGAATGGAAAATAATTTTATAAAGATAGGCAGTAATCATTTTGTCCCAAAAAAGAAAGTAAAAGATGATGGATTTTTTTGGGCTTCTACTATACTACTAGTTTTTATATTTTTGCTATAAAACTAATTAAAAGCTATATTTTTGTAACAGTTTACGGAAAAGATTTTAACAATGCAAAATAAATTAACTAAGTTACTAGTAAGAAAATGAAGAAAAAGAAAAAAAAAGCTAAATTTACATGAAATGAACTTTTTGAATTTTATTATAGCGAAATATGGAAATAATATAAATATTTAATCCGAGTTATATAAAAGCAAGGAATATTAATTAACTTGGAAGAAATTATTTAAAGGGATTGGGAATATGCAAACCAACACTAGATCACACAACTTTAGTGCATTAGTAAAAGATTTGGCATTTCTAAACAGAGTGAATCTTTATTTGAAAATAAACTTACACTAGTTGAGGTCATATCAAGTGTGTCAGGTTAGATATGAAATGATACCATTTTGTTTAAAGAAAAATAAAGAGGCAATTGGGCAGTAGCCAGGTTCGAACCGTGACCCGCCGCGGATGTGGGTTATTCGGCGCCCAGTCCCCACCACTCTGTCACTACACAATTGCCTGTCCATTAATGGATAGAAATATATATACACATACTTGAAATATAAACTTTGTCAAATGAATTGTTTGAGTATGCTAGGTATTTTTTATGACAAAAGCCGGCATAGTTTGATAATTCACATAATTATATTATTATTTTAAATATGTAATCTTTTGATGTCCAATATAGCCATAGTTTATAAATATGTTAAATGGTCATAAACTATAGATATATAGATATTTTTGGCCATAATTGGAAAAATAACCCATCCAGATAAATTTGCCCATTTAAGATTAGTGCACAAAAGCTGTGGTTTCAAGTTTTTATTGCATATCCCCAATTAAAGTTTAGCCTACCATTTTGGAATTGAAACTGTCTTCCAAATAACCTTTTTAAAGAAAGATTAAATAAATGTACACAGTGACTCTCCAATTAAAATTAAAGTTATAAAACCAAGGTAAGGGTGAAAAATAATATTAATATATTTTTTTCTTCACTTAACATGAGTTGTGGTTGAATTTCTGGAATCTGCAAAATAACAAAATTTAGTACAACTAGGCTAATAAAACATAAATAAATGGAAATACTAAATAAAAATAAAATATTAAACCTTTGACTTTGACTTCTTGTGGAGTCACAGTAGTTGAATTCCAAGAAAATAAGCAAGGCCAAACCAAATCCTAATCTAATTTGGGAGTGGAATATGGGTATGGTGTACTTGAGACTTTAGTAGGTGATTATAACTACTATGTAATAAAGAAATATGACATTTACTTGCAAAATCTGTCTTCTAATGAATGAAAATATTGCTATAAAAATTGATAATTTGGGGTTTCAAACTATTTTAGGGGACAACTACAAGTACTACTAGACTAAAAATATTAAATCTAAATTTTAATAAGAATATTTTACTACTACAAATTGACAAAGGTTGTACAAGAAAATAAATATTTTAATTTGAGAAATACAATACACAAAGTTTTGATACATATTTTTTTAACATGAAACATCAATTACATAAAAGGAAAGTTTTACAACTACTAGAACTAGAAAAAGTAAAGAAAAATTAAAGTTTTCTACTTCCAGGGACACCATGAAGTGCTCACATGATAACCTCCCTAAACTATTCTCTCTATGATGGTGCGTTGTATGATTTCTCTGTGTTGTGTTCTGCTTCGTTGTTTCTCTCTTGCTTCTGTTTGGCTCCTTCTATTTATAGACGAATTTTTGACGAAAATTTGTCACTCCATTCATCACTTTGAACAGGAGACGAGCACAGGTTGCCAATTTTTTCTTTGCTTTCGTCCCAATTTTCTTCTATCGTCTGACAGTAGTTGAAAAAAAAACTACAGACACACACACACACACACATACACACACACACATAGAGAGAGAGAGAGAGAGAGAGAGAGAGAGAGAGAGAGAGAGAGAGAGAGAGAGAGAGAGAGAGAGAGAGAGAGAAATAAAATAAAATATGTATCATTGTCAAACTGTTGTCAGTTTGACAACTTTCCATAGTTCCCCCTTTTTTTAATGTTTACTATTAACATTTTAACTATCAATATGGGAGATACTACAGTGTGGTTGCTACTTCTTTACTTTCCTTTATTGCATCATTTCACTTCATTTTTACCTAAACATATAAAATATGTAAAAGCACATAATTACACACATTTGAGTGAAATCATCATTCAATTATATTAATTTAAAAATGCATGTAAAACTAAAGATTTGGGGGATTAAATGGGCTCTATGTCTATTATATTGGCACATGAATGTGCAATATTCAGTGTTTTGTCACCAATCCTTGGTCGCATTTATCATTCCCAGAAAAAGAATAATAAAAAAGGCATGATTACTACAACACCATGCTGCAGTCCTACCGATGGTGTGTCCAATCCCATCTAAGACTGTAAACCAAAATCTTACATTCTATAATATCTGATGGCCTAATCTTCCGTGTGTAAGCCGAACTCTACACACCAAACCACCTACTATATAGAATGAGAGACACACATGCGTAATATTAAATAAATAATATAATACAAACATTGCCCACACAGATTCTAAAAAAAAAATGGATTAACTGATTTTATTAAATGAATGATAAATCAACTACATAAAGCATGGCTTTATTATATATCCCTAACAGGAAGAAGATCTCGAACCCTGGCTTCAAGTAATTGTCTTTCTGATCAACCCATGGATCTGGAAAGCCACAGAGGGAAATCTTCTCCTTCCTTCACAAAGTATTCATTGAGCGTTTTCTGATAGGGGACCATTTGTGCATCAGTTGCTTTCTTCTTTCCCTCAATTCCCTCTTCGATGGCTGATAACCCAGACCATGAGTATGAGTCTATGTGGGGATCCTTGGAAACTATGGCAAACCTTAATGATTTTTACCCAGTCCCAATCCTGGGAAGAAACCCATATTTTTCATAATTTCAGTGACCAACAAGCTTGCATACTGATCGAAATACACTGGCAGGAACTCCCTCAGATTTACCCCCTCTAACATGTTGATGAATTCAAACCCTCCCAGACTTGTTTTTTCTTCTTGTAATTGTACCTCTACATCTGGTGCACTTGATGAAGCTTCAGACAAACAGACCTAACTAACCCCTAGAATATCACAGACCTTGTTATTCCAGACACACTCGACCTTCTGATGAATTATCGATGGTATGGCACCTAGACTGTCCAACCAAGGTCTACGAAACATTAGGTTAAAGGAAGCAGGTATGTCGATGGTCTGAAACTCAGCTTCTTTTTCCAAACACCCAACGGTGAGTTTGAGAAAGATTATACCCATGACCATCCTCTGGGTGTTGTCATATGCTCTTACCCTCTGATCAGATGGTATAAAAGTTGACTCATCTAGACCCATTCGCTTGGCTGTTCGAAATGGACATATATTTAGAGAAGACCTATTGTTAATGAGATAAGTGGGTACATCATTCCCCAAGCATTCAATTGTGATGTACAATGGTTTATTGTGAATGGGCCCTCTAGGGGATAAATCATCTGAAGAGAAGGTGATAACCAGGGTCAAAATTCTACCAATCATTCCTACGAGATCCTTTAATGCTGTGTCGATAGAAACATCAGACTAATTCAGGGCATCTAGAACTACTTGTCTGTGGCATTTAGAAGCGATCAACAAACCCCAGATGGTGATATTGGCCTGAGTCTTCTTTGTTTGCTTCAAAACCCTATCCTCCTCCTCTTCTTCATTCATTTTCCCTTTTCCTTTGTCTAATTCTCTCCCTAGGTGATCTTTCTGTAGCTCATGCAGTTTAAAGTATCTCCCTAACTGGGTTAGATGACTGACTTCTTCTTTAGCCCACAGATTGTCGATTTGTGAGGCAGCTTTCAAACTTTCTTTGCCCATTTCTGTCCCTTCATCACTTTCATACTACAGATTGTCTTCCACCTGACCCACATCCTGATTATCGGCTTTGTTAATCTCTTGAGCCCACCAGTCCATTTGCTTTGTGACTTTGTCACTTCTTCTCCACACTAGTTTCCTAGAGTACATATTTCAAATTCTTTCAGCAGCTGGTATGGCTTTCTCGATTTCCCAACTTTGGTGATCAACCTGGACAGATCAAAGGTTGTCTCCTCTAACCCCAAGAAATAAAGGCCTTGTGGTGGCGGTACAACATGATGATTCGACAATGGATTTCTAGTAATGTTTGGAGCTTTGACGGGCCGCTCTGATATTACCTTGTTATCGATGAGATCTTGAATTTTGTGCCTCAACCTTGTGCACCTATTCGTAGCATGACCCTTTTGTTGGTGAAATTTATAGTAGAGATCCTCTCAAAAGCTTTGCGAAAGCGGATTTGGTAAAGGTCAAGGCTCCAATGAGCGAAGATGCCCATTTGCCATTAGCCTATCAAGGGTGGTTGATAATGATACCCCCAAATCTTAGAACCGCTTCTATGGCTTATCCGTTCCAGGTCAACCTCTTGCTATGTCAAAATTCCTTTCTGGCTCGCTCAGTGCATTGATGTCGGTGGGGCCAGGGTGACCCCCTGAATGTCCTCTATTTGACCCGTAGTTCGGCCTCTTGTACCTATTTGGTTGCTCGTCTTTCTAAATTATTCCTTCCTAGATCACATCCTCTATCCTTGTCCCTATGTCAGACTTTGGTAAAAGTGTTAATCGACTGAAACCTCATCTTTTCTTAGTAGATTGGTTGGAGATTCTTCATTAACATCCGGATCTGTTCTTTTTCAGACGGCCATTGCACCATCTTGGCTGCCTTTCCCCTCCATCGACTCAAGTACTCGATGAATGATTCCATGTTCCCTTGCTTGGTGGTTTCCAAATCCTGGACTATGACATCCAAGTCTTGATTGCACTTATATTGTGCCTAAATACTTTAACTACCTCTTCCCAGACCCTAGTCATGTTGGTTCGAGTATGGGATACTAGGTCACGGTGGCCCGTGTGATAACCCGTATTTTTACGCCATTAATTATGATATACACATTACTTGTGGGACCTATGTGTGACATTAATTGACACATTTTTAATATGTAATATGTTAATACATGACATATTAATACCTTTAAAGGCTTCATATAACCGACCCTAAATAATTGGGACACAAAGAATTTAGTTGTTATTATATATTGGGTAAATGTAGTAAACCAGATAAATACCATTGGAATGTAATCAAATGTCATTTGGTACAGATATATTTGACAAACACACTTGTGTGACGGTTGGATAGATGACACATTTCTAGAATTTTGTAGAAGCATGAGGTGTCATACTACTAACATGAGGAGTTATGGTAGAAGCACGAGGTGTCATACAACTAGAATGAGGTGTAATGGTAGAGGCACGATGTGTCACCTTTGCATGTGTAAGAAGGGTAGGAAGATGACACATAAGAAGACACTTTGCATAGGAATGTGACACCTAAGAGGACACTTGTCCTCCATGCATAATAAGAAGTGTACTAAGATGACACCTAAGAGGACACTTGTCCTCTATGCATAATTTGTAGTATATTAAAATGATGGGGTATGTGCCTATAAATAGGGGAGTGGTTCAGGCTCCTATACGGAAGAGAGTTCCCGATATTGGGGGAAAAGGTGTCCCTAGGGAAAGGAATGGAAAGGTAAGAAACCAAGAAGGGCTGCTGATGTGTATTAGGGAGCTAGATTGGCTAAGAATCATGAATAAAATTCTATTCTATTTATATGGAATCAAGGGTGTGACGAAAAGGTATCAGAGCCTGTCCCCAGCAGAGGTGTGGGACTAAGTGTAGGGTGTGATGATCAAAGTTTGTGATACAAATGGGTACGATACTTAGTTCCACATCGCCCGGGGGAGTCAGTGAAGGTATTTATTTCGTACTAGATTTGCTTTATTATTAAAAAAATTGTTTCAAATATTTGGAGCTATTTACCAAATGATTCAAATTCTAATTTCGGAGACGAAATTTCTAAAAGGTGGGAATATTGTAATACCTGTATATATACTTGTATTCCTTTTGGTTGATTATTAAATATTACGGGGTTGAAATGGTGATTATTAGATTTATTTAGGCCTTGAACGGTTTAAAAAAAAACCTAACTATAGTATGTTGAGATGGCAATATTAGATAGGTAACTTTGATGTGGCTTGCTAAAGGGTGAGGTGAGGAGGTGACTCTTACTATGCTAGCAATAAGAGCCTGGTATGATGCTCTGGGGTGAGCGATTAGTTTGTGAAAAGAAAATAATTGTGTATAATTCCTATTATTCGCCGTATTTTCAAAACAGTTATTATTCTTGTTATTTTCTATACTCCTCCGTGTACTATTGTAGATGTAGGTGACACTAGTGGTGTGGACACAAGTTGGTGATGAACCAAGCACCAAAGTGGTTTGATCACAGTAGTAAATGAGATTTTTGCATGTACATAGCACAAATTATTTATGTAGATACTATAGTCCAATAAATGCATGATGTTAAATTCATGTGGAGAATACATTTGATAAGGTCAAGGCCTTAAGTCGTTAAAATAAAAAACAACTGTGGTATGTGGAAATGGCTGGGACTAAGATAGTCCTACAGTTAGTGCATTTATATACTTTTCCATTTCGAGCTAGGCTAGTGGATAGTATACACCTTTCGAGCGGAGCTGGGGTGTTGTAGCCATGTAATGGCTAGGATTAAGATAATCCTGCAGGTAGTGCGCTAATATACTATTGCATGAACGGGGCTGGTGGATAGTGTACACCTTTCGAGCGGGGCTGGCGTGCTATGGCCATGTGATTGTACACGTTTGAGCTGGGCTAGTGTGTACAATAGCAATAATATGCTAATTGATAACCAATTAAAATAAAGGATTTATAAATGAGTTATGACATATGCATACATTGGACAATGTAACTTCAGTATACGCTGATACGTGAGATGTAATTTATGTTGCCAATAGCAAATGATGACACTGAGCATATGTGGTTCACCATTAATTTATATTGTTAAGTGAAAGACAAAAATAGTTGAGTTGCGTAGTATAGTTCATCCTTCTGTCAACCAACCATAAAGGAAAATGGAACAAATGCATGTTTGAATTTTATTAGTGAGAAAGCAAAAAAAAAAAAGTATTGAGTTATGGCACTTTTGGTCTATTATGACTAAAATTATTGAAGTTTTGTATTTTGCTTGAGTAAACTAGCATGACTTATTTGACACCTGATATAAATTTGGAGAAAGCAGGTGCAATTTTGAGGACGAAATTCCTTTAAGGAGGGTAGAGTGTGATAACCCGTATTTTTACGCAATTAATTATGATATACACATTACTTGTTGGACCCATGTGTGACATTACCTGACACATTTTTTTAATAGGCTATATGTTAATACATGACATATTAATAACTTTAAAGGGTTCATATAATCGACCCTAAATAATTGGGACACAAAGAATTTGGTTGTTATTATATATTGGGTAAATGTAGTAAACTAGATAAATACCGTTGGAATGTAATCAAATTTCATTTGGTACTGATATATTTGACAAACACACTTGTATGATGGTTAGATGGATGACATATTTCTAGAATTTTGTAGAAGCATGAGGTGTCATACTACTAACATGAGGAGTTCTGGTAGAAGCACGAGGAGTCATACAACTAGAATGAGGTGTAATGGTAGAGGCACGATGTGTCACTTTGCATGTGTAAGAAGGGTAGGAAGATGATACATAAGAAGACACTTTGCGTAGGAATGCGACACCTAAGAGAACACTTATTCTCCATGCATAATAAGAAGTGTACTAAGGTGACACCTAAGAGGACACTTGTCCTCTATGCAAAATTTGTAGTATATTAAAATAATGGGGTGTGTGCCTATAAATAGGGGAGCGGTTCAGGCACCCATAGGGAACATAGTTTCTGATATTGGGGGAAACGTGTCCCTAGGTAAAGGAATGGAAAGGTAAGAAATCAAGAAGGGCTGCTGATGTGTTTTAGGGAGCTAGGTTGGCTAAGAATCATGAATAAAATTCTATTCTATTTATACGGAATCAGGGGTGTGACAAAAACCCGTACAAATAAAATTTCCACAAGACCCTTAACCAGACTAGTTCCCTAAAATGAGGTTGAACAATACCTCTTCTTTTCTTTCCTTAGCTGCTTCTTTCTTTTTATTCTTTTTCCCTCTTTCCCTCTCTTTTGCTCCCCCCTATACACACTTTGGTAACCATACTTGGTAAGCCATGGCCAACCGTGGCCCTCCTCCCCAATTCCTCTTCCTATGTTCATAAGTGTGAACATGTATTTATATGACTTACCAACCAAGTCTTTATCCATTCTTTTTTAATCCTTATCTCTTTTCTCTATGTTTATCTATTCTTATGCTTATCTATTTATCTTCTTTGATAAACACAAATGTGGTAAAGAGATAATTATGATTCTCTAAACCTTTTATCCATAGGATAAAACAACAAGAAGTCCTTTTCACACATGCACAATATGATGATAGATATACCAAATGGTATCCATTCGGTTCACTACATTTGACCAATATATTAAACATCAACCAAACCGAATTAAGCCTTATGTCCTTATCAATTGAGGTTGATTATATCAATTATTTAAAGGTACCAATGTGTCATGTATTAACATAAGACTTACTGAAGGTGTCAATTAATGTCACACATGGGTCCCACAAGTAATGTGTCTATCATAAATTATTGTGTAAAAATATGGGTTTTCACATTCAACCCTCCTTAACAGGAATTTCGTCCTCGAAATTCAACACACACCTTCACAAATCTATATTATGCGTCAAATAAGTCATGCCAGTTTACTCAAGCAAAAGAAACTCCAATAATTTTAGTCATAACAGACCAAAAATGCCATAATTCAATCCTTTATTTTTTGTAACCATAAATATACAAACATGCATTTGTCCCTCTTTTTTTTGTTAGTTGATTGAAGGTCCAACTATGCTATCCAACTCAACTATTCTTGTCTTGCACTTAACAAATATAAACTAATAGTGAACCACATGCTCAGTGAGCAAATTACTCAAAAATATTGTATTTGTCATCATTTGCTATTGGCAACATAAATCACATCTCATACATATCAGCTTATATTGAAGTTACGCTATCCAATGCATATGCGATAATTTATTTATTCACATTTCCTTTTCACTTGTTATCAACCAATCATTGACATGTTAACACATTATTGTACACATCAGGCCAGCTCGAAATATGTACACATGGCCACAGCACCCCAGCCTAGCTCAAAAGGTGTATACCATTTACCAGTCCAGCTCGAAATGGAGTAGTATATTAGTGCACTACCTACAGGACTATCTCAATTCCAGCCATTACATGGATACAACACCCAGCCCCGCTCAAAAGGTGTATACTATCCACCAGCCCCGCTCGAAATGGAATAGCATATTAGTGCACTAACTGTAGGACTATCTTAGTCCCAACCACCTCAACATACCGCAGTTGTTTTTTTTTTAAACAACTTAAGGCCTTGACCTTATCAAATGTATTTTTCACATGAATTCAACATTATGGATCTATTGGACTATAACATATGTGTAAATAACATGTCTTATGTACGTGCAAAGACCTCATATACTATTTGTCACTGTGACCAAACCACTTTGGTGCTTGGTTCACCACCAATCCATATCCACGTGTAACTTGCATCGACAGCAACACATAAGGAAGTATACAATTTGAAAGGAATAATAACTGTTCAAAAAAAAAATTTCGACGAATAACAGGGATTATACACAATTGATATCATCTCACATGTTAATCGCTCACCCTTAGAGCATTATTCCAGGTTCCTCTCGGTAATATAGCAAGAGACACCTCTTCACCTTACCTCACCCTTTAGCAAGCCACATTGGACCCTTTTCGTACAGAGGTGCAATATCCCCACAATGCAAATGGTAACTTCTCATGCCAATCTTTGTATCTATCAGTCATTTTCCTCAAGATTGCTTTAAGATTCTTATTTGCCGCTTCTACTGCTCCGTTCGTTTGAGGCTTGTAGGGGGAAGACTGATGGCGGATGATTTTGTACTTTTCTAAGAGTGCCATAACTTCTCCCTGGAAATGGCTACCATGATTAGAAATAAACTCATTCGTGACCCCATATCTGCAAATTATGTTCTTCTCTATGAAGCACACCACATCTTTAGCCTTTAAAGTGGCGTATGACGCTGCCTCTACCCATTTGGTGAAATAATCAATTGCCACAATTATGTATCGGTGTCCATTGGATGCCTTTGGAACTATCTCACCAATGATATCAATGCCCCAAACAGAGAAAGGCCACGTCGTGGTCATGCTATAGAGCTGGGAAGGTGGGGTATGCATTAGATTTGCATGGATTTGACACTTATGGCATCTTCTGACGTACTCACAGCAGTCTTTGTCCAAAGTGGTCTAGTAATACCCCTGTCGAATTATCTTCTTGGCCAGCATATGTCCATTCATGTGGGGCCCACAAACTCCTTTGTGTATTTTTCCATCATCCTCCTAGCCTTCCTTCCATATAAACACTCCAGATTGAACACAGTATACGATTTCTTCCACAACTTATCCACATAGATCACAAATTGGGAGGAGAACCTTCGGATCGCCTTTCTGTCCTTCTCCGAAGCTCCCTCAGGGTATTATCCTTTCTTAATAAAATTCTAAATGGATGTACCAAGGCAATTCACCTCCTTCCTCTATCATTGCGATCATCTCGAATGAAGGTTGGTTCCTGATTTCTATGGATAACGGTATCATGGTGACTCCCGAAGAGATTTGTATCATCGAGGCCAAGGTGGCTAGGGAATCGGCTAACTGGTTCTTTTCACGGGGAAGGTAGTAGAACGATATCTTTTTGAACTGTACTTTTAAGCTCTCTAGGTAGTCATGATATGGCCTCAACTTCTCATGCTTCACCCTCCAATCACCTCGCACTTGGGATATGATCAGGTTAGAGTCTCCGAAGACATCGATCCTTCCGACTTTTAGAGCAAAGGCTGATTCCATCCCAATTATGCAAACCTCGTATTCAGCCATGTTGTTGGTAAAATTATACTTAAGCTTGATGGCTAACGGGGTAGGTGTTCCATCGGGTTCCATGAGGATGATTCCAACCCCATAGCCTAGTTGGTTGGCGGCTCCATCCAAATACATCTTCCACAGATCCTCTTTCAACTCCATTACCCCTTCGTCGAGAAACTTGAACTCTCCTTTCTCCTCAGATTCTATGGCAAGGTCGGCTAGGTATTCAGTAACGGCTCTCCTTTTGACCGATTTAGAAGTGACATATCTAAAATCGAATTCGGCCAGCATCATGGTCCAACGGGAAATTCTACTAGTCAAGACAGGCTTTTCGAATGCGTATTTGAGTGGGTCCATTCGGGAGATTAGGACAACGAGAAAGGCCAACATGTAGTGCCTAAGACGACGGGTACACCAGACTAGGGCCCAACAAGCTCTTTCTAAAGGTGAGTATTTTAGCTCTCCAGTCATCCTCTTGCTCAAATAATAAATGGCTTTTTCCACATGCCCCTCTTCCCCTTCTTGGGCCAACATACACCCCATTGAATCCTCAGACACAGAAAGGTACAATAGTAAAGGTCTCCCGGGTGAGAGTGGTGACAGGACAGGTGAGTTTTGGAGGTAGGTTTTAATCTTATCAAAGGCTTGTTGACATAGGGTATCCCACTCAAATTTCTCTCCTTTTCTAAGTGACCTAAACAACAGGTCACAGGTTAAGGTGAGCTTCGAGATGAAGTGGCTTATGAACTGTACTCTACCCAGAAATTCCCTTAACTCTTTTTTCTTCTTAGGCGGCTGCATTTTGACTATGGCCCTTATCTTGGTTGGTTCCACCTCTATCCCTCTCTGAGTAATGAGAAACCCTAACAATTTTTTGGTAGTGACTCCGAAGATGCACTTCTGGGGGTTCAACCTCATTCTGAATTCCCTCAACCTTCCGAAGAATTTTCTTAATGCCTCAAAGTGACCTCTCCTTTCCTTAGATTTTACAATCATATCGTCCACATACACCTCTACCTCCTTATGGATCATGTCGTGTAATAGCGTAGTAGCGGACCGATGATAAGTTGCTCCTACATATATGAGTCCAAATGGCATCACCCTATAGCAGTATGTCCCCCATGGTGTGATACAAGTGGTTTTCTTCCTATCTTCGGGCGCCAGTAGAATCTGGTTGTACCCTGAGAACCCATCCATAAAAGATAGGAGCTCATGCCCCGCCGTATTGTCCACTAACACATTAATTTGAGGTAAAGGGAAATCGTCCTTAGGGCTGGCTTTGTTCAGATCCCGAAAGTCGACACAGACCCTAACACGACCGTCCTTTTTCGGGACAGGTGCTATATTGGGGATCCATTCTGGATACCCGGTAACCATTAAGAATCCGACTTTCAACTGCTTTTCAACTTCCTCGTTGACTTTGAGTGCCCATTTATGTAACAACCTGCATTTCCATTTAATTATATGTATTTGCCTTTGACGTATTTAAATTTAATTTGAATTTCCATGTTTAATCTGTGTTCGTAGGATTATTTTAAATTTGCAACTCTCATATGGAAATTGATTTTTTGTTTAATTTCATAATTAAAATTCTTTTGGGGTCGAATTGTAATTTTATAAAATTTAGCAACACCTGCGTTGAATTTCAAATCTGTATTTCAAAATGGTGAAAATAATTTCTTTTTGACTTAAACAGTATTTTTATAAAACCGGGAAATCATTTCCTACATTAAAATGAATTTTCTGTATTTTTGTGGTGATCACCGTGCCGCGAAAAATACCAGTTTGTGTCCTAAACTGTCCGCGTTGTGCTAAACTTCCACAGATTTTGGAAGTGATGTAAAGTTGGACATGACATACACTTTACTTTCCATTTATGGCAACTAATCATTTGTTAGGGCCTTGTTTGGATAATGCTTTATTGTATGTGTAATTGTTGTGCCTAAAGCTAATTTTCCCAAACACCCATATGAGCCCCTATGGACCTATACTTGGCCCTTTAGCATCTGTGAAGTTGTATATCTATGTATGTATGTATGTACATATCTGTGTGTAGGTAGTAATTAATTAAATTAAAACAAATTCAATTTTGTTGAGCCTTGATCAAGGGACTTGGGCACCAAGTTGAAGATAGTCCTCTATATAAACACAAACATGTCTTCACAATCTGTATATCTTCACACACTACAATTCAGAGAGAAAAGAGAGAGCTGAGAGTTTATAGTTTCAGAAATTTTATAGAGAGAGAAGCTTAATCCCCATAGCCAAAGCTTGGGTTTGAAATTCTTAACTTGCTATTCTTCCTCAACACATACTCCTCTTTCATCACAAGTGAGTATTCTAAACTCACTATGAATGAAATTTCATGCCTACTTTCTGTGTATTAAAAAACCCACTGAAACTTTTACGTTGATTTTCCATGGCTTGAAAAATCAAGATTTTCAAACTTAACCAAAATACATTTTTATGGATAATAATGAAAGATTATGGTATATATAGACTATGCCTAAAGTATTGAAGCTTAATTTGTTCATATGAAAAAGTATATTAGAAATTAATTTTTGTTAACTTCTAGTTTTTCACAAAATTCTAGAGTTTTAGATTGATTCATGTTAAATTGATTATGGAATCATAATACTTGTGAAAAATCGAAGAAAATCATATATTATAAGGCCTAGTAACTTACAGAATTGAAAATGGGTCAATTTAGACCCTTAAAACTGAAACAGAGCAGTTCAGCGAAGAAGACAAAGCTTCTGCCTGCACTCGCGCGTGCGATCGCACGAGCGAGGGTCGCGCGAGAGGCCCGCGCGCGAGAGGTGTGTGTTTCCAGGCAGACAGAAAATTTTATATAATGAAAATGAAAAATAGGCAGGTCGCGCGAGCGACCCCTGGCGCGAGCGGCCCGAGCACGCGACTTCTTGCAGTTTTTAGTTTTTGCTTGTTTTGTGTTAAGCAACTATTTGGGTGATATTTTATGAACTGTTAAAGCTCCGTCTGGGAAATTTACTCAAACAGAATCTTATTTGGGTATGTTTGGACGATTAAAATGTTGTATTACGACTTATCAATCCCCGTACGCACGTCATTTATATATTTCAGTAATTTGCCTCATGTTTTAAAGTTTCATGACATACATGTGGAGCCAGTTGTACATGCATGGTGAGTGTGAATGTTGGTCAGTATGGAAAAGAGTAATGGTTAGTGTGGCTAGTCAGTGCGGTTGAGATTGTGTTGTGGACACTCCCTGGTAAGTGAGTACTAAAGTGTGTTGTGATTGAGATTACGGCAAGGGTGTCTTTGAAATGCGACGGTGGCAAAATTGGACACTCCCTGACGACCATGGTAGCGTCAAAGTGTGTGAAGCCGAACTTGGACATTCCCTGGCACCCATGGTAGTGCTAAAGTGTGGCCTATGGACACTCCCTGATACCCGAGTCTGGATACTGCGTGAGGGTTCCTCCGGTATTTGCATGGCAGATTAGGTATTAAAGTGTGAGGCATTGGACACTCCTTGGTACCCCGGACCAAAGTGTGAGGCAAACTGGACATTCCCTGGCACCCCTGTGCTAAAGTATGGCTATCAGAGTATTTCAAAGATACTGATGTGTGATGGTGGGTTGTTGAGTTTTGTCGAGAGAAAAGAGTCGGTAAGATGAGATGGTGCATTGTTCTCATACATGGTCACATATACGTGAATTATATCTTTTAAATATTATTGTGCTTGTTTCCTAAAATGACCTCCATGCTTTAATGTAAACTTATTGGATTAAATGAGAATTGGAAAATGGTAAATGAGTATGTGTTACATTCAAACTTATGTTTTTAATACTCACCAGCTTCTTGAAGCTGACGGCGTTGATGCGCCCTGGACATTCGTGTTCAGGCTTTTCAGGTTATGGTATTGTTGGACCGTATGACTATGCAAACTGAGAATTCCTGCTGGAAAGAGAATTTACTTTTATATGTTTTAAGTTATAAATTGGTTTGTAATAAGGATGACTATAATAGACAATAGATATTGTTTTGTTTTAAGGCGGCTTGTGCCTTAGTAGATCCCGTACTGTAATATGTAATAAGTTAGAAAAATATTTGTTAGCTTTGATTGCTCTATTCTGATTATGGTATTATTTTGTTCGACGTTTGGGACGGAATCAATCCTTCAAACTGTCACGACCTACGGGTCCATAAAGGAAATTAAACGCTTTCCATATTTATGCTACGTCGGGGCATGATAGGAGTTAGTGGTATCAGAGCCAGGTTTTATTTATCTCAAGATAGTTTAGCCAAGTTAGGGTTTACCAGTTTAGACCCGATTCCACGATCTGTTAGCTTAAGCTTTGCACCCCGATGATACGACAGGGAGGATAGACTCAGAACCCAAACACCTAAGATTATCTCTTTCCTGACTTAAGTTAGTACCTTTTTCAGGTATGGATCCAGTTTAGCCTCTTTTTGTACCTGACGCTTTTGGAGGGCATTGGGTTACTGTGTGAGCGATAATGCCGGCTTCGGCGATGCTTTATTTCACCACTATTGGGCAGCGTGCAACTGCTACCATCGAGTTAGATCTCTGGCACCAGATTCACGTGCTAGGACTAGTCGACTTGTCCCGTGCTCACCTCGAGATCCTGTACTTTATAGAGATCCAGCGCTTAGTGCTTGTAGAGATGGTTTGCCTGGTTAACAGCAATGCCTTCTATTTACCTCTTGAGGTTCAGGTTGTGCAGGCCCACCTTGTACAGCTCGAGATGCCTCCACTAGTCATCCCCGCTATTGAGGATGATGGTGACAGTGACATTGTACTTGCTCCTATTATCGAGGATGCTGAGGAGGATGGCATAGGTTGGGACGACTTCACAGTTGACCTTGAGGAGGCACTAGCACTCGAGCTAGCTTTGCCAGAGGCAGATGCCCCTGGACCTGCTTCGTTGTTGACCTCACATAGCTGTAATTTTGGGGCAGGCCCCTCTCGTGTTCAGCGACTTCATCAGGTCGACTCACTTGACCTTTTGATGGCTACTTATGGCGATGACTGACCGTTTAGATGTCGCCTTGTATATATTGACTATTTTGATTTCTAGCTCTATTCTCTTTTTGCAAACTGTATTTACATGCATTCGAGTATAGGGCAATGACCCCATTTTTGTAACTTTAAACTCTTACATGGACGATGTACGTCCTAACCCACACAGATAGGGTAGGCACTGATCTGATCATACATGGTTTTTGTATCAACTTGACAAGAAGTTATATATAGAAATACTCTTTTGAATGTTATTGTCATTTAAACTACTTTATACTTCTGTTGCATGCATTTTCTCATTATCACTATCAAAAATAGAATGGCTGGAGGACTAAGGAGGAACAGGAATTTGATTGAGGGAGCACCTGAGGCTGCCGATCCCACAGGAATGTTTGAAGCATTTGTCAGACGTCTCGAAAGGGTTAGTAATCAGAATGAAAATCGACGAGACCGCCATTAGACTGGAGATAAATTGCTGGAGAGATTTCGTGCGCTATGGCCTGACCAGTTTGCGGGTATTGCGGAACCATGGAAAGAGGAACAGTGGTTAAGACAGATGGACCGCATGTTCGAGGCTGTTCAGTGAAATGAGATGGACAAGAGGAGATTAGCTACTTTCCATTTGACTGATGCCACCGCAGATTGGTGGGATTCAGTCATAGCTATTGGGAGCGAAGCTGCAACGGGAATGACGTGGATTGCATTTAAGGAAAGGTTTTTGGAGAAGTATTTCCCGGCCACAGAGAGGCACAGAAGGGAGAAAGAATTTTTGGATCTGACACAAGGAACTAAGTCGGTGCAAGAGTACACCACATAATTCGAGAGATTATCTCGGTTCGCCCCTAACAAGGTTGATACTGAGGAGAAGAGGATCCGTAAGTACAATCAAGGGTTGGCACCGCAGATACGCCGCCTGACTCCCGGTCACCTAGATAAGTCGTTTGAGGGATTGGTTGGCTTGGCTACTGATCTAGAAGAAGATGCTCGAGTGAACCATAAGTAATTTGAATTCTGACCGCCTCAAAGGGGTAATTTTGGGAATAGACCACCAATGAATCGTACCCAAGGGTAGAAGAGGAATTTCAATGGGAGCAAGAGGACCCAAGCTATCACATATCCGACTCAACCCCGAGTGAGAGAAGGTAGTAATGCTGGGAAATGTTTCAACTGTGGCCCCGGTCATCTGGCTTGAGATTGCAAGGCACCAAGGCGTGCTGCTCAACAAGGCATAGTCTGCTACAACTGTGGCGAACCAGGTCACATCAGCAAGTTCTGCGCTTCTCCTAAGTAAGTGACGTATGGTCAACAGAATCAGACTCGCTTGAATGATATTATCCCAGATGCTGCTAGATATGACAGAACTATTTATGAAGAAGGAGAGTATGGGGAAGCTCAACCTGATCAGCAAGCAGTGGAAGGTACTTTGACTTTGTTTAACTTCCATGTTAAAGTATTATTTGATACGGGTGCTGCTCTTTCATTCATATCTGTTAATATAATTCGGAGATTGGTATCTTACCTCATCGTTTAGAGAAAGCTTTGAGGGCTACCTCACCATTAGGAGCCGCAGTCAGATTAGGACACGTGTGCAAGGATTTGTCCTTTACGGTTAGGAGACCGTGAAATCCCTGCAAGGCTGATTGTCCTATCGATGAAGGAGTTCGACATAATCCTAGGAATGGATTGGCTCTCTCAGAATCAAGTGAAGTTGGATTGTGCGAGGAAGAGAATTACATTCTCTGACAATGAGACTCGACCCTTTGATTTTCAATGTATCCCTTCGAGAGATATGTTCCTCACCAAATGTTTGGCAAACATCAAAGTCGTCAGTACAGAAGCGACAGCATTGTCTATACCTGTAGTCAAGGATTTTGAAGAAGTATTTCAAGACATTTCTGGTTTGCCGCCCGAAAGAAGTATAGAGTTCTATATTTAGCTTATACCGGGTACCGTACCAATCACGAAGGTTTCCTACAGAATGGCCCCCACCGAACTGTTGGAATTGAAGGAACAAGTTCAAGAGCTCGAGAACCTAGGTTTTGTATGTCCAAGTACATCGCCTTGGGGAGCACCGGTGTTATTTGTGAAGAAGAAGGATGGGACGCTCAGGTTGTGTATCACATATAGAGAAACGAACCGTGTGACTATTAAGAATAAGTATCCCTTGCCTCGGATCGACGACTTATTTGATCAACTACAAGGAGCTACGATATTTTCCAAGATAGACCTTAGGTCGGGATATCATCAGTTGAGGGTACAAAAGGAAGACATACCTAAGACTGCTTTCAGAACCCGATATGGTCATTATGAATATCTGGTGATGTCATTTAGAATGACGAATGCCCCGGCAGTGTTTATGGATCTGATGAACAGAGTGTTCAAGCCTTATTTGGATCAGTTTGTCATCGTCTTTATAGATAATATTTTGATCTATTCTAAGTCAGGAGAAGAACACGAACAACATCTACGGATTGCGATGCAGACGCTCAAGGACCACCACTTGTATGCCAAGTTCAGTAAGTGTGAGTTCTGGTTGCAAGAAGTTAAATTTTTGGGACACAAGGTGTCATCTCAAGGAATTTTTGTGGATTCATCCAAGACCGATATTGTGTCAAACTGGGTTAGGCCGAGTAACCCTACAGAGGTTAGGAGTTTTCTGGGACTCGCAGGCTATTACAGGAGATTTGTTGAAGGGTTTTCAAAAATAGTTGCACCATTGACTGGGTTGACGAAAAAGAATTTGAAGTTCGAGTGGACAGAGAAGCATGAGCGCGTCATTCTAGAGTTAAAAGAGAGACTTACTACCGCGTCGATACTAGCTATACCCAAGCCTGATGAGAAGTTCACTATCTTCAGTGACGCGTCATATCAAGGATTGGGGTGTGTACTTATGCAAGATGGTAGAGTTATCACCTATGGATCTAGACAGCTGAAGCCAAATGAGTTGAACTACCCCATTCATGATTTGGAATTGGCAGCCATAGTATTCGCACTCAAGATTTTGGAGACACTATCTCTACAGTGAGAAGTTTGATTTATTCTCCGATCACAAGAGTCTGAAATATTTGTTCATACAGAAAGAGTTGAACATGAGGCAACGCAGATGGATGGAGCTGATCAAAGATTACGACTTCACGTTAGAGTATCACCCTGGTAAAGCTAATGTGGTCGCTGATGCTTTGAGTCGGTAGACTCGTGAGATGATCGCCTCCTTAATGGTTAGAGAATGACGAGCATTGGAGACGTTGGCGGAGTTCGATGTACAGAGTGCTGAAGATGGAGAAGGACAACTTTTTGGATGTCTTATCCTAAAGCCTGCTCTTATCGACCGCATCATTGGAGCTCAGAAAGAAGATGAGAAGTTTCAGACATGGTTCGTGAAGATGTCAGAGAAAGACCCGACATAATGGAAGGTGGGAGTCGATGGAGGATATCGGTGCAGGAATAGATTATGTGTGCCAGGTGATGAAGGGCTAAGAAAGGATATCCTGGAAGAAGTACATAAATCAAGGTATACAGTTCACCCAGGAGGAACAAAAATGTACAAAGATTTGAAGAGAAATTTCTGGTGGGAAGGTATGAAGAAGGATGTGGCCGAATTTCTATCCAAGTGTTTGACGTGTCAACAAGTCAAGACCAAGCATCAGAGACCGTCAGGATTGTTGCAACCGCTACCTATTCCTGGTTGGAAGTGGGAGCATATAACCATAGATTTTGTAGTGGGATTGCCTCGATCATAACAGAACCATGACGCTATTTGGGTAATCGTGGATCGATTGACAAAGTCTGCTCATTTCATTACTTATAGTATGATATACCCGGTGGAAAAGATGAGCCGGATGTACATACGACAAGTTGTGCGACTTCACGGTGCACCAGTTTCAATAGTGTCAGACCATGACGCGCGTTTTACTTCTGGATTCTGGGAAGGTTTACAAGAAGCTATGGGAACCTCGCTCAGGATGAGCACTGCTTTTCACCCGCAGACAGATGGGTAGACCGAGCGTGTTAATCAGATCATGGAGGATATGCTTAGGGCTTGTGTTATTGATTTCGAAGAATCTTGGGAACACACTTGTCGTTGGTTGAATTTGCCTATAACAACAATTATCACACGAGTATCGGGATAGCTCCGTTTGAAGCATTGTACGGACGACCATGTCATTCTCCATTGTGTTGGGCAGAGGTGGGAGATACAGAATTGTTGGGACCAGATTTGGTTAGAGAAACTAACAAAAAGATTTCTTTGGTCAAGGAAAGGATGAGAACCGCTCAGAGCCGATATAAGAGTTATGCCGATCGACGCCGGAAAGATTTGGAGTTCAGTGTCGGAGATCATGTGCTTCTTAAGGTTTCACCGACCCGAGGAGTAGTACGCTTCGGTCTCAAGAGAGGAAAGTTAGTTCCGCGTTTCATCGGACCGTTCGAGATTTGGAATGTGTCGGGAAAGTGGCATATCGACTTGCGCTACCACCGAAGATGTCTGGGGTTCACAATGTATTTCACGTGAGTATGTTGAGGAAGTACATACGAGACCCCTCGCATGTGGTCAGTTATGATGATATTGAGACGAGTCATAACGTTTCTTATAAGGAGAGGCCCGTGAAGATTCTGGATCAGAGTATCAAGAAGCTGAGAAATAAGGATATCCCACTAGTGAAGGTTCAGTGGAATCACCATGACGAGAGCGAAACCTCGTGGGAAGTTGAAGCTGAGATGAGGAAGAAGTACCCGGAGTTGTTTCAGGACTAGTTAGTCTTGATTTCGGGTACGAAATCCTGTTTAAAGGGGGAAGGATGTAACAACCTGCATTTCCATTTAATTATATGTATTTGCCTTTGACATAATTAAATTTAATTTGAATTTCCATGTTTAATCTGTGTTCGTAGGATTATTTTAAATTTGCAACTCTCATGTGGAAATTGATTTCTTGTTTTATTTCATAATTAAATTCTTTTGGGGTCGAATTATAATTTTATAAAATTTAGCAACACCTGCGTTGAATTTCAAATCTGTATTTCAAAATGGTGAAAATAATTTCTTTTGACTCAAATAGTATTTTTATAAAACCGGGAAATCATTTCCTACATTAAAATGAATTTTCTGTATTTTTGTGGTGATCACCGTGCCGCGAAAAAATACCAGTTTGTGTCCTAAACTGTCCGCGTTGTGCTAAACTTCCACAGATTTTGGAAGTGATGTAAAGTTGGACATGACATACACTTTACTTTCCATTTATGGCAACTAATCATTTGTTAGGGCCTTGTTTGGATAATGCTTTATTGTATGTATAATTGTTGTGCCTAAAGCTAATTTTCCCAAACACCCATATGAGCCCCTATGGACCTATACTTGGCCCTTAAGCAACTGTGGAGTTGTATATCTATGTATGTACGTATGTACATATCTGTGTGTAGGTAGTAATTAGTTAAATTAAAACAAATTCAATTTTGTTGAGCCTTGATCAAGGGACTTGGGCACAAAGTTGAAGATAGTCCTCTATATAAACACACACATGTCTTCACAATCTGTATATCTTCACACACTACAATTCAGAGAGAAAAGAGAGAGCTGAGAGTTCATAGTTTCAGAAATTTTATAGAGAGAGAAGCTTAATCCCCATAGCCAAAGCTTGGGTTTGAAATTCTTAACTTGCTATTCTTTCTCAACACATACTCCTCTTTCGTCACAAGTGAGTATTCTAAACTCACTATGAATGAAATTTCATGCCTACTTTCTGTGTATTAATAACCCATTGAAACTTTTACGTTGATTTTCCATGGCTTGAAAAATCAAGATTTTCAAACTTAACCAAAATACGTTTTTATAGATAATAATGAAAGATTATGGTATATATAGACTATGTCTAAAGTATTGAAGCTTAGTTTGTTCATATTAAAAAGTATATTAGAAATTTATTTTTGTTAACGTTTAGTTTTTCACAAAATTCTAGAGTTTTAGATTGATTCATGTTAAATTGATTATGGAATCATAATCCTTGTGAAAATCCGAAGAAAATCATCTATTATAAGGCATAGTAACTTACAGAATTGAAAATGGGTCAATTTAGACCCTTAAAACTGAAACAGAGCAGTTCAGCGAAGAAGACAAAGCTTCTGCTTGAACTCGCGCGCGCGATCACGTAAAAGCCCCGCGCGCGCGAGGTGTGTGTTTCCAGGTAGACAGAAAATTTTATATAATGAAAATGAAAAATAGGCAGGTCACGCGAGCGGCCCGCGCGAGTGACCCCTCGCGCGAGCGGCCTGCGCGCGCGACTTCTGGCAGTTTCTAGTTTTTGCTTGTTTTGTGTTAAGGAACTGTTTGGGTGATATTTTATGAACTGTTAAAGCTCCGTTTGGGAAATTTACTTAAACAGAATCCTATTTGGGTATGTTTGGACGATTAAAATGTTGTATTACGACTTATCAATCCCCGTACGCACGTCGTTTATAAATTTCAGTAATTTGCCTCATGTTTTAAAGTTTCATGACATACATGTGGAGTCAGTTGTACATGCATGGTGAGTGTGAATGTTGGTCAGTATGGAAAAGAGTAATGGTCAGTGTGGCATAGTGAGTACGGTTGAGATTGTGTTGTGGACACTCCCTGGTAAGTGAGTACCAAAGTGTTCTGTGATTGAGATTGCGACGAGGGTGTCTTTGAAATGAAACGGTGGCAAAACTGGACACTCCCTGACGACCATGGTAGTGTCAAAGTGTGTGAAGCCGAACTTGGACATTCCCTGGCACCCATGGTAATGCTAAAGTGTGGCCTACGGACACTCCCTGATACCCGAGTCTGGATACTGCGTGAGGGTTCCTCCGATATTTGCATGGCGGATTAGGTATTAAAGTGTGAGGCATTGGACACTCCCTGGTACCCCGGACCAAAGTGTGAGGCAAACTGGACATTCCCTGGCACCCCTGTGCTAAAGTGTGGCTATCGGAGCATTTCAAAGATACTGATGTGTGATAGTGGATTGTTGGGTTTTGTCGAGAGAAAAGAGTCGGTAAGATGAGATGGTGCATTGTTCTCATACACGGTCACATATACGTGAATTATATCTTTTAAATATTATTGTGCTTGTTTCCTAAAATGACCTCCATGCTTTAATGTAAACTTATTGGATTAAATGAGAATTGGAAAATAGTAAATGAGTATGTTTTACATTCAAAGTTATATTTTTAATACTCACCAGCTTCTTGAAGCTGACGGCGTTGATGCGCCCTGGACATTCGTGTTCAGGCTTTTCAGGTTTTGGTATTGCTGGACCGTATGACTATACAAACTGAGAATCCCTGCTGGAAAGAGAATTTACTTTTATATGTTTTAAGTTATAAATTGGTATGTAATAAGGATGACTGTAATAGATAATAGATATTGTTTTGTTTTAAGGTGGATTGTGCCTTAGTAGATCCCGTATTGTAATATGTAATAAGTTAGAAAAATATTTTTAAGCTTTGATTGCTCTACACTGATTATGGTTTTATTTTGTTCGACGTTTGGGATGGAATCGATCCTTCAAACTGTCGCGACCTACAGGTCCATAAAGGAAATTAAACGCTTTCCATATTTATGCTACGTCGGGGCGTGAGAGGGATACTGACGACCAAGAGCCAATACTCCTGAGGTAGGATGGCCAAGATGGATGAGGTGAGGTTGAGTGTGGGGGCTTGTCCAACATCGCCTGGGGTGAAGTTCCTGGACTAGTTTATAAGGATTAATCGCCCCTCTATATGCAACAAGGCCTTTTAAAACTGTGAGGAAGCTAAACACGAAAGAACTCCAGAGTTAAGCGTGCTGTGCTGCCAGAGCAGTACCAGCGATGGGTGACCCCCTGGGAAGTTCTTTGTGTTTAGACCCAAAGCGGATAATATTGTTGCTAGACGGGGAGGTGGGTTTTTACAAATGGTATCAAAGCGGAAACCCAGCCAGAAGTGTGGGGCGAGTCCCACACGAGGACGTATGGCCCTTACGGAGGGTGGATTGTGACGACCAAGAGCCAATACTCCTGAGGCAGGATGGCCAAGATGGATGATGTGAGGTTGAGTGTGGAGGCTTCTCCCACATCGCCTGGGGTAAAGTTCTTGGACTAGTTAATAAGGATTAATCGCCCCTCTATATGCAACAAGGCCTTTTAAAACCGTGATGGAGCTAAACACGAAAGAACTCCACAGTTAAGCGTGCTGCTGCCAGAGCAGTACCAGGAATGGGTGACCCTTTAGGAAGTTCTTTGTGTTTAGACCCAAAGCGGACAATATTGTTGCTAGACGGGGAGGTGGGTCGTTACAATTTAGGCCTCATTCGCCTCAATGTTTGTTTTACAGGTTTGGAATTGGGGAAGACGGGGATGTGGTGTTGGACTATTTTTGGATCAATGCCTGGCATATCATTATAAGACCATGCAAAAATATCTTTGAATTCACTTAATAGTTTGATTAATTCTTTGCTTTCTTCTTTGCTAAGTGTAGAGCCGAGAAAAAAACATTTTGAGGATTATCTTCATTTCCTAGATTGATGATTAGAGTGTTCTCAATGATTTTATATGCAGATTCTTTTTCTTTTTCGATTAACTGTTGCAATTTATCTGACATTTCATGATCATCACATTCATTAAGCGCATTTGAGTAGGCAGAATCGGTCATGTTTTCATTAATTTTCTTTGGAGCAATTACAACATACATAGAAATTGAAAGATGCCTCATTTGGGCCATTACAAACTCTGGGTGTGGGGGATACCTATCACTAGACTCAAAACCACTCTTTCTTGTTTTTTCCTCCTAGATCAGTGATGAAGCACTCTTCTAGTTTCCCTGTCTTGGTAATCTCTCCCATTTCTGGCTTCTTGGTCTTTTCCATGTCGTTCTCCCTGCCTTGCATCTCTTCCACTAATCCCTCAGCGTGTTCTTTTTCGGCCCTGTCTTCCATGACCCCTTCTTGGCCTGTTCCCTTATCTTCTGTGCTTTCCTCGCCCAACAGGTTCTTCATGATTGAGTCATCTAGCGCACCAACCCAATCTTTTACAGTAGTTGACTTCACGGGTATCTGCAGGTATGGATCCTGATACTCAGAGAATTCGTGGGGGAAGAAGATCTTAAACCCAGGCTTAATACCCTTGTTCTTCTAATCTATCCATGGTTCTGGGAAGCCACAATAGGGGAAATCCTCTCCTCCTTTCACAAAGTACCCATTAAGCATCTTCAGGTATGGAACCAAGGGTGCATCAATTGCCTTCTTTTTATCTCTCAACTCCTTCTTTGACGGTTGATAGCCTAGGCCATGAATGTGAGTCTGAGAGACGATACTTGGAAATTCCGACAGACCCTGAAGAAACCCATCTTCTTCATGATACCAGCGACTAGTGGACTCGTGTACTGATCGAAATATAATGGTAGAAACTCTCTCGGCTTCTCTCCCTCCAACATATTAATGAATTCGATCCCTCCTAGACCTGTTTCTTCTTCTTGGAATTGTACCTCCCAAACCGACGTGCTCGATGAAGCTTCGGACGGACGAACCCAACTATCTCCGAGAATATCACAGACCTTACTCTTCCAGACACACTTGACTTTCTGATGAACCGTAGATGGTATGGCGCCCAAACTGTCTAGCCACGGCCTTCCCAGCAATAAATTAAAATAAGCAGGTATGTCGATGACCAGAGATTCGGCTTCCTTTTCCACAGGCCTGACAGCTAAATGAAGGAGAATTATTCCCATGACCGTTCTCTAAGTATTGTTGTATGCCCTTACCTTCTTCTTAGATGGTACGAACGTTGTTTCATCCAAACCTATGCGCTTGGCTTTTTGGAACGGACACACGTTTAGAGCGGATCCATTGTCAACAAGACAGGCAGGCTTAGTGTTCCCCAGGCATTCGACAGTGACATACAATGGCTTATTATGAACAGGCCCTCCCGGAGGTAGGTCATCTGATGAGAAGGTAATAGCCAGAGTCGAAATTCTACTGATCATTCCCACGAGGGCTTCTGGTATTGCGTTGATGGAAACATCAGATTGCTTTAAGCATCCAAGACTGCCTGCCTGTGACGGTTTGAAGCAATCAGTAAGCCCCAAACAGTGATGTTAGCCTGAGTTTTCTTCAATTGTTTTAGGACCCTATCTCCTCTGCTTCTTCATCTATTTTTCCTTTTCCCTTGTCTAGATCCCTCCCCGGGTGATCTTCCTCCAGTTCATGCAGCTTGAAGTGTCTGCCTGACCGGGTTAGATGACTGACTTCTTCTCTCATCCATAAATTGTTGGCCTCCGAAACCCTTCCCAAATTCTCGTTTTCAGTTCCCACCTCTTCATCACTCATGTACCACAAATCATCCTCTATCTAATCTATATTACCCGTATCCTAAACCCACCAATCCATCTGTTCTGCTTTTCCCTCTTCATATCCCTTTGAAGCACCCTCCAAGGTAGAGATTGTCAGATTCTCCATCAGTCGATAAGGCCTTCTTGGTGTCCTAGCCCTAGTGATTAGCCTAGACGGATCAAAGATGGTTTCTTCTATCCCCAAGAAATAGAGGCCTTGCAGTGGTGGTACAGCGTGGTGGTTTGGTAGTGGGTTTCTTGTGACATTCGGAGCTCTGGTGGGTGGTTCCGATATTACCTTGTTATTAATAAGATTTTGGATTTCGTGCCTTAGCCTCATGCAACGATCCGTTGAGTGGCCCTTTTGTTGGTGGAATTTGCAAAAGAGATCCCTTGAAAATTTGGCGAAGGCGGATTTGGTAGAGGTCGAGGTTCTAACTGACGAAGATGCCCTTTCGCTAGCAGCCTTTCAAAAGCGGTTGACAGTGATACTCCCAGAACTGATAATTTTCTCGGTGCTTTGTCCCCCCCCTCTCTTTGGTGTTATGTCAAATCTCCTCTCTGGCCCGGTCAGTACGTTGACATCGGTGGGGCCAGAGTGACCCCCCGACTGTCCTCCATTGGACCCATAGTTCGGTCTTCTATTTCTGTTCGGCTGTTATTCCTTCTTAATTATCCCCTCTTGGATCACATCCTCTATTCTTGTTCCCACATCAAAAACTTGAGCGAAAGTGTTGATCGACTAGAATCTCATCTTCTCTTGGTAGACAGGTTGGAGGTTCTTCATCAACATTCTGATCTGGTCTTTCTCGGACTGTCTCTGTACCATCTTAGCTACTTTTCCCCTCCATCTGCTCAAATATTCGGCAAATGATTCTTTGTTTCCCTGCCTAGTGGTCTCCGAATATCGGACTGTGACATCTAGGTCTTGATTGTACTCATATTGCACCATGAATGCTTTGATCACTTCTTCCCAGGCTCGGGTTTTGTTTGGCTCGAGAGTGAGGTACCAGGATAGGGCGGCTCAAGTCAAAGTCTGTTGAAATAGGACGGCCATCATGGTAGTGCTCAGCCCGCTTGGTTGGAAAGCCCCGATACACATTCTTACGTGACTGCGTGGATTTTCTGTTCCATTAAACTTATCAAAATCTGGCATTTTAAAACCAACAGGCAGCGTCTCGCGGACCCTATCGTACAACCCTTCTAATTCCATCAGGTAAGTATCGATCCCTTGAGCTTTACGCATCACCCTTTCTAGCTTCTCTATCTTTTCGGTCATTATCCTCTCTTTGTCAGTCTTTTCCCTTTCTGCTCTCTCCCTTTCTGCTCTAGGAATCTCGACTCTTGGAATCTCTGGGTCATCGTACCAACCCTCTTCCCTAACTGGCGGATTGTTATTTGGTGGGTTCACGACTAGTGGTGGGCGTGCTATCGCTTCTATCATGACCATCATTCGATTCATATTCTCAGCCTGTCGCCTCATCTGTTCCGCCTGTTGTTCTACCAATGTTCTTAACTCTGCTACTTCCACATCGTTCCTTTCATCTGCCATTTCACTGTCTTCTCTTCTCCTTACTAATCTTGCAATGGGATCTCTAAACTAAATCGTACCCAAACTGGATGGTATCTTTACTCTCTACAAAAGAAAGATGTTTTTCAAAAGACCTTTTTTATTTTCTTCCTTTTTATCGAAAATTTATCATATTCAAAAAGACATTTTGGTGGGATGTTCATATGTCGCGCGGATGTAATGCATGTGTGCGTGTGTGCCTATTCTATATGCAGAAGAAAGGAAAATTATATTCCTAACATATAAGCATATAAACACATAAGATCCTTATTCATGTCAAGTGCGCCAACTTCTCCTTTCATTATGATCTTCACTACCCTCTCAAAAAAAAAAAATTTGAAATTTATTTAAAAAGTAGTTCTTTAGCTGATGAGACCTTTCAAAAACGATTCTAAAGGATTTTGAATTTTTTTTATGAGGATGTGAAAATATTTCTATAATAAAGATGAAATTTTGCTTTGAAATTTGTATGAAAAACAATTCCCAAAATTTTTGGATTTTTCCTTAGAAGATGATCATCAGGGGTTAGTTTGAAGCTTTGATCAAGAAATAAGTTCTAAAGATTTTCAAAAGAGCAATTGATAAAGATAGCAAAAAGACGTATTTAAAATTCTTTGGGTAGGAGGATCACATGATTGGATAATTATCGCACTTTTCATGAATTCGGATGCATACAAGGTCAATGATGCTTAGCTAATAAGATATGAGAGATGTAATCTTATAATCAAGATTCAGCATGTTCCCAAATGTCGCGGGACATGAGAAGGAATTGCTAAAAGGTGATTAAAGGGTTACACATCCTTCATCAACCAAGTATCATCATTATCTCAAATAATCCCTTCCAGGCATACAAAACTCTCTAGCACATAATCTTAATCAAGAATTGATTTCCTAATTTTGAAAGGTTCTATGGAAGCTACAATGCAAAAGCTAGGTTTTGGTCATAATAAGGGACCATTGACACACACCCGATAGGATGCTTCATATACCAAAACATGGTACAAGATCAAGGGTGATCACACGGTCCCATGATAACTTTACCGACCGGGTTGCCCCGAGCCTCCAAGGTAATAGATTCATGCAATTGACTAGCTAGACATGCAAGTGCAATGCAACGGGCACACAAAAATTAATTAATCAGGTTAAAAGGATGCTTTCAACTCTAATCCTCGAGTGAACCCAAAATCAGAAATTCTGGGTTCAATCCCCAGCAGAGTCGCCAGATTGTGGATACCAGCATTTGGGCCTACTTTTAAAATATTTTCAAATTTCAAATACCAAGAGTCGCCACTTAATTTTTTAAAAGGGAAAATTAAGAAACCATTTTAAAACAACTGATCTTTTTGAGAAACCAAAGATTAAACTAGGTCCAGGGATTATGGAATGAGAAGGGAAGGAGCCCATCAGACTAAAACACCCCTTCTCATCCTATCTCGCGATAGGCCTCTACTCAACATCCTTTCAATCGAATTAATTATCTAAGCATGTCCTGAACTAATACATATATATATATATATATACGTCACAAAAGCATGTCTAAAAGGGTGTAAAATTGCAAGTGATAAAATATCATTTAAAAGCCACATAATTCAAGTAACAAGCAATATGATATGCAAATAGGGAACTATAGAACTTACCCGGGATCCATGCCGCGAATATTAAATGTGCAATGCATACGAAAAACCTAAGAAAAGGTCTCTATTTCAAATTTACAAATAAAGCAAGACTTATTTCTAAGGTGTCGTTCACAGGGTCAAAAAAAATCAATAAAGATCAAGAAATAAAAATAAACTAAAGTGGAGTTCAAGAAATCATACCTAGATAGCGCTACAAAACAAAGGGTTAGTCAACATACTTTAAAAAAAACACATCATTGAACTCCTAAATAACTAACTCTAACACAAGGTGAACTCTAAGTATCAATCTAAATGAATGCACATGAACACATGAATATGAATGAAATAAAGCTATGAACATTTCATTTATTTGGATCATTTAGCCTATGTATTTAAGTTTAAATAATCATTATTAACACATGGTTTAAGCCCTAAGTCATGGAGAGATCATTTAGACTATTGTTTGCAAGATATATCAAAGTTGTGACAGAGTTCTGAAAATTGCTGAGAGCAGATTAGAACTTCAAAGACATAAAACACATACTTCCCATAGTTTGATCTAGACGACTTTTGGACATAAGAAGTCTCTGTGAGTCTAGTTTCTAACCTAAAAAGAAAATCGAGGTTTTAACGGTTAGATCTCCAGGAATTAGACAAACACTAGACATCACTCAGGGACTTACAACTGTCTGTCCAGAGTTTTTGCATGATTTTCTAAAAATAGTAAAAAAATCAGAAATGCTTTGGTCTTTTTAGGGTAGCTTCCTAACACATTGAACTATCTGGGAAAATTTATTTTGGGCCAAGAACACTTGATTAAGGTTCTAATCTGCTTATTTCAAAAGAGTATTACTGTTCTGAAACTCTGGACAGATCATAGTTGTTCCACAAAATCGTTGACCAAACTACCCTAAACATGAAGCTTCCATAAAACAAAAATTTCAGTGGTGGAACTTTGAGCTATAAACACTTTCCCGTTGGTTTCATTCAATTCCAACGGTCTGATATTGAACTAAAAATCCTTGGTCAAAGGTGGTCATTACATTCACTGCACCGTTTGCTCAAGTTCAACTTAGTTGGTTAATTCCAACTACTAAACCATGAAGTTAGGATTATTCCAAACTACTTCTCCTACCATTTGATGGTCATTGGAGACTAAAGACATACATGTTTGCGGATTTTGATGAAGTATGAAATGACTTTCACAAAATTCCCAAAACAATGAACTCAAACTTATGGACAAAAGCTTGGATTCATATTGTTACTCCTACCACTTGATGGTCATTGGAGGCTAAAGATACACACATATAGATTTTAATGAAGTATGAAGAGCTTCACAAAACCTAAGAAAGGGATTAGCCTAAGCCATAGAGATGGACTTAAACAAAGCTACTTCTCCTACCATTTGATGGTCATTGGAGATTAATGACACTTGAACTTATGGGTTTTAATGAAGTATAAGGAACTTCACAAAACCTTAAAATAACAAGCTCAAACTATGGATGAAGTTAGGACTCATTGACTCAACATACTAAGATCAACCTCAATCGCTTTATGAATCATAAGTTCATAAGAATATTGAGGGATTCTAAACACAAAGGTTCAAGTAAGGCATTGAAAGCCTCATGAACCTATGAAATAAACATAATTAAAGAAAAGGGACCAAGGTTTTATTTCAAGATTTATTTAGGCTTTAAACACTAAACCATTTTGATCCAAACTAATGAGATGAAAGCTCAATCACAATATGTATGTGGTGTGTGATGAAATGAGATGGGAAGAGAGGTTTTGAAAATGTGTAAAAGGTCCTAGGTATCTAAATATTGTGATTGAGATACTAATAAACTAATTAGTTTTGAGTTTTACCTCTAAGTATCCTCAACTTCTTGGTTTCTTTGAGACCTTCCAAGTGATGATCAAACTCTTCTTCCAACTTTACTACTCTTTCTCTATTTAGAAAATTTTGAAGGAGAATCAATATTGGGATCCTAACATTCTAATATTCCATCCCTAATAATGGGATATACACCTTCTATATATAGGCAATCATTAGGGGGTTATTTTGGGAAATTCGCAGCAAAAACCTTAATTCCTGTCGCTATTTGATGGTATAAACCGACCTATTTTTGGACAAGCTGTCGAAAAAATGCGGCACTCCCTAGAGATGGAAGCGGCACTAAGTAAATGCCGACGCGGCATTCTCTGAATGTCGCAACGGTACTCACGGAATGCCGCGTACAATTCCATGGACTGCTGTCTTTTTAGATTTATCAAATTTTAGCGACACTTGAAACATTTTATCGGTAGTTAATGGATGCCAGTGCGGCTTTCCCTGAATGCCATTCCGGCAGTTAGGGAGTGCCGCAATGGCAACCCGTGACTACCGCAAATCCGCCTAAGTGTCGTTTTGCCTCAATTCTCCTATTTCTTTCTTTTTTGGTTTTTGCTTAGGTTAGAGTCTTTCGAAGAGTTTGAATCATCTTTGGAAGTCCTAGATTAGTTGGACGCTTGTCATCATCGGATCTTAGAGGTAGTACTCCCCTTAACTCGAAATTTGGTCAAAATAAGGTTGTCTACACGCTCTGATGATTTTTAATAGCTAGAACTCTTATAACATATTCAGTTTGATATTATTACTATTCGTGCTAATTCTAGTTGACTAGTATTGTGTGGTGTGACAATTAGTGACATTCATCCATCATTCCCTATGGATCCAAAAAGGACATTTATTTTTCTCTATTTTTACTGCTCCGAGACGTGACATAGAAAGTACTCCCATTGGTCCCAAACATATGTGAACAAGCCACAACGTCGTTTTGCCTTTCAATTATTCAATTTAGACCCCCAAATAAAAATTACAAAAATGGAAGTTGTCATGCCCGTTCCAGAATTTCATAGTTTAATCATGCATGATATGAAATTTTATGAATTATCATTGATATATGGTAATTGAGGATAAGTGGTTGACTGTGGTCAACGGTAAGGTGTCAGTGAGGACACGGGAACATGGAAGTTCATATTGCATAATCATGAGTAAATGACATTTATATGATTTAAATGTTACTTGACTTTATCTGGTATTCCTGTGAATAGTAATTATACCTGTGTAGTATAATTCTGGTAAATTTGGATATGATAGTATCATTTTTTTTAGAACTGTGGTGAGAATGTGAGTGACACGTTAGTTAAAAAGGTAGGTTGCGTAGAGATTCCACAGAATATAGTTTTCGGACGTTATTTTGGACCCAAATGAAACCTAGTCGAAAACTTTTGAAATTTATAGTTTTCACTTGTAAAGTTATAAAATGAACGTGTGCGAAGTTTCGAGAACTAATTAGAAGTTTGAGAAACTTGTGGGGAGGTAAACGTAATTTCCAAAGAGTTTTTCTATATATAGATGAGGATGAGATTGAAATCTCATCCACAACTCCTAAATATCTAGAGAGAGGAGAGAGAATGGAGATTTTGTTGCCACGGGCTTTGTGACGACAAACGGCGACCGTTCGTCCGTCAGATTTTCTCCAGATTTCATATTCGAACTCGTGGAAGTAAGACCTACGTTTTGGTACTACCTAGGTTGTGTTTGGCAAAGTTTTGTAAAAATCTTAATTTTGGACTTTTGGGAAAAATAGGTATAAACTTGTAGGAATCGTACCAAATTCGAAATTCGACGATTATTTAGCCCCCTAGACGATCCTTCAAAGTTTGAAGAGATTCGCACGAGGTATGAATTCTAGATCTATGAAATATATGGATTTTCATGTTTTGGACTTCACTTTTGATATTCTTGGATCCGGGCAAAATTCATGTGTTAGTTAGGCCCGTTAATTATGCACGTGAAATTATGATAAAAGCACGTATAACTGTTTATGTGAGCATGTTATGTGTCTACTTGGGTCAAAGGGGAGTTTGGTGCAAATTCATTCGGAGTAAGCTCCTCGAACCTTGAGGATTGTGATCTTGTTGGAATTGGAATTGTGGTTGTGTCTGGATTAGAGGTGGGCCCAACCAGTACACGGTACCTGGTATGGAGGTGGGCCTCCTACGGCATCGACCGGATGAATGCGTACCACTCACCCCAGAGACTATTTCTATGTGTTTTAGATGCTTAAACCATGAACTGTCATGTAAGCATACATTTAGAATTGTACGCTCAGCATATAGCTGAGCAGTGGAGATGTACTCCATTGCAGGTAAGAAGAAAGACAAGAAGAATCGTGAGGAGTGAGGCCGAGGAACGCCGGGGATTTCACACTTGTATATGTTTTGGTTGTTTTATTTTGAATCCTGAAACTTGTGTAAGAATTGGTAATATGTTGTAATGGATCCTTGGATTAGTTTTGTAATATGGTAATTCTGTAATTGAACGTCTGTAGTTATGTTTTAATACGTTAAAATCAGTAGTGGTTGTGTTTGTTGTTGGTATGGAGTAGCAGGACTTTTTAATTTTCAACACAGGCTGCCCAGCAGGGGAGCAGTCGACTGGACCCAGGGTCAGTCGACTGGATCTCGTGCAATTTAGACACTGAAAGGGAATTGTAGAGAAGCATTCGACTGACCCCTTTGGACAGTCGACTGAACACTGTTAATTTTGGCTACTGCTTCTTAGAATCGAAAAGCAGTCGACTGGTTTCTCGAAGCAGTCGACTGGTCAGTCGACTGGACCTCTGTTGTGGATTTAGGGTTTTAGTTTCTGTTAGGCACAGTCGACTGGACTCTAGTACAGTCGACTGGGCAGTCGACTGAACCTCTGTATTTTTAAATGGATTCTTTTGAAAGTGTTTTCCTTTAGCCAAAACTTTTTATAACTCTGATTTCAATGGATTTTACAAACTCAGAGGGTAATGTTCCCTAAGTTTTAAAATACCCAGGGTTGTTTTAAAGTTCTTTTCGCTGCGTATCGTTAGATGATGTTTGGATGAGCCTTGGTGGCGTGCCACGTGTCCTATTTCCACGCGTGGTGGGATGGGTCGTGACAATTAGTGGTATCAGAGCTAGAGGTAACAAAACTTTGGGAACGTTCGACGACGAGTGGAGTGTTGAGTGAATTGCCACATGTTTTCAATTGCATTCATGCATCTTAGAGATGTTTGATGGATATGGATGTTGTTTTACATACATACTATTGTTATTGTTGTACATGCATAGTGTTTATGCATTGAGAACTACAGGATTAAAATCATGAGTGACGAAGAGCGAGAACTATCGCCACACACTCGACGTATGAATGAAATGGCAGAGATGATGGGGAATATGGGGGAAATGATACGGAATATATCGGAGCGACTGCCTCCCACACCCCACATCGAAGTGGAACCAATAACTGTAGTACATGCACCCGAAAATAGGGGTATGAGATCAATATCTGAATAGTTTACTCGAAAGAAACCGATGGAATTTCATGGGACACCCGATACGACGTTAGCAGAACATTGGATAATGGACATGGAGCGAATTTTTCGATCTATTCCGATGACAGATAGAGAGAAGATTGAGAACGCAAGTGATGTACTGAGGGGTGAAGCCCAGAACTGGTGGGTAAACGTTTTAGATCAGGGAGCACCGATTACTTGGGAAGGGTTCAAGGCGGAATTCAATCGCCGGTTCTTTCCGCGAGCCGCCTACACTGCAAAGAAGAGAGAATTTGATAACTTGAAGCAAGGAGACATGACTGTGACGGAGTATACTTCCAAGTATAATGCATTGTTGAGATTTGGTAAAGGTTCAGTGCCCGAAGAGGAAGATAGGGCAAGAAAATTCGAAGAGGGTTTACGGGAAAATATTCGTCTAAGGGTGGAAACCTACGAACATTCGACAGTTGCAGCAGTACAACAGACGGCACTTGTAGCCAAAAGTGGAATAGAGAGATCGAGACAAAATCACCAAGGAAAGCGAAGTCATGAGGGTGGTGACCGAAGTCAGGGGGGATCTTTTAAGAAGTCGTTTTCACGAGGCTCTAGTTTTGGTTTTAATGATTCCAGGAGAGTACCAAGTAACATACCGTTGTGTTCACTTTGCAACCGACCACACACCGGTCGATGTTTTCTGACCAACTTTCAGAACAGATCTACAGGGGGAAACAGTGTGAGTTCTGCGACCTACCCGCAACTCAAGTGTTTTGATTGTGGTACCTTGGAACATCGAGCGAAGGATTGCCCAAAGAAGCGTTCTCAATAAGGGGCAAGTTCTATGGCTTCTAGTGGTTCGAAGCCTAAGCAGTCTAGTGACAGAGGGCAAAGGACAGAACAATGTCAGGGAAGATCATTTCAGATGAACCCTGGAGTCGTGGCTGCTACTGACACAGTGGTCTCAGGTATGGTGCTTGTATGTTCGCACTTAGCACGCATACTCGTTGATTCGGGATCTACGCATTCGTTTGTATCTTATAACTTTGTGGAACATTTAACTGTTAAGTCCGCGCCACTAGGATATGATTTATCCATTGCCGTGCCACTTAGTAAATCAGTAGTGACATCTACTATATATAAGAACTGTGAAATCAAACTAGGCGAGAAGTTGATGACTGTAGACCTTATACCGATTGTAGTGAACCATTTCGATGTGATACTAGGAATGGATTGGTTAGCTCTTAACCACGCCACAATAGACTGTGAACGGAAAGAGGTTAATTTTCGATCCCCGGTACATGGGAACTTTTGTTTTCAAGGAAGTGGGGTTATACCGCCGCCATATTTGATTTCAGCTATCCGAGCGGGAAAGTTATTGAAAAAGGGATGTCAGGGATTTCTATGTTCAGTGACTGATGTCTCGGCGACCGAATTAAAAGTAGAAGACATTCCGATAGTGCGAGAATATCCAGATGTATTTCCTGATGAACTACCAGATGTTCTTATTGAGAGAGAGGTCGAGTTCACTATTGAGGTAATGCCAGACTCAAGACCCGTATCAAAGGCACCGTATAGAATGGCACCAGTAGAATTGAAGGAACTAAAACTTCAACTACAAGAGTTACTTGACAAGGGTTTCATTCGACCAAGTGTATCGCCGTGGGGAGCTCCAATGTTGTTTGTAAAGAAGAAAGATGGTTCAATGAGAATGTGTGTGGATTATCGGGAACTGAACAAGTTGACAATCAAGAACAAGTATCCACTACCCAGAATTGATGATTTATTTGATCAACTTCGTGGGGCACAAGTATTCTCCAAGATAGACCTGAGATCGGGTTATCATCAGTTGAAAGTGAAGGCTGAAGATGTTGAGAAAACAGCTTTCAGAACGCGTTATGGACACTATGAGTTCTTAGTTATGCCATTTGGGGTTACTAATGCACCAGCTGCGTTCATGGATCTTATGAACCGAGTCTTTAAGGACTATTTGGATGATTTTGTGATAGTGTTCATCGACGATATCCTTGTTTATTTGCCAAGTGAGATAACACACGAGAATCATTTGAGACGAATACTTCAGAGACTGCGGGAAAAGCAGTTATTTGGGAAATTCAAGAAATGTGAATTTTGGTTACCTAGCATTACTTTTCTTGGTCACGTGATTGATAAGAATGGAGTTTCAGTTGATCCTCACAAAGTAGAAGCTATATCAAATTGGCAAAGGCCGACTTCCGTATCTGAAATTCAAAGTTTCTTGGGATTAGCGGGATATTACCGCCGTTTTATTGAGCATTTCTCGAAGATTTCATTGCCGATGACAAGATTAATGAGAAAGGGAGTTACATTTGAATGGAGTCAGGAATGTGAAGACAGTTTCCAAGAATTGAAAGTACGACTAACGAGAGCACCTATTCTGACAATACCATCCGGAACCGAGGGGTTTGTGATCTATAGTGATGCTTTACACAAAGGGTTGGGATGCGTGTTGATGCAAGGGGGTAAAGTGATTGCATATGCTTCGAGACAGTTGAAGACACATGAGATTAATTATCCGACCCATGATCTTGAATTAACCGCAGTAATTCATGCTTTGAAGATTTGGAGACACTACTTATACGGGGAAAAGTGTGAGATATTCACGGACCACAAGAGTTTGAAATATATTTTCACCCAACGGGACTTGAACATGAGACAACGAAGATGGTTGGAATTGATGAAGGATTACGATCTTTCGATTGAGTACCATCCGGGAAAGGCGAATGTAGTAGCCGATGCATTAAGCCGGAAGACGCCGAGGAATTTAGCCGACGAGCTAACGCAACAAAAAGAATTGGTAAAAGAAATGGAACGCTTAAGACCAACGATGGTTTGATGATGGCGATTGTAGCACACCCAGATATTATTGATGAGATCAAGAAGGAACAATTTAACGATGTTTATTTGTGTAAAATGAGAGATGAGATATCTTTGGGAAAGCAATCTGGTTTGGTTTTGGAACAAGGGATTCTGAAGTTTGGAAATCGGTTATGTGTACCGAATGTGAAAGACATAAAGGAACGACTCTTAGAAGAAGCTCATAGTACTAAATATTCAGTGCACCCGGGAAGTAATAAGATGTACCGAAACTTGAGAGAAAACTTCTGGTGGAAGGATATGAAGCGTGAAGTCGCCAAGTTTGTATCCGAATGTTCGGCATGTCAACAGGTCAAGGCAGAGAGACAAGTACCCGCGGGGTTACTACAACCTTTGCCAGTGCCGGAATGGAAATGGGATGAGATTACGATGGATTTTGTTTCAGGATTTCCACGATCAATCAATAAGAATGATAAGATTTGGGTTATAGTTGACCGATTAACAAAGTCAGCTCATTTTCTACCGATCAAGACAACTAAACCGTCCAAGTTAGCGGAATTGTATGTGAAAGAGTTTGTAAGGCTACATGGAGTCCCAGCTGTGATTGTATCAGATCGTGATAGTAGTTTTACGTCAAGGTTTTGGGGAAGTTTGCAAGAAGCTATGGGTACGAAATTGAGTTTCAGTACTGCATTTCATCCTCAGACCGATGGACAGTCAGAGCGCATGATTCAGACGCTAGAGGATATGTTGAGACTTTGTGTATTAGATTTTGGGAACGATTGGGAACACCACTTGCCGTTGATTGAATTTGCTTATAATAATGGATTCCAGTCAAGTATCGGAATGGCACCGTATGAAGCTTTGTATGGACGTAAATGTCGATCACCAGTTTGTTGGATCGAGGTTGGAGAAAGGAAGTTGTTAGGACCTGAGTTAATACAGGTGACTACTGAGAAAGTGAAGTTGATTCAAGAGCGACTCAAGGTAGCTCAGAGCCGATATAAGAGTTATGCAGATTCTAAACGACGACCGATGAATTTTGAAGTGGGAGATTTCGTATATTTGCGAGTATCGCCTTCAAAAGGCATTGTGCGATTTGGAAAGAGGGAAAGCTCAATCCGAGATTCATAGGACCTTTTGAGATCCTAGAGAGGGTTGGTCCAGTAGCTTACCGATTGGCATTGTCATCCGAGTTGGAACATGTGCACAATGTGTTTCACGTGTCTATGTTGAGACATTGTATGACTGACACAAGTAAGATCATTGTACCTGAACCGCTGTAGATTCAAGGGGACTTGACTTATGTTGAACACCCTGTAGGGATATTGGACCGCAAAGAACAAGTTTTGAGAACCAAGACTATTCCAATGGTGAAAGTGCTATGGCGTAGTCATACGTTGGAAGAGGCTACATGGGAAAGTGAGGAAGACATGCGGAATGAGTATCCATACTTATTCGACGCATGAGGTAAAGTTTGGGGACAAACTTCCTTTTTGGAGGGGAGAGTTGTCATGCCCGTTCCAGAATTTCATAGTTTAATCATGCATGATATGAAATTTTATGAATTATCATTGATATATGGTAATTGACGATAAGTGGTTGACTGTGGTCAACGGTGAGGTGTCAGTGAGGACACGGGAACATGGAAGTTCATATTGCATAATCATGAGTAAATGACATTTATATGATTTAAATGTTACTTGACTTTATCTGGTATTCCTGTGAATAGTAATTATACCTGTGTAGTATAATTCTGGTAAATTTGGATATGATAGCATCATTTTTTTTAGAACTGTGGTGAGAACGTGAGTGACACGTTAATTAAAAAGGTAGGTTGTGTAGAGATTCCACAGAATATAGTTTTCGGACGTTATTTTGGACCCAAACAAAACCTAGTCGAAAACTTTTGAAATTTATAGTTTTCACTTGTAAAGTTATAAAATGAACGTGTGCGAAGTTTCGAGAACTAATTAGAAGTTTGAGAAACTTGTGGGGAGGTAAACGTAATTTCCAAAGAGTTTTTCTATATATAGATGAGGATGAGATTGAAATCTCATCCACAACTCCTAAATATCTAGAGAGAGGAGAGAGAAGGGAGATTTTGTTGCCACGGGCTTTGTGACGACAAACGGCGACCGTTCGTCCGTCAGATTTTCTCCAGATTTCATATTCGAACTCGTGGAGGTAAGACCTACGTTTTGGTACTACCTAGGTCGTGTTTGGCAAAGTTTTGTAAAAATCTTAATTTTGGACTTTTGGGAAAAACAGGTATAAACTTGTAGGAATCGTACCAAATTCGAAATCCGACGATTATTTAGCCCCCTAGACGATCCTTCAAAGTTTGAAGAGATTCGCACGAGGTATGAATTCTAGATCTATGAAATATATGGATTTTCATGTTTTGGACATCACTTTTGATATTCTTGGATCCGGGCGAAATTCATGTGTTAGTTAGGCCCGTTAATTATGCACGTGAAATTATGATAAAAGCACGTATAACTGTTTATGTGAGCATGTTATGTGTCTACTTGGGTCAAAGGGGAGTTTGGTGCAAATTCATTCGGAGTAAGCTCCTCGAACCTTGAGGATTGTGATCTTGTTGGAATTGGAATTGTGGTTGTGTCTGGATTGGAGGTGGGCCCAACCAGTACACGGTACCTGGTATGGAGGAAGGCCCAACCAGTGTACGAGATGCGTGGGAGAGGTAGGCCTCCTACGGCATCGACCGGATGAATGCGTACCACTCACCCCAGAGACTATTTCTATGTGTTTTAAATGCTTAAACCATGAACTGTCATATAAGCATATATTTAGAATTGTACGCTCAGCATATAACTGTGCAGTGGAGATGTACTCCATTGCAGGTAAGAAGAAAGACAAGAAGAATCGTGAGGAGTGAGGCCGAGGAACGCCGGGGATTTTACACTTGTATATGTTTTGGTTGTTTTATTTTGAATCCTGAAACTTGTGTAAGAATTGGTAATATGTTGTAATGGATCCTTGGATTAGTTTTGTAATATGGTAATTCTGTAATTGAACGTCTGTAGTTATGTTTTAATACGTTAAAATCAGTAGTGGTTGTGTTTGTTGTTGGTATGGAGTAGCAGGACTTGTTAATTTTCAACACAGGCTGCCCAGCAGGGGAGCAGTCGACTGGACCCAGGGTCAGTCGACTGGATCTCGTGCAATTTAGACACTGAAAGGGAATTGTAGAGAAGCAGTCGACTGACCCCTTTGGACAGTCGACTGAACACTGTTAATTTTGGCTACTGCTTCTTAGAATCGAAAAGCAGTCGACTGGTTTCTCGAAGCAGTCGACTAGTCAGTCGACTGGACCTCTGTTGTGGATTTAGGGTTTTAGTTTCTGTCAGGCACAGTCAACTGGACTCTAGTACAGTCGACTGGGCAATCGACTGAACCTCTGTATTTTTAAATGGATTCTTTTGAAAGTGTTTTCCTTTAGCCAAAACTTTTTATAACTCTGATTTCAATGGATTTTACAAACTCAGAGGGTAATGTTCCCTAAGTTTTAAAATACCTAGGGTTGTTTTAAAGTTCTTTCTGCTGCGTATCGTTAGATGATGTTTGGATGAGCCTTGGTGGCGTGCCACGTGTCCTATTTCCACGCGTAGTGGGATGGGTCGTGACAGAAGTTGATTCGAGGTGAAAAGTGCATATTCATAGCGTATTTAATGGTCTTTTATGCATACTTTTATCCCCAAGTCCCTAGATTTAGATGTCTATCAATGATTAAGTGTTTTCTATGATGTTGAGACTCAAACATGTGTTGTTACACTATTTTATAGGTCATGGAAAACAATCGTTGCATAAAAGGTGATTCTGGTGAAGAGAACAACAGAAGTATCTGGGAAAACGCCATTTTTGACAATGAAGACTTCAGATTTGGAAGATTTTTCCTGAGATATGAAATGTAGATCTTTGAGTTACGGTCACGTGGCCGTAAACGGGAGGTCAATCCGAGGTCCGAGTGAAAGGTTATGGCCATTCTCCCATCGGTGCGCAGTGCTGTCAAAATCAGAGAAGTTCAAGCGATTGAGGAGAGTTCAATCGATCGAACCTTCAATCGATCGAACTAAGCTTGATCGATCGAACTTTATATTCACCCAAAAGTTGCGTAAACTCTGCGAAAACCCTATATATAAGTCGTTTTGAAGCCAGACGAAGGGGGGACGCTCCAGAACGTAGAAAACAGCAGTTTAGGGTAGTTTTAGGGTTAGATTAGGAGTAGATTAGGTTAGATTCATGTTTTTCTTTCTCTTTTCCATTGTTATTCTCAAGATTATTGAAGATTCAAGTTTAGTACAAGTTATATTCATATTATCTTCAGGTTTTTCTTCTCCATTTTCTTTATTTGATTGTTTATTGCTTTAGATGTTAATGATTGCTATATTTTGTTATTTCTGAATTAGTTTAATCATGTTTTCATAGTTTAGACGTTGGGAATATGTGATGAAACATTGATTCCCAACCTCTGCCATGCAATCTTTAGAAACCTTGGGCTCGATCGATCGAAGGTATTTCGATCGATCGAACCAGAGCCATAGTCAAGCGATCGAAGACATTTCGATCGATTGAAGGATGATGATGTTCGATCGATCGAACATGTTGATTCTTGAGATCATTCTTTTAAGTATTCCATGACTTTCTGTTTTAGAAATCTGTCATCAAATTGTCCCTATAAGCTCAGTTTGTCACAACAGTTTTTAGAACTTAAAGCCTTAAGGCCTTTTCTTCAATGACTTTTGAAAACCACTTTGAATGCTAACACCATTTAGAGTGCAAGTAATAACCATTGTTTTAAACAGTCTTCCAAGTATTTTAAATCAACTGTGATGATGTAGTCCCGGTCATGAAAGGGCCATTGATTCTTTATCTTTAGAAAAATACGGAATACTGAAAAGGGATGTACTCCATAGAGCGTTAATGAATATGCATGGTAGATGTTAGGATCGATGTGGATTCACGTATTTCCAACACCTTTAGTTTATCTGTTTCATTAGTTATGTTTCTATAAGCTTTAGATTATTATTTAGTTTAATTTAATTAATTAGGATTTGTTAGTAAACCTCCAATCATTCATTCTTATTTTCTCTTTCTTTAGGTTATAACTTAGTAGACATTCTCCCTATTCCTTCCCTGTGGGATCGACCTAGACTTATCCAGTATTACTTGCACGATCACCTACACTTGGGTGTTGCACAAGAGCGCAAAACTTTTTAGTCGTGTCAGAAGTTCTGGGAAAGAGTGTCGCGGTGGCACTAGGCCTCTGTTATGGCGGCACAGGGCCAGTGCCACGACGGCACTGCTCCTCAGACGATCCAAAAATTACATTTAGGCCCCCAGAGAGGTTTGGGTATTCGCGAAAAGGCCCTATTTCTTCCAAAATTCACAGAAAATGCATACAAACTCCAAACTGAGCTTGTGATATATGGTTAGAAGGTAATGGAGTCTACTTTCCATGTATTAAATATATAAATATAGGTTTGGAGTCGGGTCAATTTGAAAAAGTTTTTTAGTAATTGCGATAAAAACCGATTTGATCGCATTTTTCACCTTCGGACATGGCTCCAATTTTCAATTAAGCACATAATAACCACTTAATGACATAAAAGGAAAACACATAAGCATCAAAAGCACATAGGCAATTTCTTAAGAAAGCTAAGTTTGGATTATTGACACGCCAAACGTGCTCCAAACTTAGTAGTCTAGATTGGACTTAGTTTTACGTATAATACGCTACATAAGAGAGTTGTATGAACTACTTTGAATTCTTAGAAACTTCCTAATCGAGAAAAATTATCAGATGAGAATGATTTAGGTGTCCACGCATACTCCTCGTCACAAGGAGTAGCTTTAATACTTGGAGATTGGTCGATGGATCTAGATGATACCAATGGTTTTTTACTCTAAGTTCTTAGGGTTTCAAGAACAAGAGGCTATAGAGAGAGAGGATATATATATATAAAGACAAAGAGAGAGAGAGAGAGAGAGAGAGAGAGAGAGAGAGAGAGAGAGAGAGAGAGTTGAGAACTTATGAAAATTAACACTAGCATGTTCTATTTATAGTAAGTGGTTAGGTACAATTCTTAAAGCACGTGGTACCACTCGTATAAGTTGCTATATTTCACTAATCGTACTAGTCATATGTCCAAACTTAAACACAGAAAGTGATTCATTTGACATACGATCCTTTTTGTCCAAAAAAAAATCTAATTTTCGAATTTCTGGTCAAGTCTAACATCACAAGTACTAATTAGCAAAATACCCCTCTGACTAATTTTTCGGAAAAGTTTCAAATTAGCCTCCAATTTTATACTAAATATTTAAATGCGCAATTAAGATCATATAAATGTTTAAGGACAAATTAAAGTGCAGGACATTACACTGCAGTCTTGCAAATTTGTTCATAAAAATTTGATTATGTATACATAAATTGTAAAATTGTAAATTTAATTTATGTATTAGTCCCTCTAAATTTTTACAATTAAAAAGAATAATGCTATGCTTTCCAAATATGAATCTGAAATTTGATTCCCAAATGATTTGCCAATTGTATCACATGTGTTGGTATGTGGTACATCAATCACTACCACATCATATGGTACAACTATTATGCCATTTAGGAATCGAAATCGGGATTCAAATTTGGAAAGCATAGCATTACTCTTGAAAAAAAAATTTATGGGATATTTGATCATAGACCCCTTAAAATTAGAGTTAATTAGTAATAAATCCAATCTATTCTAAGCTTGTTGTAATTGACCCAACTCATACAACATTTTAATGATAGGTCCATATGTTTATTTAGTGACCAAACTATCCCTATGACTCATCAAAAAAATCACTCCCATTTAAACTCACCCAAAATCAAGGGTTTTTAAATTTTAAACACTAAATATAGATAGTATATATATATATTTCATCTTCTCCAACGTTTCATACTCTCTCTCTCTCTCTCTCTCTCTAAAAAAATGTACTACATATCAGTTCATTGTCCACCTCCTTCCAAGAACATATAAGGTTCTATATTCAATTGCAAGCTAAAAAACTTCCTAGGCGTCCAAAAAGCGTGACGGTGAGGCTCTGGCCGTACGGCTCTGACGAGAAACGACAATGGGGAGAAAATGTGAGATTTTTTTTTCAATCGTGTGAAATTTTGGTACTACATGTTGATAAATGATTTTAATGGATCAATCATTGTGGGATTGAATACAAGATTTGGGAAAAAATTAGTTTTTGCGTGTAACTAGAGTTTGGAATTTAGCACTCACTATTGCATGTTTGGAAAATTTGTAAAATTCCACAAGAACTTTTGGTGGTGTGAAAATTCCCCAACAATAATTGACTTTGATGGATCGTTCATTCCGTAGTGCAAAACTTAACACTGCAAACGTATTAAATTTCACACTATTGCTCTTTCGCAGCATGGTTTGATGAAAACCAAAAAAGAAGCAGCTATCTTGGAGAAGATCACCAACACAGATTTGTCAACTTTTTTCGACAGAGCCTTGTTTTTACTTTTCTCTATTGAACGTGTTGGAGGCTTTCACAACCTTCGCAGAGATGTGATGGCTTCATAGTGGTGCTTTTGAAATGGAGTTATCTGCTGTAGTTTCATTGTGGGATTGATGATTTTTTCTTTTCTTTAAATTTGTTTGTCTTTGTATTGGTTTTATTTTTGAATGTGGTTGGGATGGATTAACGTGGTCCTGTTGGATGTATGCAATGTGTTTTGTCGAATAGTTTGTCTTATGCTCTTAACTGATATTTGAGAGTGGCTCTTGGGTTAATTTGTTTTTAATCTTTCTGTTTTAGATAAACAATTTGATTTGTGGCAGTATGTAAAACATTTTTGATCTTAATAGGGTTTTCGTAGTATCAGTTTGAAATTTCATACTAGTCGCAGTGAAAAATTTAACTTAAACATTATTCAGCAGTGTGAAATATCACACTACTCTCAGTGAAAAATTCATTTATTTATTCCAATTAAGTTGATATCTTCTCCTCGATCTATTGGTATCTCTTTCAATCTTAAAACTCTCACGAATGCAGTATAATACATACTGTCATGAATGATTATTGATAGAACAGAAAACACATGGATGAATGATTATTGGTAGAATAGAAAACCCATGGATGACATTAGCAAGATGTGACAAACCCATAATGTAGATACGTAAAATCTTGAGATTTTATTTTCATTTATTAGATATCCAAAAATAAAGGGATAGGAGATCAGATTTTTCAACAAATTTTTTTTCAAAACCTAACGTGATTTATGGCACAAACACAAAAAACGGAAATCACTATAATTATGGGATATTAATTCAAAATGAGATATTAGCAAGTCAAAATCCTACCATAACTAACAGAATTAATGTGTATATGTGTAAAGTCAAAATCAGATTTAATGAAAGCAGTGAAATTTTGCAGTGTAAAATTTCACTAATAAAACCTATTGCAGTGTAAAATTTCACACTAATAAACCAGTTACAGTATAACAATGAACTATTTGCAGTGTAAAATTCAATACCCACAGAAAGACTCATTTATGATATGATATCTAGATTGAATATACAATACACTGTGAATTAGAAATGATGAAACAATTTTTTTTTCAAAACCTAACGTGATTTATGGCACAAACACATAAAAAGGAAAGCACTACGATTATGGGATATTAATTCAAAATGAGATATTGGCAAGTCAAAATGTTATCATAACTACCAGAATTAATGTGTATATATGGCAAGTCAAAATCAGCTTTAATGAAAGCAGTGAAATTTTGCAGTGTAAAATTTCAATAATAAACCAGTTGCAGTGTTAAATTTCACACTAATAAACCATTTATAGTATAAAAATGATCTATTTGCAGTGTAAAATCCAATACCCGCTGAAAGACCCGTTTATGATGTTATATCTAGATTGAATATGCAATACACTGTGAATTAGAAAATTGTGAAATTCGCTTGTAACCGTTTTGTAAAGTAATATCCTAAAATATTAGGATAAAATTTCTATATATATTGTAACCAATATCAATTGAAATTTGATAAGATTTGGTCAGATTTGGTAACTGATTCAATCACTAAATCTGAATTAAATATATTTATATATGTATATTTATACAGTTTTGTATATATAGGTTAGGGATAGAAGAGACATCTAATAATTTTATAATAGGAAAATTTGGACTAATCTCTAACAATATTTATAATTATAGGATCTATCATTTAGAAGTACCAATTGGTGGATCTATTACAACAAACATAGGTAGAATGAGATTTTTCACTAATTTTTTCCAATTTCAATTCAAACTTATAAGTCATAATTTGAACTTCAAAGTTTCAAATCTCTCTATCTATATCTATGTCTATATCTATATTAAATACTAAAAGATGGAGTTTTCAAGTCAATTTGACCAGCAAAATTGCAATTATAGGCTCTAACTAATTGCAATTATGGTTATCTCATCGAATAATTCTAATCAACAATGTTTTGACTTATCAAGTTACGGTTATGTCTTTCAATAATGTTAATTTTTTATCTTGGCTTGTCAAATTACACTTAGAGTAACTGTATCTACACCCACTTCACTTAGGGTGCGTTTGATAAAATTGAAAATTAAGTACTGAAAATTCAGTGCTGAATTTTAAGTATTGAAAATTTTAAGTGATTAAATTTACAGTACTAAAAACAGTTTTTCAAGGACTGAAATAGATTGCATTCAGTGATTATTTTCAGTAGAAATTTTTCACTTAAAATTTTCAGTGGTTTTTTAGCTGCTATTTCAATTCAGTGATACGTTATCAAATGCACTGAAACAAAATAAGTGCTGAAAGTTTTCATTTTCAGTATTTAATTGGGTTATCAAACACACCCTTACTCTCTACATTCGTCTTGTCTCTACATCCACCAATCCACTTTTATTTAAAATAAGTTAATTTCTGCAACCCAACTTATATTCCCAAAATAACCCCAAATTTCAAGACTATTAAATTTTGGGCAATGCTATAGTGAACAACTTCTCATATGAGAATGCGGGTTTTAACCGTTAGATGAGCATCTACCCATAAGATTTCCAGAAATTTGAAGATGCATTTATTACTAGATGCTCATCCAACAGTTAAAACGTGCCTTATCATATGAGAAGCTTATCAAAATAGTTACCCTTAAAATTTTTTCTACCCTTTCTTAGTACTCTTTACACTCACCATCATCCTCAAACCTTAGTATCTCTCCACACCCATCATCTCACACCAAAAATAACCCCAATACTCATCTTTCCACACCCTCCTTCTTCAATCTTTCTAATTTTCTCTCTCTTCATCTCTTTCTGTTTTACATTCTCTGTGTATAGAACGTAATTCTTCTTTAATATCATTATCAACTCACATTGAAAATCAGTGACCCATTTTCTATATTAAATCAATTAATTGTTTCTTTACTCTCTTCGTTTCTCATCACAATACTTATCCCTTTTTGGTTTTCCGTTTTCATTTCATTGATTAAAACAGATTGGAAAGATGATCCAGCAAGGGAATTAAAAATTAAAAATTAAAAAAAGAAAAATTTATTAGAGGTGGGTTTAGAGAATAAAATAGTTAGATGGAGATAGATTTTCCCTAGAGTTATTCAATTAATCTCGCTCTCATCATTGAAGATGAGATGAACTTTTGTCCAAAAAAAACAAAAAAAAGGAGATAGAGATGAACTGTAACTTCTAGCCCTTTTCCAAACGGACCCTCGGCCATTTGCCAAACATAGTCTAAACCATTTCGTTGAATTCATGAGTTGGGAGAGTTTAAATGTGAATGATTTTTTTGATGAGTCATAGGGGTAGTTTGGTCACTAAATAAGCATATGGACCTATCATTAAAACGTTGTATGAGTTGGGTCAATTACAACAAACTTAGAGTAGATTGGATTTATTACTAATTAACTCTTGAAATTGTACATCAAAATTTCAACCACTTAGATTTGAAATTTAGAAGTTCAATTTATGACTTATAAGTTTACAAAGATTCTCTAAAGAGGGACACCTCTCTTTATTAAAGAGAAGACTTCTGTTTTGACCGTTGGATTGTGTTTAAAAACTGTAAAATGACAAAACTGTCATTAATGAAAACACGATCCGACGGCCAAAACAGAGGTCCTCTCTTTAATAAAAAAAGGGCGCCCTCTTTATAGCCTGACTGTATAAGTTTAAATTGAAATTATACATCAAAATTTCAAATAAGAAAAAAAGTACTTCTAGCTACCCACTTAATACATTGGGATCCCCTTAATTTGTCGCATTAATCAAATTATTCGAATAGACTAATAAGAGTATTTTTGTCAACATATTGCAGGTTGGAATATACATTCGACAAGAAAACATGAGTTCTAAAACAAGAATCCAAAATTGGTCACATGATTGAAACATCTTTAACGGTGCAATGACCCACAAGATGGACCTCTAGAATAATGCTAATGTCAAAAGTTTATTAGATAACATGATTAATTTGAACTATACAACTTTATTTGATATCTTTCTCTCATGAAAAAAGATATGTTATTTTCAATAAAATGGTGATTAAAACTTGTGTTGTGTGTGTCCAAAAACTACTTTAGTACACACATAACATAAAAGCATTAAAGCAAAAAAGCAAAAAAGCAAAAATGAGAGTGGATGTCCTCGGATTATGTTTCATGCATAAAAGTATCAAGACCATAAGGCTCTATTTGGTTGTGTACTCAAAAAAATAAAAGAAAAAAGAAAGGAAATGATAACAAAAATCTTTTCCCTTGCATTTTTCTCTATGCTTAAATATCACTAGAAATTATTATTTCTAAATAGAATAGGAATTCAAGAAAATTGGAAGTGAATTGTCTCATAATATTAAATGTAAATAAAATTTTATCATATTTTGTGTTCATTCATATTTTCCTCATATTTTTTTCTTATTAACCAACCAAAGAAAAGTTGTTTGGAAATTTGGTATTAAAAAAATTCCCTCAAAGGTTTATTTCAGTTTAAAGGACAACCCATTTTAATTTTACTCAAGTCTATGATTAGTGAAACTTAATTAAATTACAAAATTTCACACAATTTATTATGTGATTTAAAAAGGAAATTTTCAAATTTGACATATGTCAAGGAACCTTTTACTAAAATTAAAAAAACAAAAAAAAAAAAAAAAAAGAGCTGGACTTAAAGACCAAAAAAATTTATTTTATTGGACTTTGGACTAAAACTCCAAGATTTCTGATCAATGTTTTTTTTTTTTCCCTCGCTGCCTAAATGTTTGTTGAGTCCTTTTATGATATTGCCCTCTCAGCCTTAAGGCTAATTTATCTATTTTGCATATGTAAATTACACTAACCTATCTGAGATTTCTAACAACTATAAACCTCTCTTTTCTTGTTTGAAAAAATATCTTTTTTTAAAAGATTAAAATAAAATAAAATAACTTGATGTATGATATTTTTTACAACAGATCTTTCTCTACAATTAGTGTGGTGTGGTATGTTAGCGAGGACGTAAACTAGTTACGTCAACATTTACCCTAATTAAATACCAATTTTGACATTTTATTTTTCACTAAACGGTAAAATGTGAACCCCAACAATTATTATTTAGTGATCAAAAAATAAAAAAAACAATTACTATTTAGTTCTGTAAACTTGTATATTTTGCATAAAAAAAGCATGTATATTTTGTTAACAGCATTGAGCTAACAAACCTCCCAGGGCATTCAAGGTGATTAATGTATTTTTTTTTTTTTTTTTTTTGAGGAGATCAATGTTATTAATGTTGAACTACGAGGTTTGTGTTTGTCTGCAATTTTCAGAAACATCTTACCTATTTTATTTTTTAGGGTAAATTACAGCACCACCCCTTGAATTATGACCATTTTTCACTTACACCTCCTAAATTTTAAACCTGAACAGACTCACTCCTGAACTATAAAAAATGAACAAACTCAACCCTTGAAGAAGGGGTTTTAGTGTCAACAAATGATAGTTTAGGGGGTGAGGTTGTTCTATTTTAAAGTTTAAGGGGTGTTAGTGAAAAGTGGTCATAGTTTAGGGGGTGTTACTATAATTTACTCTTCTTCTTTTTTTATTTTTATTTCTTTATTATGGTGATAATATTAGACACCCATAGGTCCCATTCCCACAACACCCAAAAAGATAACTTTATGAATATTTAAAGAGGGAGTCATCTGCCATATCTAGAAGGGATTATTGAAAATCAGTCACTTTTGTTTGAAAAAATAAAGGGCATTCACCTAATTTTTAAAACTAAAAATTAAAAACACATAAACTTTTTGATTTTTTTAAATAAAAAAAATAAATAAATTACATTTACACTCCCTCCTAGCTCCACCACCATGGCTGGCCACCACCACCACCAGTCACCCCCATCACAACCCCTCTCTCTCTATCTCTATCTCTCTCTCTCTATATATATATATATACACATGAGTATATATATCGATCTTATATATAGCCACCACCACCACCACCCCCAACCTTTCTATATCTCTTCTCTCTTCTCACCATCACCACCACAGTGCTCCTCCCTCATCCACCTCTGCCACTAAAGAAAAAAAAAAGTTGCAGATTGGAGCAACTGTCCAAACGGCAGGAGCAACTCACCAAACTTATTGGGAGTAACTCACCAGAGATAAGGAGCAACTCAATTAACGGAAAGAGTAAAGTTGCTCCTTATGTTTGCTGAGTTGCTCCCGGTACGTTTATTGAGTTACTCCTTCTGCTTGGACAATTGCTCCAAAAATCTACACATTGCTCCACCACCACCACCCCCCACCCCAACATCTCTATCTCTTCTCTCACACTTCTCATAGCTACGACTACCACGGGCCACCTCGCTCATCCACCATTGCCACTACACACACAAAAAAAAAAGTGTAAGTTTTTAGAGCAATTATCCAAACAGAAGGAGCAACTCACCAAACGTATCGGGAGCAACTCACCAAACGTAAGAATCAACATTATTCTTTCCGTTTAGTGAGTTGCTCGCAATAAGTTTGGTGAGTTGCTCCTGCCTTTTAGACAGTTGCTCCAATTTGCAACTTTTTTTCTGTAATGGCAGAGGTGGATGAGGGAGGAGGGCCCTGGTGATGATGGTGAGAAGATAGAAGAGATAGAGAGAGGTTGGGGGTGGTGGTGGTGTTAGCCATATATAAGATATGTATATTCATGTGTGTGTATATATATATAGAGAGAGAGAGGGGGTTGTGGTGGGAGTGGCTGGTGGTGGTGTGCTGGTGGCTGGTGGCCAAGCCATGGTGGTGGAGGTGGTGGTGAGGAAGAAGATAGGGGGGTAAATGTAATTTATTTATTTATTTATTTTAACAAAATAAAAAAGTTGGTGTGTTTTTAAATTTTTAGTTTTAACTTGATTTTCTTTCCATTTTGAAAAAGTAGGTGACTGTCTTTTAATATTTCAAATAAAAGTAGACTGATTTTTAAAAATCCCTATCCAGAAACCCCAAGCAAAATTGTTGCAATTTACCCAATTTAGTTTTCATTCTTTTAACAAGAGATTAGATAGATAACATTTAAACGCCAAATCATATCCTGTTTCCAAATCTCGAATTAAAACTCGTCCTTGTGTTCTAGGGCGGCGGATTTATGAGAAACAAAGGGAGCAGATGCGCCATCCCTTAATTTATGAAATTATTGTATTTTAGCCTTTAAAGATCTAAGATTTTTCTTAAATACCCAAAATAATGGATAAGAAATTCTAGTGTTGGATCAATCTAGCTAGAGACAAAGGATCGCATTGACTAACCCTAATTTATTTTTTTCCAAATCCTTGTATTTTGGCCCCTAAAAAATTCTAAGAGTTTCCTTAATTCACTCAACAATAATAGACAAGAAAATTGTATTTTTGGACCCTCAGTTTTTGAAATCCTTAAATTTTGACCCACAAAATTTAAGATTTTCCTTATATACCCTAAATAAGGGATAAAAAAAAAATTCTATTTTTGCCCCAATTTGAGTTTAAAATTCTAGAGTTTGCCTCGAAACCTTTAGTTTTGGATCGACCCTATTTATATAAATCTATATGGAGAGAGATATGTAAAAGTGAGAATAGACAAGGATTTAATACCAAAAGTGAAACCTTAGGTACATAAAAACTAGGATAAATTATGCTAACACCCCCTTAACTATGACCTTTTTTCAAACTGAAAGAAAAACCAAGTGGAACCCTTGAAGGTTCGCGCAGCGGAAAACAAAAATTTTAATAGTTTCCTTAAACCCATGATCAAAGCTATGATATATACAAAATACGTACAACATCCATAGGGGTTATTCGAATAGTTACCCTTGAAGCGTGCTTTACAAAATATTGAATCTGATTCGTCCTACTAACAGTTCACTAAATCGTCCAAGTGTCTGATCTCTAAAAGTATCCACACGAGCAAATCACGAACTGGAAGAATGTCTGATTTCTCCAAATAATTAATTTAAAGAAAAACAAAATCTATTCAAAACCAATGTGACCGTACGGCTTGAACAAGAGGATATGAGTTTTTGGGAAAATATTGGGTGTGCTAGCTATTAAATTATTTCCCATACCTCATATATATAATAATGCTATAAGCCCCTTTCCTAATCTAATTAGGAAACTAAAATTGATTGGAAGACTTTCTTAAATCAAATATATAAACTAATAGTATTATTATACTACTTTCCTATTAACAACTTAATATTAAGTAGACCCTCACAACTTCTTCCAATTACACATTGCCATTTTGTGTGTGACCATTTAGGTTCATACTAATCTGGTAGCAGGCACTAACACTTTAAAGTATTACAATTAGAACCCTTTCTAATTTATTTAAATTAGAACATCTTCTAATTCTCCCTTGTAGAAATAATTAATATTAATATTTATTATATCTGGGCTTCTACTAGTCATGAGTGACACCTAGCAGTATATCATGACACACCCCAGACAGTCTGAAAAATAGTGAACCTTTCCATTAACAGTTACCATACAATTCAATCCTTCTATCAAACAATGTCCCAATTTAATCTCTTGGGTAATGGACATATTATCAAACCCAGATTTAATTATATGTTCTCGAACTAATTGATATTTCTCTATTTGGTGAAATTAGAAAACTCTTTCTAATTCTCACCCTGCCCTGGCCAGGGAGCTTTACTTGAGATATATCATAGAAGATCACATAGGACATTCACTCTCGCACTTGAGAGTGATAGATTCCTTGTTGTACATTCACATGTCTCCATGCATAACTTAATATACCCAACAGTACATGAATATGCCTTTGATTAAAACATAAACACCGTGCACGTTAAAGCATAATAACTCATATACAAGATAACAGTAATGTCTCAGGTCTAAGGATTACTTGTACCACTGTAACTAAGAACAATCCATTGATAGATAAATAAAACTCCATTTAGATTTTCCTAATAGTGGATCATGTTCAGTGAACTTGTTCTATAACAAGCACCCATATGTCTGCTCTAGTGTCTCCACACCGATGACTTAAGACTAGTCATATTTTATCATATAAAATAAACATGGCACATGTTAGTCTAACCGGATTATAAAAATGCCCAATTTAATAATCCTACGACTAAGAACAATTTTAGAATAAAGCAACTGAGAAGTATATGGTCTTGTTCCTTAACTCTTTAAGTACATACCTTCTCGACTTTAATTCTATGGACATATCATATAAATGTTAAACAACAATAATGATAAATAATAAACTTGCCCTTTATTAATATGAAACTGTTATTACAATGTAATATTCCTAAAATACTACTCCAATCTAATTGGCTTTAAGGGCATACTACTAACTATCTCCCACTTGTACTAAAGCCAATCGACCATGTATCTCATACCCATCTTCTCAAGATGGCGATCCAATTGCTGCTGGGTTAAGGCCTTAGTGAATGGATCTGCTGTTGGGTTTGTGCCCTCAAACCATTACTTTATATAGGAGACATTGACATTTTAATATATGGATATCAGCTTTACATTTAGTTATGTATGTTTCTTTCATGAGATGATTGTTATCCTTAAGTATCATAGTAAGTAATGCGCGTATGTATGAGATACATACAAGTGAGATACGAATTGCTATTCTTTGTTACTTAGAACATGTCACAGTGGATGATGAGACTAGGATATCTCATTAGGTTTACACTGTTGCATGATTAACTACCATTGGATGGAGTGATCAATCTCAATCACTAGAGTGTAACTCTTAGTTAATATGCTAGTGCTTATAGTGCATTGACGGACCTGAGCTTTCCTATTGACACTCAAGGTTGTCAATCAGTCGATAGGAACTCATAACTTGTGTAAGGTACATGTTCTCAATCTTGAGACGATTATGAACACAGACTGTGGATATGACTGCTTTGACTTACCAATCAGTGAGGTCTATAGAAGATCAACACCTGGGTATCTTGGGTATGTCATATTCATAGGGTTGTGAACATATATTGTCAAGACAGAATCTACCCTCTGTTTTAGAGTAAGCATTCCCTTGAGAATGTCACCAAGTCGATTACTGAGTACTGCAGTCTTGTTGATAAGAGTTATCAATATGTTTGGTAATCATGAGAGGTGAATGGGACTCAAGGAATACAAGAAGTAATCGTGATTCAGGTTGACAGTAACAGTTATCCGACTACCTAAATATGATTACGAATGCTGAAGGTAGAGGGACATTAGTACAACACACAAGTCTAGTTATCGCTTCGGATATGTTCTTTTGCGTTGGAGTTCAGTTATCGTTTTATAGTGGATTAAAAGTTAACTGACCAGTTAGTTAGTTTGCTGATCAAAGAGTTTGGTCACGGTAATTAACAAACTGGTCTGAGCCAACAATAAAGAGCCTAGGAGGTCCCACTCTTAGCTCCGCCAGGATACTTGGAAAGACACATGAGGAAGTTGTCAAGACAAGTTCGATCGATTGAAGTATGTTCGATCGATTGAAGTTTTGGCAGTCTCGATCGATCGAGAATGGTTCGATCGATCGAACGTTCGATCGATCGAAGATCTTCGATCGTTCGAAGTCTAGGTCGGTTCTGGGAATCTATAAATAGGGCAGCTACGTTCTGGAAAAGAAGTTCGTCATTTTGAACGTCAGAAGCTGCAGAAACTGTTTTAGAGCACCAAACCTTCTCCTTCCTCTCCATTAGGGTTCCCACCAACCCTAGTCCTTCCTGCGAGCATCCATAGGTGTCATAAGAGTGAAGGCCATCTAGTGGAAGCTGCTGGAAGTTAAAGAAAATCAGAATTGGGTTCAAGACACTAAGGTATAACTCTTGTCCCCTCTTGTGCGCATCTATGGAATTAACGAGTAGTAAATCCTGGGCTGCCATTAAGTTTTTATAACTTGACTTTTCCGCTGCGTGTTTAAACTTTTAAATTAAATCGGTTTTTCCATCATCTGCCACATTATCTGCTGATACTATCTTCTGTATGTCCACATCACCTCTACCAATGATTTCTCTAATCATATGGAATCGACTCTGAATGTGTTTGGATTTCTGATGAGACCTTGGTTCCTTAGCTTAAGCTATCGCCCCATTGTTATCACAATACATAGGCACAGGTGATTCAATGGTTGGAACTACACCTAGTTCACTGATGAACTTTCTTAACCATACACTCTCCTTTGCTGCTTCTGAAGCAGCAATGTATTCTGCTTCGGTCGTGGAATCTGCCGTTGATCTTGCTTACAACTCTTCCAGCTAACAGCGCCCCCATTAAGAGTAAACACATACCCGGATGTGGATTTTCTATCATCCACATCAGACTGGAAGTCCGAATCCGTGTAACCATCAACTCTAAGTTCTCCTCCTCCATAAATAAGAAACATATCCTTAGTTCTTCTTAAGTACTTAAGGATGTTCTTCACTGCAATCCATTGATTCATACCTGGATTAGACTGATATCTACTTGTAAAACTTACAGCATGACTGATATCAGGTCTGGTACATAGCATAGCATACATAAGACTTCCCACTGCTGAAGCATATGGTACTTTACTCATGCTCTCTCTTTCCTCTGGTGTCTTAGGACTCATGTCCTTCGAGAGATGAATTCCATGTCTGAAGGGCAGCATCCTTCTCTTGGAATCTGCCATGTTGAATCTATTCAACACTTTATCTATGTACAAGGACTGGGATAAACTAAGCAATCTTTTAGATCTATCTCTATAAACCTTTATACCCAGTATATAAGATGCTTCTCCCAAATCCTTCATGGAGAAGTTTTGTGAAAGTCATAGTTTGACTGATGATAACATTCCTACATCATTCCCAATGAGGAGGATGTCATCAACGTACAAAATTAGGAACGTAATCGCTCTCCCACTGAGCTTCTTATACACACATGGTTCATCCATACTTTGATGAAAATCAAATGCTTTAATCGCTTCATCAAAATGGATGTTCCAACTTCGAGATGCTAGCTTGAGTCCATAAATGGATCTCTGCAGCTTACACACTTTGTGGTATTCACCACGGGATATAAAGCCTTCCGGCTGCTCCATGTAAATCTCTTCCTCAATCTGACCATTAAGAAAAGCGGTCTTTACATCCATCTTCCATATCTCATAGTCATAGTGTGCAGCTATAGCAAGTATAATCCTGATGGATTTTAGCATGGCTACTGGCGAGAAGGTTTCCTCATAGTCAACTCCTTGTCTTTGTTTGTAACCTTTTGCCACTAGCCTAGCTTTGTAGGTCTCTACCTTTCCATCCGAGCCTATCTTCCTTTTGTAAACCCATTTGCAGCCAATAGGTACAATACCTTGAGGCGGGTCTACCAAAATCCAGACATGGTTGGAGTACATAGAATCCATTTCTGATTTCATGGCAATTTGCCATTTACTCGAATCGATGTCTGACATCGTCTCTTGTAATTAGTAGGATCACTCTTGTCGCCATTGTCTCCACAATGAAAGAGTTTCTCATCACCTTGATGGAGATCCAAGTATCTCTTATTAGGTATGGGAGTCCTACTAGTCTTACGTGGAGGTTGTGTGATAGAATGTGCTACTATAATAGGGTTTGAGGACTCTTCCTCATGTTGGTCAATGTTGGTTTGTGGTTCAGAGGACATTTCCTCTAATTCTATCACTTTCCCATTGCCTCCATCTTGAATAAACTCTTTTTCAAGAAATACAACAAACTTGCTAACAAACACCTTTTGTTCGCCTGGGTGATAGAAATAGTATCCCAACGACTCTCTCGGATAGCCCACAAATCTATATTTTTCTGACTTAGATTCCAATTTGTTCACTTCTAGTTTCTTAACATAGGCTGGACAACCCCAGATCTTAATGTAATTAAGACTAGGCCTCTTCCCATGCCACATCTCATGCGGTGTCTTAGGAACAGATTTGGATGGCACCCTATTCAGTATATGTGCTGCTGTTTGAAGCGCATATCCCCAAAATGATATAAGTAAATCTGTGTAGCTCATCATGGATCGTACCATATCCAATAAGGTACGATTTCTCCTTTCGGACACACCATTTAATTGTGGTGTTCCAGATGGAGTCCATTGTGATAAAATACCATTTTCCTTGAGATGGTCCAAGAATTCATTGCTTAAGTATTCACCTCCTCGATCTGATCGAAGAACTTTAATATTTTTCTCAGTTTGTTTTTCTACTTCATTTCTGAATTCTTTGAACTTTTCAAAAGATTCAGATTTGTATTTCATTAAATACACATACCCTAACCGTGAGTGATCATCTGTGAAGGTTATGAAGTATGAAAAACCTACTCTTGCAATTGAATTCATAGGATCACACACATCAGTGTAAATTAACCCAAGTATGTCGGCAGCTCTTTCCCCATGTCCCACAAAGGGTGATTTGGTCATTTTGCCCATGAGGCAAGATTCACAAGTTGGATAAGCTTCATAAGCTAATGAGCCAAAGTGTCCATCCTTAACCAACTTGTTGATCTTATCATCACTAATATGACCTAATCTAAGATGCCACATATAAGTAGGATTAACTTCATCTCTAGGTCTCTTTGGTGTTTTATCTTTTGCTTGCTCAATATAGTTAATACCATTATCTAAGTTTAAGAAATAAAGACCATTCAAATATATGCCAAAACCAACTAAATCATCATTTAAATAAAATATGCATTTATTTTTCTCAAAAACAAATTTATAACCATCTCTAGATAAAGTAGAAATATAAATAATATTCCTAATAATATCTGGCATAAATAAACAATCTTTTAATTCTAAAACTACGCTAGATGGTAATGCTAAATTCTAGCTCCCTACGGCTAATGCAGCAACACTTGCTCCATTTCCCACTCGAAGAGCAGCTTGTCCTCTACTCAGCCTTCTGCTTCCCCTTAATCCCTGCAACGAATTGTAAATATGAGAACTAGCTCCGGTATCTAATACCCAAGAAGAAACAGAATTAACCGAAAGGTTAGTTTCTATAAAAAGCAATTTAGACATACCTTCAGAAGGTTTGTCTTTTATGGAAGCAAGATACTCTCTTCAGTTCCTCTTCCAATGTCCTTCTTTGCCACAGAAGAAACACTTTCCTTTACCCTTATCATTTGCGGGCTTGCCTTTCTTGATCCCGCCCTTTGTCTTCACCTTGGACTTCTGCCCCTTCCATTTTCCTTTACCCTTGGGCTTGGACTTGGAAGTAGAAGCCTCATGAATGACAAGAGCAGATCCCTTTGTCTTTTTGATAGAGCCTTCCACAATATTCAACATATTTAGCAACTCATGCAGTGGAACTGTCATCTTGCTCATGTTGAAGTTCATAACGAACTGCGAAAATGAATCTGGCAAGGATTGTAAGATCAAATCTATTTGCAAAGTTTCATCCATGCCTACATCAAGCTTTTCGAGTTGCTCAATGTAACCGATCATCTTAAGCACATGCTCATTTACAGATGACCCCTCCGCCATTTTGGCCTGGAAGAGTTCTTTTGAAACATTGAACCTTGCGGTTTTACTGTGTCCCCCATACAACTCTTGTAGGTGAAGAAGAATAGAGGTTGAGCTTTTATATGAATCATGTTACTTCTGAAGCTCATTGCTCATGGATGCTAACATGTAACATCTCACCTTTATTTCATTTTCCTGCCACTTTCTCAGAGTGTCATGCTCTTCCTCAGTGGATCCTTCCGGAAGAGATTCCGGCATTGACCCATCCAAGACATAGGTAATTTTGTCAGAAGTAAGAATGATTTTTAAGTTCCTTAACCAATCATCAAAGTTTGGTCCAGTCAAACAGTTGCTATCCAGAATTTTAGCAAGGGGGTTGAAGTTTGACATTTTTAGCGGTGATCTACAGAAGATAAATAGCAATTTATGAGCATAAAATAAAATTCAATTTTACTATCCATTAGATTTTGGGTCTTTAAATCATAATGATACCTCCCACTATTCTTTTCAAATTCCTCGTCCCTTTAAAGAAATTTGGGAATCTTTATTTGTAAGAATTCCTAGTGGGGATTGGGGTCCCACCAAAACTAGTACAACCTCGCATAATAGTTTCTTGGTTGTACTAACTTTGATAAGAATGTAACTTCTTACCTATTGCTTCTTAAGCAAGTTACAATCATCATTTAGCCTCTAAAATTATAAACCTCACATAATAGTTTCTTGATCCATATATTTTAGTTAAGTTAGATCCACCATTCATACAAGTATGAGTCACTGATGAGACCCTCACATAATAGTTTTTTGGATCCCACTAACCCCTCACCTCATAATATCATATATTTAAATAGTATGAGTGGGTTTTCTTAGAATGAGCAGTCCCCACATATCTGTAGCCGACAAACCCAAATAAGAAAATACAGTCACCTATAATGGTGGAAGGCTACGATAAGACATTCATAATGTCTCTTCGCTTACAACTTAATATCATAAACAAGAAGAGAATTTTATGGTCTCATCAATTATACATGCATCAAATACAAAAAATAAATATTTCATCATTTATATTTTAATATGTCCATACAATACTCCCACTAATTAAATTTAGAAAACAATTTTAAAATTTTAATTTAAAGGAGTATCCTCGTGACACAACAAATGAATTAAATTTTAAAACAATTTTAAAATATGGACATATAAAATATATGGTGAAACCGCCCAAACAATTATCACATAAAAATTGGGCCATGGATGATTATGGACTTTTAGGGTAATTCAACTTGAGCCTTTAAGTTGAATCGGTCTATGGGATTGTAAATTATTAAAGATCATATGCTTTCAAACATCTAAGCTTGAAACAATAATAATAAATAGTCTTCATTCTTTTCTTGGACAACTTATCTACTCCAAGTAGGCTCCACCTTCTTCTTTCTTGTAATTTTCTGATCTTCGTCTTTAAACCTAATTTTACATGGCTTTAAAAAGAAAACCCTTGATCCATGATCAGGGGGGAGGTACATAGGAGGGAGATAGAAATTACATTGAGAAGGAGGGAGGAAGGCATGCAAGCCCCATTTAAAAATTACAAACCCAAAATAATAAACCGTTCAATCACATTGAATTAATAAACCAATCACATAGCTCAATTATTTTGGTCTAAATCCATAATCATCATTTACATTAACCATTCACATCTCATGCAAATAATAAAAAATAATAATATTAAGTTATTATTATAGTATATAATTTTGGGACTAATCCTAATCACATTAGAATTTTAATTTGATTAAAATAAAAATAATTTCAATAAAAATTGGACAATACTGTATGAAAACAATGACCAGCCATGTACAACATGTGGTTGTTAATGAAAAATGTTGTTTTTACAACTTTATACTTTAAGCTTGATTAAAATATTAAATAAAAATATAAAACGACCAAAATCGATTTACGTCTCCGTCATAAAAGTGACGGCCTGGAGCAATCAAATCACATGATCACATGTTGACTAACATACATATCGTATATTTATGTATCAATAAATAATATTAATTTTATTTTGTATCTAACACAAAATTTAGAATCCCAAAATTACAGATTTATTCATAATAAATCCATACCATAAAAATAACTAGATATTTTGTATTAATTATAGACTAAGGCTCTGATACCACTAAAAGAAAACCATGTGGAACCCTTGAAGGTTTGCGCAGCGGAAAACAAAAATTTTAATGGTTTCCTTAAACCCATGATCAAAGCTATGATATATACAAAATACATACAACATCCATAGGGGGTTAATCGAATAGTTACCCTTGAAGCGTGCTTTACAAAATATTGAATCTGATTCGTCCTACGAACAGTTCACCAAATCGTCCAAGTGTCTGATCTCTAAAAGTATCCACACGAGCAAATCACGAACTGGAAGAATGTCTGATTTCTCCAAATAATTAATTTGAAGAAAAACAAAATCTGTTCAAAACCAATGTGACCGTACGGCTTGAACAAGAGGATATGAGTTTTTGGGAAAATATTGGGTGTGCTAGCTATTAAATTATTTCCCATACCTCGTATATATAATAATGCTATAAGCCTCTTTGCTAATCTAATTAGGAAACTAAAATTGATTGGAAGACTTTCTTAAATCAAATATATAAACTAATAGTATTATTATACTACTTTCCTATTAACAACTTAATATTAAGTAGACCCTCACAACTTCTTCCAATTACACATTGTCCTTTTGTGTGTGACCCTTTAGGTTCATACTAATCTGGTAGCAGGCACTAACACTTTAAAGTATTACAATTAGAACCCTTTCTAATTTATTTAAATTAGAACATCTTCTAATTCTCCCTTGTAGAAATAATTAATATTAATATTTATTATTTCTGGGTTTCTACTAGTCATGAGTGACACCTAGCAGTATATCATGACACATCCCAGACAGTCTGAAAAATAGTGAACCTTTCCATTAACAGTTACCATACAATTCAATCCTTCTATCAAACAATGTCCCAATTAAATCTCTTGGGTAATGGACATATTATCAAATCCATATTTAATTATATGTTCTCGAACTAATTGATATTTCTCTATTTGGTGATATTAGAAAACTCTTTCTAATTCTCACCCTGCCCTGGCCAGGGAGCTTTACTTGAGATATATCATAGAAGATCACATAGGACATTCACTCTCGCACTTGAGAGTGATAGATTCCTTGTTGTACATTCACATGTCTCCATGTATAACTTACTATACCCAACAATACATGAATATGCCTTTGATTAAAACATAAACACCGTGCACGTTAAAGCATAATAACTCATACACAAGACAACAGTAATGTCTCAGGTCTAAGGATTACTTGTACCACTGTAATTAAGAACAATCCATTGATAGATAAATAAAACTCCATTTGGATTTTCCTAATAGTTGATCATGTTCAGTGAACTTGTTCTATAACAAGCACCCATATGTCTGCTCTAGTGTCTCCACACTGATGACTTAAGACTAGTCATATTTTATCATATAAAATAAACATGGCACATTTTAGTCTAACCGGATTATCAAATGTCCAATTTAATAATCCTACAACTAAGAACAATTTTAGAATAAAGCAACTGAGAAGTATATGGTCTTGTTCCTTAACTCTTTAAGTGCATACCTTCTCGACTTTAATTCTATGGACATATCATATTGTTTGCTGTAATTATGGTTCGGGCGTGCCAGAGCCTTGTGAGGTAGACCCAAACTTAAAACACAAAATTTCCTAAGTCACTTGTGTGAGTGATACACAAGGTTTGGAAATCTGACTTCTATCAAAACGATTGTGATGGCCAAGTATGAAAGTACCCTTGGCCTAAGGTTCCTAGACAGTACTGAAGCGCACAAGTCTAGCAAGTGATGAAAGCGAGCAAGAGAAATTAAATAAAAAGAGCATTTTCATTTAATTGAAATAAGAAAGAGAAAATTACAAGGATGTAATTGTAACTAAGAAAGCCTAGGAAAGTAAAAAGAATGCTAGGAGCGCTATTTAGAATGCATTGGGATGCTTTTGTCGAAGTGACGCGAAGTGAATTGAACAGTTGGCCGGCCTGCTGTATTTGTAGCGGCCATGGAGTTCTTCTAGATAAGGTAGGAAATATCTGATCAACAATAATCTGGTAAAAAATACCAGTTTATTTCCATAAACTGATAATAGCTGCTATACCTTGAAACCTCCCACATCTGCGAGAATATATATACACCCATATATATATACAGCTTGAATCTGGTCTCAATATAGGCTTCATTCGGCTGACTTCCCCTCCAAGTAAAAGATATATACTTCCTAATCAGATAATATTATCTCCCAATATACCATAATATTCCATAAGTGATAATATTAATATTATCTTTACATATGTGATAATATCTTCCCAAGGCTGATTGATATAATCTCTAATATAATTTCCCTTAATAAGATCATATCAACTAAGAGAGTTTGTAGGGACTGATACTCTTCCCAAATTGATTAGAATACTGACTGCACAGAATAAGTTGCCAATTTGGAACAACTATGTAGTGGCCGGCTCACTTTGATATGTGTAGTGAAATGAGGTGGCAGCCCGATGGTGCAAGCATAATGGAAGCCCGATATTATCACATACACAGTCCGATGACACTGAACTGCCAAATAAGGCCTAGCCAGACTGAATTAATAAATACCCAAAGCTGGTCAGTCTGATCACAGTGATGTCCGATCAAATAATAATCAGCCCGATGGCAAGAAACCAGTCACTTAGCCGTTAATTTTTTCCATCGGTCTCATGAGTCCGATTAAATATCTCAATCGGCCTCTACCAATTTTATAATTTAAAAAATGTATTTTTTAGGTGCAAACAATTGCCCCCCTGGCCGTTTAAAATAAAAGCAAGTGAAATTTTGAATGGCCATATTTTATCTAGAGACCGATTACCTTTTGACTGGCATCGGTCTTATCATGTAGACCGATTGACACCTCACGTTGTAGCTTGACTGAGACATGTAATTACTTTACCTCATATAATCGGGCTCCACCACTTGACTGTTACACACACTTCTGAAATTAATTACCCCATCGGCCTCTATGTCCGATCAGCATCCCAAGCATCCTTCTGGCATTACTTTATTTATTTATATTATTATTCTAGCTTTCAGTCTTGTGAGTCCGAATAGCCTACTGACTGAATTAATTCAGTCCGATCTTCAGCACCTTTCAGTCTTCCTCGATAGTACCACTATTGTAAAAATAGCCACCAAATAACCTTTAGTTTTTGGTGACATCCACACAGCCATCGTGGATGTAGATCAACCCAAGCCAAATAATTAATTGGCTTAAAATAAAAATAATAATCGGTCACTACAAAGAGACCGATATATTTGAACAATTCCTTGAGGCTGAGTTTCCTCAAAGGAATATTTTTAAAAACTTCATAGACCGATTTAGTTTCAATCGGTCTCTGCGAAGCTTGCCCCCCGAGCGCTTCATCGTCGATTTCTTCGTCAATAATGGGGTCTTCATCATCGTCCTCCTCATCACTAGGAGGCTCTATGGCCGATTCGGGATCACTCGGCCGATCACACTCTTCCTCCTCGGCCTCAACAGAATTGTGAGGCTCATCTTGAATTTGCCCCCCGAGTGCTTCGTCGTCTTCTTCAACGTCAGCGAGAGGCGCTATAGCCGAAATAAAAATTTTCGGCCTTTCCTCAAAAATTACTTTTTCGCCGTCTTGCCTCCCGAGCGGCTCGGCCAGCGTGGAATCAAGATGACCGGAGACATCGGTCTCTTGATTTAGAGTGATAACATCGGCCTTCTTGGGCTGTTGAAATTTTAGGAGTTTAAGTTGAAGAGCGATATCATCAAGGACACTATTACGGCTTCCTCGAGCAGCAACTGATTCGTCTAGTTTTTCAACTTGAAAATTTGATAAGCCGATTGGTTTTTGCTTCCAACCACCATATAGTAACTCATCCCGAGACATGAAAGAGTTTCCATTGGGGGGTGGACATTCAGCTCCACTCTCTTGAAGGTGGCCGATACCTTGGGTAAAGTACTTAACATCGGCCTCAAAACACCAGATCTTTTCGTAAAGATCATGAATGGCAAAATCATATGGGGCTACAATGGCATGCCTATTTGGGTACTGTGGATCCCACGGCTTGTCCCATAAAGCCTTGTAAGCAGCAGATTTACCGTCTTTGAGACGATTAATCTCTTGTTGAAGTTGGCTGATTGATTCATTACACCAACCAATTTGGTTGTAGTAAAATTGCAACCATGCTTCAGTGAACATGATTCATCACTCGGCTGTCCCACCAGGAGTGCCAAATTGTTTGCTGTAATTATGGTTCGGGCGTGCCAGAGCCTTGTGAGGTAGACCCAAACTTAAAACACAAAATTTCCTAAGTCACTTGTGTGAGTGATACACAATGTTTGGAAATCTGACTTCTATCAAAACGATTGTGATGGCCAAGTAGGAAAGTACCCTTGGCCTAAGGTTCCTAGACAGTACTGAAGCGCACAAGTCTAGCAAGTGATGAAAGCGAGGAAGAGAAATTAAATAAAAAGAGCATTTTTAATTAATTGAAATAAGAAAGAGAAAATTACAAGGATGTAATTGTAACTAATAAAGCCTAGGAAAGTAAAAAGAATGCTAGGAGCGTTATTTAGAATGCATTGGGATGCTTTTGTCGAAGTGACGCGGAGTGAATTGAACAGTTGGCCGGCCTGCTGTATTTGTAGCGGCCATGGAGTTCTTCTAGATAAGGTAGGAAATATCTGATCAACAATAATCTGGTAAAAAATACCAGTTTATTTCCATAAACTGATAATAGCTGCTATATCTTGAAACCTCCCATATCTGCGAGAATATATATACACTCATATATATATATATATATACAGCTTGAATCTGGTCTCAATATAGGCTTCATTCGGCTGACTTCCCCTCCAAGTAAAAGATGTATACTTCCTAATCAGATAATAGTATCTCCCAATATAACATAATATTCCATAAGTGATAATATTAATATTATCTTTACATATGTGATAATATCTTCCCAAGGCTGATTGATATAATCTCTAATATAATTTCCCTTAATAAGATCATATCAACTAAGAGAGTTTGTAGGGACTGATACTCTTCCCAAATTGATTAGAATACTGACTGCACAGAATAAGTTGCCAATTTGGAACAACTATGTAGTGGCCGGCTCACTTTGATATGTGTAGTGAAATGAGGTGGCAGCCCGATGGTGCAAGCATAATGGAAGCCCGATATTATCACATACACAGTCCGATGACACTGAACTGCCAAATAAGGCCTAGCCAGACTGAATTAATAAATACCCAAAGCTGGTCAGTCTGATCACAGTGATGTCCGATCAAATAATAATCAGCCCGATGGCAAGAAACCAGTCACTTAGCCGTTAATTTTTTCCATCGGTCTCATGAGTCCGATTAAATATCTCAATCGGCCTCTACCAATTTTATAATTTAAAAAATGTATTTTTTAGGTGCAAACAATTGCCCCCCTGGCCGTTTAAAATAAAAGCAAGTGAAATTTTGAATGGCCATATTTTATCTAGAGACCGATTACCTTTTGACTGGCATCGGTCTTATCATGTAGACCGATTGACACCTCACGTTGTAGCTTGACTGAGACATGTAATTACTTTACCTCATATAATCGGGCTCCACCACTTGACTGTTACACACACTTCTGAAATTAATTACCCCATCGGCCTCTATGTCCGATCAGCATCCCAAGCATCCTTCTGGCATTACTTTATTTATTTATATTATTATTCTAGCTTTCAGTCTTGTGAGTCCGAATAGCCTACTGACTGAATTAATTCAGTCCGATCTTCAGCACCTTTCAGTCTTCCTCGATAGTACCACTATTGTAAAAATAGCCACCAAATAACCTTTAGTTTTTGGTGACATCCACACAGCCATCGTGGATGTAGATCAACCCAAGCCAAATAATTAATTGGCTTAAAATAAAAATAATAATCGGTCACTACAAAGAGACCGATATATTTGAACAATTCCTTGAGGCTGAGTTTCCTCAAAGGAATATTTTTAAAAACTTCATAGACCGATTTAGTTTCAATCGGTCTCTGCGAAGCTTGCCCCCCGAGCGCTTCATCGTCGATTTCTTCGTCAATAATGGGGTCTTCATCATCGTCCTCCTCATCACTAGGAGGCTCTATGGCCGATTCGGGATCACTCGGCCGATCACACTCTTCCTCCTCGGCCTCAACAGAATTGTGAGGCTCATCTTGAATTTGCCCCCCGAGTGCTTCGTCGTCTTCTTCAATGTCAGCGAGAGGCGCTATAGCCGAAATAAAAATTTTCGGCCTTTCCTCAAAAATTACTTTTTCGCCGTCTTGCCTCCCGAGCGGCTCGGCCAGCGTGGAATCAAGATGACCGGAGACATCGGTCTCTTGATTTAGAGTGATAACATCGGCCTTCTTGGGCTGTTGAAATTTTAGGAGTTTAAGTTGAAGAGCGATATCATCAAGGACACTATTACGGCTTCCTCGAGCAGCAACTGATTCGTCTAGTTCTTCAACTTGCAAATTTGATAAGCCGATTGGTTTTTGCTTCCAACCACCATATAGTAACTCATCCCGAGACATGAAAGAGTTTCCATTGGGGGGTGGACATTCAGCTCCACTCTCTTGAAGGTGGCCGATACCTTGGGTAAAGTACTTAACATCGGCCTCAAAACACCAGATCTTTTCGTAAAGATCATGAATGGCAAAATCATATGGGGCTACAATGGCATGCCTATTTGGGTACTGTGGATCCCACGGCTTGTCCCATAAAGCCTTGTAAGCAGCAGATTTACCGTCTTTGAGACGATTAATCTCTTGTTGAAGTTGGCTGATTGATTCATTACACCAACCAATTTGGTTGTAGTAAAATTGCAACCATGCTTCAGTGAACATGATTCATCACTCGGCTGTCCCACCAGGAGTGCCAAATTGTTTGCTGTAATTATGGTTCGGGCGTGCCAGAGCCTTGTGAGGTAGACCCAAACTTAAAACACAAAATTTCCTAAGTCACTTGTGTGAGTGATACACAATGTTTGGAAATCTGACTTCTATCAAAACGATTGTGATGGCCAAGTAGGAAAGTACCCTTGGCCTAAGGTTCCTAGACAGTACTGAAGCGCACAAGTCTAGCAAGTGATGAAAGCGAGCAAGAGAAATTAAATAAAAAGAGCATTTTTATTTAATTGAAATAAGAAAGAGAAAATTACAAGGATGTAATTGTAACTAAGAAAGCCTAGGAAAGTAAAAAGAATGCTAGGAGCGCTATTTAGAATGCATTGGGATGCTTTTGTCGAAGTGACGCGGAGTGAATTGAACAGTTGGCCGGCCTGCTGTATTTGTAGCGGCCATGGAGTTCTTCTAGATAAGGTAGGAAATATCTGATCAACAATAATCTGGTAAAAAATACCAGTTTATTTCCATAAACTGATAATAGCTGCTATATCTTGAAACCTCCCATATCTACGAGAATATATATACACCCATATATATATATATACAGCTTGAATCTGGTCTCAATATAGGCTTCATTCGGCTGACTTCCCCTCCAAGTAAAAGATATATACTTCCTAATCAGATAATATTATCTCCCAATATAACATAATATTCCATAAGTGATAATATTAATATTATCTTTCCATATGTGATAATATCTTCCCAAAGCTGATTGATATTATCTCTAATATAATTTCCCTTAATAAGATCATATCAACTAAGAGAGTTTGTAGGGACTGATACTCTTCCCAAATTGATTAGAATACTGACTGCACAGAATAAGTTGCCAATTTGGAACAACTATGTAGTGGCCGGCTCACTTTGATATGTGTAGTGAAATGAGGTGGCAGCCCGATGGTGCAAGCATAATGGAAGCCCGATATTATCACATACACAGTCCGATGACACTGAACTGCCAAATAAGGCCTAGCCAGACTGAATTAATAAATACCCAAAGCTGGTCAGTCTGATCACAGTGATGTCCGATCAAATAATAATCAGCCCGATGGCAAGAAACCAGTCACTTAGCCGTTAATTTTTTCCATCGGTCTCATGAGTTCGATTAAATATCTCAATCGGCCTCTACCAATTTTATAATTTAAAAAATGTATTTTTTAGGTGCAATCACATATAAATGTTAAACAACAATAATGATAAATAATAAACTTGCCCTTTATTAATATGAAACTGTTATTAATGTAATATTCCTAAAATACTACTCCAATCTAATTGGCTTTTGGGGCATACTACTAACACAAACATCCCCCTAAACGACAAAACTCAACAATCTGACCCCTCAACTATTGTAATTTTTCACTAACACCTCTTTGGTTAGTTATTGTCCAAAAAAATCAATACTTTACTTTTGTATGATGTTACCAGCACATAATATAAAAGTGTTAACAACATGACATTTTTGCCTCTCTTTTGAGTGGTCGAAAGGTTGAGACCAAAATGGCCTATAAATTTGTGTACAACAAAGGGTAATTGTGTGCAATAAAGTATAATTTTATTTTGTCCTAAAACTTTCAGCGGTCAAAAGAGGGATAAATAAATACTACCTCCGTCCCATTTTATGTGTCCATCTTGGGGAATCCAACTATTTAAGGGGACAAAAAGAATCTATACCTACTTTCCACAATTGCCCATAATCATTGCACTTCCTTTTTTTGTTTTGTTTTGTTTTGGTGTTGATTGTAAGGAAGGGTAGTTTGGGAAACTAAGCAAATTTTGCATACTGATTTAGGAAAGTGGACAACAATTTTGGGACATCCCAAAAAGGAAAGATGCACACATAAAATGGGACAGATGGAGTATCATTTTCAGGGGCGGATGTATTGAGGGGCAAGGGGAAGCTTAAGGCCCCTCTTGATTTTAGAAAATTTACTTATATAGCTCAAAAGAAATTATATTTTTACACTTAAAGTCCACCTCCCCCCCCCAAAAAAAAAATTAGAAATTTAAAAATTAAAATCAAATAATAAGAATAAATAGCAAATCCCTATTTTCTTTTATTTTTGAGTTTTGAGAAATTCTACATTACATTCAATTTATTGGTCCCAATTTGAATTAATAAGCTGCCATTTTGTTATACCTTTTGTGTCATTTAATATTATCTTTTCTTATGTGCTATTTGATAATTACAATGTGGTATCTAGTTATAATTTTTAGGCGCTATGTTACTTATAACTTTATATTGGATAGTAGAAAGTTCTAAAGTATAGCAACTTTGTTATATAACTTTGATGTATGTATCATACAACAGGGAAGATTTTTTTAGTGTTTGTATTAACATTTACAGTATTATCTTATATCATCTGCATAAAAAAAAATAAATATATATAAATAGACCCCCAAAAAAATTGTCTCGAGGGTGCTGCCCCCGAAACACCCCCCCCCCAATACTTAAAAATTCTAGATCGGCTTCTAATCATTTTGGGGACAAAACTTTAAAGGAAGGGTTGTTAGTGAAAAAATAGAATAGTTGAGGGGTCAATTTGTCAAGTTTTATAGGTTAAGAGTATTTAAAAAAGTGTCATAATTAAGGGGTGTTACTGTAATTTACCCTAAAAATTAATTAAGGCCACAACAAGAAGAAAATCCAAAAGTAGTGGCTCTCTGAAATCCCACACCTCCATGGCTCCATGTTGGTGGAATGGTCCCACCCCTCCCACCAGCCATGTTCTTTTGCTTGCTTCCGATGAAAATATACAGAAGCAAAGACTCTGGACCACAATTCCCTTTTTTTTTTTCTCCCTTCTTTTCTGTATCTTTCTTGGACAAGATGGCAAAGCTACAAACAACAACAACATTACATATATAAACAGATTGAACATTTGAATATTATGAGTGAATATGCCCCTGTGCTTCCTGCAGTGACATCACACAACATGCAGTGGGATTGTGGGTGTCCAGAGCCAGCCAATTAAGAATGGATTTCTGGACAAAATACCCAAGGCTATAAATATTATGTATGTATTCATAAATGTATATACACAGATGCGGCACCATGAATTTATCTTTGGAGACCGAGTTATTAGATATAGGGGCAAGTCTAGATGAGGCAGAAACTTATACATGCTCCAACCTTATTTTTTTAGTTAAAAAAGTATTTTTATGAACGTTGAGGGGACAATTAAGGGGCAAGAATGAATATAACATAGAATATATAAGGTAAAAAAATTATTTTAAAAAGTTTAGGAGTCAATTAAAGGGCAAAAATGAATAAAGTATGAAATATATAAAGTAAAAAAATTATTTTAGAAAGTTGGGGGAGGGGAGGGGGGGCAATTAAGGGGCAAAAATTAATAATGTGTGACATTTATAGGATAAAATAGTAATTTTGAAAAGTTGCCCCCTCTTGCCTCAACGTGCATCCATCCCTAATTAGATAGGCTAGCTAACAGGGAGAACACGGGAGTTCTGGGGCGCGCAGCACACTAGGTATTAGTTGTTTGGCAATCTATTTGTTCAAATTTTCGGGTATGATTATATATATACATATACAGTTAGGCTCTAAAGAGGGTACCCTCTCTTTATTAAAGAGAGGACCTTTATTGTGGTCATCTAAGAAGGGAGAATTTTTCACAAAAAAGTAAGAATTCCTCACATCTTAAATTTCTCACTTTTTACACGCTTCTCACTTTTTTGTGAGAAATTCTTACTTTTTACACGGCCACAACAGAAACACTCTCTTTAATCCAAAAATGGCGCCCTTTCTGGAAAATTTTCGTACATATATATATGAAAGAAAGATTACAAATTTACTATTATGAGATTTTTTTGCCCTATCTGATTTGGTATTTGCAATTCTTACAAATTTTAATCTTTTGACTCATGATTTTATCACAATTAATGTTGTAATCGTATAAAGGCATGAGAAATTTTTGGGTGCTTCGGCCATGCCTCTTTAAATAAAATCATTCTAAGCTAAAATTTATTCTACTTTTCTTTATTTCATTAGGTCATTTTATGCCTAAACAACTTCAAATTGCTATAACTTTTGTTCTACAAGTCCGTTTTTCTTAAAATTTAATATTTTGAAATTAGCAAAATGAGATCTATCAACTGAGATCTACATTGACCATGAAATCCTAGGGAAAAAAATAAATAAAAACTAAGAAAATATGAAAACTGTGTTTTTCTTTTTTGCATAAATATAACAAGAACATAGTCCTTTCATAAAATTGGCACCATAGGTGCAAAAATCTCGAAAAAATAAAAAAATAAACAGGCAAAAAAAAAACACCCAAAAAATCCAAGAATTGAGAAAGTTATCGCCGTTAACATAAACATATAATATTATCTGTTTGTAGAAGATAATATTATCAATTAGACAGATAAAAAATCTCAAAATCAGGCTGCAACGAAACTTTTTTTTTTTTTTTTGTGTAAAATTTCCATGCTCATTGCGTAGATTTCTATGAAATACATGAAATGCAATAAATAAAATAATAAATAAAATCGTTCCAAAAGGCAAAAAAAAAAATAGGAAAATTATGATCGTTTAACTTAATATTATCTGTCAAAACAGATAATATCATCTGTTTTGACAGATAAAAATTAAAAAATGAGGTTCCAAATTACTTTCTTTTAGACAATTTTCAACTCCATTGCGTAGATCTCGAAGAAATACATGAAGGAAAAAAAATCACTCAAAAAAGCTAAAAAAAATGAGTGAGTTATAGTGGTTTAAAGTTGACAGATAATATTAACATTATGTCAAAATAGATAATATCATCTATTTTGACAAACATAATAAAAAAATGAGGTTCTAGATTACTTTCTTTTGTACAATTTTCAATTCCATTGCGTAGATCTCGAGAAAATACATGAAATTAAAAAAGAACAAAAAAAAAACACTTAATTTTGAAAGAAAAATTTAGTGGAAAATCTCATTCTACCTATGTTTGTTGTAATAGACCCACTAATTGGTACTTCCCAATGATAGACCCTGCAATTATAAATGTTGTTAGAGATTAGTCTAAAATTTTCTATTATAGAATTATTAGATGCCTTTTCTACCCCTAACCTATATATACAAATTCGTATATATATATATATATATACATATATACATATATTTAATTCAGATTTAATGATTGAATCAGTTACCAAATCTGACCAAATCTTATCAAATCCCAATTGATATTGGTTACAATATATATAGAAATTTTATCCTAATATTTTAGGATATTACTTTACAAAACGGTTACAAACGAATTTCACAATTTCTAATTCATAGTGTATTGCATATTCAATCTAGATATCACATCATAAACGAGTCTTTCTGCGGGTATTGAATTTTACACTGTAAATAGATCATTTTTATACTGTAACTGCTTTATTAATGTGAAATTTTACACTACAACCGGTTTATTATTGAAATTTTACACTGCAAAATTTCACTGCTTTCATTAAATCTGATTTTGACTTGCCATATATACACATTAATTCTAGTAGTTATGATAGCATTTTGACTTGCCAATATCTCATTTTGAATTAATATCCCATAATTATACTGCTTTCCGTTTTTTTGTGTTTGTGCCATAAATCACGTTAGGTTTTGAAAAAAAAATTGTTTCACCATTTCTAATTCACGGTGTATTGAATATTCAATCTAGATATCATATCATAAATGAGTCTTTGTGCGAGTTTTGAATTTTACACAGCAATTAGTTTATTGTTATACTGTAATTGTTTATTAGTGTGAAATTTTACACTGCAACAGGTTTTATTAGTGAAATTTTACACTGCAAAATTTCACTGCTTTCATTAAATCTGATTTTGACTTGCAATATATACACATTAATTCTGTTAGTTATGGTAGGATTTTGACTTGCTAATATCTCATTTTGAATTAATATCCCATAATTATAGTGCTTTCTGTTTTTTGTGCTTGTGTCATGAATCACGTTAGGTTTTGAAAAAAAATTGTTGAAAAATCTGTCCTATCCGTTTATTTTTGGATATCTAATAAATTAAAATAAAATCCCAGGATTTTACCTATCTACATTATGGGTTTGTCACATCTTGCTAATGCCATCCATGGGTTTTCTGTTCTACCAATAATCATTCATGACAGTATGTATTATACTGCATTCGTGAGAGTTTTAAGATTGAAGGAGATAACAATAGATCTTGGAGAAGATATCAACTTAATTGGAATAAATGAATGAATTTTTCAATGAGAGTAGTGTGAAATTTCACACTGCTAAATAATGTTTAGGTTAAATTTTTCTCTGCGACTAGTATGAAATTTCAAACTGATACTATGAAAACCCTATTAAGATCAAAAATGTTTTACATACTGCCACAAATCAAATTTGTTTCCATAAAACAGAAAGATTAAGAACAAATTAACCCAAGAGCCACTCTCAAATATCAGTTAAGAGCACAAGACAAACTATTCGACAAAACACCTTGCATGCATCCAACAGGACCACGCTAATCCACCCCCAACCACATTAAAAAATAAAACCAATACAATGGCAAACAAATTTAAAGAAAAGAAAAAACCATCAATCCCACGATGAAACTACAGCAGATTTACATTTCAAAAGCACCACTATGAAGCCATCACATCCCTGCGAAGGTTGTGAAAGCTTCCAACACGACCAATAGAGAAAAGTAAAAACAAAGCTCTGCCGAAAAAAGTTGACAAATCTGTGTTGCTGATCTTCTCCAAGATAGCTGCTTCTTTTTTGGTCTTCATCAAAACTATGCTGCAAAAGAGCAATAGTGTGAAATTTAATACGTTTGCAGTGTTAAATTTTGCACTACGGAATGAACGATCCATCAAAGTCAATTATTGTTGGGGAATTTTCACACCACCGAAAGTTCTAGTGGAATTTTACAAAATTTACAAACGTGCAATATTGAGTGCTAAATTCTAGACTGCAGTCACACGTAAAAACTAATTTTTTTCCCAAATATTGTCTTCAATCCCACAATGATTGATCCATTAAAATCATACATCAACATATAGTACCAAAATTTCACACGACTGAAAAAAAAATCTCACATTTTCTCCCCATTGTCGTTACTCGTAGGAGCCGTTGTGGATATCGCAATTTTTCGTTTACCCACAGCTTTTCTTTCAAAATCTTTTTTAATTTAAAACTCAAAACAATGAGTCGCCACTTAATTTTTTTTTAAAAGGAAAAAATTAAGAAACCATTTTAAAGCAAACTGATCTTTTAAGAAACCAGAGATTTTCTAGGTCCAGGGATTATGGAATGAGAGGGGAAGGAGCCCGTCGGACTAAAACACCCCCTCTCATTCTATCTCGTGATAGGCCTCTACTTAACATCCTTTTAATCGAATTAATAATCTAAGCGTGCCCTCAACTAATACATATGTATGAATTTACATTACAAAAGCATGTCTAACGGGTGTAAGATTGCAAGCGATAAAATATCATTCAAAAACCACATAATTCAAGTAGCAAGCAATATGATATGCAAATAGGGAACTATAGAACCTACCTGGGATCCATGTCGCGAATATTAAACGTGCAATGCATACGAATAGAAAGATCCTAAGAAAAGGTCTCTAATCACATATACACATAAGACAAAACCTAATTCTAAGGTGTCGCGCATTAAGTTGAAGAATCGATAAAATCAAGAAATTAAAAAATAAACTAGAGAAAGGTTTGAGAAATTGTACCTCAAAGGCGCTACAAAACAAAGGTTAGTCCACATACTTTAGAAAGAATGTATAATATCAAATAATTGTTCCTAAACATCTAGCTTAATTCTATCATGTAGAAGAAATAACACAATTATGAATCCTAATACCAATCTATATGGATAAATGTGTATGATTACATAGATGTGACAAGAATGAGCTATTGAATTATTCCTTGATTTGTATCATTTAGCCTCTGTATTTAAGCTTAACTAATCATTATTAATACATGGTTCAAGCCTTTGGTCATGGAAAGATCATTTGGACCATTATTTACAAGATATATTAAAATTATGACAGAATTGTAAAAATTGCTGAGAGCAGATCAGAACTTCAAAGAAATAAACAACATGCTTCCCGTGGTTTGATCTTAATGATTTTCAGACACAAGATGCCTCTGTGAGTCTAGTTCCTAACTCAAAAAGAAAATCAAGGTTTCAACGGTTAGATCTCTGGGAATTAGACAAACACTAGACATCACTCAGGGACATACAACTCTCCGTCCAGAGTTTTTATATGATTTTCGAAAAATAATAAAAAAATCAGAAATGCTTTGGTCTTTTTAGGGTAACTTCCTAACACATTAAACTATCTAGGAAAATATATTTTGGGCCAAGAATGCTTGATTAAGGCTCTGATTCACTCATTTTAAAAACGTGTTACTGTTCAGAAACTCTGGACAGATTGTGGTTGTCTCACAAAACTCATGACCAAACCAATTTTAATCATAAAATCTCCTTAAAACAAAAATCACAGTGGTAGAACTTTGAGTTATAAACACTCTCCCGTTGGTTTCATTCGATTCCAACGGTTCGATGTTTAACTAAAAATCTATGATCAAAAACAGATTGTGAACTGCTGCATCATTTATCAAATACAACTTAGTTAATTAATTTCATCCATGAGCCATGGAATTTGGCTTGAACCACACCACCACTCCTACCATTTGATGGTCATGGGAGACTAACTACTTTCATATCTTGAAAGTCTCAAAGAAATCTGGAGAGATTTCATGAGACCTAATCATAACAAACCTAAACCATTGAAGATAGGTTTAGATTTATTAATCAAGTGTACTAATATCAACTTCAACCTCCTTGTAAATCATGAGTTTACAAAAGGATTAAAGGATTTCAAGTCTAATGATTCAAATAAGACATTGAGCGTCTCATGAATCTCAAAGACTACAAGGGTGAGGAAAAGAAAAAATTCAAAGACTCTAAGTATATTTATGATTGGAAAGACTAATTAATTCAAAATTTTACCTGCAAAATATCCTCAACTCTTTGATTTTGAAGAACTTCCAAAAACTAATCAAACTTTCCACCTTCTTCAACTCTCCTAAAACTAGCTTCTAATTGTGTTTAGAAAAGAAAATTTGAAAGTGTTAGGACTTGTAGAACTAATTGTGGATATCGCAGGTTGACTTACCCACAGCTTTTCAAAATCAAATTCAAAAACAAAATGAGTCGCCACTTAATTTTAAAAGGAAAAATTAAGAAACCATTTTAAAAGCAAACTGACCTTTTAGAAACCAGAGATTAACTAGGTCCGGGGATTATGGAATGAGAGAGGAAGGAGCCCATCGGACTAAAACACCCTCTCTCATCCTATCTTGCGATAGGTCTCTACTCAACATCCTTTTAATCAAATTTATTAATCTAAGCATGCCCTCAACTAATACATATATACATATACATCACAAAAGCATGTCCAAAGGGTGTAAAATTGCAATTGACAAAATATCATTCAAAAGCCACATAATTCAGGTAACAAGCGATATGATATGCAATAGGGAACAAGTGGACTTACCCGGGGTCCAGCGGCGATAATAAACGTGCAATGCATGCGACTAAATAAAACCTAGGAAAAGAGTCTCTAATCCATATATACACATAAGGCAAATCTTAACTCTAAGGTGTCGTGCATAGGGTCGAAAGTCAAATAAAAATCAAGGAATTTAATAAACTAGAGAGGGATTGAGAAATCGTACCTTAATAGCGCTACAAAACAAAGGGTTAGTTCACATGATATGCAAAATACGATGTTATAAATAACAATCCTAAATTTCTAGCTTACATCTATCTAATGTAATTAAATCCAAAGCAAATAAATCCTAATTACAAGTGCCAAACCATATGGATGAATATGTACATGGACAAGGATAAACTATGAAATACTCTTAAACTTTGGATTCAAGCTCAACTAATCATTTTTAAAACATGGTTTAAGCCCTAAGTCATAAGAGAATCATTTAGGCCATTATTTACAAAGTTGGTCAAATGTGTCATAAAACTCTGAAAATTGCAGAGAGCAGACCAGAACTTAAAAGAAATAAAAAGCACATCTCCTGTTGTTTGATCTTGGTGAATTTTGGACACGAGATGCCCCTGGGAGTCTAGTTTCTAAATCAAAAAGAAAATCAAGGTTTCAACGGTCGGATCTCTGGGAAAAGGACAAACACCAGACACCACTCAGAGATGTACAACTCTCTGTCCAGAGATTTTGTTTGATTTTTTAAAAATAGTAAAATAATCCGAAATGCTTCATTCTTTTTAGGGGGTCTTCCTAACACATTTAGGTACCCAGAAAAAATTATTAGAGACCCCAAAAACTCCATTAGACTTCTAATTTATGAATTTCAAAAATGGACTTGCTGTTCTGAAACTATTCTGAAACTCTGGGCAGATTGTAGTTGACTCACAAAACCCATGATCAAACCCTTCTAAACATAAAACCACCTTAAAACAAAAATTACAGTGGTAGAACATTGTGTTATTGACGTTTTCCCGTTGGTTTCACTTGATTTCAACGGTTGGATTTCGAACTAAAAATCTTTGATCAAAAACAGTTTGTGAACTCACTGTTTTCATTGGTCAAGTTCAACTTTATTTGTTAACCCCAACTATTAAACCAAGAAGTTGGACTTAAACTAAAACATTTTCCCCCTACCATTTGATGATCATTGGAGACTAAAGACTTTTATATTTAGGGATTTCAAATGAAGTATGAATAGACTTCATGAAATCCCAAGATGATGAACCTAAACCATAGAGATGAGTTTAGACCCAAAATGCTTTCTCCTATCACTTGATGGTTATTAGAGATGAAGACATGACTAAAACTCATGAGTTTTTCAAGGAATATAAGAAGACTCCATGAAAACCCAAGCTTAGAGGACCCAAGTCATGAGTATGGACTTGGATCCATCTATGTGTTTATAAAATAAAATGATGATCAAACTTTGACTTCTATGTGAAGCATAAGCTTACATGGGATTCAAAAGATCACATTCAAGAGATTTCAAGAGAGATATTGAGAATCTCCAAGAGTCTCAAGAAGGAAGTATGAACAATAAAAGAAATGGAGCAAGGAGAACAAAATAGCTTGAGGATTCAAAGGAAAGAATGCAAATAAAACAACTTATGGTTAGAGGATCACCTCCAACTATCCTCAAAGTTTCTCTTCTTTGAAGATCTTCCAAGCTCTTCTCTCTAGTTCTCTAAACTCTCTCTTTTCTCTCTAACAATGTTGGTGTAATGGTAGTGTATTTTTTGTATGTTGTCCCCCTTTTGCAATGGAGATACCTCTCCTTATATAGACAAAAAATACCAAGTATTTTCAGTGAATTCGGAGTAAAAGACAGGTGTAAACATCTCATTTGGTGGTACAATGTGTACTTTCTGAAATTAGGCAGACTGCTGCCCAGCGCGGCAGTCCAGAAACTATCGCGGCAGTCCGTGACTGCCGCTGCGGCAGTTCATGAATGCCGTCGCGGCACTCCATGACTGCCGCACGGCATTCATCAAATGCCGCGGCAATTAATGGATTGCCGCGTTTTTGTCAGTCTTACTTTATCAGTTTTTTGTTCTTATTTGCATACGCATACGTATTGCACTGCAAGATACAGACTTTAAAAGTGAACGGCAGTCAGAAATTTGTGGCGGCACTTGGTGAATGCCGGGCCGGCACTCTCTGACTGCCGCGCGGCACTCAGTCAGTGCCGTGGTAGTCTGCCGTGTGCCGTTTTAAGCTGAGATTCCCCTTTTTAGGTCTTCCCCCTTTTTGAAACGAATTATTTTTGAAGATTCTTTCCAAAAAATCATGTCTTATACCTGAATTCTCCTAAATACCTGGTATTTTTCCTCTTTTTGTGAAATTTTATCGCGTTTTGGAGATTTTCTGAAGAGCTTGGAATACTTCAATTTTTCGGTCCTTGTCATCATCGGACTTGGAGGTGACACTCTCCTAAATTCGACGTTAGGTCAAAATTGGGGTGTCTACACTAATACAACCTCTAGATTCAAAGAAAATTCCACCCTGCAAGAGGATATTCATCCTCTATTTATAGATAAATTTAAAGGGGTATTTTAGTCATTTTAGAGCAAAAAACCCTAATTCAGACTGTCCTTTGGTAGTACAAAATGTGCTGTATTACAGCTGGCTGTTACAAAAATACGGCACTCAATGGAGATGGAAGCGGCACTCGCTGAATGCTGGAACGACACTCAGTGAATGCCGGCGCAATATTCTCTGAATGCCGCAACGGCACTCATAGAATGCCGCGGACAACTCTATGGACTGCCGTCTTTTCAAGATTTTCAAATTTAGCGGCACTTGAAGCATTTTCGCGGCAGTTAATGGATGCCGGTGCGGCTCTCCCTGAATGCCATTCCGGCAGTAAGCGAGTGCTGCAACGACAATCCGTGACTGTCGCAAGTCTGTCTAAGTGCTGTTTTGGCTCTATTCTCCTCTTTCTTTCTTTTTGCTTTTTGTTTAGGTTAAAGAGTCTTTCAAAGAGTTTGAATCATCTTTGGAAGTCCTAGATTGGCCGGACATTGTCATCATCGGGTCTTGGAAGTATCACTCACCTTAACTCGACGTTTGGTCAAAATTGGGGTGTCTACAGTTCCCCTCTTCGACGGAGCTCGTGGAGCAACGCGAACCACAAGTGAACGTCGAAGCCTGTGTGAAGACAAGCCTTCGACCAAACGATCGGGTTCAGGTAAAAACAAAATGGGTTGCAAAAAGAAAGCCAGTGCGTAGCAAAATTCCAATTAGTCATGCTCCATGATGAGCTGCCTACGTATCCTCTCAGGAATCAAACCAAGATGTAGTTCGGGCGGGAGTAAGGTGACACGAATATTTTCTGTGTGCGCTTGTGTGCAATACCCAAGTGTAGGTAGACGTGCAAGTAGTAACTGGATTAAGTCCAGGTCGATCCCACAGGGAAGGTGTTGAATTAAACTACCTAGATTAGACTCTAAAAAGAAAACAAAAATCAATATGTAAAATGAAATGTAGAACACAAAGTTCCACAGTTAACAACTACTAGAATTAAAGACAACTAAATTAACTGAACTAACGATTAACTAACTAAGCAAGATTCTAAAAGAAACGGTTCTTCTTAATAAAAGAAAATGTTGGGATCACGCGAATCCACCGTGATCTAACCTTCTACCATGCAATTGCAGTTAAGCTCAAAGGAGTACACCTACTACAGTATTCTGTACTTCTCTAAAGATAAAGAATCAATAGCCCTTTCATGACCGGGACTACATCATCACAATTAAGTTTGAAATACATGAAGACGGTTTAATCCAATAGTTAAGACTCTCACCTACAATGGTGTTAGCATTGAGGGTGGTTTGCAAAATATATTGAAAGAAAATGCCTTAAGGCCTTAAGTTTAAAGACTGTTTTGACAAACTGAGCATTTAGGGACAATCTGATAACAAATCCTTAAAACAGAAAGTCTTAGAATACTGTTTTGGGTGTTCTCAAGAATCAGAATCCTCGATCGATCGACGCGCTTTCGATCGATCGAATATCTTCATCTCTCGATCGATCGATATTTCCTCGATCGCTCGACTAAGTCACTGTCTCGATCGATCGACATACGTTCGATCGATCGAACACAGGAAAAAAATACTGCATGGCAGAGGCCTAGAATCACGATTTCATCGCGATTTCCCAACCCTAGGACTACTCAGACATTGTCTGGAGTACCACAGATTGATATTTAACGTAAAAGTTCATTGAAACTATGTTTGTTTGAAAGTTTTTCATTAAAACTGTAAAACAAGAGATTGTAATCTAACTAACATGAAATACTACGAGATTAACAAGTATACTACGATTAACTAAGTGCAGAAAACAAATAAACAATAAATCAAAAACCTGGAATGAAGATAAACTTGTATTAACTAAAGAAATCCGATTCACAATGATAAATCTTCAATGAAACCTACAAAAACCAAGGAAAAACTCTCTCTTCTCTATCTAAAACTGATAAAACAAAGTTGGGCCTCCCCTTTGGACGTATACAATATGAAGATATATAGTAAACCTAAGAGCTAGGGTTAAAAACCCGCAACTGCTGCATGCGCGTATAATCTGATAAAAGGGACTTTCGATCGATCGAAACTTTCTCGATCGATCGAACATCTTGAATTGTCGATCGCTTTAACTTCCTTCGATCGATCGAAACCTCGATCGCTCGAACTATGTCGATCGCTCGAAGTTTGCAATTTCTTCTTCAATCTTCCTTCTTTGAAACAAAGCATCTCCTTTTTATCAAATCTTTCAGTCTTTTATACAGCAGCATTCACCTGCACAATTAGTAGCTAAAACAATACAACTTATCATAGATTCATCATATTGTCTAAAACTAGCATTGTAATTCAAATTGCAGATAAAACGGGAAGTTGTGATCAAAACTAATGCAATTCTTTCTTTTAGCGCGGTTGTATTTTACAAATACCCCCGCTTTGCACAACCCCCAACTAGCTTATTGCTAGTCCCTAGCGATAAAGCGAAAATAAAATAAAATAAAAACTCCTAAACTAATACTACCACAACTAAGAAACAAAGAAAAACTAAAAACAACCTAAACTAAGATAGAGAGAGGAAAAAAAATCCTAACTCACTTTCGCAGGAATCGCGGTTGCATTTAGCGAATGCAACAAGCCGTTAAACCCCTAGGTTCCCCCTAGTGGACGAGTGTTGTCTCGTGAGGGTTTGCAGTGAATATACCCACAAAATTCTCCAATTTTAAGCTCAAGAACGATTTAGAATAACTTGTAGAAATTCCCCTTCCATTAAACTGTTAATTCAACTCTACAAGGATCTAATATCCTCTATCAACCCATGAAAGAGATCCACATGCTCCCCTATATTACCAAGTAAAATATACAAATGTATTACCATCATGCACCCGTGTGTGTGTGGAATCAACAACCATGCGTCCAACCCTTATTAAGAGTTATCTAGATTATTGTACTTGGGAAACTTGCAGTTTTAGCTCAATTCTCACATTGGTCACACTCACAAACAATGTCTCTCAGAAACTTGCTTTATAATGATCGCACATAGTATGAAAGCTTTGAGAAGAATGATATTCTAAGTGCTAATGCTTTCATACTTGACTCTATGAAAAACGGACATTTAAGAGTGTATAGTCTCATGAATGGAATACTACTTACTAGAGGAGCGAAATACCGTGGATAACTCAACTCACACTTTCATGTTCAAATCAATTGTTGAGAATCTTCAAGACTTTGAATTATGGCTTTTATTTAGTAGGTGGGAGTGTTGTAGAGAAGAGTGTGCTTTTTGGTATGTGATGGAATTTCCACTTCTCTTTTTATTCTTCATTCTTTTCTCCACCCAATCTCCCATTCATTTCATATGCTTTTTTTTTTTTTTTTTTTTTTATATATATATATAACTCCTTCATTCATCATCATTTTTTTTTTTTTTTTTTTTTTTTTTTGGAATGTCCCACAACAACTTCCTTCCATTTCACATACTTTGATGACTCATTCTCAATAAAATTTATCAAACAGTTCGATGAGGTCAAGGTATAAATCAAGGATTTGGATTCTTGTGATTTTTATTGGAAATATTTATCTGAGGTGGGATCAAGGGGTGAAACGAATCAATGAATGTAGGTGGGTTATATTAAGTAAAGGAATGGGTAAACGATGGCTTGAATCATTTTCTCAACTTTCAATTTTTAGCACTTCAGTGTTCATCGAGTTTAATTGGTAAATCCTGAACGTTCTCCTCTAACAAGCAGTCAAAACTTTTAAAGAAAACTGAGACTTAACAACGAATTCACAAGTATATGCAAGAAAAACCATTCGACAATGTATAAGAATTCCCTCAGAAATGAAGATTGGCTCAAAAACTCCCAAAGGGTTATTAGCTTCCACTACTTGTTCTTTTCGTACAATATTCATTTTAACTCAATTTTCAGGTTTTCTACATAGCTGCCAATTAGTGTGCACAAATATTGGGTACATACTAGCTTTACAAATGCAATTTATTCCAGTGATACAGAAAAACGCGTGGATTTAATCCATAAAAAGATAAGAATACTACAATGTATCATTGCCTAATTAACCAGCAGGAGAGAGTATTCAAAATTATTCTATCAATAAGATCCAATAAAAATTTCAAAATTTCAAAATTTTAACAAATTGTGTTCTTAAATTTAAAGCATATCCAAGTGCAGAACTTGATCGTCACGGGTGTATACCTATCTGTTATCTCCTACCCCCAACTGAAAACAACATAGTCCCAGAAGTTGATTTTCAACAATTAAAATAGATAGGTATCACCTGTATAGTGTAACGCAATGATACAAAGCATAGCAACCTGGCATAGAAATATAAAACACAATCTCCAAAACAACAGATCAATAGATAAAACAAAAAAAACTATGATCCAAACAACATTAACCACTGGAACGAAGAGAACTGAAATATCAGTAGTAATATCCATACATGCCCAAAACAACCACAAAACAAAAAACATAAAAACATAAACCAACTTGTCCCACCAAGCCAAACCAAAACACCAAATAACCATAAATACAGAAACACCACCTCCCCTAAGAATACTAATCAACTCCAGACGGAGCATCCTCAGCCACATCAGACGGGATGTCGATGGGAGCAGGTGGTGGCTGTACGGTAGCTGGCGGAATATCGGCAGAAGTAGATGGAAGATCGGTCGTGGATGGCGCGGATGATGATGGATCAGCAGCAGTGGTAACAGGAACAACAGTAGGGGATGGATCAGCAGCAGGTGGTGGTGCAGTGGCAGCAAATGGGGGCACAAACGGGTCAAACCCAAGCTGGACCAGCAGTGTAGTCAGCAGGGTAGAGATATGATCGATCTTACCCTCAAGTCGCATCCGTGCCTCCCTCTCCTCCAATAATAGATCGTGAATAGTCGGGGGAGGCGCAGATGACGACTCTCCCTGGGCTGGAGCCTGAGATCTCTGTCTCAGCTCAAAACGTGCCACCTCCCGAATGGGATCATCCTCCTCTGAATCTGGCTCCTCAGCCTCAGTGGGCGTCCCAGAAGCCGCACCCTCAGTATCGGTGCCATCAGCTCTCTTCCTCTTCCCTCCAAATTTCGCCTTCCCCTTGCCCTTTCTTCTCCTCCTCTGAGCATCTGAACGGCGAGAAGCAGCCTCACCAAAACGACTGCGAGCCTGTGATGTCGCATCGCCAGGTAAGGGAAGGAGGCCAGCATGCTCAATCACTCTGTGTATAGCCCAAGCACCTTTCAGGTGCTTCTTGGCAGCAGTGTAGCGAGTGGGGTGCCTCATGAAGTCAATATATAAGCGAGGCAAACAAACAGGCAACCCCGTCCCTATGGCATATAACACATGTGCATACCAGGGGGCAATCTTCTCCCGGTAGGAGGTGACCAATAAACAGTTGCTCAACGCGAGGTGGAGCATATGGTAATCATCGGTCAGGTAAATATCTGCAATCAGTGCCGTACCATCCCAGCTCGGTAATGCTCCTCCAGTAAGCTCTCGGATAACAGCAGTGGGTGAGAGCACTGGTGTACCGTCACGGTGTGGGCATACACAATCAGGCACCTCAGGGACTCCAAGAGCAGCTGCAACGGTAGCAGGGATGAACACGATCTCCCGGCCGCGAAAGAACGATCGTAGTGTGAATGCGGCACCGGGATCTCTGATCATCGTCGCGCAAGCTGCGCGAATCCATGCGAGATTCACTCTCTTTGCCAGAGAGAGCAAATCGTACCAGTGTGGCATGGCCTGGATGCGGGCGAGGAACCAGGGAATATCGAGCCAGACTGTCTCGAGTGGTCGCTCTAGCATGACCGGCCTAGTCTGAAAATATCTCGTGAACCACTGGCGGTCGGGGGTGTTCCGGAAGCCATGGAGTGGGACCGGATCAGGAATAGCAAGGTCAAAGGGCTTCTCCCTGTGGTAACCCGTAACAGGGTTCATTGTGGGCCCCTGAAAATAGAAGAGAAACAGAAAAGAAATCAAAACAAGACAAAAATGAAAAGAAAGTGAAACTGTTGGAGTTCGAGCGATCGAACAATGTTCGATCGATTGAGAAAAGGCAAAGTTCGAGCGCTCGAAACTATTTCGATCGATTGAGAATGTGCAAGGTTCGAGCGATCGAACCTAGCTCGATCGATCGAGAACAGCGAATGTGCGGGAACCATTTCCGAGAACAGAAACGGCCCCAAACACAGACAAAAACACGACAAATAAGAAAAGAAGGGGCTTAAAAACACACTGGGGGCACGCCCTTAAGAAATGGAATCAAGTGAAACGAGGGGGGAACTCGAGGTCTTACCTTGAGTTGCGTGTAGTGGTGAGGGCGCCGGAGTTGAGGGTGATGATCTGGGGAGGGAGAGCTCCTCGAATAACCGAGTGAAATGAAGGGAAGCGAAAACTCGCCTCGAGTGTGCTCCTCTGCGCTCAATCGCTCGAAAGTGAAGAGGGAGATGAAAAAAACTGAGGAAATGAACGCTGGAAGCCTCGGTTAAATACAAATCTCGATCGATCGAGATTGTTCGATCGATCGAATCTTAGATCGATTGAAAGTGTTCAAGCGATCGAGAATAAGAGATCGTCGATCGATCGAGAAACATTCGATCGATCGAACTTGGAAATTCCAAGATATCACAGAATGGATGAAATAAGTACCCCCAACAGATCTAAAGTATTCTGGACAAACAACAGAAAGATAAAAACAGGGCAAAGACAGAGCCAGTAAGCCAAAAACGCATTCTCAACTATAAAATTGCAATTTGAATTAAATAAAACCTTTTAACAACATCCAAACTACACAGTATTGCCTCCCAATTAGTATTTAAACCTTATTGAGCTAAAGAAAACTAACATAAAACTAAAACCAAAAACATGTCTGTCAAAGATTACACTCCAATTGCTAAACATAAAAGGAAATGAATGAAAACAACTGGAGTGTGGCACTATTCTTCGAGTGTGAAAAGATCCTCTTCCACAATTGCTTCATGCCGCACCAAGTCTTCGAAAACGGAGTCCAGGCTCGAGGATTCCCTTTCCCAGAACAGTCGGAAAGCAACAAGGACATCATCGAACAAATCTGGAGTCTCTAAGGAAGTGATAACATTGGTAAGAGGTGATCCGCATGGAGATAGAGATAACGGAGTGATATTGCGCAATGGACATTCTTCTTGTGGCGGAGTCTGCGGCCGTTGAATGTATAAGCCATGAAAGAGCTGATGTGGAAGGAAAATAGGTGGGTATGGAAGATTCATAGTGACAATCCTGACAAAGAAAAGAAAATAAAAATAAAATAAACAAAACGACATCAAGATATCGGAACACAAGAAATAAAATACGAAAGGAAAAAACAAGGAACAGAAACAAACAAAAACACAGAAAAATGACCAAGTTCCAACCTCACTATCGGCAGGGATTCCCAAAATGCACTAGCAGGTAAAGGGCATTGAAGCCTGAAAAGCAAATAGCTCAAGTGCACATAGCGGTATGGGACCAACTCGGGGGTAAGGAAATCGTCAACGAAAACAAAGACGGCATTGTGGCGCTCTGGGACGACATCTTGGAGGATATGATCTTCCCATGGCTCCCACATATCATCGTTTTCCCATTGGGCCATGAGGGCATCATCCACCATTCTCCCCATGTACAGGTCTTCTTCCTCATCCAACTCTTCCTCATTAGGAAAGTCCATATTTTCAAACGGATTGATGTCCAGGAGAGCAGGGTCGAATGGGATATATCCGATGGAACCATTGATTCGAGTGTGAACCTCAGGATCATAAGGATGCAAGGGGCAGGGCGTGGGTTCACCCTCAGTCCAGGTGCCACAACAACACTCGGAATCAGCCCATGAACCAATAGAATGGACATCATCACCTCGCATATTCACCTGCAACAGAGTGGTTTAAGGAATAATGGATTAGAACTAAATCACAATTACGAAAGAAAGAACAACTAAACACAAAAAAAGAAAGAACTAAAATGCAAGGAAAGAAAAGAAATACAACAACAAGTTGGAATTCCACTTGAGATTTTTAAGTGGTGGAATAGGTGGGTTCATCCAGCTGGATGTGCTCCACTTCAGTGCGAAAATTCTCCAAGAACGGCTTCAATCTTTGGCCATTGACCTTGAAACACTCATCGTTCTTGGGATTGACAATCTCAACCGCCCCATGTGGAAAAACAGTCTTTACGATGAACGGGCCTGTCCACCGGGAACGGAGTTTTCCTGGGAAAAGATGGAGGCGAGAGTCATACAGCAACACTTTCTGCCCCGGCTCAAATGATTTACGAAAAATCGTACGATCGTGTCGAGCCTTCAACTTTTCCTTATGCAACTTTGCAGAGTCATACGCATCTCGTCGTATTTCCTCTAGCTCTGCAAGTTGGAGTTTGCGCAGCTGACCTCCCTCTTGAATATCAAAGTTTAATGAGCGTGTCGCCCAATAAGCTTTATGTTCAATTTCAACCGGAAGGTGGCAAGCTTTCCCGTAAACTAGTCTATACGGGGACATACCAAGATTCGTCTTATAGGCAGTGCGGTATGCCCATAACGCGTCAGTCAATTTGTATGCCCAGTCTTTTCGATTGGAACTAACCGTTTTCTCGAGAATATGCTTGATTTCTCGGTTAGCCAATTCTGCTTGCCCATTTGACTGTGGATGATAAGCAAGAGCGATTTTATGATGGACTCCGTATTTCTTGAGAAGTGACTCCAAGGGCCTATTGCAGAAATGCTTGCCTTGGTCACTTAGTAAAGCTTTCGGAGTACCAAAACGAGACAGAATATGTTCTCTGAGAAATGACATGACTGTTCTGTGATCATTTCGTCTCGTTGGTATCGCTTCTACCCATTTCGATACATACTCCACAGCAAGGAGTATGTACTCACAGTTATTCGACTTGGGAAATGGGCCCATAAAATCTATGCCCCAACAATCAAATATTTCAATTGTGATGATAGGGGTTAGAGGCATAGAATTCCTTTTAGAAATGGTTCCAAGCTTTTGACAGCGTTGGCATGTCTTACAAAAGGAATAAGCATCTTTGAAGACTGTGGGCCAGTAAAAACCGCTTTGCAACACTTTTTGTGCGGTCTTCTGCGACGCAAAATGGCCACCGCATGCCTCAGAATGGCATGACGCTAAGATAACGGTTATATCCTCGTTGGGTACGCAACGCCTGATGACCTGATCAGCACAGTATTTGAAAAGGTATGGGTCATCAAAGAAAAAATGGCGTGCAAACGAGAGGAACCGTTTCCTATCTTGATTTGACCAATGAGTCGGTGTCTCACCCGTGACCAGGTAGTTTACCACATCAGCATACCAAGGCAGACTACTTACTGCCAGTAGCTGTTCATCTGGGAACTCATCTTTAATGGATTGGGATTCAGTATTATCGGTAAAAGTCAACCGGGATAAATGATCCGCAACCACATTCTCTACTCCTTTCTTGTCCTTGATTGTTAAATCAAACTCTTGGAGTAAGAGTATCCAGCGGATAAGCCGTTGTTTAGCGTCTTTCTTTGACAAAAGATACTTGAGGGCCGAATGATCTGTAAAACAGACGATTGGCGACCCTATCAGGTAAGACCTAAACTTATCCAGAGCGAATACTACGGCCAGCAGCTCCTTTTCAGTAGTAGTGTAATTCATTTGAGCTTCATTTAAGGTTCGGCTGGCATAGTATATCACATGCGGCTTATTGTCCTTCCTCTGGCCTAGGACTGCGCCAATGGCGTAATCACTAGCGTCGCACATTAATTCAAAAGGCAAACTCCAGTCGGGTGCCTGTATTATAGGTGCGGAGGTGAGGAGATCTTTTAGATCCTCGAAGGACTTCTGGCAACTCTCTGACCACTCGAAAGGTGCATCTTTGACAAGAAGTTGACAAAGGGGTCGAGAGATTGCACTGAAATTCTGGATAAATCGACGATAAAAACCCGCATGCCCCAAAAATGAACGAATGTCTCGCACTGTACGGGGGACAGGTAGGTTTGAGATTATGTCGATCTTAGCCTTATCCACTTGGATTCCTTCATCGGATATTATGTGGCCTAGAACTATACCCTTGGTCACCATAAAGTGACACTTCTCCCAATTCAAGACTAGGTGTTTGTCCTCACACCTCATTAAAACCTGTTCGAGATTGCTGAGGCAATCCTCGAAGCTATGGCCGAAAACTGAAAAGTCATCCATGAAAACTTCAAGGATGTTTTCGACCATGTCACTAAAGATGCTTAGCATGCACCGCTGAAAGGTAGCCGGTGCATTACATAAGCCAAATGGCATTCGTCGGTAGGCGAAAGTACCGAATGGACACGTGAACGTGGTTTTCTCCTGATCTTCAGGAGCAATCTCAATTTGATTATACCCACTGTATCCATCCAAGAAGCAGTAATACTTATGACCCGCCACCCGTTCTAGCATTTGGTCCATGAATGGCAAAGGAAAATGATCCTTTCGGGTCACCGTATTTAGCTTCCTGTAGTCGATACACATCCTCCATCCAGTGGGGACACGTGTCGGTACTAATTCACCCTCTTTGTTTGGAATGACTGTTATGCCCGCTTTCTTTGGAACTACTTGGGTAGGACTAACCCAAGGACTGTCAGATATTGGATATATCATCCCAACATCAAGCAGTTTAAGCACTTCCTTCTTAACCACTTCTTGCATGTTGGGATTCAGACGCCTTTGCATTTGCCTTGAGGGTTTGGCGTCTTCCTCCAGATATATCTTATGTGTGCATATGGATGGGCTTACGCCTTTGAGGTCAGCAATTGTCCATCCCATAGCGTCCTTATGCTTTTTCAGCATATCCACTAGCTTACTTTCCTGTTCATGAGTTAAAACAGATGAAATGATCACAGGATAAGTTTTTCCAGTCCCTAGGAATGCGTATTTTAGCTCTTTGGGGAGCTCCTTCAATTCTAATTCCGGGAACTGGAAACTAGAGGGCATTACCAACTTGGTTTTCGGAGGCAGTTGTTCATATGGCATTACCCACATGCAATCGGCTCTATCCTCCTCTATCGTATCCATCATAAGACACGTCTGATTTAGGTCAGCATCCAATGGAGTTGATTCTTCAGGCTGATAGTTATCGCCAAATTGTGTCATCACAACTTCCAAAGGATCTTTGTAGTCGACCAAGTCAACTTCATCTTCAATGACCGTGTCTATATAATGGACTTCCTCCTCATCATCGTATTCTTCAGGTCGGGGATTAGAAAAGATCTTGACATTCAATGTCATGTTCCCGAATACGATTGTCATGATACCACTTCTAATTTTGATTGTGGCATCGATGGTGTTGAGGAACGGCCGTCCAAAGATAACCGGGATATGTGCACCAGGATTAGACACAGGTTCTGTGTCCAATATCACAAAATCCACCGGAAATACAAACGAGTCTATTTGGACCAGGACGTCCTCTAATACCCCTCTAGGGTACTTCACGGATCTGTCTGCCAACTGCAAAGCAACTCGAGTGGGTTTGAGTTCACCCAACCCTAGCTGTTTATAGACTGAATATGGCAGCAGATTCACGCTTGCTCCTAAATCAAGGAGTGCGTTGTCTATCTTTTGATTCCCAATTCTGCATGAGACAGTAGGTGTACCGGGATCTTTGAGTTTTGGAGGCAACTCGTTTTGAATGATCGCGCTAGCTTGGCACGCGACATAAGCATGTTTCTTCACGCTTTGCCTCCTCTTGATCGTGCATAGATCTTTGAGATACTTTGCATAGGCCGGCACCTGCTTGATAGCATCTAGGAGTGGAAGGTTAATCTTAACTTGCTTAAACAATTCCAAAAACTCCTGATTCTTCGTCTCATTCTTGGGTTTCTTCAACCGTTGAGGATAAGGTGCAGGAAAGGGGCATTTTGGTGGTTCCTCCTTAACAGATTCCTTTCCCGGCCTTCGCTCAACTTCTTCTTCTACTCTAGGAGCTTCAAGGTTTTCCTTTATTGGTTCGTCATTAGTAGACGGCTCCTCCTCTCGAGTAGATGGTAGCTCAACTTCTTCATCCAACACTTCCCCCTCTTTGTACACTTCGGGAGTGGACAGAGGTATGCCTTTTTCTATGACTTTTCCACTTCTCAGTGTGGTCACAGCTTTAGCATGTTCTTGATTATTAGGACCATTGTTATGTCCCTTGGGGTTCTGAAGTGGTTGGGCAGGGAATGTTCCTCCTGAGCTCTCTTGCCGTGCATCTATCCTCTCTAAAGTGGCAGACATTTTACTCATCATTTGGATGAGTTGCTGCGTTAGATTGGCATTAGCAAGTGGCTCCTCCTCTTGTACCTTCTTGTGCGGGGGCACATAGGCATTGGTTTGTGGTACATTAGAGGGTTGAGCTTGATTGTAATTATTAGTTCTGTTTTGATTGTAATGCTGGGGCGGCCTATTGTTTTGCCCTTGATACTGATTATTGTTGTAGGGCTGCTGTTGATATTGATTTTGGGCTCCAGCATTGTTTCTCCAATCAAAACCGGGGTGATTCCATCTATTATTACTTTGAAAAGTATTGTTGGAATTCCCCGCCCCTCGAAAACCTTGCATGGCATTCATCTCTACAGGGGCTTGCTCTTGAAAATATGGCACATTAGGACAATACTGAGTTGTGTGTCCCAACATGTTGCATGTGCCACATGGTTCTTCAGGCATGACTTGCCTAGAACTCTCTCCTTTCATACTTAACTCTTCTACCTTCTTTGCCAGCTCTGCATACTTAGTCATGAGGTGATCTTCATCGGTTAGCTGGTATAAGCTTTTCTCTTCTACACAGGATATCTGTGAGCGTGAGATATTGTCAGAATTTGACCATTCATGAGCGTATTCAGCTAACCATTCGAAATGGGCTTCGGCCTCTTCAGTGTTTTTACGCAGAAATGGTCCCGAGCTCATCGTTTCCACCAACTTCTTTGTTTCACCATTCAATCCCCGATAAAAGAAGCTGATTGTTCGCCATTTCTCAAACCCATGATGTGGGCATGAGAGAAGCAAATCTTTGAACCGCTCCCACGCTTCTGTGAAGGTTTCATTGCTCTTTTGTTTATAGGAATTGATTTGACGCTGAAGGTCTGTGGTCATGCGAGTAGGATAGAATTTCTTCAAAAATGCGGTGCGCATCGCATGCCAGGTGAAAATTGAATTAGGTTTTAGGGAGTGGAGCCACGCCTTCGCTTTATCTTTCAACGTGAAGGGGAATAGCATTAAATGCGCCACCTCCCTGGGACAAGTTTGCGAGAATGTTTTGCAAACATCCTCGAAATCGGTGACATGTAAATACGCCTTCTCGCTTTCCATCCCATGAAAAGTGGGAAGCAGTTGAATCATCCCATTGCGAAACTGGAATTCGCCATTGTGTGGTGGAATTTGAATGCAAGAGGGCGTAGGTGCATGTTCTGGTTGCATAAGATCGCAAAGAGGACGGAGTGCCTCATCGATTGGCACCACAACATTGTCACCGTTTTCACTCTGATGATCATCCATTGATGCAGTTGGAGTGATAATCGGGTTGATGGAACTATTAGAGTCAGAGCGGTAGAATGGATTTCCAAAGAATCCTTCAATAGAATTCTCGGACATGAACTAGGAGAGTCCCTAGGGTGAAGGTTTACCTAGAGAACTAAAGAATAAAGAAAACAAAAAGAGAAATAGATGAAGAGAGATTGAGGTAATCTAAGAATTAACTCGTCGCCTTCCCCGGCAACGGCGCCAAAAACTTGACACGAATATTTTCTGTGTGCGCTTGTGTGCAATACCCAAGTGTAGGTAGACGTGCAAGTAGTAACTGGATTAAGTCCAGGTCGATCCCACAGGGAAGGTGTTGAATTAAACTACCTAGATTAGACTCTAAAAAGAAAACAAAAATCAATATTTAAAATGAAATGTAGAACACAAAGTTCCACAGTTAACAACTACTAGAATTAAAGACAACTAAATTAACTGAACTAACGATTAACTAACTAAGCAAGATTCTAAAAGAAACGGTTCTTCTTAATAAAAGAAAATGTTGGGATCACGCGAATCCACCGTGATCTAACCTTCTACCATGCAATTGCAGTTAAGCTCAAAGGAGTACACCTACTACAGTATTCTGTACTTCTCTAAAGATAAAGAATCAATAGCCCTTTCATGACCGGGACTACATCATCACAATTAAGTTTGAAATACATGAAGACGGTTTAATCCAATAGTTAAGACTCTCACCTACAATGGTGTTAGCATTGAGGGTGGTTTGCAAAATATATTGAAAGAAAATGCCTTAAGGCCTTAAGTTTAAAGACTGTTTTGACAAACTGAGCATTTAGGGACAATCTGATAACAAATCCTTAAAACAGAAAGTCTTAGAATACTGTTTTGGGTGTTCTCAAGAATCAGAATCCTCGATCGATCGACGCGCTTTCGATCGATCGAATATCTTCATCTCTCGATTGATCGATATTTCCTCGATCGCTCGACTAAGTCACTGTCTCGATCGATCGACATACGTTCGATCGATCGAACACAGGAAAAAAATACTGCATGGCAGAGGCCTAGAATCACGATTTCATCGCGATTTCCCAACCCTAGGACTACTCAGACATTGTCTGGAGTACCACAGATTGATATTTAACGTAAAAGTTCATTGAAACTATGTTTGTTTGAAAGTTTTTCATTAAAACTGTAAAACAAGAGATTGTAATCTAACTAACATGAAATACTACGAGATTAACAAGTATACTACGATTAACTAAGTGCAGAAAACAAATAAACAATAAATCAAAAACCTGGAATGAAGATAAACTTGTATTAACTAAAGAAATCCGATTCACAATGATAAATCTTCAATGAAACCTACAAAAACCAAGGAAAAACTCTCTCTTCTCTATCTAAAACTGATAAAACAAAGTTGGGCCTCCCCTTTGGACGTATACAATATGAAGATATATAGTAAACCTAAGAGCTAGGGTTAAAAACCCGCAACTGCTGCATGCGCGTATAATCTGATAAAAGGGACTTTCGATCGATCGAAACTTTCTCGATCGATCGAACATCTTGAATTGTCGATCGCTTTAACTTCCTTCGATCGATCGAAACCTCGATCGCTCGAACTATGTCGATCGCTCGAAGTTTGCAATTTCTTCTTCAATCTTCCTTCTTTGAAACAAAGCATCTCCTTTTTATCAAATCTTTCAGTCTTTTATACAGCAGCATTCACCTGCACAATTAGTAGCTAAAACAATACAACTTATCATAGATTCATCATATTGTCTAAAACTAGCATTGTAATTCAAATTGCAGATAAAACGGGAAGTTGTGATCAAAACTAATGCAATTCTTTCTTTTAGCGCGGTTGTATTTTACAAATACCCCCGCTTTGCATAAGGCATACGCAAGTACAAGTAATCATACGGATGAATGCTCCTATCCTGTCGTGATGCACATGCTCATGCAATGGTATTTTAAAATAAACTCGACCGAGCAAGTGCCATGCTTACTCTATGTCATGTCTTCTCTATATGTGACGCATGTTTCATGTTGCGCTTAGCCAGAAAAGATTTACCAAATGTTGACCGATGCAAAGATTCATTTGCAAGGGTCGAGAAAATACATTTCTGACTTCCTTGAACAAGGGTTAATGTAAATTTGTCGCGAGAACTGAGAATGTGAATCCGTTACTCCCTAATAGGATTAACGTAAATCTGTTACGAGGATCGAGAATATAAATCCGTTATACTCCCAGAATAAGGGTTAAAGCAAATTTATTATGAGAACTGAGGGTGCAAATCTGTTACACCCTAATAGGATCAACGTAAATCTGTTACGAGGATCGAGAATATAAATACGTTATATTCCTAGAACAAGGGTTAACCCAAATCTGTTGCGAGAACTGAGAGTGTAAATCTGCTACACCTTAATAGGATCAACGTAAATTTGTTACGAGGATCGAAAATATAAATCCGTTATATTCCTAGAACAAGGGTTAACGCAAATTTGTTACGAGAATTGAGAGTGTAAATCCGTTACATCGTAATAGGATTAACGTAAATCTATTACGAGGATCGAGAATATAAATCCATTATATTTCCAAAACAAGGGTTAACGCAAATCTATTACGAGAACCGAGAGTGCAAATCCGTTACACCCTAATAGGATCAACGTAAATCTGTTATGAGGATCGAGAATATAAATCTTTTATATTCCCAGAATAATGGTTAACGCAAATCTGTTGCGAGAACCGAGAGTGCAAATCCGTTACACTCTAAAAAGAAGCGGGGCAATCATATTTGGATGAATCAGGGGTCCATAGACTCAAATTCAATTTAATTTTCAAAATTTGGAGTCCACAGACTCAAATTTAATTCAATTTGTTTCAAAATTTGGAGTCCACAGACTCAAAATTATTTTAATTTCAAAATTTGGAGTTCACGTACTCAAAATCAATTCAATTTTTTAAAATTAGGAGTCCACAGACTCAAAATCAATTCATTTTTTCAAAATTTAGAGTCCACAATCTCAAAATCATTTCAATTTTCAAAATTTGGAGTCCACAGACTCAAAATCAATTCAATTTTTCAAAATTTTGAGTCCACATACTCAAAATCATTTCAATTTTCAAAATTTGGAGTCCACTGACTCAAAATCATTTCAATTTTCAAAATTTGGAGTCCACAGACTCAAAATCATTTCAATTTTCAAAATTTGGAGTTAACAGACTCAAAATCAAATCAACTTTTCAAAATTTGGAGTCCACATACTCAAAATCATTTCAATTTTCAAAATTTGGAGTCCATAGACTCCAATTTCTTTCAACTTCACAAAATCGAAGGCCACTCTGATCCTGAAGAACCCTCTCCGGGGGTCAAAAGCACAATGAGGGCAAAATTTAGGGGTTAAAATTCAATTTTCGGGTCCTAATTTGAATTTTGGGGAAAAAATGAAGGGCCTGATAACCGCCTCAAACGTGGCACACGCTAGAATTTGCAGCAGTCCGTGACTGCCATATGGCACACACGGAGTGCCGCTGTCGCATTCAATGAGTGCCACACGGCAGTTCACCAAATGCCGAGCACAAAAATCAAGTGCCGCATTTGGCGGGCGACAACTTATACCGAGAGTTTCAACTCATTTTCATTCACCCTCTTAATCTCTCTCAAATCAAATCCTCTCTGGAATTTTTTTTTTCCATCCTCCATTCTCTTTTGTATTGATCTTCAGCACTCATAGGTTAGTTCCGATCGATCAAACTTATATTATTCTCATTATTTTTGTTGCTTTTCTAAAATTTTCATGAATCTAAACATGAATTCCCTTTTTTTTCTTTGACAGATTATAGCGAGTGGCTCGGGTAGTAGGAAGAAGGCGAAGTATCGAGCTACGCCCAACCCTGATGCCACACTCTTACTCTGGGATCCGGATGATCATTTATCTGCCTGCGCGTTCAAGCACGAGGTAGATGTGCCCTTCCCTTTTCTTCTTTTGCAATTCTTATGTCGTACAAGCTTTATGAATGCAATGTAATCAACGTAACTTCGAATGCCCTATTTCTAATGCAAATGCTACGCTTATACCGCTTTCGAGTGTCTCGAATGTTTTGAACCAACGCTTATTCAATTTCGTATTCTTTATCCTATTCCTTATGAACCTTGCTAATACGGGGACAAAACTTCATATGAATAATGAATGCTATGCTTATGAATTCTTGGGTGTCCCATCTGCATTCGAGCACATTTGGGTTCATTAGTTTTTTCTCAAATGACTTTTTTTGATTGCGGTATATGTCAATCAAAACCCCATTATTTATTCATCCTTTATTATTGCTCCTTCCCCCCCCCCCCTTTTTTTTTTTGCAAGTGACGACCAAACTTTTCATGAATGTGAAATCCATGCTTGTGAAGCTCTCCCAAAGCTATATTTTATTCACCTATATCTCATGGCTCTGTTATTTTTTCAAAATCTCATATCTTTGAAAACGCTGATATTGTTTTATTGTTACTATTATTTTTGTATACATTTTCTTTTCTTTTACTTTTCTCCCCTCATCTTTTTGTTTCCTATTTCTTCTTTATTTTACTAACATCAAATCTTGTGATCCTTTCTTGCAGCTACAACCCAAGGTGCTATAGGGGCACGACAGTCTCGCTCTTGGCTTTGAGTGGTACAAGGAGCTGAGTGAGACCGTACAGGGGTTCATCAGGGCTGAAGGTTTTGGAGACTTCGTCAAACTCTTGACGAAGAGCTCCAATGACCTGCGACAGATCCACGCACTGGCGGAGAGGTGGTGGGATACCACCAACACCTTCCACTTCGATTTCAGAGAGATGACGATGACTCTGTTGGACTTTAGCATGATCACGGGGATCCCATTTGGAGGAGAGCTCCTTCGTTATTTGGATATAGTCCGCGAGTGGGACTAGGTGCAGGTATTACTTGGAACAGTCCCGGAGGAGCCCTTGGTCATGGCCAAGTGGTTCATGGACACCTTCAAAGGCCATTCGGGCTTTACCAACGAGCAGATGGCTCGAGGTTTCTTGATGTACGTACTGGCCAGGCTCGAGGCCGGGGCCGGGGCTGATCTCACCCTTATCTTTCTTTCCCCCTTTTTCTTTTCATTTTTTTATAATCTTTTTGAGTGTTCTGGTGAGGAGACATATACACTTGGATGACTGTATATACATGCACACACTTTCTTTTGGATGTTTACATGCACGCACTTATCTTTCCTGCTTTTACTATTGATCCCCGTATGTGTGACCATAGCTTGGTCCATTTGTTTTAACCTTGAATTCTTCTATTTTCTTTATTTATTTAAGATGAATGGACGAATGGATGGATGTATGTGACCATGGCTTGGTCTTGCTTGCATGTGCTGCATGATGCGCACTTTTATTATGTTTTCTTGTTTGCAGGTGGGCTGAAAATACTACAAACAGACCCTAGCCAAAATCAAACCCCAAACGGCACTCGATTTGGCCTTTGCGGCACTGAGTGAATGCCGCAACGGCATTCACGGAGTGCCGCGCGGCACTTCATTGAGTGTCGTTTTGCTTTATTGATTGCCGCAGGTAGGTAGGCAGCTTTATTTTCCTATTTATACCACTTTCTTCCCCCTATACCCCATAAAACATTCTTCTTCCTTCTTTACTTCTTCCCGAAATGGCCCCCATTAGCTCTCAAATCCTCTTCCCATGGATGGGTGCTCTCTCGGGCATTGACAGGCTAAATTTTGAGTGTTTCAGACTGAACGACCTCTTCTCTTTCTGACAAATGTTTTTGAATGAAGGCTTGCTTCGAGCTACAATTCCGTTTTGGGATCCCTCTTTTCATGTCTTTCGCTTTGGTTCCCATGAGGTCTGTCCTTTATTCGAGGAGTTCAGCGCTATCCTCCACACCGACCCCTTTGCAGATCTGATAGTTCCCCCGGTGCAGGTGGGCTATGTTCAAGATTTGGCCACCCTACTCTACATATCCCGTAATCCTGCGAGCTCTTTCATATGTGACAGGCAGATTGACTTTGAGCGACTTTCCTCAGTTTATGCCCCCGTGGGAGATCCCTATGACAGTGGATATCAGATTATCCGGCGTAGTGCACTATCGATTGCCATGCTCACTTACTTCCTCTTCCAGTCGTCTTCCAACATTCTCATACCCATTGCCTGTGGTCTACGAGAGATGAAGAGTGTCGTCATGCTAGTTCTTGGCAAAACCTTGATAGGTTTGGATCGGGCTCAGCCACTAGGGCCATGTTATCTGTGGGAGCCCCTTTCAACCTGCAGCTTTGGCTCATGGAGTGATTGGATATTTTCGTGCATCCTTCACACCTTTGTAGGTCACTTCCCTATGATCGCATTGAGGTTTACCATTTGTTCCGCTCAGATGTCGCATGGCTTAATTGGCTCAAAATCCCCTCTCCTAGTGATATTCACAGGTTTTACCCAGATTGGTCTTACCGCTCTATCGCAGTGCGACTTCTTGGGAAGCCCAAAATCTAGTTGCCTGGCTTGCACACTACTACTTTCTACATTCCTGGCCGAGTGTTTTGTCAGTACGGGCTTCTCCAGGATATTACTGAGGCTCTTATTGTTGATTTTACTAGAGGTTCGATCATGCGCCCTTCTATTGTGTAGGCTTTCATTGAAGCTTGGCATAACAGAGTGTCAGCTCCTTTCCAAGGGGTTCCTACTTCGATTGTACCTACTCTAAGTACCTTCTTCAGATCTAGACTCTGGTCCAGGGACAGACTTTGTAGACATTCGTGGACAAAAATAAAACAAAAAGACAGAACTTTATTTTGTAAAATTTTAGACAAGTCATGCCCATCTTTTTACACTTTTGAATGTGATTTTCTTATTTCCCTTTTTGAAAAGTGCTTTCATGCTTTTAGGAACAGTTCCAACATATTTAATCAAAGTGTTTACTCCTCCGATTAATCCTTTATGAAAATTTTCCTTTTTAATGTCTTTTCTTGGCTCTTTATCTTGCTTTGTATCTTGCTTAAAGCTTTACTCATTCTATGTCGTAAATTCACATTTGTTTCTTTACAGTACTCATTACGACAGGAGATCCAGAGATGGTTTCAAGGTAAATATCTGGATTCTTTGGATAGCAAACGAAGTTTGCCCCTGGTTTTGGGGCTTCGAAGTGGTTCAGGGAAAATGCTAGTTTGCCCCTAGTTTAGTACAGGGTTTTTCTTTTTTGGGTTTTTAGTGGACCGAAGGCTTTTGGGGAGCCTGCCTACTTATCCTCGAACAGGTATCAGGTCCGTAGTAGTTCGGCTTTTTAAGTCTCGATGGAGAGTGCCTTTTAGGCAATTATTAGTGACTGAACCGAGCAGGTTGCCTATGTATCCCCTAGCGGGAATTAGATCAAGCGTAGTTCATCAAGGTAGGAGGTTTTGAAAGAAGCGATTTCAAGCAAAGTATTTTTTGAGGCGATCGAGGCTAATTGGTTGTTTAAATTCAACCCCGTCTAGGTCTATGAGATAGGTTGCTCCTCCAGAGAGGAGAGTCTTAATGATGTATGGCCCGACCTAGTTGGGTTTGAATTTCCTCTGGGGTCATAAACATGCACTTTTAGTTCTTTGAGGACCAGGTCACCCTTAGCAAGCTTCCTTGGGCAGACCCTTTTGTTGAAAGCACGAGCTATCTTCTTTTGGTACCCCCGGGTATGATTTATTAAGGCCGACCTCTTCTCATCAAGCAACATTAGTTCTTCATACCTCCCCCATGACCATTCTAACTCGGTTACTTCACATTCCTCCAAGACTCTCAGAGAAGGTATTTCTACTTCAATTGGAAGAACGGCTTCCATCTCGTAAACTAATGAGTACGGCATAGCTCCTGTGGAGGTTCTTACGAAAGTCCGGTATCCCTATAGCATGAATGGAAGCTTCTCATGCCAATCTTTATACTTGTCTGTCATTTTCCCCAAGATTGCTTTGACATTCTTATTCGCCGCCTCTACCGTACCGTTCATTTGAGGCCTATAGGGAGAAGACTGATGACGGGTGATCTTGTACTTTTCTAGGAGTGGGATAACTTCTCCTTGGAAATGGCTACCATGGTTTGAAATGAACTCACTCGGGACTCCATAGCTATAAATTATGCTCTTTTCTATGAAGCTCACCACATCCTTAGCCTTCAAAGTGGCGTATGACGCTGCCTTTACCCATTTGGTGAAATAATCAATTGCCACGATTATGTATCGGTGTCCATTGGATGCCTTTGGAACTATCTCTCTGATGATATCAATGCCCTAAATAGAGAAAGGCCGCGGCGTGGTCATGCTATAGAGCTGGGAAGGTGGGATATGCATCAGATTCGCATAGATCTGACACTTGTGGCATCGTCTGACGTACTCATAGCAGCCTTTGTCCAAGGTGGTCCAGTAATACCCCTGCACAATTATCTTCTTTGTCAGCATGTGTCCATTCATGTTAGGCCCACAGACTCCTTCGTGTATTTCTTCCATCATTCTCTTAGCCTTCCTTCCATATAAACACTCCAGATTGAACCCGGTATACGACTTCTTCCACAACTTATCTTGGGTGGAGAACCTTCGGATCGCCTTTCTGTCCTTCTCTGAAGCTCCCTTGGGGTATTCTCCTTTCTTAATGAAATTCCAAACATCCATGTACCAAGGCAACTCACCCCCTTCCTCTATCATTGCGATCATCTCAAATGAAGGTTGGTTTCTGATTTCTATGGATAACGGTATCATGGTGACTCCTGAAGGGATTTGTATCATTGAGGCCAAGGTTACTAGGGAATCGGCTAACTAGTTCTCTTCACGGGGAAGGTAGTAGAACGATATCTTTTTGAACTATAATTTTAGGCTCTCTAGGTAGTCATGGTAAGGCCTCAAATTCTCATGCTTCACCCTCTAATCACCTCGCACTTGGGATATGATCAGGTTAGAGTCTCCGAAGACATCGATCCTTCCGACTTTTAGAGCTAAGGCTGCTTCCATCCCAATTATGCAAACCTCATATTCGGCCGTGTTGTTGGTAAAATTATACTTAAGCTTGACGGCTAACGGGGTAGGTGTTCTATCGGGTGCCATGAGGATGATTCCAACCCCATAGCCTAGTTGGTTAGTGGCTCCATCGAAATACATCTTCCATAGATCCTCTTTCAATTCCATTACCCCTTCATCGAGAAACTTGAACTCTCCTTTCTCCTCAGATTCTATGGCAAGGTCAGCTAGGTATTTAGCAACGGCTCTTCCTTTGACCAATTTAGAAGTGACATATCTGATATCGAATTCGGCCAGCATTATGGTCCAACGGGAAATTCTACTGGTCAAGACAGGCTTTTCGAATAGTTATTTGAGTGGGTCCATTCGGGCGATTAGGATAACGAGAAAGGCCAACATATAGTGCCTAAGACGACGAGTACACCAGACTAGGGCCCAACAAGCTTTTTCTAAAGGTGAGTATTTCAGCTCGTATCCAGTCATCCTCTTGCTAAAATAATAAATGGATCTTTCCACATGCCCCTCTTCCCCTTCTTAGGCTAACATACACCCCATTGAATCCTCGGACATAGAAAGGTGCAACAGTAAAGGTCTCCCGGGTGAGCGTGGTTACAGGACAAGTGGGTTTTGGTGGTAGGTTTTAATCTTATCAAAGGCTTGTTGACATAGGTTATCCCATTCGAATTTCTCTACTTTTCTGAGTAACCTAAACAACGGGTCACAGGTTAAGGTGAGCTTCGAGATGAAGCGGCTTATGAACTATATTCTACCCAGAAATCCTCTTAACTCTTTTTCGTTCTTGGGCGGCTGCATTTTGACTATAGCCCTTATCTTGGTCGGGTCCACCTCTATCCCTCTCTGAGTAATGAGAAACCCTAATAATTTTTCGATAGTGACTCCGAAGGTGCACTTCTGGGGGTTCAACCTCATTCTGAATTCCCTCAACCTTCCAAAGAATTTTCTTAATGCCTCCAAGTGACCTCTCATTTCCTTAGATTTTACAATCATATCGTCCACATACACCTCTACCTCTTTATGGATAATGTCGTGTAATAGCGTAGTAGCGGCCCGCTGATAAGTTGCTCCTGCATTTTTGAGTCCAAATTGCATCACCCTATAGCAGTATGTCCCCCATGGTGTGATGAAAGTGGTTTTTTCCCTATCTTCGGGCGCCATTAGAATCTGGTTGTACCCTGAGAACCCATCCATAAAAGATAGGAGTTCATGCCCCGCCGTATTGTCCACTAACACATCATTGTGAGGTAAAGGGAAATTGTCCTAATTAGGGCTGGCATTGTTCAGATCCCGCAAGTCGACACAGACCCTAACACGACCTTCCTTTTTCGGGACAGGTACTATTGGCGATCCATTCTGGATACTCGGTAACCATTAAGAATCCGGCTCTCAACTATTTTTCAACTTCTTCTTTGACTTTGAGTGCCCATTTAGGCCTCATTCGCCTCAATTTTTATTTTACAGGTTTGGAATTGGGGAAGACAGGGATGTGGTGTTGGACCATTTCTGGATCAATGCCTGGCATTTTATTATAAGACCATGTAAAAAATATCTTTGAATTCACTTAATAGTTTGATTAATTCTTCGCTTTCTTCTTTGCTAAGTGTAGAGCCGATAAAGACATTTTGAGGATTATTTTCATTTCCTAGATTAATTGTTAAAGTGCCCTCAATGATTTTACATGCAGATTCTTTTCCTTTTTCAAATAATTTTTTCAATTCAATGGGTATTTCATGATCATCACATTCATCACATTCATTAAGCGCATTCGAGCATGCAGAATTAGTCATGATTTTATTGATTTTCTTTGGAGTGATTACAACAGACATAGAAATTGAAAAATGCCTCATTTGGGCCATTACAGACTCTGGGTGTGGGGGATACCTTTCACTAGACTCAAAAACCCACCCTTTCTTGCTTTCTCCTCCCAGATCGGTAATGAAGCATTCTTCCAGATCCCCTGTCTTGGTAATTTCCTCCATCTCTGGTTTCTCGAGTTTTCCCATGCCGTTCTCCTTGCCTTGCATCTCTTCTACTAATCCCTTAGTATGTTCTTTTCCGTCCTTGTCTTCCATGACCCCTTGTTGGCCTGTTCCCTTAGCTTCTGTGCTTTCTTCGCCCAACCGATTCTTCATGACTGAGTCATCCAGTGCACCAACCCAATCTTATACAGTTGCTGACTTCACGGGTACCTGTAGGTATGGATCCTGATACTCAAAGAATTTATGGGGGAAGAAGATCTCAAACCCAGGCTTAATACATTTGTCTTTCTGATCTACCCATGGTACTGGGAAGCCAAAAAGGGGAAATCCTCTCCCTCTTTCACAAAGTATCCGTTAAGCGTCTTCAGGTATGGATCCAATGGTGCATCAATTGCCTTCTTCTTATCTCTCAGCTCCTTCTTTGACGGTTGATAGCCTAGGCCATGGGTGTGAGTCTGAGTGGCGATACTTGGAAATTCTGGCAGACCCTGATGATTCTTACCCAATCCCATACCTGGGAAGAAATACATCTTCTTCATGATACTAACAACCAACGGGCTCGCGTACTGATCGAAATATAATGGCAGGAACTCTCTCGGCTTCTCTCCCTCCAACATATTAATGAATTTGAACCCTGCCAGACCTGTTTCTTCTTCTAGGAATTGTACCTCCAAAACTGGTGCACTTGATGAAGCTTCAGACAAATGAACCCAACTATCCCTGAGAATATCACAGACCTTGCTCTTCCAGACACACTTGACTTTCTGATGAACTGTATATGGTATGGCCCCCCAAACTCTCTAGCCATGGCCTTTCCAGCAGTAAATTGAAAGAAACAGGTATGTCGATGACCTAGAATTCAACTTTTTTTCCACAGGCCCGACAGCTAGATGGAGGAGAATTATTCCCATAACCATTCTCTGAGTGTTGTCGTATGCCTTTACCTTCTGCTCAGACGGTATGAACGTTGTTTCATCTAAACCCATGCGCTTAGATTTTCAGAACAGACACATGTTTAGAGTGGATCCATTGTGAACAAGACAAGCAGGTACAGTGTTCCCCAAGCATTCAACAATGACATACAACGATTTATTGTGAACAGGCCCTCCCGAAGGTAGATCGTCTGATGAGAAGGAAATAATTCTACTGATCATTCCTACGAGGTCTTTTAGTGTTACATCAATGGAAATGTCAGATTAGTTTAAAGCATCCAAGACTGCCTGCTTGTGACGTTTTGAAACGATCAGTAAGCCCCAAACAGTGATGTTAGCCTGAGTTTTCTTCAATTGTTTCAGGACCCTATCTTCCTCTGCTTCCTCATCTATTTTTTCTTTCCCTTATCTAGATCCCTCCCTGGGTGATCTTCCTCTAGTTTGTACGGCTTGAAGTGTCTGCCTGACCGGGTCAAATGACTAACTTCATCTCTCATCCACAAATTGTCAGCCTCTGAAATCCTTTCCAAACTCTTATTTTTGGTTTCCACCTCTTTATCACTTTGTATCACAAATCATCCTCTATCTGATCTATATTGCTCGTTTCCTAAACCCACCAATTCATCGGTTCTGCTTTTTCCTCTTCACATCCCTTCGAAGCACCTTCTAAAGCACAGATTGTCAGATTCTCCATCAGCTGATAAGGCCTTCTTGGTGTCCTAGCCTTAGTGATTAGCCTAGATGGATCAAAGATGGTTTCTTCTATCCCTAAGAAATAGAGGCCTTACAGTGGCAGTACAGTATGTTGGTTTGGTAGTGGATTTCTCATGACATTTGGAGCTCTGGCGGGCGGTTCTGATATCACCTTGTTATCAATAAGATCTTGGATTTTGTGCCTTAGCCTCATGCACCGATCCATTAAGTGGCCATTCTATTGGTGGAATTTGTCTGTTGGTGGAATTTGTAAAAGAGATCCCCTTGAAAATTTGGCGGTGGCGGACTCGGTAGAGGTCGAGGTTCCAACTGACGGAGATGCCTTTTTACTAACAGCCTATCGAGAGCGGTTAACAGTGACACTCCCAGATCTGAGAATTTTCTTTGTGGTTTATCCCCCCATCTCCTTGGTGTTATGTCAAATTTCCTCTCCAGCTTGTTCAGTGCGTTGACATCAGTGGGGCCAGATAGACCCCCCGACTGTCCTCCATTGGACCCGTAGTTCGGCCTTCTGTACCGATTTGGTTGTTCCTCTTTCTTTATCACTCCATCTTGGATTGAATCTTTGATATGAGTCCTTACATCAAATACTTCAACAAAAGTGTTGATCGACTAGAATCTCATTTTCTCTTGGTACACAGGTTGAAGGTTCTTCATCAACATTTGGATCTGGTCCTTCTCAGACGGCCTCTGTACCATCTTAGCTGCTTTGCCTCTCCACCTGCTCAAATACTCAGCAAATGATTCTTTATTTTCCTGCCTAGTGGTCTCCAAATCTCGGACTGTGACATCTAGGTCCTGATTGTACTCATACTGTGCCACGAATGCTTTGATCACTTCTTCCCAGACCCGGGTTTTGCTTGACTCTAATGTAAGGTGCCACGACAGTACGGCTCTGATTAATGTCTGTTGGAACAAGACAGCCATCATGGTTGCGCTTAAACCACTTGGCTGAAAGGCGCCTATGCACATTCGGATATGACTTCGAGGGTTTTCGGTTCCATCAAACTTGTCAAAAATTGGCATTTTGAATCTGGCAGGTAGTACCTCACAAACCCCATCATATAAAACTTCTAGTTCCAATGAATAAGTGTCAACTCCCTGGGCCTTGTGCATTACCCTTTCCAGCTTATCTATCTTCTCGGTCAATAGTCTCTCTTTCTCAGCTTTCTCCCTTTCCCTGTTGGCCTGCAGCGCATCAGTCCACTGTGCCTCCTGATCATAATCTCATTCATCCCCCCTAGAGGTGGGTCCATAATCGGCGAAATTACAGGCACTGGTCAGCGATTCAGTGCTTCTATCATTCCCATCATACGGTTCATATTTTCGGCTTGCCGCCTCATTTGCTCTGCTTGTTGTTCTACCAGCGTCCTCAACCCTGCTACTTCCTCATTGTTCCTTTCTTTTGCCATTTTAGTGTCTTCTCTTCTTACTAACCTTGCAGTGGGATCCCTAAACCCTGCTACTTCCTCATTGTTCCTTTCTTCTGCGCATCGTTTTTGAAATGCTCTGCTTGATTTGAACTTGATGTTATTTTTGCCTCTACAAAAGGGTTAAAGTTTTTCATTTTAAAAACTTTTATTCGCTTCCTTTTGTCACACACACACATATATATATATATATTGTTTTTTAAAATACTCTTGGTAAAAACACTCTTTTATATGTCACACAGATGCAATGCATGTGTGTGTGTGTGCCTATTCTATATGCCAAAGAAAAGAAAATCCTAAAACATAAACACATAAGCACATAAGATCCTCACCCATGTCAAGTGTGCCAAATTCTCCTTTCATTGTGATCTTCACTACCCTCTCAAAGGTTGGATATTCAAAAAAAAATTTGACATTCATTTAAAAAACATTTCTTTAAATGATGAGATCTTTCAAAAACGATTCTCAAGGATTTTGAAAAAAATGAGGATGTGAAACTATTTCTCAATAAAGATGATTGGGTTGAAATTTTGTTTTGAAATTCATTTGAAGAGCATTTCTTCCAAAAACAATTCCCAAAATTTTTGGATTTTTTTTCCTTAGAAGATAATCATGTGAAAATATACCTTAACAGAGGTTAGTTTGGAGCTTTGCTTGACCGAAAAAATATTTTGGGATAAAGAATGGTTGTTTATCATATCTTGTTTGCTCCTAAAAGTGAAATTTTATAACTTTTGGGTAGAAGGATCACACGATCGGATTGTCACCGTACTTATTTGAATTTGGATGCATACAAGGTCAATGATTCTTAGCTAACATGATATAACAATTATAATCTTATAATCAAGATTCGGCATGTTTTCCAAATGTCGTGGAACATGAGGAGAAATTGCTAAAAGGTGATTAAAATATTATACATCTTTCATTACGCAAGTATTGTCATCATCTCAAGTAATCCCTTTTGGGCATACAAAGCTCCCTAGCACATAAATCCTAATCAAGAGTTGAATTCCTAAGATTTGAAAGGTTGTATGGAAGCTACTATGTAAAAGCTGGGTTTTGGTCAAATAAGGAACCCTTGACACACACCCGATAGGATGCTTCATATACCAACACATGGTACGAGATCAAGGGTGATCATACGGTCCCATGATGACTTAACCGACCGGGTTACCCTGAGCCTCCAAGGTCATAGTTCCGTGCAATCGACTGGCGAGACATGCAAGTGAAATGCAACATGTACACAAAGATTAATTAGTTTGATTAATAGGATATTTTTCAAGTCTAATCCTCAAGCGAACCCAAAATCAGAATTCTGGTCTGCAAAACCAGAGATCCTGGGTTCGATCCCCAGTGGAGTCGCCAGATTGTGGATATCGCAATAATTAATGGTACCAAATCAACAATTAAGGTCTTTAATTTACCTTAATGTCACATGCTTTGTATACTAATGAACTCTCATTTCTTTTGGGTCTTTACTGAATCTGGAAAGTACTGCTTATCAAATTCCTCTATAAAATCTTCCCAAGTAGTCGGTGCTTTACTTGTGAGGATACCAACCCACCAATTCTGAGCTCCCTCTTTCAACATATCGGTGGCATTGTCTATTTTTTCTCTATTAGTGCATGTCAAGTTTCGAAATATGCGTTCCATATCCATTTTCCAAAAATCTACTACATCAAGATCTGATCCCCTGGTGAATATTGTCAGGTTTTTCTTTGTGAAATTTTTGTCAATTAATTGCCGAACCCTTGGTACTAAATTTGGATTTTTCGACTCCATTTCCCTTGGTGGCAGTGCGTCATCCAATGCTCTAATAAACTGCTAAATAGTAGCCTCTATTCGATCCATTCGCGAATTTGCTGCATTGTTGTTATCTATATCCACGCTTTCCACTGCTTATTCCTGATAACCGTCAACATAATGATATCATGCATGTCATGACATATATCCCATAGTATGCATGCAAGATAAGACGCATACAACCATTATTCATATGCATATGTAATGCAATAATCCAAATTCTGCACACATCATTCAATGTCCAAACTCATGAAATTGTCTCTCATTCCCAAGGCGCTAAACCTAAACCCATAGCTCAAGGTCTATAACCTTTTGCTCTGATACCACTACATATCACGCCCCATAACCAGCAAGGTGGTCCCAGGTCATGTGGCACGCCATCAAGACTTACCAACGATGATTAAAGTTCCTGAAAAGGACTTAATAAAAGTTTTGCTCCAAGAAAACCAACTTTCAAGTAGTGTTTCAAGGGTTATTAAAAAACATGCCCAAACACGCCTTATCGAGTTTCGTTTCCAAAAGTAACATTTTTGTAGGTCAAAGGGTGCCCAAAGGTACCCCCTTACCTATTCAGAAGTTGTTCCGTGCATTGGAAGAAGGAGTTCAAAGTTTCGTGTAGGGGGTATTTCGACCGAGCGAACTGCCCTGTTCGATCGGTCGAATAGGGTCTGGTCAAAACCTAACCTCCAAAAGATTGTATTCAAAATTGCCAGCATTTTTTTTTAAATGTCGTTAATTACCGATGCTTCTTTAATAAACGTTAATAATTCCCGCGCTTCCACGATAAACGTTGCTAATAAATCAATACCTATTTTACCAAAAGAAACTAAACCAAACAAAACCATTTCAACCAAACTATTTCAAAATAATTCAATTCAAAAGCTTTGTTAAACATTCCAAGGACTTGCAAAAACATACACACCATTTATACAATAACAATAAACCCTTCCCGTATTACAAGTACCAAAAGTAAAAGCTTCACACGTCTCAGCAAACAAGGTTCTAAGTTGAACCAAGTGCCATACTTGAATATATAACAAGTCTTATTACAAGCTGCACGTTTAAACAACTAGCATAAGTTAAACATATATTACAAACGTGGTACAAGTTCTATCAACATAAGGAGCTCTCAGTCCTTCCTTACCTCATTGCCTGAGATTCTCTCCTCCAGTCCTTGCCCCTGAATGGTTATTTATATAACCACATGTATTTGGATTTGCTTAAGCTAACGCTTAGTGAATCAAGCATATAGATGACAACTATGTTCCAATCCATCATAACATATAGCGATTCGGTCACTATGGAATAAGTGCGCATTCACCGATCCAAAGTCTTAAGACTCAATCACGACCCATGCCCCTTCGACATGTCGCTTTAATGCCTTTCTCGGCCAGTGACCGTCGCCACTACTAATCCTCCCCCTTTGAGAGGACATCTCACGGTGAATTAGCACAATCCCCCTTTAACCCACATAGGCACATAAACTTGCTAATTTAATATATTTCACCTTGCTTTTCATTCCAACATATCTTGGGCCTATTTTACCTATGAGTTTTGCCTAATATGAACTACACATAGTAACTATATACAATCCCTAACATATTAAATGGATTAAACCATGCAACCATCTAATAATTAAGATTGATATCACTCACCTCTAACGATTTCCTTAAGAACGTGAAATAGAAGTTTACTTCTACACCAGGTTCGATTTCTACACAAATTCGGCCAATTTTGGATTATGGGTCCCACATAGGCTGCCAAGAACGTATCGATTAAACTCAAAATAAAAGATAGATATATGTAGGCCTTACCTCCATGAGTCCAAAACCGATCTCGTATCAATGATTGGAGGTCATTTGATACTTAGATCGTTGAGAAAAGATCAAGAACACCCAAGCTCTCTTCTCCTTCTCCCCTCTTGTCTCTAACAATATGTATGAAATAAGAAAAAGGACTACGTCTTCTTTCCCTCTCTCCTTCTTTAAATATCTAAACCCATTATGGGTATTTCTAGTGAGACCCCTACTAGTTTTGGTTCATTTTAATTATATCCCTACTACGTATTAAACTAACTAGCTAACTACCCAAAAGTATTTGAGCACTCATCTAGGTCCTGTGTGAGTTACACACGTGGTCCCACAACCAAAATTTGTGAAGTTACTAATTAGCCTACTACTTATCCAACATGTTCAATTTCGTCCTCACCAGGTATCTAATGACCTCAAAGGGTCGCTATCAGCAATATAATAGTCAATTATATTCACATATGCCTAAATAAACATTTAAGCACATAATTATGAGTTATTACTCATTTTCCCAACCATATAGAATTCTCAAATGTCCAACTTCTGGACTGCTTCCAAGGCCATTATTGAGTTCTCAAAAGACACCCCAAATAACTAGTGATTCATCACTTACTTCACACGTGTTAATTAACACAACAGAGAGCATACCATGCATGCTAAAATAATATAGTTAAAAACCACAGGAGAAGATATGACAAATAGCATGATGAGATGTTATATCGTGATCTTTATTATTGTCTTCTCTTAGTATGCTTCCAATGATTCCTGTTATCATTGATTTTATGTATATTTTAATGAGACATCTACTATGTACATGAGAAATGTCATTGATAAGAGATTAATCGCATTTTAAAATGCTGAACAGTAACGGGTGACGAGTATGTTTGATTTACTGACTCAGCTTTGTATTCAAAGCTAATGGCATTGATGCCCTAGACATTTCAATGTCTAGAGCTTTATAGATGGTGAGGACTGGAGACTGATGTTTTGCCAGACTTGGAATTGAAGGCTTAAAGACGAAGACGTGGCACTTTGTAATAGTTAGTTTGTATATCTGTCGTGCTTCTATTAATGTTCATTATAGGCTTCAGACTATAAACCAGTTATTGTAATAGATTTTAGTAGACTACGACCTATGATTTTCCAATGTAGCCTCTAATTATGTTAATAAGATATGTTCTATTAATAGCATCCTCCCTATCGTTATGTATGTTGGTTTGAGTAGATGACAATGTGGTTATTCACCAGCCACGGGCCTATGGGACCAAAAAGGAATTTATTTTCTCTATTTTGCTTCTCTGGGGTGTGACAGGATTTTTGGTATCAGAGTCTAGGTTTTGGTTGTTAATCGCTTGTCTTTTGGTGTTAGAACCTGAGTTTTAAGTTATTGACGATAGCATGAGGATTAGCTGAGATGAGATAGAACTGTTATCTTGTCATGTAGACGAGAAGTTAAAAAAAATCCATCTGAGGATTTTTCGTTGGAGGGTAGTAACTACTGGAGCTGATAAGAAATCATTAGAGATGTTCATAGCTGAGTTCACGGAGTACAAGGCATAAAGAATTAATGGTGGATGTACAGATCATAAGTATAGAGCTACTGATTTTAGACACTGACAAATTCCTAAGCGATCTCGAAATAGTCAGTATAACCTAGAATACAAGGAGGTTAAGGAAAAGATTTCATGTTACCTTGAGCCACATGTTAGTTGAGTGGTCTCATATGTTAGTTGACCAGTACTCGTAGTCTAGAACCTGAGAATAGAGATAGAATGTTTAGATTTGACATTATTCTTAGAACCTATCATTTCGTAACCTTTGGTTTGATCGTAGATACCTTCGAGCATACCTAGTAGGTTAACTGACCTCTGTGGTTAATATTATTATTTATGTAAGGTATTTGTATTTCTTGATGTGATCGTATTATATATAGTGGTATTTCATTTTGTTACCACATTTGTTATTTTTGCCTGAGATATAAGATAGAATATGACTGACCAAATAGATTTTTATTTGTAGGTAGAGACACCGAACACAACCAGCTCTCTTTATGGTTAGAATGACTCAAGCGAACTCGTGCCAGCTGAATAAAGCACCTAATGTAGTACTTTCTAAGATAGATCCAATAGGAATGGTTGGAGCTTTCATCCGTCGCATGGAATAAGTTATAAATTGCGTTGATCATGTCATCGGCAATGAAGCAATAATACGTCAAACGAGAGTCAAGCTGCTAAAAGAATTTCATGCTCTTCAACCAAGAACCTTTATTGGATTAATGGATTCGCCATTTAGAATTGATATTTGAGACACTCGAATGTACTAACATAGAGAAAAGACATTTGGCCGTATTTCAACTACATTCTCAGTAGCAGATTAGTGGGACGCAGTGAAAGCTGTGATAGGTGAAGAAGCTGTAGGAAGGATGACTTGGGAATCATTCAAGACTTGATTTCTAGAAAAGTACTTCCCAAAGTCCGAGAAAAACAAAAGGGAGATGGAATTCATACAATTAGTCCAAGGTAATTTTATAGTGCCAGAATATACAACATAATTCGACAGGCTATCACGATTTGTATCATATATGATCGATGCACCAAGGAGGAAGATTAAGAGATATCATCAGGGACTAGTTCTACATATCCATCATATGACTATAGGACATTTACAGCAATCATTTGAAGCTTTGGTAGAAATGGCAACGAAACTGAAGGATGACACTCGAATCAGTGAAGGACAACGGTCTGATCAAGCATTGCAAAAATGATCAATTTATCCTAACAAATTAGAGAGGAAGAGACAGTTAAGTTGTGTTGGCAGCCAACCAAGTTCAACAAGGAAACACAGAGAGAATTAAAACCAGTAGCGACTCCAATACAGCACAAGGAACGAGATATCTGCTATAATTATGGAAAACTAGGACACCATTCCCAAGAATACGGAGCATCAAGGAAATCTAATAGACTTCGATTATGATGCTTCAACTATGGTAAAATCGGTCATGTCTGTAAGTTTTGTCCAGAACTAGAGACACAACACAATGTTCTGCCACAATAAATACCACGAGCATAAACTTGTTGAACAAATGATTATGTCTTGACTTAGATAAGAATGATAGACGAAGATACAACACTCAGAACCTACATTATGTATTATATATGATTCCGACATTTTAGGACGTTTGGCATTCAATTGTATTGATTGTAAGGGGATTAGCCTACACCATAAATTATAGATACCTGTACAATTCCTTTGACACTGATCAACAGTAGTTATCCAAGTATAGTACGACATCATTTGTATCCCGATATGACATCAATTACATCCTTATCCGACATCAATTGCATCCCTACCTGACATCATTTGCCTCCCTATACGGAAGACTATGCGCAACCATTGGTGAGTTGGACAGAGACTAGAGATGAGGAATCTCAATTTTCTTGAGACACAGCCTTGACAAGAAAGGATGAACTAGAAGATTGCAAGTATACGAGAAGGGGATACCAGTGATGCAAAGACAACACCAGAATTACAAATAGAGTACCATAGAAGATCACTTTTCAACACCGATTGTCTGTTGCTTTCATTCAATCGAGATGTTATATAGTAAATCAACTCGCGATATCAGTATCCAACCATGTTTAGCCCATTTACTTAGTGTGCGGAAGTAAAACGAGTATTTAACGGATGGTACGACCTTGAGAAGTGATTATATTAATAGTACGTGGGAAATTTGAGACACGTGAGGAAGTTTAAATCACTAACTATGATGCTAGAGTCACAATGGTTTCAAGTAAGCATATTGAAGGACGAAAAAAACACGGGAGTTAGCAAAGATGTCACATAATGTCGTGTGCAACAAGAGACCAACTGAGGACATTGACGATCATAACAAAAAGTCCAAAGATAGGAGACAATCAACTGATATTGTAGTAGAGACATTGTCAACACAGTACGGAGCATCTTTGAATACGGGAATAGACAACAACGTTTCGCTACGACATAGAGATGATTAGAACACTTGATTGGTAGAATCCTAACACCATACATTTTGACCTAAGGTATGAATCTTCTGTGTTTGAAGACTAGTTGCTTCAAATTTGTAAGATAATTAGATTGTGCTATCTAGAATCTTTTACCAAAGTTTGACATATGAATTTCATATATCTAAACCTGAGGATTGGTGATTGTCACCCTAGTATTCAAAGATCCTTGATATCTTTGTATCGCGTGTTTAGAACTTAACTAGTTGGTCATTGTGGACACGCAGCCACCGGAGTCCACCCCCTTCTAGGGTTTTGAAATTGATTTTCCTGTAAAATAGATTTGAAAAAGTAAAGTCTGTGAAAACAGATACAGAGTCACCACTTGGTCTTTAGGGAAACAAGAAACCCAATTTTGACTCACCCAAATGGATAAAGGGCACCGGCCCTTCATTACCAAAGAACTTGGCTCAGGGTTTTGGTACAAGAGAGGAAGGAGCCTTGTCACGACTAAAACACCCTCAACTCACCCCATCTCTCAACGGACCTTAATTAGCATCTAAATAATCATCTTATACTATGTTTGGTTCGACAATTAATACTATGATAAGTACATTACATCACATAAGAATCTTGAAATGGAAGATCAAAAGATAAGATATCATTCATAAGACCTAAGCTAAGTGTCACACAATGCTAAGTGGAAGATCACACAAAATAAACTTAGGAAAAAATCATCTAATCACATATCAAGTAATCAAGTTTTCCTAATCTAAGAGGGGACATAGATTGTTCTTGAAAAAAATAAATTACAGAAAACAAAGATGCTTAGCAAACTAGTATGATGCATGTTAATTCTTAAAAAAGAAGACTTCTCAATTCACGGGACAGATGAGAAAGGAAGATTTGATCGAGGGGGATCATGAACATGTGATCGATTTTATTCCTTATAATCTTCTTAGATTGGGGGTTACAAAATCCCCAAATCTTGCATGGATGCAATGGATGAGCCTAGAAAATGCAAGGTATTAGTGTGTTTGTGTCCACGGATTTGCTAAAGTGATTTAGAAGTCTAACATATGCATGAATGAATGAATGAAGAATGTTGTTACATGATATGTACAAATGTGGTATGAACTACTTCCTAAGATATGGACTAATTTGGATTGTATGTGAATATCTAATCAAAGAATTAAAGTAAAATATGCTTGCTATGAATAGTGGATAGAATAGTGAACTGATTTCGTAAAAATGGAAAAGTGAGGTTAGGAGTGTGAGAAATTCATGATTTTTTATGGGGATCATCCCTACTGTGTCTAGAATACATATCAAAATGCCAAATCAAGATTGAAGTTACAGATTGAGAGAAATCATATAAACAAGAGAAGTTACTCAGAAACAGAATCCATACTATCGACTGAAATGTAGAAAACTCTTAGAAAATGAAATCAAAACATTTGGAGGCACATATTATAGATAAAGTTTTGTAAGATTCTAAAGTTAAAGGGAAAAATGAGTTGGGACCAATCGTATTGGAAAAGTTTTATGGAAAACAAGTTGGAATTCAACGAAAGCTGCTGTGACTGAAAAATAGAATGTTTGGAAGGAATGTTTGGGTCAAATGGAACCCTTCCAAATGTTTTCAATTAAACCAAAACTCATAGACAGTCCCTAGTGAGTTAGGAAGACTTTCCAAGTGGCTTTGAAATCATCCATTAAGTATTGAACTCGGAATGACATTTTAAAGTTGAACAACTCACTGTTTTGAAGATTTTGAGAAAACAAGTGTTTTATTTCTTAAAATCAAAATAAGGGGTTTAAGAGGGGTTTTGGAATGGAGGTTTTGAGAGTATATTTCCAGCACTAAATGGAGATTATAATCACTTGGAATATCAACATCAAACTCACCTCAAGAACTTCCAAAATCATTAGCAAGACTTTGTTTTATTTTGAACACAAGTTCAAGAATACTTGGGAAGTATTGAAGTTAGGATCATCATCATCTATTAAACATGTTTTTGAGGTCAAGAGCTACTATCCATAAGGATTCACTCTCCTCAAACACCATGTCATCATCTAGATGATGATAAACAGGTAAGTAAAATAAGAAAAATAAAAAAAAGAAATGGGATAAGAAGAGATGAACAATAATGCAAACAAGTAATAGTAATCAAAGCATGAGAATCATTGAGATATTGGACTTGTAGCTTGGTGTTCACTCATATACAATGAGATTTGGACATAGAAGCATGTTTCTAAATCATGAATGCTCAAGAATGGTGATTGGGGGGGGGGGGGTATTTGAATGTAAGAAATGAAGAGTAGTAATGAAAGAACTTGAGTTTAGAACTCACATTCTATAGAAAATCAGTGGAGGGAGTTCACTTTCTCACTTCTAAATCTATCTCTATCTCTCTTTCTCTCTATAACTTTCTCAAGCTTTGCACTTGCCCCCTCCCCCCCCCCCCCCCCCCCCCCCTCCCCCTCCCCCTCCACAAAAAAAGAGCAAATGGGGGTTTGTATAGGCCAATTTGGGGTGGTTTTGGGATTTAAAAAGTGCCCCATTGGTCCCAAATATCTGTGAACAAGAAACTACGTCATTTTGGCTTTCAATCTTTCAATTTGGAACCCTAAAATAATTACAAAATGTACCTATATAGGGAAGAGTGCCGCAGTAGTACTGCTCCTCAGACGCCTAGATTATTCTGTTTAGGCCCCCAGAGGTTTCGGTATTTGTAAAAAGGCATCATTTTGTCCAAAATTTATAGAAAATGCATACGAACTCCAAAACTGAGCCTTTGATAAACTGTTGGAAAGGTAATGGAGTCTACTTTACACAAAAAAAAAGGTCAGAGTCAGGTCACTTTCAAAAGTTTTGCGGTATTCGCGACAAAAGCCGATTTGATCGTATTTTTTGCCTTTGAAAATTCACAATAAATCCGTTGTACATTCAAAAATTATGTGCGATATATTGTTGGAAAGCTATTGACCTCTAGTATCCATGAATGTTTTTTTTAAATGATACAATGCTCCGGTCTTTGAGTCAACTTTTAGGTCAAAACTGGTCAAACTGGGGACCTCCGGGGAGTTTTAGGAACCTTTGGGAGCTCCTAGGAGTTGACGTTTTCATTCAATTTTCTTTATTTTAGTACTTTTCACATGATCTGGGGCGATCTCAAAAATTTCGGGTGAATTCAGATGACTTCGATCATATCTTTGTCAAACCGATCAATGGGGACTTTTCAGGAACTTTCGGGACTTCCGGGGGTCTTTGGGAGCTGACGATTTCATTTAATTTTGCTTTATAACTCATTTTATTTCTTTTCTTATGATGTAGCATGTTTCCAAAACTTTTGGTCCAAATCTGTGAGTGTTTGGACTTTTAGGGGTATTTTGGTCATTTGTACCACTTTCTGAGCATTTTGGGTGATAGAACTAACTTCTAGGAGTCTTTTTCGATCATCGTGAACCACTAAGCTACGAGTCTCCTAAATTTGATAGCTGATAAAATGGGATGTCTACAACCGCTGATGTAATCGTTTATGTAAAACAAGAACTTAAGCATTGTTAGAGTATGTTTTGTATGTGGTTTCCTTTTTGTTTAGGACTACTGCTTCAGATTTCGCGGATGAAATCTTTTGATGAGTGGTGGATAATGTAATACCCTATATTTTTGGATACATGGTTATATAAATAAGACCCTGTATGCTTGTGTGATCCCTTGGTGCAAAACCTTTGTCAATCGATCGAACTCATCTCGATCGATTGAACTTGTGCTTTCTCAAGCAATCGAACATACTTTGAGCTATCGAAACTCTGCCGACTTGATTTTGTGACGTGGACCTTTCGCAAGCTATTGAACATCCTTTAATCGATTAAACTTGTTCGACCTATTTTCAATCAATCGAACTTACTTTAACCGATCGAAAGTGTCTAATTCTTATCTTATGTTTTTTCCACATATCCCTACCTATTGCCTATATATATATGCATGTTAATTGTATATGTGTGAGTGTTTGGCAGTTTCAAGATTAGAGAGGGAGAGAGTTTGTGTTTGTGTGTGTGTTGTGTTCTATATATATTTATATATATAACTGTGTGTGTTTATGTGTGATATATATACTCTCAGGTTAGAAGAGAAGGAGAAGGAGAAGGAGAATGAAAAATGAGAAGATGAAGATTAAGAAGAACAAGAGAACAGAGAAAGAGAAAAGAGACTAGAGAAGAAAGAGAGAGAGAGAGAGAGAGAGAGAGAGAGAGAGAGAGAGATAGAGAGAGAAAGAGAGAGAGAGAGAGAGAGAGAGAGAGAGAGAGAGAGAGAAAGAGAAAGAGAGCTTATCATCGCTGTCTTCGCCTCCGAGCTCGAAGCACTGCCATCGGTCCACCGGAGTAAGGTGAGTTCATTGACTCACTTAAGGAGATGATTCTAAAATGATTAATATGTGTTTTAGATGTGTAATAATAGACCCACATGCCTTCCTGGAACGAAGTGCATCTCTGCCCAGTTCTGGGAAGAAGACGACCGTTCAATCGATCGAAAGGATTTTGATCAATCAAGCTTATTGTTTTTCAATCGATCGAAAGGACTTCAATCAATCGAACTTACTATTTCTTCAATTGATCGAACAGACTTCAATCGATCGAAACTTACAGAACACTGTCATTTCTAGTTGATTTTGATATGAACTGTTTAGCTGTTTAAATGTTGATGCATGCCTTCAATATGCGATATTGTTGATTAAAGAGATAATGTGACACTGTAACAGGATGAATTGTTTAATAGTTACATGATGATATTATTGAACTAAATAGTATAACAAAATATGACTACATAGTAATTACTGGTTAAGAATAGATATGATGAATACAGAGCATGTGATATATCCTGCTATCTAGAGTATTGTATTTCACAACATGTGCTCACCATACATGGGATAGTGGTATGAAGAGATAGGAGGATATGATGAGAAATGAGATATGTGCCTATGTGGAATATGAGATATGTGTACTTTAGATCCGTAGGATCAATTGCTAACGAGCCAGGTGGATGTGGGATCATTAGAGTTCCTAGTACGCCTCTCACTGTTGAAGATGTCTAGTGATGCGTATGTATTGCTGAAGGCATCTAGTGTACCGTTGATGAATATGTCCTGCTACTTCCCTAATGTATTCTCACCGTGTAGACGACCAATAAGGATATACACATCGTAGAAAATGTCTGATGTGCCACTTGCATCATTTACAGACAGGATGCACTATGTAGATGACCGGTAACCTGTCAAGGGATCGGGTGGCATAGGACACCACCGAGTAAGCCACCGGTATGGCCTACTGGCTCAGTTATACGGTATCAACGTATGGATATTAGATTGGTATTTTTGTATTGACGTATGGATACGGATGAGAATAAGAATCTGGATACAAGTAGGAATATGAATATGAGTATGGATAGAATAGATGAGGGTTTAGTCATGGATTCAGCATCCTAACCAAAAGATAGATACATGGGTGGATTCATGGATTTCGTGAATAACATGATAAGATGTTATACCATGATTTTATTATTGTCTTCTCTTAATATGCTTCCTATGATTCCTGTTATCATTGATTTCATGTATAGATTAATGAGACCTCTGCTATGTCTGTGAGAGACGCCATTGATAAGAGATTAACCGCATTTTAAGATGCTAAACAGTAAGGGGTGAGGAGTGTGTTTGATGTACTCACTCAACTTTGTATTCAAAGCTGATGGCGTTGATGCCGTGGACATTCCAATGTCTAGAGCTTTACAGGTAGTAAGGATGGGAGACTGATGTTTCATCGGACTTGGAGCTGAAGGCTTAAAGACGAAGACGTGCTGCTTCATAATAGTTAGTTTGTCTATCTGTCGTACTTCTGTTAATATTTATCATAGGCTTCAGACTATAAACCAGTTGTTGTAATAGTTTTTAGTAGACTGTTGCGGACACGCGGAATTGGTTTTCCTTTTGTTTTGAAATTGTTTTGAAGAAAAAGAAAGAAAGGTATGTTGAAAACAGATACAGAGTCACCACTTGGTCTTTAAGGAACCAAGTAACCCAATTTTTGACTCACCCAAATGGATAAAGGGCACCGGCCCTTCATAACCAAAGAACTTGGCTCAGGGTTTTGGTACGAGAGAGGAAGGAGCCTTTGTCACAACTAAAACACCCTCAACTTGCCCCGTCTCTCGACGAGCCTCAATTAGCATCCAATTAATCATCTTATACTATGTTTGGTTTGATAATTAATACTATGATAGGTATAATACATCACATAATAATCTTGAAATGGAAGATCAAAAGATAAGATAGCATTCATAAGATCTAAGCCAAATATCACACAATGCAAAAGTGAAAGATCACACAAACAAACCAAGGAAAAATCATCTAATCACATATCGAGTAATCAAGTTTTCCTAATCTAAAGGGGACATGAATTTTTCTCGAAACAAATAAACAAAGAAATCAAAAATATGCTTAGCAAGCTAGTATGATGCATGTTACTCTTTGAGAAAAGAAGATCTCTCAATCCCCGGGATAGATGAGAAAGGATGATTAGATCGAAGGGGAAGCATGAATGTATGATCAAGTTCATTCCTAGTAATCTTCTTAGATTAAGAGTCACAAAAACTCCAAATCTTGCATGGACGCAATGTATGATCCTAAAATGTGCAAAGGATGTATTGTGTTTGTGTTCATGGATTTGCTAAAGTGATTAAGAAATCTAAATATATGCATGGATGAATGAAGGATGTTATTATAAAAAATGTAGTACGAACTACTTCCTCATATATGAGCTAATTTGGATTATATGTAAGCATCAAATCAAAGGAAAGAACTCAAAACATGCTTGCTGTGAATATTGGACAGAACAGTGAGTTGATTTTGTAAAAATGGAAAAGTGGGGTTAGAAATGTTTTTAGTTCATGTTTTTTTTATGGAGATCATCTTTATTGTGTATAGAACACATATCAAAAAGCCAAACGATAATAACTATTATAGATTGGGAGAAATCATATAAACAATAGAGGTTGCTCAGAAACAAAATCCGTACTGTCGACTGAAATGTTAAAAAATCTTAGAAAATGACAACAAAACATCTAGAGGCCCATATTTATATAGAAAGTTCCCCTAGAAACTGGAGTTCAAGGAAAAAATGAGTTGGGACCACTCCTTTTGGAAAAGTGTTCTGAAAAACAAGTTGAAAGTCAACCTAGCTACTATGATAGTAAAAACAGAATATTTGGAAGGAATGTTTGGACCAAAATGGAACCCTTCCAAGTGTTTTTAGATTAAACCAAAAATCCTGGGTGTTCTATAATAAGTTAGGAAGACTTTCCAAGTGGTCTTGTAGTCACCCATTGAGTATTGAACTCAGAATATTACTTTGAAGTGGAATAACTCACTGTTTTGAAGATTTTTTTGAGAAAAAACAAGGTTTATTTCTTGGAATCCAAATATTGGGGTTTTAGAGGGGTTTTGATATAAGGGTTTTTGAAAGCACATTTTCAACATCAAATGGAGATTATAGCCTTTTAGAATATCAACATCAAACTCAAGTTAGAAACTTCCAAGATTGTTAGAAAGATTTGTTTTCATTTGAACGTGACTTCAAGAATACATAGGAATGTACTGAAGTTATGATCATCGTCTATCAAACATGTTTTTGAGGTCAAGAGCTACTATCCATAAGGATTCACTCACCTTAAACTTCATGTCATCATCTAGATGATGATGAACTAGTAAGCAAATGAAGAATATAAAAAAGAAATGAGATTAAGAAGAGATGAGCATAGTATGTAAATAAGCAAGTAAAACAATCAATAGATGATATTTAATGAGATTTTGGACTTAAAGCGTGGTGTTTCACTCATATATGGTAACTTTGGACATGGGTGTAGCTTCCTATCTCATAAATACTCACTAAAATGGTGGTTGGGTGTATTGTATGTGAAGTAAAGAGGAGTAATGAAGTAAAAATAAGGTTGAGAACTCACTTTCTTGTTGAAAATCAAAAGGAGGAAGCTCACTTTCACTATTCCAACCTTATCTCTACAACTTTCTCTAAACTTATATTTGTACCTCTCTGAAAATGAGGAGTCAATGGGGGTTTATATAGGCCAATTTGGGGGGAGTTTGGGATTCAAAGAGTGCTCCATTGGTTCCAAACATCTGTGAACAAGAAACTACGTCGTTTTGGTTTTCAAGTAATCAAATTGGACCCCCAAAATAAATTACAAAATTGGAATATTCTAGGGGAGAGTGCCACAACGGCAGTGGGCCAGTGCCGCGGCGGCACTGCTCCTCCGACGTCCAGATAATGCTGTTTAGGCCCCCAGAGGTTACGGTATTCGCGAAAAGGCCCTATTTTGTCCGAAATTCACAGAAAATGCATATGAACTCCAAATCAAGGTTGTGATATACCATTGGAAATTTAATGGAGTCTATTTTTCATACAAAAAAAATGTTCAGAGTCAGGTCACTTTGAAAAGTTTTGCGGTATTCACGATAAAAGCCGATTTGATCGCCTTTTTCACATTCAAAAATTCACAATAAATTTGTTTTAAATCCAAAAATTATGTGCAACATATAATTGGAAAGCTATTGACCTCTAGTACCCATGAAAAATGTTTAAAAATTGTCATGGTGCTTCGGTTTAAAAGTCAACTTTTAGGTCAAATTGGTCAAACTCGGGATCTCCTGAAAGTTCTGGGAACATCTAGGAGCTCCCAGGAGTTGACGTTTTCATCCGATTTTCTTTTAAAATTCATTTTAGTAATTTTCACACGATCTATAGTGATCGCAAAACTTTTTAGAGAATTTGAATGATTTCGGTCAAACCTTGGTCAAACCTGGTCAAACCTAGGTCAAATCAGCCAACAGGGACTTTCTGGGAACTTCCGAGATTTCCAGGGGTCTCTGTGAGTTGACGATTTCCTCTAAAAACTCATTATATCACTTTCCATACAACATAGCATGTTTCTAGAAGTTTTGGTCCAAATCTGGGAGTTTTTGGGCTTCCTGAGGTATTTTGGTCATTTGTACCATTTTCTGATCATTTTGAGAGATAGAACTAACTTCCAGGAGTCCTTTTGAGTCCTTTTGATCATCGTGAACTACCAAGCTATGGGTCTCCAAAATTTGATAGCCGATAAAATGGGGTATCTATAGTTTACCCCTCTTTGGCATGAACTTGCGAGGCAACATCTGTCGCAAGTGAGTGCCAAAGCTTTGAAGAGACATATCTTTTGGAGACTATAGATTTAGGATAAAAGCATTGCAAAGATGCAATGATGAAAACATGATGTTAAGGCTAGTGTTGGTCGCGCTCCACGTGAGCTGCCTACGTATCCCTGGAGAATTAGACCAGGACATAGTTCAGGGCGCAAAGGAATAAATTACACATGCACAACAAGACAGGCGGATGCTATGCTATGATGATGATATGTAATGCATGGATGTGATATGAACTACGTACTGAGTCCCATCATATTCAATGTTCTGATCCTAGTATGAGCCGGTGCTGCGGGGTATGCCACGCGAAGTGTGCTTATGTTGTGCTATTGTTTACTTGACTCGTATGTAGTGGTTGACCCTAACAAGGATACCCAGGTGTTGAAAACTCTAGGTTTTGAGGGAAAACTTCTTGAATTATGAGAAGTGTGCTTCGCGAGCGAAAAAACTTGGATGTGGGGTAGGACAACGATTAAAGATAGCTAATAGGTGAGGGAGCTCACGATAACTGACAGTTTGGGAAAATTTATGATAACCAAAGTGAGAAGGCTCACGATAAGTGAGGAAGCTTATGATGACCGACAAGTAAGAAAGCTTATGATAAGTGAGGAGGCTCACAATAAGTGAGGTAGCTCATGATAACCGACAGGTGAGAAAGCTCATGATAGTGAGGGATCTCATGACAACTGATAGATAAGGAAGCTCACAACAATTGATAGGTAATGACGGTAACCGACAGATACGGAGTCTTGGACATTATAGAGTAGTCAGGTTGTGACTAGGCAACACTTGCCCTAGGAGCCAGGATCTCTAGACTGTTGATGGTATTTTGATCATCGATCGACCCTTGTCTAATCTGGAAAGTCAGTTCTGGTTTCTAAGAGCCGATGTTCTCTATTCTCTTCTATTGAGGATGGTGGGGAGATTCTATGAGAATTTGCTTTGACTGTCGACCGAAAACTAGGATCCATCTCTGAATTTCTCACGGTTAATCAAATTCTTCTGACCTAGAACCAGGACCCATCTCTGAATCTCTCATGGTTGATCAAATTTGGCAGTGCTCAATCCAATAAAATTGATTAGGGCCTCCGGGAGATGATATCTTTCTATATTTATCCTCAGGGTATGGTGTTGGATTCTCTGAGAATTCCTCTTTAACAGTTTCTTGACCAGAAACCAGGAACCATCTCTGAATCTCATACAGTTGATCAAACTTGGCAGTGCTCAATCCAAGAAAACTGGTTAGGGCCTTTGGTAGCTGATATCTTCCTGTATCTGTCCTTAGGGAATGGTGTTGAATTCTCTGAGATTTTCTCTTTAACTGTTTCTTGACCAGGAACCAGGACCCATCTCTGAATCTTTTGCGGTTGATCAAATTTCTGTAATGGCCATTCCGAAAGGCCTGTTCGGGCCTCCCAGGAGCCGTTTTCTTCCTATAATTGTCTAATGGGGATAAATTGGATTTGCTGGGGATAAAACCTTGTAAAATTTGACTGAAATGAGTCACTAGGGTTTATCGGTGCCTAAAATAAGCTGAAGTAGGCCAAAATAGCTCAAAAATGGGCTGAGACGAAGCGAAGCGGGGACCGCGGGGAGTAGTGCCATGGTGGCACTGGGTGGCCGGACTCCATTTTTATACATCTTGGGTTTTTGAGCTCTAAATGCTCATTCTTGGCCATTCTTGGGTGTTTTTAGAGCCAAAATCCGTCAAAAAATAGCTTGTGTACACTCAAGTGAGTAATCTCTTCCTATAATCGGAATTGTGATTGGTGTTTTATTTTTTTTCAAATTTCAAGAAGAAAGTCTAGTTCCAACTTCCATTTTCTTTGTAGATCCATGGCTTTAAGCTCGAAGAGGCTCTCTAAGAAGGACAAGGAATGGGTAAGGGTCGAGAGCCAACCCCCAGAGTTGATTTTGCGCGATCCTCAACGTCATCTTTTGGTCGTGGCTCTAGCGAGTCAGGAATGTGAAACTTTTCGTAGTTCAGGACTATTCTTGTGAACTGTAGCGTGCACCTAGAGATTGTTGGAAGCTCGTTTTGTGCTTATTTTTTGATTTTGTGAAGTTGGACTTCGGGTCATGAATAGTGACTTTGTGCTCATTTTTTTCTATTTTTGATGTGTGTAGGTGCCGGAGGTAATCTTGAAGGGCCACGGTAGTGTTGCTTATGCTTTCCTGTGGTGTACTCAACTTTTGCCTGCTATTAAACAAATGGTCGACGAGGCGGGGTTTGGCGGCTTCGTCGTCCTGGTTTCAAAGAGTACCAATGACCTGGCACACTTTTATGCTCTTGCTAAGAGATGGTGGGACACGAAAAATACTTTTCATTTGCCATTTGGTGAGATGACAATGACGCCCTTCGATTAACCCATGATTTCTGGCTTGAGAGTTGGCGGGAAGCGCCTGATCCTAGACTATTTTTATGAGATTGATCCTACAGCTATTGAGAGGCATAACCTGAATAACCCTCAACTATTGAGGGTATTCCTTCTATACATCCTTGGTTGTTCAATCTTTGCAACATGGAATGACCGGGTGAGCTTGAGGCTCATTTCTTGTTTGTTGACAGTGGATGAGATTCCTTCTTATGACTGGGGTGGCGCCACCTTGGCTCATCTTTACAAGCATATGGGTAAGGTTTCCCATGGGGGCATCAAATCGACCGGAGGGTTTTGGCTAGCTTGGGAGGTATGTCCTATGACTTTTCTTTTTTCTCTCAGCTCTTCCTTGCTTATGTTTTCTGATTTTCATTTTCTTATGCAGCTCTGGAGCTTTGAGTATCTAAAGATGTTGGCTCCTACCCCTGCCGATGAGTCGGGTAAGGATGAGGATGGCATGACTCCTGTGCCTCTATTCCCTCAGGGCTTGAGATGGTGGAGAGATGTTGTTGGGGTCAAAAGTGGGGCCCACCGAATTGTCCTCCTGAGGAATTTCTTATCCGAGCTGACGGTTGCCAGCGTTGACTGGACACCTTAGGACAGTGTTTCCTATGCTGTCCCGGAGGAGATCCAGACGGTCAAGCCTCTTGCCTCTTGTCGACTTCTAATGGAAAGTACTGAAGGTAGGCAGTTATACCTCGGCGAATGAGTGTCCCGGCAGGTGGTTGGTCGTCATAGGTACCACATTCCTCATACTCCTCCCATGATGGATGTTGACGACCTTTCTGGTGCCGCTTTGTTGGCGGCTTTGGCTGGCACTGATGTTTGGGATCATTTCAGTTCCAAGACTGGTTATGAGACTTACCGTGGCCGCTTCCTAATGCCCAACTTCCCACTCCTGGCCGTGATTTTTTATTTTTTTTTACATTTTTGTCTCTATTCGTTACTTATGTTTTTGGACTCACCTTTTCCTAACTTGTTTTGTGCCTACCATTTCGCAAGATGTATAGGAGATATGCTCCTCTAGCTTCTGATTCTATCCCTCCTTGGGATTGAACCGTCAATGTCTTGGGTGCCGATGGTTCCCCTCAAGTTATGGAGGTGCCACGAGTTACGTGCGGGTATTCCACCCAACCAACAGGCGTCTTCAATGGAGTCCATTTTCCATTAAAAAAAAATATTTCGGAGATAGGTCACTTTGAAAAGTTTTGCGGTATTCGCGATAACAGCCGATTTGATCGCCTTTTTCACCTTCGAAAATTCATAATAAATTCGTTTTAAATCCAAAAATTATGTGCGATATACCGTTGGAAAGCTATTGACCTCTAGTATCTATGAAAAATATTTGAAAAATGATACGGTGCTCCGGTTTCATAGTCAACTTTTGGTCAAACTGGTCAAACTTGGGATTCCTGGAAAGTTTCTGGAAACCTCTGGGAGCTCTAGGAGTTGACGTTTTCGTTCGATTTTCTTTTAAAACTTATTTTAGTATTTTCCACATAATTTAGAATGATCCTAGAACTTTTTGGCAAATTTGGACGATTTCGGTCAAACCTTGGTCAAATCTTGGTCAAACCGGTCAACTGAGACTTTCTGGGAACTTCCGGGACTTCTGGGGGTCTCTGGGAGCCGACGATTTCATCTGGTCTTGCTTTAGAACTCATTTTATTGCTTTTCTTACGACGTAGCATGTTTCCAGAACATTTGGTCTGAATCCGGGAGCGTTCGGGCTTTTAGGGGTATTTTGGCCATTCTGAGCATTTTGAGAGATAGAACTAACTTCTAGGAGTTCTTTTTGAGTCTTTTTCGATCATTGTGAACCACCAAGCTATGGGTCTCCTAAATCTGATTGCCGACAAAATGGGGTGTCTACAATTTGTAATACAATCTGTAAGTGCTCCTTGTGATCAGTCTCTGTCCTTGAGTAGATCAATATGTCGTCGATGAATACTATAATGAATAGATCCCGATATGGACTGAATACTCTATTCATCAAGTCCATGAATACTGCTGGCGCATTAGTTAACCCGAAAGGCATAACTAGAAACTCATAATGCTCGTATCTCGCCCTGAACATAATCTTCATCACATCCTCTGGTCGAACCATAAGTTGATATCCCGAGTGCAGATCAATCTTTGAAAAGGTCCTTGATCCTTGTAATTGGTCGAATAGATCATCTATCTGAGGAAGTGGATACTTATTCTTGATCGTAACCTTGTTCAACTCCCTGTAGTCGATGCAGAGTCGAACTGTTCCATCTTTCTTCTTCACAAACAGAACTAGTGCTCCCCAATGTGATGTACTTGGGTGAACAAATCCCAAATCTTCAAGTTCCTGAACTTTCTTCAGTTCCAACATCTCAGTTGGTGCCATCCTATCTGGAGTCTTAGATATCGGCAAGGTGCCAGGTACTCATTCCACGCAGAAGTCTATTTCTCTTTTCAGTGGAAGTCCTTTAATATCCTGCAATACATCTATGAAATCTTGTATTGATCCATCGTTGGTTTCATACTTGTACCCCCGATTGTAGCTAAACCACTTGTTAGAAATATGGCGCTTGCTGACTGACACTAAAATATGTTCATTAGACATCCAGGTATCTGAAATACCATAGTCCTAGTAAGGCAATCCAAATTGGCACCATACTTAGTCAACCAATCCATCCTTAGGATAATGTCAAACTCTGACATTGACAGAACTACTAAGTCTGCTGGAAGATTCTTATCTCCCAAGGTCAATGGGCAATCTTTACACACTTTACCCAGCTTAACAATCACTCCCAATGGTAATATATCTTTAAGTGCTGGCTCAAGTGTCTGGGGTTCTAAACCCAACTGACGCACAATCTTAACAACAATAAATCAACGTGTAGCTCTATTATCAAATAAAGCTTTAGCTTGACTGTGAAAGAGTACAAGTATACCTTCCAAATGTTGCAATTCATCAGCATTAGAGCCGGATTCCGTAAATGTCTGATCTGGGGGTCCTTGTATCCCCTAAATTAGTGCCCCATAGTATCCTCCTTGTGGTGCACCACAATCTCTGCACAAGTGCCCTATTTTTTTGTAATTTTGGTAGTTAGCATCTGATTAGTGGTTAACCTTGGAGGTTGTGCAAAACTTGGCAATGTGCCCTGGCTCTCCGCAATTTAAACATCCTCCGTTGTTGGTTGGTGGGGCTGTTAGCAGCGCCTGAAGCTGTGGTCCCTATTGGTGATATTGCTGGGGTCGAGAATAACCCTATTGAGGCTTCCTGGTTCCATCCCAAGTGCGCTTGTTCCCTTCAAAATTAACCTGAGGTCTCCAACCCTGGGTATTTCTTGGTGGATGATTCTAGAAACTCCGTTGCTGAAAACCTCATGACGACTGGGGTCGATTTATCTGTGGTCACTATGCTAGATAAGCGTCCTTTTCCAACCCTGCAGTAAATCTGACAATCCCCTCAAACAACTGATTCAGATGACCAACCATTATATGTCTGAGGTAGGGATTCAATCTTTGGTAAAATCTCTTCACCTTCTCCTATGGGGTGTCTATCATTTGTTGGGCAAATCGAGATACATGCTCAAACTGCGTCATGTATTCTCGCACAGTCTATCCTCCTTAGACCAGACTGAGAAAGTTTCTTTATTGTTCATCTCTCTTATCTTCTAGGAAGTACTTTTCCAGAAATCTTTCCCGGAATATCCCCCAAGGCATTCTCCATGCAGCTAGCTTCAGCTCCTATTGTAGCTCTTTTGGCTTCCTACCAATCTGTGGGAGCGTAGGTGAGCTGAAATGTGCAAGACGACGCTTATCTTGCTCAGTATATTCCAAAACTTCAAAAATCAATTCCATTTCCTGTATCCACTGTTCCAACCTCTACACGAAGGCTTTAAAAAATGCCCGTTGGATCCATGCCTTCTGGAATAGGGGCTCTTAATCGTGCTTGATTCCTCGGTCTAACCATAGTGATAATATATGTCATGTACCTACAAAAGACCTATCTATTAGCTGACAGTCTTCTCGGAGAAACGAAATCAAGATAGAGCGAGAAGTAACAAGAACTAACAGTTATACTAATCAACATATATCAGTTCAAACATACAACTAATATTGAAAGTACTGCTCCTATATATATATATCAAAAGATGTACTGCATAGACACACTAGTCAAACTGTGTACCACATGGGACATAGGCTAATACAGTTCTAAGGTCAGCTATTTACAATGTTACTACTTCTGATAATATCTATACAAAGCTATGATCCGATAGCTATCTCTCAAGCTCCAAAAAATCATGTGGACCACATATCCTGATATAAAAATAGCAAAAACTAAACCCCCTCCAGACCCTGACTCAAAAATCGTCAGCATCTGATCCTGCTGGTAGAGCTTCATCCTCTGAAACGATATCCATCTCCTTAAGGGGAGTATCCTCAATTGGTACTGCAAGATTTCTAACTACCACTCCGATATCCCAATCCTCAACTATCTCTACATCTGCGTCCTCTACCATGTCTGCCATCATCGCTTGATTAGCGACGTTGACGACTACAGCAGCAAATCAATCAGCTATGTCCAATGCCCATGCTAATGTAGCCTCTCCCATAACAAATCCAGCTGGCCGACTAACCATCTCAACTATCCATCCTACTGCCATATCAGTCATGGCCGCCATATGCACTATAGGTCCGACTGATAACTCAGGCGTAACGGGTACCTCCGACACAACTATCTCCTTGTCAGGAATATCCTCCTCTACTACCTTCATGATCACGTCTCCCTTTACTACTGTGTCATCCTTTCAAACCATTATATCTACCTCAACGGCCTCCAGGTCCTCTACTGGGTCCTCTGGCTCAGGCTCCTCATCTACAACATACTCTGGCTCCTCTGGGTCACACTCCAGCTCATCATCATCGTCATCATCATCATCTGTAGGCTCCTCCTCTGCTGGGTCCTCATCATCCCCATCCTTTGGCTCTAGGTCCTCCTTACCCTGAATCGGCTCAAGATCCAGAACTGGTACGTCGGGTAGCGATAATGGTGGGGCTATCGATGTTGGTGCAACTATAGGCTCTGGTGGAGCAGGCTCGGCTATAATAGCTCGCAACTCAATCTCGTCTACCTCCAGCTTACTCTGAATCAATCTAGCCATCTCTTGGTATACGGCTGCTCGGGTCATAGCATAGTGATACTCATTTATGCGTATCTCCGTCGGGTGAGTCGTGCCCACAACATAGATAGAAGTCCACATCCTCTCCTCCAAATAATGACTACCGATCTAGAAAATGTGGCTCTGGTATATCTCTGATATGGCTGGCTCCACTGTGTCACCATGAATAACATGTCCGCTAAAAAAATCATCCACAAACAGGTAAAAATCTGGATCTATGCTAAATTGCAAATAAACTATCTATCGTCAGGAGGATGAACTTATCTTAAACTCATCTCTCATCTCAGGGATCTTAAAATACTAGGACCAGATGGTGTGGAATCATTAGTGAACGAAAGTATCCAACTTGGAGCTCTGATACCAAAAAATCCTGTCACGCCCCAGAGCAACAAAAATAAAGAAACATAAATTTCCTTTTTGGTCCATAGGGAATGACGGGTGAATGTCACTAATTGTCCACACCACACAGTACTAGTCAACTAGAAGCAACTAGAACAGTAATAATATCAAATTGAATATATTACAAAAGTCCTAACTTTAACAATAACATCAGAGTCGTCCACAGGAACATAACAAGTCTGAAAGCAACATATGCCGAAGTACCCGTTTAAATAATAAAGTTCAACAGAATATAAAACTAATAACTATCTAGATCTTCAGTTGGTGTAAACGTCATCGTCGGTGTAATAGTCTCCTCTTCCACAACCGTCCTCAATGGGGCCACCCTTTGTATGCCCTTCTTCCAGGTAATAACTATTGTTGTAAGCTCCATCACTTGTATTATTAAGAATAGGGTAGTCTGGATGAGGAATGTCCAGGCAATAACGGCCATCAGTTTATTGAGAGTTGTGTGAATAAAAACTCACAAGGTACCAATTATATAACGTACTAACAAGTTATGAACTGAATAAGATATAGTGTTACAATAGTATCTTCATCTTTATTCAAACGTCGTTACTCAACCCTTATTGTCTTACTATCCTAAGACCGACAATCGACATGATAACCAACATACCTTGATTGAAAGAGCAGACTCAATCGCTTAGCATATATAAACATACCATCATTCTGTGCATCGCTCGTTAAGGATATATACCATCCACCGCATGTCATGGACACCATGTCGGTCCATCCCCTGCTCGTTAAAGATATAATCCATCCACGGCATACCAGGGGATACAACGCTTCGAACAATAGTATATTAAATATATTGCCACGACTCATCGATGTCTACCAATGACCCCCCATCCATCGCTCGTTAAGGATATAATCCATCCACCGCTCGTTAAGGATATATCATGGATCATCTGGCTATCTCAGGACTACTTATACCTGCCTACGTACCATTCTCAGAACTTATCAAACCTACTTAGATTCTGCATTAATACCAACCCATGAATTTTTCATTGTGGCCTAATTACCTTGAATAAAAAGAAACGGATATTGAACTCAAAAATGAACAATTATAGTAACTGACGTTATAACATTAATCCATTATTCTTAATCGTACTTATCTTTTGTAGTACATTATCCCTATTTAGCCCAATAGTCGCAAAGTGAAAGTCTCAATCAATAAATGAATGATTAAACCACACATATAATAGAAAAAAGAACATAACTAGGCTCAGCAAAGTTTAATCAATTGAAACCATTTCAATTGATTAGGGAAAAAATAAGGTTTAAGCAATCGAAGTCCTTTCATCGAGTGAGGGTTCGATCGATTTAACCCAATCAATCGCTCGAAGGTCGTCTTCTCCAGAGGCTCTGGACAATGAACGTCAAGAGGTGTTAGAGGGTGTTGGGGTCTATTTATTTACATCTAAAACTTGTACAACATCATATCAATGGTACCGAGTGAGTTTAAAACTCACAAAATGTCGTTAAGAGCGTGTTTGGCAAGGCGTCAAGCTCCAAGCTTTAATGGCGGCTCGTCCTTTTCTCTTTCTATCCCTGCCTTCTCTCTCTCTCTTCCTCTGTCTCCTTTTTCTTCTCTACTTCTTCTTCTTTTCGTTTCTCTCTCTCTCTCTCTCTCACTCTCTCTCTCACACACACACACACAGTGTATATATATAAAGTGTGTGTATATATATGTATATATGGATGTGTCTATATAAATATAAACACACATCCTCTCTCTCTCTCTCTCTAATCTCTCAACTCTCTCAAATCAAACAAACCTCACACACACAATTCAGACACATATATATAGATGAGGTAAGGTGTAAGGTGGCATTCCAGCGCACAAACAAAGAAAAGATATTCTGACATTTTTTATCGATCGAAGCGACTTCGATCGCTTGAGAGCAGATCGGCCAAGTTCGATCGATTGTGACCGATTTGATCAATTGGACAAGGGGATACGTAATAAATTCATGTCGGTTGGGTTTCAATCGCTTGAAAGAGGTTCGATGGATTGACATAGAAATTCTCGATCGCTTGAAATAACTTCGATCGATTGAAAGTAACGTTTCAAGCATTGTCAAGGGAAATGTACAGAATCTTATGTATTTATTATATACTGAAAATACAGGGAATTACGAAATGAGACCCGATTTGGTCCGGCCCGACCCGAGTATTAGTGATATATATTAAATAATATATAGACTAATATAATTATATATAAGATATTCAATATATATTCGTTATTCCTACAGGAGTTTTTAATGTATTTTTTGTTAATAATGTGTGTTAACAATATTTCTAAACACTATTTTATGATAAAGTGTTTTTATTTTTTAGTTTAAGTTCTTAAAAAAATAAAATTTTAATAAAATAAAAATAATAGCAATGGGCAGGGTTGGACCGGACTTGGGATTTGAGATGTTGTTTAGGGTCGAACTTGGGTAATCATCTCTAGGTCCGCTATAGTACCGGGCAGAGTTTGGACAAGGATAAGCACACTTAGCATCTAGTGTAGGCCCGATCGGAACACGATCCGGCTCGACCCACAGCCACCCTTCAAAGGAATACAATCCTACCTAATATTACAGTAATACCCTACATTTACGTGTGGCCGAGGATTTGACCCGCATATTTGTACGTGTACTCGCGCACTATTGCGCTAAAATAAATTTTCTCTTTTTAAAAAAGAAAAGAACCAAAAAAAAAAAAAAACAATCTACCATTACCAACATCCACCACTGTTTTGCACTTCATTCCCTCCAATTCTCTCTCTCTCTCTCTCTCACTCTCACTTCTTACCTGCAAAACTTTTCTTTAGTCAAAAAAGCTCCATTGGGTCCCTCCATCTCTGTTTTTCACTCATCCAATATCAAACCTTTTTATAATTAATCCTATCTCATATCCCAACTTCAACTCACTTAAACTACGTAGTAAATTAACAAAAGAGAACCCCCCCACCCCTAAAAAATTCAACATTTATTAATCTAATGATTATCCAACTGTAAAGCAACCCCAAAAACTCCATTGGGTACAGAGTCCACTCACCACCACCTTTCTCTCTCTTCTTCTTCTTCTTCTTCTTCTTCATCTTCATTTTCACTCCTATCTCAATCCAAACAAACCAAACCCACAAAAAATAACCCAAAATTATCAACACCTACAAACTCAAAATGCCTTCAAGACAACCACTCTCATCTCCAAGCCCTAACCCTAGACCCAGAACCAGTGTTCTCTTCATTATCATCACCTCCTTTGCCTCCATTGTTATTCTCTTCGCCATTCTCTATTTTCTCTACTATCTCTGGTACTTTCTGGTCCACCGCTCTCGGACCAGCCCGTTCGATTCCGGGTCGGGCTCGCCGATACTGAAGTTACAGAGATTCAGTTACAGAGAGCTCAAATCGGCCACCAATGGGTTCAGCAGCGAGAACTCGATCGGAAAAGGCGGGTCCGGGTCGGTTTTCCGGGGGATTCTAAAGGACGGAAAATTGGTGGCGGTGAAGCTCCTCGATTCGGCGGAGAGAGAGTTTCAGAACGAATTGAAGATATTATCAGGTTTGAAATCTCCATTTGTTGTTTCGCTTTTGGGTTATTGTGTTGAGAAGAAGAAGATGATCTTAGTTTATGAGTACATGCCAAATCGTAGTTTACAGGAGTCCCTTTTCGCAGATGAGAATTTGAATTTGAATTCGAATCTGAATCTGGATTGGGGAAGAAGGTTTGAGATTGTTCTAGATATTGCACGTGCGCTTGAGTTTTTGCATCTTGAATGTGACCCACCTGTGATTCATGGTGATGTGAAACCCAGTAATGTTTTGCTTGATTGGGAATATAGAGCTAAGATTTCTGATTTTGGGTTGTCTAAAGTGAAGATTGAAGATGAATTTGGAGTTGATTTGTTTAGTCAAGATTTGGGTAAGAGTCAGGAGCTGTGGAAGGGTCAAGAGCTTTCCGGGAATTCTCCGGCAACAGGCTGTGAAACTCCGGCGATTGGAACTCCGGTCGAGAGCCATAATGAGGTAGATTTTGCTTTAGCTCTTCAAGCTTCTTCTTCTTCGAAAAATAGTAAAATATGTCACAATGTGAGAGGTTTGAATTTGAGTTCTTTGAGTTTTAATGCTAATATGATGGGTGAGAATGATAATAGGAATACTAGGAATGAAAAGGGTAAGGAGGTTTGGAATCATGTTGAAAATGGTGTGGAAAATTGGAATAAGTTTGTGAATTATGATGATGAACTTTCTAGTATTGAACATAGTAAAGAGTTGAATATGAATTCTGTTTCACTGGATGATGCGATGGGTTCGAAACAATGGGGAAAAGATTGGTGGTGGAGACAAGATGAGAGTAGTGAATTGTGTAGTAAAAAGTATGTTATGGAGTGGATTGGGAGCCAAATTTGCCCGTTGGAGAATCCCGATTGGGATGAAGAAAAGAAAAACTTTCCCGGAAAATCCAACTTGGAAAATAATACTAATAATTCAAGTCCATTGTATAAGTTGGATGATATGAATGAAGCACAGTTACAAGATTACGGGTGTGAAGGTCCCAAACAGGTGTTTGAGAAGCCCCATAATAAGAAGCATAGAAAGATGCAAGAATGGTGGAAAGAGGAACATCTCGATGAGATTTGCAAGAAGAGGAGTAAGCTAAAGAAGTTCAAAACTAAATGCAAAAAAGCCTCGAAAATGCCACATTTCAATTTAGGTCGGCACATTCAGTTCCGGATACAAAGAAAATTTGGGCGAAATAATATAAATGGGGGTGATCATGATCAACATGTGGAGTTCAGCTTCCGAAGAGAGTGTAAAACAAAGAATTCGCGTTCTGTCGGTAGTGAAATGTGGAGTGGAGATCTATTTAGTCGTGAATTGAGTAGCACGACGAGCATGAGAGGGACCTTATGCTACGTTGCACCCGAATACGGAGGGTGTGGGTACTTAATGGAAAAGGCAGACATTTATAGCTTTGGGGTGCTTATTCTTGTGATTGTTTCAGGTAGGAGGCCGTTACATGTTCTTTCTTCACCGATGAAGCTTGAGAAAGCAAACTTGATAAGCTGGTCTCGGCACTTGGCTCAAAGTGGAAATATATTGGAACTTGTGGATGAGAAATTGAAAAATGAGTACAACAGAGACCAAGCAAGCTTGTGTATAAACTTAGCATTAGCTTGCTTGCAAAAAATGCCCGAGTTGAGGCCGGACATTGGAGAGATTGTTAGGATTTTGAGAGGGGAAATGGATCTCCCTTCTCTTCCATTTGAATTCTCTCCTTCTCCGCCTTCCAAATTTTTCAGCAAATCGAGGAGAAAACAAAAGACGAATCCAGAGTAGGGGGAAGAACAACCCTCTTGATCATACTGTATATCGAAAAAAGATTTGTTTCTGGGGATCCAAAGGTGAGTGTGCTTTGTGGGTTTTATGTTGTAACATAGAAATTTATATGAATGAGTTCTGATTTGTTTCACACTTGTTGAAAGGAAATGGTGAATCATATTTGTGTTTGCAACTTCTACTTATGTTTTTTAGCTTGCTTTGCATTTGAGACTCCTTTGTTTATGTTGTTTCAATATTGGGATTTGAAGGTAAAAGTGGAAGAGTATATATGTTTGAGGCATATAGAAGTAAATTAGTAATCAACTAAGGCAATGTTTGATTCATGAATTTAGCGGGAGAGAGGGAAAAAAAAATACAACACTGAGGAAGATTTTTTTTTTTTTTTTTTTACAAGGAAACATCGAGGGAAATACGAAGGAAATTAAATAAGGTGAAAATAATTACAGTAAAATTTTTGAATTTTTTTTAGTCACTTCATTTACTCTTTTGCTTGAGTTCTTGTTTTATTTTCAGAATTTTAGTTTCTAATGTTAGATAAGCCTGGGAGAAAACACTGGGAAAATGCTAGGGAAATAGTTTCAGATTTCTTTTTTCTTCTTTAAGTTTGCAAACAAAACAGATGCTAAGGCCTAAGGGAATCCAAGAAAACAAAGAGAAAAGAAAGGCAACTAGCAGCCAGAACTTGTTTCTTCTTACATTTTCATTTCAAAATTTTCGAATTATAATCCTCGCCTTTATCCTGCAGGAAATGTTTCTTAAAAAATTGAAATTAAGTCAAGTTTATTTTTATTTAGCATGAATTTGAAGCTCCCCTCGAGTAAATATTCAATACAACGGTGTTATCATGTCATTGATATCACCATATGAGTATAGTGTTTGTGTGAACACATTTTTTTTTTCTTCCCATTAAATTAGGAGTGGCTTGTGCTTGAATTACCTCTTCTTGATTTGTGATTCCACATCAAAAAATAACCCTTATACAAAATATTATCTCCCTCATCTAAGGCATCAAAATGACTAAATTGCTTGATTGATCATTGAGAGAGACATCATGAGTAGTACATAAACCACCCTTTTTTCAGGTAAGAAGTATTCTACTTTTCAAAGGCAAATGTTGGGCTTGAAAAGAAGCTTTTCTTTTTCATAATGGTTTATTGCTCTTGTGCACTAAATGGATACTTTTTACTATTACATGCCCAATTTAAGTGGTTTTGTCCCACTTTATGAAATCAGTACTAGTAGTAAAAAAGATTAGACTGCCTAGTCAATTATTTCCAAAAGTTAATATATTAAAGGTTCCGTTTGATTTACTTTGATTTGGTTTGAGAATTTAGACAAGAAACAGAAAAGGGTAAGGACAACAAAAGGTTAAACCAGTTCTCTATTTTTTTGCCCCAAGTGTTTTCCTCCTTTAAATAACATTAACAATTAAAATTTTGAGTACAATACTACAATACTTCCTTAAGAAACGAGGAAGAAAAGTGACTTAAAAAATTCAAATTTTTATCTTTTTTTTCACCTTACTTTCTTTACTTTTATGTTTTCTTCATTATTTTCCTTATTAACCATAAAAGGAAAAGTGTTTAACAAAGAAAATTGTTATTATTCCTCGATGTTTCCTTCTTTTTTTTTTTTTCACACTAAGTCCATGAACCAAATAACATCTACGATTGATTTTTATTTGAATTTTTTTATTTTTTATTGGCCAGGATATTTATTTGTGATCTCTGGCTTGTGGAGTACCTTTTAAGATAGTTTATTGTGTAAGTTTTAGCATGATAAACATTTGATGTCATGTCATATAATAACTTTAGAGCAATGGGCTATCCAAAAACAAAACTTTAGGGCAAGGGACATGCTTTTCACTTGAAGCATATCCAAAATTGCTAAACTGCAATTATGATTAGATGCAGTTGATACCCATTCTAAATATAGAGATATAATCAATGAAAGCCATTAATTTGGTTTGCCTAATCTATAAGTCATTTGGGTATTTATAGGGAGTGTTTGGCATTGACTTTTGGAGTTCATTGATGATTATAGAACTCCAAAAGCTAACATGAAGCTATTTGGTGTACCAGGTATTGAAATTCAATCGCAACAAATAAAAATAAAAATAAATCACGTGCTTCCCAAAAGCAGTTTTTGATCAAAAACACTCCGAGGAGTAGTTCTTAGGGTTGAATCCAGAAGCAGAAGTTGTGCCAATGGACTCTTGGACATAAAAATAGATGTATATATTTCTAGGTTAGTGACTTGTGCTTCCAAACATGTTAAAACTCTCTCCTTAAATATTAACTTGAACTTAAGGTGTGTTACGGATTTTCTTCACCAACTAACCGAATGTCAATTGGAATTAAAGCTTTTTATAATGTTTTGTGACAAATGTCTATGTTTGACCTATAAATCTTTGTAGAATATTGTTAGATTAATGCTTTTTTAAATTAGTGGCGTCTAAATTCCATATCCTTTCACAAGTAGTTTATTGGATATTGTTCCTTACAGATATATCGCATTTTAATTCTATTTAAATGAAACTGTATTTTAATCTATTTAAAATTAAAAAATCATGATACATAGACTTTTGATAAGGTATTTAGTTTTATGGGTTAATTAGTGTTAGATTCCAAATTAGATATTGTTGGCCCAAAAGTGGAAACCTTAGAGGGGGGGTGAATAAAGTTTTAGCGGAAATTAACCTTTTAAAAACTTAATACCAAATTAAACACAAACACAAACAATAATGTAAAGAGATAAGGGAAGAGAAACTTGCAAACCGAATTTTCAAGTGGTTCGGCAATCGCACCCCGCGGCCTACATCCACCCCTCCAGAACACCTCTTGAGGATTCCTTAATCCGATCTACTTCACGGGTGTAGACCAAACCGTTTCCCGGAGCACTTACGGGTGTGCACCAAACCGTTACAAGAGCCTATGATCTCTCCCAAAGAAGAACGCCTCTTCTTTGCACACAAGGGTTACTAACCCTCAACCTTTACAATTGATTTGATACAAATTGAACTCTCTTTATAGAGTTGATAATACAATTGAAAGCTCACTACAATTCACTCTCTCAAAGATTACAATTGAAGGCTAGAGCAAATTTGATAAACTCACACAACTAGGGCTCAATTTTGAATGATTAAGAATCAACAAGTTGTGTGATTGAAATAGATGTTTTCCAATGGATTGATCAACCTAAAATGGTGTGGGAAAACATGTATTTATAGGCCTTGGAAGATTATAGCCGTTGGTGGCATGTTTGGTAATTAAAAGCCCCTTTAAAAACTAGCCGTTATGTGCCTTTCAGGTCGATTCAGTCGACTGAAACATGAAGCAGTCGACTGATCCTTGAAGCAGTCGACTGGAATGTGTTTACAGAGGGTTCTGTTTGCATTCTACTCATTTCGGTCGACTGCATCGTGCCTTCAGTCGACTGCCCCTCTGTTTGACAGCCTGACACATCTTTACTAAAATGGCCATAACTCCCTCTACAAAAATCGGATTTGCGATCCGTTTGATGTTTTGGAAACTAGATTCAAATACCTTTCCAACCATATAAAAATTAACATCTAATTATTTTCCATTTGGTTGGGACATTGATTTAAAGATGATCCACTTAAAATTTATTTCCAAAACTTTAACTTTTAGCATTTGTTTGAGCCCCTAAGAGTGTGAGATCAAGATGCCTTACAATGGTGGTCCTAGACTTCAACCAAGGATGAAATATCTTCAAGTCTTCATGCTTGATCCTTGTTGAGCTCCTTGTAATCTTGATCTACATCAATTAATCTCATGCACACAAAGATGCTAAAACATTGATACAATATTAATACATGAGATTATATGTGAGCATGAAAATGACTATGATAATAACAAAGAATGAATTAATATGAATCATGTAATTATCATAGCATATTTGACATCATCAAAACATAATTAAATATGCCTTAATAAACCTTAAGGCTAACAATCTCCCCCTTTTTGATGATGGCAAACAACCAATGAAAGATATGCCAATATAAGCACAAATTGGTCATTTTCATATTATCATTCATAATGGATATCAAATGTTTAAGAACATGAATGATAACTACCCAATAACTTCTCCCCAATACTTCTCATATTTCTCCCCCTTTGACATTATCAAAAAGATTTGGGGATAAAACACAAAGCTCCCCTCACAATAGGCATACAAATCAAAAGTCAAAAGGATACCAAAAATAAACAAATATAACCATATGTGATCAAATGAATACATGAAAGTGCTCCCCCTAAGCATGTGCAATGATAAAAGATACCAAATGATATGAAAAGAGCGCATATTCTCCCAAAAGATACCAATTATAAAGTTGGAGAACTCAAAATCAATGAAAAACAAATATTCAGTCGGGTCAGTCGACGCCACAGTCGACGGAAGTGGGCAGGGATTAAGTTGTGCAAAAACAGTCGACGCCTCAGTCGACTTAACAATGCAGAAAAAAAATTCAAAGCCTCACAGATAAATCAGTCGACTGTGTCGGGGTACCAGTCTACTGCTTTGTTCAGCAGCTCAAAAAATTTAAGGATTCACAAAACATTAACTAGTCTGACTTTCTTAAAACTTTGTCTAAACAAACGAAAGCAAATCATCATATTTCAAATAAGCAATGTCAAGAGCATGATGAATTATGTAAAGACATATCCAAATCACAAGGGGATGAAACAAGATTTATGCATAAAAAATCAAGTATGCATATCAAAACAAAATCAAAGTGATGTGAAACAAATTAATCTAACCTACTCCTACTAGGCTTAAGGTGAGAGATTTAACCATTGTCCAAGCGCCTCTTGGATGCAACATTTTCCAAGGAGGTAGGAGAGGATCCCTTCATAACCCAAACCATGTTAATTTTATTTCGAAATGAACATTTAAAATTAACATGCCCCTTTTTCATACAATAATGACATGTTACATGGGGAATGGTCTCATTTGAGATTGATGCTTTAGCAAAGAAATTCTTGTGAGCATTTTGAGAATTTGAAGTAGAGGATGTGGACTTTACAAAGAAGTTTTTGTACTTCTTTTCCTTGAATGTGGGATTAAATCCCAAACCGGCCTTATCAAAAACACATTTTTGTTTTCCCAAAAGCATATTCAAATTTTGTTCACCTTGGGTAAACTTGGCCAAAGTTTTTGTCAAATCATCCACTTCCTTTCTCAATTCAACCTTTTCTTTTTCAATAAATTCACTTGAAGGTTGATTGGTTGAAACAAGCTTTTCTTTTCTCAAAATTTTATTTTGAGATTTTAAATCATCCAATTGCTTTTTCAACTCCAAATTTTCTTTTTCAATCTTATTTGAAGATTGTGCTCTTAATACAAGTTTTTCATTTTCAATCTTCAAAGAATCATTTTGGGATTTCAAAATATTTAACTCATTTGAAAGTTTGGAAAAATTCTTTTTAAGAGTTATATATTTAGATCCCATATTCTCCAACTCCTCATGTAACTCCTCAAATGCACATTGAAGTTCATCATAATTAGCAGATGAGTTGGAGTTTACCTCTTTTACCTTATTTTCATGGGCGGCTTCTTGGTCGCTTAACTCATCCTCGGAAGCATCATTATCCGAATCGCTCCAAGTGCCCCCTTTTGCCATTTTCTCATTCTCCTCTTCTTTTTCATTGGCAAATAGGCATATATAACTTTCTTCTTTCTCTTGTACAAAATCCTCCTTTTGTACTTCTTGTTGATGGGTTAGGTTTTCAACATTTCCTACAACATCATCAACTCCTATTTGCAACTCAAGGATTTGGTTAGTAGTATTATGAATATTTTCTAAACATAAGCAAATTTCATTAGCATTAGAGCATGAACGAATTCTATTATATGTGGTATTATCTAAAGCTTCATATAGAATTTTCATAGCTCTAAGATTCAATAGAAAATTGTTTTGATCACTTTCATTCCACTCAATCTTTGGTTTAGGAGAAAAACCATTTTTGACAATACTCCAAAGATTGTAGTCAAGTGAAAGAAAATAAATTTCTATTCTCCTCTTCCAATGATCATACTTATGATCACTCAATGATGGAGGAGTATAAATACAATATCCATTATCAAAGAATGTAGTTTCCATGGATCTTAACTCAAATTTTTCAAAAACCTTTTGAAAAAGACAAGCCGAGGCTCTGATACCAATTGTTGGCCCAAAAGTGGAAACCTTAGAGGGGGGGTGAATAAGGTTTTAGCGGAAATTAACCTTTTAAAAACTTAATACCAAATTAAACACAAACACAAACAATAATGTAAAGAGATAAGGAAAGAGAAACTTGCAAACCGAATTTTCAAGTGGTTCGGCAATCGCACCCCGCGGCCTACGTCCACCCCTCCAGAACACCTCTTGAGGATTCCTTAATCCGATCTACTTCACGGGTGTAGACCAAACCGTTTCCCGGAGCACTTACGGGTGTGCACCAAACCGTTACAAGAGCCTATGATCTCTCCCAAAGAAGAACGCCTCTTCTTTGCACACAAGGGTTACTAACCCTCAACCTTTACAATTGATTTGATACAAATTGAACTCTCTTTATAGAGTTGATAATACAATTGAAAGCTCACTACAATTCACTCTCTCAAAGATTACAATTGAAGGCTAGAGCAAATTTGATAAACTCACACAACTAGGGCTCAATTTTGAATGATTAAGAATCAACAAGTTGTGTGATTGAAATAGATGTTTTCCAATGAATTGATCAACCTAAAATGGTGTGGGAAAACATGTATTTATAGGCCTTGGAAGATTATAGCCGTTGGTGGCATGTTTGGTAATTAAAAGCCCCTTTAAAAACTAGCCGTTATGTGCCTTTCAGGTCGATTCAGTCGACTGAAACATGAAGCAGTCGACTGATCCTTGAAGCAGTCGACTGGAATGTGTTTACAGAGGGTTCTGTTTGCATTCTGCGCATTTCGGTCGACTGCATCGGGCCTTCAGTCGACTGCCCCTCTGTTTGACAGCCTGACACATCTTTACTAAAATGGCCATAACTCCCTCTACAAAAATCGGATTTGTGATCCGTTTGATGTTTTGGAAACTAGATTCAAATACCTTTCCAACCATATAAAACTCAACATCTAATTATTTTCCATTTGGTTGGGGAATTGATTTAAAAATGATCCACTTAAAATTTATTTCCAAAACTTTAACTTTTAGCATTTGTTTGAGCCCCTAAGAGTGTGAGATCAAGATGCCTTACAATGGTGGTCCTAGACTTCAACCAAGGATGAAATATCTTCAAGTCTTCATGCTTGATCCTTGTTGAGCTCCTTGTAATCTTGATCTACATCAATTAAATCTCATGCACACAAAGATGCTAAAACATTGATACAATATTAATACATGAGATTATATGTGAGCATGAAAATGACTATGATAATAACAAAGAATGAATTAATATGAATCATGTAATTATCATAGCATATTTGACATCATCAAAACATAATTAAATATGCCTTAATAAACCTTAAAGCTAACAGATACTTTTTAAGCGATACAACCAACCCGTAATTTAGTTTATGGAACAGTCCAAAAATACTTTGCTGGACGAAATTATCCTTCTTATTTCAGCACCTGCTTGGTATTGCAGCACGCCCACATGTGCACGTCTGACGAGATCTCTCTTTCTCTCTGTGCCAACCCCTAATTCATAGCCATGGTGGGTGATGGTGAGCGGCTGGTTGGATATGCTATCGATCTGCCCTCTCTCTGTCTTCTCTACCTTTCTGGAGCTTTAGTACTTAGATTTGTTTCCTAGGATTAAAAAAACACTAGTATATTCGTATGCATTCCCATGGCAGCTTCCATGTGTCCCCTGGCAACCTCCATGTGTCACCACTTTGTAGTAACTATCTATCAAGATGGGCTCCATAGCCTCCTTGTTTTTTTAATGCATTTTCACAAGTGAGTTTATTATATGTCTTCTTTCTTCTTCTTCTTCTTTTTTTCCACAAAATTTTCACTCTTTGGTTGTGTGAAATTTTACAAATCTAAATTTCGCAAAACTATTTCCATACAAAAAAAATAAAATATTTCACACAACTATCTTGTACTATTATGGGAATTTTCAAATGCTGAATATGTGAAATTTCACATAACTATTAATGGGAAATTTCACATATTCAAGTATGTGAAATTTCACATCATTTTTTCAAGAATGTATATTTTCAGAATATGAAATAGATGAATTTAGGTTTCAATGATTCGCACTCATATTATTCTTCTCAATATGAGGAATATATATACAACAATACATGAGTAGAGGACAAGAAATCTCTTACCTAAATTACAGGAAACTAATTATAGAAAAAAGCTAATTACAATGCTAATTACAGGAGACTTGTTATAGAAATACAATCAAGTATTATCTTGAATGGCTATCTTAACACTTCCCCTCAAGTTGGTGCGTATATGTCGCTCATGCCCAACTTGTCAAGATAGCTATGAAATGCTTGACTTGAAACCGCCTTAGTGAGTACATCCGCAAGCTGGTCTTCAGATCGAGCATGGGGAACTTCAATGATCTTTGCTTCTAGTTTTTCTTTGATAAAGTGCCTATCCACCTCAACATGTTTTGTCCGGTCATGTTGAACTGGATTACGTGCAATGTCACACGCTGCCTTGTTATCACAATATAACTTCATTGGACTGGCTGGTTCAATACCTAAGTCTTGCATTAGGTTCCTAATCCACAATAGCTCGCATACTCCTTTAGCCATTCCCCGATATTCGGCCTCTGCACTGGATCTGGCTACAACTTCTTGCTTTTTACTTCGCCAAGTAACCAAATTCCCTCCTACAAATGTGAAATACCCAGAAGTAGAGCGTCTATCATCAATCGACCCAGCCCAATCGGCATCAGTATAACCTTCGATATTCAAATTGTCTCCTTTTATAAACATAATTCCCTTTCCCGGAGACGACTTCAAGTAGCGCAATATACGAATTACAGCATTCATATGCTCTTCACTAGGAGAGTGCATGAACTGACTGACAACACTCAGTCCGTAAGCCAAATCAGGTCTAGTATGAGCAAGATACATCAATCATCCCACTAGTCTCTGATAACGCTCTTTGTTGGTAGGGACTTCATTTGGATACATCCCCAGTTTCAGATTTTCTTCCATAGGAGTGTTAATCGGACTACAAGCTGACATACCAGTTTCATTTAATAAATCTAAGGCATATTTCCGTTGAGATAAAAAAATACCTTTCTTTGACCTTACAACTTCAATTCCAAGAAAGTACTTCAATGGACCAAGATCCTTCATTTCAAATTCCCGGGCTAGATAATCCTCCAATGCTTTCTTTTCTTCTAGATCATTACCAGTCACTATCATATCATCAACGTACACAATAAGAGCAGTAATCTTTTCTTTATTATGCTTCAAGAAAAGAGTATGGTCTGAGTTACTTTGTTTATATCCAAATGCTTTCATAGAATTCGTGAATCTTCCAAACCAGGCTCTAGGGGATTGTTTTAAACCATACAAGGACTTCTTAAGTTTACAAACATGTTGGGTTTTTTTTCTTTGCATATTGCATCCAGGAGGCAACTCCATATATACTTCTTCTTTAAGATCTCCATGCAGGAATGCATTTTTTACGTCGAACTGATGAAGTGGCCAGTCAAGGTTCACAGCCAGAGATAGCAAGATATGAACTGTATTAATCTTGGCCACTGGTGCGAATGTCTCCATATAGTCAATTCTGTAAGTTTGCGTGTACCCTTTCGCAACCAGTCTGGCTTTGAATCGTTCGAGAGTTCCATCAGCTTTGTGTTTAATAGTGTAAACCCATCTGCATCCCACGGGTTTCTTCCCTTCAGGTAAATCAACAACTTCCCATGTCGAGTTCTTTTGGAGAGCCTTCATTTCTTCATTCATTGCTTCCTTCCACTTGGGATCTCTTAATGCATCCTGCACATTATTAGGAATAGATACAACAGATAATTGATTCACAAATGACTCACATTCCTTTGATAGCCTATGGTAAGACACAAAGTTACTCAAGGGATATCTAGTTTTGGACTTGGGATCAGGTTCATACTGTACTCTAGGTATACCTCTTGTGACTCGATTAGGTAGCAACTTTGTATAAGGTTCAGGCCTGACCTGGGACTCAGAGGTGGATTCGGCTTCAGGAGATTCGGCTTCAGAAGACAATTGCTCAAAGAATGGTACAGATTGTGATGTAGATTGCATGGGAGAAGCTGGCATATATGGCGACAGAGATGTCGATTCTGGTGATGAAGATATTGAGTCCGATGACGGTTCGTATGATAATGGTTCCTGGTGAACTCTTGGGTGAATCTGACCATTCTCTCCATCGGGGTATTCTTCACTTATACCCGAGTTCTCACCACTTATAGGTTCCTCCAAAGTGTCATCCTCCAAAGTATCAAGGAAGTAATTCAGAGTCTGTACTGCATTATTACTCTTCCCCTGAAGTGCAGACTCAGAGGCAGAGTAATACATTATAGTCTCATGAAAGGTAACATCAAGTGTGATATAGAGCTTTCGAGAGGGGGGGTGATAGCATCGATACCCTTTTTTATTCGAAGCATAGCCAACAAAGACACACCGAATAGCTCGGGGTTCCAACTTACTTCGCAGTGATTTGTGAAGATGTACAAATGCGACACACCCAAATACTTTAGGGGGCAAATTCGGCACGGCAGGATTGATAGCATCATGTAAAGCTTGAAAGGGGGTTTGAAATTGGAGTGTACTAGAGGGCACACGGTTGATTAGGTAGGCTGCAGCAGTAACAGCTTCACCCCAGTAGCTGATGGGCATATGAGCCCCAAACAAGGAAGCACGAACAACATCAAGAAGGTGATGGTTCTTACGCTCGGCAACCCCATTTTGTTGAGGGGTGTCGACGCAAGTCATTTGATGAGCCATGCCATGAAAATTTAAAATTTGTTGCAAGTCCTGATTAACGAATTCCCTTCCATTATCAGTTCGAATGGCCTGGATGTGAGATTGATACTGAGTAGCTATTGTCTTGTGAAATTTTTGAAAGAGGGAACTTACTTCACTTTTAGATTTCATTAAACAAATCCAAGTCATACGAGTACAATCGTCAATAAATGAAACAAACCATCGGGCACCACTCAAAGTGGGAATCCTCGATGGGCCCCATACATCAGAATGAATAACCATAAACGGGACTGAACTCTTATTCATACTTATTGGAAAGGGAACACGATGACTTTTAGCCAGTTCACAAACATCACACTTAAAATCAGAAACATTCAACTGAAAAAACAACTTTGGGAACAATTTTTTTAAATATCCAAAAGAAGCATGACCTAAGCGCCGATGCCACAACCAAATTTCTGAATTTTTTCGAAGTACTGTTCTGTCAACTGAAAAAACTTGGGCCAACTGATTTGAACTCGTCCCTGTCAGATTGAGATGATAAAGCTTTCCCCTGCTAGTACCATAACCAATTGTCCTCTGAGTCCGGATGTCCTTGAAAACACAACGGTTAGGCCAAAAAATCACAATACAATGCAAAGCGCAGGTTATTTGAGCAACAGACAAAAGGTTATAATTGAGGGAAGGAACAACAAGAACAGAGTCCAAATTCAAATTTTTAGTGAGTGTAATAGAACCTTCTCCAATTACAGGAGAGGGAGTACCATTAGCTGTGGACACTATAGGTTGTTTGGATGACTTCATAGACTGAATATGGGTCGATTCAAAGGTCATGTGATCTGTAGCACCAGAATCAATAATCCATGTACTATTACTATTAGGTGCAGAAACATTAAGAGCCTTACCAGGGTTACCTGAAGTAGCAATCAATGCCGAGGCCTCCTCGGGAGAATGTTCAGCCACAGCAACTGAAGCACTATGATTGGGCTTTGAGTTCCGTTTTCTAGGTGCCTTGGCAGGATCCCACCACTCAGGATATCCAATTAGCTCATAGCACCGTGACTTGGTGTGTCCTTTTTCCCCATAATGCGTACATAATCGTTCTGGCTGGTCAGCTCCTGTTGCATGTTTGCGACTCTGTGATCCAGATGAACGGGATGGATCTGCATTATTGTTCAATAGACCAGATTCACGATCCGATTTCGTTTTGGGCCACCGTTGTGAAGGCTTGGACCGACGTGTCATCATGACGGATGACTCTGGGTGTTTGGGTTCTCCATTCAACATAGTCCTGCGAATTGCATCACGTCGGACATAGGCATAGGTTTCTTCAAAATCTAGTACTAGATCCTTTCTAAGAATTTCTCCTTGGATTTGTTCAAATTCTGCATCAAGTCCATTTAAGAAGATGTGTACACGAAGACGTTCAACGGATTTTTTATATGCGGCAACATCATCTGGATCCTTCATTACAATTTTATCGCGATGATCCAACTCCTGAAAAATTTCTACCAGATCACCATAATAGGTTGAGAGAGGTCGACCATCCTGCTTGGTAGAAAACGATCGCTGATTCAGTGCAAAGATTTGTGACTCGTCTAACCCATCATAGAATGCCTTGGCGAGAGCATTCCAGATTTCTTGTGCGGTGCGCAATCGAAGGTAGCGCTTCATAATCTCAGGCGACATAGAAGTCAACAACCATCCTTTGACCTTTTGATTTTCTGCATACCACTTGGTATAAGAATCATCGGTAGTCACAGGTTGAGATTTTTTTCCAGAAATATACTCAAGTTTTTCACGTCCTGCAATATGCATTTCCATGATTTGGGACCATATATCATAGTTGGATTCGGTAAGGATGATTCCGGCATTGAAAACAGAGCCTTCAGATTGAACATGTATAATTGGTGTGGTCATGGATGAGGATTCGAGTTTATCTTTGGTCATGGTGGGGTTAATGATGACGTGATATGGTTTCAATGGGCTGAGAATGCTAGTAGGTTTCTAGTGGGTTTGTAATGATGATTGGTGAGTTTGAAATGTTTGGGATGATGCTGTAACAGTTTTAGCTTTGATGGTATGATGATGATTGGTGTTAGTGTGATACTGTTGTGGTATAGAGTTTTAACCAAGCTCTGATACCAAGATGAATTTAGGTTTCAATGATTCGCACTCATATTATTCTTCTCAATATGAGGAATATATATACAACAATACATGAGTAGAGGACAAGAAATCTCTTACCTAAATTACAGGAAACTAATTATAGAAAAAAGCTAATTACAATGCTAATTACAGGAGACTTGTTATAGAAATACAATCAAGTATTATCTTGAATGGCTATCTTAACAGAAATTTATATTTTCAGAATATCTTTAATGTGTAATCATTCACACCAAACTTCTCAAGTAGTTTTGCAAACTTTAAGAATCCATAACTTTCAATCCAGAAACCATTTTTTCGTAAAATTAATATTTTTAGAATCTACTCAATGAGATCTACTAAACAAGTACCGTTGTTGCTATGAAATTCTAAAAAAAAAAAGTTATGTGAAATTTCACATAATTGGTTATGTGAAATTTGTGAACAGAAAAGGTCATGTGAAATTTCACATAATTGGTTGTGTGAAATTTGTACAAAAAAAAGGTTATGTGAAATTTACTCCAATATGTGAAATTTCAAAAATTCACTCTAGCATATGAAATTTCACTTATCTAGTTATGTGAAATTTCACATAACTTGCTATGGAAAATTTATGAAAGAAGAAAATGGATCAAAGTGCCTAAATAAATTTTATTTAAAAATAGTTATATGAAATTTCATAAAACTTTTGGGTGTTGAATTTCTTATAAAGTTCCACAGAACTTTACAAAAATAGTTATGTAAAATTTTACACCAAAAAAACATTGCTAGGAGGGATCAAAATGCCCACAAATCATTTCTCCACTCAAAATTAAAACCAAACCATCAAGCCAAACACAAAGCCTAACTCAGTACCTCCCATCATGAGTTACATTGCTTCCCTAATTAATTCAACCAAGTCAATTTTTGTATCCACCATATTCCAAATCGTTAGTCATCATCATCTCGGAATAGTCAATATCCAATCTTCAAAACAAACACGGAATCATCAATATCGAAACTTCAAAAGCTCCGTCACAGTCGTTTAGTCTACGAACAATCGATTACCTTCGGTAACGTTTTAACTTTGCAATGAACCACCAAGCCATCACATGCAGATTCAGAAAGGGACAGGAGGCACTGCGAATTAATGGGATGACTGGTAGGTAGCGACAGGGACGAGCAAGATGATTTGTGATAATTACGATGACCTTGGGAATTAGAAGTTGCGTCGTCGTTAATGGCAGTTGGTGATATGTTATGGTGGAGAGTGGTAGTATCGGTGATAATTTTAGAGAGAGAGAGAGAGAGAGAGAGAGAGAGAGAGTGGCTGGAGAATATGGCAGGGATGAAAATTGTTTTAGGGTGTTTCGGTCCATGGATTAGTCAATTAATTAGGTCAAAGGAGTTCTGGTGATTCAGTTGTACCAATAAAGGAGTTTTGGGGAAAATTAAAGACGGGGTGGGCTATAGACTTAGACTATTCAATTTGAGGTATTTATCACTAATATTCTATAGTTTAATTGTCCTAGATTTTCAATGGATTGCGGCATGATTTTTCACCTAACATGCTGCTCCACTAACATGTTCTAAATCAATTCAAAAAAAAAAATTTAATGACATATTCTAAATGTAGATTTATTATACTTGTGAGGTTCTATGTCAATCTTAAAAAAAAAAAATTCCTCAGTAAACTATGATTGTGACAAGTTGTTTAATTCTATGTACTCATGACTTCATAATCATCAAATACAGTTTCAAGAATGCTATGGTCAGTTAAGAAACATTCTAAGCTTCCTTGCTTTAAATTAATTCTGTCTTTTAAAATTTTAATAATGCATGTACCCCTCAGGCATCTCCAACCCTTTTTCAAATTTGAGTATAATTTTTAGTAAAAGCCTCATCAAAATATGAAGCTCTCCAATAGGTACTCAAATCTTTTTATAATATTGTTATATTATTACTGATTTTGTTTTTAAAATATATACAATTTGAGTAATGGCACTCCAATCCTACATCAAGTTCGTAAAAAATGAATCTGGAGTTAAAACTTAAAAAAAAAAAAGTCCCTTCAACCTTTACTCAAAGCCCATGTCAAAAATGAAGTATGTGAATGATATTGTGGATGTAGGTTTAAGTTTGTGTAAAACTTAACTTGGTATTAGTTTGAGCGAGTAGAGGAAGGTTTTGGGGACTTCTACCCAAATTTAAATTTAGTATGAGTTTTGATTAATGATTAGAGATGTCTTATCCATCTCAAAATTCTTTCTCAAACTTACCTAGAAGTTTAATTTGATATGAAGCTAATGCTTATAGTTAAATATTTTAATAATATTGTATAATCTGTGTTTCAAAGCACTACCTAATATTTTTAACCATGGGTATTTTTGGCAAATAACTAACTCTATTACGTGCCTTCGATACTTGATAACTTTGCGTGCTTTTGACACTTCCGATAAATTACGTCAAAATATTATCTTAATACAATTCCATAGCAACAAACTTTAAGTCATGGTCAAACATCCCTTGAGCCAAAAATAAGTTTGCTCAAATAAAATTTTAAAAAAGTTTAGTTATTATTTATTGGCTTAGGTTGGGCTTAGGACTGTACGGTTATTGTTGTGGTTATGGGACTATTGGGAGCAACGCAAAGTAAGCTCTTAAAATAAAAATATCAACAAATAAGTTTTCCAAAATAGAATTGCCTTAAAAAAGTTTGCAAACTTTCTCTAGGGGAAATTTGAAATAGAAATCTCTCAAAAAATCCGTATTTACTCAAATTAATTTTGATTTGGTCCATTCAAGATTTAATTATACTGTTAGGTCCATAGATTCAGAAAGTTTATTGTGATTGGTCCATCCCTCCAATTTAGTGTGAATAATGTTACAATTTTACCCCTGGATATATATATATACACGCAGTAATATTGTCATAGCCAGGTCTCACAATAGCAGAGTCGAAGCCCGTGACACGCCACCGAGGCTAAATCAATTCATTTACGTAAACAAAATAATTAGTTTAAGAACACGCAGCGGAAAAGAAAACAAATCATTTTAAAACTAGCAATCCAGTCGACTGATCAGAGGTCCGGTTGACTGGAATTTGATCAGTCGACTGGAAATGCAAGATACAGAGAGCTCAAAAACTCTGTAGCTAGTCCAGTCGACTGCTCCCCAAGTCCAGTCACCAAGTACAGAGAGCCCAGTTGACTAGGGTGAAAAATTATCAGTCGACTAGGGTGAAAATTTATCAGTCGACTGGTACCGTACAGTCGACTGAAATCCAGTCCAAGCAAAAAGATCTGATTCTGAAAATACAACCCAGTCGACTGTGACTGCTTTTCATAAAATGATGCAGTGAATTGCTCAACAAAAGGCTCCAGTCAACTGTTTTCACAAACCAGTCGACTGGTTTCATTACAGCATCACATTCTGCAGAATTTCAAGTTAAAAGTTTTCTGAATTCAACCAAGGGCCAAACACACACTCTAAACTCATTTCAAAGTGTTCCTAACTGGATAATAACATTACCAAAACATAATTTCAAAAGATTACTGTTTAATACAACGTCACAAATTCGTTCTAAGATACTAAGTTAAACATAGATTACACGTCATGGAATCCTTATTACAACATTTCTGTTACAAACTATGAGGTGCACATACTTCAATGCCTTCTAATTGAATTTCCAATACCCCGTGATCACTTTCTCGATTATTCGTCGGCATTAACACCTGAAATGATTATTTGAATAACAACACATATTCAATTCGTTTAAGCTAACGCTAAATGAATAAAACAACAATGCACATGAATGATAAAAATGCACGTATTCACATCTCTATATTTTATACTAGTCTCCGGAGTCTCACGTGTATGAGTCCGCGACTCCTCACCAATAAGTCCACACGATAAGGTAAGACCTACGTTTCTTTTCTTCAAACGTGCAACCTTATGCCTATAACGGCTCCATAAAATGGCTTGGTACCACGTGCTCCTTTGACCCAAATAGCAGCTAAACATGCTCAAATATATTTTACCGTGCTTTGGACATAATCAAAACATTTTAACGTGCAATTAGGCCTACTTATCAATATAGTTGCCCAATATGAACTAATCAATATATCTATGCACTAACACATGCTTTTCATACAAAACATGAATGCATGTTAAGAAATCATTCCAAAAAACATAGTTGAATCACTCACCTCCGATTAACGCTCTTAAAATTCGTTCCAAAGAAAACCCGCATCAAAGATCGTGCAGAAGTTCGTCTAATACAATTTCTATCGATCTAAAGTGCAATAATCAACTTTTTATGAAAATTCTTGAAAATGAGTTTTCAGAAAACTTAGCCAAACAAGTCATAGTGTATATCAAAACGAAGCTCTTACCTCTAGGAGTTCGAATATATGATTTTGGTAGAAAACCAACGGACGAACGGTCGTCGTTTGGCGTCGTGAAGATTAAAGCTCCAAAATCCCTCTTTTAGCCTCTCTAGATTTAGGTTAGAAAACTTATGAAAATGAAAATATCTCACCTGTTTCTATATATAGCCACAACTCTTGGAAATTGTGTTTATCTCCCCGCGAGTTCTCAAAACTCCTAGTTATTCTCCGAACTTCTTACACGCCTAATTCAGTGCTTCACCAGTGAAAACTAAAAATTATAAAAGTTTTCATCTAAGTTCCATTTGGTCGCTTAAACGCAATTTCACATGATTTATGAAATTACTAATTAGTCTACCAATTCTGTAGCGTGTTAATTCGTGCTCACCAGGATACTAAAATTAACAACAGAAACATAATCTAAACCAGATAATAATATAGATAGTGAAATACACAGGTAAACATTTATTTTCAGAAAAACATTTAGGGTATTCCACAATGACCGTCTCAATCTCGGAGAGACGTCACAGCATCAAAATACTCATCTACACAGTCTTAGAGGGTTCTTTTACACAGACACCCAATTCAACTCATGAATCACAACTCACTCACACATGTGCCACAAATGCACATCTCATCACATTATCATGCATGATAATATAATGAAATGCAGCAGCACGCATACGTGTATTATAAATATATATACATGTGTCAATAGATTTAATGGAGGGATTAAATCCCTTTTAAAACACCTTAGTCAACAGATTTAATGGGGGGATTAAAACCTTCTTCTTTTTTTTTTTTTGGTAATTAGGCTGAATGCAAACACTCATATATATATATATATATACTTTATGGACATTAAACAACTTATCAACAGATTTAATGGAGGGATTAAATCCCTTTTTTAGGTAATTAGGCTGAGTACAAATATGCATGGTATATATGATGATATATATATATATAAGTATATACACATCAATCAAGATAACAAAGTAATTATAAGTAACTTAAATCCCAAAATTTTAGGCTAGCTAAATAGTTACTTAAATTTCTCTCTCTCTCTCTCTCTCTCTCTCTCTCTCTCTCTCTCTCTCTCTCAAACATGTCACTGTATCTCATAGGAGATTGTTTTGGATAAGCATGTCTTATATTTGTACAGAAGTTATATATCGAGATATTTCAATCAATTTTAGGTAAATATAAATGATGTCAGTGTAAATATTTGCACTGAAAAGAGCATGTTCCTTGGAAATATCCTTGTGGAGTTTCTCAATTCGGTTCATGCAAAGATTCATCATCCTAATTCCCTACAAACCATTACACAACATAAACATTCTCAAACTATACCCCCCAAAATTGTGAACAATCAGTGTCAAATTCATCGACCTCTTATATTCTTTATTACTTGTGGGAGTGTAAAATTTAACATTACAATGAGTTTTACAGGAATTACAGTATATAAGTTCCAATATTTTTGGTTCCACAAATTCAATATCTGGAAAAGACTAATAATATTAGTGTACCAGAACCAGCATTGATCAGTGTATAATTTTACACTGCATTATACCAGAAGAGACGATGATTGCCATTATAAATTTACAAGAATTAGCATCAGTGTATAATTTTACACTGCATTAGACAAAAAGAATGATTTTGCTATGTTGGGGGCTTTGATGCATGAGCAGCATTGATAGCCATATTCGTTAGTGAACTCACTCAAGTGATTTGCAATGTGGTAGTGAAAAAGTTCTCATACGAGTGCCAAATTTAACACTAATGTGAAATTGTTCATATTAGTGAAACAAAGTTGAAACTATCACCATCTTTGCCTTGAAAATGCATCCATGTGCTGGACCTAAAAGCAACAACCGTTTTAATTGAAAACCATCACGTTCCAAGAATCCCAAGCAGCATCACATGGGAAAAAAAGCTTCAACCAAGTTTTCAAGGCAAGACAGAGCTACTCTTAACCACGCACCTACCAGCATATGCAACGCACATCACCATTTTCAATCTACTCATCTTCTCCGAAAGTGTATAGAAAAAAATTGCAACAGCCTTCATACCCAAACTCGACTAACAAGAAAAGAATGTGTTATCTTTCATTCCCATTTTTGGGTATGGATAGATTCAACGCCGATGATGGTGATTAACTTCAGAATTGCAACTCATAGCCTATTTGAAATCAATTTTTTTTTACAAATCTAAACATTTCTCATGGATGTCAACTGATATTTCTTGAAAATCTAGAGAGAGAGAGAGAGAGAGAGAGAGAGTGTGTGTGTGTGTGTGTGTGTATGTGTGTGTAAGAGTGAGTTGGGGTTTGAAGACGAATGAGTCAAAGATGAAGAGTTGTTTGATCATTGTGGATACTTCTTTGGAGGCCGCCATTGTTGGAGCTCAATGAGGGAGATGGAGTATAGAGAGAGAAAGTGTAGAGAGAGAGGGAGAGAGAGAGAGAGAGAGAGAGAGAGAAGGAAGGAGATGAAGAATAGAGATTGCTCACATGAATTAACACTAACATATATGAAGGGGGAGATGAAAAATAGAGATTGCTCCCATGAATTGAAACTAACATATATGACTCAAATTCAAAGTTTGAATTTTAAAATTACATTAATGGCGCACATTAAAGGGGGGAGAAAGAGGATATAGTGTGTGTGTGTGTATGTGTGTGTGTGTGGGGGGGGGGGGGGGGCATTTATATTCAGATGACTTATTAATTATAGCAAGATTTTAATAGAGGTATTTGTGTATTATATATATTTGTGGACCTAACACGAAAAACTTTTTTGAGTTGGACCTACTTAAAAAATGGTGCACTAAGATGGATATAATACTAGTTATCCCCAATTTTTTTTATGGTAAGAAAATCCAGGAATTCACTAAGCAGAAGAGAAGTTTGTAACATCATCAGCAATGAAAGAAGAAATACAGTCGGGGTAAGCATTAAGCCAAACATGTAAATTCTCTTGCTCTCTAGCGTTCCTAGCCAAATGATGGGCCACCATATTCGCACTCCGTTTCACATAGTTGCAAGACCGCACATTTAATTTTTGCATGAGCTCTTTAATTTCAACAAGGCACCCTCCAAAAATTGCAGAGTCATAATTGGAGGAGTTGGACCCATTCACCATGATCAATGAGTCAGTTTCCATACAAAAGTCTTTGAAACCCCAATCCTCAACCACCATCAAAGATCTCAGAAAAGCCATAGCTTCCACTGTGGGGACATCAAACACGCACTTGAATTTCTCAATGAAAGCCATGCACATAGTCCCATTTAGTTTTTCATAACTGCACCCGCTCCCGAGGTATTACACTCGCCAAAAATAGCCCCATCAACATTTAACTTTAGAGCATCCCGAGGCGGTGGAGTCCAAACCGAGACAGAGGATGAAGATTGTGGGGAGGATGTTAACGCTTGGGTTGCATTTGCTTGAGCAAAATCATCAATTTAACCATTGATATTATCAACCGTCCTCTGGGGTTCAGATTTTATGCCTTCAAAAATGAAATGGTTTCTATTGTGCTAAATAGACCAGGTACAAACCATTCCTTGTATCAAAGCAATACTTGATTCCCTTGAAAGAAAAAACACTAAACCAGTGTGCGAAATTCATACCCTTTTCCACTTTTGTGTCCAACGTTGGCATAGCGAGTTTTCAGATATGACCAGCCCAACGATAGGTGTCACACCCTGATTTTTGAAAAGACACATATTCAATCAAGTGCATACCCTAATCAATATTCAACCGCCCAAAAATCCAAGGGTGACAACCTATACCCAATTTTAAAAGACCATTTTAAGATAAATTGAATTTAATTACTTTCATAAACCACATGATTTCTATTTAAAAAAAACTCATTTATTATCAAACTCATTCCCAAAAACATTACAAGAAAAATCCACGTTTCAAATTTTCTCCATTCTCATTTATTACAAAATGAAAACCAAACGTTTCCCTTTACATAGAAATAATATGATTTTCTCCATCGAATCACAATAAAATTATCTGGTTATAATAACAAATGGAATAATTTCAACACTACACTATCTCAAGTCATATCTGCTATAAACGTCCCCAAAAGTCCAATAATACAACTGAAAAATAACTACATCTAATACAAGTTCTCAACCATGGCTCACAATGCCAACTAAATAAAAGAGTATCATATAGTAATTAAAGAATAAAAAGAAGGTATCTTCAACTTCACGAACAGATCGGCGGCTCCACAATGAATTCCAACTATACTATCCTGCACATGTCATCCGACTACGTTTCAAACAGAAACGCACCCGAATGCATAACACTCGGGTCAGTCACATGACTGGTATGAGTTACAACAAAACACATGCAAGTCTTATGGATCCAACTTGAACCCGTAGACTATAAACCATACTACAACATTCTTGGGCCAAGACAGGTAGTTCCATACACATATCTGGACAATAGAGTAGTTTCAATTTATGTGGTGGCAAGTAGTTTCTTGCCCGAATAAAAACAATTAAATACTTACCTTTCTTAACTATGGTAGGCCGATACCTGCAAACCATTAGTAAGCCTACCATCCTGTACAAATAGAACTTAACATAATAATATAAACCAATAACAAGGTACTATTAATTAAAATGAATTTATCTCCAACAAAGAGCTGAAATTTGACAAAACATAAAACACGAAAAATGTCCAAAATAAAATTTCCAAGGAAAGACACGCGTTCCCGTTCATTAATTCTAATCCCGTAAGTCAGAAATCAATTATTAAATATCATCTATTAAACATGTACTATTCAGCAGATTTGGAAAATAGGTTAAAACAGTGTCAAGACGACGTTTTTGGGAAAAGTGTAAATCACAAAAGTTGCTCGGATTGTCGTTTTACTTCAGTTCCTTCAATTGTGACGTTAAGTGACCAAATTATCCAATTTACTAATCTGGCCATGCTTATTAATAAATCATAACGTTCCCGAAAGTATTATGTTACACATACAAGGCTATATTTTAAACTAACGGATACACACAAAAGTTGCTTAATAAGACGATTACTAATCATCTATGAATTTCTAGGATTCAACTACCACAAGCTATAACTAATTACAATGCAACGTATAGCCGCAAATTTAAACACCACAAGTATTTTATTTATTACACCCTATGTTCACCACCTTGGCCACCCATCCATGGTTCAGCCTACACATATATCCCATGTGCCTCCTAACGTAATACTAACTCCCACTCCGGTCCCAACTCCCATGGGGTATCACTGGGATTTGAGTCTACACCGAAAGGCTAGTCCTTACGTTTTTTACGTCAATAAAACAATGTCTAAATACACATGAAATAGACCAACAAGCCGGGCATAAGGCTTAAAAATGAAGAGACGGGTCATCCACGTAGTCGCCGTCTAATCACACAAAACGGGTCATCCACGAAGTCGCCGCCTGAACTCATAAGGAGCAGTGGTGAACATTCAAGGATTTCCTATTATTAATTTCTATAAAAAAAATCTTTAGACATATGGTCTCACATTCACAAGTTTATGAAACCCAACATTAGATGAGAATGCTTACATCTCAACAAAATTTCACGTTATATCATAATAACGAAACACGAGTTCATCCCGACACATAAATCAACTTAAACAATCAACACGTTTTTAACCTTCTAAAAACTGCTACTGAAATTTAAATCTACAGTCCAAACAGTGCAAAATTAGGGAAAACTCAAAACCCGAAAAGTGTGCAGAATCGCGTTTTACACAGGACACGTGGACAGAATGTTAAAATTCAAAGTAACGATTGCACAATATTTTTCGGAAGTTTTCAGCAATTGTTAAAATAATAAAAACGAATTTTTACATAACTTTTCGATATTTATCAAGGGTATTCCACGTATGTGTTCGTCAAACTATCTATACGCATAACAATCACTAATATACCAAAGTCATGATCACAAGGTCACCAAAAAATATCTAAGTTAATTAAAAAAACAATAATATTGTGCATCCAATACAAAATTGAATTCCAACAATTAACTTAAACATATAAATATTTGGTTTACTCGCATATACATATATATATATATATATATACGTGTATATATATATACGGATACACCCATTTAACTCACCTAGGTCGCGATTAAGCACTTGAAAAATATGGTGTTGAACGGACTATGAACGCGATTCCGGATCCGAATACCCTGCGCCCTACCCTTCCTTTCTTCTTCTTCTTCTTCTTCTTCTCTCTCCCTCTCTCTATCTCTCTCTCTCTCTCACATACGTCTGTTCTCTAGTTTCTTCTCTCCTCTTCCTTTTTTTTTTTTTTGTTAAATGGGGGCTAGGGTTTAATATATGTGTATATATATTTCACACACAACACTTATAAATAAAACACACACAAACATGTGAATCCCGTTTTTTATCTAAGGGCCTCACAAAAAGGCTTTATATGGACCCGAAAATGCATTCTAATGTGACAAATGATTAGCCCAATGGGTACCCATGACCCCAGGCACTAAATTTCTATCTTAAGCACACTACTTAACATACTAACTACCCGTACACACTACTTCAACATTTTTATTAGGTGTCACTAAGATACATACACACAGTTAATGTCTAATGCTCGAAAATAATATTATAAAAATTATTAAAAGCACTTAGAAAATTAGGGTTGTTACATTCTACACTCCTTAAAGAAAATTTCGTCCCGAAATTTAAAGCAAACACCAGTAACACGTGCAATAAACAAGGCTAAAGTTAAACACACAAATTTACGCATAACACTGGTCAACATTTAACTCTCGACCCCAAGAGATATGGTACTTTGAGCGAATAATCCAAACAAGGAAACTCTCATGTATATACATTTAGCCTCATATAGTCAATTGTTAAATGTTAGCAGCTAATTAAGACAGAGATAATAATGCAACATATAAGAATAAAATTATGAATGAAACCATTTACCCCCACTCTAATACTCCTTGGAATACTCAATACTCGGTGATCAACTAATGTATCTGAGAATGCTCATTCTTCCAAAACTCCTTGCTAATAATAAGGTTGAGAAGACGATATTGCCATTGAAGAGAAATCCATAACCATCCGGATCATAATATGTCATAGAGAAGAGAATATCGTCGATAATCACTCCAGAGAAATCATATAGAATAGAGTTCCCATATATAATAATAGTAACAACATAATCATAAGAAATCCAGAATATCCGTTGATAACATCCGCATCAGAAGATAAGAAATCCAGAATACTAATAGTAATAGATTCCGCATCAGAAGAGCAGTAGATAATCAATAGAGATAAGAATACCAGTTGATCACATAAGAAGTCCAAATATCCAATCTCTGCCTCCAACTCCCAAATAAGATTTTAAGTCCTTCACATAGATAGTCATCCACATTGCTACTCCATGAGCCAAAATCACACTCCCCTTGATAACACCCCCAACGTTACAACCAAAGATGCATGCACTAACATGTAAATCTAAACAATATCATGTATGCTCCTATTAAGTCATCCCGAAAATGACATGCATTTAAGACTAACACGTTACAAAGCACACTGTAGAACAAAACACACAATACCATGAAACACATTATAGCACAAAGCAATAGAAGCACGAAATAACACATAATCCCTGTCCCAAAAATCCGCAAACCTAAGGCTCTGACCAACCCATAAACCACATTCCGAGAATCACTTAGACTCACTAAGCTAACCTTAACCTCTGATACCAAACTGTCACACCCTGATTTTTGAAAAGACACATATTCAATCAAGTGCATACCCTAATCAATATTCAACCGCCCAAAAATCCAAGGGTGACAACCTATACCCAATTTTAAAAGACCATTTTAAGATTAACTGAATTTAATTACTTTCATAAACCACATGATTTCTATTTAAACAAAACTCACTTATTATCAAACTCATTCCCAAAAACATTATAAGAAAAATCCACGTTTCAAATTTTCTCCATTCTCATTTATTACAAAATGAAAACCAAACGTTTCCCTTTACATAGAAATAATATGATTTTCTCCATCGAATCACAATAAAATTATCTGGTTATAATAACAAATGGAATAATTTCAACACTACACTATCTCAGGTCATATCTCCTATAAACGTCCCCAAAAGTCCAATAATACAACTGAAATATAACTGCATCTAATACAAGTTCTCAACCATGGCTCACAATGCCAACTAAATAAAAGAGTATCATATAGTAATTAAAGAATAAAAAGAAGGTATCTTCAACTTCACGAACAGATCGGCGGCTCCACAATGAATTCCAACTATACTATCCTGCACATGTCATCCGACTACGTTTCAAACAGAAACGCACCCGAATGCATAACACTCGGGTTAGTCACATGACTGGTATGAGTTACAACAAAACACATGCAAGTCTTATGGATCCAACTTGAACCCGTAGACTATAAACCATACTACAACATTCTTGGGCCAAGACAGGTAGTTCCACACACATATCTGGACAATAGAGTAGTTTCCATTTATGTGGTGGCAAGTAGTTTCTTGCCCGAATAAAAACAATTAAATACTTACCTTTCTTAACTATGGTAGGCCGATACCTGCAAACCATTAGTAAGCCTACCATCCTGTACAAATAGAACTTAACATAATAATATAAACCAATAACAAGGTACTATTAATTAAAATGAATTTATCTCCAACAAAGAGCTGAAATTTGACAAAATATAAAACACGAAAAATGTCCAAAATAAAATTTCCAAGGAAAGACACGCGTTCCCGTTCATTAATTCTAATCCCGTAAGTCAAAAATCAATTATTAAACATCAGCTATTAAACATGTACTATTCAGCAGATTTGGAAAATAGGTTAAAATAGTGTCAAGACGACGTTTTTGGGAAAAGTGTAAATCACGAAAGTTGCTCGGATTGTTGTTTTACTTTAGTTCCTTCAATTGTGACGTTAAGTGACCAAATTATCCAATTTACTAATCTGGCCATGCTTATTAATAAATCATAACGTTCCCGAAAGTATTATGTTACACATACAAGGCTATATTTTAAACTAACGGATACACACAAAAGTTGCTTAATAAGACGATTACTAATCATCTATGAATTTCTAGGATTCAACTACCACAAGCTATAACTAATTACAATGCAACGTATAGCCGCAAATTTAAACACCACAAGTATTTTATTTATTACACCCTATGTTCACCACCTTGGCCACCCATCCATGGTTCAGCCTACACATATATCCCATGTGCCTCCTAACGTAATACTAACTCCCACTCCGGTCCCAACTCCCATGGGGTATCACTGGGATTTGAGTCTACACCGAAAGGCTAGTCCTTATGTTTTTTACGTCAATAAAATAATGTCTAAATACACATGAAATAGACCAACAAGCCGGGCATAAGGCTTAAAAATGAAGAGACGGATCATCCACGTAGTCGCCGTCTAATCACACAAGACGGGTCATCCACGAAGTCGCCGCCTAAACTCATAAGGAGCAGTGCTGAACGTTCAAGGATTTTCTATTATTAATTTCTATAAAAAAAATCTTCACACATATGGTCTCACATTCACAAGTTTATGAAACCCAACATTAGATGAGAATGCTTACATCTCAACAAAATTTCACGTTATATCATAATAACGAAACACGAGTTCATCCCGACACATAAATCAACTTAAACAATCAACACGTTTTTAACCTTCTAAAAACTGCTACTGAAATTTAAATATACAGTCCAAACGGTGCAAAATTAGGGAAAACTCAAAACATGAAAAGTGTGCAGAATCGTGTTTTACACAGGACTCGCGGACAGAATGTTAAAATTCAAAGTCACGATTGCACAATATATTTCGGAAGTTTTCAGCAATTGTTAAAATAATAAAAACGAATTTTTACATAGCTTTTCGATATTTATCAAGGGTATTCCACGTATGTGTTCGTCAAACTATCTATACGCATAACAATCACTAATATACCAAAGTCATGATCACAAGGTCACCAAAAAATATCTAAGTTAATTAAAAAAACAATAATATTGTGCATCCAATACAAAATTGAATTCCAACAATTAACTTAAACATATAAAAATTTGGTTTACTCGCATATACTTATATACAGTCAGGCTCTAAAGAGGGCGCCCTCTTTTTATTAAAGAGAGGACTTCTGTTTTGACCGTTGGATCATGTTTTCATTAATTGCAGTTTTGTCATTTCACAGTTTTTAAACACAATCTGACGGCTAAAACAAAGGCCCTCTCTTTAATAAAAAGAGGTGGCCCTCTTTAGAGAATCTTTGTACATATATATACATGTATATATATATATACGGATACACCCATTTAACTCACCTAGGTCGCGATTAAGCACTTGAAAAATATGGTATTGAACGGACTATGAACGCGATTCCGGATCCGAATACCCCGCGCCCTACCCTTCCTTCCTTTCTTCTTCTTCTTCTTCTTCTTCTTCTTCTCTCTCCCTCTTTCTATCTCTCTCTCTCTCTCACATACGTCTATTCTCTAGTTTCTTCTCTCCTCTTCCTTTTTTTTTTTTTTTTTTGTTAAATGGGGGCTAGGGTTTAATATATGTGTATATATATTTCACACACAACACTTATAAATAAAACACACACAAACATGTGAATCCCGTTTTTTATCTAAGGGCCTCACAAAAAGGCTTTATATGGACCCGAAAATGCATTCTAATGTGACAAATGATTAGCCCAATGGGTACCCATGACCCCAGGCACTAAATTTCTATGTTAAGCACACTTCTTAACATACTAACTACCCGTACACGCTACTTCAACATTTTTATTAGGTGTCACTAAGATACATACACACAGTTAATGTCTAATACTCGAAAATAATATTATAAAAATTATTAAAAGCCCTTAGAAAATTAGGGTTGTTACAACAGGTGAGAAGCGCATGAGTCATTGATTCAAAAGACCTACCACATAACACACACCAAGGATCGTCAACCACCCTTCACTTCCTCAAATTCTCATTGCAAGCGATCGTGTTCCTACAGGCAAGCCAAACAAAAATTTTGATCTTGTTCAAGATCGGCAAATTCCAAATGCCCTGCCACTTTAGGCCAGACCCCGAACAAGAAGATGAGCCCAAACCTTTTCCCTCCCTTCGCAAGCGCATGGCAATATAATAGGTAGATTTAACCGTAAAAATTCCTTTTGCATCCCAGGGCTAGATCCAGGAATCTTTGATATTCCTTCAAGTGAGTAGGATACTTTTGATCACGGCGGCTTCATGATCCATGAAAATTTGGTTGATTAAATTACGATTCCACTATCTTCTTGTGTCCTCTTGAATGAGAAAACAGACTCTTGCAGTCTGGAAGCACTCAGGCAGCGGGGAGATAGGCTTGAAAGTACTGGGGATTGGAAGCCACAGATCCAAACCAATGCAAATGTTTTGACCATTTCCAACCCTCCAACAAAGACCGCATCTGAGCACACCAAAGGCGCTCTTAATAATTCTCCACGCAAATGACGGCCGACTGCCCAGCCGAGCATTAAAGAAATTACCATTCGGAAAATATGCCACTTTATAGACTTGAAAGACAAGGGAATTTTTATTTTGTAAAATCCTCCATCCTTGCTTAGCAAGGAGAGCAAGATTAAAGCACTTTATATCTCGGAAACCCATTCCTCCTTCCTTCTTCGGTGTTCATGAGGAGTCCCATGCTATCCAATGGATTTTCTTCTCCTCGCCCTTTTGGCCCCACCAAAATTTAGCCAAAATGCTTTTGAAATCCCTCAATAAAGACTGAGGAAGTTTGAAACATGACATCATATAAGTAGGGATTGATTGGGCAATGGACTTGATCAAGACTTCGCGACCACCATGTGAGAGCAACTTTTCTTTCCAACCTATAGTTTTCAATGTAATCTGTATTTAAGGTACGAAAAAATCTGGGTCTTTGACTTCCCTATGAGGGTAGGAAGGCCTAGATATTTGTGATGTCCACTGAAGCCTTACACTCCAAGAATGTCCATCACTTGCCCACGGGGTCCCAGTTGGAGTGTTAGAGCTAAAAAAACACACTGGATTTATCAATGTTCACCTTCTGCCCTGAAGCTTTTTCATATATCCATAGAATATTTAAAATTGTACGGCATTCGTCCATAGAAGCTCTACAGAAAAGGAGGCTATTGTCAGCAAAAAACCAGTGAGTAACCTCTGGACAATCTTTCCCCACCCTAGCCCCATGAATATCCTGAGATAAGCTTGCCCTGTGAAGCAACGATGAAAGAGCTTCTGTACACAAGATAAAAAGGTAAGGAGATAATGGGTCCCCCTGGCGTAAACCTCTAGAAGGGTTTATAACAGGGGTGGCCGAGCCATTGACCATTACCGAGTAAGTAACAGAGCGCACACAAGCCATAATTAAATTTACCCACTTCAGAGCAAATCCCATCTTGAGTTGAAGAGCCTCAATGAAAGGCCACTCAACCTTACCATAAGCTTTGCTCATATCAAGCTTGATGGCCATCAATGACTCTTTTCCTTTAGTTCTGGATTTTAGGTGATGCAAAAGTTCAAAAACCACAAGGCTGTTGTCAGAGATTTGTCTACAAGGGACGAAAGCACTTTGGTTTTCTGAGATAATAGTGGGAAGAACCTTTTTAAGCCTATTTGTCATCACCTTTGAAATGATTTTATAGACAACATTACATATGCTTATAGGTCAAAATTCATAAATTTCTTCGGATCCTTAACTTTGGGAATTAAGACCACTTGGGTACAATTCAAGTCAATTGGAAAAGAGCCAGAAGAGAAAAAGGAGTTAACAAGGTCAATTAGATCACGACCCACAATATGCCAGTGTTTTGATAAAATAAAGTAGACATACCATCGAGGCCAGGTCCTTTGGTTGGATGTATTTGGAACAGTGCAGCTCAAACCTCCAAATCCGTAACTAGGGCCAAGAGGGTTTCATTAGTGTTGTCAGAGATGCGCACAGAAATAGGCCTCAGAACCTCAGAAAAGTTTTAAGGGACCGAAGTCGAAAAAAGGTTGTGGAAATATGCTCGTGCCATGAAACTAATTTTGTTTGGCTCAGATTGCCATAAATCATCATCATCCTGAAGCCCCAGAATAAGGTTTACCTTTCTCCGTTAAGACATTTTTTTTATGAAAAAAAGAAGTATTTCGATCCCCATGTTCCAGCCAGCTTATCCGAGATCGTTGTTTCCACAACATCTCTTCCCGTTCAAGCAAAATATTGATCTCCCTAGACAGAAATAGGGAAAAAAAATTAGGGGAAATTTTGTGCATTAAAATTGGGAATAAAATAAAGACACCCATTTAAGACTTCGTAATTCATTTTTTTCTTTTTCTTTTTCTAATATAATTTTTTTTTTGGCAATTGTTGTTCTTATTGAACTACCTTCCAAGTAAGAAGTGGAGAGGGACAATAAAAAGAGTCACCCATTTAAGATTTTGCAATTAAATACTTAGTGTTGAGGATTAGGATCTTTCTTATTGCAAAAATGTTGTACTTCCAACTTTTTTCACAACCTTTTCCACAACCACATCATGATCTTTTATTTCAGTGAATTATGTGTGGGATCCTCATGGGGTCTACCGAAATCAAGGTCAGGATGTATGATTATGAAAAAGGTTGTGAAAAATGTTTTAGGTATAGCATTACTCTTTTTATTGATCAGTAATGCTAGGGGCACCGAAAATTGCACATAAAAGTGCACCGAAAATGATCAGGGCCATTGATTGCGGCGGGCTCCATGCGCACAGGCGTGGACCCCGCGCGCAATCAATGGCCTTGATCATTTTCGGTGCACTTTTATGTGCACTTTTCGGTGCACATAGCATTATTCTTTTATTGATCTACCTTCCAAGAAGTGGAGAGAGAGAGAGGGAGAGAGAGTTGGTGGGTAATTTGTCTTATTCAATACAACTAAAATTTCATAGTTAGCACAGCTGAATTATTACATAGATTTTCTTGTCTTAAAAGTTATAAATATTCATTAAGGGGATAATTGGTAATAGACCCTTTAAAATTAAAGTGTTACAGCCAAAAGCTCACACGATTTTACCATGTTTTATAAAGCCCTCGCCACTTTTTGAATTTGGTGAAAAGCCCCTGGATGGAACCAAAAAAAGGCTAAGACAATATTATCTGTCAACTTTAAACCACCATAATCACTCATGTTTTTAGCCTTTTTTTTTTTTTTTTTTTTTTTTTTTATTTCTTGTATTTCTTCGAGATCTACGCAATGGAGTTGAAAATTATATAAAGAAAGTAATTTGGAACCTCATTTTTTTAATTTTATCTGTCAACATAGATGATATTATCTGTTTTGTGTCGACTTTAAACTACCACAACTCACTCAATTTTTAGCCTTTTTTTTTCATGTATTTTTTTTATATCTACGCAAAATAGTTGAAAATTGTACAAAAGAAAGTAAGTTGGAATCTCATTTTTTTATTTTATCTATTAAAACGAATGATATTATCTATTTTGATCGATAATATTAATATTGTCTGTCAACTTTAAACCATCATAACTCAATCGTTTTTTTAGTTTTCATTTTTTTTTTTCATGTATTTCTTCGAGATCTATGCAATGGAGTTAAAAATTATACAAAAGAAATTAATTTGGGACCTCACTTTTTTTTAATTTTGTCTGTCAAAATAGATGATATATGTTTTTATAGATAATATTAATATTATCCGTCAACTTTAAACAATCATGACTCACTCGTTTTTTAAGCCTTTTAAGTGATTTTTTTTTTCATGTATTTCTTAATTTTCTTCGAGATCTATGCAATAGAGTTAAAAATTGCATGTACAAAAAAAAAAAGCAATTTGGAATCTCATTTTTTTATTTTATCCGTCAAAATAGATGATATTATCTGTTTTAACATATAGCATTAAATTGCTATTAAAAAAAAAAGATAATATTAAGTTAAACAATCATAAATTTCTTATTTTTTGTCATTTTGGGGTTATTTATTTATTTTATTTTATTCATGTATTTCTTCCGGATCTACGCAATAGGTGTGAAAATTTTACAAAAACAAGATACGTTGTAGTCTGATTTTGATATTTTGTCTGTCTAACAGATAATATTATCTGTATATTTTAATGGCGACAACTTTATCAATTTCTTGGGCTTTTTGGGTGATTTTCTTTTTTATTCCCTCTCTATTTTCGTCTTTTTTTTTTTTTTTTTCGAAATCTACGCATCTATGGTACCAATTTTATGAAAAGAATCAATTTTTGTTATATTTATGCCCAAAAAAAAAAAAAAAACCCCACGGTCTTTCACTTTGGACTTTTGAATGGTATTGAATGTTGCTGCTTGAAGATATATCGGACTTCAATTTTATTTTGATGAAATGTGTTTTGAATATAAATAAAAATCATGATACGTTGGACTTTTGAAAGGTATTAAACTTCATAAGTATCCAAGATTTTCAATGGATTCCAGAATATATAATTTTTGGACAAGACTTCAGTAAAGTTTGTTTCATTACATTTTGTTATGTTCCTCTCACATAGATGCACAATTTCCAAAACAATTGTTTTAAAAAAAATACAATATTAAAAAAATAATTTTAAAAACTGTGAGAGAAACTTAACAAAATATACTAAAAGAGCTTTACTGAAATGTTGTCCATACTTTTCACCTAGCTAGCACGCTGTTCCAAAAAAATATTGTAAAGAGTAATATTTGGGGCACTAACAACTCTCACTAACACTTACTAACACACTCTATCTCTCTCCTAGTGGTACTGTGGGGTCCGCAGTAGGCCCCGCAGTACCAGTAGGAGAGAGATAGAGTGTGTTAGTAAGTGTTAGTGGAAGTTGTTAGTGCCCCTAGCATTGCCCGTAAATGTAGATTTATTATACTTGTGATTTGTGAGGTTCCATGTCAATTCAGATCCTAAAATATAATTTCCTCACTGAACTCTGATTGGAACAAGTTGTTTAATTCTATGTACTCATGACTTCATAATCATGAAATGCAGTTTTAAGAAAGCTCTGATTAGTAAAGCAGTCATGAACTCTAGAGTAATCCAAGACACACAATAAATTGTACAATCAATTACACAAACGTGTAGCACATGGTTGGACTTTGTGCTGAAAAGCCTACACACTGCAGCACATGGTTGGACCTTGTACTGAAAAGCCTACACATTTAGGTGTGCAGACTTTTCAGCACAAGGTCCAACCATGTGCTGCACGTTTGTGTAATTAATTATTCGTTGTGCACCTAGAAGTTTTGAATTAATTAAGTAACATTGAGCTCAGCCCCCCCAAAAAAAAAAGTAACATTGACTCTAAGCTTCCTATTTGTTCCTTTAGATTAATTTTATCTTTGAAAAACTTTTTTTTCTACACTCCCTTAGGCCATCTCCATCCTCTACCCAATTTGATTTCGTAAAAGCTTCATCAACATATGAAGATTCCGATGGCTATCTTCAAATTGTAGTATAATATTACTATTTCTCTCTCAAACGATAGTCCCAAAATAAGGTCATTTTGAGAATTACAACTATGCAAGGAATTTCACTTGATTGTTGTGAAATGTTGATTATTTTCCTTGCTTTGAGTGGAATATTTAGGCTTAGTTTGGCCCTGACGTGGTTTTTTAAAAGTAGTCTATGAAATTTATTATTTAATTGTTTAATAATTTTGTACAAGTGACACATTACTCTTCAAAAAAACATTATGAATCCAAAAAGCAACCTTGAGCTTTTTAAAGCTCCTCTAAAAAAGCCCATTTTTGCAAAGCTCATAAATTAGGTACTAAATGAATTAGCATGAAATTGTGCTTTAAAAATGAAGAAGCACCAAAATGGGGGCCAAACTAAGCCTTAATGTCACATCAAATGAAAATGTTGAAGATCATAAAGATGAACTGTCACGCCCCGGAACAGCAAAAATAGAGAAAAATAAATTTTCTTTTTGGGTCCATAGAGAAAGATGGGTGAAAGTCACTAATTATCCACACCACACTGTACTAGTCCACAAGATAAACAGTAACAGTAAACATTTGAATATATAATAATAGTATATTCGATTATAAACATCATAGTGGTCCTCAGGATCACAAAATGTCTGGAGACAATATATGCCCAAGTACCTGCTAAACTAAAGTTCAACAGAAACAACAGAAATATAAACTAGATATAACTATCTTCAAATCTTCAGCTGGCGTAAGGATAATCATCAGCGTAACATCCTTCTCCAGCGTAACCGGCATTAGTGGGGACACCCTCTGCATATTCCCCCTCAGGGTAGTAGTCGTCATCGTAAACTCCATTATCTGCATTAAAAGGGACAGGGCAATCTGGACGGGAAATGTCCAGGCAATAACGACCTCAGCTTACTAAGAGTTGAGTGAATCAAAACTCACAGTTTATCAATGATATAACCTATAACAAGTTATTGAAGTCATTAGATATAGTTCTACTAAATAATATCTTCTTTGTATTCCAATGTCGTAACTCAACCCTTATCGTCTTTTTATCCTGAGACCAATAATCAACATACTTTGCCTAGAAAGAATAGACTCAATCGTTTCACATATACAGACATACCATCATTCGATCCATTGTTCGTTAAGGATATAAACCATCTACTGTAATAGTGGGTCCATCCCCTGCTCGTTAAAGATATATATCCATCCACTGCATATCAGAGATATGACGCTTTGAACAACAGCATATCAATCTATTGCCATGACTCATCGTTGTATACCAATGATCCCCATCCACCGCTCGTTGAGTCTATAACCTATCCATCACTCGTTAAGGATATAACATAGATCATCTGGCTATCTTAGGACTACATGGTCCTGCCCATTGCTCGTTAAGGATATAAACCATCCACCGCATGTGAAAGCACATCATGACCAGGCCACTTACCGTTTCCAGAACTTATCAAACCTATTTAAGCTGAGTACTACTATCGACATATGACAATTACTATTAGGCCAGACTACTCTGATTGAAATGAACGGACATCGAACTCATACATGAACCACATAGAATCTAATGTCATTACGTCAATCCATTATTCTTAAGCATACTTATATGTGTTGTCACATTATCCCTGATTAACCCATAATCGCATAATGGAAGTCCGAATCGAGAAACGAACAAACGAACCTCATATAATAAACAAAAGAAAATAATCCATGATTTGTAAAGTTCGATCGATTGAAACCATTTCGATTGATTGAGAAAAGTAAGGTTCGAGTGATTGAAATCCATTTGATCGATTGAACTCCGTTCAATCGCTCGAAAGTCGTCTTCTCCAGACAGTTCTAAATAGTGAACGTCCAGAGGTATTAGGGCATGTTTGGATCTATTAATTCACATAAAAAAAACTCGTAAAACATCATATTAAAGGAACCAAGTGAGTTTAGAACTCACCGAACGTCGTAAGGGTGTGTTTCGCAAAGTTTGAGCTTCCGAGCTCCAATGGTGGCTCCTCGTTTCTCTCTCTCTCTCTCTGCTCCTCTCTTCGTCTCTGTCTCTGTCTCTGTCTCTCTCTCTATCTCCTTTTCTTCTTCTTCTTCTTCTCCTCTACTTTTCTCTCACCCTCTCTCTTTCTCTCTTATAGAATATGTATATATATGGATGTGTGTATAATATATATATAAAACACAAGCACTCACAACTCTCTCTCAGATCTTCTGATCAACAAACTCTCTCACACACACATGAAACAAATGTATATATAAGGGAAATGGGGGTGCAGGTGGCTGTGTTTGCGTGAAACCTGGAATCCTGATGATTACAAGTTCGATCGATCGAAGCGTATTTGATCGCTCAAGAATAGATCGGTCTGGTTTGATCGATTGAAAAGGGGTTTGATCGATTAAAGTGGGGGCTACATATTAAATTCAGGTCGGTAGGGTTTTGATCGATTGAACAATGGTCGATCGCTTGAACTTTAGAAATGTTCGATTGCTCAAAAGAACTTCGAACGGTTGAAAGTGAACTTTCAAGTATGGTTAAAGGGAATATACAGAAACTCTCTGTATTAAATAATATTGAAAATACATGGTATTACATTATCCACCACTCATTAAATGATTTTGTCCTTGAAATAAAAAACAAACAAGGTCCAAAACAAAAATGGAAACTTCTTAGGCATCTCTTATTCTAGCTCCCACGAAGCTTCTCCTGCATCATGATGCTTCCACTGGATCTTCACTAATGGAATCTCCTTGGTTTTGAGCTTCTTATTCCTCGATCTAGAATGCGAACCGATCCTTCATTAAATGTAACGTTGTCGTTCATTTCAATATCTTTGAAGTTGATCTCGTGCACTGGGTTATGAGCACACTTCCTCAGCATACTAATGTGGAACACGTTGTGCACTCCTGACATCTTCAGCAGTAATGTAAGGCGATAAGCAACCTTTCCAACACGTTCAAGAATCTCGAATGGTCCAATAAATTGCAGTGATAACTTGCCTCTCTTCTGACCAAATCTGACGATGCCTCAAATGGGTGAAACCTTGAGGAGTACGTGATCTCCAATTGTAAATTCCAAGTCTTTACATCGCTTGTTAGCATAACTCTTATGTCTAGTCTGAGCTATCTTCATTTTCTCACGTACAATCTGAATCTTTTTACTAATTTCTTGTACCATTTCAGGCCCAAGAAGTTGAGTATCTCCAACTTCGGCCCAACATAACGGCGATCGGCAAGGTCTTCCGTACAAAGCTTCAAATGGCACCATCCCTATACTTGTATGGTAACTGTTATTGTAGGCGAACTCGATTAAAGGTAAGTGTGTCTCCCAAGAACTCTCAAAATCTATCACGAAAGCGCGTAGCATGTCTTCCATTACTTGATTGACTCGTTCAGTCTGCCCATCAGTCTGTGGATGAAAAGCTGAACTCAAGTTTAATGTTATTCCCATCGCTATTTGGAGACTCTTCCAAAACTCTGCAGTAAAGTGCGAATCTTGATCTGACATAATAGAGACAGGGACATCGTGTAACCGTACAACGTGTTGTAAATACATTCAACTCAAACGTCTGGATACGTCATACTGTAGGCAATGAAATATGCTGTCTTCGTAAGTTAATCCACGATTATCTAAATGACATTGTGGTCTGCTGTGACTTCGGTAATCTTACCACGAAATCCATGGTTACGTGCTCCCATTTCCATTGGGGAATCGATAATGGCTGTAGAAGTCCCGATGGTTTATGATGTTCTGCATTTACTTGCTTACAAGTAAGACATTGGGCTACATACTCAGCCACTTTTCTCTTCATTTCTTCCCACTAGAAATTCCTCTTCAAATCCTTATACATATTCGTACCTCTAGGATGAATCGTTATCCATGACTTATGTGCTTCATCCAATATTTCTTTCTGGAGATTTTCTTCGTCCGGTACACAAAGTCTACCTTTACATCGTAAACCTCTGTCTGTACCAATACTCCAAACCCCTAGTTCCTTTGCTGACATCTTTGCGAACCATAACTTCAACTCTTCCGTTGTCTGTTGAGCTGCAATGATACGACTGATCAAAGTTGGTTGTACCATAAGACATCCAAAATGTTGTCCTTCCATTGTTCAACTAGATGAAGATTGAATACAGCTAAAACTTTCAATGCTTTCCATTCTTGAATTCGTAATGCAGCGATCCCTAGTTGAGGTTCATGACTCAAAGCGTCTACTACGACATTTGCTTTACCCGAATGATATTGCAATGTAAAGTCATAGTCCTTAAGTAACTCCATTCATCTTCATTGTTGCATGTTCAACTCCTTTTGAGAGAAGAGATACCTTAAGCTCTTATGATCGAAAAACAGGTCAAACTTTTCTCCATAGAGATAGTGTCTCCAAATCTTTAATGCAAATACGATTGCTGCTAATTCTAGATCATGCGTAGGATAATTCTCCTCATGCACCTTCAACTGTCTAGACCAATATGCAATGACATTCCCATCTTGCATAAGTACAAACCCAAGTCCTTGGTACGATGCATCACTATTGATCACAGACCTTTCTCCACTCTTAGGTATTGCAAGTACTGGTGCAGAAATCAATCTTTCCTTTAACTCCTGAAATGCACCCTCATGCTTGTCTATCGATTCGTACTTCGTTTCCTTCCTTATCAAATTTGTCAATGGCCCTGCTATCTTGGAAAACCCTTCTACAAATCTCTGATAATATCCTGCTAGACCAATAAAACTCCTAACCTCTGTCGCATTGGTTGGTTTGTTCCAGCTTAAGACTGCATCAATCTTAGATGAGTCCACAGAGATACCATCCCAAGATATTACATGTCCCAAGAATTTGACCTCCTGTAGCCAAAACTCACATTTACTGAACTTAGCATGCAACTTGCTATCTTGAAGTGTCTGTAAGGCAATCTGTAAATGTTCCTTATGATCTTCCTTTGTCTTTGAGTAGATTAGTATATCGTCAATGAACATTATAATGAATTTATCCAGATATGGTCTGAATACTCTATTCATTAAGTCCATGAATACTGCTAGCGCATTCGTCAATCCAAAAGGCATAACTAGAAACTCATAATGCCCGTATCTCGTCCTGAACGCAGTCTTCGACACATCCTTTGGTTAAACTAATAGTTGATGATATCCCGAACATAGATCGATCTTTGAAAAGATCCTTGATCCTTGTAACTGGTCGAATAGATCATCTGTCCGAGGAAGTGGATATCTATTCTTGATCGTAACCTTGTTCAACTCCCTGTAGTCTATACAGAGTCGAAGTGTTCTGTCCTTCTTCACAAACAAAACTGGTGCTCCCCAAGGTGACGTACTCGGACACATAAATCCTAAATCTTCAAGGTCCTGAACTTGTTTCTTCAATTCCAACATCTCAGTTGGTGCCATCCTATATGGAGTCTTAGATATCGGTAAGGTACCAGTTACTAATTCCACGCAAAAGTCTTTTTCTCTTTTTAGTGGAAGTCCTTTAATCCTGGAATACATCTTGAAAATCTTGTACGATAGGAATCTGCTCCCTCTTGAGTTTCGTACTATTACTACCGATCGTAGCTAAACCACTTGTCAAGAACATATCACTCATTGTCTGACATTGAAATCTGATCGTTGGTTATCCTGGTATTCGAAATACAATCGTCCTACTAGGGCAATCCAAATTGGCACCACCTTAGTCAACCAATCCATCCCTAGGATAATGTCGAACTCTGACATTGACAGAACTACTAAGTCTGCTGGAAGATTCCTTATCTCCCAAGATCAAAGGGTAATCTTTACCCACTTAACAGTCACTCCCAATGGTGACACAACATTAAGTGCTGGCTCAAGTGTCTGGGATTCTAAACCTAACTGACGCACAATCTTAATAGCAATAAACAAGCGTGCAGCTCCAGTAATGAATAAAGCTTTAACAGGACTATGAAAGAGTACAAGCGTACCTTCCAAATGTTAATCCTCATTAGCATTAAAGCATGCTTCCCCTGGGATGATAACATTCATCCTTGTCTGATCTGGGGGTCCTTGGATTCCTTGAACTGGTGCCCCATAGTATCCTCCTCGTGGTGCACAACAATCCTTACTCAAATGTCCCAGCTTATTGAAATTTCGACAAGAAACATCCATTCGATGATTACCTCTGGGGCTGTGCAGAACCTGGCAATGTGCCCTAGCTACCCATAATTAAAACATTCTCCATTATTAGTTGGCAGGGCTGTTATCAGCACCTGAAGTTGTGATCCTCGTTGATATTACTGGGGTCGAGGATAGCTTAACTGAGGCTTCCTGGTCCCATCCCAAGTTCTCTTATTTCCTTGTAAATTTCCCTGAGGTCTCCAACTCTGGATATTTCTCGGTGGTTGGTTCTGGAAATTCTCCTGTTGCTGAAAACTTCTCGACAGCTAGGGTCGTATCATCTGTGGTCGCGGTACTGGATAAGCATCATTTTCCAATCCTGTAGTGAATCTGATAATTCCCTCAAATGACTGATTCAGATGACCAACCATCATATGTCTGAGGTGGGGGTTCAATCCTTGGTGAAATTGAAGGATAAACTAAAATTAAATTCAAATGCACAGCGGAAGTATTTAGTTACAAAAATAAAACTGGTAGCCAGGATCTACTACTTGTCAATTCTATAGATGCGTATTAACTAGTAGGGACAAGAAATATACCTCAGGTCTTGAACCCAATTCTGATTTTCTTCTTCCTTGGTGATGCAGCAGCCTCCACTATGTTGTCTTCACCCTTATGTCTCCTGCGGATGCTTCTGGGAGAGACTAGATATGGTGGGATCTCTAATAGAGAGGAAAGAGAAGGTTCGGGACTGTAAAACAGTATCTGCAGCTTCTGGTTAACAAAAACGACAAACTTCTTTTCCAGAATGCAGCTGCCCTATTTATAGATTCCAAGAACCGACCTAACGTTTGACCGGTCAAAGTGTTATCGATCGATCGAACCTTCGTTCGATCTAACCACGTTCAAGCGATCGAACCTGTCATGACTTCGATCGATCGAACCAACTTCGATCGATCGAACCTGCCCCGACAAGATCCTTATGTGCCTTTCCAAGTATCCTAGCGGAGCTAAGAGTGGGACCTCCTAGGCTCTTTAGTGTTGGCTTAAACCAATAGTTAATTACCATGATCAAACTCTTTGATCAGTAAACTTACCAATAGGTCAGTTATCGTTTAATCCACTATAAAACGATAACTGAACTCCAACACAAAAGAACATATCCGAAGCGATAACTAGACTTGTATGGTGTAGTAATGTCCCTCTACCATAAGCATTCATAATCATATTCAGGTAGTCAGATAATTGTCACTGTCAACCTGAATCATGATTACTTCTTGTATTCCTTGAGTCACATTCACCTCTCATGATTACCAAACATGTTGATAATTACTTATCAACAAGACTGTAGTTCTCAGTAATCAACTTGGTGACATTCTCAAGGGAATGCTTACTCTTTATCAGAGGGTAGATTCTATCTTGACAAAATATGTTCACAACCCCTATGAACATGACATACCCAGGTATTGATCTTCTATAGACCTCACTGATTGGTGAGTCAAAGCAGCCATATCCATAGTCTATGTTCATAATCGTCTCAAGATTGAGAATACGTACCTTATACCAATTATGAGTTCCTATCGACTGTTGGCAGTCTTGAGTGTCAATAGGAAAGCTTAGGTCCGTCAATGCACTCTAAGCACTAGCATATTAACTAAGAGTTACACTCTAGTGATTGAGAATAATCACTCCATCCAATAGTAGTCAATCATGCTACAGTGTATACCTGATGAGATATCCAGTTTCATCATCCACTGTGACAAGTTCTAAAGTATCAAAGAATAGTAATTCGTGTCTCACTTGTATGTATCTCATACACACACGAAATACTTACTATGACACTTAAGGATTAACAATCCTCTCATGAAAGAAACATACACAATGAAATGTAAAGCTGATATCCATATATTAAAATGTCAATGTTTCATACATAAAGTAATGGTTTGAGGGCACAAACCCAACAAACTCCCACTTGCACTCACAACCATACAGGATTACATCTAAGACCTAGACTATCTAAATGACGATTAAAGACCTTCTATAGCAAGGCCTTTCTAATCAAATCTGCAAGATTGTCAGAGGTGGCAATCTTGCTGATAATCACATCTCCACGTTGAACATTATCTCAGATTAGATGATATTTCCGCTCTACGTGCTTTCCCTTTTCGTGGTTCCTTGGCTCCTTGGACTGAGCCACTACCCCACTATTATCACAATAAAGCGTAATAGGTGACAACGACGCTGGTACCACCTCGAGCTCCATAAGGAACTTCTTGAGCCAAATAGTTTCCTTTGCGGCTTCACAAGCAGCACATACTCAACTTCTGTAGTTGAGTGTGCAATGCATTTCTGCTTAATGCTCCTCCAACTGACAGCGCCACCTCCCAAGGTAAAGAGATGAACGGACGTCGACTTCCTCGAATCTTTATCTGACATAGAGTCCGAGTTAATGTATCCCACTGGAATTAACTCACTACCACCGTACATAAGCATGTAATCTTTAGTCCTTCTCAAGTACTTAAGAATGTGCGTAACGATTGTCTAGTGTTCTGGACCTGGATTCGATTGATACCTACTAACCATGCCAATGGAAAAGAAGATATCTGGTCTAGTACATAACATCGCATACATGAGACTTCCCTCTGCCGAAGCATAGGTAACTCCTGCCATGTGATTCCTCTCTTCCTGTATCTTTGGACACTAGTCCTTGGAGAACGCTAAACCATGACTAAAAGGTAACAAACCTTTCTTTGAATTATCCATTGAAAATCTAGTTAGCACCTTATCGATATATCCAGCTTGAGATAATCCCATTATCTTTCGCTTACGATCTCGAAAGAGCTTTATTCCAAGAATATAGCTCGCCTCTCCTAGATCCTTCATATTGAAAGTACTAGCTAGCCAAACCTTGACCGTTGACAACGCCGCTACATCATTCCCAATGAGTAGAATGTCGTCAACGTAAAGCACAAGAAAAGCCACCACTTTCTCTTCACTTTTCTTGTATACGCAAGGTTCATCCAGATTCTGTATGAAACCAAATGATTTGACCACTTGGTCAAAACGTATGTTCCAACTTCTGGATGCCTACTTAAGCCCATAAATGGACTTTTACAACTTGCATACCAAGTTACCTTTTCGACCAGCTATGAACCCTTCTAGTTGCTGCATATAGATGTCCTCCTCAAGATTGCCATTCAAGAATGCAGTCTTGATGCCCATCTGCTAGATCTCATAATCTAGGCATGCAGCAATGGATAAGAGTATTCTAACGGACTTGAGCATGGCTACCGGCGAAAAGGTTTCCTCATAGTCAATGCCCTCCCTCTGAGTATAACCTTTCGCTACAAGCCTAGCATTAATGGTCTCAACCTTTCCATCAGATCATCTTTTCCTCTTATAGACCCACTTGCAGCCAATGGGTTTAATATTGGCTGGAAGTTCTACAAGATCCCAGACCTGATTGGAATCCATGGATTCCGATTCACCTTTCATAGCTTTAACCCAATGAGGTGAGTCAACATCAGTCATTGCCTCTTCATATATGGTAGGATTAGATTCAGATTCTATGGAGACAACTTCAAAAACTTCTCCTAAGAACATGTATCTATCAGGCTGGCTGATAATCCTCCCACTACGATGAGGTAGCGGTGCAGAAATTGGTGAAGAAGTGGTATTTTCTTGATTTACATCGTTATCAATTGTGGGTTGGACTGAGGGTTCTCCTTCTATCTCTCTCAGATGTATCCTTCCCTTAGGTTTATGGTTCATGATATAATCATCCTCCAAGAAAATAGAATTTGTACTAACAAATACTTTGTTCTCTTGGATCATAAAAATACCATCCATAAGACCCTTTGGATACCCTACGAAGTAACATACTTTCGATCTAGAATCCAACTTGCTCATCTTTCCTTTCAGCACATGTGTTGGACACCCCCATATCTGGAGATGTTGCAATGAAGGTTTGCGCCCAATCCACATCTCCCGTGGTATCTTGGGAATAGAATTTCTTGGTATTAGATTTAGTATGTACGCAGCAATTTCCAAAGAATAACCCCAAAGGAATAAAGGTAACTCCGAATAACTCATCATCGAACTAGTTATGTCTAAAAGAGTCCGGTTCCTTCTCTCTGCTACACCGTTCTGTTTAGGCATACCAGGTGCAGTCAACTATGAAAGAATCACATTCTATACGAGGTGATCAATAAACTCATTAGAGAGGTACTCGCCACCTCGATCAGAATGAATGGCCTTGATATGTGTGCCCAATTGCTTCTCCACTTCAACCCTAATCTCTTTGAACTTTTTAAAGGCTTCAGACTTGTGCTGCATTAGGTACACATACCCATACCTAGAGTGGTCATCAGTAAATGTAATGAAATACTCCTAACCACCTCTTGTTCTAAAATTTATTCGTCCACACACATTAGTATGAACTAATTCCAACAATACATTGGTCCTATTACCCTTAGCGGGAAAGGGCGGCCTTTTTGTCATCTTACCCTCTAAACAAGACTTGTAGATTTCCATTGGTTCAAGAACCGAATCGCCTAAGACCTCTTCTTTGACTAGTCTGCCAATCCTATTTGGATTGATATGGCTAAGCCTCATATACCAAAGCTTTGTTGGATTAATAGAAGTTCCTTTCTTTTAGATGGTAGAGTTACCACTGAGTTATTAAGTTCCATACAAGAATCTTTAGAAGTATTGGGAGTAATCACATACAAACCATTTGATTTAACACTAGAACAAATAAAAGAACCATTTCTTTTAATCACAACTTCAGTTTCAAAATGAAAAGAATAACCGTTATTTGATAAATTAGAAACTGAAATTAAATTATGACTCATTGAAGGGACGTAAAGTACATCTGATAAAATCAAAACTTTTTTGTCTAGAAATTCTAAAACTACAACTCCTATAGCAACCGCAGATACGGTTGCGCTAGAACCTAGAGTAAGTACGATTTTCCTATCACTGCACCTCCTGGTTGATCTGAACCCCTGCAATGAATTACAGATATGCTTAGTCGCACCAGAATCAATGCAACAAGTGTTTGAAGTATCTGTTATAAAACTTAATTCAATCACATGTGATTCAATCATACCTTGAACTCTTGTAGCTAAGAATTTTGGACAGTTCCTCATCCAGTTGCCCTTGTCGTCCTATTGGAAACACTTTCCATTGCCTTGGCCACCCACCTTCCCTTTGCCCTTAACTTTTCCCTTGGATTTTGCAATCTTAGGGATCGGTCCAACACTTGGACCACCAGTGCCAGCCTTCTTCTTTCCTTTCTTACCTTTCAGCGTAGATCGGGAAGAAGAAAAGCTTTTCTCAATGTTCAAAACGTTGCCCCCAGGTTTGATCACCTCTTCCGCTGCCAGTAAAGAACTCATTAATTTGCTCATTAAACAATCCATTTTATTCATGTTGTAATTCAGTTTAAATTGAGCCAATGATTGCGACAGTGTAATGAGGATCATATAAACTTGGGTTTGTGCATCGATGTTGGCACCTAGGGTCTCTAGCTCGTTTAAATAACCAATCATTTTTAAAACATGTTCTTTGACTGGAGTCCCTTCTGACATCTTTGTACTCATTATTTTCTACATGGCTACCTGCCTGGCAGGCTTGCCATGCTCCCCAAACATCTTTTTCAGGGATTCGATAATGTCACTGGTAGAATTGTTCGACTGGAATTGGTGTTGCAACACACCAGCCATTGAGGCCAGAATGTAGTAACGAGCCATTCCATTCAATTTCTTCCATTTATTGAACTCACGTATGGTAGCTGCCAAAGCATTTGCCGCGGGTTCTTCGGGGCATGGGGTGGTGAGGACATATATGTGATCCTTCGCAGTTAAAACGATGTCAAGGTTTCATTTCCATTTTATGTAGTTATTTCCAGTTAATTTGTTTTGAGTGAGTATGGTGGAAAGTGGATTAAATGTAGATCCAGGCATTATGATTTACTGAAAAAATCAAAAGACAAAATAAATATGGATATCAGATTTTGACAATTTGAAATAAAAGAATCCTTAAAACTCTTATTTTAAAACAAAGTCACCGGAATATCGAAACGAAAGAATAGAGCCTCCGTGTGGCGGTCAATACTCGATCTTTCATTTAATCATGACTTGTCCGCTATGCAACTCTTGCAAAACAAGTTATGACTCCCGAACCTTTTTGATCTCTAAGTTTCAGAATAATGCCCCGTGTGGGATCCCTTATCCATTGCATAGCCAGTGTGTACCATTAACTAGGATCCAATCACAACTGCCTCAAGTAGCGCCTCCGTGTAGTGGTCACCCTCTAACACGTCTGATTGATCCCATCCATAGGAAATTCACATCTAGTAACGAATGAGTAGTGTACCCTCCGTATGGAATGATCACCCCTAGCAAGGTGACACAGAATGCACTACTCATCTTACAATGAACCGTTAATGGAAGATCGTGGGTGTTATTAATAAGACCCTCTCCCACTAGATTTAGTAAATAAGGATTTTACTTTTGGAAAAAATTGTTTCCACACATTACCCATCAACATCCAATGTTTACTAATGTATTGAAAATGGTTTTTGAAATTTATTTTAGAAAACTTATTTTACGTGCATGCAAGTTATAATAATATAATTAAATGCCAATCACAAACGAAGCACATAAAACAAAAAACTAAAATGAAATAAAAGCATCCAAACGATGCCTCTATCTCCTATGGGTCTATCTTCATAGAACCTGATTCTTTGTTTAATCGCCTCCAGCTCCATCTTCATGGACAACGGCTTGCTCCTCCATCTTCATGTATATTCTAATTCTATTACATTGGTCCTATGCTTCTTTTGAAGTTAACAATTTATCTAGAAAAAGAAATCAACAACAAGAAAATAAAAGGCTAGGAAAACCGGTACGACTTTCCTTTTCGTAGGATTGAAATCGCAGCGCCCTTTACATATGCCTTAAAACCAAACCAATAATAAAAACATAATATACACCAATCTCAAACCACTAAATACAAAATTTAAAATTCTTGGTGCCATGGGAGATAGCGGACTAACTTTGCTGCAAGAAGGTTAGTCGTATACACATCCACGCATATATAACAAATATATATATACTACTATTGGAATCCTAATTGATTCACATAGTATATAAACTCTTTATATACTTAATTAGAACATAAAACATCATCTCATTTCTCTGTCACACTTCGATCGATCGACAAGGGTTCGATCGATCGAACCTTCGATCGATTGAACAATGTTCAATCAATTAAACTTTTCAGTTTCACAGAATGATTTGAAAATATTTACAGAATAATTTAAAATTAAAGTATACATTTTAAAACTTTTGAATCTGTGAAAAGTACACTTGGACAGAGAAGCATTCTCGATCGATCAAACACCATTCGATCGATCGAACAGAACCAACGTTCGATCGATCGAATCTAGTTCAATCGCTTGAGAACAGACGAGCTTCGATTGATTAAGACTACTTCGATCGATCGAACTCACATTGCATCTAATGCTATCATAGATTTGTATTTTGCCGCGTAAACACTACAGAAACAGATCTGTGACGATACAGTTTCAAAAATAGTCCTAAAATTAGAATGCAAATCAAACCTAGTGTTTCAAAATGCATCTATAGATCCAAACAAGCGTGGCTCTGATACCAATTGAAGCATAAACAAGTTTAAAATTAAATTCAAACGCACAGTGGAAGTATTTTGTTACAAAAATAAAACTGGTAGCCCAGGATCTACTACTTGTTAACTCTATGGATGCGTATTAACCAGCAAGGACAAGAAATATACCTCAGGTCTTGAACCCAATTATGATTTTATTCTTCCTTGGTGATGCAGCAGCCTCCACTAGATTATCTTCACCCTTATGTCTCCTGCGGATGCTTCCGGGAGAGACTAGAGATGGTGGGATCTCTAATAGAGAGGAAGGAGAAGGTTTGGGACTCTAAAACAGTATCTGCAGCTTCTGGTTAATAAAAACGACGAACATCTTTTCCGGAATGCAGCTGCCCTATTTATAGATTCCCAGAACTGACCTAACGTTCGACCGATCGAAGTGTTATCAATCGATCGAACCTTCGATCGATCGAACCACGTTCAACCGATCAAACCTGTCATGACTTTGATCGATCGAACCAACTTCGATCGATCGAACCTGCCTTGACAAGATCCTCATGTGCCTTTCGAAGTATCCTAGCGGAGCTAAGAGTGAGACCTCCTAGGCTCTTTATTGTTGGCTCAGACCAGTAGTTAATTACCATGATCAAACTCTTTGATTAGCAAACTAACCAACATGTCAGTTATTGTATACTCCACTATAAAACGATAACTGAACTCCAACGCAAAAGAACATATTCGAAGTGATAACTAGACTTGTATGGTGTACTAATGTCCCTCTACCGTAAGCATTCATAATCATATTCAGGTCGTCGAATAATTGTTACTGTCAACCTGAATCATGATTACTTCTTGTATTCCTTGAGTCCCATTCATCTCTCATGATTACCAAACATGTTGATAACTACTTATCAACAAGACTGCAGTTCTCAGTAATCAACTTGGTGACATTCTCAAGGGAATGCTTACTCTTTATCAGAAGGTAGATTCTATCCTGACAAGATATGTTCACAATCCCTATGAACATGACATACCCAAGATACCCAGGTGTTGATCTTCTATAGACCTCACTGATTGGTAAGTCAAAGCAGCCATATCCACAGTCTGTGTTCATGATCGTCTCAAGATTGAGAACATGTATCTTATACAAGTTATGAGTTTTTATCGACTGTTGACAACCTTGAGTGTCAATAGGAAAGCTCAGGTCCATCAATCATGCTACAGTGTATAATCACTCAATCCAATGGTTTTCAATCATGCTACAGTGTATATCTGATGAGATATCCAGTCTCATCATCCACTATGACAAGTTCTAAAGTATCAAAGAATAATAATTCGTATCTCACATGTATGTATCTTATACACACACGAAATATTTACTATGATACTTAAGGATTAACAATCATCTCATGAAAGAAACATACATAATGAAATGTAAAGCTGATATCCATATATTAAAATGTCAATGTCTCATACATAAAGTAATGGTTTGAGGGCACAAACCCAGTAGAAATCTCTTCACCTTCTTCTGTAGAGTGTCTATCATATGTTGAGCAAATCGACACAGTCACTCAAATTGTGTAGTATATTCCTGTACAGTCCATCCTCCTTGGACCAAATTGAGAAAGTTCCTTTCCTGTTGATCACTCTCGTCTTCTGGGAAGTACTTCTCCAGAAATCTTCATTTGAACATCTCCCAAGGCATCGCCCTGAAGGAAAAATAGCCCGGATCTAATACTCGTCAACTCTATAGATGCGTTCAAGAGGGGACAAGAATTATACCTTAGTCTTGAACCTAATTCTGAAATCTCTGACTTCCAGCAGCCTCCACTAGATGGTCTTCAATCTTATGACTCCTATGGATGCTCCTAGCTAGACTAGGGTTGGTGGGAACCCTAATAGAGAGGATAGAGAAGGTTTGGGAAGCCCTAAAATAGTTTCTGCAGCTTCTAGTATAATAAACGACGAACTCATTTTTCTGGACGCAGCTGACCTATTTATAGATTCCTAGAACTGACCTTACATTCAAGCGATCGAAGTGGCTTTGATCGATCGAAGCTTCGATCGATTGAACCACCTTCAATCGATCGAACCTATCTATCGAGACTCCTTCGATCGATCGAACCTATCTTGAAAAGATCCTCATGTGCCTTTCCAAGCATCCTAGCAGAGCTAAGATTGGGACCTCCTAGGTTCTTTATTGTTGGCTCATGACCAAACTCTTTGATCATCAAATTAACCAACTAGTCAGTTAACATTTACTCCACTATAAAATGATAACTGAACTCTAACGCAAAAGAACAAATATGAAGCGATAACTAGACTTGCATGGTGTAGTAATATCTCTCTACCATCAACATTTGTAATCATATTCAGGTAGTCAGATAAACAGTTACTGTCAACCTGAATCATGATTACTTCTTGTATTCCTTGAGTCCCAATCACCACTCATGAATACCAAATATGTTAATAACTACTTATCAACATGACTACAGTCTTAGTAATTAACTTGGTGACATTCTCAAGGGAATGCTTACTCTTTATCAGAGGATAAATTCTATCTTGACAATGTATGCTCACAACCATATGAACATGGCATACCCAAGATACCCAGGTGTTGATCTTTTATAGACCTCATTGATTGGTAAGTCAAAGCAGCCATATCCACAGTCTGTGTTTATAATCGTCTCAAGATTGAGAATAGGTACCTTATACAAGTTATGAGTTCCTATTGACTATTGATAGCCTTAAGTGTCAATAGGAAAACTCAGGTCAATTAATGCACTATAAGCACTAGCATAATAACTAGAGTCATACTCCAATGATTGAGATTCATTACTCCATCCATTAATGGTAGTTAATCATGCTACAGTGTAAACATGATGAGATATTCAGTCTTATCATCTACTGTGACAAATTCCAAGTATCAATAGATAGTAATTCATATCTTGTTTGTATGTATCTCATACACACACGAATTACTTACTATGATACTTAAGGATTAAACAATCATCTCATGAAAGAACGTACACAGTAAAATATAAAGCTAATATCCATATATTAAAATGTCAATGTCTCATACATAAAGTAATGGTTTGAGGGCACAAACCCAACATGCCCTTACAACATTTATCCCAATAGTTGCTCGTTCAGCTTCCCACCAATCCACAGCGGCATAGGTGAGCTGGAACGTAGCAAGACAACGCTTCTCTTGTTCACTGCATTCTAATGCTTCAAAGATCAATTTTATCTCTCTTATCCACTGTTCAGCTTTCCATGGTTCTGTTAGTCCATCAAACTTCTTGGGATGTAATCCACGAAAATTTGCTAGCAGTTTGTCTCCAGTTTATCTTTGCTGAAATGGTACAATTGGGGGTTGGACAAGTCGCTGATTTGTAGCATGATTGTAGGTGTCGCCTACATACTGCATCCTCTGCATAAAAGCTTCAAAAACTCTGGATGGTCCATTCCTTCTAGAATAGGTGCTCTAATACGTGCTTGATGATTTCTCAAGGGTCCTACCATAGTGTGCTTGGGAAGTGCACCTACAAAAGACGTATTAACAAGCTGAACATCTTCTTAAAATAAGAAATCAAGATAGAAGGAGAACCAGCAAGAAATAACAATTCTACTAAACAACACATATCACACCAACATACAATCCACATCAAAAGTAATGCTCGTAAATATATCAATAGATGTACCGCATAGCACACACTAGTCAAACTGTGTACTACATGGGACATAAGCTAAAATAGTATTAAAGGGCAACAATACTAGTGGCATCTAGCTATACAATAAAAGCTATGGTCAATAGCTATCTCTTAAGCTCCCAAAAATCATGTGGACAACATGTCCTGATATAAAACTAACAAAAACTAAACCATGTAGATCCTGACCAAAAAATTGTCAAAGTATGATCCCGCTGGTGGTGCCTCATCCTCCGAAAAGATATCCATCTCCGACTACCACTCCGGTATCCTAATCCTCGCAAAATGATAAGCATCCATACGCATCTCCATAGGGTGGGTCTTCCCGATCACATAGAGGGCCTTCCATATATCCTCCACTAAATACCGACTAGATGTCTGGCGTATGTGCTTCTAGTAGAACTCCGGGTTAGCTGGCTCTACAGTATCCCCGTGAATCATGAGTCCTCCATAGACATTAGTCACAAACTTATGGTACTCTGGATCCATGCTAACCTGTAAAGAAAATTATCTATCGTCAGGAAGACAAACTTATCTTAAACTCATATCTCATCATAGGAAATCTTAAACACTATAACCAAATGGTGTGGTAATCGTTAGTGAACGAAAGTATCACAACCTGGGGCTCGGATACCAAAAAAACCCTATCACGCCCCAGAGCAGCAAAAATAGAAAAAAAAATAAATTTCCTTTTTGGGTCAATAGGGAAATACGAGTGAAAGTCACTAATTATCCACACCACACAGTACTAGTCCATAAGATAAATAGGAATAGTAAATGACAAAAAATATAATAATAGTGTAATGGATAGCAAACATTAGAGTGGATCACAACAGGTCTGGAGACAACATATGCCCAAGTACCCGCTAAACTAAAGTTCAATAGAAACAACATAAATATAAACTAGATATAACTATCTTCAAATCTTCAGCTGGCGTAAGGATAATCATCAGCGTAACATCTTTTCCAGCGTAACCGGCATCAGTAGGGCCACCCTCTGCATATTCTCCCTCAGGTAGTAGCCATTGTCGTAAGCTCCATTATCTGCATTAAAAGGGACAAGGTAATCTGGATGGAGACTGTCCAGGCAATAACAGCCGTCAGCTTAATGAGAGCTGAGTGAATAAAAACTCACAGGGTATCAATGATATAACCTATAACAAGTTATTGAAGTCATAAGATATAGTTCTACTAAATAATATCTTCTCTATATTCCAATGTCGTAACTCAACCGTTATCGTCTTTTTATCCTGAGACCGATAATCAACATACTCTGTCTAGAAAGAACAGACTCGGTTGTTTCACCTATACAGACATACCATCATTCGGTCCATTGCTCGTTAAGGATATATACCATCCACCGCAATCATGGACACCCCGTCAGTTCATCCCCTGATCGTTAAGGATATATATCCATCCATCGCATATTAGGGATACGACACTTTGAACAACATCATATCAAATCTATTGCCACGACTCATCGTTGTATGCCTGTGATCCTTATCCACCGCTTGTTAAGGATATAACTCATCCACCGCTCATTAAGAATATAACATGGATTATCTGGCTATCTTAGGACTACATGGTCCTTCCCACTGATTGTTAAGGATATAAACCATCCACCACATATTAAAGCGTAACATAACCAGACGTCCGCCCATACATCATTTCTAGAACTTATCAAACCTACTTAAGCTCAATACTAATATCGACACATGATAATTCCCATGTGGCTTGATTACTCTGATTGAAATGAACAGACATCGAACTCATACATGAGCTGCATAGCATCTAACATTAATACGTTAATCCATTATTCTTAAGCATACTTATTTGTGTTGTCACATTATCTCTGATTAACCCATAATCGTATAGTAGAAGTCCGAATCGAGAATCAAATGAATGAGCCTCATATAATAAATCAAAGAAAACAATCCATGATCTGCAAAGTTCAATTGATTGAAACCATTTCGATCGATTGAGAAAAGTATTGTTTGAGTGATCAAAATCCGTTCGATCAATTGAACTCCGTTCAATCGTTCAAAAGTCGTCTTCTCTAGACAGTTCTGAACAGTGAACATCCAAAGGTCTTAGGACGTGTTTGGATCCATTAATTCACGTCAAAAACTCATAAAATATCATATTAAAGGTACTAAGTGAGTTTAGAACTCACCGAACGTCGTAAGGGCATGTTTGGAAAAGTTTGAGCTTCCGAGCTCCAATGGTGGCTCCTCGTCTCTCTCTGCTCCTCTTTCATCTCTGTCTCTATCTCTGTCTCTGTCTCCTTCTCTTCTTCTTCTTCTCCTCTGCCTCTCTCTCTCTCTCTCTCTCTCTCTCTCTCTCTCTCTTACAGAATATGTATATATATATATGGATGTGTGTATAATATATATATATATATAAAACACAAGCACTCACAACTCTCTCTCAAATCTTCTGGGCAACAAACTCTCACACACACACACAAAACTAATGTATATACAGGGGAAATAGGGGTGCATGTGGCTCTGTTTGCATGAAACCTGATATCCTGATGATCACAAGTTTGATCGATTGAAGCGTGTTTGATCGCTCGAGAACAGATTGGTCAGGTTTGATCGATTGAAGTGGGGACCACGTATTAAATTCAGGTCGGTAGGGTTTCGACTGATTGAACAATGCTCGATCGCTTGAACTTTAGAAATGTTTGATCGCTCGAAAGAACTTCGATCGGTTGAAAGTGAAATTTCAATTATGGTTAAAGGGAATATATAGAAACTCTTTGTATTAAATAATTATTGAAAATTTAGGGCATTACATGAACTTTGACATTGCCATTAGAGATCACGAAGCTTTGCTTGCTGCTATTGCATGGGACGACGAGCTAATATCATTTTTATCCATGTGTGGAAGGGCAAGACTTTGGAACCCATCCTGGCTGAGGCCCATGCAGCCCTCTTGGCCATCAAGGAAGCTGATACTTGCAAGCCGGGGGTTTAAGAAGGTTATTTTTTAAGGTGACTCACTCTTGGTTTGCAACCCCCTTCAGGTGGGGTATTGAATCAGCCATCTTAGAAAGAACAAGACTCTTGCATAGCTCTTTTATTTTTGGGAAAGTCTCTAAATTTCACAGATCTGCAAATTGTTTTATCACAATGTTGCCCAATGGGCTTCTTTTATTGTTTCTTGTAATTTCTCTAGCCCTATTCCTATTAACTCTATTCCCCAGTCTGTTTTGGAGACTAGTGGCTAGAGGGGATCTTCTGGCCTCTTTGTTCCCTCGTTTTCTGCAATAATACTTGACTTCAACAAAAACAAAAACAAAACAAAAAATGAAATGTCTGAGGCCGAATTAGATAAAGGATAAACTTGAAAGGTATTTAGATATACATTGACTTTTTTTTAAGAGGTTTAGAGAATTGGACATCCTAGAATGTGCTAAGGAACTCTTAATTTGGGATGAAGGGTGTATATAATTTAAGTACAAGCATCTCCAATCCTACATCAAATGATTCAAACCACATCCAATTAAATTTGAGTCAATTATCTACAAAAAAAAAAACAAAAAGAAAAAGAAAACACCCCTTGACCACTTTCTCAAACCATGTCAAAACTTCTGTTTGTGAACAAAATTATTTCAATTTGGGTTTAAGTATAAGACAATAATTGATATGGGTTTGGGTCTAGGATTACAATAGATTTGTTTTTAGGACTTTTACCATAATTTAAATTTGGTACCAACTTTAGTTGATGTTGAATGACAATATAGGTGATTATCAAAAAAAAAATGACAACCAACGACCCAAGTGGTCAAGTGATGCCACGTTGATCTCTTCAGTGGAGAGGTTAAGGATTCAATTCTACTTGGGGAAAGTTCTTGCCCCCCAAATTTGTGCGTTCAGTCAGAATGAGTGGTCCTTATTGGGCTTTACTATGGGCCATTGTGGGGCTGTGGGGTGGGGTTTGTGTGCATGTGTGGGGTTTGTGTGCGTTGTATCCAGCCATGATCTAGGTAAGACTAAAAAAAAAAAAAAAAAGACAACATAGGTAAATTTGGTTTGAGGATTGGAGATGGCTTAAGTTGACGTTTTTTTTTTTTTTTTTTTGGTTACAGGTAAGTGCCTATTGGGGGGGGGGGGGGGGGGGGTTGGACATTCTCCCATAGACGGTCCAAAGAGAAATAAACCTCTCACACCACTCCCAGAGGGAGTTGAACCCTCCCCCTCTTACTTGAGGGAAAGGGATTGATGCCACTAGACCACAAGGGTCTTGGCAGCTTAAGTTGATGTTGAATGACAATCTAAGTGGTTGAAAAGAGAAAATCTTAACTAGTGAGGGATTGGTTGATAACTTGATAGGGTAAATTACACGTTTCACCCTTCAACTTTTGGTTCTACTTCACTTTAGTCTTTATATTTTAAATTTTCTCAACTTAGTTCTCCAAATTCGATAAATGTTTTACTTTGGTCCAATGACAAACATTCGCCACGAGAAAGCAAACATTGTCGCTAAAGACCACTTTTTGAGAAAAAGTTTGTTTTCAGACCGAAGTCAAACACTCTTGAGGGACTAAATTGAGAAAATTACGGACTAAGTAAATCGGCTCCAAAATTGTAGGGTGAAAAGTGTAACTTACTCTAACTTGATATGTTTCTACCTTGATCTTTGCAGTAATATGTATATATATATATATTTAAAGAGAACCACTTTAGCCTCCATATTTTTAGATTACTTACCTGGATGACACGCGCATACATACGCACGCACACACACAATCCAAGTAGTAGGAATCCAAGAGATAAGCCCGATAAGAGCACACCGGGCATTTTGCAAAGAAAGGAGGGGAAAAACCCCTCTCACTCTCCCTTGAAGAGATTCGAACCCACCCCCTCTTACTTAGGGAGAGGAGGTGATACCATTTGGTCACTAGGATCCATGGTGCTTTAGCCTTTATTGACTTAGAGCGAGTTTGGGTCTTTTAAAAATTTTTGAATGCATTTGGGCTAAAAAAATAGGTCTAAATTGATTTCGAGCTACGTACGCTTGGATAGAGAGATGAAGCAACAAACTAGATCCCCACATCGAGCTTCAGTCCATGTACTTTTCTTTTTTTTGATCTCTTACCTAGGGGACGTGCACACACATACACCCACACACACTACCCAAGCAAGGCATAACCCAATAGATCTCTGCTGACTAGAGAACAGGGCAAGTTCTATAATATTAGAGGAGGAGAAAATCCCCTCCCCACTCCCCAAAGGGAAATTCGAACACTCCAGCTCTGACTTGGGAGAGGTGGAGTGATACCACATGGGCTAGGCCCACTTGGTTTTTTTTTCATGTACTTATATGTTATACATTTCTCTCAAAGAAGTGTACTCTGAGCTGGACTTGGGTTGAATTGGTTTGCCTTAGAGGTCGGGCTTGGGAAATCTTCGCATCTTTGCACGAAGGAGAGAAAGAGACTGATTCTTGGAGGCAAAACCATGGTGGTTTTGGTAGTTACAACTTTTTCTCACCAGGTTACAATTTATTCTCATGGTAATTATAATTTTTTCTTATAGTGGTTACAAGACCGCTATTTTGTTCATAGGTTACAACTTTTTCTAATGATGATTACTTCCTCTGTCCCATATTTTGAGTCGTATATTCTATTTTGGGATGTCTCAAAATTAGTGTCCATTTTTCTAAATTAGTATACAATTTTTACTTACTTTCCAAAACTATCCTTCCTTGAAATCTACACCATGACAAAATTTAAAAAATTGTTGTAATGATTAGGGGCAATTGTGGAAAGTAGGTGTAGATTCTTTTTATCTCCTTAATAAGTTGAGTTCCCGAAGATGGACTCAAAAAATAAGACGGAGGGAGTACAATTTTTTTGTCATCAAGTTACAATCTCCCTCATCAGATAGCCTCACACTTTTCTCTCTCTCTCTCTCTCATGTCTGATGCGCGCAAACTACCTGAATGCACTATAAAAATTTTCCGTGTAATCCATTTGAGTATTTCCATTTTGACTCTTTTTGAGGGAAAATGCTGACTGCAGTATATTGGCTATCATACTAGAATTTTACCCAGTTAAGCTTGCAATTTGGGCTGAACACAGGAATCTTACGTATCTCACTAGTGGGATTTATTGTAGATTACTAGATTGGGCTTTCTGGCTTGGACCGAATGAATCCAACAAAGTATTGAGTCTGAAACCACACACTCTTTTATTTTCTTACCAAAGCCCAATACAGAATGAACTAGATCGTAAATGAATTAGTTCTATAAAGTCAAGTGTTTTCTTCTTCTTTTATTTATTTTTTTTGACAGAATTCCGTGCGCAATCTAAGGGCCTGTGTGGAAAAGTCTAGAATTGGACCAGGATTATTTAGATCTCACTTTTTATCTGTTTTTTGTGAGAACAACATAATGTTGGTTTAACAAAGGACCAGTTGTAAGAGAATTGTTACACTGAGATGGATTCATATAGGATTTTTATTGAATTGAGATACCACGTATGATTCTACACCCGTTTTACTCAATATTTAGTCCAAAAATTGGCGCTCACTAAATATTTGAATTTATAGAACTGGTTCACTTATGAATCATATTATCGCTCATCATAATTTTACTTCTCCTAAAAAAATAATGTAAACAAAATGAGTGGAATTAAACCACATTGTATATTAGGAATTCTCACGCACCACCTATTTCCCAACATGGTTCAAAATGGTAGATCTCTTTAATTTAATTTGATTTACTTATAATCTAAGGGTATATTAGACTTTAGTCCATCAAACTATACATCATTTTCATTTGGGTCTATAAAGTATTTTTTTTTGCAATTGGGTCCTTGAACTTTTAAAATTCATTCAATCAGACCTAAATTCTGATGTTGTTAGCTTAAATTATTAGAAATTGTTACCTACGTTGCACGTAATGCTCACCTGTCACATGATTGGTTAAGACAAACACAGGAGATTGTGAATAGCTAAAAAATTATGCAATTTTGGGTATGATTGAATGCGAATTTGGATCTAGTCAAATGTATTTTCGAATTTGATTGAATGCGATTTTGGATCTGATTGAATGTGATTTTTCATACTATTCACAATCTCCCGTGTTTGTCTTAACTTAACATATGACAGGTAAGTATTACGCACAACATACGTGACAATTTCTAATAATTTAAGCTAACAATGGCAGAATTTGGGTCTGATTGAATGAATCTTTGAAGTTTAAGGACCCAGTTGAAAAAAATTAAATTTATGGACTCAATTGAAAACAGGTATATAAGTTAATGGACTAAAGTGTAATTTGCCCTATATCTAAGATAGTTGAACATGCAAGTGAAAATTATGTAGATCGATCAAAAAGGTTATAGAGGAAGAGTAAAGATTGGGACACACTCACTCACACAATTTTTGGGACACAATTCAAAAGATGTGTCTATCTCTCTCCTGTGATATCACTAGACTCACAGTGACACAGGAGAGAGATCGACACATCTCACGACTTGTGTCCCAAAAATTATGTGAATGAGTGTGTTCCAAGTATTACCCATAGAGGAATATAAAGGGGTAGTGTGGTGAGACATGCAACAGTTGTATTTAGAGACATCGTATCAGAGCTCAATGAGGTTACCCATATAGCCCCCTATTTTCAAAGAGTCACCACTTCACATGAGCATAATCTTTAATAGAAATATACAATTTGGTCCCTAATTATGGCTATTAATAGGAATTAATCCTGACTTGATTTGGTGTATAGAAATTAATCCTTAATTTGCCTGTTAATCGATAATTAGTCCCTACTCCTAAATGGCTAGTGTAAATTCGGACCATTATACCCTGATCATATATCTATACATAAGTGTATATATATACATATATATATATATATATGAAATATGTGAAATACAAATAAAGTTAAATTAGGTAGTTAACATGAAATATGGAACAAATTTTTAGGAGATCATGGATTATGGGGTTTAGCCCAAAAATCATGTTGATTGTACTTCAAAACAATGCATTTTAAATATGTATGTAATTAGTTTATTATAGAAAAGGATTTATATGTTTTATTAATTCGAATCATAGAAATAACAGATAATTTTGTGTGAAAGATTGAAGGTTACTGATAAAAAGGTGAAAAATTCTCACAATATAGTATGACATTCATAATTGTAATTCACAATATAGTGCGAAATCATGCTGAAATTTATAATCTGAGAATTTGGTGATAATCTTGTTGGAAGAAGTAACTTTGTTGTGAGAAATTCCGTATTATATCCATTCAAAAAGTAAGAAATTTCACATTTTGTTCATTCAAAAAGTGAGAATTTTGTATTACTAAGTGAGAAATTTGTTATTAGAGCATTCGATATTGCCCATATGATTAGATGTACATATGTTTATATATACCGCCAACACAAATAAGGCGTGTGAATGAAGGGTATGGCAAGTATAATCCATGGAGATCATGGATAAGAGAATAAATAGTGCTAAAATCAAAGAATTTTCTTATTTTACTCAACTTTCAAATTTGTTTGCTAAAATCAAGGAGTTTCCTTACTCTGGTAAATAATGTAGTGGAATTGAAAGTGAGAATTTCTCACTATTAAGTGTATTAAGTGAGAAAGGTAGTGAACTTACAGTGGGATCTTTTCTATATATGATTCAGTCATCAAGTGAGAATTTCTCACTCTGGTAATAATTAGTGAGAATTTCTCAGTATTAAGTGAGAATTTCTCACTTTAACATATTGAACATGTACAATTTCTCACTTAAATTAAAAGTGAAAAAACGCAAATTTTTACACCACACAAAATAGAAAATTTTCACTTCACATATTAATCACGTACAATTTCTCAATTCAATTAGAAGTGAGGAAAAAGAAAATTTTTATACCTAACAAAAACAGAAGTGAGAAATACCCATTTTTATGCAAACTCAACCATTCACACAGAGATTAGATCAAAGATTTCTCACTTCGAATATTTGATGAGAAATTTCTCACTTCGACATATTTATCATGTACAATTTTTTAGTTAAATTAGAAATGAGAAATACACAAATTTGTATACCAAATAAAAACAGAAGTGAGAAATACTCAATTTTTATACAAACTCAACCATTCACACAGAGAGTAGATTCGAAATTTCTCACTTTCCACATACAAATGCAAACCATCAAATTAATTAGAAATTCATATTTTTTTGCCATTGTCGTCATCATCGAAGCCCAAAAAATGAGAAAATTCAGATAAAAACTCTAACATAAAATGAACAATGAATCTTGAGTTTTCTACCAAATCGTGAGAAATTTTGGAACCAAATTTGTGAGAAATATGCGAATCATTTGATCTTCTTCACTCCACTTTGATCTCTGCAAATCGCCTAACTGTCGACAATCTTCTCCAGCCGCATTCGTCCGTCGTTGCTTACCTTCAATTACCTCCAAATCGTTGGAGCTTTGTGGATTTAGAATTTCTCTATTTTTTTTTTCAAATATCTCATTGAATAGCATGATTTTAGAAGGAACGTGATTTATGGGATTTTAATTTCCATTTTTGAAAATGCTACAATGTAGGAAAGTCAAAAATATGCATAGATGTTGGGTATTTTGGTCCTCAAAATAAATTAGGGACCTATTTCTAGTTTCATTTTAAAAAATAGCTTATTTCTAGTTAGGTGTCTACATTAGGTTTAAATATTAAGTTACTCCTTATATGTGAGAGGGGATACATTGTGGCATGGTATCCCCGTTGCATTCAATATTTACTCGTGTCAAAGCTAGTGCTATCACAGTAAAATCAAAGAGTGTTTGTTTCTACGATGTGGGAGAAAAATCGCAGATCTAGGGACCAAACACAGTTCGTTGGTGTTTGGTTGTCGAAATCGCAATGGATTACTTCACTTATTACTACTACTACAACTACTATTACTACTACTACTACTATTATTATTATTATTATTATTTATTATTATTATTATTAAAATTATTATTATTTGGGTTAATTATACGGACCTCCCTTGAGGTTTAGCGAAATTATATGGACCTCCCTCTTTATATTACAAAATTACACAGACCACCCTGGAGGTTTTGATTTGCACTACACACACCTCCCCTATAGATTACAAAATTTATAGAGACTTTCCTTCTTAATTTACTAATGCTGAAAATATCAATAGTTATATATATATATATATATATAAACCTCTCTCTCTCTCTCTATATATATACACATACATATATACATGCATACATATATACACACCATACATATGGACCATACATATATATACATCTACTATACTATACAAACGAATAAACAAGCACGTCAAAAAATATGAACTTCCTCTTTTGCCCTTCACAACACCATAATTACCCATATATCTATTTATACATCCAAGCACGTCAAAAAATATGAACTTCCTCTTTTGCCCTTCACAACATCATAATTACCCATATATCTATCTATACATCGTAAGGATGTATTGATTTATCTGAGGGTAAATCTGTCATTTTGGACAAATAATTACATTCAAGTCAGCTTTTGAAATTTTATTTAATATAATAATGAGGTTTTAATCAATAATCTTGTGTCTAATTACATTTGGGTCAACAATTTTTGGGATATTTATTATTGACTTAAAAAAAAGTCAACAAAAGTGGCTATTTTGGTGGCTATTTAGGAATTGATCACTAATATTTATAATTTGGTCAACTTCTTCTCTCAAATGAGGTTTCAATCAACAATTTGTGTCTAATTACATTTGGATCAATATTTTTTGGGATATTTATTATTCACTTCATAATTTTTTTTTAAAAAAAGTGGCTATTTTAGTGGTTATTTAGGAATTGGTCACTAATATTTACAATTTGCTCAACTTCTTCTCTCAAATTTAGGATTCATACATTGTAATATGTGTAATTGCATTTAGGTCAGCAAGTTTTGGATATTTATTATTCACTTTAAAAAAGTTTTAAAAAGTGACTATTTTAGTAGCTATTTAGGAATTGGTCACTAATTTCACATTTTGGTCAACTTCTTCTCTAATATTTATGTTCTGGAATATTTAAAATGTCAAATAAAGTGGATATTTTAGTAGCTATTATGAATTGGTCACTAATATTTACATCTTGGTCAACTTCTTCCCTCAAATTTAGGATTTATAGATTGTATTCGAATATCAATTAAGGCCTACAAACACATTCATGGCCTTTTTTTTTTATAGAGGAAATACCCTACTTGTGTCATATATTTTTAGTGGCGCTTTATTAGGTACCTTTACTACTCATTTATAAGATAGTCAGAATTATCAACTTCTTTCGTGAGAAGAGTTTTAGATTAAATAGTTGCATTTACAGTTTCCTATTTAACTGTTTTAACATCTTATTATACACTTTTAACAATCACTTAACCACATGAAACGACACAATTAAATTCCTTGCGCAACGCGCAGGGCTCCAACTAGTATATATATAGATTTGTATACATATAACTATTGAATACATATACATATATAAATACTTGTATACATCTTTGAGGTGGGTTTGATATTTTAGGTTTAGATCTTAAATTTTTGGAACAAATTGATCTTGACTTAAATCTTAGGAACAAATTAGGTTTTGGAATAAATTAATTTTGGGTTTAAATCTTAGGAACGAATTAGTTTTTTAAACAGATAAATTTTGGGTTTAAAATTTTGATTTTTTTTAAACAAATTCATATATATATATATATAGAGGTAAATTACACGGACCTCGCCTGAGTTTTGACTTAATTACACAGACCTCCTTCCTATATTAAAAATTTAGGCTGACTTCCGTTGAGGTTTGAGTTACACAGACCTCCACTCCGTTAGTGGACCTGTTAACTTGTGATAGAAAAATGCTAATGTCATCCATTTCTGTCAACATAATACCAAAAATAACCCCATCTCTCTCTCTACATGTGTGTACACACACCCAAATAGAACAGGGTATTATTGTGGGCATCAATTATTGATCTTCAAATGATTTTCAACTTCTCCCTTATTGATTTTGAGGTCAGATATTGAAACTGGTCATCAATTTGAAACTAGAACGAACCCTTTTCATTTTTATTCAGTACCCTTTCAGCTTCTCCCTTACCCAATTTAAACATTACAGAGCCTCCATAATCAAACCCAAACATAATCAATTGGTTTTGACAGTGGTGGGTGTGATTACATGTTCACTTCAATCAAGTGGTGGTTGCTGATAATTCGATCTATGGGGGTTTTGAACATTTCAGCATCTTCACTTTAATTCTCCTTCAATTAGCTTTCTTCACCTTTGCATCTTCATGGCAGAAATTCATCACCATTGAATTACTTCATTAAGAACTCTCTCTCTCTCTCTCTCTCTCTCTCTCTCTCTCTCTCTCAGATCCAATCAACCTTTGTTTCCCCAACTTTTACAATTTGGGAAAATTGTAGGTTTACAAAATTTCTCTATTTCTCAAGCATTCGAAAAAAAAATTATGGAGATTTTCAGCTCAAATGTTGATGAAATTGCTTGGATTTGAAAGGAATTGAAAGTTTGAGATAGGGAATCGGAGAGTACTGGATTGCGTGTTGTATTTGTTTGCACAAATTTGAAATTTAGGGAAATTTGAAATTCGCTTGTGGTTGATTTGTGGAGTTAGAGAGAGAAACCAAATCAAAGTTATGACATGACAGATTGTCCTCTAGCAAGTCCTTGTCGTCGTGCGAAGGCGGTAGCGTGTTCGCGGAGGTTGCCCAGTTGGACCACGGCAGAGAGCGTGGCCATTTGCTGCTGCTGCTCATGTTCACCCACATATATGTATGTATATATAGATATATATACTAGTAGCGCCACTAACTTTGTGAGTGAAGAGATTTTAGGGGAAGTTAAAAGTAATTTTTGTGTGATATTTTTGTGACATTTTTGTCCATTGTATACGTTTATTGGGGAAAGAAATTTAATAGTTTTTGTATAATTATTAATGGTAGAAAAATTTCTCATGATACCCTTCATTTCCCTTTATAATAGTACTAGTAGGGGGACACTCACTCGTGGAGAAAAAAAAATAGAAGAGTATAAAATTTTGGGAGAATTTTTTTATTTTTTATTTTTTCGTAGCAGTTTTTTGTAGTTTTTAATTTGGTTTTGTTTGATAATTTCTATGACAAATTAGTACCATTTTATTTACATCTTCTTAGTAAAACATACTTGGTTTATTGTTAATATAGGGTATAGGAAGAATACAATTGGCAACCCACCCTTTTCCTTTATAATAGTAATAGGTACATAAATATATGACTGTAGATTTATAGGTAGAGAGATTAAGGAAAATGATGGTTTCTTTAATGTCAAAATGACACATATTTATGAAGGATATTATTGACATTTTACTTTTTCATTTAGGTCCGTTTAGGAATAAACACTGACAAAGGAGGTCTATGTAATTTTGCAATATACAAGGGAGGTCCGTGTAATTACGTCAAACCTCAGGGGAGGTCCGTGTAATTTACCCTATATATATGTACGTGCTTGTATATCTATATCTATATCTATATATACACACACACACACACACTATAGAGAGAGAGAGAGAGGTATCTGTAATTTACTAAAACGATAAACAAAGTAAGGGTAAAATAGTAATTTCATGCTAGAGGGGAGGTCTGTGTAATTTTACAATATATAGGGAGGTCCGTGTAATTTTGACAAGGGGGGGGGGGGGGGGGGGGGTGTGTGTGTGTGTGTGTGGTGGGTTGCTTCTTTTCATAATTATCTCTATGCGTGATCAATTACACAACAATAATGCTATATCAACTCATGTATACTGAGAGTATTGCACCGAAATAATGGGGGGCCCACTCTTTTACACCCACTCCCTTATTTGGGTGGGTCTTTGTTTTTCATCCAAACTTGTTTGAAATCAAATACCCAAATTTGGTGGTAAAATCCTCTCAAGCAGACCTAACTCGAAGAAGAAGAGAAGACTGCTAGCTGCGATTTGGGCGAATCGTCAAAGACAAACAAGGTTCGAAATCTCTTTCTATCTCTCTCAAAATCTTCACTCATTGGAAGCGTTGTTGCTTTGGGCTGCGAGTTGGGGATTTGGGTGACCACCATTACTGCGATTTGGGGATTTGGGCGACCACCATTGCTGCGCGATTGGGGGAGTAGCCAACAGGTTTGAATCTTTTCTCTCTCTCTCTCTCTCTCTCTCTCTCTCTCTTACTAATCATGATGTCCATGCTTAGACATGCATGTCCATTTTTTTACTTCTCCAAACTGACCAATGCCTACCCCAAATAAGCCATCTGATGAAGGAGTAGTTCTATGGTTCCCCATTATTTCAATATACCAGAGGGAGTTCTCCTATTTGGGTTTTTTTAATTAAACTCCCTCTCCCTCATGAACTTCACAAATATACCAGAGAGAGTTATGCTATTTGGGCGACCACCATTGCTGCGCGATTGGGGGATAAGCTAACAGGTTTGAATCTCTCCCTCTCTCTCTCTCTCAAACCACGTTTATGTCTGACTGCAGAATATGTACTATGGTTATATTCTACGGTCATGTTCTGCATTTGTATTGATATTCTAATTACATGACTAATTATTATTGCTACCTATGCTACTACAGTGATCTTGTGGTTTCGATAAGTCATGTAGAGACTTGCCCCAAAAAAATGTAGAGAAAGTTATTTTGCTTGCTCCTATAAGAGTGATGTTAATCAGTTTAATGAAAAAACTTACCTTATGCATTTATAGTTTGGAAAACATTGTATAGGATCAAAATCTAAGACAATACCTATTGTTTTTAGTTTTGTATCTGTGCATAACTGGGAGAAAAGCACCCTTGTGATATATTGTAATGAGGTGATTCTATTTTTCTTTTGTCATTTTATTATATTTATATTGTAACACAATTTCTTTCTATTAAAACTGTACTTTGGGGAAATTGGCATTTGGTTTAACATAAATACTACATCATTCTCCTATTTTTTGAAAGAAACAACAAAGAAAAGAAACGAAAGAAAAGGGAACTCCTCACTTGTATTCATTCTCCTATATCATTCAACACCTATTTGGCATTTGGTTTAACATAAATACTATATCATTCTCTTATATCATTTTGCTATTCTCCTATTTTGAAGGTGAACTCCTCACTTGTATTCAATACTACTTTACTTTGGATACATTACTGCTTGAAAATTGTTATCCCCAACTTAAGTAATGTGACAAAATGTCGGATTGTACTAAAAGTTCTTACAAAGAAAGTCCAAATTTGCACCTTGTATATATATATATATATATCTATGTTTCCATCTATCTTCAATTGTACACATTCAACACCTATTTTTAGTGTTTTTAGTTTTTCGACGATGTGAATATAAGCTACCTTATATTATTTACTTTTGGGTTGCCATTTTTTCGGTTTTGATTTGGAGAAAGAGTAGGAGAGAGAGAACAAATGCAATGTCTAGCAACAATTCTGGAGCATCGCATGGATCTAGAAGTATTTGTTTCTGCAGAGAAGCTGCTGTTATGAGGACATCTTAGACGGAGAAGAACCCAAGCCGAAGGTTTCATGGACGCTCTTTACATCAGGTTAGGGTTTGAATCAAATCCTCTTTTATGTTTTTATATCAATCGATGTATAGAATTCTAAAGGCAAACTGGCTCATTATTGAATGTGAAAATAGTTTTCAATGTTAAAACTCAATTTCGTTTTCTAAAGATACCTCCTTTTACATGTAGGAAAATGGAGGTTGCAATTTTTTTGCTTGGTATGACAGGCCTATATGTGATCGTGGCAAAGAAGTGATAAATAGTTTGAAGGTGTTGCGGAAGAGAGAAGAACAATTGCAAAAGAGAGGAGAAGAATTTCAGAAAGATTGTTCAATGGAGATTGATAGGTTGAAACATCAACTTAGGAGCAGAGAAAAAAAAAAGTTCAGAAATTGGAGAATGAATTAGCAAGATATCAACCAAGGTCATGGGGCTACATGTTTGGATTACTTGTTTGTTGCATGGTCATATGTCTAGCAATTGTAATTTGTGTCCTAAAAAGTAACGGTGATAATAGCAAAAGCTTATGTTGAATGAATGTTTGTAATGTGTTGACGTTAAGTTTATGTTGAATGAATGTTTGCTATTTGGAAAATTTGATTCCATCCCTTTGGTGTGTTCAATTATTATGTTTCGTTGTCAATTTGTTTCCATTACCAAGTCCAACAAACAGCAATATTGTTGTGCACAAATTCTGTGCAAACATATACACAAAATTTGCACAAACACAAAAAACTGCACAAACACAGACAAAAAAAACTGCACAAAATATGCACAGACACAAAATCGGGATGTATTCTGCACAAACACAGACACAAAATCTGCACAAACACAAAAAACTGCACAAACACTGACAAAAAATTATGCACATCAATCCAAACACACTTTTAATCAACCAAAAATAGCAAGGTTTTACATACATCTATGAAACAAACCCACCATATACATAGTCTCGGCCTCAACTCAGTGATGAACCATAATATAAATAACGTCACTAACATAACCGTTCCAAATGTTACATATAAAAAATACAACAACTAGTGTTCAACAATAAAAGTTACATCACCATAAAAAAAAAATTATAAAAGAGTCTCATTGCTAATCCTTGGTTCTTAGTAACCATTCCATTGGTGATCCTTGATTCAACTACAATGAAAAAGAATAAAAGAAAAGAAAACAAGCTCTCAATTAGCACTAGTAAACTTGAAATACATGATGTCAAATTATAAGCAAACTTTAAAAGTACCTTGAATTGCATCTCATTGTTTTACATAAGAACGCTCCCTTGTGTCCCTTGAATATCCACAACTTGCTCAGAATTATCTATTGTTTTCAATGCTTTCTATGAAATTAAAAAAAAAATACAATTAGTAGAACAAAAAAAAAATCAATACATGTTCAATTTGTACATTTTATGCTTCCCCGTTTGTTTTCTTTGTATGATTGTTTCAACTCTCGATTGCTTCCTTTTAAACGGTGGACGTCCTTTGGCACGTACAACCAATGGGCTCAACATAGTTTTGCTCCCTTGTGATTTGGTATGTCCCAACATATGAGTTGGAGTTGCCTGGGGACCATTACTGCCACATATACCATCATTCTTAGGTACACCAATCTTTAGGTGACCTAACCCATCTATGACATAATCACACTTCTCTTGAAATTCAGCTGCTATGCCTGCAATGTCAAGAAATGCCTTACACATAAGGTTGTAGTGACATCCTTCATCAGTTACGCTCCATTCACTATAACTGACCCTCACTTTGGTATGACACCTCTTTATGTCTTTTCTCCACTTACATATAATATATTTACTAGGAATTGAATAAATTCCTTCTGAGATTAGAATGGCAATGGCATGCCGACACAATATTCCTCGAAACTCAAAAAGATGGCAGACATACTTTAAATCACACTCTTTTCCTTCTTCTTTCACCGTACCCACTTTGAACTTTACCCTCTTCATCCGTTCTCCAAAAACAAGATCCTCAGATACATCATATTCTGAAATGAAACCATGATCTTGTAACTTAAATACTATACAATACATCTTTCCTGTTAGTTCCTCTTGAAACTCCTTAAACTTTGGGGTTGTATATACATCTTGGACTTCTTTTTCCATAGCATATCAAGTGATAGTGGGAATCCATGAATTATAGCAGGTGAAGCTCGATCTAACATACAAGTAAGCCATGCATTAAACAACCATGTAAAAGTGGCAGTGTCTTCATTTGAGAGATCATTTCTTCCAAGTAAATTATAGGTACTAACATGAAATGTTCCCTAGTTTCAAGAGATAAATGTGTATCTTACCTATTTGAGTTTGAAAAGAAATGATTGGAGGTCCCAAAAAAAAAATACATGGGAAAGATTTCATAAAAGTGAGTTAATGTTAAAATAATCTTATCGCCCTACATTAAAGTCAAAATCAAACTGTCGAACATGTTCAGATTCCAGAAAGAGTAGCATGTTAACTGTGACTGCATATTATGATCAACAACCGATTGCTAGGAAAGAAAATCTTCAAAAAAAAAATGGAGAAACAGTGTGAGAGTAGAGGAAAACAAATAACTATACCTGATCAACACCAACGTCAACAATTGTATTAGCTCCAATAATTTCTTGCTTTTAATTGATGAGCAGCAGTTTTGATTACTTCTCAGACATTTAGAGTCATAGGTGTGTGTTTTTTAAGAACATATCTAAACTCACCAATTTATATATTACTCTACAAGAAGAGGAAAATGCCTAGAGCGAATTTGAAATAGTAGTATTTCTTCTTTTCTTCTTTTCTCCCTTTTTTTATTTTTGATTTAGTAGAAGGACAGTAGTAGACTGTAGAAACATTAACATATCATCATACGTCTAGTACCATACCAAATCTAACTATTAGTGGACAATGTAGAAATCAAATCAGCGCATATGTACTCTTTGAATTCATGTAGATTTGACATAACCAAGAGCGTGCTTAGGTAGCTTTTTCGGGTACAACAATCATGTATAAGCAGATGTTTAAAAAGCTATAACCTTTTGGATTAGCTTTTCATAGATTTGTAAAAATATGTTACTTTATAAACTTTAAAAACCACCTTTTTAAAGAACTCCAATTCATCGATGTTTAAAAAATCACTTATTCCAAAAAGAGACTGTCTTAAAAGTTAACCCAAAGGGGCTCTAAATCTAATTTGTTACTTGAGCACAAAACAGGGACGTGGTGGGACTAAAAAGTAAGAATGAAGTAACTAAAAGACGAATCCTGTCTCACCCACAACTACGCAATTTATGAGCCTCCAATAGAATGCAACGACAAGTAATTCCAAATTCAAATTGAGTATGGTATTATGGTTAAATGGCAAGCAAAAACAGGCTAGAAACAAGGAATGATCAGACCCATTATCTAACTGTGTATCTAATCATGCAAACTTGGTGGGTGATAAACACCTAAAATCATCACCGAGCATTTCAATCTTCATGAATTTGCATAGGTGTTTCGGGTTCAGCTGTGTGTCCTAGCATTACGCCTCAAACCAATACAAAATTTGCACCATAGGGTATGAGGATTCAACTACAAACATATCCAAAAATTGGGTAGCAAGCTCTTCGCATAACAAGGTTTATTTATTTATTTATTTGGGTAAGTACATGTCAAGTCCATGCATGATGACATTAATTTCTATGGATTTTCTTGATCATTACACATAGGGCTTTTGATCAATCTATCCAAGTGAGAAGCACGAAACCTCAGCACGTACTAACTTTAAACTTCTCCTTGTTCTCAAGCATGATAAACTTCAAACCCACATACATAGCTATGAACCTTAAGAGAGGGGGTTTTTTTTTTTAATAGGTATAGGTATTAAGGAAGGGGTTAACAAGGTTGGATTTGTACAAGCTGCTTACATCGCTTTAAGTGATCCATTCAGTGTTTTCTGGTTTGAAGGATTCATCGTCTTTCATTTGTATTTGACCAATTATTCTCCAAATATTATCTCTCTCTCTCTCTCTCTCTCTCTCTCTCTCTCTCTCTCTCTCTTTTTAATCAAAGAGTAAGCCTAAGATAACCATTCAAACCACATAATAGCAGGAAGGAACATAATGCACCCACTGATTACAATGGATTAAATAACTTGATAAAGGCACAATTTGTATTTTGCGGGGCTTACCCGATCACTTTTAGCGCAGTGAAGTTGGTACAAATGAACTATATCTTATAGAAACATACCAGCAAGTAGAGTACTAGCAAATTTTAAGCACAGCCCTACCAATTCAAACAGATAGTTTTAGATTCCACACCCTAACATAGAATAATCCACTGAGACAAACAAACAAACACCTGGTGACTCACTTCCAACAAATTAACAGTATCACCCAAAAATGAACCATTTAAGCATTCACATTACAACATTTTAATATGACCTAGAATAAAGACCACTAGTAACATGATTAATTTGTAAACATGAATCTCATATTAAAATCATTCGAGAGTTCATACATCATCCTTAACACAACGAAAATGTTCTGAAATTATACTGTGTGCCTCATCTCCTGCAATACAAATGAAACAACCCCATTACCAACAACAAATGAACCATGCTAAGAACAAATTAAGAGAAGATTGGAGAGACGATCGGAGAGTGTAGCAGATCTGAGAGAACAAATTAAGAGAAGATCGGAGAGTGTAGTAGATCTGAGAGTTAGAGGGAGGCTGAGATCTTACCGGAAAACTACGGTGGAGGACGGTCTCGACAGTGAGTCTGGGCGGTGGTGCACCTCTTCTCTTCTCATTTCTCTCTCCCTTCTCTCTATTCTTCTTCTTTCCCGTTTTTCTTCTCCTTTCCCTCTCTCGTTCTTCTTTTTTATTTCGTCTCCCATACGTCTTCTTTTATTTTTTCCTTTTTTGCCCTCTTTTTTATATTATACAATATTAAGTTTAAATTTTTTGTCAAAACTTGTAACGGATAAACTCCGTTAGAATTTTTTCTTCTACCGTTACAAAAATTAGTAGTACTTATGACCGTAAATTACTAATATACATTTAAGATTTCTAATGGAAATTTACTATTACTAATTAGTATCGGTAAATTTCCATTAGAAATCTTATGAGGTGTCCATTAGAAATGTTGCTCTTTGGCGTAGTGCCATCAAGTTGATGAAAGCCCCTCAACTCGGTGTCAGTATAGGCATATCTAAATTCCTACTCTCAACCCTTTTTTATAGAGCTTCCAACCATTCCTTACCCAACAAAGAAATAGAGATCCACTCCCAATAAAATTCTATCACAAAAGAAACCAAACAAAATTGGAATTAGATATCAAATCAACAACTCCCAAATTGCATGAAAATGCCCAACATATGGCAGATTCCTAACAATATGCTATAACTCTTATAGCATTTGGGAATCCTAAATTTGAGAATCATAGCAATAGTGTAATCAAGGCCGGCCCAAGACACAAGCTGGCAAAGCAACTACTTTGGGCTCTAATTTTTTTTGGCAAATTTGAGGGTCCCTTTATATGTCCAACGTCCTTTATACCCTTACATGGATACGTTTATGGACCTAAAATATAAAATTAATTTACCCGAACTCTAATATAATTGAGGGCTCTATCCATGCCCCCAAAGGGTCTAAATTCTACTTAATAATAAAGAATTTTGTCAACTTAGTGTTAGAAAACTGCGTTCCCAGAATCCGTTGACAGCGCGTATAAGTTGGTACTGCAAAAATTACGTGAAAGCTACAATAATCCTACAAGGGCGGAATTAGGGTTACCTTGAACTGCAAAAACGGATTGCTGTAGTAGACGAATCGAGAACACGGGCTCGATAATAGCTCACGATCTTCTACCGTATTCCTCCGCTACTAGAATAACAACCTGAGTGTGGGCTCTATCGAAATCCTTTATGTTTTCTGCTTTCTCTTTCTACGCTCTCTTTTCTATTCTGAGTTATAATGCTCTTTTTGAAAAAATGCAAACTGAGAGGAATGCCCAAGCAGCATATATATAGGCTACGATACGGACCATAAGAAGTCAATAAGGAATGGGCTTCCTTATGGAATTAGGACCAATTTGAACTGAATCAGATTCCTATTTCCATAAATTACAATTCACACCACTAAAGAATTATAATTGCACTCCTACCCTTATCTCAAAAATATATTTTGAGCTCCATGTTATTAAATGCTTATTATCTCCCCACGTTAAGATTACAGATATCCATGAATTAAATATAATTACTGACAATCATATTTAATTAATCTCTTAAAACTCCTTGAGATCCTCAGTTTAACTTATCTGATATGTCAGATACAAAATCCACATGCAGGGTTTGACATAATAAAAACTTATAAGCTTTCTCAAGGGGATATTATCAATCCCAAAATTGAGACATGGATTCCATCATTAATTTATATCCACCACACAATTAATATTGTCACCCAATCCAATGAGATATTGACCCATTTAAGGATCTCACCATTTAAAGTGTAAATATCAAATGTACGTGTCTGTAACTTAACTTAGGATTTAGAGCATAAGCACTCATAATAGCTTATCGGGAGAGAACAGATCCTAATTATATGCCTTAACTTACGTTTGTTAGTACCTTTTTATCCTGTTTTTGTATATTTTTACTTTGTTTTCTATTTTCTGACAGGTTTTGGAAGAAATCAAGTAAACCAAGTTAAATGGAGTGAAAAAGCAGAGCAAAAGAAGCAAGAAAATCCACATCGCACGCGCGATCCGCTCGCGCGAAATCCCAAAAATCGCTCGCGCGACCTATGCAAAAATGGAACTTGCGTATTTTCACTCTACTGATGATTCCTACGCAAACGAAACTGCCTAATTACGTCGAGATTGCAAAATAAAGCAGTTTTAGTATGTTTCGGGGTTAGGAAAGCTTCCAAAAAACTTGTTGTAAAATCTATATATATATATATATATCCTATTTTACTTCAATTAAAGGGGGGGGGGGGGCAAACATTAGATACATCCATATACAACCAAAACTTCAGTCATTGAAGAGAGAGAAGCAAGGAGAAGAAGAAGAAGACCAAGGATTCCCATGGCCTCCTCCATCAACCTCTTGTCGTTCATCAATTCTATGGCCAACTAAACTCAAGATCTAGGGTTTCAATGAAACCCTAGCCAAGTAATAGGGTGTATTTTATGTTTTTATTTTAGTTTTATTATGTATGGATGACAGTTACATGTTCCGAGGATTTTTATAAATAAATCGTGCTTTTATTGATTAAATCGTTACTTTCAAAATCTATTCTTGTCTTAGATCTATTTTGATGGTAGTATGCTCAATGATCTATGCTTGCTGTACTTGTTTAGATTATTTATATGTAATGGTGCTTAAATTGAATTGTGCTATCAAGTATCCGAATAGTCCATGCCAAGATTAGACGGATTATACCACAACCCTAGTTTAGTGTGGGATAATTAGTGCTAACCGAAGATGGATTATGTTGGTGCTTGAACCATAGTTATTTTCTTGATGGAGGAATTGGGCTTGTAGCTACAATTTCCCATTATCATCCAACTTAATAAGCTAAAGTAATTCGTAAATACCCTTATTATGAAGCTAGTGGTGGATTTGCAATCCTAGGTTTCAACTTATTATAAAAACAACTATTTAATTGCTTTCATAATTTAGATTTACTTCTATTGTTATTAGTTGAATTAAAATCAAATCAAAATCTGTTTTTCTTAAATTAGCTAAATTTAGGTTTTAAAATTAAAGCGCGGTAGTTAATCAATCTCTGTGGGTTTGACCTTTACTTCCACACTGCAAATCTTTAGAAAAGTAAAGTATACTTTTATATCTTGATTTTGACAAGATCAATAGCCATGAGGTATTAATTATCTTATAACTCAGTATAGAGATAATGACCCCAAGTCGGTCCCGTTTAATACACAAAGTGTACCAGCATAGTGAGTTTAAACTATACCATTTCCTGCAGTCAAGACAAACCTACTACAACACCATGCTGTAGTCATACCGATGGTGTGTCCAACTCCATCTAAGACTGTAAACCAAAATCTTACATTCTACAAGATCTGATGGTCTGATCTTCTGTGTGTAAGTCGAACTCTACACACCAAACCACCTACTATGTAGAATGAGAGACACACATGCATAATATTAAATAAACAATACAATACAAACATTGCCCACAGAGATTCTCATAAAAATGGAATAACTGAATTTATTAAATGAATAATAAATTGACTACATAAAGCATGACTTTAAGTATATATATCCCTAACACTTTGACCAATAACCCAATAATATCTAACAAAAAGTACAATGGCATTGGAACTTGAATTCCAGAGTTCCTTTTTCCATCTCTTTCCCTTTTGAACCACCAACATCATTCTCGCATCAGCACATCATCAAGAACGTGAAAGTTGAAATACCGGCATACCGTGATAGATCACACATTCATTCACCAATGTCAGTTATTCTCTCTTTCTCTCTCTCTCTCTCTCTCTCTCTCTCTCTCTCCATAAACACACATTTTAATTCGGGTTTTTTTTATTCTTTAGAATCACTGATCTGAAATAGCAAGATTCGCAGTCGGGTAGCGACTACCAATGGCTAGTCACTTGGGTCATTTCATTTCAATTTTTTTGCATTAGAATTTATTCAGTATATTTTTTTCCTTCTCGTATACTACATTTTGTTGAACTCATAAGCAATAAGAGGAAATTTTATCTTTGCGGGTTCATGTACTCATTACTTTTTTTAATAAGTGTGAATTTTTTTTTGCAAATAATTCTCAGGAGGAAAAAAAATTTTGCAACAAAAAAATTGATGTGTAAGGCCCCATTTTTAGAGTTCGCTTTAGACTCAAAAACTAAGGGCCGACCCTCACTGTAATTGTATCTGTTTCACCAAATTTTGATTTTGGGCTCCCAACATCCCAACCTGGACAATGACTGCAAGATTTTGTCATTGTTGATTTTGATTCAACTCCTCTCACATTTTAGAGGGCCTCCTAAAATGAGAGTTGTCAAAAAAAAAAAGAAAAGAAAAAAGGATAAATGCATTTCACTTCTTTTCTATGTAGTTATGTTTCATTTTCAATTTATACCTAATAGTTTGAAAGTTGACACCTAAGTTCCCTAACCCCTTATGGGTGTCACTGAAATAACACTACTAAATTTTTTGCCAAAACTAATGGATTAAATGCATTTGACCCTCTTCTGGTTAGATCCATTTTTACTTTACCCCTATGGTTCAAAAGTTGACACTTAAATTTTGACTCAAATGAAGGTTAAATTTGTCATTTCAAGTCAAAAGTTAACACCGTTAGTAGCTAACTTTTGAACTATAAGGGGTAATACGCTGTATTTTGATATATAATAAAACCTGGTATTTCATTTTTATACTTATATAACCTTTCCTTTCTTTTTGGGTGAAAGTTGGTTACCAATCGATTGCCTTGTTTACCAATTGATTGCCATTTCTTGAATACCAATCGATTGACATGTTTCCCAAATCGATTGCCAACCTACTGACCTGAATTTATTGCGTGGCAACATACCAATCGATTGCCATCTATTCCAATCGATTACATTCAAATATCTGTTACCAATCGATTGCCATCATTACCAATCGATTGGCATAAGCAAAGACAAGTTTTATTCTTTGCCTCGTGGTTTGACACATGGCACTCTCAATTTCTATATATATGTATCCCTTTTAGGCCTTGGGTCTGTTTGGTTGGTTTTTGGTTAAGAGAGAGAAAGTTGTTATATATATATACACATACATACACATTTATATATATACACACACACACACTGCCTTGGGCAGAGGAAGAAGAGTAGAAGGAGAAACAGAACAAGAAAGAAGAAGAAAGGAGCAAGGAGAAGAGACAGAGGAGATAGAGTGAGGCAGAGACATAGCAAGAGAAGGAGGAGAGAGAGAGAGAGAGAGAGAGAGAGAGAGAGAGAGAACTTGAGGTTTCAAGCTCACACACTCCCAAATGCACCCTTGGTGAGTTACAACTCACTTGGTCTCTTTATATTGATGTTTTACAAGTTTTTATGAGGATTGGTTGTATCTAATATGTCCTTATGATGTTTATATATGTTGTTTTTATAATCTGCTGGAGAAGACAACGTGCCAATCGATTGCCATCGTCTGGTACCAATCGATTGGATAGATTTCCAATCGATTGCCATTAGTTGTGACCCAATGGATTGCCAAAGTTAGCAATCGATTGTCTTTGTTTTATTTCCAATCGATTGTCAGTTCCCTAAATCGATTGTTATGATTTTTGTCCCAATCGATTGGACCTTATCCCAATCGATTGGTATTTGCAGAACATGGATTCCTTTGCCTATTTATTATATTAAAGGTTCGATTGTTCGATTCTCAATTCGGACTTTTGTTATGCAATTTTTGGGTTAGACAGGGGTAATGTAACACCAAAGACTAAAGGATATTTTGATAAATGGAAGAATATGACTACGTGGGTAACATGTTGATTCATGTATTGAGTTTGATATCCGTTTCTTTTAATCAGAGTAGTCAGGCCACATTGGAAATTGTCATGTGTCGATATTAGAGAGTAACTTAGGTAGGTTTGGTGAGTTATGGGAATGGTACGTGGACGGACGTTTGGTCATGATATGTTCTTAAAAGTCGGTGAACTGATAAATGTTCTTAAAAGGCGGTGAGCTGGACCAAGTAGTCCTAGGAGAAATGAGAGGATTCATGATATGCACTTAAAAGACGGTGAACTATTAAATGTTCTTAAAAAGGCGGTGAGTTGGAAAGTATGGTAGATGATGTTGAGTCGTGGCAATAGATGATATGCCTTGTTCAAAACGTTATGTTCCTGAAATACGGTGAGCAGGATATATGTTCTTAAAAGGTGGGGACGGGTTGACGTGGAGTCCATGACATGCAGTAAGCAGGATATATTGCTCTTAAAAGCGATGGACGGAATAAGGGTGTATCCCTAGAGTTAAACGATTGAATCTGTTTCATTTAGTCAGAGTATGTTGAATTTCGGTCTTCGGATAACAAGACGACAAGGGTTGGTTAACGATGTTAAGTAAAGGAGAAAGATAAGATAATATTCGAATGTTAACTCGTGTCTTCATAAGCTTGTTTTTACTTCAGATAACTGGTACCTTGTTACTTTATACTCACTCAGCTCTCAGTAAGCTGGCGACATTTATTGCCTAGATTTTCCCCATCCAGACTTTCATGTACCTTGTTCTGCAGATGACGGAGCCTACAACGATGGTTACTATCCGGGAGGAGAATACGTAGAGGATGACCCCACTAATGATGTCTATGCTGGGGAGGACTACTACGCTGATGTTTACGCCAGCTGAAGATCTAGAGATAATTATTAGTTTATTATTTATGTTTAGACAGTTTTGTTATATTTGGTACTTGGTCATATGTTGTTTCCAAACCTTATATACTTTTGCTGTAGCTCTACTGTTGTAATAACTCTGATGTTTATAATAGAAGCAACGGCTATTTTATATCTAGTTTGTTTTTATTACTATTCTTGTTATAGACTAGTACTGTGTGGTGTGGATAATTAGTGACATTCACCAGTCATTCCTTATGGATCCAAATATGAAATTTACTTTTCTCTATTTTTGCTACTCCAGGGTGTGATAAAGGTGCTTAAAGAGCAAATGAACATAACTACAAAGGGTAAAATGTATCCAATAAAAGTGAGTATGGCTATACTTCCCACATTTTTATCTTAAATATATTCTAAATACTTTGCCAGTTGTACCACATCTAGTGGTATGTGGTACCACTAGCCACTGCTACATTATATGATACAACTGTTAAGCATTTTAAAATCAAGTGTGGGATTAAAAATTGAAAAGTATAGTACTATTCTAAAAAAAAAAGAAGGTACATCTTATATCATCTCATGCTCCCTAAGTAGGAGTGTTCATAAAAACCGCCAAACTGAACCAACCAGCCGAGCCGATCGAATATTGCGGTTTTGGTCAGTATACTTCAGTAATGGTCGGTGCACGGTTAGCAAAGTTGAACAAACTCAAATTACAGTCGGTCCACGGTTTTCAGAAATATAAAACCAACGCACATCGAACCGACCGAACTTCCAAATTAAACGTCTATCTTCAAGCCACACTGAGTGCTTTGTTAGTTCCAATATACTGACACATGTTTCAAGTAGTCTTTTCAGCTCTTTAGTTTTTTTTTTCTCTCCATCTTAAAGACTCACACCAAATATATATAAATTATAACGTGTGTCAGTGCCTAACTCTACTTTTTGTTACTCCCAATAAGCTTATCACTTTTCAAGATGTTTTTGCAGTTTTTACATCTTTACTTTTTATTTTCCCTCTCTTAAAGACAACCAAGAGGTAAATATATATCAAATGTTTATATACAGAATATACTACTTTATTAGCCTATGAAAGTTCCCACTTCTTCAAACAAATCAAACCCTAGGTTTCAAGCACAAGCAGGCAACTGGGTAAGGCAATCATGAAGCATCCCCTCCTCTCCCTTCATTCACAACCTCTCTCTCTCTCTCTCTCTCTCTCTCTCTCTCTCTCTCTCTCTCTCGGTTTCCTACTTTCTCTCTATCTCTTAAGACCAATGCATGTTTTGCTATGGTTAGGGTTTTAAATTTGTTTTTTGTTCCACATAGCTAGGGTTTAAATTGCTGATTTAGGTTTTTCAGTCACCGATTTAGGGGTATAAGTTGAACAATTTAAAGGAACTAAGGAAGTGAGTACACATTCGGAGTTGAATTTGTTGTGTCCATTACCTTTTCCTTCTCCCTCCCTAGTTTTTTTCCTCTGCATTTTTTATGTGCCCAAAAAACCGAAACCGAACTGCCACCGGTCTGACAGCAACACAGTCGGTTTTCCACTCATCTTTTCCAATTCAGTCAACATTGTTGCTCACTTCAAGAAAATCGACTAGTTCGGTTCGGTGAACACACTCTGCAAAAAATCGACCGTGATCACCCCTATCCCTAAGGATGGATTGGAACTTAAAGGCCTCCTTTGTTTGGCGGGATTTATCAAAGAATGGATTATTAGTCTATTTTAATTGAAACGAATTCACATTTGGCTTGTCCATTTCATCTGGGGCTACTAGTTCATTTTAAGGGAGTAGTCCAAAATTTGGGCCACTTTTTATCCCAGGACGAAGGGAGGAGTGGTTTTAATAGTCCCGTGATTAGTTCCATTAATAAGATGGGGGTAGTAGTATGTTCCACTCAAAGTATCCAAACGTGGCGTAAGAGCTGAAACCTTATTTCAATTCTCCCCTTGGAAATGTAATCGAATCCACTCCTTGAACAAATAAACTCAGTAATCTTTAGCAAAAAAATAAAGAGAGCATTTTTGCTCATCCAAATATTGCTCACTCAACTCTCTCACTGGCCAATGCAGTAGGATCTAAGATTTTACACCATTAATAAATTATCATTTAATCTTGGATCCCACTATATTGGCCAATAAAAGAGTTGGATGAGTATTAAATGAACAATTTTTGAGTGAACAAAAATACATTCAAAAATAATATAGAATAAACTCAGTAATTCTTTTCATCCCACCTCCCAAAGTTTGTTGTGTAAAATAAGGAAATGATCAATCACTTTTGCATAAAGATACGCACATTGGTTTTCAAACTATGTACATTACTTTTCCAATGGTCAATTAATAATGCTAAAACATGTGTTATGGTCCAATAATAAACTCAGATCTCTCTACTTCTTTTTTTTTTTGTCCTTTTTTTTTTATAAATTTTTTATTAAGATGTACTTAACACCTTATTTGACAGTTTTATCCATCGCGTCTCCAATACAGGACAACATAACAGATTATCCAACATGATTACTATCGAATCAAAAATCGATAGGCCCACAGCCATATCATTTGTGATGTAAATTTAAGATTTAGATTTGGTAAGCATATCATTACTCGTTTTCTAATTTTGCATCAAAATATGGTTCCAACACATGGTACAGTGAACCCAATTTTTATTAGAGAAAATGTTTAAGAACGGGCCATTGGACCACTCATATAACAAAGGGATAATTACATTTCAATTAACCTTTTGTATAAAATTTAAAAGTCAATTTATTACTTTTATAAAATTTAAAATATATCAATAATCATTAAAAAAAAATTTTAAAAAGTCACCAACAATATAAAAAAAACATCAAATTTTGAATTGTTATTTTTGTGTTCTAATCTGTTTTATATTTTCAACGTTGTAAACTTGCATCAAAACGTTGTGATGATTGTTCCCAACATTTATAACAGTTGCTCCCAACATTGTTATGAGTAATACCCAACTTCGAAACGAGTTGCTCCTCACATTTTGAAGAGTTGTTCCTAAACGTTTCACAGAGTTGCTGTTAATGTGTAAAATAATTGCTCCACAATATCATACAAAATTTGACTATTTTTTTTATTTTACAAATAAGTTTTATAACATTTTAATTTTAAAAAATCCAATAAATTAAATTTAAATTCTATAAAAAAAAAATCGACTGAAACGTAGAGGCTATTTGTCATTGCTTATTTGTCCATTTTAAGCAGTTCTGGTGGTCCAAATTGTTTATTAATCTGTTTGTTTCAGCCAAAATATAAGCAGATTTACTCGAAAAAGCAGTTTAACAATAAGCAGGTGGAGGGGGTGCTTTTCAAGCTTATATCTATGTTTGATCAATTCATAGCATATTAACCAAACACCCAAATCATAATAAACAGGTCTACTTTTAAGCAGTTCTACCAATTACGATCAAGATCGCAAAAGCATAAACACAAACGGAGTGAGACGAGTTGCGACTCACCAAATAACGAATTAGGCGAATTGGAACGGGACGGACCGGGCCAATTCACCCGTTTAACATCCTGTGTACAACACAGACAAACAAGCTCTTAAAAGCTATCACTAGAACAAATCTGGATACATTTGCGTTGTTCAAGGCTTTCAAGCCGACAGAGAGTAGTCAATTTTAGTCATAAAAAAGGGAGCAGCTCTGATAAAAAAAAATTTAAATAAATAAATCAAAAGGCCACACCAATCCAACCCACTCCCCGCATAACCAAATCAAAACCATGTCCACCTCAGCTTATAAGCTTATCTTCTCGCTCATCCTCCTCCTCATTGCCGCCGCTTCAGCCACCGACCACATCGTCGGAGCCAACCGCGGATGGAACCCCGGCATCAACTACACTCTCTGGGCCAACAACCACACCTTCTTCGTCGGCGACCTCATCTGTATCCCTATTCACCCCTCTCTCTCTCTCTCTGTATATATATATATATCTATATATGTATATATATATACAAAGATTCTCTAAAGAGGGCTCCCTCTCTTTATTAAAGAGAGGACCTCTGTTTTAGCCGTCAGATCGTGTTTTCATTAAGGGCAGTGCTGTCATTTCACATTTTTTATATACGATCTGACGGTTAAAACAGAAGCCCTCTCTTTAATAAAAAGATGGCGTCCTCCTTAGAGCCTGACTGTATATATATAATATATATACGTATATGACTCTACATATATTTATTTATTTATATAGTAATAAAAGAAAATTCAAGTACCCACTAGATTTGTTTAATGTTTTGGAAGTTTATTTTGAGTTGTCAATATTTAATTTCAACACTTTTGATTCCTCAAATTTTCGTAAAAACAAAAATTTGTTTCAATGTATTCGTATTTTCTCTCTAAAATTGTTATATTTTTTTTTTCCCTCCTTGTTTGTGAAAGCATTTAGGTACCAGAAAATGCAGTACAATGTGTTCGAAGTGAACCAGACGGGCTACGACAACTGTACTACGGAGGGGGCTGTGGGTAACTGGACCAGTGGAAAAGACTTTATTCCCCTCGACGAGCCCAAGAGGTACTACTTCATATGCGGCAACGGAGGGTGCTTTAGCGGAATGAAAGTTTCGGTTCTCGTTCATCCCCTTCCGCCGCCGCCGCCTTCCTCCGCCGACCATTTGCCGGCGAATTTCGCCGCTCCGGTGCTTCTCCGACGTGAATCGCCGGCGATTTCTATCGTTTGGATGGTGGTGACGGTGTTGGTGTCGATTTGTGTCGAAACTGGCTGGATCTAGCTGTCTATTGATTGATTGATTGATTGGTTGTGGGCTCCGCCAACATCATTTCCCAAAAATGTTTTGTTTTGGATATTATTTTTAATTCTTTCTTGGTACGCTGCAATATTCTTTTTCAGTAATTTGATTTTGCTTGCTGGCACTCATGAATAGGGTGTTTGCAAACCGCGTTTAGAATTTAAAAGTGATTATGAAACTCTAATGTTACTGAAAAAAAGATTATGGAACGCTTAGAATTAAAATAAAAATTGTTTGACAAATTAAATTCTATGATGCACTAACAAAAAAATTTATGTCAAATAAAGCAAATTTTTGGCCATTGAATTGCAAAATAGAAGTTGTGCCCAACAAGCCGGAAGTTATGCATGAAGTTGAAGTTTAACCTTTGTAATTCTTCTTCTAAATACTAGATGGTGTTATTTATTTTGTGAGTGCAAGTGGTATGGTGGTTGAGGAAATTTGTGCTATTGAAACTTTTTTTAAAGTGATATTTTAATACCTTTTTGAAATTATTTTGATTAGATAAAGGTTTTAATTCAATTATTGGTGTTAGAAAATTTTCGTTTGGTATCTTATATTAGTATAGATAGTATAGATTAATAGATATAGGTATTTATATAGACTCATATACACAGATCAAGTTATGTATAAAAAGAAAGAAGATGAGAGTTTTAATGAGAGTTGCATCTAATATAACTAGTAATTGTCCGTGCTCTCGGGGAGGGCACGCAGAGGGGAAAAAAATATTAAGGAAATCACAGAGGATGAATAAATGTATTTACAATTTAATAAATCACATAGGTATGGAATCAAAATATTAAGAGATGAAATAAAGCATATATATATATATATATTTTATGCAATTCGTCCCTTCCAATCCATCTAAGCAAAGTGTGGCAATGACTTGGCAGTTATAACTTATAAGGATGGACTAAGTTAAAACGAAAAAGGAGAAACTCAGCATATTCCATGTATGTATTTTCTTTTCGTGAACCCGTGCAATGTATAGGCTTAGTTAAAATGAAATAATATAGCTCCATTAAAAGTTCATTTTCTCAATAACAAAAAAAGGCACCCATTCGCATGAACTTTGTACATCACGCATGTTGATTCATTCAAGGAAAAAAAAGGGATAGCAACTTACTTATTATTTTTTTTATTTAACATTTATTTTTTACAAAATAGAAACTAAAGTTATGAACACAAACCTTATCAAATTAAGTAAGATGATAAGATAAAATTCTCCACAGTTGTATGCTTTCACCATTCTGAGCAAAATAATTCACAAGGAAAAATCTTATGAAGCAACATCATAATTGAAATAACAACTTGAGTAATATTTGGGACACAACCTTCATACAACTTTCATACAACCTCCCCAAAAGATGTGTCTATCTCTCTCCTGTGATGTCACTGGATCCCACAGTGACATAGGAAAGAGATAGACACATCTTTTGAGGAGGTTGTATGAAAGTTGTATGAAGGTTGTGCCCCAAGTATTACCCTAACAACTTTGGAAAAGTCTTACAAAATAATATTTGAAATAATATTTAAATATAAAAGATATACACACATGTGTATACCATTTGAGACAGATTAGTATTCACTCCATAATAGTATGCTCCTACTATTTGAAATAATACTTTAATAGAAAAACAAAACCTATGAAACAAAATCATAATCTCAATAGTAGAAATACATACATATATAATGCTATTTAAAACAATTTGAGCCACCACAGATTAGAAAAGTCTTATGAAACGCATACTCATAAAAGAGTACTACGTTGATATAAATAACTGGTTTCTCTCTTGCAAACTAAAGAGTACCACAGATTAGAAAAGTCGTATGAAACACATATTCATAAAGAGTACTACTTTTGAAATAAATAACTATGTACTCTCTCCGTCCCATTTTATATGTCCATCTTGGGGATTTCAACTATATAAGGGGACAAAAAGAATCTACACTTACTTTTCACAATTGCCCATAATCATTGCATTTTTTTATTTTTTTATTTTTTGTTTTGATGTTGACTGGAAGGAAGGGTAGTTTGGGAAACTATGTAAAATTTGCATGCTAATTTTAAAAAGAGGACAACAATTTTGGGACATCCCAAAAAGGAAACATGGAGGGAGTATCAATAGAAATCGGTAGAGACAAAAAAATGATTAAGATTTAGGGAGGTAGAAAAGACATAGATATAAAAAGTGTTTGGAGGATTGTGATAATTTTTTTGAAAATAAAAGAATTAGAGGGAGAGACTAATTTAAATTGGTTTTGATATTACGTGATGAATTGAAAAAATGCGTTTTTTTTTTTTTTTTTTTTGTTTTTTTTTTTGTTTAAGACACAGAGAGAGAGAGAGAGAGAGAGAGAGAGAGAGAGAGAGAGAGTTAAATTCCAGCTTAGAAGTAAAAAAAAAAAACAAAAAAAAAACAGACTGTTTAATAGTCAATTACATATACATGGTAAGAGACAAAGATATATGGGAGTGGAATTAGGGAAGGGACAAAAGAGAGAGAAATGCATGGCTTAGATAGTGTGGATATCGCATTTTTCCGACCCACATCATTTTAAATTTCTTTCTAAATTCAAAACATAAAAAAAACATGAGTTGCAACTTAATTTTTAAAAGAAAAAATTAAGAAATCATTTTAAAACAAACCGATCATTTTTGGAAACCAGAGATTAACCAGGTCCGGAGATTATGGAATGAGAGAGGAAGGAGCCCAGCGGACTAAGACACCTCCTCTCATCCTATCTCGCGATAGGCCTTTACTCAACATCCTTTTAATCGAATTATTAATCTAAACATACCCTCAATTAATACATAGATATAGATATACATTACAAAAGCACGTCCAAAGGGTGCAAGATTGCTAATGGTAAAAATATCATTCAAAATCACATAATTCAATTAGCAAGCGATATGATATGTTATAGGGAACAAGAGAGCTTACCCGGGATCCGCCCGCGAGTATTAAACGTGCAATGCATACAAAAAGTAGAAATCCTAAAAAAAGTTCTCTAATCACATATACACACATAAGGCGAATCTTAATTCTAAGGTGCAGTGCATGAGGTCGAAAAATCAATAAAATTAAGAAATTAAATAAGCTAAAGAGAGGTTTGAGAAATCATACCTTAATAGCACTACAAAACAAAGGATTAGTCCACATGCTTTAGATAAGATATAATGTTGAATCTCAAATAACATTCATAAACTTCTAGCTTAAATCTATCAAGTATGAAAGAATTGACATAATCATGGATTCCTTTCAATTAGTTGGAAACACATCTCTATAGATATGCAAGTCTCAACTAGGAGCTAATGTAATATACATATAAAGGTGGCATAGTCCCAACATGATCACAAAGAACTCATAATTACGTTCAATCAAGTGCAATTTAATCTAAAAAAAAAATAAATCCTAATTGCAAGTATCAAATTACATGGATGAATGCATATAGATATATAAACATGAACAAGGATAAGCTATGAATTATTCATTGATTGGATCACTTAACATTTGTATTTAAGTTTAATTGATCATTATTAAAACATGGTTTGAGCCATAGGTCATAGAAAAGTCATTTGGACCATTATTTACAAAGTTGATCAAATTGTTACAAAATTCTGAAAATTACAGAGAGTAGACCAAAACATCAAAAATTGGAAAAGCATGGTTCCCATGGTTTGATTTTGATGATTTTGGACACAAGGTGCCTCTGTGAGTCTAGTTTTTATCCCAAAAATAAAAAAACGGTCCAATCTCTGGAAAAAAGGTAAAAACCAGACATCAATCAGGGATTTGCAAATCCCTGTCAAGAGATTTTGTACGATTTTCTAAAACTAGTGAACAACTCAGAATCACTTTGATATTTAGGGGATCTTATTAACACATTAAACTTCATATAAAAAATTATTTGAAGCCAAGAATGCTTGATTAAAGCTCGGATTTACACATTTCAAGGTGTTACTGTTCTGAAATTCTGAACAGATTATGATTATCTCACAAAACTCATGACCAAACAATTTTAAACATGAAATCTCATTAAAACAAAAATCACAGTGGTGAAACTTTGTGCTATTGACACTCTCCAATTGGTTTCATTCAATACCAATGGTTCATTATTTAACTAAAAATCTTTGATCAAAACTAGTTCATGAATTCACTGCTCCACTATTGGGCTTATCATCCTTTTGTTACATCTACCAACCAAGCCATGGACATTGGCTTATCCTAATCTAACTCTCCTTTCCATTGAGGGTCATTGGAGAGATATGAGAATGACTATAACTCATGAATTCCAAAAGGATATAGAGAAAATCCCATGAAACTCCAAGTTATAGAATACAAGTCTTAAGTGTGGACTTGGACCCATCTATTTGTTTATAAATAATGACCAAACCTTGGCTCCCAAGTGAAGTATGAGCTTACATGGAATCAAAAGATCAAACTCAAGAGCCTTCAAGAGAGGTATTGAAGATCTCCAAGAATCTCAAGAGAAAAGCATAAAAAAGAAGAAATAAGATAAAAACCAAGAGAACAAGTTCTCTAAATCCACCAAGGAATCTTTTAGAAAACTTGTTTACTTCAAGTTCATAAGCATTGTTGATCCAAACCAAAGAAAGAAATAAAAGAATGAAAACATAACTAAAATTTAGAGGATCACCTCCAACTATCCTAAAACTTCTATAGTTTGAAAGTCTTCCAAGCTCTTCACAATGTTATTTTCAAAAACTCACTCAAAGTTCTTCTCTCTAACCTAAAATTCTTTTTGTTTTTCCTTTGAAATTCCCCAAGATTCCTCTCTCAATCCTCCCTTCTCAAAAGTGTGTAGTAGTCCCCCCCCCCCCCCCCCCCCCCTCTTTCCAGTGAAGATACTCCTCCTTATATAGGCAATTTTTAAAAGGGTATTTTAGTGTTTTCAGGGGAAAAACCCTAATTTCTGACGTCCCTTTGAAGGTACAAAATGTACTATTGCAAAGCTAGCAGCCACAAAAAATGCAGCACTCAACGGAGATGGAAGCGGCACTCAATAAGTGCCGGAGCGACACTCACTGAATGCCGGTGCGGCATTCATTGAATGCCGCGGACAACTCCGTGGACTGCCGCCTTTTCTGGAAGATTTTTGTGGCATTTGATGCTTTTTCACGACTATCAGTGACTACCGTTGCGGCACTTACTGACTGCCATACAGTAATCAGAGAGTGCCGCATCGGCAACCCGTGACTGCCGTAAGCTGTGCCATGTGCCGTTTTCGTCTATTCTCTCTTTTTCTTTTGAAAAGGTTTTCTTTGAAGAATTTTTCAAAACTGATAGTTTACACCCAAATTATCCTGATCACTAGGTCTTTTCTTTTTCTGTGAAAATTTTATCACAATCGAAGAATCTTCTGAGGAGCCTGAAACACTTCAATTTTACCGGACTTTGTCATCATCGGACTTGGAGGTGATACTCCCCTTAATTCGATTGTCTGGTCAAAATCAGGGTGTCAACAGTTTGCCCCTCTTCGACAGACTTGTGGAGCAACGCGTTTCACAAGTGAATGTCGAAGCCTGTGTGAGGACAAGCCTTTGACAAAACTGTCAGATTTAGGTAAAACAAAATGCGTTGCAAAAGAAAATAGGTGTGCGAAAATGGTTCATGCTGGTCGTGCTCAATGATGAGCTCCCTACGTATCCACTCAGGAATCAGACCGAGACGTAGTTCGGGCAAGGGTCAAACACACAAGAACAAGTAGTTATGTGGATGAATGCACCTAACGTATTGTGATGCACGTGCTCATGCAATGAAGGTTGCTAGTGCAATTTTCATGCTCCGTAAATAATGTGATTCGAGATCGTGCAATCTTGACATTTTTTAGATTCAATCCATGCTCTATGCTACTTAATGCTTGCAGTTGCCTCAACTTGCTAAGCGAGCTATCTTTAGAATTCGAAGTCTCTTTGACTAATGAGTAGGTCCTCTCTAGGATTCGTAGCCATTTTGGCCAAATGGATAAACATAATTGACTAGGCAGCACTTTGTGACTTAGGCCCCGATGTCAACACTGGTTTGCTCTATCGATGCAATCGACTGGGTGGCACTTCGTGACTTAGGCCTCGGTGTCAAAGTGGGTTTGCTCTATTGACGCAATCGACTAGGCGGCGCTTTGCATCTTAGGCCCCAGTGTCAACGCGGGTTTGGTTTATTGACGCAATCGACTGGGCAGCGCTTCGCGACTCATGCCCCAGTTTCAACGCGGGTTTGCTCTGTCAACGCAATCGACTGGGCGGCACTTCGCGACTTAGGCCCCGGTGTCAACACGGGTTTGCTCTATCAACACAATCGACTGGGCAACACTTCGTGACTTAGGCCCCGGTATCAATGCGGGTTTGCTCTCTCGATGTGTGATCTTTTGCTAAGGTAATGCGATCTTTCACCGGGGGTATCTCGAGGATTCACTTTTTAATTTTCAATTTTAATTCTCAAAATTCATAGTCAATTTGACTCGATTCAAATCAAAACCAAGAGTCCATCAAACTCTATTCAACTTTTCAAAGTTAATTCATATTCCAACATTAGGAGTCGATCAAACTCAATTCAATTTTTCACAATCGAGAGCCAGTCAGACTCAAATTAATTCAGGTCTCTAAAAATTGGGTGTTAAACAAACTCAATTCAATTTATTTTCATAATGGGATTCTGACAGACTCAAATTATTTCAAATTTCAAAGTCCGGAGTTAGCCGAACTTAAAAGAATTTCTATTTCCAGATTCAACTCAATTCAATTCAAAATCTGGAGTCAGTCAGACTTGAATCATTTCAAGTCCAAAAATTCAGAGTCCTTCAGACTTAATCCAACTTTCTAAAATCGAGAGTCCATTAGACTAAAATTCTTAGTCAAGCCAATTTCATTGTTTCTAAAAAAATTCAGAGTCTATCAGACTCAAATCGATTCGAATTTCTAAAATCGGGAGTCCATCGGACTCGAATATTTTAATTTCCAAATTAAGAGTCAATCAGGTTCAATCAATTCAACTTCTAAGCTCGGAGGTTAAGTTAGACTCAAAGAATTTACTTTCATGAATCGGGAGTCAGACGGACTCAATGATTTTTTTAATTTCCGAAATCGGGAGCCAATCAGACTCAACTTAATTCAACACTAAAATCTGGAGATAGTCAGATCCGATAGCCCAAACTTTTGAAAGTTTGGAGTCGTTTAGACTCAAAGAATTCAAATCCAACAAAATTCGAAGTTAAACTGACTAACATAATTTCAAATTCCTAAAACTAGGAATTTTAATTTTCAAAATTAGGTGTTTGGATGAGACTGGACAAATCGTTGAGGACTAAAACGAATGTAAGGTTGCCATTGAGGACTAACACAGATGCCATGAAGGACTAACGAGGATTGCCATTAAGGCCAAACAGATATTGCCATTGAGGCCTAACAGAGATTGCCATAGAGGACTAATGAGGAGAGTCACCAGATTGGGAGTCAATTGGACTCAAACGAATTTCTATTTCAATCAGACTCAAAAATTTTTTAAAAAAATCAAGAGTCGATTTGACTCAAACGTATTTTTACTTCTCAGCAATTTGGAGTCGATCATATTCAAAACAAGTCCTATTTCCAAAACTTGGAGTCTATCCGACTCAAAAAATTTTCGATTTTCAAGTTGCGAGTCGATCAACCATTCAAATTTCTCAAAAATTAGGAGGCAATTAGACTCAACAAGAATTTACAAAATTTGGAGTTCATCAGACTCGAAGAATTTCTTATTTCACAAAATTGAGAGTCGAATCGAACTCAAGGAATTTCTAAAAAACAGGAGTCGAATCAGACTCAAAGAATTTTCATTTCATAAATTTGGGAGTCGGATCAGACTCGAGGAATTTTCAAATTCTCCAAAAACAGGAGTCGAATTAGACTCAAAGAATTTTCTTATTTCTCAGCAATTTGGAGTCGATCATATTCAAAACAAATCCTATTTCCAAAACTTGGAGTCTATTCGACTCAAAACAAAATTTTTATTTTCAAGTTGTGAGTCGATCAGACTCAAAGTATTCAAAATTTTCAAGAATCGGGAAGCAATTTGACTCACCAAGAATTTTAACTTTATAAAATCTAGAGTTCATCAGACTCAAAGAATTTCTATTTCCAAAGTTTGGACTAACACTTATGAAGAGGAACTGCTATTGAGGACTAACGCTTTTTTAGAAGTCTCCTCGTGCTTACTTCGGACTTAAGGAATTGATTTCACAAAAGTTCGGGAGTCCGCGGACTCAAGGAGTTGATTTTTTTTTCAAAATTTAGGGAGTCTTGAGACTCGTAGAATTTGGACGGCACTGATAGAAATAATGATTCTCTGCACTTGCGAACCTTTGAAAGAAACACATCGATCTTGTCAAAAGAGGGAAGTCACCTTTGCCCCTAGTCTTGGACTATTCTTATATTGTCACTTTAGCATTATGTTGTGATAGAGTTTGAAACCTCTGCTCGTATTGCGCTCAGGATACTCATGGAGACTTGTCAAATCTTTGCTCATCATCTTAAACCCACACAATTGAAACCATTTATTGACTCATCAAAGGGGGACAGACTTTGACAAAGCTAATTACACAAGATGACTGACTCAAATTCTGTATCAATGTGCTTTCACCGTGAATAATGTATCATCTCACTTTTTATTCATCAATTTACAAATGGTAGTGCTTTGCTAGAAGTTGTTCATTCACTGCCTATTGAGAAATAGATTTTAACTTCCCCTTTTGATTTAGAGAATTCTTTGCCCATCTAGAATGTGCTTCAAATGAGTGCTTTAGCTTATCGAATGAAAGGCACTCTATTTCAATCCTTTCAAAAACAAACTCAAATACTTGAGGACTTGCCTCAGGCATCGAGAGCTTTTGGCAAACAAAGTTTGCCCCTAGTTTGAAAGAGACTCAGGGGCTTACTTCTACGACACAAGGGTTTTTCAGCAAACAAAGTTTGCCCCTAGTCTGGAATGAGGGATCTACAGGTGCAAACGAGATTGCTGGTGTTTTGTAGACCAAGAACCAAGTAAGGCTCGCCTACTTATTCCTGAATGGGAATCAAGTCCAAAGTAGTTCGGCTATAGTTTGAAATAAAGTGCCAGATCATAGCAAGGGTATCGATCGAAACAAACAGGTTGCCTACGTATCCCCGAGTGGGAATTAGGTCGAGCGTAGTTCATCAACTTTGGAGGTCTTGAAAGAATAAGGCTTTAAGAATTTGTGGATTTTTTTTGAGCCATGTTTCCATATGGGTCCAATGAGTGCCCTTTCTTAAGAAAGAGAGGGGCAGCCGGCCACCTCCAGCGAGTAAAGAAGGATGATACATATTAAAGCAATATTTCAGCGAGAAAACAGAACAAATAGAATGAAACCTTAATTTTTGGAAATTTGATTATTTTGGCAAACAACTTAGGTTAAAGCATTTATTTTCTTACTCGAGTTTGTTCTCCATTGTTACTTTTACGCGTTTAAGTTTGTGTCCTTTGGCTTTTACTATTGCTTTGCATAATATGTTACTCCTTTCAATCTTGTTCCCAGCTTCAATAAGGTCCATGCTACTTATTACCCGTTTGGTATTGCTATTGGCATGAGACTTTTTCTTTAATAAATTGCGAAAAAGCAGCAAAGTGCTGCTTCTAATTTAAGATGGTTTTTGAGTTTTATAGTGGAACCGGTATTTTTAGCTTTAAAGTGGAATCGAGGTTCAAATTTGAAATCTGCTACTTTGGAACACTCCTAGGATGCTATATTGCTGCAGGTGGGTTGCAAATCACTACAAGTGGATTGTCTGGAAACTTGAAACTTGAAATCACTATTTGTTTGTCAGTCGCATCTTGAAACTTGAAAGCACATGCTGTGATATCTTCATCTTCTTCTGCATTTTTCTGTTTTCCCTCAATAGCATGTAAAGAATCCCAAAACATTTCATAATCTTGATCAGTGGAGGGATTATGTTTTCATGGTATCAAAACTAGTAATCAATATTTGTAAAAATACCAGGTTGTCAAGATTTTTTTCCTTACTTCCTTTCTGTGATTTGTTTTGTCGTACCTAGGATATCAATTATAGAACAATCTGAGTTGAGGTGATATTCTATCCATTGGTTTGTTATTCTGTTTCTAGCCACGCTTGTTCATGATCAATTCTGGCTAGCGTCTCAAAAATCTTGTTTCGCTAAGGCGATATGTTCCTCGGAATGGTTTTCTTTCCCATTTCAATTTCAATAAACTTCTATATAAATGTCAATAAAGAAAGAGTTCTTTATTTAGGAACAGAGACGCTTCATTTTGGCTCTGCTATTTTCATAGTCTATGCATCTTAACAAATCTGATCTCCACCGTAAGCATATATATAGCTCCAGTGATTACGTTTTTGTTTAGCATTTTTTTTCTTTATTGTATCCATATCGTACATTCTATAAGAGAAAATACAAGGTGATATGAATTTGAAATATGACCCTGTGCAACTATTCATTTTTTTTAATGGTGATTTGTTTTTCTATTGCAGAGAGATGCGTTTTAACAAAGGAAGAGTATCAATGCTTAGAGAGTCTGTGGAAGTTGAGAAGCGGAAGCATAGTTTGATATGAGATTTGGGTAAAAAGAAAATCACAGAATTATAAGCTTCTTTTTTTTTTTTTTTTTTTTTGCATGATTGTTTTTCCTAGCACCGTGCCCAGAAGCATGAGTAATTCGTGATTTTGTGTTGGTTTAGTTTATGTTGGGAGACCGAACTATGTAAAAAATATTGTTAATGTTTAATTTAGGTTTGGATGGATGAAACATTTTGGAATCGACTTATGATTATTATTGATAATATTTGTTGTCGATTGGGCTTATGTGTTTTCTCGATGTGATTGTGATATTATTGGAGATCATTTGATGTGGTTGTGTTTATTAGGTGCAAATAAAAACTGGGGAGAGATGTTATGTGTTTATATTGCTAACAGATTTTTTTTCATATTTCTAACGGATTATAACCGTTAGTATTATTTGTTTCTAATTGATATTTACCGTTAGAAATTATATTCCTAACGGTAATTTACCGTTAGTAATTCTTTGTTGCTAACGGATATCTTCCGTTAGTATTTTTACGAAAGTGTTACAAAATTGTCAAATGGCTAATATATTTTAATCCGTTAGAAATGTTATTCCTAACGGCAATTTACCGTTAGTAAATTTAGTGAAAGTGTTACAAAATTGTTGGATTACTAACCATACTTTACCGTTAGCAAGAATATTCCTAACGGTAATTTACCGTTAGTAAATTTATTTTTCTAACGGTAAATTACCGTTAGAAAATGCGTTAGAAATATTCCCCACACTGTATTTCTAATGGTAAATTACCGTTACAAATAATTTTCCTAACGGTAAATTACCGTTAGGAATGTGGCATTTTGGTGTAGTGGTGGTAGCTTTTGAACAAGATGATGAAAATACTACTTCTCCTTTTTACTTTTTTCCTTTTTGTTGCTTTTGTGGTGGTTGATTCTTTTCACCTTTTCACTAGCCAGTCAATCTTTACAATTCTCATGATACATCATGTTTTAATCATACTCTATTATACTCACAAAACAATATCAGCCTTCTAAATCTTTCTTCAAAGATATCTTTGCATTGTTTTAGACCCGCTTAGCCATTGAGCTTCTCACAAAATTTTGAGACTAATTGATACTTTCAAATCTCTCTTTTTATCTCTAATTTATTCTCTTTGTTTAGAAAAACACACAGCCTTGAGATAATTCATGTACCAAAGATGTACTCTGTAGTGCTCAAGAGTTCTCAATCTTATTTATTCTCTACTTTTCCTTTTTTTCTATTTCCTTTCTTTTCTCTACCTCACTTCTCTTATGATTCCGACTGGCTAGAATTCGGATTTTGAAATCAACACGCATCTTATTTTAATTTGCTCTGACTTTTACCTAGGCGCCCTTTCGGGTATTCATCCTAGCGAGCTCTTTTTTTTTTTTTTCTTTTCTTTTACTTTTCTTTTTGTTTTATCCTTTTTGTCTCTCACTTTTTCCTAGGTGCCCTTTCGGATTTTCATCCTAGCGAGCTCTTTCTTTTTTCTCTTTTTTTTGGAAGAAGAAGTTCATTTAAAATATTTGGCTACCATCAAGGATCAAGTTGTGGCTTTGGACTGGTTGGACTCATCTTTTAGGCTTGGTATTTGAGAAAAAAAGGGGGTAGTGAGCAAGTTTCAAATTCCAAGTTCATCTTTTCAAGATTGAGCAAGAGCATCTTTAAATTCTTAAAGTAAAGCTAATTAATTCTCTACTCCTTCTTGGTTTTGGCACAAAATTTGCTTTGATCACTTGGGGATCCTTTTCAATGCAAAGATTTATTAATAGAGTATTTTCCATGATCTTTTGAAAAGGTAACTTTTTATTTCTTTCTTTTTTTATTCTTTTTTTTTCTTGGCTTAATGATCTGTATATTCACGCCTTAGCACACTAAATCAAGCAGAATGAGATTTTATTCAACTAGTAGAGAAAGAGGATTACATCGCTCGACTCAATAAACAAAGCCTTAAAAAGAACTTGATAACCGATTGACTCAAAGACACGACTGGACTTGATACTTGACTCCTACTTGACATGACTCGATTACCGGACTAGACTTGTCATGGTTTCAACTGGAGTGTCACAGATGATTTTCAATTTATTAAATTTTCAAGAGCACCCACATTTGATTCAGCAGCAGTATTTCCAAACACTATCACTTCACTATCATCGTTTGAACCTTCAGGTTTGCCTTTCCCCAACAGTATATGTGCAGAAATATCATCCCCGTCCATGGCCTAATTTTTAGCGGGACAATATTCATCTGAGTCATACCAAGTGTTATCAATGCCTATTCCAAATTTGTTGATTGGGCTATGGCCAGTTAGTTGCTGTGCACTCAAGGAAGCAGCAAATCCCTTGCAGGTGCTCAATGATGGCCGTGATTGAGAGGTCGGAGAGTGAAAAGCTTGCAAGTCATGATCATTATGCCAAAGGTCACTTGGTGGATTTGGCAGAGGAGTGATGATTTTCTAATCAATGAGATCCTGGATCTCATGGCAGAGTCTAGAGCAAGAATCGGTCTTGTGGCCTTGAGTCTGGTGATAGGTGCAGTACAAGGATAGATTAAACTTGTGGAGTAAAGGATTTGGAAGTGACCTTGGGTCCAAGGTTTTGAGGTGGCCCTTGGTGAAGAGGTGATCGAAGGCTATGGATAATGGCATGCCTTGGTTGGTGAAGATTCTCGGCTTACAGGTTTGGCTTGATTTTGAATTCGACATGGAGCTTGAGCCAGCTTTTGAGGTTTGGACATAAGGTAGGGCCAAAATTACATGGTAGCCTGGTTGTTAGAATTGTGTCTGGTTTTCAGGTATTCCTTGGAAATGAGGGGGTTGTTGGGGAAATGCTAGAGGTGGTGGGGGCATCTGATAAGCGCCAGTATACATCCTTTGGAAGTCTTCTGGGTCCTTGAGTAACTTAACCATCTCATCATGGACCTTCTTGATGATCTCAGCATCATAGATAGCTTCTAAACGTAGGATTTCTAGGTCATTGATATTATGCCTACTCATATCGAGCCACAGATTTCTCTTTCCCCCATCTCTAGCGATTTGCCAGATCTTGTGATGATATACATCTAGGTTTACCGACACTATATGATTGGGAAAGATTAAACGTCCTCCAAAGTCGGCGAGGATGTAGGTAGGTTCCATTTTACCTGTTGAAACTCTCTTAGTATGGGTACTAGTTCAAAGCATCTTAAGGTTTTTTATCTAGTGATCAATTCCATATCCTCTATTACGACATATCTAAGGAGGATTATATAGACGAATATTACGATTAGATATAAACATTTAATCTAAAAGTAAAGACATTACAAGAGAGGAATCCTAATACAAGTTTTGCATATACTTCCACCAAAATGTGGGATTACAATCCCAATACAACATAAATAAAAAGGTAAACTAACTAGGGTATTTTAATCATCTAGTTGCGGAAATTCTCTTGAAATTTCAATTCCCTCTTGGGGGGGGGGGGGGGGGGGGGGTGTCCATGTCATCCATCATTTATTATCCCAACCTATTGGCCAGTCGAGATCATACAAGTACAATGTACCTTTTTCTATTAGACCTTCTTCAGCTAGATCTATTTACATTTCTTCATCATCCGAACTTTCTATTGGATTGGCAGGGATCCCAAGAGGTATCCTTTCAATCTGCGATTCTCCCTGATCAATTGTTGTAGGGTTATTAGAAGTGTTGGAGATCTCTTCCATCTTTATAGGCATAATGTGCAGTGCTATGACTCTATGATGAGCGCCTTAGGGACATATTTCCCAAGGAAGAAACATTTTGTCAACCTCCCTATCTTTTTATGAGCATTGCACCTAATGGCAGCGCCAATAGGGTTTAGACCTCAAGAAGTGGCTTTTGTATACATAGTGGTCCTATGTTCTCCACCTTTGGCTTCATGTTTCCTTTGGTACTCTATACTACCTGTTTGGAAGAAAACTATTTTAGTATCGGTTGCTATTCCTAGAGTATCTTAAGGTTTCTTAACTCAAGAGTATTGGAAAGTCAGCGAGCACAACTAAACATAGTGCTCGGATACCAAAAATCCTGTCACACCCTGGAGTAGCAAAAATTAGAGGCAAATAAAATTTTCCTTTTTGGATTCATGAGCCATGACTAGTTACATAAGACTGACCTGTCCTTGCAAGTAATCTAACATAGTTATAATATAAAATGAAATTATAAAACGTCTAATGGTATTCATGAGGGAACTTTAAGTGTTTCGCTACTAGGTTATTACAACAGTTCCAAATAAAAACCACAAAAATATAAGTTTGGGCGATCGACACCACTTGAGTTATTACATCAGACAAAAAAAGTCCTAAAGTGTAAAGAAAATCTTAATACAATAATAGATTAGAATCTTCATTTTAGCTGGCATACACATGCCCTTTATCAGCATACTCTTTCGAAAAGTCTACCTCAGGATAACCTTCCTGATAGTCTCCCTCTTAAGGATCGAGATACTCTTCTTTATAGTTACCTGCATGGTCTTCTTCATTATAACCTATGCGTAATATGTCCAGGGCAGGAAGAGTCGTTAGCTTTTGAGGCTAAGTAAGTTGGTCTAACAGATCACTCCTAATACAAGCAATATTATACAAGTACGACAATTATCTTAAACTAAACAATTGATAAGTATATAACATGATGGTATGAGTGAAATAGTGATGACACAATATAGTATTGATATATTCGACTTTACTCAGATACCATCAATGACTCATATGGCGTGTTACATTACTAGTGTATCGCCGTTGGCTTAGAGTAGAATGATCACATTGCTATCGTCGCCTAGTAGGGCCCCATAGCAGTTTTGGTTTAAAAGATTGTAATCACTTTACTCTTAAGTCCTCGTGACCTTACCTGGAGAATATAATGATTATGGCGCTATCATTGCCTAACAGGGCCCCATAGCTTTATAAGTAGTAACCATTGTATTCAAGACAAAGATGGATATTTTGGTATCGTCGCCTAACAGGGCCTCATAGCGAATAAACCACTAACTCATGATTAACTTTATTAATTCAAATGGGTATTTTAGCTATCGTCACCTAACAGAGCCCCATAGCATTTGTAGTTATTCCCATTGAACTGACTGTCTTACTCAGACTTTCACGGTCCACTCAGATATGTGTGATAATATGATTGGGTTAGTCTACTCGACCAACTATGTAGACGTCAACTTTGACATCACGACTCGACTATGTTCATGGGAGTGTTTGATGTATAACACAGTAAGCATGAATCATATCAATAATTATTCAGCATGAAATACGATTACCTAGACGTGCGTGTACACACTTATCATACACATCAATTATGTCCACACAGGACACACGGGATATTTACATAATACACATGGAGTATTTCTATAATATACCAAGTGAGATAGGGCGACTCACCTCGATGCAAATTCGTGAAAACAAGTGTAGCTTCGGTCATTACAATTCATATTGATACATAGAAAGACGGTTAACATGCATACTAGTAATAGGGGCATACTGATAATTCTGTTGAATAGATTTCTAAACCTCAACATGATGATGTAGACATCATTCTGAGTCTAACGCCATTGACTAGACTCAAATCGAAGTCCGTCATATAAAAGACTGGGTTTTCTATACCAGTGTGGGCCCTAATAGAAAGCTGTATTTTTGACTGAGTCAGAAAGTTACCAAACTTAAGAAAATAGATCTATACGTTATTCTAAGAATTTCGGAACTGACCGCGTATTTTTCTAAGCTTCGGTTTATTTATTACGAATTATTGAAGTCCTATTTACATAATAAGAGACTTAGGAGTCCTAAAATTATAAACTATATTTGGCCCTTAGAATTATTTTCCTTAAATACTAGACCTAAAAATAGGCTAGTGGTATTTTTCTCATAATTTTCGGGACTACATTTGGTATTTAAATTAATTAGGAGATAACCAAACATGCCTTTTACAAATAATTAAATAATATTAAAATATTAACGTCTGAGTTCTATAAGTAATAACTTATAAAACAATTGCATTAGGCATTAGGGAAAGTTGATATAATTTTTCTTATATTTTTAAAATGATCATTAGGTATTTTATCACTTGTTTATTATAATTAAAATAAATCCTTATTATTTATTTAGACTTAATAAATAATAAGTATAACATGTAATTAACATTTTATAATATCAAGATATACGATTATTGTTTAAAATAATATTTCTGAATAAAACTTGATTTTTGGCATTTTTTTAATAAAAAAACAATTTTTAAATATTTTAAAGCCATTTACTAATAACATATATTCATTTATGGGAATAAACAATAAACTAGTAATTATTGTTTATTTAAAGTTAAGTAAATATTCATCATAATATATATATATATAAATAATAATTTCATAATATTATAAATATTCAAGAATAATATTCAAGAATTTAAAATGGTACAGAAACCAATTTAACATGTTTTTAAAACAATTAAAAACATGTAAAATATATTTATTAATAAGACTAATTAAATAAAACTAATTGTTAATTAACATAAATTCACTGGTCAGCCCGAACCTACCCGAGCTTAAACGGGCAGCCCGTTTATACACACAAAGGAAACCAGGTTAAATAATTCGCGGGTCAAATTATAAACTAAGGGAATGATCCAACCCGAATACCATGGGTCTACCCGAACCCGACCTGTATTCAACTCATACCTTGACCCGTACCTGACCCAAATGGATCTGGTATAATCTGAAATGAAACAACGTCGTTTCATTTAGTTGATTACGGGTTATTTTTAAAACGACCCGACCCGACTGTACTAATACGGGTAAACGATGTAACCCTTATTTAAATGGGTTTGTATGACGGTTTAAGCTTGGGGTATAAAAACATTTGCAGTGTGTTTTCCCCAGTCACCATCTCTGGTGACTACTTTTTTGTCGCCGGCGAGGCTCGCGTCACTGGGAAATCTTCCCAAGTCCATTGCTCTCTCGTTTCTCCATAGAAATTCTTCAAACCAATGCCATTGCGACCATCTCACTCTCCTCTACAACATACTCTAACATATAGCTCTAGTTATCTCGTTTAGGGTTCCCATGAACCCATTATCCTTTTCGATTAAAAATAGGAATAATGGCCCGCATGTTAAGTTTGGCTCATCCAACCTCGAAGCTACTTCTATGGGTTCTTATAGGAACTCTTAGGGTTTGTTTGGTCTAGCTTTTAGGGGTTTTCGTGATAGTTTGAAAATCAAAGCTCTATGGAGCTTTAATGGTGGTCGGACTGGTCTCATAGTCCAAGGCTCTATTTGGTTTATCTAGGGGTCTATGTGTGTGTGTGAGATGTACATATAGCTACAGAAATAAAACAGAGGGAGGGGGATGGGGTTTACCAAACTATTTCAGTCTCTCTCTCTCTCTCTCTCTCTCTCTCTCTCTCTCTCTCTCTCTTTTCTTCTTCTTCTTCTTCTTCTCGATTTTTCTTCTTCTTCTCCACTGGTCCTCCTTCTCGAATGAGTTGCAGAGAGTGTGAGTGTTTACGATGCGCTCTCTCTCTCTCTCTCTCTCTCTCTCTCTCTCTCTCTCCCATGGTCCTTATATATATATATATATAAACACAGATACACCTATACATACACACATATATGCAAGCAGATTTGCAAATCTTGCATGAACTGATTTGAGTGAGATTGAAAGGGATTGAGGGGGGTGTCCTTGGGGTGAGGCCCGGCGGTTGAGGGTAGTGGTAAGGGTCCGGGTATTAGAGGGAGGGGGTGGTAATCCTGTGGTTTGAGGGAGGTTTGGATGAGGGAATTTATCCCATGGTTATAGGGTAATTAGGTTGTACTCACCTTTCCATTTATGTAAAATCTTGTCTTGATTTGGATCTATGTGCCATACAGTCTAAGTTTGATACAGATTTTACGGGCTCACGTGACGAAATCAGCCCGGGTCCGTAACTTACAGTCTAAGATAATTCATTTATAATTACGTACTATTCGTATAGAACACAGGAAAAATACGAATTCAAATACGGAAGCTTATTTTATTATATGAAAATTTTACGGGTATTACAAAATGATCAATCTCTGGGTAGAGAAAATCGATCTCCTCATCATATCGGCGTGTTTCATTTTCATGCCGATGAAGTAATTATGGATTCCATGGCAATACATAGATTTGATTCCATAAATCACCACAGATTGTTGATTTATCGTTTTTTAGACAATAAATTTCATAGTGAAGTTGGCTTATTTCTTCATTCCGCTAACGATGTAGACATGTAGCCATACTTCGTAGAACATTGCTCACCATTCTGTTGTCCAATTGGGCGTGCCAAATTGTTTGGTAGAAAATATTAATAGCATCATCAGCATGGTGCTATTTATCGGGCGTGCCAGGGGCTTCGTACGAAGACCTAAACATGTATACCAAACTTATCCCTACAAGTGCATTATACGAAAATAGTGATCAGGCGGTTGTATTAAGTAAATAGGGAATTACCCTTACTGGAAATCCTCAAATAGTACTGAAGCGCACAAGCTTGAAAGTGGTAAAAAATAATATAAAGCAAGACTTAAAAAGTAAAAATATATTGCACGAAATATATTACAAAGCAAGAAAATTACATTAGAGTAATTTAAAGGAGAAGAATACTAAAAGAAATGCTCAAAAGCTTATAGAATGCTTAATGGAAAAGCTCCTGGAATGCTCAACAGTTTGTATGCATGTAAGAGTTTTTTTGGGTGTGTTGAGTTGTTGGAGTCGTTGGGTTGTTGAGGGGGCACTACATTTTATAGGGAGAATGAAGCTTCCACTACAAGCTTGGCTTGTCTTTTGGTCCAATGATAGCCCAGGCTTGGAATTCACAAATGCTTTAAAACTTGCAACTATTCTTGGGACTTGCAATATAGACACCACTAATGAGGAAAGTGGCCGAATGAATTTTGATGTCATATCTTTGATGTGTTTTACTGCCATTCTGAATGAACCAAATGGCTTGGGCACACCTTAGTCTTAAGGCCGAGAGAATTCAAGGCCAAAAGATGAAGGTCTAGCTATTCGTTTACCCCAATGGGTCCCACCTATAAATATATAATATGATATATAACATGTTTACTATCAAGTTTCCTAAATATTTCAAAGGTCAAATGGGTCTAAATTCCCAATCCATTAAGCCCAATGACGCATGACTTGGTTAGCCCGATGAGTGGTCATCCAATATGCCAATGCTAAAATAAATAAAACCAACATGGGACCCACCACTTGTCATGATACATTCCATGTATTATATTTTGATCTAAGGCCCGACTTTGATGCTGTCATGGCCAATGGTGAATGTCTTGGACGATGGTTAATGCCTTGGCCGATGGTGTATATTTGCCACTTTCACATTTCTAAATATCTATATGTTTGGATATTTAACATTTGGTCTGGATGATAAATGCTCTTTAGTTCGAATTTTCACATTCACTTGGACATGTCTAACACTTTTGACCAATCTCCTCAAAAAATCGGTCATGTAACAAAATATATATTTTGGGTGCAAACAATCCATTACTATTTTCTAAATTGAAGTCCCCAACAATCCAAGAGCCAATCATAGTACCATCCAACCCATAGTTCAACAACAGTATAAATTCATAAAATCCCCGCATCAAAATTCTCCAAACATAATTCAAAACTTATGACACACAATCTATAATTATCACATTCAAACTCACCCACGACATGTAGATTTTTAATGTATTCACCTTAGGTTCACCACCTCGGCTACCCTACCCTTGGTACAACCTACACATATATCCCATGTGCCCCCCGGATATAATACAACATCCACTCCAATGCCAGTTTAGTTTGAAGTATCAACCAAACCAGATATACACAACAGAAGGTTGTATGCCTAGACGGTATGCAACGGAAGGCTGGCCAATGAATTAAGCCGGTACAAGGCTTAGGCCAGCTTGATCACACAACCACTGGTAAAAAAGGTACACTAAGCAAGTCGAGCTATCAAAATAACATAACAACGGGGTGCGGTGAACACTAAGAGATTTTCTTTTTAATATTAAATACGGAACTTCACACAGATGATCACACGGTCACAAAATTCACGAAACCAATTTTACATGGTGTTTCACATATCTATAATTAAACTCTATACGAAATTCACTAGGAAGCTGCACCAGAATGCTTTGAACATAATAAAAACTGCTACTGAAATTCTTATTTTCTGCCCAAACGATACAGAATCAGGAAAAACACAAAAAACGAAAGTTATGCAGAATCTTTTTTTACATTGGACACTCAGGTAGAATCTTTAAATAATCAATTTACGAATTATTAGAATTTTTCTCTCAAACAAATATTAGCTCGTTTAAATAAATCTGAAAAATCAACAAAATATATCTCAAAGTGTAAATCCAATAACAATGAATATACATATCTATACATACACCTATATATGTATACTCCAGCATGATTTCATGGATCCTCTTTCGATTTACTCAACATATTCTAATCGACGAGAAATTGTAATGAAAATAAAATGAAACAAATGATTGACTCACCGATTTTGGTTTTAAATTGAAGACCTAACGAACCGAAGAAAATGCTGACTCGACAAACTCGACAACGAACAGGGAAATGTTGTTTTTTTCTTTGGAAAATAATGGGGAAACCTTCTCCTTCTTCCTCTTCTCTCTCTCTCTCTCTCTCTCTCTCTCTCTCTCTCTCTCTACGATTAGCCTCCACCAAATAAAAATAAAGCCCTATATAGGTACTCCTAACCCTAATACCATCCCCTAAATAAAATTCTCGTTTTTCTACTTGTGTGCTCACAAAAGAGACCCATAAAAACCCAGAATGCAATCCAAACCACTAAAATGGCTAGCCCAAAGGGTACTGTAACACCTGTACCCAAAAAAAGGGTTAATTATCATGTTAATATACATTAATTCATGTGATTAGTGTATATGATGGATAAGGGAAGGCTTTGGACTCGCCAGTGGAAAAGTCCGCAGTGAGAAGGGATAGGTAATGAAGTGGGACCAGTGAAGGGCCCAAATAATTTAATTTGCATTTTATATGTTAAATGCATTTATATGATAAAATGAGTAAATGCTTAAAGTGCTTCCATAACACTGCTATATGTGTTAGCATTTGGTATTAGTTTGGGCACCCAAATAAGAGCATAATTGAAAAGAGTCATAAACAAACTATTTGGGACCATGTTTGGGACTCATACGAGACTTAGACAAACACTCATTTAAATAAGTGAGTAGTTAATAGAATGTTTAGAGGATTTCATAATAAGAACTTGAGAAGTTTAGGGGTGTAAATGAAAGGAAGTCAAAACTTGTGACAACACATTGAATGTGTGTTAATAGGTGTCAAAAGGGAGTTGTAAGTCTCAAACCAAGAGAAAATTTGCAGAAAATTGGAGAGAGAAGAGAAAGACGACGAGAATATGTAACTCTGAAGCCCTAAAATCGTTGTTCTGTTGCCATTCGTAGTCCAGTTCGCGAACCGAAGCCGTCTTCGGACTCATGGAGGTGAGACGACAATTTCTATGTCTTTTATTTACATTTTAATCTTCGGATTTCAGTAACTCTTTCTAATCAGTGACACACGGTTTGCCAAAAATGTGTAGGATTTACTTTGGAGTGAGATTTGGGCAAGAATTGTTAAGGATTTCAACTTCTTTAGTTTATTGGGGTAAAATCTATAAGAGATGAGTTTTCTAACTAAAGAGTTGATTGTGCTTAAATGTGTTAAATACTTCAAAACTATCTAGAGATTATAAATTCATGTTTAGAAGCTATGAATTGCTATTTTGTGAAAAACATGTCAATACGTGAATTGCCATGCCTATGTGCTTATATGTTTATGTGCTTATGTGGTGATTAAAGAACACTGGGAAAATGATTCATTGTTGGGAGTAATAATGTTGGAGAAGTGGAAGAATCTGTAAAAATCGAAAGTTCAAGGAATAGAAGTGACCACGGGACCAAAGCAAGGTCTTTTTTGAATGAGTCATTGAACCGGTGGTTCGGCGATCACGGATATGAGTTTTGTGTTTAATTGTGGTATTGCACGTTAATCATTTAATCATGTTTAGATTGCTCACTAAGCGTAATGCTAAAAAAATCATTTTTATGGTAAATAACAACCATCGCAGGTTCGATACAGGACGCGGAGAGAAGGTGATTTGGGCTTGGGAAGGGAAGCAAGGCTTTAGACTTGTTCATATGTCTATAAGTTTGTAATATAATGTAACTTAGACTTTTGAGATCTTGAGACTTATGTTGAACATGTAATATGGATGTTGTAGTGGTAAAAGTTTGTAAACCTTAGACAAATTGCATGTGGTAACTTGGAGTTGTGTATGTTTTTGAGTTTAGGCCATTCTGGCAAGACAAGATTTCCGTCCCAAACATTTTGGACTAATTACGATTGTGAGCATATTGTTAACTTAGTTTTCAAACTCATGTTTGGAATAGTTTTACATTAGTGCATATCTTAGCAAAAACTTGCATTCGGATGCTTATTTTGATCCAAGAGAACTTATGTACATGATTGGTACGTTTAGTAATGCTTGGGTGTATTGCAAAATGGTTTTGACAATGTTTTCTTAAGTCCGATGAGGTTTGGTTTTGATTTGGTATGTTTTGGATTTGTTAAAATAGGGTTTTTAGCAGCAGAATTGTATTTTGCAGAACCCCGATCGATCCGGGTTAAAGGGCAGATAGATACGAATGTTTTGGGGGACATTCTACGGAAGAAATGCTAAGGTGGATCGAATCGGGCTAAAGGGCGGATCGATCCGCGTACAAATTTCACAACACGTTAACTTTTACGGAAACGTGTATAACTCTTTCTAGAAAATTCGGAACCGTGCGACGTTTTTTGCATTGGAACTTGGACTCAAAAAGCTATCTTTCGATGTAAAATTTGACCACATTTATTTATGATCATTTTACCCTTGAGATTGTTTTGTCAAAGCAAGGTCATTTTATGCTGTTTAATTCATGTTTTTCTTAGGGATTTACATGTCTCATTTGCTAATTAGTGTAATGAGGCGCTTGTAGCATTGTTACACGTGTCATAATCCATCTGAGGTGGGTTGGGGTGTGATAGGTACTCATGTCCCGGGTACTTAATTTTCATACCAAATACACTATACGACATATTCGCGGGCCTATAAACACTATAAAAAAATACATATCAACTCTTTAGTTTCTTTAACAAATATAAATTAATGCAATGTAATCCTCAAACTAAACGGGCTCACAAACGATTTAATTTATGTGTCCTTTAAACTTAAAATTTTTAAATATGTGTCTTGCCTAAGCACACTCATATAATATTGCTAACTAAAAATAATGATTCAAATAATAATTTACACACTAAAAAATTCTAGGATTGTTACATGGATCCACTGCCACATCATTTGGAAAACACTTTTGGGATAAAAAAATTTGGAAAGCATATCATTACTCTTTAAAATTTAAAAAATTGTACACAGTTTATACAAATTTAAATTTCAATAAGACTGGCCCCCCAATATATTGTTCCCCCTCTCGGAAAAAAAATAAAAAGAAATAAAAATTGCTTGCCTAAAAATAACCCTGGAAATATATAAAATGGCCTGGCTCAAAATAATTCTTTTACATGTGTAATATGTTGCCCCACTTGTAATCCAACCCATCCAAAAATTGAAAGAAAAGAAAATTATATATAATATATTGACCTAATTGTAAATGACCACATCATAAATATTTGGCCTGTGGTTCATCTTTATTTCATATGATTCGCAACCATTAGGAACCATTAGTACATGATCATGTATATGATACGATTCTCAAATTTGGCTCCAAAAATGCTTTGACAGTTGTACGATATGTTGTGCTAATAGTCATGGTACAACAAACAGTTGCTTGAGGTACCCCTTCCATAGCATTTGTAATAAAAGAAAGTTGATAAATGTTGGATATATGGATATTCTCGGGCCGTACATTTAGCCCGTAGACTTGTTTTTAGGGATTTAATTAGTGATTTGATTTTATTTGTAATTTCCTTTTTATTTCCTTTCCTTTTTAACCTCTCTTGTACTTTATATATAAACACAAGTATAGTGGTGGAATAATACAAAAAATAATTTTCCCAAACCTTATTTTTGGTATCAGAGCTTGGTCCTAATCCTAACCCCTACGCGACTCACTTCGTAGCTCTACATCACAGCCACCAGCCAGCCACACCGCAATCCCCAGCTGCTACCCAGCCTCTTGCCCAGCCCTTTCGACCAACCCCCAGCCCTTCCCTAGACCTAGCGATCTTCTCTATCCCTCGCGACCTTTTGCACAGTAGTTAGGCTACGCCTTGCGTATTTTGTGGTCTTTTGATGTATTATAGCAGTTTTGTGCTCTCTCTATTCAGTCTTTGGGTTACCGAGTGTCAACGGTAGCCTCTTTCTTTGCCTATTTTCTACGATAGATCTGATAAGTTATTCTCTCTGCTTTGGGTACAATTTCTGCTCCTTTTTGGTTTCAATGGCCTACATCGGTAAAGAAACGGTTAAAGATGGTGTTCAAGTTACCACTTCCGAATCTCGTCCGGATGTCTCTCTTTCCTTGCACACTCCGGCTCATAGGGTAACGAGTGTATTATTGAATGGGCAGAATTTTGCTGCTTGGTCTTGCTCTTTTCGCCTCTATCTTGGTGGAAAAGAAAAAACTGACTGGATTCTTGGTGCTAAAAAGAAACCAGCTCTCATCGATCCTAAGCTTGCTCAGTGGGACATAGACAACTAAACTATTTTGGGATGGCGCTTCAATTCTGTGGAAGATCGCGTCTATCACATGTTTATGTATCATGAAACGATACAAGATCTATGGACAACACTAACTCAGATGTATGTGCATGCACGCAACGATTCCCGGATTTTTGAGTTGTAACGGAACATTTCTCAGGCTTCCCAAGAATCTTTGGGACTTAGTGTGGCAGACTATTTTGGCTATTTACAATCCAGATGGAAGAATTGGCTCAGTATGAGCCTATCAGTGATTTTCCCACTGAAGTTGCTTATATTTTTCTTCAGCGCCTCAATCGTTATCACACCTACCAATTTTTGATGGGTCTCAAGCCCAAGTTCGAGTCACTTCGGGCTCAAATTGTTAACACATCACCTATGCCTTCACTCTACGAGGCCTTTGCGACGATTAATGGTAATGAGCACAGGCGTCGGCTTGTTCTGCATGCTCCTCCCACTTCCACTTCTGAGCCATATCCTCTTGCTGTTGCTGATCAGATGGCCTTTGCTGCATGCTAATTCTCGTCCTGGTAGTAAACGGCCTATTTGCCATTATTGTGGGGTTCTGGGTCATACAAAAGACCGTTGCTTTAAGCTTCATTCAGAACTAAATCAACAACTTGCTCACAACAGTAACACTGATCGTCCTCACACTGCTGCTATTGTTGATGCTAACCCCAGTCCAGTCTCTCCCAACCTTGAACAATTGCAAACTCAGATTAGTCAAATTCAAACCCAGCTTGGATCTCTCTTATAGCAGCCATCTCTAACTAGCCCATTTTCTTTTGCTCCCACTGCTACTCTTGCTTCAGGAACTTCTTCTACTTTTCATGTTCGATTAGGTTCTCCAACTTGTTTTCTAGATTCTGGAGCCTCTGATCATATGACTGGTGAGTTATCCTATTTTTTGTTCCTCTGTCACTCCCATTAACCAAATTGTATGTATTAATGATGGATCCACCACCTTTATTCATAGCAAGAGAGATGTGCCCTTATAACCTTCTATCACTCTTTCCTCTGTTTTACATGTTCCTAAATTTGCTTTGAACCTTTTGTCAGTTAGTTGTCTTGCCAAACAATTTAGTTCTGTCATTATCTTCTTACCTGATCGATGTGTCATGCAAGACCTAATTACGAAGAAGATTTTTGGCACGGGGTATCAGCACGATGGATTTTATTACTTCAGGTAGCCTCCACCTGTTATCATTGAGTCATCGGGTCTTCAGGCGTTTATTTTACCTACTTCTAGATCTTATGTTTTTTCTTTGCAAACTTTAGAATTATGGCATGCCTGTTTGGGGCATATTAATGTTCAATATCTTTGTTTACTTTTTTCGGATTTAATAAAAGCCTGTAAGATAAATAAATTCCATTGTGTGGTTTGTGAATTTTCTAAGCATACCCATACAAATTATGTATCTTGTATGAATCGTGTTCCTTGTGCATTTGATGTTATCCATTATGATATATGGGGTCCTTCCTCGGTTTCTGCTTTGTTTAGCCATCATTACTATGTGACTTTAATTGATGATTATACTAGGTAGACACCCAATTTTGACCAAACGTCGAGTTAAGGGGAGTGATACCTCCAAGACCCGATAATAACAACGTCCGGCCAATCTAGGACTTCCAAAGATGATTCAAGCTCTTCAAAAGGCTCCCCAACCTAAACAAAAAAGTAAAAAAGAAAGAAAAAAGGAAAAAGAGGCAAAACGGCACTCAAGCTAATTTGCGGCAGTCACGGGTTGCCGTGAACTTCTGAACCGGCAGTCAGTGAGAACCGTAATGGCAGTCACCAACTGTCGTTTAGTTATATCAAGTGTCGGTAAAAAATGATTTTCAGAAAAGACGACAGTCCCTGGATTTGTCCGCGGCATTCATTGAGTGCCGCTGCGGTATTCAGTGAATGCCGCTTCCATCTCCATTGAGTGCCGCGTTTTTGTAACAGCCAGCTGTAATGTAGCACATTTTGTACCACCAAAGGACAGTCCGAATTAGAATTTTCTGCTCTGAAATAACTGAAATACCCCTTCAAATTTGTCTATAAATAGAGGATGAATATCCTCTTGCAAGGGGTTGGTTTTTTGGTTGGTTGTTTTGGTTGGTTTTTTTTTTTAAGGTTGGTTGGTTGCTTGGAGGTTTCAAGCACAATTAGGAGTGAGCTTAGAGGAGTTTAAAGAAGGAGTTGTGTGAATTAAAGGTTGAAGAGCTTGATTAGTCTTTGGAGGTTCCTCACAATCACAAGTTGAGGATATTTTTGGAGGTAGACTCTAAACTAGTTGGGTTAAATTATAGTTTAATCATAGTATATTTGAAGTCTTGGAATCTTCTTTCTGTCTTCTTTTTCTTTTCTATTAGTCTTTGAGATTCATAAGACCCTCAATGTCTTACATGAATCCTTAGACTTGAAACCCTTTAATTCTCTTGTAAGCTCATGATTTACCAAAGAAGTTGAAGTTGATGTTAGTACACTTGATTAATAAATCTAAACCTATCTCCATGGTTTAGGTTTGTTATGTTTAGGTCTCATGAAATTTCTCCATATTTCTTTGAGACCTTCAAGACATGAATGTAGTTAGTTTCCCATGACCATAAAATGGTAGGAGAGGTGGTGTGGTTCAAGCCAAGTTCCATGGCTCAAATTAGTTAACAAAGTTGTATTTGAATAAATGATGCACTGAGTTCACAATCTATTTTTGATCATAGATTTTTAGTTGAACATCAAACCATTGGAACTGAATGAAACCAACAGGAAAGTGTTTATAACTCAAAGTTCTATCACTGTAATTTTTGTCTTGAGGTAGTTTCATGTTTGGAGTGGGTTGATCAAGGGTTTTGTGGAACAACTATAATCTGTCCAGAGTTTCAGAATAGTGACACTCTTTTGAAATAAGCAAATCAGAACCTTAATCAAGCACTCTTGACTCAAAATAAATTTTTCTAAGTAGTTTAATGTGTTAGGAAGCTACCCTAAAAATACCAAAGAATTTCTAATTTTTGTACTATTTTTAGAAAATCATACAAAAACTCTGGACAGATAGTTTTAAGTCTCTGAGTGATGTCTAGTGTTTGTCTAATTCCTAGAGATCTAACTGTTGAAACCTTGATTTTCTTTTTGGGTTAGAAACTAGACACACAGAGGCATCTTGTATCCAAATATCATCAAGATCAAACCACGGGAAGTATGCTTTTTATTTCTTTGAAGTTCTGATCTGCTCTGAGCGATTTTCAGAATTCTGTCACAGCTTTGATATATCTTGCAAACAATAGTCTAAATGATCTCTCCATGACCTAAGACTTAAACCATGTGTTAATAATGATTAATTAAGCTTAAATATAGAGGCTAAATGATCCAAACCAAGGAATAATACCATAGCTTATTCTTGCTCATGTAATCATATACATTCATCCATATAGATCGGTATTAGAATTCATAATCGCGTCATTTCCTCTACTTGATAGAATTAAGATAGACATTTAGGAATAATTATCCGATATTATACATTCTTCCTAAGGTATGTGGACTAACCCTTATTTTGCAGCGCACTTGAGGTACAACTTCTCAACCCTTTCTCTAGTTTACTTAATTTCTTCATTTTTTTTATTGATTTTATGACCTCATGCGCGACATATTAGAAATACGATCTTGCCTTATGTGAATACATGTGATTAGAGACATTTTCTTAGGTTTTACTTTCTATTCCTATTGCATTGCACGTTTAGTATTCGCGGCATGGATCCCGGGTAAGTTCTATAGTTCTCTATTTGCATATCATCTCGCTTGTTACTTGAATTATGTGATTTTTGAATGATATTTTATCGTTAGCAATCTTACACCATTTTGGACATACTTTTGTAATGTATATATACATATGTATTAGTTGAAGGCATGCTTAGAATTTTTTAGTTTGATTAAAAGAAAGTTGAGTAGAGGCCTATCGCAAGATACGATGAGAAAGGGTGTTTTAGTCCGTCGGACTCCTTCGTCTCTCATTCCATAATCCCCGGACTTAGTTAATCTTTGGTTTCGCAAAAAATCAGTTAGTCTTAAAATGGTTTCTTAATTTTTCTTTTAAAAATTAAGTGGCGACTCATTGTTTTGTGTTTTAAATTGAAAAAGATTTTTTTTTAAAGAAAAGCTGTGGGTAAAGGAGAAAATTGTGATATCCACAATCTGGCGACTCTGCTGGAGATCGAACCCAGAATCTCTAGTTTCGCAGACCAGAATTCTGATTTTGGGTTCACTCAAGGATTAGACTTGAAAGCATCCTTTTAATCGGATTAATTAATCTTTGTGTGCCTGTTGCATTTCACTTGCATGTCCAGCCAGTTGATTGCGCGGAACTATGACCTTGGAGGCTCGAGGCAATCCGATCGGTCAAGCCATCATGGGACTATGTGATCACCCTTGATCTCGTACCATGTGTTGGTATATGAAGCATCGTATCGAATGAGTGTCAAGGGTCCCTTATTTTTTACCAAAACCCAGCTTTTGCATAGTAGCTTCCATAGAACCTTTCAAATCTTAGGAAATGAATTACTGATTAAGATTTATGTGCTAGGAAGCTTTATATGCTCAAAAGGGATTACTTGAGATAATGGCGATACTTGCTTGATGAAAGATGTATAATCTTTTAATCACCTTTTAGCAATTTCTCCTCATGTCTCTCGACATTTGGGAAACATGTTGAACCTTGATTATAAGATTATATTTCTTATATCATGATTAGCTAAGCATTATTGACCTTGTATGCATCCAAATTCAAGAAAAGTACGGTGACAATCCGATCATGTGATCGTTTTACCCAAAAGTTTTAAAAATTCACTTTTGAGAGCAAACAAGATTTTGATAAACCACCATTCTTTATCCCAAAAAGTTTTTCGGTCAAGCAAAGCTCCAAACTTACCTCTGTTAAGGTATATTTTTACATGATCATCTTCTAAGGAAAAAATCCAAAAAATTTGGGAACTGTTTTTGGAAGAAATGCTCTTCTAATGAATTTCAAAGCAAAATTTCAACCCAATCATCTATCTGTATTGAGAAATATTTTCACATCCTCATTTTTAAATAAAAGATTCAAAATCCTTGAGAATCGTTTTTGAAAGATCTTATCATTTAAAGAAATATTTTTCAAATGAATTTCGAAAATTTGTTGAATATCTAACCTTTGAGAGGGTGGTGAAGATCACAATGAAAGGAGAAGTTAGCGCACTTGACATGGGTGAGTATCTTATGTGCTAATGTGTTTATGTGTTAGAATGGATTTTCTTTTCTTTGGCATATAGAATAGGCACACACACACACAGACATGCATTGCATCTGTGTGACATATAAGAGAAAGTTTTTACCAAGGGTCTTTTAAAAAACAAAATATATATGCGTGACAAAAGGAAGCGAATAAAAGTTTTTTAAAAGAAAATTTTAAACCTTTTTGTAGGGGCAAAAATAGCATCAAGTTCAAATCAAGCCTAGTTTAGGGATCCCAGAGTGAGGTTGGTAAGAAGGGAAGACGCTGGGAACAACGAGTAAGTATCCGCGTTGAGAACACTGGTAGGACAACAAGCAGAGCAAATGAGGCGGCAAGCCGAAAATATGAACCGTATGATGGGAATGATAGAAGCACTGAATCGCCGATCACTGCCTGTAATTCTGCCGGTTGTGGACCCACCTCTAGGGGAGAAGGAGATTGGTTTGATGATTAGGAGGCACAGTGGACTGATGCGCTGCAGGCCAACAGAGAAAGGGAGAAAGTTGAGAGAGAGAGGCTACTGACCGAGAAGATCGAGAAGCTGGAAAGGGTGATGCGTAAGGCTCAAAGGGTCGACACTTATCTGATGGAGTTGGAAGGTCTGTACGATGGAGTCCACGAGACGCTGCCGGCCGGCTTTAAGATGCCAGTTTTTGATAAGTTTGACGGAACGGGAAACCCTCGCAGTCATGTAAGGATGTGTATCGGAGCTTTCCAACCAAGCGGACTAAGCACCACCATGATGGCCGTCTCGTTCCAACAAACTTTAACCGAAGCTGCCTTATCCTGGTACCTCACTCTCGAACCAAGCAAGACCCGGGTTTGGGAAGAAGTGATCAAAGCATTCGTGTCACAATATGATTACAATCAGGACCTGGACGTTATCGTCAGAGATCTGGAGACTACCAGGTAGGGAAATAGAGAGTATTTCACTGAATACTTGAGCCGTTGGAGAGGGAAGGTGCTTAAAATGGTACAGAGGCCGTTCGAGAAAGACCAGATCCGAATGTTGATGAAGAACCTTCAACCTGTCTATCAAGAGAAAATGAGATTGCAGTCGATCAACACTTTTGCTGAAGTATTTGACGTAGGGACTTGAATCGAAGATGCGATCCAAGAGGGAGTGATAAAGAAGGAGGAACAGCCAAATCAGTATAGAAGGCCGAACTATGGGTCCAATGGAGGACAGTCGGGGGGTCACTCTGGCCCCACCGATGTCAACGCACTGAACGGGCCGGAGAGGAAATTTGACATAACACCAAGGAGAGGGGGGGACAAAGCACCGAGAAAATTCTCAGATCTGGGAGTGTCACTGTCAACCGCTCTCGACATATTGTTAGCAAAAGGGCATCTCCGTCAGTTAGAACCCCGACCTCTATCAAGTCCGCTTCCACCAAGTTTTCAAGGAGATCTCTTTTGCAAATTTCACCAACAGAAGGGCCACTCAACGGATCGGTGCATGAGGTTAAGGCACAAAATCCAAGATCTTATTGATAACAAGGTGATATCGGAACTGCCCGCCAGAGCTCCGAATGTCACGAGAAATTCACTACCAAACCACCATGTTGTACCACCACCGCAAGGCCTTTATTTCTTAGGGATAGAAGAAACCATCTTCGATCCGTCAAGGCTAATCACTAGGGCTAGGACACTAAGAAGGCCTTATCAGCTGATGGAGAATCCGACAATCTGTACCTTGGAGGGTGCTTCGAAGGGATGTGAAGAGGAAAGAGTAGAACAGATGGAATGCTGGGTTCAGGAAACGGGCAATATAGATCAGATAGAGGATGATTTGTGGTACAAGAGTGATGAAGAAGTAGGAACCGAAAACAAGAGTTTGGGAAGAGTTTCGGAGGCCGACAATTTGTGGATGAGAGAAGAAGTCAGTCATCTGACACGATCGGGCAGACACTTCAAGCTGCACGAACTAGAGGAATATCACCCGGGGAGGAACCTAGATAAGGGAAAAGGAAAAATAGATGAAGAAACAGAGGAAGACAGGGTCTTGAAACAATTGAAGAAAACTCAGGCTAACATCACTGTTTGGGGCTTACTGATCGCTTCAAAACGTCATAGGCAGGCAATCTTGGATGCTTTGAACCAATCTGACGTTTCCATCGATGCAACACTAGAAGACCTCGTGGGAATGATCAATAGAATTCCGACTTTGGCTATTACCTTCTCATCAGACGACCTACCCCCAGGAGGGCCTGTTCACAATAAGCCATTATATGTCACTATTGAATGCCTGGGGAACACTGTACCTGCCTGTTTTGTTGACAATGGATCCGCTCTAAACGTGTGTCCGTTCTGAACAGCCAAGTGCATGGGTTCGGATGAAACAACGTTCGTACCATCTGAGCAGAAGGCAAGGGCATACGACAACACTCAGAGAACGGTCATGGGAATAATTTTCCTCCATTTAGCTGGGCCTGTGGAAAAGGAAGCCGAATTTCAGGTCATTGACATACCTGCTTCTTTCAATTTACTGTTGGGAAGGCCGTGGCTAGACAGTTTGGGCGCCATACCATCTACGGTTCATCAGAAAGCCAAGTGTGTCTGGAAGAGCAAAATCTGTGATATTCGTGGGGATAGTTGGGTTCGTCCGTCTGAAGCTTCATCAAGCGCGTCGATTTCGAAAGTACAATTCCAAGAAGAAGAGACAGGTCTGGGAGGGTTCGAATTCATTAATATGTTGGAAGGTGAGAAGCCAAGAGAGTTTCTACCACTTTACTTCGATCAGTATGCAAGCCCGTTGGTCGCAGGGATCATGAAGAAGATGGGTTTCTTTCTAGGCATGGGATTGGGTAAGAATCATCAAGGTCTGCCGGAATTTTCGAATATCGCCACTCAGACTCACACTTATGGTCTGGGGTATCAACCATCAAAGAAATAGCTGAGAGAGAAGAAGAACGCGACTGATGCACCGTTGGACCCTTACTTGAAAACGCTTAACGGATACTTTGTGCAGGAAAGAGAAGATTTCCCCTTTTGCGACTTTCCAGAACCATGGGTGGATCAGAAAGATAAGTGTTTGAAGTTAGGGTTTGAGATCTTCTTCCCCCACGAGTTCTCTGCGTATGAAGATCCATACTTGCAGATGCCTGTTAAGTCAATTACTGCCAAAGATTGGATTGGTGCGCTAGATGGCTCGGTCATGAAAAACCTGCTGGGTGAAAGGAGCACAAAAGTTATGGAAGTGGGTCATGAAAAGGCCAAAAGAAGAATACGTTGACGGTCGGGTTGAGTAGGTAGTTGAGAGTGAGGAAATTGGGAAGATCAAGAGAAGACCGACAAAGGAGGACCCGGGAAAGAAGAGATGGAGGAAATTACCAAGACATGGGATCTGGAAGAATGCTTCATCACCGATCTGGGAGGAGAAAGCAAGAAAGAGTGGGTTTTTGAGTCTAGTGATAGGTATCCCCCACACCCAAAGTCTGTAATGGCCCAAATGAGGCATCTTTCAATTTCCATGTCTGTTGTAATCACTCCAAAGAAAATCAATGAAAGCATGACTAATTCTGCCTACTCGAATGCGCTTAATAAATGTGATGAATGTGATGATCATGAAATACCCATTGAATTGCAAAAAATATTTGAAAAAGAAAAAGAAACTGCATGTAAAATCATTGAGGACACTCTAACAATTAATCTAGGAAATGAAAATAATGCTCAAAATGTCTTTATCGGCTCTACACTTAGCAAAGAAGAAAGCGAAGAATTAATCAAACTATTAAGTGAATTCAAAGATATTTTTGCATGGTATTATAATAAAATGCCAGGCATTGATCCAGAAATAGTCCAACACCACATCCCTGTCTTCCCCAATTCCAAACCTGTAAAATAAAATTTGAGGCGAATGAGACCTGAATGGGCACTCAAAGTCAAAGAGGAAGTTGAAAAGCAATTAAGAGCCGGATTCTTAATGGTCACCGAGTATCCAGAATGGATTGCCAATATAGGGCATGTCCCAAAAAAGGATGATCGTGTTAGGGTTTGCGTTGATTTCCGAGACCTAAACAAAGCAAGCTCTAACGACGATTTCCCTTTACCGCATATCGACGTTCTCGTTGACAACACCGCCGGGCATGAACTTCTGTCATTCATGGATGGGTTCTCAGGGTACAACCAGATTCTAATGGCGCCTGAGGATAGGGAGAAAACCACCTTTATCACACCGTGGGGAACTTATTGCTATAGGGTGATGCCATTTGGGCTTAAGAATGCAGGGGCAACGTATCAGCGGGCCGCTACTACATTATTGCACGACATGATCCATAAAGAGGTAGAGGTGTACGTGGACGATATGATTGTAAAATCTAAAGAGAGAGGAGGACATTTAGAGACGTTGAGAAAATTCTTCGGAAGGTTGAGGGAATTCAAAATGAGGTTAAACCCGCAGAAATGCACCTTCGGGGTCACCACCGGAAAGCTGTTAGGATTCCTCATCACTCAGAGAGGGATAGAGGTGGACCCGACCAAGATAAAGGCCGTAGTCGAAATGCAACCACCCAAGAACGAAAAAGAGTTAAGGGGATTTCTGGGTAGAATACAGTTCATAAGTCATTTCATGTCGAAGCTCACCTTAACTTGTGACCCATTGTTTAGGTTACTCAGGAAAGGAGAAAAGTTTGAATAGGATACCCTGTGTCAACAAGCCTTTGATAAGATCAAGACCTACCTCCAAAACCCACCTGTCCTGTCACCACCCTCACCCGGGAGACCTTTACTGATGTACCTTTCTATGTCCGAGGATTCAATGGGGTGTATGTTGGCCCAAGAAGGGGAAGAGGGATATGCGAAAAAAGCCATTTATTATTTGAGCAAGAGGATGACCGGATACGAGCTAAAATACTCACCTCTAGAAAAAGCCTGTTGGGCCCTAGTCTGGTGTACCCGTCGTCTTAGGCATTACATGTTAGCATTTTCTGTTGTCCTAATCTCCCGAATGGACCCACTCAAATACCTGTTCGAAAAGCCTGTCTTGACCAGTAGAATTTCCCGTTGTACCATGATGCTAGCCGAATTCGATATCAGATATGTCACTTCCAAATCTGTTAAAGGAAGAGCCGTTGCTGAATACCTAGCCGACCTTGCAGTAGAATCTGAGGAGAAAGGGGAGTTCAAGTTTCCCAACGAAGGGGTAATGGAGTTGAAGGAGGATCTGTGGAAGATGTATTTCGATGGAGCCGCCAACCAACTAGGCTATGGGGTTGGAATCATCCTCATGGCACCTGATGGGACACCTACCCCGTTAACCATCAAGCTTAAGTATATTTCAAACAACAACACGGCCGAATATGAGGCTTGCATAATTGGGATAGAAGCAGCCTTAGTCCTAAATGTTGGAAGGATCGACGTTTTCGGAGACTCTAACCTGATCATATCCCAAGTGCGAGGTGATTGGAGGGTGAAGCATGAGAAGTTGATGCCATACCATGACTACCTAGATAGCCTAAAACTACAGTTCAAAAAGATATCGTTCTACTACCTTCTCTGTGAAGGAAACCAGCTAGCCGATTCCCTAGCAACCTTGGCCTCGATGATACAAATCCCTGCGGGAGTCACCATGATACCGTTGTCCGTAGAAATCAGAAACCAACCTTTATTCGAGATGATCGCAATGATAGGGGAAGGAAGTGAGTTGCCTTGGTACGTGGATGTTTAGAATTTTATTAAGAAAGGAGAATACCCCGAGGGAGCTTTAGAGAAGGACAGAAAGGCGATCCGAAGGTTCTCCGCCTAATTCGTGATCTATGCTGATAAGTTGTGGAAAAAATCGTATACCGGGTTCAATCTAGAGTGTTTATACGGAAGGGAGGCTAGGAGAATGATGGAAGAAATACACGAGGGAGTCTGTGGGCCCCACATGAATGGACATATGCTGGCCAAGAAGATAATTCGACAGGGTATTACTGGACCACTTTAGACAAAGACTGTTGTGAGTACGTCAGAAGATGCCATAAGTGTCAATCCATGCAAATCTAATGCATACTCCACATTCCCAACTCTATAGCACGACCACGCCGTGGCCTTTCTCTGTTTGGGGCATTGATATCATCGGTGAGATAATTCTAAAGGCATCCAACGGATATCGATACATAATCGTGGCAATTGATTATTTCACCAAGTGGGTAGAGGCAGCGTCATACTCCACTTTGAAGGCCAAGGATGTGGTGAGCTTCATAGAAAAGAACATAATTTGTAGATATGGAGTCCCGAATGAGTTCATTTCGGACCATGATAGCCATTTTGAAAGAGAAGTTATCCCATTCCTAGAAAAGTACAAGATCACCCGCCACCAGTCTTCCCCCTACAGGCCTCAAACAAACGGAGCAGTAGAAGCAGCAAACAAAAATGTTAAAGCAATCTTGGGGAAAACGACCGATATATACAAAGATTGGCACGAGAAGTTTACCGTTTGCATTATGGGGATACCGCACCTCTGTAAGAACTTCCACGGGAGCTACGCCGTACTCATTGGTTTATGGGATGGAAGTCGTTCTTCCAATTGAAATAGAAATACCTTCTTTGAGAATCTTGGCAGAGTGTGAAGTGACTGAGTTGAAATGGATGCAAGGGAGGTCTAAGGAACTAATGTTGCTTGATGAGAAAAGATTGGCTGCAATAAACCATACTCAGGGGTACCAAAAGAGGATAGCTCGTGCTTTCAACAAAAAGGTCGGCCCAAGGAAGCTTGCTGAGGGTGACCTGGTTCTCAAAGAATTGAAAGTGCCCGTTTATGACCCCAGAGGAAAATTCAAACCCAACTGGGTTGGGCCGTACATCATTAAGACTCTCCTCTCTAGAGGAGCGGCATATCTCATGGACCTAGACGGGGTTGAATTCAAACAACCAATCAACTTCGATCGCCTAAAAAAATACTACGCTTGAAACCGATTCTTTCAAAACCTACTACCTAGATGAACTACGCTTGACCTGATTCCCTCTAAGGGATACGTAGGCAACCTGCTCGGTTTGGTCATTCATAATTGCCTAAAAAGCATTTTCCGTCAAGCCTTAAAAAAATAATAAATAGAAAATAAATAAAAAAACTGCGCCAAACTAGGGGCAAACTCCCGTTTGCCCGGAATCACTTCAGAGCCCCATAACTAGGGGCAAACTTCGTTTGCTAAATCGAATAACTCAGATAATGTCTAAACCCATCTCTGGTTCTCCTGGTCGTCAAAATAAGTAATATAAAAGAACGAATGAGGATTTATGGTATAGAATGATTTAAAGCTTCAAGAAATGATTCAAAGCAAAGTAACAAAAGCCGAAAAGAGATTTTGAAAGGAGAATTTTCATAACTAAAAGATAAACTGAAAGAGTGAATACATTGATTAAACACGATAGAGCATGCCCCTTTTCTTAAACATAAAAACGTTTTTTGGAAAGAAAGAAGAACATCACATTCAGATGCGCAAAAAAGTAGGCAGGATCCGTCTGAAATTTTGTAAAATAAAGCTTTGCCCTGTCTTACTTTTATCTATGAATGTCTATGAAGTCAGTCTCTCAAGCAGGGTCTGAATCTACGAGAGGTACTTAGCAGTAGGTATGACCGAAGCAGGAATCCTCTGAAAAGGAGCAGCTACACTGTCATGCCAAGCATCAACAAAAGCCCTCACAGTAGAGGAGCGTATGATCGAACTCCTCGTGAAATCCACAGCAATATCTTCAGTAACATCCTGAAGTAACCCGTACTAACGGACCACTCGGCCGAGAATGCAGAAAGTAGTGGCGTGCAAACCAGGCAACCAGATACCAGGCTTCCCGGGAAGCCGCACTGCAACAGAGCGGTAAGACCAATCTAGGCAAAACCAGCGAATATCAACAGGAGAAGGGTTTTTGAGCCAATTAAGCCATGCGTCATCCGAGCGGAACAAATGGTGAAACTCAATGCGATCGTAGGGAAGCGACTCACGAAGGTGTGAAGGATCCACGAAGAGATCCAAGCGCTCCATGAGCCAAAGTTGTAGGACGAAGGGGGCTCCAACAGATAACATGGCTCTGGTGGCATGTACCCGATCCAAACCTATCAAGGTTTCGCCAAGAACTAGCATGGCGGCACTCTTCATCTCTTGCAGACCACAGGCAATAGGTATGAGAATATCGGAAGACGACTGGAAGAGGAAGTAAGAAAGCATGGCAATCGATAATGCACTGCGCCGGATAATCTGATATCCGTCGTCATAAGGATTCCCCCATGGGGGCATACACCAAGGAAAGTCGCTCGAAGTCAATCTGCCTGTTACATATGAAAGAGCTCGCAGCGCTACAGAATATGTGGAGTAGGATGGCCAAATCTTGAACATAGCCCACCTGCACCGGGGGAACTATCAGATCCGCAAAGGGGTTGGTGTGGAGGATAGCGCTGAACTACTCAAATAAAGGGCAGACCTCATGGGAACCAAAGCGAAAGACATAAAAGGAGGGATCCCAACACTGAATTGCAGCTCGAAGCAAGCCTTCATTCAAAAACATTCGACAGAAAGAAAAAAGAATGTTTAGTCTGAAACACCCGAAATTTAGCCTGTCAATGCCCGAGAGAGCATCCATCCATGGGAAGAGGATTTGAGAACTAATAGGGGCCATTTTGGGAAGAAGTGAAGAAGAGAAAAGAATGTTTTGCGGAATATTGGGGGAAGAAAGTGGTATAAATAGGAGAATAAAGCTGCTTACCTACCCGCGACAGTCAATAAAGTAGATCGGCACTCCGTGAAGTGCCGCGCGGCAGTCCGTGAATGCCGTTGCGGTATTCACTAAGTGCCGCAGAGGCCTAACCAAGTGTCGTTCTGAGTTTTATTTTGGCCAGGGACTGTTTGTTTTCAGCCCACCTGCAAACAAAAAACTAAATAAAGAACAATAAAACGTGCACATCATGTAGCACATACAAGCAAAGACTAGGCCATGGTCACATACATTCATTCATTTATTCATTCGTTCATTCATTTTAAAATAAATAAAGGAGATAGAAGCATTCAAGGTTAAAATAAAGGGGGGACCAAGTTATGGTCCCACATACGGCAAGAGTTCAGTAAAAATAAAAGGACCAAGCTCTGGTCATACATACGGTGAGCAGCGATGAAAAGCAAAATATATATATATATATATATATATAATGCAAGTGCCTATCCTACCGGCTATCCTGAAGCCGTCATCAAGAATAAGTGTGTGCATATGTATATACAATCATCCAAATAAAAGTATGAGTACTCTCCAGAAGCACTCAAAGCATAAGAAAAAAGAGCGATCAGCCCCGGCCCCAGCCTCGAGTCTGGCGAGTGACGCGTCTGAGAGGCTCCTCCTCTGACTCTGTCCCGCTCCCGCCACGATTGCCTCCTCCTCTGCCTCCACCTCTGCCGCTGCTAGTGCCCTCACCACCGCCTCCACTACGTCCAGCGCTGCTACCTCCAGGGGCATCGCTAAGAGGGATGCCAAACTGCTGAAGCCGCTGCTGGAGCTCTCCCACATGCCAGGACAGAGCCCCAACCTGCTCCTCCTGGACGGAGGGAACAAATCAAATTACTAGGTTGTAATAGAATTGATTGGAAAGCTAAAAGCAAAATAAAAAGGAGCGCTTGTTTTTACCAGAGCTCTCGTGTGAACCTCAGCAGCTGTCCGCGCCCCGTCAGCCTGAGTCAAAGGAAGAAAGGTTAGAATGTCAGAATAAAACTACAGTTTTAAAACAAAAAGCAAGATTTCGAAATTACCCTCCACTCTCTGTCATAAATCCACTCTCTCACGCTATGAGCGTAGAGCAAGCCCTCTTCCGCATAGTCCCGTGGGACATGATCATACTGGAGCGGAACGGAAGAAGCACCAGCCTGATACCTGGGGACCGTAGTAGTGGTCTGCTCACCGCTAGAGACCGTCCTAAGGCTCCAATCCCAAGGCGGTAAACTCGGAGCCCGAGCTATAGCAGGAACGGGCTACAAAGGAGAATGAATCCAATAAGCAGATAAACACGCATGTTTTAGAAATTGAAAGAAAGTTTGAAAAGACTGAAAGAAACTCACCCGGTCACCTCCATCAGAGGGAAGTTCCCCATCAGCTTCGTAGCACGGAAAGCTGGTATCCCTTTGGAGGCTCCACGAAACCCTGAATAGACAATCCGGCTAGGGCAACCGTGAGCGCGGAACCTTGGAGGGTATCCGTAGCTCTCATGCACTCAGGCGGGGGATTTGGCACGAAGAAAGACTCAGCCGCCAGTGACTGTCTAGTCACCCTCTCTCCCAAGTACCACGCCCGATCCTCTGGTCCGTCCAGCAAGATCCTCTGTGGGTCATACCCAGCCGACTCCCGTATCCCCTGGGAGGCCTCGGAAAGCACGTTGAGCTAGGGCTGCCATCGGACGTGCAGCTCTCGTAGATTCGTCAGGAAGTTCCTAAACGAGACGAAATCATGAGCCCCAGTCTTCCGCCCGACCCGATCCTTCGCCCACTTCAGCCCCTGGGGCATGATGAGGGTGTCCGCTGGCCGTGTATCAGGCGACATCATGTGCAGGTACTCGTGGGACCAAATCTGCGGAAAAGAAAAGGAAGAAATTGTAAGTTTTGAGATTCGTAAATAGGGAAACTAAAAGAAAAAGGAAAAAATGCAAAGTTTGAAGAGATGTACCTCCCACGCTCTCCAGTAGCCGCCAGTAGAGGCTGGCCGGTCTCGGGAGATGTCCCCCATGTGCTGGTACAGGATGGCTAATCCTGCACTGGCCCAGTCATACTGGTATATCTGGTCCATGCGCTCCAAGGACCCCAGCAGCGTCACGGAGATCCGATCTCCCTTGGTGCTCAGCAGAGAGCACCCCAGTATATACATGATGAAGCCCCGAGCCATCTACTCGTCTGTAAAACCCAGTCGGCCTCTGAAAGTGTCCATGAACCACTTGGCCGTAACCAAGGGCTCCTCCGGGACCGCTCCGAGTAGCTCCTGCACCCTATCCCACTCAGTGACCACATCCAGATATCGTAGGAGCTCCCCGCCGAATGGGAACCCAGTGATCATAGAGAAATCCAATGGCGTCATCGCCATCTCTCCGAATGGGAAGTGGAATGTGCTGGTGGTGTCCCACCACCGCTCAGCGAGAGCATGAATCTGTCTCAAGTCATTGGAGCTCTTCGTCGTAACACTCGTATCTCTTGCCCTGTTACTCGCTATGGTTTTTCCAGTTCTACTAATCATCCTATTTCCCAGTATATTTCGTATTATGGTCTTTCAGGGTCCTATCAGGCGTTTCTTGGACAGATTGAGTCTGTCTCCATTCCAAAGTCCGTGTCAGAGGCAATTTAGAACCCCAATTGGGCCCAAGCCATGAAGGCAGAGATGGATGCCTTGTAGCAAAATCAAATGTGGGAGCTTGTCCCCCTACCTCCAAGAGAGAAAACAATTGGTTGCAAATGGGTATTCATTGTTAAGCACTTGGTCGATGGTTCTATCGATCGCTACAAGGCTCACCTTGTTGCTAAAGGCTTCACTCAAATTCCGGGTAAAGACTTTAGCGCTACGTTTGCCCTGGTGGCTAAACTCACCATTGTCCGCCTTCTTGTCTACTTGGCCACTTCTCATTCTTGGCTCCTACATCAATTGGATGTCAAGAATGCTTTCCTTTATGGCAATCTACAAGAAACTATATACATGGATTCTCCACCTGTTTTTCACACTGAGGAGGAGTATTCTGGAAAAGTGTGTCGTCTTCGTAAATCACTGTATGAACTCAAACAGTCACCTCGGGCATAGTTCAGCCGCTTTAGAGATGTTGTGCTATCACTTGGTCTCACTCGATGTCATTTTGATCACACCAGCTTTATTTGTCGTCATCAAGACGGTCGTTGTATTGTGATGTCTGTTTATGTGGATGATATTATAATTACTGGGGATGACGTTTTGGGGATCTCTCAGGTAAAGAAGGACCTTAGTCGTGCCTTTGAGGTGAAGGACTTAGGCCACCTCAAATTCTTTCTTGGTATTGAGATTACTCAATCACGTTATGGGATATCAGTGTCTCAAAGGAAATATATCCTAAATCTTTTGGAGGATACTGGTATGATGGGATGTCGGCCTACTTCTACTCCTATAGATTCAAATCTTTAGTTAACTATTGAGTCTGGAGATTTATTGCCCGATCCGTTTATTTATCAGTGTCTTATTGGTCGATTAACCTATTTGGTCAATACAGACCTGACATTACATTTGCCGTGAGCCGCTGAGCATTGTAAATCAATTTATGCATGCTCCTCGTACCTCCCACTTGGATACTGTTCATCATATCCTACGGTATCTCAAGACATGTCCTGGACTCGGTCTTTCTATACAGCAAGAAAACAATCTGGAGTTTCAAGTTTGACTAATGTTGATTATGCTAGGTCAAAGACTGATAGACGATCTACGTCTGATCAATGTACGTTTTATGGTAGTCATCTTATATCATGGAAGAGTAAAAAGCAAGCAGTGGTTTCTAGATCTTCTGCTGAAGCTAAATATCAGGTTATGGCCCAAGGTGTCTGTGAACTGATTTGGCTTCGGTCTCTTTTGACAGAGCTTGGCTCTCCTATGACTGAGTCGTCTTCGTTCTTCTGTGATAATAAGTCTACAATTATGCTTGCATCGGATTCAGTTCTTCAAACGAACTAAACATATTGAAGTTGATGTTCACTTTATTCGGGAGAAGGTTCGTTCTGGTGTCATTGTTCCAAATTTTGTTTCCTCATCTGATCAGACTACGGATATGTTCACTAAGTCTGTTGGACTATCACTATTGAAGTCATCTTTGAGCAAGCTGGATTTAATCAATTTCTTCGCACCAGCTTGAGGGGGAGTGTTGGATATATGAAATTCTCAGGCCGTACATTTAGCCCGTAGACTTGATTTTAGGGATTTAATTAGTGATTTGATTTTTTTGTAATTTTCCTGTTTATTTCCTTTCCTTTTTAATCTCTCTGGTGTTTTGTATATAAACACAAGTATAGTGGTGGAATAATACAGGAAATAATTTTCCCAAACCTTCTTTTCATTTAGGTTATGGGATTTAATCCATATAACTTGTACCATATTTTACTCAATAGTGAAAGAATAGATCTCTCGGATGTGGACGTAGGTAGGTGTTTGGCCGAACCACGTAAAAATCTGTGTCTTTTCTTTGGTGTGCATGTATAATTACTGCTCACGTGTGTGTTTTTATTTGGGAGAATTTGGTTCCACGTGTTAAATTCCCAACAAAAAGAAGGTACAACAATATCTCGTACAGCTCTTAAAAGCAACAAAGATCTTCTAAAGTTCACATAACAATTTGTTTGGTTCTCATGGGTGGCCTGAAAGGATCTAAACCTTAAGGAGCTTAGACCATCTCCAACAATAGTATCAAATTGAGGTAGTAAAAGTGTAATTTGCTACCACTAATTTGCAACCTCAAAGTTTTGTCTCTAATCTAAGGTAGCAAATTCTATATATATATATATATATATATTTTTTTTTTTTGTTTTTTTGCATCTCAACTTTTGCCCTTTTATTATACTAGATATTTCGTCCTTTAGCTATCTTGACACAACCACCAAAGTTTTGCTACCTTAAAGAGGTGGTCAAATTTACTACCTCAAAAGATGTGGTCCATTTGACTAAGGAATTTGCCACCACGGTTGGAGGCTTGGAGCTCAAAAATCCTAGGTGAAGTGGAGATGGTTAGCATCTCCAAAAGACTCTTCAAATGTATCTATTCATCAACTTTGCTGAGCCATGTCAGCATTTTAACCTCCAAGAAACACTTGTAAGTGTCTCATAGCAAAATAACAAGCTCTTTATCGCTTGTCTATTTGGTAGAGTCTTTTGACTCTCCAGACTCACTCTTTGTATTACTTTGATAGTTTGCTGGAGACTTAATTCAAAAACATTGAAGTGTGAAGAGTTAAATGGAAATGCTCCAACTTTTTATGCAAAAGTAGAGCTTCACAGTGGCACATAGGTCACTCTAGTACAACTTTGAAGAAAAAATTCAAGAGTCTTGGAGATGCTCTTAGGTTCTTCAAATATGTTCTTCAAACTTATACTGTAGTGACCGTTGTGGCACTTTGAAGAGCCACCTTCTGTTCAAATCTTTAAAGCATTCCAAGACTCTTCAAAACTAATTTGCCTTTGCACATTGAGTCTCCTACGGAGTATATTTTATGAAAATAATACAAGAAATTCAAGTTTGAAGAGCCAAAAGGCTCTAAAAAAATAAGAGTGAGAAGGTGGCTCTTTATTTGGCTTTTGACACTTGAAGAGTGAGAAGGTGGCTTAGCAAATTTGAAGAGCAGAAAAATTTGAAGAGTTCTTTGGAGATGCTTACGAGTTTCACGATATTCTTGGAATTGGCTTAAAGAAGTCAAACAAACAAACATCTTGCAAGTGGCTTTGCATTGCCTTCTATATTGTGTTCTTCTAATCCTTTATCAGCTGCTACATAAAGCATTCTGTTCTGATCTGCGTTTATTTCTGTCTGCACTTCATTGTGTGCTTCAAGAAAATGTGTCCTCCAAATTAGAACTGCAAATAACTCAGGCCCACTCCACCACAAGGTTTCCTAACGGACAGTTTGGGAAGACGTAGAACTGATTTTTGGTTCATAAATAAACCGATTGTATACTTCGAAATGTTTAGCAGGTGCCTTTTTATAGTGTAGGTCCTAGGAGTCCGTATCCGATCTTAACTCACCATTAAAATAGGTTAGATGTCCAACCAACATGATGTTGGTATTCACAAAATTGGTTAATTGTCAAACCAACACGATCAAGGTATATTGTGAAATGAGAAACGTGATCCATTCTAGCTCAAGTATACTCAATCAGCATCTTCCTTTGTATTTGCCATCGTCTAGCCCGTTTTCCATGGTTGTTTCTTCTTGTCAAGCTACTTTTCCCATGAGGTACATGCGCACCTCTCTTGACGTGTCTCACAAATCTCATCCCCTCTTCTCCTTCTCTACGATGACTATTTCTTCGTACCGTATCTTTCAAGAGGTACTTGAGCTTCGGATCGTCTAAAATGCCACTCGATCTCATATCAGCGTATATATCTCTAGCCTTGATCAACAACCCACAACTTGCCAGCCCCTCCACCATCAAACTGTAATGTGCAGCCTCGAGTTCTACATCATAACTCTTCATTTCCACCCAAATCTTCAATGCATCCCCGGGTTGCTTCACCTTGAAGAACTTGCTCAAAACCAGAAGAAGCGTATCTGCATTTGGACCAAGATTAGCTTTTCTCATGTGGTTGAGAACTTCAAAAGTTTCCTCCAAACTCGAACCCACAAGAAACGCATGGTAAGTCTCAATTGTTGGGCTAATATTTTCCCCAATCATAGTACCCAATATAGTTCTTGCCTCCTCTAGCTTTCCCATTTCACAAAGAGGACGTATCAGAGAGTTGTAAGTATCAAAATCAGGATTCAAACCCTCTTCCTTCATTTTATCCAAAAGTTTAAGACCTTCCTTCAAACAATTTTCATGGGTAAGTACGAAAATCAAAGAATTGTAAACTTCAAGGCCCGGGACCCACCCCCGTTTCTTCATTTCGTCACACAATCTGAGGGAGTCAAAGAGATTTCCGACCTTTGAGAAGCAAGAAATCATGTGGGTATAAGAAGTTGAGTTGGGTATAATACAAGACTTAGACATTTCTCTCCAGATTCGCTTGGCTTCGAATACATCAACACATATATTGCACCACCCGTCGAGAATTATGTTGAAGCTCTCGGTTTCGAGTGGGAAGAGCTTCTTGTTTAGATACATGAACTCTTCGGCCTCCTCAATGTTTCCATGCTTACAGAGAGCTTTCAAGAGTATGTAGAATGAGTTCTGATCAGGAGTCATTCTGAATTTCTCCATTATTTGGAATGTCTCTATAGCCTTGCCCGGATTATTCACAGCTGCATATCTGTTAGAACACAAAATGGTGGGGGAAAAAAACACTCTCAATTATTATTTCTAAATGAAGTTTTGAAAACTGTTGACTCTGAAATATTGGGTAACCCAAATAAACAATGTCATCTAATTCAGTAAAGAAACTTGTCATTCTATCTAATAAGCAAAATCGAAAAGAAAATCTTTAATTTTCTAAATTCTGTGTAGAATCCAAGCCAAACAAAAAGGAACATTTCCTGCAAACTCCCGAAGTTAAAATGCCATGAACATTCTCACTCAAAAGAAACAACCGGAATGCCACGAGAAGAGAGACTAAAATTCAAGAAAAAACCTTGTGGAAGCATAGCAATGGTTAAAATCCAGAACAAGGAAACAAAATATACTAGAAACAACCAAAAAAGTATGGTCAAAATGACCTTTGAAAGAAATAAAAGTCTGTACTACTCCATTGCTTTGTAGCAGATAGCCTAAACGCCCCAAAATTCCATTTCTAGACCACCGTGTGTACCTAAATAGGTCTTGTGTCATGAAGGAGTCCCAAATTCTCAATCCATACATGTGAAGTCAAATTTATATACAAATAGCTTGAACAGACACTTTAGAATTCTATTAAGGTAATGGAACAATGTTCTTTTCCTTGTGGGTTTTCTTTTCCTCCAAATTTTTTCCGTATGGGTGTTCTAGTCACAAGATGAAGCAGTTTCTATCAGTATATAACTGTAAAGAATGGTCATGAGATTTCATAGAAAAGAAACCCTTAGTGTTCTGAATACATACAACATTATTTCGCGATTATTGAACTATAAAAGAGGAACACACGATTGTCCAGGTTAAAACTAGAAAATGGCACAAAGGAACATAAATAAGATTAAGTTACACCTTCTTAGAGCAACTCCACTAGGGTAATCAAATGGGTAACCAAATGCAATAACTACCAATATGATTACCCATATCCTCAAAATTGCACTCCAACAGAGTCAAAATGCAAACTGGTTTTATTGAATAACCAAAAATACAGACAATAGGAGGGGGGGAAGAGAGAGGATAACCAAATTTTGGGGGGAATGTTTTAACCATTGGATAGTCAAACATAAAAATCTATGGTAGTAGTTTCGCCAATATGCTTAAGTATTAAAATGGTTCCTCATTTGGATACTATTGTTGGAGTTCGTTGGATGAAAATAACCATTTGGTCATCAAAAACACAGTTTAAATAACAAAAATTGTATTTTGATCACTCAATTCGACAGACTTCTTGGAGTTGCTCTTATAACAACAAAGAGGATGAAGTTAGAAGTTCTAAAATGTACAGGCTGTACAGCATTGCATTAAAAACTACATTTTACATTGAATGACCAACTATGGCCTTGTTTGGGAACCACTTTGAAGGGCCAATCGCACATTGGTTCTCCAACCGTGGTTCCCAAACAGTTTGGGAAAGTCATAAATCGCAGTCTGATTGGAGGGTTTTGCAACGCAATCATGGAAAAATTCGCGACTGCCACCATGTTTTTCAAAAGAGCGATAAATCACTCGAAGTCTCAAGTCTTAACCATATTTCTGTATGGGGGGTCATATATCCATCATTAGAAGACTGAAGTATTAACTATATGTTTATGGATATAGGGGGGAGTGTGTGTGTGTGTGTGTGTGTGAGAGAGAGAGAGAGAGTAAGTAATATACACACCATTTAAGCCTCTTTTCAAATATCTAAATTTGAATTAGGGCAATAACATGAATGCATAAGAAAAGCTCGATTTTATACCTATCAATCAGAATCAGCATTGAGCGCCTAGTATCCATTGAAGACCGGTGCAAGTCACGGATCAAGCACCAAGCAGTATTGAACTTCTTATGATTACCCAACACCCATATCATCAAATTCCAAGTCTTTTCACCATTACAACCCCATTTTTCACCCCAATTAAATACCAATAATGCCAACTTCAATTCATCTCTGAAAGCCCAAATCGTCGAAAAAACCAAATCTTTATTCGGTTCGAAGCCCGAATCGTCGAGAAAGCCAATGGCTTGTGCTTTGGAGTCAAAACGCTTGGCCTTTTCGATTAATTCAATGAATTTATGAGTACCCAGTTCGTGATTTTGAAGGGATTCGTGCATAATCTCATTGAAATTGATTAGTTCATCGAGAAATTGATTGGGGGAGGATACGAGTGTAGAGAAATGAAGATTGCATTGAAGGGAACGAGATGGGATGACAAGTGTTCGATGAAATGACTGAGTGAAATTCTGAACCGGGTGTTGTGAAGAAGAAGAAGAAGAAGAAGAAGAAGAAGAAGAAGAAGAGGGGACTAAAGAGTGACTAAGTGAGTTGGAGATAGTGTTAAGGAAGAGATGGGTTTGTGTTCGTTGGAGCCTCCTACCTATTGTGAGGAGAGCCATAGCTTAGGAGAGGTGGTTTCATGGTTGTGTACCAGTGTTGTAGATTAAAAAATGTGAGACAAATAATACATTTCACGGGCTTTAAATGTGTTGTATCACGTGCGTTTGAATTTTTTTACATTTTTTTATGTTCTACTTACATAACATATAATACATGCATTTAAAATCCTATTTGTAGAATGTATTGTGAAATATGATATATGCCTAACCTTTCTCTTTTAGATTTGGGTTTATAAGAGAAAAACATGAAATAACTTTATCATTCTTTGAAGCAAAAATGCTACACCACATCTAAATCCACACTCGATCAGCACATTCTGGCTCATGATTTCGGTAGATCCCATGTGGGAGTTACATGTGGTCCATTGGAATCAATACTAGGATTATTGGGTGTGGAATTTGGTGTAGATTTATATATATTGTTTGCTATAATATTTATTCGGGCGTGCCAGAGCCTTGTTAGGTAGGCCCAAACTAATAAAACAAAATTTCCTAAGTCACTTGTGTGAGTGATACACAAGGTTTGGAAATCTGACTTCTATCAAAACGATTGTGATGGCCAAGTAGGAAAGTACCCTTGGCTTAAGATCCTATGGCAGTATTGAAGCACACAAGCCATACAAGTGATGAAAGATGAATTAAATAAAATAGACTTTTATTTAATAAATAGAAAAGAAATTACAAGAAGTAATTAAAAGCTAAGAAAGCCTAAGAAAAATAAAAAGGATGCTTTTTATTTGCCTAAACTAAGAATGCTAAAGGAATGCATTTTGGATGCGGTATTCGAGAGAGACGCGGAGTGAATTGATAGCTTGACCTGCCTGTTGATTTATAGCGGCCATGGAGATCTCCTAGATAAGGTAGGAAATATCAGATACATCATTATCTGGTAAAAAATACCAGTTTATTTCCATAAACTAATAAAATCTGCTATATCTTGAAACCTTCCATATCTGCGAGAATATATATACATACAGTTGTATATATCTTGAATGTGGTCCCTTTTGTGGCTTGATTCGGCTGACTTGGCTTCCAAGTAAATAAGAGATATACTTCCATATATGATAATATTATCTCTCAAAAATATTGATAATATCTTCCCATAAAGATAATATTCCCAAATCTTAAAATATTATCTTCCCTTCTTGATTTGATATCCTTCCCATAGTGATAATGCTCTCCCTTATCATAATATGGTATAATTTATCACCAATATTATACTGATAATATTAAACATAGAGATTTTAGGAATTTAAACTTCCAAAATTTGACTCATCACTAATTTCCAAAGACTGCCCGTATGTAGTTGAATAGCCAAATAAAACGTGTTGGCCCGATTACCATGCCTGTCCAAACAAGGCTTAGGCCGACTGGGTAAATAAGGTGGATGAATTTGCAGGCAAGACCAACAGGAGTGTGGCCCACCATTCTACTTCTTAAAAGTAGTCAAATAAAACAATAAGCCAATATGGCCTAGCCCGATTGCAATATATATATTGGAAGCCCGATAATATGCTGCCATTTGAATCTTTGAATCACAAGTCTTTGTAAATCATCAAAGTGATGATGACTTGGGCCCCACCATGTTGACTTCCTTGTCCAACCCACATGCCAACGGTGGCCTACCATGATGATCAAAATTGTGCCAAGCCATATTAAATGAGATGCAGTCCGATGACGTAATGCACAGCCCGATGGAGTTTGAGCCCGACCAAAATTTGATGATGCTAAGTCTCTTGGACAAATTTATAAACCGGTCAATCAAAGTGGTCAAATTTATAAGGACATCGGACTGAATGATTAAAAGCCCTCGGGCTCTATTAACTTTGATCCAGTCACTTGCCCCTTAATTTGTGCAATCGGTCTCTATGTCCGATTAAAATATTATAATCGGCCTCTACCAATTTTGACTTTTAAAAAATGTATTTTTTAGGTGCAAACAATTGCCCCCCTGGCTGTTTAAAATGAAAACAATGTAATTTTGAATAGCCAAATTTTTTTTTGAGACCGATTACTTTAAAACTAATATCGGCCTTGGTCATGAGACCGACTATACACCATAGTGTGGCCTAAATCTTTAGCACCAATCTGATCAATGAACACCTCAAACCAAAGACTTCATTGCATATCAAAACTCCAGTCAAAGGCTAATGATGGCGTGATAGTACTTGATGAGCAGGCCTAGACCCACTGATTCGGGCCCTACCACTTTTACATGTATCAATGCCATACTTCATGTACACTGTCAAGCAATAAGCCCGAGACTAAGATATGACACACATTTATCCTTCAACACTTTCTCGGGCCCGCCACTCTGCATAGCACTTCCACGTGCAACCACAAGACTTGTGTAAACAATAAACTGATTTCAAAACCAACAATTGATCAGCCTTTATATTGACTTGTTTGACCCAACTTCCAACCTCTTCTTCTATCGGCCTACTTGTCCGAATTGCTTTCCAAGCACTCTGAAGCATCCAGCAATACTTTTATTTATTTATTTTTTTTTTCTCTTGCTCTCGGTCTGATACCCAGTCCGAATAGCACTTTTGACTGAATTAATTCAGCCGATCTTCAGTACCTTTTCAATCTTTTGATAATAGTATTGGTGCAAAAGTAGCCACCAAATAATATTTAGCTTTTGGTGACATCCACACAGCCAACGTGGATGTAAATCAATCCAAGCCAAATAATTAATTGGCCTAAAATATAAATAATAATCGGTCATAACAAAGAGACCGAAAAAATTAAACAATTCCTTGAGGTTGAGTTTCCTCAAAGGAATATTTTCAAAAGCTTCATGGACCGAATTGTAGTCAATCGGTCTCTGCGACGCTTGCCCCCCGAGCGGTTCATCACCGATTTCTTCATCAACAAGGAGGTCTTCATCATCGTCCTCCTCACTAACGGGAGGCCCTATGGCCGATACAAGATCACTCGGCCTATCACACTTTTCCTCTTCGGCCTCAACAGAATTTTGAGTCTCGTCTTGACTTTGCCCCCCGAGTGCTTCGTCGCCTTCAACATCAAGGAGGGGCTCTATGGCCGATGTAAGATCACTCGGCCTATCCTTAGAAATTATTTATTCGCCGTCTCCTTGCCCCCCGAGCGCCTTGGATAGCGTGGAACCAAGATCGGTCTCTTGATTTGGAGTGGCAACATCAGCCTTCTCGGGCCGTTGTCGTGACTTTAAGAATTGCTCGATCGTTTGCCCTTGAGCCTCTAGTATTGCCAGGCCTGCTTTCGTGTCTTCTTCAAACCGGCTAAGCCTTGCCTGCTGTTCTCTCGAGTGCGCCTTCATATCTTCAAGAGCACGAAGAATGTTGTCAATAACTAGATTCTTTCGCCAGTCACCGTATAGAAACTCGTCTAGAGACATGAACGAATTTCCCTCGGGCGGCGGTTCATCAGCTCCACTCGAAGCTGTGAGGAGGCCGATTTCTTGATTAAAAAATCGCATGTCGGCCTCAAAACGGTCTATCTCATTGTAAAGATGACCAGTTTCATTCCAATATCCATCGTTGTAGAGACGATAGATTTCTTCGCGAAGTTGGCGTATTGACTCATTCCGCCAACCAATCTGGTTGTTGTAAAAGTATAGCCATGCTTCGGTGTGTGCATGGCTCATCACTTGGCGGTCCCACCGGGCGTGCCAAATTGTTTGCTATAATATTTATTCGGGCGTGCCAGAGCCTTGTTAGGTAGGCCCAAACTAATAAAACAAAATTTTCTAAGTCACTTGTGTGAGTGATACACAAGGTTTGGAAATCTGACTTCTATCAAAACGATTGTGATGGCCAAGTAGGAAAGTACCCTTGGCCTAAGATCCTATGGCAGTATTGAAGCACACAAGCCATACAAGTGATGAAAGATGAATTAAATAAAATAGACTTTTATTTAATAAATAGAAAAGAAATTACAAGAAGTAATTAAAAGCTAAGAAAGCCTAAGAAAAATAAAAAGGATGCTTTTTATTTGCCTAAACTAAGAATGCTAAAGGAATGCATTTTGGATGCGGTATTCGAGAGAGACGCGGAGTGAATTGATAGCTTGACCTGCCTGTTGATTTATAGCGGCCATGGAGATCTCCTAGATAAGGTAGGAAATATCAGATACATCATTATCTGGTAAAAAATACCAGTTTATTTCCATAAACTAATAAAATCTGCTATATCTTGAAACCTTCCATATCTGCGAGAATATATATACATATAGTTGTATATATCTTGAATGTGGTCTCTTTTGTGGCTTGATTCGGCTGACTTGGCTTCCAAGTAAATAAGAGATATACTTCCATATATGATAATATTATCTCTCAAAAATATTGATAATATCTTCCCATAAAGATAATATTCCCAAATCTTAAAATATTATCTTCCCTTCTTGATTTGATATCCTTCCCATAGTGATAATGCTCTCCCTTATCATAATATGGTATAATTTATCACCAATATTATACTGATAATATTAAACATAGAGATTTTAGGAATTTAAACTTCCAAAATTTGACTCATCACTAATTTCCAAAGACTGCCCGTATGTAGTTGAATAGCCAAATAAAACGTGTTGGCCCGATTACCATGCCTGTCCAAACAAGGCTTAGGCCGACTGGGTAAATAAGGTGGATGAATTTGCAGGCAAGACCAACAGGAGTGTGGCCCACCATTCTACTTCTTAAAAGTAGTCAAATAAAACAATAAGCCAATATGGCCTAGCCCGATTGCAATATATATATTGGAAGCCCGATAATATGCTGCCATTTGAATCTTTGAATCACAAGTCTTTGTAAATCATCAAAGTGATGATGACTTGGGCCCCACCATGTTGACTTCCTTGTCCAACCCACATGCCAACGGTGGCCTACCATGATGATCAAAATTGTGCCAAGCCATATTAAATGAGATGCAGTCCGATGACGTAATGCACAGCCCGATGGAGTTTGAGCCCGACCAAAATTTGATGATGCTAAGTCTCTTGGACAAATTTATAAACCGGTCAATCAAAGTGGTCAAATTTATAAGGACATCGGACTGAATGATTAAAAGCCCTCGGGCTCTATTAACTTTGATCCAGTCACTTGCCCCTTAATTTGTGCAATCGGTCTCTATGTCCGATTAAAATATTATAATCGGCCTCTACCAATTTTGACTTTTAAAAAATGTATTTTTTAGGTGCAAACAATTGCCCCCCTGGCTGTTTAAAATGAAAACAATGTAATTTTGAATAGCCAAATTTTTTTTTGAGACCGATTACTTTAAAACTAATATCGGCCTTGGTCATTAGACCGACTATACACCATAGTGTGGCCTAAATCTTTAGCACCAATCTGATCAATGAACACCTCAAACCAAAGACTTCATTGCATATCAAAACTCCAGTCAAAGGCTAATGATGGCGTGATAGTACTTGATGAGCAGGCCTAGACCCACTGATTCGGGCCCTACCACTTTTACATGTATCAATGCCATACTTCATGTACACTGTCAAGCAATAAGCCCGAGACTAAGATATGACACACATTTATCCTTCAACACTTTCTCGGGCCCGCCACTCTGCATAGCACTTCCACGTGCAACCACAAGACTTGTGTAAACAATAAACTGATTTCAAAACCAACAATTGATCAGCCTTTATATTGACTTGTTTGACCCAACTTCCAACCTCTTCTTCTATCGGCCTACTTGTCCGAATTGCTTTCCAAGCATCCTGAAGCATCCAGCAATACTTTTATTTATTTATTTTTTTTTTCTCTTGCTCTCGGTCTGATACCCAGTCCGAATAGCACTTTTGACTGAATTAATTCAGCCGATCTTCAGTACCTTTTCAATCTTTTGATAATAGTATTGGTGCAAAAGTAGCCACCAAATAATAGCTAATTTTTGGTGACATCCACACAACCAACGTGGATGTAAATCAATCCAAGCCAAATAATTAATTGGCCTAAAATATAAATAATAATCGGTCATAACAAAGAGACCGAAAAAATTAAACAATTCCTTGAGGTTGAGTTTCCTCAAAGGAATATTTTCAAAAGCTTCATGGACCGAATTGTAGTCAATCGGTCTCTGCGACGCTTGCCCCCCGAGCGGTTCATCACCGATTTCTTCATCAACAAGGAGGTCTTCATCATCGTCCTCCTCACTAACGGGAGGCCCTATGGCCGATACAAGATCACTCGGCCTATCACACTTTTCCTCTTCGGCCTCAACAGAATTTTGAGTCTCGTCTTGACTTTGCCCCCCGAGTGCTTCGTCGCCTTCAACATCAAGGAGGGGCTCTATGGCCGATGTAAGATCACTCGGCCTATCCTTAGAAATTATTTATTCGCCGTCTCCTTGCCCCCCGAGCGGCTTGGATAGCGTGGAACCAAGGTCGGTCTCTTGATTTGGAGTGGCAACATCGGCCTTCTCGGGCCGTTGTCGTGACTTTAAGAATTGTTCGATCTTGTGCCCTTGAGCCTCTAGTATTGCCAGGCCTGCTTTCGTGTCTTCTTCAAACCGGCTAAGCCTTGCCTGCTGTTCTCTCGAGTGCGCCTTCATATCTTCAAGAGCACGAAGAATGTTGTCAATAACTAGATTCTTTCGCCAGTCACCGTATAGAAACTCGTCTAGAGACATGAACGAATTTCCCTCGGGCGGCGGTTCATCAGCTCCACTCGAAGCTGTGAGGAGGCCGATTTCTTGATTAAAAAATCGCATGTCGGCCTCAAAACGGTCTATCTCATTGTAAAGATGACCAGTTTCATTCCAATATCCATCGTTGTAGAGACGATAGATTTCTTCGCGAAGTTGGCGTATTGACTCATTCCGCCAACCAATCTGGTTGTTGTAAAAGTATAGCCATGCTTCGGTGTGTGCATGGCTCATCACTTGGCGGTCCCACCGGGCGTGCCAAATTGTTTGCTATAATATTTATTCGGGCGTGCCAGAGCCTTGTTAGGTAGGCCCAAACTAATAAAACAAAATTTTCTAAGTCACTTGTGTGAGTGATACACAAGGTTTGGAAATCTGACTTCTATCAAAACGATTGTGATGGCCAAGTAGGAAAGTACCCTTGGCCTAAGATCCTATGGCAGTATTGAAGCACACAAGCCATACAAGTGATGAAAGATGAATTAAATAAAATAGACTTTTATTTAATAAATAGAAAAGAAATTACAAGAAGTAATTAAAAGCTAAGAAAGCCTAAGAAAAATAAAAAGGATGCTTTTTATTTGCCTAAACTAAGAATGCTAAAGGAATGCATTTTGGATGCGGTATTCGAGAGAGACGCGGAGTGAATTGATAGCTTGACCTGCCTGTTGATTTATAGCGGCCATGGAGATCTCCTAGATAAGGTAGGAAATATCAGATACATCATTATCTGGTAAAAAATACCAGTTTATTTCCATAAACTAATAAAATCTGCTATATCTTGAAACCTTCCATATCTGCGAGAATATATATACATATAGTTGTATATATCTTGAATGTGGTCTCTTTTGTGGCTTGATTCGGCTGACTTGGCTTCCAAGTAAATAAGAGATATACTTCCATATATGATAATATTATCTCTCAAAAATATTGATAATATCTTCCCATAAAGATAATATTCCCAAATCTTAAAATATTATCTTCCCTTCTTGATTTGATATCCTTCCCATAGTGATAATGCTCTCCCTTATCATAATATGGTATAATTTATCACCAATATTATACTGATAATATTAAACATAGAGATTTTAGGAATTTAAACTTCCAAAATTTGACTCATCACTAATTTCCAAAGACTGCCCGTATGTAGTTGAATAGCCAAATAAAACGTGTTGGCCCGATTACCATGCCTGTCCAAACAAGGCTTAGGCCGACTGGGTAAATAAGGTGGATGAATTTGCAGGCAAGACCAACAGGAGTGTGGCCCACCATTCTACTTCTTAAAAGTAGTCAAATAAAACAATAAGCCAATATGGCCTAGCCCGATTGCAATATATATATTGGAAGCCCGATAATATGCTGCCATTTGAATCTTTGAATCACAAGTCTTTGTAAATCATCAAAGTGATGATGACTTGGGCCCCACCATGTTGACTTCCTTGTCCAACCCACATGCCAACGGTGGCCTACCATGATGATCAAAATTGTGCCAAGCCATATTAAATGAGATGCAGTCCGATGACGTAATGCACAGCCCGATGGAGTTTGAGCCCGACCAAAATTTGATGATGCTAAGTCTCTTGGACAAATTTATAAACCGGTCAATCAAAGTGGTCAAATTTATAAGGACATCGGACTGAATGATTAAAAGCCCTCGGGCTCTATTAACTTTGATCCAGTCACTTGCCCCTTAATTTGTGCAATCGGTCTCTATGTCCGATTAAAATATTATAATCGGCCTCTACCAATTTTGACTTTTAAAAAATGTATTTTTTAGGTGCAAACAATTGCCCCCCTGGCTGTTTAAAATGAAAACAATGTAATTTTGAATAGCCAAATTTTTTTTTGAGACCGATTACTTTAAAACTAATATCGGCCTTGGTCATTAGACCGACTATACACCATAGTGTGGCCTAAATCTTTAGCACCAATCTGATCAATGAACACCTCAAACCAAAGACTTCATTGCATATCAAAACTCCAGTCAAAGGCTAATGATGGCGTGATAGTACTTGATGAGCAGGCCTAGACCCACTGATTCGGGCCCTACCACTTTTACATGTATCAATGCCATACTTCATGTACACTGTCAAGCAATAAGCCCGAGACTAAGATATGACACACATTTATCCTTCAACACTTTCTCGGGCCCGCCACTCTGCATAGCACTTCCACGTGCAACCACAAGACTTGTGTAAACAATAAACTGATTTCAAAACCAACAATTGATCAGCCTTTATATTGACTTGTTTGACCCAACTTCCAACCTCTTCTTCTATCGGCCTACTTGTCCGAATTGCTTTCCAAGCATCCTGAAGCATCCAGCAATACTTTTATTTATTTATTTTTTTTTTCTCTTGCTCTCGGTCTGATACCCAGTCCGAATAGCACTTTTGATTGAATTAATTCAGCCGATCTTCAGTACCTTTTCAATCTTTTGATAATAGTATTGGTGCAAAAGTAGCCACCAAATAATAGCTAATTTTTGGTGACATCCACACAACCAACGTGGATGTAAATCAATCCAAGCCAAATAATTAATTGGCCTAAAATATAAATAATAATCGGTCATAACAAAGAGACCGAAAAAATTAAACAATTCCTTGAGGTTGAGTTTCCTCAAAGGAATATTTTCAAAAGCTTCATGGACCGAATTGTAGTCAATCGGTCTCTGCGACGCTTGCCCCCCGAGCGGTTCATCACCGATTTCTTCATCAACAAGGAGGTCTTCATCATCGTCCTCCTCACTAACGGGAGGCCCTATGGCCGATACAAGATCACTCGGCCTATCACACTTTTCCTCTTCGGCCTCAACAGAATTTTGAGTCTCGTCTTGACTTTGCCCCCCGAGTGCTTCGTCGCCTTCAACATCAAGGAGGGGCTCTATGGCCGATGTAAGATCACTCGGCCTATCCTTAGAAATTATTTTTTCGCCGTCTCCTTGCCCCCCGAGCGGCTTGGATAGCGTGGAACCAAGATCGGTCTCTTGATTTGGAGTGGCAACATCGGCCTTCTCGGGCCGTTGTCGTGACTTTAAGAATTGTTCGATCTTGTGCCCTTGAGCCTCTAGTATTGCCAGGCTTGCTTTCGTGTTTTCTTCAAATCGGCTAAGCTTTGCCTGCTGTTCTCTCGAGTGCGCCTTCATATCTTCAAGAGCACGAAGAATGTTGTCACAAACTTGCTTCTTTCGCCAGTCACCGTATAGAAAATCGTCTAGAGACATGAACGAATTTCCCTCGGGCGGCGGTTCATCAGCTCCACTCGAAGCTGTGAGGAGGCCGATTTCTTGATTAAAAAATCGCATGTCGGCCTCAAAACGGTCTATCTCATTGTAAAGATGACCAGTTTCATTCCAATATCCATCGTTGTAGAGACGATAGATTTCTTCGCGAAGTTGGCGTATTGACTCATTCCGCCAACCAATCTGGTTGTTGTAAAAGTATAGCCATGCTTCGGTGTGTGCATGGCTCATCACTTGGCGGTCCCACCGGGCGTGCCAAATTGTTTGTTATAATATTTATTCGGGCGTGCCAGAGCCTTGTTAGGTAGGCCCAAACTAATAAAACAAAATTTCCTAAGTCACTTGTGTGAGTGATACACAAGGTTTGGAAATCTGACTTCTATCAAAACGATTGTGATGGCCAAGTAGGAAAGTACCCTTGGCCTAAGATCCTATGGCAGTATTGAAGCACACAAGCCATACAAGTGATGAAAGATGAATTAAATAAAATAGACTTTTATTTAATAAATAGAAAAGAAATTACAAGAAGTAATTAAAAGCTAAGAAAGCCTAAGAAAAATAAAAAGGATGCTTTTTATTTGCCTAAACTAAGAATGCTAAAGGAATGCATTTTGGATGCGGTATTCGAGAGAGACGCGGAGTGAATTGATAGCTTGACCTGCCTGTTGATTTATAGCGGCCATGGAGATCTCCTAGATAAGGTAGGAAATATCAGATACATCATTATCTGGTAAAAAATACCAGTTTATTTCCATAAACTAATAAAATCTGCTATATCTTGAAACCTTCCATATCTGCGAGAATATATATACATACAGTTGTATATATCTTGAATGTGGTCTCTTTTGTGGCTTGATTCGGCTGACTTGGCTTCCAAGTAAATAAGAGATATACTTCCATATATGATAATATTATCTCTCAAAAATATTGATAATATCTTCCCATAAAGATAATATTCCCAAATCTTAAAATATTATCTTCCCTTCTTGATTTGATATCCTTCCCATAGTGATAATGCTCTCCCTTATCATAATATGGTATAATTTATCACCAATATTATACTGATAATATTAAACATAGAGATTTTAGGAATTTAAACTTCCAAAATTTGACTCATCACTAATTTCCAAAGACTGCCCGTATGTAGTTGAATAGCCAAATAAAACGTGTTGGCCCGATTACCATGCCTGTCCAAACAAGGCTTAGGCCGACTGGGTAAATAAGGTGGATGAATTTGCAGGCAAGACCAACAGGAGTGTGGCCCACCATTCTACTTCTTAAAAGTAGTCAAATAAAACAATAAGCCAATATGGCCTAGCCCGATTGCAATATATATATTGGAAGCCCGATAATATGCTGCCATTTGAATCTTTGAATCACAAGTCTTTGTAAATCATCAAAGTGATGATGACTTGGGCCCCACCATGTTGACTTCCTTGTCCAACCCACATGCCAACGGTGGCCTACCATGATGATCAAAATTGTGCCAAGCCATATTAAATGAGATGCAGTCCGATGACGTAATGCACAGCCCGATGGAGTTTGAGCCCGACCAAAATTTGATGATGCTAAGTCTCTTGGACAAATTTATAAACCGGTCAATCAAAGTGGTCAAATTTATAAGGACATCGGACTGAATGATTAAAAGCCCTCGGGCTCTATTAACTTTGATCCAGTCACTTGCCCCTTAATTTGTGCAATCGGTCTCTATGTCCGATTAAAATATTATAATCGGCCTCTACCAATTTTGACTTTTAAAAAATGTATTTTTTAGGTGCAAACAATCCCGATGGGGGGAACAACTGTTGGGAGATAAGGAGAGTCCGATGGGAGCATGTGGCAAGTGTAAGCATCATCGGGCTATGAGAACATAACTCATCATGTTGAGAGCCCGATGGAAAAGTAAAGCAACGTTATAACTGATCGGACATTATGAAAAGGAAGAGTTTGTCCGATTGATCATAAGAAGTTGAAGAAATATGATCGGACATGGAAATAGTCATGAGCCCGATTCATCCAACAGGGAGAGGTCGATTGATGAGGGACAGGGCGTTGCTATTCACAGCTGGCATGATGACGTCGTCTTTGGGAGTTTTTGGAAACAAGAGTCCGTCTGGGAAAGGAGTTGTTAGTTGCCAGCTGGATTGGAGCATTTAATCCCTAAATTAAAGGGATAAGGAAGGAGATGGTGATATAGAAGGATTCCTTCAAATCAGCCAATCAATCAGTAGATTGGGGCGTAAGAGAAGGAATCATAGTTCAAATAGGAATCAGTTCAGGCCGCTATAAATATAGAGGCAGGCCTTCAAGCAAAGGACTCCGCGTCTCTTCGACAAAAGCATACACAGCATTCATCACGTTCAAAGCATACACAACATTCAGTATTCAGTATTCAGCACATTCAAGGCATTCAGAGCACTTTTTCTAAGTCTTTGTTTCCTAACTTTAATAGCAATTAGGTCTGTCTTTTTGTTATGTTTATTCTCTGTTTCTTTTGAATAATCAGTCCATTCTGTTGTTCTTGAGATCTGTTTTAGTTTTCCAAGCATTTAATAGAAATCTATTTTTATTAAACCGTTTGTGATTTGTTTAACTTGTTTAAACTTGATACTTTTTAGCTTGTGCGCTTCAGTACTGCTAAAGGACTTTTAGTGAGGGTACTTTCCTACTCACTACACACAATCACCAATTTAGAAGTCAGATTTACCAAAGCCTTGTGTATCACTGACACAAGCAGATAGGAAATTAGTTTGCACGCACACACACACACACCGAACCACAGATTGGTTCTGGCACGCCCGCGCAAATTAGAGCAAACATTTTTGGCACGCCCGGTGGGACCCACAGTGTCAAATCATGCCTCCGAAGAAAGATAAGACAACAAAGGACGATCAGCCTATGGACCCGCCCACGGAGGAGAGCACCGGCCATTCTCCACAGGACGGTAGTATCACGTTGGAAGCCATCTCAGAAGCCATGAGGGCTAACGTGGAGCCCATGTGGCATGAGTACAACACGCTCATAGGCTCTATGGGCAACCTCAAATCGGTCATGCATCAAACGACCGATATCCATAAAAGTCAGGCTGATCTGATCCATGAAACCAGGACCAGTTAAAGTAGTGTTTGAAAAGCCTACACATCAGATGTCCCAACATCTAAAGCCATTGTATGTAAAAGGGCATATAGAGGGCGTCCCAATAAACAGGATTCTTGTTGATGGGGGGTCTACTATCAACATAATGCCCCAAATTATGTTAAGGATCTTGCAGAAATCGGAGTCGGAGCTGATTCCGACAGAAATGAATGTCCAAAGCTTCACGGGGGCACCTTCAAGGACGAAGGGGATCATACCCTTGGAACTGACCGTTGGCAGCAAAACGGTCATGACAGCGTTTTTCATCGTGGAAACTTCAGCGGCCTATAATGCTTTATTAGGCCGGGATTGGATACACCCAAACTATTGTATTCCCTCCACCCTTCATCAGTTGTTAATTTTCTGGAGAGGGGATGAAGTGGAAGTGGTGGGGGCAGACACCAAGCCCTTTGTAGCCCGGGTGCAGACGGCCGATGCAGTCTTGTATGAAGATGACATCGGGCCAGTGAAGTTGTTGGGGTGTAACAAATTGGGAAGGCCAAATACAGCGACCTTCCTTAAAGGATGTTCGTCGGACATCAAGGCATATTTCCATAATCTCAGTCGGATAGAAGAATCAAGGCCGATCGAGATCGTAGAACAAGAAGACGTCCATGGGGATTACGACAATTGAAGAACGGAAGCTGCTGGCCTTAAGAGCCAGCATGGCCAGATGGTGTGCATTCTTGGCCGACCGAAGATTGGAAATCGGCCCTTCTGACGGAACAATCAATCTGGCTGATTGCATTTACGAAGAAGAAGCCCCGAAGGAAGAAGAGATTCAGATACATGAGTTGGAAACAGCCACGGCTAAGATGGATGATCTTAAGGCCGATGTCCAGGACCCTCTCTTGGAAGTCAACTTAGGCGAAGAAGGGGAGCACAAGCCTACCTACGTGAGTCAGATGTTGGATCCTCAGGGTCAGGCCGATATGATTGCACTCCTGCATAAATACAAGGATTGTTTTGCTTGGGAGTATGATGAGATGCCGGGTCTGTCAAGAGAACTGGTGGAACACCGATTGCCAATTAAATCAGGGTTCAGGCCGTTCAAACAGCTGCCTCGGCGCATGTCACCAGAAGTGACACTGAAGGTGAAAGAAGAAATTGAACGATTACTAAACGCTGGCTTCATTCGGACAGCCCGATATGTCGAATGGGTCTCGAATGTAGTGCCAGTAGTGAAGAAGAATGGGAAGCTAAGGGTTTGCATAGACTTCAGGAATTTAAACTTAGCTACCCCAAAAGATGAATATCCCATGCCTATGGCCGATCAGTTAATCGATTCGGCCGCTAAACACAAAATTCTGTCATTTATGGACGGGCATTCGGGGTATAACCAGATTTACATCGCCGAAGAGGATGTCCCGAAGACTGCTTTTCGATGCCCGGGGGCAATTGGAACCTTTGAGTGGGTTGTCATGCCTTTCGGACTCAAGAACGCTGGAGCCACTTATCAGCGGGCAATGAATTCAATCTTCCATGACATGATCGGGCAGTTCATGGAAGTTTACATAGATGATGTAGTGGTAAAGTCAGGGAATTACACCGATCATTTGAGAGATTTGGAAAAGGCGTTTGAAAGAATGCGGGCTCACGGATTAAAAATGAACCCTCTCAAATGCGCGTTCGGTGTTACAGCAGGAAATTTCTTAGGTTTCCTGGTACATCAAAGGGGGATAGAGATTGATAAAAATAAGGCTCGGGCTATCCAAGCAGCAAAACCGCCTGCTAATAAGAAGGAACTCCAGAGATTGCTCGGGCAAATCAATTTCTTAAGACGATTCATATCAAACTGTGCAGGGAAGACCCAAATATGGACCCCACTATTGAAGATCAAGACCGATGAAGACTTCAAGTGGGAAGACAGCCATCAACTAGCCTTTGAAGGAATCAAACAGTATCTGTCAATGCCTCCAGTGTTAATGCCACCAAAAAAGGGTAGGTATTTAAAATTGTATATATCGGCTTCTGATTGCTCTATAGGTAGTATGCTAGCTCAAGATAATGAGCAAGGCAACGAGCAGGCCGTTTATTACTTAAGTAGAATTTTGACTCCAATCGAGCAGCGTTATGCGCCGATTGAGAAGTTATGCTTGGCTTTGTATTTTTCCTCACAGAAGTTAAGAACATATATGCTTCCTGTTTACACTTATATTATATGTCAAACGGACGTGATAAAATACATGCTATCAAGACCAATCATGAGAGGCCGAATTGGGAAATGGACCTTGGCTTTGATGGAGTTTGCCATCCAATACCGTTCACAGCAATCGGTAAAAGGCCAGGCCATAGCCAATTTCTTGGCCGATCACCCAGATCCTGCTGATTTGGGAACACTGCCTCCACCACCTAAAGTACTGAGCACCTCCTTAGTCCCATGGATTTTAATCTTTGACGGGTCCAAAAACGCAGAAGGTGCTGGGGCAGGGGTGGTAATTGTATCACCCAAGTACAAAAAGACAAAAATGTCTTTTCGGCTCAACTTCAAATGCACTAACAATCAGGCCGAGTACGAAGCACTTATAATCGGACTAGAAATACTCCTTGAAATGGGGGCATCTTCTGTGCATATAAAAGGCGACTCAGGTTTGGTGATCGGACAGATTGCTGGAGAGTTTCAGATAAGGAGTTGGGAGTTATGCCCGTTCCATGCAGTTGCTACTCAGCTCATGGAAGCATTTGATGACATTAGTGTGAGCTATATCCCAAGAACAACCAATACTGAGGCCGATAAGTTGGCAAAGACAGGATCAGCCTCACCTTCCCAGAAGAGTGCAGAAGACCAACTCATTACGGTCAATGTCCGGTCATTACCGTCCGTGGCAAAGAGGGGTTGGTACGCTACTACCAATTCGGTCTTGATGGAGGATAGCGATTGGCGAGTTCCTATTATTGAATACCTGAGTCACCCAAATGTCAGAGTGGACCGGAGAGTCAGGTTGTTTGCAGTCCGATTTGTGGTACTAGATGGGGAATTATTCAAGAAACCGATCGGTGACGACGTGGTTCTGAGATGCTTGGGGAAGAAGCAGGCCATGCAGGTTATGGCCGAAGTACACGAAGGGATATGTGGAGCACATCAAGCCGGCACCAAGATGAAGTGGCTATTGAGGAGGTATAATTATTATTGTCCTGGCATGTTGAAAGACTGCATCAGCTATGCCAAAGGTTGTCAACCTTGTCAAAAGCATGGTCCGATTCAACATGTGCCGGCCAAAGTATTGCAACCTATAATCAAGCCATGGCTGTTTAGGGGATGGGCGATGGATTTGATTGGCAAAGTCTTACCGCCATCATCCGGCCAGCATTGTTTCATAATAGTGGCTACGGACTACTTTACCAAGTGGGCCGAGGCCATACCTTGTAGAACGGTGACACAAGCCACCGTCATAAAATTCATTGAAGAACACATTATCCATAGGTTCGGCCTTCCAGAAACAATCACGGCCGATCAAGGATCTGTGTTTACAGGGTCGGAGACATCCGCCTTTGCAGAAAGTAGGGGAATCAAGATTCTTAATTCTACACCTTACTATGCACAGGCTAATGGTCAGGCCGAGTCTACTAACAAGATCCTTAAAGGGATCATTGAAAAGATGATCGTGGAGAATCCTAGGGAATGGGACAAGCTTTTGTCCGAAGCATTATGGGCCTATCGGACGTCAAAGAGATCAAGTACTGGGGTTACACCGTTCCTGCTGACCTACGGGCATGACGCGATGTTACCTATGGAAGTTACAGTCCGATCGGCCAGAAGGGCTTTACAGAATCAACTAGAGCCCGCTGAATATACGGAGGCTATGGTAGCTGAGTTGGAAGGGCTTGATGAAATGAGGCTAATGGCCTTGGATGCATTAAAAGTACAAAAACAACGGGCCGCCCGAGCTTACAATAAAAGGGTGAAAGAAAAATCTTTTTGCACCGATGATTTGGTGTGGAAGGCCGTGTTACCTATTGGAGACAAGGATAATCGATACGGTAAATGGTCGGTCAATTGGGAAGGCCCGTTCATCGTTCACCATGTTAAAAGAGGAGGTGCTTACAGGCTTCGTGATTTAGATGGGACTATACATGTCCGATTAATCAATGGTCAGTATTTAAAGTCTTATTATCCAACGTTATGGGAGACCATTGATCTAGATTATAAACCTAATCCTAGGTTGGAGTATGATCAGCTGATAAATTATGAGCCGGAGCCCGAATGATTTAGGTGAATAGGGATTTTGTATTGATAGGCTGAGCACAGCTTACTTACAAAGTAATAATAAAAAAAAAAATTTACAAAGTATATATAAACAGGAGTCGGTCTCTAGGCCGACCCGAAATTCCTAAGTTTAGCCTTCAAGTCTTCCCATGTCTTGATGGCTCCAGACCGATCTCGCTTGGCTTTTTCCAGCCTTTGGGCCCAAGCCCGGGATATGGGGACGCTGGCTTGTAACTGATCACTGCACTTCTGAGCGTCACTGCCTAGCGAAGAAAGGGCTTCGTCAATTTTTTCAAGAGCGGCGCTGTTGGCGATGACATCGGCCTCACATTGGGCAAGTTGAGCTTTTAATGCAGCAATACGGTCCCGCAGCCAAGTATCCCTTGCTAGAACCTGAGCCCGAGAGGCCTTCCCCGCTTCAAATTTGGCTTTGGCCCCTTCCAAGAAATTCAATGCCTTCTGTCGGGAGCCTAGGTGCAGTTCTGCATCAGCTTGAATTTTCGAGGCCGATCTGTCCATGAGACGGGCACTGGGAAGTCTCTCTTTTATCTCCAACAGCAAGGATAGTTGCCCGTCAGAAAGGGAAGGATCGGCCATGAGAGTGTTCAAGGCAGAGTCAATGTCAGCAGTAGCAGGAAGGTTGGAAAATTCTTGGTCCGCCAGTCCGAGGAGTAAGTCCTTGGATTGTTGCAGAAGGGAAGGAGAAACTGCTTCGGGCTCCAGGGGGCCGAGGTCAAAAGCTCCCAGGTCCAGGCCCAAGAAGAAGTCATTGAAGGGAATAACGGGCACTGGGTCTGAAGGATCGGCCTGTTCAAGAGAACACAGTCAGGTGTTGTTTTAGAATCAACGAAGTAACGCAAAGTAACACAGCAATACCTGGGTGTGAGGACGAAGCGAGGCCATGATTGTTTCGCGAATGTCGGCCTCGCTTGGTTGAGAAGATGTTTGGGAAGAAGAAGGGAGGCCGGTTCCCACGTCCGGACTCATCGAGGCCATGGTCGTCTGTGGGGCTTCTGTTTCAGGGACAGAGCCCGAATTATCATCACCGGCCTCGACGGCAGACGCCTCAGGGGTGTTGATCTCGGCCACCACCGGTCCTGGTACTATGTGAGCAGGAGAGCTGACGACGTTGGTAGGTTCCCCTTGTCCGGTTGGAGTTTCGTGTGCAGAAGGGATGGCTTGATTTACTTCCTCCCCAACAGCCTCTGTGGTAGGTTCAGCACCGGCCTCACCCTCAGTGCTGGAAGAAAGAACAACTTGCTCAGGGACTTGGCCGATATGAGCAAGGTCTTCATCTCCGTCTCCGCTTGAAGGAGTTAGAGGAGGCACGACGTGAAGTGGCATCACCCGAACAGCCACTCGTTCTAGATAAGCCGTTGCTGAGGCCGGTGATGTAGGGAGAGTTGGAGGAAGAGTCTGAGCAAGGTTTGGAAGTGGATCCTCTCCCGAATCTTCATCAGCGAGCTGCAAAGATAGAACAAGAGGATTAATATTGAATAAAAGGAATTCGGGCTCAAATCAAAAGGGGAAGAGCAAACCTGAACAGAGGCCGGTGTTTTTTGTTTCTTTTGAGCCGGACCCTTGCCCGGAGTTTGTTTACGAGCCGGTCTCTTGGCGATTTGTTTGCGCCGGGTTGGAGCTGCTGCTGGTATAGGGACATCGGTCACAATGGCCGATGTTGCAGTGAAAGGAGCCAGGGCCTCAGCAGCGGTGCGTGGAAATATGTTTCGAGCCCGTTCACCCCACCATTGGGTGAACTCTTCTGATACAATTGGCCGGGCAGAGAAAGGTGTAAAGTTGAACGCGGCTTTGAGCCGGGCTGACCTCTCTGTTATCCTCTTCACCTGCCCGTCGTTAACAATAAGGCCACGTTCAACCCAATCAACGTTGACGGTGATACCAGGAGGAACGGGCACTAGTTGAGTAAGCCCGAACTGGCGGGCATATAGAGGAGCAAAGTAGTACTCGGCCCCGCATTTATTATTGGCCGACGGGATGCTTGGGCTAAAAATAATGTCTCTAGCTACTAAGTAGCTAGAAAAAATTTCATTATAGGTAGACTGGGTGCCCGAACCCCAGTTTAAAGGGTTATTGGAGAGCTGAAGAAAAGAAGAGAATTGAAGGGAAAAGAATGGGGTGAAGAGATTGACGTCCCGAGGGGAGCAACCCTGGTAAAAGAAGGAAAAACACTCTTCAAAAGAATGTATAGAAGGAGATACGTTCACGAATTGAATGGCGGAGATTGGAATGTCGGCCAAGGGAGTGATGGTGGGTTGGAATTCAGGGAAGTAGGAGTGAAGCCACAATTGCAGAATCCACATCGGGCTCCCACCAGCACTGAAGCCCGAATGAACGAAGTCTGTTGTGCCTCGAACCAAATGTGCCCAAACCAGCGTAGCCATGGCCAGTGGTTGCCCCGATGCAAGGGCCAGGGCTACGGTTGTATATTCTTTGGTAATGGCTTGGGAGGCCGAACAGAAGAGATATTTGTTGAGCCAGTAAATGATGAAGGCAGTGTGTTCTGCATTGGACACCGCCGTATCATCTGCCCCGATACAGGCAGCAAGGAAACCTCCAAAGGCCGTGATCGGCCTGTGAGAAACGGCCCCGTCTCTGACAATTTCTTGTTGAGGATAGGCAAAGCTGGCCGTCCCGACATTAAGCCCGGGAATGATCTCTTGTCCGTGGGGACGGAGGCCGAGCAGATAGCTAATGTCTTTGACAGTGGGAGCCATTGGTCCGCAACGGAAAAGAAAGCCGTTGCAAGACGAGGACCAGAAGAGTAGAGCAGAGAGAAGGAGAGGCCGGTCTATTTCGATGCGAGACCGACTGAGCATGATTGCATCATAGATGCCCGTTTGCTTCCAGACGGCAGCCTTAGAGGCCGAGACCCTAGTTACCCACTTGTCCCAGTCAGCAGCGGGTGTCGGCCATCCTCGGATTGGTTGATTCGCAGTCTGGACCTTGGCCCAATGAGCAGGGACTTGAAGGAACGATTCGTTTGCTACCGGAGGAAAGAAAGGAAGAAAAGACGCCGGAGGGTGGCCCAGAAACGCCGCGCCTAGGCCTGGTGCGACGGGAGAACCGTCGGAGGAACTGTAGGGGGTGAGGTATTCAGTGGTTATGTCAGCGGCGTGGGCTTTGGCCAAAGCCCTAACCTCCCTACAGCGATTTTGTGGCGGTGGAGCGTCTGCAAAGGATTTTTTTCCTTTGGAGGTAGCCGGAGCGGTTTTGGGAGCCATGTCTATGAAAGGAAGAAAGGTCGCCGGAGAAGATGAAGATAAGAGTGAGAAGCTCTGTATTTTGCTTGATTTCTGGAGAGGAGAAAATATGAATGTGTGATGAGTTTTCGGACGTTGGGTGATATTTAAATATCACGACGCCGTAATCATGGCGCATTAAATGTAGGGTGACTGGTGGGATTCTCCATACCTGACGTTAGCTGCGTGCTTGACGCGTGGCGTATTTGAAATTCAAAACGTCACATCAATCCAGGCGGGACGTTTGATATGACCTTTTGGGGGGCAATTGTTTGCACCCAAAAACCGTCATTGATTTTTGAGCCCGAGTGGAGTTGAAGTTGGGTGAAGGAGACGCTGAGGCAAGTAGTGATGACTCATCGGACTCAAGAGGTAAGCCCGATGGGGGGAACAACTGTTGGGAGATAAGGAGAGTCCGATGGGAGCATGTGGCAAGTGTAAGCATCATCGGGCTATGAGAACATAACTCATCATGTTGAGAGCCCGATGGAAAAGTAAAGCAACGTTATAACTGATCGGACATTATGAAAAGGAAGAGTTTGTCCGATTGATCATAAGAAGTTGAAGAAATATGATCGGACATGGAAATAGTCATGAGCCCGATTCATCCAACAGGGAGAGGTCGATTGAAGAGGGACAGGGCGTTGCTATTCACAGCTGGCATGATGACGTCGTCTTTGAGAGTTTTTGGAAACAAGAGTCCGTCTGGGAAAGGAGTTGTTAGTTGCCAGCTGGATTGGAGCATTTAATCCCTAAATTAAAGGGATAAGGAAGGAGATGGTGATATAGAAGGATTCCTTCAAATCAGCCAATCAATCAGTAGATTGGGGCGTAAGAGAAGGAATCATAGTTCAAATAGGAATCAGTTCAGGCCGCTATAAATATAGAGGCAGGCCTTCAAGCAAAGGACTCCGCGTCTCTTCGACAAAAGCATACACAGCATTCATCACGTTCAAAGCATACACAGCATTCAGTATTCAGTATTCAGCACATTCAAGGCATTCAGAGCACTTTTTCTAAGTCTTTGTTTCCTAACTTTAATAGCAATTAGGTCTGTCTTTTTGTTATGTTTATTCTCTGTTTCTTTTGAATAATCAGTCCATTCTGTTGTTCTTGAGATCTGTTTTAGTTTTCCAAGCATTTAATAGAAATCTATTTTTATTAAACCGTTTGTGATTTGTTTAACTTGTTTAAACTTGATACTTTTTAGCTTGTGCGCTTCAGTACTGCTAAAGGACTTTTAGTGAGGGTACTTTCCTACTCACTACACACAATCACCAGTTTAGAAGTCAGATTTACCAAAGCCTTGTGTATCACTGACACAAGCAGATAGGAAATTAGTTTGCACGCACACACACACACACCGAACCACAGATTGGTTCTGGCACGCCCGCGCAAATTATATATATATTTTCTAAGAAAAAAATGGTTGAAGAAGGGCAACCGTAGGTGACCTACCTCCCTAAGCGTGGGCTGAATATTGAATGTAACTGTTGCATAATCCTACATGGTATCATAAACCAAGAAGGAGTATGCATTAATCCATATAGCCCCCTATTTCTATGGGCCAACTCAGCAAAAAACTGATCCAACTTAGCAAATCTTTAATCTTGTGAGAGGGGATAAAATCCCATATTGTATCTCTGTGAAACCCAATATTTACTCCTAGGCGTGACCATGGGAGTCTCCTGCCCGCGGGGGTCAGGGTTCCTTGACGGAACGCCGCCAGTGAAAGGCGCACTAATCCTTTCACTAATCAAGGAGCCAACTTCGCCAATGTTGTCTCCTGCCCCTCCAATGAACAACAGTGGGGGTCCTTAATGTGTAGAACCAATCATGATCAAATTGGAGTTTTACCATGTAAGCACGGTTCGGTGACAGCAAAGGATCTACCTTGCGTCCCCCCAAATTCGAACTCATAACCTATCTGACCACAAGAAGGGCCCTTACCACTGGGTCAGCCACCTCGATGGTGGGTGTAACATTACTCTTCTTTGAAATTGGGGACATAACTAAAAGCTGTATTAGACTTTGCGAGCATTGTTGTTCATCCATTTTTTGCTCACTCAGACTTTCACTAGGTGGCATGTCTTCTATTGGAGGCCTGAGTGAACAATGAGTGAACAAAAATGAGTGAGCAAAAATGTTTTCTTATACTTTGGTTCCAAATTTCAAATTCAAAGTGGGTTTTTGAATACTTTATCAATTATACTCTACGCAATAACATGTGATACCATCAGTTAATTCCACGAAACATCTAGTATAACTGTTGAAGTTATTTAGGAACCCAAATTAATGTCTAAAACTTTGACATGATTAATGCTAAACTTTTTAAGTACTTTGTCAATTACACCATATGTTGTGACTATTAGTATTTGGAAATCAAAACATTACACAACTTGATTCAAAGGTGTTCAGTCAAACTAGATCCACGTCCAGAAATACTCTTTAATTTGGGACATTATCAAATAAATTACTACTAGCAATCAAATTTAGGAGTAATGTAATGTTTCTTAAATTTGAATTCTAAATTTGACTTTAAATTATTTAATAAGAGCACGGTACGTTGTTATATTGATTAGTACCGCATACTAATATGTATATAGTAAAACTAATAAAGTATTTATAAATTAAATTTGGAATTCGAATTTGAAAGCATAATTTTGTGTGATATATGTGTAATGAACATTTACAATATAAACCATATAAAAGTCAATTTAAAATCAAAAGCCTCACGACCAAGTTTGTTTTGTAGGAGAAATTGTGGGACACAAAATACAACAGTTCATTGTATGTGTAGGCTAAATAGTGCAAGATTAATTATCAATATTATATTAATAGTACACATATGGAAGACAATTTACTCCAGGAATGTAGCATTAATAGTTTCCATAATAGTGAAGGGGAAGAGTCATACGCCATTACACAGCTCTTGAGACAAATAAGGCCTAAATCAAATCGACAAAACAACTATCTTGACTCTCTATCTCACGCCAAAAATATCATTAAGGGTTAATTGCATTTTATCTCCCATATAGTTAGGCCCATTTTCACTTTTATCTCCATGTGAATTAAAAGTGGACACTTAACCCACTTTGTGATTTTGGACTAAAATAAAAGTGTTTAGATTTTTCTCAAAATAGCCTTGTATGAGGGAATTCGTGTTAATATTAGCTCCACATAGGAGAGTTTTAGTGTCAAGATTAACCTCACATAGGCAGTTGACCTAGCTCACAAGGGGTTAAGTGTTAAACATTAATCTTGCATAGGTGGGTTAAATGACAACAATAGCTCCACATATGGAGTTAACCCCAAAATTAACCTAACAAAGGGGGTTAAGTACTAATTTTTTTTTTTTTGGCAAATTCTAAAATTTTTCATAAATTTTGATGAGAGTCCTAGCAATTTCGCTTGAGTCCGAAATCACATGGGATTAAAGTAATAAAAAAAAAAGCTTAACCATTAAGGGTAAAATATGAAATCTTAACAATTTCATTTTAGTCCGAAATCACTTGGGGTTAAAATAAAAATGAGCTTAACCATATGAGGCAAAATGTAAAATTAATCTCCTCATGGAACTTTTTTTATTGGGATAATTAAAATTCAGTTAACAATATGTTAATAAATTAAAAGTCAGTTATCTACTTTATTGAAATTGAAGGGAAATCAGTTTGAACTCTACAAATTAAAACCTCATCAACTTTTTACCAAAATCTAAATATTGTCAATATATTGAGTGATATGCCATTAATAAAGAAATTAAAAAGTCCAAACTACCCTTAGCCTCTCTTTTATACACAACCCTACAGTCCCTACCAAAATGGACCACAAAATACCTGAACGCTTTGGAGAAAAAATGGATGAGGAGCCGTCGCGATCGCCGTGAAGCAGTCTCACAATAAATCTATGGCCGTAAAAATCAGAGTCCATCAATATGGTGAGAGACTTCACTCCTTCACTGTTGTATACCAAACTCTAACAAGAGACCCAAATGAGATTATAAACACATTCTTTCTCTCTCTCTCTCTCTCTCTCTCTCTCTCTCTCTCTCTCTCTCTCTCGCTGCAGATTGATTAACAATTGATTTTTTCTAAAAAAAAAAAAAAAGAGAGAAATTGTGTGCTTGAAGGTGGAAGAAGAAGACAATACCAGAAAAAAGGTAAGGTGCCATACCTCCATATATACTTGCATGTCTCATAGTATGTGTGTGTGTTGAGGTTTAGTGGCACTGGGTTCGTTGTCTATGTGTGTGTCCATTACCCCGTCTTCTTTCTGTACACCTCATATTTTTACCATTGCAAAGTTTAGTCATGAAGACTGATTGCAAGTTCTTTCAGTTGCACCAATCACCCATTTTGACTTGCTCCCAACGTTTAATATAGTTACTCCAGAGTTATGTGAGTTGCACCTGTGTCATTAATTTATTTGCAAAATTTAGTTGAAATGCGATTAATGCTTCATAAATTTAGTTGAAATTCTGTGTTATATTTCAAAACCTGAAGCTTCTTACATTTTGTGCTTGTTGAACCTCAAGTTGTTAGGTCATTGTGTTATGAGTTGCACCAATGCTTTAGCTAGATACACCCAAAGTTCTACACAATAGCTCCCAACGTTTCGGTACTTGCACCTGATCTAGTATGCTATTTTCAAATGGTCCATACTAGTCTTCAATAATGCATAATTTTGTTGTCCGACCAATACGACTTAGGCATTTATAATTTTTAATTGGAATGTAAAAATTAAGCCTATCATAGTTAAAGGGATTTTGATGTGTATTGGATATGCATGTTTTTTGTAGGCAATGTCCCAATCCCATGTAAAAGAGTTGGCTTGTTATTGTCACTGGGGCGGGGAAAGAAAATTTAAAGATGGTCAGATTAGTTACGAAGGCGGTGTTATTGACCTGGTTGCTGTGAACACTCGCACCACTTATGAAGAATTCGTTCATGACGCGTGCACTGCACTCGGTATTACCCATACGGGGAAGACTTTCCATTATAGTAGCAAGCATGATAGTACGAAGTTGTTTCAGTTGCAAGATGATCGGGGGTTAGGTTTAATGTGTCGTTTCAATAATGACCTAATTGATGTTTATGTTAGTGAAGTTCCACATGCTACATCACCACATATAATCAGCACAAGGTAGTCTTTGTATAAATTTATTGTAATATAAATTGTTACACAAGAATATGTCTTATTATGATTCATTGGAACATGTACATGGGATCAAATAATGATTTGCAACCACCAACCCCTGCTGCACTATTGTACGAGGGAGAGATTGAACCATCAGATCAATTTGGTAGTGAACAGATAAATCCTATGCTGCTAATTGCTTCTCAAGTGTTAGAGATTGCTTATATAACTTTGCCTAGGGTTATAGAAGGGTTGAATATTGAAGAGTGGCAAATTTATACAAGTCCTGACAATTTCAAGCAAGCGGTGACGTGCTTTGCTTTTGCAAACAACTTTTCATTCGAGTACTTAAATAATAGTCGTTCTTACTACAGGATTGTATGCAAGGTTCCGGATTGTAAATGGAAGTTGACAGCCGGTTGTGAAGGGAATTCTGATGTGGTTAGAGTGAAGAAGTTTAACAATATCCATTGTCATACAGCACATGATGTTGCAACCTACAAGCCTGTTGTTCGTTCAAAATATATTGGAAATATGATAAAGGATAAAATAGCTAAAACCCTTGGATATATACCTGAGCAAATACGTAAGGACTTTGAAGCCAGTATGTCGGCTAAAATGTCATACCATCAAGCATGGTAGGCGAAGAGAGGGCTGAGTCTAGCATAACGGGGGAACCAAAAGACAGTTTCAAGTTTGTGTCGTGAATGTGTGAGCGTCTTAAACAGAGCATTCCCGGTACCCGTGCAAGCTATATTTTATCAGATGATGGCCGATTCAAGCAGTTGCTTGTGACATATGGATGTTCAAGGTTTCGTGTAGGCCAATGCTTTTTATTGATGCATGTTACCTTATGGCCTATTATCGCGGAGTTTTAATGTCTGCATGTGGGGTGGATGCAAACAATGGGTTGTACCCATTAGCGTATTCATTTGCATCGGCTGAGAATGATGAGAATTGGTTGTGGTTTCTATAGGAGCTGAAACACATACTCTGTGACCGTGTTGTGGTCCTTATGACAGATAGAAACCCTAGTCTTTTGCTTGGCATAAAAGAACTATTTGGAGGAGAGTGTAATTCATGGTGCCTTCGTCATTTGAAAGAGAATTTCAGTAAATTCATGTTGAGTAAGGGGATAAAAAATAAGAGAAGGGAGACTGGACTAAAAATGCTGACTGACATTGTATATGCTAAGGATGAGCAAATTTTGGCAAGTTGCTCCTTACGTTTAAACAGTTAATCCATAGGTTTAGTAACTTGCTCCCCACGTTGATCAGTTGCTCCCCAAATTTTCCTTTAGTTTAAAAAAAATTGAAGCAAAGTGTGGTAAGTTGCTCCTTATGTTTAGGCACTTGCTCCTTAGGCTTGATAAGTTGCTCCCAACGTTTGATCAGTTGCTCCCCAAATTTTCCTTCAGTTTTTAAAAAAAAAAAATTGAAGCAAAGTTTGGCAAGTTGCTCCTTACGTTTGAACAGTTGCTTCCCACGTTTGATCAATTGCTCCCCAAATTTTCCATTAGTTTAAAAAAAATTGAAGCAAAGTGTGGTAAGTTGCTCCTTATGTTTAGGCACTTGCTCCTTAGGCTTAATAAGTTGCTCCCAACATTTGATCAGTTGCTCCCCAAATTTTCCTTTAGTTTTTAAAAAATATTGAAGCAAAGTTTGGCAAGTTGCTCCTTACGTTTGAACAGTTGTTCCTTAGTCTTGGTAAGTTGTTCCCCACGTTTGATCAGTTGCTCCCCTAATTTTCCTTTAGTTTTAAAAAAAAAAATTGAAGCAAAGTTTGGCAAGTTGCTCCTTTCGTTTGAACAGTTGCTCTTTGGGATTGGTAAGTTGCTCCCCACGTTTAATCAGTTGCTCCCCAAATTTTCCTTTAGTTTAAAAAAAATTGAAGCAAAGTTTGGCTAGTTGCTCCTTACGTTTAAACAGTTGCTCCTTAAGCTTGGTAAGTTGCTCCCCCCGTTTGATCAGTTGCTCTCCAAATTTTCCTTTAGTTTAAAAAAAAATTGATGCAAAGTTTGCAAAGTTGCTCCTTAAGTTTAAACAGTTGCTCCATAGCCTTAGGAAGTTCCTCCTCACGTTTGATCAGTTGCTCCCCAAATTTTCCTTTAGTTTAAAAAAAATTTTGAAGCAAAGTTTGGCAAGTTGCTCCTTACGTTTGAACAGTTGCTCCTTAGACTTGGTAAGTTGCTCCCCACGTTTGATCAGTTGCTCCCCAAATTTTCCATTAGTTTAAAAAATTTTTGAAGCAAAGTGTGATAAGTTTCTCGCCACGTTTCTAAGCTATTCCAATATTGGGCCATATCATACATTATAAGGAGAACAAATAAAGTTGAATTGGGATGAGGCAAAATATGCACCAATCATAATAAAGGTATAGATACCCAATGTTTACACAAAAAAAGCGATTTTCACATGTTCCTAAATCAAAATCTCGATCTATTAATCCAAAATTAACACTACATTTTATAAACACTAGTACAAAAATGCTTCTCACAAAAACGTCCATGGTCTATAACTTCATTCATTAGCTTCCCGAACAAGATCAAGAACTATATCTCTTTGTTTATTTAGCGGATCCAGTACCTAATCCACAACAAATCGCTTTTCGGATGTTTTGAATGTGTTCCTGCAAGACCATAACAACGCAAAGTTTATACTGAAAATTAAATAGTTGTGGAAGTGAATGATGAGACAAAGGGTTGTGAGAGGGCATTGGTACCAAGGAGAATGACGACGTGAGTCTTCCATCCCAGCATTCAAAAAACTTCAGCATAATTATACCGCATGAGTTGCTGCAAGTGTGAGGAATACATAAGGTATCTACAATCGATTAGGAAAAATAACATAGATGAAAAAACCAAGTAAATAAGCAGCCTGAGTAATTGTACTTGTCATCCTCCTGTTATGGGACTGGTTGTGGCACAATAGGAAACTCGAGGACGTTTTTCTTATAACTGCTTGCTGATAAAATCTCATGCATGACATCTCGCTTAGATCAACCAGTTGGATAGTATTAGATCGAATAAAAAAATAGACACTAACATAAACTATTCATGGATTTTGGACTTACAATGCGTCTCACAAAAACCATGCTTTCTTCATCAATACATTCCAATCTAGAGTCTAGCAAGTCAATCCTCTTGTCCTGAAGATTGATAACAATAGAATACCAATGGCTAAGTCGTATGACTGGGACAAAAATTACATCAAAATAAGTTAATAAAACAAAGTTGCTTAACTAAATTAACAACCAATTTTATAGAGGATAAAATTGTAACCAATTCTGTCTTTGCTATATTAGATCCGTCAAAATAGTCATCACGAAAGTGGTACTCCAGTTGTTTTATGCTGAAGTTGGTCTTCTTTTTTTGCCATAAGTCTATGTAAAACTGCAAGGTTGCTAATGTATGAGACCAATGTATCATTAAATAAATATGAAGAATGAAAGAGATGGATGAGTTACCGCAGACTCCGGATGCATGATAAGTCATTGGCGTTGCATTTTACCTTTAACCTCAATCACATTAGAAGGCCGAGTCATCATCAAGCTTGAGGCTGACAACACTACCTGCAAGTGATGAAACCATTAAGGCAGCCAAATAAATACCAAAAATGGTTGAAGTAGAGACCTGTTGAAATTCCAAAGTATTCACGTACTAAAGTTGAAAGACATCCCCGCAGACCCATTGAACTTGCAAAGTCATCATGATCAACAGGCGTCTTATCCCCGATATGAAGAATATTTAACCTACAAAAGATAAGCATAAAGGCATTCTTTAGTTTTTGTCCCGAAGAAGTGTAATTGTAGGTTAACTTACATTTTTTCCTTATCTTTACGAGTAGGTCGACGGGTACAATATCTCCACACATCATTCTCTTCCGATGTCAATTGGGTAATCACAATTTGTGGCATTGAAATATATGGGGACTGCTATTGTGGCCCTGGCTGGGTTACTCGTCGAGGTCGTTGACCATAAGATGGTTGGGACGCTGTAGAATTGGAAGGGGAGTTTGGACCAAAAGATTGCTTGAAAAAATCCTGGACTATCGGGGAAAACTCTCGGATGATGGGGGTTACACTCAGAGATTGTGGTAGGGGGGTAAATGGTGGTATTTAGCCTGCTGATGATTCACCACACAGAGCATTAATAGTACGGAGATGTCCCTCTACAACATGTGTAAAAGATACTGGCATCTTTTGTGCTTCAGAGTGGATGCACAGCATGTGTAAAAGATACAACATATGAAAAAGATACACAACTTGAATAGCCTGCCATGTAAAAGCTAACATGAATGACTGTTAATAAAGTTGGATAAATTATATATTGCGTAGAACTTTAACAAACCGGATTCTTAAACACAGGAAGGACTCCTTTGAGAGCATCATTGCTGCCTTTATTTTTTCTTTTAAGGGCATTGTCTTTTTGGTATGGACGACATCTCAATTTGCACTCTTTCCCAAACGGTGTTATCATCTCATGCACCAATGACATAGCTGCCCGCATGATTGGGTGTAATGCCGAGAGGGGCACGATTGAAACACAAGATCTGGAATAAATCATCTCAGCATACTATTACAATCTTTCAATGATGGCAGCTCAAAAAAACATATTGGGAACAAATAATGTGAGGTATTTACATACCATCAAGAAAAACAAACATCCACCGCTGGACAACCTACTACTCATTGTGCACTTGTATTTTTTAACCTCTGTGATAAGCTATTCAAGTATGAACTCAACCCAATTATACTTCTATGCTGATGACGCAACAGAAATGGCCGGCATAAGTCGAGGACTTGCGACATCCTTTGTGGTGGGGCAAAGGAAACAACCAAGTAAGAGCAATAAGAAAGTTGGTTTAAAACTCGCGTCTGCCAACCTATTAATAACGGCATCTCATAATGCTTTCAATGATGCTGATTGGATTTGGGAATGAAGGACTTGCAACTTTTCCTTATCAACCTCTCGGGGCACTCGATGTCCTGCACTTGGGACCCCAAGGATAATACCCACGTCAGCTTCAGTAACAACAATAGGGTCTAACCCAGCAACTTCAAGAGTCCTCCATTCTGGGTCAAAACGTTCCAATAACATGGGCATAAACTCTCGAGGCAATTGTTGGCATCTAAACTCCGTCACAAACCCAAACCCCATTGATTTAACAGCAGCTACCTTCTTCTTGTTTGCTGCTATGCCAGTCGAGACACCAACAACCATCTTTGGGGAACATCGTGTATCGAAAGCAACAGGCTAAAAGTGAATAAAGCACATTGATAAATAGAATTAGTTAGAAAATAAAACTAGTACTTTATAAATTTTTGGAAATAAGGCAAAGGGCAATACTAGAGGCCTCTTCTTCGGTTGTCCATTATGTTTAACTTTGAAGATCTCCCTCTCTAGTTTTGCATCCGTAATATATGGAGCTCTTTCTTTATGTGTCAAATCTTTCCACCATGCCGTTGCAAACTGAGATATCTGCATAATAGACAAGCATGATTTTTAAGAACATAATAATAGTTAAGGAAAATAATAATTGACAATGAATTCTTAACCACCTCAGTAAAATCGTGCCCAAAGTCAAAATCTTTATGACCTAGTCCTTTGCATACGTCTGCACTGTAATTTATATTTTAAAAAAAAATCCTCAGTTAGAGGCACCATCATGTATCATATTGAATAAGAAACATAAATTAGTCTGACTTACAAGAATCTTGTCCAACCGGTCTGGTGCTTCTTTGCTTCATTAACTGGCGAAGAAGCTTTTCTCTTCCTACTATCGGCCAGTGATGGATGATTTGGAGATGAGGGCTGTTTTGGAGGTAGCAGCTCTGAACTTGTGGACGTGTCGCTATTTTGCTTACCAATAATCTCCGTGCTTTAGCCTTCACTCTTGCCATTTAACCTGACCTGAATTGCATAAATAAAGTATCAACTTTGCACAAATAAACGCTAAGAATTAAAATAAAGGTTTGGAAGTAGCAAATAATGCATAACTTGGTATGTAAGTACAATAAACCCAATTTGGAGTTTTGTAATTGAATATTCTACACTATAGTCATCTGTTCTACGCTTTAATCTATAATGATTTTTGACATTTCCACTTGCACCGTCCGTATGCAACAATTGCTCTCAACATTATGCTGACTTGCTCCTTGCATTGTGGTGACTTGCTCTTAACAATTTATAAGTTGCACCTAGATATTGGCCACTACATGTATTTATAATTTTAGAACTTTAAACAGACTTCCTTTCATTTTGGATAAAGGACATGACTGATTATTAAATTGTCAACAAATTATTGTCTGATTTTTAATTATCCCTATATTTTTTTATTTTTAATTTTCTATTATTTGATCTTGATGGACTAATCAATTGGATGTACTTTCTAATGTTTATATACTTGCTCCTTACGATTGATGAGTTGGTCCCCACGTTTACATACTTGCTCTAATAGTGGGAGATTATTTCATTAGTTTTCTTTTAACAAAATTGAAGGAAAGTGTGGTTCAACCTACACCTAACGTTTAGATATTTGCTCCCAACGTTTGGTCAATTGCTCCCCACGATTTCCAAGTTGCTCTCTATGTTTGGTTAGCTGCTCCCCACTTTTGCCTTTTCTTTAAAAAAAATTGAAGAAAAGTGTGGTTCAACCTGCGCCTAACATTTAGATAGTTGTTCCTTAGGCTTGGTATGTTGCTCCACAGAGTTGGTCAGTTGCTCCCGGGGCCGGCCCTTGGGCCAACGGCCCAGGCGGCCGCTTGGGGCCTCCAAAAATAAGAGCTTGTTTGGCCTTAGAATAAGGCTTTGTTTGGCCAAAATTCATGTGTTATAGATAAAAATAGGGCCAAAATAGGGCCTAAAAAAAATAGGGCCTTAGATATACATGCATTATATATAAAAATAGGACAAAAAATAAGGCATTGTTTGGCCAAAATACATGTATTATATATAAAAATAGGGCAAATTAGGGCCTAAAAAAAATAGGATCCTATATCTACATGTATTATATATTAAAATAGGACCAAAAAGGGCCTAAAAAAATTTTCTTTTCATGTTTGCTTGGGGCCTCATGTGAATTTCACAATCTCAGGACCGGCGCTGGTTGCTCCCCACATTTGCCCTTTTTTTAAAAAAAAAATTTGAAGGAAAGTGTTGTTCAACCTACACTTTACGTTTAGACAGTTGCTCCTTAGGCTTGGTAAGTTGCTCCACACGTTTGATTAGTTGCTCTTCATGATTTCGAAGTTGCTCTAATACTGTGAGATTATTTCAACATTTTTCGTCTAACAAAATTGAAGGAAAAGTTCAACCTGCACCTAATGTTTAGATAGTTGCTCCTTAAGCTTGGTAAGTTGCTCCCCCACGTGTGGTAAGTTACTCTCCACATTTATACACACCAAATTATTTAGAATTGTATGAACAAATTTTTGTTTAAAAAAAAAAATAATTTTCACATTACCCAAACAGCATATAGTGGTGGACATGAACCACAATACCCCAAAAAAGCATCAATCAAAATCACCCAAACCCCTACAAATTCACAACTAATATCTAATATATATATATATATATATATAAAATATAATATAACCAACACTCAGCAACCAAAAATGAAACATCAAAAGAACACCCAACTAATTTACATGACAAAGCAAAGATAAATGTGAAACTTGCAAAAGACACATTAAAGTTCGGGTTATTGATTGTGTGGATGTGTACAGTGAAGGGAGATTGAAGACTAACCTATTTGGCCATGGTAGCCTCCAAACGACACCAGAGATGGCGACAGACGACGGTGGGGAAAAAGATGGAAGGTGAGACGAGCTCGAGCTTAAAGGCGACGAAGAAGCCGAAACTTCATGTAAGTCAACGGCGACGGTGACGGAGAACGGCATATCATCTATGGCTTTCAGAGATAGAGACGTCTGTTAATGTGGCCCCTTTTGGTTAGGGTTTGGTGTAAAATATGAATGGGTTGAGGGCATTTTGGACTTTTCAATCTTATCACTAATGGCATATCAGTCAATATATTGACAATATTTAGATTTTGGTAAAAAGTTGATGAGTTTGTAATTTGTAGAGTTCAAACTGATTTCCCTTCAATTTCAATAAAGTAGATGACTGACTTTTAATTTATTAACATATTGTTGACTGAATTTTAATTATCTCTTTTTTTATTAGAAAACCCTAATTCATTAAGGGTAATGTTTAGGGACACAAAAAGGCCACAAAGAAATGTTCACAAAAAAGATGTGACATCCCATGTGACAGTAGGATCCACCACACTTAACACTTAACTCCATACATGAGATACCACATGAGATACCACATCCTTTTATGAGCATCTATCCTTTTGTGTCCCATACACTGCCATTCGTTTAACTAAGAGTAATGCTACACCCATATCAATTTCTATACCAAATTTCACATCCAAAGATCCTGACATTTGATTCTAGTAGATCTCATGTAAGTATCATATGAATTCTACACAAAAACTACTATATCAAAGACCAAGATGTGTTGGGTATGAAATTTTGTGTGATTATAACATTTTTGTTTTAACCAAAAATTCTAGGTTACGCCATTGGCTACAACTAACAAAACATATACGGAGTAACAAGAAAAAAAGACAGAGGCTGTAGATAAACACGTGTCCCCCGTATGTAGTCCATTCGAAAAGGGTTTTAGGTCGAAACGTTGAAGAGGGGGTGGGGTTTTAGGTGGGATCAGGGGGGGGCAAGGAAGGAAAAATGGGGAAGGAGGCGAAGACAAATGGAGGGTTTAGGTCAAGAATGGAATACTATCTCTACAGTGGCGAGAAGAAGCACGTCTTTGCTGGCATCGCCGTCATCACCGTCATCTTCGGCATCCCCTGGTACCTCATCAACCGAGGTCTCCTCTCTCTCTCTCTCTCTCTCTCTCTCTCTCTCTATATGTATACCAATAATAGAGAAAGAGATTGTTATTTCTGATTATGTGATACAATTTCCTTGTTTGAGATCAAAGAAACATTATCTGCTCATTAGATTTGTAATTAATCGCGTATTCAAATCGAATGTAACCGCAAATTTGGGACTTGTCATTTTTGCTTATTTTCATTTTCTTTTTCTTGAAAACCAACCATAGCCTTAATAAGGGTTCCATTAAGTTACCTGAAAATATAATAATATAATGTCTCCACAAGTTTTGAATTAGGTTTATATTAATACCCTGCACATTATGTTTCCTTGTGCTATTCATCTTAGAAAATATTTATTTTACTACTTAGCTAACATGCCCCACATATTTGCCTATCATTTCATTCTAATAGCCATATTTTTTAGTTGCCCAAATGGCAAGGATTCTTCTGTGAGCCATCATTTTCTTTCATGAAATATTAAGGGCTCGCATGGTAACACTGATTTTTTGTATTGATTATAGTCAAATTTCAATACAAAAAATAGAAACAAAAACTGAAAACCAAAAAGCACAACGTTACCATGCGAGACCTAACTGTTCACTGACCCCAAGACTTCCCTAAACATACTTGCCGGTGAAATTAATGTCTCTTGTACTTAAAACCCAAACTTGAAACTTGTATTTATGCACTCTAGTAGTATGCTGACACTGAGGATACACATAGGGATTATCTACATATATTTATGCACTCTAGTTTTAATCTTACTTGATGGAAATTGGAAATGTAGGATACTGACTGGCAATAGCTTAGCCTCTGCACCACGAGACTATTTATCGTCTTGCAATATAGAACTTTATTGATTCGATGATCATCAATCCGACATGAGATGAAGTCTTCTGTAGATTTATGGTCATGTCCGACAAACGCATTTTTGATGTTTGTGGTGGTTGGATCTCTTGTTATCACGTAGAGGTGGCTTGAGAGCTTTGGGCATTCATTTGTGGTCTCTTCCGAGCTTGCTTGGTGTCCTACATTTTATTTTTTATTTTTTGGTTTTCTCATCTTTTTACCTTACGTTACGGTTCAGGATTTGTGTGTGTGTGTGTGTGTGTGTGTGTGTTGTGCCTGTGCCTGTGTAGAGATAGAGAGTGAGGTGGAGTTTGGAAAATCGAATGAGAAGTTGTTTCTAAGCAGTTTCTTGTCTGTTTATTGTCTTTGGAACGTCATATAGGAAAACTATATATAACATCATATAGGATTGGTGACTGAGGTTCTTGTTTTGAAAGTTCCTATTTTGAACATACTTATGCTACTGCCTTTCTTTCTGCTCTATAGAATCATTTATCCGGAAATGATTTAGGCTTAGTTTGGCCCCCATTTTGGTGCTTCTTTTTTAAAGCACAATTTCATGTTAATTTATTTGGTAACTAGTTTATGAGCTTTGCAAAAGTTGAACTTAGGGCTTTTTTGGGGGGAGCTTTTAAAAGCTACCCACGTGGCTTTTTAAAAGAAGCTTATGAAATTTATTACTAAGTTGTTTGATAATTTTATACAAGTGACACACTACTCTTCAAAAAGACATCATAAAACCAAAAAGCAACCTTGAGCTTTTAAAAGCTCCATTCTAGAGCTTTTAGGCTTAGTTTGGCCCCCACGTGGTGATTCTCCTTTTTTAAAGCACAATTTAATGTTAATTCATTTGGTAAGTAGTTTATGAGCTTTACAAAAATTGAACTTAGGGCTTTTTTGGAGGGAGCTTTTAAAAGCTCTAAAATAGAGCTTTTAAAAGCCCAAGGTTGCCTTTTGGTTTCATGATGTCTTTTTGAAGAGTAGTGTGCCATTTGTATAAAATTATCAAAGAACTTAGTAATAAATTTCATAAGCTCCTTTTAAAAAGCCACATGGGGGCCAAACTAAGCCTTAAAAGCTCCCCCCAAAAAAGCCCTAAGTTCAATTTTTGCAAAGCTCATAAACTAGTTACCAAAGAATTAACATAAAATTGTGCTTTAAAAAAGGAGAAGCTCCAAAATGGGGGCCAAACTAAGCCTAAGCCTTAATGTGGTTGATGTCCTTGTCCTCGCTTTGTAATTTAACAAAGTCCTAACAGATTTCAATTTCCTTTTTAGGAACAAAGCATCGGTCCCATCAAGATTACTTGGAAAAAGCTGATAAAGCAAGGAGTGAAAGACTTTCGTCGGGTTCATCATCAGCCAAGTGATTGATGAAACTTTTAACGATAGAGTTTTGAGTTTCCTCGGATGACAATATGAAGAAGCAAGAGTAAACAAGACCGCAACATGATTAGGAACTATATTTAGATGTTTATCTGAACGCTCGTGGTGGAAAATTGATCGTCGTTTGGAATATTTTTTTTTTTTGTTTTTTGTTTATTTCAAATCTTTTGTTGTGCTCATATTCGAATATAAAACCTATGAACTATCTGAGTATTGGGTCAGGATAAGTGTTTTGGATGCATGTTACTTGGTATTTTCATAAATACCATTTTGACCTGAAAATGGAATCCCCAACTAGGCATCAAGTTTATGAAATAAGGGCAAATTTTCCGGTAAATCAGGCTTGGTGTTCTCAAATTTCAACTTAAGAGTTAGTTTCAGGTTCTGGCATGGAGTGTTACTGGCTGAAGATAGCAAGCATGTTCGGATTGCCTTCTAGTCATTTGTAAGGGCCAGTTAGGCAACATCTTCTTCAGTGATTCAATTGCACCAAAAAAAAAAAGTAGAGAAAAATTGATTTTGGCCTGCATCTGTCTAATGTAGCTTTTGGTGTTGACACTTTGTTTTGCGACTGAATCACAAAAGATGATTTGTCAAAATAGTTTTATTTTAACTTTTGGAGTTTCATAAGCATTAATGGACTCCCAAAGTGGTAGCCAAACAGGCCCAAGTCACCAGAGTTCTCCAGATTGTTATTATTGCCACAATAGTAACAGAACCATCCAAATTTTACTTCTTGTGGAAGCAATCGAGAGTTGCCCTTGGAACTTGAAAAAAGGAGTTCCCATTTTATTTGTCCTACTTTCGTTTTGACTGTTCCAAAATTTTTGTCCACTTTGATATTAATGACCAAATTTGAGTTAAATTTCCAAGACTACCCTCGTTGACTTAAAATTGGGTAATTCTTTGGTGACAACTTTCATACAACTTTCATACAACCTCCTAAAAAGATATGTCTATCTCTCTCTCCTGTGATCTCACTGGATTCCACAGTGACACAGGAGAGAGATAGACACATCTTCTAGGAAATTGTATGAAAGTTGTCACCAAAGAATTACTCCTTAAAATTTCCACGGTTGGTTTAATTTACAGAGGTTCTAAATCCTACTACAACTCTCTCTGTAAGCCATCCAAGATTTTCTAGTGCAAGAAAAATCTGCCAAATTAAACTTTATATACAAAATATTACAAAATAAAGAATGTTTTCAACCAAACAGTCGGATTATGAGCTATTTACAACTAATTGCACTAAACAAAGCACACAAGTAGATAACCACCACTAATAGTTACACCTTTCAATCTACAGCGACATTAGTTTTCTGTACTTGAAAAAACACAAAAATAAACGAAGTATGACAATCCCGCTTATTCCTGTGATTATTAGTAGGACCCACTTGAACGCACCCCTGCTCGTATGTCAAATTCATGCCAAATATTCCAGTTACAATCCCAAATATAGCAACAACAAATGTTGCAGTTGTCAGTAGCAGCTCGAATTGGATAAGCTGGTTTCGTACATTGCCCTGAAGCATCAAATCTCAATCAGTTTTCTAGTGTTACATCATGCTTGGTATGAAACGAAGGAGAAGGGGAGGGAAGAGAGTAGAATCACTTGTTTGGTAGGATAGAAGAGAGGAGGGAAATAAAAATGGAAGTGATGCCTCTTCTGTCGGGGCCCACAAATTTTAATTTGTCCAAAAGTGGATAGACTTGAGAAGGACCGAGGGAATTTTGATCTAATGACTTTCTTATCCTAACAGAAATACGACCATTTATCACATAGATGTTACAATTAGGGAATTACTATGTACACCGCTCAACTTTATAAAAGTGAGAATTTTTAGAAGAAAAATGATTAGAATTAAGGAATTTGGGTGTACATAGCAAATAGACGGATGTACATAGCAATTCCCTATAATTATAGGCATTAATGCCTAGTTTGGCCCCCATGTGGTGCTTCTCCTTTTTAAAGCACAATTTCATGTTAATTCATTTGGTAACTAGTTTATGACATTTGCAAAAATTGAATTTAGGGCTTTTTTGAAGGGAGCTTTTAAAAGCTCTAGAATGGAGCTTTTAAAAGCTCAAGGTTGCTTTTTTATTTTATGATGTCTTTTTGAAGAGTAGTGTGTCACTTGTATAAAATTATCAAAGAACTTAGTAATAAATTTTATAAGCTCCTTTTAAAAAGCCACGTGGGGGCCAAACTAAGCCTAACTCTTTTCTTCACTTCTCTTCCCTCCTATTCAGCAATTAAGGAAGCACATCTTCCCTTCCATAGAGATACTTCATCCCTCCTTCCCTTCCCCTCACTTCTCCATCATCCTTCCTACCAAACAAAGCATTAAAGACACAATTTTAGTGAATCCAATAACATGCATGCGAAGATTATAGTGCAATTTCTTTCTGGCACCTGCAACACTAAATATCATCTGATTGTTGCAATGACAGAGACAATTCAACTATAGCTTTACATTTAATGGTTGTGTGGTTCTGCATGATTATTTTAGTTAACAATTCAACTTCACATTTTCTGCAACTTGATTGTATTTATACAATTTACATGATGTCAACCGGAGCAAATATACTTTTGGCAGGTTTGGTTGTCCTATAAATTTGAAAGTTTTCTTCAAAATTTTTAACAATTTTCACCGAGGAAAAATGCCAAACTTCATCATGTATCTGCATATTTGGTCATTCTTAGGTGTTCGTAAAACGAAATAATTGACCAGCTTTTTTGTATTGCCATTTTCCAAATGATCCATCTTAAGATGATGGATTTTAGACAAGAATTCTTTGTAAATTGCGAGTGAGTAAATTTCAAATTCATGCAACGCACGAATAAGCAATTTGAATTTCAAGCCAATTGTGTATAAGCTGAGAAAAGAAGATGCAGAAGAAGCAGAAGAAGAGGACACATACCAACTGAATGTTTATGAAATCTTCAGTGTCATCGATGTACTCCTTCAGCTGAAATGAGAGGAAGAACAGACTTTTGGTAAGCTATTTTATTTTTGACCAAGACTTAAATATAAGAAGATAAGAGATACAATGTAATGAATATTGTTTGTACCGAAGTCAGCTTGTTGAGGGTACTGTCAATTAAAACAAAGTAAGCCTCCAACATCATCTCCAACTCTTCTATTCTCTCAGTGGCACTTTCTGAACTTCTCATGCTATCATGTCGGCTTCTAGCAATGCTCAAGTTTTTCTCAAGCTTCCTGGCTTAAGGAGGTGAAGAAACAGGCGAAACCGGAGCACAAGCCAACACTGCACCGACGTCATTTGATCTAAATCCCATAAAAAAACTGCTCGCCACAAAAACTCGAAGTTGAAGGGCATAAAACAATATATAAAATTCTTTGAACACTCTCCCCACTCCCCCCCAAAACCACAAAAAAAAAAAAAAAACAAAAAACCCTTCTGAACTCTCCGAGTCAATGCTAAAGCCTGCTTTTGAGCCGACGTGCACGTTGCAAGTTTAAGGTACTGATCTTTGATGTAAGTTCATCTACTAGTGGATATGCTTCAATTTCTAATTCTGCTGCCTGATTACATGATAGCCAAAATCCAATAATTACAAATCTATTTTTAACAAGAGAGTATGCTCTCATAAAACCGTAATATACATGTTTATATTTATCACAAAGATTGGCATCGGACAACATAATTATTAGAGAAATTCATCCCAACGTGTTTTTTTGTTCATCTTCAGAGTTTCACGCAGAAAAAGTAAAAGCAGTGTTCAAATTCCTACAAAAACAATGTTTTCACAGGTTTGTCCACATTTAATCATCTGATTAAAAGGGTCGGAATCTTGGATTACAAGCTGCAAGAGTGCTCTGAAGCACATAATATACAAACTCATGATGAAAAAAATACTCATTTCCAAAAGAGAGAGAACGTTTTGACAGGCATTACAAGAGCCATTCACATGTAAGTATAATGTCATCTCCCAATATATAAGATAATAGTCCCGTAAAAATTAATAATTAGGCTAAACATAATTTTATGACAAGTATTTTAAGACTTAATTATGTCACCATTATGACAAAATGAGATGGTCATGGTGTGGTGTGGTGGCCGGCCATGGTGGTGGTGGTGGTCGTGGTAGTAGCTGGTGGTGGTGGTATGGTGGCGGTAGTGGCGGCGGCTGGGGGGGGGGGGGGGGGGGGGGGGGTGGTAAATGCAATTTTTTGATTTTTCATTTAAAAAAAATCAAAAGATGACTGTGTTTAGAATTTTTAATTTTAAAATGATTTCCTTATTATTTTGAAAAAGAAGGTGACTGAATTTTCATTTGTCAATAAAATTGTTGGCTGATTTTTAATTATCCCTTGTCGAAGAGGCTTAAGGCTTCGTCAAAGAGTGCTTAAAGTGGTGGAGGCTGTGGCAATACCGGTCGACCAATCGATCGAAGTTGAGTGTTGTTTCTCCGAAATCGTATTCGTATGGCTAGGCAGATTACCCAAGAGGATCAACCAACTGAAATTAAAGAGAGAGAGAGAGAGAGAGAGAGAGAGAGAGAGAGAGAGAGTTGGTGAGAAACGGAGAGGAAGGTACATCGCTTCACATGGGCACGTGTAGCCATCGCGGAAAAGAGAAAGAGAAACAGTGAGTCAGGCAGAAGAGACAAGTCACAAAGCTCAGAAGGAATTCATAACAAAGCGAAGGGCAAATCAGGTAGTCCATAGTATTTGACTCCTGCTAGCTTAAAGAGGTGCTCTCCGCTTTATAGTATAGTAGAAGAGAGGATATATATGAATAAGTATAAAAATTGAAATGGTAAAGCCTTGCCTTTGGCTTTCTATATTAGTATAGATTTCCTGATAAACAAAAAAAGACTAACGGGCTCTCTCTCTTTACCTCCCTCCTTCCCTATCTCTCTTGTTCATTATTTGCGGTCTAATTCGTGTTGCTAGATGGGGAACTGTTCAAAAAACCAATCGGAGATGACGTGATCCTTCAATGCCTAGGGAAGAAACATGCTATGCAAGTTATGGCTGAAATCCATGAAGGAATTTGTGAGGCTCATCAGGTCAGAACCAAGATGAAATAGGTTTTAATTGGCCATGCATGCTAAACGATTGCATTAACTATGCCAAGGGTTGTCAAGCCTGCCAAAGGAATGGCCCATTTCAGCGAATGCCAGCCAAGAAGCTTTAGCCAGTGATAAAGCCATAGTCATTCTGAGGATGGGGCGATGGACCTAATTGGTAAGGTTTTTCCACCTTCTTTGGGCTAACATTGCTTTTATAATAATGGCTATGGATTATTTCATAAAATGGGCAGAAGCCATACCATGCAGGACTATGACTTAGGCTACTATAGTTAAATTCATTGAGGAACACATTATACATCGGTTCGGCCTACCAGAAACGGCCTACCAGAAACTATAATGGCCGATCAGGGATCAGTGTTCACAGGGATGGAGACTACGGCCTTTGCAGAGAGTAAAGGAATTACAATTCTCAACTCAACCTCGTATTATGCTTAGGCAAACGGGCATGCCGAATCATATAATAAGATCCTCAAGGGGTTCATTGAGAAAATGGTGAAAGAGAATCCTAGAGAATGGGATAAGCTACTGTCCGAGGCACTTTGGGCATATCAGACATCCAAGAGATCTAGCTCATGCTTACTTACGGACACGATGCCATGTTACCTATGGACGTAACAGTCTGATCAGTAATAAGAGCCTTACAAAATCATCTTGGGCCTGCTGAGTACACCGAGGCTATGATAGCTGAGTTGGAAGGACTTGATGAAATGAGGCTTATGGCCCTAGACTCATTAAAGGTACAAAAGCTTTGGGCTGCCCTAGCATATAATAAAAGGGTAAAGGAAAAGTCCTTCTGTACAAAGGACTTGGTTTGGAAGGCCGTACAGTAAATGGTCGGTCAATTGGGAAGGTCCTTTTATTGTCCACCAAGTTAAGAAAGGTGGGGCATACATGCTACGGGATATGGATGGAGAGGTTCATGCTAGATTGATAAATGGTCAGTATTTAAAGTTATATTATCCTACATTATGGGAGACCATTGACCTAGAATACAGACCGAATCCAGGTTTGGAATATGACCCCGAGTGATCAAAAAATGTATTTTCATAAATAAGTAATGCGCACAGCTTACGTACAAAAGTTGATTATAAGTTATAATATAAATATATATACACATGTACAGAAACAAAGTTCAGTCTCTAAACCGAATCAAAGCTTTTCAACTTTTCTTGAAGATCTTGCTAAGAGTTCTCAGCTCCTGTCCGATCTCGTTGAGCCCGTTGAAGTTGTTGAGCCTATGCTCGAGCTGTTGGATGATTGGTTTGAAGTTGCTCCGTACAACGCTAGGCGTCCTGACTAAGCCTTGACAAGACTATGTCAAATTGAACTAGAGCTTCGACATTTGTTACCTCTCTGGCCTCTAGTTTTTGGACTTTGGCCTTGAATTTGGCAATCGCAGTTTGAATCATGCCCTCCTTGCTCACAATATGAGCTTGAGTCCTTTTCCCAGTCTCTTACTTTGCCTTAGCAGCTTCTAGGAAATCCATCAGCTTTTTACTGGCCGCTAAGTGAGTCTTGGCCTCACTCTAAGAAAGAGAGGCCATCTGGATAAGTGTTTGGTACCCTGACAGTCGCTCCTGCACTTTTCTCAACAGAGCAGACTGGCTAGTAGAAAGAGAAGAGTCCATGAGCAGAGATACTAGGGCCGATTCAACTTCAGCAGTGGAGGGAAGGGCACCTAAGTATGTTGAAGAGAGCCCAAGGATAAGTTCTTTTATACGTTAAGATTAGAAGGCGTGGCGGCTTTGGGATCTAGAAAATCAAGTTGAATGCACCCTAGTCTAGTTGGGTGAAGAAGTCATCAAAAGGCAAAGAAGGTTCTGGACTGATCGTTGGGGGGACAACTTGCAAACACAATAGAGCTCTAAGAGTTAGTAACTAATACTTAGCAAGGAAAGCAACCTTGAGCCCAAATAAGGAAAGATGATTACCTGAGTATGGGCAGTAAGAAATTGGACCAATGCACCTTGGGAGGAGGAAGGTTCTGTTCGATGATTAGGAGCAGCAGGTTCATCAGTCTGTTGGGGTAGAACTAGGGCTGCTTGATCTGGTGAAGGATTGTCAGATGTCTTTGATGGAGCCTTAGGGTTAGTGTCTGCAACGGGCATGTCGTGCTCTTCAGGAATGGAGGGCTTAGCCAGTGGTGGCTCGTCTTCAATTATTGAGGTCATTTCTTCCATAGTACCTGTATTAGAAGTGTCCACTCCGTCATCGCCCCTCGGACCATCCCAGAGCTAGATTCACTGTTTGCTCAACTTTATCATCCATACCAGTGCCCTCAGGTACGCCCTCACTGCTACAGGAGATGACCACATGTTTGGCTACAACCTCATCAGTGGGATTGACATCTTATTCCCCATCGGAAGGGGTAAGAGGTGGAATGATGCGAAGTGGAATCGGGCCTGATTCCACCATTTCTTCAAGTAGTGGCTCAGCCCGCTCAGATGTTATAGGAACTTGGAGTGGTGGAAGTCCAACCTGTGGCCGAACTGGTTGTGGCTGGTTGATTGGGCCAGCAGGTGGCACTTCTTCTTCAGAGCCCTCATCCACAAGCTGCGAAGGGAAACAAAGTTGGTATGCCACAAAGTAGAATAGAATTCATTTGCAATTCTATTTTGTGGAATTCTTGTGTTTGGTATAACACAAAACAAGAAATGAATTCATTTTGAATTCTCCCCAATTCTTTGTTTTGGGCTGTTTACAAATCCGACCAAAAATGGTCGGATTTGGTGAGAATTCAGTCTTAGAACGTGTTCTTCCCAAAATACCCATTCTTCTTCTACTTCGTCTTCTTCGTTCTTCTCATCTCTTCTTCTTCTTCTTCTTCGTTCTTCGTTGTTCTTCTTCTTCCTCGTTCTTCTTCTTCGTTCTTCTTCTGATCTCTTCTTCTTCTTCTTCGTCTGATCTTCTTCGTCTGCTTCTTCTTCTTCCTCTTCGTCTTCTTCTTCTTCTTCTTCGGAGTGTTAGAGTGGAAAGAGAAGTCAAAAGTATAATGGGTTCAAATTTGTGAAATGATTACCTGAAGCGATGGGGTAGTCTTTTTCTTCTTGGCTAGAGGCCCTGTCGATGTAGCTTTCTGTAATACCCTGTAATTTTGATTTATATTAATAAAAGGAGATCCTGTATAATTGCCTTTACAATACTTGTAATTTCACCCTCAATCGATTGAACTTATCTCAATTGATTGGCATTGTGCATTCTCAATCGATTGAACCATTTTCAAACGATTGAAACTCTGTTGACGTAAATGCAATGATTGCATCCCAGTTAAATCTCTTAAACCCTTGCCAATCGATTGAAAGTGTGCCACCTGTCCTCAATTGATCGAAGCCGTCTCAATCGATTAAAAGTGTCTAGAAATCTTATCCTCAGTTCTGCACTAGAATGCCACCTATTTCTTTCCTTTCCTTATGTATGTGGGTATTTCATGTGTGTGTGTTGATTTTAGAAAGTGAGAGAGCTACAGAGAGATATATTATATAACTATATACACATCTATATATATACATATATACACATACCTTTATATGTTATCTGGGAAAAAGAGAGAGAGATGTAAAAGATAGGAGAAGAAGAAGAAGAGGAGGAGGAGCAGAAAGAGAGAAAAAAAGACAGAGGTCAAGAAGAAAAAAAAGGAGAAAGATAGAGAAGCCATTAGATGCCACTAAAGCTCAAGCTTGCCAAACATCCCCTTGATCCTTTCGGTGAGTTCTAAATTCACTCATAAGCTTAGGTGTATTGTTTTATGAGTTTTGGGCGTGAAGAAATGGACCCAAAGCACCCCCAGCCATTCTGGGCATCATTGCCCAGTTTCTGGGAAAGAAGACTTTCAAGCGATTGAACTTGATTCAATTGATTGAAATAATATCAATCGATTTAAAAGATTTTCAATAGATTGAAAATACTTTCACCTCAATCGCTTGAAAAAGCTCCAATCGATTAAGACCACCTTTACTCCAATCGATTGAGTATGACTTCAATCGATTGAAACTCACAGAATATTGTTGTTTCCTTTTTGCTAAAATACAGACTGCTTAGTTGTTTAAATATCAATGCATGTTTTCCATATGCGACACTGTTGAATCAAGAGATAATGGGATGCGATAATGAGACTATATTGTGAGTAACGTATTCGGGTTCGGGATAGTAGTTAAGGCTTGATCCTGATCAAGTTTGGTAATCAATTCATTTCATTCAGAGTAGCCAGGCCACATGGGACTGTCATATATCCATGGCAGTGTAACATTAAGTAGGTTTGATAAGTTCCAAGAGAATTACGGGGATGAGCATTGGTTGATCATATGTCTTTAAGAGCGGTGGACTGATTATATGTCCTTAAATCTAGTGGACTAGACTAATTGGCTCTAAGATAGCTGGTAATCCAATCATATATCCTTAAGACCGGTGGACTGGTAATATGTCCTTAAAAGCGGTGGACCAGGATTATTGGTAGACGTCTTTAAGTTGTGACAATAGAACTGATGTGTCTTTGTTCAAAGCGTTAAATAGTTGTTGGAGACAAGTATTATTGAGAAGTATTATTGATAGTAATTGTTGTTGTGAAAACACTTGCCAAAAATAGTTTGGCTTTCCGTGGGGTAAGTGAGAAGCTTTATGAAGAAGATAATGGGAACTTTTTAAGCATAATTGAAATGATTGCCAAATTTGATCCAATAATGAAAGAGCATGCTCGTCGAGTTTAAGAGAAAGAAGTTCGCTATCATTATCTTAGTCACAAAATTCAGAATGAATTAATTCTTCGGATATCGGATGAGATCAAATGTGTGATCATTAAAAGGGTAAAAGAAGCGAAATACTTTTCAGTTATTCTTCATTGTACTCTGCATGCAAGCCATCAAGAGCAAATGTCACTTATATTACGATGTGTGAATATTTCAACAAGTCCATTAAGTGTAGAGGAGTTCTTTTTAGGATTTTTAAAGGTGGATGATACGTCAGGACAAGGACTATTTGGTGAACTTATAAATGTTTTGAAAGCTCTTGAACTTGATATTGGCGATGTAAGAGGCCAAGGGTATGATAACAGTTCTAATATCAAAGGGAAAAACAAGCGTGTACAAAAAAGATTATTAGAGATAAATCCTAGAGCATTCTACACGCCTTGTGGTTGTCATAGTGTTAATCTTGTATTTTGTGATATGGCAAAATCTTGTTCTAAAGCTTCATCTTTTTTCGGAGTGGTACAACGTATGTATTCATTGTTTTCATCATCTACAAAGCGGTGGAAAGTTCTCACAGATAATGCCAAAGGTTTAACACTTAGCCACCATCACAATCTCATTGGTAAGGTCAAGTTGAAAGTGTTAAAGTAATAAGATTTCAAGTTCCAGATATAAGAGAAGCTTTGATTCACTTAGCAACTACCAGTGAAGATCCCAAGACAAAGAGTGATACTGAGAGCGTAGCAACGTATGATATTGAGAATTTTGAGTTCTTACTTGGCATGGTTATTTGGTTTGAAATATTGAATGCTGTTAACAAATAAGCAAAATCATGCAAACAGAGGACATGCAGATTGAAGTTGCTATAGATCTATTAAGAGGACTCATTTGTTTTTTTGAATGATATAGAAAAAATGGATTTGAAGAAGCTATGATTGAGGCTAAAGAGATTGCAATTAGATTGGAAGTTGAACCTATTTTTCGTGAACGGCGTGTCATTCGTAGAAGAAACAATTTGATGAGAGTGGTAGTGAAGAGATGACACAATCAGCTGAAGAATCATTTAGAGTCAATTACTGCGTATACATATTTGATCAAGCCCTTTCTTCACTCAAGAGTAGATTTGAATAATTTCAACAACATGATGATTCTTTTGGATTCTTGTTTAATTTGGAGAGGTTGAAGTCTGTAGATAATGATAGTTGAAGTGTTCATGTATTAACCTTGAAGATCTCCTAAAGCATGACATGGTTTCTGATATTAATGGGATAGAATTATTTTCAGAACTCAAAATCTTAAGAGAAGCTTTACCAAGAGGAACAAGAAAGGCAATTAAAGTATTAAATTTTATAACGAGGCTAGATTATTGTTTTCCAAATGCTTGGATTTCTTATAGAGTATTATTGGCTAGATTATAACCACTGATAGTCGCATCTGCTGAGAAAAGCTTCTCAAAGTTGAAGTTGATCAAATCGTATCTACGGTCGACAATGTCACAAGAGATTGAATGGATTGACTATGATATCAATTGAAATTTTTTTTTGGAGAAGGTTGATTGGAACCCTTTAATTGACACTTTTGCAGCTCAAAATGCAAGGCGGTCACATTTACTTTGATGTAAGCTTGATTGGAACACTTTAATTATGTGTTTATTCTCTCATTTTAATGAAATGATTTCGCACTTATAAAATTTTTGTGCTTATGAAACTTTATGTATAGAGGCCTAGAGGGGCCCTGTTTTAAAGTTCGCTCGAGGCCCCAGGAAATTTTAGGAATCTCAGGACCGGCCCTGTGTCATTATCGTAAGTCTCGTTACTTATAGTGTTAGGGATAGGGTGGTCTGGATAGGGAATGTCCAGGCATAAACATCGTTAGCTTAGTGAAAGTTGAGTGAATAGAAACAAACATAGTATTATAGGTATAATATAGTTACCAGTTATGAAGGACATAAAATATAATTCTACTAATAATAGTATATTTCTCTTTTATTCCAATCTATCCATTACTCAATTTTCACGTCTTGTATACGAGGACTACGACATCTGACTTATAGATGAACAGACTAGATTGTAATACTTCTAGATACACCAATACTCTGTTTATTTCTTAAGAACATATGCACAGTCCACCGCATGCCATAGACACCACGTCAGTCCATCGCCCACTTTTAAGAACATATGAACAGTCCACTGCATGCTTGGGATTTAATGCTTTGAGCAAAGACTCATCAGCTCTATATTCCACAGCTTAACGACATCTACCAATAATCTCGGTCCACCGCTTTTAAGGACATATGACCAGTTAAGGACATATGATTAGATTACTAGGTATCTTATAGCCAATTGGTCCGGTCCACTACTTTTAAGGACATATAATTAGTCCATCGCTCTTAAGGATATATGATCAACCAATGTTCATCCCCGTAATTCTCTCAGAACTTATCAAACCAACTTAATGTTACACTACCACAGTGTTGGGAATATGCCCTAAAACCAGTTAGTTAGACAATGGAAAATCATAATGCAGTTATGCATGTTAGTTCATGAGATGAATATTAGACTGAAATCCTTAAACAACATTGTATGTGTTCATTTGTGTATGTGATTACACATGTGAGATATGAATCACAAATCCTTGTTGTTTCAAATAAGTCATAGTGGATGATAAGTCTGGCTAACTTATCAGGTACACACTGTAGCATGATTAACGTTTACGGGGTAGAATGATGAATCTCATTCATAAGAGTCTTTGACTCTTGGTTAATATGCCAGTGCACACAGTGCATTGACGAACCTGAGTTAAACCTATTGACACCTAAATGCTGTCAACGTCAATAGGAACTCAAAACTTGTATAGGGATACATGTCCTTAATCCTGAGACAGTTATGGACGCAAGTTGTATGCTTGGTTGCTTTGACTTACTAATCAGTGAGGTCTTGCAAGATCAACACCTGGGTATCTTGGGTAAATCAGGTATGCAATGTTGCGAACATATATTGTAAAGATGGAATTCTACCCTCTTCTATAAAACGAAGAGTAAGTATTCCCTTGAGAATGTCACTAGGAATGATTACTAAGAGCTGGCCAGCCTTGTCAACAAAGTGTTATTGTTGACATGTTTAGTAATCCAAGCGTAGTGAATGATACTTGAGGAATATAAGATGTACTAGCTATTGGGTCGACAGTATCTTAAAACATACATCCCAATGATAGATACGAATACTGCCTGGTAGAGGGACATCCATATCATATTATACAAGTCTAGCAATCACTTATGTATGTGTGATTATATTCTTATGCACTGGAGTGCAATTATCATTTTATAGTGGCATTAATGACAATTGATTAATTATTGATTCCTTAGTTAAGAGTACTGACTAGATGGAATAATAATTAATCGAAGCCAGTAATTAAGAACCTACGAGGTCCCACTCTTAGCTCCGCTAGAATGCTTGGAAAGGCAAATGAGAATGCTGTCAAGGCTGGTTCGATTGATCGAAGTTGTTTCAAACGATTGAAGTCTAGACAGGTTCAATCGATCGAAGGTTCGATCGATCGAAGTCACTTCGATCAATTGAAAGTAAGGTTGGTTCTGGGAATCTATAAATAGGGCAGCTGCGTCCAGGAATCTGAGTTCATTGTTTTTAATGTACCAGTTGCTGCAGAACCTATTTAGGGTTCCCAAACCTTCCCTAAGAACACTATTAGGGTTCCCACTAACCATAGCCACTCCGGGAGCATTCAAGGAGATATAAGGGTAAAGATCTCTTAGAGGTTGCTGCTGCACATTAAAGGAGAAGGACTAAATCAGAATTGGGTTCAAGACCATAAGGTAATGCACTTGTCCCCTCTCTTGTACGCATCTATAGAGTTAACGAGTAGTAGATCCAAGCAACCAATAAAAGTTTTGAACTTTGTTTTTTCGCTGCACATTTAAATATATTTTAAACCTAAACAATTGGTATCAGAGTCTCGCTTGTTTGGATCTATAGATGCGTTTTGGAACACTAGTTTTGATTTGCATGTTAATTTTAGAACTGTTTTTGAAACTACATCGTCACAAATCTGTTTCTGCAGTATTTACGCAGCATATTACAAATCTTTGAATGCATAGGATGCATAATGGGTTCGATCGATCAAAGTAGTTTCGATTGATCGAGACCCCACTGTTCTCAAGTGATCGAACTAGTTTCGATCGATCAAACTTTGTTCTGTTCGATCGATCGAATGGTGTTCGATCGATCGAGATCGATTCTTTGTCCAGCTGTTCTTTTCACAGTTTCAAATGTTTTAAAAATTATTTACTTTAATTTTAGATTATTCTGTAAAAAATTTCAAATCACTCTGTGAAATTGGATGTTCAAGCGATTGAACAATGTTCAATCGATCGAAGGTTCGAGCCATCGAACGGTCTTCGATTGATCGAAGTGTGACAAAGAACTAAGATGATGTTTTAAGTTCTAATTCAGTGCATATAGAGTTTATGTACTGTGTGAATCAATTAGGGGTTCCAATGGTTATATATATATTATATATGCGTGGATGTGTGTACGACTAACCCTCTTGCAGCAAGATTAGTCCGCTGTCTCCCATGGCACCAAGATCTATTTATATTTGGTATTTAAATTGTTTTGAGATTGGTGCATGTTGTATTTAATTTTGGTTTGGTTTTAAGGCACATGTAAAGGGTGCTGCGACTTCAATCCTACGAAAAGGAAAGTCGCACCGGTTTCCCTAGCCTTCCTTATTTTATTATTGTATTTCTATTTCTAGATAAATTGTAAGCTTCGAAAGAAGCATAGGACCAATGTAATAGAATTAAAAATTACATGAAGATGGAGGAGCAAGTCGTTGTCCATGAAGATGGAGTCGGAGGCAATCAAACCAAGAAGGAGGTTCTATGGAGATAGAGCCATGGGAGATAGAGGCATTGTTGAATGCTTTTATTTTATTTTTTGTTTTATGTGCTTAGTTGTGATTGGCATTTTATATGTTGTTACTACTTGCATGCACGGAAAATAGGCTTTCTAAAATAAAATTCAAAAACTTTTCCACACATTAGTAAACACTGGATGTTCATGGGTAATGTGAAAAAACATTTTTTTTTCAAAAATTAAAAATTCCTATTAGTTCATTGTAAGTATGGGAAATACTCTGTGTCACCCAGCCATGGGTGATCATTCCATACGGAAGGTATTTCTTATCGGTTACTAGATATGAACTTCTTATAAAAATCTAGTGGGAGAGGGACTCATTTTTTATAACTCCCACGATCTTCCATAAACGGTTCATTGTAAGATGGATAGTATATTCTGTGTCACCCAGCCATGGGTGATCATTCCATACGGAGGATATACTTTTCATTGGTTACTAGATATAAACTTCCTTTGGATAGAATCAATGAGACGTGTTAGAGGGACCACTACACTGAGGCACTACTTGAGGCGGTTGTCATTGGATTCTAGTTAATGGTGAACACTAGCTAAGCTATGGGTAAGGGATTCCACACGGAGCATTATCCAGAAACTTAGAGACCAAAAGTTCAGGAGTCATGAGTTATTTTGTAAGAATTGCACGACATTCATGATGGGTTTCCCAATCAGGCTATAAGGTTATGATCGCCACACGGAGACTTAATTTCATAGGCTTGACATCCTAAAGACAATTAATGAGTTGGTTAAAGGAATTCCAATGTATAATATAAATTATCATATTCATGATTTCCATATTATAATTCTGTTATATTATTTATATTTCAGATTCATTATGTCTAGCCCACATGCTATAACCATGATCTAGAATAAGCTAATTGGAAATAACTACGTTGAATGGAAACTGGAACTGGATGAATTATTATCTACTGATGGATGTAAATACGTTCTTACCATTCCCTGTCCACCTATTCCATGCCATGACACCCCAACTGATCTTACCAATCAATATTGGCAGTGGATAAGATTTGATGCTATAGCTCGCTCTAGCATCTTAGACTCTTTGTCTGATGTGTTGAAGCAACAACATCAATCTTTGAACACTGCCCGTGCTATAATATTGAACCTCGAGGAGATGTTTGGGGAGCTGAGCCGAACTGCAAGGCTTAGAGCCTTGGAGTTAGTCATGGACACCAGAATGTTGGAAGGAACTTCAATAAGAGAGCATGTTTTTAAAATGGTTACTTATTTCAAAGTACTAGAAGTTCTGGGTTCCGACATTGATGGTGAGACTCAAGTTGACATAATCTTGCATTCATTGCCTTTATCATTCACTCAATTTAAAAGGGCTTTTAAAATGAGTAAAACAGTTTTTCCAACAAGTGAGTTGATGAGCTCTCTTGAGGCAACGATGGATATAGTCAAAGAGGAGTCAAATGTTCAGAACATTGGAATGACTTCATCTTCTGGAACTAAGCCTATGGACGTAAGTTTAGAGAAGGAGAAGCAAGACTCAAGGATAGGTGAGCCTAACCCAACTATTGGGAAGAAGGCAAGACTTGTAAAGGGAAAGGCTGGTACTGTGCCAAAAAGAAAGTGTTTCCATTGTGGCGTGAGAGGGCATTAGAAAAGGAACTGTGTGGAGTACTTGACTGCCAAAAGGCAAGGTATGATCCTTTCACTAGTTTTTGAAGTAAGTTGAAAAACTGATACTTCAACTACTCTGGGCATTGATTTTAAGTTTTCTAATTATGTCTGTAATTGTTGCAGGGAATTGGAAAATAAGAATGTGCATTGATTAGAAGATCTTGATTGCCTTTTGGGATCTGATGCAAGAGTTGCTATTCGATTAGTAGTTTTATATTGTAATAAAACTTTGGAGTTATTAGATGGATTTCAGTTTTGAATTAATGAATAATATTTATTCTTTTGATTTTGGTACTGAAATTGTTGTTTAAAAGAAAGTGTTCTTTTAATGTAATCTAATAACTTGTCAAGCAAGTATCTCACCTATTTACTCTTGTTTCTTATATATTATCTAACATAATATTTAAATAACCCATTGGTATTTTACCATCTAAAAGGATAGGACCTTCATGTAATTCTATAAGTCTTTGGTTTAGAGGTTAGATCACATTAATTCTAACTAGGATAAATGGGGAGTAAAGGATTGGATCCTAAACTTTATTGGTTGCTAAGACCACTGCCTGTTTGTCAATCCTATTTAGAGGGAACTATGATCAGGTGTTTTGAAAAATCACACAACCAAGGGACTTATTAGAATTAGTACATACTCATGTATGTGGGCCAATAAACATTAGAATTGTAAAGTAGTTTTGGCTACTCTAGATACTGATATACATTTACTTATTGCACCCTCATCCTCAATTTTGAAGAAATTCAAAAGTTTTGGAATGAAGAGTAATTGGTAAAGGAATATTGTTGCCTTTTGATTTAATCAAAATGGTGAGTATCTGTCTAATGCGTTTATTGTCTATGAGAGATAAGAATGAAATTCTTTCTCGATAGTCTACAGCTAGTGCGCCTCCACGGGATGTTGTAGTAGGTAGAAGGAACTATCTTCTTTTAGAAATGACTGGGTTATGAGGTGAGTTAAGAGTTACTACTGTTCCTTATTTTTCTCGATGGAACTGCAATGTATGTACTGGATCTTATTCAAAAGGGATTCTTTCCACTAGACATCCCCAAAGTTATGAAAAGAATGTGACTTCTTTCTCATGGTAACTTTGGATAAGTATGTCTAGCACTTTGGTGTAAAGGAATGATGAGCCTTTTGGATTCTAGATTAGAAGTATAATATTTTTGTAGAGTTTCCAAAGAAAACAAAAGTTGGTTGGAGACCGAATTTTGCAAAGGAAAGATAATATAAAAGAGTAAAGTTATTTATATCTTAAAGCAATTTATAAATCATCTAGAACTAAAATCTATTACCCCTTCATCTGTTCCTACATTGGTACTTCACTATAGTGGCGGAATTCTCAACGTTGCTGAAATCCCCTTGTGGATTGAAGTTTTGTGATAAGGAAGCTCCGATAAATGATTTGCATTAGTCTACGGACTCAAGCAATCATCCAGAGATAAGGACATCTGTTTTGATATATTGGTCAAAATACTTTGGATTCGTCTGAAGTATGGATGTGGCTTAAATGGATGAAAGGATCCTTGGACAAAGGAAGTATGGTGGTGATTATGGTTCCTCATATTGATGGCATCTTTATCATTGTGAGATGTTAAAGTGGTGTTATCAATGGTTGAGGTTAAGGTTTTAGAGTATACTTGATATTTGTGATCTCGGTGAGGCGAGCTGTAATCTTTGGATTATTGCTCATTCAAGATCAGAAAGTTAAGATAATGAGATTATCTCAAACTTCTATATCAGAAAGTTGCTGGCTAGATTCAACGTAGAACTTTTCGATAAAGGTTTTTACCTTTGAACATAACCTATTGCTCTTTCAAGACTTGTATCTTAAGATGCAAGATGAAGGAGGTCGCATGAAAGGCATATCATAAGCCTACGCTATTGATAAACCTTACATGTGAGGATATGTATGGATATCTGCTATGCCATTAGGGTTGTTCATAGATATCAGTCCAAACGGAAGTTCAGTTCACTGAACCATCATTAAGTATATATTGTCTAGGGCTTGAGAAAGAACTAGTAAATATATGCTATGTGTTGGTGTTTTGGACAAATGTTCAAATTAGCTTTACTGGATACATGTCTGGTGACGTATTTTTGTCCAAGGACATAGTATAATATGAAGATGTTCTACTATGGATTGTTTCAGTCGACGATCATCGAAGTCTCTTTACAAAACCTTATGGGTTAAGGATTTTGACATGTCATGTAGATAATGCTACTGGTGTTAGTTTTAACACTATATTATTATGAGTGCAAATGGGAGTTTGTTGGGAATATGCCCTCAAACCAGTTAGTTAGACAATGAAAAATCATAATGCAGTTATGCATGTTAGTTCATGAGATGAATATTAGACTGAAATCCTTAAACATCATTGTATGTGTTCATTTGTGTATGTGATTACACATGTGAGATATGAATAACAAATCCTTGTTGTTTCAAATAAGTCACAGTGGATGATAAGTCTGGATAACTTATCAGGTATACACTATAGCATGATTAACGTCTACAGGGTAGAATGATGAATCTCATTCATAAGAGTCTTTGACTCTTGGTTAATATGCTAGTGCACACAGTGCATTGACGAACCTGAGTTAAACCTATTGACACCTAAATGCTGTCAACGTCAATAGGAACTCAAAACTTGTATAGGGATACATGTCCTTAATCCTGAGACACTCATGGACGCAAGTTGTATGCTTAGTTGCTTTGACTTACCAATCAGTGAGGTCTTGCAAGATCAACACCTGGGTATCTTGGGTAAATCAGGAATGCAATGTTGTGAATATATATTGTCAAGATGGAATTCTACCCTCTTCTATAAAACGAAGAGTAAGTATTCCCTCGAGAATGTCACTAGGAGTGATTACTGAGAGCTGGCCAGCCTTGTCAACAAAGTGTTATTATTGACATGTTTAGTAATCCAAGCGTAGTGAATGATACTTAAGGAATATAAGATGTACTATATTGGGTCGATAGTATCTTAAAACATACATCCCAATAATAGATATGAATACTGCCTGGTAGAGGGACATCTGTATCATATTATACAAGTCTAGCAATCACTTATGTATGTGTGATTATGTTCTTATGCATTAGAGTGCAATTATCATTTTATAGTGGCATTTATGATAATTGATTAATTATTGATTCCTTAGTTAAGAGTACTGACTAGATGGAATAATAATTAATCGGAGCCAGTAATTAAGAACCTAGGAGGTCCCACTCTTAGCTCCGCTAGAATGCTTGGAAAGGCAAATGAGAATGCTGTCAAGGCTGGTTTGATCGATTGAAGTTGTTTCAATTGATTGAAATCTAGACAGGTTCGATCGATCGAACGTTTGATCGATCAAAGGTTTGATCGATCGAAGTCACTTCGATCGATTGAAAGTAAGTTCAGTTCTGGGAATCTATAAATAGGGCAGCTGCGTCCAGAAATCTGAGTTCGTTGTTTTTAACGTACTAGTTACTACAGCACCTGTTTAGGGTTCCCAAACCTTCCCTATTCTCACTATTAGGGTTCCCAACAACCCTAGACACTCCGGGACATTCAAGGAGACATAAGGGTGAAGATCTCTTAGAGGTTGCTGCTGCACATTGAAGGAGAAGGACTAAATCAGAATTGTGTTCAAGACCATAAGGTAATGCACTTGTCCCCTCACCTGTATGCATCTATAGAGTTAACGAGTAGTAGATCCAGGCAACTAATAAAAGTTTTGAACTTTTTTTTTTTCGCTGCGTATTTAAATATATTTTAAACCTATTTTTCCTACACACAGATACATGACAGTCCCATATGGCCTGACTACTCTAATTGAATTAAACAAAATATCAAACTTGATCAGGATCAACCTTACTATCCTGAATGTGGATACGTTACTCACAATATGGTCTCATTATCGCGCCCAATTATCTCTTAATTCAACAGTGCTGCATATGGAAAGCATGCATTGATATTTAAACAACCAAGCAATATGTATTATAACAAAAAGGAAACAACAACACTCTATGAGTTTCAATCGATTGAAGTCATACTCAATCGATTGGAGTAAAGATGGTCTCAATCGATTGAAGCATTTTCAAGCGATTGAGGTGAAAGTATTTTCAATCGATTGATATTATTTCAATTGATTGAATCAAGTTCAATCGCTTGAAAGTCTTCATTCCCAGAAACTGGGCAGTGATGCCCATAATGGCTGAGAGTGCTTTGGGTCCATTTCTTCACGTCCAAAACTCATAAAACAATATCCCTAAGCTTCTGAGTGAGTTTAGAACTAAAGGATCAAGGGGTTGTTTGGCAAGCTTGAGCTTCAATGGCCACCAATAGCTTCTCCCTCTCTCTCCTCTTTTCTTCTTTGCCTCTGTCTTTCCTTCTTCTCTCTTTCTGCTCATCTTCTTCTTTTTCTTTCTCCTGTCTTCTGCTTTTCTCTCTCTCTCTCTCCCAAATAATATATATAGGTGTGCATATATGTATATATGGATGTGTGTACATAGATATATATTATCTCTCTCTTTAGCTCTCTCACTGTCCAAAACCAACACACACACACATACACACACACACATACGAAATACCCATATATATAGGAAAAGGAAAGAAATAGGTGGCATTCTAGCACAGAACTGAGGATAAGATTTCCAGACACTTTCAATCGATTAAGATGGCTTCGTTCGATTGAGGACAGGTGGCACACTGTGGATATCGCAGGTTTTCTTACCCACAGCTTTTCTTTTAAATTCTTTTCCAAAATAAAGAGTCGCCACTTAATTTTTAAAAGGAAAAATTAAGAAACCATTTTAAAACAAACTGATCTTTTGCGAAACCAAAGATAAACTGGGTCCGGGGATTATGGAATGAAAGGGAAAGGAGCTCGGCGGACTAAAACACCCCCTTTCATCCTATCTCACGATAGGCCTCTATTCAACATCCTTTTTAATCAAGTTATTAATCTAAGCATGCCCTCAATTAATACATATATACATATACATCACACAAGCATGTTGGAAATGGTGTAAAATTGCTAACGACAAAATATCATTCATAAGCCACGTAATACAAGTAGCAAGCAACATGATATGCAATAGAGAACTAGAAAACATACCCGGGATCCAGCCGCGAATATCAAACGTGCAATGCATGCAAGAATAAAATAAACCTAAGAAAGGTCTCTAACACATATATACACATAGGGCAAAACCTAGGCTAAGGTGTCGCACATGGAGTCGAAAATCAATTTAAATCAAAGAATGGAATTAAACTAGAGAAGAGTTGAGAAATTGTACCTCGGATGCGCTACAAAACAAAGGTTAGTACACATGCTTTAGACAAGATATAATATCGAAGAGTAATTAATCCTAAGTCATGTTCAATTAAATTCAACTAAGTCCAACTTTTCAATTAAGTCCAACTTTATCCAAGAATTAGTTCTAACTATAAGCATCAATGTACATGAATGAATGAATGATTATGAACAAGCATGAGATATGAATTTATTCACTAATTTGGATCACTAAGCCTCTGGATTTAATCTAAATTATCATTATTCAAAATATGGTTTGAGTCCTAAGCCATTAAGAGACTATTTGAGTTGGGATAAATAAGATTAGACAAAAATAGTAGCAATTTTTTTTATGAATTACAGAGAGCAGACCAGACGTTCAAAAATAGGAATGAAATACTTTCAACGGTTTGATCTTAATGATTTTTGGATATGTTATGCCTCTGTGAGTCTAGTTTCTAACCCAAAAAGAAAATCGAGGTTTCAACGGTTAGATCTCCGGGAATACTGAAAATACTAGACCTCACTCAGGATTTTGCAACTCTCTGTCCAGAGATCTTATATGATTTTTTAAAAATAGTAAAAAAATGATAAACACTTAGATCTTTTTAGGGTATCTTCCTAACACATTAAGGTACTTATAAAAAATTATTTGAGACCCCGAAAACTTTATTAAGGTTTTGATTTATTAATTTCAAAACGGACTTACTGTTCTGAAAGTATTCTGAAACTCTGGACAGATTGTGATTAGCTCACAAAAACCATGATCAAACCCCTCTAAGCACAAAATCTTGCTAAAACAAAAATCACAGTGGTAAAACAATGTGTTATTGACACTTTTCCGTTGGTTTCATTCAATTCCAACGGTCTGATCTTGAACTAAAAATCTTTGATCTAAAACAGTTTGTAAACTCACTGTTTTCACTTTGCTAGTTCAACTTTGTTGGTTGACCTCAACTATTGAATCATGGTGTTGGGCTTAAACCAAATCACTTCTTCTACCATTTAATGGTCATTGAAGACTAAGGACATCTTTAGACTTATGGACTTTTGATGAAGTATGGAAATGAACCTCACAAAATCCCAAACAATGAACTCAAACTCATGGATCAAAACTTGAGTTCAACTCATTACCCCTACCACTTGGTGGTCATGGGAGGCTAAAAACATACATACATGTAAGTTTTGGATGAAGTATGAAGAACTTCTCAAAGCCCAAAGAAGAGCTTAGTCTAAGCCATAGAGATGGGCTCAAGCTAAAGTATTTTTCCTACCATTTGATGGTCATTGGAGACTAAAAAAAAAAAAACAAATCTACTCTAATCTTCATGAAATATAGCATGAATTCCATAAGATTCATAGTAAAGAGATGCTAGTCATGAATTGACATTAGTATCTCACCAACTATGCGTAAAATATTGAACATGATTCATTCTAATCTCCAATATGGATCATAAGATCATAGGAAATTAAGGAATCAAACTCAAAGAGGTTCAATGAGATATGGAAGACCTCATGTACCTTTTGAATGAAATAGAAATAAGGAAAATCAAAGATTACTTAGAAAACTAAGAACACAGACTCTTCAAAGTTGAATTTGTCTTAAACCCAAAGCATTAATTAGATCCAAATTGATGAAATGTCATGAGATTCAATCACAAGTTCTTGGTGGTGTGTGATGAAATGGGATAAGAAGAGAGGTTTTGAAAATGTGAAAAAGTTTCTAGAACTATGAACTTGTGATTGAATTGTCCTAATTCTATCAAGGATTAAGAGGTTACCTCTATGACCTCAAGGATTTCTTCAACTTCTTGTGAAGCTCTTCCAAGATTTCCAAATTCTCTTCAAAGTTCTTCAAGTTCTTCAAGAAATTCTTCTCTCTCTCTCTCTCTAAAAATCTATATGATTCTTGTGTATGTGTGTATATTGATTTCCAAGTTCAAGTCCCCCAAAATGGAAGAGAAGGTTTTGCTTATATAGGCCATTATCTCAAGGATAGATGGGTAAATTCGGGTGGAGACCCATGTGCAAGGTTTTCTTCTAGAACATGTGAGAAAATGCAGTCTGTTACAGCCAGCGGCACTCGACGGGTCCCGGCGGCACTCACTGAGTGCCGGCGCGGCACTCAGGGAGTGCCGCCGCGTTTTCCGCGTGCCGGGGCTAACTGAATTTTGTCCTTCTTTTTAATTTTCAAAAAATATGTTGGTGTAAACCAAAATTTTTTAGTCTATGTATATATATTTGCATTAAGATCCCCCATGTGCATGGTATCAACCACGTGCATGGTATATATTTGAATATACTATTTCCTTTTGTATTTTCTCTTCTTCAAAAAATCTTTTCATTTATTTTGTCCTCCCATTTTCTTCCAAGGAAACTCTCTCTTTCTCTTTTTTTTTTTATTTTTTTTTATTGCTTTCAATTTTGAAATTTAACTTGAAGAATCATTTTGAAGATTTTGAATTTCTTGGAAAATCTTCGAACGTCACGGTCATCGTCATCATCGGTCTTTGAGAGGTAACCAATCCCTAGATTTGACGTTTGGTCAAAATCGGGGTGTCTACACACACTTTTAATCGATTGGAAATGGGTCAAGCAATTAAACTGGGATGCAATCATTGCATTTATGTTGGCAGAGTTTCAATCGATTAAAAATGGTTCAATTGATTGAGAATGCACAATGTCAATTGATTGAGATAAGTTCAATCGATTGAGGGTGAAATTACAAGTATTATAAAGGCAGTTATACAGAATCTCTTTGTATTAATATGCATCAAAATTACAGGGTATTACATCATCCACCACTTATCAAAAGATTTTGTCCTCAAAATTCGAAGTAAATACGGTTAAAACAAAAATAGAAACTTCTCTCGCATCTCTGACTCTAGTTCCCATGAAGCTTCTCCTTCGTCATCGTCCACCGGCTCTTCCTCTCCATCCCCATCTATATCCTCATCATGCTCCTACACTTTTATCGATTGTTGCATTTTGTCGTAATCTAGCTTCTAATTCAATCCAATTCTTCATGTTAGCAATGTGTTCACTACTAGTTTAATGACTTTTAAGCCCGCCACTAAGATTTTTCCAATCTCTGGCTCCTTCATTTGCCAATTGAGTTTTGTTTGTTTCATTTTTGAACAACTTACAACAAAAATAAAGACCCTATCCAAAATACTTGAATAGATAAGCCATTTTCTATCATGCTTTTCACCGTTTGGTAAATGGCGATTGTAATATGTAGAAGAGAAATGCCTCCTACCTGAATCCCTAGGAAATTTAAGCTTATCATCTCTTTTAGGACCTCTTTCAACTAATAAATCTCTAAACCTTTGATCAATCTTTTTCTAATTTCCTGGATCATTTATGTTCAAAAGAACTCTTTCAACATCTTCAGGTTCATTAACATTTTCTTCATTTAACAAATCTTCAGGTTCATTGAAATTTTGTTCAATTACAACATCTTCATGTACATTTAAAATTTCTTAAGGTGCATTGACATTTTCATGTTCATTTACAATTTCTTCAGGTGCATTCACATTTTTATGTTCATTTACATTTTCTTCAGGTGCATTCACATTTTCATGTTCATTTACAATTTCTTTAGGTGCATTCACATTTTCTCCACTTTGATTTTCATTATGTTATTTCACTAAACCTTCAACAGAACTCTCTGTTTGTGTATTCGTTTTAAAAAACTTATGAATAGCCCCTTTTTGAGATTCAATCCATTCTTCTGCCCTCTTTTTTCTCTTCCTTTTTTCATTCCCAGATTCATATCTTTTTATACCTTGATAAACAAAGACATAAAAAAATGCTCACGACAATTGCTCATAGTCACAGTCATAGGCAAAAATGAAAAAAATGCTCACACAGGAAAAACAATTAAATGCTCACAGGCAACAAGCAAAAATTCTTAAGACATGGTATTAAATTGTTCAATGGCAAAAAAAGCCTTATATTATACGGTTACCTGCTCGGTGATGTAGATTGAAGCTGATGCTCAGATGCTTCACCGGACTACTCAAATATTCAATACTTCAATGAGTTCAATCAAAACTTCTGAGTTTTGAAAATTTCATTGAAAGAAGATTTTAGGAAGAAATTAGAACAAAAGATAAGAAAATAAAAGTTAGGGTTCACTTTGAAATTTTGAACTTCAATCCTCACCACCAAAGTCTGAATGAGTTCAATCAAATTAAGCAATACACAATACTTCTAGGTTCTGATTGTTCTGAAATCTGAAGAAAAAGAAGAAGTTAGGAAGAAAATCGAGAAATTAGAAGAAAACTTAGAAAAGATAAGAAAAAAAAAAGTTAGGGTTCAATACAGTGAATACACAATACTCACCTTCAGCACACCATGACCAACCAGTTGAGGGAAGGCCGGAGGGACTGACTAGGGAGATGAGAGATGATCGAGAGACAGAGAGAGTTAGAGAGACGATGGGAGAGGGATAGAGTCAGAGAGTGAGAGACGATGGGAGAGGGAGTGGAGTGAGACGTATGTATGCAACTTCTCTGTCTCTTAGTCTCTAAGTATAGGTAAAACAAAATCTGAGGCCCAAAGCAGCCGCTTGGGTTGCTTGGCCCAAGGGCCGGCCCTGTAATGATAATGAAGATTACCTAGAGGAAGGATACCTAGAGGATGCCCCCCTTGAGGACGGGTATGCTGGAGAGGACTACTATACTAAAGACTACGTCTATGCCAGCTGAAGACCCAATTTCTACTATTATTATAGGCTTTTGTGTTATGTTATGTAACCAGGCATATGTTGCCCTAATGTTTTAGTACTTTCACTTTTAGAACTTTGATGTAATAAGTGATACGTTTGTAATATACTCAGTTTATTTATATCACTATTTCTCCTTACTTACTGTTAGTTGGATTGCATGGTGTGGACAATTCAGTGACTTCACCAGACATTCCCTACGAAACCAAAAAATAAATTTTATTTTTCTCTATTTTTCATGTTCTGGGGCATGACGCTTTCTTAGTTGCCAGCCTCTTAGCTTGTTGTTTCTTGCGTGTAGCCGTATGGACGGCAGCGGGTTCGTTGGTGGCCAACGTATTGGAAACTGCTATAGCATATCAGCAATAGTCTCCCTAAAGATATAGGTGGACCGATCGACCCCCCACTTATTGAATTCTTCCAAAATAATCGATCGATGGTGATAAGGTTGGAAGGCAAAAGCCTTTTTAAGCTTGTCAGGCCGATCCCCTAATTTCTTGATTTGCTCATCATTCATGAGCAGGCCTTATTCTACCCAGCCTTGATTGACAGTAATTGCAAGGGACAGGGGTACCAGCTGAGTTAGCCCGAATTGATGGGCAAAAAGAGGAGCAAAACAAAATTCTACCCCACACTTGTTTATAGGTGGGATGGTTGGGTTGTAAATGATGTGTCTAGCTACTAAGCAACTAGGGAATTCCTCATTATAGGTGGTTTGGGTGACTGGGCCCCAGTTAGAAGGGATGGTAGAGAGTTGCAAGAACGAACGAAAAATGAGAGAAAAGAAGGGGATAAAAGAAGAGGGAGCCCGAGGGAGCATCCCTTATAGAAAAAAAGTGGACAATAGAAAATAGGAATATCGGCTAGCTCTTGGCCTACTGGCTGATGGTCAGGAAAATTAGAGTGCAGCCAGAGCTGTAGGATCTAGATCAGGTTGCCTCCAGAATGGAAGCCCAAATGCACAAAATCCTTTACGCCCCTAACCAGGTGTGCCTATATAAGGGTGGCAAGAGAAAGGGGTTTTCCAAAAGAAAGGGCTAAGACAAGGGTAGTGTACTCACATGTAGTAGACTGACTGGCTGAGCAGAAGAGTTATTTATTTAGCCAGTAGATCATAAAGGCGATGTACTCGGTGCCTGTGACCATCGTTCCATCTTCATCGATGTAGACTACGAGAAAAAAGCTATAAGCATTTATGGGCATGTAAGAAATGGCCCCATCCTTCATCGATTCACTCTGAGGGTAGGAAAATCTGGCTATTTCAACGTCCATACTCGGTCAGATTTCTAAACCGTAGGGGTGAGCCCGATTAAGTGGATGATGTCTTTAACTGTTGGCTCATCGGTCGGCAATGAAAAAGAAATCTGTCATAGGACTGTGACCAAAAATAAGTGCAGAGAAGAGGAGAGATTGGTCCACCTCGATCTTGGACCAGCTAAGCATAATAGCATCATAGATGTCTGTTTGCTTCCGTAGTTCAGCCTTGGAGGCTGAAACTCGTGTTACCCATTTTTCCTAGTTCGGTGTAGGTGTAGGCCAACCCCTAATTGCATAGGTAGCTATCCAAACTTTGTCCTAGTTTGAAGGATGTTGAAGGAAGGGTTCATTGTCTATTCGGGAAAAGTGTTGGTTGAAGGCAGCATGGGGATCGCTGTAAAATGCAGGCCCTATTCTAGGCACCACCAGAGAACCATAGGCGGTGGAATAAGGATTGAACACGGCCGTGTAGATGGCGGTGGCATGTTCCTTAGCTAAATGCCTAATATCTTGGGATCTATTTTGAGGAAGAGAAGCATCTTTCAAAGTTTGCTAGGTTCTAGCCTTGGAGGACGCCCCTATTGATTTTTTGGGAGCCATTACTGGTGTTAATGACAGAAAGAGCTCACCGAAGGTAAAGAGTAAGATGCAGAAAGGGTCTTTAGAAAGAGTCTCTGGTTCTAGAGAAAGATAGATGAAGCTCTGGTTTGTTAGAGAGGGAGAAGAAATGGGAAAGTGAAGAGATTTTGCACAATTCCAGGTTATATACATTAGGAATTTGTTATGGAGTGATTGGTAGGATTCTCAAGGACTGACTGTTTCTGCATAATGGCCATGTGTCACGTTTAAATTCAAAACATCACATTAATCAAGGCGAGACGTTTGCTATGACCTTTTGGGGGTAATGGTTTGCACCCAAAAACCGCCATAGGTTTTTGAGGCCAAAAGGAAGAAAATGAAATGGGCTTAGGCTTGTTCGGCCCATGGCACATTTGGTTTTGCAAGCCCTTAAACCAGTGGAATGATTCAGACTCAACTGGTGGGCCCTTATGTTATCTAGAATTGGTTAAGGCAGGAAGCCAAACTTCGGACACTAAGGCCAGAATAATGAGTGAGAAGTTGGCCAAAGAAGCAGCCCAATGAGTAAGAGGCATGGGCAAGAAAGTCATCGGGCTCAATATTTAAAGTCTGAAGGGAAGGCTTGGCAAATCAACTGGCATAGAAAATGTCATTGAAGCAGCCCGATGTTAGAGAAGGCGTTTTAAGGAAACAGACCGATAAAGAAGGAGTTTGTTCCATATCGGTTAAGGAAATCTCCTAATTTTAAGGGAAAGTTTCCATTTAGGAAAAGGCTTGATATGATCTAGCTAGGTTTGGAAGCTTAATCCCAAAGAAATCGGGATTAACTCAATCTAGATGGAGAAGGAAATAAGTTGGGTTTAGGAAGGATTTTGGACATCCTTATCCTCTACTAGAGGCGTGATTGAAGGAGTCCTTACCATATCCTAATTCTCTATGGACGCTATAAAAACATAGGTCGGCCAAGCTATAATTCATGCGGGTCTCTCTCGAAAACAACGTACACAGCATCCAAAAAGCATTCAAACCCTGCGTTTTGTGCCCTTTGCGTCCGTAGCATTAGGTTTTCCCTTTTGTTATTTTCTATTTTCAAGCTTTCTTCTGAACAATCAGAGCCTATTATGATCTTGTTCTTTAGTGTGTTTTTAGTTTCTAAACATATTCAATAAGGGCAATACTTCACACATACAACCTTTTGTGCACAACCCACAAAAGTGTGTCTATCTCTCTCCTGTGTCACTGTGATGTCCGCTGACATCATAGGATGATACAGGAGAGAGATAGACACACTTTTGTGGGTTGTGCAAAAAGGTTGTATGAAAGTTGTATGTGAAGTTTTATCCATTCAATAAAGTGTCTTCATGGGTGTTTTATTAAATTGTGTTTGTGATTATTTACCTGGTAAATTCTGCATAAATCGACTTATGTGCTTGAACACAGCTATAGAATCTTAGGGCAGGGGTATTTTACTACTTGCCCATCACAATCGTTTTATTAGAAGTTAGATCTTAAAGCCTTTTGCATCACTTGCTTGAGAAATTTAGGAAATTTAGTTTACACGACTAAGCCCATTTGGCTCCGACATGCCCAAACCATAAACTACGGCAAACATTTTTGGCATGCCCGGTAGGACTTTGAGTGCTAGAACATGGCTCCCAAAAATACCAAAACTGGTAAAAACAGATAGGACGGCCTAACCGTTGACCCACCAGAGGAAAAAAGTACTGCCCATTTTCCACAGGCCACCACCATAAAGTATCTTAATTATTCACTGTCTCCCTCATACACACACTCATCAATGTATATATTCAGTTATAAAAAAAGTGGAGTTCTTAAAAATTTCACGAATAGTACTTCATTTAAAAATTCAAAAAAAAACTTAAAACATCTGCCCTATTACTCGAGCACTTGAGCCATGTGAGTGGTCGCGTGATGCAAGTGATTGCTTGAGCGCTTGAGTCATCTTGAGTGCTCGAGTTCAGCTTTTCCCTAAGGCTTTATAAGGTCCAATGCACACATATACAAATAATCATACATGAAGATAAGGAGTTGTATTACTGAACTTATAAGCATTTATAAATCGTCATTAGGAAAATACAGGGAAAATACTCAGAAAAATTTGGGGAAATGTTAGAAAATTACAGGTGCTAGAGATAGAGATGCAGACTGAGTGAAAATGTCTATATATGTATTTGTGTTAACGGTGAAGGTGAAATGTATGTATAAACATAGTGCAAGGGAGAGAGGCAGTTTATGTGTTACTGTGTTAGTGATTAAAGTCCCCCCCCCCCTAAAGTGTAGTTAGATTAGGATAATTTTGCATGATTTTTGTTTTTAAAATTCAAAGATTTGAATCTACATGGGAGGGAAAAGAATTTGGGAGATAAATTAGGAGAGTGGATGGGTTTCATTTTTTTCATTTTCTACAATTTTCTTATTTGACTTTTTAAAGGCTTACTCACAAAGATAAGTGATAAAGAGAAATTAGAGTGCCACATTTTGGAGAGCTTTGAAAGTTTGGGGTGTGCTTTTTGTCTATTTTTTACACTTTTTTTCCCAATTATGTGGTATGTTTATACATGTATCTATCTGTATGTAACAATGTACTAATGCCTTGTGGCATGTCAATTATATTAGAAGTGCCACTTGGTATTGCACCTACATTGCTATATATATTAGTAATAGATGTGTGTGTGTGTGTGCTTGTGTGTGTGTGTGTCAATGTTCTAAAAATCCCTAGTTGGCAGGCAGGCAATGGAGGGTGGCCTAGGCAAAAAAAATTTATTTATAAACATGTAAATAATATAGAGACAATTATCATATAAAAAAAATTACATTATCAGCAATCTAATTTAAATAGGTGTTTACCAACAATAAAATAATAAGTTCTTAACATTGAGCAACAATTGAGAAAATATGTGCTTACTAAAGAAGAAAACAAGTAATAAAAGGAAGAAGAAGATGAAAAAAAAAGAAGATGAAAAAAAAGAAGAAGAAGAAAGATAAATGTTAAAGTAGCCTAGGGCTCTCACGGCTGGGCATTTTCTCAAACACTTGGCATGCATCTTGTGAAAGAATGCTCTAGAGCATGAAGGGACTTGTACATTCAAGAAGGATCTAGCATTTCCTATGTGCTTTTATGCCTTGTACATTGTTGAGTATTATAGAGAATTCTATAATATAATAGAGTTTGTAAATAACCAGATATTTCTTAGGTGTATTCTAGATGTTAGAGGAAGACTGTTGGATCGAAATGATCTAGACCATCCATTGTATTCTTAGTGCCCTATAAATAGGTGAGGCCCTCATTTGGCCAAACCATCCAAGAGTTGTAAAAACATTTGAGAGCAATACAATACTCTTTCTCCAAACTCTCAATCTCTTCTCTACTTTGAGTGCTGGCAAGGCGTACTTGGCTTATAATTGCAAGGTGTGATTCTAAGTGCTGCACGAAAAGATGTTATAAAATTCTAAGCCCACTAGGTCTGACGGTGACACTGGTAGGGCTAAATTACAAGAACTGAAGGACTTCATCTTCTTGTTTAAAACTATCATTGATAATGAGAAACCTTGTTTGAAAAAGCATAATAAGAATAAGAAAAATCTGCCAGATGAACATGTTCTTGTGGTTTTATTTTTTGAATTATCCAAAAACATGCCATTGAGATGGATCAAATATATGACTTTGAACTTTAGTCGGTTTTATTACTCGATAAAAACCTGGCTTTAATGAAATATTGGTATAAGAAGATTCCTTATTTTTCAAAATTGGATTTGACCCTTATGTATAAAAATGGTGGTCACACGTGTAACCAGTATAAATGTGCGGTTGGGATTTTTGCGTTCGTGAAAAGCACCTTCAGCCATTACCACCAGAAGGTGTCTAACTCTCTTACAATTTATGTTTTTTCAATTTTATGTTTTATTTCATTTTCATTTTCAGTTTCAGTTTAGATGTAAAAAAACAAGACAGAGAGATCTACTTGACACCGTTCATGAGTTCATTCCAAAAGTTTTTACAAAGTTACTGATGAAGTTTTGAAGGGAACAAGTTACTTTAGGTAGATTTTTGTGTTTAGTTTGACATTTTGATTACACATTTTATTAATCAGTTTTCCTTGTTTTTTGTAGTAAACAATTTATCTCTCATATGCAAGTTGATCCAAATGGATTCCCTCGTAGTTTAAGGTAAGTTGCTTGTACGTGTGAACAGGAGTTTTGTATTTTTTTAATCTCCTTTAAGTGTTAGGTTTTCACATAACTGATTTTGCAATGTAGTTAACTCTAGAAATGGCTAACAATTTTTTTTCTCAAGAGTGATGACATAGTGTATCAGGCGTGCCTGTGGTTATGGTAGTAGCATTGTGTGATAGGTTGAATTTTTCTTAGATTTATGTGTGAGCCTTCTAATTTCTTTGACTACTTGAATTCTTCTTCTTTTTTGGTAGAAATTGTACACTGCTCAATATTAAGTATGTAGGTTTTCCTTCTGAAGAAATTGTAAGGGGTTGCCTCAAAATATTATAACTTTTCATACATGTTATTTTATTTCGTTGGATTATGATTCTCAATTTTATGGTATTTGTGATATTTCAAATTTCCTTTTATGTGCACATTTTTTTGGGGTTTTTTAGTGGTAAATTTCTAGATGGTAGAATAATATGGCAATCAATCCTTGATTTAAAAAAGTTATGTAACAAATCCCTAAAATAATATAGGTACCAGAATATCCTTTCCTAAATTCATGCTCGGGAATAAATGTGGATTGCAATGTCAACATTCCTAAAAAAGGCAACCTCATTCATGGTGGTTTTATCCTAAAATCCTCTTCTAAATTCAGGATTTTAAATTTTAAAAGTTTGAGATTGAGCATGAACCCCTGTAAAGCTTGTCATTCTCAAATATGAGGTCAACCAGCAGCTTTGCTTTTGAAATTCACAAGTGAACTTGTGAACAATAGAGATTATATTGTATATTTCACCAAACCCTAACCATTGAGCATAAAATCTTTTCAAAATACACATAAGTGTAAAAAATTATGTGAATTTGGGTTGTAACAAGTCCTTAAAAAGAAGAGGTACCAGATTAATAAAAAGTAGTATAAAACTTGTTTTTTTTATAATGTTTTGCAATTCACAGTTGAAGTTGTGATTCATACTTTGAGTTGTGAATTTCACAACTTCAACTGTACAAATAATAAAAACGATGATAGCACCTATCGGTTTCACTTGTGAAATTCACAAAATCATCTTAGAAAGCCGATAAGTGGGACACATCCATCAAAATAACAAAAAAGATGCTTGAAAAGAGTAGGAATAGATTAGCACAAACAAAGTACATGTACAGCAAATCACATTTGATTCTTTGCTGAATGTTTTGTGAAGTTAACATGTTTTGAGAATTTAACAGTTCAACTGATGAAAATAACATAGACAAATGCTTGTGAATTTCACAACATCACGTGTAGCAGGCCCCTAAAAAATTAGAGGTACCAGAATACCCTTGTTTTAAAGTTTTGTAATTCACAGTTTGAGTTGTGAATTTTACAACGTAAACTGTACAAATAGCATAAAATTAGAACGTTTCCCTTATCAGTTATTCAATTCTGAAACTGCCGGTAGTCCAGACACAACTGAGGCAAATATATTGAATAATATGAAGAAGACATTCAAAGGTTGTACAACATTAATCTTATTTTTTTAAGTGTTGTACAATATTAATCAAAGCAACATAATTACATTTATTACAATTAAATCGAATCCAATACATTTGCCCCAGTTTTGTTCGCACTAGCGGCAATTTCAGAATTAATAACTGATAAGGGATCTTTCTAATCTTTTGTTATTTGTACAGTTTAAGTTGTGAAATTGACAACTCACTTGTGAATTTCACAAGCAAAGGGTTTGGTGAAATAACATATAATCTATTTTAGATTATCTTGTGGAATTCATTAAATCCTAATCGTTAAGAAGAAAGCTTTTCAAAATACACATAAAAAACTTGTGTGTATTTGGTTGTAGCAAGTCCCTAACAAATTAGAATAGAACACCTCAAATTGTGAATTCACAACTCAAACTACTCTAATCACAAAAACCATGGCAGCACCCACCAGTTCCACTTGTGAAATTAACAAGACCATCTTAGGAAGCAGATAAGTGTAACACAACTATAAAAACAACAAGAAATATTCTTGAATATAGTAGGAATTTATTAACATAAATAAGGTTGTTTGTTATAGTATATGGTTTGGGCATGCCAGAGCCAAACAGGCTCAATCATGCCATGGGTACCCAAACCAAGCTTGGGGCCTAGAAGGATTAAGCCCACTTGATTGATCCCATTTCAAATCTCATGCCAATAGCCACGAGTGAGGTTCACTACCCTTCATTAGCCTTTATCTGATCCAACCGATATAGATTTCTCGTATTTTGGATTTCATGGGGCTTTTTATCGTACCCTAGGTAACAATCGATGGCCATGATCCATATCCGAGGCTACACGAGTGAGTAATCCATGTTTTATCCCACAAGGCTAAATCTGGAGAGATCCTCACTAATAGAGTCGCCACTTGGTTTTATAAAGGAAACCACGAAAACTAAATCTAGCAAGTCCAATGGATAGAGAGTACCACCCCGTCATCACCAAAGAACTCGGTTCGGGGGTTAAGGTACGAGAGAGGAAGGAGCTAGATCATGCTAAAACACCCCCTCTCGCCCCATCGTGATCTGCCCATCTTTCAAGGTATTTGACTAGACATTATGTGGACCATTTTATTTATTTCTAATGCAATCCTAATTCAAGTTACAAATAGCTAATAAAAGAAAATCATGCAAGAAACTATACATTTACATGCAATGCATATGCTAAACCAATAATTCGGGGAGTAAATGTATTACTACGCTCTCCTATGCATACAAAAGGAAATAAAATGAATTAAGCGTGATAGTCATACTCAAAAATCCTAGAAAAACATGAATTCTAAGCACAAGTAATCATGTAGGGAATTTAAAATCTATATTTATTCACCTGAGCATGCTTCTATGTGATCCTAAGAAAACAATAAATAAGAGGGAATATTGTAGAAACTTACCCGGGATAGCATAGCAATCCCAATTATTCCTAATTAACCATGTTTAGGATAATATAGCAATAATATGTACGATAATCTAAGAATATCGTACTTATCTATGCATGGATAATGTATATGCATGTCCAAACATGACTACTATGTGTAATAGTGTGCATGGGCAAGCCTAATTAAGTGTTATCCATAATATGGATAGCCTTCTATTCTTTGTGAGGATAGTGTGCATGTGTATGGATACGAATTAATTCATGAATTAAACTAATTATGAATTAAACTAAGTAAATTAAACTATTTATGCAAGAACAGGAATTAAAACATGGATATCTTACTATCCCAATTACTATATTATCCCTACGTGGATACCCTAAATCAAGACCCGTAGATCCCAATTAAGGTTTCATTATCCCCGGGGATCGAATATCCATGGACTGGATACCAACCCCATGAGCTTTGGCTAACCCAACATAGAGGGATAGCTTCGTCGGGGATACCTATACTTTTAATAGGGATACTACAAACAAGGAAATAAAACTATCCTAAAAACTTTAAAGATCAAACATAAAATAAAAGAAAAATAAAAAGGAAGTAGAACTTACCCTAAGAACTCCCCACGGAATACTCCTCCGGCAGAGCTTCGCTAGCACCACGGACTCCAAGCCTCAATCCTAACTCTAAAAAAAAATTTATACTTTTCCTAAGGACTTTTTAGGAGTGCTTGAGGAATTCTCCAAAGCGGTTTCCTTGGGCTCTCTAGTCCTCAAGATTTTCAGGTATCATGGATTGGGAGGGAAAACCCCCTTTTATAGTTTGAGATTTGGGTGAAAAATTTCATAGCTAAGCGATGTGGGACGGAAAAAAAATAAATTTTCATGTTTTTGGACGTTTTCACGCGGATTGGGGTCAAATCAAGGGTCAATAATGGGTTTGGGACATCTAAGAACCATAGTGGCACTTAGAGCTCTGGGGAGGCAATCCGAGAGTGCTGCGTGGTAGTCAGCTGAAAGTCACCATGGCTTTCAGCCCAGAAGTTATGTTTTCTCTCCAGACTTCCTGGACTTCATTTTCTCACCTCAGTTATCCTTGTTAGGCTTGTGATATACCATTGGAAAGGTTTGGGAGTCTAGTTTAAGGAATTTTTGGTCTCATTCAAAAAAAGTTTATAGATTTTGAGTTATGGTCAAACGAGTAAGGCTGACTCCAAGAAAGAGTAAACCAGTGAGGTGTAAAAAGGGTGAAATTTTCCTAAGTGGTTTTTTTGGCCAATATAAGGGCTTGGGTCACTAATTTAGGCTATTTTAGGAGTGTTTTGTAAAGGGAGTTCTCAGGATCCCATCCCGAGGTCTAGATTTTGCTCGGTAAAAGGTGATTTTTTGTCATTTCATATGAAAAAGCTATCCTGAATTGGGTTTTTGTTTCTAGATCGGATTTCTAACATATGTAAGTCTTCTTGAGGGTTATTCTAATGTATCTCAATGACCACAATGCTTCAAGGAGTTCTGTTTCATAACCGATAAATCCTTAGTCCGATCATCAGGTTGTTCTTGAGGCGGGGTCCCTTTTGTCAAATGGATGAACCAAAATACGGTGTCTACAGTTTGCCCCTCTTTGACAGAGCTTTGCAAGTAATGCGCATCATAAGGGAATGTCAAAGCATGCATAACAACCTTTTAGTGAGTTTGAAAGACTTCAAGAAGAAATCGAGAAAATCAAAACATGCAAGAACACAAAGAAAATCTCAAAAATCAAGTGGTCGCGCTTGAAAGAGCTGCTTGCGTATTCCTTTACAGGAAATCAGAACAACCATAGTCCAATGAACACACCACATGCAAGCAATAATTCAAGCAAAACACAATAAATTATATGAAACTTAAACTAGTTCTAACATGCAACATACTCGGGATTCCATGAACGGTGTGTCCTTAGCGCGGACAATGCAATGAGGTGTCCTAACACGAATGATGCAAAGAGATGTCCTTAGCGCGGACGATGCAATAATGGGGTGTCCTATCATGGATGATTCATGCAACATCTCTGTGCATATCTCTTCATGCGAGCTAGGTGGAGACAAAAGGGGTCCATAGAGGCACTTAAGGCGAACTATGCTCGAGAGACATAGTGATGAGCCATAATTGTAGGCAAACATCACGAGCATTTGCAAATGTAACTGCAGGGTGTCCTTAGTGCAGACGATTTATGTGACATCTCTATGTGTAGCTCTTTGCATGAGCTAGGTGGAGATAAAAGGGTCCATAGAGCCACTTAAGACGAACTGTGCTAAGAAGATGCAGTGATGAGCCATAATTACAGGCGAACATCATGAGCGTTTGCAACAGCGACTATCAATGCAACTATTGACATTTCATGAGTAGCTCTTCATATGGGCTAGGCAAGAAGGGCAACTCAGATAGGGAACAAGTTCATGGAGCTATTTAAGGAAAACCATAGGATGTGATGCAATGCGATGTAACTCTGCTAGGGAAAAGGTACTCGTGGAGCCATCAAGGCAAACCAGGAGCACTATGCGGGATTTAAAGTTTCATTCAATATGATTAGTGTGACAATGCGGGAAATTCTTGTGATGCAATGCGAATGGAATTTAGTGTTCTATCGGCGAACAAATGTGATCCTTTTTTGCTGGGATGCAGGTACTTCTGAAGCCATTAAGGCTAACCAAGAGTGCTATGCACGACTCAAAACTTGCTTAAACAGATGAATGCAACAATACGTGACTTCTAGCAACTAATGCCATGCAATGCTAAATGAGACTAATTACTCTACTGGGGATTCATATGCATGCAAATGGTACTCTATGAATGTTTTCCAATCAATTTCTCATGAAAAATCAATCAACAATGCATCAAAAGAATCAAAACGGAACCAAAAATGGGTCCGGGGACCAAACGGGCCATTGTAGGGACATAAATGCATAATTTTGAAAAAACTGAGCTTAGTGCCATAGTGGCACTGGGAGAGTGCCGTGCGACACTCAGGGAAAGCCACCATGACTTTAAGCCCCTATTTTATGTATTTCTCTCCTCATTTGCTTCTCATTTCGAATTTGGCTTGTTTTCTCTCCAAAGTTGTTCCTTTTCCTCCATTTTCTCCATTCTCATCATCTAAATCTAGGTTCTCTCATCTTCACTTTTGTTTTTCAAAATCAAAACTTCATTTAAACATTTGGAAATCAATCCTTTACTCACTCAAAATCACCTCCAAACAAAATCACCAAACTACAAGTTCAATAATGTCATCATCTTCATCTTCGGGTTCATCTTTCAATATTGAGAGTAAAGGTCCTCTTCCTCTCAATCTCCAGGAGGGGAGACACTCATACAAACCTCATCAAATTATTTTCCTCCTAAACAACTCATAAGGGATCCCACACCTACATTTATGATCCAAAGCTAGGCGAGGAGAGGTGTTTTCAAAGCTTTCCTCTTGAAATTCTTATTTTCTTCTTCTTATATGCAATGTATTGTCAAATTGGTGCTTGATAATGAATGAATGCATGGTATAATGTGTACTCCTCATGATTAAATTCATTCTTTGGGCCAGAATCAAAAGCACCATTTTCAAAATTTGGGTTTTCAAATTATGCACACAAGGTGTTCATAAAAATGCTCAACTTATCAATTTCTTTTCTCTTGTCATCCTAGGAAACAAGGATCACTTTGAAAGGGCACAGGTACCTAACAGATGGCTATGAATGGTTCAAGGGACTTCCAGATGCCATGAAAAACAATTTAAACGCCGCCGACTTCAAGGAATTTGTAAAGCTATTGGTTGGAAGATCCAATGACTTAGTGTACTTATCTAGCTTAGTTGAAGGATGGTAGGACTCTACCAACACCTTCCATCTTTTTTTTGGGGAGATGACTATGACTCTAAGCAACTTCTCCATGCTTACTGGTCTTTAAGTAGGAGGAGATCCTATCATCACGGCTTCATTAGACACCTTTAGGCAAAAGGTCATCATTCTATTGGGAATTTATCCTCCTAGGGTGGTGAGAGTCATGGTTCCTTACGCTTGGTTCCTAGAGACTTTCCAAAGATTTGATCAATTCACTACTGAACAAGTTATCCAAGCTTTCATTATGTACATTCTAGGATGCTCCCTATTTTGCACTAAAGCGGATCGTATTCACCTTTCTATCTTAGGGAACTTATCTAATATTGACTGAATCCATGAATACGATTGGGGTGGGGCAAACCTATCAATTCTGTATAAGTAAATAGAAGAAATCTCTAAGATGGACTCACCTTCGGTTGGAGGTTTCTGGAGGGCTTGGGAGGTATCATTCAATCTATTCTTTCTTCCCTTATTAATTCTCTCTCCTTTCCTTTCTGGTATTCTGATGGTTTCCTCTTCTTGCTTACAGTTATAGAGCTTTGAGTACTTTGGAATGCTGGCTCCTAAACATATAACTTGAGTACTAGTCTATTCCCCAGGGGTCTCAAATAGGTAAAGGAAAAAGTGGGTGTGAAGGTTGGAGCTCATGATCTCAAGAGATGCAGTGACTTCCTAACTTGCCTCACAGAGGAAAGAGTGACATGGTCCTTCGTCTAGGATTCCTCACACTATAAAGGCTCCCTATGCGTTGGTGATCTAATTATCCAACATGCGTATCCTATTCATGGGTCCTTATACAACTTCTTAGTATCTGGGAGAGAGAGTCCTAAGATAAGTGTGCCTTCTAGATCACTTCGTTGTACCTGACGTACCTCCTCCTAACAAGCTAGACACTCATAATCTCTAGGGTGATGACCTGGAGGAGGCACTTATAGGAATGGATGGTACTCAACTAGTGGTTGAAAGAAGGGACTATGAGGATTTCTGATTCTCTCATCTCATGTCCAATCTTCCTATGATTGGCCGTGCCGAGGTATGTGTATACTTTAAACTTTACTTATGCTTGCCTTCTCTCTTGGCTTTCTAAACTTTCCATGGTTACAGAGAGGTCCTTTTATTGAAGGAGCGGGGAGTTCTAGTACTAGAGTTCAAGGGACTGGGTCTTCTTATGAGGAAGCACCTTCGAGATTTTCTATTTTTGACCTTCCTCCTATTGACTGGATGGTTTATACTCTAGACAAGGATGATCGTGAGATTCCCTATCGTGTCCTGGAGGTGATTCCTCCAAATTTCTAGTGCATCTCTTCTAACGTGGCTTTCGTCCCAACGTCCTACGTGGAGGAACACAGAGTCCAGTCACTAGATTGAGGTCATTGATTCACCGACTAGAGTATAAGGCAAAATCTCTGCAACTTGCCCTTTGTTTGACTACTACTTTTTAATTGATCTCTTCCCCTCTCTTAACAGCTTCAGTCGGCTAAGCGATCCCTAACATCTTGTTCTGCCAAGTTTGACATCAACGAAATGAATATGGTGAGTCAAGCATTTTTACAAACCATTGTGACCTGTTCTTTTAAGCTTTTGACAAATAATGCAATGCATGTATGCTTTCTCACCCTTACTTTTCCTCCCTTTTTTTTTTCTTCTAATTAATAGTTTCCTTTCTTTTTAGCATAATTAAATAATATCTAGGTAGAGGAGCATATCAGAACTGGAGATGCAATTAGGGGAATCATCGTCACACCTACCTCCTACTAGGTTCGTGCCGGAGCGGGTTAGGCGTTGTAACTCTTCTTGCTAGGTCGTCATTGAAGAAGACGAGGAAGAAAATGAAGAACCACCATGAATTTGGCCAAAAAGGGCAAATGCGGGCAAGAGACGCCCTCAAGACTAGCTATATTCTCTATCTTTTACTTTCATTGCACTATTATGGATGACTGTTATTTGATCGGATTGCACTTTCGGATTTTTTTCCTTGCATTTTCATTTTTGTGTATGGGTGATATGCTCCCTTGGAGGACTCTGTATGACTGCTATGACTCTCTTATGACCATGAATGAATGATTTAAGGCACACACTAAGACCTTTTAGACACATAATAGGACTTTAAATGAGCAATGATGTCCATTCGGACATAAAACGGAGGGCCAAACCAACGAAAATGCACGAGGATGCAACACACAAAAGAGGGGAAAGGAGGTGCCATTGTGGCACTCAAGAGTGCCATGCGATACCTTAGAGGGCTTATACAGCACTCGAGAGTGCCACATGGCAGTCACGTGAGTGCGACCATGGCTCTCAGATAGTTTTGCGACTTTTGACAATTTTTGGCAATTTTTGGACTTCTTTCTGACTTTGGACTCCCAAACCTTCCTAATTTGACTTGATACTCTATGTATCCCCTAGCAACTCCCCTCTTTTCATTCATATTCATTCTAAAAGCCTCCTTTCAATGGCAAACATCATAGTTCATGCCCTCTTTCAATGGATGGATCATTTTGTGGTCTAGATCGCGTTTACTTCCAACCCTATGGTTTGGATAGCTTATTCTCTCTTCCTCAACTGAGGTCTCAAAGAAACTTTATGGAGGCTATGATCTCTTACTGAGATACCAAATATCACGTGTTCTGCTTTAATTGTGAAGAGCTATATATGCCCGACCATTAAAGAATTCTATGATTATGAGTTCAAACTCGTGCTTCCTTCTTATCACTCCAAGTATTCTCCTCTTATCTGCCTTAAGCGAGATGACTCTTCCTGAATGCGATGATCTCATCATAGAGGGTCGTGTCCTATTGTTCCCCTGTAGACACCCCAATTTTGACCAACTGTCGAATTTAGGGGATCATTACCTCCAAGACTAATGATGACAGTGTCCGATAAATCTGGGGTTTTCAAGGTGATTCAAGCTCTTCGAAAGGCTCTTTAATTTAAAAAATAAAGTTAATCAAGAAAGAAAGAAAGAAAAAGAAGGAGAAAAAAGGGAAAAATATGAAAAGAAGGAGAAAACCACACGCAGATCTGCGGCAGTCATGTGGTGTCGTAGCGGCAGCATTTAGCAAGTGCCACACTAGCAATTACTAAATGTCGCAGACAACTCGCTAACTGTCGCGACAATAGCAGAAATTTTGAAAGCAAAAAAGGAAAGAAAACGAATAGGAAAAAGAAAAAGAAATCGAAAATAAAACAGAATGGTGGACACCAAAGGATGGGAGTCCGCGGGTTGTCTGCGACGGCACTCTCTGAGTGCCGCGTCGGCAATTAGCAAGTTTTATTCTGACACTTATTGAGTGCCGCGGACAACTCCACCAAGTGCCGCATTCTCAAAAGTCTGCTCTTGAAATAGTATGCATTGTACCATCAAAAGTACCTTCGGGATTTTGATTTTCACCCCTGAATTTACCAAAATGACCCTTAAAAATTTGCCTATCTAAGGGGATGAATATCCCCATTACAAAGGGAGGATTCTTGAGTAATTTTTTATATAATTAGGAGACTACCATTAAGAGAATCTTAGAGAGAATTAAGAGAAAATCATTGTAAATTTGAAGGAAGAACTTGGAAAACATAGTGAAGACCTCCAAACTACAAAGAAGCTGAGGATAATTGGAGGTAACCTCTAATTTTAATTAGCTCTTAGTTTAAGTTCAATCACAATTCATAGAACTACCTAGGATCTTTTACACATTTTCCAAAAGTCTCTTCCTACCTCATTCATCACACACCACTCGAATTGTGATTGAGCTTTCATTTGATTTTTTTATTGATTTGGATCTAAATAGCTTTGGGTTTAAGACCAAATAAGTCTAAAGTGAAGTCTAACTTAGAACATCAATTGAGTTTTGATTTCATCTCCTTTGTATATGTTCTTCTCTTGGGATTCATGAGATCTTCAATCTCACTTGATTCCCTTGAGTTTGATCCTCTACCTTCCCTATAAATGTGTGATTTAAATGGAAATTAAGGTAGTTCATAACTATATCCATACTCAATTAGTGGATCTAAGTCTTAATTCGTGATTTGGATCCTCTAATTTGAAGTCTCGTGGAATTCTCTTCATATTCCATTGAGGTTCATATGGATTGGTCATAGTTAGTTCCCAAGGATCATTAACTTGGGAGGAGAATTGAATAAAGTAAGTCTATATTCCTCAAGGATCATCAACTTGAGAGAGGAACTAAGGTTTAAGAAGAGTCAACTCCAATAGCTTAGATGTCAACATTGGTGTAGTGAATTCAATAACCAGCAATGATCAAGGATTTTAAATTAAATCTGGATCCATTAGAATTGAATGAGACCAATTAGAATGTGTCCATAACATGAAGATCTACCACTGTAATTTTTGTTTTGATGAAATTTCATAGTTACCATGGTTTGGCCTTAAGATTTGTAAACTAGTCACTCTCTGTCCAAAATTTCAGAATAGCAAGTCAGTATTAGATTGATTAGATCAGAGCCTTAAACAAGTATTTAAAGCTTCAAATAATTTTTCCTATGAAGTTTATGAGTTAATAAGACCCCCTAAAAAGATTGAAGGCATTCAGATTTGTTTACTATTTTTAGAAAATCACACAAAATCTCTGGACAGAGAATTGATAAATTCTAAGTGATGTCTGGTCATGACCCAATTCTCAGAGATTGAACCGTTCGATCTTTGATTTTCGTTTGGGTTAGAAACTAGAATCATAGAGGTATCTTGTGTCCAAAAATCATTAAGATCAACCATGGGAGATATGCTTTTCAAATTTTTTAAAGTCTGGTCTGCTCTCTGTATTTTCTGGAATTCTTTGATAATTTGATAAACTTTGTAAATAATGGTCCAAATGCCTTTTCTATGACCTAAAGGTTAAAATACATTTTGATTATGATTAATTGAACTTAAATCCAGAGGTTAGATGATCCAAATTAATGAGTGATTCATAGGTTATTCATGTCCATATTCATGCATTCATCACACATGCATAGATTTTAACAATTAGGACATCATCTTGTATTGCGCTAAGCCATAATTAGTTGAACATAGCTACAGAGTCCTTGTGATCATGTTGGGAATATATCATCTCTATATGGACATTACATTGGCTCCTAGTTCAGACTTGTATATCTATAGAGGTGTTGTATTTTCAACTAGTTAAAAGGAATTCATAATTGTGTCAGCTCTTCCATTGATTGATAGGTTTAAGCTAGGGGTTTGATATTTTGGATTTGATATTATATCTTGTTCAAAGCATATGGACTAGCTCTTTGTTTTGTAGTTCTGTTGAGGTATGTTTTCTTGACTTTCCTCTAGTTTATTCATTTCTTGATTTTATTAATTTTTGACTTCATGTGCAACACCTTAGAATTAGGATTTGCCTTATGTGTACATGTGAATTAGAGACTCTTTTCTTAGGTTTTCTATTTATTTGTATGCATTGCATGTTTCTATATCGCAGCTGGATCCCGAGGTCCTTGTTCTTTATTTGCATGTCATTTTGCTTGCTATTTGAATTATGTGATTTTGTATGCCTTTTATTGTTAGCAATCTTGCACCGCCTTCGACATGCTTTTGTAATGTATATATATAAATAATAGTTGAGGGCATGCTTAGATTAATAATTCGATTAAAAGGGATGTTGAGTAGAGGCCTATCACAAGATAGGATGAGAGAGGGTATTTTAGTCCGCCGGGCTCCTTCCCCTCTCATTCCATAATCTCCGGACCTAGAAATCTCTGGTTTCCAAAAGAACAGTTTGCTTTTAAAATGGTTTTTTTAATTTTCCTTTAAAAAATTAAGTGGCGATTCATATTTGAAATTTGAAAAAGTTTTAAAAACGTGGTTAAACTGCAATGTCCACACCCCCTCATCAAGCTCTTCTCCTTAGATGACCCCACCATTGCTCGTGAACACAAGTGAGGTGTTCTTGCTTTGTGTATGATTGCCTACTTTTTCTTTAATGACGGTACTACCACAGCGGATGTAAAACTTATTGATGTAGCTTTGGATAAACAAGGGGAAAATCCCAATGATGATCTGCTTGGTTGAAACTATAACTGGATTGGACAAGGCTTCCACAAGTTCTGTAGAATGGGTCCATGATTTTGCTGCAAGTGTGGCTTCTTGAAAGAACTAAGCTCATGAGTCCTCCCCAAGCATTTATCCCTCTACTCCACCCTCTATCATACTCGGGAAGTTGTCCACCTCTATGAATTCCTGCAAGATTAGACCATTTGGTTTCATGGCCTCACCCACAACGATATCGAATGGAATATCGAATGGTGGAAGATCAAGCCTTCTACTTTCATTATAGGATCAATTTCCAGCATTAGCATTCCAGGTCTTCATATGTTGTCATTCAATCTCCCTGGCCAAATTCTTCGCCAATTTAATCACCTTCAAGAAGTCCCTATCCATCCTCTCGGGATCCCTAAGAAGGTTGCTCATAAAGCCTCGGACATTCCTTGTTTTAAGCAACGTTGGGAATCACGCCAATTCATAGAACATAATAAGGGGTCTTCTCTCTCTCTCTCTCTCTCCATCAAAAGATGTTATCAAGGCCACACAGAAAGAGAAGTGACAAAACAGGAAGCAACCAAGAGAATGAAGAAAGCTCCGACTCTACTTTTAAGACTAGACTTTTAGGATAGGATAGTTTTCCTTCTTTATTTGTTTTTAGCTTTCATGGTAGTGGAATAAAACTTCAATCAATAAAACTTAGTTTTGAGAATTCTCCTTATTCAATCTACTTTCAGCTTTTCACTTATTCTTTGTTATGCCATTCTTATAATGCTTGAGTTATTGTTTCAAAACCATCTTATTTTAATCTTTTGAAGACATGCCTGAATCTTTTCCTTGAAATTTACATTAATGTTTGGTTCAAGAGTGGGGCTAGCCCTTTTAAAATAAGGAATAGGCTTCAAGGTGGGGTTGCCTATAGTATAACAAATGAATGAGAATGGCTTAAGGACTTGGACCAAACCTGTTTCCAGGCTACCTTCATATCCCCTAGCCAAAATCAGGTCCATTTATGTAGTTTGGGTAAGATGTGTACGGGTTGGTTAAGCATAGTATTTCTTAAGGCGATCGAGATTAATGGGTTCCTTGAATTCAAAGCTATCCAGTCTATTAGGTAGGCTGCTCCCCCTTTGAGAATGGTCTTAACTAGGTATTGTCCAACCCAGTTGGGCTTAAACTTTCCTCTTGGACCGAAAACTGGCACTCTCAATTCCTTAAAGACTAGGTCACCCTCAGCAATCTTCCTCAGGAGAACCTCTTATTGTAAGCCCTTGCTATTCTCTACTGGAATTCCCAAACATGGTTTAGTGTTTCCAATCTCTTCTCATCTATTAATGCTAGCTCTTCGTACTTCTCTCTCAACCATTCGGATTCGTTTACCTCACATTCAGCCATCACCTTCAGGGATGGTATTTCGAGTTCTATAGATAACACAGACTCCATCCCATACACTAACGAGTATGGTGTGGCTCTAGTGGATATTCTTACAAATGTCCTATAACCCCATAGGGCGTATGGTAACTTCTCGTGCCAGTCCTTATATGTGTCTGTTATCTTTTGTAATATTACCTTCACATTCTTATTTGTAGCTTCCACTACCCCATTGGTCTGTGGCCTATAGGGTGACGACTTATGGTGGGTAATCTTACATTCTTCAAATAGTACTAGTACCTCAGCCTTAAAATGCGACCCATTATCAGATATGATCTCATGAAGAATTCCATACCTGTAGATGATGTTGTGCTTGATAAATCTGACCACATCCTTCACCTCTAATTTGGTGTAGGATGCCGCTTCTACCTAATTTATGAAATAATCGATGGCAACTATGATATATTTATTCCCATTTGACGATTTTGGTACCATCTCTCCAATTATCTATCCCCCATATAGAAAATGGCCAAGGCATAGTGAGGCTATAAAGTTCTGACGGTGCAGTGTTCATAAGATTTGCATAGATCTGACAACGGTGACATTTCCTTACGTACGTATAGCTACCATGCTCCATGGTGGACAGTAGTATCCTTGCCTTTCTATTTTCTTTGCTAGCATATGTCCGTTCATATGAGGGCCACATACCTCGGCATGAATCTCCTCCATCATTTTTTTGGCTTTACATTTATCCAAGCATAAGAGGTTCTTCCCTATGTGTGACCTTCGGTATAGTTCTCTTCCATGTATGATGAATTGGTCTGATAACCTCCTTATTGCTCTTTTATCTTTCTCTATGGCTCCCTCTGGGTATCTTTGCTCACTTATGAACTTCCAAATCTCACTATACTAAAGTAATCCCTCTTCATCCTCTAGGTTTGTAACAACACAACAGTAGGAGGGGTTTTCTCTTCTCTCTATAATCAGGGGTCTCAGGTTACTCCAGTAGGTATCTCAACCATTGAGGCTAAGGTGGCTAGAGCATCTGCGAATTGGTTCTCATCTCGGGGTAGGTAGAAGAAAGTGATTTCCTCGAACTTTGCCTATAGACCCTCCAGGTATTCATGATAAGGTTTCAGCTTTTCCTCCTTTACCTTCCAATCTCCTCTAGCTTGTGAAATTATCAAATTGGAATCGCCAAACACTTCAACTTTCTTTGCCCCTAGTCCTAAGGCCATTTTCAGTCTAATCAAGCAAGCCTTATATTCACTGACATTGTTAGTGACAGTAAAATTTAGCTTAATGGCGAATGGCGCGTGGGCTCCATCCGGAGATACTAGAACTATCCCAAATCCATATCCTTTCTGGTTAGAGGCTCTGTCGAAGTACACCTTCCACATAGCTTGACTGATAGTCATAAGATGCTCATCGGGGAATGAGAATTCATTAGCGTCATCCCCATCTGCTACTTAGTCAGCTAGGAATTCTGCTATTGCCCTTCCTTTGATGGACTTCCTTACGACATATTTTAAATCAAACTCTATAAGCATCAAGGTCCAACACGCCATCCTTCCTATCAGTGTGGGTTTCTCAAATAGGTACTTTAATGGGTCCATCCGGGCTATGATTAATACAAGAAAAGATAACATATAGTGCCTAAGTCAACAGGAAGCCCAAACTAAGGCCCAACAGGTTTTCTCTAATGGTGTATGCTTGAGCTCATACTCGACCATCCTCTTACTCAGATAATATATGGCTTTTTCCACATGACCCTCATCGTCCTCTTGTGCCAGCATACATCACATGGCATCCTAGGTTACTGACAAGTATAAAAGCAAGGGTTTGCCTTTAACAGACGTTGACAAGATGGGTGGGTTTTGTAGGTATGTTTGGATTTTCTCAAAGGTTTTCTAGCAAGGTTCACTCCACTCAAATTTCTATTCCTTCTTCAACAGTTTAAACAGTGGCTCACATGTGGTGGCTAACTTCAAAATGAAGCAGCTTATGAATTGGATTTTTCCTAAGAAATTCTTACCTCCTTTTCTGACCTAGGTGGTTTCATCTCCAAGATTGCCTTGATCTTGGCAAGTCTACCTCTATGCCTCTTTTGGTGATTAAGAATCCTAATAGCTTCCCTGCTGTCACCTCAAATGTACACTTCTTTAGATTCAACCTCATCTTAAAATCCCCCAGTACTCCGATATGGTCTTCTCTTTAACCCCATCTTAAACTTCCTTAGATTCAACCTTTCGAAGAACTTCCTCTGCCTTTCAAAGAACTTCCTTAGTACTCCGATATGGTCTTCTCTTTCCTTTGCTTTGTATCATATAGTCTACATACACTTCTACCTCCTTGTGGATCATGTCATGTAATAGTGTACTAGCAGCCCTCTGCTATGTGGCCCCAGCATTCTTTAGTCTGAATGGCATTACTCTATAATAGAATATACCCCAGTGCATGATGAAGGTGGTCTTATCTCTATCTTTCGGTGCCATGAGTATATGATTGTACGCTGAAAAGCCATCCATGAATGATAATAGTGCATGCTTGGCAGTATTATCAACTAGAACATCTATATGGGAAAGTGGAAAGTTATCCTTAGGACTAGCTTTGTTCAGATCCTAAAAGTTTACACACACATGCAACCTTCCATCTTTCTTAAGTACAGGGATGATATTAGCTACCCATTGTGGATACGTAATTACTATCAAGATTCCGGCTTGCAATTTCTTCTCAACCTCTTCTTTAATTTCGAGCGCCAGCTCGTGCCTCATCAGCCTCAACTTTTGTTTTACAGGTTCAGATTCAGGAAAATGTGGGATTTTGTGTTTGACAATTTCAGAGTCGATTCCAGACATGTCCTCATAGGACCAAGCAAAAATGTCTTTAAATTCTTTAAGTAAAGCAGTCAATTTTTGGCTTTCACATTGATTAATTGTTGAACAGATTTGGACCTCTTAGGGATCCTTCTCAGTTCCTAGATTTATTGACAAGGTATCTTTCACTACTTTTTGAGCTGATTCATTTTCATCTTTTTAAATCAGAGGGAATTTCATCATTTTCATTAGGATCTATGCATTCAAAATTAGACACATCAAAGTAAGCGGAATCAGAGTTCATTTTATTAGTAGCTGGGAAATTTTTGACTGACTCGATAGTAGACTTAACAACAGACTCATCAGACTTCTTACCCCTAGTGACTGACTCAAAAACTAAATGAAAAACTACTTTTGGTCCACTACCAAGTATGAATCCCAGTTACAGACTCAAAAAACTTAGAAAAATCCCATTTTGGGAGCGATGCTTCCTCATACTTCCAATTCTTGAGTTTTCCCTTAGCTTCCATGATAAATTTGGTGACGTCCGTCTTCTCCCCATGCAGTGCCATCACCTCTTGGTCTGAATTTTCCTTTTCCTTGGGTTCATCCCCCAATAGTAGCTAGCTTCATAGATCCTTGGCCCATATTCTCATCCCAGTCTGCTTGAATGGTCTTTTCAGCTTGTCCCTCCTCTATAACCTTGTACCATTGATCCTCTCCCAATAACTCACAGTCAAAGAAGTTCTCAAAATTAGGGATTCTTTTTTTTGTCTCATAGTCATACCAAGACTCCAAGAAGCCATAGTAGTAGAAGTCCTCCCCTTCCTTGACAAAATAGCCATGAAGAGCCCTCTTGAGAGGTCCAGTGCTCTTGTTAGCCTTTCCCTTTTGGTACATACCCCAAACCATTCTTATTCTTTACCCAACAAAATTTGGAAATCCAATTATACCTTACAGCCTTCGCCCTAAGCCCATACCTAGGAAGAACTTCATCTTGTTCATAATAGGACCTATCATGGGATTTGAATAATCATCCAAGTACGGTGCCACCTTCCCTAACGACTCTTCCATTCCCAAAGCATTCATTTTATCGAGCTCAAACTCGCCGAGGATCTTGCTCAGGCAATTATATCTCTAACACGACTCCATCTTGAGTAGTACAGATCCCAGAATCCCCAAATAGAACTACTCTCTGATTCTCCATAACCTTCATGGCCTTTTGGTGGATGGTCGAGGGCACAGCCCACATGTCATGCAACCACGACCTTCCTAGCAATAGATTAAAGGATGCCCCTATGTCAATTACTTGAAACTCCATATTCCTACTTACATGCCCATCAATAATATGTAAGTTCAACACTCTAATTTGGTCTGAGACTCGCAACTTGTTCATCGGAACACCCAAAGCCTATAGGGTTTGCAAAGGACAGACATTGAGCACAGAACCATTATCAACCAAAACTACCAAAACCCTCATTCCCAAAGTCTGGACAGTAATGTGGAGTGGCCTATTATAACAAGGTCCCTCGGGAGGAAGGTCCTCGTCAGTAAAGGATATGATTGGGGTCTCAACTATGGGCTTGATAAAGGCTACCAACTGCGCGAGAGTAGTATCAATAGGCACATCACAACAATTCATAGCTTTAAGGACTGCTTGCCTGTCTGTGGTTTGTGGAAGCCATAAGCAAGCTCCAAATGGATACGTTGGCTTGTGTCTTCTTAAGTTGCTTGAGTACTTCGTCCTCCTCTTGTGGTACACTTACTGCCTTTCTTTTATCATTGTCTACATCTCTTCCCGGATGATCTCCCTCTAGTTGTGGTGATTTGAAATGCCTGCTTGCTCTAGTCAAATGTTGCACATCTCCTTCCCCCCATATACATTCTGAAACTCCTTCGTTGATCTCAATACCATCCTATGTAGAATCATCAAAAGGCTACCCATCCCACCATTTCACTTTTCCTATGCCAAGGTTTAACTCTTCTAAGTTAAAAGGTCCTCAACTTTGGGGTCTTCATTTATCCAATACCTCATTGTCATTTAGAAAGCAATCCCAAATTCCTCCGAGAGGATAACCACGGGTTCAGGTTTGGTTAGGGAGATGATGTATATGGTCGGGTTATAGGGTAGTAGGGTTAGGTTAAGGAGATTGATATTTTTTGGTAGGGGAACTACGCGATGATTTGGCAATGGGTTACGGGTGATGTTTGGTGGTGGTGGGGGAGTAATGACCCCGTTATCAAGGAGGTCTTGGATCTCGTGGAGAAGCCGTATACAACGGTTGGTGTCATGGCCAAGTTCTTGGTGGAAGGCATAGTATTTAAAGGGGTCATAGTTTGGCGAGAGGGGATCATGTGTAGGTCTTGGGTTCAAGGGCTTAAGGTGGCCTTTTTGGGTGAGGCAGGTTAATATGGAGGATAGTGGCAAGCTGAGGTTAGCGAATTTTCTTGGTTTGGAACGACAGTTGTTTCTTGGATAGCATCGGCTAGTGTTTTGGTTAGGGTTGTTATGTAGGACATTAACATCATGTGCGGTGCGGTTATTTGAGTAGTTGCCTCCTGTATTTCTCCTTCTCAGATTATTCTCTTCTTTTGTTAATCTTCCCATCCCTCGGGGCATCCTCTATTTTGGTTCCCACGTCGAATAGCTGCTCAAAGGTGGTAATAGGCATGAAACACATGCGCTCATTGCAGGTGGGTTGCAAGTTCTTTATGATCATATGGACCTGCTCCTTCTCAGTTGGCCTATTTTCCATTTCGGCAGCCTTCTTCCTCCAACGGGTCAAGAATGTGGCAAAAGACTCTCGGTTATCCTGCCTAGTGGTCTCAAGTTCCCTAATCGTAACATCAAGCTCGGTATTGTAAGCGTATTCCTTCACAAACACTGTAACAATATCCTCCCAAACATGGGTCTTAGAGGATTTAAGATCTAGGAACCATTATAAGGCTCCTCCAGACAGATAACGGGAGAACTATTAGGCCAAGTGATCGTTCCCTAATCCCATAGGTCTCAAGGTAGTGACATACATCTTCAGATGGCTCTTAGGATTCCAGGTCCCATCAAACTTCTCTAAGTCAGGCATCTTAAACTTCTCAGGGTATTTGACCTTTGTAGGTTCAAAGAAACCCTCAAGGTCTAATAGATATTCATCAACACCACGTGATTTCCTCACCACGCTCTCCAGAAAGTCCAACTTATCTTTCATTATCTTTCTAGTATCTCTGCGTACACCGTCATCGAACCATTCTTCATCCTTAATAGGATTTAGATTACCAGAATTCTTGGGTTCAATAGGTAGAATAGGTGGTATGAGTGGTTTAACAGCAGGCAGGCCTTGTGGATTCATGGTAGTCTGCCTTAAATGGTCTATGATAAGCTGTAACTATTGCCCCTGTCGAGCCAAGGTACCCTCTAACTGTTCCATTCTCTCATTTACTTCGGCCATAGGTATCCCAGTACTCATAGCTCAAACTACTCTTCCTGAACCAGGGGGACGGACCCAAGAAGGTGTGCTTACGATCTTCTTTGAAGCTATCTCTAGATAGTCTGTATACCCACATATGCCCAAATTAGGAACCATTTTTATCTTTTCATTATCTTTTTTTTGGATTCTGTTAATGCTATGTATGCTATGCACGCTATGAAGAGACCAGATTCGGTAGCCACTTTAACTAACATATAGCCATATAAGTCTTAATCGTATCATCGAGTATTCCTTCTCATCCTGTGCTACCATAATCAATGTCACGCTAGCCATTCCATGCCTGGAATTTCATGTGTGATGGGGTTTATGATTGCCTAGATCTGATTAGGGCTACTTCTAGCGAATAGGACGTAAATAAGGTTATGATTTTTAGTCCTACGAACTTGTGGCACATATTCCCAGTATAATACATAAGCAAACCACCCTAAAAGATTGGCTCCATGGCTACTATATGCATCAAGGTGGATAGAGTCAACAAGGATTCCCCAGCGAGTGTCCTATATACCCCCCCCCCATTATAGGGTTTGGTATGGTACGTAGATAACTTTTTATACCGTTAGGTACGTGCTATGCAAGGAAGTCCTTTGCGGGGGGGGATCTGACAAGCTGCAAGCTCCCGAATTTGGTCCTCTCAAGCTTCCTAAAACTAATGCATGTGCAATCCTCATAATATAAAGCAAAAGAAACTTGAAATTTTTGGAGTCTAACCCTCGTAGTTTAGTCCCCAATGGAGTCGCCAATTGTGGGTAGCCGAACCAAGCTTAGGGCCTAGAAGGATTAAGCCCGCTTGAATGATCCCATTTCAAATCTCATGTCAATAGCCACGAGTGAGGTTCACCACCCTTCATTAGCCTTAATCCGATCTGACCGATTTGGATTACTTGTATTTTGGATTCCATGGGGCTTTTTATCTCATACGAGGCAACAATTGATGCCCATGATCCATATCCGAGGCTACACAAGTGAGTAATCCATGTTTTATCCCACAAAGCTAAATTCGGAGAGATCCTCACTAATAGAGTCTCCAATTGGTTTGATAAAGGAAACCAAGAAAATTAAATCTATCAAGTCCAATGAATAGAGAGCACCGCCCCGTCGTCAACAAAGAACTCGATTCGGGGGTTAAGGTACGAGAGAGGAAGGAGCTAGATCGTGCTAAAATACCCCCTCTCGCCCCATCATGTGATGGGCCTCTACTCAGCTTTCAAGGTATTTGACTAGACATTATGTGGACTATTTCATTTATTTCTAATGCAATCCTAATTCCAGTTAGAAACAGCTAATAAAAGAAAATCGTTCAAGAAACTATACATTTCCATGCAATGCATATGCTAAAGTGATAATTCGGGGACTAAACATATTACTATGCTCCCCTATGCATACAAAAGAAAATAAAATGAATTAAGCATGAAAGTCAAACTCAAAATCCCAAGAAAAACATGAATTCTAAGCACAAGTAATCATGTAGGGAATTTAAAATCTGTATTTTATCCACCTAAGCATGCTTCTATGTGATCCTAAGAAAACAATAAATAAGAGGGAATGTAAAAACTTACCTGGGATAGCATAGCACTCCCAATTATTCCTAATTAACCATGGTTAGGACAATATAGCAATAATATGTAGTAATCTAAGAATATCCTACTTATCTAGGCATGGATAATGTATATGCATGTCCAAACATGACTACTATATGTAATAGTGTGCATGTACAGGACTAATTAAGTGTTATCCATAGTATGGATAATCTACTATTCTTTGTATGGATAGTGTGCATGTGTATGCATGTGCATGGATACGAATTAATTCATGAATTAAACTAATTATGCAAGAACAGGAATTAAAACATGGATATGAATAAAACATGGATATCTTACTATCCCAATTACTATATTATTCCTACATGGATACCCAAAATCTAGACTCGTAGATCCAAATAAGGGTTTCATTATCCCCGGAGATCAGATATCCCTGGATTGGATACCAACCCACGAGCTCCAGCTACACCAACATAAAGGATAGCTTCGCCGGGGATACCTCTACTTTAATAAGGATACTACAAACAAGGAAATAAAACTGTCCTAAAAACTTTAAAGATCAAACAGAAAATAAAAGTAGAAAAATAAAAAAGGAAGAAGAACTTACCCCAAGAACTCCCCTCAGATTACTCCTCCGGCAGAGCTTCGCTGGCACCGCGGACTCTAAGACTTAATTCTAACTCTAAAAAAAACTTATACTTTTCCTAAGTACTTTCTAGTAGTGCTTGAGGAGTCCTCCAAAGGGGTTTCCTTGGGCTATCTAGGCCTCAGGATTTTCAGGTGTCATGGATGGGGAGGGGAGGACCACCTTTTATAGTTTGAGATTTGGGTGAAAAAGTTCATAGCTAAGCTATGCGGGATGGAAAAAACACAAATTTTCACGTTTTTGAGCATTTTCATGCGGATTGGGGTCAAATCAAGAGTCCATAATGGGTCTGGGACATCTAAGAGCCAATGTGGCACTCAGAGCTCTGGGGCGTCAGTCCGAGAGTGCGGCGTGGTACTCAACTAAATGCAACCATGGCTTTCACCCCGAAAGTTATGTTTTCTCTCCAGATTTCCCGAACTATGTTCTCTCACCTCGATTATCCTTTTGGGATTGTGATATACCGTTGGAAAGGTATGGGAGTCTAGTTTATGATATTTTTGGTATCAATCAAAAAGGTTTGTAGATGTTGAGTTATGGTAAAAGAGTGAGGCTGACTCCAAAAAGGAGCAAACCTATGACGTGTAAAAAGGGTAAAAAATTTCCTATTTAGTTTTTTTGCCCAATTTAGGGGCTTGGGTCACTAAATTAGGCTATTTTAGGAATATTTTGTAAAGGGAGTTCTCATGATCCCACCCCGAGGTACTGATTTTGCTCAGTAAAAGGAGATTTTTCATCATTTCATGTGAAAAAACTATCCTAAATTGGGTTTTTGTTTCTAGATTGGATTTCTAATGTACATAAGTCTTCCTAAGGGTTATTCTAACGTATCTCGGTGATCATGGTGCTTCGCAGAGTTCTATTTCATAACTGACAAATCCTGATTCCTATCATCGTGTTGTTCTTGAGGAAGGTTCCCTTCTGTTGAACAGACGAGCCAAAATAGGGTGTCGACACTTGCAAATTAGTTTTCCTAAATTGCTCAAGCGAGTGATGCAAGAGGCTTAAGATCTAACTTCTAATAAAACAATTATGATGGCAAGTAGGAAAGTACCCCTGCCCTAAGATTCTACAACAATGTTGAAGCACATAAGCCGATTTATGCCAAATTTACCAGGTAAAGAATCACAAACACAATTTAATAAAACACCTATGAAGACACTTTATTGAATATGTTTGGAAACTAAAAACACACTAAAGAACACGATCAGAACAGGCTCTGATTATTCAAGAGAAAGCTTGAAAATAAATAATAACGAAAGGGAAAACCTGATGCTACAGATGCAAAGGTCACAATGCTTTTTGAATGCTATATATGCTGCTTTTGAGAGAGATGCAGAGTGAATTATAGCTTGGCCGACTTGTGTTTTCATAGAGGCCATGGAGAATTAGGATATGGTCAAGACTCCATCAATCATGCCTCTAGTAGAGGATAAGGACGCCTAGAATCCTTCCTAATCCCAACTCTTTTCCTTCTCCATCTAGATTGAGTCAATCCCGATTTCTTTGGAATTAAGCTTCCAAAACTAGCTGTTCTAGATCGAGCTCTTTCCTAAATGGACTCTTTCCCTTAAAATTAGGAGATTGGCTTTCCTTAATCGATAAGGAACGAACTCCTTCCTTATCGGTCTATTTTCTTAAAAAAAAAAAAAAACCTTCTCTGACTTCGGGCTGCTTCAATGACATTTTCCAGACCAATTCATTTGCCAAGCCTTCCCTTCAGACTTTAAATATTGAGCCCGATGACTTTCTTGCATATGCCTCTCACTAATCAGGCTACTTCTTTGGACAATTACTCACTCATTATTCTGGTCTTAGTTCCCGAAGCTCTCACATACTCTCTCTGATATATATCAGGTACTTCTTTGCCTCTGAAGCTTGGATTCCTGCCTTAGCCAATTCTGGACGATATAATGGCCCACCATTCAAGTTTGAATCATTCCACTAGTCTTGGTCCTACAAAACCAAATATGTCATGGGTCGAACAAGCTTAAGCCTATTCTATTTCTTTCTATTTATCCTAAAAAACATTTGGCGATTTTTGGGTATAAACAATTGCCCCCCAAAATGTCATATCAAATGTCTCGCCTTGATTGATTTGACATTTTGAATTTAAACGTGACACGTGGCCATCATGCAGAGATTGTCAGTCCTTGAAAATCTCACCAGTCACTCCACAATAAATGCCCAACGTATAAAACTTGGGATTGTGCAAAATTTCTTCACTTTCCCATTTTCTCCGTCTCTAACAAACTAGAGCTTCATCTCTCACTCTGTAGAACTAGAGACTCTTTCTAAAGACCTTTTCTTCTTCTTCATCTTCACCTCTAAAGAGCTCTTTCCACCATTAACACTAGTAATGGCTCCCAAAAAAGCAACAGCGACGTCTTCCAAGCTAGGAAACAGCAAACTTTGCAAGACGCTTCTCTTCCTCAAAATAGATCCCAATAGATTAGGCTTTTAGTCAAGGAACATGTCACCACCATCTCCACCATCATGTTCAATCCTTATTCCACCGCCGATGGCTCTCCGGTGGCACTTGGATTAGGGCGCGTTTCAAAGCGATCCTCATGTTGCCTTCAGCCAACACTTTCTTCTAGTAGCCAAAGAACCCTTGTCTAGAAATCAGACCGAGTATGAACGTTGGAACAGTCAGGTTCTCCTATCCTCAAAGCGAATTGGTGAAGGATGGGGCCATTTTTGACAAGCCTAAGAATGCTTATGGGTCTTTCCTCATGGCATGTATCGGTGAAGATGGGACGATGGTCACAGACGCCAAGCACACCACCTTCCTAATCTACTAGCTAAATAAATACCTCTTTTCCTCGGCTAGTCAGGCCATTACACGTGAGTACACTACCCTTGCTTTAGCCTTTTCTTCTGGTAAACCCCTTGCTCAAGCCACCCTTGTATGGGCACACCTAGTCAGGGGCGTAAAGGATTTTGTGGATTCGGGTTTCCATTCTAGAGGGAGCCCGATCCGGATCCTGCAACTCTAGCTGCGCTCTTATTTTCCTGACCATTGGCCAGCAGCTCGAGAGCTAGCCAATGTCCCTATATTTGCTGTCCACTTTGAGGACACTCCTCCTTCCACTTACTCATTTGTTGAGTGCTTCACTTTATTCTATGTGGGATACTTGGGCTCCTTCTTCTTTTATCCCCTTCTTTTCTCTCGCTTCCCCTCTGTTCCTGTAACTCTCTACCATTCCAACTGAGGCCTGGGCACCCAAACCACCTATAATAAGGCGTTCTCTAGCTACTTAGTAGCTAGAAACATCATTTACAGCCCGAACATCCCACATAGTAATAACAAGTGTGGGGGGAATTTTATTTTGCTCCTCTTTTTTGCCCATGAATTTGGGCTGACTCAGCTGGTACCCCTTTACCTGCTAATACTGTCAATCAAGAGTAGGTGGAACGAGGCATGCTCATGAATGACGAGAAAATCAATAAAATAGGGGATGGTCTAACAAGCTTATAAAGGCTTTTGCCTTCCAACCCTATCACCATTGGCCAATCATTTTGGAAGAATTCAACAAGTGGTGGGCCGATAGGTCCAGCCATATCTTTAGGGAGATCGTAGCTGATATGCTATAGTGGTTTTCCACTATGTCAATCACCAACGAACCCACTGCCGCCCCTGCAGCTACATGTAAGAAACAACAAGCTAAGAGTTTGGCCACTAAGAAAGCCACATCGATAGGGCCTCCTCTAGAAAAAAAAGACTGCCCCATCGCTTCAGGTAATCATTTCACAATTTTGAACCATCATACATTTGACTTCTCTTTCCACTCTAACACTTCTATTTCCCTTCATAGCTTGTGGACGAGGGCTCTAAAGAAGAAGTGCCACCTGCTGGCCCAATCAACCAACCACAACCAGTTCAGCCACGGGTTAGACTTCCAACACTTTAAGTTCCTACAGCATCTGAGTGGATTGAGGTAGTACATGAAGAAATGGAAGAAAGAGGCCCAATTCCACTTCGCATCATTCCACCTCTGACCCCTTCTGATGGGGAATAAGACATCGATTCCACTGGTGATCCCTCGGCAGAACATGTGGTCATCTCCTCTAGTAGTGAGGACGTACCTGAGGGCACTGGTATGGATGAAGAAGTTGAGAAAATGGTGAATTTGGCGGTGAGGTAGTGGACACTTCTAATACAGGTGTTCTAGAAAAAACGACCCTGATAATTGTAGACAAGCCACCACTGGCTGAGCCCTCCATTCCTGAAGAGCACGTCCTACCCATTGCGGACACTAACCCTGAGGCTCCATCAGAGGCATTTGCCAATCCTTCACCAGATCAAACAGCCCCGTTCTAGCCCAACAGACCAATGAACCTGCTGCTCCTGATCATCGGGCAGAACCTTCCTCCTCCCAAGGTGCATCGGTCCAATCTCTTCCTGCCCATACTTAGGTAATCATCTTTCCTTATTCGAGCTGAAGGTTGGTTTCCTTGCTAAGTATCAGTTTCTCACTCTTAGACCTCTGTTGTGTTTGCAGGTTGACCCCCTAGCGATCAGTTCAGAACCTTCTTTACCTTTTGATGACTTCTTTACCTAACTAGACCAGGGTGCATTCAACATTGATATTCTAGAGTCCGAAGCCACCACACCCTCCAATCTTTAATGTATAAAAGAACTTATCCTTGGGCTCTCTTCAACAGATCTAGGTGCACTTCCCTACACTACTAAGGTTGAATTGGCCCTAGTATCTATGCTCATAAACTCTTCTCTTTCTATTGGCTAGTCTGTTTTGCTGAGAGAGGTGCAGGAGCAGCTACCTGGGTACCGAACACTTATCCAGATGACCTCTTTTCTTAAAGGGAAGTTGAGACTCACTTAAGAGCCCTTAAAATGCTTATAGACTTCCTAGAAGCTGCCAAGGCGAAGTAAGAGACTGGGAAAAGGACTTGGGCTCAGATTATGACCAAGGTAGGCATGATTCAAACTGTGATTGCCAAACTCAAGGCCCAAGTCCAAAAACTAGAGGCTGAAGAGGTTACAAGTGACGAAGCTCTAGTTCAAGTTGACATGGTCTTGTCAAGGCTTGGTCAGGACGGCTAGCGTTGTACGGAGCAACTTCAAACCAATCTTCTAGCAGCTCAGGCATGGGCTCAATAGCTTTTATGGCTCAACAAGATCGGATAGGAGCTGAGAAGTCCTGGCAAGATCTTCAAGAAAAGCTAAAGAGCGTTAATTTGACCTAAAGGTCGAACTTTGTTTTTGTACATGTGTATATATATATTTTATATTATAACTTGTAATCAACTTTTGTATATAAGCTGTGCTCAACACTTATTTATGAAAATACATTTTTTGATCACTCGGGGTCATAATTGATAAGTAGCTCATATTCCAAACCTGGATTCGATCTGTATTCTAGGTCAATGGTCTCCTATAATGTAGGATAATATGAATTTAAATACTGATCATATATCAATCTACCATGAACTTCTTCATCCATATCACGCATCCTGTATGCCCCACCTTTCTTAACTTGGTGGACAACAAAAGGACCTTCCCAATTGACTGACCATTTACCATATTAGTTGTCTTTCTCCCTAATTGGTAAGACGGCCTTCCAAACTAAGTCCTCTGTACAGAAGCACTTTTCCTTTACCCTTTTATTATGTGCTCAGGCAACCCGAAGCTTCTATACCTTCAATGAGTCTAGGGCTATTAGCCTCATTTCATCAAGTCTTTCCAACTCAACTATCATAGTCTCGGTGTACTCAGCAGGCTCAAGATGATTATGCAAGGCTCTTCTTGCTGATCAGACTGTTATATCTATAGGTAACATGGCATCGTGCCCATAAGTAAGCATGAATGGTATAACTCCAGTGCTAGATCTCTTGGATGTTCGATATGCCCAAAGTGTTTCGAACAGTAGCTTATCCCATTCCCTAGATAATTCGCATGCCCATTTGCCTGAGCATAATATGGGGTTGAGTTGAGAATTATAATTCATCTACTCTCCGCAAAGGCCATAGTCTCCACCCGCGTGAACACTGATCCCTGTTCGACCATTATAGTTTTTAGTAGGTCGAACCGATGTATAATGTGTTCCTTAATGAATTTAACTACAGTAGCCTGAGTCATATTCCTACATGGCTTTTGCCCATTTTGTGAAATAATCCGTAGCCACTATATAAAGCAATGGTGGCCTGAAGAAGGTGGAAAAAACTTACCAATTAGGTCCATCGCCCATCCTCAGAATGCCCATGACTTTGTCACTGGATGAAGCTCCTTGGCTGGCACTCGTTGAAATGGGTTATGCTTTTGGCAGGCTTGACAGCCCTTGGCATAGTTAATGCAATCTTTTAGCATACCTGGCCAATAGTAGTTATATCTCCTTAAAAGCCATTGTATCTTGGTTCCGGCCTAATAAGCCCCATAAATTCCTTCATAAATTTTGGCCATAACTTGTATAGCCTGTTTCTTCCCTAGGCATTTAAGGATCATGTCATCTCCAATTGGTTTTTTGAACAGTTCCCCATCTAGTAACACGAATCGGACCGCAAATAATTTTGTCTTGCTATTTACCCTAACATTTGGGTATTTTAGATATTCAATGATGGGACCCTCCAGTCATCTACTTCCATGAGGATCGAATTTGTTTCAATATACCAACGTCTTTGCCATTGATGGCAATGATCGAACTGTTAGGAAACTGCGTTCCCAGAATCCATTGACAGCGCGTATAAGTTGGTACTGCAAAAAAAATTACGTGAAAACTACAATAACCCTACAAGGGCAGAACTAGGGTTACCTTGAACTGCAAAAACGGATTATTGTAGTAGACGAATCGAGAACACGGGCTCGATAATAGCTCACGATCTTCTACCGTATTCCTTTGCTGCCAGAATATCGAACTGAGTGTGGGCTCTTTCGAAATCCTTTATGTTTTCTGCTCTTCCCTCTTTACGTTCTATTTTCTATTCCCAGTTATAACACTCTCTTTGATTGCTGTGACGATTCAATCCCGATCACATTGTTCGGACAAAGATGTGTTCGTCAGGAGGACTAAACGATCTTCGATTTACTTGAATTTTAACAGCAGCTCAGTCTCGACGTCAGGAACGTTGTGTAAAAAATTCAGCAACTTTTGATCAGTATCGAGCAGTCCGAAGCTCTTTTAGTGAGCGTTGTCCGACGCTAGCGATCTTCACTCCTATGTCTCTTGAATGCTCACAGAGACTAGGGTTTGGTGGAAACCCTTCTAGAAGAAAGCTAGGAGGTCAAGGGAAGCTTAGAATGCAACCTGAGAGAAGAGCCAAGGCAGCATATATATAGGCTACGATAGGGACCATAAGAAGTCAATAAGGAATAGGCTTCCTTATGGAATTAGGAAACCCTAATTCGAACTGAATCAGATTCCTATTTCTATAAATTATAATTCATACCACTAAAGAATTATAATTGCACTCCTACCCTTATCTCAAAAATACATTTCAAGCTCCATGTTATTAAATGCTTATTATCTCCCCATGTTAAGATTACAGATATCCATTAATTAAATATAATTACTGACAATCACATTTAATTAATTTCTTAAAATTCCTTGAGATCCTCTGCTTAACTTATCTGATATGTCGGATACAAAATCCACCTGCAGGGTTTGGCATAATCAAAACTTATAAGCTTTCTCAAGGGGATATCATCAATCCCAAAATTGAGACATGGATTCCATCATTAATTAATATCCACCACACAATTAATATTGCCACCCAATCCAATGAGATATTGACCCATTTAAGGATCTCACCATTTTAGGGATCAAAGTGTAAATAACAAATGTACGTGTCTACAAATTAACTTAGGATTTAGAGTATTAGCACTCATAATAGCCATGAGGTATTAATTATCTTATAAGTCAGTATAAAGATAATTACCCCAAGTTAGTCCCGTTTAATACACAAAGTGTACCAGCATAGTGAGTTGAAACTATACCATTTTCCGTAGTCAAGACAAACCTACTACAACACCATACTGCAGTCCTACCGATGGTGTGTCCAATCCCATCTAAGACTGTAAACCAAAATCTTACATTCTATAATATCTGATGGCCTGATCTTCCGTGTGTAAGCCGAACTCTACACACCAAACCACCTACTATATAGAATGAGAGACACACATGCATAATATTAAATAAATAATATAATACAAACATTGCCCACACAGATTCTCATAAAAAATGGATTAACTGATTTTATTAAATAAATAATAAATCAACTACATAAAGCATGGCTTTTAGTATATATCCCTAACAATCTCCCACTGAGACTCAAAGCCATGATGCGACACACCTCACTCCTATCCCTTCTACATTACTGTCAAAAGTCTTGGCTGGTAAGCTCTTGGTGAAAGGATCTGCCAGGTTATTTGCTGATGCTATCTTGGTCACTTCAACATCACCTCTTTGCATGATCTCTCGTATCAGGTGATACTTACGCTCAATGTGTTTTCCCTTCTTATGGGCCCTTGGTTCCTTTGAGTTAGCTACCGCTCCGCTATTATCGCAATAAAGGGTAATAGCCGATTGTACCGCAGGTACCACTCTTAGATCCATAAGGAAGTTTCTGAGCCAAACGGCCTCCTTAGCGGCTTCCGAAGCAGCCACATACTCGGCTTCCATGGTGGAATCAGCAATACATGACTGCTTGATACTCCTCCAAGTAATGGCTCCACCTCCTAGGGTAAACACATATCCTGAGGTAGACTTTCTGGAATCCCTATCTGACATGAAATCAGAATCTGTGTACCCAATGAGTACAAGACTATCTGCTTGGTAAACTAACATATAGTCTCGAGTCCTTTTCAGGTACTTCAGAATATTTTTCACCGCAATCCAATGTTCTTGCCCTGGATTAGATTGATATCTACTAACCATGCCAACAGCAAAGCAGATGTCAGGTCTAGTACATAGCATAGCATACATTAGGCTTCCTACTGCCGAGGCATAAGGAACTGCCTTCATCTTCTCTATCTCATCAGGTGTCTTAGGACACTGATCCTTAGATAGAGTAATTCCGTGTCTAAAGGGAAGGAATCCCTTCTTGGAATCTTGCATGCTAAACCTTGTAAGAATATTGTCAATATAAGTGCCTTGTGACAAGCCCAACATCCTATTCTTGCAATCTCGCATAAGCTTGATCCCTAGGATGTGACCGGCTTCTCCCAAGTCCTTCATATCGAATTGACAGGACAACCATACCCTTACAGAAGATAATACCCCCACATCGTTTCCGATTAGCAAGATATCATCCACATATAGTACTAAGAACACCACTACTCTTTCATCATGTTTCTTGTACACACAAGATTCATCCGCACATTGATCAAAACCAAAAGACTTGATTGCTTGATCAAAGCGGATATTCCAAGACCTAGATGCCTGCTTAAGTCCATAAATGGACTTCTTAAGCTTGCACAACATGTGTTCTTGGCCCTTTGCGATGAACCCGCCTGGTTGTACCATATAGATGCACTCGCCAAGATTCCTATTAAGAAATGCTGTCTTGACATCCATTTGCCAAATTTTATAATCAAAATGTGTAGCAATGGATAAGAGAATCCGGATAGACTTTAGCATGGCCACCGGCGAAAAGGTTTCCTCATAATCGATTCCCTTTTTTTGAGTGAACCCTTTCGCAACAAGCCTTGCTTTAAAGGTTTCCACCTTACCGTCTGCTCCTCTCTTCTTCTTATAGATCCACTTGCATCCAATGGGTTTTATTTCATTGGGTAGTTCTACAAGATCCCAGACTTGATTGGAGTACATAGACTCCATTTCAGATTTCATAGCCTTTTGCCAAAGATCTGCATCTTTATCTTGGAGTGCTTCATTGTAGTTACAGGGGTCGGTACCTTGTTCATCAGGGACCCGGTCATAAGACTCTCCCAAGAGCATATACCGGTCAGGTTGAATAATAACCCTCCCACTACGACGAGGCACAACCCGTGTCTGTGTATCACTGATATTTTGTTGTGAAGGTTCTGAACTTAATACACCATTATCTACACGTTGTACTGGTTCAGGAACTTGCGTGTTAATGGTTGGTTCGGGATCTACACGAGTTTCGATAATCCTCCCACTACGACGTGGTAATGGAATATCGATAACTCTTTCTTGTGGTATTTCTTCTCGTACCGTTGGTATCGAAGAAGTATGTCTCGGTGTCTCTCCTCTCATTTCCTCTAGAACAATACGACTTCTGGGCTTGTGGTCCATAACATAGTCCTCTTCTAAGAATGTGGCATTGATGCTAATAATAACCTTCTGATCCTTAGGACTATAAAACAGACCACCTTTAGTTCATCTTGGATACCCAACAAAGAAACATACTTCTGTTCTCGATTCCAACTTTTCTGCATTCCCTTTCAGCACGTGTGCTAGACTACCCCAGATCCGAACATGCCGCAGACTAGGCTTTCGCCCAGTCCACAATTCCGTGGGAGTAGTAGGTACTAACTTAGATGGTACCAAGTTTAGAATGTATGCAGCTATCTCTAATGCGTATCCCCAAAAGGAAATTGGTAAATTCGAGTTAACTCATCATAGATCTTACCATATCCATGAGAGCCATGTTCCTTCTTTCTGCTACACCGTTCTGCTGAGGCATACGCGGTGCAGACAATTGGGATGTAATCCCTTGCTCCAATAAGTATTCCCTAAACTCTCCCAAGAGGTACTCTCAACCACGATCAGATCGTAGTGTCTTGATACATTTACCTAGACGCTTCTCCGTTTCAGCCTTGAAGTCTTTGAATTTCTCAAAGCATTCAGACTTACGTCGCATCAAATAAATGTACCCATACCTTGAGTAATCATCTATGAAAGTGACAAAGTACTCAAATCCCCCTCTTGCTTGGACAGTCATAGGACCACACAAATCAGAGTGAACCAGTTCCAATGGCTCTTTTGCTCTATAGCCCTTGGCCGAGAATGGCCTCTTGGTCATTTTACCTTCCAAGCAGGATTCACAAACTGGAAGTGCCTCCACTTCCAATGAGCCTAATGGCCCATTTTGAACCAGTCTTTGAATCATTTTCAAATTAATATGACCAAGGCGTAAGTGCCAAAGATGCGTTTGGTTCATCCTCGAAGGTTCTTTTCTCTTAAATGGCAAACTAATTGTGTTATTCAATTCAATAAGTTGCAGTATAGGAGAGATAGAATTTATAATATAAAGATCATCCACCAATTGACCAGAACAAATAAAACGTTTATTTTCTTTAATAACTACTACTTTATTAAAATGAACCGAATATCCATTCTTTACTAAACTAGAAACTGAAACTAAATTCCTTCTAATACAAGGTACATAAAAGCAATTTCTTAATATTAAAATCCTATCTCTACCAAAACTAAGATGTAGATCTCCTACTGCAACTGCTGCTACTCTCGTAGCATTTCCCATATATAGATAAATCTCTCCATCACTGAGCTGCCTGGTTCCCTGGAACCCCTGCAAAGAATTGCATACATGATCAGTGGCTCCCGTATCTACACACCAGGTACCGGTAGATCGGACCGCTAAACATGTTTCAACGACTAGTAAATGAGATTTACCTTGATTGTACTGTCTGACGAGATAAACTGGACATTGCTTCTTCCAGTGTCCTGGCTGCTTGCAAACAAAACATTTGCCTTAAGGCTTTCCTGGTTGTCCTCATGGCCTTTGGATTGGCAGAGGACCCGCGGCCTTCTTTTGAGCCTTTTTCATTTTCTTCTTGCCTTTCGGCTTTGAAGCAGAACCTTTCTCAAACACAAGAGCACTCCCTGACTTTCTGTTGAGACCCTCAGCTACCTGGAGTTCTCTAAGCAGCTCCGCCAAGGTATATTTAAATTTATTCATGTTGTAATTGAGGCGGAATTGCTTAAAAGACTCTGGCAGTGACTGGAGTACGATATCGACCTGGGTTTCCCCATCGATTTCAGCTCCAAGGATCTCTAGTTCATTAAGAAGAGATATCATCTTAAGAACATGATCCCTTACAGGTGTCCCCTCAGCCATGGTTGTATTCATTAAGTCTTTCATAGCAACCTGCCTAGCAGCACGACTTTGATCCCCGAACATCTCTCGGAGGCTCTCCATCATGTCATAGGCACTGGTCATTGACTGATGCTGATGTTGCAGAACATTTGACATGGATGCCAAAATGTAACACCGCGCCATCTCATCAGCCTTGACCCATTTCTTTTGAGCCTGGGTTTCCTCAGCGGTTGCCCCCTCACCAGGTTGCTCAGGACATTCTTGAGTAAGTACAAACTTGAACTCTTCAACAGTGAACACAATATCCAAATTCCTTTTCCAGTCTATATAGCTTGGTCCAGTAAGTTTGTTTTCTTTAAGTATAACAGCAAGTGGATTGAAAGTACCCATTTGAAAGCCTGAGAATCACATAACATAAATAATTACGTTTGGGCAAAAATTACTGTGGATTCGAGTTGAAAATATTGGTTCCCTCTACCATATTTGAAAGGAATCCGCCAGCAACCTGATACACCGCGAATAGTATGACTCGATGGGAAGCCATATATTATCCATCATTTGTTCAGATAGACAATTGTCTTTTAATTTTACTATCCAGGCAATGTACTTTGCCTAATAAAATTAAACTGTTGACTTGCTTTGGTCCTATAAATAATAACAGTGACTCAGATGGAGAAGATATTATTATTTATAGCTAAGTGTATACCATCACTTAATTCTAGGTCAAGAGTTCCATGGGGAACACCTCTGATGGAGAGGTGACCCACACCAACAATCACCCAAAATATTCTTTTAAAGAAGTTTGTACTGATGATTCCATGATCAACTACATCCGATAGGGAGGATGACACTAGAGCCATCACACAAAATTAATCATATCATCTACAAACTAGTGATGGAGACCATAGGATTTATACTTGATATATTCCCTCTCCCACTTAGAATTTTAAAAAATTTGAGGGTTATAATTTTTTAGAAAAACTTTTTAATTTAATTAATAAAAAATAATGGAATACTTGACAAGGATTAATTCATCCTTACTTGTGAAACCCACATGTGTAGATAATAAAATTATTCTATTATCATGATTTTAGAAAATAAGTACTTATGTTTTCAAATTATGGAATTAGTTTTATTTCTAAATACACATGTAGTTGTCCATCATTTTAAATTAATATAAATTAAACATGCAGCTAGACATCTGAAATAGGTCTAGGAACAATTATCCATGTTGTCCTATTCATTAAACATAAAACAATAATAATCATTCAATCACACATAAATAAGGAAACCACAATAAAATAGGAATCCCACTATTATGGTCAAGTTGCAACTCTTGTGAAGAAATCTTCATTGAACCCGAGTAGCTCTATGTCGCCACTACGCAACGGGGGTCGAGCTGCCCGGTCAGCAACTGCCTTCCAGAACTGTTTTCTGAAACAGTCTTCAGAAATTGCCTCCAGATTGCTTTCTGAAACTGCTTGTAAACTGTCTTCACGAACTGTCTTCACGGATTTACTTGAGATATATTGCACAAACCCTATGCCTCCACAAAGGAGTTCACATGCTATTTCTTTGCAGTAAATTAACCACACATCAATCAAGCGTGGGATCCAATACACACAAATCCTATGCCTCCATAAAGGAGTTCACATGCTATATTAAAACAGCAAAATTAACCACGGATAAAACCATCGTGGGATCCAATCACACAAAAACAGTGACCATAATAGTGGAATAAGAACGCTGCAAAACAAGGGTTAGCACAGTTCTATGTTCTATCCATCCATCAAAACACGCATAAGATCTGTTTTATTGGACAACGTGGTTGCGTCCAACCCATATGCAGAATCAACCTGGCTCCGATACCACTGTTAGGAAACTGCGTTCCCAGAATCCATTGACAGTGCGTATAAGTTGGTACTGCAAAAAAAATTACGTGAAAACTACAATAACCCTACAAGGGCGGAACTAGGGTTACCTTGAACTGCAAAAACGGATTATTGTAGTAGACGAATCGAGAACACGGGCTCGATAATAGCTCACGATCTTCTACCGTATTCCTTTGCTGCCAAAATATCGAACTGAGTGTGGGCTCTTTCGAAATCCTTTATGTTTTCTGCTCTTCCCTCTTTACGTTCTATTTTCTATTCCCAGTTATAACACTCTCTTTGATTGCTGTGACGATTCAATCCCGATCACATTGATCCGACAAAGATGTGTTCGTCAGGAGGACTAAACGATCTCCGATTTACTTGACTTTTTAACAGTAGCTCCGTCTCGACGTCAGGAATGTTGTGTAAACAATTCAGCAACTTTCGATCAGTATCGAGCAGTCCGAAGCTCTTTTAGTGAGCTTTGTCCGACGCTAGCGATCTTCACTCCTATGTCTCTTGAATGCTCACAGAGACTAGGGTTCGGTGGAAACCCTTCTAGAAGAAAGCTAGGAGGTCAAGGGAAGCTTAGAATGCAACCTGAGATAAGAGCCAAGGCAGCATATATATAGGCTACGATAGGGACCATAAGAAGTCAATAAGGAATAGGCTTCCTTATAGAATTAGGAAACCCTAATTCGAACTGAATCAGATTTCTATTTCCATAAATTATAATTCATACCACTAAAGAATTATAATTGCACTCCTACCCTTATCTCAAAAATATATTTCGAGCTCCATGTTATTAAATGCTTATTATCTCCCCATGTTAAGATTACAGATATCCATTAATTAATTATAATTACTGACAATCATATTTAATTAATTTCTTAAAATTCCTTGAGATCCTCTGCTTAACTTATCTGATATGTCGGATACAAAATCCACCTGCAGGGTTTGGCATAATCAAAACTTATAAGCTTTCTCAAGGGGATATCATCAATCCCAAAATTGAGACATGGATTCCATCATTAATTAATATCCACCACACAATTAATATTGCCACCCAATCCAATGAGATATTGACCCATTTAAGGATCTCACCCTTTTAGGGATCAAAGTGTAAATAACAAATGTACGTGTCTACAAATTAACTTAGGATTTAGAGCATAAGCACTCATACTAGCCATGAGGTATTAATTATCTTATAAGTCAGTATAAAGATAATTACCCTAAGTCAGTCCCGTTTAATACACAAAGTGTACCAGCATAGTGAGTTGAAACTATACCGTTTTCCATAGTCAAGACAAACCTAATACAATACCATGCTGCAGTCCTACCGATGGTGTGTCCAGTCCCATCTAAGACTGTAAACCAAAATCTTACATTCTATAATATCTGATGGCCTGATCTTCCGTGTGTAAGCCGAACTCTACGCACCAAACCACCTACTATATAGAATGAGAGACACACATGCATAATATTAAATAAATAACATAATACAAACATTGCCCACACAGATTCTCATAAAAAATGGATTAACTGGTCTTATTAAATGAATAATAAATCAACTACATAAAGCATGGCTTTAGTATATATCCCTAACACGAACTTGTATAGTAACTGTTCGATTCTCCCATCCTTTTTGTGAGGATGAAGCTGACCCTGCTTTAGCTGGCATATCGACCTTAGAATTGGTTGCTCTAGGTATGTAACTTACACTTACATCATCGAAGCAATCCAGAAGTTGGACAGCACCTGAGTAAAATTAGCATAGTTCCCAGCTTTTAATCTGGGATTCACTAGATACATGGCCAATTAAATCCCTTTTTATATGCACGGAAGTCGCCCCCATTTCAAGGCGTATCTCCATTTTGATGATTAGTGCTTCATATTCGGCCTGATTATTTGTGCATTTAAAATCGAGCCGAAAAGACATCTTGGTCCTTTTATTCTCTGGCGATATAATGACCCCCCTGCCCTAGATCCCTCTGAGTTCTTAGACCCATAAAAGACTAGGGTCCATGGAATCAGAGATACATTTAGCACTGTAGGCACTGAGATTAAGTCCCCTAAATCAGTGGGATCTGGTTGATTAACCAAAAAATTGGCTATGGCCTGGCCCTTTACCGATGGCTGAGATCAATATTGAATTACAAATTTCATGAGGGCCAAGGTCCATTTTCCAATTTGGCCTCGCATTATCGGCCTAGACAACATGTATTTAATCACATCAGTCTGACAAATAATGTAAGTAGAAACATGCAGCATATATGTCCTTAACTTTTGTGAAGAAAAATATAAGGCTAAGCATAGCTTTTCAATCGGCACGTATCGCTGCTCGATTGGAGTTAAAACTCTACTACTATACTAAATGGCCTGCTCTTTGCCTTGCTTATTGTCTTAAGCTAACATACTTCCTATAGAGCAATCGAAGGTGATATATACAACTTCAGACTCCTATCTTTCTTAGGAGGCCTCGGGACTGGAGGTGTAGATATGTACTAATTTATTCCTTCAAATGCTTGCTGATAGCTATCTTCCCACTTAAACTCATCATCGATCTTGATTTTGAGTAGTAGGGACCATACTTGAGTCTTCCCTACACAGTTGGAAATAAACCTTCTAAGGATCTATCTGCCCGAGAAGCCTTTGTAATTCTTTCTTGTTGGCTGGTGGCTTTGCTATTTGGATATCCCGAGCCTTATTCTTGTCAATTTCAATGCCCCTCTAATGCACGAGGAGCCCCACGAAGTTACCCGCTGTCATGCCGAATGCACACTTAAGTGGGTTCATTTTTAATTAATGAGCCCACACTCTTTTGAATGCCCTTATTACTTATTATTCGTTAATAGACGAGATTTAACAAAAAAAATGGTCTATAGGAGAGAACAAATATTTTTTTCTTTTTTTTTATGCGAATTTGACACAACATAGGAAAAACCACCCTCAAGATCGAGCAGGTGTTCGGCATTGTCACTTGACTTCACCACAACATCATTCATATATACTTCCATGAATCACCCAGTCATATCATGGAATATTGAATTCATTGCCCATTGATAGGTGGCTTCTGCACTCTTCAATCTGAATGGCATCACATCCCATTTAAAGGTTCTGATTTCCCCCGGACATCGAAAGATCGTCTACGAGACATCCTCTTTAGCAATGTAAATATGATTGTAGCCTGATTGCCCATCCATAAATGGTAAAAATTTATGCTTGGCAGCTGAATCTATTAATAGATCGGCCATAGGCATTGGGTACTCATCCTTCAGGGTAGCCAGGTTTAAATTTTAGAAATCGATACAGACCTGCAGCTTTCCATTCTTCTTCATAATTGGAACTATATTGGAAGCCCATTCCACATACCTGGCAGTCCGAATGAAATCACCTACTAGGAGTCTTTTAATTTCTTCTTTTTACCTCAGGTGATATACGTGTAGGCAAATGTTTAAACGGTCTGAACCCCGGCTTAATTGGTAGTCAGTATTCTACCAGATCTCTGGATAGTCCTGGCATTTCATTATAGTCCCAAGCAAAGCATTCTCTATATTTTCCCAAGAGGGCTATGATCTTGGCCTGAAATTGAGGCTCGAGTACTTGTCTTACATAAGTTGGCTTATGTTTACCCTCATTCCTAGGTTAACTTCCAGCAAAGGATCTTGTACGTCAGCCTTTAAGTCATCTAGCTTTGCTATGGCTGTCTCCAATTCTTCCATTTGTATCTCATCTTCCTCAGGGGATTCCTCCTTATATATGTAATTAGTCATATTTACTTCCCCACTAGTTGGGCTAATTTCTAACCTCCTGTTAGCCAAGAATACGCACCATCTGGCCACGCTGGCCCGTAAACCCAGCTATTTTTGGAGTTCATTTGATTGTGGATTCATCGATAAGATCTTGTTCATTGACCTCAATCGGCCAAACTTCTTCAGCCCAATTGATATTTTCATATTATACCTTGAGATCCTGAATTGTTTTTTTAATGAGCATAGTTGCATTAGGCCATCCATGTTTATTAGAACCAAGCAATTTAACAGGCCCGATGTCATCGTCATACAAGACGGTACTAGCTGTTTGTACACAGGCCACAAACGGCTTCGTGTCTGCCCCTACTATTTCCACTTCATCCCCCTTCCATAGGATCAATAATTGGTGTAGAGTGGAAGGAATACAATAATACGGGTGGATCCAATCTCGTCCAAGAAAAGCATTGAACACGGCTGAAGTCTCCATAATGAAAAATGTTGTCATAGTGGTTGTGCTTCCAACTATTAATTCTAAAGTTAAAATACCTTTAGTCTTCAAAGACGTTCCAATGAAGCATTGAACATTTAATTCAGTCAGAATTAATTCTAAAACAAACTTCCATAATATCCTTACCATAATCCAAGGCATTATGTTTGACCGAGGACCCTCCATCGATGAGAATCCTATTTATTGGGATCCCTTCTACATACCCCTTAATTTATAGTGGCTTAAGATGCTGGGACATTCGATAAGTATGTTTCTTTAAGACTACCTTAATGGGTCCCTCAAGCTTTGATCCTTGAATAGGCTGCAGACTTTTTGGCCTCAAAATAGTGATCTTTGACCAATCAGAATGTTGATCAGTCTCTTCCACATTTTTGCTTGTCGTTACCACCACTTCTGTCTTGATAGTCTCTCCACCATTCCAAAATAGATCTTCAATGATGGTCAACTCACCGTCTGGCCTTCTATGACATCTCATTGCATGGTCGTTGGCTAATCTAGCTCGACCACGAAGGACATCGATAGGTAAACACCATATTAGATTATAACCCTTTTAGTATTGACCCAAACTGGATCGCCAAATCATCTGAGTTTGAGAAGTTGTCTGGTTCTTCATCTATATCGAGCTCACACTCCATCGGAGTCTTCCCTTTTCCAAACTATCTCCTCAAACGTTTGGTTGCTTGTATTGCTCTTTTTCCACTATTTTTATCAAACACCAGCCCCTCTTCTTTGGCCGTTGGCTGAGCCGCAGACTCAGCCAGATCGAACCTTTATATGATTAAAATAGGCTGGGTTTTTTCCCGATCATCCCAATATTATCACTCTCGTTCTGCTTGCCTTGCCCTCTGGTACCTTCTTTTCTGAGATTTAGTATGCTTAGGCAGTGCTGGGAACTTAGGATTCTCAGCTCAATGCCATCTTCCTTGCTCTACCCTAGGAGGCAATACCATCCTTGAGTGTATGCTTGGTGCATGAGTAATCAATGATAACTTACTTGGTCTAGCAGATGTTCCCTAATGCTCACCCCATGATCGGTTCTCATGTCTAGCATCGATTTGCGAGGCAGATGATGATATTGGCACCCATTCGGGCTTCAACTGGCCATGGCTTTGTTTTGATAAAGAAAGTACATGGCTTTGTTGGAAAAACAGGTTTAAAAAGAAAAGTTTAAACGCGCAGCGGAAAAAACAAGTTATAAAAACTTTTGGTATTCCAGGACTTACTACTCGTCAATTCCATAGATGCGTACAAGGGGGTGCAAGAATTATACCTTAGTGTCTTGAACCCAATTCTGAAACTTCAACTTCCAGCAGCCTCCACTAGATGATCTTCACCCTTATGACTCCTGCGGATGCCTACCGGAAAGACTAGGGTTGGTGGGAACCCTAATAGAGAGGATAGGAAGGTTTTGGGAAGACTATGATAGTTTCTGCAGCTTCTGCGTATAAAAACGACGAACAACTTTTTCCAGAACGCAGCTGCCCTATTTATAGATTCCCAAAACCGACCTAACCTTCGATCGATCGAAGGACTTCGATCGATCGAACATTCGATCGATCGAACCTTTCTCGATCGATCGAACCTGATGCCTTCGATCGATCGAACTATCTTCAATCGATCGAACCTGATGCCTTCGATCGATCGAACTATCTTCAATCGATCGAACCTGCCAGGACAGTTTCCTCAAGCGTCTTTCCAAGCATCCTAGCGGAGCTAAGAGTGGGACCTCCTAGGCTCTTTATTGTTGGCTCAGACCAGTTTATTAATTACCATGACCAAACTCTTTGATCAGCAAACTAACCAACTGGTCAGTTAACGTTTACTCCACTATAAAACGATAACTGAACTCCAACGCAAAAGAACATATCCGAAGCGATAACTAGACTTGTATGTTGTACTAATGTCCCTCTACCGTCAGCATTCGTAATCATATTCAGGTAGTCGGATAACTGTTACTGTCAACCTGAATCATGATTACTTCTTGTATTCCTTGAGTCCCATTCACTACTCATGATTACCAAACATGTTGATAACTCTTATCAACAAGACTGCAGTACTCAGTAATCAACTTGGTGACATTCTCAAGGGAATGCTTACTCTGAATCAGAGGGTAGATTCTATCTTGACAATATATGTTCACAACCCTATGGACATGACATACCCAAGATACCCAGGTGTTGATCTTCTATAGACCTCACTGATTGGTAAGTCAAAGCAGTCATATCCACAGTCTGTGTTCATAATCGTCTCAAGATTGAGAACACATACCTTATACAAGTTATGAGTTCCTATTGACTGTTGACAGCATTGAGCGTCAATAGGAAACTCAGGTCCGTCAATGCACTATAAGCACTAGCATATTAACCAAGAGTCACACTCTAGTGATTGAGATTTATCACTCCATCCAATGGTAGTTAATGATGCTACAGTGTATACCTGATGAGATATCCAGTCTCATCATCCACTGTGACAAGCTTTAAGTATCAAAGAATAGTAATTCGTATCTCATTGTATGTATCTCATACACACACGAAATACTTACTATGATACTTATGGATTAAACAATCATCTCATGAAAGAAACATACACAATGAAATGTAAAGCTGATATCCATATATTATAATGCTAATGTCTCATACATAAAGTAATGGTTTGAGGGCACAAACCCAACAAACTCCCACTTGCACTCATAACCATTCAGAACTACATCTAAGACCTAGACTATCTAGATGACGATCAAAGACCTTTTGTGGCAAGGCCTTTGTAAACGGATCAGCAAGATTGTCAGCTGTGGCAATCTTGGTGACAGTCACATCTCCACGTTGAACAATATCTCGGATAAGATGATATTTCCGCTCTACGTGCTTTCCCTTTCCGTGGTTCCTTGGCTCCTTGGACTGAGCCACTGCCCCACTATTATCGCAGTATAGCGTAATAGGTGACAGCGACGCTGGTACCACCTCGAGTTCCATAAGGAACTTCTTGAGCCAAACAGCTTCCTTTGCGGCTTCACAAGCAGCCACATACTCAGCTTCTGTAGTTGAGTCTGCAATGCATTTCTGCTTAATGCTCCTCCAACTGACAGCACCACCTCCCAAGGTAAAGAGATGTCCGGATGTCGACTTTCTCGAATCTTTATCTGACATAAAGTCCGAGTCAGTGTATCCTACTGGAATTAACTCACTACCGCCGTACATAAGCATGTAATCTTTAGTTCTTCTCAAGTACTTAAGAATGTGCTTAACGGCTGTCCAGTGCTCTGGACCAGGATTCGATTGATACCTGCTAACCATGCCAACAGCAAAGCAGATATCTGGTCTAGTGCATAACATCGCATACATGAGACTTCCCACTGCCGAGGCATAGGGAATTCCTGCCATGCGATTCCTCTCCTCTTGTGTCTTTGGACACTGGTCCTTGGAGAACGCTAAACCATGCCTGAAAGGTAACAAACCTTTCTTCGAATTATCCATTGAAAACCTAGTTAGTACTTTATCGATATAACCAGCTTGAGATAATCCCATTATCTTTCGCTTGCGATCCCGAAAGAGCTTTATCCCAAGAATATAGCTCGCCTCTCCTAGATCCTTCATATCGAAAGTACTAGCTAGCCAAACCTTGACCGTTGACAGCGCCGCTACATCATTTCCAATGAGTAGAATGTCGTCAACGTAAAGCACAAGAAAAGCCACCACTTTTCCTTCACATTTCTTGTATACACAAGGTTCATCCAGATTCTGTATGAAACCAAACGACTTGACTGCTTGGTCAAATCGGATGTTCCAACTTCTGGATGCCTGCTTAAGCCCATAAATGGACTTTTGCAACTTGCATACCAAGTTACCTTTCCGACCAGCTATGAACCCTTCTGGTTGTTGCATATAGATGTCCTCCTCAAGATTGCCATTCAAGAATGCAGTCTTGACGTCCATCTGCCAGATCTCAAAATCTAGGCATGCAGCAATAGATAAGAGTATTCTGATGGACTTGAGCATGGCTACTGGCGAGAAGGTTTCCTCATAGTCAATGCCCTCCCTCTGAGTATAGCCTTTCGCCACAAGCCTTGCCTTAAAGGTCTCAACCTTTCCATCAGATCCTCTTTTCCTCTTATAGACCCACTTGCAGCCAATGGGTTTAATATTGGCTGGAAGTTCTACAAGATCCCAGACCTGATTTGAATCCATAGATTCCAATTCAGTCTTCATAGCTTTAATCCAATGAGCCGAGTCTACATCAGCCATTGCCTCTTCGTATGTGGCAGGATCAGATTCAGATTCTATGGAGACAGCTTCAAAAACTTCTCCTAAGAACATGTATCTATCAGGCTGGCTGATAATCCTCCCACTACGACGAGGTACTGGTGCGGAAATGGGTGTAGAAGTGGTATTTTCTTGATTTTCATCGTTATCAACTGCGGGTTGGACTAAGGGCTCTCCTTCTATCTCTCTAAGATCTATCCTTCCCTTAGGTTTATGGCTCATGATATAATCATCCTCTAAGAAAACAGCATTTGTACTAACAAACACTTTCTGTTCCCTTGGATCATAAAAATACCATCCATAAGTACCCTTTGGATAACCCACAAAGTAACATACTTCCGATCTAGAATCCAATTTGCTCATCTTTCCTTTCAGCACATGTGCCGGACACCCCCATATCCGGAGATGTTGCAAAGAAGGCTTGCGCCCAATCCACATCTCTCGTGGTGTCCTGGGAACAGATTTGCTTGGTACTAGATTTAGTATGTATGCAGCGGTTTCCAAAGCATAACCCCAAAGGAATAATGGCAACTCTGAATAACTCATCATCGACCTAGTCATGTCTAAAAGAGTCCGATTCCTTCTCTCCGCTACACCGTTCTGCTGAGGCGTACCAGGTGCAGTCAACTGTGACAGAATCCCATTCTGTACGAGGTGATCAATAAACTCATTAGAGAGGTACTCGCCACCTCGATCAGATCGAATGGCCTTGATATGTGTGCCCAATTGCTTCTCCACTTCAGCCTTAAACTCTTTGAACTTTTCAAAGGCTTCAGACTTGTGCTGCATTAGGTACACATATCCATACCTAGAGTGGTCATCGGTAAATGTTATGAAATACTCATAACCACCCCTTGCTCTAATATTTATTGGTCCACACACATCAGTATGAACTAATTCCAACAATGCATTGGTCCTATTGCCCTTTGCAGGAAAGGGCCTTTTGGTCATCTTACCCTCCAAACAAGACTCGCAGACTTCCATTGGTTCGAGAACCAAATCGCCTAAGACCCCTTCTTTGACTAGTCTGCCAATCCTATTCAGATTGATATGGCCAAGCCTCATATGCCAAAGCCTTGTTGGATTAGTGGAAGGTTCCTTTCTTTTAGATGGTACAGTAACCACTGAGTTATTAAGTTCCATGCAAGAGTCTTTAGAAATATTGGGAGTAATCACATACAAACCATTTGATTTAACACCAGAACATATAAAAGAACTATTTCTTTTAATCACAACTTCAGTTCCAAAATGAAAAGAATAACCATTATTCGATAAATTAGAAACTGAAATTAAATTACGTCTCATTGAAGGGACGTAAAGTACATCTGATAAAATCAAAATTTTATTGTCTAGAAATTCTAAAACTACGACTCCTATAGCAACCGCAGAAACAGTTGCGCTAGAACCTAGAGTAAGTACGATTTCCCCATCACTGCACCTCCTGGTTGATCTGAACCCCTGCAATGAATTACAGATATGGTTAGTCGCACCAGAATCAATGCACCAAGTGTTTGAAGTATCCGTTATAAAACTTACTTCAATCACATGTGATTCAATCATACCTTGAACTCTTGTAGCTAAGAATTCTGGACAGTTCCTCTTCCAGTGGCCCTTCTCACCGCATTGGAAACACTTTCCTTTGCCTTGGCCACCCACATTCCCTTTGCCCTTACCTTTTCCCTTAGATTTTGCAATCTTAGGGACCGGTCCAACACTTGAACCACCAGTGCCAGCCTTCTTCTTCCCTTTCTTTCCTTTCGGCACAGATCGGGAAGAGGAAGCGCTTTTCTCAACGTTCAAAACGTTGACCCCAGGTTTGATCACCCCTTCCGCTGCCAAAAGAGAACTCATCAATTCGCTCATTGAAAAATTCATTTGATTCATATTATAGTTAAGTTTAAATTGAGCGAATGAAGGCGACAGCGAATTAAGGATCATATCAACTTGGGTCTGTGCATCGATGTTGGCACCTAGGGTCTCCAGCTCGTTTAAATAACCAATCATTTTTAAAACATGTTCCTTGACTGGAGTCCCTTCCGACATCTTCGCACTCATTATCTTTTGCATGGCTACCTGTCTGGCAGGCCTGCCATGCTCCCCAAACATCTTTTTCAGGGATGTGATAATGTCACTGGCGGAATCGTTCGATTGGAATTGATGTTGCAACACACCAGCCATTGAGGCCAGAATGTAGCAACGAGCCATTCCATTCGACTTCTTCCATTTGTCAAACTCGCGTCTGGCAGCTGCCGAAGCATTTGCCGCGGGTTCTTCAGGGCTTGGGGTGGTGAGGACATATATGTGATCCTCCGCAGTTAACACGATGTCAAGGTTACGTTTCCATTCAGTGTAGTTATTTCCAGTTAACTTGTTTTGAGTGAGTATGGTGGCAAGTGGACTAAATGCAGATCCAGACATTATGATTTACTGAAAATCAAACAAACAAAATATATATGGATATCAGAATTGACAGTTTGAAATAAAAGAATCCTTTAAAAAACTCTTATTTTAAAACAAAGTCGCCGGAATATCGAAACGAAAGAATAAAGCCTCCGTGTGGTGGTCAATGTTCGATCTTTCGATTAATCATGACTTGTCCGCTATGCAACTCGTGCAAAACAAGTTATGACTCCCGAACCTATTTGATCTCTAAGTTTCTGAATAATGCCCCGTGTGGGATCCCTTATCCATAGCTTAGCTAGTGTATACCATTAACTAAGATCCAATCACAACCGTCTCAAGTAGTGCCTCCGTGTGGTGGTCACCCTCTAACACGTCTGATTGATCCTATCCATAGGAAGTTCACATCTAGTAACCAATGAGCAGTGTACCCTCCGTATGGAATGATCACCCCTGGCGAGGTGACACAGAATACACTACTCATCTTACAATGAACCGTTAATGGAAGATCGTGGGTGTTATTTGATAAGACCCTATCCCACTAGATTTAGTAAATTAAGGATTTTGCTTTTGAAAAATGTTTCCACACACTACCCATAAACATCCAATGTTTACTAATGTGTTGAAAACGGTTTTTGAATTTTATTTTAGAAAACTTGTTTTAAGTGCATGCAACAATGTATTATACGCCAATCACTAAACAAGCACATAAAACAAAAAACTAAAATGAAATATAGGCATTCAAACAATGCCTCTATCTCCCATGGCTTTATTTCCATAGAACCACCTTCTTGGTTTGGTCACCTCCGGCTCCATCTTCATGGACAACGGATCCTTGCTCCATCTTCATGGAATTTCTAATTCTATTACATTGGACCTATGCTTCTTTTGAAGCTTACAATTTATCTAAAAGAAGAAATAGCAAAAAGGAAATAAAAGGCTAGGGAAACCGGTGCGACTTTCCTTTTCGTAGGATTGAAGCCGCAGCGCCCTTTACATATGCCTTAAAACCAAACCATTAATAAATTACAACATGCACCAATCTCAAACAATTTAAATATAAATATTTAAACGACTTGGTGCCATGGGAGATAGCGACTTATTTTGCTGCAAAAGGGTTAGTCGTACACGCATCCACACATACATAACAAATATATGTAACTATTGGAACACTTAATTGATTCACACAGTATATAAACACTTTACATACTGAATTAGAACTTAAAACAGCATCTTACTTCTCTGTCACAGTTCGATCGATCGAAGACCGTTCGATCGCTCGAACCTTCGATCGATTGAACACTGTTCAATCGCTTGAACATTCTGTTTCACAGAATGATTTAAAAAATTTTACAGAAATAATTTAAAATTAAAGTATAATTTAAAAAAAAACTTTACAACTGTGAACAGAACACCTGGACAGAGAATCTGTCTCGATCGATCGAACACTATTCGATCGATCGAACACCAGAAGGCTTCGATCGATCGAAACTAGTTCGATCGATTGAGAACAGAATGTTCGATCGATCGAAACAAGTTCGATCGATCGAACCCACCTTGCATCCTATGCAATCACAGTTTTGTATTCTGCTGCGATAACACTGCAGAAACAGATCTGTGACGATGCAGTTTCAAAAACAGTTCTAAAATCAACATGCAAATCAAAACTAGGGTTCCAAAAACGCATCTATAGATCCAAACGAGCGTGGCTCTGATACCAATTGTTGGAAAAACAGGTTTAAAAAGAAAAGTTTAAACGCGCAGCGGAAAAAACAAGTTATAAAAACTTTTGGTATTCCAGGATTTACTACTCGTCAATTCCATAGATGCGTACAAGGGGGTGCAAGAATTATACCTTAGTGTCTTGAACCCAATTCTGAAACTTCAACTTCCAGCAGCCTCCACTAGATGATCTTCACCCTTATGACTCCTGCGGATGCCTACCGGAAAGACTAGGGTTGGTGGGAACCCTAATAGAGAGGATAGGAAGGTTTTGGGAAGACTATGATAGTTTCTGCAGCTTCTGCGTATAAAAACGACGAACAACTTTTTCCAGAACGCAGCTGCCCTATTTATAGATTCCCAGAACCGACCTAACCTTCGATCGATCGAAGGACTTCGATCGATCGAACATTCGATCGATCGAACCTTTCTCGATCGATCGAACCTGATGCCTTCGATCGATCGAACTATCTTCAATCGATCGAACCTGATGCCTTCGATCGATCGAACTATCTTCAATCGATCGAACCTGCCAGGACAGTTTCCTCAAGCGTCTTTCCAAGCATCCTAGCGGAGCTAAGAGTGGGACCTCCTAGGCTCTTTATTGTTGGCTCAGACCAGTTTATTAATTACCATGACCAAACTCTTTGATCAGCAAACTAACCAACTGGTCAGTTAACGTTTACTCCACTATAAAACGATAACTGAACTCCAACGCAAAAGAACATATCCGAAGCGATAACTAGACTTGTATGTTGTACTAATGTCCCTCTACCGTCAGCATTCGTAATCATATTCAGGTAGTCGGATAACTGTTACTGTCAACCTGAATCATGATTACTTCTTGTATTCCTTGAGTCCCATTCACTACTCATGATTACCAAACATGTTGATAACTCTTATCAACAAGACTGCAGTACTCAGTAATCAACTTGGTGACATTCTCAAGGGAATGCTTACTCTGAATCAGAGGGTAGATTCTATCTTGACAATATATGTTCACAACCCTATGGACATGACATACCCAAGATACCCAGGTGTTGATCTTCTATAGACCTCACTGATTGGTAAGTCAAAGCAGTCATATCCACAGTCTGTGTTCATAATCGTCTCAAGATTGAGAACACATACCTTATACAAGTTATGAGTTCCTATTGACTGTTGACAGCATTGAGCGTCAATAGGAAACTCAGGTCCGTCAATGCACTATAAGCACTAGCATATTAACCAAGAGTCACACTCTAGTGATTGAGATTTATCACTCCATCCAATGGTAGTTAATGATGCTACAGTGTATACCTGATGAGATATCCAGTCTCATCATCCACTGTGACAAGCTTTAAGTATCAAAGAATAGTAATTCGTATCTCATTGTATGTATCTCATACACACACGAAATACTTACTATGATACTTATGGATTAAACAATCATCTCATGAAAGAAATATACACAATGAAATGTAAAGCTGATATCCATATATTATAATGCTAATGTCTCATACATAAAGTAATGGTTTGAGGGCACAAACCCAACAGTATTGAGCTTCTTGGACTACGATGGCGGTCCTCACTCGTTCTCGGCCTCTTACTGAAGCCGGTTGTTTCTTTCTTCTCACTTCGACCTTACACCTAGGGCAAAGGTCTTGTTCAATCAGATCAAGTTGGTGTCACAGATCGACGATCAAACTGTCAGTATTTGATCAGACTGATTCAACTTTGGACTTCATTTCTGCAGCCTTTCTCTCCTGGTAGGTCTTCTGGAGTTCATGGATGGTTACTTTCGACCCATTAGAGGCCGAAGTAACCACCTACTTGCCTTCTCTTCTTGGTTTTCCTTATAAAGTCTTTGTTAGATCTACCTTTGGCCTATTTGAGGAAACGGGTTAGCATTAATTCCCATGGCCTTGTTAGAAACTTAAAAAATCCATTCTCCATGTTTTCTTGTATGACATTACAAAACACAATACAGTTGTTAGTAGAATGTTTCCAAGAATTATGCCACTTACAGTATTCTTTGTTCTTTGTGTCATCAGACTTTGGAATCTGATGACCCTCACTCAGCTTGATCACCTTTTCGACTAGGAGGGCATAAAAATTTGATCAGCCATTGTGATATCAAATATATAATTTTTCCAGCCTCAAAGGCCATCATTTTGTTGATGCATTATTGTTCATTGGCTTATTTAGGGCATTGCATACTATTGGTCGTTTACAGATTACTTTAGCCATGTCAACTTCTCCCACTTCGAGGTCATAATCGGTCACATAGACCTCGTAGTTAGGATCTTTGTAATATGTCCCTTTAGATAAGCTCTTCATCTCCTATTCATCTAGAAGGATGCGTTCATATCGGGTGGCCCTTGTGGCCAGCTCGAACAGATAGCAAAAATTTGTACCCTCAGACCTCTTGCGAAGTTCAAAGTTCATTCCTCCCATTACAGTCTTAACATATTCTTCTTCGGGCTGGACGGTCCTACATCTATACTTAGCCTTTCTAAATTGGGCTATGTATGTGTCAACTGTTTCGCCTGCCAAGGTCTGCTAATGATGTTTCAGGCTCTGTTCTATAGAACTGCCTATGGAATAACTCCTCCATCCGTTGCCAATTCTGGATGAAGTTGGGTGGGAGGTTGACATACCATCTGAAGACGCTCCTGAGAGGGAATTAGAGAACAACCTTAACTTTAAACGGTCATTGTCACCCACGTGGAAGCATTGTACAATTGATTACTCGCCCTCCCCTGAGAACAAAGTAAAGTTTGGAACTTTATACTCCTAGGAAAATTTAGCTTGGTTATCTTCGATCGGGTACGGTCGTCTATACGTCAGTCCCTCCATTCTCCTCATGAAGGGACCATATTCTTTATGTATGGCCGCAACTAATTGTTCTCTGTTAATGGCCTATTGGACAATAGGATGTTCCACCATCGGGGAATCAGATGTTGGTTGTTACCGGTCTGATGGGGCCAGAAAGCATCATTAGGCCTTTGCCCCTCGGCAACATGAGCAAGGGGGCCGTATTTGGTCAGCGTTTCGACCTCTAAGCTTAATGATTATTGGTGTTGCTGATCTAATAGGAACAGTGACAACTGCACTGCCCATCCCATCCCATCCCATCCCTTTGGATATCAGTGGGATTCGGATTGGCCTGTTTATTCAAGTCATTCTGCTTCCGGAGTTCTGGAATAACACATGTGGTCGTTTGCTTATTGGCTTGATTAGACTCGCCAATGTGCTCTTTTGGGCTTCGTTGATCGTTTTTTCCAAGTTGGAGATTTCAGAGGCCACTAGGTCCAGTTTTGCATGCGTACCTTTGGTGGACTCAACCAACTCGCGCTGACCTTGCCGTAAATTATCCGTGTGGTTGGCCATCCGTTTGAAATTCTCTATAGAGCACAATAGTACGTTGTAGTCCCGCCTTATGGCTCTACGTTCTGTCTCATAGCTTCTAAGACTGGCTCCAAAGGTAAGTCACTAACCTGTGGAAAACGGTCAGTGCTTTATTCCTCTGGTGTCCTGCCTGTTTTTACCAGTTTTGGTGTTTCTTAGAGGCATGTTCTAGCACTCAAAGTCCCACCGGTTTTATATAGTTTATGATTTGGGCATGCCAGAGCCAAACGGGCTCAGTTGTGCAAACTAAATTTCCTAAATTGCTCAAGCAAGTAATGCAAGAGGCTTTAAGATCTAACTTCTAATAAAATGATTGTGATGGGCAAGTAGGAAAAGTACCCTTGCCCTAAGATTCTATGGCAGTGTTGGAGCACACAAGCCGATTTATGCCGAATTTACCAGGTAAATAATCACAAACACAATTTAATAAAACAACTTTGAAGACACTTTATTGAATATGTTTGGAAACTAAAAACACACTAAAGATCAACATCATAACAGGCTCCGATTGTTCAAAAGAAAGCGTGAAAATAGAAAATAACAAAAGGGTAAACCTAATGCTATGGATGCAAAGGACACAAAACGCAGGGTTTGAATGCTTTTTGGTTGCTGTGTATGCTATTTTCGAGAGAGATGCGAAGTGAATTACAGCTTGCCCGACCTGTGTTTTTATAGCGGCCATGGAGTATTAGGATATGGTAAGGACTCCTTCAATAATGCCTCTAGTAGAGAATAAAAAAGCCCAGAATCCTTCCTAAATCCAACTCCTTTCCTTCTCCTTCTAGATTGAGTCAATCCCGATTTCTTTGGGATTAAGCTTCCAAAACTAGCTGGATCAAATCAAGCCCTTTCCTAAACGGACTCTGTGGATATCGCAGGTTGACTTACCCACAGCTTTTCTTTTATTCTTTTCTAACTTCAAATTCAAAAACAAATGAGTCGCCACTTAATTTTTAAAAGGAAAAATTAAGAAACCATTTAAAGGAAACTGATCTTTTGCGAAACCAAAGATTAACTAGGTCCGGGGATTATGGAATGAAAGAGGAAGGAGCCCGTCGGACTAAAACACCCTCTCTCATCCTATCTTGCGATAGGCCTCTACTCAACATCCTTTTAATCGAATTACTAATTTAAGTGTGCCCTCAATTAATACATATATATATATATATATATATACATCGCAAAAGCATGTCTAAAGGGTATAAAATTGCTAATGACAAAAATATCATTCATAAGCCACATATGTCAAGTAGCAAGCAATATGATGTGCAATAGGAACAAGAGAGCTTACCCGGGATCCAACTGCGAATATTAAACGTGCAATGCATGCGATTAAATAAAACCTAGGGAAAGAGTCTCTAATCCATATATACATATAAGGCAAATCTTCACTCTAAGGTGTCGCGCATAAGGTCGAAAATCAAATAAAATCAAGGAATTTAATAAACTAGAGAGGGATTGAGAAATCGTACCTTAATAGCGCTACAAAACAAAGGGTTAGTTCACATGATATGCAAAATATGATGTTAGAAATAACAATCCTAAATTTCTAGCTTAAATCTATCTAATGTAATTAAATCCAAAGCAACTAAGTCCTAATTACAAGTGCCAAACCATATGGATGAATATGCACATGGACAAGGATGAACTATGAAATACTCTTAAACTTTGAATTCAAGCTCAACTAATCATTATTAAAACATGGTTTAAGCCCTAGGTCATAGAAAAGTCATTTGGACCATTATTTACAAAGTTGGTCAAATGTGTCATAAAACTCTGAAAATTGCAGAGAGCAGACCAGACCTTTAAGACATAAAAAGCACGTCTCTCATGGTTTGATGTTGGTGAATTTTGGACACAAGATGCCTTTGTGAGTCTAGTTTCCAAATCAAAAAGAAAATCAAAGTTCCAACGGTCGGATCTCTGGGAAAAGGACACACATCAGACATCACTCAGAGATGTACAACTCTCTGTCCAGAGATATTGTTTGATTTTTTAAAATTAGCAAAAAATTCAGAAATGCTTTGTTCTTTTTAGGGTGACTTTCTAACACATTAAACTTCATAGAAAAAAGTATTTGGAGTCACAAACACTTTATTAGAACTCTGATTTAATTGTTTCAAAAGAGTGTCACTGTTCTGAAACTATTCATAACTCTGGACAGATTGTTGTTACCTCACAAAACCCATGATCAAACCATTCTAAACGTGGAACCATCTAAAAACAAAAATTACAGTGGTAGAACATTGTGTTATTGACACTTTCCCGTTGGTTTCACTTGATTTCAACGGTTAGATTTCGAACTAAAAATCTTTGATCAAAAACAGTTTGTGAACTCACTGTTTTCATTTTTCAAGTTCAACTTTTATTTGGTAACTCCAACTATTAAACCATGAAGTTGGGTCTAAACCAAACAACTTCTCCTACCATTTGATGGTCCTTGGAGACTAAAGACTTTTATTTCCCATAGGTTTCAAATGAAGTATGGATGGACTTCATGAAATCTACAAGATAAGGAACCCAAGCCATGGAGATGGACTTAGACTCAAAACCACTTCCTCCTACCATTTGATGGCCATTGGAGATGAAGACATGACTAAAACTCATGAGTTTTCAAGGAATATAAGGAGACTCCATGAAAACTCAAGCTTAGAGGACCCAAGTCATGAGTATGGACTTGGATCCATCTATTTGTTTATGATGATCAAATTTTGACTTCCATGTGAAGCATAAGCTTTCATGGGATTCAAAAGATCACATTCAAGAGATTTCAAGAGAGATATTGAGGATCTCCAAGAGTCTCAAGAAGGAAGTATGAACAATAAAAGAAATGAAGCAAGGAAAACAAAATAGTTTGAGGATTCAAAGGAAAGAATGCAAATAAAACAACTTATAATTAGAGGATCACCTCCAACTATCCTCAAAGTTTCTCTTCTTTGAAGATCTTCCAAGCTCTTCTTCCTAATTTTCTCTAAACTCTCTCTTTTCTCTCTAAAATGTTGGTGTAATGGTAGTGTATTTTTTGTATGTGTTGTGCTCTCTTTGGTCATGAAGATACCTCTTCTTATATAGACAAAAGCTACCAAGTATTTTCAGTGAATTCGGAGTAAAAGACATGTGTAACCCTCTCATTTGGTGGTACAATGCGTACTTTCTTAAATTAGGCAGACTGCTGCCCAGCGCGGCAGTCCAGAAACTGTCGCTTGCCTTCCCCGGCAACGGCGCCAAAAACTTGACACGACTAAAAAGTTGTGCGCTCTTGTGCAACACCCAAGTGTAGGTGATCGTGCAAGTAATACTGGATAAGTCCAGGTCGATCCCACAGGGAAGGAATAGGAAGAATATCTACTAAGTTATAACCTAAAGCAAAAGAAAAGAAAATAAGAATATGAAAGTGGAGGTTCTACGAATCCTAATGAATTAAACTAAGCATATAGAAACATAACTCATTAAACAACTAAATTAAAGGTGTTGGAAATACGAGAATCCACATTAATCCTAACCACCTACCATGCATACTCATTAACGCTCTATGGAGTTCATTCCTTTTCAGCATTCCGTATTTTTCTAAAGATATAGAATCAATAGTCCTTTCATGACCGGGACTACATCATCACAGTTGATTTAAAATACTTGGAAGACGGTTTAAAACAATGGTAATTACTTGCACTCTAAATGGTGTTAGCATTCAAAGTGGTTTTCAAAAGTCATTGAAGAAAAGGCCTTAAGGCTTTAAGTTCTAAAAACTGTTGTGACAAACTGAGCTTATTGGGACAATTTGATGACAGATTTCTAAAACAGAAAGTCATGGAATACTTAAAAGAATCGTCTCAAGATTTAACATGTTCGATCGATCGAAGCGCTCTCGATCGATCGGACAACCTCATCCTTCAATCGATCGAAATGCCTTCGATCGCTTGACTATGGCTGGTTCGATCGATCGAAATACCTTCGATCGATCGAGCCCAAGTTTTCTAAAGATTGCATGGCAGAGGCTGGGAATCAATGTTTCATCACATATTCCCAACGTCTAAACTATGAAAACATAATAAAACTAATACAGGAATAACAAACTAGAGCAATCATAGCATATAAACTAATAGCAATCAAATAACAAGGATTAGAAAGAAAAACCTGGATATAATCTGAAATAAACTTGAAATAAACATGAAAGAAACTTGAATCTTCAATAATCTTCAGTAAATCAATGGAAAAGAGGAAGAAAAACAAGAATCTAACCTAATCTACACCTAATCTAACCCTAAAACTACCCTAAAACTGCTGTTCTGTGCGTTCTGGAGCGTCCCCCCTTCGTCTGGCGTCAAAACGACGTATATATAGGGTTCCCACAGAGTTTACGCAACTTTTGGGTGATTAAAAAGTTCAATCGATCGAGCTTAGTTCGATCGATCGAAGGTTCGATCGATTGAACTCTTCTTCAATCGCTTGAACTCTCTGATTTTGACAGCACTGCGCACCGATGGGAGAATGGCCATAACTTTTTACTCGGACCTCGGATTGACCTCCCGTTTGCGGCCACGCGACCGTAACTCAAAGATCTACATTTTATATCTCTGGGAAAATCTTCCAAATCTGAAGTCATCATTGTCAAAATTGGCGTTTTCCCAGCTGCTTCTGTTGTTCTATCCACCAGAATCACTTTTCTTTAGCTCCACTTCATTGATTTACATCCTAATACCTATAAAACAATGCAAAAACATATATTTTAGCATTAACACAATAAAAAGACCATTGCTATTAGAATGCACCTAAATTTAGGGACTTTGGGGATAAAAGTATGCATAAAAGACCTATAATACGCTATAAAACATGCACTTTTCACCTCGAATCAACTGCCGCTGCGGCAGTTCATGACAGCCGTCGCGGCATTACATGACTGCCGCGCGGCATTCATCAAATGCCGCGGTAATTAATGGATTGCCGAGTTTTTGTCAGTCTTACTTTATCAGTTTTTTGTTCTTATTCGCATACGCATACGTATTGTACAGCAAAATACAGACTTTTAAAAGTGAACGGCAGTCAAAAATTTTTGGCGGCACTTGGTGAATGCCGGGCGGCACTCTCTGACTGCCGTGCGGCATTCAGTGAGTGCCGCGGCAGTCTGCCATGTGACGTTTTTAGCTGAGATTCCCCCTTTTAGGACTTCCCCCTTTTTGAAACAAATTATTTTTGAAGATCCTTTCCAAAAATCATGTCTTATACCTGAATTCTCCTAAATACCTGGTATTTCTCCTCTTTCTGTGAAATTTTATCGCGTTTTGGAGATTTTCTGAAGAGCTTGGAATACTTCAATTTTTCGGTCCTTGTCATCATCGGATACGGAGGTGACACTCTCCTAAATTCGACGGTCGGTCAAAATTGGGGTGTCTACAGACTCACTCCCTTAAAATTAGGAGATTGGCTTTCCTTAATCGATAAGGAACGAACTCATTCCTTATTGGTCTGTTTTCTTAAAATCCTTCTCTGACATCGGCTGCTTCAATGACATTTCCAGGCCGATTCATTTGTCAAGCCTTCCCTTCAGACTTTAATTATTGAGCCTGATGACTTCCTTGCACAAGCCTCTGACTCATCGAGCTGCTTCTTTGTCCAACTGCTCACCTATTATTCTGGCCTTATGTTTGCACCTAAAAATTACATTTTTTTAAATCAAAGTCGGACATAGAGGCCGATTGGAATATTTTAATCGGACTCGTGAGACCGATGGAAAAATTAAGCAAAATTAATGGCTAAGTGGTTACTTCAAAAGTTGATCGGGCTTATTACAATCGGGCTAGCACCTTTGCTCACTCGGACTGACTACCATGAGCTCGGACTAACCACTGGTTGATCGGGCTGGTACCATTACTCAATCGGGTTGATCGTCATTTAATCGGGCATCACTGTGATCGGACTGACCAACTTTGGGTATTTATTAATTCAGTCTGGCTAGGCCTTATTTGGCAGTTCAATACCATCGAACTGTGTATGTGATAATATCGGGCTTCCATTATGCTTGCACCATCAGGCTGCCACCTCATTTTACTGCACATATCAAAGTGAGCCGGCCACTACATAGTTGTTCCAAATTGGCAACTTATTCTGTGCAGTCAGTGTTCTAATCAAGTTGGGAAGTATATCATCCTACAAACTCTCAATGTGATAATGTTATCAGTTTGGGAAACATTATCATAATAGGGAAGATAATATTTCAAGGTATTATCTGATTTGTGAAGTAAATATTATCACATATGGAAGGATAATATATTGGGAGATGATATTATCTAGTTGGGAAGTATATCTTTTACTTGGAGGGGAAGCAAGCCGAATGAAGCCACAAAATGGACCAAATTCAAGCTACATATATATATATATATATATATATGTATGTATATATTTGAAGGTATGGAAGGTTTCAAGATATAGCAGATATTATCATTTTATGGAAATAAACTGGTAAATTATACCAGATTATTATTCATCAGATTTCCTACCTTATCTAGAAGACCTCAATGGCCGCTATAAATCAACAGGCAGGCCAAGCAATCAAAGCACTCCGCGTCACTTCGACCAATGCATCCAAAAAAGCATTCTTAGCACTCTTAGCATTCTTTCATTTTTCTTAGGCTTTCTTAGATTTAAATTACATCATTGTGATTTTCTCTTTTTTATTTCAATTAAATAAAAATGCTCTTTTTATTTAATTTCTCTTGCTTGTTTTCATCACTTGCTAGACTTGTGTGCTTCAACACTGTCTAGGGACCTTAGGTGAGGGTGCTTTCCTACACACCTTTCACAATCGCCCCGTTAGATGTCAGATTTTCAAACCTTGTGTATCACTCACACAAGTGCTTTTAGGAAATTTTGTGTTATTAGTTTGGGTCTACCTAACAAGGCTTTGGCACGCCCAAACCATAATTATAGCAAACAATTTGGCACGCCCGGTGGGACCGCCGAGTGATGAATCATGTTTACCGAAGCATGGTTGTAATTCTACTACAACTAAATTGGTTGGTGTAATGAATCAATCAGCCAACTTCAACAAGAGATTAATCATCTCAAAAATGATAAATCTGCTACTTACAAGGCTTTATGGGACAAGCCGTGGGATCCGCAGTACCCGAATCGGCACGCCATTGTAGCCCCATATGATTCTGCCATCCATGATCTTTACGAAAAGATCTGGTGTTGTGAGGCCGATGTTAAGTACTTTACCCAAGGTATCAGCCTCCTTCAAGCGAGTGGAGCTGACTGTCCACCCCCCAATGGAAACTCTTTCATGTCTCGGGATGAGTTGCTAGATGGTGGTTGGTAGCAAAAACCAATCGGCTTATCAGATTTGCAGGTTGAAGAACAAGACGAATCGGTTGCTGCTCGAGAAAGCCGTAGTAGTGTCCTTAATGATATCGCTCTTCAACTTAAACTCCTAAAATTTCAACGGCCCAAGAAGGCCGATGTTATCACGATAAATCAAGAGACCGATGTCTCTGGTCATCTTGATTCCACGCTGTCCAAACCGCTCGGGGGGCAAGACGGCGAAAAAATAAATAAAGAGCCGGATGATCTTATATCGGCCATAGAGCTCCTCCCTGATGTTGAAGACAAAGAAGCACCCAGGGGGCAAATTCAAGACAAGCCTCAAAATTCTATTGTGGCCGAAGAGGAAAAGTGTGATAGGCCGAGTGATCTTATATCGGCCATAGAGCCTCCTAGTGATGAGGAGGACGATGATGAAGACCCCATTATTGACGAAGAAATCTGTGATAAACCGCTCGGGGGGCAAGCTTCGCAGAGACCGATTGAAACGAAATCGGTCCATGAAGTTTTTGAAAATATTTCTTTGAGGAAACTCACCCTCAAAGAATTGTTCAAATATTTTGGTCTCCTTGTTGTGACCGATTATTATTTTTATTTTAAGCCAATTAATTATTTGGCTTGGGTTGATCTACATCCATGATGGCTGAGTGGATGTCACCAAAAATTGAGTATAATTTGGTGGCTCTTTTTGCAACAATGGTATTATCAAAAGACTGAAAAGGTACTAAAGACCGGACTGAATTAATTCAGTCGATAGGCTATTCGGACTCACAAGACCGAAAGCAAGAATAATAATAATAAATAAGGTAATGCTAGAAGGATGCTTGGGATGCTGATCGGACATAGAGGCCGATGGTGTAGTGTCAAAAGTGCTTGTGGAACAGTCAAGTGGTGAAGCCCGATTACATGGAGGTGATGGGTTCAAAGGTGTTACATGGTTGGCAGCTGACAATTATAATCGGTCTCTTGGCCAAGCCCGATGTTAGTCCAAAGATCATCGGTCTACATGATGAGCCCGATCGCAGTCTGAAGGTAATCGGTCTCTAGATAAAACATGGCTATTCAAAATTACATTGCTTTCATTTTAAACAGCCAGGGGGGCAATTGTTTGCACCTAAAAATTACATTTTTTAAATCAAAGTCGGACATAGAGGCCGATTGGAATATTTTAATCGGACTCATGAGACCGATGGAAAAATTAAGCAAAATTAATGGCTAAGTGGTTACTTCAAAAGTTGATCGGGCTTATTACAATCGGGCTAGCACCTTTGCTCACTCGGACTGACTACCATGAGCTCGGACTAACCACTGGTTGATCGGGCTGGTACCATTACTCAATCGGGCTGATCGTCATTTAATCGGGCATCACTGTGATCAGACTGACCAACTTTGGGTATTTATTAATTCAGTCTGGCTAGGCCTTATTTGGCAGTTCAATACCATCGGACTGTGTATGTGATAATATCGGGCTTCCATTATGCTTGCACCATCAGGCTGCCACCTCATTTTACTGCACATATCAAAGTGAGCCGGCCACTACATAGTTGTTCCAAATTGGCAACTTATTCTGTGCAGTCAGTGTTCTAATCAAGTTGGGAAGTATATCATCCTACAAACTCTCAATGTGATAATGTTATCAGTTTGGGAAACATTATCATAATAGGGAAGATAATATTTCAAGGTATTATCTGATTTGTGAAGTAAATATTATCACATATGGAAGGATAATATATTGGGAGATGATATTATCTAGTTGGGAAGTATATCTTTTACTTGGAGGGGAAGCAAGCCGAATGAAGCCACAAAATGGACCAGATTCAAGCTACATATATATATATATATGTATGTATATATTTGAAGATATGGAAGGTTTCAAGATATAGCAGATATTATCAGTTTATGGAAATAAACTGGTAAATTATACCAGATTATTATTCATCAGATTTCCTACCTTATCTAGAAGACCTCCATGGCCGCTATAAATCAACAGGCAGGCCAAGCAATCAAAGCACTCCGCGTCACTTCGACCAATGTATCCAAAAAAGCATTCTTAGCACTCTTAGCATTCTTTTATTTTTCTTAGGCTTTCTTAGATTTAAATTACATCATTGTAATTTTCTCTTTTTTATTTCAATTAAATAAAAATGCTCTTTTTATTTAATTTATCTTGCTTGTTTTCATCACTTGCTAGACTTGTGTGCTTCAACACTGTCTAGTGACCTTAGGTGAGGGTACTTTCCTACTCACCTTTCACAATCGCCCGGTAGATGTCAGATTTTCAAACCTTGTGTATCACTCACACAAGTACTTTTAAAAAATTTTGTGTTATTAGTTTGAGTCTACCTAACAAGTCTCTGGCACGCCCGAACTATAATTACAACAAACACCTTAGTGCTCCAATCTCTCACTTACCCTCTCTAATGTGTATCGGGTACTTCTTTGCCTCTAAAGCTTGGCTTCCTGCCTTAGCTAATTCTGGACAACATAATGGCCCACCACTTGAGTGTGAATCATTCCATTGGCCTTGGTCTTGCAAAGCCAAACATACCATGGGCCGAACAAGTCTAAGCCCATTCTATTTCCTACCATTCGGCCTCAAAAAATTTGGCAAAAGGTACATATAAATAAATAACTTGTGTTAAGTCTAACCTTCACCTGTTTTCGACTCAAAGATGTCTAACTCGCTGGTTAGAAAACCGACTGAGCACGTTTGTCGTCATTTATGTATCAATTAAGATATAAGCACTTCTAACTATAATAGACATTCTCTCAAATTTAAAGGTTGTTAGAGCATCTTCAATGAGGCTACCAAATTCACTACCAAAGTCATAAAATGATAGTTCATCAAATTTAATCCACTCCAATGCTAGGCCTAATGCTCTACCAAAAAATGACAAAGCCATTTACGTTGTCAAATTTGAGAGCTCAAATGACTTTTGCCAAATGAGGGGCCCCACGAATATTTGCAATAGCAATGGATATATTTTGTGCTTTTACTTTTATACCCTTCCAAATGTCTATAAATAAAAAACTTGAACCCAATTTTTATATTGTGCTCTCTTGTCCAATTTTATTATTTATTTTTTTCCCTTACACTGGTTGGTTGAGTGTCACCCAAGATCCAATTGTTGGTAACTTGCAGTCACAAAATAATTGAGTGTCTCCATCTCCATGATTATGTATTGTTTTTTTTTTTTTTTATGATTAATGAAAATGCTAAGTTCTTGTTAAATTCATTAAGCCATAGAGATTCATAGATTAACATTTAATTACAAACGTGCATACTAGCATTTAGCAGTTTGTAGGTGAAAGTTGAGAATGGTAGGTGAAAGTTGACTAGGAGAATGGTATTTGACCCAAAATTTGGTAGTTTGGATGAAATCTACCATTGGAGCAGTATTGTCAAAATATAGCTTTTTGGTACTATAACAGTGTCAAATTATAGCTTTGAGATGGAAAAAATAACTTTTTGCATTGGAGATGCTCTTATATAGGAACAAACACCAACTAAAGATAACTTTTGAGCACGGACAAAAATGAAAAGCTTGTCCAACAAATATTTTTAAAAACAAAAACAAAAACAGACGTGAAAAATCTCTCTACATATTCTCTCTCTCTACTTTTCTATCTGTGGAACCATCACCAAGGGTTCTAGGATTTGGATATGTGAAATCAAATTAGGAACTCTAATAGCCACTCATACAATCTAGATAAGATTCAAGAACACACAAGGAGACTAGAATCGTGTTCATAGTGAACCGGGATAGTGCATAGTTTTCGTTGGCTCGTAACAATAAGCGGATTATTTTCTACCGGGTTTTTCGTATTGACACGATAGTTCCAAAGTAAATAAAAAAAAATGGATCAACAAAATTATGCACAATTGTCCACATTTTTTCCCCTATAGCACAGTGATCCAATTATGAAAGTCACAAATTGGCATCCACAAGTGAAAATTAGATACCGTCATGGACAGATCCAAGAATCCAATTTATGGCAACGGGCCTATATTTTTAAGGGTAAGTCTATTGTAAAAAATTTCTTATATAAAAAGACAGATTTTAACTGTTAGATGAGAATCTAGCTATAAGATTTCCAAGAATCTGAAGATACATTAATTGCTAGATTCTAATCTAATAGCTAAAACCCGCATTCTCATATAAGATTTGTTCACTATAAACTTGCCATATTATTTAAGCATCTTTGTGAATACTAGTATAATAGATGGTTTTTTGTTCCTTCACTGAAGGTTCCTAGTTCCCCCTTGGATAAATAATGCCATGATTTCCAAATTTGCTTCCCAATACATGTGACAGTGGGTATGAGTATCACATTGAATACCCTAAATTTTCATAAAAATTTGTGTGAGTGATCCCACTGCCACATCTGTCGAAAAATAAATTTAGGATATAAACTTTGGAAGCATAGTATATTAGCATTACTCTTGTAGTCTCGTTTGATACCATTACCACTAGACAGAACTTTTAACTCATTCTTAAGCAGTATTTAGATAATTCAAAAAAATCTGTACAGAGAATACCATTATACAACTCCCACTCCATTATATACAACATCAACCAACTCTACAATTAATATCATCATCATCACCGTCACCATCAACCATCTTGATTGATGCTCGTGGATGCAACTCATGTTATATGATTTTAATTCTTATTTTTATTTTTCAAATATAAGGATTAATATGGGATGAGTAGTCGCGTATTCCGGCTCCTTCCCATCCCATCCATTCTTCCCACATGTCCCAATCAGCATCGTTCATTCCCCTCATCGGTTCGTCTATTCCAGCATCGAATGGATCGTAAGTCTCCATCTCCGGTGTGGATAATTCTCCTCTCAAGTTACTCATCACAATCTGGACCAAATATCATAAAAAAAAAAAAACAGATTATTAGATCAATAGTGTTATTGAAATCAGTTTTAGGTCATAACAAGTAATAATAGGAATATGGGGTCTGAGAAGAAAGCTACAACTATGGATAGCCCAAGTCCAATCAGAAATTCAAGTGGGCTTGGAAAATCTTGAAGGCTCTGTTTGATTTGCGGATTTTAGGGAAGGAAAAGAAACAAGAAGGAAAACCAGTTCTCTTGTATTTTCCTTCATGTTTAAGTAAGACTAAATTCTTCTAAAATATAATTGTAATATAAGAAAAACGGAAGGGAAATAAACATTCAAAGTTTTTAACTTATTTAACAACTTAATTCTCTTTTCTTTCCCATTTTTATCATCGTTTTCCTTATTTAATCAGACAAATGAAAAAGGTTCTTCTCTATATTTTCTTTTCTTTTTCCACGCTAAATCGAAGAACCAAACAAAGATGGAAGAAAAAATCGATACAGGCTTGAGCTTAAGCATCAAGGAACAGCCCGAGCCCTAGTCCAATAGCATTATACTCTTGTAATAAAAATTAGCTTGGGCTAGGCTTTGATGTTGATCATTGGTCTGGACTAGAGGTCAGGTTCTGGTGAGCTTGGATAAAATCCGCTAGAGCTCGGCCCAACCGGACCCACCCAAGTTGCAGATTAGTGACCCTTTTGGGGTCTTATCAGGCATTATAAAAAGCACATCATAACCTTACCTTAAAACTTTTAAGATAGGAATAGAAAAGGATTTTGTGGCATTGTGTTATGTCAGCATCAAGAAAAATAAACAGAACCCATCAATTACCACTATGTGAGTATTATATCTCCAATTCCAAATACCAAAATTGACTATCCACGGTATTATATTAAAGTGAAATTGTTTATATAATCAGTTTATACAATATAAACTAAACCAATTGAGATACACCCCTCTCTGTGTGTGTCTCTTAATTGGCAGGTCACCCAACTGGTCATTCCAAAACTCATCAAATTTAAATCCCAACTTTGGTTACCAAATGCTTTAAAGTTGTACCACATACAGTAACAGTAGTTGTTGTTACCACATACCACTGCATGTGGTACAACTAGCAAAAAGCATTCTAAAATCATCTTTGAGATTCAAATTCGGGAATCAGAGCATTAGTCTTCCAAAGCACAATATTCATCTACATGAATGACACAATCTCATATGATCCAGAAAGAATACAAATTGATTACTAGCACAAAACCTTTTCTTAGTGGGTTTTGATTCTTTTGATGGTGACATTAAGGAGAACTAATTGGAGTAAAATGCAATAATAATTTTAAAATTTGTGACCAATTACATCTGAAGGAAGAAATAATTGGGGGGACATAAAGCCAATGAAAGGAAAGAAAGATGCCAAAAACTTACATCATAGGCTTCATTTATGCTGTGAAACTGGACCCCACAATTGCTTCCTCTGCATACATCCGGATGATACTGAAATTTGATCAAACCCAATTGATTTATCAGCTCACACACCAATAATTGAAAGCAAAATTTTCAATCAAATATTGAGTAATGCCACAAATTGGAACAATCCAAACAATACCCCACCTTATAAGCACCACAGACAATTTAAGGAGAATCACATAATTTCAGTCTCACGTCATAAAAGAAATATTTTACTTTTAACATGAACTTCAAGAAATATAGCATTCTTACAATATATATATATATACTGAATATCTCACACATCCAGAACATAAAAACAGGTCAAATACATATATAATTGGGTATTAAAGATGGAATACAAATTACATATGGGTTTTCAAACCCTACATTGGATTTGCATAAATTATTATGTTTCCAATAAATTAATTTCCATCAGCACATTGAATCAAATCAAAAGTTTTTATGAATGTTCTAAACAACTTCAAATTTCAAGACCATCAAAATGACAGACAAAGGGTAAATATAAATTTTGTAACCTACATGCACAAATATGTACATAGATCAGTTAGAAAATACAGAAGAAAAAAAAAAGAAAAGAAAAGAAAAGAAAAATCTGAGATATATAATATATATATATATATATATATACCTGAAGAGCAAGCTGTCTAAAAGCTTTCTTGACCTCAGATTCAGAAGCACCAGGACGAATCCGAAGAGTTTTGTACGGATCAGAAACAGCCGAAGAAGAAACACAGCGAACCCTAATTCCTTCACTCCTCATTCTTCTCTTCTTCTTCGAATCCATTTGAATCAATGTAGAACCACAGCCATTAACAATCATCCCAATAGAAGCAGTCGTCATTTTTCAGCTCGAAAATCTAACACAACACCAATCTCTCTCCCTCTCTCTCTCTCTCTCTCTCTCTCTCTCTCTGTATATATATATATATATATGTGTGTGTATTTGGTGGGTTGAATTGGAAATTGAGAAAGCGAATAGGGATTTGAAAAGTAAAGCTAAAATGGGGACGGCAAGCCAATTGAATTGAATAGATGTTTGTGTACAGGTCAATGCAGCAATTAATTGATATAATAATTGATAGAACGACTGTTCAAATGGGGCAACTCGATGTCCTCTCTCTTTTATCGTAGTCTATGTCCTCTCTCTTTTATCGTAGTCTATGCATATATATATATATATATATACTATACTATAAAAACGAATAAATAAGCACGTCAAAAATATGAATTTTCTATTTTGCCCTTCACTATAACATAATTATTCATATATCTATCTATACATCGTAAGAATATATATAGATTTGTGTGAGGGTAAATTTTTAATTTTAGACAAATAATTACATTCAAGTTAGCTTTTGAAATTTTATTTAATATAATAGTGAGATTTTAATCAATAATCTTGTGTTTAATTACATTTGGGCCAACAATTTTTGGGATATTTATTATTGATTTCAAAAAAAGTCAACAAAAGTGACTATATTGGTGGCTATTTAGGAATTGGTCACTAATATTTACAATTTGGTCAACTTCTTCTCTGAAATGAGATTTCAATCAACAATTTGTGTCTAATTATATTTTGATCAATAATTTTTAGGATATTAATTATTCACTTCATAAAAAGTCAAAAAAAAGTGGCTATTTTAGTGGTTATTTAGGAATTGGTCACTAATATTTACAATTTGCTCAACTTCTTCTCTCAAATTTAGGATTCATATATTGTAATATGTGTAATTACATTTAGATCAGCAGGTTTTGGATATTTATTATTCACTTTTAAAAAGTTTTAAAAAGTGGCTATTTTAGTGCATATTTAGGAATTGGTCACTAATTTCATATTTTGGTCAACTTCTTCTCTAAAATTTAAGATCTGCTATATATAAAATGTCAGACAAAGTGGCTATTTTACTAGTTATTATGAATTGGTCACTAATATTTACATTTTGGTCAACTTCTTCCCTCCAATTCATGATTTATAGATTGTATTCGAATATCAATTAAGGCCTACAAACACATTCATGCCCTTTTTTTTTTAGAGGAAATACCCTACTTGTGTCATATATTTTTAGTGGCGCTTTATTAGGTACCTTTACTACTGATTTATAAGATAGTCAGAATTATCAACTTCTTCCGTAAGAAGAGTTTTAGATTAAATAGTTACATTTACAATTTCCTATTTAACTGTTTTAATATCTTATTATACACTTTTAACAACCACTTAACCACACGAAACGACACAATTAAATTCTCTGCGCGATGCGCAGCGCTCCAACTAGTATATATATATATGTGTGTGTGTGTGTGTGTGTGTGGAGGGGATAAATTACATTGACCTCCCTGAGGTGTGTCATGTTTACATAGACATCCCTTATAGTTTTAGAAATCATATTTGAACCTCTTCTAAGGTTTGTTGATATGTAAACACGTTAATTTAATTTTATGCTTTAACTTTTTGTTTTCTTCTTAAATGATCACTATACTTTATTATATTAAAGTCAAAAAATAAACAACCAAAAATTCAAAAAAAATTTATCCTCGTTGTGTAAAGGACACATAATACATATGATACACTCAAAATTATGGGCAGTTTCCTACTCAAACTAGAAGACTAATGGAAAGTGCATCTATTTCCTAATCCAATTAGGAAACCCCCACAATTAATGTCAATCAATCCTAATACAATTAGGAAACTTACTTGATTGGTGTCAATCACACCCTAATAGGATTATATTTCCTTATCCATGTACGAGTAGGTCTCTTACATCTATAAAAGAGACCTCTCACCCCCCATTGAAGGGGCCAATAATCTGTAGTCTACACAGCACCTCTACAAAATTCACCATTATATGCATACTCCCGGCCGGTATTACTGGTAGTGCCGCCCCTATTTGTTGGCTCACCAGGCCCGCCGATGATCTGCTAGTGAACGTGCTCAGACACACCCGTGGACGTAGGTACCTTCATTAACAGGGCCGAACCACATACAAAAAATAGTCTTTCACTCTCTCTCTCTCCCTCCTAAATTGCTTTACTTTACTGTTACCAATTTTTGGCATCATCAGCTTGGCGCCGTCTGTGGGAACGACAATTCTTCTCATCAACAAATTCTTGACTGATCAATATGCCACCAAAGAAGAGTAAGAAGGCTGCGAAGCGGTCCGACCGGGATGTTCCTTCGGCCCCGGCGTCGACTGCAGCAATCCTGACATCTGAGCAAATCACCGCAACCCTCACACAACTCTTGGAGGGCCAGCGTCAAATCCAGCAACAGATCGAAGCACTGCTAGCCCAGCAAAGCAATCCTCCAATGGCCGGGAAACGACCCGGGAACGTTGCTTACGGTCGAGAACCGATCTTGATCAGACAACGGGCCCGAGCCAACCCGTCCCGTGTTGAGGATGTCAAAGACGCCAGCAGTGGACCTGCTGCCCGAGGGGAAAGGCAGGAGCATATGGCCCGGGAATCAGTCTTGGGTCACTCGGTCAAGAGCCGAGTCGTCCCTAAGCGAACGGTTACCCAGGGTCACAGCCGAGCCCGATCCCAGAGGACAGCACCCCACCATGAAGAAGAAGCCTCTTCCACCAGCCCGACCAGTTCCTCAGATACCGGTCGGGAAGGAGTGGAAGCCCGAATCAAGGACTTACAGAAGCAGATCGACGGAGTGGCCAAAAAGCTTGGTCAAAACTGTGTTCCGAATCAAGTCAATATCGAGACAGAGTCACCGTTCTCCAGCCAGATCACGAGGTTCTCCATCTCGCGCAAATTCAAGCAGCCTCGGCTAGATTCATACAACGGCTCGGGAAGCCCGGTTGACCACGTCCGGACCTACAAGGTTCAGATGGCCCTAGCCACCAACTCCGATGAATTACACTGCCTAGCCTTCCCCAGCACTTTGAAAGGCCCGGCCATTCAGTGGTTCTACTCCTTGGAGCCCCGATCGCTCTGCAATTTCAAACAACTCAGCAAGCAGTTCATCAACCAGTTCGCCGGTATGCATGAGCGGCCAAAGCCAGACATGCAGCTACTGACAGTCAGACAACGGAACAATGAGTCCCTCAAGGAGTTCACCGACCGGTTCAACCAACAGAAGCTTCAAATCCGCAATCTGAACGAGACAATTTCCATCCTAGCCTTCTGCTCGGGAGTTCAACACACCAAGTGCGCCGCGTCGTTCCACAAAAATCGACCAAAAACTTTGGTTGAGCTCTCTGAGAGGGTTGGAAAATATATTGACACTGAAGAGTTTCTGAAGACCAAATACACCGAGCGAGAAAGCAACGAGTCTTCCAGAAGTAAGCGAAAGCGAGATCAGCCCGGGAGTTCTGACAGTTCTTCCAGTTCACAGCGGTCTGAGTCCGGCAATTCCGACCCGACCACCTGTTCACAGCAGTTCGGGTCAGACAGCCCCGACCGGACCTCCAGCTCACAACATGCATGGTTCGACAGTCCCGACCCGACCTCCAGTTCACATCGGTCAGGATCAAGCAGTTCCAGCTTTGCCTCCAGCACAGAGAGATCTGGAGCCTGACGATCCTGATCCGACCTCTTGTCTCCATCGGTCTAGATGAGCCCGACTACAGTGGTACTTGCCTAATCACCGTGTAAGGCTCCACCGATTGTCAGAGTTCATACAAAGTCCTCGGGCCTAACCCCGAGGCATCTACAAAGTCCTCGAGCATGACCCCGAGGCATTTACGAAGTCCTCGGGCCTAACCCCGAGGCATGCAAAGACCTCGGGCCTAACCTCGAGGCATCTCAAAAGACCTCGGGCTCCGAACCCAGGCACTCAAAAGACCTCGAGCTCCGAACTCAGGCACTCAAAAGACCTCGGGCTCCGAACCCAGGCACCAAAGACCTCGGGGTCACGCCCGAGGCACCGGCTTCGCTTAGGTCTAACCGACAATGGGGGCAAACCCCCTAGGTGGCTGATGATGGCAGGCTTCAAAAGACCCTGCAACCACCATGTTCCAGGTCGGTTACCTACAGATCATAGCCTCTTTAAGACCCTCGTCTTAGCGAAAGCTTGGGGGGCAAGATGGCGTAGTGAACTAAACAGGTAATCACACCGGGTATCTACAGGCCTCGCGGATAACCAAGTCAAAATCTTGGACAACCCGAGCACCTACAGTACTCAGAGGCATTAACTCCGCTTAGGTCCAGACCGACGATAGAGGTGACTAAAATCTCTTAGGTTGGCCGACGATAGAGGAGGAAAAGGACCCTAAAGCAACGTGATTTAGGTCGGCTCCACCAACATGGTCAAGCTCTTCTCCCAACAGTCTTGACGAAGGCTAGCTGGGCGGAAGACAACCGTCCTGGGAGCTAACAGTAAAAAGGACCCTAGAGCAATACGCTTTAGGTCGGCTTGTCCAACATGGTAAAATCCTTCTACCCACAGCCTTGACGAAGGTTTACGGGCAGAAGATAACCATCCTGGGAGCTAACTTAAGCAAAAAAGACTCCGAAGTTGGCCGAGTCTCAACTCTCGGTCACTTCCCGAGCATTCAAAGACTCCGAATTAGGCCGGGTCTTAACTCCCGGTCAGTTCCCGAGCACCTAAAGGTCCCGAGCTAGGCAGGGTCTCAACTCTCAGCCAGTTCCCGAGGACTCACCAGGCTCAGAAGCCCCGAGGCAACTTCCACAGGCACTCAGACAGCGGCAAGTAACATCAAACTGATTTCCAAACTTGCCCCGATATAGCATCTGGCCAATCTTGGAAATGGGGGGCAGCTGATACACCCAAAATTATGGGCAGTTTCCTACTCAAGCTAGAAGACTAATGGAAAGTGCATCTATTTCCTAATCCAATTAGGAAACCCCCACAATTAATGTCAATCAATCCTAATACAATTAGGAAACTTACTTGATTGGTGTCAATCACACCCTAATAGGATTATATTTCCTTATCCATGTACGAGTAGGTCTCTTACATCTATAAAAGAGACCTCTCACCCCCCATTGAAGGGGCCAATAATCTGTAGTCTACACAGCACCTCTACAAAATTCACCATTATATGCATACTCCCGGCCGGTATTACTGGTAGTGCCGCCCCTATTTGTTGGCTCACCAGGCCCGCCGATGATCTGCTAGTGAACGTGCTCAGACACACCCGTGGACGTAGGTACCTTCATTAACAGGGCCGAACCACATACAAAAAATAGTCTTTCACTCTCTCTCTCTCCCTCCTAAATTGCTTTACTTTACTGTTACCAATTTTTGGCATCATCAACATATGTATTTTATTTTCATATTTTAATTTGTACTTTTGTATGAAATTTTAGCACAATTAGCAATTCATTTATGACAAAGGAGTTTTGTGTAGTTTCTACAATTACGACGGAGGTCTTTGTAAAGATGACCACCTCAGGGGTGGTCAGTGTAATTTACTACACGTGTGTGTGGCGTCAAAAAGCAAGGTAAGGTGGACGGTCCTTATCCATGTGGTCATTGTGGAATTGACGTGGCACGTATTTGTTTTTGGACAGAGAAGAAAATGATCTTATCCGAACCCATTCATGTCCTAGTCATATTTAGGTGTTTCCCTATTGGGCATATTCTTTTTTTTTTTTTCTTTTTTTTTTTTTAATTTTCCTATTGCTAATATTCATGATTTTTTAATTATTTTTTCCCTAATAACGGTCGAATCGACTCGGTTCGATCAGGACAATTTTGAGAGGGTTTTTTCATAGATTGATCGGTTCAATTTTTTTGGTTTTAAGCTTAATTTTTTGTTCAATTTTTTTATTTTACATTGTACCATCGTTATGAAAACCGTTCGATTCGGTTCAATGGTTCAATTTTTTCGATTTTTGTTTCACCCCTAGTATCTACCGCCCTGATTTCTATTTTCACCATATTTCAGTTGTGATTACATAGTTCAAGAAATACCCATGAGGATTTTTTTTTATTCTTTTTGGTTGATGCGTTATACTTTAATACCTTTGTTTTCCTCTTTTTTATTACTCCTTCCGTCCCATTTTATGTGTTTCTTTTTGGGAATTCAATTATTTAAGGTGACAAAAAGAATCTATACCTACTTTCCACAATTGACCATAATCATTGTACTTTCTTTTTTGTTTTATTTTGATATTAATTGTAAGGAAGGGTAATTTGGGAAACCAAGCAAAATTTACATACTAATTTAGGAAAGTCGACAACAATTTTAGGACATCCCAAAAAGGAAAGGGGGACAAATAAAATGGGATGGGGGGAGTATTATTTTTATTATTAAAATTGGTTATTGTAATGCCCCGGAAACCAGGCCACGTGGACAAGGTCAACGAGTCAAACAATACAAAGGAAAGCAAGGAATAATCCTACGTGGACCAATTCAACAAGGTGAAAGCATAGGAGAATCCTACGTGGATTCCAAAGAAAAGTCAATAAGTCAAGGATTGACCCTCGAGGACCAAACGGGTCAAATAAGGTCAATCAACATAGGTTTGGTTTTGAAATGAGTTTAAAAGAAAGCTTGGTGAAACCCCATTGAAAAAGGAAACAAAGGTTTGAGTTTCACTTTGAAAGTTTACAATAATATAAACCTCTGGAAATTTACGACCAAACGGTACTTAAGAATTTGAAATTAGTAATTTTTCTTAATGTAATATCCATAGGCTACGTATAAGCCAATTTAGTTTTCAAACATTATTTTCTGAGTCAAAAACAATAAATATAGTCATTTGACAATACACACTAGGAATGTGCTCAATCTAACTTCTGCAGAGGAAGGTTCTGTCAAGTTTTTTCTCAATCAAACTTTCTGTTCACTCATTCGAATTTCTGCAGAGAAAGGTTCTTCCAAGTTTTTGCTCGATCGAACTGCTAAAAGTAAAAACTCTAGTTTGCAAGTTTAAAATTATCCAAAGTCCAAATCAAATCTCGTGGGACTTATGGGAAATACTTCAAATTAGACTCATACTACATTCAACAAGAATCAAACGATATATAGTTATAAGATCAAGTTACATTGCCTAAAATAACTAAGTCACTAAAGCAAGGGCTAAACACGAGCCCAACTCCAATAACGATAAATTCAACTTTACAAAGCTCAAATGCTAAACAATAAGAGTTATCATGAGAAATCTAGTACTCCCTCCGTCCCATTTTGTGAGTTCATCTTTGAGAACTCAACTTATTAAGGGGACAAAAAGAATCTACACCTACTTTCCACAATTGCCCCTAATCATTACAATAACTTTTTAAATTTTGTCTTGGTGTAGATATCAAGGAGGGATAGTTTTGGAAAGTAGGTAGAAATTGTACACCAATTTTGGAAAGTGGACACTAATTTTGGGACATCCCAAAATGGAATATATGACTCACAAAATGGGACGGAGGGAGTAATTCAAATCTAAGATTAAGATAATGAATTACAACTAGAACAATGCTCCTACCATGAGATGTGACAAAGAAAAGTGATCTTTTTAAAACATAAGACTTCCTCGTAAGGAATCTTCAAACGGGACACCACGCGTCGAATAACTCTTGGGCCTTGCCCTAATCAACATTTCCTAAAAAGGGGTTTTATAGATTCATTAAGCACGACAGCTCAATAGAAAACATTGTAGAAATGTACTACTACTTTTAAAATCATGCTATGATATCCGGTGTAATGTCTTGCCGCCGTGGCGATGCAATTAGCCGGATGGCCAAACCGTGCAACTTTCCCAAATACCAATTTCAATAATCACTCACTCTCAACACCGGATACGAGCCACTTCAACGTGAGTGTAGCATACAAGATCTCCGGTAGCTAGCCGAATATGACCATGCGTTTTCGAATGTTTTTAAAGAACACAAACAACCTTCCTCACCTCACACCCGCTTTCGGAATTTCATCAAATTACAACCCCAAACGGGGATTCCAAAGACATTCCCCAATTGTGGGAATAATATCAAATTCATACTCCCAAGCCAATGCTATGTATGTTATGCCAACTTAGCGATTACGAAATACTACTAAGTGTGATTATTCATCTACAATGTCATTTCTAAGACTACAATGCTAACAAATAAACATAGTAGTTCATGATACCAAAACTCAATTGATAAATGGAATTCATATAACGTATAGTCAACATCTTAAACAAGGAAGAGAATTCGAACATTTACAATCATTTGAAACCATAGCAACTCAATTAACATATAGGTTAGGCATGGATTCAAATAGGCACATAAGAGCAATTAGTCATTTAATAAATCATGTAGGAAGAGTTCTTCAAACAAGATTAACATATAATAACTCTAACCTACACATAGAATATTGTAAAATTAGAAGGAATAGTGCACTTAGACAATGAAATCTACCTCTTGAGTCCTTGAGCAAGAAATACCGAACCATAGACCTCACGGGCGATCCGAGAACACCGGTGGGTAGCCCTTGTTGAGATGATCAACTTTGCCTCTAATGGTCTTGTCCCAAACTTGAGTCCTTGGCCTCGAAATAGTGCTTGAAAGCTTGAGCATCCATGGAGGATTTAATCTCCAAACATAGAGAGAGAAAAGAGAGATATAGAGAGAGAAAAAAATAAAAAGTGAAGAGAGAGAGAGAGGAGTTGCCGGCTAAAGAGGGAGGGGGAAGAGAGAGAAGGAGTTGTGTTAGGGAAGTTTCCTAAAGTAAGGGGAGTGGTTGGGTGTGGTGCCCACACATACATTAACCACACACTCACAATAAGTACTCACACATTTACCCATATGTGACAAAAAAAACTAGTGATACTAACATGTATCAAATTAAAATACACTGCCCCAAATGAAGACCCACATTGGTTCAAAATTACCACAATACCCTTATTAAAATCTGGGTTTCTACAATCTACCCCCCCTTAAAAGAATTCCGTCTCGGAATTCAGAACTGAACGAAAGGAACTCAATCAAAGAACGGTTCATGACCACACCAAAACGCCATCGTGTCACAAACAACGTGAACAACACAACGTGAGAAAATGAAGCATCTCACACATCGATTCCAGATAGGAAAGGAAAGTTTAATAAAAAGTCAGTAAGCACACCAAGGGTGCTGAGGAACAAACACAAGGGATATACGAGGTTTAACATTTAACAGACGAAGTCAACTCCAAAGATCGATAATAATAATGGATGTGAACCTTCAAACCATTGGATCAACCAAAACGTACTAGAATGAAAATAGAGTACAACCGGATGTCTCAAATTCATCGAATCAACCCAATAGTGATCCCTCAAAAGGAACAAAAGGAACATGTGATCACAAGAACACAACGGATTGTTGTACACCCAAAATTTGTCTCAAAAACGCATAAACAACAAGTATACAAAGGATATGTATACCAACAAAAGATATGATCTAATCATCAACTAGAAACCTAATCCAAAGAACAAAGGGTAACCCGTAGAATGGAAATAACATTTTACATCTATCACTCATGGTAAAAACATTCACAAGACCCAAAGAATAAATGGGATAAGCTTTATTCGATACATAAAAGAATCGAAGGATGATATTACACAAGCGTAAATATCACACAAAGATCGAATTACAATTAAACACAAGATTCTCAAAGCAGATCAATGATAGACTATCAAAGAATCGTCATGCGAAGCAAAAGTATGATGTCTCAAAACACTAGTTCCAAAATGAACCAAATAAATGGGTCAACTCCCAAGGAATGATCCATACACTTAAGAATAAAGCCAAGAAAAACTTTATCAAGCAAACGATATACCCGGTACTAAAGACCGTAACGACTCAAAGTTACGCTAACCACATAGAAGGTACAAGTCACAAAAACTTACTCAAAATATTTCGCTCCTCACAAGAAGATAATGATCAATATAGACACAAAAGTCTACAATAGTGGCAACAGGAAGTCGATAGAAAAAAATGATTATCACATCCCAAAACATAAACGTCGCTATAGTCCATCATAACGATTTCACTAATAGATGGATCTATTGAGAGATCCCATCACAAAACAATATAGCAAAAGAAATGTCATTATCGAAAGTCAAAGGGTCTTACAAGGAAAAGTGTATAAGAAGACATAATGATGCCATCAACAAGACAACAATAAATCAAACAGGAGAACAAATAGATATAACCCAACAAGTTCACCAACATTTGTTGTCGCACACGATAACCAACAATATATCAAAGAATTATGCCTTGATCAAAACAAGAAAACATATGGTCATAACGATATCAAGTTCTCGAACTCTCAACTATTGAAAGTCTAATACACATCAAAATTAACTTAAAGTTTCCAAACCGGGTGACTCTGAAGTGTCATACGAAAAGATAGAAGTATACTAGGCAGCAAGCCCAAAACAAGAGTTATCACAAACTCATGTCCCCAGTGGATAACAAACAATGAAGTGTTTAAAGAAACACAGTCGAAGGCCCTCAACAAAATAAAGGCAACTTAATAGAAGTCACCATACTAACCGAAAGTGATCTCAAAACAAATGATCACCAAGAATGCTCCTCTGCTAGAAGAAAGGATCAAATCAAAATATCGCAATGATCTTCAACAAATCACAAAATCACAATAATCTTATGATAGGGTGAAAAAAAAAAGACTCACTGATCACAATAAACAAGTAATGCACCAAGTGCACGAATTAAACACGTCAACAATGACATCAATAGCAATCCCTCAAGAAGACATAAAAGTAAAATCTAGGGGTTAGACCAGCTATCGAATGCCCGTAACCCAAACATATCGACCTAGAAGGTCCAACCACAACAAGCATAGAATCTCACTCATCCACCTCTAAATACGAAGTAATTCGAAATTACTAAGAAGAGAACATGCCTAGGCATACTCCTAACACCAATACAAAAATAAGGGGAGTAGTGTCAACTAGATACTCTCATTCAAATAACAGAGTGAGAAATAAATCAACGAAAGCACATGATAAAAGTAAATACAATCTAATGGGTAACTCATAGAATCAACTAAAAATCCCCCTTTACGGATTAATCGTAAGGTCAAAGAAATAACAACGGTTCACATCGATAGGCCACCTCAATAGGCCACAAAATTTGGCAACATCAATAGGCAATTACCAGAAAGTCCAAAATAATATGGGAATTCAAGTTATGAAATACCATCAACATTCCACAACAAGGACAATGTACACTTGAGTTCAACATGTAATAGAATCGGAGAACTCACAAGTGACTCTAAAGTCTAAATGAGTCCATGGTCAAAACCACCTACACTCAAGAAAAGAAAAAATCAATCGAGAAGGAAAATAATCCTTACAACCACAACAAAAGGATACATCTTATGCAGACTACCACGAAACTCTGATACAATCCAACAATAAAATACTATGCGAACGATTATAGAATTCAAAACATAGAAGATTACGCGATTGCAAAACAACCACAAGCCCTTAAGGCATACAATCAAATGCAATCAAAATTTATGCCTTATCTTAGTAAACAATAAATTAAGTCTACTAATCAACAAAGATCTACTATACGAAAGAGACCATACTCCAAAAGAAAAAAAAATGGTATGATCTTGGATTCATGAAGATAACAAACTCTCAACACATAAATCATCTAATGACATCCGTCTCCCAAGAAGTAGGGAAAGATCCGAGTGTTAACAACTCAAGTTCGAATTAAACGCAATGAATTCCAAGAATTTAACAAGGCAAAACCACCGGAGAAAATTAATTCAAAGGTCAACGAGTTTAAAGAAGAGGACATGACAACACTTATAGTGCGACATACCCAAGTTCAAAACTTATGGGTGAACTAAGCAAAAATCAATGCGCTATAGTCATGAGAATCAAATCAATAAGGAACAAACGTTCTTTCAAGACTTGGACCAATGGAACGACAACGCTCTAGCAAGAGCTCAAAGATCATAGGGATCAAGAATAAATCTATTTTCAAGAAGTACAGCACAAACGAGAATCTATACTTACTCATAATGGAAGAAACACCAGTTAGTACGTATTTCTAAGACCAACGTCATAGCATTAACCATATAATATTAATAGGGAATCCTCAATGAAAATCATAACGAAAATCAACAACGATCGATAAACAACTCATAGAAAAGATTTCAGGACCAATCAATAGGATATCTAGTCTCAAAAGAAGAGACGATCCTTAGAGTCGCGGAATTCACTCGAACATGAAAATCAGCAATTAAAGGAACTAATAGACTTGGAACAACACAAATCTATTCCCCACAAAAGCTAGAATCCTCAAAATGATTCATACGATGGGACTTGATCATATGCAATGATCACATAGTGAAACGACAATTTGATTGTGAAGATTTAAGCAATCACCATAAATTTGGGTCACCGGCCAACCACATGATAGAAAACTCGTAATCTACTTAGAAAAGTAATTACAAGGTCAAACTAACATCCAAGTGATGAAATTCTCACAGGATAAAGAGTACGACAATCCTATAAGAAGGAAGAGTTATTCCAACAATAAACAACAAGTATTCGTAGCCAAATAAAATTTACAAGGACTACCAGTCACAATCGAGGGCTATCAAGATAGAAGGTTCTCACAAAGATCAACATAGTCTTTAGAGAGACGTTGCATCACATGCAAAATAAAACCCATGCCACCCGAAGGTAAGCATCTCAAGAAAGTAAGTGAAATCGTAGGAATACCCAAGTCGAAAGGCACAACCTATTTAAGTCGACTAATAATACATAACGCCGCGTCATTAGAACCAATAAGTTATTCACCGAATTGGAAAACATCTTTTAAATACTTCAAAAGTACATATACATATAGGTTTTCAAATAGGCGTAACATATTAACATGTTGGTTTTCATAAGTTCAAAACTTGTCTTCCAGATTTTCTACCCAAGAAAGTATTTATGAGTACGCGTATAAACTACTCTAAACACGTAAAAATGAAATATTATCTCCACATGCTATCGTTATCATGCTTAACAATTCAATGATATTAAAACAAGTAATCACGAAAGCACATATGCATATTAGCATGTTATCACATAATCCTAATGACAAGTAAGCATACTTTTCATCCTTTTCATTTATAACATGAAAATCTATCGCGTAATGTGTTAACCAATACATTATGTTACAATGATGTAAACATATAAAGCATATGCACAAAAGTATATGAACATACTATTCTGCAAACATATAACATTTAAACACGTTTTCCTTAAAAAGATTTCTAACTTGAAACCATCAACAAGGTAATTACATGGGCATGAAAATCTTAGACATGCTCGCTCATTAACTTCTAATTTAAATAAAATCGATGACAATTTCATCATGTACACATGCAACACATAAGAATATTTCCTCAATAACTAAAACGTAAAACAATGAGCAACGTAAATCAAATAAATATAAAAGAGATCTTTAAGCATACAACTTGATGCAAAGCACTGATCAATACCTAGCCGCCAATCTTACAAGGTATAGTACGTCGAGCGAATAATCCAAACAAGGAAACCCTCATGTATATACTTTTTAACCTTGCACGGTCAATGGTTAAACATTAACAGTTAGTTATACCAAGATGTAATACAAAAGTCACTTCTAATGAGTACAACGTTTAAGGTGAATCAAAAAGTAAAAGCCACCTCAAGTGCACGAATCACATAGTCAAAATATATAGGCAGGTGATCACATAAACACATAAGCACTTAAGCATGTTAACACGTAATCCCATAGGCAAGTAAACATGCCATCATAATCAACTCATCATTTAAATGAAACGGAGTAAATCACTTAACTATGAATGATTGAAATTCAAAAGGTGCAATGGTCACACACAGACCCAATTAACTCCCAGAGTACCAAGGTATTCGAACCCGGTTAGCTCTGATACCATTCTATAATGCCCTAAAAACCAGGCCACGTGGACAAGGTTAACAAATCCAATAATACAAAGGAAATCAAGGAATAGTCCTACGTGGACCAATCCAACAAGGTGGAAGCATAGGAGAATCCTACGTGGATTCCAAAGAAAAGTCAATAAGTCAAGGATTGACCCTCGAGAACCAAACGGGTCAAATAAGGTCAATCAACATAAGTTTGGTTTTGAAATGAGTTTAAAAGAAAGTTGGATAAAGCCCCATTGAAAAAGGAAACAAAGGTTTGAGTTTCACTTTGAAAGTTTATAATTTATAAACTTCTAGAAATTTACGACCAAATGGTCCTTAAGAATTGGAAATTAGTATTTTTTTTTTCTTAATGTAATATCCATAGGCTAAGTATAAACCAATTTAGTTTTCAAACAATATTTTATGAGTCAAAAACAATTAATAGAGTCATTTGATAATACACACTAGGAATGTGCTCAATCCAACTTCTGCAGTGGAAGGTTCTGCCAAGTTTTTGCCCAATTGAACTTTCTGTTCACTCAATCGAACTTCTGCAGAGGAAGGTTCTGACAAGTTTTTGCTCGATCAAACTTTCTGCAAAAGTTAATTTTGCTGCTGCCAAAAGTAAAAATTCTAGTTTGCAAGTTTAAAATTATCCCAAGTTCAAATCAAATCTCATGGGACTTATGGGAAATTCTTCAAATTAGACTCATAATACATTCAACAAGGAATCAAACGATATATAGCTATAAGATCAAGTTACATTGCCCAAAATAACTAAGTCATTAAAGAAAGGGCTAAACATGTGCCCGACTCTAATAACTATAAATTCAACTTTACAAAGCTTGAATGTTAAACAATAAGAGTTATCATGCAAAATCTAGTAATTCAAATCTATGATTAAGATAATGAATTACAACTAGAACAATGCTCCTACCATGAGCTGTGACAAAGAAAAGTTTTCTTTTTAAAATATAGGACTTCCTTGTAAGGAATCTTCAAACAGGACACCACGCGTCGAATAACTCTTGGGCCTTTCCCTAATCCACATTTCCTAAAAAAGGGGTTTATAGATTCATTAAGCATGTGGCTCAGTAAAAAATATTGTAGAAATGTACTACTACTTCTAAAATCATGCTATGATATGCGGTGCAATGTCTTGCCGCAGTGACGATGCAATTAGCCGGATGGGCAAACTGTGCAACTTTCCCAAATACCAATTTCCATAATCAGTTACTCTCAACACCAGATGCGAGCTACTCCAACGTGAGTGTAGCATACAAGCTCTCCGGTAGCTAGCCGAATATAACCTTGCATTTTCGAATGTTTTTAAGGATCACAAACAAGTTGAAACAACCTTCTTCACCTCATACCTACTTTGGAATTTCATCAAATTACAACCCCAAATGGGGATTCGGAAGACATTCCCCAATCATGGGAATTCCATCAAATTCATACTCCCAAGCCAATGCTACGTATGTTATGTCAACTTGACGATTATGAAATGCTACTAAGTGTGATTATGCATCTACAATGTCATTTCTAAGACTACAATTCTAAGAAACAAACATAGTAGTTCATGATACCAAAACTCAATTGATAATGGAATTCATATAAAGTATAGTCAACATCTTAAACAAGGAAGAGAATTCTAATATTTACAATCATTTGAAACTATAGCAACGCAATTAACATATAGGTTAGGCATGGATTCAAATAGGCACATAAGAGTAATTAGTCATTTAATAAATCATGTAGAAAGAGTTCTTCAAAAAAGATTAACATTTAATAACTCGAACCTACACATAGCAAACCATGAAATTAGAAGGAATAGTGCACTTAGACAATGAAATCAACCTCTTGAGTCCTTGAGTAAGAAATACTGAATCATAGACCTCACGGACGATCCGAGAACACCGGTGGGTAGCCCTTGTTGAGATGATCAACTTTACCTCTAATGGTCTTGTCCCAAACTTGAGTTCTTGGCCTCCAAAATGGAGCTTGAAAACTTGAGCATCCATGGAGGATTTAATCTCCAAACATAGAGAGAGAGAGAGAGAGAGAGAGAGAGAGAGAGAGAGAAAGAAAGAAAGAAAAAAATAAAAAGTGAAGACAGAGAGAGAGGAGTTGCCGGCTAAAGAGGGAGGGGGGAGGAGAGAGAAGGAGTTGTGTGGGGAAGTTTCCTAAAGTAAGGGGAGTGGGTGGATATAGTGCCCACACATACATTAACCGCACACTCACAATAAGTACACACACATGTACTCATATGTGACCAAAAAAACAACTAGTGATACTAACATGTACCAAATTAAAATACACTACCCCAAATCAAGACCCACATTGGTTCAAAACTACCAAAATATCCTTGTTAAAATCTGGGTTTCTACAATTATCCTAATTTTAAACTGTCTTTTAATTGATTTGTTACGCGTTTATACCTTTCACTATCTTCCTCCTTTTATTTGAGTGAGGCCCAAAGAAGGGGACCTCTTACTTAAATTTTGTTTTTTCTCTTCTTTAATCTAGACTTAGCTCTGAGGTTTTCCATTATCAATTCTATATTATATCAAAATTTATACACACACACACACACACACACACACATATATATATACTAGGTTATCGAGACTTGCTTTGCACGTGTCCATCCCCTCTTATTATTTTCTTTGTTTTTTTCCCCATTTTTAATCTTAATATAATGGTGTAAAAATTTAATCAACTAATGAAAAACAGTATAATCTCTCGAATTATCTTCATTGACTTTTAAAATGTGAGTACTTCTATATTATTGGTGTTTTTACTCCTTTGAGTTGTGTTATAGCTTTGTGTTTTTTTTTTTTTTTTTTTTTTTTGCAATTTATAATCTTGATACCAATTATGTAATAATTAATAAACTAATAAAAAATATTGACTTTTGTGGACTTATCTTCCTTCAGGGCTTCAAGTTTACAGTGTGATTGTCTCTATATTATTTTTATTTTCTCCCCTTTGGATTGTGTTATGGCATTCAAGTGTTGCAACTAATAATACAGGATCAGGAAAATAAAATATGAGTACGACATACTTCCAAAATATGCTTCCACAATACCTTGTGTGGTCCAATTTGATGTGTCTATCTTTGCATTTTCAAGTATTTTTTCTTTTCCTTCAAGCAAACACTACAATATTTTTATGACTTATTTTCGTCTCCATATATTCAAAGATCCTTAATAGACAATATTTCTGAAAATAGTAGATGATATGTGTGTATAATAAAATTAAATTTAGAAGCATGTGTGTGTAAAATAAATTTATATACATGTGTTAAAATAAGTAAAACCTTCATTTGGTATTTACATTTGCAATTGTTATACTGATATCAGCTATTCTTTTTTAAAGGATACAAGTTCATTATTTCTATGCATACGAGTATAAGATTTGAACAATGCTGTTTCAATTTGGTATATGATTTGAGTGAAAGTGAATTTGGTATTGATTTGGTTCTTGGATTACAAAGCAAAAATGCATATTTTTATGACTTAATATAATCTCCATATATTCAAAGTTTCATAATGAACAGTAGTTTTGAAATGGTAAATGATACATATTAAGTATGTGTGTGTAATAAAAAAAATGTATAAGCATGTGTGTGAATTAAATTTATAGCCATGTGTATGTAAATTAAATTTATAGGCATGTGCGTGTATTACAAAAATCTGTTTTAAAATAAAGGGAAATGGAAAATGGGAAAAGCCACAATATGTGTAAAAAAAAAAAAAAAAACCCACATATATTAATCCTAAATTTCAGGACAAAAGTTGATCAAAATGTAAATATTATAGACGAATACGTAATTAACCATTATTATTGACTTTTTGTTGAAGTGAATGATAAATATGTAACAGAATCTTAACGTAAATGTACTTACACATATTACAATATATAAATCCAAATTTTGAAGGAAAAAGCTGACTAGAATGTAAATATTAGTGACCAATTCGTAAATAGCCACTATTTTTGACTTTTTTTAAGCGAATAATAAATATCCTAAAATTTGGGACCTAATGCAAAAACTTGTTGACCCAAATGTAATTAGACATAATTTTGTTGATTGAATACTTATTATTATATTAAATAAAATTTCAAAAGCTTACCTGAATGTAATAATTCATCTGAAATAATAGAATAACCCTCACATAAATAAATATATCATTATGATGAGTATCGAGAAGTATGAGTTATGTATAGTAAAAGGGTACACTTGTAATTACATGTTTTCTTAAACATACTTGGTCGGCTGAAATGACAGAATTGACAGAATTGACATATACAAATCAATTTATATATGTATATGTATATATACATATATATATATATAAAGTTTCGAAGATTGGCAAGATGATATTTAACTAACTCATTCAGCTGCTAGATTCTTATATTATAAGGTTTGTATAGAGTGGGGCTAAATACAACACTTTTTTTTGCTAAATACATCATATTCTTTCAAAAAAAATTATTTTTTAACACTGTAGGGTGATGTATTTAGCAGAAAAGATGGTGCATTTAGCCCCACCCTTTGTGTGTATATATATATCTCAATGTAAATATGATAGTTAAAGTAGAAAATAAAAAATAAAGAAAGAAAGAAAGAAAGAAAGTGGTAAAGATTCTAAATCAAAACTGAACCGATAAAGTTAAAAGACTAAAAATATTATAAAAAAAAAAGGAGGTTATTCTTTGGTGACAACTTTCATACAACTTTTTTGGGTGTACTACCCAAGAGGTTTAGTGTTCGAGTCATGGGGGGCGTGGCCACTGGAGTATTCACCCGGCGCCTCCAGGCCTCGTGGGATTAGTCGAGGTGCGCGCAAGCTGGCCCGGACACCCCCGATTACCAAAAAAAAAAAAAAAAACTTTCATACAACCTCCTAAAAGATGTGTCTCTCTCTTGTGTCACTGTGGGGTTTAGTGACATCACATGAGAGAGAGAGACACATCAGTAGGTTGTATGAAAGTTGTATGAAAGTTGTCACCAAAGAATTACTCTAAAAAAAAAAAATTGGAAAAGAGGTCATGTGTAATTTATGCAATTATGATGTTAGTTTAATAAAGAAATTGATCTAAGAGTGATTTATATCGGGTGTCATAAGAGTAATTTAAATCGGAAACTTGGGCGCAGACTCTACGTAATGAAAGGATATCTACCAAACATTAGGGCTCGCATGATAACGTTAAAGGGTTCGCATAGTAACGCTTGCTGTTTTCAATTTTCAATTTTTTTAAAACGACAAGAAGTTTTTTTTTTTTTTTTTTTTTAATAAGTGAAAACAGAAAACGTTTTGATAACGGTGTTTTGTCGAATCTAATTTTCAAAATATACTTTCCCAAATACAATTTCATCACAAAATGTTATTTTGATGAGAATCTTTTTCTTAAACATGACCAACATATCTAGTACAAATCATGCTAATGCTAATACAATTCCAAAATGTATTAGGAATAGTATATATATACTCTGTTTTTTGTGTAATTATATATATCTATAGAAGGGTAATTATATATATATAATTATACACACTAAGAGCAACTCCAATCACCAACATGCTAATGTCAGATTTTAAGTACCCACGCAAGCATTATGGGCCCACAATACTATCACGTTTGTTAACAAATAATAAACATGCCACAATGATAGAATCTTTACCCAATTCTTTCTCTCTCATCATTTTCTTTTTTATCCACTTCTCTCTCTACAAACTGCTCGCTACAATTAGCGAATGTTTTAACATCTGACATAACCACGTAGGATTTAAGCTAGTCCATTGGAATCCCTTTTGCACCACTTCTATTAAAGTTTGACACTAACTAAAAGTTTTTTGCAACATTGTAGTTACTCTAATAGATGTAAGAGTGTGTCAATGTGTATATAATAATGTGTATAATTATTATATATATAAAGGTGTGTGTCAGTGTTATAGAAAAAAAAAAAAAAAAAAAAGGTGTGTCAATGGGATATATATATACAGTGTTTTAGGATTTGCTAGAGAGAGAGAGAGATTATTGGTCCCTCTGACCTATATGGCTGGACAACCTGGGGCTCTATGTGGAAGGACGTGTTTTCTGAATGGTGCGTGAAGTCGTGACTCATGAGTCATGATCTACTTGAAGAAAAGGTTTTCGGTTTTTAAAATTCGAAAACACCTTTTTTCCGTTTTCGGGTTTGCTTAAAAAATGGAAAACGTTTTTTATGCCAAAAAAAAAAAAAAAAGGAGAAATGTTTTTAATGCGTTTTCAGTTTTCATTTTGTGAAAAAATGAAAACGAAAACAAAAAACAGAAATTCGCAACGTTACCAAACGAGCCCTAAGGTTTTGATTTTCAGCTGTGGTTTTTATTTTTTATATTCAATTAATTAGAGACGAACATCAACACAAAAAATAAAAACAAAAACTGAAAATCAAAAGCCACAACATTACCATGCGAGCCCTTAGCATTCAAAACGGTTCGCTTGTCCTTCAATTGTAAATAACATAGCTGTTTGTAAGCTTTCTCAAACACCCTATGAAGTTTATCAACTGAGTTAAAACTTCAATTTGCTTTCATAATTGCGAGAAGTGAGAAACACCACATGCGTCATTTGAAAATTTCAGAACATCAGCGTTACCAAAGTAAAATTTTATAAACAAATTTGACTGAAATCCGGATTCAGTTGTGTACCATAGCAATGGCATGATTCTCTAACTCAGATTTAGGCTTTGTTTGGTTCTTGGATTAAGTGAGGAAGAAGAAAGAAAAACATAGAGAAAAATAGTTTCCTATATTTGGTTAACAATGGAAATGATAATGAAAGAGTAAAGAAAAGAGAGGTTGAGAAATAAATGAAACATTTTAGATGTTGTGCCGTCATTTTCCTTCCTTTATTTATATATCACAACTATATATACGAAAATTTTATTTTTTAATGTTATTTAAGCATGAAGGAAAACACCAGGGAAAACATGAGAAACTAATTTTTCCTCTGGTTTTCCTTTTGCTTTTCCTTCTCTTTTTTCCCACGAAATCCATGAACCAAACAGAGTCTTAGGTACATCAATTATACTTCTAACCCACTTGCTAACCAATTCAAAGCGTGAGTCAAACTGAACCTATTCAAAGTCACCCATTTGTCCCCCCTATTATGCTAGACTAGTTTCCTGTTCACATTTCCTGACGAAAAAAATGTTGTCATTGAGTCAGTAATTCAAATCAAGAGAGACCCACAACAAAAACACATTCACAATACTTTCCAAAATCAACTACTCTTCAATGAAAACTTTCAACATTTACAAACACATGTTTGAACACCCAAAATTCTATTCACATAACTCATAGCTTTTCCGAGGAATTCAATTGAGTTTTATTTTTACTTGGATCAGGTCAGAGTGGTTTTTTTTTTTTTTTTGGGTGAGCGGGTGGTAGGGATTGGATTGAAACATTTAATCAGTGTAAAGAAATTACCACTACTGTGATTCAGATTTTTCTGGGCTTTGATCAGTTTCCGATTTTTGATCGGACGGTGAGGGCTGATTCTTCTTGGTAGGGCCACCACAATCAAAAGGTTTCTTGAACAGCACCAAGATCATGGTCATGTTGTCGCACCCCTCGCCACTGGGCAATGGAGCTAGACACTTGTCGAGTACCCTCTCACACACTGCTGAGAGCTTATTTTCCTGAAATAGCAAAAGCGGTCAAGCTTTACCAACAAACACGGACAATCATAAGCAACAATTAATCTACCATGAGGTAACAACTTACAGATTTCAACAGTTCCTGGATAAAGTCTACTAACTGTTGACTGGACATGCAATCCCTGGGACAATCAATAATGCATTTTACATTATATGGAATTACAGTACATAGAAGGAAGAGAGTTCTTAAGCCTAGAGGAAACAATAGGAAAATAAGTTCCCTCTTTCTTTTCCTTTTCCAAATCCGCAAATCAAACGGATCCTAAGGCTCTGTTTAGTTCATGGATTTCCTGAGGGAAAGATAAAAAAGGAGAACCAAGTCCCTTGTCTTCTCCTTCATTCTTAAACAACATTAAAAATACAAGATTTCAAAATATAATTGTGAAGTAAAAAAAGAGGAAGGAAAGTGAGTCACAAACTTCAAAATGTTTAATTTATTTCTCATATTATTTTCTTTTCCTTCCTGTATTCCTCATCGTTTTCTTTATTAACCAAACAAAGGGAGAGGTTTTCCTCTATCAATTATTTTCTTTTCCTCAGTAAATCCATGACCAAACCAAGCCTAAGTGGGTGTTTGAAATATCCTTCCTTTCCATTGGTCAGAATTTGAGTCAGTTTCATTGGAAGCACATCAATTATACTTCTTGATGAACAACCAAACCCAGGTAATGCTATTTGAACAGGACAGGTTAGCGCTGTTGACCCACAGCTGAACTGGTTCAACCATGATCCAGCCCCCAGAAGGGTTCGACGCCTGGTCTTGCTTCGATATCTAAGATTTTAATTACAATTAATGGAGGTGGGCAAGTAATATCCCCACCAACAAAAACAATAAAACTGCAAAAAAAAATTGAGTTGTAGCAAAATGTTTTTACCAATGCTATTCAAAAATAAATAAAATAAAAATACTACCCAAATTGGCATACCAAAGAAAGGAGGAGGAGAGAAAAACTAGAGCAATGCTATGCTTCCCAAATGTGGTTCCGAACTCGTGGGGTGGGAAAAATTGATTTTTATTGGAGGATGTTGAAGTGGTCCCACCATATTATTGAAGATGGTCCCACTGTCACGTGTTTGGAAACTACATTTGGGATATAAATTTGGAAAGCATAGCATTACTTGAAAAACTATGGGTTTGATACCAAAGATTACGTCCAAACTAGCAGCTCAGCCTTGAGCCTACTACTCCCAGCACTGTAAGATTGACAGGACCAGCACTTGCTAAATACCCTTTAAATCTATCCAAGGGTGTCCTGCTATTCTGCTTCTAACAAGACATTAATTAAGAACGTGGATAAGATTATCTTGAATTCAAGAACGTGCCGGATGTCAAGTGAACTAGAATAAACTGTGAAAACCGAAAATAAGATGCAGGTCCATATTTTGTTATCTTCTCCGCAAAATTATCCTCAGGGGGCTAAAGCACTAATGAAATTTTCAGGAAACTCGCCAAGTAGCGCATCTAAAACCCGAAACTCTTTTTCCTGGTTTCTATATGTAACATTGTGAATATTTATTTACGAGATTCATGTGGCATACTGGTTCAACATCTCTTGCAATTCTGAATACAAAACATTCCTTAAAACTAGCATAGCCGAAAAAAAAATTTACGAATCAGTTTGTACTGTAACTCTTTTACTTGGTACGACAAATATATGATGGATTAAAATGGAGAAAAATATAAAGCAAACAATTCAGAGACTGACCATATTCCATCACAAGCTAGAACAAGAAAATCATCATCATCAGTGAGCTCAACCTATAAGGGGTACAAAGAAGAAAAAAAGATACAAGTATGAGCTTACCAATATCCACTATATATTTGGAGCCGGAAAAATATTTCATAAGTGAGAAATAGGCAAAAATCATATCTTCGCTATCATACTTTTGCACCATCCCATACAATCGAAGCAACATTTTAATACCCGGACTGGACCGGTAGGTTCAACCATTTGACCCATTGATGGCCAAGGAAATGGTCTGATTTGGACTGGTAAACTGAAAAATCGGGAAACTTATGCTTTTTTATTCTTTTTTTTTTCATAAGTTTTGTTAATATTTATTATAAACTTGGTATAAAAAATCCATCATTTTGGATTATTGGACTTTAAAGGACAACCTGTTTTTAGTTTTGGTCAAAAGTCCCTGAATAGTGAAACTAAATTAAATCAAATTCTTAAGTTACAAAATTACACATAATAAGTTATGTGAAATTCAAAATTTTCACATAACTAGTTATATGAAATTTATTTGTTGAGTGACTTTTTACTAAAATAAATAGCAGGTTGGACCTAAGACCACAAAAGTCTATTTTATAGGACTTTCAACTAAAATTTCCCATATTCAATATGTAATTATGACAGCACGGTTCAATTCCGATTGACCCGATGGTTGAACTAGTGACCTGTGACTCAGTCATTTTTACGTTTCGGTTTTCAAACCATTGAATCAGAGTAATATTCGAAGTATACATTGTAATCAAGATGCTACATACAGTGTTTACGTCGGGATTGGCACTCAAAATCTGCTCTTCCGCAGGCAGTGATTCATTCTTCTTTAACTCCATGTCTCCTGAAATCAATAGAAGTTTAAAACTAGAATTAGATTACAAGTGAAAGATAATAGAAAAGTAAATGCAATCAGCAATCTTTTATTCCATATTTTAAATCAAAGGAATAGACCAAGTGAAACAGAACTACCAATTGCTCTTGACAAGTTTAAACTTCCATTGACCCGACCACATTGTACAAAACCGCCAGCATTTAATATCCTCTTTTTCTCTACCTCGAGATCAGGTTTGTGGTCTCTGGACAAGTTATATGCCTGCATTAACAAGAGTATACATTGCTGGTACGATACCCAATAAATCTTAGCAATCATCAACACCAAAACCTAAAACAGAGTTCCTACGAAAATTAAATATAAGTTTTATAAACTGAACTTCCAATTTTGCAGTCTACACTCTATCTTGTAACTCCTGACAAAACTAAAATTGTTACCTGACCCTTCCGCGATAGTACACAACGAGAATCACCAGCATTTGCAACAATAAGTTGGTTGTTTCTAATAACTGCAACACAAGCTGTGCTTCCACAAGTTGGTCCACGGAAAGAAGAATGAGGTCCCTAATTCATTAATCATTTTAAATGAGGTTCAACAGCATAACTTAGGTGTGCAGTAAGAAGGGGGGGTAAACCGGGAAAAAAAATAAAAAAAACTCCAGCACATTAGGAATATAAAGAAAAAACAAAAGTTTTAACGAAGAAAAATCACTCCTACATTCCCATACACCTGCAGGAATAGAGAGTGAATCTAAAGTCTGGTTTTTTCAATATGAAAGACCTAGGGAAGACCCAGCTCCAACGCCTTACTAATAGGGGTTAGCAGTGCACTCTCATCAGACTGATCGCCTAATGTTGTAGCAACTTCAGCAGTTGCAAGAGCAAATGGCTAAATTGCTATAAGATGAAAGAAAGTATCCACTGGATACAATTCTTTCTGCTTGAACTTACTTTTTTACTTTAAAGGGGCTTAAGATCTTCATCACTTATTGCCGAACGTGTAATGGCTTTCGTCAGCCAATGTTCTAAAACTCGCTAGGTGCTAGTCGGCCGGTGGAGGGGGGCCTATCGCCTAGGGGACTAGTCGGGTGCCTAGGCGGAAAAATTATTTTAAAGCAAAATTAATAATATAGAGACAATTCTAATATTAAAAAAAAATCACACTATCAACAATGTAATTTAAATAGGTGCTTACCAACAAACTAATCTTCCAACTCTTCTTCTCCACACATTATACACACATTATACACACAAGCCACTGATATACACACATAAAGAAACCCTAATTAAAAACCCCAGCCCCAGGTACGTACCTCTCCTTCTTCTTCTTCTTCAGATCTTGTCTTTTCTTTTCTTTTTCTTACATATATATATATATATGAAAATTATGCATAGCCGCCTAGGATCGCCTAGGCCCCCGCCTAGTAAATTAGGCAATTTTACAAACGCCTAGGAGAAACTCCGGGAGAGGGGAGCCGCCTAGCCCGAGTATTAGAACACTATCGTTAGCATATCAACATTCTATACTGGTTCTCCTTTCAGCTCTCCTGACCGGGGGCCAAAAAAAGAGAATTCATCGGGTAATAAGTCCGCTGGTGACTTAAAGTCGGCATCTAATTCTGGTTCAAAGTCCAATTCAAAGAAATGGAAACAAAATCCGCTTATAAATCTTGCACCCTATTTGAGAATAAGGCAGGCTCATTATGATATGAAATTCTATCTGAATATCATACCCTTGAAAACTTTAACGTGATTGAAGACAGAACAGATGCTAGCTAAACCCACTTGTTACATGACGTAGGATCATTGCAATGTGATTGGATGGTTAATAATGGGCTCTACTTCGAATCTGAGAAGGCGGCGGAAATTTAACCATATTGCATGTTCCCCAAGTAACTGTGTGCCTATCATTGATGGAAGTAAATCCCTTTCTTTCACAGCAATTTCAACACCTTTTAATCTATCATTAGATTCATTACCCTTTCTGAAATTCCAAGTGGAGCCTTCATTAATTTTTTCATCCCTTGATTTGGAAGTTCAAAAGATGAGGAAGGAGGGCGAAGTTTTTGCCAGTCTTCTAGGATATTTCACTGCATTCGAGAATATCATAAAACTAACTATAGAATTGAATTTCAAGCATGACTAATTGTAATATGTGACATATTTTCTGCTCAGGTCAATACATATGGTTTGTTTGTATTAAAACTATATACATATATATCTATACCGAAAGTCAACCATCAAGGAAGGATGACAAACAGAATCTTCACATTAAAACATAAAGATCAGGCAACTAAAACTTCCATCAGCAGAGCCAAAGATTCTCTTATGCTAATAAGATGCTTTCATGTGTCCTACCCACCACCAAAATGAGGGACAGTTAGACAAATAAACAGCAGGGGGAAAAAAAAAGCTTTATCCAAATGATGGAGTAGCAACAGGGTTTGAAGTCTCGGCCATTACCGAGTCATCTCGGCCGAGTCAACTCGGTTTCGACGGCCAACGAAACGAAATCTACATACGATACAAATAATAATCAAAACGGCATAGTCTCAGTGGCTATATCAGCTGTCTCGCATCATATCGGGCGATATAGTGTCGTATCGCTCAATATCTCGGCTGAGATGGTGAGGTGAACCTCAAGAGGACAGATACGAGGCTAAAAAAGATGGCAAATGGTTTGAATGGTACCTTTTCAGCATTATTTCATAGATCTGAGCAGAGAGACCTTCGACGAACTCCACGAGGTAAGATCTCTCTCACAAATCTGTTCGATTCTCTCTCTGTATCGCGTAGATCTGCTCGATTTTTTTTCTGTCTCGCATACTTCTGTTCGTCTCTCTCTCTCTATCACACGATTTGTGTGTGGAGGTCTCTCTCACCATTTCTCTCGCCAGTGTATCCTCTAAGCTAAGGGCTCACATGGTAACGTTGAGGTTTTTGGTTTTCAATTTTTGTTTTCATTTTTTGAATTGATCACAGTTGTATGAGTTCTTTTGTGTGATGTGTGAGAGTATAACACGTAAGCAAGTCAATACCAATATAGATATGTATAGTAGTATAGTAGATGGGTCTAAGAGAGTACGTGGCTCGAGTAAGAGCCAAGGCAGTCCCAAGTACGAGAGAGAGAGAGAGAGAGAGAGAGAGAGAGAGAGAGAGAGAGCGCAATAGGCATGGAGAGCCTTTGGGTAGCTTATATGTGAGTTGTGGAGTTGCAGAGTAATGGAGAGAAAAAGGTAGAGGATGAGAGCTTTTGCTCCCTGAAGGTTCTCGTTGTCTATCGTTCATCATCTTGGTATTGAATGAGGGTGTAGTATTTAGAGCTAAGCAAAAGGAGTGTAGGTCACTTAAGCGTGACTGACATGGTGCTTAGGTGGCTTCCTTAGAGAGGCTTCCAGGTTGGTGGACAAGAGAGGTGGGAATGATGTTTTCGGCTATGGGATGTGTTGACGAGATGGAAGGGAGGTGTCACAGCTGGTGACAAGAAAGGTGCGTAGGCGTGCTAAGATGGTGAGATGGTTGTTGCGAGTGGACGATTAGATTATGTCAGTAAATATTCTCCTTAAGTGCGGCTACACGCCAGAGGCTCTAATTAGTTTAGAAGGTAGGTGAGGTGAAAGGTGAGGTGCAGTAGTGGTGTGAGTACCTCAGGTGGATGGGATGGGTGGTGCACGTGAGGATGCACGTGTCTCTCTCTTTCCTTGGAACCAACCCCAGCCTTGCCCATGGGGCGTCTAGCTAGGGAGACACCCTTAACTCGAGCAACCGAGCCATGAACTCTTGAGATCCCAGTATGTGATACCCTTTAGTCCTACTCCTGACTACGGGTACTTGCGTGTGACAATGTTAGAGACATGGAGCCTTTAGTCTGGTGGAGGCCATGTAGCTTGGAGGCCTCCGTGATGGAGATGACTACTCCTTTGGTGGTGTTGCCATCAAAGTGTGTGGAGTATTGGAGGTGGTGTTATCTGAGGCGGTGAGGGATCCTCACAAGGTGAGAGGAGTCCTGGGGTGGTGACAAGCGCGTCCGCTTGAGTCACCTCTAAGGGAAAGCACGTTTGCTCGTTGCTTCCCTCTTCAGGGGGAGAGCGCGTTGCTCGTGCCACCCTGGGTTGTGTCCATGGTGGGCGTATGACTAAGAGTAATTAGGAGTTGTTCGTGCAGACACGTGGTGGTGAGGTGTCGTAGCTTATTGCTACGTGGCGAGCCTAGAGTATGTACCTACAACAATTAATTCCCAATACAAACAATGGAAACAAAAACTGAAAACCAAAATCCACAATGTTACCATGCGAGGTCTAGGTTTTTGGTTTTTTGTTTTTATTTGTTTGTTGCTTAACGATACCTATATATGGCACCGATGAAAGACTAGTTTAGAATACACTAGTACACTGTGCTACACTCACTATATAATAGGCTTTATTTTTATTACAAAATAGGTTTTTTATTACATAATGCTAGGAAAAAAAATTATATACCACATTATATAATTATTAATAAACAAAAGAATTAATTTTTAAATTAAAATTTTAAATTACGTATCAAATTAACAAAGATTCTCTAAAGAGTGCCACCTTTCTTTATTAAAGAGAGGGCCTCTGTTTTAGCCGTCGGATTGTGTTCAAAAACTGTAAAATGACAAAACTACCATTAATGAAAACACGATCCGACGGCCAAAACAGAGACCCTCTCTTTAATAAAGAGAGGACGCCCTCTTTAGAGCCTGACGGATCAAATAAAATGCGTTCAATAATCAGGGGAATAACGACTATGATGAATTTCAGCCCCCACAACACTCCATGTGGCATTGATTTGGTAGTTATTGATGAAGGTGATCCCAATTATGTATGTAGTGTTATCAAATACTCAATTTGCAGCGTGTGTATTGGATATTATCTATGAAACACGGACTCCTCCAAAATGTCGCCGCACCCGTACTGGGTGCTCCGTAGATTCTTTGAGTTCTTTTGGAGTATGGCTGAGTCTTTTTTTGTAGCGTTCTTGTGAAAAAGGACACAAATTCTTATACAATTTTGAAAACTTTGGAGGTTTAAACGATAAATAATAGAAAACAATAATAGCAACTATTTAGGGTATACACTAATGCACTAATAGTTATAAAATAATTTGTATATACTACTATCTGAAAGAATATTTTTAATATTTTATCCAAGTACTCCCCCCCCCCGCGGACCCGCATCCGCACCCGCACCCGCACTTTTTAGAAAATTGGCGAATCCCCATACCCGAATCCCCGCACCCGCAACAGTGCTACCTAGAATATTAAGTGATATTGTAATTGGTGTATGCGTATTGTGACAATCTATTAGGCCAAATTTGTTATTCCAATTATTTTAGAATTTTTCATTATTTTTTCAGATTTTTTTTAACCTATCTTTGCGTATCGCACGATACCAGTCCGCGGCACCGCGACCGATACCGCGACCTTGAACCATGAGTAGCAACGACTGAACCCCGAGTAGAGTTGCTAAAAGTTGAGTGATGATTGCTTGAATATCCGGTGAGCTGGACCCCCAACTAATCATAAACATGCACATACGAGCGAAATCATTCCCAAATGTTAGGGTGTCTTTGGTAATCTCATCAATTGTAATTATATTTTCTTCTTCGTTTTCAGCTTACTTTCAAGACGCATTCCAATACAATTTTTTTTTACTTTTTTCAATAAAGAAACTCTTACTTGCTTCAGCTTTTAAGGTGGAGATGGCACTTTGCATGTAAGGACATGAGTTGGGGGTTAAAGGAATCCCACGCTCCTGAACTTCAATAGCGAATAACTCTCAGTCTCGGTCTAACATGTTTCTATCTTCCTATACACCCTCTCTCTCTCTCTATATATATATATATATATATCTCTAAACTATATCAATATTGATACATATCTTTAATAAAAAGTTACTTCCACTCCAAACTTATCATTGGACACTAGGCTGGAACAGCGGCAGTTACCAATTAGATAGATAATATGTAAAAACACAATCCCTTAGCAGGTCCAGCTGAGTGACTATGCTGATTTGGGCACCCAAAAGGTTACATGGGGCACGGCACAACTATGTGGGTGTAATCATACAAGTTTTGACCACCAGAAAATCCAATGCACCATGAAGCTACGCGACACTAAGATGTTTCAACAGGCTGTTCCTTGGATCAAAATTTCCTTTCGCTTCCATCGGAACAGCCGAAAAATTACCATTTCCTAGTGAACCAAATGAAACATGGGTGAAAATGGAAATTCTTCTGATTCCACAGAAACAAATTTGTTTCTTCCGAAATGTCGTCGAAACATATGAAATGGTCAAAATGTTTACTTCAGGGTGACAACTCAAAAACTAACAAAAGGTAGTACACACAAGTAACAACTGATTTCTAAATGTGAGAGATTGGAATATTAAAACTCTTAACTTAATACAATAACTTTGAAGTCCATTTTGAGGGGAAAAAACATATGAGAAAAGCTACCTGTAATGTTAGGTTATTCATATTCGTATTAAAGCAATCACTAATTGTTTATAGTTAGTTGTAGTTTCACACTAATTGGAGCATAAACAACTACTTTGTATACTACTTACATTGTGTGGTGATTATGTCTGAGTCAATATGGAAATGAGAATTACATATAACACGAAAAACCAACATAAAAAAAAACTTTGCATTTACTAGTAAAATGGTGATACTAAACAATAGATATGATCGCACTTATAATTCTACCTCAATCCACCCTAGTATTCTCTACTGTGATTGCGTAATTAGGCTGAAACATAACTAATTAGATCACATTTTTTGTTTTACTAACATTCCATATTTCCTTTTTCATATTCCGAAAAAATTAGATCATATATGATTTTATATTCCGAAAAAATTTTATATTCCGAAAAAACATTCCATATTTCCTTTTTTTTTTTTGGCTTTTGAAGTGTTTCCACAAGTTTCCTCGACTTTTTATTGTTTCCATGATGTTTCAAAAACGTTTCTGTATCTGAGTGAACCGAAACAACTATCTGAATAAAAATTTTGATCCTTGATCTTTTGCCAAGGACGACAAAACATACCCCACCGCCAGGTAGCCTTAACATACATGTAACTTGATGTAAGTAGGTAAATACCTCCTCAGAAGGCCATGCATTATCGTGGCCAACTGCTTCACCACCTTTAGGAGACCATATCAAGCCCTCCAAAATACCACCAAATTTATCAATCTTGTCCCCTAGTATGGCTAATTCTCTCCAACCTCTTTGTCCGCGCATCATATCATCCATCCTGCATCAAGATATAAAAACTGAACACATTTCTAAATATGAAGCTTTTTTTCTATTTATTAATATAAGTACTACTATCCTTGATGAATTTAAAGTAAATCAGAAATAGTATTGAACCATCAAGAAAGGAAAAACTGCAATAATTTTACACTGCTGAAGGGAGATGAGAAGAATAAGAATTGGAAAGGAAGCCAATGACATCTAAATCCACCATGACATTAGCCAGTACTTGAGCTTCCTATTTATAAATATAATAATAATGTTTTCCGCCCCTCCTGTATTGGGCCTTTTCTTTTAACCATGCAATCCTCAGTTCCACACACACATATAGTTGACTTTCTAATAATTATCAACATCAGGATATATAAAAATTACAAAATAGAACTGTTAATTATTAAGTATCTTCTTTTTTTTTTTTAAATTTATGTTAGCCATTAGGTAATGAACTATATATACAATCTTCTAGTTTCCAGGTAGACACAACAATAATTACATAGGATTTTCCAAACATCTAAAAAGAAAGAAACAATGACACAGTCCATTTTGATACCAAACAGGTCTTGAAAATAGTAAATATCAATTTCATTAGTCAGAACATGTTGTATACACATATATTTAGTTTTTCATTCTAAAATTAATACCACAATAGAATTTTTCTAAATATTGCTAATCATTAAGTGCTGGAATTATCAATTATCGCAGGGAATTAGTTGGTTCCATGAAATTTCTAAACATTAGTATTATTGTCTTCCTAACCATTTGTTATTATGGAATCGACTGTAGAATTTCCCAAGAGAAAAAATGAGTCCGCGTATGACAAAAAGTCATACAACAGCACTAAACATCAGGATAATTCGAAATACAGAAATTACCAATGAGGTGGTTTACAGCATTAATACAATTTTGAGTAGTCATATCAGCTAGTGAAAAAACTGACAAATGACAGTATAAGGGATGAAGTAACCTGAGAAAAGTTTTCTGAAGAGAAGTTCCTAAATCTCCAGCCAAGAAGGCTTCATGCTTGAGCACCTGCTGATGAAGATACTTGGCACAGAACTTGGCAACTGCTTTACCTGCAAGAAAATGCAAGAAATGTTCATGCCGCAAATATGGAGCCTTCACATTATCAGGTGGAGTGCAAATATTTTCCTCAAACTAATCATTTTCAGGCAGCAAATAGACATTCAAGTCCCGGGGAAACAAACCTTTTCTTTATCACGGATCAAATAAGCTCAACTTTGAGGAGACAAAACACATTTTCAGTTCGGGTACATAACTAAAACAGCATATTTCTTAAATTTATCCCCATATGAATTAGGACCTAAAAGTGAAGGGGTTAAGCAGCAACTATAAACAACTGGAAGATCCAAAACATCAGAAAGGGTTCTAAAGCATCAGCTTCATCTATCTAAAAAACGTAACGATGTAAAGACTCAGGTCAGTTGCTTTATTAATATATGGGTAAAATACACTCTGACCTCCTGTGGTTTAAGCAATTTTCAGTTTGCCCGTGTCTATTAGATTTTGTCACTGATACCCTATTGTGGTCCAAACTAAACTCTAAAGTGCAATAGTAACACTTTCTATCCGTTTTAACTACGACGATGACTGATTCAAACAGAGGGGAAAATTCCTGCCAATTTCAGCCTACAAAAGACTCATTTGTCCTCAACATGTTTTAGAAGGCAACAAAGCAATATGTAAACAGTGTGTTTTGGCGATGCAATATAAGGAGAGTATTCATTAGAATCACTATCCAATTAAATTATACTCCCTCTGTCCCATAATAAGTGTCCATTTCCATTTTGCGCATTGTTTAAGAAAGTTGTATTATATTAGTTTTTTTGGTTCATTAAAGGGTCACTTTTCAATTTTACCCTTAGATGTGATGGGTGTTTGACTTTTTGCTTGATTTGAGACCACAAATAAATTATACTTTGTCTTTATTATAAGGGTAGTTTTGGAAAGTAGGTAAAAGCTATATGCCAATTTAGGAAAGTGGACACTTATTGTGGGACATCCAAAAAAGGAAATGTGGACACTTATTATGGGACGGAGGGAGTACTTAGGATGCAAATCAGGCTAAGTTCCAAACCTGGAGGTATGGGCTCAATAAAAAATGAAATTCCTTTAAGATAGTCGATTCAAGTACAAAAAAGGATGTATCTCGGTATCTCCTATCAAGAATAGTATAACAGAAAGATAAACTACTCTACCCTATGGAAGGATGGACCAAAATATAATCTAGATGGCAAGACTACACTTTTTCAAGTGTAAGGAGGATTCACAAGTATTTATCCAGACTATGAAGAAAGATATAAAAGGAAAAGGAAAAGGAAAAACACTTGACTACTTCAAAGTTTTGCAGTAGCTATATGTCAAAAAAAAGAACGAAAAATGAATGGTATTGTTGTCACACTCTAATGCCTCAGTGCAAAAGTAATAAAAAATTCTGAATCCTAGCCAATCACCCCCTCCTACCCTTTCCAATGAAAACAACTAGTGATTTACCAACAAAGACAAAAAAGACCGAGTAACCCAGAATGCTCACGCAGATATGTTGAACAAGCACACCTTCAAAAAATTGTAGCAAGGACAAATATTATAGCTCATTTTCTTACCTCCATGTCCATCATAAACACCAAAGAATGATGTGGAACGGTCCAAATCTGGATAAGCTGCATGCTACAGTAGACCTCGCATAAGTATTGCACATAGTTTAGTAAATATTATAGATAAAAACCTTGTAAAGTGCAATATCAAGGTCCAACTCTATATCACCAGGTTAAAATAATGAAAATTCAAGCAAGAACTGAGATTAAGTTATATGAAGATTAATCCACATCATCCTTACAGCATCTTCCATGGTTGAGCGCCACCCTTGCATGGATGACAAACCATATCCAAGTCTCCCATTTTCACCATCTTCTGAGACCTTTTCGGTCTTTGGGGTGCTAAGATATACACCCATCTTTACCTGGAACGAAAACTCGCAACTGTCAGCCATAAGTTATTGCATACATTTAACATCAAAGATCCATATATGTATTTTCATGTGTATAATTATATCTGTGAATGTGCACAAAACTATTTGCGTAAATCACTAGAAAATTTTAGTTGTTCAGTCTGCAACAGTTTTATCCAAATACTTACTTTATATACATCAATTTATGTGTTCAACGCAACAAGAAATCGAAGTAAACACCGCCAGATAATGGAAGTTCAGAGACAATAGAATCATTCCAAATTGTACAACTAAGATAGTCATGGTCTCATAGATAGTGCTCAAGTATACATTTAAGTGAAGACAGATTTATCCAACTACTCAGATTGTCATCTTTAGACTAAATAAAGTGATTCATTTCTAGCACAAGAAATGATGAATAAACTACCAAATACAGAGGTTGATACATATTAATATTGCAATAAAGATTATTCGTATAAATGTGTGGGTCTGTGTGTGTATATATATTGAATATCGTGAGTGCTTTCTTGATTTATCAGGAAAATCGTATTAACAAATTGCAGAAAAAAAAGGGAATCTAATTGATACTATATAAAACAAAAAATTACAAATAATTGAGATAAGCAAATGAGTCGTTAATTCAAACAAATTACTAAAAATCCAACAATGAAAACATGAAATTCTACATTTAAAAAAAAAAAAAAAAAAAAAATCCTAAACTGGTGACATACAAACCCTAACAAACGATCGAACACATAGAGTTGAAGTTTACATTCTGAGTAGTCCAATCGTAGATATTACTTGAACGAAGTGTTGCTATTGAATTATACGTTCTTTGATACACTTACTTGCCAGAGCTCGAAGTCCGAATACGCACGCTCAGAGAGAGAGAGAGAGAGAGAGAGAGGGAGCAAATAGAATTTTGATCACTCGCTGAGTTGCTGATTTAAAGATTATTTTATTTTATTTTATTTATTTATTTTTGCGGTAATCATAAAAATGGGTTAATTGCACATCACTCACTGTATGCACTAGTGATTTGTCGGTCTATTGACTATTCAAAAGTGAAAACTGAAAGGAATGTTTACTTCCATACATTCAACTAGTTGGATTAACACATTCCGTTTGGTATGATTATAAAATAAAATAGAATAAAGATCGGGACACACTCAAACACATTACTTTTGAGACACAATTTAAAAGTTGTGTTTTTATCTCTCCTGTGATGTCATTGGACCCCACAGTGACACAGGAAAGAGATAAACATATCTCTTAGGTTGTGTCTAAAAAGTTGTGAGTTTGGATGTGTCTCAAGTATTACCCAATAAAATAAAATGGCATAAGAAAAAAAAAAGAATAAAATTAATTTTTAAATTTATTCTTTTCTTGTTTGTGTATATCATACTCAAAAAAAACATATTGTGATAAGAAATGTTTGTACTAAAGTAAAATCACTTGTGGCTTTACCAGTGGCAAGAAATCAGTGTACTTATGGTAAGGACCTTTGTAGTTAGTACGCATGATAAGGAACTACAGGTGTAACTTGGAACGAATATTCCGATTCTGACCGATTCTGTTCCAAAAAATTTCAATTTTAGAAACTAAAAATGTATTCCGAATTTTGAAAATTCTGTATTCCAAAAATTCCAAAAAAAATTGGATTGGAATAAGAGTTGTTTTGAGAATTCCGAAAATTCAGAAAATATTCCATAATTATATATTTTTTTTAAAATATTCCGATTTTATTCTATAAATTCTGAAATATTCCGAACATATAATAATATTAGGTATAACCCGTGGCTAAAGCCACTACTGAAGAATTCCAACCACGCGTGCCTAACTATAACCCGTGACTAAAGACACTTCCGAACAATTCTAACCACGCGTGCCTAAAGGCAAAGTAGTCAAGTGCCAAAGAAAAAAGAAAAGGAAAAAAAAAAAGACATACAAAACATAGAAAAACCTAATTTTTCCATTCATGCAATAAAACTTTGTTAAAATATTGCCTGTGCCCGCGGGCATTACCGACATAAAAAAAGGATTTATAAGTTGAAAACTTGTTTTAATTATAAAACTGTTATTTCAACCTGTTAAAGTTAGGGTGTGTTTGATATTCCAATTAAGTGCTAAAAAAGAAAATTTTCAGCACTTATTTATTTTCAGTGCATTTGATAATGTACCACTTAATTGAAAAAGTTGGCACCCATTGAAAACTGTACATGAAAATTATAGTTTTTATAACTATGTTGTCAATATTGCAAATACAATCGCTTAAAATTTTCAGTACTTAATTTTCAGTTTTATCAAACGGACCCTTAGTAGGGAAAACTGGTCTACTTTGTTATTTTAACATTAGACCCAACTCATCTAAGTAGAGAACAATAAAACTGTGGGAAGAAAAAAAAACTAAATAAGTCGTAGCAAGCAAAAAAAAGAAAATTCAACGCGTGCTAAAAAAACTTCTTTTGGATTGGATCTAACACCATATCACACATACATATTGCCCGGGTAAAAAGAAAAAAGAAAAAGAAAGAAGAAAAGGAAAGAAAAGAAAAGAAAAGACAATATGACTAAAATACCGCAATATAGAATAACATTACAACAAAACTTCCGGGTAAACGATGTTTGTAGTGGTATTTTGTCCATCTTCTTAAAGAAGGATACTTATATAATCAGAATTTGTGCATCTGGATAACGCAACATATAATTGTCCATGACTAAATACTGGTGTGCACAAATCTACCCCAACAACCTTCACAGATTGTCCTTGAGATTTATTGATTGTCATGGCGTATGCCAATCTTATTGGGAACTGATGTCTCGTCATCGTAAAAGGCAATTCCGAAGATGATGGAGTCAAGAATATTCTTGGAATGAAGACCAAATCTCCTTATTTATCTCCGATTAGAATTCAATCTTCAATTATACGCGATGCACACCTGACGACCATCAATCGGGTTCCATTACAAAGTACATCCTACGGGGCAATGTTCCTCAACAACATTATTGGACATCCTACTTTTAAGTCCAACTTGAAGGGTGGTAATCCAATAGGATCTAATGAGTTTAAATACTTATTAGGATATCGAGTTGTAATGGTACGATCAACTTCATCATCTTCGGAGAATTTGTCAGCTGCGTGATAAGAAAGCATCTCCCCAGGATAAAGATTCAATGCGGCAATATTGATAATACTCACATCATCATTACGTGCTGAAAGAATCGTGCGTTCAGTTAGGAAGGCAGGGGTCACAGTGCTCGCAATATTCAACTCCGGATAGACAACAGATAATAGTTCATTTATGCTCTGGCACCTGCGTATCGTTGATGGAAGTTGTATGACTTCTTCTGGATTGGATCCAATCTATAAAAAAATTACTAATTTGTTCATTTAAAATGATAACTAAATGTGCCACAAATACCACAATATCTTATATAAATTGAACATGAAAAAAAAAATATTACCTTCATCAAGAAAGTTACGAAGTTAGCATTTACATGGTTGGTGCTATTCAGGCGCATGTTCATGTCCAAAGTCAATACGTGTACATTCTTCCAAAGATTAGAATGCCTCAGTGATGCAGCCACAATTTGTTTGCGAAGTCCTCTTGGTATAACTGGTAAGATTTGTCGAAAGTCTCCACCAAGCACATTGGTGATCCCTCCGTATGGCTTCCCATTCTCACAAATATCTTGCAGTGTTCGATCAACAGCTTCAACACAATATTTATGTTGCATTGGAACTTCATCCCAAATTATTAGTTTTGTTTCTCTAAAGAGCTCTGCATTAGCCGATTGCTTGGGAAAACCGCAAATTGAATTATCTAGCACATCCAATGGAATGCAAAATGTTGAATGTGCGGTCCGACCTCCTACCAATAACAATTATGCAATACCCGGTGAAGCCACCGTAACAACAATATGGCCAAGGCTATGACATTTTGCTGCAACTGTATTGTACAAAATGTCTTTCCTGTTCCAGCACCCCCATTCAAAAAAAAGTATTACCTTTATTTCCAAATACTGAAGAAGTGATTGCACTGTAAGCACTATGTTGAGCAAAGTTAAGGCGATCAACATTAATTTGTGCATCTGTTTGAAGCGCATCATGATGGAGTTGTCGATGTTCCCATATCAATCGATTACCAACTATTGTACTCCAATTTTCTATAGGTTCTGGCATAGGTGGGAAGTCAATTAGACTTTTCCCCGATTCTTGCAGCACGTTATTAAGAAGATACAACCCATAATCCTCAACTTGACCATTGGTTGGATTAGGAATGGCAAATAATGTACAAAGCTTGTGTGCAAGATCATCGCATATAGACACTGAGAACTGATTCCACAATTTGAGTGGTCGTATTGGCTAGCATTATGTTAGAATCACAGAAAATAGTTTCCTCAACTGGTACCCAGTGTTCATAATTGCTGCCTCATCAAGACACTGTATCCATTCCTTATCATCCTCTAAGAGGCCTCGTGCAACACATGCTGATTTAAACGTATCATATAAAACATTGTTAACCATGCGCAAGTCCTCAAATGACATTGGTCCTCTAACAACAGTTAGCAACAAACACAGATAAAATTTTTAACCTGAATTAGGGCTAGCTAAGTAATTCGACCAATTGCATAACCCCTTTGTCTCGGTGTCCATATCTTTAATGTTTCATTCCAAACAAAATATTGTGGAAACTCTTGGTAAGTGAATTCACGTACAGTTGGGTTAGAAGCGCATTATGCGAAAAATGCAATTAGAGTAGACGATTGATGCTTAGCTCTAGAAATAATTGAATCCATAGAATCAGAAGGATTAAAGACAAGACAATGCATTCCAGGTAAATGAACTACCAATCGTACAACAGTTGGAACTTCTGCATGCATAGTCTGACCAAATAATCGTCGAGCAGCTTCCGGCGGTCCAATATACCTCGCATTAAGATATTGTTTGATCTCGTCTACTCCTCCCAATACCATAGTCGTGCGATCATGCCCTTTGTAAATGTACTTGTGGATATATTTTACACATCTCATTCCTGCGCAAACTTCTACATTCGTATGACAATTAAACATTTTAGAAAGGTATGCATTGTACGGTACGACATCTTGATTATCAACATCATGATTGTTCACAGCATATGAACGACCATCATCGCGACGACGATAAATAGGATATCCATTTTGGTCCATAGTTGTTACTTCTGAATATGCTCGTGGATATTTCTTAGTGCATCTACCATTTTCCATACATGGTGCTCTGGAATTTCGGGCACCACACGGTCCATGTACCATGCATAACTTGACAGTTTGAAAAAGAGCAGGATCCTCCACTAGATCTGGAAATTCAGCGCATACTGCTTTGTCAACCTAAGCACATGTTCTAATTTTGTCAGGACCTTGAAGAAATATTAGAGCGTGCATATGTGGAAGCCCCCGCTTTTGAAACTCAATTGTAAAAATATGTGCAACTTTGGTACCAAACACTTTCTTTCTATCAATCTCTTTCATCAAATAGTCTCTCTTTAACTCAAAGACACGGGCCACTAAATCTGGACGATCAATAGATTTTTGATGAGGTAACAAAGCAGAGGATATTTCAGGCCAATTGGGATTTGCTATCATAGTGAGAAAAATATATGGGTGTTGGTTGTAACATGTGATTGCCATTGAATCTTTGAAGATTTCAAACATATGCCTTGGACTACCAATAAATGATGATGGCAAGATCATTCGTTTACCAACTTGATCTGGACCCAGACCATTTGCATCAACATCTGTAAGACCTTGGTAAAGTTCAACACGGAGCTTCCTTTGGTTAAGTCAACAGTATGTCAAGCGATTTTGCTCAGTTGCAGCCCATGCATCTACCAAAAACTCTTGAAATAGTTTACCAGCTCTTAAAATTGAGGAATGCTCCGTAGGATGTTCAAACATACGATAACCATAATACTGCATCCATGTTAGACGTGTAGTTGTAGTTCTACCATGTATGACGTCCCACTATTTCATCTTGGGATCCCATCCAAGCTCACCATATGGGAACAATAATACATAATGTAATGGCAAATACGCTGGGTGACATTCATTAATTTGCATAAACTGATTATTTGCTCTTAGATGTAAGACAATATCTCTCATTCCCCTCATCTCCATTCCATCTCCTGGTATTATCACCGCAATCTCTTCTAATGTTGGGAGTTTGTTCCTTCTTTGATCTGTAGCTGAATTGTAATGAAGATAAGCGGATAAATCTTGGTCTTCCGAATTGGATTGATTCAAAATTGCAGAAACTTGTCAAAATTATCTGGGAAAATATTATATTGTAACAAACAATCTTGAATTCTAGATGTGGATTTCGATGACAACGCACATCCAAAGCCGAATCAGGGTCATAAATGTACGATTGTGCATACATTGGTTCCTGCTCTATTTGTGGTAGTAATGATCCTGCTCGATGGCGTAACCCCCCATGAATAATAAATGATCTGGGACCTCTTCCAGTAATAACCCTCTGATCCATATTAACACCCAGACTCGTAAAAGCATTAGCTGCATTGTACTCTTGAGTATAACAACGAAATGATTTTGATTACATGCTAACTCCATCATATAGTTGTTGAATCTGTGGAGGTGGTGTTAAAAGAAGAGGCAACCGAATTTTTCCTTGTAAATAACATGTTCTAAAATAGGGATTGACCATGGATGAGTTGACTAATTTTTCATCAATCCAATGTAAGGTGGAATAGTTTGGACACATTACATCCGTACTACCAAGAAAATGTTGACCAAGGTCTACCTGTAGTCAAGAATCAACTCTTACACTTAAAGTTCGACCTTCTAATTCATCACCACTGCCAGAATCTTCTTGGATTTGTTGATTTGTTGTCTTTGGCGTACACATTTATTTTTTTTATTTACATGAATTAAAGATAATGCATTAATTATTACTTTAATTATTAGTTATTACAACCGAATATTTACTGAATATTATCGGGAGGTAAGGATGGTTCAGCATGCGTTGTGATGCCTTCCATTAGTTCAACAGCAACAAATTCTTCACCAATATTTCGTGGAGGAAACATACTATGTGAGTCCACTTGATTTGGAAGTTGATGACTTGCCAGATCATCCTCTATCGTCAGTGGAGTTTTTCCACGAACTGGATTATGAGCCAGATTAGGTGTTCGTGGAAGTATTGTGGTTATAGAAGATGACGGAAAAGCATTTGCAACACATGGTCGTTCTGGAGCATTTTGAGGTTGCTCTATCAACACGGACTTTGACTGAATCATTCCCCGTGGACGACGGCTCGGCATCACAAAAGCAAAAACGGTAGGTTGTTGAACACATTCTTTTAACTTCTCCCTTTCTCATCTTAAGTGTTGGGCCAATTGACGTGCAGAGCACCCTTCATATCTTTCTCGTTCTCGTCGAACGCTTTGGACTAACGTAATGTTTGATATAACATTATCAGACGTGGGTGCCTATAAATTATAAATTAAATGATAAATTTATTCTTACACGATCTTCTACATGCGTAAATACTCCACTTCATAAAAAAAAATATAATCTTGGAAAATCATACCAACAATTGATTTGGAAGTTGATGACTGGCCACACTATCCTCTATCGTCCGTGGAGTTCTTCCACAAACTGGATTATGAACCAGATTAGGTGTTCGTTGAAGTATTGTGGTCATAGAAGACGAACGAAAAAGCATTTGCAACACATGCTCGATTTGGAGCATTTTGAGGTTGCTCTGTCAAACTTTGACTGAACCACTTCTCGTTGACGCCGGCTTAGCGTCACAGAAGCAAAATCGATAGGTTGTTGAACACATTCTTTTACCTGCTCCCATTCTTGTCAAGCGTGTTGTACTAACGTATTGTTGTTTGATATAACATTATTAGTGGGTGCCTATAAATTATGAATTGAATAATCAATTTATTGTCATTTGATAGATAACATTACAAGTAGTCTTCTACATGCATAAATGACAACAATCTAATTACTTGTGAACATAATTACCTACCTCCAATTCCTTTATTTTTGAAAGTTTATAATTTTGGATGTTTACATTATCATTGATTTTAAAATAAATAAAAATACAAATGCAAATAATTGTAGACTTTTCATAGCCTTCGTTTTCCTCTTGAAGTAGTTCCTAGATAATATTGTACACTCTTTTTCAATTTATTCTCTTTTTTCATTTTCCTTTTAAAGAAAGGTATTGGTCTTAAGAAAAGAATAGGCATAATGAAAGAAGTTTGTTTGGTAGAACATTGTTTGACACCCAACAATGTAAGAACTTTGTTCCTTTACTCAAACAAATTTTTGCCCTTTTTTTTTTCTTTTTTCAAACTACAAATTTAATATTGTTTGAATAGGTTCCCACTTTGAAATTCTAAGAGTATCAACCGTCAATAGAAACAAATCAACACAAACGAAACATAATTAAAAGGCTTACACGTCAAACATAATAGAAAAGGCTCGCATGCCAACCATAATGCTTAAAGAAAATATTACAACTCTGATAGTAATACCATGTCCAAAAGTAAATAATTAACGTCAAACCACATATCATAATGCTCAAAAAAATAATAAACCCTCCTAGTAATAATTAAGGTGAAACTACATATTGTTTTGGTAGCAACTTCAATAGCACCAAAATAAAAAAGTTTTGAAGTGCATTTCCTTTGGCAGGGGTCTCATTTGCTCTATTCAGGGTCTCAACCATGTACTTTCTTAATCACTCTACAGAACATCTTTGTATCCACATAAACATATTTTCCCATATGAGGAACTTCCACAACAATCTGATTAGTTATGAAAATCATTTAAATTAGTACAAAAAATATACCATTATATCTATATCTAAGTTGCATCTATGTTATCTCACTATTTCGTTGCCACTTGTATAACCTCAGTTTGTTTATATGTTTAATGTCTCTACACAATCTATCCCAATCCTACAAATATTCAAATGGCATTCAAGACCATACCAATCTAATTATACCTTAATGCTAAAGATGAAATACTTCTAACTTAACACAAATGACTAAGCAAAGATGAAATGCTTATTTCTTCTATAAGCATATAAAAAACCATACCAATGTATAGAGACCAATTTAATAAAAATTTATACGTTTAATGTCTCTACACAATCTATCCCAATCCTACAAATATTCAAATAATATTGAAGACCATTGGTTTTAGAATTGATATGCATAACAATCTAATTATACCTTAATGCTAAAGATGAAACGCTTCTAACTTAACACAAATGACTAAGCAAAGATGAAATGCTTATTCCTTCTATAAGCATATAAAAAACCATACCAATGTGTAAAGACCGATTTAATAAAAAACCATACTTGATTTTCCTTGCCCTTGCCTTTCCCCTTCCCCTTGCTGGAAGTGCTTGCCTTTGCTTTCCCTTTCGCAACCCTTGTTACATTTTCCTGTAATATAAGCAGTATTAGAGAAAAAATGGTAGCAAAACGTTTTGTTGGTAAAGAAAAAAATATCCAATTGGTCGGCTAACCTTGTTAATGTGTATGGCGTTCAGTTCCTTCTCATCACGAAACTTTATACCTATGTTTCTTGTGCGAAGAAAATCAACCTATATATACATAAGAACTTATTGAATACATAAAGGAAAAAAAATCAAACTGGAAAATAAGAAAATCAACCTATGTATACATAGGAATTTATCTTACAGTGTCTTCTAATTCTTTCTCCATCTGTAAAAGCATATAAAAAGGAATGATATTAACTGGTAATTGAAAAATGAACAGAATATATGGTATTAACAAATAATATAACAAAATTGTTGCACGATACTAACTTACTACAGTTTCGTAGCTCTTGAAGACTGTAACATCAGTAATTTTATTCAAATGTTTCTTTAGACTAAAATCAAGACAAAAAAAAAGGATACAAAAAAGGTATAAGGAGAAAAAAAAAGAGGCATTTTTTAAGGAAAAAATAGTGTTAGGGACTTGAAGATAGTTTATTAAAAAATAGGCATTTAGTCTTACCGATATGAGCTACCAACTTTACATCAAAGACGCAAACCATTAAAAAATACCATACTCTTGGGCACTTGCGTGAAGAGTGAATTTAGTACACAGTAGTTACCCAAACCAAAGCCAAATGAGTGAATTCAGTACATCCTAGCTCTGGCTGGCCATCGAATAGTAAATTCCCTTACCAGTTTCTCGATTTTCAACTATTCTTGAGAAGCATTTAAGTTCATGATATAATCATAACAATCATAAGATTGCAAGGCACATTCAAAACATGGGAAGCTCAACATTAATGCCTTAATGAAGAGCGATTAAAAAACAACTCACTTTTTGTAACAACCTGCATTTTCACATAAATTGTATTTGCATTTGTCATATTTAAAATTTAAAATGTATTATCCACTTTTATTTAATTTCAATTCCCCTGTGTAAAATCTTATTATTTGTTTTATTTCATGTTAAACTCTTATTGGGGTCAAACTGCAATTTTATAAATTTAGTAACGCCTGTGTTGGATTTCAAAGTCTGTATTTCAAAATGGTGAAAATGTTTTCTTTTAATTCAAACTGTATTTTTATAAAACCAGAAAACCATATCTTACGTTAAAATAATTTTTCTGTATTTTTGTGGTGATCACCGCGCCGCGAAAATACCAGTCTATGCTCAAAACTGTCCGCGCCGTGTTGGACTCCTACAATTTTGGATTTCCCCGTCCAACCCAATGTGACACTTGCTTTACTACATTTAATGTTGGCAATGATGGAATGAGTGTTGTTTGGGAATGCATTTTGTACATGTATGATGTTGTGCCATAGTTGTTTTGCCAAACATGAGAAGTGCTTCCTAGGCTAGTTGTTCATGTCTTGTTTGCCAATGCCTAACTTGTGTGAGTTATTGTTGTGCCTTAAGCTTCTTTTCCCAAATAATTTCATGTTGCCCCCTACATATCTATAATTGACCCTTAGTTAACTGTAGAGATAAACTCTCTACACACGAATCCTATACGAATATGTTGTGCAGTGTATATTGTATTTAAAGAATAGTTATTAAGATCTTTTGTTGAGCCTTGGAGAATCTACTTGGAGCCCAAGTTCTCCAAGCACTCTTTCTATTTATACACCACTCATACACATACTCTTTCACAAAAAAATCTGTAGAAACACAGAAATTCAAGAGAGAGCTTGAGAGTTATCTTTCTGAATTTTCTAGAGAGAAGAAGCTTCCATCCTCCATGGCCAAAGCTTGGATTAGATTCTTATTTTGCTTATCTTTCTCAACAATTCCTCTATAATCAACCTCAGTGAGTATTTCTAACTCACTCAGAATGTAATTCACCATTGATTTACTATTTTGTATAGTTAAATTGTGATCGCCATTTTTGAGTTCACGTTGGAAGTTTCATAGCTTGAAAATCATAACTTTTCAAACTCAACCCAAATCTGTTTTGTAGATAATAATGAAAGATTAGAGTATATATAGACTATGGTTAAAGTATTTGAGCATAATTTGTTCACATGAGAAAGTATATTAGAAATCAAAATTTGACATCTTTTGATTCTTCGTAAAATTTGTGAGTTGCGGAATGATTAGTGTTAAATTGGTCGTAGATTCTTAATCCTTGTTAATAATCGAAGAGATCCATATATAATAAGGCATGGTAACGTTTAAAATTGCAAAATGGGTCAAAAATGGCATCAAAAGCTGAAACAGGGGAATTCTGACGAAGAAGACGAAGCTACTGCCTGAACTCACGCGCGCGATCGCGCGAGCGGCCCGTGCGCGCGATCTGTGTGTTTTCTGGCAGAAAGAAAGGTTTTAAAAGAAAACCAAAATTGGGCATGTCGAGCGAGCGAGGTGGCTGGTTTCAGGCAGACAGAAAAGATTTTAAAAGAAAATGAAAAATGGGCATATCGAGCGAGCGGCCCGTGCGAGAGACCCGTCGCGCGAGCGGCCCGCACGCGCGACTTCTGACAGTTTTATGGTTTTTGTCTGTTTTCTGCTAAGGGATTGTTTGGATGACATTTCATGAGTTTTAAGTCTCTGTTTGGAAGTCATGTTAAAACAGATTACGTTTTGGTTATTAAAGGCGATTATGATTTCGATTCTTTTCAAATATGCATGGTTATCGATCCCGACATTTCATATGTTCTGTTGCACGATATTCATATGGTGTCAGTTGTAGATGCATTGGGAGTGTGAGTGTTGGTCAGTGTGGAAAAGAGTAATGGTCAGTATGGTAAAGAGTGTGTGGTTGAGATTGTGTTGTGGACACTTCCTAGTAAGTGAGTACCAAAGTGTATTGTGGTTGAGATTGCGGCTAGAGTGTCTTTAAAATGCAACGGTGGCAAAACTGGACACTCCCTGACGCCCATGGTAGCGTTAAAGTGTGTGACGCCGCACTTGGACATTCCCTGGCACCCATGGTAGTGCTAAAGTGTGGCCTACGGACACTCCCTGGTACCCGAGTCTAGATATTGTGTGATGTATTTGTGAGGCGGATTAGGTACTAAAGTGTGAGACATTGGACATTCCCTGGCATCCTGTGCTAAAGTGTGAGGCAAACTAGACATTCCCTGGCACCCCTGTGCTAAAGTGTGGCTATCGGAGTATTTCAAAGATACTGGTGTGAGATGGTGGGTTGTTGTGTTTGTTGAGAGAAAAGAGTCGGTAAGAAGAGATGGTGCATTGTTTTCATACTCGGTCACATATATGTGAATTATAGCTTTCCAATGATATTGTGTTATTTTCTAAAATGAACTCTTACTTTAATATAAACTTGTTGAATTAAATGGGAATTTAAAAATGGTAAATGAGTATGTGTTACATTCAAAGTTATGTTTTTAATACTCACCAGCTTCTTGAAGCTGACGACGTTGATGCGTCCTGGACATTCGTGTCTAGGCTTTTCAGGTTATGACTATGCTGGGCCCTATGATTATGCAAACTGAGAATCCCTGCTGGAAAGAGAATTTACTTTTATATATTTTAAGTTATAAACTGAATTCTATAATAAGGATGACTTTAATGGATGTTAAGTTATTGTTTTGATTTAAGGCGGTTTATGCCTTTAGAGACCTCATGCTCTGCTTTAATTATTATGTTTTTGTTGTTGACGTTTGGGACGGAATCGATCCTTCAAACTGTCACGACCTACGGGTCCATAAAGGAAATTAAACGCTTTCCTTATTTATGCTACGTCGGGGTGTGACAGGATTTAGTGGTATCAGAGCTAGGTATATCTCAGAATAGTTTAGCCAGGTTAGGGTTTACAAGTATAGACCCGATTCCACTATCCTGCTAGCTTAAGCTTTTGTACCCCGATGATACGACAATGAGGATAGACTCAGTTACCCAAACGCCTAAGATTATCTCTATCCTTATTTAAGTTAGTACCTTTTTCAGGTATGGATCCATCTCAGCCCCTTTTTGTACCTGATGCTTTTAGAGGGCATTGGGTTACCTTGGGAGTGATAGTACCAGCTTCGACGATACTTTATTTCACCGCTATCGAGCAGTGGGCAGCAACGACCGTCGAGTTAGATCTCTGGCACTAGATCTATGTGTTAGGGCTGGTTGACTTATCCCGTGCTCGCCTCGAGATCCTGTACTTTGTCGAGATTCAGCGCTTAGTACTCGTAGAGATGGTTCGCTTGGTTAACAGTGATGCCTTCTATTTACCTCTTGAGGTTCAGGTTGTGCAGGCCCACCTTGCATAGCTGTAGGTGCCTCCACTTAGTTGTCCCCGCTGATGAGGATGATGCTGAGGTAGTTCATTTGGCTCCTATAGGTGGAGAGGGTGTTGATGAGGAGGATGGTATAGGGTGGGACGATTTCGCAGTTGACCTTGAACTAGCTTTGCCAGAGGCAAATGCCCCAGCGCATGCTTCATTGTTGACCTCACATAGCTGTAATTTTGGGGCAGGCCCCTCTCATGTTCAGTGACTTCATCAGGCCGACTCGCTTGACCTTTTGATGACTGCCTACGGCGATGACTGACCGTTTAGATATTGCCTTGTATATATTGACTATTTTTGACTTGTAGCTTTATTCTCTTTTTGCAAACTATATCTATATGTATTCGAGTATAGGGCAATGACCCCATTTTTGTAACTCTAACTCTTGCATGGATGATGTACGTCCTAACCCACACAGATAGGGTAGGCACAAATCTGATCATGCACGCTTTTTGTATCAACTTGATAAGAAGTTATATATAGAAATACTCTTTTGATGTTGTTGATATTTAAACTGCTTTATACTTCTGTTGCATGCATTTTTCTCATTCTACTATCACTATCATGCATAGAATGGCTGGAGGACTAAGGAGGAATCAGAATTTGATCAAAGATGCACCTTTAGCTGCCGACCCCACCGGGATGTTTGAAGCCTTTATCAGACATCTCGAAAGGGTTAGTAATCAAAATGAAAACTGACGAGACTGCCAAACGGGAGATAAGCTGCTAGAGAGATTCCGTGCGCTAAGGCCCGGGCAGTTTGCGGGTACTGCGGAATCATGGAAGGCAGAACAATGGTTAAGACAGATGGGTTGCATGTTCGAGGCTGTGCAGTGCAATGAGATGGACAAGAGGAGGTTAGCTACCTTTCAATTAACCGATGCCGCCGCAGATTGGTGGGATTCGGTCATAGCTACTATCGAGAATGGAGCTGCGATGGGAATGACATGGATTGCGTTCAAGGGGAGATTTTTGGAGAAGTATTTTTCTGCTGTGGAGAGGCACAAAAGAGAGGAGTTCATGGATCTAACACAAGGAACCAAGTCGGTGCAAGAGTACACCACTCAGTTCGAGAGACTGTCTTGGTTCACCCCTCATATGGTTGATACTGAGGAGAAGAGGATCCGTAAGTATAACCAAGGGCTGACACCGCAGATTCGCCGCATGACCCTTGGTCACCTAGATAAGTCTTTCAAGGGACTAGTTGGCTTGGCTACTGATCTAGAAGAGGACGCTCGAGTGAACCGAAAGTAATTCAAATTCCGACCGCCTCAAAGGGGTAACTTTGGAAAAAAGCCACCAATGTATCGTACCCAAGGGCAAAAGAGGAATTTTGATGGGAGCAAGAGAACATAAGCTATCACCTATCCGACTCAACCCCGAGTGGGAAAAGGAAGTAGTGCTGGAAAATGTTTCAACTGTGGCAACCCCGGCCATCTGGCTCGAGATTATAAGGCACCAAGGCGTTCTGCTCAGCAAGGCATAGTCTGCTATAATTGTGGTGAACCAGACCACATCAGCAAGTTCTGTACTACCCCCTAAGCAAGTGACTTATGGTCAGCAAGGTCAGACTCGCGTGAATGCTGTTATTCCTGTTGCCACTGGATATAATGGGACTATGTACGAAGAAGGAGGTTATGAAGAAGCTCAACCTGATCAACAAGCAGTGGAAGGTACATTAACTCTATTTAACTCCCATGTTAAAGTGTTATTTGATACAGGTGCTGCTCTTTTGTTCATATCTGTTAACACTATTTGGAGATTGGGTATCTTACCTCATCATTTAGAGAAAGCTTTGAGGGCTACCTCACCATTTGGAGCCGCAGTCAGATTAGGACACGTGTGTAAGGATTGTCCCTTACGACTAGGAAACCGTGTAATCCCTGCAAGGCTGATTGTTCTATCGATGAAGGAGTTTGACATAATCCTAGGAATGGATTGGCTCTCTTAGAATCAAGCAAAGTTGGATTGTGCGAGGAAGAGAATTACATTCCCCGATAATGAGAATCAACCCATTGATTTTCAATATAACCCTTTAGGAGATATGTTCCTCACAAGATACTTAGCAAACATCGAAGTCGTCAGTACAGAGATGACAACGTCGTCTATACCTATAGTCAAGGACTTTAAAGAAGTATTTCAAGACGTTTCTGGTCTATCGCCCGAGAGAAGTATAGAGTTCTGTATTGAGCTTATACCGGGTACTGTACCAATCACCAAGGTTCCCTACTGAATGGCCCCCACCAAACTATCAAAGTTGAAGGAACAAGTTTAAGAGCTCGAGAACTTGGGTTTTGTACGTCCAAGTACATCGCCTTGGGGAGCACCAGTATTATTTGTGAAGAAGAAGGATGGGACACTTCAATTGTGCATCGGTTACATAGAATTGAACCGCGTAACTATCAAGAATAAGTATCCCTTGCCTCGGATTGACGACTTGTTATATCAACTATAAGGAGCTACGACGTTTTCCAAAATAGACCTAAGGTCGAGATATCATCAGTTGAGGGTACGGAAGGAAGACATACCTAAGACTGCATTCAGAGCCTGATATGGTCACTATGAATTTTTGGTGATGCAGTTTGGAATGACGAATGCCCCGACAATGTTTATAGATCTGATGAATAGAGTGTTCAAGCCTTATTTGGATTAGTTTGTCATCATCTTCATTGATGATATTTTGATCTATTCTAAGTCAGAGGAAGAACACGAGCAACATCTACGGATTGCAATACAGACGCTTAAGGACCATCACTTATATGCCAAGTTTAGTTAGTGTGAGTTCTGGTTGCAAGAAGTAAAATTTTTGGGACACAAGGTGTCATCTCAAGGAATTTTTGTGAATTCGTCCAAGACAGATGCTGTGTCAAATTGGGTTAGGCCAACCAACCCTACAGAAGTTAGAAGCTTCCTTGGACTCGCAGGCTATTACCGGAGATTTGTTGAAGGGTTCTCTAAAATAGCTGCACTATTGACTGGGTTAACGAAGAAGAATTTGAAGTTCGACTGGACATAGAAGCATGAGCGCACCTTTCTAGAGTTGAAAGAGAGACTCACTACCGCACCGGTACTAGCTATACCCAAGCCTGATGAGAAGTTCAATATCTTTAGTGACGCATCATATCAATGACTAGGGTGTGTACTTATGCAAGATGGTAGAGTTATCGCTTATGGATCCAGACAGCTGAAGCCGTATGAGTTGAACTGCCCCATTCATGATTTGGAGTTGGCAGTAGTAGTATTTGCACTCAAGATTTGGAAACACTATCTCTACGGCGAGAAGTTTGATTTATTCTCCAATCACAAGAGTTTGAAATATTTGTTCACACAGAAAGAGTTGAACATGAGACAACGCAGATGGATGGAGCTGATCAAAGATTACGACTTCACGTTAGAGTACCACCCTGATAAAGCTAATGTGGTCGCTGGTGCTTTGAGTCGGCAGACTCATGAGACGATCGCCTCCTTAATGGTTAGAGAATGGCGAGCATTGGAGACGTTGTCGGAGTTCAATGTATAGAGTGCTGAAGAAGGAAGAGGATAACATGTTAGATGTATTATCCTATAGCCTGTCCTCATCGACCGCATTATTGGAGCACAGAAAGAAGATGAGAAGTTTCAAACATGGTTTGCGAAGATGTCGGAGAAAGATCTGACAGGATGGAAGGTGGGAATCGATAGAGGATATTGGTGCAGGAAAGCTAAGGAAGGATATCCTGGAAGAAGCACATAAGTCAAAATATACAGTTCACCCCGGAGGAACTAAAATGTACAAGGATTTGAAAAGAAATTTCTGTTGGGAAGTATGAAGAAGGATGTGGCCGAATTTGTATCTAAGTGTTTGATGTGTCAACAAGTCAAAGCTGAACATCAGAGACCCTCGGGATTGTTGCAACCACTACCTATTCCTGATTGGAAGTGGGAGCACATCACGATGGATTTTGTAGTGGGATTGCCTCGATCGCAACAGAATCATGACGCCATTTAGGTAATCGTGGATCGACTGACTAAGTCGGCACATTTCATCGCTTACAGTATGACATATCTAGTAGAAAAGATGAGCCGAATGTACATACAACAAGTTGTGCGACTTTACGGTGCACCTTTGTCGATTGTGTCAGACTGTGTCGCACGTTTTACTTTTGGATTTTGGGAAAGTCTGCAAGAAGCTATGGGAACCTCGCTCAAGATGAGTACTACTTTTCACCCTCAGACAGATGGGCAGACTGAGCGTATCAATCAGATCATGGAGGATATGCTTAGGGCTTGTGTTATTGATTTCAAAGAATCTTGGGAGACACACTTGCCTTTGGTTGAATTTGCTTATAACAATAGTTATCACACGAGTATCGGGATGGCTCCGTTTAAAGCATTATACAGATGACCATGTCATTTCCCATTGTGTTGGGAAGAAGTTGGGGATACAGAATTGTTGGGACCAAATTTGGTTAGAGAAACCAACGAGAAGATTTCCTTAGTCAAGGAAAGAATGAGAACCGCTCAGAGCAGGTATAAAAGTTATGCCGATTGACGCCGAAATGATTTGGAGTTTAGTGTTGGAGATCACTTACTTCTGAAGGTTTCACCGACCCGAGGAGTAGTACACTTTGGTCTCAACAGAGGAAAGTTAGCCCCGCATTTCATCGGACTGTTCGAGATTTTGGATCGTGTTGGAAAAGTAGCTTATCGACTCGTGCTGCCACCAAAGATGTCTGGGGTTCACAATGTATTCCATGTGAGTATGCTAAGAAAGTACATACGAGACCCCTCGCACGTGGTTAGTTATGACGATATTGAGACGAGTCATAACATTTCTTACAAGGTGAGACCTGTGAACATTCTAGATCAGAGTATCAAGAAGTTGAGAAACAAGGACATTCCGTTGGTAAAGGCTCAGTGGAATCACCATGACGAGAACAAAGCCTCGTGGGAAGTTGAAGCCGATATGAGGAAGAAGTACCCGGAGTTGTTTCATGACTAGCTAGTCTTGATTTCGGGGTCGAAATCCTATTTAAGGGAGGGAGGGTGTAACATCCTGCATTTTCACATAAATTGTAATTGCATTTGTCATATTTAAAATTTAAAATGTATTATCCGCTTTTATTTAATTTCAATTCCCTTATGTTAAATCTTATTATTTGTTTTATTTCATGTTAAACTCTTATTGGGGTCAAACTGCAATTTTATAAATTTAGTAACGCCTGTGTTGGATTTCAAAGTCTGTATTTTAAAACGGTGAAAATGTTTTCTTTCAATTCAAACTGTATTTTTATAAAACCAGAAAACCATTTCTTACATTAAAATGAATTTTTGTATATTTTTGTGGTGATCACCGCGCCACGAAAATACCAGTCTACGCTCAAAACTGTCCGCGCCGCATTGGACTCCTACAGTTTTGGATTTCCCCGTCCAACCCAATGTGACACTTGCTTTACTACATTTAATGTTGGCAATGATGGAATGAGTGTTGTTTGGGAATGCATTTTGTACATGTATGATGTTGTGCCATAAGTTGTTTTGCCAAACATGAGAAGTGCTTCCTAGGCTAGTTGTTCATGTCTTGTTTGCCAATGCCTAACTTGTGTGAGTTATTGTTGTGCCTTAAGCTTCTTTTCCCAAATAATTTCATGTTGCCCCCTACATATCTATAATTGACCCTTAGTTAACTATAGAGGTAAACTCTCTACACACGAATCCTATACGTATATGTTGTGCAGTGTATATTGTATTTAGAGAATAGTTATTAAGATCATTTTATTGAGCCTTGGAGAATCTACTTGGAGCCCAAGTTCTCCAAGCACTCTTTCTATTTATACACCACTCATACACACACTCTTTCACAAAAAATCTATAGAAACACAGAAAGTCAAGAGAGAGCTTCAGAGTTATCTTGCTGAATTTTCTAGAGAGAAGAAGCTTCAATCCTCCATAGTCAAAGCTTAGATTAGATTCTTATTTTGCTTATCTTTCTCAACAGTTCCTCTATAATCAACCTCAGTGAGTATTTCTAACTCACTCAGAATGTAATTCGCCATTGATTTACTGTTTTGTATAGTTAAATTGTGATCACCATTTTTGAGTTCACGTTGGAAGTTTCATAGCTTGAAAATCATAACTTTTCAAACTCAACCCAAATCTATTTTTGTAGATAATAATGAAAGATTATAGCATATGTAGACTATGGTTAAAGTATTAGAGCTTAATTTATTCACATGAGAAAGTGTATTAGAAATCAAATTTTGATATATTTTGATTCTTCGTAAAATTTGTGAGTTGCAAAATGATTCGTGCTAAATTGGTCATAGATTCTTAATCCTTGTTAAAAATCGAAGAGATCCATATATAATAAGGCATGGTAACATTTAAATTGCAAATGGGTCAAAAATGGCATCAAAAGCTGAAATAGGGGAATTCTGACGAAGAAGACGAAGCTACTGCCTGAACTAGCGCGCGCGATCGCACGAGTGGCCGCGCGAATGACCCATCGTGCGAGCAGCCCGCGCGCGCGATCTGTGTGTTTTCTGGAAGAAAGAAAGGTTTTAAAAGAAAACGAAAATTGGGCATGTCGCGCGAGCGGCCCGCGCAAGTGAGGTGGCTGGTTTCAGGCAGACAGAAAAGATTTTAAAAGAAAATGAAAAATGGGCATATCGCGCGAGCGGCCCGCGTGAGCGACCGGTCGGGCAAGCGGCCCACGTGTGCAACTTCTGACAGTTTCTGGTTTTTGTCTGTTTTCTTCTAAGGGACTGTTTGGATGATATTTCATGAGTTTTAAGGCTCTGTTTGGAAGTCATGTTAAAACAGATTACGTTTTGGTTATTAAAGGACGATTATGATTTCGATTCTTTTCAAATATGCATGGTTATTGATCCCGACATTTCATATGTTCTGTTGCACGATATTCATATGGTGTCAGTTGTACATGCATTGGGAGTGTGAGTGTTGGTCAGTGTGGAAAAGAGTAATGGTCAGTGTGGTAAAGAGTGTGTGGTTGGGATTGTGTTGTGGACACTACATGGTAAGTGAGTACCAAAGTGTGTTGTGGTTGAGATTGCGTCTAGAGTGTCTTCGAAATGCGACGGTGGCAAAATTGGACACTCCCTGACGCCCATGGTAGCGTCAAAGTGTGTGACGCCAAACTTGGACATTCCCTGGCACCCATGGTAGTGCTAAAGTGTGGTCTACGGACACTCTCTGGTACCCGAGTCTGGATACTATGTGATGTATTTGAGAGACGGATTAGGTTCGAAAATGTGAGGCATTGGACATTCCCTGGCATCCCGTGCTAATGTGTGAGGCAAACTGGACATTCCCTGGCACCCCTGTGCTAAAGTGTGGCTATCGGAGTATTTCAAAGATACTAGTGTAAAATGGTGGGTTGTTGTGTTTGTCGAGAGAAAAGAGTCGGTAAGATGAGATGGTGCATTGTTTTAATACACGGTCACATATATGTGAATTATAGCTTTCCAATGATATTGTGGTTGTTTTCTAAAATGAACTCTTTACTTTAATATAAACTTGTTGAATTAAATGGGAATTTAAAAATGGTAAATGAGCATGTGTTACATTCAAAGTTATGTTTTTAATACTCACCAGCTTCTTGAAGTTGACGAAGTTGATGCGTCATGGACATTCGTGTCTAGGCTTTTCAGGTTATGACTATGCTGGGCCCTATGATTATGCAAACTGAGAATCCGTGCTGGAAAGAGAATTTACTTTTATATGTTTTAAGTTATAAACTGAATTATGTAATAAGGATGACTGTAATAGATGTTAAGTTATTGTTTTGATTTAAGGCGATTTATGCCTTTAGATACCCTGTGCTGTAATAACTATTAAGTTAGAAAAACATTGTAAGCCTTGATTGCTCTGCTCTGATTATTATGTTTTTGTTGTTGACGTTTGGGACAGAATCAATCCTTCAAACTGTCACGACCTACGGGTCTATAAAGGAAATTAAACGCTTTCCTTATTTATGCTACGTCGGGGCATGACACTTTTTGAGCTAGAGAAAAGAAGAGAGAGCGAGAGAAAAGAAAGATCAGACAAAGCAAAATAAGTGTTAGACAACTATTATGAACGTAACTTGACAGCAAGAGAACGTAAGTCTTGCATCCACAACTTCAAAGATCATGAAAAATGAGCATGGGGCCAAAAAAAAAGGGATGTATAAAGAAACAAATATGAAAATTCAGCAAAAAAGCACAAACCCAACAGAGAGAGAGATTGTCATTTGAAGGGGAAAATTTAAAGGACCGAAGAAATTAGTTGCAAACAGGTACAATAAAAAAAAGTTTCAGCATTAGAAGACTTTCAAACCCACTTGCAACATTGAAAGATGATAAGAAAGCAGGAAAATTGAAAGGAATGACAAAGGGGTTATTAGGGCTAGGGACTATCTTTAGAGGCTGTGTGTGTGTGTGTGTGTGTGTGTGTGTGTGTGTGTGTGTGTGTGTGTGTGTGAGAGAGAGAGAGAAGGAGATTGAATCAAACTAAAAGCTGATACATTTTAGCAAGGGAAAAAAAAGCAGAAATGAACAACACTATAAACTAAGTAAATTAGAAAGCAACACAAACCAACTAAGAAAAGTAGTAAATTACCTCAAAGCCTCGAGACTCGGAGCACCAAACATAAGCTTTTAGCCTTTTAGGAAAACTAAGAAAAAGAAAACAACAACAACCAAATCAGAAAGATGAATGATAATTAGTGAATGATAATACACTTGCAATATCTTTGCATTTTCGTGGAAAAAAGAAAAAGAAAAGGAAGGGGGTGGGTGGTGATGCGGGGAGCTTCAAGCACAAAGAACCCACCTATAACACCATTACAAACCAAAGTCAGTAGTAGTACCCCACCTTACTACTCAATCAAAAGAAGATATGTTGATTAACCTCGTATCCCATACAATGAAATAAAATAAAATAAATCCAACTCCCTACTGGAATAACATTCTTATGTGTTAAAAACATAAAAAAATCACCATGCACATTGTGACCAAAAAAAAACCGACATGGACAACCCTTACAAACTTTAAACAAAGCCATTTTTGTTAAATGCTCGAAGAAATTATACCTCAGATGCTCTTCTTTCAAGGCCACTTGTATGAAGAGAAATTAGACACAGTGTTCCTGAGAGCAAATTGAACAAATTAACGGTAAAAGTTAGCAAAATTTGACATCCAAAATTTTGGGCTTCACCTTAGTCATACAAATATAATAGGCGAAAAAAGTTAGCAAAAAAATAAAGTGAACTTGAGCAAAACATTTCAGCAAAATGGGGGCTGATTGGGATGTTTTCAGCTCTATTTAGGGGCTAAAAACATGGGCTGTTTTCAACAAAACAATTCTATGGAAAGAAAACCTATAAACACAAAGCCTGTGACAAAGAACTGACCCATGACGTTGCCACTAAAACAACAAACCAATTCTTTGACAAAGAACTGACCCATGACGTTGCCTCTAAAACAACAAACCATTTCTTTGACAAAGAACTGACCCATGACCCATAACGTTATTCAAACATGGAAGGAAAACTCCTAAAAGCAGGGAACATACTATAATTTTGAAGTCAATGAATAAACAAATAATTCCATCGAACATTGAAGTCAAAGCATAGAAGGTAGGGGAAAAAAAAACCAAATCTAACAAAACTATATGGTGGTGTTATTTTTGTCTATAAAGCTCAACTGATAATGGATAGCTCATTCTAATTTAAAATGCCATAAAAAAACATCTCAATTGCTAACCTTTCAACTAATCCTCCAACCTATGAGCAAGAAATCAAAGAAGGAAAGGGAAAGAAAAATTGAAGGAAAGCCAGAACAGATTGGAAGTAAATGCCCACGGACAGAGATTTAAAAAAAAAACTTAAAGGAAAAAACTTATTCTAACCAAGTTGTCTCTGTTTCTCCAACATTGAATCCGGTTCACAATTTAAAAAAAAAATTAACTAAGCCAACATCTATTACATCCAAGTAAGAATAAAAATGATAGTTAAGAAATAAAAGTTTCAATAAGAAATCCAAGGCAAGTATATATATATATATATATTCTATCACAACCAATTAGGAAAAATAAAGTTACCCTATAACCAAACAAAAATAAGATCAAAGCAGGGGAAGCCCCAAAATACTCGTGCATTCCAAGAAAGAAGATTCATTATATCTCAAGCTTTCCATACAACAGCTATGAGGAGGCACAAACCAAAACCAAAAATAGCATCAGTAAATTCATCAAGACAAATCCAAATTGCCTAACAATTCGCTCAACAAATAAATGAAAGACTAAAACTAGTCAACTTAATTTTTGCAAAAACAATAAGAACCAATATTAAAAAATCACCATATGAAAAGTAAATAAGTGATACCTTCCCATAAATCACCATATGCAAAGTATAATGAGCCATTTTCTGAGTCAACCCTACAACCGAAAATTAATAGAGTTGATTAGGGAATGCAGGACTAAAAAAATGATTTCTGGAAAACCCAGAAGGCAAAAGAAGAAGAAGCAGAAGAAGGAAGAAATGAAAAGAGAATCAACAGAATGCTAGTTAGTGTTATTTGTATTTCGTATAAAACTACTAGTGTACCTAAAACCAACAGGCCAAAAGATGGTAGTTAGCGTTATTTGTATCTTGCTGCATTTATTTTCTAAACAAATAAAAAGTGATCTAGTGTAGACTCTACTCAGTTTTTCCACATTATTGAATACCAAAAATGTAGTGGTGGTGTTTAGTAAAGACAGTGGTGGTTTTTTTCACACATTACCTTTCTTAAGCAAAACCCACATCACATCCAAATATAGAGAGTTAACACCAAAATTAAAAACTGAACCTTTAATGGTGTTAGTAGTTCTAATCATTTGAGAAGGATTACCTTTGCGAGAATTAAGAGAAAGTAATGCTGCAACCTGCAAATAACGTATGACAATGTCAAGACTCCGATAAAAACAACACAATATATGCTGTGAAAGTGGCCAAGGGCATAGAAAAATGGAAGAAGAAAAGAGTTTCCTATAAAAGGCCAAGACTCTCAAACAAATGCCAAATGGCATCAGGTTTCAATCAAAAACTTCACAAAAAAAAAAGAAAAAAATCAGACCCTATAAAAGTAGGCCATCTCCAAGCCTTTACCGAAAAAAAACACATGTTTAACATGCCTTTTTGTTACAAAAGTAGGCCATAGTGTGGAAACAATTTGGGAAGAAAATTTGAAAAAAACTGAAATTAACATGCCTTTTTGTTGCAATGAATATTGAACTGAAATCAAAGGGGAAAAAAGAAAAAGAAAAAGAAAGGATACCCCTGGCTCTCAAAGATTAATAGAAAATAAGAACATGCTGGAATTAATTCATGTCCCAAATTAATTCATCATGGAGTCACAATTCCCACCCTTCCAGTACTCATTTAAGGTTTAAGCCTTTGACAAAGTTCTTAATATACACCAACTTTGACAAACAAAATCGGAAGCCCTAACAACAGGGTTAGGGTTAGATTTTCTAGACAGGGTTAGGTTTAGGGCTAGAAACACTACCAAGAGATGAGAAATGGTCAGTTTCAAAGATTTTTCTAGGGGTGTATGCATGTTTGTTAAAAAAGGGAGGGGGAGGAGAAAGATCGGACACAGAGAGAGAGAGAGAATCGAGAGAGGGAGAAAGATTATACCTTGAATGGAGATGGACGGCGGTCCTTAGTAGGGGCCGCTATCAATGGCTGGTGGTGTGGAGAAGAAATGCCGAATGGAGAACAGAGCGAGTGAAGAGATAGAGAGAGAAGACAAGAGAGAGGAGAGAGGCGGGTTAAAATAGGGAGAGAGAGAGAGAGAGAGAGAGAGAGAGAGAGAGAGAGAGAGAGAGAGGGAGAGAGAGAGAGACCACACTGACCATTACTCTTTTCCACACTGACCAACATTCACACTCACCATGCATGTACAACTGACTCCACATGTATGTCATGAAACTTTAAACATAAAGTAAAATACTGAATTATAGGAACAACGTACGTGCGGGGATTGTTAAGTCATAATACATCATTTCATTCGTCCAAACATAACCAAATAGGTTTCTGTTTAGTAAATTTCTCAAACAGAGCTTTAAAAGTCCATGAAACACACCCAAACAGTTCCTTAACATAAAACAAGCAAAAACCATAAACTGTCAGAAGTCGCTCGCGCGAGGGGCCGCTCGCGCGATATGTCCATTTCAATTTTCTTTTATAACCTTTTCTGTCTGCCTGAAACCAGCCACCTTGCTTGCGCAGGCCGCTCGCGCGAAGGGTCGCTCGCTCGATTTGCCTAATTTTCGATTTTCTTTTTAAAATCTTTTCTGTCTGCCTGAAAACACACAACTCGCGTGCGTGGGCCGCTCGCGAGATGGGTCGCTCGCGCAGGCCGCTCGCGCGACCCTCGCTTGCGCGATCACGCGCACGAGTTCACGCAGTAGCTTCGTCTTCTTCGTCAGAATTGCTCTGTTTCAGAAATTAGGGGGTCTTTTTACCCATTTTCAATTCTGTAAGTTACCCTACCTTATTATATATGAATCTCTTCGATTTTTCACAAGGATTAAGAATCCACAACTAATTTTACATGAATCCAAAAGTAGTTCACAAATTTTACAAAAAACTAAAAGATGACAAAACTTCAATCTTAATATACTTTCTCAATTGAGTAAATTAGACTTAATATTGTAAACATGACCTATACATACTGAAATCTTTCATACTTATCTAATAAAACAGATTTTGATTGAGTTTGGAAATTCATGATTTCAAGCTATGAAACTTCAAACCTAAATTCAAAAATAGTGATCACAAATCAACTACACAAAACAGTAATTGAACGGTGAATTACATTCCAAGTGAGATTAGAATACTCATGGATATAAAAGATGAAGTAATTGTTGAGAAAGGAAAATCAAATATGCAAGACCCACTTGAGCACTAGCTATGGAGGTTGAGCTTCTCTCTCTCTAAAATTTCAGCAAGATAACTCTCAAGCTCTCTCTGTTTTTAAATCCCAGCTTGTGAGAATGTGTGCATATATAAAATCTAATACTTGGAGGCCAAGAACCACCCCCAATACTCAACAAATGGATTTAGTTATCTAATTACATAAATACACCCTTATACACAACACACATACATACGTATGTATACTCAAATGCAACTGTTGATGTAGAGCAGGGCCAAAATAGGTTCATAGGGGGTAACATGAAGGTGTTTGGGAAACATAGCTTAAGGCACTAAGTTAGCACATACACAATATGCATTCCCAAACAAGGATCTAACCAATCATTAGTTTATATAAATGGAATGAAGCATTAGTCACTTCTAGCTTTATGTCCATTCCAAAATTTGTGTGATCCCGTCGCGGCATTGACAGTTTTGGACATAAACTGGTATTTTCGCAGTGCGGTGTTCACCACAAAAATGCAGAAAATTCATTTTAACGTAAGAAATGGTTATCTGGTTTTATAAAAATACAGTTTGAATTAAAAGAAAACATTTCCACCATTTTGAAATACAGACTTGAAATCCAACACAGGTATTGCTAAATTTTATAAAATCGCAGTTTGACCCTAAAAGAATTTCAAATATGAAACAAAACCAATAACAAGGTTTAACATATGAGAATCGAAATTAATAACAGCAGACAATACAATTTGATTTTTAAATATGAAATGTAAATAGATGAAAATGCAGGTTGTTACACCCTTCCTCCCTTAAACAGGATTTCGTCCCCGAAATCAAGACAAACTAGTCATGAAACAACTCCGGGTACTTCTTCCTCATCTCAGCTTTAACTTCCCACGAGGCTTCATTCTAATCATGGTAATTCCACTGAACCTTCACCAACGGAATGTCCTTGTTTCTCAGCTTCTTGATACTCTGATCTAGAATCTTCATAGTTCTTTCCTTGTAAGAAACGTTATGACTTGTCTCAATATCATCATAACTAACCACATGCGAGGGGTCTTGTATGTACTTTCTCAGCATACTCACATGAAATACATTGTGAACCCCAGACATCTTCGGTGGTAGCGCAAGTCGAAAAGCCACTTTCCCAACACGATCCAAAATCTCGAACGGTCCGATGAAACGCGGAGCTAATTTCCCTCTCTTGAGACCGAAGCGTACTACTCCTCGGGTCGGTGAAACCTTCAGAAGTGCGTGATCTCCAACTATAAACTCCAAATCTTTTCTGCGTCGATCGACATAACTCTTATACCGGCTTTGAGTGGTTCTCATTCTTTCCTTGACCAAAGAAATCTTTTCATTGGTTTCTCTAACCAAATCTGGTCCCAACAATAATGAGGAGTTCCCACCAAGGGGACTCCGAAGTTCCGTATCCCGGGGAACGAAATGGTCATCTGTACAATGATTCAAACGGAGCCATCCTGATACTCGTGTGATAACTATTGTTATAGGCAAATTCAGCCAAAGGCAAGTGCGTCTCCCAAGATTCTTCGAAATCAATGACACAAGCCCTAAGCATATCTTCCATGATCTGATTGACACGCTCAGTCTGCCCATCTGTTTGAGGGTGAAAAGCAGTACTCATCTTGAGTGAGGTTCCCATAGCTTCTTGCAAACTCTCCCAAAATCCAGAAGTAAAACGTGCGTCATGGTCTGACACAATCGACACAGGTGCACCGTGAAGTCGTACAACTTGTTGTATGTACATCCGGCTCATCTTTTCTACCGGGTATGTCATACTGTAAGCGATGAAATATGCCGACTTAGTCATTCGATCCACGATTACCCAAATGGCGTCATGATTCTGTTGCGATCGAGGCAATCCCACTACAAAATCCATCGTGATGTGCTCCCACTTTCAACCAGGAATAGGTAGCGGTTGCAACAATCCTGAGGGTCTCTGATGTTCGGCTTTGACTTGTTGACACGTCACTTGGATACAAATTTGGCCACATCTTTCTTCATACCTTCCCACCAGAATTTCTTTTCAAATCCTTGTACATTTTAGGTCCTCCCCACAGTCTGGTACATATAATCTGTCTCTGCATCGATACCCTCCATCACTTCCCACTTTCCATTCTGTCGGATCTTTTTCTGACATTTTCATAAATCATGTTTGAAACTTCTCATCTTCTTTCTAAGCTCCAATAATGCGGTCGATAAGAACAGGCTGTAGGATAAGACATCCGAAAAGTTGCCCTTCTCCTTCTTCAGCACTCTGTACATCGAACTCCGCCAACGTCTCCAATGCTCGCCATTCTCTAACCATTAAGGAGGCGATTGTTTCACGAGTCTGCTGCTCAGAGCATCAGTGACCACATTAGCTTTACCAGGGTGGTACTCTAACGTGAAGTCGTAATCTTTGATCAGATCCATCCATCTATGTTGTCTCATGTTCAACTCTTTCTGTGTGATCAAATATTTTAGACTCTTGTGATCGGAGAATAAATCAAACTTCTCACCGTAGAGATAGTGTCTCCAAATCTTGAGTGCGAATAATACTGCCACCAACTCCAAATCATGTATGGGGTAGTTCAATTCATTCGGCTTCAGCTGTCTGGATCTATAAGCGATAACTCTACCATCTTACATAAGTACACACCCTAGTCCTTGATATGACGCGTCACTAAAGATAGTAAACTTTTCATCAGGCTTGGGTATAGCTAGTACCGGTGCGGTAGTGAGTCTCTCTTTCAACTCTAGAAAGGCACACTCATGCTTCTCTATCCAGTCGAACTTCAAATTCTTCTTCGTCAATCCAGTTAATGGTGCAGCTATTTTAGAAAACCCTTCAACAAATCTCCGGTAATAGCTTGCGAGTCCAAGAAAGCTTCTAAATTCTGTAGGGGTTGGCCAACCCAATTTGACATAGCATCTATCTTGGACGAATCCACAGAAATTCCTTGAGATGACACCTTGTGTCCTAAAAATTTTACTTCTTGCAACCAGAACTCACACTTACTGAACTTGGCATACAAGTGGTGGTCCTTAAGCATCTGCATTGCAATCCATAGATGTTGCTCGTGTTCTTCCTCTGACTTAGAATAGATCAAAATATCATCAATGAAGACGATGACAAACTGATCCAAATAAGGCTTGAACACTCTGTTCATTAGATCCATAAACACTACCGGGGCATTCGTCATTCCAAACGGCATTACCAAAAACTCATAGTGACCATATCGGGTTCTGAATGCAGTCTTAGGTATGTCTTCCTTCCGTACCCTCAACTGGTGATATCCCGACCTTAGGTCTATTTTGGAAAACGTCGTAGCTCCTTGTAGTTGATCAAACAAGTCGTCGATTCGAGGCAAGGGATACTTATTCTTGATAGTCACTCGGTTCAATTCTCTGTAATCGATACAATCAAAGTGTCCCATCCTTCTTTTTAAAAAATAACACCGGTGCTCCCCAAGGCGATGCACTTGGACGTACAATACCTAGGTTCTCGAGCTCTTGAACTTATTCCTTCAACTCTGATAGTTTGGTGGTGGCCATTCTGTAGGGAACCTTAGTGATTGGTACGGTACCCGGTATAACCTTAATATAGAACTCTATACTTCTCTTAGGCGACAGACCAGAAACGTCTTGAAATACTTCTTCAAAGTCCTTAACTACAGGTATAGACGATGCTGTCATCTCTGTACTAACGACTTCGATGTTAGCCAAACACCTTGTGAGGAACATATCCCCCAAAGGGTTACATTAAAAATCAAAGGGTTGATTCTCATTGTCGGGGAATGTAATTCTCTTCCTCGCACAATCCAACTTCGCTTGATTCTGAAAGAGCCAATCCATTCCTAGGATTATGTCAAACTCCTTCATCGACAATCAACCTCGCAGGGATTTCATAGTTTCCTAGCTATAGCTGTAAGGGACAATCCTTGCACACGTGTCCTAATCTGACTGTGGCTCCTAATGGTGAGGTAGCCCTCAAAGCTTTATCTAAACGATGAGGTAAGATACCCAATCTCTGAATAGTATTAAAAAATATGAACAAAAGAGCAGCGCCCGTATCAAATAACACTTTAACATGGGAGTTAAATAGAGTTAATGTACCTTATACTGCTTGTTGATCAGGTTGAGCTTCTTTATAACCTCCTTCTTCGTACACAGTCTCATCATACCCAGCGGCATAACAGAATTCACGCGAGTCTGACCTTACTGACCATAAGTCACTTACTTAGGGGTAGTATAGAACTTGCTGATGTGACCTGGTTTACCATAGTTATAGCAAACTATGCCTTACTAAGCAGCACGTCTTAGTGCCTTGCAATCTCGAGTCAGATGGTCGGGGTTGCCACAGTTGAAACATTTCCTAGCACTACTACCTTCTTCCACTCGGGGTTGAGTCGGATAGGTGATAGCTTGGGTTCTCTTGCTCCCATCAAAATTCCTCTTCTGCCCTTGGGTACAATACATTGGTGGCTTATTTCCAAAGTTACCCCTTTGAGGCGGTCAGAATTCAAATTATTTACGGTTCACTCGAGCGTCCTCTTCTAGATCAGTAGCCAAGCTAACTAGTCCCTCGAAAGACTTATCTAGGTGACTGAGAGTCATGCAGCGAATCTGCGGTGTCAGCCCTTGGTCATACTTACAGATCCTCTTCTCCTCAGTATCAACCATATAAGGGGTGAACCGAGACAGTCTCTCAAACTGAGTGGTGTACTCTTACACCGACTTGGTTCCTTGTGTTAGATCCATGAACTCCTTTTCTCTTCTGTGCCTCTCCGTAGCCAGAAAATACTTCTCCAAAAATCTCCCTTTGAATGCAGTCCACGTCATTCCCATCGTAGCTCCATTCCCGATAGTAGCTACGACCGAATCTCACCAATCTGTGGCGGCATCGGTTAATTGAAAGGTAGCTAACCTCCTCTTATCCATCTCATTGCATTGGACAGCCTCGTACATGCGGTCCATTTGTCCTAATCACTGTTCCGCCTTCCAGGGTTCCGCGGTACCCACAAACTGCTCGGGCCTCAGCGCACAGAATCTCTCCAGCAGCTTATCTCCAATTTGGCAGTCTCGTCGGTTTTCATTCTGATTACTAACCCTTTCGAGACGTCTGACAAAAGCTTCAAACATTCCTGTGGGATCGGCAACTAAAGGTGCATCTTCGATCAAATTTCAATTCCTCCTTAGTCCTCCAGCCATTCTATGCATGATAGTGATAGTAGAATGAGGAAAATGCATGCAACAGAAGTATAAAGCAGTTTCAATGTCAACAACATCAAAAGATTATTTCTATATATAACTTCTCGATCAAGTTGATACAAAAAGCGTGTATGATCAGGTTTGTGCCTACCCTATCTGTGTGGGTTAGGACTTACATCGTCCATGCAAGAGTTATAGTAACAAAAATGGGGTCATTGCCCTATACTCGAATGCATGTAAATACAGTTTGCAAAAAGATAATAGAGCTACGAGTCAAAAATAGTCAATATATATAAGGTAGCCATCAAAAGGTTAAGCGAGTCGGTCTAATGAAGTCGCTGAACATGAGGGAGGCCTGGCCCAAAATTACAGTTATGTGACGTCAACAATGAAGCAGGTCCAGGGACATCTGCCTCTGGCAAAGCTAGCTCAAGTACTAGTGCTTCCTCAAGGTCAACTGCGAAGTCGTCCCACCCTATGTCATCCTCCTCATCAACACCCTCCCCACCTATAGGAGCCAAATGAACCACCTCAGCATCATCCTCATCAGTGGGGACAACTAGTGGAGGCACCTCCAGCTATGCAAAGTGAGCCTACACAACCTGAACCTCAAGAGGTAAATAGAAGGCATCACTGTTAACCAAGCGAACTATCTCTACGAGTACTAGGCGCTGAATCTCAACAAAGTACAGGATCTTGAGGCGAGCACGAGATAAGTCAACCAGCCCTAACACGTGCATCTAGTGCCAGAGATCTAACTCAACTATCACAACTGCCCGCTGCTCGATAGCAGTGAAATAAAGTATCGTCGAAGCTGGTACTATCGCTCCCAAGGTAACCCAATGCCCTCCAAAAGCATCAGGTACAAAAAGGGGCTGAGCTGGATCCATACCTGAAAAAGGTACTAACTTAAATCAGGACAGAGATAATCTTAGGCGTTTGGGTAACTGAGTCTATCCTCCCTGTTGTATCATCGGGGTGCAAAAGCTTAAGCTCGCAGAACTGTGGAATCGGGTCTATACTGGTAAACCCTAACCTGGCTAAACTATTCTGAGATATACCTGGCTCTGATACCACTAAATCTTGTCACGCCCTGATGTAGCATAAATAAGGAAAGCATTTAATTTCTTTTATGGACCCGTAGGTCGTGACAGTTTGAAGGATCGATTCCGTCCCAAACGTCAACAACAAAAACATAATAATCAGAGCAGAGCAATCAAGGTTTACAATATTTTTCTAACTTAATAGTTATTACAGCACGGGGTCTCTAAAGGCACAAACCTCCTTAAATCAAAACAATAACTTAACATCTATTACAGTCATCCTTATTACAAAATAGTTCATAAACTAAAGCATGGGATATTGATAACAGTTTTATCTTCCAAAAGTCGCCGTTCTCAGTTAGCATAATCATAGGGCCCAGCATAGTCATAACCTGAAAAGCCTGAACACGAATGTCCAAGGCGCATCGACGCCGTCAGCTTCAAGAAGCTGGTGAGTATTAAAAATATAACTTTGAGTGTAACACACACTCATTTACCATTTTCAAATTCCCATTTAATTCAACAAGTTTACATCAAAGTAAAGAGTTCATTTTAGAAAACAACCACAATATCATTTGAAAGCTATAATTCACATATATCTAACCATGTATGAAAACAATGCACCATCTGATCTTACCGACTCTTTTCTCTCGACAAACACAACAACCCATTATCTCATACTAGTATCTTTGAAATACTCCGATAGCCACACTTTAGCACAGGGGTGCCAGGGAATGTCCAGTTTGCCTCACACTTTAGCATGGGGTGCCAAGGAATGTCCAATGCCTCACACTTTAGTACCTAATCTGCCTCGCAAATACATCACACAGTATCTAGACTCGGGTACCAGGGAGTGTCCGTAGGCCACACTTTAGCACTACCATGGGTTCCAGAGAATGTCCAACTTTGGCGTCACACACTTTGATGCTACCATGGGCATCAGGGAGTGTCCAGTTTTGCTACCGTCGCATTTCAAAGACACTCTCGCAGCAATCTCAACCACAACACACTTTGGTACTCACTTACCAGGGGGGTACTCACTTACCAGGGAGTGTCCACAACACAATCTCAATCACACACTCTATATCACACTGACCATTACACTTTCCACATTGACCAACATTCACATTCACCATGCATATACAACTGACTCAACATGTATGTCATGAAACTTTAAACATAAAGTAAAATGCTGAATTATAGGAACAGTGTACGTGCGGGGATTGTTAAGTCGTAATACATCATTTCATTCATCCAAACATAACCAAATAGGTTTCTGTTTTAGTTAATTTCTCAAACAGAGCTTTAATAGTCCATGAAACATCACCCAAACAGTTCCTTAACATAAAACAAGCAAAAACTAGAAACTGTCAGAAGTCGCTCGTGCGGGCCGCTCACGCTATATGCCCATTTTTTCATTTTTCTTTTAAAACCTTTTCTGTCTGCCTGAAACCAGCCACCTCGCTCGCGCGGGCTGCTCGCGCGATTTACCTAATTTTTTATTTTCTTTTTAAAATCTTTTCTATTTGCCTGAAAACACACAGCTCGCACGATGGGTCGTTCGCGTGGGCCGCTCGCACAACCCTCGCTCGTGCGATCGCGGGCGCGAGTTCACGCTTTAGCTTCGTCTTCTGAGTCAGAACTGCTCTATTTCATAAATTAGGGGGTCTTTTGACCCATTTTCAATTCTGTAAGTTACCCTACCTTATTATATATGAATCTCTTCGGTTTTTCACAAGGATTAAGAATCCACAACTAATTTTACATGAATCCAAACGTAGTTCACGAATTTTACGAAAAACTAAAAGATGACAAAACTATTGGATTACTTTTACTAAAAGATGACACAACTAATTTTACATAAATCCGAACGTAGTCCAAACGTCTTATTTTACTTTTATTGCACTATTATGGATGACTGTTACTTGATTGGCTTGCACTTTTGGATTTCTTTCCTTGCATTTTCATTTTGAACTCTTGTTTGAATTGTATGAGTGGCATGCTCCCTTGGATGCTTTCTATGACTTATGGGACTCTTTTATGACTATGAATGAATAAGTAAAAGCACATACTTAGACCTTTTAGGCACATAACAAGACTTTAAATGAGCAAAGATGTCCGTTCGGATTCAAAATGGAGGTCCAAAACCAACAAAAATGCACAAGGATGCAACTACACAAAGGAGGGACAAGGGGTGCCATTGTGGCACTCAAGGGTGCCACACGACACTCAGAGGACCCATGTGACACTCAAGAGTGCCACATGGAAGTCACATGAGTGCCACCATGGCTTTTTGACACTTTTATGACTTTTGATGATTTTTGGCAATTTTTAGACTTCTTTCTGACTTTGGACTCCCAAACCTTCCCAAATTTGACTTGATACTCTGTATAAGCCCTAAAAACTCCCCTTTTTTTCATTCATATTGATTCTAAAAGCCTCCTTTCAATGGCAAACATCATGGTTCGTGCCCTCTTCGAATGGATGGATGCATTCTGTGGTCTTGATCGTGTTTACTTCCAACCCTATGGTTTAGATAGTTTATTCTCTCTTTGTCAACTAAGGCCTCAAAGAAATTTCATGGAGGCTGCGATCTCTTGTTGGGATCCCAAATATTACGTTTTTCGATTCAACTGTTAGTAGATATGCCCGACCCTTGAAGAATGATCCATTATGCTAGGCTATGATTATGAGTCCAACCTCGTGATTCCTTCTTATCATTCTAGGTATTCTCCTCTCCTATCTACCTTAAGCGGGTGGACTCTTTTTGAATGCGATGATCTCATTATAGAGGGTTGCGTCTTGTTGTTCCCTTTTATCAAGCTTTTCTCTTTGGATGACCTCATTATTGCTCGTGAACATAAGCGAGTGTTCTTGCTCTGGGGTATGATTGCTCACTTTCTCTTCAATGACGGTACTACCATGGTAGATGTGAAACTTATTGATGTAGCTTTGGAGGTAAGCAAGGGGAAAAACCCAATGATGATCTGCTTGACTAAAACTATAATCGGATTGGACAAGGCTTCTGCAGGTTCTGTAGAAAACTTCCATGGATCCATGGTATTGCTACAAGTATGGCTTCTCGAAAGAACTAAGCTCATGAGTTCCCCCAGGAATTTATCCATCTTCTCTACTCTTTATCATAATCGGGAGATTGTTTACCTCTATGAATCCTTGTAAGATTGGATCATCTGGTTTCATAGCTTCACCCAAAAGGATATCCAATGAAATATCGAATGGTGGAAGATTGAGACTTCTACTTTCATAACAAGATCAATTTCTGGTGTTAGCATTGTGGGTCTCCATATGTGGTCCTTTTATCTCCCTAGCCTAATTATTTGCCAATTTAATCATCTTCAAGAAGTCCCCATCCATCCACTCAGGATCCTTAAGAAGGTTGCTCATAAAGGCTCAGATACTCCTTACTTCAAGAAGCGTTGGGAGTCGTGCCAATTCATAGAACATCACAAGGGGTCCTTCTCTCTTTCCCTAACAAAATATGTAATCAAGGCCATGCAAAAAGAGAAGAAGCAAAACAGAAAGCGACCACGAGAATGAAGAAAATTCCGACTCCGCTTCTAAGACTAGCCTTTTAGGATAGCATAGTTTCCTTTCTTTTTTTTATTTGTTTATTTATTTTTGCTTTTATGGTAGTAGAATAAAACTTTAATCAATAAAGCTTAGTCTTTGAGAATTCTCCTTATTCAGTTAACTTTCAGCCTTTCACTTATTCTTTGTTATGCCATTTTTATCATACTTAACTTAGTGGTTAAAACCGTCTTATTTTAATCTTTTGAAGACATGACTCAATCTTTTTCTTGAAATGTACATTAATGTTTGGTTTAAGAGCGGGGTTAGTCCTTTTAAAATATGGGATAGGCTTTAAGGTGGGGGTTACCCCTAGTACAGGGACAGATAAAGAAAAATCAATATTGGGAAGAGCTTGCCTCTAGTGTAACAAATGAATGGGAATGGCTTAAGGACTTGGACCAAACCTATTTCCAGGCTGCCTACGTATCCCTTAACGGGAATCAGGTCCATTTACATAGTTCAAGTAAGATGTGCATGGGTGGGCTACGCGTAGTATTTCTTGAGGTGATCAATATTAATGGGTTCTTTGAATTCAAGGCCATCCAGGTCTATTAGGTAGGCTGCTCCCCCTTTGAGAATGGTCTTAACTAGGTTGGGTCCGACCCAATTGGACTTAAACTTTACTCTTAGATTGAAAACTAGCGCTCTCAATTCTTTCAAGACTACGTCACCCTCAGCAATCTTCCTCGGGCAAACCTTCTTGTTGTAAGCTCTAGCTATTCTCTACTGGTATTCCCGAACATGTTTTAGTGCTTCCAACCTCTTCTCATCTATTAATGCTAGCACTTCGTGCCTCTCCCTCAACCATTGGGATTCCTTTACCTCACATTTGGCCATCACTCTCAAGGATGATATAACGAGTTCTATTGGCAACACCGACTCCATCCCATATACTAGCGAGTATGGAGTAGCTCTGGTAGATTTCCTCATAGATGTCCTATAACCCAATAGGGAAAATGGTAGCTTCTCATGCCAGTCCTTATACGTGCCTGCCATCTTCTGCAATATTGCCTTCACATTCTTATTTACGGCTTCTACTGCCCCATTGGTCTGTGTGGTCTATAGGGTGACGACTTATGGTGGGTAATCTTATATTCTTCTAACAGTGCTAGTACCTCAGCCTTAAAATGCGACCCATTGTCGGATATGATCTCATAAGGAACCCCGTACCTATAGATGATGTTGTGCTTGATGAATCTGGCCACATCTTTCGCCTCTAATTTGGTGTAGGATGCCGCTTCTACCCACTTCGTTAAATAATCGATGGCAACTATGATATATTTATTCCCATTTTACAACTTTGGTACCACCTCTCCAATTATATCTATCCCCTATACAGAAAATGACCAAGACGTAGTGAGGCTATAAAGTTCTGAGGGTGTAGTGTGCATAAGATTTGTATGGATCTGACAATGGTGACATTTCCTTACTTACTTACAACAATCCTGCTCTATGGTCGAACGGTAGTACCCTTGCCTTACTATTTTCTTTGTTAGAATATGTCCATTCATATGAGGGAAACAAACCCCAGCATGAATCTCTTCCATCATCTTTTTAGCTTTATGTCTATCTAAGCACAACAGATTCTTTCCTATGTGTGACTTTCGATACAAGTCTCCCCATGTATAACAAATTGGGCTGATAACCTCCTTATTGCTCTCTTATCTTTTTCCGTGGCTTCATTAGGGTATCTTTGCTCACTTATGAACTTCCAAATATCACTGTACCAAGGTAATTCTTCTTTATCCTCTAGGTTAGCAACAACACAACAGTAGGAGGTTTTTTTTTCTTCTTTCTATGATCAGGGGTCTCATGGTTATCCAACAAGTATCTCCATCATTGAGGCAAGGGCAGCTAATGCATATGCGAATTGGTTCTCGTCTCTGGGTAGGTAAAAGAAAGTGATTTCCTCGAACTTTGCCTGCACACTCTCCAGATATTCATGATAAGGTTTCAGCTTCTCCTCCTTCACCTCCCAATCTCCTCTAACTTGTGAAATTATCAAATTGGAATCCCCAAACACTTCAACTTTTTTTGCCCCTAGTTCTAAGTCATTTCCAGTCCAATCATGCAAGCCTCATATTTACTAACATTGTTAGTGATAGTAAAATTAGCTTAACGGTGATTGGCGCATGGGTACCATCCGAAAATACTAGCACTATCCTAACTCCATATCCCTTCTATTCAGTGGCTCTATCAAAGTACACCTTCTACATATCTTGCCTAATACCCATAAGGTCCTCATCAGGGAACAAGAATTCATTGGCATTATCCCCATCTACTGCCTGGTCAACTAGGAATTTTGCTATCACCATTCCTTTGACGAACTTCCTTATGACGTATTTCAAATCAAACTCTACGAACATCAAGACCCAACAGGCCATCCTTCCTATCAGTGCGGGTTTCTCAAATAGGTACTTCAATGAGTCCATCCGGGTTATAATTAACCAAGAAAAGATAATATGTAGTGTCTAAGTCAGCGAGAAGCCCAAACTAAAGCCCAACAGGTTTTCTCTAACAGTGTATACCTGAGCTCATACCCGACCATCCTCTTACTCAAGTATTATATGTCTTTCGCCACATGACCCTCATCATTCTCTTGAGCTAGCATACATCCCACATTATCTTCAGTTATTGACAGGTACAAAAACAAGGGTTTGCCTTCGACAGGCAGTGACAAAATAGGCAAATTATGTAGGTAGGTTTTGATTTTCTCAAAGGTTTTTTTGGCAAGGTTCACTCTACTCAAATTTTTCCTCTTTCTTTAGTAGTTTAAATAGTGGCTCACAGGTGGTGGTTAATTTTGAAATGAAGCGACTTATGAATTGGATCTTCCTTAAGAAACTTCTTACATCATTTTCTGACCTAGGTGGTTTCATCTCTAAAATTGCCTTAATCTTAGCAGGGTCTACCTCTATGCCTCTTTTGGTGATTAAGAATCCTAATAGCTTCCTTGTGGTTACCCTAAATGTACACTTCTTCGGATTCAACCTCATCTTAAACTCCCTTAACCTTTCGAAGAACTTCCTTAGTACTCCTATGTGGTCTTCTCTTTCCTTTGATTTTACAATCATATCGTCTACATACACTTCTACTTCCTTGTGGATCATTTCGTGCAACAGTGTAGTAGCAGCCCTCTGATATGTAGCCCCAGCATTCTGTAGCCCAAATTGCATTACCCTATAGAAGAATGTACCCCAATGCGTGACAAAGGTAGTCTTTTCTCTATCTTTTGGGGCCATGAGTATCTGATTGTACCCCCAAAAACCCATCCATGAATGATAACAATGCATGCCCGACGGTATTATCAACTGTGGACGCGCGGAGTTGGTCGTCCACTCTTTCAGTTTGTTTGAAATTGATTGGATCAAAGAAAGAAAAAGAAGGTCTATTGAAAATAGATACAGAGTCGCCACTTGGTCTTCAAGGAACCAAGAAACCTAATTTGACTCACCCAAACGGATAAAGGGCACCAGTCTTTCATAACCAAAGAACTTGGCTCGGGGTTTTGGTACGAGAGAGGAAGGAGCCTTTGTCATGACTAAATCACCGTCAACTCGCCCCGTCTCTCGACGGGCCTCAATTAGCATCCAAATAATCATCTTATACTATATTTGGTTAGACAATTAATACTATGATAGTATATTACATCACATAAGAAACTTGAAATGGATGATCTAAAGATAATAAATCATTCATAAGATCTAAGCCAAATACCACACAATGTAAAGGTGAAAGATCACACAAACAAACCAAGGAAAAATCGTCTAATCACATATCAAGTAATAAGGTTTTCCTAATCTAAAGGGGACATGGATTGTTCTTGAAACAAATAATTAAGGAAAACAAAAATATACTTAGCAAGCTAGAATGATGCATGTTAATCTTTGAGAAAAGAAGACCTCTCAATCCCCAAGACGGATGAGAAAGGAAGATTAGATTGAGGGGAAGTATGAACGTATAATCAAGTACATTCCTTATAATCTTCTTAGATTGGGAGTCACTAAAACTCTAAATCTTGCATGGATGCAATGTATGATCCTAAAATGTGCAAAGGTTGTAGTGTGTTTGGGTACATGGACTTTCTAAAGTGACTTAGAAGTCTAGAGTATGCATGAATGAATGAAGGAAATCATCATAGGATATGTACAAATGTAGTATGGACTACTTCTTAAGATATGAACTAATCTGGAGTGCATGTGAGCATCAAATCAAAGAATGAAAGTAAAAGTATGCTTATTGTGAAAAGTGGAAAGAACAGTGAGTTGATCTTGTAAAAATGGAAAAGAGGGGATAGGAATGTTTTTAATGCATGATTTTTTTATGAAAATCATCCTCATTATGTCTAGAACATATACCAAAAATCCAATCTACAATAACTATTACAGATGGAGAGAAATCATATAAACAATAGAGGTTATGCAGAAACAGAGCCCGTACTGTCGACTGAAATGTTGAAAAATCTTAGAAACTGAAGACAAAACATTTAGAGGCCCATATTATACAACAAGTTCCCTACGACAATGAAGTTCAAGGAAACAATGAGTTGGGACCACCCCTTTTGGAAAAGTTTTCTGGAAAACAAGTTGAAAGTCAACTAAGCTGCTGTGACAACAAAAACAGAATGTTTGGAAGGAATGTGTGGGTCAAAATGGAACCCTTCCATGTGTTTCCAAACTAAACCAAAAATCTTGGGTGTTCTCTAATGAGTTAGGAAGAGTTTCCAAGTGGTCTTGAATTAATACATTGAGTATTGAGTTCTAGAGAAATCTTTGAACTCAGATCATTCACTGTTTTGAAGATTTCTTGAGAAAACAAGGTTTATTTCTTGGAATCCAAATATTGGGGGGTTTTAGAGGGGTTTTGAAATAGGGGTTTTGAAAGCATATTTTCAATATCAAATGGAGATTATAACCTCTTGGAATATCAACATCCAACTCAAGTCAAGAACTTCCAAGATTATTGGAGAGATTTGTTTTCATTTGAGCATAACTTCAAGAATACTTTGGAAGTATTGAAGTTGGAATTATCATCTATCAAACATGTTTTTGAGGTCAAGAGCTACTATCCATAAGGATTCACTCACCTCAAGCACCATGTCAAAATTTAGATGATGATGAACTAGTAAGTAAATAAAAAAAAAATCAAGAAGAAATGAGGCAAGGAGAGATGAACATTTTTATAAACAAGCAAATAATAACAATTAATAGTTGACAATCAATGTGATTTTGGACTTGTAGCTTGGTGTTTCACTCATAGATATTGACATTTGGACATGGAAGTAGCTTCCTAACTCAAGATTGCTCAAGATTGGTGGTTGGGGAGGGTTTGGATGTGAAGTATATAGAAGGAATGGAAAGAAACAAGATTAAAACTCACTTTCTTATAGAAAATTAGTGGGAGAAGCTCCCTTTCTCTCTTCTAAACCTATCTCTATCTCTCTTCCTCTCTACAACTTTTTTTTAGCTTTGCACTTGGCTCCTCCCAAAATGAAGAACAAAGGGGGGTTTAGATAGGCCAATTTGGGGGTGGTTTTGGGATTTAGAAAGTGCTCCCATTGGTCCCAAACATCTGTGAACATAAAACTACATCGTTTTGGTCTTTAATTATTCAATTTGGACCCCCAAAATAAATTACAAAAATGGGTTCTGTGGGGGTTGAGTGCCGTCATGGCACTGGCCCAGTGCCACCACGACACTGCTCCTCAGATGCCCAAAAAATTACGTTTAGGCCTCCAGAGGTTTCGGTATTTGCAAAAAGGCCCTATTTCTTCCGAAATTCACAAAAAATGCATACGAACTCTAAATTGAGCTTGTGATATACTATTGAAAGGTAATGGAGTCTACTTTTCATAAAAAATAGTTCGGAGTCTGGTCACTTTGAAAAGTTTTGCAGTATTTGTGATAAAATCCGATTTAATCGTCTTTTTCCCCTTTGAAAATCCATAGTAAATTCGTTTTGAATTCAGAAATTATGTGCGATATACCGTTGGAAAGCTATTGACCTCGACGCTTTGGTTTCAAAGTTAACTTTTAGGTCAAATCAGTCAAATCTGGGATCTCCAGGAAGTTCTGGGAACCTTTGGGAGCTCCCAAGAGCTGACGCTTTCGTCCGATTTTCTTTTAAAACTCATTTTAGTACTTTTCACACGATCTCCAATGATCTCAAAACTTTTTAGCAAATTTGGATTATTTCGATAAAACCTTGGCCATACCTGGTCAAACTTGGGTCAAACCGGTCAACGGGGACTTTCCGAGAACTTTCGAGACTTTTGGGACTTCCGGGGGTCTCTTAGAGCTGACGATTTCATCTGATTTTGCTTCAAAACTCATTATTAGTGCTTTTTTATGACGTAGCATGTTTCTAGAACTTTCGGTCCAAATCTTGGAGTTTTTGGGCTTTCAGGGGTATTTTGGTCATTCTGAGTTTTTTAAGAGTTAGAACTAACTTCCAGGAGTCCTTTTTGAGTCTTTTTCGATCATTGTGAACCACCAAGCTATGGGTCTCCTAAATTTGATAGCCGACAAAATGGGGTATCTATAGTTTGCCCCTCTTTGGCATGAACTTACGAGGCAACTCATGTCGTAAGCGAGTGCCAAAGCTTTGAAGAGGCAGGTCTTTTGGAGGCTATAGATTTAGGATAAAAGCGTTGCAAAAGATGTAATGATGAAAAACATGATGCTAAGGTCAGTGTTGGTCACGCTCTACGTGAGCTGCCTACGTATCCCAAGGGGAATCAGACTAGGACGTAGTTCGGGGCATAAAGGAAATAATCACACATGCATAAGAAGACAAGTGTATGCTATGCTATGAGGATGATATGCAATGCATGGATGTAATATAAATTACATCATGAGTCCTATAATGCCTAGTGTTCTGATCCTAGTATGATCTGGTGCTGTGGGGTGTATGCCACTCCGAGTGGACTTATGTCGTGCTAGTCTTTCCTTGACTTTAATGCAGTAGTAGATCCCGATAAGGATACTAAGGTGTTGAAGACTCTGGGTCTTGGAGCAAACTTTTGAATTTCGGCTAGTGTGTTTAGCAAGCGAATGGGATCGTATGTAGGGTCCTTGAGGACGACAATTAAAGATACTGACAGACACGGAAGTCCTGGAAATTAGGAGACAGAAATTGAAGCCGTAAGACGTCAAGTGATGGACATGAAAACCTGAGATGTCAAGCGACGGACACGGAAGCCCCATTAATGGACATAGAAGCCCAATATTTTGAATGGGAGTGATGATAAACTAATGATGATTAATGAACTGATAATTCACGAATCGAGATGACGAGTAGTCAGTGAACTACTGTGACTATCATGGGTTAGACCAATGGTTGGACTAACCGCGATCAGAAGAACTGACGATATACTAATCGAGATGACGAGTCGACAGTGAACTACTGTGACTATCATATATTGAACTGATGATGTACGAATCGAGATGACAAGTAGTCAGTGAACTACCGTGACTAACATGGGTTGGACCAATGGTTAGACTAACCGTGATCAGTAGAACTGACGATGTACTAATCGAGATGACGAGTCGACAATGAACTACTGTGACTGTCATGGATTGAACTGATGTTGTACGAATTGAGATGACGAGTAGTCAGTGAACTACCATGACTGTCATGGGTTAGACCAATGGTTGGACTAACCGTGATCAAAAGAATTGACGATGTACTAATCAAGATGACGAGTCGACCGTGAACTACTATAACTATCATGGATTGAACTGATGATGTACTATTCGAGATGATGAGTCGACAGTAATCTATTGTTACTGTCATGAATTGGACCAACAGTTGGACTAACCGTGATCAAAAGAACCGACGATGTATGAATCGAGATGATGAGTCAATAGTAAGCTACTGTGACTGTCATACATTGGACCAACGGTTAGAATAACCGTGATCAAAAGAATTGACGATGTACAAATCGAGATGATGAGTTGATAATGAATTACTGTGACTATCATGGATTGGACTAACGATGTACTAATCGAGATGATGATTTGACAATGAACTACTGTGATTGTCATGGATTAGACCAATGATTGGACTAACCGTGATCAAAAGAACTGACGATGTACGAATCGATACGATTGCTAGGGATTAAACTCTAATAACCTGCATTTTCTTGCATTGTCATATTTAAAATTAAATATGCATTGTCTGCTTTTATTTTAATTTCAATTCTTATGTGTAAAATTTATTTCTTGACTAATCTCATAATTGAAATTACTTTTGGGGTCAAAATGCGATTTTCACAAAATTTGGCAATACCAGTGTTGAATTTCAAATTTGTATTTCCAAAACGGTGAAAATAAATTCTTTTAACTCAAACGATATTTTTATAAAAACCGGAAAATTGTTTCTTTCAATAAAATGATTTTTCTGTATTTTTGTGATGAACACCGTGTCACGAAAATACCAGTTTAGGTTTAAAACTGTCCGTGCGGTGCTAAACTTCCACAAATTTTGGAAGTGACTGATTGGACAATTGCTTTATATACAATTAGTGTTGCTAATGATTTTCCTTAGGCCTTGCATGGCAATGCTTGTAGTATGTGTGTTTTCCTAATGCCATAAACTTAAATTCCCAAACACACCTTGACCCCTATCGATCTACACTACCCTTTCAATATCAGTGTATGTTTACATCATTCTCCATATTCCTTATAAACTACCAATTCCTTAGAAAGTTAGTGGTTAATAAGTGGATTGTTAGGCCATTGTCTCCAAGTGGAAGCTTAATTATTTATACACTCACCTACTCTCTCAAACACACACATTCTGCACTTCTAGCACAGAGAGCTTGAGAGAGAACATAGAGAGATAAGAGAGTGCAGAGAGTTCATAATTTCAGAATTTGAAGAGCTCAATCCTCCATAGCCATAAGCTTGAAATTGGAGATTCTTAATTCTTATTCTTGTATTTCTTTCTCAACAATTTCTTCAATCTTTATCACAGTGAGTATTCTAAACTCACTTGGAATGTAATCTCATATTTATTTACTGTTAGTTTAGTCTAATTTGAAGAACACCATTGTTAATTTTTGTATGAAAACTTGAAGCTCAAAAATGGTGATTTTCCAAACTTAACCAAAATGGATTTTGATAGATGAAAATGAAAGATTACAGTCCATAGATGCTATGTTTCAAGTTGTAGAGCTTAATTCATTCGTATCGCGACGTATATTAAAAATGAAATTTTGACACCTCTCGGTTTTTCGTAAAATTCGAGAGCTACGATTGAAATTAGTTAAAACCGATCGCGTATTCATAATCCTTGCGGAAAAATGAAGAAATCCATATACTACATGTCTTGGTTGAAGCAGATTTCAGAAATGGGTCAATTTGGACCCTTAAACTGAAAACAGGGGATAACCAGTGAAGAAGACGAAGCTACTGCACAAAGAATTAACGGCATTTGTCCTAAAGCGCCGGGGAATTAACGGCGTTTGTCCTGAAGTGTCGGGAAATTAACGGCGTTTGTCTTGAAGCGCCTGGAATTAACGGCATTTATTCACAAGCGCCGGGAATGATTCTGGCAGTTTCTAATTCTTGCTTGTTTCGTGTTTTAGGAGCTGTTTGGGTAGTATTTACGAACTGTTAAAGCCCTGGTTGGGAAATTTATTAAAACAGAATCTTAATTGGTTGTGATAGAACGAGTAGAACGATGTTTTAAGACTTATAAAACCTCGTACATACGTTGTGCCTTTAATTCAGTATTTTGCTTTATGTTTAAGTTCATGACATACATGTGGAGTCAGTGGTACATGCATATGGTTGTCAGTCAGTGTGGGAAAGAGTAATGGTCAGTGTGGGAAGAGTATGAGTATGAGATTGAGATTGAGATTGTGTAGTGGACACTCCCTGGTTATGGTGTACCAAAGTGTGACGTGTTGAGATTGCGGTGAGGGTATCTTTGAAATGCGACGGTGGCAAATATGGACACTCCCTGACGCCCATGGAAGCGTTAAAGTGTGTGACGCCGAACTTGGACATTCCCTGGCACCCATGGTAGTGCTAAAGTGTGGCCTACGGACACTCCCTGATACTCGAGTCTGGATACTGTGTGAGGGGTTGCCCCGGTATTTGCATGGCGGTTAGGGTATTCAAAGTGTGAGGCAATGGACACTCCCTGGTACCCCAGACCAAAGTGTGAGGCAAACTGGACACTCCCTGGCGCCCCGTTGCTAAAGTGTGGCTATCTTAGTGATTCAAAGATACCGGAGTGAGATAGTGGGGTGTTGCGTCTGTCGAGAGAAAAGAGTCGGCAAGATGAGTGTGGTGCATTGTCTCATACACGAACATATGCTTTTATGAATGAACAACTTTTAAGATATCCCCCGTTGTTTTATAAAATGAATTCTTTCTGTGGTCAAACAATTGATTTTACAAAATTGAAAATGGAAAAAGGTAAGTGAGTATGTTTTACATTCAAAGTTATGTTTTAATACTCACCAGCTTCTTGAAGCTGACGACGTTGATGCGTCCTGGACATTCGTGTTCAGGCTTTTCAGGTTACAATCAGGAGGAATCTTATGACTATGCTAATTGAGAACGGCTGCTCTCGGATGAGAAAACTGTTTAATTATTATATGCTTTTAGCTTATATGTTTAAGTTATGACTGATTTGTAATAAGGATGACTGTAATAGACTTTAAGTTATTGTCTTATTTCAAGGCGGTCTGTGCCTTAGTTGACCCCGTATCATAAGATGTAATAAGTTAGAAAAATTTTATAAGCCTTGATTGCTCTACTCTGATTAATGGTTTTATGTTGTTCGACGTTTGGGACGGAATTGATCCTTCAAACTGTCGCGACCTACGGGTCCATAAAGGAAATTAAACGCTTTCCATATTTATGCTACGTCGGGGCGTGACAAGATTTGGTGGTATCAGAGCCAGGTTTCCTAGATTGACCAGGCTCAGTTATTCAGGCCATAGACTAGTGACACAGGTTACCTTTAAGTTTTACTAAGCTATACAACCAAGTTTCTCTAAGAATAGTCTGATTTACCAAGCTTATATTTACCGAACAACCAAGTTCCAGTTTTAGTTTAGTACGGGTTATCCTTAGTTCAGAAACTAAGTTCTAGGTTGGTTTCGTCATAGAGATGATTACACGATTGTCTTGTCACATCGACAAGAATGATAGCAGTTTCCATATATTTTCAGACGTATCCATTTAGAATTAGCCGAGATGGCCATAACTTATGATGCCCCTAAAAACGGATAGTAGCCGAGTTTCTAAGGAGTTAAAGCATACCATAGCCCTCATAAATAGCTTAGGCACTGACCAACTTCCTGAGTTAAATCTCGGAACAGTCAGCATGGCCCACAGCCCAGAGTATGGAGAATAAGAATAAGAATACGACCTCTTTGCTATTAGACAGCCCTAGTTCGAATACGTGTTTAGTATATTATGTGTACTTGATATATATTGCATATTTGGATTTTATTGTATGCTTATGTTATAATACGAGTATGTGATATAGTGATATATACTCCTTTGAATATTGTCGTCATTTAAATTACTTCATAGTACTGTTGCATGCATGTTTCTCATTCTACTACCACTATCATGCATAGAATGGCTGGTAGACCAAGGAGGAACAGGAATTTGATTAAGGGAGCACCTGAGGCTGCCGATCCCATGGGAATATTTGAAGCTTTCATCAGACGTCTCGAGAGGGTTAGTAATGCGAATGAAAACCAACGAGACCGCCAAACTGGAGATAAGCTGCTGGAGAGATTTCGTGCGCTCAAACCCGAGCAGTTTGCGGGTACCGCGAAACCCTGGAAAGAGGAACAGTGGTTAAGACAGATGGACCGCATGTTCGAAGCTGTCCAATGCAACGAGATGGACAAGAGGAGAATGGCTACATTTCAATTGACCGACGCCGCTGCAGATTGGTGGGACTCGGTCATAGCCACTATCGGGAGCACATCTGCTACAGGAATGACGTGGACTGCGTTCAAAGGGAGATTCCTGGAAAAGTACTTCCCGGTTAAGGAGAGGCACAGAAGGGAGAAGGAATTCATGGATCCGACGCAAGGAACCAAGTCGGTGCAAGAGTATACCACACAGTTCAAGAGGCTGTCACAGTTTGCCCCTCACATGGTTGGTACTGAGGAGAAGAAGATCCGGAAGTATAACCAAGGGCTGACACCGCAGATTCGTCGCCTGACTCTCGGTCACTTAGATAAGTCGTTTGAGGGATTGGTTTGCCTGGCTACCAATCTAGAAGAAGATGCTCGAGTAAACCATAAGTAATTCGAATTTCGACCGCCTCAGAGGGGTAATTTTGGGAATAGACCACCGATGAATCGTACCCAAGGGCAGAAGAGGATTTTTGACGGAAGCAAGAAGGCACAAGCTATTACCTATCCGACTCAACCCCGAGTAGGAGAAGGAAGTAGTAGTGGAAAATGCTTCAACTGTGGCAACCCTGGTCATCTGGCTTGAGATTGCAAGGCACCAAGGCGTGCTGCTCAGCAAGGGATAGTCTGCTTCAACTGTGGTGAACCAGGTCACATCAGCCGGTTCTGCACTGCTCCTAAGCAGGTAACTTATGGACAACAGGGTCAGACCCTCTTGAAAGCTGTTATTCCTGCTGCCGCTGGATATGACAGAACCGTGTATGAAGAAGGAGATCATGGAGAAGCTCAACCTGATCAGCAAGTAGTGGAAGGTACATTAACTCTGTTTAACTCTTATGTTAAAGTGTTATTTGATACGGGTGCTGCTTTTTCGTTCATATCTGTTAATACAATTCGGAGATTGGGTATCTTAGCTCATCGCTTAGAGAAAGCTTTGAAGGCTACATCACCATTAGGAACTGCAGTCAGATTAGGACACGTGTGCAAGGATTGTCCTCTACGGATAGGAGACCGTGAAATCCCTGCAAGGTTGATCGTCCTATCGATGAAGGAGTTTGACATAATCCTAGGAATGGATTGGCTCTCTCAGAATCAAGTGAAGTTGGATTGTGCGAGGAAGAGAATTACATTCTCCGACAGCGAGGATCAACCCTTTGATTTTCAATGTAACCCTTCGGGAGATATGTTCCTCACCAGATGTTTAGCCAACATTGAAGTCATCAGTACAGAAGCGACAACGTCGTCTATACCTGTAGTCAAGGACTTCGAAGAAGTATTTCAAGATATTTCTGGATTACCGCCCGAGAGAAGTATAGAGTTCTGTATTGAGCTTATACCGGGTACCGTACCGATTACCAAGGATCCCTACAGAATGGCCCCCACCAAACTATTGGAATTAAAAGAACAAGTACAAGAGCTCGAGAACCTAGGTTTTGTACATCCAAGTACATCGCCTTGGGGAGCACCGGTGTTATTCGTGAAGAAGAAGGACGGAACACTCAGACTGTGTATCGACTACAGAGAATTGAACCGCGTGACTATCAAGAATAAGTATCCCTTGCCTCGGATCGACGATTTATTTGATCAACTACAAGGAGCTACGACATTTTCCAAGATAGACCTTAGGTCAGGATATCATCAGTTGAGGGTACGGAAGGAAGACATACCTAAGACTGCTTTCAGAACCCGATATGGTCATTATGAATGACGAACGCCCCGGCAGTGTTTATGGATTTAATGAATAGAGTGTTCAAGCCTTATTTAGATCAGTTTGTCATCATCTTTATTGATGATATTTTGATCTATTCTAAGTCAGGAGAAGAACACGAGCAACATCTACGTATTGCGATGCAAACGCTTAAGGACCACCAGTTGTATGCCAAATTCAGTAAGTGTGAGTTCTGGTTGCAAGAAGTGAAATTTTTGGGACACAAGGTGTCATCTCAAGGAATTTCTGTGGATTCGTCCAAGACAGATGCTGTGTCAAACTGGGTTAGGCCGAGCAACCCTACAGAAGTTCGGAGTTTTCTTGGACTCGCAGGCTACTACAGAAGATTTGTTGAAGGATTTTCTAAAATAGCGGCACCTTTGACTGGGTTGACGAAGAAGAATTTGAAGTTCGAGTGGACAGAGAAGCATGAGCGAGCCTTTCTAGAGTTGAAAGAGAGACTCACTACCGCACCAGTACTAGCAATACCCAAGCCTGATGAGAAGTTCACTATCTTTAGTGACGCATCATATCAAGGACTAGGGTGCGTACTTATGCAAGATGGCAGAGTTATCGCTTATGGATCCAGGCAGCTGAAGCCGAATGAGTTGAACTACCCCATTCATAATTTAGAATTGGCGGCAGTGGTTTTTGCACTCAAGATTTGGAGACACTATCTCTATGGTGAGAAGTTTGATTTGTTCTCCGATCACAAGAGCCTAAAATACTTGTTCACACAGAAAGAGTTGAACATGAGGCAACGCAGATGGATGGAGCTGATCAAAGATTACGACTTCACGTTAGAGTATCACCCCGGTAAAGCTAATGTGGTCGCTGATGCTTTGAGTCGACAGACTCGGGAGACGATCGCCTCCTTAATGGTTAGAGAATGGCGAGCATTGGAGACGTTGGCGGAGTTCGATGTACAGAGTGCTGAAGGAGGAGAAGGACAACTGTTTGGATGTCTTATCCTACAGCCTGTTCTTGTCGACCGCGTTATTGAAGCTCAGAAAGAAGATGAGAAGTTTCGGACGTGGTTCGTAAAGATGTCAGAAAAAGACCCGACAGAATGGAAGGTGGGAATCGATGGAGGGTATCGTTGCAGGAATAGATTATGTGTGCCAGATATTGGAGAGCTTAGAAAGGATATTCTGGAAGAAGCACATAAATCAAGGTATACAGTTCACCCGGGAGGAACTAAGATGTACAAGGATTTGAAGAGAAATTTTTGGTGGAAAGGCATGAAGAAGGATGTGGCCGAGTTTGTATCCAAGTGTTTGATGTGTCAGCAAGTCAAGGCCGAACATCAGAGACCGTTAGGATTGTTGCAACCTCTACCTATTCCTGGTTGGAAATGGGAGCACATTACGATGGATTTTGTTATAGGATTGCCTCGATCATAGCAGAATCATGACGCTATTTGGGTAATTGTGGATCGATTGACAAAGTCGGCTCATTTTATCGCTTACAGTATGACATACCCAGTGGAAAAGATGAGTCGAATGTACATACAACAAGTTGTGCGACTTCACGGTGCACCTGTGTCAATTGTGTCAGACCGTGACGCACATTTTACTTCTAGATTTTGGGAAAGTCTGCAAGAAGCTATGGGAACTTCGCTCAAGATGAGTACTGCTTTTCACCCTCAGATAGATGGGCAAACTGAGCGTGTTAATCAGATCATGGAGGACATGCTTAGGGCTTGTGTGATCGATTTTGAAGAATCTTGGGAGACACACTTGCCTTTGGTTGAATTTGCCTATAACAATAGTTATCACGCGAGTATCGGTATGGCTCCGTTCGAAGCATTGTACGGACGACCATGTCGTTCTCCATTGTGTTGGGCAGAAGTTGGTGACACAGAATTGTTGGGACCAGATTTGGTTAGAGAAACCAACGAGAAGATTTCTTTGGTCAAGGAAAGAATGAGAACCGCTCAAAGCCGGTATAAGAGTTATGCTGATCGACACCGAAAAGATTTGGAATTCAGTGTTGGAGATCACGTACTTCTTAAGGTTTCACCGACTCGAGGAGTAGTACGCTTTGGTCTCAAGAGAGGGAACTAGCCCCGCATTTCATCAGACCGTTCGAGATTTTGGAACGTGTCGAGAAAGTAGCTTATCAACTGGCGCTACCACCGAAGATGTTTGGGGTTCACAATGTATTCCATGTGAGTATGCTAAGAAAGTACATACGAGACCCCTCGCACATGGTTAACTATGACGATATTGAGATGAGTCATAACGTTTCTTACAAGGAGAGACTCGTGAAGATTTTGGATCAGAGCATCAAGAAGCTGAGAAATAAGGACATTCCGTTGGTGAAGGTTTAGTGGAATCACCATGATGAGAATGAAGCCTCGTGGGAAGTTGAAGTTGATATGAGGAAGAAGTACCCGGAGTTGTTTCAGGACTAGCTAGTCTTGATTTCGGGGACGAAATCCTGTTTGAGGGAGGAAGGGTGTAATAACCTGCATTTTCTTGCATTGTCATATTTAAAATTAAATATGCATTGTCTGCTTTTATTTTAATTTCAATTCTTATGTGAAATTTATTTCTTGACTAATCTCAAAATTGAAATTACTTTTGGGGTCAAAATGCGATTTTCACAAAATTTGGCAATACCAGTGTTGAATTTCAAATTTGTATTTCCAAAACGGTGAAAATAAATTCTTTTAACTCAAACTGTATTTTTATAAAAATCGGAAAATTGTTTCTTTCAATAAAATGAATTTTTTGTAGTTTTGTGATGAACACCGTGTCACGAAAATACCAGTTTAGGGTTAAAACTGTCCGTGCGGTGCTAAACTTCCACAGATTTTGGAAGTGACTGATTGGACAATTGCTTTATATACAATTAGTGTTGCTAATGATTTTCCTTAGGCCTTGTTTGGCAATGCTTGTAGTATGTGTGTTTTCCTAATGCCATAAGCTTAAATTCCCAAACACACCTTGACCCCTATCGATCTACACTACCCTTTCAATATCAATGTATGTTTACATCATTCTCCATATTCCTTATAAACTACCAATTGCTTAGAAAGTTAGTGGTTAATGAGTGGATTGTTAGGCCATTGTCTCCAAGTGGAAGCTTAATTATTTATACAATCACCTACTCTCTCAAACACACACATTCTACACTTCTAGCACAGAGAGCTTGAGAGAGAACACAGAGAGATAAGAGAGTGCAGAGAGTTCATAATTTCAGAATTTGAAGAGCTCAATCCTCCATAGCCATAAGCTTGAAATTGGAGATTCTTAATTCTTGTTCTTGTATTTCTTTCTCAACAATTTCTTCAATCTTTATCACAGTTAGTATTCTAAACTCACTTGGAATGTAATCTCATATTTATTTACTGTTAGTTTAGTCTAATTTGAAGAACACCATTGTTAATTTTCGTATGAAAGCTTGAAGCTCAAAAATGGTGATTTTCCAAACTTAACCAAAATGGATTTTGATAGATGAAAATGAAAGATTACAGTCCATAGATGCTATGTTTCAAGTTGTAGAGCTTAATTCATTCGTATCGCGACGTATATTAAAAATGAAATTTTGACACCTCTCGATTTTTCGTAAAATTCGAGAGCTACGATTGAAATTAGTTAAAACCGATCGCGTATTCATAATCCTTGCGGAAAAATGAAGAAATCCATATATTACATGTCTTGGTTGAAGCATATTTCAGAAATGGGTCAATTTGGACCCTTAAACTGAAAACAGGGGATAACCAGTGAAGAAGACGAAGCTACTGCACAAAGAATTAACGGCATTTGTCCTAAAGCGCCGGGAATTAACGGCGTTTGTCCTAAAGCGCCGGGAAATTAACGGCGTTTGTCTTGAAGCGCCGGGAATAAACGGCGTTTATTCACAAGCACCGGGAATGATTCTGGCAGTTTCTAGTTCTTGCTTGTTTCGTGTTTTAGGAGCTGTTTGGGTAGTATTTACGAACTGTTAAAGCCCTGGTTGGGAAATTTATTAAAACAGAATCTTAATTGGTTATGATGGAACGAGTAGAACGATGTATTAAGACTTATAAAACCTCGTACGTACGTTGTGCCTTTAATTCAATATTTTGCTTTATGTTTAAGTTCATGACATACATGTGGAGTCAGCGGTACATGCTTATGGTTGTCAGTCAGTGTGAGAAAGAGTAATGGTCAGTGTGGGAAGAGTATGAGTATGAGTATGAGATTGAGATTGAGATTGTGTGGTGGACACTCCCTGGTTATGGTGTACCAAAGTGTGACGTGTTGAGATTGTGGTGAGGGAATCTTTGAAATGCGACGGTGGCAAATATGGACACTCCCTGACACCCATGGAAGCGTTAAAGTGTGTGACGCCGAACTTGGACATTACCTAGCACCCATGGTAGTGCTAAAGTGTGGCCTAAGGACACTCCCTGATACTCGAGTTTGGATACTGTGTGAGGGGTTGCCCCGGTATTTGCATGGCGGTTAGGGTATTCAAAGTGTGAGGCAATGGACACTCCCTGGTACCCCGGACCAAAGTGTGAGGCAAACTTGACACTCCCTGGCGCCCCGTTGCTAAAGTGTGGCTATCTTAGTGATTCAAAGATACCGGAGTGAGATAGTGGGGTGTTGCGTCTGTCAAGAGAAAAGAGTCGGCAAGATGAGTGTGGTGCATTGTCTCATACACGAACATATGCTTTTATGAATGAACAACTTTTAAGATATCCCCCGTTGTTTTATAAAATGAATTCTTTCTGTGGTCAAACAATTGATTTTACAAAATTGAAAATGGAAAAAGGTAAGTGAGTATGTTTTACATTCAAAGTTATGTTTTAATACTCACCAGCTTCTTGAAGCTGATGACGTTGATGCGTCCTGGACATTCGTGTTCAGGCTTTTCAGGTTACAATCAGGAGGAATCTTATGACTATGCTAATTGAGAACGGCTGCTCTCGGATGAGAAAACTGTTTAATTATTATATGCTTTTAGCTTATATGTTTAAGTTATGACTGATTTGTAATAAGGATGACTGTAATAGACTTTAAGTTATTGTCTTATTTCAAGGCGGTCTGTGCCTTAGTTGACCCCGTATCATAAGATGTAACAAGTTAGAAAAATTTTATAAGCCTTGATTGCTCTACTCTGATTAATGGTTTTATGTTGTTCGACGTTTGGGACGGAATCGATCCTTCAAATTGTCGCGACCTACGGGTCCATAAAGGAAATTAAACGCTTTCCATATTTATGCTACGTCGGGGCGTGACATAAACTGAGTCTGCTGGGGATGAAACGACTCTTTCTGGGATCTCTATTTAACTATTTCTCTCGTCGGGGAACCAGGATCCAAATCTGAATCTTTCACAGTTCATCAAATCTCGCAATGGTCGGACGAAGACTTCAAGAGCTAATTCTTTTCTGGACTCTCTGAGAATCTCTCTTTTAATTCTTGACCTAGAATAAAGATTCTGTCTCTGAATCTCTCACGATTAATCAAATCTTCTGATCGAGAACCAGGACCCGTCTTTGAATCTCTCGTGTTTGATCAAATTTTGCAACACCCAATCCAAAAGTGTCTGTTAGGGCCTTCGGGAGCTGATTCTTTTCTGGACTCTCTGAGAATCTCTCTTTCAATTCTTGACCTAGAGCCAATATCCCATCTCTGAATCTCTCACGGTTGATCAAATCTTCTGACTGAGAACCAGGACCCATCTCTGAATCTCTCATGGTTGATCAAACCTTCTGACCGAGAACCAGGACCCATATCTGAATCTATCGCAGTTGATCAAATCTTAATGATGCTCCTCAACTTTTCAATGATGCTTTTCAACTCTTCTGATGCTCCTCAACACACCTGATGCTTTAATCTCTTATATGCCCAAAACTTTTGCCTAGGCACTGGTGAAGTGACCTAGCGAGCTATTTTCTCTCTTTAGCTCTAATTTTTGCCTAGGCGTCCTTTCAGATTTTTGACCTAGCGAGTCATCCTTCCTTTTTTTTTTTGAAAGTTTGCCTACGTACCCCCGAGTGGGGATCAGGTCCAACGTAGTTCGGGCCAACGGTTTGAAAGAAGGGGGGGTTGATTATGATGGTATCGATCGAACCGATGTGGTTACCTACGTATCCTCGAGTGGGAATCAGGTTGAGCGTAGTTCAAGGCGAGGCTTGAAGGAAAAGGGGTTGATGATGGTGTCGACCAAACCGATGCAGTTACCTACGCATCCCTGAGTGGGAATCAGGTCAATCGTAGTTCAAGGCGAGGCTTGAAGGAAAAGGGGTTGATGATGGTGTCAACTAAACCAATGCGGTTGCCTACGTATCCCCGAGTGAGAATCAGGTTGAGCGTAGTTCAAGGCAAAAGGGTTTAAGAAGGTCGAGATATGAGAGTTTTTCAAACCAATCGTTAAATTAGTTCAAACTTGAGCCACTTGTGGTCTTTGAATAAGAGGATTCAGTTTCCATCTCCCTTTCTTTTATTTCAGTTATTTTTTTTTTAGGATTGATCCTTTACACTTTCTCCTAGCCAGTCAATTTTTCTTTTCACGTTCGTGTGAGATCTTCTAATCAGAATTCCAAAATGTGCATGTCAGCTCCTATAGTTTGTTTGTGGTCGTTCCGAGCCTTTGGAAATGTGATCTAGGCACGTTCTTATGATGTACCTTGAAGCGTACGATTCTCTCATTTGTTTCATCAAAATTTTTTCCAACATCTTGACTGGCTAGGGTCAAATTTGGAAATCAACACCCTTTTTGCTCTAACTTTTGCCTAGGTGCCCTTTTCGGGTTTTCAACCTAGCGAGCTTTTCTTTTTCTTTTTCTTTTTCTTCTTTTTCTGCTTTCAATCGGACATATTGTATGGCTCCCAATTGGATTGGGCTCAAGGCTTTGAAATGGTGGAAAAAAGGTGTTGGGCAAGCCCTAAGTCAGTTTCAAGTATGTCTTTTTGAGATTTGAGCAAAAGCGTCTTTAAATTCTTAAAGTAAGATGACTCAATTCTCGGTTCTTCTTCGGGGTCAGCGGGAAATTAACTTTGACCTTTTCAGGATTATTTTTTTTTGTTTTTTATTTGATGCAAATTTTTTTTAGCAGAGTAATATCCATGGTAATTTGAAAAATGACATTTTCAGTTCAATGATTCATGCATTTATGACTAGACACATCAGATTAAGCAAAATGAGATTTCATTCCATCAAAAGAGAAGGATTACATTACTCGACATAGACCCATAACAACTCGATGAAAGACAGACTCAACTACAAGACCAAACTTGAAATAGACTTAAAACATAGAACAAACTTGACTTGGTCTCAAATGGAGTGTCACGATGACTTGCTTATTCTTTGTATTATACTTTTTTTAGCAGAGGTTCCAGACACCATCATTTTACCGCACAGCTTCAAGAATCAATTGGCCTTTGCGAAGGGGATCATTTAAATGGATAGGCCAGAGGCTTAAGTTCAATGAAGCTAACATTTTGGGTGACATGGGGTTGAATGGGTGGTGGCTCGATAATTCTTCGATCAATGAGGTCTTGGATATCATAGCGGTTTCGGGAGTAGTCAGGCCTCTTGGACTGGCTTTGTGATTCTTCATTCTTGATCTTCCCTTCCCTGATTGCATCCTCAATTCTAGTCCCAATCTTAAATAGTTCTTCAAATGTTGAGATGGACTGGTAGAATAGTTTTTCATGGTACAGCGGTTGTAGATTCTTGATCAACATCCTGACTTGTTCCTTTTTGACTGGTCGGTGGGTCATTTGGGCGGCTTTGTTCTTCCATCTGCTCAAGAATGCAGCGAAGGACTTATTGAAGTTCTACCGGGTAGTCTCTAGATCCTAGATGGTGACATCGAGCTCTTGATTGTAAGAATGGTGATTGACAAATACTCGAACGATATCCTCCCATGCCCGAGTTTTGGAAGCTTCCAAGGTAAGGAACCATGACAGTGCAGACTTTGCAAGGGTTTGTGGGAATAGCATTGCAATGTGCTCATGAGTGCATCCCATTGACTGGAAGATGCTCATACGTAGCTTCACATGGCTTTTCAGATTCCTGGTTCCATCAAAACGATCAATGGCGGGCATCTTGAAGTTTTCTGGCAGTTTCAACTTAACAGGCTCGAAAAGCCCCTCCAAGTCTAGCATGTAGTCATCAACCCCCTTGCTCTTTATCAATATACTTTCTAGCTTGTCGACTTTATCCATTTTCTCCTAGAGCTTTTTCTTATATGCAGGCAGTGGGATCCCTTGAAACCTATCTTCTTCCCCATTATTTTGATGTATGCCGACGTGAGGTTGTACAAACCCTGACGGTGGTGGAAGCATGAATCCCGGTGGTGATGGGAACCCAGGTGGATACTACGGCTGCTGCTATTTTAATTCTTCTATGAACTTCAAAACTTGGGCCAGGCTATCGGACTGCTGGCTTATGGTCGCTCCCAACTCGGTAACCTTGTTTTCTAACTCTTCCTAGTTTATGCTGAAATAACTTACCGGGCTGATCCTAACCAAACGATTATCTGAATTTCTGACCTAAGACGAGGATCCCAACTGTTGACTTTGGGAATCTTTAGTGGCCTACAGATTTGAGATGATTATATCATACTCTGACAGTGATGACTTTAGATAAACAAATGACAGTGATGTTAACAGACGTGGACTGACTTGTGTACAGACTAACTGAAATAGTGCGTGCGGACTGATAGGGAAGGTGCATGCATATGAGACAAGCATGCGGATGCAAGCCCTAATCTACATGTTGTTCCTACTTCTAACAGATAGCAGTTAAGAAAATAAGGTTCTAGCCATACAGAGTGTGCTAACCTTACCTTCCACTATGATCACCAGGGGATAACAGGGGTTTCTAGAATATTTGAGCAGTATGGACAGAGTTTCTGGGAGAAACAGGTGTATCTGGGTATTTTTGGGAAAGAGTTTCTGGGAGACACTGATTATATCTGGGTATTTTTGGGAGAAACTGGTTATATTTGGGTAATATATGGATAAAGTTTTCTGGGAGAAATAGGTTATATCTGGATAATATATGGACAGAGTATTCTGGGAGAAACTGGTTAAATATGATGGTGATCATACTGTCTAGCAAGTTTTCATACTCCTATGTCGTAGGATCAACAATCAAGGTTTGTGGTGTATATCATTGTGAACATGGAGCAGACATCCTTTCCATGGTGCCTAGGCAGGTTAACTCAATGTGGTCACATATAAGTGATTCCCTTGGGAATCAGAAGAAAGAGGTTCTGTTCTATGCCACATAAGCGTCTACACCGCGCAGGTAATCCCACTAGGGCATACAACAGTTATATCACATTATCCTATCTTGAAAAGATAAATTAACAGTCCTATGAAAGGTTCTATAGGAATCTATATGCAACGGCTGGGTTTAGTCAAAGAGGGTCCGTTGACGAGAGTTCCAATATACCGTCAGAGAGACAGTACAAAAGTATTTACTCTTTTTGATATACCTTGGAAGGTACAGTATCAACGGTGACTTGTGCCCTGGCACAGCAAGACCTGAACAATGTCAGAGCCGCGTTTCAGACACAGTCAGAGGGAGAAATGCAAGAGTGCAATGCGGTGAACCAGACACAGTAAAAAGATGATTTTAAGGAAGCTTCTTATGAGTCAAACCTCTGTATTATTTTGTTTTGAAAATAAGAATCCCCAGCAGAGTCGCCAGATTGTGGACACGCGGAGTCGGTCGTCCACTCTTTCAGTTTGTTTGAAATTGATTTGGATCAAAGAAAGAAAAAGATGGTCTGTTGAAAACAGATACAGAGTTACCACTTGGTCTTTAAGGAACCAAGAAACCTAATTTGACTCACCCAAATGAATAAAGGGCACCAGCTTTTTATAACCAAAGAACTTGGCTTGGGGTTTTGGTACGAGAGAGTAAGGAGCCTTTGTCATGACTAAAACACCCTCCACTCGCCCCGTCTCTCGACGGGCCTCAATTATCATCCAAATAATCATCTTATACTATGTTTGGTTTGATAATTAATACTATGATAGTATATTACATCACATAAGAAACTTGAAATGGAAGATCTAAAGATAAGATATCATTCATAAGATCTAAGCCAAATACCACACAATGTAAAGGTGAAAGATCACACAAACAAACCTAGGAAAAATTGTCTAATCACATATCAAGTAATCAGGTTTTCCTAATCTAAAGGGGACACAGATTGTTCTTGAAACAAATAATTAAGGAAAATAAAAATATGCTTAACAAGCTAGAATGATGTATGTTAATCTTTGAGAAAGGAAGACCTCTCAATCCCGGGACGGATGAGAAAGGAAGATTAGATCGAGAGGAAGCATGAACGTATGATCAAGTTCATTCCTTATAATCTTCTTAGATTGGGAGTCTTTAAAACTCTAAATCTTGCATGGATGTAATGTATGATCCTAGAATGTGCAAAGGTTGTAGTGTGTTTGTGTACATGGACTTTCTAAAGTGACTTAGAAGTCTAGAGTATGCATGAATGAATGAAGAAAATCATCATAAGATATGTACAAATGTAGTATGGACTGCTTCCTAAGATATGAACTAATTTGGAGTGCATGTGAGCATCAAATCAAAGAATGAAAGTAAAATTATGCTTGCTGTGAATAATGGACAGAATAGTGAGTTGACCTTGTAAAAATAGAAAAGAAGGGTTAGGAATGTTATTAATGCATAACTTTTTATGGAGATCATTCTTATTTTATCTAGAACACATACCAAAAAGCCAATCTACAATAACTATTACAGATTGAAAGAAATCATATAAAAAATAGAGGTTACTCAGAAACAGAGTCCGTACTGTCGACTGAAATGTTAAAAAATCTTAGAAACTAAAACAAAAACATCTAGAGGCCTATATTTTACAAAGAGTCCCCTAAGACACTGAAGTTCAAGTTAAAAATGAGCTGGGATCACCCCTTTTGGAAAAGTTTTTTGGAAAACAAGTTGAAAGTCAACTAAGCTGCGGTGACAGCAAAAACAGAATGTCTAGAAGGAATGTTTGGGTCAACATGGAACCCTTCCATGTGTTTCCAAACCAAACCAAAAATCATGGGTGTTCTCTAATGAGTGAGGAAGACTTTCCAAGTGGTCTTGCATTCATACATTGAGTATTGAGTTCTAGAGAAATCTTTGAACTCAGATCATTCACTATTTTGAAGATTTCTTGAGAAAACAAGGTTTATTTATTGGAATCCAAATATTGGGGGGTTTTAGAGGGGTTTTGAAATAGGGGTTTTGAAAGCATATTTTCAATATCAAATGGAGATTATAACCTCTTGGAATATCAACATAAAACTCAAGTCAAGAACTTCCAAGATTATTGGAGAGATTTGTTTTCATTTGAGCATAACTTCAAGAATACTTTAGAAGTATTGAAGTTGGAATCATCATCTATCAAACATGTTTTTGAGGTCAAGAGCTACTATTCATAAGGATTCACTCACCTCAAACACCATGTTATCATCTAGATGATGATGAACTAGTAAGTAAATAAAAAAATCAAGAAGAAATGAGGTAAGGAGAGATGAACATTTATATAAACAAGCAAATAATAACAATCAATAGATGATAATCAATGTGATTTTGGTGTAGCTTGGTGTTTCACTCATAGATATTGACATTTGGACATGGAAGTAGCTTCCTAACTTAAGATTGCTCAAGAATGGTGGTTGGGGAGGGTTTGGATCTGAAGTATATAGAAGGAATGGAAAGGAACAAGATTAGAACTCACTTTCTTATAGAAAATTAGTGGGAGAAGCTACCTTTCTCTCTTCTAAACCTATCTCTATCTCTCTTCCTCTCTACAACTTTTTTTTAGCTTTGCACTTGGATCCTCCCAAAATGAAGAGCAAAGGGGGGTTTATATAGGCCAATTTGGGGTGGTTTTGGGATTTAGAAAGTGCTCCCATTAGTTCCAAACATTTGTGAACAAAAAACTACATCGTTTTGGTCATTAATTATTCAATTTGGACCCCCAAAATAAATTACAAAAATGGGTTCTGCAAGGGTTGAGTGCTGCTGTGGCACTAGCCATGTGCCGCCGTGGCAGTGGCCCAGTGCCACCGCGGCACTACTCCTCAAATGCCCAAAAAATTGTGTTTAGGCCCCCAGAGGTTCCGGTATTCGCAAAAGGCCCTATTTCGTCCGAAATTCACAGAAAATGCATACGAACTCCAAATTGAGCTTGTGATATACTATTGGAAAGGCAATGGAGTCTACTTTTCATAAAAAATAGATTAGAGTCAGGTCACTTTGAAAAGTTTTGCGGTATATGCGATAAAAGTCGATTTGATCATCTTTTTTCCCTTCATAAATCCATAGTAAATTTGTTTTGAATTCAGAAATTATGTGCAATATACTGTTGGAAAGCTATTGACCTCTAGTATCCATGAAAAATGTTTGAAAAATAACACGAAGTTCTTTTCACACGATCAAATTTGGGATCTCCAGGAAGTTCTTTTCACACGATCCTATTTCAAAGAGTTGACATTTTTGTCTTATTTTCTTTTAAAACTCATTTTAGTACTTTTCCCATGATCTTGAATGATCTCGAAACTTTTCAATAAATTTGGACAATTTCGGTCAAACCCTGGTCAAACTTGGTCAAACTTGGGTCAAACCGGTCAACGGGGACTTTCCGGGAACTTCAGGGACTTCCGGGGGTCTCTGGGAGCTGACGATTTCATCTGATTTTGCTTCAAAACATTTTTAGTGCTTTTTAATGACGTAGCATGTTTTCAAAACTTTCGGTCCAAATCTGTGAGTTTTTGGGCTCTCAGGGGTATTTTGGTCATTCCGAGTTTTTTGAGAGATAGAACTAACTTCCAGGAGTCCTTTTTGAGTCTTTTTCGATCATTGTGAACCACCAAGCTATGGGTCTCCTAAATCTGATAGCCGACAAAATAGGGTGTCTATATCAACTAGAACATCTATATGGGAAAGTGGGAAGTCATCCTTAGGACTACCTTTGTTCAGGTCCCGAAAGTCTACGTACACATACACACCCTTCCATCTTTTCAACCTCTTCTTTAATTTTGAGCGCCAACTCAGGTCTCATTCACCTCAATTTTAATTTATAGGTTTGGATTAAGGAAAAAGCGAGATTTTGTGTTGGAAAATTTCAGGGTCGATTCCAGGCATGTCCTCATAGGACCAAGCAAAAATGTCTTTAAATTCCATAAATAAAGCAATGAGTTCTTGATTTTTACATTGATTAAGCGTTGAACCGATTTGGACCTCTTGGGGATCCTTCTTGTTCATAGATTTATTGACAAAGTATTTTCTACTACTTTTTGAGCTGATTCATTTTCATCTTTTTCAATTAATCTTTTTAAATCAGTGGAAAATTCATCACTTTTATTAGGATCTATGCATTCAGAATTAGATACATCGAAGTAAGCAAAATCAGAGTTCATTTTATAAATAGCTGGGAAATTTTTTACAGACTCGATAGCAGACTTGACATCAAACTCATCAGACTTTTTACCCCTAGTGACTGACTCAAAAACTAAATGAAAAACATTATCCAGTCCACTAACAGGTGTGGATCTGGTTACTGACTCGAAAAACTTAGAAAAGCCCTCTTTTGGGAGCGATGCTTCTTCATGCTTACAATTCTTAAGTTCTCCCTTGGCTTCCATGATGAACTTGGTGACGTCCGTCTTCTCCCCTTGTAGTGCCATCACTTCTTGGTCCATGTCTTCCTCATCCCTAGGTCCATCCCCCAGCAATAGCTTTATAGATCCTTGGTCCATATTCTCAGCCCAGTCTACTTGACTGGTCTTTTTAGCTTGTCCCTCCTCTATAACCTTGTACCACTGCTCCTCTCCCAATGGCTCACAATCAAAGAAGATCTCAAAACTGGGGGTTCTCTTCTTTGTTTCATAATCATACAAGGGCTCCGAGAAGCCACAATAGTAGAAGTCCTCCCTTTCCTTGACAAAAGAACCATTGAGAGTCTTCTTGAGAGGCCCGGTGCTCTTAGATTTGCTAGCTTTTCCCTTTGGTGGTATTTACCCTAAGCCACTCGTGTTCTTCTGCCCAACAAAATTTAGAAATCCAGCTATACCTTGCTACCTATGGCCTAAACCCATGAACGGGAAGAACTTTATCTTATTCATAATAGGAGCTATCATGGGATTTACATAATCATCCCAATACGGTGCCACTTTCCCTAACTACTCTTCCATCCCTAACACATTAATTATATCAAGCTAGAACCCATCCAGAGTAGGATCTTGCTCAGGCAACTGTACCTCTAACGCAACTCCATCTTGAGCAGTACGAATCCTAAAATCCCCACACAAAACCACCATCTGATTCTTCATAACCATCTTAATCTTTTGGTGGAGGGTTGAGGGCACAGCTCATATATCATGCAACCATAGTCTTCCTAGAAACAGATTAAAGGATGCCTCTATGTCAATTACTTGGAGCTCTACATTCCCACTCGCAGGCCCAATAACAATTTGTAGGTTCAATACCCCAACTAACTTTCTCTGAGTAATTTCATAAACACGGACAAACTGGTCTGAGATTCGCAACTTGTTCATCAGAATACCCAAAGCCTATAGGGTTTCCAAAGGACAAATATTGAGTGCAGAACCATTATCAATCAAAACTATTGGAACCCTCATTCCTAAAGTCTAAATAGTAATGTAGAGTGGCCTATTGTGACAAGGTCCCTCGGAGGAAGGTCCTCGTCAGTGAAGGATATAACCAGGGTATCCACCATGGACTTACTCAAGGCTACTAATTATTCAAGAGTAGTATCAATAGGCACATCACGATGGTTCAAAGCTTGAAGGACTGCCTGCCTGTTATTTGTGGAAGTCATGAGCACGCTCTAATGGATAAATTGGCTTGAGTCTTCTTAAGCTGCTTGAGTACTTCATCCTCCTCTTGTGGTATACTTACTGCCTTTCCTTTCCCATTTTTTACTTCTCTTCTCGGATGATCTACCTCTAGTTGTGGTGGTTTAAAGTGTCTACCTTCCCTAGTTAAATGTTGCACATCTCCTTCCCCCATATACATTCGGGAACTCCTTTGTTGATCTTAATACCATCCCATATAGAATCATCAGAAGGTTGTCCATCCCACCATTTCACGTCTCCTAAGCCAAGGTCTAACTCTTCTAAGTAAAAAGGGTCCTCAACTCCGAGGTCTTCATCCACCCAATATTCCTTATCGTCACTTAGAAAGAAAATTCCAAATTCCTCCGATAGAACAACCATAGGTTCAGGTACGGTTATGGAGGTAATATATATGGTCGGGTTATAGGAGGGGTGGGGTAAGGCTAAGGAGGTTGATATTTTATAGTAGGGGAATGGCATGGTGGTTTAATAACGGGTTGCGGGTGATATTTGGTGGAGGTCGGGGTGTTATGACACCATTATCAAGGAGGTCTTGGATCTCGTGGTGAAGCTGTATGCAATGGTTGGTGTCATGGCCATGTTCTTGGTAGAAGGCACAGTATTTGGAGGGGTCATAGTTGGCAGGAGAGGATTGGGTGTAGGTCTCGGGTTCAAGGGCTTGAGGTGGCCTTTTGGGTGAAGCAGGTTAATATATAGGATAGTGGCAGGCTGAGGTTAGTGAACTTTCTTAGTTCGGAGCGGCGGTTATTTCTTGGATAGGATTGATTGGTGTTTTGGTCAGGGTTTTATGTAAGACATTGACATCAGGTACAGTGGGGTTTTTTGAGTAGTTGCCTCACGTATTTTTCCTTCTCGGATTTATTCTCTTCTTTCTTAATCTTCCTATCCCTCAGGGCGTCCTCTATTTTGGTTCCCACATCAAATAGCTGCTCAAAGTTGGTAATCGGTATGAAGCACATGCGCTCATTGTAGGTGGGTTATAAGTTCTTTATGATCATGTGGACTTGCTCCTTCTCGGTTGGTCTCTTTGCCATTTTAGCAACTTTCTTCCTCCAATGGGTCAAGAATGTGGCAAAAGATTCCTGATTATCCTACAGTGTTGTAGGTGTACTGCTTCACGAACTCTGTAACAATGTCTTCCCAAACACGAGTCTTGAAGGATTCAAGGGCTAAAAACCATTGCAAAGCTCCTCCAAATAGATAACGGGAGAACAACTGTGCCAAATGCTCATTTCTTAACCCCATATGTTTTAAGGCAGTGACATAGATGGATCTTAAGATTCCCGATCCATTCAAACTTCTCTAAATTAGACATCTTAAACTTTTTAGGGTATTTGACCTTTGCAAGCTTGAAGAAACCTTCAAGGTCTAATAGATAGTCATTAATACCACGGGATTTCCTCACCACATTTTCTGGACGGTGTAACTTATCTTTTATTATCTCTCTGGAATCTCCGTGTACACCCTTATTGAACCATTTTTCCTCCTTGATAGGATTTAGAGCAATGGGGTTCTAGGGTACAATACGAGGAATATGTGGCATGGATCCCAATACCTGTAGCTCGAACTAGTTTTCCTGGACTAGGGGGACGAACCCAAGAAGGTGTGCTTACAATCTTCTTTGGAGCTATCTCTAGACAGTCTGTATACCCACATATGTCCAAATTAGGAAACCATTCTTATCTTTTCATTTTAGGTTCTCTCAATACTATATATGCTATGTATCTTATGAAGAGACCAGATTTGGTAACCACTTTAACTAACATGTAGCCATATAAGTCTTAATTGCATCATTGAGTGCTCTTTCTCATCCTGTGGCTACCATAATCAATGTCACACTAGCCATTCCATGTCTAGGATTTTATGTGTGACAGGGTTTATGATTGCTTAGATCTGATTAGGGCTACTTCTAGCGAATAGGAAGCAAACAAGGTTATGATTCGACGTCCTACGGACTCATGGCACACATTCCCAGTATAACATATAAGCAAACCATCCTCATGTTTTGTGGCGAGCATTTCATATGGATAGAATGCCTTGGGTGTTAGACAGGGCTATGTATCACGTATTATTTAGGCTTTCTTATCATGTTAAGTAATCTCGAAGGGTAAGTAAAGCATGTGTGTGCACATTGTCATAATAGGTCAAGTCCTAAAGGATTGGCTGTATGGCAACTATATGAATCAAGGTAGATAGTCAAAAAGGGTCCCCCAACGAGTATCCTATATACCCCCCATTACAGGGTTTGATGTGGTATGTAGACAAAATTTTCTATTGTTAGGTACGTGCTAGGGCAGGGAAGTCTTCTGCGAGGGGGATCTGATAGGCTGCAGGCCACCGACTTTGGTCCTCCTAAGCTTCTTAAAACTAATGCACGTGCGATCCTCATAATGTAAAGTCAAGAAACCTCAAAAGTTTTGGAGTCTAACCCTCTTAATTCAATCCCCAGTAGAGTTGCCAAATGTGGGTACCCGAACCAAGTATAGGGCCTAGAAGTATTAAGCCCACTTGATTGATCCTATTACAATCCTAATGCCAACAACCACAAGTGAGGTTCACCACCCTTCATTTGCCTTTATTAATTCGACTAATTTGGATTACTCATATTTGAAATTCCATACAACTTTATATCCCACCCGAGGCAACAATTGATGCAAATGATCCATATCCGAGGCTACACAAGTGAGTAATCCATGTTTTATCCCATAAGGCTAAATCCTAAGAGATCCTCACTAATAGAGTCACTACTTGATTTGATATAGGAAATCAAGAAAACTAAAACTATCAAGTCCAATGGATAGAGAGCACCGCTCTGTTGTCACCAGAGAACTCGATTCATGGGTTAAGGTATAAGAGAAGAAGGAGATAGATTGTGCTAAAACACCCCATCTCGCCCCATCGTGAGATGGGCCTCTTCTCAGCTTTTAAGATGTTTGACTAGACATTATGTGGACCATTTTAATTATTTCTAATGCAATTCTAAATTCAAGTTATAAATAACTAATAAAAGAAAATTTTGCAAGAAACTAAGCATTTACATGAAATGCATATGCTAAAGCAATAATTCAAGGACTAAATGTATTACTACGCTCCCTATGCATGCAAAAGGAAATAATATCAAATTAAATGTGCAAATCACACTCAAAACCCTTGAAATGCACAAGTAATCATGTAAGGAATTTAAATCCATGTTTTATCCACCTAAGCATGCTTCTATGTGATCCTAGGAAAGCAGTAAATAAGAAGAACACTAGAAAACTTACCCGGGATAGCATAGCACTCCCAATTATCCTTATTAACCATGGTTAGGACAATAAGAGCATACTATATAGAGGAGAATCTAAGAATATCCTACTATTCTAAGCATGGATAGATGTATGTATGTCCAAACATGACTACTATGTGTAGTAGTGTCCATATGTAAGCCCAATTGCGTATTATCCCTAGTATTGATAACCTACTATTCTATACGAGGATAGTGTGCTAGTGTATGCATGTGCATGGATACGAATTAATTAATGAATTAAACAAATTATGAATTAAACTAGGTGAATTAAACTAAATATGCAAGAACATGATTAAAACATAGATGTGAATTAAATTACTACTATGCATAGATATAAATAAAACATAGATATCCTACTATCCCAACTAATATGAATTACAATATTATTCCTATGTGAATGCCCTAAATTTAGACTCGTAGATCCAAATTAAGGTTTCATTATCCCTAAGGATCAAATATCCATGGATTGGATACCAATCCCACGAGTTCCAGCTACCACAACATTTGGGGGTAGCTTTGCCAAGGATAACTCTACTTTAATAGGGATACTACAAACAAGGAATTAAAACTATACTAGAACTTTAAAGATCAAAAGCAATAAATAACTAAGAATAGTAGGAACAAACAAGAACTTAAACCTATAACTAGGAATATAAAGATCCAACTAATAAAATAAAGCATAAAATAAAAAAGGAAGAAGAACTTACCCTATGAACTCCCCTCAGAATACTCCTCTGGCAGAGCTTCACTGGCATTGCGAACTTCACTCAGTCCTACCTCTAAGAAACTTATGCTTTTCGTAAAGACTTTCTAGGAGTGCTTGAGGAATCCTCCAATGAGGTTTTTTTTGAGCTCTCTAGTCCTCCGGATTTTCAGGTGTGTTGGATGGGGAGGGGAGGACCCCTTTTTACAATTTGAGATTTGGGTGAAAAAGTTTGTAGCTAAATGATGTGGGAAGAAAAAAACACAAATTTTCATGTTTTCACACGGATTGGGGTGAAATCAAGGGTCCATAATGCATCTGGGACATTTGAGTGTCATAGTGGCACTCAGAGGCCTTGGGCGGCAGTCCGAGAGTGCCGTGCGACACTCAGTTGAAAGCCACCATGGATTTCAGCCAGGAAATTGTATTTTCTCTCCAGACTTCCCGGACTTTATTTTCTCACCTCGGTTATCCTATTTGGGTTTGTGATATACCGTTGGAAAGGTATAGAAGTGTAGTTTAAGATGTTTTTGCCAATGTAAGGGCTTGGGTCACTAATTTAGACTATTTTAGGATTATATTGTAAAGGAAGTTCTTAGTATCCCACGCTAAGGTTCGAATTTATCTCGGTAAAAGACAATTTTTTGTCATTTCATGTGAAAAGGTTAACCTAAATTGGGTTTTTTGTCTCTAAATTGTGTTTCCAATGTACCTAAGTTTTTCTAAAGGTTATTCTAACATATCTTAGAGACCACGGTGCTTTACAGAGTTCTGTTTCATAACCGACAAATCCTGATTTAGATCATTGGGTTATTTTTCAGGCGAGGTCCCTTCTATCGAACAGACGAACCAAAATAGGGTGTCTACACCCCTAGCTTAAGTGGCTAAACGCTCCTTTCTGTCATACTCTTCCCAAGCTGATGCTAGAGATACATGCCTGATGAGTCAAGCATTTCTATGTGCCCATGCAACTATTCTCTTTATTTTTTAAAATCATGAATGCATGCATGCTCTCTCATTCTCAATTTTCTTTCATTTTTACTAATACGGTTTCTTTCGATCTCTTTCAGCGTGCTAACTTGTGGGCCAGCGAAAGACGCATGATGGAGCTAGAGATAGGACAAGGAGCATCATCATTAAGTCATCCCCTTGCTGGGCTGATGCCAGAGCCAGTCAGGCATTCCACTTCTTCCTGCCGAGTCATTGTCAAAGAAGACAAGGATGAGAAAAATGAGGAACTAGTACTGGTGCAGCCAAGGAGGACTAATTGGACAAATGCGGGCATGAGACATCCCTAGGATTAGCTTTATGTTTTATCTTACCTTTTATGCACTATTATGGATGACTGTATTTGATCAGATTGCACCATGGAACTCTTTCTTTGCACTTCTTATTTGAACTCGTGTTTGTCTTGTATGAGTGACATGCACCGTTGGGGGACTTTGTATAACACTAACGACTTTTTTTATGACTTTGAATCAATGGAAATAAACAAATACTAAGATGCAGGATAATTTTTTGTTATTGTTTTGACCTTGATTACTTCAGATTTTGAGGAATCTTTTGATAAGTGTTGGATGATGTAATACCCTATATTTTCGTATATATGAATATATGAGACTTGATATTATTCCTTGAATACATGTATAAACCTTACCCTTCTGTTGATAAATTTAGTGTCCCAATCAATTGGAACATTTCCCAAACGATTGCCAACTTTGGTATCATAATCGATTGCTCCTATCCCAATCGATTGAACTCTTACCGACATAACCAATCAATTGCCCCTTTCCCAATTGATTTTCTTCATGAATATCTGAGTCCAATTGATTGCCCTTGGTGCCAACCAATTGGAAGGGAGCTGAACTTGGCCTCTGAGTTTGCATGGGGTGTTGACACATGGCACTCTCATTCTCTATATATATGCTTCCATTTAGTCCTTATAGGGGTGTTTTCACATATTTTAGAGAGATACCTTGTTATATATATATATCCACATATTTATAAATTTTTACACCTACACATATATATATACACACTGTCTGGGCAGAAGAGAAGGAGAAGAAGAAGAAAAGAAAGACAAGAGAAGAATAGAAAACACAAAGGAGAAGAGAAATTAAGGAAATAGGAGAGAGAAAGCTTCAAGCTTCCATAGCATCACACACACATACACACACTAGAGGGGAGTTCCAAATTCACTTGGTCCCTTAATCATGTAGTTTTACATGTAAGGAAAGACATAGTAAAATGTCCCCCAAAAGTTTAAGTTCTGGACTACCATTCTCTCTGGAGAAGACAAAGTCCTAATTGATTGGCGTTTTTCCCAATCACTTGTCAAGACTTGGACCTAATCAGTTGGACTTTTATCCAATCGATTGATAAGGTATAACTCCCAATCGATTGCAAAAGTTTGCAATTGATTGTCATTGATTGTGTTCCAATCGATTGGACTTTGTCCCAATCGATTGTTACTGCTTTTATCCCAATCGATTGAAAGTTACAGAATATGGATATTTTCTATTAGTTACTATATGAACTGTTTAAGTGTTTAGATATCGTTTCATGCTTTCTATATAGGACTATGTTATAACGAAGAGATAATGTGACATCAGGGAATAATATGATTAAGAATAATAGATTAATATCATGACGTTAGATAATATGTTGGTTGTGAATAAGTTTAATATCTGTTCATTTCAATCAGAGTAGTCAGGCCACAATAGAATGTCCTGTATCAGTATTAGTACAACGATAAGTAGGTTTGATAAGTTCTAGGATTCTTATGGGAATGAGCGTTGGTCATCATATATCCTTAAAAGCAGTGAACTGTGTATATGTTCTTAAAAGTGGTGGACCGGACCAATTAGGTCTAAGATAGTTGGAAATCCAATCATATGTGCTTAAAAGTGGTAGACTATTCATATGTCCTTAAAACCGGTGGACTGGGATTACTGGTAGACATCGTTAAGTCGTGACAATAGAATTGATGTGTCTTTTCTTGAAGCGCTAAATTCCTAACATACAGTGGACTATGCATATGTTCTTAAAAGTAGGGGATGAACTGGCGTTGTATCCATGATATACAGTGGACTGTGAATATATTCTTAAAAACAGTGGATAGAGCATTGGTGTATCCAGGAGTTTTATTATCAAGTCTATTAATCAATTAGTTGGTTATGATAGGGTCTTATATAATAAGACGTGGAATTAGATAACATATGCGTTGAATAAGTGAAGATACTATTATAGAACTATATCTTATGTCCTGTCATAAGCTTGTAATTACTTAATGTTTTTGGCACTTCATTAGTTTTCTTCTCACTCAGCTTTCAGTAAGCTGGTGGCGTTTTATGCTTGGACATTCCCCGTCCAGCCTACTCTGTCTCTGACCATGCAGGTAATGAACCCTACGATGCTAGGGAGGACTTACACTGTCTCTGACCATGCAGGTAAAGAACCCTACGATGCTGGGGAGGACTACTATGCTGATGAGTACGTTTACGCCAGTTGAGGAGTAGAATAGACTACAGTTCTATTCCTGTTTATCAAACTTTAATTATTATGTTTTGTAATCAAGCATATGTTGCCCTAAGACTTTAATTAGTTTGTTTCTATTTCTAGTTGATGTTGTAATAACTTGAGTGATGTTATATTATGATCAGTCTAGTTTCTATTACTGTTCCCCTATTAATTATTGGTTAGAACTGTGTGGCGTGAACAATTCAATGACTTCACCAATCATGGCCTACGGACGCAAAATGGAATTTTGTTTTCTCTATTTTTGCTATTTCGGGGTGTGACACACTATGGCACTCAGCCCCTTAAAATCTCAAAATGTAGAAAAGGTTGGAATCACTTGTGATACCTTAACTTCATTAATTGAAACCTATTGATATCCATATACTAAACTAATTTTCATGGATAAACCCAAGAGGATATTGCTAACATTCACAAAGGGTATAGCAAAAAGGGATAAGAAGAATAATTTAACTTAGATTACTTAGACGGTGAATTGATTGCTCCACAAGCAACAAACTACAACAAAGATGGTCAACACAGATGCAGCCGATAATGTTGGCGTTAAGGCCAATGATCTCATTTTTTCCCATTATCTGCAATATCGAACGATTTCTAACTCACAAATTCTACACTTTAAGCAATAGTATAGACCCAAAATTCCTTGTTTAAACTAATTCCCAGAAAATTACACAGTGGGTATTAGCAAAATCTTTAAGCCCACTAACTATAAGATAGGACCATATTGAATAAATAGAAATTTCTCAACAACAATACTCAACCTACATGGTGTAATAATAAGTTTGTCCCTAATCACAAGCAGTAAATAGTGATCTTTCTTTATTCTCACTTTTTTTTTTTTAATTTTAATTTCAATGACCAGAAGGAGAAATTATAAAAATTTGTAACTTTTTCATACTCTATAAATCATTTCCCTAAATGGTGAACTCTAAGTTCAAACTCTAGCTTATTGGATCAATTCTACCATTAACATTGACTCCAACATGGACCTTTTGTACTACAAATCACAATAAACCCTTGAAGATGAGAATCAACACAATAAGAAAAGAAATAATATTAAATAGCACAACCATAGATTCATACATAAACTCGAATATAAGAGATGCTTGTTTTGAAAATTAGCCTACAGACTCCGTCTGTAGAAAAACAAACATGAGGGGAAAAATTAATCATCAGATCGATTAATAATTTGAAATCCTAAAAGAAAATTGTGATTCCAAAAGCTCACTCCATATAAATCATGATGACCCAAGAGTGTGACCAAGAGATCTAAAAAATCTCAATGAACAAAAAAAAATTACCTGACCTCTAATTTGAGGAAAGAATTATTCAAAACCAGTTTTCAGTTTCTTACAAATTATACGAATGGAATATTGATGGATTATCTGAGCAAGAAATTCTCAATAAGTTAACCCATATGACCATGGTAGCCAACAGTTACATAACCAATCATGATATTAGTCAAACTAAGATAGTTGATTTATTTGTCACGGGATTTAGTGGAATGCTTAAGTCTTGGTGGGTAAGACATCTCACTGAAGCATCCAAAGATAAAATTAGATATTCTATTCAACAAGATGTTGATGGGAATCCCATCTTTGATGAAAAAATAGGACGTGGTGTCCCTGATGGAATTAATACATTAATATATACTATAGTTAAACATTTTATTGGAACCCCTAGTAATATAACCTGCTAGAATACATGACCAATTAAGTAACTTAACTTGCCCCACACTTAGTGATTTTAGATGGTATAAAGATGTTTTCACGTCTAGAGTCATGCTTAGAAATGATAGTAATGAATGATTTTGGAAAGAGAAATTCATAAATGGTTTACCTAGTTTATTTGCACATAAAATTAGAGAAGTGCTTAGTAATGATAAAGGAATCATAGATTATAATAATTTAACTTATGGTGAAATAATTAGTACAATCCAAAGAGAATAATTAAAAATGTGTATGGACATGAAAATCAGCAATCAAGCTACAAATGTGTCACGCTCCGGAGCAGCAAAAATGGAGAAAAATAAATTTCCTTTTTGGGTCCATAGGGAATGACTGGTGAATTTCACTAATAATCCACACCACACAGTACTAGTCTATAATAAGAATAGTAATAAAAACAAACTGGATATAAAATAGTCGTTGCTTCTATTACAAACATCAGAGTTATTACAACAGTAAAGCTATAGCGGAAGTATATAAGGTTTGAAAGCAACATATGCCCAAGTACCAAATATAACTAAACAGTCTAAATAGAAATAATAAACTAATAACTATCTCCAGATCTTCAGCTAGCATAAACATCGACGTAGTAGTCTTCCCCGGCATTGACATCATTTGTGGGGCCATCCTTTGCGTATTCTCCTCCCGGATAGTAACCATCGTTGCAGGTTCCATCATTTGTAGGACAAGGTACAGGAAAGTCTGGCTAGGAAAAATCCAGGCAATAAAAGGCCGTCAGCTTACTGAGAGCTGAGTGAGTATAAACTAACAAGGTACCGATTATCTAAAGTAAAAACAAGCTTATGAAGACACGAGTTAACATCCTACTATTATCTTGCTCCTTTTCTCAACGTCGTTAACCAACTCTTGTATCTTGTTATTCGTAGACCAAAATTTAACATACTCTGACTGAATGAAACAGACTCAATCGTTTAACTCTAGGGATACACCCTTATTCCTTCCATCGCTTTTAAGAGCAATATATCCTGCTCACCGCATGTCATGGACTCCATGTCAATCCATCCCCAGCTTTTAAGAACATATATCCTGCTCACTGCATTTCAGGGACATAACATTTTGAGTAAGTTATATCATCTATTGCCACGACTCAGCGATCTCCCATCCACCACTCGTTAAGGACATAACCCGTCCATTGCTCGTTAAGGATATCATATCGATCACCTGGCTTTCTCTTAACTACTTGGTCCCGCCCACTGCTCGTTAAGGACATCTCACCGTCCACCGCTCATTAAGGGCTTCATATGACCAAACGTCCACGTACGTACCATTACCTAAAAAAACTTATTGAGACCTATCTAAGTTTTGTTCTATGATTGATACATGACATCGCATCCCATTGTGGCCTGACAACTTTGATTTGAAATGAACGGATACCGAACTCATACAGGAATTGCATAGCATCTAACGTCATTGTTTTCTTTCGTTTATCACATTCTCTTTATTCTTTGGTGTTACATGTACCCCTGGCTACCCTAGAATTGCATAACAGAAGTCTGAATCGACGGTTGAACAATCGAACCTCTTATATAATAAATAGGCAAAGGAATCCATGTTCTGCTAATACCAATCGATTGGGATAAAATACATAAAAATTGATTGAGAAAATTGGTAATCGATTGGGTCTAAAACAATGTTAATCGATTACTAATATTGGCAATCGATTGGGATGTCAATCGATTGGAAATCTATCCAATCTATTGGGTCTAGACTAATGGTAATCGATTGGGATTCATGTCAATTGATTAGCACTTCATCTTTACCAGTAGATTAATAAAATAGCATATATAAACATAGAAATCATGCATATTAACATCTAATCTTCACCACAACTTGTATAAACATCAAATATAGGGACCAAGTTAGTTGTAACTCACCAAGGGTGTGTTTGGGAGTGTGTGAGGTTGAAAACCTCAAGTTCCCTCACTCCTCCTTCTTCTCACTTCTCAGTCTCTGTCTATCTCTCCTTCTCTTTCTCTCCTTCATCTTCCTTTCTTCTTCTGCTTCTCATTCCTCTCTTCTGTCCAAGGCAGTGTGTGAAGGAAAAATAAGTTTAAATTAATTTTAAACGCGCAGTGGAAAGATTAAGTTTCAAAAACTTATTAGTATGCCCGGATCTACTACCCGTTACTTCTATAGATGCGTACAAACAAGAGGGAGAAGAAATATACCTCAGGTCTTGAACCCAATTCTGAAATCTTCAACCTTGGTGATACAGCAGCCTCCACTAGGTTGTCTTTACCCTTATGACTCCTGCGGATGCTTCCCGAAGAGATTAGAGATGGTGGGATCTCTAATAAGGATGATAGGAAGGTTTGGGAAGCCCTAAACAGGTTATGCAGCTTTCGTATAGGAAAAACGACTACTACTAAACCCTGTACGCAGCTGCCCTATTTCTAGATTTCCAAAACCGACTTTAGCCTTCGACCGATCGAAGTGGTTTCGATCGATCAAACCTTCGATCGATCGAACAATCTTCGATCGATTGAACCTATCTTGACAAGATTCTCATGTGCCTTTCCAAGCATCCTAGCGGAGCTAAGAGTGGGACCTCCAAGGCTCTTTATTATTGGCTCAGACCAGTTGTTAATTCCCATGATCAAACTCTTTGATCAGTAAACCAATCAACTAGTCAGTTAACGTTTACTCCATTGTAAAATGATAACTGAACTCTAACGCAAAAGAACATATCCGAAGCGATAGCTAGACTTGTATGGTGTACTAATGTCCCTCTACCATCAGCATTTGCAATCATATTCAGGTAGTCGGATAACTGTCACTGTCAACCTAAATCATGATTACTTCTTTAATTCCTTGAGTCCCATTCACCTCTCATGATTACCAAACATGTTGATAACTAATTGTCAACAAGACTGCAGTTCTCAGTAATCAACTTGGTGACATTCTCAAGGGAATGCTTACTCTGAAATAGAGGGTAGATTCTATCTTGACAATATATGTTCACAACCATATGAACATAACATACCCAAGATGCCCAGGTGTTGATCATTTGTAGACCTCACTGATTGGTAAGTCAAAGCAGCCATGTCCACAGTCTGTGTTCATAATCATCTCAAGATTGAGAACACGTACCTTATACAAGTTATGAGTTCCTATCGACTGTTGACAGCCTTAAGCGTCAATAGGAAAACTCAAGTCCGTCAATGCACTATAAGCACTAGCATATTAACTAAGAGATAAACTCTAGTGATTGAGATTCATCACTCCATCCAATGGTAGTTAAACATGCTATAGTGTAAACCTGATGAGATACCTAGTCTCATCATCCACTATGACAAGCTCTAAGTATCAAAGAATAATAATTCGTATCTCAATTATATGTATCTCATACACACATGAATTACTTACTATGATACTTAAGGATTAACAATCATCTCATGAAAGAAACATACACAATAAAATGTAAAGCTGATATCCATATATTAAAATGTCAATGTCTCTTACATAAAGTAATGGTTTGAGGACACAAATCCAACAAACTCCCACTTGAACTCACAACCATACAGGATTACATTTGAGACCTAGACTATCAAGATGATGATCAAAGACCTTCTGTGGCAAGGCCTTTGTAAACGGATCAGCAAGATTGTCAGCAGTGGCAATCTTTGTGATAGTCACATCTCCACGTTGAGCAATATCTCAGATTAGATGATATATCCGCTCTACGTGGTTTCCCTTTCAGTGGTTCTTTGGCTTCTTAGATTGAGCCACTGTCCTACTATTATCACAATATAGCGTAATAGGTGACAGTGATGCTGGTACCACCTTGAGCTCCATAAGGAACTTCTTGAGCCAAACAGCTTCCTATTTGGCTTCACAAGCAGCCACATACTCAACTTCTGTAGTTGAGTCTGCAATGTATTTCTGCTTAATGCTCCTCCAACTAACAGCACCACCTCCCAAGGTAAAGAGATGACCAGATGTCGACTTTCTCGAATCTTTATCTCACATAAAGTCCGAGTCAGTATATCCTACTGGAATTAACTCACTACCGCCATACATAAGCATGTAATCTTTAGTCCTTCCTAAGTACCTAAGAATGTCCTTAATGACTGTCCAGTGCTTTGGACCTGAATTCGATTGATACCTGCTGACCATGCCTACGGCAAAGCAGATATTTGGTCTAGTGCACAACATCGCACATATGGGACTTCCCACTACTGAAGCGTAGGGAATTCCTACCATGCGATTCCTCTCTTACTGTGTCTTTGGACACTAGTCCTTGGAGAATGCTAAACCATGCCTGAAAGGTAACAATCCTTTCTTCGAATAATCCATTGAAAACCTAGTTAGCACCTTATCGATATAACCAGCTTGAGATAATCTTATTATCTTTCTCTTATGATCCCGAAAGAGCTTTATCCCAAGGATATAGTTTTCTCCTAGATCCTTCATATTGAAAGTACTAGCTAGCCAAACTTTGACCATTGACAATGTCACTACATCATGTCCAATGAGTAAAATGTCGTCACCGTAAAGCACAAGAAAAGCCACCACTTTTTCTTCACTCTTCCTGTATACATAAGGTTCATCCAGATTCTATATGAAACCAAACGACTTGACCGCTTGGTCAAAACGTATGTTCTAACTCCTGGATGCCTGCTTAAGCCCATAAATGGACTTTTGCAACTTGCATACCAAGTTACCTTTCCGACCAGCTATGAACTATTCTGGTTGTTGCATATATGTCCTCCTCAAGATTTCCATTCAAGAATGCAGTCTTGACGTCTATCTGTCAAATCTCATAATTTAGGCATGCAGTAATGGATAAGAGTATCCTAATGGACTTTAGCATGACTACCAGCGAGAAGGTTTCCTCATAGTCAATGCCCTCCCTCTGAGTATAACCTTTTGCTATAAGCCTAGCTTTAAAGGTCTCAACCTTTCCATCAGATCCTATTTTCCTCTTATAGACCCACTTACAGCCAATGGGTTTAATATTGGCCGGAAGTTCTATAAGATCCTAGATGATTGGAATCCATAGATTCCAATTCAGCCTTCATAGCTTTAACCTAATGAGCTGAATCAACATCAGTCATTGCCTCTTCGTATGTGGCAGGATCAGATTCAGATTCTATGGAGACAGCTTCAAAAACTTCTCCTAAGAATATGTATCTATCAGGCTAGCTGATAATGCTCCCACTACGATGAGGTACCCGTGTGGAAATGGGCGAAGAAGTGGTATTTTCTTGATTTACATCGTTGTCAACTGCGAGTTGGACTGAGGGCTCTCCTTCTCTCTCTCTCTCTCAGATCTATCCTTCCCTTAGGTTTATGGTTCAGGATATAATCATCCTCCAAGAAAATAGCATTTGTACTAACAAACACTTTCTATTCTCTTGGATCATAAAAATACCATCCATAAGTACCCTTTGGATATCTTACGAAGTAGCATACTTCCGATCTAGAATCCAACTTGCTCATCTTTCCTTTCAGCACATGTACCAAACACCCCCATATCCGGAGATGTTGCAAAGAAGGCTTGCGCCTAGTCCACATCTCCCGTGTTGTCCTGGGAATAGATTTGCTTGGTACTAGATTTAGTATGTACGCAGCAGTTTCTAAAGCATAACCCCAAAGGAATAATGGCAACTCCGAATAACTCATCATCGACCTAGTCATGTCTAAAAGCGTCTGGTTCCTTCTCTCTGCTACACCATTTTGTTGATGCGTACCAGGTGCAATAAACTATGACAGAATCCCATTCTGTACGAGGTTATCAATAATTCATTAGAAATGTACTCGCCACCTCGATCAAATCGAATGGCCTTAATATGTGTTCCTAATTGCTTCTCCACTTCAGCCCAAAACTCTCTAAACTTTTCAAAGGCTTCAGACTTGTGCTGCATTAGATACACATAACCATACCTAGAGTGGTCATGTTATGAAATACTCATAACCACCCCGTGCTCTAATATTCATTGGTCCACACATATCAGTATGAACTAATTCCAACAATGCATTGGTCCTATTTTCCTTTACTGGAAAGGGCCTTTTGGTCATTTTATCCTCTAAACAAGACTCGCAGACTTCCATTGGTTTGAGAACCAAATCGCCTATGTCCCCTTCTTTGACTAATCTGCCAATCCTATTCTGATTGATATGGCCAAGCCTCATATGCCAAAGCCTTGTTGGATTAGTGGGAAGTTCCTTTCTTTTAGATGGTACAGTTACCATTGAGTTATTAAGTTCCATACAAGAACCTTTAGAAATATTGGGAGTAATCACATACAAACTATTTGATTTAACACCAGAATAAATAAAAGAACCATTTCTTTTAATCACAACTTCAGTTTCAAAATGAAAAGAATAACCATTATTCGATAAATTAGAAACTGAAATTAAATTACGTCACATTCAAGGGACGTAAAGTACATCTGATAAAATCAAAACTTTATTGTCTAGAAATTCTAAAACTACGACTCTTATAGCAACCACAGATACGGTTGCGCTAGAACCTAGAGAAAGTATGATTTCCCCATCACTGCACCTCTTGGTTGATCTGAACCCCTGCAATGAATTACAGAGATGGTCAGTTGCACCAGAATCAATGCACCAAGTGTTTAAAGTATCCGTTATAAAATTTACTTCAATCACATGTGATTCAATCATACATACTCTTGTAGCTAAGAATTCTAGATAATTCCTTTTCCAGCGGCCCTTCTCACCGCATTGGAATCACTTTCCTTTGCCTTGGCCACCCACCTTCCTTTTGCCCTTACCCTTTCGCTTGGATTTTACAATCTTAGGGACCGGTCCAACACTTGAACCACCAGTGACAGCCTTCTTCTTTCCTTTCTTACCTTTCGGCGTAGATCAGGAAGAAGAAGATCTTTTCTTAACGTTCAGAACGTTGCCCCCGGGTTTGATCACCCCTTCTGCTACCAGTAAAGAACTCATTAATTCGTTCATTGAAATATCCATTTTATTCATATTGTAATTCAGTTTAAATTGAGCGAATGACGGCGACAGCGTATTGAGGATAATATCAACTTGGGTCTGCGCATCAATGTTGGCACCTAGGGTCTCAAACTCGTTTAAATAACCAATCATTTTTAAAATATGTTCTTTGACTGGAGTCCCTTTCGACATCTTAGCACTCATTATCTTCTATATGGCTACCTGTCTGGCAGGCTTGCCATGCTCCCTAAACATCTTTTTCAGGGATGCAATAATGTCACTGGCAGAATTGTTCGACTGGAATTGGTGTTGCAACAAACCAGCCATTGAGGCCAGAATGTAGCAACGGGCCATTCCATTCGACTTCTTCCATTTATTGAACTCGCGTCGGGCAGCTGCCGAAGCATTTACAACGGGTTCTTCAGGGCATGGGGTGGTAAGGGTATATGTGTGATCCTCCGCAGTTAAGATGATGTCAAGGTTTCATTTCCATTCAGTGTAGTTATTTTCAGTTAACTTGTTTGCGTGAGTAAGGTGGCGAGTGGACTAAATGTAGATCCAGACATTATGATTTACTATAAAAGTCAAAAGACAAAATAAATATGGATATCAGAATTTGAAAATTTTGAAATAAAAGAATCCTTAAAACTCTTATTTTAAAACAAAGTCGCCAAAATATCGAAACGAAAGAATAAAGCCTCCGTGTGGTGGTCAATACTCGATCTTTCGATTAATCATGACTTGTCTGCTATGCAACTCTTGCAAAACAAGCTATGACTTCCGAACCTTTTTGATCTCTAAGTTTCTGAATAATGCCCCGTATGGGATCCCTTATCCATAGCTTAGCTAGTATGTACCATTAACTAGGATCCAATCACAACCGCCTCAAGTAGTGCCTTCGTGTGGTGGTCACCCTCTAACACGTCTGATTGATCCATAGGAAGTTCACATCTAGTAACCAATGAGTAATGTACCCTCCATGTGGAATGATCATCCCTGGTGAGGTGACACAGAATGCACTACTCATCTTACAATGAACCATTAATGGAAGATCGTGGGTGTTGTAGTAAGACCCTCTCCTACTAGATTTAATAAATAAGGATTTTTCCTTTTGAAAAAAATTTGTTTCTACACATTACTCATAAACATACAATGTTTACTAATGCGTTGAAAACAGTTTTTGAATTTTATTTTAGAAAACTTGTTTTACGTGCATGCAAGTAGTAACAATATAATTAAATGCCAATCACAAACCAAACACATAAAACAATAAACTAAAATTGAAAACAAAGGCATTCATATGCCTCTATCTCCCATGGCTCTATCTCCATTGAACCTTCTCATTGGTTTGATCGCCGCTAGCTCCATCTTCATGGACAAAGGCTTGTTCCTCTATCTTCATGGATATTCTAAATCTATTACATTGGTCTTATGCTTCTTTCGAAGCTTACAATTTATCTAGAAATAGAAAAATAATAATAAAATAAAAAGGCTAGGGAAACTGGTGTGACTTTCCTTTTCGTAGGATTGAAGTCGCAGCGCCTTTTGCATATGACTTTAAAACCAAACCAAGAATTAAAACAAAACATACACCAATCTCAAACATTCATATAATTATAAAACTGATCTTGGTGACATGGGAGATAGGGGACTAACTTTGCTGCAAAAGGGTTAGTCGTACACAATCTACACATATATAACAAATATATATATTTATATATTGGAACCCTTAATTGATTCACACAGTACATAAACTCTTTATGCACTAAATTAGAACTCAAAACAGCATCTCACTTCTCTGTCTCACTTCGATCGATCGAACCTTCGATCGATTGAACCTAGTTCAATCGATTGAACTTTTAGTTTCATAGAAAGGTTTGAAAATCTTTACAGAATAATTAAAAAAAATCTTTAAAACTGTAAACTGAACACCTGGACAGAGAATCTCTCTCAATCGATTGAACACCATTCGGTCGATCGAACAGAACCAAAGTTCGATCGATCGAAACTAGTTCGATCGCTTGAGAACAGACGAAGTTCGATCGATTAAGACTACTTCGATCGATCGAATCAATCATGCATTCAATGCAATCACAGATTTATATTCTGCTGCGTAAACACTATAGAAACAGATCTATGATGATGCAGTTTCAAAAACTGTCCTAAAATCAGCATACAACTCAAAACTAGTATTCCAAAACGCATCTATAGATCCAAATAAGCATGGCTCTGATACCAATTGAAGAAAAAACAGGTTTAATTAATTTTAAACATTCAACGAAAATGTTAAGTTTTCAAAACTTATTGGTATGCCTGGATCTACTACCCGTTAATTCTATAGATGCGTACAAACAAGAGGAGAAGAAATATACCTCAGGTCTTGAACCCAATTCTGAAATCTTAAACCTTGGTGATACAGCAGCTCCACTAGGTTGTCTTCACCCTTATGACTCTTGCGGATGCTTCCCGGAGAGACTAGACATGGTGGGATCTCTAATAAGGAGGATAGGAAGGATTGGCAAGCCCTAAACAGGTTCTGCAGCTTTCGTATAGGAAAAATGATGACTACTAAACCCTGTACGTAGTTGCCCTATTTATAGATTTCCAAAACCGACTTTAGCCTTCGATTGATCGAATTGGCTTTGATCGATCGAACAATCTTCGATCAGTCGAACCTGTCTAGACTTCAATCGATCGAGACCCTTCAATCGATCGAGCCTGTCTTGACAAGATCCTCATGTGCCTTTCCAAGCATCCTAGTGGAGCTAAGAGTGGGACCTCCTAGGCTCTTTATTGTTGGCTCAGACCAGTTGTTAATTCCCATGATCAAACTCTTTGATCAGCAAACTAATCAACTAGTCAATTAATGTTTACTCCACTCTAAAATGATAACTGAACTCCAACGCAAAAGAACATATTCAAAGCGATAGCTAGACTTGTATGGTGTACTAATGTCCCTCTATCATTAGCATTCGCAATCATATTTAGGTAGTCTGATAATTATCACTGTCAACCTAAATCATAATTACTTCTTTGATTTCTTGAGTCCCATTCACCTCTCATGATTACCAAACATGTTGATAACTACTTATCAACAAGACTGCAGTTCTCAGTAATCAACTTGGTGACATTCTCAAGGGAATGCTTACTCTAAAATAGAGGGTAGATTCTATCTTGACAATATATGTTCACAACCCTATGAACATGACATACCCAAGATACCCAGGTGTTGATCTTCTGTAGACCTCACTGATTGGTAAGTCAAAGCAGCCATGTCCACATTCTGTGTTCATAATCGTCTCAAGATTAAGAACACGTACCTTATACAAGTTATGTATTCCTATCGACTGTTGACAGCCTTAAGCGTCAATAGGAAAACTCAAGTCCATCAATGCACTACAAGCACTAGCATATTAACTAAGAGATAGTGATTGAGATTCATCACTCCATCCAATGGTAGTTAAACATGCTACATTGTAAACCTGATGAGATACCTAGTCTCATCATCCACTGTGACAAGCTCTAAGTATCAAAGAATAATAATTCATATCTCAATTGTATGTATCTCATACACACACGAATTACTTACTATGATACTTAAGGATTAACAATCATCTCATGAAAGAAACATACACAATGAAATGTAAAGTTGATATCCATATATTAAAATGTCAATGTCTTATACATAAAGTAATGGTTTGAGGGCACAAACCCAATAGTGTGTGTGTATATAGGTGTATCGATATAGATATACATATAGATGTATGTATATATCTCTCACAAGATATGTGTGTGTCTCTCACAAGGTTGTGAAAATTGGCCCAATGCCATAAATACTCTCATATATAGAGAGAGAAAAGGTGCCACACGTCTAAAGCTCAAGCAAAGAAGAAAACTTATATCAGCTTATGCCAATTGATTGGAAAAGATGGCAATTGATTGGTTACAGATATTAGAAAGAAATTGATTGGAATAGATGGCAATCGATTGGTATATTACCACGTAATGAATTCAAGTCGGTAGGATGGCAATCGATTGGGAAAAAAGGCAATCGATTGGTATCTAAAAAGTGGCAATCGATTGGGATTTTAAGGCAATCGATTAGTAACCAAATTTCACAAAAAAAAGGAAAATTTATATAAGTATAGAAATAAAATACTAGGTCTTATTATAAACAAAATACAAGGTATTACATCATCCACCACTCATCAAGGATTTCATCCTCGAAATCAAAAAACAAATAAGGTCTAAAACAAAAACGGAAACTTCTCTCGCATCTCTGACTCTAGCTCCCATGAAGCTTCTCCTTCTTCATGATGCTTCCACTAAAACCTTCACCAACGGAATCTCCTTATTTATGAGCTTCTTGATCCCTCGATCCAAAGCACGAATTGGTCCTTCATTGAATGTAACATTGTCATTGACTTCAACATCTTCGAAGTTGATCTCGTGCGCTGGGTTGTGGGCACACTTCTTCAGCATACTGATGTGGCAAACGTTGTGCACTCTTGACATCTTCAGTGGTAACACAAGGCGATAAGAAACCTTCCCAACATGCTCTAGAATCTCGAATGGTCGGATAAAATGTGGCATTAGCTTGCCTCTCTTCTGACCAAATCTGACGATGCCTCGTACAGGTGAAACCTTGAGTAGCATGCGATCTCCAACGGCGAACTCTAAGTCTTTGCATCGCTTGTCAACATAACTCTTGTGTCGGGTCTGGGCTGTCTTATCTTCTCATGTACAATCTGAATCTTCTCACTAGTTTCTCATATTATTTCTGGCCAAGAAGTTGAGTATCTCTGACTTCGGTCAAACACAGCAGCGATCGGCAAGGTCTTCCGTACAAAGCATGAAATGGCACCATTCCTATGCTCGAATGATAACTGTTGTTGTCGGCGAACTCAGTCAAAGATAAGTGTGTCTCCCAAGAACTCTCAAAACCAATGACACAAACACGTAGCATGTCCTCCATCACTTGATTAACTCGTTCAATTTGCCCATCAGTTTACGGATAAAAGGCTGAACTTAAGTTCAATTGTTGTTTGGAGACTCTTCCAAAAATCTACGGTAAAACGTCAATCTCGATCTGACAAGATAGACACAGGAACTCTATGTAACTATATTACGTTTTGCAGATACATCTATCTCAAACGTTCTAAGGGATACATCATACTGTAGGCGATAAAATGTGCCATTTTTGTAAACAATTACCCAATTAACATATGGTTCTGCTGTGACTTCGGCATTCTTACCACAAAATCCATTGTGATGTGTTCCCATTTCCATTGAGGAATCGATGGTTGTAGTAACCCAGGTGGCTTCTGATGTTCTACCTTTACTTTTTTACAAGTAAGACATTTAGATACATACTCTTCTATTTCTCTCTTCATTCCTTCCTACCAAAAATTCCTCTTCAGATCCTTGTACATCTTCGTACCTCCCGGATGAATTATCATTCATGACTTATGCGCTTCATCAAATAATTCTTTCTGGAGATTTTATTAATCAAGTACACAGAGTCTATTTTTACATTGTAAGGGTCCATCTGTACTGATACTCTAGATCTCTGGCTCCTTGGCTGACATCTTGGCGAACCATAACTTCAAATCTTCCATCGTTTGGTGAGCTTCTAAGATACGGATAATCAAAGTTGGCTATACCATAAGACATCTGAAATGTTTCCTTTCCATTGGTTCCACTGGCTGAAGATCGAATTTAGCTAACACCTCAATTGCTTGCCATTCTTAAATTAGTATGCATCGATCATTAGTCGAGGTTTACGACTCAAAGCAACTGCTACAACATTTGCTTTACCCAGATGGTATTACAACAAAAAGTCATAGTCTTTGAGTAACTCCATCCATATTCGTTGTAACATGTTTAACTCCTTCTGAGAGAACAAATATTTCAAGCTCTTATGATCTAAAAACAGATCAAACTTCTCTCTATAGAGATAGTGTCTCCTGATCTTTAATGCGAATACTATTGCGGCTAGTTCTAGATCATGTGTAGGATAATTCTTCTCATGTACCTTCAATTGTCTTGATCCATATGCAATGACATTCCCGTCTTGCATAAGCACACAACCAAGTCCTTGGTACGATGCATCATTGTAGATCACATACCTTTCTCTAATCTTAGGTATTGCGACTATTGGTGCTGAAGTCAATCTTTCCTTTAACTCCTAGAATTCACCCTCATGCTTGTCTTTCCATTCGTACTTTATCTCTTTTCTTGTCAAATTCGTCAAAGGTTCTGTTGCCTTATAAAATCCTTCTACGAATCTCCTAAAATATCTTGCTAAACCCAGAAAACTTCTGACTTCGGTTGCGTTGGTCGGTCTATTCCAACTTAAGATTGCATCAATCTTAGATGAGTCCACTGAAATACCATCCTGAGATATAGCATGTCTCGAGAATTTGACTTTCCATAGCCAAAATTCATACTTGCTGAACTTTGCATACAACTTATTATCTCGAAGTGTCTATAAAGCAATCTACAAGTGTTCCTTGTGGTCTTCCTCCGTCTTTGAGTAGATCAAAATATCATCGATGAATACTATAATGAATTTATCCAGATATGTTCAGAATACTCTATTCATTAAGTCCATGAATACTGCTAGAGCATTCGTTAATTCAAAAGGCATAACTAGAAACTCATAATGCCCATATCTTGTCCTTAACGCAGTCTTCGACACATCCTCCGATCGAACTAATAACTGGTGATATCCTGAACGTAAATCAATTTTTGAAACATCTTTGATCCTTGTAATTAGTCAAATAGATCATCTATCCGAGGTAGTGGATATCTATTCTTAATCGTGACCTTGTTCAACTCTCTGTAGTCCATACAGAGTCGAAGTGCCCCTTCCTTCTTCTTCATGAATAGAAATGGCGCTTCCCAAGGTGAAATACTCGGATGAATAAATCCTAAATTTTCAAGTTCCTGGACTTGCTTCTTCAGTTCCAACATCTCAGTTGGTGCCATCCGATATGGAGTCTTGGAAATAGGCAATGTTATAGGTATTAGTTCTACACAAAAGTCTATTTCCCTTTTGGGAGGATTTCCTTTAATATCCTGGAATACATCCTGAAAATCTTGTACAGTAGAAATCTAATCCATTTTGAGTTCCATACTCGCACTCCCGATTGTAACCAAACCACTTGTCAAGAACATATCGCTCGTTGACTGACACTGAAATCTAGTCATCGGTCGTCCTGGTATTAGAAACACAATCGTCCCAGTAGGGCAGTCCAAATTGGCACTGTACTTAGTCAACCAATCCATCCCTAGGATAATGCCAAACTCTTACATTGATAGAACTACCAAGTCAGCTGGAAGATTCCTATTCCCAAAGTCAATGGGAAACTTACATACTTTACCCAACTTAACAGTAACTCCCAATGGCGACACAACATTCAGTGCTAGCTCAAGTGTCTGGGGTTCTAAACCCAACTGACGCATAATCTTAACAACAATAAATGAACGTGCAGCTCCTGTATCAAATTAAACTTTAACTGGACTATGAAAAAGTACAAGCGTGCCTTCCAAATGCTGCTGTTCATCAGCATTAAAACCTGATTCCCTTAGGATCATAGCATTTACTCGTGTCTGATCTGGGGGTCCTTGTATTCCTTGAATTGGTGCCCCATAGTATCCTTCTCGTGCTGCACGACAATCCCTGCTCAAATGCCCTGGCTTATTACAATTTTACAGATAGCATCTGTCCGGTGATTAACCTCGAAAGCTATGCAGAACTTGGCAATATATCCTGGCTTCCCACAATTAACACAACCTCTATCATTTGATGGTGGAGCTATAAGCAGTGCTTGGGGTTACGGTGCTCATTGTTGATACAGTTGGGGTCAAAGATAACTCTACTGGGGCTTCCTGGTTCCTTCCCAAATTCTCTTGTTACCTTAAATATTTCCCTGAGGTCTCCACCCTTGGGTATTCCTCTACAGCTGTGTTTTGAAATCCCTCTGTTGGAAGTTTTTGGATGGTTGTAGTTGATTCATCTGTGGTCGTTGTACTGGATATGAGTCCTTCTCTAGACTTACAGCAAGTCTGACCAGTCCTTCAAAACTCTGGTTCAGGTAACCAAACATCATATGGCGAAGATGGGGATTTAGTCCCTGGTGAATCTTTTCACCTTCTTCTGTGGTGTATCAATCATATACTGGGCGAATTGAGACACTCGCTCAAACCGTGTGGTATATTCTCTTACCTTCCAATCTCCTTGAACTAAGTTCATGAAATTGTTCTCCTGTTGATCCTTTTCGTTTACTGGAAAGTACTTTTCCAGAATCTTTCTTTGAATGTTTCCCAAGGCATGGCTCTGGCGACGTTCATCCCTTCCATGGCTCGCTCAGCCTACCACCAATTTTCGGCTGCATAGATGAGCTGGAACGTAATAAGACGACACTTCTCTTGTTCACTGCATTCCAATGCTTCAAAGATCAACTCCATTTCTCTTATCTATTTTTTGGCTTTCCATGGTTCTGTCAGTCCATCGAACTTCTCAGGAAGTAACCCACAGAAATTTGCTAGTAACTTGTCCCCTGTTTGTCTCTACTGGAATGGTGCAATTGAGGGTTAGACAGGTCCTTTATTAGTAGCATGATTGAAGGTATCGCCTACATGCTTAATCCGCTGCATGAATGCTTCAAAAACTCCAGATGGGTCCATCCCTTCTGGAATAGGGGCTCCAATTTGTGCTTGGTGATTTCTCAAGGGTCCTACCATAATGATAACGAGTGTTGCCTACAAGAGACATATCGATTAGCTTAAAGTCTTCTTGTAGAAACGAAAATGATATAGGGCGAGAAGCAATAAGAAATAACAGTTCTAGTAAATAACACATCAATGCAACCATACAAACAATATCAAAAGTACTGCTCATATAAATCAAAAGATGTACCGCATAGTACACACTAGTCAAACTGCGTACCACGTGGGACAAATGCTAAAACAGTACTAAGGTAAATTATTTACAATACTATGACTACTATAGATAATACCTACACAAAGCTATGGTCAAATAGCTATCTCTCAAGCTCCCAAAAATCATGTGGACAACATGTCCTGATATAAAACTAATCAAAAATAAAACCCCCCTACAAATCCTCACTCAAAAGTCGCCAGCATCCGATCCTGCTGCTAATGCATCATCCTCAGGTGCAATGTTCATCTCTACCGGTGGATCATCCTCGGTTGGTGGTGCTACTCCTACTACTACCCTAATATCCTAGTCCTCGATAATCATGTCGTCAACAATGCTGGCTCGGCAACATCGGTGATCAACTCAGCAAAATCCCCAATAATAGTCATAGCATCTGCTAATGTAACATGTCCTATCGGAAGTCTGGCTGGCTGTGCAATCATCGCTGCTACCCACTGGGCGGCCATATTGGCAATAGCTGCCATATGAAGCACAGGTCCTACTGGTAAATCAAACACCACGGGTATCTCTAGTAAGACTACCTCCTCTACCTCAGGCTTAACTGCAATGTCCTACAAAATCTCATCTCCTACTACTCCTATGTCCTCCTTAACAACAACCTCCGGGTCCTCCTCTAGATCTTCTTCTGGGTCCTTGTCATCCTCAACTGGCTTAATGTTCTCTACGGGATCCTCCTTTGGGTCTGCCTCTACCATCGGCTCGGCCTCTGTTGACTCTGGCTCCTCAGGCTGTTCGTGTGGCTCTGGAACGGGTACCTTGGCTACTAGTGATGGTGGCACTACTATAGGTGCTGCCCCAATAGGTCCCCCAAGAATAGCTCGTAACTCAATAGCATCCATCTTCAGATTACTCTGGATCAAACGTAAAATCTCCTAATAAATATCTCTACCAATCCTCGTTGAATGGTAAGCATCCATACGCATTTGGGTCGAGTGAGTCCATCCATCCATCAACATAGAGGGCCTTCTACATTTCCTCCTCCAAATATCGACTAACTACCTTCCGCACGCGATCCTGGTCATGCTCAAGGTCAGCTGGCTCCACGGTATCCCCATGGATCACGTGTCCTCCATAAGGCTCCTCCACAAATCTATGAAATGCTGGATCCATGCTAATCTGCAAGGAAAACTATCTATCGTCACAAGGATGATCTTATCTCAAACTCATATCTCATCTCAGGGATTTTAAATTGCTAGGACCAGATGGTGTAGAATCATTAGTGAACGAAAGTATCACAACCAAAAGCTCTGATACCAAAAATCCTATCACGCCCCGGAGCAGCAAAAATAGAGAAAAATAGATTTTCTTTTTGGGTCCATAGGGAATGACTGGTGAATGTCACCAATGATCCACACCACACAGTACTAGTCTACAACAAGAATAGCAATTAAAACAACTGGATATAAAATAGCCATTGCTTCTATTACAAACATCAGAATTATTACAACAGTAAAGCTACAACATAAGTATATAAGGTTTGGAAGCAGCATATATCCAAGTACCAAATAGAACTAAACAAAAATAATTAACAAATGACTATCTCTAGATCTTCAGCTGGCATAAACATCAGCATAGTAGTCTTCCCCGACATAGACATCATTTATGGGGCCACCCTCTGCGTATTCTCCTCCCGGATAGTAACATTGTTGTAGATTCTGTCAATTGTAGAACAAGGTACAGGAAAGTCTGCACAGGAAAAATCCAGGCAATAAAAGGCCGTCAGCTTACTGAGAGTTGAGTGAGTATAAACTGATCTCGTCAAAATCAAGATATGAAAGTATACTTTACTTTTCTAAAGATTTGCAGTGTGGAAGTAAAGGTCGAACCCACAGAGATTGAATTATTAAAGCACTTTAATTTTAAAACCTAAATCTAATTAATTATGAAAACGGATTTTGATTTTGAATTTAATTAAACTAAGAACAATAAAATAAATCTAAACTATGAAAGTAATTAAAGTTGTTTTAAAGATATTTAAAGGGAACCTAGGATTACAAATCCACCACTAGCTTCATAATAAGGGTATTTATGCATTACTTTAGCTTACTAAGTTGGATGATAATGGGGAATTGTAGCTACAAGCCCAATTCCTCCGTCAAGAAAATAACTATGGTTCAAGCACCAACATAATCCATCTTCAGTTAGCACGAATTATCCAACACTAAACTAGGGTTGTGGTATAATCTGTCTAATCTAGGTATGGACTATTTGGATACTTGATAGCACAATTCAATTTAAGCACCATTACATGTAAATAATCTAAACAAGCATAGCAAGCATAGATCATTGAGCACACTACCATCAAAATAGATCTAAGACAAGAGTAAACTTTAAAAGTAACGATTTAATCAATAAAAGCACGATTTATTTATAAAAATCCTCGGAACATGTAACTGTCATCCATACATAATAAAACTAAAATAAAAACATAAAATACACCCTATTACTTGGCTAGGATTTCATTAAAACCCTAGATCTTGAGTTTAGTTGGCCATAGAATTGACGAACGACAAGAGGTTGATGGAGGAGGCCATGGGAATCCTGGGTTTTCTTCTTCTTCTCCTTGCTTTCCTCTCTTCAATGGCTGAAGTTTTTGTTATACATGGATGTATCTAATGTTGTGTAATGATGTGTAACCACAAAATTGATTTAGAATAGGATTTATATAGAGTTTGGAAGGATTTAGGAAGTTTTCCTAAGCCAAATCGTACTAAAACTGCTATATTTATATTTCTAGACGTCATATGCACAAACCACCTTCGCTGGGCACTTTAATTTAACAAAATACATATTTTTCGTTTTTTCACAGGTCGCTCGCGCGGCCCGCTCGTGCAAGGTACTTTTCGCTGCACTGCGCGACTTTCGTAGAATTGTGATAACTTTTTGCTCAGAACTTGGATTGACTCGCCGTTTGCGGCCACGCGTCCGTAACTCGATGATCTACATTTTATATCTCTGGAGAAATTTCTCAAATCCAAAGTATTCCTTGCCAAAGCTGCGATTTACCAAGATTGCTACATCATTCAGCTTTCACCGGAATCACCGTTTGAGCCCAAAATGACTTCCAAAGCCACTAATCATTGGATTTTTGTGCATTTTTAAGTTAAAGCTTCAAATCCTACAAAATTTAGAATACTTATTAAAAATAACTAATAACTACATGAAATGGGCTAACAAAGGGTATTTGTAAGACTATAAATGGCAACTATTCATCGCCGATCATAAACTAACAAGGTACCTGTTATCTTAAGAAAAATAAGCTTATGAAGACACGAGTTAACATCCTACTATTATCTTGCTCTTTTACTCAATGTTGTTAACCAACTCTTGTCGTCTTGTTATCCTAAGATCGAAATTCAACATACTCTGACTGAATGAAACAAACTCAGTCGTTTAACTCTAGGGATACACCCTTATTCTGTCCATTGCTTTTAAGAGCAATATATCCTACTCAGCACATGTCATGGACTCCACGCCAGTCCATCCCCAGCTTTTAAGAACATATATCCTGCTGATTGCATTTCAGGGACATAACGTTTTGAACAAGGCATATCATCTATTACCACGACTCAGTGATTTTAGACCAGTAATCTCCCATCCATCGCTCGTTAAGGACATAACCCGTCCACTGCTCGTTAAGGATATCATATTGATCACCTGGAAATCTCTGAACTACTTAGTCTTGCCCACTACTCGTTAAGGACATCTTACCATCCACCACTCGTTAAGGGCATCATATGACCAAACGTCCACTTACGTACCATTTTCCAAAAAAAACTTATTGAGACATATCTAAGTTTCAAACTATGATTGATACATGATATCCCATCCCATTATGGCCTGACTACTCTGATTTGAAATGAACGGATACCGAACTCATATAGGAACCACATAGCATCTAACATCATTTTTTCTTTCGTTTATCAAATTCCCTTTATTCTTTGGTGTTACATGTACCCTGACTACCCTGGAATTGCATAACGGAGGTCCGAATCGATGGTTGAACAATCAAACCTCTTATATAATAAATAGGCAAAGTAATCCATATTATTCCAATACCAATCGATTGGGATAAGGTCCAATCGATTAGGATAAAATACGTAAAAATAAATTATGGAAACTGGAAATCGATTGGGTCTAAAATAATGTCAATCGATTGCTAACATTGATAATCGATTGGGATGTCAATCGATTGGATCTATCGAATTGATTAGGTCCAGACTGATGACAATCGATTGGGATACATTTCAATCGATTGGCACTTCGTCTTTACTAGCAGATTAATAAAACAACATATATAAATATAGAAATCATGCATATTAACATCTAATCTTCACCACAACTTGTATAAACATCAAATAGAGGGACCAAGTGAGTTGTAACTTACCAAGGGTGTGTTTGCGAGTGTGTGAGCTTAAAAACCTCAAGTTCCCTCTCTCCTCATTCTCTTTTTCCCTTCTCTGTCTCTGTCTGTCTCTCCTTCTCTTTCTCTCCTTCTTCTTTCTTTCTTCTTCTTCTGTTTCTCGTTCTTCTTTGCTATTGTAGTAACTCGTATTTTCATGTTTAAATTGATGATTTAGACTTCGTGTGCAATTTTAGCAGAAATTGGCCACAGTGGTATTTTGGTCATTTTTTCCAATTTTGTAAGTCGTGAACTGAAAATATAATTTTTGGGAAAAGTTGCGTAAGGTTAAATGATTCGCTATTTGTGTTGGAAGTTAAGAGTTTTCGATATCTATTTAGAAGATATCTCAATTTCAGTCATATTGAGAAAATATCCGTTTTTGTATTCATACAACCTTTTCTGTATTTATTCGACTTTTTAATTATATTATTTAATAATATAATTACATGAATAATAATTATAATGAAAGATAATAATTACCTAACTAGATTTCCACTATAATTAATATTTTTTCGGAACCCGTAATTATACCTGTGATTCCCCAAGCCATGCTTATACCCTAAGCCAACCCCCAAACAACCCTTGTGAGGTGCCCTGTGAGGTGTCCTATGAGGTGTCTTGTGTGCTTGAGTGCTTGTGAGCTGTCCTGTGAGGTGTCCTATGAGGTGTCTTGTGTGCTTGAGTGATTGTGAGCTGTCCTGTGAGGTGTCCTGTGTGCTTGAGTGCTTGTGAGGTGTCCTATGAGGTGTTGTAGACACCCCAATTTTGACCAAACGTCGAATTAAGAGGAGTGTTACCTCTAAGTCCGATGATGACAATGTCTGAACAAAACTAAGGCTTCCAAGGTGATTCAAGCTCTTCAAAAGGCTCTTCAATTCAAACAAAAAAGAAAAGAAAATGAAAAATAAAAGAAAAAGGAATAGAACGGCACATGGTGTGGGCTACGGCAGTCACGCGGTGCCGTAGCGGCACTCTGTGTCTGCCGGACCAGCAGTCCGTAACTGCCGCAATTTCACATCAAGTGCAGTGAAAAATAGATTTTCAAAAAGCGGCAGTCCCAGGAGTTTTCCGCGGCACTCATTGAGTGCCGCATCGGCATTCATTGAATGCCACGACGGCATTCATTGAGTGCCGCTGCGGCATTTATGGAGTGCCGCTTCCATCTCCATTGAGTGCTGCATTTTCTAGCAACCAGCTGTAAATACAGCACATTTTGTACCTTCAAAAGGACATCCGAAATTGGGTTTTTTACTATGAAGTTATAAAAATATCCCTCTATAGTTTGCCTATATATAGAGGATGAATATCCCATTACATGGGATCCTTTTTTATTCCTAGTCTTTGATTCTAGAATTTCTATCTCTCTCATTTTTAGACTTGAATCTCATTTTGAATCTTCTTTGTCTAAAACCTTTGATAGTTAGAGATGCCAAAAGAAGTTTAAGAAAATTAAAGGGTTGTAAGAGCTAGAAGAAGAGCTTGATTAGCTTTGGAATATCCTAAGAACACCAAGAAGTTGAGGATAGTTGGAGGTGATCCTCTAAATTTTAGTTATGTTTTCGTTCTTGTGTTTTCTTCCTTTTTATACTTACCACTTGATATTCTTAGAGATCTTCAATATCTCACTTGAATCTCTTAAGTTTGATCTTTTTAAATCTTGTGTAAGTTTATGCTTCACATTGGAGTCAAACTTTGATCACCATCTCATTAAGAACAAGTAGATGAATCCAAACCCCTACAATGGTTTGGATGCTCTAATCTTGTTAAGTTTTCATTCTCTTTTGTTTCTTCTTAGCTTGGTTTGAAAGCATCTATAAATTTGAAGTAAACAAGTTTTACCAAAAGATTCTTTGATGGATTTAGAGCATTTGCTCTCTTAGTCTTCTTTATTTCATTTCTTCTTTTTGTTTATACTTTTCTTTTGAAATTCTTGGAGATCTTCAATATCTCTCTTGAAAACTCTTGAGTTTGATATTTTGAATCTTATGTAAGCTTATGATTCACATGAGAGTCAAAGTTTGATCATCACTTCATTTTATAAGCAAATAGACAACAATATATGTGCTCCATTCCCTACAGCCTCTTGGAATGGACAACAATATTTCATTACGTTTATAGACGACCGCTAAAGATATGGGTACCTATATTTGATACATAAGAAGTCACAGTCCCTGGATTTTTTCAAGTCATTTATAATCAAAGTTGAACTTTAGCTTGGCAAGAAAATTAAGGCTGTTAAATCTGACCATGGTGGTGAATACTATGGTAGATATGATGGATCAAGTGAACAACGTCCAGGACCCTTTGCTAAATTCCTAGAGGAATGCAGTATCGTCCCTCAATACATAATGTCAGGCAAACCTAGCATGAATGGTGTAGCTAAGAGACAAAACAGAACGCTTAAGGACATGGTAAGAAGTATGATTAGTCATTCCTTTTTGCCAGAATCACTCTGGGGAGAAGCTCTAAAGACTGCAGCATATATCCTAAATAGAGTTCCAAGTAAAGTAGTAACCAAAACCCCTTATGAATTATGGACTGGAAAGAAGCCTAGCATTTGGTATTTACATATTTTGGGTTGTCCAACTGAGGCACGACCTTATAGGCCACATGAAAGAAATTGGACTCAAGAATAATTAGTTGCTACTTTGTTGGATATGCTAAATGCTCTCGGGGCTTTACATTTATGATCCCACTACTAAGACATTTTTTGAGATGGGAAAATGCAAGATTTTTTGAGGAAGTTGAGTTTGTGGGGGGAGATAAGGTTAGAGACATTATTTTGAAGAGGAATTCATTCCTTGTCATATTGTTATTAACAATGTTCAGCCTATTCCTGACATTGTTCAAGATGCAAATCCGGATATACAGGACAATGTTCAAGAGCTCCCCGTGCAAATTGAAGAAATTATACCTGAAGTGCAAACTCAACAACCTCAAGAGGAGATGCCATTAAGAAGATCCACTAGGGAAAGGAGAAAAGCAATTCCAAATGATTACATTGTATTCCTCCAAGAACATGAGTTTGACATAGGGATAGTGGAAGATGATCCAATCAACTTTTACCAAGCCAAACAAAGTTCTAACTCTCAAAAGTGCATTTATGCCATGAATGATGGGCTAGAATCTATGAAAGACAATGACGTTTGGGATCTTGTCGAATTGCCTGAAGGAACGCAGCCCATTGGTTGCAAATGGATATTTAAAACCAAGAGGGATTCAAAGGGCAATGTCAAGAGATGTAAGGCTCGTCTAGTCGCCAAGGGTTTCACTCAAAGGGAAGGCATAGATTATCAAGAGACTTTCTCTCCAGTTTCATCGAAAGACTCTTTCAGGACAATAATGGCACTCGTGGCTCATTTTGATTTAGAGCTACATCAGATGGATGTTAAGATAGTATTTCTCAATGGAAACATTGGTGAGACGATTTATATGGTTCAGCCAAAAAACTTTGTATGCGGAGATCCAAAGTCTATGGTCTGCAAATTAAAGAAATCCATCTATGGTCTCAAGCAGGCTTCCCGTCAATGGTATCACAAGTTTCATTAAGTAATCACCTCGTATGGTTTTGAGGCGAATGTGGTTGATGACTATGTATATCACAAGTTCAGTGGGAGTATTGGGCAAATATTTAAGTAAACCTATGAATGGATCATTGGAAAGCAGCCAAATGGGTTATGCGGTATTTATAGAGAACAAAGGACTGCATGCTCAGGTATCAGAGAGTAAACTTTTTTGGAGATCATCGGGTATTTTGATTCTGATTTTGATTTTGTTGGATGCCATGTTAGTAAACGATCCACGTCAGGCTATGTTTATATGCTAGCTGGAGGAGCTATATCCTGGAAGAGTGCAGAGCAGACACTCATCGCTTCTTCAACCATGGTTGCGGAGTCATAGCCTATTATAAGGCATCCAATCATAGGATATGGTTGCGAAACTTTGTCACTAGGCTGCGTATGGTAGATGGAATTGAAAGGCCATTAAAGATATACTGTGACAATAAAAGTTTCTTGTTGTGAAGGAAAGAGTTCAGAGAGGTCAAATTTTGATAGAAAGCTTTTTCTTCCGGCCTGGATAGCACTGTTTAGATGCTCTGATAGTTCAAAAGGATTTTGAAACAAACCCTAATAGGGTAGGGTGCTTTTAGTCAATCAGAATCGGAACAGACCAATTACCAGATCATAGGGACAAACTCCATGATTGTGGATCCACTAACCAAAGGATTACCTCCTGAGGCCTTTCACGAGCACACTGCTCATATGGGTGTTAGGTTGTCTAACGATACTTTGGTTTAGCGGGAGTTAACTTTGGATGTTCTAGTTTTGACATTTATGAGGTTTTATTTTCTGCACAATAAAGTTGATGGTTTATGATTTATCTCTGAAGCGGTTTTGTATTATTTCGAATTAATCTCACTAAAGACTAAAGTAGGACCAGTTGGAAAAAGGCATATTTGAGATCACATTGTATGTAATTTCCATGCTACTCATCCATACTTGATCTATGTCATTGAATGTGTTGGTATGGTGACCACTAAAGGTCTATGTAACACCCTGTAATTTCTTTTCATTAATAAATAAATATTGCTTTTCATTTCCATGAGTATTTGATTTAATTTCTCCTTATACTAATTATTTAGGGGTCAAACTGTAATTTCCATAAATATAGAAATATATTTTCTATGGTTTCAAAATCGATATCTATATTTTTTGCAACCGAGAATTTATTCCTACATTAACATAATTTTTCTGCATTTTTATTTCAACCATAAAATACCAGTTTTGATTTAAATCTGCGTCCTTACCACGTCTTGAGTGAGGGAGCACGTGAGCTCAACCTCACCGGGTGATTTCTCCCTATTGCTTGGAGCCCAAAATTTCTCAATTTATATATATTTGTGTGTGTATCTCAGAGTCTCTCATCTCTCAACTCTCTGTAACTCCCATTCTCTCAATTCTCTCTTCCTCTCAAGAACAACACAGATTATATATCACACACATACACGAATTATATATATTCAGTCACAAACACAGCTATATATATCAAGATCATGAGAGAACGGAGGAGTAAATTCTCAATCGACGGAATCGACGGCGGAATTTATCGGTCTCAAAATTCTTTGTATAATTAACCTCTGTGAGTATTATAAACTCACTCTCAACGTTTATATATGTATATTTCAGTGTATATAGATGTGTATATACATATATATGTATAATCACCATTGAAGCTTAAAAATTGGAGTTTTACAAAAGTTAACCAAAGTCAATTCCGTGAATTGGGAATGAAAGATCTTAGTCCCAATAAGCTGCGGTTCGAATGCTATGAAGTAATTCATCCGTATGACGACGTATTGTTGATTTAAAGTTTTGTCACCTCTCGGTTTTTTTATAAATCCTGGGAGCTACAGTTCAAATTAGTTTAAACCGATCACGTATTCGTAATCCTTGCAGAAAAACGAAGAAAATGGTATATTACATGACTTGTTTGAGTTCAGTTTGCAAAATGGGTCAAAAGGAGGCTTTAAATTCGTAACTGGGGAGAAACTGCTGATGCCAATCGATTGTCATGTTTACCAACGATTGGTATAGGTTCCAATCGATTGGTATGGGTTCCAATCGATTGGTATATGTTCCAATCGATTGGCACTTTTTCCAATCGATTGGCACTTTTACCAATCGATTGGCATTTTTCAGCACTGCGACTTTTACTAAAACGGTCATAACTTCCTCCAGAAAACTCAAAAACGCACACCATTCGAAGCGTTGGAAACTAGACTCAAAGACCTTTCATTTGATATGTAATTCATCCATAAAAATTATAACTCATTTTTAATGGCATTGCTTCAAAGTGGACTTGCTTGTGTACTAGTAGCTATAAAAGCATATTAATGTAGTTTTTGATGAATTTACCTCTTGTTTCATATACGACTTGATAGTTTAGATCGTGAGTGCTAACTCAATGATTCTAAGTACATTGTACCTTGTTAATAAAGAAGGATAAAAATAAAAAGACTTGATTTCTCGTACTTTTGTTTGGTGTTACATTTCATGCATGATAGGATTGAGGTGGAGTCGACATGCATGGTGTGTGAGAAAGTGTGAATAGAGTAAAGAGTGGCAGTCTGATGTGCGACCTCAATATCGATTGGATATTATTCTTGGTATTGGAGGCAACAGTGTTGAGTACGGCTTAGATATCGATCGGATATTATTCCTGGTATCCAAAGCGATGGTATTGAGTACGGCTTAGATATCGATCGGATATTATTCCTGGTATCTAAGGCGCTCATTTCGGATATCGATCGGATATTATTCCTGGTATCCGAAGCGATGGTATTGAGTACGGCTTAGATATCGATCGGATATTATTGCTGGTATCTAAGGCGCTCGTTTCGGATATCGATCGGATATTATTCCTGGTATCCGAAGCGATGGTATTGAGTACGGCTTAGATATCGATCGGATATTATTCCTGGTATTTGAGGCGATAGCGTGGTGTGCGACCTCAATATCGATTGGATATTATTCCTGGTATTGGAGGCGATAGTGTTGTGTTCGACTTAGATATCGATCGGATATTATTCCTGGTATCTGAGGTAATGGCTTGGTTAAGTCGAGTCTTGTTGAGAGAAAAGAGTCAGAAAGATGAGATGTTACATTGTTCATGCACGGTCGCATATTTACTGCTTACTTTATTCCCCCGTGACTTATGTTGGAATTGGAACCTTGAATCTATTGCTTTTAAAGTTAAATTGCACCGTTGTTTGTTTGCTTATATATACATTGCGAGCACTCGTTTATTTTTCTCACCAGCTTTCATAAGCTGGCGGCGTTGATGCGTCCTGGACTGTATGTCCAGATTTTCAGGGTCAGGAGCAACCAGGGTATTTCGACTATGCTAGTTAGAGACAGGGGACTTTCCAGGAGGCTGCTTTATATTTCCCATGTCTTTTTAATTTGGTTTGTAATAAACTAGTTTCAGACTTTTGAATAAGGCGTTTTGTGCCTAAGTTTATGACTGCTGTAATAGTTAGTAAGATTTGACTGAGGAAGACATAACCGATCATCATCGCTCCTAAGGTTTGCTAATTGTTACTATGGATGCAGGTATGTATTCTACTATATATTATATCCTGATAATCTAACATGATATGATTCTAGGGCTGTGTTTCTACTGCTTTAGGGTTCCACAGTTTTATCGATTAAAGATCCTAACAATATATATATATATATATACGAAAATTCTCTAAAGATATACATATCTACGCAAGTGTGTAGATATATATATCTACACACTTGCGTAGATATGTAGTCTAGTTTGGAGGATAATTTTTAAAATAAATTTTTTTATAAAAAATTATCAATTAAAGTTGTTTAAAAAAATTTGCTTTTAGCCCTAAAAATGGATCAGATTTTTATTTTAAAAAAAAAAAAAAAAAAGAAAGGATGCAAACAAGCCTAATTCAAACAAAGACAATTTGCTAAAAATTCACTTGCAAGTGATTGTTAACTCCAACAAACTATATTAATGTAACTAGTAATGAGATATTAAAGAGAGAGAGAGAGAGAGAGAGAGAGAGAGAGAGAGAGAATTGAGGGTTCAGAGTTTTTTCATAGAGAGATAAAGTGATAAGATGGTGGTGGTGGTTAGAATTGTGGTTGTTTAGAGAGAGACATTTAATCAATATGTTCATCATTGACAATTGATGAAAATTGATTAAATTGAAAGTGAGTATAAATGCTTCATTTAGAGTAAAGATTGGCACACACCTAAAGACACAATCATTGCCGGTCCTGACTTTTGGGGGGACCCTAAATGAACTTCTAAAATGGGGCCCTCTATAAATTTTCGTATAAGAACAATGACATTACTAAAGGAAAATTTATTTACAAAAAAAGTGACTTATATTAATAAGTAAAACTAACTTACATCAATAATAGTATTACTTAAATATTGCCCTTCGTGTATTTTTAGCTGCAAAATCACCAATTATACTTGTATAATCAATCTCCTTCACCATATCTCTTTCATGAATAGATAACGTAGCTAACCTGTTCAATCTTTCTTGTGACATAGTTGATCGAAGTTAAGACTTGATCAACTTCAACTTTGAAAGGCTTCTCTCTGCCGAGGCAACCGTAATTGGAATAGTCAATAAAATTCTCTAAGAATACGATTCAACATCTCAATTGGCTTCTTTATTTCTTTTGGTAAAACTGTTCTCACAACTTTTAATTCAGAAAACAAATCTCTCCCATCTACATCTTAATTATCAGGCTTTAAAAAGAATTCAAGGTTGGCACAATAAGTTTTCAAACTCTCATCAACAATATATTGCAACTTCTTCAAGTCGAACAAAAACCCAAAAGTCTCTCCATATCCTTGAAATTGTTCAAACCTACTATTGAGGGACGAAAAGGCTTGATCCACTACATAAATGAAATAGTTAACTCTAAAGAATTCTTCAGCCGGCTGTGTCACATCTTCAATTATACTCTCATCAAATTGTCTTTTTCTATGAATGATGTGTTTTTTACGAAATACAGGTTTAATTCCCATTGTCTTTGCAATATCCTTAGCTTCAACCATGGCGTCCACAAATCCAGACTCTCTATGTTTTTCAAAAATTGAAACAAGTCCTTTTAATTGATTTGTTGCAATATCAATATCTATATTTTCAGTTTGAAGGGTTTTACTTGCAGCATTAATAACAAATAAAAGATTGTGCCAAATAACCATGCCAAATAAGAACTCAAAATTCTCAATCTCATATGTGGCTACATATTTAGCTTCACTCTTTGTCTTGGCATCATCCCTGCTATTTTCCAAGTCAATCAAAGCATCTCTTATTTTGTGGAGCTTGGTATCTTATTGCTTTAAGACATTCCACATAACTTTCCGAACATGTTTGTGGCAAGGCTTAACTATGAGGTCTTTCACATGATATTTCAAAACATCCCACTACTTTATTGAAGATGCAAACATTGTATATATACGTTGCACTACTCTAAATAAGATTCAGCTTTAGTACAAAAGTTGGCCATATCACAAAGTGTAAGGTTAAGACCATGACAACCACATGGTGTGTAGAATGCTCTATGATTCACTTCAAGTAGTATTTTGTATACACCCTTGTGTTTCTCTTTCATGTTAGACCCATTGTCATAGCCTTGCCCTTTTATGTCACCAATATCAAGCTCAAGAGATATCAAGACATCTTTAAGTACATTAACTGCAAAAATTGTACAAAAAATTCTTTCACTTTAATTGGACTTGTTGAAACATCCACACATCGTACTACAAAACATCCACACATCGTACTACAAGAGTCATCTGTTCTACATGGCTTATATCTGGAGTACAATCTAATATGACAGAAAAATTGTTTGCTTCCTTCACTCTTTTAACAATTGCACCTTTGACCTCACCCGCTAACAATAAAATCAATTCATTTTTGATTCTATGACTAAGATAATGGTAATGAATTGATTCATCCTTAATACGTCGAAGGTGCTCTAGCAAAATTGGATCAAACTCTGCAATCATCTCAATAAGACTTAAAAAGTTTCCATTGTTCTCTTGATGAAGCTTCTCAGTATCTCCACAAAATGCTAAATTGTTTTTAGCATTAGTTTTTACAAGAGCAAGTATCCTCATCAATACGTGTCGCCAATGTTCCTTCTCTATGTTGATTTGTTCTTCCAAACTTCTATCAATTGTTTCATTCTTTTTCAATCTTATCTGTAATTCAATCCATTTACTCATGCAAATAAGGTGGTCTCTACTAGTTTCATGACTCTTAAGTCTCTGACCGATTTCCCCAATCCTTATAGCCTTCATTATTCAAGGAGGAATTTGTTTGATGAATCATGAACAACTTGCAACAAAAGCAAAATTCCCTATCCAGAACAAGTGAATTTACTAACCATTTCTATCTTGCTTCTCTCAATTCAATAAACATCGAACATAAAATGTAGAAGAGAAATGTCTATCATGCTCATTTTTCAGAAAAGTGATGTCATTCTCACTTATTCTGATTGGGCATCTTTCTACTAACAAATCTATGACATTTTGATTAACCTTGTCCCAATTCCTAGATCATAGATGTTTAAAGGTCCAAATTCACATTCTTCGACGAAATCATTATCTTGATCATTCTTATTTAAATTCTCCGTATTATTCTCATCTGCACATTGATTATGCTCTTCATTCACCAAATCCTCATTTCCCACATTTGTAGGTGGATCATTTTCATTCTCATTTTGGCTTGAATCACTTTTATTTCTATTGCTAGTAATAAAGTTTCCAAGTGCTCCTGCTTGAGTTCGATTAAATTCTTTAATTTTTTGTTTCTTTTTTTCTTTTTTCCCATTCCGACATGTACTTTCTAGGAGGCATGGTTATCAAGTTATCAGCACCAATATAGAAACCAAATGACAACTTAGAAATTTAAATATCACCTGAGTTACCCAATGTTCCAAATTCCCAATGCTAGTGTTCTTGAGAGTTGAGACTTGAGAACTGACCAAGAGTACTGACCACTGACCTTCAAGACTTTTATTGTAAAATAAAATATTAAAATACAATCAATTAATGAAAACCAAAAAGAATAATAAACATGAAATAAAAACCAGTAACTATTTTATTTTTAATAAATCATTTTATCAAAGAATGGTTAGTGCTTAGGTTACCTAGGGTTAGATTTTGCTTGTTTTGATTGAAAGGGAAGAACTGAAGAAGTAAAGAATAGAAGCCTAGAAGTAGAAGGACTCAAGAGTGGTCCAACAATAGTGTCCGACCGCCGGTGAAATAGGAGGCTGAGCGCCTGAGCCGCAACAACCGTTGCTTGTGATGCCTTCCCCGCCACTGAGTGTTGAATGTTTTTTTCTATTTCAAATGATTGGGTGTGTTGAATGGGTTATAGGCTTTTGGATTTATGCGTTTATTGGGCTTTTGTTAATTTTTTTTTATGGAATGTAACAAATGGGCTTTCTCTTTATCTGTTGGAACATTAGGCTTTTTTTATATGTACATACATAGGCTCAAATGCTTAATTTGAATTGGGGGCCCAATGTGACCGCTTGTCTTGTTTGGCCTCAAGGCTGGCCCTGGACGCAACGTTTGGGACACAACCCAAAATATGTGTCTATATCTCTCCCGTACAGTGACATCACAATAGAGATATAGACACATTGTAGACACCCCATTTTTGCCCAAATAAAATAAAATAAAATAAAATAAAATAAAATAAAAAAATGTTTGTTTTTGTAAAAAAAAATGATTTAAAAAAAAATGCAAATTCATTTTAATGTCAAGATCAGAAGTTTTGCAAAAAATCATGATAAAAAAACCAACATAGCCGTATAGACTATCCATACCTAATAACTTCACCATCCACAAGCTTAGTGGAAACACTCTTAGTGGAGTCTAACAAAAAAAAAGAGAGCAAAAAAAAATCAAACGGTGAAAGAAAAGGTAAAAAAAAAAAAAGCACTAAGCAAAAAAATATAAAAAAAAAAACACAAAAAGAAAACACTAAGCAAAAAATATATAAAAACACAAAAAGAAAGCACTCAAGAAAGAAAAAAAATATAATAAACAAAAAAAACAAAAACAAAATCACAATTTCGGTGGACTAAGCAAAAAAGGAGCACTAAAGAAAAAGGAAAAAAAATAAAACAAAAATAAATAAATAAAAAACAAAAAGCAAGCACCAAACTAAAAATAATAATAATAATAAAAAGAATATTTTGGCCTATAAAGGCAATGTTTTTCAATAGAGGAAGGAAGATCAGAGAAGAAGAAAAATCCCTCTCTCTCTCCATACAACTCTTTGTGTCTCCTCCCTCTGTCTCTCTCACCTTACCACCAAAATACCACTCTCATCCTTACCACCACAGACCGCCAACCACTACACCACTGCCAGACCACCACCTCCACAAACTCACTTATCTCTCTTTTGCTCTTTCACCGCCACAAGTCGTCACTATTCACTACCACTATTTGGCAGTCCCTTCACAGGTAATTTCCTCTTCCTCTCATACTATTGTATAGAAAATAAAAATAATAATAACACGTCATACTTGGGATTACTTGATTTCCAATATAAAAATCACATCCGACTCGGGATTGCATGGTTCCCAATACGGAAATTCAAATGGTTTCTAATACGGAGAGCCATGCCCTACTGGGGATGACGTGGTTGCTAATGCAGAGATCTATGTTTTTACTGAGGACTACGTGATTTTTTTTCTAGCTCAGAAATCTATGTCTAAAATTAGAAAGATTGCTTAACTTATACAAATAGAATAATAATAATAATAATAAAAGAGGATTAATTGGACTCAACAACTGCCTTTGCATACAGAAATCTTCATAGGTAAGTCTTCTTATCCTACACACACTTCACACTTTTCAGTCACTTGGACACCGACCCTTACTTTCGGTACATTTTTCAGTCATTTGGGCACCGACCCTTACTTCCGGTACATTTTTCAGTCATTTGGGCACCGACCCTTACTCCCAATACATTTTTCAGTCATTTGGGCACCGACCGTTACTTCCTACCCTTTTCAGTCTTTTGGGCACCGACCCTTACTTCCGGTACACTTTTTCTGTCTTTTGGGTTCCGACCCTTACTTCCGGTACACTTTTCAATCATTTGGGCACCGACCCTTACTTTCGGTACACTTTTCAATTTTTTGGGCACTGACCCTTACTTCCAATACACTTTTCAAAAATTTGGACACCGACCCTTACTTCCGGTATAAAATAAGAAATTCAAAAAATCACTTTTCAGTCATTTGGGTACCGACCCTTACTTCCGGTACACATTTTCAGTCTTTTGCGCACCGACCCTTACTTCTGGTACACTTTTTAGTCATTTGGACATCAACCCTTAGTTCTGGCATAACAATAAAAGTACAAAAAAATTCTCTTTTCTTTTCTTTCTTTTGGGCACCGACCCTTACTTTCGATACACTTTTTAGTCATTTGGGCACCGACCCTTACTTCCAGCATGAAAATAAAAATACATAAAAATTCTCTTTTCTTTTCTTTCTTTTGGGCACCGACCCTTACTTCCGGCACAAAATAAAATACAAGAAAAAAAATCTCTTTTCGATCATTTGGGCACCGACCCTTTCTTCCAAAAAAATAAGAAAAAGAAAATACCAAAAAAATAGACATCCCTCAACTCAAATGCCTCATTTGTTCAAGATCTCCAAGCAACACTAGTAAAGTCAGGTAAGTTTTCTTGTCCTACATGTACGTTTTCATATTTTCTTAAAAGTTGGGCACCGACCCTTCCTCTCAACATAGGAATAAAAGAACAGAAAAAATGAAAAGTACAAAAAAAAAAAAACACTTCATTCTTCACTTGCTTGCATAAGTCCGTTTCAATCTCAATCACTTTCCAAAATTCCTAGTTACACCATTTTTCACTCAAATCACTTTTCAAAACTCACTACTTCAAAGGCTAATGTCTAGGACTGCACCGTACAGGTTAAAGTTCCAAGCTACACCATCTTTTACTCAAAATACTACTTCCCATTTGTATGGTCTAGATCGACCAACTTTTTCAAAACACTTGCACACACTCACATATATCAGGGTCAGAACTACGTTTGGTCTGATTCCCATCTTGGGATATGTATGAAACTCCCAAAGAGGGTGGCCATACCTATCACAATTTTCTGTCCTATTCACTTTCTAAAAAAAGTAAAACTTTTCTTTTCTTTTTAAAATGAAATGCCCCATTTTAATCAAAATCACTAAAATTGGCAACCGTGTTCGTACGGATGTTCGAGGGTGCCTAATACCCTCCCTTGATATAATCGAGTCACTGAACCCATCTCAAAATCTCTGGTTTTCGCATGGCTATTCAGAGTCATACTTTTAAAGGGCCCACTTTTCTCAAAACTGTTTTTCAAAAGTCAAAGATAAATTATTTTAATTACCTTTGCAGGTGTCCTAATACCCCAAATGTTAAGTGGCAACTCTGAACTTTTCAAATAGGTCCTACCATACTCTTTTCACCCTTCCCAATAAAAATCAAGTCACAATTCACCCACTTTCAGAAAGTTGGGCCCACACCCATAGCCTGGCACTCCGGGGGTACGGGCGCAACACACAACATTTGGGTTGTGTCCCAAAAGTTATGTCTTTGAGTATGCTCCAAGTATTACCCTTTTAGGAGAGTAATAAGTCACTGCACATGTCATTCTTAGAATTTGAAAGTATGACCATATCAGAGCCCAGATAGAAATTTTAGAATCTTGTTTGGGAATTTGTTGAAAGAGTATAAGTCTTTGGGCATATGTTGAAAAAAAGATTAGGTTAAGATAAGTCTTGCTTTTATCTAGTTTTTAGAGGCTATTTGGTTAACAAAAGAACCGATCTTTTGGTTTAGAGCAGAATCAGTTCTAGATGGTTTTGTATTTGTTAATTAGTTGGGTCTTATGTACATATGAGTCCAGGTTTGGCTTGAAAATACCCTAAGGATTGATTATTTATCAAATAAAGTGAGACTTTGTGAACACTCTACCTATGCAATAAAGTGGTCAATTAAAGGCACATTTTGGCGCCAAACGAGCTATACTCATTTTGCAGAATTGAAATTAATCTCGTCAAAAGTATTCTTTACACAAAAAAGGTTATGAACTTCTCTATGAGAAATGCTAACCTATCAAATGAATAGAGAAGTGGGATTTATTTATTTATTTAAATTTTTTTAAGGAAAGAAGTGGGATTCTTTTTTCTTTTCTGTTTTTGATGGAAAAGTGGAAATATCATTGCTGAACTCAAAGAGTTACAGACTCAGAGAGAGCCAAATATTGAATACACTGGGGTAAGGCATTAAAAAAATAAGAAACCTGCTCGATTAACTTTCACAAAATGTGCTAACTCGTGAACCTCCTTGTTACCGTCTCGGTGCACATGAGAGATATCATCAAAATGGAGACGAGAGAGGTACTGCTTTGCCACATCAATGATATGCCCAAACAAAGCTACATAGGCATGTGTCAAGAAGCAAATTCACCTCAGTTACAGCAATAATTTCAATGGAGTCGCAAGAAATACCAGCTCGTTGGATTAAAACTTTGTATAGTTCAACTGCAAACTAATTGCGACTAGTAGTAAAACTCTAGTGAGTACGGGATCAATTTTCACAGGGATTACATGATGAAAAACTTTTCAGAAGTTTAATTCATAACTATATTGCGTGAAAAAGATCCAAAAATAAGAAAAGAGGGTTGATTTTTGTTTTATTTTCAAAGTAATATCATTACTAAACTAAACTAATTAACAATAAAAATGAACTAAACTAGATTAAAAATCGTTTTAGAAAGGTTGATTTGCATTGGAAAAAGGAAGATTGGGAACCATTTCACCACCATGGCCATGAGTTTCATGTTTAAAATATTTCATAGGTAAACTAGTTCGTTAAGGCAAATCATCGAACATGTGAGATACACCTCACTATGCTAAGTGAAAGCTTTACATAAACTACATACAGTAGAGCTCAAAATACAGGATTTCAACAATAAGTGATGTTGGACATCACATATAAAGTTTATGTATTCTAAACCCTACTCTATGATCCTTAGAAATGTCTTTAAACAATCAACTCTACCTTTTTTTATACTCAAGAGTCCATAGATGGAGCCTATGCTCCCCAGTCTTGAAGATTTAGCTACTCATAATCATAACAACATAAACAACAAGATTAAAGGAAATGGAAATATAACAAACCATAGAGAAATTAGCAGAAAATGATTCAAATTCAACTTCAATAACTTAATAACTTGAGTTTACAACCTTTTCTTCTTCCTTTCTAATCTAAATTACATAACCTTCAAGTGAGCAAAAAAGGAGAAAGACTAAACCCATGGAAGAAGAAAAGGGAGGGTGGCTGCTAGAAATTGAAAAGAAAGATACCCTAAAAATAGTCTTAAGTGTCCTATATATAGTAAGGTTACAAAATGGTAATTTTGTAAATATAAGCTTTTCTTCCCGATTACCTAGAAACGGTCCTAGAGGTGCCTAGGACTGGTCCTAGGTACTTCTAATGTGGTTCTTTTTCAGCTTCAACCACGGATCATTGAATCGTGATATCTCCTAGCTCTGACTTGCGATTGACTTGAAATTTACAGCCACACGTAGATTACTCGCCGATCTGCATATTCCATGTTTGAACACCCTCAGAATCTGTGGTCTTGACTTCTTATAGAGAGCTAGAATCAGCTATAAATTATTTCATCTTTAACTGAGAGCTTCTTGAAATGAAATTACCATTTATAACATACAAAATAACCATACAACCCACATAATCAATGAAAATAGTATAAATAAGTGTTAGATGAGAAAAATTCATAAAAGATCTATTTAAAAGTGCTGGGAGCGGCATTTTGGATTTAAATAAGGCTACAAGAACATAAAATGCAAGAGTAATCACCAGCCCCTTCCACCTCCTCGCAAACACGGAGAACAGCCAATGCCTCACACGCGACGGGATTAAGATTACCGTTCCTATAGAGAAAAACCAAAGATAACCCGACCACTATGACCCCGAACCACACCTCCCATACTATACCCACTAAGCTATTCAAAACATGCCCCATCCATATCAAGCGTCAAGTGAAGAGGGGCTTCCCACACTGCTGAACTCGGTTTTCTTCTACTATTGACATGACTCTCATTCAGCTATGACAACTCATCCCAATAGCGGTCAGCAAAGTCACTGACATAAGTAACTGATGATCCCTCACCATTAAAAACCACTTTGTTTCTATCTCCCCAGATTACCCAAGTTGTAATAAAAAATAATGAAGCTCGATATGTCAATTTCGCATGAAGAACTTAATGTAATACCCAGTTTTTTTGTATATATATGAATGTATGAGACTTGATATTATTCCTTGGATATATGTATGAACCTTACCCTCATGTTTGTAATTTTAGTGTTCCAATCAATTGGAATATTTCCCAATCGATTGCCTCTTTTCCCAATCGATAGAAGTCTTGCCGACATAATCAATCGATTGACCCTTCTCCCTAATTGATTGCCTTCATAAACATCTATGTCCAATCGATTGCCTCTAGTCCCAATCGATCAGTCAGGAGCTGAATTTGGTCTCCAAGTTTGCATGTAGTTTTGACACTTGGCAAACCCAACCTCTATATAGATACAACCATTTCGTGAGCTAGGGGCATTCTACAGATTTTAGAGAGTATACACCTTTGTTATATATATCCACATATGTATATATATACTTACACTCACACATATACAAATACATATACATATACTACTGGGTAGAGAAGGAAAAGAAAAAGAAGATAAGTAGCAAAAGAAAGAGAAGACAGATAAACGAGAGAGAGAGAGAGAGAGAGAGCGAGCTTGAGCTTCCATACATCACACACACATACACTCCTTCAACTATGTGAGTTCCAAACTCACTTGATCCCTCTACTATGATGTTTTACTTATGTTTTAAAAAGGAAAGACGTAGCAAATACATCCCTCGAATGCTTAAAATTCTAGAATGGTAGTCTTTGGAAAGAAGATGAAGACCCAATAGATTGCCATTGACCTGGACTCAATCGATTGGACAAAAGTCTAATCGATTTATATGGTATGACTCCCAATCGATTACAAAAGTTTATAATCGATTGACATTGATTGTGATCCAATCGATTCAAATTTTCCTCAATTGATTGTTACTACTCTTTACCTAATCAATTGGACCTCTGTCCCAATCGATTAGAAGATATAGAATATGGACATTTCCTGTTAGTTATTATATAAACTATTCAAGTATTCAAATATCATTTCATACTTCCTATATGCGACTATGTTATAACAAGAAATGATATGGCATCAGAGAATAGTATGGTTAAGAATAAAGGATTAATATCACAACATTAGATAATATGTCGACCGTGAATGAGTTTGATATCCGCTCATTGCAATTAGAGTAGTCAGGCCACAAGGGAATGTCATGTGTCAGTATTAGTGAAACGATAAGTAGGTTTGTTAAGTTTTGGGAATGAGCGTTTGTCATCATATACCCTTAAAAGCGGTGGATTGTGCATATGTTCTTAAAAGCGGTGGACGGGACCAATTAGTTCTAAGATAACTAGTAATCCAATCATTTATCCTTAAAAGTGGTGCACTATTCATATGTCCTTAAAATTAGTGGATTGGGATTGTTGGTAGACATCTTTAAGTCGTGGCAATAGATTTAATGTGTCTTTGCTTGAAGCTTTAATTTCTTGATATGTGGTGGATTGTGCATATGTTCTTAAAAATTGGGGATGAACTGACGTGGTATCAATGACGTGCGGTGGACTATGAATATGGTTTTAAAAGTGGTGGATAGAGTATTGGTGTATCCAGGAGTATTATTATCAAGTCTGTTCACTAATTAGTCGCATATGATAGTTTCTGGTATAATAAGATGTGGAATCAGATAATGAATGCGTTGAATAAGTGAAGATACTATTGTACAACTATACCTTATGTCTTTTCATAAGCTTGTAATTACTTCAAGTTTTCGGTACTTCGTTAGTTTCTACTCACTCAACTTTTAGTATGCTGGTGGCCTTTTATGCTTGGACACTCCTCGTCCAGCCTACCCTGTCTCTGACCATGCAAGTAATGGACCCTACAGTGATGGATACTTTCTAGGGGACAATTCCACAGAGGGTAGCCCTACCAAGGACGGATATGGTGGGGAGGACTATTATACTGACGACTACATAAACGCCAGATGAAGATTAGAATAGCTATTAGTTTCTATTTCTATTACAGACTTTAATTATTATGTTTTGTAACTGGGCAAACGTTGCCCTAGGACGTTAGTATTTCTATTCGGAACTTTGATTTAATAATTCAGGGATCTTATAATATGATGAGTTTAGTTTTATTACTATTCTCTTTATTCTTTGCTGTTTAGAACTGTGTGGTGTGAACAATTCAGTGACTTCACCAGCCATAGCCTACAGACCCAAAAAGGAATTTTATTTTCTCTATTTTTGTTGCTCTGGGGCGTGACAAGATTTTGGTATCCAAGCTCCAAGTTGATACTTCCACTCACTAATTGTCCCACACCATCTGGTCCTAGAGTTTTGAGATCCTTAAGACATAAGCATTGTGTGTGAGATCCGGTAAAAGAGGTGTGTTCTACTAGACTCTTTTACCAACCACCAGCATCCATTATAGCACCTTCGCCCTACATACATAAGGGAATCGAGGTTTGGAACCCTTTTTCTATTCGAATAAGAAAATTTGAGCATCTGCCGAATTGGTAAGGCAGACGTTTCAATCCAATCCATACGATTCATTCATTAAGAAATTGACAAGTGTGAAAATCGGTCAAGGTTGTGCTAATCATTCTGATGTTAGATAGTTTTTTGCAGGTTAGCATGGATCCAAGATTTCATAAGTTTGGGGACGATACTTATAGAGGACACCTGATCTATAGGGACACCGTCGAGCCGGCTGACCTAGAGTTATACTATGGGCACATAAGCTTTACAACCAATCGTTACTTAGAGAAGGATCTGTGGAGAGCCATTTATGTTGACAAATGGATTCACCTAATAAAGATGTGTATAGATTCCAATCACTACGCAAGGACTCGAGAGGCTACATATCACGAGATGGCTGGCTTGATTCAGAGCAAGCTAGACATGGATGTTACCGAGTTACAAGCCATCCTAGAAAGACCCAACTTTTTGCTGGTACTTGTAACTGCACCAGTACAGGTAGCATCACTGGCACAAGTACCAGTAGTACCAATGCCAGAGCTAGCAGAGCTTGAGCTGATGGAGAATGACGAGGATGATGAGGATATCATCGGCGACGACAAGAAGCTGAAAGAGGAGACAGAGTATGACTCAGCATAGAATCTAGAGGACCCAGACCCAGTTGATATGGATATCATAGCTGGAGAGGACATTATAGTATCAGAAAGAGATGAAATCATTGAGGACTTTAGAGGAGGTAGATATACCCCTGGCACCAATAGAAGTTGTAGCACAAATGGAAGCCATAGCACATATGGCAGCCATATGGGCTGCTGAGATGGTCGCATAGTCTGATGGATTTATCATAGGGGAGGCTGAGTTAGCAGAGGCTATTATAGTAGCCGAGGGAATTGTCGCTGCAACCGCCATCGACGCCGTTGAGCCAGCATTGGATGTTATGGATGAGGGCGAGGATGATGTGATGATTAAGGACTGGGATGTTAGGATCATGATGGGAGATATCGATGCACCGATAGAGGACGATCCACCAGAGAAGTTAGATATTGCATTCAAGGAAAAGGCTCTATCGCTTGGAAAGAACATTGATGACCTCTGAGTCAGGATGTTCAGAGTTTAGATTTTCTAGTATACATTAGGACATGTTGTCCACTTTTTGAGGATCCTAAAGATAGCTATTCACCATAACATTTTTGTATAGGTAGCATCCACTAGTAGTGCTATTGTATATAGTTGACTTCAATACATGTATTAGCTCGTGTCCCACGCAGTACACAATTTAACTAATGTGTACTATATGGTACGTCTTTTGATATATTTATATATGAGTATCATCTTTTGGAGTATTTGTGATGTTATCTTGATAAGTGTTTTATTTAAATGTTGTTGTAATATAGAACTGATAGTTCATATTGTCTATCATTTTATCTTGAGATGTTTCTTTAAAAAGACTGTTAGCTAATCATTAGGTCATTTAGTAGGTACATAGCTCACAAGATCACCCTGGTGGGATCTACGAGACAACATGCATGTTTGGGAGCACCTATTCCCCAGGGTATGGACCTATTCCTTGGATACATGTATGAACCTTACCCTTATGTTTGTAATTTTAGTGTTCCAATCAATTGGAATATTTCCCAATCGATTGCCTCTTTTCCTAATCGATAGAAGTCTTGTTGACATAATCAATCGATTGATCCTTCTCCCTAATTGATTGGCTTCATAAATATCTAAGTCCAATCGATTGCCCCTAATCCCAATCGATCAGTCAAGAGCTGAACTTGGTCTCCAAGTTTGCATGTAGTTTTGACACTTGGTGACAAGCAGGGGTATTTTTAAAATACAACCGCGCTAAAAGAAGAAAATACACTGATTTAGGTTACAATTCCCTTGTATATCTGTAATTTGAATTACAATGCCAGTTTTTACACAATATGATTAATCTATGATAAGTGGTATTGTTTTAGTGGTTATTTGTGCAAATTATTGTTGCTGTGTGAGGAACTAAATGAGAATGATAAAAGGAAGTACTTGTTTTTAACGAAGATAATTCAAATATGAAAAGGACGTTTCGAGCGATCGAGGTTTCGATCGATCGAATTATGTTCAAGCGCTCGAAGATCCCAGAAGTTCAATCGATCAAGGGATGTTCGATCGATCGAACATGGCTGTTATCAGAAATTATGCGCACGCAGCAGAAACGGATTTTTTTAACCCTAGCCTTAGGTTTATGTATATATATATATGCATTTTGTATACGTCCAGAGGACGGTGACTTCACTTTTTATCAGTTTTTACATAGGAAAAAGAGAGTTTGTTCTTGTTTTTGTAGGTGTTATCAAGGATTTCTATTATTTTGGTTGAATTCTATTAAGTTAATATAAGTTCGTCATCCCACGTTACTTCTTATCATTTTGTTTACATTCTACTTGCTGTTTATTGTAGGTTAATCTGCTAGACTCGTATGATTATATGTTAGATTCTTGTTAAATCACTAGTTTTCATAGATTTTATATTTAAATCGCAAACAAACATGACTTTAATGGAATTTTACATTAAAAACGAATCTAAGACACTCCAAACCATGTTTAAGTAGTCCCTAGGTTGGGAGATCACGATGAAATCGCGATCTTAAGCCTCTGCCATGCAGTAGAATAATTCCTGTGTTCGATCGATCGAAGTTAGTTCGATCGATCGGACCAGAGACATTGTCAATCGATCGAAGACATTTCAATCGATCGAGAGATGAAGATATTCGATCGATCGAAAGCGCTTTGATCGATCGAACTCTCTGATTCTTGAGAACATTCTATGCAGTATCCCTAGACTTTCTGCTTTAGAGATTCGTTATCAAACTGCCCCCAAATGCTCAGTTTGTCAAAACAGTCTCTGAACTTAAGGCCTTAAGGCAATTTTCTTCAATATCTTTTGCAGACCACTTTGAATGCTAACACCATTGTAGGTGTAAGTCTTAACTATTATTTTAAACTGCTTTCATGTGTTTTATATTAACTGTGATGATATAGTCCCGGTCATGAAAGGACTATGGATTTTTTATTCTAAGAGAAATACAGAATACTGTAGAAAATGTGCTCCATTGAGCTCAAATGTAATTGCATGGTAGATGGCTAGGTCACGGTGGATTCGTGTAATCCCAACATTTCATTTTATTAAGAAAAACACGTTTTAAAACATCGCTTTAGTTAATTAATTGAGCACTAGTTTAATTTATTTTAGTTGCTTTGATTTTAGTAGTTACTTCGTGGAACTTCGTATTCTGCAACATATATTGATTTTTATTTTCCTTTTAGAGTTTAATCTAAGTATTTAATTTATCACCTTCCCTGTGGGATCGACCTGGTCTTTACCAGATTACTACTTGCACGATTAGCTACACTTGGGTATATCACACAAGCGCGCACACATTCTTAGCCGTGTCAAGTTTTTTGCGTCGTTGCCAGGGAGAACGACAAGCTAACGCTTAGATTACCTCAATCTATTCTTATGTCTTTCTGTTTTCTTTTGTCTCTTATTCTTAAGATTAAAATTACTTAGGATCTTTCCTTTTATGTCCGATAATTCCATCGAAGGAATCGACAGAAATCCATTCTACTTAGCCAATTCCTCCGATTCTATTAATCCTGTAGCCACACCTACCGATTCAATGGCTGACAATCAAAGTAAAAATGGTGAGAATGTGGTTGTACCAATTGATGATTCGCTTTGTCCTTTGTGCGATCTCATGACACCCGAACACGCACCTACACCTTCTTGTATTCTCATTCCACCTTATGCTGGCAAATTTCAATTTCGCAACGGAATGATTCAACTCCTTCCAACCTTCCATGGAATGGATAGCGAGAAGGCATATCTACACGTCAAAGACTCTGAGGATTTTTGTAAAATATTCTCACAAAATTGCCCTGTAGATGTGACACGACTAATATTATTTCCTTTCACTTAAAGGATAAAGCAAAAGCGTGGCTACTCACCTTGAAGCCGAATTTGATTTACACCTGGCATGCGATGAACACTGCGTTCTTGAAGAAATTCTTTCCGCCGCGCATGACCACTGAGCTTAAATGACAAATTAACTCTTATAAACAAAAGAGCAATGAAACCTTCACTCAAACTTGGGAGCGTTTCAAGGATTTGCTTCTCTCATGTCCACATCACGAGTATGAGAAATGGTGAACCATAAGCTACTTTTACGAAGGGTTAAATGGTAAAACTAAAAAATTGGTCGAAACCATGAGTTCAGGGCCATTTCTTCGCAAAACACTGAAGAAGCAGAAGCTCACTTCGAGTGGCTAGATGGTCCAATTCGGAAGATGTCCCACATTCACAGATATCCTGTGTAGAGGAAAAGAGTCTATACCATTAAAAAGTGAGGATCATCTGATGAGTAAATGTGAAGAAGTGGTTAAGAAGGTAGAAGAGTTGGCAATGAAAGGAGGGAGTTCTAGGAAGGTTTTACCTGAAGAACCATGCGGCACATGCAACATGTTGGGACACACTAATTAGTATTGTCCCAATGCGCTGCACTTTCAAGAACAAGCCCCTATGGAAATGAATGCTATGCAAGGGTATAGGGGGCGGGGAATTCCTACAATAACAACAACGTTTAGAATAACAATCGATGGAATCACCCCGGCTTTGATTGTAAAAATGGTGCGGGGACCCAAAATCAATATCAACAACAGCAGCCCTACAATAACAATAATCACTATCAAGGGCAATATAATAGGCAGTCCCAGTCATTCAATCAAAATAGATCAAATACCTATAACCATGCCCAACCCTCTAATAATCAGCAATCAAATGTCTACGTGCCACCACACAAAAAGGTGCAAGAGGAAGATCCAATCTCTAATGCGAATTTAACACAACAGTTAATTTAAATGATGAGTAAAATGTCCGCAACATTAGAGAGAATGGATGCATGACAAGAGGGGTCAAGTGGAACGTTTTCTGCTCAACCACTTCAAAACCCTAAGGGATACAACAATGGTCCCACTAATCACGAATAAGCAAAATCCGTAACTACCCTGAGAAGCGACAAGATTATAGGGTGCAATTTACCTTTCTCTACACCTGAAGAATACGAGGATGAAGTGGTAAATAAAATCAAACCATCCACTCAAGAAGAGGAGTCGTCCACTGATGAAAAACCATTAGAATCAAATGATGACACTAATAAAGAAGTAGAAGAAGTTGAGAGAAGGCCCGGAAAGGAGTCTGTCATTGACGAATTACCTAAATGCCCTTTCCCTGCACCTTACCATCAAAGGCTTAAGAAACCTAAAAACGAGGCGAAGAATCAGGAGTTTTCGGAGTTGCTCAAACAAGTCAAAATCAATCTCCCACTCCTTGATGCAATCAAACAAGTGCCGGCCTATGCTAAGTACCTTAAAGACTTATGCACGGTCAAAAGGAGGTAAAGTGTAAAGAAACACGCCTATGTCGCTTGTCAAGCAAGCGCAATCATCCAAAATGAATTGCCTCCGAAACTCAAAGACCCCGGTACCCCGACTGTCTCTTGTCGAATTGGAAATCAAAGGATAGACAATGCACTCCTTGATTTAGGAGCAAGCGTAAACCTACTGCCATACTCAGTTTATAAACAATTAGGGTTGGGTGAACTCAAACCTACCCGAGTTGCATTACAACTGGTGGACAGGTCAGTCAAATACCCTAGAGGAATACTGGATGATGTTCTGGTGCAAATAGATTCATTTGTCTTCCCGATCGATTTGGTGATTTTGGACACTGAACCTGTGTCTAATCCATGTTCACAAATCCCGGTGATATTTGGACGACCATTCCTCAACACCATAGATGCCACAATCAAAATAAGAAGTGGTATTATGACCATCGTATTCGGGAACATGACTCTAAATGTCAAGATTTTTTCAAATCCCCGACTTGAAGAATACGAGGATGAGGAAGAAATCAATTATATTGAAACTATGATCGAAGACGAGACTGATTTTGTAGATTACAAAGATCCCTTGGAGGTAGTTGTGTCACAAATCAACCTAACGATTCTACCCCATTGGATGCTACTTTAAATGACACTTGCCTTCTGATGGAGACGAAAGAGGAGGACAGAGCTAAATGCATGTGGGTAACACCATATGAAGCACTACCTCCCAAAACAAAACTAGTCATGCCTTCCAATTTTCAATTTCCTGATTTGGAGTTAAAGGAGCTTCCAATAGAGCTCAAATACGCCTTCCTAGGGATTGAAAAGACTTACCCTATCATAACTTCATCTACATTAAATCCCGAACAAGAGGGCAAGTTAATCCAACTGTTAAAACAATATAAAGGAGCATTAGGATGGACGATTGCCGACCACAAAGGCATAAGCCCATCCGTGTGCACTCATAAAATATACTTGGAGGAAGACGCTAAGCCTTCACGACAAATGCAAAGGCATTTGAATCCCAACATGCAAGAGGTAGTTAAAAAGGAACCATTAAGACTACTTGATGTTGGGATTATATATCTTATTTCTGATAGCCATTGGGTTAGTCCAACCCAAGTGGCGCCCAAAAAGACAGGGATAACAGTAATTCCAAACAAAGACGGTGAATTGGTACCAACACGCGTCCCCACCGGATGGCGGATGTGTATTGATTACCGAAAATTGAATACTATGACCCGGAAAGACCACTTTCCATTACCATTTCATGGATCAAATGCTAGAGTGAGTAGCGGGTCATAAATATTATTGCTTCTTGGATGGATATAGTGGCTACAACCAAATCGAAATCGCTCATGAGGATCAGGAGAAAATGACTTTCACTTATCCGCTCAGTACATTAGCCTATCGTCATTACCCTTCGGCTTATGCAACGCTCCGGCTACCTTTCAGCGATGCATGTTGAGTATATTCAGTGACATGGTCGAACAAATACTCGAGGTGTTCATGGATGACTTTTTAGTGTTTGGCCATAGTGTGGACACCGGGCTTCCGCCCCTTTGTTGGGTTTTTGAAACTTGTTTAAAATTGATCAAAGGAAGAAAATGGTCTGTTGAAAATAGATACGGAGTCGCCACTTGGTCTTTAAGGAACCAAGAAACCTAATTTGACTCACCCAAGCGGATAAGGGCACCGGCCCTTCATAACCAAAGAACTTAGTTCGGGGTTTTGGTACGAGAGAAGAATGAGCCTTTGTCGCGACTAAAACACCCTCAACTCGCCCCGTCTTTCGACGGGCCTCAATTAGCATCCAAATAATCATCTTTTACTATGATTGGTTCGACAATTAATATTTATGATAAGTATATTACATTGCATAAGAATCTTGAAATTGGAAGATCAAAAGATAAGATATCATTCATAAGATCTAAGCCGAGTATCATACAATGCAAAGTGAAAGATCACACAAATAAATCTAGGAAAAATCGTCTAATCATATATCAAATAATCAAGACTTCCTAATCTAAAAGGGGGACATGAATTGTTCTTGAAACAAATAATCAAAGAAATCTAAATATGCTTAGCAAGCTAGTATGATGCATGTTAATCTTTGAGAAAAGAAGATCTCTCAATCCCCGGGACGGATGAGAAAGGATGATTAGATCAAGGGGAAGCATGAACGTGTGATCGTGATCATTTCTTATAATCTTCTTAGATTAAGAGTTACAAAAACCCCAAATCTTTGCATGGATGCAATGTATGTATCTAAAATGTGCCAAGGTTGTAATGTGCTTTGTGTTCATGGATTCCTAGAATGACTTAGCAGTCTAAAATTTGCATGAATGGATGAATGAAATCATCATGGGATATGTACAAATGTAGTATGAACTACTTACTAGGACATGAGCTAATTTGGAATGCATATGGGCATCAAATCAAAGAATGAAAGTTGAAATGTGCTTGCTGTGAATAGTGGACAAAACAGTAGCATGATCTTTTGGAAATTGAAAAGAGGCGTTAGGAGTGTTTTCAATGAATGATTTTTTATGTAGATCTTCCTTATTGTGTCTAGAAAATAACCCAAAAGGCCAATCTTGAATAGCTATCACATATTGAGAGAAATCATATAAACAATGAAGGTCACTCAGAAACAGAGTCCGTACTGTCGACTGAAATGTTGAAAATTCTTAGAAAATGAAAACTAATGATCTAGAGGCCCATTTTATACAGAAAGTTCTCTAAGACATTGAAGTTTAAGGGAAAAATAAGTTAGGACTACCCATTTTGGAAAAGTTTTCTGTAAAACAAGTTGGAAGTGGACCTAGCTGCTGTGACAGCAAAGACAGAATGTCTGGAAGGAATGTTTGGGTCCAAATGGACCATTTCCAAGTACTTCCAAGTCAAACCAAAAATCATGGGTGTTCTCTAATGAGTTAGGAAGATTTTCCAAGTGGTCTTGCATCCATACATTGAGTATTGAGTTCTAGAGAAATCTTTGAACTCAGATCACTCACTGTTTTGACTCACTGTTTTGAAGATTTTGGGAAAAACTTGAGTTTTCTTTCTTGAAATCAAAATGAGAGGGATTGAGAGGGGTTTTGAAATAGAGGTTTTGAAAGTATATTTTCAACATCAAATAGATATTATAACCTCTTGGAATGTCAACATCAAACTCATCATCAAGAACCCCCAATATTATTGGAGAGATTCATTTTTATTTGAACATAACTTCAAGGATACCTTGGAGGTATTGAAGTTATAATCATCATCTATCAAACATGTTTTTGAGGTCAAGAGCTACTATCCATAAGGATTCACTCACCTCAAACTTCATGTCATCATCTAGATGATGATGAACTAGTAAGTAAATAAAGAAAATAAAAAGAAATGAGATTAAGAAGAGATGAACATAATACGAACAAGCAAGTAAATAACAATCAATAGATGATAATCAATATGATTTTGGACTTGTAGCTTGGTGTTTTACTCATAGATTTTGACATTTGGACATGGAAGTAGCTTTCTAACTCAAGAATGCTCAAGAATGGTGATTGGGGGTGTTTGGAATGTGAAGTATAAGAGAGGTAATGGAAGAACACAAGATTAAAACTCACTTTCTATAGCAAAATAGTAGGAGGAAGCTCATTTTCTCTCTTCTAAACCTATCTCTATCTCTCTTCTTCTCTACAACTTTTCAAGCTTTTTCACTTGGCCCCCCTAAAATGAAGAGCAATGGGGGGTTTAAATAGGCCAATTTGGGGGTGGTTTTGGGGTTTTAGAAGTACTCCCATTGGTCCCAAACAACTGTGAACACAAAACTATGTCGTTTTGGCTTTGAATTAATCAAATTGGACCCCCAAAAAAATTACAAAAATAGACTCTGCGAGGGTTGAGTGCCGCGGCGGCACTGAGCCTGTGCCGCGGCGGCAGTGGGCCAGTGCCGCGGCGGCACTGCTCCTCAGACGCCCAGAAATTTACGTTTAGGCCCCCAGAGGTTTCAGTATTCGCGAAAAGGCCCTATTTTGTCCGAAATTCACAGAAAATGCATACGAACTCCAAATTGAGATTGTGATATACCGTTGGAAAGGTAATGGAGTCTAATTTACATAAAAAAAATAGTTTGGGATTAGGTCACTTTGAAAAGTTTTGCGGTATTTGCGATAAAGGCCAATTTGATCGCCTTTTTCGCCTTTGGAAATTTATAATAAATTTGTTTTAAATCCAGAAATTATGTGCGATATACCGTTGGAAAGATATTGACCTCTAGTATCTATAAAAAATGTTTGAAAATTATTTCAGTGCCCCGGTTCCTAAGTCAAATTTTGGTCAAACTGGTCAAACCTGGGATTCCCGGGAAGTTCTAGAAACCTCCGGGAGTTCCCAGGAGCTGACGTTTTCGCTCGATTTTCTTTTAGAACTTGTTTTAATACTTTTCTCATGATTTAAAATGATTCCGGTGAATTCGGACGATTTCGGTCAAACTTAGTCAAACTTGGTCAAACTCTGGTCAAACCTTGGTCAAACCGGTCAACGGGGACTTTCCGGGAACTTCCGGACTTTCGGGGGTCTCTGGGAGCTGACGATTTCATCCGATTTTTCTTAAAAACTCATTTTATCACTTTTCTTACGACGTAGCATGTTTTCAAAACTTTTGGGACCAAATCTTGGAGTTTTCGGGCTTTCAGAGGCATTTTGGTCATTCTGAGCATTCTGAGAGATAGAGCTGACTTCCGAGAGTCCTCTTGTGGGATCCCTTATCCATAGCTTAGCTAGTGTGTACCACTAACTAGGATCCAATCACAACTGTCTCCAGTAGTGCCTCCATGTGGTAGTCACCCTCTAATACGTCTGAATGATCCTATCCATAGGAAGTTCACATCTAGTAACCAATGAGTAGTGTACCCTCTGAATGGAATGATCACCCTTGGCGAGGTGACACAGAATGCGCTACTCATCTTACAGTGAACTGTTAATGGAAGATCGTGGGTACTATTAGTAAGACGATCTCCCACTAGATTTAGTAAATAAGGATTTTGCATTTGAAAAATTGTTTCCACGCATTATCCATAAACATCCAATGTTTACTAATGCGTTGAAATGGTTTTTAAATTTTATTTTAGAAAACTTGTTTTACATACATGTAAGTAGTAACAATATAATTAAATGTCAATCACAAATCTAGCACATAAAACAAAAAACTAAAATGAAAATAAAGGCATTCAACAATGCCTCTATCTCCCATAGCTCTATCTCCATAGAACCTCCTCCTTTGTTTGATCGCCTTCGGCTCCATCTTCATGGACAACGACTTGCTCCTCCATCTTCATGGATTTCCTATTCTATTACATTGATCCTATGCTTCTTTTGAAGTTTACAATTTATCTAGAAATAGAAAAACAACAACAAAATAAGAGGCTAGGAAAACTGGTGCAACTTTCCTTTTCATAGGATTGAAGTCGCAGCGCCCTTTACACATGTCTTAAAACCAAACAAAAATTATATAAAACATACACCAATCATAGCTAAATACAAAATTAAAACTTTGATCTTGGTGCCATGGAAGATAGAGGACTAATCTTGCTACAAAGAGGTTAGTCGTACGCACATCCATGCATGTATAACAAATATATGTAACTATTAGAACCCTTAATTGATTCACATAGTACATAAGCTCTTTACGTACTGAATTAGAACTATAAATAGCATCTTAGTTCTCTGTTACACTTTGATCTATCGACAAAGGTTCGATCAATTGAACCTTCGATCGATTGAACATAGATTAATCGATTGAACTTTAATTTTCACAGAATGCTTTGAAAAATTTACAGAATGATTTAAAATTAAAGCATATATTTTAAAAAACTTTAAAACTATGAAAAGAACACCTGGGTAGAGAATCTTTCTCGATCGATCGATCGAAACTGTTTGATCGCTTGAGAATAGAGAGCGTCGATCGATCAAAACAACTTCGATCGATCGAAATTGCCATGCATCCAATGCAACCACAGATTTATATTCTGCTGCGAGAATGCTGTAGAAACAAATCTATGATGACGTAGTTTTGAAAACAGTCCTAAAACCAACATATAAATCAAAACTAGTGTCCCAAAACGCATCTATAGATCCAAACAAGCATAGCTTTGATACCAATTTAAGGAAAACAGGTTGAAAAATATTTTTAAACGTGCAGTGGAAAGATTGAGTTACAAAAACTTATTGGTAGTCGGGATCTACTACTCGTTAATTCCAATGATGTGCACAAGAGGGGACAAGAGATTACACCAGTGTGTCTTGAACCCAATTATAAAATCACTGACTTCCAGCAGCCTCCACTAAATGATCTTCACTCTCATGACTCCTACGAAGGGTTGTCGGAAGACTAGGGTTGGTGGGAACCCTAATGGAAAGGATAGAGAAGGTTGGGAAACCTAAAATAGTATCTATAGCTTCTGGTATAATAAAACGACAAACCCCTTTTTCTGGATGCAGCTGCCCTATTTATAGATTCCCAGAACCGACCTAATGTTTAAGCGATCGAAGTGGCTTTGATCAATCGAAACTTTGATCCATTGAACCACCTTCGATCAATGTTCGTTCAATCGATCGAACATGTCTAGACTTCAATCAATCGAGACTCCTTCGATTGATCGAACCTATCTTGACAAGATCCTTATATGCCTTTCCAAGCATCCTAGCGGAGCTAAGAGTGGGACCTCCTAGGGTCTTTATTGTTGGCTCAGACCAACTGTAATTCCCATGACCAGACTCTTTTATCAGCAAACTAACCAACTGGTTAATTAACATTTACTCCACTATAAAATGATAACTGAACTCCAACGCAAAAGAACAAATCCGAAGCGATGTCTAGACTTGTATGGTGTACTAATTTTTCTCTACCATCAGCATTCATAATCATATTCAGGTCGGATAAACGGTTACTATCAACCTGAATCATGATTACTTCTTGTATTTTCTTGAGTCCCATTCACGCCTCATGATTACCAAACATGTTGATAAATACTTATCAACATGACTGCAGTTCTCAGCAATCAAATTGGTGACATTCTCAAGGGAATGCTTATTCTGTAACAGAGGGTAGATTCTATCTTGACAATATATGTTCACAACCCTAAGAACATAATATACCCAAGATACCCAGGTGTTGATCTTTTATAGACCTCACTGATTGCCAAGTCAAAGCAGCTATATCCATAGTCTGTGTTCATAATCGTCTTAAGATTAAGAACACGTACCTTATACAAGTTATGAGTTCCCATCGACTGTTGATAGTCTTAAGTGTCAATAGGAAAGCTCAGGTCCGTCAATGCACTATAAGCACCAGCATATCAACTAAGAGGTATACTCTAGTGATTAAGATTCATCACTCCATCCAATGGTAGTTAAACATGCTACAGTATAAACTTAATGAGATATCCAATCTCATTATCCACAGCAACAAATTCTAGCTATCAAAGAATAGTAATTCGTATCTCACTTGTATGTATCCCATACATACACAAATTACTTACTATAAGGATTAACAATCATCTCATGAAAGAAACATACACAATGAAATGTAAAGATGATATCCATATATTAAAATATGAATGTTTCATACATAAGTTATATATGGTTTGAGGGCGCAAACCCAACAAATATAATATGTTGTAAGAGTATATTATGCTTCCCAAATTTATCTCTAGTTAGCAACTCATATAGCATTGGTCCTTTGAGTTTTTTGTTTTTTGAATGAAGCAACTGACAATGGAAATTCACAAGTTAGGTTGATGATCTTTAAGCTATAGATCAATGATCACCTTCTTGATGTGAAATTTTGTTTTGTAAAGTTATGTGAAATTTCACAATTTTTTTCTTTTTAAAATTTTATAGAAATTTTACAGACTTCTTAGAATTTTCAAAGACTTTCTTTATGTTTTCATAACCTTCCTATATCTTTGTGAATAAGTCTTTTTTGCTATGTTTTCTCTTGGAAGATATGGATGTCGGTTTTGGTTGGTTTATGGGCTTCTTAAGGTCTAGTTCCTGGCGGCTTATGCTGTCGATGGCTATTGCTCAGAAGTGGCTATTTGATTTGGTTTTGTGTTGAGGTTTGATGATGATTGCTGCTGATTTTGGTTTTGTGTTGAGGTTTGATGATGATTGTTGTTGCTTCTTTGTACAGTTTCTAGAGATTTTTTCGGGCAAATATTTTTTAATGGCCTAGCTTTAGCTATATAAATGCATGTCTTGTGGTTGTGTGTGTGTGTTTTGTTTATCGGAAGTTAACATCCCTGTAAAATGCGTGTGATAGGTGGTTGTTGTTAAAGCTAAGCTCTATTAAAGCTCCACCGGGCAAAGGAAGCTCTTGAACTTTTGAGGGCAGCAAGAAATTCAGTAGAGGGTAGATCAAGAAAAGCGTGCGAAGGGACTTCATTCTTGCTGGATCTCGAAACTCAGGCCTATTTGTACCTTGTAAGGTAAATATATGGTCAATATAATAAAAATGACGTAAATATAGTCATGAGTGAATAGCCACTCATTTGGTTATTGAACATTTAAACTATTGCATATTCTAGTGTACTGAAAATATAATTAGTATATATACACAATGAGTTGAATTGTCTGTTTCAATTTCTGATTGAATTTTAGGTTTGAGGAAGGAGTTTTTGCTGCAGAAATGGCCGTTAGTTTTGACCAAATTCCAAGTCATTAATGTGGCTAAGAATAGCTACATGTGTTGCTGATGCTAGAAAAGTTGGAAATGATTAAACTGGGAAATACTGTTTTTTTTATAAACTGGGAAGTACTCTTAAGGCATGCAAAATGTACGACAAGGGTCTGCGGCATGCTCCTTCAAATAGTGTCTTACTATGTAACAGAGCAGCTTGTAGATTTGAGCATGGACAATGGGAAATGGCTGTTGATGATTGCAATTTTGCATTTGAGAAAATAATTTGTGTTGTTCCAAAATTCACAAAACTAGTTGTCACGAACCATCCCGCTACGCGTGAAAATAGGACACATGGCACGCCACCAAGGCCAGCCCAAACTAGTTACAATATAGCAGCTGAATAAATATAAATATAAATATAATGGTGATAAAACCACTCCCAAAGATTCTATGGATTGTAAAAATCAGAGTTATAAAAAGTTTTTTTTTCATTTGAAAACACTTAAGGAAATGACCCATTTTGAAAATAGCATTCCAATCGATTGTATCGAAAACACAGTCAACTGCTTTGACATTACAGAGAGTATAACATCTAAAAATCCCAATCCAGTCAACTGTGTCAGAGACCCAATTGACTACTTTGGAACTACAGAGAGCAGGAACATCTCAGTAATCCAATCCAGTCGACTGGACTCTTGTCCGGTCGACTATAGGGGTCAAATTCTCAGTCGACTGGTGCCTGCCCGGTCGACTGAACTTCAACCTCTAGCAGTTCGTTTTGGAAAATAAGGTAATCTAGTTGACTATGTCGGAGACCTAGTCGAGTGCTTTTAAACATTTGAGGACAGTACTTACGTCAAAATAAGTCTCCACTCGACTATCTTTAAACCAGTCGACTGTTTTCCTGACTGCTGAACATTCTGCAGGAAAAAAACTCCATTTCTAAAGTTATGCAATTTCATTCGGACTAACCACGCACACCAAATTCATCCCAAAGTGGTCCTAACTATATTACAACATAGTCAAAACATAAATTACAAGACTTTTACTATCCATTACAACTCTATGAATCTATTCCGAGATTTAAGTTCAAACAAAACATAATTCTAGTTCATTACATGCCTTATCACAACCTTGGAATGGAAAACAAAAATATATACAAGAGTAATCACGTCGTCCCATCGAACTCACTCTTCGCGTTTCTTCTTCCATCTCTTCTGATCACCTGTAATAGAGTAAAGCTCCACTGCTCAGCTATGCTGAGTGCACAATTCTAAACATATGCTTATATGACAATTCATGGTTTAAGATATCAACCACATCAAATTAGTCTCTAGGGAGAGTGGTACGTTTCCATCCAGTGAATGAGATTGAAGATGTGGAAGGCCTTCCTCTTCCACGCATCCAGTGCCCTGGTTGGGCCTATTAGAATTAGTTTTATTAGCTTTAGGATAGTTTAGTCTTTTCTTTTATATTAGGGTAATACTGTATACCTAGATATTCTATTATTATTGCCTCTTCTTTTCCATTGTATTCATTGATTCAGTTTTTGTGTTATGAGAAACTCTAGCTCTCTTTTCTCTTTTCCCTTTTTTGTTTTCTTGATTATTTAATATATTCACATGGTATCAGAGCAGGTTCGAATCTCATCCACAATTTTTTTTCGGATGATTCTGGTTCGTTGTTGGATTTCTCGCTGATTTGGATTCGTATTTAGATCTCGCACTGCTTTGCGTCGTTTTTGGATCTGTCACTGATTCTGGGTCGTTTGTTTTGTGTTTTTGGATCTGTCTTTGATTTTGGGTTCGCTTGTTTTGTGTTATTTAATTGCTTCGTTTTTGTAATGGCTGCTGAACGTGATGATTCGCTTCAAACGATTAGTGATAAACTCGATGGCAAGAATTTTGCATATTGGAATTATGTAATGAAAAATTTTCTAAAAGGGAAGAAGATGTGGGGTTATATCAATGGGGATTTTAGTAAACCTACGAATGAAAATACTGATAAATTTGCAGAATTGCTAGATGTTTAGGACACAAATAATTCGAAAATCATTACTTGGATCAACAACTCCGTTGCTCCCTCAATAGGTATGCAGTTGGCAAAGTTTGAATATGCAAAGGAGGTGTGGGATCATTTGGCTAAATTATTTACACAGTCCAATTTTGCGAAAAGATACCAATTAGAGTGTGATATTCGTGCCCTTGAACAAAAAAATGTGAGTATTCAGGAGTTCTATTCTACAATGACAGATCTTTGGGATCAGTTAGCTCTCATGGAGTCGCCCGAATTGCGGGCCTTTGCACCATATATCGCTAGTAGGGAGGAACAACGTCTGGTTCAGTTTTTGATGGCTCTAAGTGAAGATTTTGAGGGCCTTCGTGGGTCCATTCTCCATCGTAGCCCACTTCCGTCCGTTGATTCTGTTGTCCATGAGTTAGTAGTCGAGGAAATACGTCTCAAGACACAGTCTGGAAAGGGAATTCTCCCTGACTCTACTCCGTCTGTTTTAGCAGCCCCTTTTCGACCACAGTCCAACAATCAGAATAAGCCTTACTCGAGAGTTGGTAGTGATATATGCAGCTACTGTAAGGAGAATGGTCATTGGAAGGCTCAGTGTCCTAGGTTGGGTCGTGCAAACCAGCCCAATAGAAGCAACCAGCCCTCACATGGTCGACCACCACAACAGCAGCAACCTCAATCTTCTCATTGGAAATATGACAACCAATCTCAGCAGCGTTCATACAGGCCTCCACAGCCTAACACTGCAGCAGTTGTACCACCATTAGACTCATTTGGACCCAGTTCCCCTTCCCCATCCACTCCGTCCATGACCTCCCTTGCTGAGCAATTTCAGAAGTTCCTTGCCACACAGCCACATGCTATGGCCACCTCTTCACTAGGTATGTCTTCAGGGATGTCTTCAGGTATGTCCTCAGGTATTTGGGTTTTAGACTCTGGAGCTTCTAATCATATGTCACCTGACTTGTCGTCTTTTGCTTCCTTATGTCCTGCTTCCTCTTTACCTGTTATGACTGCTGATGGTACTCCCATGCCATTAGCAGGTGTTGGGTCTGTTGTCACACCTCATGTATCTCTCCCTAGTGTTTACCACATTCCCAAACTTACTATGAATCTTGTTTCTGTTGGTCAGCTTTGTGATGTAGGTTACTTAGTCTCTTTTTCTTCTACTTTTTGTCATGTGTAGGATCCGCAGTCTCAGACGCTGATTGGGACAGGCCATAGGCAAGGGGGATTATACATCTTGGACAAGCTCAATGTACCAGTGGTTGCAGCTTCTAGTGTTGACTTGTCATCCTTTCGTTTGAGTTCATCTTCGTCTAGTTTTTATTTATGGCATTCTCTCCTTGGTCATGTTTCAGCCTCTCGTTTAAAATATTTAGCTTCTACAGAAAAATTAGAAGATTTACAAACTCGTGACATTTCTGATTATAGTGGTTGTAAGCTGGAAAAATTTTCCGCTTTACCATTTAATAGAAGTATTTCTTATTCTCTTGCACCATTTGATTTAGTTCATTCTGATGTGTGGGGACCCTCTCCTGTTACTACAAGAGGGGGGTCTCGGTATTATGTATCATTTATTGATGATTGCACTCGCTACTGTTGGGTTTATCTTATGAAACGCCGTTCAGACTTCTTTGATATTTACAATACCTTTCGTGCATTTGTTAAAACTCAACATTCTGATGTCATCAAATGTTTTAGATGTGATTTAGGTGGAGAGTATACCTATCATAAATTTTGTGAGTTGCTTGCTTTAGATGGAACTATTCACCAGTCCTCTTGTACAGACACTCCTGAGCAAAATGGTGTTGCTGAAAGGAAACATTGGCATATTGTTAAAACTGCTCGCTCTCTTTTATTATCTGCATATGGCCTTAGTGATTTTTGGGGAGAGGCTGTCCTTACTGCTGTCAATCTAATTAATAAAATTGCGTCCTCTCACTGCTCAGGTCTGTCACCTTTTGAAAAAGTGTATGGGCATGCTCCTGATTATTCTTCCTTAAAGGTGTTTGGTTGTACTTGTTTTGTCCTTCGACCTCATGTAGAGCGTACCAAATTGTCACCTAAGTCTGCTATTTGTGTTTTTCTAGGTTATGGTGAGGGTCAGAAGGGATATCGTTGCTTTGACCCAGTTACTAAGAAACTATATGTCTCTCGCCATGTTGTGTTTCTCGAGCACATACCCTTCTTTTCTATTCCTAAAAATCATCATGAGTTGACTAAATCTGATCTCATCCATCTTGACCCATTCTCTGATGATACCGAAAGTGTGCCCTCTCAAGCCCCATACACCACTGATATTGTCTCACCTCATGGTTCTACTTCTGCTGATACTGGTACCTTGCTGCTTGATGCTACCTCCCTTCCAGAAGCCACCCAAGCACCTACACAGACTGTGGAACCTCCTCGCTATCCTGCTCGCACTCGTAAGTTTACTCAATCATCTGATTTTGTTTATTCTTGTTATTCGGATTCTTTTGCTTCATTTTTAGCTTCAGTTCATGATCTCTCTGAGCCTCTGTCCTATAAAGAGGCAGCTCTTGATCCTCTTTGGCAACAGGTTATGGTAGAGGAACTCTCAGCATTGTATAAGACAGACACTTGGAGTTTGGTTCCCTTACCTTCTGGTAAGAGCACTATTGGTTCTCGTTGGGTTTATAAAATCAAAACCAAGTCAGATGGGTCTGTTGAGCGGTACAAAGCAAGATTGGTTGCCAAGGGTTTTTCCCAATAGTATGGTATGGATTACGAGGAGACTTTTGCTCCAGTTGCTAAAATGACTACTGTTCGTACTCTTATTGCAGTTGCTTCTATTCGTCAGTGGCATATAACTCAGATGGATGTTAAAAATGCTTTCTTTAATGGAGACCTCCAAGAGGAGGTTTATATGGTTCCTCCTTCGGGTGTTCCTCATGGTCCTGGTGAAGTTTGCAGGCTTAAAAAAGCCTTATATGGTCTTAAACAAGCCCCTCGAGCTTGGTTTGAGAAGTTTTCCACAGTGATTACCTCATTTGGGTTTTCCCCTAGTGAGTATGATTCAGCTCTCTTTATTAGGTGTACCACTGCTGGTCATATTATGCTTTCTTTGTATGTTGATATGATTATTACTGGTGATGATGTTGATGGGATTGCAGTGTTGAAGTCTAAATTAGCTCGTTGTTTTGAAATGAAGGACTTAGGTCCACAACGTTATTTTTTGGGGATTGAAGTAGCCTGTTCTCCAAAAGGTTATCTTCTTTCTCAGTCTAAGTATACAGGTGACATTCTTGAGCGTGCTCGCCTCACTGATAATAAGATTGTTGATACCCCTTTGGAGCTTAATGTTCGTCTTTCCCCTTCTGATGGCGTTCCTTTGCCTGATCCTACCTTATATCGCACTATTGTTGGTAGCTTGGTTTATCTTATTATTACTCGTCCGGATATTACTCATGCTGTTCATGTTGTTAGTCAGTTTGTTACTTCCCCTACTATAGTTCATTGGGCTGTTGTTCATCGTATTCTGAGGTACTTGAGGGGCACTAGGTTTCAATGTCTTTTACTTTCTTCATCATCTTCCTTGGAGCTGCGTGCATACTCTGATGCTAACTGGGCCGGTGATCCTACAGATCGCAAGTCTGTTACTGGGTTTTGTATATTTTTGGGTGATTCTCTCATCTCTTGGAAGAGTAAGAAGCAAGATGTTGTTGTTGTGTCTTCCACAGAAGCTGAGTATCGTGCTATGGCTTCAACTACCCGTGAGCTTATTTGGTTACGCCGATTACTTACAGATATGGGTGTCTCCCTTCCTCGCCCTTCACCTATGTATTGTGATAATAAGAGTGCTATTCAGATTGCTCACAATTCCGTTTTCCATGAGAAAACCAAGCATATAGAGATTGATTGTCACATTACTCATCATCACCTTAAGCATGGAGCTATCACTTTGCCTTTTGTTTCTTCTTCCGCACAGATTGCTGATTTGTTTACAAAGTCACATCCGATTCAGCGTTTTCGATTTTTAGTTGGCAAACTCTCTATGCTTTTAGCTGCAGCATCGTGAGTTTGAGGAGGGGTGTTAGAATTAGTTTTATTAGCTTTAGGGTAGTTTAGTATTTTCTTTTTATATTAGGGTAATACTGTATACCTAGATATTCTATTATTATTGCCTCTTCTTTTCCATTGTATGCATTCATTCAGTTTTTGTGTTATAAGAAACTCTAGCTCTCTTTTCTCTTTTGCCTTTGTTGTTTTCTTGATTATTTAATATATTCACAGGGCCTTCCTCCAAATCAGGCACAACTATTATCGATATCATAATCCTCAAACTTCGAGGAGCTCACCCCTAGATGAAATTGCACCAAACCCCCCTTTTTGACCCACATAGACACATAACATGCTCATATAATCACATATACGTGCTTTTATTACAATTTCACGTGCATAATTAACGGACCTACTTAACACATGAATTTCGCCCGGATCCAAAATCTCAAGTTAGATATCTAAAACATGTAATTTTCTATAATTCATAGACTTAGAATTCATACCTCGTGCAAACGTCCTATTACTTTGAAGAATTAAATAGAGGCCTGATTAAACGTCGAATCCGATTATACACAATACCTATAAGTTATACATAGTTTTTTCTAAAATTCCTATAATTAGATTTTCGAAAAACTAAGCCAAACAATGCCTAAGAGGTATCAAACAAAGTCCTTACCTTGAGGAGTTGAAATCTAGAATTTGGAGAAAAACTGACGAACGAACGGACGTCGATTTGTGTCGACAAGTTCTAAGCTCCAAAATCCCTCTTTTCATTTCAATTTGAAAAGTTGTAAATGAAAAAAATATCTTGCCAACTCTATTTATTGGCTCGACTCTCCAGAATTATGTTTACCTCCCCACGAGTTCTCAAATCTTCTAATCATCCTCCGAAATGTCGCACACGTCCATTTTATTACTTCGTGAGTGAAAGATATAAATTATAAAAGTTTTCGCTTAAGTTCCGTTTGTCGCCGTAATTATGCCCGAAAACTAATTTCCGTGGAATCTCTAGATAACCTACCGTTTATGCAGCGCATTCTATTGGTTATCATTAAAGCCATCAAAATGATTCTATACAGGATTAAAACTATCAGAATTTACACTACACGGGTAATTCCACTATTCACATATACCAGATATTTCAAATAACATTTAAGTCAAATAAATACCATTTAAATCATATCAATGCCTCATGATTTCTAACTGTTGTGTCCTCGATTGACACTCAACATTGACTCACCGTTAAACTCATCTCAATTATTAATCAACATTAATAATTTTCTAGAATTCAAATATACAATTTAAAACAATATGATTTTCCTGGGACGGGTGTGACACTAGTTGAGTGAAATTTCACACAACTAGTAATGTGAAAACTCACATTACGAATATGAGTTTGGGTAGCATAGCATTACTCTAACTGGTCATGTGAATTTTAAATTTCACATAACCTTACAAAGATAGTGATGTGAAATTTATAAATTTTACACAACAAAAAAGCTCAAATCATTGCAAAATAAGGCCTAAAACAAACTCACTTTAGTTAAAGCATTGAAGATGAGGGCTTTATTTGACACCACTCTCTGCAAATCATTACATTTCATACTGTTACAATACTTGCCACAAATGGAAATCTACAATTTGGGTGCACCTAGATATGTAACACCCAAAACAACACATTATTTTCCAACACTTCCTCGTAATGTTCCTACCAATCCAAATCAACTTTAACCAATCAAAAACACAATACAAATATTTCCCTTTGATAACCCCAAAAGCTAGCCAACAACAGCAGTTGACTTATAATAGCATCTGTGAAGAAATCCTCAACATGTCGTTCATTGTGAAAAGCTTTCCATGGGTCACAATCACCAAAAACGAATTCGAACCAGTTTTTACAGACCCTAAACCAGAGGGTCCTCATTTTGAGTTCGTATTAGACTCATTCACAGCAACATCGAAGAGCTATGGTATGATCACAAATAGCCTCTATGAGCTCGAGCCCCAATTTGTAGATTACTGTAAGCTCAATACAAATCCCAAATCTTGGTGTATCGGACCACTCTACGCCATCGCATTGGTCTCTGTACCCCTCATCGCAATATTGGGCATCTGTGTAGATGATACATGGAGATAGCAGTGGGGCTCTTTCTGCTAGGGTTTTGGAACTAGTGAGAGAAATAATTTGGGGCCAAGTGAGAGAGAGAGGGTTTTAGAGAGACAGAGAGAGAGAGAGAGAGAGAGAGAGAGAGAGAGAGAGGGGGATATTTTGGGGGTATTTCGGCGCTCTTTGGCTACTATTGCTTGGTGGGCATTTTTGTCCACAAAAGTTACAAAGGAGTTTGACTAGCATATTTTACCTGGTGAACATAAGTCTAAAAATGTTTTTCCACATGATCTTTTCACGAAATTTCCCTAAAAATAATAGTTTAAAAAAAAAAAATTATTTCTAATCATGTGACAGTTTGTACTTATTTTAAAAATGTATTAAAATAGATTTTTTTTCAAACCAACAAAATGTTAATTTTTATACAAAACTTGAAAGAACTTTAAGCCAACCTAGTCATATTTTAAGGATTCAAATTAATAAAACCTAGATCAACGAGAAAAATCTATTTTGAGGATTCAAACAAAATCCCAGATCAACGATATATAAATTTGTTCATGAGACTGCCACCGTCACGTAATAAGTCTATTTTACAACAAAATGAGTCTATTTAAACCCTAGTTTTTCTTTTTCTTTTCTTTTTTTTAACTTCACAAATAGTTGATGACTTTTTAGATTATGGCTTTTGGGTAGTGATTAATTAAGTTATAGTGGTGTGTTGATAATATAAGCTGTCAAACAATTTATTTGTCTAATTAGAGATTCATTAAATGATAAATAAGTTATAAGGAAAAACACATTCAAGACAACTTTAAATAAGTTGGCTTTCATGCCTTAATTAAGTAGAAAAAAGTTATAAGTTCCAAGACTATAGGTCTATAAATTACACCAAACATTTTATTATAACTTTTTCTAAGCTATAAGGTATAACTTAAGTTGCACAAAACGGGGCTGTTATATGCTCTCTATTTTTATAGGTCATATGATCCTATGTAATTGAGGCGTCACAACATTAATGTGACAATGTGGCGTGACGATCTCACGAAAAATTCTCCTAGATCAGCATTTTTTATGAGAAATTATTTTTGTAATTCTGAATTACAGTTCAATCAGCTAATGTGACGGTCTTGTAAATCAGATGTGATCAACTATTTTTATCCATTTAACATCTTTTATGTGGTCCGGAGACCAGACCATATAACAATCTTGCAGAACTAACATGATAGTCAGACTACACAATATTTTTATCATCTTCTTGACACATGATAGCCTCTTTTGGAAGGTATTGGTTGACCTTTGTACAGACTTCGCCGTCCAAATTACTCTCCCCTTGGTCCCTGGCAGTAAAACACTGACCAGTCAACTGGTGTAACAGTCAAACTTCCGTTAGCTCTGTCACGGCTAGTTTACTGCCGTCATAACGGCAAATACCAACCATGCATTCTTAAAATGTTTACACGTGTTTCTCTTCTTAAAAAATTTCTTACACGTGTGGAAAGAACCGTCAGCAACACTTCATAATCAACTACCGCGTAATGGGACCCACTTTGCTCATGGTGGGAAAACGGTGGTGTATCGACAAAACTACCTACTATGTTTGGTTAAGTACATGGGCACATCCGGATAATAAATGAAATACATTCATGTATATTTTTTTAAAAATATACATTCATGTTAGGTAATGATCAACTTTGTAAGTCTCAACTTCTTACATAAAAATTTCATATTTAGGCAAATAATTCTTTTAAATTGGTTATTAGTTAAATTAATATAACCTTTATTTAAGGCTAATATTAATGTCGAAGCAGAAATTGTTAATGTCAAAACAGTAATTATCGCTAAAATTTAGCGACACTTTCTGGTTTGACATTAGGGTGAATTTTAATTCCACCTTAAAATTAATAGTAATCTTAAAATTTATTATTGTTTGGTTCATGAATTATTCATTGAATTGTGAGTCCCATTGGATTTAGAATCCACTCAAAGGTGAAACAACAATTATAAGAATACACACCAAACGACACATTGTGCTTTAAATGCATATACCCTGTGCTGTTTGAATTTTTCACACTTTTCTGTGCATCACTTACACAGCACAGTATACATGCATTTAAAGCTGGTGTGTCGTTTAGTGTGTCGTTTGGTGTGTGTCCCTATCACATTTAAAGGTGAAAAATATGGTAGATTGTAAATCCTAGTTTGGAGATGGTATTCTCAAAGATTACTGAAGTTATGATTTTCTAATTTCATACTACCTAAATTAGCTCTTACATTTGTGGAAGGTAAAAGTTAACATCATTCCTATTATGAATAGCATTCAATAGTAGCTTAGGTATTTAACATTATTCCCATTTCATTTTTTTTTTACCCAACCAAACACTGAATTCTAAATCCAGTTAGGAATTCGCTCGTGAACCAAACACTTTACTGGAATTCAGATTCTTAGTAAATTGATTACTAGTATTATGATTTATGGTAATCAGAATCCATCTAAAATAATCTATGAACCAAACAAGCCGTTAATTAATTCTCACAAAAACTAGATTAAAAATGAGACTTTTGGGCATGTTTGGAAAGCCTAAAATTGGACGAGGTTTAGTCCAAGTCTCAATTTTATTTTTCTTCTGGTTTTTATAGAACCAATGTTATATTGGTTTGACAAAGAAGTTAAAGGAGTTGTTCGTTTGGACACAGAATCCTCTACAAGAATTGATACTCACAAATCACTTGAATTTGTGAAATCAAATCATTTATGAATCACGTAATCTGTTCTTTTCTTTTCAAACTACCTCTTAAGTGAACCATGTCTAGTTATAAGACTTATCCAAATATTGTATACTTAAAATAGGAGCAGGTTCAAGCCAAGTCTCACATTAATATATTGTTATTATTATTATTATTATTATTTTTTTTTAATGAAAATAAGAAATAAGAATTGTTTTGATTGAACAAATAACCGTGATTGAGTTATTTTTAAATGAAAGGCACCGAAATCTTCTGTGACAGGAAAGTCACTACACAGACATCCAATAGGATTGGTTCTATTTTGAACCACACTACTTTTTTTTGTTAGAAACAAACAGCCGTCTAAGACGTTTGATGCGTCCAGTGGGTCGCACACGCTGTACTTCTGTGCTTACCGAAGCATATTTGGGTCATGCTCTACTCGTAATACCAGTAGATAAGAGTTGGTGAACTATTGTTTTAATTTGATACGTTTGTGTAGGTCAGCATCTTACCAACTTCAGCTCCGCCCCCACTTCCCTCATTTTTTTTTGGAAAATTTATACAACACTTCTCTTTTGTGAAAAATTCTTTGATACATCCTCATAATTTTGTATGTATCATATATTCTAGTAATTTTGGTCTTAATTTTTTTTCTAAAATTTAAGTGGAAATTAATAATTAATAAAAAGGACTTATCTTCAAAGCAAAATAAATAAATAAATAAGTCATTATAATAAGATTTATTAATCTTAAGAACAAATTATTTTGGACTTTAAAGAAAGGTCTCTCATTATTTTTTGGAACATAAATACCCCTTCATGTTCAGGGCATTGTTCACGGCATTGTTCATAACACTTTTCACTTAACCTAATCATGTAATTTCATTGGACTACATATTGGAAGAAATGACAAGTGAAATTTCAGTTAGTATTTAAAATTCATTTAATATTTAAGTCAAATTTCACTTATTTTTAACAAAAGTTGAATGAAATTTTGGTTAACTTAATGTCATAACTTGATTAACTTAATACAATTAAATACGTTAAATTTCACTTAACTTAGTCTGCATTGTTCCACTTAAGTTTGCAATTTCGTCAAAATTTGCAATTTCATTTAGCAAAATAAGTAATTTCACTTAAATTTTAAATTGTAGTACTATTTTTTGACCAAATTTGCATCATTTTTGCAACAGAATGAGATCTATGATACATCCACAACCACTAGGATGTGTCATAGAAGATCCCTTCTACCTTTCACTGCATCCCACTTGCAGGGTTAATTACATATACATCATTTGTAATTTGAGTGTTTCAATTTGTCTACATCCAACAATTAGTAATTCTATTATATTTAACACAACAATAATCTGTATATTTGTTTTATTCTCTTAGAATCATATACAAGAATTGATACTCATCAATCACTTGAATTTATAAAATCGGTTCAATTATGAACCACACTATCAGTTCTTTTCTTTTTCAAACTACCTATTAAGCGAACCATGTCTAGTTTTAGACTTTTTTCAAATAAGACTTCTCTAAATATTGCATGCTTAAAATAGGAGCAAATTCAAACCAAGTCTCACATTAAAATGCATATATATATATATATATATACATATATAATGAAAATAAGAAATACGAATTGTGTTAATTTAACAATAGAAATATAAGAAATCGTCTCTCTCCAGCCATTTAATTAGAAGTTAACCCATTGGAAGGGCTAGATAGCCTAGATTAGAAATAGACCCTTAATTAGGCATGTTAGTTAGAAATATGTTGTTTTTCCCAATTTGATAAAATTTTAATGTATAAACTACCCTTACTCACATGGCCAGTTATATACATATTATATATATTCGTGTATCTTTATGGATATATATATATATATATAGATTTGAAGTTAATGCCATTAACTGATAATGGGATTATGTTCCCTTAATTCAAGAGATCTCCTTATCTGCTCACCATGAACTTTTGGTTGAAATTCAAATTATTTAATTCGTTTTCCAAAGACTGAGAATTTCTCAGTCTTTTGTGAGAATTTCTCAGTCTTTGCAAAGTCCGTTTTTTATGGTCCGCTTAAGATCCGTACTGTATATTCGTGTATCTATATATGGACATATAGATATAGATTTGAAGTTAATGTGATTAACTGATAATGGGATTATGTTTCCCTTAATTCAAGGGATATTCTTAATCTGCTCACCATGATCATTTGGCTGAAATTCAAATTATTTAATATGTTTTGCAGACTTGATTCATCCAGTTTGGCTATCATTATAATACAGATCTAAATCATATATGCGCCTGTGTGTTTTTGTGTTTATATTGTTTGAGCTTTTGGAAAAAAAAATTTGTTCTTCTTTGAAAATGTGATGATTAAACGTTTAATGATAAATTCTCATAATAAACTGTGAATTTCTAACCAAATATGATAGAGTTTTCTTTCTGATTTTTATTGATGTTTTGCTGATTTATAGTTTGCATTACTGATAATGGGATTATGTTCCCTTAATGCAAGGGACCTCTTTAATTTGCTCACCATGATTTTTTTGTTGAAATTCAAATTATTTCATACATTTTGCAAACTTAAAAACTGATAAACTCTCACTCTTTTATGAAATTCCTAATTAAAATACTAAGAAATTCCTTATTCCTGAGAAATTTCTCATTAAAATACTAAGAAATTTCCTATTTCTCATTAAAAAAAAACTAAGAAATTGTCACTTTTTGTGAAATCTCTGATTAAAACACTGAGAAATTCCCATTCTTTTGTGAAATTTCTAATCCAATAAACTAAGAAATTACGCATAAATAATAGCAAGGAATCACACAAATGGATAACAGGTCTATCCAGCAAGATGTGAGAAACAGATACTTTACTAAGTAAAATTGCAAAACAATTGTGAAATATCAATGTTATCATGTTTTTTCGCTAATTTTTTCTGAGTAATTTCTAGTAGTGGGTTTTCGATTGACATGAACTTTTTTAGTTAACTGAACAACGATGAACAACTCCTCAATCAAAAATAAGATATAAAACACTGAGACATTATAAGAAATTTCTAATATAGTCAGTATTTTGCAAAATTTCTCATTAGACTACTGATAAATTCACTCTTTTGTGAAATTTTTGAGAACTTATGCTCCATTACAACTGCTAAGTTTATAAGCCATTAAACTTCTAAGTACACAAGCCAAACTATCGCATCCAAAAGCAACTTAGGGAGGTTATGCTCCCTTACAACCCCAAGCATATCCGATGGACTAAGCTTGACATTGATACCACCAATCCTGAAAGCTTGATGCTTGCTCTTGTATTGTTTAACAATACGCACAGTGATATTATCGTGCTTTCGGTATTCAACATGCCTCTTTGTGATAATACCTTAAAAAAGGTGCCACCTAAAACCTGTTGAAAAATACATGGTTAGTTTTTTTTGTATAAGTTGATGATAGCCGAAATATAAAAAGAAAAAATTGAGAAACTGTAATTTTTTTACAATCTTTTGTGAAATTTCTTCATTAAAATACTGAGAAATTCTCATTATTTTGGGGAATTTCTCATTAAAAAACTGAGAAATTTCTATTCTTTTGTGAAATCCCTAATTAAAATGTTGAGAAATTTCCACTCCATTGTGAAATTTCTGATCCAATAAAGTGAGAAATTGTGCATAAACTGTTAGGGATGTATACTAAAAGCCATGCTTTATGTAGTTAATTTATTATTTTAATAAAATCAGTTATTCCATTTTTATGAGAATTTGTGTGGGCAATGTTTGTATTATATTTTTATTTAATATTATGCATGTGTGTCTCTCATTCTACATAGTAGGTGGTTTGGTGTATAAAGTTCGGCTTACACACGGAAGATCAGACCACCAGATATTGTAAAATGTAAGATTTTGGTTTACTGTCTTAGATGAGATTGGACACACCATCGGTAGGACTGCAGCATGGTGTTGTTGTAGGTTTGTCTTGACTGCGGGAAACGGTACAGTTTCAACTCATTATGCTGGTACACTTTGTGTATTAAACGGGACCGACTTGGGGTAATTATCTTTATACTGACTTATAAGATAATTAACTTATGTTCTAAATTCTAAGTTAATTTGTAGACACGTACATTTGATATTTACACTTTGATCTCTAAAAGGGTGAGATCCTTAAATGTGTCAATATCTCATTGGATTGGGTGACAATATTAATTGTATGGTGGATGGGATTGATGATATCCCCTTGAGAAAGCTTATAAGTTTTGATTATGTCAAACCCTGGAGGTGGATTTTGTATCTGACATATCAGATAAGTTAAGCAGAGGATCTCAAGGAATTTTAAGAGATTAATTAAATATGATTGTCAGTAATTATCTTTAATTAGTGGATATCTGTAATCTTAACATGGGGAGATAATAAGCATTTAATAACATGGAGCTCGAAATATATTTTTGAGATAAGGGTAGGAGTGCAATTATAATTCTTTAGTGGTATGAATTATAATTTATGGAAATAGGAATCTGATTCAGTTCGAATTAGGGTTTCCTAATTCCATAAGGAAGCATATTCCTTATTAACTTCTTATGGTCCCTATCATAACCTATATATATGCTGCCTTGGCTCTTCTCTCAGGTTGCATGATTTCACATTCTAAGCTTCCCTTGACCTCCTAGCTTTCTTCTAGAAATTTCAATTCGGTTCGTTTGGTAATTCGGTTAACCGAATTATAAAAAAATCCAAATCTTTTTTTTTTTTTTTTTTTTTTTTTTTTTTTTTCACAACTTTTTAAAAAAAAAAAAAATTCTTTTTCTTTCATATTGCAAAGAACACACATGATTTTCTTTGTTTTCACTTGTGAAAATATTTACATTTTTATTACATATAATTATATGTAAAGTATATTAATACTATAGAAAAAAAAAAAAAGAAATTCAATTTTTCGTTTCTGTTCATTTTGCCTATAGGCTACCGAAAACCGAACTGAAATTTTTAATTCGATTCGATTTTTATTCGAACTGAAATTTTTAATTGACATAACTGAACTGAAATTTAAAAGTCGGTTCAATTTGGTTCGATTTTGTTTAACCGAACTATTGCCCACCCCTATAATGGGAAGTCAATACACAAACATCCAATAAAATTGGTTCTGTTTTGAACCACTCTACTTTTTTGTTAATAGACCCAAACAGCGTCTGAGAAGTTTTGATGCGTCCAGTGGGTCCCATACGCCCACCTTCGGCACTGTGCTTACCGAAGCATATTTGGGTGATACTACTCGTAATTGTAGATAAGAGTTGGTGAGAAAGGTGTGGATTCAAAACTAGTGTTTTAATTTGTCTGGCACCAGATAGAAACTAAGTGTTGAGACATTTGTGTAGGTCAGCGTCTTACCAACTTCAACCCCGCCCCCACTTCCCTCTTTTCCACGTGGAAAATTTGAGTAACTCTTTGTACATATAAGAGTTACACAAAGAGAATATACATAAATTATAATATGTCTATCTCTTTTTTATAAATTCTATTGTGTTGACTCCACAGCATTAGTGGACTTCAACAAAAAAGAGATAGACACAAAAAATTTATATATACTCTTTTTGTATAATTCTTATGTGCCAAAAGAGTTACTGGAAAAATTTATACATCCCCCATTCTTTTGTGGAAAATTCTTTGATACATCCTCATAATTTTGTATGTATCACATATTCTAGTAATTTTAATCTCAAATTTTTTTTTTAAAATTTAAATAGAAATTAATAAAAAGGACTTGTCTAAAAAAAAAATGAATAAAAGGACGTACGTTATAATCTTAATCTTAAGAACAAATTATTTTTGACTTTAAAGAAAGGCCCCTCATTATTTTTTGGTACAAAAATACACTTTTTTGTTCACGACATTGTTTCCGTACAGTGTTTACAACACTATTCACTTAACCTAATCATGTAACTTCACTTGACTACATATTGGAAGAAAAAATAAGTGAAATTTCAGTTCGTATTTAAAATTCACTTAATACTTAAGTTAAATTTCACTTATTAATTTTAGTTAAGTTAATCTGTCATCACTGGATTGCCTTAATACCATCACATACGTTAAATTTCACTTAACTTAGTCTGTATTATTCCATTTAAGTTTGCAATTTCACTAAAATTTGCAATCTCGATTAACAAAATAAGTAAAATTTCGCTTAGATTTTAAAGTAATATTTTTGACCAAATTTGTACCATTTTGGCACAAAATTGAGATCTATGATACAACCACAACTACTAGGATGTATCATTGATGATCCCTTCTTTCTTATTTTATTTTATTTTATATATTTATTTATTTTTTCCTCTCTAGAAATAGAAGATCCCTTCTTACCTTTTCACTGCATCCCACTAGCAGGGTTAATTACAGATGCATCATTTGTAATTAGAGTGTTTTAGTAATTCTATTATATTTAGCACATTAATAGTTTGTATAATTGTTTTATTCTCTGATAAATTATATATACATCCTCTGGAAGTAGCTTGTTTTCCGGATATATCCGACATGGTTTACGCATTACTATTGCTCTTGTCGGTTAGACTAATATGCAAATATTAGTAAATCTGTTACATTTAATAAGACAGAAGTCTGCATAATATTTTTGTTTTAGATTAATTTGAAACACACTCCCTCTTTCTTATGATTAGTGCGTTTTTAAGATACATCCTCTATGCAGTTCTAGACTCAATAATACATATGAGTCGTTAAATTTAACAGATTTATTAACAGTTATAGATTGGGTTCATTGCGTTGAGGTAAGCGTGATTTTCAACTCGCCCCCTACAATTTTAAATGTGTCACTAATACTCTTATGACTTGGATTAATGTACAATTATTAGAACACCGTTAAATTTAATCCGATGGAGATTGCATAGTACGTATAGGATAACTCTAGGAACACATAAGAATCTCACATAAACTACAATGTGTCTAACTCTCTCATATTGACCACAATGGTGCATCGGTAATTAACCCAAGAATAAAATAACTATGCATCACAAAGGATCACAAAAGATATTAGTGACACGTTCAAAATTACACCCAATCAAAAAAACATTCATGTGTTTGTAATTAATCCTTAATAAAAACTACACATAGTATTAGTGAAATATTTGGAATTATATGTGATAAAACAAGTTAACTACAACGAGTGTATTAGTAATTAACCCGTATATACATACACACAAATGAATATATATGTGTTTATATATATACATATGACTTCTTCCGTTTAGTTGTTAACACGTCGTCATCATTGTTAGGTGGATCACTGCATGTCAAACCCAAAGAAAAGCATAGAAAAAATAAAGATTTACTAATAACCTATTCTAGAAAACCTGAAAACTACACCTCTATCTGTCTCTCTCTCTCTCTATGTGTATATATATATACACCTCTGTATGTATTGATTTCCTCTTAGCATACGCCTACATCACACACATTCATTCTCCTCTGCGTTTCACAGGTAAGTTTTCCGACATTCATTTTCTTCCCCAAATCCCTCAGTTAATGTCACAGTTTTAAATGCATGTACCTATGTTGTGTAAGTGGTGCATAGAAATGTGTAAAAAATTCAAACAGCATAAGGTACATGTGTTTAAAGCATAGTGTGTCAAAAAGTGTGACAAAAAGTGTGTGTAGCAAACATTTCCCTATCTTATAGGCTGTTTGGGAAATTAGAAAAGAAAAAAATCTGTGGTTTATAACTGAGAGTTCTATAAAATTTAATTGATTTTTAGTGTTCATTTGTTGCATTGAAAAATCAAAGAACCTGTTCTATGATTGGTAAATAAACCGGTTCAATAAATTAAATTGTTTGGTGTGGTAGGTGTCCATTTTTCTCATAAAAGTTCAGTTTCTCACAAGAACTACATAAAAAGTAGGATTTGAATTGAACCGGATTCAACTTCTAGCATTCCCAAACAGGCCCATTAAATTCCCAAATTTGAAAATGGGTAATTTTTTAAATTCATTCATTCAATTTTTCATACCAAAATTTGCCAATCCAAATTAGGTAAACCCATTAATCTCCAAAATTATCAGACAATACATTTCTCAACATTTATTTGGTTTTAACAGTCACCCAACCAAGATCGGCGCACGTTAGCAAAAAAAAGGAAAGGTTGGCTGATCGATTGGAAAAAAAAAAAAACATGAAGATCACCGTGAGGGACTCTACTCTGGTCCGGCCTGCGGAGGCGACGCCGTGCCGGTGCCTTTGGAACTCCAACGTCGACCTTGTGGTCCCCAACTTCCACACCCCCAGCGTCTACTTCTACCGCCGCCCCAACGGCGCCGCGTCGCCCAATTTCTTCGACGCCGCCGTCCTCAAGAGCGCCCTCAGCAGAGCTCTGGTTCCGTTCTACCCCATGGCCGGCCGCCTCCGCCGAGACGAGGACGGCCGAGTCGAGATCGATTGTAACGCCGAGGGGGTCCTGTTTGTCGAGGCCGAGACAGACTCGGCCGTCGATGATTTCGGCGATTTCGCGCCGACGCTGGAGCTCCGGCAGCTTATTCCGGCGGTTGATTATACGCTTGGGATTGAGTCCTATGCTCTTCTGGTGTTGCAGGTATGTTACTGTTAGTTTGTTTTTGTTTTTTTTTGTTTTTTGGTTTTTGTTTCTCTTTGGCTTGTTTTTTTGAGGAAGTCTCGTTGGCTTGTTTTAATGTGTTGTTAAGGAGAAGTTATTCCGTGAGTCTGTCACGTCATGTTAGTATGTTGATATAGTGTGATCATTTAATTTTAATTATTCATTTGTCCCTTATCTTTAAGGAAATCATGACAAATGATTAGTGGAATTTCAAATTTCAAATATAATAAATATTTGTCATGATAATCTTAACCACTCACTTGCCCCTTATTTTTAAGGAGATCATGACAAGTGGTTAGTGGAATTTCAAATTTCAAATATGATAACCATTTGTCATGATCCCCTAAAAGGAGGGGGCAGGTGGGTAATTAAGATTAAATGGTCACACTGTATCAGCATGCTGACGTGACGTGACGAGCGCCACATTAGCATGATGACGTGGTGTGACATTCTCAATAAAAATGAGTCATGTGCTTACTAATACTAGGAGGTTATGCAGCTTACTAATACTAGGAGGTTATGCAGGCCTGATCCTAAGCCCAAGCAACACAAGCTTGGGCTTGGGGCCCCCAACTCTTAAGGACCCCGTTTAGAATTAAACATTCTCTTCTATATAAGCCCCGGTATATAGAAGTATAAAAAGGCCCATCAAATTTTTTTTTGAGCCCAATCAACATTCCATACAAAAATGAAAACAAATCCCATTAAAAAAAAAATGAAAATCAATCCCATTAGTTTTTATTTTTTACTATTTATTATATATATGCGTTAATTTTTTAGATATGTGATATGGTGGTCTTGAGAAAGAGTAATGCTAGATGTACTCTCAAATGCACAACTAAATATACAACATTGCTTAAAAATGTTGGATTTCGTGCTAAAAAACTTACACACCCTGTACACCCCCTTTTTTTGTGTACAGACTTTTCAACACGAGGTTCAACATTTTAAAGTAAAGTTGTACATTTAGTTGTGCATTTGGGAGTGCATCTCAGTGTTACCAGAAAACTATAAGACCCTAGCGATCCCCGTTTTGGTACGATCGTTCCGAAACGTGGTACGCTAGCGAATTGGAACGCCAATTTGGGCGTTCCCGCTTTAAATCACCTAATATTGTGATAGCACCACTAAAATCTAGTGAACTTATAACACTACAAAAAGGTACGTAGATTATATTTTCTCATTTAGAACTTTACTTGACAATAAAATGATTAGAAAATCATTTCACGTTTTAATCTATCATACTACTTCCCCCTCTTAAGATGGGAAGAAGTATACCCCCACCCTACCACATTTTGTAGCACATGGGGATCCGCGTTCCCGATCCCGTTCCTCGTACCGAATCGATCCGCGATCCAGGTAACCTTGGTGCATCTAGCACGTTGAGAAAAAAAATGATTTGGGGGAGTTGGAAAAAATAAAATTTTGATTTGAGATTTCATATTCTTACAACCTCATTTTTAATTATGGGTTTCCTTTTGGTTGTGCCAATACTATATTGTTAGTTGTTTTCAACTTGTGGCTTGGTTTTAAATTATCTATTGTTCAATTTATTATTATTATTATTTTGTTGAGACAATCAGTTGTTGAAATAAGTATTTAGCTATGCTCAGGGGCAGAACCAGAAGTTTGTCTTTGGGGGTGCCGAGTTACTACGTAGACTATTTAGCAATGACACACGGGGTTCGGGGGCAGCGCCCCCGAGGCGTTTTTTTTTCCTTATCAGTAAGACTACAAATTTTCTATATGAGATTATTTTGTACTGTTTGGGAGTTGTTGGGAGGTTTGATTATACATAATGAGTAGTTTAATTGTACAAAGTATTGCTATTCTACCCAAATCTTGTATCCCAAATGATTCTCAAACACATGGGTTGAAGTTTAGAGTTGAAAGAATGTAATAAAATGATTTAAGGTGACTAAGGGAGTAGCATATTTTTTTTGTTTGGGTGTGCCAGACACAGCAAAATATGAGTAATAGTAGAATTTTTTTGTTTGGGGGTGCCAACAAACAACAAAATATGATAAATAACACACATACATGTATATTAGTAAACACAATTTACCACATGTGAGGGGTTCAATGGCACCCCCCATACTACACACAGTTCCGCCACTGGCTATGCTGCAATCTGTCAGAACATTTTGTTTATGTGACATATATAAAACCAATAATACATATAATCACACTCTAAGTTTATAACATATACTTGCAATATGTGTATAAAAAGAGTAATATTTGGGACACAACTTTCATACAACCTCCCCAAAAGATGTGTCTATCTCTTTCCTGTGTCAGAGTCTGACACAGGAAAGAGATAGACACATCTTTTGGGGAGGTTGTATGAAAGTTGTGTCCCAAATATTACTCTTTTTATAGTCTGACACAGGAAAGAGATAGACACATCTTTTGGGGAGGTTGTATGAAAGTTGTGTCCCAAATATTACTCTTTTTATACACATATTGCAATTGGGGAGGTAGTCTGACACAGGAAAGAGATAGACACATCTTTTGGGGAGGTTGTATGAAAGTTGTGTCCCAAATATTACTCTTTTTATACACATATTGCAATTGGGGAGGTAGGTACAGTGACACAGGAAAGAGATAGACACATCTTTTGGGGAGGTTGTACAGTGACACAGGAAAGAGATAGACACATAGATAGACACATCTTTACAGTGACACAGGAAAGAGATAGACACATCTTTTGGGGAGGTTGTATGAAAATTGTATGAAGGTTGTGCCCCAAGTATTACCCGTATAAAAAAGACCTCCCTAAAAAAAATCGGTACAGTGACACAGGAAAGAGATAGACACATCTTTTGGGGAGGTTGTATGAAAGTTGTATGAAGGTTGTGCCCCAAGTATTACCCGTATAAAAAAGACCTCCCTAAAAAAAATCGGGAGTGCTGCCCCCGAACCCTCATTAGAGCCCCGTCTTTCAATCCCGCATTGGGCCCCCAAATTGTCAGGGACGACCCTGAGGTTATGACATGTGGTGTGTTGTGTTTTTCAAAAAAAATTTGATAATCACATAGCATGATTCTCTAAAAGTAGGAGTATATGTGTGGTTGAGATTAGAGGTCACACAATATTATCATGTTAACATGGCGTAATGGGTGGTAGGTGCACTGAATAATTCTCCAAGTGTGGTAGGTGTCAGTATTGTTGGTGGGGTCAACGTCAAATGAGTAGAGATGTGTTAGTGGGATTGTTGGAGATCTTGCTTTTTTTTTTTTTTTTTTTTTCTATGAACAATTACACACACTCACAAATTTACAAAACACAACGAACCAGTTTTAGGTGTAAAGGTCCCCAATTACATAAACCATCGTCATGCTCTCCATATAGAAAGAGTTGAACCCATATATGCACTTCATTAATAGTTGGATTAATTACATTTCACCCTCTAGTGGTTAGACTTATTTTTATTTTCTCCTGTACTTCAAAAGTGGACATTTATCCCCTTGTGGTTTTGAGCTAATGTGAAATTGTAAAGATTTCCCCCAAAATTGATAAAATTTTTAAAATTGGACAAAAATCTTAACACTTAACCCCCTTTGTGGGGATAATTCAGCCATTTAATCTAGCTATTTGGGGCTAATTTTTAACACTCAACCCTTTTATGGGCCAATTTTGTGGTTAACTGTCTATACGGGGTTAATTTTGACACTTAAACTCTCTTTTGTGGGGGCTAACTTTAACACTTAGTTCTTGTGTGAGACTATTCTAAGAGAAATCTTAATAGTTTCAATTTAATCTGAAACCACAGGAGGGTAAGTGTCCACTTTGAGGGTAAAGTAAAAATGGACCTAACCCATGGGGTATTATGTAATTAACCCTTAATTGTTTTGATAAAATATAGTCCATTTTAGTGGGTCCATGGCAGCATGATCTACACACAAATTTTTTTTTTTTTTTATACAATTAATGTTTAGGCGTGTATTTAATTTAGAGAGAGGTATAAAGGGATGTAATGAAAATACAGAAAGTGTAAAAGTGAAGGGAGTTTCAAAATTTTCAAAATTTAAATTAAGAAAGTGGTGAAAAGTATAAACAAATTTGGACCCTTAGAATTTAGATTATGACACACAACAAGAGGATCCAATTGTCTTACTGTCAAAGTCCTTCCTCCTATGATACACGGATTCTTCAAAAAGACTGCAGCACCCGCACTTAGTGTGCACCCGTACTGAGTGCTATGTGGATACTTTGAGTTCTTTTGGAGTGCGACTGAGGCTTTTTTGTAGCGTTCTTTTGAAAAAGAACACAAGTTCTTCATACAATTTCAAAAACTTTGGGGGTTTAATAGAAAATAATAATAGTAATTATCTAGGATATATACTAATGCAGTAATTGTTATAAAATAATTTGTATATACGATTAACTGAAAGTATATTTTTAAAATTTGTCCAAGTACCTCCGCCGCACTCACACCCTTACTTTTTGAAAAATTGACAAATCCCTCGCATCCACATCCCCGTACCCGAATCCCCACACCCGCACCGTTGCTACCCAGCCTTCCCCCTATATATCAAAATGGGTAACCACCAAGCAATAGAAAATTAAAGACTGTGCCCAGTGCTGAGTTATAAATAAAGTCAAGCAAATCGAATTAGATGTCAACAGATCATTCACATAAGACAATAATCAACTTGGTTACCTAAAAACGAAATTGAGTTATTAGTAGAATAAAACATGTAATCATATTGGTTAGAAGGATGGTTTGATGTCTAGCTGGTAATAGGAAACTGGCAAAATGAATGGAATCAAAAGCTAACTTTGTAAGTAACATCTGGTGGTTGGCATAGGTCAATTATCAAGTGAGCAACTTGTAAATTATTAATTACTTGAAACATAGGTCAATTATCAAGTGAGCAACTTGTAAATTATTAATTACTTGAAACTCACACCATCAACACTACATTAATTTTAGTTAAGTACACATTGAGAAATAGATTTTATTACTCAATTTAGTCGCAAGTTAAGGCGATCCCTAGAAATTTAAGGAAATTCATAAATTTTTTTTACATGAATGGTTTGAAAACAAATGTAATTGAATGTACATGGAAGTCATAGAAACACTGTTAAACATCTACATAATGTTTAAATAAACCGTTCATCGAATGTAAGAATGATGGGATCAAGGTCACTTGTTCAACTGTCGGGTTAACCAAAATTGAAAGGTGACATCATAATTAGGTAATAAATATTAATAATAATTCATAATAAAAAATATGATTCCAAATTTTCCAGATCAACTACTGGTTTTTCTGGTTCAAACACCGATTTTGAAAAAATAGCGAGGTTATTCGAATTCATGGATTACCGATTCAAACCGGATCCTTTCCTTGACCGGTTTACTATTCAACTGATGGAACCAGCCTCGGTCGCCGGTAGGGTATTAAAAACATTGCATTTATATTCTATACTATATGCCGCATTGCACAATTAGTTCTTTTTTTTTTCTTTTTCTTTTTTTTTTTGGCACCTTAAATAAGTCACTTATCCAACTACCATTATTTATTTATAACTATCCGGCATGACCACAAAGCTAAACTTTTATGTAATATAAATACTCAAGACCTTCAAAAGAGTTTTAAGTCTCTAATTTAAGGACCATTTTCACTTACTCTCTAATTAATTGACCTTGGGTGGTTAGTATATTCTTTTGTGTCCCTTAAAGTAGGCAGCAACCGTCCGATACTCATGTTCCACACAAGCAATTTTAGTTATGGCATTGTGTGCAATACCCAAACCAATGGTTCTCTGTAAATTGCTATACTTTGCAAGTGTAGGACACCACACCACTGTCGTCCAAAATTGTACTACTTTCGAAATACATCACGAAGGTTTATACGAGATCTAAGACTAGGAGCGACATTAGGTGAAAACACAAGTTTTTGCAGTGAGTGTTTGTAGGAGATCGAGGAACACAAGTAGTTTTAGTTTTGGAAGGTGTGCTCAAAACAGAAGTTATAGTATTGTGCAAACTGCTAGTATTGGTCACCCGTGACACCCAAAATTGAATGGCATTTTTTTTTATCAGTTTTTAGTTTTTCTTTTCATCAAGTAAATTGTGCTCATTTTCTTAACTTGTGTACTTCATGGGGTTTGGAATGTGCAACTAAATCAATACAAATACGCTCCCTTACCTACTGCCTAAAGAAAAGTAGAGAAGTAGTAGTTCGCCAATTCTACATAGCCTTTGACTAGTTCCCCTTTAAGACTTCCCACAATATCAATGATTCAATGTACATGTTACAACTTACAAATAACACACCTTTGATGTCCCAATCAATGTCAACCCAAGTTTTGTCATGTTTTGAGTCCAAGTCAAATTCAAGAGGTAGAAACCTATTACCTAATGTCAAATTAAATTTTGGCAACTTCACTAGTAAGCCAACCCTTGGGAAGATAGTTGTCTGATACATGCAAGGCCCACAAGAGCTGACAGAGATTTTCAATTGTGGACCTCAGTTGGACCAACAATAGAGTTGTGACAAAAACACAGTCCACAACAAAGTCCAAATGAATGAATAGATTTTCAGTTGTGATCCTTAATTGGACCAACCGTAGAGCTGGGATAGAAATTGTTGAAAACTGTGATATCCGTACGACGCATTTCACTATCAGGCATACTAAAATTTGTAGCTCGAAGATGTCTACACTGATCATGATTAAGGTAATATCCGGCAATAACATGAATGCGGGGGTTTACTGTGCAAGGTCGGGTACCTTGGCCTGACTTTGGATGGTCTCCCTCGTCACATATATTTAGACATTTATGTATTCAAATCGTATCTTATTTTGAAAATTGTGGCAGTTCCAATTTCCGTTGGACTAAGGCTTAGGCTTAGTTTGGCCCCAATTTTGTGCTTCTCATTTTTTAAAAGCACAATTTCATGTTAATTTATTTGGTAACTAGTTTATGAGCTTTGTAAAAAATGAACTTTTGATGTGGTGTGTCACATGGACCATTTTTACTAGCATGGTCCTTGTGTTAAAAAAGGAGAAACATATGGGAAATGATCAGAATATTTGTGGCCATGATATAGCTTCTCTGAAGCAATATGAACCATCTAAAATCCGTCTCCCATGTGATAATCTCCGGGTAATTAGGAATCTTTACTCTTAACTTATCAAGTGAGAAACCATGTTCAATACTTTCTGAATTTACAGGACCCATTTCATTTATTGCTATTCCAAGCTGTAACCATGTTTTAGGTTTACTCACAACATTAGACAAGTCTAGTTTTTGATATGAAGGTACACTTGATTCAACTATGGAATCCGCTTAGTATCATGATCGTAATGTAATATTGGATTTGATTCTGTGCAGGTGACATATTTCAAATGCGGTGGAGTGTCGCTCGGTGTCGGTATGCAACATCACGCGGCAGATGGAGCTTCCGGTCTACACTTCATCAACACATGGTCCGATATGGCCCGTGGTCTTGACCTCACAATCCCACCGTTCATCGACCGGACCCTCCTCCGTGCACGGGACCCACCCCAGCCCGTGTTCCACCATATCGAATACCAGCCTGCTCCCACCATGAAAACCCCTTCACAGACGGACACAGTCCCCGAGGCAACGGTTTCCATTTTCAGATTAACTCGGGACCAACTCAACATTCTCAAAGCCAAGTCAAAGGAGGAGGGCAATACCGTCAATTATAGCTCATACGAAATGTTGGCGGGCCATGTGTGGCGCTGCACCTGCAAGGCCCGTGGACTTCCGGCCGATCAAGAAACCAAGCTTTACATTGCGACAGATGGACGGTCCAGACTGCGCCCCCTACTCCCACCCGGGTACTTTGGGAATGTGATTTTTACGGCCACTCCTATGGCTATTGCGGGTGATCTTCAATCAAAGCCGATATGGTACGCTGCTAGTAGAATTCACGATGTGGTGACAAAAATGGACAACGATTACTTAAGATCAGCCCTCGATTACTTGGAACTGCAGCCCGATCTAAAGGCCCTCGTTCGTGGGGCTCATACGTTTAGGTGCCCAAATCTCGGGCTAACCAGTTGGTCTCGGCTGCCCATCCATGACGCGGACTTTGGGTGGGGCCGGCCCATTTTCATGGGACCGGGTGGGATAGCCTATGAAGGATTAGCATTTGTATTGCCAAGTCCTACCAATGACGGAAGCTTATCGATCGCGATTTCACTTCAAATGGAACACATGAAGCTCTTTGAGAAGTTCTTATACGACATTTGAGGAAATGAGCCAAGTCAATTCGGATGCCCCAAAATTCGGACTCATTGTTTTTTCTGACTTGTTTATTTGTTTACTATAAAACAGACTCTTCTTTCTTTTTATTTGGGAGTTTTATATTTGAAGCACAATCCACAGATGGACACAGACTATGTGCAGGTAATGATCTTGATAAATTTGTATCACAAATCTGAAAATTAAACAAATATGATTTACCAATTCACACAACCAGCTTCAATCAAACAAATCACACAACTAGTTACACACTTCTGAACCATGTAATCTATGTTGATAGAGCTCTTAGCCTCTTGTAATCATAAATGAACCAGCAATAGCAAAGCTAAGGAGATACAAAAAGCCATGGTAGAGATTGGGAAGTAGAGCCTCTCTGGTAATGAAGCTGCACTTTTTGCAGGGTGATGAACTATGTTTGCACCAGCACCACCATGAGATCCCCTCCCTGCCTGTGTCTTTCTTGACTCCAAAAACCCAGGAGAGAGAGTCCCATTTGCACCTTCTCAAACATCACAAATAGCAAAATTCAGCACCGAGTACATGGTCTAAAAAAAATATCAAGAAATGCTCTGAAATAACTCCGAAAGAACTTTATTAAAATAGTGTCCGTAGCACAAGAAATGTTTACCGATATTCAAATTTGCAGTTTTCACATTTAAACCAAAAATTTATTGATCTGTTTGGGCTTCACATGAATTTGCATAGTCCCATTCACAATTTGTAAAACATTTGTAGCTAGGAGCTAGTCAATATTCTTAGATGAGACTATTTACAAAAATGGTAAGTTCATCACGGTTCTTTCTATGCGGTTAATCCTATGTTTTCTTATAATGAACTGATCCTAGATCTTAAGCATTATTTTGGGATAACTATTAATGTTTTCAATTCTCTTCATTTTACAGGGTGAATATCTATGTAGAAATGGCGTGTAATAGGTGATGGGACAATTCATTTAAAGGGAACTACCGAACAAACCGATAAATTTACCTACAGCTAGAGTGTATACTAGTCGAGCCGAGTCGAGTCGAGCCGAGCCGAGCCTTGCTCACGAGCTCAAACGAGCCAAAGCTTTCAAGTGTTCGCGAGCTTTTAACAAGTTTTTTTGTGTGCCCTTTTAAATAATAAAATAATCATTTATCCAATCTATTTACGAGATATGTCATATTTTCTCTAAAATTATACAATTTTATAATAAATAAATATAAATATAAATATCTACGGTGAGGCTCTTACGTGAACAGAGTTGAGTGAACATATTTTTAGGCTAAAAAACATGTTCACTGGGCATGTCCACTCAACCCTGTTCAATAGCATGACCGTATATATATATATATATATATAATTCACTATACAAGCTCTTTATTAAACCTATTAACGAACTTTTTTACGAGCTTTAATTGATCGTATTCACGAACTCAAATGAGAAAGTCAAGCCTAGCCTTTATCGAGCCGGGCCGAGCTCTAAACTATTGTTGAGTGGCTCAATTCATTTACACCCCTACCTCTACCTGTAGGTTATGGTCCTAAACATATAGTCACGTGAAAAAACTAAGATAAATTTAAGATGATTAATAAATCACACAATCAACTTCAATCAAACAAATCACATAACAAGGTCTAATAAAAACAAATCACACAACTAATTTCACAAGCCTAGTATCATGAACAAACCACTAAGACACGCTTCGCTCATTATTAGAAAGTCCTTGCTAGCATATTTGATCGGACCGGGACAAGACTATTTGGTCAGGGTAACTCCGGATATGAGGGTCCCATCTAGACCCCTCTTGTCATTTCCCAAAGAAGTACTGGATTGACCTGAAAGAATAATTGATTGAAAGAAAGATGTACATTGTATCACATAATTTACATTACAGAGAGTCCTTTATAGGCTAGAGAAAAGACCTAAAGAGAGAGTACAAAGGGGAAGTACAAGTGTAGTACAATGTATAATGTAGTACAATGTATATATTTCTCTAACAGCCCCCCTCAAACTCAAGGTGGTTGAATGGAAACCAATTTGAGTTTGGAAATCAAATCCTCAAGACGTCCAGGCGGATGAGTTTTGGTAAAGATGTCAGCAGTCTGATCAGTGGAGGAGACTGAGATAAGCCGAATGGTGCCACAAGAGAGATGATGGCATAAAAAATGACAGTCAATCTCGATATGTTTTGTACGTTCATGAAAGACATCATTGTGGGCTATTTGAATGGCACTGTGATTATCACAACTGATAGTTATAGCAGCGGAATGAGTGACCCCCATGTCTTCAAGTAACCATCGTAGCCAGAGAAGTTCCTGAGTAGCGTCAGCAAAAGCACGATATTCAGCTTCTGTACTAGATCGAGCAACAACAGTTTGCTTCTTACTGCGCCAAGAAATGAGAGAATTACCCAAAAAAAACAATAACCAGTAGTGGAACGGCGATCAGTAGGATCTCCTGCCCAGTCTGCATCGGAGTAGGCACGTAGCTCAAGGGAGGAGTGAGCAGAGAAATGAAGACCATGATATAATGTACCTTTGACATACCTAAGAATGCGGAGAACTGCAGCATAGTGAGGAGAGCGGGGAGCTGACATAAACTGGCTAACAATATGGACAGCATAGGAGATATCCGGTCTGGTAACGGTCAGATAAACAAGACTCCCAATAAGCTGACGGTACAAGGTAGGATCATCCAAGAGTACACCATCCATAGGTGTGAGCCGACAGTTAAGCTCGAGAGGAGTGTTGCATGTCTTGTTGTCGGTAAGTCCTGCCCGATTAAGTAGGCCAGAAGCATACTTGGCCTGAGAAAGATAGTAGCCATCAGAATTAGAAGTGATCTCAAGGCCCAGAAAGTAGTTAAGTTTGCCAAGATCCTTCATTTCGACATGTTGGCTGAGATAAGCTTTGAGATCCAGAATTCCAGAAGTATCACTCCCAGTGATGATCATGTCATCCACGTAGAGGAGAAGGAGAAAAATGCCTCGGTCAGTTCGGCGAATGAAAAGAGAAGAATCATATGGGCTGACAGTGAACCCAAAACCTTCAACAATAGTGCTGAATTTTGCAAACCAAGCCCGTGGAGCTTGCTTGAGACCATAGAGAGCTCGCCGGAGTTTGCAAACTTGATGAGGCTGATGATGATAACCAGGAGGGAGACGCATGTAAACTTCTTTAGTGATTTCACCATTGAGAAAGACATTTTTGACATCCATTTGGAATAAGTCCCAACGTCGAACTGCAGCTACTGCAATAAGGTTGCGGACAGAAGTGAGTCGGGCAACCGGGGCAAACGTTTCCTCATAATCAATCCCATACTCCTGGGTAAAGCCCTTGGCTACTAGACGGGCTTTGTAGTGATCAATGGATCTATCTGAGTGAGTTTTGACCTTGTAAACCCACTTGCATCCCATATCATTTTTGCCTTGTGGAAAGCTCACCAAATCCCATGTGTGATTGTGTTCTAGTGCCTGTAATTCATCATCCATTGCTTTCTGCCAAAGAGGATTAGTACTAGCCTCACAATAAGACTAAGGTTCATGATGAGAAAGAATGGTAGAAAAGGCAACATAATCACGAAGAAGAACTGAGGGAGTTTTTACTCGATTACTTTGTCGGAGAGGTGGATCAGGTGCAGGAACGGATCCATCAGTTGGAGCAGGCAGCTCAGAAGAAGGCAAGGTGGATGACTCAGTCAGGGTATCGGTGGTAGAGGTTGACGAAGATGGAGAGACTAAGAGGGGTGGTGTTGCAGGAGGAAGGTCTATATCAGTAGAGTCAGGGAACAGGTCTGCTGAAGGATCAGTGAAGAGGAGAGGAGTATTGTAAGGTGATAGGTGGAACTTGGAGATAGAAGAAAACATCTTGTGTTCCCAGAAGACAACATGTCTGGATACGCGAAGACGCTTGGAGTGAGGATCCCGACATCTGTATCCCTTGTGTTCAATACCATATCCTAAGAAGTAGTATAGACGGGATCTAGACTCTAGTTTTTGTGTGCTCATGTGGTTGGAGAAGAACAAAACATGCACAACCAAAAACTTTGAGTGTGCTATAATCGGGGGGCTGACCATAGAGACATTCATATGGGGATTGATTCCCAATGACTGGGGAAGGAACACGATTCTTTGTATAAACAGCTGTAAGAGCAGCCTCTCCCCAAAAACGCCAGGACACGAGGCAGATGTAAGAAGAGTACGAATAGTGTTTAGAATATCTCGAAGCTTGCGCTCGGCCCGTCCATTTTGTTGGGAGGTGCCGGGGCAAGATCGATGTGGAAGAGAACCATGTTGTCGAAGGAAATTAAGGACTCCTGAATCAGTGTATTCGGCCGCATTATCAGCACGAAACACTTTGATATTGCATGAGAATTGAGTTTTAATCATAGTAGCAAAGTCAAAGTATAACTGAGGTAATTCAGACCGATTACGCATGAGAAAAATCCAAGTATAACCAGAGTAGTCATCAATAAAAATCACAAAATATCTAGAGCCTCCCATAGTAGTAGTTGGTGAAGGGCCCCAAATATCAGAATGAATCAAATCAAAAGGAGCATTAGAAAAAGAATCACTTTTATTAAACGACAATGCCAATTGTTTGGACACTTGACAAGGAAGACAATCAAAATGTTCCTTATTAACAGAACCTAACTGACCACTAGACACTAAAGTTTGTAAACGTCCGACAGAGGCATGCCCAAGACTAGAGTGCCGATGGATTGGAGGTGACTGAAGCAATTGTTTGGGTGAGTGAGGAGAGATGTGATGGTATGTGGAGGTTGAGGAGCTCAAAGAGTTGTCCAACCTTACGGCCTGTCCCAAGTGTTTGTCCTGTCTGTGGATCCTGCACACAACATCCAGAAGGTGAGAAAAGAACCGTAAGACCAAAATCACACAATTGACCAACAGAAATAAGATTTAGAGTTAACTTGCGAATGCAATATGTATCTGGAAGGGAAGTGTGTGATGTGGAAACCTGACCCATATGGCTAACAGACATAGGGGTGCCATCAGCTGTTTGAATGGTTGGGGTGTGGATAGCAGAATGCTTGGTAGAGAGAGAGTGGGATCAGGTGTCATATGATTACAGCAACCAGAGTCAAAGAACCAGGATGAATTACCTGAAATGACTGATAGAGCGGTAGAGGATGAATTACCAGAATGAGCTAGGACTTGTTTGACAATATCCTCAATGTGGGAGGCAATAATCCCTTCGGCAAAAGTAGTAGATGTTGAATGTTCAGCAGTAGTAGCAGCGGATTTGGAAGGACCTCCTTGATTCATAAAATTCTGGGATTGTCTTGTAGGATTCTGGAGGCAGTCATACTGTAGATGGCCAGGGCCCTGTTTCTGACAATATTTACAAGTGCGAGTGCGACAATCTAAGAGTGTATGTCCGGGTTTCCTGAAGTAGTTGCACCATTGTTTGGAAGACCCAGAAGCAGATGAGTTATAAGAGTTTTTGGGTTGAGATCCCTTGGGAGTAGCGAGAACAGTATCAGAAGGACGTCCCTTGGGAGTAGTGAGAACATTGTCAGTAGATGGTGACTTACGAGGGCCAAGACAAGTTTCCTCTGAGAGAAGTTCATGTTAGGAATATATACTAAAAGCCATGCTTTATGTAGTTGATTTATTATTCATTTAATAAAATCAGTTAATCCATTTTTTATGAGAATCTGTGTGGGCAATGTTTGTATTATATTATTTATTTAATGTGTGTCTCTCATTCTATATAGTAGGTGGTTTGGTGTGTAGAGTTCGACTTACACACGGAAGATCAGGCCATCAGATATTATAGAATGTAAGATTTTGGTTTACAGTCTTAAATGGGATTGGACACACCATCGGTAGGACTGCAGCATGGTGTTGTAGTAGGTTTGTCTTGACTGCGGGAAACGGTATAGTTTCAACTCACCATGCTGGTACATTTTGTGTATTAAACAGGATCGACTTGGGGTAATTATCTTTATATTGACTTATAAGATAATTAATACCTCATGGCTATTATGAGTGCTTATGCTCTAAATCCTAATTTAATTTATAGACACGTACATTTGATATTTATACTTTGATCCCTAAAAGGGTGAGATCCTTAAATGGGTCAATATCTCATTGGATTGGGTGGCAATATTAATTGTGTGGTGGATATTAATTAATGATGGAATCCATGTCTCAATTATGGGATTGATGATATCCCCTTGAGAAAGCTTATAAGTTTTGATTATGTCAAACCCTGCATGTGGATTTTGTATCCGACATATCAGATAAGTTAAGCAGAGGATCTCAAGGAATTTTAAGAAATTAATTAAATATGATTGTCAGTAATTATATTTAATTAATGGATATCTGTAATCTTAACATGGGGAGATAATAAGCATTTAATAACATGGAGCTCGAAATATATTTTTGAGATAAGGGTAGGAGTGCAATTATAATTCTTTAGTGGTATGAATTATAATTTATGGAAATAGGAATTTGATTCAGTTCGAATTAGGGTTTCCTAATTCCATAAGGAAGCCTATTCCTTATTGACTTCTTATGGTCCCTATCGTAGCCTATATATATGCTGCCTTGGCTCTTCTCTCAGGTTGCATGATTTCATATTCTAAGCTTTCCTTGACCTCCTAGCTTTCTTCTAGAAGGGTTTCCACCAAACCCTAGTCTCTGTGAGCATTCAAGAGACATAGGAGTGTAGATCGCTAGCGTCGGACAACGCTCACTAAAAGAGCTTCGGACTGCTCGATACTGATCGAAAGTTGCTGAAGTTTTTACACAACGTTCCTGACGTCGAGACGGAGCTGCTGTTAAAAATTCAAGTAAATCGGAGATCGTTTGATCCTCCTGACGAACACATCTTTGTCGGATCAATGTGATCAGGATTGAATCGTCGCAGCAATCGAAGAGAGTGTTATAACTGGGAATAGAAAATAGAACGTAAAGAGGGAAGAGCAGAAAACTAAAAGGATTTCGAAAGAGCCCACACTCAGTTCGATATTCTGGCAGCAAAGGAATACGGTAGAAGATCGTGAGCTGTTATCGAGCCCGTGTTCTCGATTCGTCTACTACAGCAATCCAATTTTGCAGTTCAAGGTAACCCTAGTTCCGCCCTTGTAGGGTTATTATAGATTTCATGAAATTTTTTGCAGTACCAACTTATACGCACTGTCAACGAATTCTGGGAACGCAGTTTCCTAACAGTTCAGTGACCGCTTGATCTAAGGTCGGCAGAGGACTACGATGGAGAAGAGATGCACGGACATGTTCGAAAATCATCAGTAAGGGCCATTAGGAAAAGAACTAGGTGCTGACGATCTCGATAGGAAGCAAACTTCTCAGCATCGGTGGCGTCGGTAAATTCAGGTTCAGAGGAGGTGAGTTGATCCCAAACATAGTGAATCTGAGAGAGGAAATTATTAATTGATTGCCCGGGTTGTTGTTTCATGCGATGAAGAGTGGTTAAAAGTTGGTATTGGAAAGAGAGATCAACAGTGGTGTAACGCTTGGCCAGAAAGTCCCAAAGAGATTTGGCAGTGGTGAATCTACCAAATTGAAGACTGATAGAAGTAGCACAAGTGTTACGAACCCAAGTAATGATTTTGTGATTTTTGCTATCCCAATCTTCAAGACGGTCAATGAATTTTGCTTGATCCTCACCTTCAACCTGTGTAGGCTCAGTGACATCGCCGGTTATAATACGCCAATGTTTGTGACCCCTAAGAAAACTGGACATGGCTTGAGCCTAGAGAGTGTAGTTGGTACCATCCAGAATGATGGAGATGGGTTGGGAAATTTCGTGTCGCTCTATAGAGTAGTCAGGCCAGGTGGATCGGGTAAGTGGGTTGTATTGGAAAATTAGGTTTTATTCTGAATGGGTAATTGATAGGAGGAGGCAATAGTGGCAATTGGTTCTTAAAGGCCGGTGATGATATGGGGTATTAGTGAAGGTGTTGGACTCTTGGAGTATTGACTATATTGGGGTAGGTTTGATGATGATTCGGTGGGGCCGGGCTTGCTTTTGATGATGGTGATGATTCTGCAGAATGGTTTAGAGGGATGATGTGAGTTGTTTGGTGATTGTATGTGGGGCCGGGGTTGGTTTGATCATCCACTTTTGATTTGGATGTGTGGTTGTTATAGTTTGAGTGTGCGGCTATTATGAGGAAAGGGTTTTGGGCATATGGGGAGTAGATGATGATGATGTTGGAACGGAAGAGAAGCGACGGTTGTTGTAGCGTCAGAATGGTAGATGATGGGGCCTGTTGTTGAGCTGCTGGAGCAAGATCTTTCTCATGGCTCTGATACCATGAAAGAATAATTGATTGAAAGAAAGATGTATATTGTATCACATAATTTACATTACAGAGAGTCCTTTATATATAGGCTAGAGAAAAGACCTAAAGAGGGAGTACAAAGGGGAAGTACAAGTGTAGTACAATGTATAATGTAGTACAATGTATATATTTCTCTAACTTTGTCCCACTTTACGCTTTTTTTTTCAGCAGCAAAAAAGAAAAGAAAAGAAAAGAAGAAACTAAAAAAGAGCACAAAGAAAAACCTAGTGTAACACTTCTGAACCACAAAAGTATGCTATATGAGCTCTAATAATCAGAAGGGGACCAAAAATGGCAAAGCTAAGGTGATGCACAAGGCCATGGTTGAGATTGGGAAGTAGAGCCTCTCTGGTATTGAAGCTGTACTTTTTGCAGGAGTTGGATGATGAACTATGTTTGCACCACCTGCTTTCCCCCCCTGTGTCTTTCTTGATTCCAAAATCCCAGGAAAGAGTGTCCCATTTGCACCTTCTCAAACATCAAAATAGCAAAAGTGAGTATGAATATTGTGTGTGTGTGAGTACTGGGTCCTTCAAAGTCTTAGGGGTCTACACTATCCGAGAATAATATGTCAGATGAAAACAAAAATGGAAAAAGAATTACTCAAAACAATAAGACTTAGGCTAAATTACACTTTAGTATCCTGTAGTTTGTACGAAGTTTCACTTTGGGCCTTCTAGTTTCAATTGCAACACTTTGGCTCTCTAGTTTTGAATTAGTTTCAATGTAGGCCCTGCCTATAACTCCGTTAATGCAACGATGCACTCATATGTCTTGAAAACTCCAGGGCATAAAATGAAACTTCTCTGAAACTCTAGGACCCAAAGTGAAACTTTGCCTAAACTATAGGGCCTAAAGTAAAACTTCACTCAAACTATTGGGTACCAAAATGTGAGTTTTTCGTCAAGTTGAGTTGGAGGCAGGGCCTATATTGAAACCAGTTTAAAACTACATGTATCAAAATGTTATAATTGAAACTAGAGTGCCTAAAGTGAAACTTTGCCCAAACTATAGGATACTAAAATATAATTTAACCTAAGATTTATATGGTTCATCTAAAAATAAGAAATAATCACAAACTCACTGAGCTGTGCTCAAGGCAGAAGAGGAATATTCCATAATACATGGATAGCTCTTCTATTATATTGAAATTAAATCTAAAATTTACTATTGCAGAAACCACCAAACTACCCGGAGAAAATATTGGGCCAAGCGTACAGTATTATCAGACTCACCCCTATCTACCACTAAGGTTTAGTTTGACTCTTACGTGGCTTTTTGAAAGTAGCTTATCAAATTTATTATTAAATTGTTTGTTAACTTTGTACAAGTGGCACATTACTCTTCAAAAAAATATCATGAAATCAAAAAGCAACCTTGAACTTTTAAAAGCTTCATTCTAGAGCATTTAAAAGTTTCTCCAAAAAACTCTAAGTTTAATTTTTGCAAAGCTCATAAACTAGTTACTAAATGAATTAACATGAAATTGTGCTTTAAAAAATGAAAAGCACTAAAATGGAGGCCAAACTAAGCCTAAGTTGCCTAAAAGACTGACCCTTAACTCCTGGATAGTGGCAACCACCCTCAACTCTTCAGTATCCGTTTCTGAGCAAAAAAAAAAAAAACTCTTCAGTATCCGATTCTGAGCAAAAAAAAAAAACTCTTCAGTATCCGATTACGCAGGCCATGTTTGGCAACGTACGCTTATGCGTTTGTTAGCAAAAAGTAGTGATTAACAGAGATTGCAATCGCAAGTTAGCCAAATATATAGTTAATCCTCAACATTTGAGGATTCAAACTACGTTTGGAATCACAAAGGTGGGTCTCACACAGGCTCATAGTGCACGCTGTTAGTAGTCGGTAGCAAGCTTTAGAGGCTGCTTGAACTAACCCAAGAACAAGTTCTGGGATTTAGAAAAGAACTAGCTTTAAATAATTTTGTTGTGTAGCTGCGTATGAGATGAATAGTAGTCCGTGTCTGACTGAAATATACCCAAAGAAATAGTCCCTTTTCAAACCACCATAATATTGAGTTTTCATAAAAGCCAGATAAAAGTGAGACTTGGTGTGAACTCCATCCCGTTCTCAGGATTTGTCCGGAACTGATGAAAACAGATTCAGGTTCAGATTTAAAGACAGAATTGATAAAGAGCTTGTGTTATGTTGATTTAATAAAGAACCAATTGATATGTATTTTTTTAAGCCATACACGCACTCTCATTTATGGAAAAAATATTTACCCAAACGCAAAATTATTTAGAAGTAGTTTTCTCTCAACCATTGAACCTATTCTTTTATTACTCAAACAGGCCCTCAATGTTAGAGCAAAGAGAGAAATGTAAAGTTCTTACCATGGACCTCCTGTCCTAGCTTTAGGTGTTTTGAGATGTCAAAACCTCTGTTTCTGAAAGTGAGTGAGTTTTCAAGTGCGAATTTTGATTGGATTTGAGCACAAAAGATGATGAAAAGCCAAGCAAGAAATTTTGCTTTCATTTTCTTGACTAGTATGAGGAACTGTTTTGGAATTTTGGGAGTTATTTCTCTTTGAGTCGAGAGGTTGTAGAATAGGGGATAGCCTTTCTTGGTAGATAGGAGGGGTCTTATATGGGTGTGTGTAGTAGTTAGACAAATCAGAAAACGATATTCTCAAAAAAAAAAAAAATAAATAAATAAATAAGTTAGAAAAGGGTGTTCCAATATGACCTTTTATTGATTTTTAGAGTATGCTTTTAAAGGAACCAAAGTAGTGGTGGGGTTCCTAACTTCGCCATTTCATGTCAGTATTAGAGCAACTCCAATCACATTATTTATATTTAATTTTTAGCTATTTTGGGGAATTAAAGTGTATTTTTGGAGCTCTAATGGGTTCTCCAAATGATTCTCCATTTTGGGGAACTCATTTTAAGTTCTCCACATTTGAGGAGAGAGAGTGTGAATATGGGTAATTACCCATAAATAAAATAATGAAAAATAATACATATCATATTCATTTAAGGAGAGAGAGTGCATTAAAATTTTCAACTTTTGTATAAAAAATTAATATAATAATTAAAACCTCCCTATAATGGAGAACATGGTTGGAGTTGGAGGCTTAAAACTGATTAGCTAAAATAACTTTTTAGCTATTTTGACTAAAAATTAGAGAATTTTTAGATAATGTGGTTGGAGATGCTCTTAGAACCCCAATTGAGTTTCTCTAATATTTTCTTTTTAGTGCTCAATTTGGTAACCAACTATTTGAGATTGTTGAAAAAGTTGACGGCAACCAACCTATAACAACTTTTTCAAAATTCAAAATTTTTGAAAAACTGAAAAACGAGATTTAATTTTAGAGCAACAATTTGTATCTTTTTATTATTTATTAATATATATATATATATATATAAAAGTTGAAAAATCTCCAATCTAATTTCACAGCAGTACCATATGTTAAACATGTTTTTAAAAATTCTCCACATCAAAAATCTCTTTTAAAAAAGCGTCTTAGTGAAAAAAAAAAACTCTTATTCCCATACAGATCTCGAACAGACTCGTAGACTCTTAGTTATATAGTACTGTTAGGACTTCTTCAACTTAGAGGTTAAAAAAGCAAAATTGTAATATTTTAGCACCCCTTTAAGCTTTTGACACAATGAAATATAGGGTGTGTTTACAGGTATATCTCTCATATATTCTTGTATAATTGACAGATGAGTATTGGCCAGTACTAATTTAATTCACTGTTCAAAAAAGGTTTGGTTTTGGTTCTGTTTACTTGTTTGTTGGGCATGAGAGAATCACTTTTCTTTGCTGTATATATAAAAAAGCTGAAAAGATTGGAGCTTTGTACACATTAGTAGGATATCTGAATAGAGCAGATCTGTCTGGTGGGTGCTAGAATAAAGGATAAAGGTCTATTGCTTGTTTTCTATTTAATGTTCTTGCATGTGGTTGCTTAACAAAGCTATTAGAGAATAGGATGCCCAAATTTCTCACTGGTCATTAATGTTTTGGATTCACATTAGTCAGTAGGCTCAAATCCATTTTAATACCCTCATTTTTTTTCCCTCAAAATTTCTTTTTTGTAAATTTTATTGTCAATTGTGTCAGTTAATAAGGCCCACGATTCTTACATTGGGTTCGATAAGAAATTATGGGTCTAATAGTTGCACCCACATACATTAGACCGGGTCCAATGGACTTGACTTTGGAGACCTAAATTGTGTGCCTATATATACGCATATTACACACAACTAGGTTTCATATATATATATATATATGAGATGTGATAGCAGCCATCTCTCTCTCCCCTCTTCTATCATATTTTCTCTCTCTTGGCCATCACCATCGCGCCACGGGATTTAGCGCATGACTGTCATGGGAATTGCTCTAGTAGCATCTTCTACGACCTATGTGAAGCACAGGAGGGTACACGGAGGCTCGAAGATCATAACCGTAAGTGGATTTCATCGTCAGGCTCGTAACAACGCCGAACAATGATCCATCGAGTGATTTTGGGCTAAGTAAGTGACCTATACCCGACTCCATGCTCGCGTGCATGATTTTTTACAATGGTATTAGAGCCAATAGGTTGTTGATTCGCCCATTTTTGAACACACATTGAATCTGTCATTAAAGCTTATTGAAGCTTTTGCTTAAAAACCCTAAAAACTATGGGTGTTCAAAAACCGAACCAAACCGACAAACCGAAACGAACCGATCTGTTCGGTCGGTTTTAATTTAATTTGTGCAGTGCAAAACCGAAACCGAACCGAAAATTTACACACTCCGAACCGAACCGAACCGAACCGAACCGAACCGAACCAAAACCGATCGGTTTTGTCAAAAACCACACCACACCACACCACACCGAACCGAACCGAACCGAACCGAACCGTTTACACCCCTACTAAAAACAAATTTTCAAGTAGGTCTAATACCAAACTCCAATAGGGGTCCAAAAATTTTATATGGTTGTGTTCCTAATAGTCCCTAGAGTCTCCCCATAAAGTCACATGAATTGGTTTTTTTTTTTTTTTTTTCGGAAATGGACTTGGTTATCTCAAATGAATGATAAAATCAAAACCCTAGTTTTCTGGATTTATTAAACTGAAATGTTTTCAAACTTTAAGGTCCTTTTCTGGAAATCCACACGAGTAAATCCAATGCATTTTTGTATAATCTCTATCTATTCCATGTGAGCTTTCCAATGGTACATAACACAACTGTATTCGATCAAAAACAAAGGAGGAATAGGCCTACAAACTTGGCATCGCGAGTAGCCATGGCTGCTGCATCTGGGGTTCAGATTTAGGGGATGAGGTGCCCGTCCCAGTCACGCTTAGTGGCGGGTGGATTTCACCGCGATTTTTGGCCCATGGTCGTTCCATGTGGATAAGTCCACTAGGATCGCCACACCGAGACGACCAAGATGGTGGTTGTCCGGTATACACAGCAACTGCACAAGGTGGCGTGTGGCTTACACGCGTAGCCCACGACGCGTGAAAGGACTGCAAGCCCTGGGCAGCGCAGGGGCCAAGCTCACTTGTAGGGGCCGCGTGTGGTGGGTGTGCAATGGTTTTCGGTGTCAACCGACGACTTCTCCAAGGAATGTGTGTCCGGGCCTGGCCCACAGTCCCTAATATATTTTTCATATATTTTCCTGGGAAAGTAATTCAATTATTTTATCATTAAAACGGTTTCTGTTATTAAAATTATATAAGTTTTCATGGTTTAAACTGTTTTAAATGCTTTTAAATTATGGAAAATTGTGGAAAAATAATTTTTTATTTTTTCTATATTAAGGACACTGAGTGGGACCAGAAATAATTTTATGGTAAATTATTTCATTGTTTTTGGTATTTTAAAGCATAAAAGATATGTTTTAAATATGTTTTTAATTGCTTAAAATATCCAAAAATGCATATTAATTTTTGAAATTAATATATAGTGTTTAGTACACTGTAAGGGACTCTAAGATAATTTTTTAGTAAATTATCATGTATTTATGGTATTTTAGAGCATATGATTTATGTGTATGAACACTTATTTAATTGCTTAAAATAGCCATAATACATTATTAATTTTTGCAATTAATAAGGGACATAAGTGACACTGTTTTGAGACCATATAAAATTTTGTGGGATCTATAGATAATTTTTGGCAAATTATCTGAATCATATAAATGTTTTAGAGCATATAATTATGTGTTTTTGTACACGTATTAAATTGTTTAAAATATTTTTATTAATTATTAGTTTAGGGAATTAACACAATGTGTTTAGCACACTAGTGGTAGCTTGAGGAAAGTTTTAGTGAATTTTCTCGCTCCTTGGGATGTATATTTTAGAGCATATATTGTGTTAAGTACGCAATATCAATTGCTTAAAATATAACGTAGAAAGTTGCTAATTCTTGAATTTAATGAAATGTGTTTTTGTACACTATTTGGAGAATTGAGAAAATTTTTATAAATTATCTCATTTTTATTTTGGTTTTTTAGAGAATAAAATTTATGGTTATGGGCATTTTTTTTATTGTTTAAAATAGCCAAAATATACTATTAATTTTTTTTATTAATCCGGGGTGTTTAGAATACCATGTTAGACCACTGAAAATCTTTTGAGAACATATTTCTTAAATTTTTTGTATTTTTGGAAATTTAGTTGCTCATAGTTAATTTTGTTTAACCAGATCAATTTATTTTGTTAAATTGATTCAAAATATATTTGGGGTGTTGGTAAAATTCTAGAAATTTTATTTATGTTTAAAAATTAGTTCTTCAATTATTTAAATTTTTCCATAAGGTTTTACATTAATTGGTAATTTAAAAGCCTTTAATGAATTGGTTTTAAAATATGTTTTAAGACCTAAAATTGTGTTAAAATTAGTGAAAAATTTAGCATTTTTCATTGATTTTACTTGGCTTACGGAGCTATCCGGGCTCTACAATAATTATTTTATTACGAATTTTATTATTTCTTAGAGGCTCATTGTATTGTTGGTCATGCTTTGATTACTGTTGTTTGTAATTGGATGACCCGAGACCTTTAATCCTCATTCTTAAATGGAATGATGGATTAGTCCATTTATTTTTAAATAGACCGCATGCGTGCTTGGTGTATGTGATTAATGCATTAATCTGTATCAAATAAATGGACAATTAATTGATAATTTATGGAGTTTGTGTCCTCACGATGTATGTTTAAGTTTGTTTCTGTGTATGTATATGAACAAAGCATCCCCCTTTTTTTATGGCTATAGATGTAATGTGAGGATGAGTGTTTACATTTCTGTATTAGAAAAAGCCTACTTGTAAAGGGATGGTTTTCTTTGTTCATACATCATACACTTGAATTACGATAACATGAGCTCTAAGTTGTCAATTCGAACCCACGTGGGGATCCATGCACACTTTTGTTGTATGGCGCACTTTATATCTTGTGGATGATCTTAGATAGGTATTTGTACCATCTAATTGATGTTTGTTTAGAAAAATCAATTATAAAAGGTTTTTCTTGATATATAAATAAATATTTGATTAATGAGCAATAACAAATTTTTTGGTTCTAAATTATAAAAAGGGGAAAATTCATTTGTAATTGGATTAAAAAAAAAAAACTTTATGAAATGTGTAAATAATAATGTCAATCCCTTGCTCATGTTTTCAAATATTTTTCAAACCACACCCTGTTAATCATTATAAAGATAACAAGTTTAAAAGGGACTAATTTTTGTAATATGGCCCTGTAGAGTAACACACCTACAGAATGAGCAAGAGCTTATAGGCTTTAGACTTATTCTGTGGTCCAACCTAGTCAACCGAGTAATGGGCCTCAGGTCCAACATCGTTATAACCTTGAAAGCCCATAGCACTTGGCTCGAATAGGATCATAACACGCGCTTGGTGATAAGCAACATGCACCATGATTCTGTTGTGAAGTATAAGTACTACCCAATAGCCAAAGAATTGTGGGATCAGCTCGAATTTATTTTCGGTGGTACATTTACTACTAGATTGAGTATCTAGTTATGAAGTTCAGGAAAGTAAAGGGGACATTCTAAGTACCCGATGACTGAACATCTAAGGTCGATGTCTGTATGATTCATGATAGTAGATTGCTAGGAACATCTTTACTCCTGAACTACAGGTTTGGGCTATGAGTAATTCGTTGCCTGATTCACGGGACCAGAGGAAACAAATCATGATCCACAACGAAAATGTTAAATTTTTATTTTTGACATTTCCCAACATGTTGAGCTAAATATGGAGCGCCAAAATGTAAGGCGAACCGTATTGCTACACTCTTGACCACAACTTCTATAAGTCGAAGTGCACGGAAGGCTAGTGGGCATAAATGTAATGGTAAGAGAACACTTGCCAAGAGGCAGGGTGGGGCTAGCAAGTTTGCGCCCAAGGCTAATAAGGTGGAAGAGTGCATTTGAATGCGTTTTTTTTTCAATTTGGTGGTAATAGGATGGATATTTTTGGGTGGTAGTGTACTGGGACATGGTTATCTAGGGATAACTACTTAAGGATTGTTTTAATAAATTCTAGTTTCTTCTATTATTCATTCATTCTGAGATATGGCATGCTGGACTTGAATGCATAGGATATGATGGGATGACTTGATTAGCTCGAGAAGCCCGAGAGGCTATTAGAGCTATTCAAGCATTAGAGCTAGTTCACTCAGATATCTATGGGCCTATGGTTGTAAAGGAATGTCATGGCACCCCTCATTTTCTCACTTATATAGATAATTTCACGCGATATGAGAATCGCGAGTACTTATTTAATTAGTTCAGGGAACTGTGTGAGGAAAAAGGGAAAACACAGACAACTTCCTATTTTGGAAACTCCGCAACAATATGATGTTGTAAAAAGAAAGAATAGGACATTCTTAGATATGGCTAGGATTATGATGGTGCAAGTCAACCTCCATATGTTGTTTTGGGGGGATGCACTCTTGATTGCTGCCTACATACTAGAGTGTCTCTTCTCAGTCAATTCCTTCTACCCCCTTATGAGCTATGGAAAGGCAAAAAGTTTATTTCGGAGCATTTGCGCCCGTGGAGCTTAGGAGGTATGTTCACTATGCCTAGCATAAGTGCGATAAACTACGCTCGAGAGCTAGAAAGCATACCTTTATAATGTATTCTAATATCGATAGGCTATGTTACGTATGATGAACAACCGGGTATAGGAATGATAGAAATGGTGTTACATAATATTGAGAATGACTTTCCCTGGTAATACTAAGAGATATCTTGACCTCTATGAGTTGGAGGATGTTGAAGACAACATACCAATTTTAAGCAAGGGTGGGGAGATTGAGGTTCTACATCCAGTAATCGCTGTGAAATGCTACTAGTCTCCTACCGAGTGGGTGTACACCCGCTAGACGCTAGTAGGAGTGTACTAGATAATTGGAGTACACCACTAGGCACTCAAGATTCTTAGGTATTACACCGTAGGTGATGAGGAAATCCTATCACTGTTTTGAAATTGAGGGAGACATTTTCATGTGTACAAATGTGTGCACAAGTGGATAAGGATGAGCCTTCTTCTTTGATGAAGTGTTTTCTTCGTTTGTTGAAACTGAGTGGATAGTTGCTATGAAAGATGAGATGTGCTCTTTATATGGACGTGAATAAGGTCTGGGAGTTAGTTGATATTCTGTCTGTGAGTAAGATATTGGAGACAAGTGTGTTTTCAAAATCCAACGCAAGACAGATGGTTCAATTGACAAGTATAAGGAGCGCCTTGTGGCGGTAGTTTGTACCCAAAAAGGTATAGACCATGGAAACATATTCTCCTAAAGGGTGAGATCTGACTCCATTTGCCTTATCCCAGCAATTGTTGCACATTTAGTTTTAGAACTTTTTCAGTTGGATGTTTAAATCATTTTTCTCAATGGAGAACAAGACGAAGAGATAAATTTAGATCAGCCCATTCGTTTTGTGAGCAAAGGGAACGAGCGTAAAAGTATGATGTCTCAAACGTTCCATTTATTATCTCAAGATACCAACTGTCAAGACAGTAGTACACTGTGTGTACATTAAACGGTCCAAGAAAAGTGTTCTAATTCTTTGTATGTTGACAACATCCTTCTAGCTAGGAGTGAGATGAGTTCCATTGTCACCACTTGAAGGTAGTTATCCTCTCAGTTTGAGATTGAGGACATGGGTGATGCCAACTATGTGTTGGGAATTTAGATTTTGAGAGATCGTTCTCAAAAGCTTCTTTGTTTGTCTCGAGGGATCTTGAACGTTTCACATGAAAAGTTGTAAACCCATAGACATCCCAATTTTTAAGGGACTCACCTTGACCTTAGATCAATGTCTTAAGAATAATGAGAAGAGGAAACAAATGTCCAGTTTGGCATATACGTCCACAATAAGGAATCTAAAGTATCTAATGTGTGTACTCGGTTAGATGTCTGCTATACAGTTGGTTTAATTAGTCATTGTTATAGCAACCTTGGTCCAATCACTAGAGAATACTGAAGTGTATCTTGCAATATGTTCGCAGGACTGTGGACCTTTCCTTATTCTGTCCACGATGGAAGCATAATATGTGATGTGCTCTACAACTATTCGAGAAGCTATTTTGGTTGAAGAGTTTTTGTAGTGGCTAGGCTTTTCACCTCATACGGATGAGGTTGTGCTCATCTACGGTGATAGCACATAAGCCTAAGCATATGCAAAAATTCTCAAAAGCCAATCTGGCATGAAGACATTCATTTTTGTCACATTTGAGATGTATTTTGCGCGAAGGAAAGTTGTCTTGATGCACATCTCCACTTGGGGATCTGATGTGCTCAGACATTTATTGTGTTATTGACATTATTATTCGATTTTTTATAAACTGGTTGCTTTCCATATATTTATTTGTTATAAATGGAATGAATGCACATTTATAATATATCATCGGGCTTGAATGGACCTGCTCACACGGGTGATTCACCTTGGCGCTCAGATAGCGAACTAGGACATGTGTGTCCATGGTGCTTAGATGGCGAGCAAGATGAGACATTTGTGTTCATGACGCTTAGATAGCTAGCTAGGACATGTGTATCCATAGCGCTTAGAAAGTGAGCTTGAACACTTATATCTACGTAGTGTAAGAACAGCGAGCTAGAGATAAACCCTTATCATTTCTATATATCACCTTAGATAGAGCTAAGATGAGACCTTTATATTTGGTCGAACATAGAGAGATCCCATGACTCTATGTAGCCTGTTTACAATCGAATGTGATTTTTCAGACGGGCGCCAAGAGAGGCAACTGTGCTCAGAAACTTAGGTTAGACAATTTGTGTAATGTCTAGACTAAGATTCATATGGCGTTCGTTGTTTTTTCAAGCACAGAGTGACATGCCCATTTTATGGAAGAAAGCCATAGCATACATTTCATACTGTTGGTGCTTTTGCGTTCAACTATGGAGCAGTGAATGGATTCTTCTTCATTGATGTGTGAGCCACATAGTATATCCAAAACATTGGTTATCCTACAACTGGTTGCCTTCATGACTTGAGACTATGTCATGAAGAGGATGCTTGATGACAACTACTTTAGGATGCTATCCTAGGACGAAGAGATAATTCCTTTCTATGGGGCGTGTCTAGGTAAGTGGTTAAGTTAGTCAGATTGACATGTGGGCTCAGGGAAGATCATATTTTGTTATTGATATGTCATGAATACATTATATCGAGGTGGTACATCAATTATTTTCATTGAGGGATTGAGAATGCTGTGTTCGGTGTGGTTTAACCATCTAAGGCATACACGAAAAGCTTCTGAGTGATATGTCTTGCTGGTTATGGTGATGACTTTGGCATTACACTCCTGTCATTGTACATTCTTTTCGTAAGGTTACACGTTCTATTTTCCTGTATGAAGAGATGAGAAGTTCTGTTTCGAGAGATTATTTTAGTAACAAGCCCTATATGGGTGAGTGGGAGATGTAAGAAACTGTGGGTCTATTAGTTGTACCCACATACATTGGACCGGGTCCAATGGGCTTGGCTTTGGATACCTAAGTTGTGTGCCTATATATACACGTAATACAAACAACTAGGGTTTTATATATATGAGATGCGATAGCTGTAGACACCCCATTTTGTCGACTATCAGATTTAGGTGACCCATAGCTTGGTGGTTCACAATGATCGAAAAAGACTCAAAAAGGACTCTTGGAAGTTGGTTCTATCTCTCGAAATGCTCAGGATGACCAAAATACCCCTGAAAGCCCAAACACTCCCAGATTTGGACCGAAAGTTCTGGAAACATATTACATCATGAGAAAAGTAATAAAATAAGTTTCAAAACAAAATCGAGTAAAATCGTCAGCTCCCAGAAAGTCCCCGTTGATCGGCTTGACCAGAGTTTGACTGAAATCATCCGAATTTGCCGAAAAGTTTCGAGATCCTTCTAAATCATGTGAAAAGTACCAAAACGAGTTTTAAAAGAAAATCAGATGAAAACCTCAGCTCCTGGGATCTCCCAAAGGTTCCCAGAACTTCCTAGAAATTCTAGGTTTGACCGATTTAACCGAAAAGTGGACTTTGAAACCAGATTGCCGTTATCATTTTTCAAACATTTTTCATGGATACTAGAGGTCAATAGCTTTCCAACGGTATATCGCAAATAATTCGTGGATGTAAAACGAATTTATTATGAATTTCCAAAGGTGAAAAAGGTGATTAAATTGAATTTTATCGCGAATACTGCAAAACTTTTCAAAGTGACCCATCTCCAAACTATTTTTTATGGAAAGTAGACTCCATTACCTTTCCACCCCAAATTGGCCTATATAAACTCCCCTTTGCTCTTCATTTTAGGGGGGCCAAGTGCAAAGTTTGAGAAAGTTGTAGAGAGAAAGAGAGATAGAGATAGGTTTAGAAGAGAGAAAGGGAGCTTCTCCCACTGATTTTCTATAAGAAAGTGAGTTCTAATCTTATTTTCTTCCATTATCTCTCATATACTTCACATTCAAATACCCCCCCTCCCAATCACCATTCTTGACCATTCTTGAGATAGGAAGCTACTTCTATGTCCAAATGTCAATATCTATGAGTGAAACACCAAGCTACAAGTCTAATATCATCATTGGTCATCAACTATTGATTGTTATTATGTGCTTGTTTATACAATGTTCATCTCCTCTTACCTCATTTCTTTTGATTTTCTTTGTTTTACTTATAGTTCATCATCATCTAAGTGATGACATGAAGTTTGAGGTGAGTGAATCCTTATGGATAGTAGCTCTTAACCTCAAAAACATGTTTGATAGATGATGATTAAAACCCCAATACTTTCAAAGTATTCTTGGGGTTATGCTCAAATGAAAACATGATCTCCAACAATCTTTGAAGTTCTTGATGTGAGTTCAATGATGATATTTCAAGTGGTCATAATCTTCATTTAAGTGCTGAAAATACACTTTCAAAACCTCTATTTCAAAACCCCTCTTAAACCCCCATTTTGTGTTCAAAGAATAAAACCCTAGTTCTTCCCAAAAATCTTCAAAACAGTGAACAATCTGAGTTCAAAGATTTCTCTACGATTCAATACTCAAGGTATTAACATGAGACCACTTGGAAAGCCTTCTTAACTCATTAGAGAACACCCATGATTTTTGGTTTGACTTGGAAGCACTTGGAAGGGGTCCATTTGGACCCAAACATTCCTTCCAAATATTCTATTTTTGCTGTCACAGTAGCTTGGTTGACTTTCAACTTGTTTTTATAGAAAACGTTTCCAAAAGGAGTGGTACCAACTCATTTTTCCCTTGAACTTACGTGTCTTAGGGAACTTTTGTATAATATGGGCCTCTAGATGTTATGTTTTCATTTTCTAAGAGTTTTTGATATTTCAGTCGATAGTACGCACGCTGTTTCTGAGTGACCTCTATTGTTTATATGATTTCTCTCAATTTGTAATAGTTATTGAGGTTTGGCATTTTGGTATGTGTTCTAGATACAATAATGATGATCTCCATAAAAATATCATGCATTGAAAACATTCCTAACCCTACTTTCCATTTTCCACAATATCAAGTCACTGTTTAGTCCACTATTCACAGTAAGTATACTTTTACTTCCATCCTTTGATTTGATGCTTATATGTACTTCAAATTTGTTCATATCCTAGGAAGTAGTTCATACTACATTTGTACATATTCTATGATGATTTACTTCATGCATTCATGCATATGTTAGACTTCTAAGTCACTTTAGAAAACCTATGTACACAAACACATTACGACCTTTGCACATTCTAGGGTCATACATTGCATCCATGCAAGATTTAGAGTTTTAGTGACTCCTAACCTAAGAAGATTATAAGGAATGAGTCAGATCATACGTCCATGCTTCCCTTCGATCCAACCATCGTTTCTTATCCATCCCGGGGATCGAGAGGTCTTCTTTTCTCAAATATTAACATGTATCATTCTAGCTTGCTAAGCATTATTTGATTTTCTTTGATCATTTGTTTCAAGAACAATTCATGTCCCCTTTAGATTAGGAAAACTTGAATACTTGATATGTGATTAGATGATTTTTCCTAGGTTTGTTTGTGCGATCTTTCACTTTTGCATTGTGTGATATTTGGCTTAGATCTTATGAATGATATTTTATCTTTTGATCTTCCGTTTTAATTTTCTTATGAAATGTAATATACTATCATAGTATTAATTGTCGAACCAAACATAGTATGAGATGATTATTTGGATGCTAATTGAGGCCCATCGAAAGACGGGGCAATGAGGGTGTTTTAGTCGCGACAAAGGCTCCTTCCTATCTCGTACCAAAACCCCGAGCCAAGTTCTTTGGTAATGAAAGGTCGGTGCCCTTTTGTAGACACCCCAATTTTGACCGACCGTCGAATTTAGGAGAGCGTCACCTCCACGTCCGATGATGGTAAGGACCGAAAAGATTCGAAGTATTCCAAGCTCTTCAGAAAGTTCTCCAAACGCGATAAAATTTCACAGAAAGAAGAAAATACCAGGTATTTAGGAGAATTCAGGTATAAAACACCATTTTCGAAAAAGATCTTCAAAAATAAGTTTCTTTAAGAAAAAAAGAAGAAGGAAAAGACCTAAAAAGGGAAGTTCAACAGAAAACGGCGCACGGCAGTATGCCGCGGCACTCAGTGAGTGCCGCCCGACGTTCCGTTTATTTCAACTCAAATGGCCCCTAATGTCTTGAGACCCAAATCATACTTTGAATAATGGTAATTTAGCTTAAATCCAGAGGCTAAGTGGCCCAAAATAGTGAATAAATCCATGCCTTATTCTTGTTCACATTCATTCATTCATGTACATTTAATGCTCATGATTAGAACTAGCTATTGAATAAAGTTGGATTTCATGCTTGATAGGTTTAAGCTAGAAATTTAGGATTGTTATTTCTAATTTCACATCTTGTATATCATATGGACTAACATTTTGTTTTGTAGCGCTATTAAGGTATGATCTCTAGGACCCTCTTTGATTTATTTTAATTTCTTGATTTTATTGATTTTTCAACCTCATGCACGACACGTTAGAATTAGGATCTTTCCTTATATGTATATGTGATTAGAGACTCCTTTTTAAGATTTTCTTTTGTTTGTATGCATTGCACGTTTAATATCGCTGCTGGATCCTGAGTAAGTTCTCTTGTTCCCTAGTGCATATCATGTCGCTTGCTACTTGAAATATGTGATTTTTGAATGATAATTTATTAATTGCAATTTTACACCCCTTTGGACATGCTTTTTCTAACATATATCCATACATATACATTAGTTTTGGGAACATTTAAATTAATAATTCGATTAGAAGGATATTGAGTAGAGGCCTATCGCAAGATAGGATGAGAGAGGGTGTTTTAGTCCGACGGGCTCCTTCTTCTCTCATTCCATAATCCCCGGACCTAGTTAATCTCTGGTTTCTAAAAGATCAGTTTGCTTCTAAAATGGTTTCTTAATTTTTCCTTTTAAAAATTAAGTGGTGACTCATTTATTTTTGAAATTGATTTTGAAAAGCTGTGGGTAAAAGAAAGAAAATTGTGATATCAAGAACACCTCAATTTTGACCGACCGTCGAATTTAGGAGAGCATCACCTCCACGTCCGATGATGATAAGGACCAAAAAGATTCGAAGTATTCCAAGCTCTTCAGAAAGTTCTCCAAACGCGATAAAATTTCACAGAAAGAAGAAAATACCAAGTATTTAGGAGAATTCAGGTATAAAACACCATTTTCGAAAAAGATCTTCAAAAATAAGTTTCTTTAAGAAAAAAAGAAGAAGGAAAAGACCTAAAAAGGGAAGTTCAACAGAAAACGGCGCACGGCAGTATGCCGCGGCACTCAGTGAGTGCTGCTCGGCGTTCCGTGAGTGCCGCCCCGGCATTTACTGAGTGCCGCCGACATTTTCTGACTGCCGTTTGCTTTTAAAGTCTGTATTTTCTGGTACAATACGTATGTGTATGCGGATAAAAACAAAAATCTAATAAAGTAAGGTTGACGAAAATACGGCAATCAATAATTTGCCGTGGCACTCACTGAGAGCCGCGCGGCAGTCACGGAATGCCGCGACGGCAGTCGCGGAGTGCCGCGGCGGCATCCACGGAGTGCTGCGAAAAACTTTTGAATGCCGCCCTGGGCAACAGTCTGTCTAATTTCAGGAAGTACGTATTGTACCACCAAATGGGATGATTACACCTGTCATTTACTCCGAATTCACTGAAAATACTTGGTAATTTTTGTCTATAAAAGAGGGAGGATCTTCCTTGAGGGAGGAAGGAGGGAAGAGAGTAAAAAAAGATAGAAGAGAGACATACAGCATACAACAACAACAAATTACTACCATCACACTAATACATGTCTTAAAAAAAGAAAGAAAGAGAGAGTTTGGAGAGCTTGAAGAAGAGTTTGGAAGATCTTCAAAGGAGAAGAACTTTGAGGATAGTTTGGAGGTGATCCTCTAACCATAGATTGTTTGTTTACATTCTTTCTTTTGAGACTCTAATCCTCAAACCTTTTTTGTTTTCTTTGTTCCATTTCTTTTGTTGATCATACTTCCTTCTTGAGACTCTTAGAGATTCTCAATATCTCTCTTGAAATCTCTTGAACATGATCTTTTGAATCTCATGCACGCTTGTGCTTCACATGGGAATCTAAGTTTGATCATCACTTCATTTCATAAGCAAGTAGATGAATCCAAGTCCATACTCATGACTTGGGTCTTCTAAACTTGAATATTAGTCATATCTTCATCTCCAATGACCATCAAATGGTAGGAGGAAGTGGTTTTGGGTCTAAGCACATCTCCATGGTTTAGATTCTTTATCTTGAGATTTCATGAAGTTCATTCATACTTCATTTTAAATCTACAAATATGAAGGTCTTTAGCCTCCAATGACCACTAAGTGGTAGGAAAAAATTGTTTAGTTTAAGTCCAACTTCATGGTTTAATAGCTAGGGTTAACAAATAAAAGTGAGCTTGACAAATGAAAACAGTGAGTTCACAAACTGTTTTTGATCAAAGATTTTTAGTTCGAGATCTAACCGTCGAAATCAAATGAAACCATCGAGAAAGTGTCAACAACACAATATTCTACCACTGTATTTTTTGTTTTAAGGTGGTTTCATGTCTAAAGTGGTTTGGTTGTGAGTTTTGTAAGGACACTACAATCTGTCCAGAGTTTCAGCATAGTAATACTCTTTTGAAATAAGTAAACCAATTCTTTAATAAAGTGTTTGTGACCCAAAATAATTTTTGCTAAGTAGATTAATGTGTTAGGAAGTCACCCTAAAAAGAACAAAGCATTTCTGATTTGTTTGCTATTTTTAGCAAATCATGCAAGAACTCTGGACAAAAGGTCATAAAATGCTGAGTGATGTCTGGTGTTTGCCCAATTCCCGGAGATCCAACCGTTGAAACCTTGATATCTTTTTTGGGTTAAAAACTAGACACACAGAGGCATCTTGTGTCCAACATCCATCAAGATCAAACCACGGGAACCACGCTTTTCTATTTTTTAAAGTTATGATCTGCTCTCTGTAATTCATAAAAAACTACTACTGTTTTTGTCTAATCTTGTTTATTTCAACTCAAATGGCCCCTAATGTCTTGAGACCCAAATCATACTTTGAATAATAAATATTTTAGCTTAAATCCAGAGGCTAAGTGACCCAAATTAGTGAATAAATCCTTGCCTTATTCTTGTTCACATTCATTCATTCATGTACATTTAATGCTCATGATTAGAACTAGCTATTGAATAAAGTTGGATTTCATGCTTGATAGGTTTAAGCTAGAAATTTAGGATTGTTATTTCTAATTTCACATCTTGTATATCATATGGACTAACATTTTGTTTTGTAGCGCTATTAAGGTATGATCTCTAGGACCCTCTTTGGTTTATTTTAATTTCTTGATTTTATTGATTTTTCAACCTCATGCGCGACACATTAGAATTAGGATCTTTCCTTATATGTATATGTGATTAGAGACTCCTTTTTAGGATTTTCTTTTGTTTGTATGCATTGCACGTTTAATATCGCTGCTGGATTTCGGGTAAGTTCTCTTGTTCCCTAGTGCATATCATGTCGCTTGCTACTTGAAATATGTGATTTTTGAATGATATTTTATCAATTGCAATTTTACACCCCTTTGGACATGCTTTTTCTAACGTATATCCATACATATACATTAGTTGAGGGCAAATTTAAATTAATAATTTGATTAGAAGGATATTGAGTAGAGGCCTATCGCAAGATAGGATGAGAGAGGGTGTTTTAATCCGACGGGCTCCTTCCTCTCTCATTCCATAATCCCCGGACCTAGTTAATCTCTGGTTTCTAAAAGATCAGTTTGCTTCTAAAACGGTTTCTTAATTTTTCCTTTTAAAAATTAAGTGGCGACTCATTTATTTTTGAAATTGATTTTGAAAAGCTGTGGGTAAAAGAAAGAAAATTGCGATATCCGCACGGCACTCACTGAGTGCCGCGGCATACTGCCGTGTGCCGTTTTCTGTTGAACTTCCCTTTTTAGGTCTTTTCCTTCTTATTTTTTTCTTAAAGAAACTTAGTTTTGAAGATCTTTTCCGAAAATGGTGTTTTATACTTGAATTCTCCTAAATACTTGGTATTTTCTTCTTTCTGTGAAATTTTATCGCGTTTGGAGAACTTTCTGAAGAGCTTGGAATACTTCGAATCTTTTCGGTCCTTATCATCATCGGACGTGGAGGTGACGCTCTCCTAAATTCGACGGTCGGTCAAAATTGGGGTGTCTACACCTTTATCCATTTGGGTGAGTCAAAATTAGGTTTCTTCGTTCCTTAAAGACCAAGTGGCGACTCTGTATCTATTTTCAACAGACCTTTTCCTTTCCTTTCAAAACAATTTCAAGCAAACAAGGATCAAACCAATTTTAAAACAAAGGAAAATCAATTCTGAAACCCCGCCAGAAACAAGAAACCGGGGTGGGCTCACGAAGGCCGCGTGTCCACAATCTATCGACTCTGTTGGGGATTTTTATTTTCAAAACAAAATAATGCAGAGGTTTGACTCATAAGAAGCATCCTTAAAATCATCTTTTTACTGTGTCTAGTTCACCGCATTGCACTCCTACATTTCCCCCTCCAACTGTGTCTGAAACGCGGCGCTGACATTGTTCAGGTCTTGCTGTGCCAAGGCACAAGTCACTGTTGATATTGTACCTTCCAAGGTATACTAAAAAGAGTAACAACTTCCGTACTGTCTCTCTGACGGTATATTGGAACTCTCGTCAACGGACCCTCTTTGACTAAACCCAGCCTTTGCATATAGATTCCTGTAGAACCTTTCATAGGACTGTTCATTTATCTTTTTCAGATAGGACAATTTGATATAACTACTGTATGCCCTAGTGGGATTACCTGCGTGGTGTAGACGCTTATGCGGCATAGAACAAAACCTCTTTCTTATGATTCCCAAGGCAATCACTCACATGTGATTACATTGAGTTGACCTGCCTAGGCACCATGACAAGGATGTCTGCTCCATGCTCACAAAGATATACACCACAAACCTTGTTTGTTGGTCCTAAGACATAGGAGTATGAAAACTTGCTAGAGAGTATGATCACCATCATCACATGCTTTTGTCAGATATACCAGTTTCTCCCAGAAACTCAAATTTCCCAATTTTTCTCAGAAACTCTGCCCAGATATACCAGTTTCTCCCAGAAACTCTGTCCAAATCCCCCAGATTATCTTGAAATCTCAGTTTCTCCCAGAAACTCTGATATACTTGTTTCTCCCAGAAACTATGTCCAACTTACCCAAATGTACCTATTTTCCCAGAAGCTCTGTCCAAATCTCCTAGATTTCCCAAAAATCCCAGCAACTCCGTCCAAACTTCCCAGAAATGTCTAGATATACTAGTTTCTCCCAGAAATTCTGATTTCCAAGTTTCTCCCAAAAGCTCTATCCAATCCGCCTTGATTTCCTAGAAATCCCCGTTTATTCCAGAAACCTTGGAATCCCTGCTTTTCCCAGAAACCTTTCCCATTTTACCTTGTTTTTCCCAAAAACTCTGGTTTCTCAGTTTCCCCTAGAAGCTCTGTCCAAACTTCCCGACATATCCCGAAAATCTACGTTATCACTTGGTGATCATACTTGAAAGCAAAGTTAGCACACTCTGTATAACTAGTACCTTACTTGTTTAATTGTTATCTGTTAGAAGTAGGGGCATCATATCGTTTAGGGCTTGCATCCGCATGCTTGTCTCATATGCATACACAATTCGTGTCAGTTTACATGCACGCACTTCTTGTCAGTCTCATACACATTTAATGCATAAATGTCATCATCCTCACTCATCTTAATCATTATATAGAAGTCGTATACACACTGCAACTGTCCTCGATTTGTATTGTTAAATCCTTCAAAATTTTGATCATATCTTCACGATAGGAGTCCATATGAAGTGTTTCGTGCCTCTGCTAATTTGGCTTTTACCTCTGTTTGTTGAAAACCGTAGCCCGGGGTAAGGACACTTTTGTACCTCCCCGGATTCATTGTATTGTTCGTGGGCTAGCCTGGACCATCATAAACCCATCAAGGCCCAGGCCATGACACCAACGACTGCATACACCTTCACCATGATATCCAAGACCTCATCGATCAGAAAATCATCGAACCATCGCTCATCCAACCCTATGTTAACCAAAATGTTAGCTTCATTGAACCTAAAGCCCCTGGCTTCTCTATTCAAATGATCCCTTTTGCTGATACCCATGAATGTTGAACCTGTGCCGATGAAGCTATGGTATTTGGGACTTTTGCTAGCAAAACAAATGAGGATGCTCCTTAAAAAAAAAAAAAGAATAAGCGAGTCACCGTGACACTCCATTTGAGAACAAGCCAAGTCTAGTCAAGTCAGTCCTATGTTTTGAATCTATTTCAAGTTTAGTCTTGTGGCCGAGTCTGTCTGTCATCGAGTTATTATGAGTCTGTATCAAGTAATGTAATCCTTCTCTTTTGATGGATGAAATCTCATTTTTGCCTAATCTGATGTGTGTAGTCATCAATGCATGAATCATCGAACTGAAATGTCATTTTTCAAATTACCATGGATATTACTCTGCTAATAAATTTTTGCATTAAACAAAAAAAAAAAGAATCCTGAAAAGGTCAAAGTCGATTTCACGTTGACACCGATGAAGATCCGAGAATTGAATAGTCTTACTTAAAGAAAAATAAAGATGCTTTTGCTCAAATCTCAAAAAGACATACTTGAAACCGACTTGGGGCTTGCCCAACACCCTTTTCCCACCATTTTGAAGCCTTAAGCCCAATCCAATTAGGAGCCATGCAATCTGTCCGATTGAAAGCAATGCAAACTTAGTCCTTGATGGTAGCCAAACATTTCAATAAGCTTCATCTCCACTTTAAAAAAAAAGAAAAGAAAAAAAAAAGAAAAGAAAAAAAGGAAAGAAAAGAAAAGAAAAAGCTTGCTAGGTTGAAAACCCGAAAGGGCACCTAGGCAAAAGTTAGAGCTGTAAAGGGTGTTGATTCCAAAAATCTGACCCTAGCCAATCAAAAGGTTGAAGAAAATTTCAGTGATTCAGAGAATTGTACACTTCAAGGTACATCATGAGAATGTGTCTAGATTATATTTCAATAAGCTCCAAACGACCACAAACAAATTCTGAGAGCTGACATGCACATTTTGTGATTGCAATCGAAAGATCTCACATGAATCAACTACATGAAAAACAAAATTGACTGACTAGGCGAAAGTGAAAAGGATTAATCCTCAAAATAAAATGAAAAGAAAAGAAAGGAAACAAAAGGAAGACTGAAACTGAATCTTCTTATTTAAGGCTACCACAAGTGACCTAAGTTTGAACTTCTTTGACGATTGGTTTGAAAAACCCTCAACCAATTTCTTTCACAGCCTTGCCTTGAACTACGCTCGACCTGATTCCCACTCGGGGGTAGGTAGGCAACCGCATCGGTTCGGTCAACACCACCATAATCAACCCTTCTTCTTTCAAGCCTCGCCTTGAACTATGCTCGACCTGATTCAACCGCATCGGTTCGGTCGACACCATCATCAACCCCTTTTCCTTCAAGCCTCGCCTTGAACTATTCTTGACCTAGTTTCCACTCAGGGATATGTAGGCAACCACATCAGTTCAGTCAACACCAATATTAACCCCTCTTCTTTCAAGGTCCTGGCCCAAACTATGTTGGACCTGATCCCCGCTCTGGGGTACGTAGGCATACTTTCACAAAAGAACAGAAGGAGGATGGCTCGCTAGGTCGAAAATCCAAAAGGACGCCTAGGCAAAAATTAGAGCTAAATCCAAGGTGAGCAATAATAAAAAAGAGAAAGAGCTCGCTAGGTCACCTCACTAGTGCCTAGGAAAAAGTTATGAGCATTTGAGAGATTAAAGTCACGGTCCTTGCCTCAAGCCAGAAATCACCTTCCACACTAGGGCCAAACTTCGGCTACCCGCCTCGTTTGCCTGAATTTACTATCTATCCTTCATACAAGGGGGCAAACTTCGGTCACCTACCTTGTTTTCCCAAAACCTTCAAAGAACCATCGTCCAAACTAGGGGCAAACTTTGGTCACCTACCTCGTTTGCCTATGAATTCTACTACGTACACCTCAAACTAGGGGCAAACGCATGATCCCTTCACACCAACGGTGAGTTTTCAAGTCACCAAGTTATTTTGAAAATTTTTGAAACGGAGTATCTTTTAATCTATAAGCTAAGGCACTAATTCAAAGCACATCCTTGGAAAATCAGATAATCGACTAGATCAATAGGAAGGAATTTTCAAAAATAAGATTTATCAACAAAGTACTACCATGTTAAGATGAGGAGTGAATTAGTATCATCTATGACAAATGCACATCAAATCTTGGCAAAGTTGAGCTTCTTTCAATTTGGTGTCAAATGTGTCACCCTCGTACGTGTGTCGATGTTTGTCAGTCTTTGAGTCTGTCGTAGTCTCAAATGTGTAAGTCAACAGTGAATAATAATGAATTTTTCAAATCAAATTATAAAATTTCTAAGAGCATTCCAAGGATAATACAAGCAGGAGAACCAAACACTATCACTGCACCAGTCAAGGCATCAACATGAGAAGTGTCCAAACTTGGGGTAAATCTCATCCCTTTCCAAGCTGCCGAAAGTTAACCATCATTTCCTAGCAACGTAAGTCCATGAGTGGCTGTTGATCTTCTTTCTTCGTTCATGCAACATAAGTCCATGAGTGGCTGTTGATCTTCCTTCATCCAAGCAACATAAGTCCATGAGTGACTGTTGATCATCTTTCCTCATCCATGCAACATAAGTCTATGCGTGGCTGTTGATCATCATCCGCCATCAATGTCAAATCCATATCTGCCATAGATCATCTACGAATAGAATCATACCCTTAGACCCATCAGCGGGCGTATTGCCTTCTTCCCTAGCAAAGTACATCTTATCCATTCCTTCCTAGTAGAGTTGCTTCATCCCCAGTAGATTCAGTTTTATCCCCAGTAGGCTTATCGATTAATACATCATCAGTCCAATCCATGACAGTCACAATAGTTCACTGTCGACTCATCATCTCGATTAGTGCATCGTCAGTCCAATCCATGATAATCACAGTAGTTCACTGTTGACTCGTCATCTAAATTCATACATCATCATTCCTTCTGATCACGGTTAGTCCAACCGTTGATCCAATCTATGACAGTTATAGTAGTTCACTGTTGACTCGTCATCTCGATTCGTGCATCGTCAGTCCAATCCATGACAGTCACAATAGTTCACTATCGACTCGTCATCTCGATTCATACATCGTCAGTTCATTAATCATCATTAGTTTATAGTCATTCTCATTCAAAATATGTCGTGTTCATTGTCCCGTCTTGATTAAGTCAAATCTATTATCATCAGCCCTCTAGATTGAGGCAAATCCTTCATTATCAGCCCTCTAGATTGAGGCAAATCCTTCATTGTCAGCCCTCTAGATTGAGGCAAATCTTTCATTATAGACCCTCTGGATTAATGTAGGACTTTTGCGTCCATCAATTATCTCGGGCTACCCCATCTACTCTTTGATATCTGGGACTTCCACATCCATCAATCGTCTTGGAGGCATGAATAGGCTTTTCGGACCGACCATTGCAAGATTTGATCAACCGTGAGAGATTCGAATTTAAATCATAGTTCTGGGTCAAGAATTTAAAATAGTTAAGAGAGATTCTCAGAGAATCCAGTACCATCCTGTAGACACCCCATTTTGTCGGCTATCAGATTTAGGAGACCCATAGCTTGGTGGTTCATAATGATCGAAAAAGACTAAAAAAGAACCCCTGGAAGTTAGTTCTATCTCCCAAAATGCTCAGAATGACTAAAATGCCCCCGAAAGCCCAAAAACTCCCAGATTTGGATCAAAAGCTTTGGAAACATACTACGTCATAAGAAAAGTACTAAAAATAAGTTTTCAATCAAAATCAAAAGAAATCGTCAGCTCCCAGAGACCCCCAGAAGTCCCAGAAAGTCCCCGTTGACCGGTTTGACCAAGTTTGACCAAGGTTTGACCGAAATTGTCCAAATTCTCCAAAAAGCTCTGGGATCATTCTAGATCATGAGAAAAGTACTAAAATGAGTTTTAAAAGAAAATCGGATGAAAACGTCAGCTCTTGGGAGCTCCCGACGGTTCCTAAAACTTCCTGGAAATCTCAAGTTTAACCGATTTGACCTAAAAGTTGACTTTGAAATCGGAGTACCGTATCATTTTTCAAAACTTTTTCAAGAATAATAGAGGTCAATAGATTTCCAACGCTATATCGCACATAATTCCTGGATTTAAAACGAATTTATCATGAAAATCTGAAGGTGAAAAAGGCGACCAAATTAGCTTTTATCACGAATACCGCAAAACTTTTCAAAGTGACCTATCTCCGAACAAATTTTCTTTTTATGTAAAGTAGACTCCATTAACTTTCCAATGGTATATCACAACCTTAGTTTGGAGTTCATACGCATTTTTTGTGAATTTCGGACGAAATAGGGCCTTTTCGCGAATACCGGAACCTCTGGGGGGCTAAATGGAATTATCCGGACATCAGAGGAGCAGTGCCACTGCGGCACTAGCCCAGTGCCGCCACGGCACAGGCCCAATGCCGCCGCAGCACTCTTCCCCAGAATGGTCCATTTTTGCAATTTATTTTGGGGGTCCATTTTGATTAATTAGAAACCAAAATGACGTAGTTCTATGTTGACAGATGTTTGGAACCAATGGGAACACTTCTTAAATCCCAAAATCCCCCCAAATTGGCCTATATAAACCTCCCTTGACCTCTCATTTAGGGGTGGCAAATACAAAGCTTAGAGAATGTATAGAGAGAAAGTTGTAGAAGATAAGGTTAGGAGAGTGAAAGTGAGCTTCTTCCTTTGATTTTCAACTAAAAAGTGAGTTCTAAACTTTATTTTCTACTTCATTACTCCCATTTACTTCACATTCAATACATCCAACCACCATTTTAGTGAGCATTTTTGAGATAGAAATCTTCTTCCATGTCCAAAGTCATCATATATGAGTGAAACAGTAAGCTACAAATCCAAAATAATCATGAATATCAACTATTGATTACTTACTTGCTTGTTTACATATTATGCTTATCCCTCCTTAATCACATTTCTTTTTTATTTTCTTTATTTACTTACTATTCTATCATCATCTAGATGATGACATGAAGTTTGAGGTGAGTGAATCCTTATGGATAGTACCTCTTGACCTCAAAAACATGTTTGATAGATGATAATTTTAACTTCAATACATTCCTATATATTCTTGAAGTTGTCTTCAAAAATGAAAACAATGTCTCCAACAATCTTGGAGGTTCTTGATATAGGTTCAAATGTTGATATTTCAAGTGGTCATAATCTCCATTTAAGTGCTGAAAATATGCTTTTAAAACCGCTATTTCAAAACCCCTCACTTTGATTTCAAAGAATAAAACCCTAGTTCTTCCCAAAATCTTCAAAACAGTGAACAATCCGAGTTTAGAGATTTCTCTTGGACTCAATACTCAAAGTATTAATATGAGACCACTTGGAAAGTCTTTTGAACATATTAGAGAATACCCATAATTTTCGGTTTGACTTGGAAATACTTGGAAGTGGTCCATTTGGACCCAAATATTCTCTCCAGATATTTTGTTTTTACTGTCACAGCAGCTTGGTTGACTTTCAACTTGTCTTTCAGAAACCTTTTCCAAAAAGTGTGGTCCCAAATTATTTTTTCCTTGAACTTCAGTGTCTTAGGAAACGTTCTGTATAATATGGTCCTCTAGATCTTTTGTTTTCTTGTTCTAAGATTTTTCAACATTTCAGTCGACAGTACGAACTCTGTTTCTGAGTAACCTCTCTTGTTTATATGATTTCTCTCAATCTGTAATAGTTATTGAGGATTAGCTTTTAATTTGTGTTATAGACACAATAAGGATGATCTCCATAAAAAATCATGCATTGAAAACATTCCTAACACTACATTCCATTTTCCAAAAGATCAAGTCACTGTTCTGTCCACTATTCATAGCAAGTATACTTTTACTTCCATCCTTTGATTTGATGCTTACATGCACACCAAATTTGTTCATATCTTAGGAAGTAGTCCATACTACATTTGTACATATCCCATGATGATTCCTTTCATGCATTCATTCATATTGTAGATTTCTAAGTCACTTTGGAAACTCTATGTACACAAACACACTACAACCTTTGCACATCCATGCAAGATTTGGGGTTTTGTGACTCCCAATCTAAGAAGATAATAAGGATTGACGTGATCACACGTCCATGCTTTCCCTCGATCTAATCATCCTTTCTCATCCGTCCCAGGGGTTTAGAGGTCTTCTTTTCTCAAAGATTAAGATGCATAAATCTAGCTTGCTAAGCATATTTCGATTCCTTTGATTATTTGTTTCAAGAACAATTCACGTCCCCTCCTAGATTAGGAAAACTTGATTACATGATATATGATTAGACAATTTTTTCTAGGTTTATTTGTGTGATCTTTCACTTTATATTGTATGATATTTGGCTTAGATCTTATGAATGATATCTTATCTTTTGATCTTCCATTTCAAGATTCTTATGAGATGTAATATACTATCATAGTATTTATTGTCGAACCAAACATAGTATAAGATGATTATTTGGATGCTAATTGAGGCTCGTCGAAAGACGTGGCGAGTTGAGGGTGTTTTAGTCGCGACAAAGGCTCCTTCCACTCTCGTACCAAAACCCCGAGCCAAGTTCTTTGGTTATGAAGGGCCGGTGCCCTTTATCCATTTGGGTGAGTCAAAATTAGGTTTTTGGTCCCTTAAAGACCAAGTGGCGATCTGTATCTGTTTGCAACAGACCTTTTCCTTTCCTTTTCAAAACAATCTCAATCAAAACCAGAGAGGTGGGATTCCGCGTGTCCACAATCTGGCGACTCTGGTAGGGATATTTATTTTCAAAACAAAATAATACAGAGGTTTGACTCATAAGAAGCATCCTTAAAATCATCTTTTTTTTACCGTGTCTGGTTCACTGCATTGCACTCCTGCATTTTCCCCTCCGACTGTGTCTGAAACACAACGCTGACATTGTTCAGGTCTTGCTGTGCCAGGGCACAAGTCACCGTTGATACTGTACCTTCCATGGTATATCAAAAAGAGTAAACACTTCTGTACTGTCTCTATGACGGTATATTGGAACTCTCGTCAACGGACCCTCTTTGACTAAACCCAGCCTTTGCATATAGATTACTGTAGAACCTTTTATAGGACTGTTCATTTATCTTTTCAGATAGGACAATATGATATAACTGCTATATGCCGTGGTGGGATTACTTGCGCGGTGTAGACGCTTATGTGGCATGAGGCAGAACCTCTTTCTTATGATTCCCAAGGCAATCACTCACATGTGATCACATTGAGTTGACCTACCTAGGCACCATGACAAGGATGTCTGCTCCATGCTCACAAAGATATACACCGCAAACCTTGTTTGTCGGTCCTAAGACATAGGAGTATGAAAACTTGCTCGACAGTATGATCACCATCATCACATGCTCCTGTCATATACACATGCTCGACAGTATGATCACCATCATCACATGCTCCTGTCATATACACATGTTTCTCCCATAAATTCTGTCTAGATATTCCAGATATAACCTATTTCTCCTAGGAACTCTGTCCAGATATCCCAAATGTAACCTGCTTCTCCTAGAAACTTTGTCCAGATATCCTAGATATAATCTGTTTCTCCCAGAAACTCTGTCCAGATATCCCAGATATAACCTATTTTTCCCAGAAACTCTGTCCAGATATCCCAGATATAACCTGTTTCTCCCAAAAACTCTGTCCAGATATCCCAGATATAACCTGTTTCTCCCAAAAACTCTGTCCAGATATCCTATATATAACCTGTTTCTCCCAGAAGCTCCGTCCAGATATCCCAGATGTAACATGTTTCTCCCAGAAACTCTGTCCAGATATTCCAGATATAACTTGTTTCTCCCAAACATTCTATCCAGATATCCCAGATATAACATGTTTCTCCTAGAAACTCTGACCAAATACCCCAGATATAACATATTTCTCCTAGAAACTCCGTCCAGATATCCTAGATATAACCAGTTTCCCCCAAAAACTCTGTCCAAACTTCCCAGAATGACTTTGAAAACCCCTGTTAACCCCTGGTGATCATACTAAAAGGAAAGGTTAGCACACTCTATATGGCTAAGACCTTATTTTCTTAACTGCTATCTGCTAGAAGTAGGAGCACCATATAGATTAAGGCTTACATCCGCATGCACCGAAAACTCTGTCCAAACTTCCCAGAATGACTTTGAAAACCCCTGTTAACCCCTGGTGATCATACTAAAAGGAAAGGTTAGCACACTCTATATAGCTAAGACCTTATTTTCTTAACTGCTATCTGCTAGAAGTAGGAGCACCATATAGATTAAGGCTTACATCCGCATGCACTATTCCTGTCAGTCTGCACGCACTGTTTCAATCAGTTTGTACATAAGTCGGTCCGTATTGGTTAAACATCACTGTCTTTTGTCTGTCTAAAGTCATTACTGTCAGAATCTGATATGATCCTCCCAAATCTATAGGGTCACTATATATTCTCAAAGTCAGCAGTTGGTATCTTCATCTTGGGTCAGAAATTCAGATAATCGTTTGGTCAGAATCAGCCCAACAGGTTATTTCAACATAAGTCAGGAAGAGTTGGAAAACAAGGTCACCAAATTGGGAGTCACCATAAGCCAGCAGTCTGACAGCCTAGCCCAAGTCTTGAGGTTTATGGAAGAATTGAAATAGTAACAGCTGCAATATCCACCTGGGTTCCCTCCACCACCAGGTTTTGTGCCACCTCCACCGCTAGGGTTTGTACCACCTCCTGAGAATAATGGGGAAGAAGATTGGTTTCAAGGAGTCCCACCGCCTGCATATGAGAAGAAGTTCCAAGAGAAAATGGACAAAGTTGACAAGTTATAAAGTCTATTGAGGAAAAGCAAAGGGGTTGATGACTACATGATAGACCTGGAAGGGCTCTTTGAGCCTGTCAAGTTGAAACTGCCAAAAAACTTCAAAATGCCCGCCATCAACCGTTTCGATGGAATTGGAAATCCAAAAAGTCATGTGAAGCTGTGCATGAGCATCTTCCAGTCAATGGGCTGCACTTATGAGCACATTGCGATGTTGTTCCCGTAAACTTTCGTAAAGTCTGCACTGTCATGGTTCCTTACCTTGGAAGCTTCCAAAACTCGTGCATGAGAAGACATCGGTCGGTATTCGTTGATCACTATTCCTATAATCAAGAGTTGGATGTCACAATCAGGGATTTGGAAACTACTCGGCAAAACAATAATGAATCCTTCGCTGCTTTCTTAGGCAGATGGAGAAATAAAGTGGCCCAGATGACCCACTGACCGGTTGAGAAGGAACATGTGAGGATGTTAATCCAAAATTTACAGCCGCTCTATCATGAGAAACTGTTCTATCAATCCATCTCCACCTTTGAGGAGTTGTTTGAAGTTAGGACTCGAATTGAAGACGCTATCAGGGAAGGAAAGATTAAGAAGGAAGAGCCCCCAAGTTAGCCGAAAAGGTCCAATTACTCCTGCAACACTCCGGATGTCAATGCTCTTAGCAGTCAACCCATGGCATACCCTCCTAGGCCATACCAACCCTCCAACCAAGCTAAATCCTCCAATCGCCCTTTCCAGAAAAGTCCCCTTGCAATTTCGCCAAGCTAGAAATCTCACTTTCCTCAGCCTTAGACCGCCTCCTCAAAAAAGGCCACCTCTAACTCGAAACACCCCGCTACCACCTAATTGTGATATGTCCAAAAGATGCACCTATCACTAAGCCCCTGGCCACCACACCGATGATTGCATGCGCCTTTGCCATGATATCTAAGACCTTATTGACTAAAATATCATTGAGCCCCCTCCCAAGCAGCCTCATATCACCTAAAATCCCCTACTGAACCACCAAAATATCAGCCTCATTGAATATGACCCCACTACTTTCGATCATTCTACCCTCATAATCACCATAGGACTTCCTTTAGCCCGCATTGACATCCCAAATTCTACAAAAGTCCATCTGATTGAAGGAAAAGATGATGGGTGGCAGAAGCAGCTAGATGATGAACAAGATTTGTTCTTCCTGGAAGAACATGATCTAGGGGTAGTAGATCTTAAATGGTACGGTCCTAACAAAGAAAGCGATGCCTCCGTATGGGATGAGCTAGAAAAACTATTTGTGAGAACAAATTAAGAGTGGTTTAGAGAAGATGGGACTGTGGAAGGACCTACTCCTGCCAAGATTGATCATCTGATTAGGTCGGGTTGCCATTATCAGCCTCCACAATCGGTCATGGAAACCATAGAGAAAGGGCCAGTCAAGGACAAGGCGAAAGGAAGTGGACAACGAATTGATAAAGTAGTTGAAGAAAACTCAGGCACATCTCAAGTTATGGACATACCTGCCTCATTCAATTTGTTGATTGGAAGGCCCTGGCTGTATGTCATGTCCTCCACTGTACACCAAATGATCAAATACATTCATGAGAAAGAGGTAAAAATCATCCTTGGCAACAGTTAGGGAAATGAGGCCATCCCAAGCTATACTCCTGTCTTTGAAATCCAAATACCTGAACTAGAAGAAGGAGAGATCGAAGGATTCTTCATGGAAAAGATCCATATGGTTAGTGATGGGGATGGATTCCCCGAGGTCCACTCCGTGGTGGTCAATATCATCCACAAAATGAACTACTTCCCCGGAATAGGATTGGGACGACGCCAACAAGGGATTTGTGAGTTCCCTCAGATCAAAGGGCAAAAAGGCACTTTCGGATTAGGGTACAAGCCCACTGAAGAGGACATCGAGCTCCAAAAGCCATGGAAGAAGAGAGTGAGGAGTCTCCCATCGTACCGCAAGACCTTGAATGGCCAATTCATCAAAGAAGGGGATGACTTCCCCTACTTTGGGTTTCCTGAACCTTTGATGCATCAGACCACCGAAAAAAGGCACCCTAGGCTTGAAATCTTCGCTGACTGCAAAAGGCCCCCCCCATCAAGATCTGTTCTATCCGGAAGAAGTTGTGAAAACCCCAGAGGAAGATTGGTTGAAGTATCTGGACATTGAGGCCATCGAGAAGATGTGGGAAGAGCTCGCTGAAGAAAAGGAAGGAAAGAGGGCCAAGAGCCAAGATGATCAGATCATGCCAACTGAGGAGGGTCTGAGCAACTAGGCTATAGAGTCATCTGTCTGTGTCTCCCTATCCCCTATTCCCCCAGAGTCTGTATAACCTATTATCGAGTCTGTTCCAAAATTGGCCGCTGTGGGCCCATCGCTATCTGATGTAACTCCACCTGTCATGAATGAAATGAAAAACAATTCTGCTTACTCCTCTGTGTCTAATACTTATGAATGCACAGACCCCTCCGAGGATCTCCCAATCAAACTTAAACAATTAATTGAAAAACCACCTGCTTATGAAATAATCGAAGATACTTTACCAATTAACCTAGGTAAAAAAGATAATCCACAAATTGTGCAAATTGGCTCAACGCTTAATAAAGAAGAAAAAGAAAAATTAACTCTCTTGCTAAAAGAATTCAAAATTGTTTTTGCTTGGTCTTACGAGGACATGCCTGGCGTCGACCCCGACATTGTCTAACATCGTATTCCCGTCCTCCCCAATTCTAAGCTTGTCAAGCAGAAACTGAGGCGTATGAGGCCGGAATGGTCACTGAAGGTCAAAGAAGAGGTAGAAAAACAGTTCAAGGCAGGGTTCATCATTGTTACAGAGTATCCGGAATGGGTTGCCAACATCGTGTTTGTCCCCAAGAAGGACGAAAAAGTTCGTGTGTGTGTTGACTTCCGTAATCTAAACAAAGCCAGCCCAAAGGATGACTTCCCGCTTTCCCACATTGATGTCTTGGTAGATAACACCACAGGACATGAGCTACTATCATTCATGGATGGCTTTTCGGGGTACAATCAGATTCTAATGGCACCAGAAGACTGGGAAAAGACGACATTTACCACACCTTGGGGGACGTACTGTTATAGGGTGATGCCTTTCAGACTCAAGAACGCTGGAGCAACCTACCAAAGAGCCGTCGCCACTCTGATGCATGACATGATTCACAAAGAGGTGGAGGTATATGTAGATGACATGATCGTGAAATCCAAGGATAGAGAAGGGCAATTGGTGGCACTAGAGAAGTTTTTTGAAAGATTGCGCAGGTACAAGATGAGGCTGAATCCGAAGAAATGCACTTTTGGTGTGACCTTTGGGAAGCTCCTAGGTTTTCTCATTACACAAAGAGGGATAGAGGTCGATCCCTCCAAAATCAAGGCAATTCTAGAAATGGTGCCACCACAGAATGAGAAAGAAGTGAGAGGATTCCTCGGAAGGATCCAATTCATCAGCCGCTTTATTTCCAAGCTCACAACTACATGTGATCCCTTGTTCCGGTTACTGAGGAAAGGAGAAAAGTTACCATGGGATGACCAATGCTAAGCTATATTTAATAAAATAAAAGCCTACCTTCAAAAACCGCCCATCCTTTCACCACCCGCTCCTTACAAGCCCTTATTTCTTTACCTATCTGTCTCCGAAAATGCCATGGAGTGCATGTTGGCCCAAGAAGGGGAAGACGGCCACTCTGAAAAAGCCATATATTACCTTAGCAAGAGGATGACTGGGTATGAGCTCAATTACTCTACCCTTGAAAAAACATGTTGGGCCTTAGTTTGGTGCACCTACTGATTAAGGCACTACATGCTGGCCTTTCTAATTGTGCTCATATCCCGCATAGATCCTCTAAAATACCTCCTCGAAAAACCCACCCTGACCGGTCGTATATCCCATTGGCTACTCCTACTATCTGAATTCGATATCAAGTATGTGACAAGACAATCGGTAAAAGGGAAAACTATAGCTGAGCATCTTGCGGAACACAATATTGATTTCAAAGCAAATGGAGACTTCCCGTTCCCGGACGAGAATATCATGGAAATCAAAGAAGAACAATGGAAGTTGTACTTTTATGGGGCGGCCAACATAAAAGGATACAGAGTAGGTATGATCCTGGTGTCGCCAAATGGGGACCACATCCCACTGGCAGTCAAGCTCAATTATAACGCCACCAACAATACTGCTGAATACGAGACATGCATTCTAGGGATGGAAGTAGCCATAGAATTGAGAGTTCAGAAATTGGATGTCTTCGGAGATTCAAATCTCATTGTGTCACAAACTAGAGGAGAATGGAAGGTGAAAGAAGAGAGGTTGAAGCCCTTCCATGACTATCTCGATGGACTCAAGAAATAGTTCAAGAGCATAACATTCTGTTACCTACCCAAGGAAGAGAATCAGATAGCAGATTCATTGGCTACTCTAGCCTCCATGATCAAAATCCCTGTAGGGGTAAAAATGATGCCTATAGTAATCGAGCAAAGATACGAACCGTCATTCAGCATGATCGCTGTAATCGAAGAAGAAGAAGAGAATGAAACACCATGGTATCAAGATGTCTGGAACTTTATAGAAAAGGGAATATACCCCCAAGAGTCTACTGAGAAAGATAAAAGAGCAGTTCGAAGGTTCGCAGCACAGTTCATCATTTACGCGCGGGAAATTGTTGAAGAAAGGGTACAATGGTCACAACCTGACTTTCTTGTTCGGGAAGGGTGCCAGAAGGATGATGGAAGAAATACACAAAGGGGTATGCGGTCCACACATGAACGGTCATATGCTGGCCAAAAAGATCGTAAGACAAGGGTACTATTAGACAACGTTGGAAAAAGATTATTGCAAATACGTGAAAAGGTGCCACAAGTGCCAGATCCATGCAAACATGATGCATGTACCGCCATTTCTGCTCTATAGTATGACCTCCCCGTGGCCATTCTTGACTTGGGAAATCGATATCATTGGCAAAATTATTCTGAAGGTCTCAAACGGGAACCGATACATTTTGATGGCCATTGACTACTTCACAAAATGGGTAGAAGTCGCATCCTACACTAAGTTGGGGGCCAAGGAAGTGGCCAAGTTCATCAAGAGGAACCTCATCTGTCGCTATGGAGTCCCCCATGAGATCATTTCGGACAACGGAAGTCATTTTAAAGTAGAGTTCAGGGATTTGTTCGAGGAATACAAAATCACTTATCACAAGTCGTCACCATACAGATCGCAAACTAATGGGGCAGTCGAAGCCGCAAACAAGAATGTCAAGGCCATACTGCAGAAGTCGGCCGATATTTACAAAACTGGCACGAGAAACTACCATTTGCGCTTTGGGGATACATAACATCGATAAGGGCATCTACGGGAGCGACTCCCTATTCATTGGTATATGGCATGGAAGCAGTACTTCCAGTCGAGATAGAACTACCATCCCTGCGTGTGATGGCGGAATGTGAAATTTCATAATCTGACTGGTTAATGGAAAGGTACGAAGAATTTTCTCTCATAAATGAAAAGTGCCTAGCAGCAGTCGACCATGTATGAATCTATCAAAAGAGGATAGCCTGTGCTTTTAACAAGAAAGTTGGTCCGAGGAAAATTGTCAAGGGTGACCTTGTCCTGAATGAACTACGAGCTCCGATCTTTGACCCACGTGGGAAGTTCAAATCTAAATGGGTTGGCCCTTACATTGTAAAAACTATCCTTTCTGGAGGAGCGACCTACCTCATGGACCTCGATGGTGTCGAATTCAAAAAACCAATCAACGTGGATCGCCTCAAAAAGTACTATGCTTAACTCCACCCCTTTTCTTTCAAGACTTTGGCCTGAACTACGCTCGACCTGATTCCCACTCAGGGATACATAGGCAACCGCATCGGTTCGGTCACTTCACCCACAAAAATAGCCCATCTCCTTCAAACCTTGCCTTGAACTACACTCGACCTGATTCCCACTCGGGGATACATAGGCAATCGCATCGATTCGGTCGCTTCACCCACAAAATAGCCCATCTCCTTAAAACCTTGCCTTGAACTACGCTCGACCTGATTCTCGCTCGGGGATACTTAGGCAACTACATCGGTTTGGTCATCCCATCTACTAGAAAACAAACCACTTCTTTTTTACCTTGGCCCGAACTACGTTTGAACTGATCCCCACTCCGGGGTACGTAGGCAGACTTTCAAAAGAGAAAAGAAGGATGGTTCTCTAGGTCAAATATTCGAAAGGACGCCTAGGCAAAAATTAGAGTTAAATCCAAAGTGAGCAATAACAAAAGAGAGAAAAGAGCTCGCTAGGTCACCTAACTGGTGCCTAGGCAAAATTATGAGCGTATGAGAGAAATAAACTCGCGGTCCTTACCATAACCCAATAAATCACCCTTCACACTAGGGGCAAACTTCGGCCACCCGCCTCGTTTGCCTGATCCTCTTCTAAACTAGGGGCAAACTTTGGTCATCTACCTCGTTTGCCTTACAACCTCCCATATCCCTAACTAGGGGCAAACTTCGACTACCCGCTTCGTTTGCCTCTAATCGTCCCAGCGTGCCCAAACAAGTACCAAAAGCAAACATCTGATCAAAATCATACTACAAATGTTTTCAGAAAGCTAAATGCATAAAATAAGGTTCTCCACGTAACCAAGGTTTGTCGATAGACAAACTTTGAATATTACATAATCAGGGATAAGTGAAAACACAAAAAGTTCTTTTAGAAAGCAATCACAAATATCAAAGACACTTGGAGGAAAGAAGCAGAATCAGTCAAGTCTAGTTTTATTTTGTGTCTTTTATTTCTTCAAAGGTCTTTAGAAGTAGGCTTTTACTCAGTAGGCCCATCCACTGATAAATGCAGCAATAGTAATAGCTCTGACTCTGGAAGCAAAGACCCTCTCAGTAAACCCTCGGGGGACCTCTTGAACTCCCCCGTACTGTCTGGCCAATCGACGAGGATGATAGAAAGAATTCTCTCTCAGACCCATCAACCACACTCTTTGGTAATCCCCGAGGCTGGTGGTCCACAGCATGGAGGCCCCAACGCCCCATAATCCAGCAAATGTCAGCCTCAGATAAAGCACCCATCATGCTAACCCATTCGGCAGAAGTGTAATGAGAATGAAGCACGGCCCTGCGGAAGTAAACTGGCAGCACACTACCAGTCCATAACTGAAGACGCTCGTAGAGCCAAGCCTGTAACACTAAAGGTGCCCCATAAGAAGGAAAGTTCCTTGATTAGAAGCGCGATCCAAATAATTTAGAGTTTCGACCACAAGGGAACTGAGGCCCCTCTAGACTCGGAGGAACATCCCCAATCAGCATCTCAACAGCCTCAGGATCCATCTCGTAGAAATAATCTAGGATTAGGCTCTTCCCGCCAACTCTCAAGCCGGTGATCATGGAAAAATCGAAGGGCGTCATCGTCATTTCACCGAATGGCAGGTGGAAAGTATTCGTTGTATCCCACCATCTCTCTGCAAGAGCATAAAAGTGGGTCAAGTCATTAGTGCTCTTTGGTGGACAAAGCCGCCAAACCCGGCATCATCTACCATTTTCTTAACAGCAGGCGAAAGTTGGGTGTGCCACAGAAAAGCATGGGCAAGACTACCGTGGTCCTTCAAGACCGCCTCTGGCACCCACACACATTAAAATGACAAAAAAGAGCACAAAATCACTATTTATGACCCAAAGTCCAACTTCACAAAATCAACAAACGAGCACCAAATGGACTTCCCAACGACCTCTAGGCGCATACTACAGTTCACTAAACTAGCACAATGCACATAACCTCCAAAAGTTTCACATACCTGACTCGCTAAAGCCGCGGCCGAAAGATGATGTTTAGGGTCACGTAAAATCAACTCCGGGGGTTGACTCTCGGCTCTCACCCGTTCCTTGGCCTTCTTGCAGAGCCTCATCGAGCTTGAAGCCATGGATCTACAAAGAAAATAGAAGTGAGAACCAAACTTTCTTCTTGAAAATTAGAGAAAACTAAGACACCAATGAAAATTCCAATCATGGGGAAAGATTACTCACCTGAGCGTGCACAAGCTGCGTTTTGACGGATTTTGGCTCCAAAAACACCCCAAAATGGCTAAAAATGAGCATTTAGAGCTCAAAAACTCAAGATATACAAACATAGAGTGCGGCCACCCAGCAGCCAACTACCGCCACGGCAGTGGCCCAGTGCCACCATGGCACTACTTCCCGTAGGCCCCGCTTTGCTCTATTTTGCTCGTTTCAGCCTATTTTGGCTCATTTTGGCCTTTTTCAGTCCATTTTTGGCCCCGATCAGCCGCAGTGGCCCGTTTCAGTTGAGGTTTACAAGGTTTTAACCCCAGTAGATCCAACTTATCCCTAAAGGATAGTTATAGAGGAAAACTGGCTCCCGAAGGCCCGAACAGGTTTTTTTCAGAATAACCGTCGCAAACATTGACCGACCTTGAGAGATTCCGATCTGAGTCCTGGTTTTTGATCGATAGTCAAGAAAGACTCCTATAAGAGTCCCCCACTATCCCCTAAGGATAAAATCAAAAGATATCAACTCCCAGAGGCCCTAATCGGCTCTCTTGGATTGAGCATTACAAGATTTGATTAACCATGAGAGATTTGGTGATGGATCCTGGTTCTCGATCGACAGTCAAGAGAGGTTCTTAGGGAATCCAACACTATCCTCTGAGGATAAAATAAAAAATATATTAGCTCCTGGAGGCCCTAACCAGCTCTCTTGGATTGAGCATTGCAAGATATTGATCATCCGTGAGAGATTTATAGATGAATCCTGGTTCTGGATCAAAAGTCGTAAGGAGTTATGAGAAAGAATTCCCCAATATCCCCAGTAGGAAATAAACGAAAAACCAGAATAAACTTTTACAGCCTTGCACCTGATGATAAACTTCCTCATCTATCATGTCGCCATGAGCTTCCTCACTTGTCAACTACCTTGAGCTTCCTCACCTATCGGTTATCATGAACTTCCTCATTTATCGAGAGCTTCCTCACTCTGTTTATCTCACCTGTTAGTGAGCCTCCTTACTTACCATAAACTTCCTCACCAAATTGGTCACCGTGAGCTTTCTCATTTGTTGTGAGCATCCTCACTTTGGTTATCATAAATTTCCCCGGTTATCGATCTTTGTGAGCCCTCTCACCTCTCAATTGTTATCCTCAAGGGCCTTGTGTCCGATCCACTTGCCAGAACACTTTTTGAAATTCAAGAAATTTACCTCGAGACCCGGAGTCTCCCAAGCCTTGATGTCCTTATCCAAGTCAGCCACCGCATCACAATCGTAAACAATAGTACAACATAAAGTCTACTCGGAGTGACACACACCCCACAACATTAGCTCATGCTAGGATCAAAACACTAGACGTGTACATATCCATGCATTACATCCTCATAGCATAGCATTCGCCTGACTTGTTATGATTTATTCTTTTGTGTCCTGAACTACGTCTTGGTCTGATTCCCCTTAGGATACGTAAGCAGCTCTCGCAGAGCACGACCAACACTAGCCTCAACATCATACTTACATCTTTTGCAATGCTTTTATCCTAAATCTATAGCCTCTAAAAAGACTTGTCTCTTTAAAACTTTGGCACTCGCTTGCGACATGTGTTGCCTCACAAGTTCATGCTAAAGAGGGGCAAACTGTAGACACCATTTTGTCGGCTATCAGATTTAGGAAACCCATAGCTTGGTGGTTCACAATGATCGAAAAAGACTCAAAAAGGACTCCTGGAAGTTAGTTCTATCTCCCAAAATGCTCAGAATGACCAAAATGCCCCTGAAAGCCCAAAAATTCCCAGATTTGGACCAAAAGCTCTGGAAACATACTACGTCATAAGAAAAGTACTAAAAATAAGTTTTCAAACAAAATCAGAAGAAATCATCGGCTTCTAAAGAACCCCAGAAGTCCCGGAAAGCCCCCGTTGACCGGCTTCACCAAGGTTTGACCAAGTTTGACCAAGATTTGACCGAAATCATCCAAATTCTCTAAAAAGTATCGGGGTTATTCTGGATCATGTGAAAAGTACAAAAATGAGTTTTAAAAGAAAATCGGATGAAAACGTCAGCTCTTGGGAGCTCCCGGAGGTTCCCGAAACTTCCTGGGAATCCCAAGTTTGACAGATTTGACCTAAAAGTTGACTTTAAAACCAAAGCACTGTATTATTTTTCAAAACTTTTTTTATGAATACTAGAGGTCAATATCTTTCCAACTGTATATCACACATAATTTTTGGATTTAAAACAAATTTACTATGAATTTTCGAAGGTGAAAAAGGCGACCAAATCGGCTTTTATCGCGAATACCGTAAAACTTTTCAAAGTGACCTATCTCTGAACTAATTTTTTTTATGTAAAGTAGACTCCATTACCTTTCCAACGGTATATCACAACCTCGTTTTGGAGTTCATACGCTTTTTCTTTGAATTTCGGACGAAATAGGGTCTTTTTGCGAATACCAGAACCTCTGGGGGCCTAAATGGAATTTTATGGACATCAGAGGAGCAATGCCGCCGTGGCACTAGCCTATGCTGCCATGGTACAGGCCTGATGCCGCTGTGGCACTCTTCCCCAGAATGGTCCATTTTTGCCATTTATTTTGGGGGTCCATTTTGATTAATTAGAGACCAAAACGACGTAGTTCTATGTTGAGAGATGTTTGGAACCAATGGGAACACTTCTTAAATCCCAAAACTACCCCAAATTGGCCTATATAAACCCCCCTTGACTTCTCATTTAGGGGTGGAAAATACAAAGCTTAGAGAAGTTATAGAGAGAAAGTTGTAGAAGATAAGGTTAGGCGAGTGAAAGTGAGCTTTTTTCTTTAATTTTCAACTAAAAATTGAGTTTCAAACTTTGTTTTCTACTTCATTACTCCCATTTACTTCACATTCAATACATCCAACCACCATTTTAGTGAGCATTTGTGACGTAGGAAGCTTCTTCCATGTCCAAAGTCATCATATATGAGTGAAAGACCAAGCTACAAGTCCAAAATCATCATGAATATCAACTATTGATTACTTACTTGCTTGTTTACATATTATGCTTATCCCTCCTTAATCCCATTTCTTTTTTATTTTCTTTATTTACTTACTAGTCTATCATCATCTAGATGAAGACATGAAGTTTGAGGTGAGTGAATCCTTATGGATAGTAGCTCTTGACCTCAAAAACATGTTTGATAGATGATGATTTTAACTTCAATACATTCCTATGTAATCTTGAAGTTGTCTTCAAAAATGAAAACAATGTCTCCAACAATCTTGGAGGTTCTTGATATGGGTTCAAATGTTAATATTTCAAGTGGACATAATCTCCATTTCAGTGCTGAAAATATGATTTTAAAATCTCTATTTCAAAACCCCTCTTTAAAACCCTCACTTTGATTTCAAAGAATAAAACCCTAGTTCTCCCCCAAAATCTTCAAAACAATGAACAATCTGAGTTCAGAGATTTCTCTTGGACTCAATACTCAAAATATTAACATGAGACCACTTGGAAAGTCTTCTTAACTTATTAGAGAACACCCACGATTTTTAGTTTGACTTGGAAATACTTGGAAGTGGTCCATTTGGACCCAAATATTCTCTCAATATATTCTGTTTCTACTGTCACAATAGCTTGGTTGACTTTCAACTTGTCTTTCAGAAACTTTTCCAAATAGTGTGTTCCCAAATTATTTTTCCCTTGAACTTCAGTGTCTTAGGAAACGTTTTGTATAATAAGCACCTCTAGAACTTTTGTTTTTATTTTCTAAGATTTTTCAACATTTCAGTCGACAGTACGAGCTTTGTTTCTGAGTAACCTCTATTGTTTATATGATTTCTCTCAATCTGTAATAGTTATTGAGGATTGGATTTTTGATTTGTGTTATAGACATAATAAGGATGATCTCCATAAAATATCATGCATTGAAAACATTCCTAACCATACTTTCCATTTTCCACAATATCAAGTCACTGTTTTGTCCACTATTCACAGCAAGTATACTTTTACTTCCATCCTTTGATTTGATGCTTAAATGCACTCCAAATTTGTTCATATCTTAGGAAGTAATCCATACTACATTTGTACATATCCCATGATTCATGCATTCATTCATATTGTAGATTTCTAAGTCACTTTAGAAAGTCCATGTACACAAACACACTACAACCTTTGCACATTTTAGGATCATACATTGCATCCATGCAAGATTTAAGGTTTTTATGACTCCCAATCTAAGAAGATTATAAGGATTAAACATGATCACACGTCCATGCTTCCTTTCGATCTAATCATCCTTTCTCATCCATCCCGGGGATTGAGAAGTGTTCTTTTCTCAATGATTAAGATGCATCATTCTAGCTTGCTAAGCATATTTTGATTCCTTTGATTATTTGTTTCAAGAACAATTCACGTCCCCTCCTAGATTAGGAAAACTTGATTACTTGATATATGATTAGACGATTTTTCCTAGGTTTATTTGTGTGATCTTTCACTTTACATTGTATGTTATTTGGCTTAGATCTTATGAATGATATCTTATCTTTTGATATTCCATTTCAAGATTCTTATGAGATGTAATATACTATCATAGTATTAATTGGCGAACCAAACATAGTATAAGATGATTATTTTGATGCTAATTGAGGTCCGTCAAAAGACGGGGAGAATTGAGGGTGTTTTAGTCGTGACAAAGGCTCCTTCCTCTCTCGTACCAAAACCCCGAGCCAAGTTCTTTGGTTATAAATGGCCGGTCCCCTTTATCCATTTGGGTGAGTCAAAATTAGGTTTCTTGGTTCTTTAAAGGCCAAGTGGCGACTCTGTATCTGTTTGCAACATACCTTTTCCTTTCCTTTTCAAAACAATGTCAATCAAAACCAGAGAGGTGGGATTCCGCGTGTCCACACATCCCCAGCAGAAGAAAATAGAGGTAATCAACTCTGGGAAACCCGAACCGTCTTTCCGGATTGATCACCACAAGAACCGGCCAATGATTGAAAAACACCGCCCACATTCAAAAGACCCTGACTCCTAGGGCAAGCATTGTCTATTCACAATCCAAGGCTCCGTGCCCGTTGGTTATTGTGAGCATCCTCACTTACCATAAGCTTTCTCACCTATCGGTTATCGTGAGCTTCCTCACTCTAGTAATCTCACTTATCGTGAGCTACCTCACTCATTGTGAGCCTCCTTAATTGTCATAAGCTTTCTCACCTGTCAGTTATCGTGAGCTCCCTCACTTATTGTGAGCCTCCTCACTTATCATAAGCTTTTTAACCTGTCGATTATCGTGAGCTTCCTCACTTATCGTGAGCTTCCTCACTCTGGTTATCTCACTTATCGGTTATCATGAGCTTCCTCACTCTGGTTATCTCACCAGTTAGTTATCGTGAGCTACCTCACTTATTGTGAGCCTCCTCACTTATAATAAGCTTTCTCACCTGTCGGTTATCATGAGCTTCCTCACTTATCGTGAGCTTCCTCACTCATTTATCCAAAATTGTGAGCCCTCTCAACTACCCATCGATTATCGTAAGCTTTCTCACTTATCGTGAGCTTCCTCACTCCTTTGTCCAAAATTGTGAGCCCCCTCACCTACCCATCGGTTATTGTGAGCTTTCTCACTTATCGTGAGATTCCTCACTCCTTTGTCTGAAATTGTGAGTTTTCTCGCTTTTCGTGAGCTTTCTCACTCCTTTATAAAAAATCATGAGCTTTCTCACTCATCGTGAGCTTCCTCACTCCTTTGTCCGAAATCGTGAGCTTCTTCACTTATCATGAGCTTTCTCACTTATCGTGAGCTTCCTTACTGCTTTATCCAAAATTTTGAGCTTTCTCACTTATTGTAAGCTTCCTCACTCCTTAATCCAAAATTGTGAGCCTCTCACCTACCCATCGATTATCGTGAGCTTTCTCACTTATTGTGAGCTTTCTCATTCCTTTGTCCAAAATCGTGAGCTTTCTCACTTATCGTCAGCTTCCTAATTCTTTTATCCAAAATTGTGAGCTTTCTCACTTATCATGAACTTCCTCACTTTTTTGTCCAAAATTGTGAGCTTTCTCACTTATTGTGAGCTTCCTCACTCCTTTGTCCAAATTGTGAGCTTTTTCACTTATCGTGAGCTTCCTCGCTCCTTTGTCCAAAATCATGAGCTTTCTCACTTATCGTGAGCTTTCTCACTCCTTTGTCCAAATTGTGAGCCCCTTACCTATCTATCGATTATCGTGAGCTTCGTCGAAAAAAAATCATAAGCTTCCTCAGTTACTGTGAGCTTTCTCGCTTATTGCAAAATCCCTCTCCTATTGGCTATCTTGAACTTCCTCATCAATCGATTGGTATCCAGGACTTCCGTGTCCATCGGTTATCTTTAATTGTTGTCCTCAAGGACCCTACATCCGATTCTATTCGCTTGCGAAGCACATTTCCCATAATTCGAGAAGTTTGCCCTAAAATCCATAGTCTTTTTAGACCGTGGTCGGCCACTGCATCGTAGTCAGAAGCACTAGCACAACACCTGCCCACTCAGAATGGCAAACCCCACAACACTAGCTCATGTTAGGATCATCAACACCATAAAAAGCACGCATAAAACCTATTAAGGCTGGAAAATACACCATAGTCATAATAGAATCACAACATGACTCAATACACAGTTCATATCACATCCATATATTATCTATCATCCTCATAGCATAGCATCCGCCTGTCTTGTTGTGTATGTGTAATTTGTTCCTTTGTGCCCCGAACTACATCCTAGTCTGATTCCCCTTGGGATACGTAGGCAGCTCACGAAGAGTACGACTAGCACTGACCTCAACATCATCCTTGCATCTTTTGCAGTGGTTTTATCCTAAATCTATGGTCTCCAAAAGACCTGTCTCTTCATAGCTTAGGCACTCGCTTGCAACATGCGTTGCCTCGCAAGTTCATGCCAAAGAGGGGCAAACTGTAGACACCCCATTTTGTCGGCTATCAGATTTAGGAGACCCATAGCTTGGTGGTTCACAATGATAAAAAAAGACTTTAAAAAGACTCCTGGAAGTTGGTTCTATCTCTCGAAATGCTCAGAATGACCAAAATACCCCTGAAAGCCCAAACACTCCCAGATTTAGACCAAAAGTTCTGGAAACATACTATGTCATGAGAAAAGCAATAAAATAAGTTCCAAAGCAAAATTAGGTAAAATTGTCAGCTTCCAGAGACCCCCGGAAGTCCCGAAAGTTCCCGAAAAGTCCCGGTTGACCGATTTGACCTATATTTGACTAGGTTTGACCAAAATCATCCAAATTTGCAAAAAGTTTCAAGATAATTCTAGATCATGTCAAAAGTACTAAAACGAGTTTTAAAAGTATGTCGGACGAAGACGTCAGCTCCTGGGTTCTTCTAGAGGTTCCCAGAACTTCTTGAAAATCCTAGGTTTGACCGATTTGACCGAAAAGTGGACTTTGAAACCGGAGTGCCGTATCATTTTTCAAATATTTTTTTATGAATACTAGAGGTCAATAGCTTTCCAATGGTATATCGCACATAATTTCTGGATGTAAAACGAATTTATTATGAATTTCCAAAGGTGAAAAAGGCGATCAAATCGACATTTATCGCGAATACCGCAAAACTTTTCAAAGTGACCCATCTCTGAACTATTTTTTTTTTATGGAAATTAGACTCCATTACCTTTCCAACGGTATATCAAAAGCTCAATTTGGAGTTCGTACGCATTTTTTATGAATTTCGGACAAAATAGGGCCTTTTTACGAATAACGGAACCTCTGGGGGCCTAAATACAAATTTCTGGGCGTCTGAGGAGTAGTGTCGCGGTGGCACTGGGCCACTTCCGCAGTGGCACATGGCCAGTGCCGCGACGGCACTCAACCCCCGCAAAATCCATTTTTGTAATTTATTTTGGGGGTCCAAATTGAATAATTGAAAGCCAAAACGACGTAGTTTCTTGTTCACAGATGTTTGGGACCAATGGGAGCACTTTCTAAATCCCAAAACCACCCCAAATTGGCCTATATAAACCCCCCTTTACTCTTCATTTTAGGGGGGCCAAGTGCAAAGTTTGAGAAAGTTGTAGAGAGATAGATATAGGTTTAGAAGAGATAAAGGGAGCTTCTCCCAGTGATTTTCTATAAGAAAGTGAGTTCTAATCTTGTTTTCTTCCATTATCTCTCATATACTTCACATTCAAATACCCCCTCCCCCCAATTACCATTCTTGAGCATTCTTGAGATAGGAAGCTAACTTCCATGTCCAAATGTCAATATCTATGAGTGAAACACCAAGCTACAAGTCCAATATCATCATCAATCATCAATTATTGATTGTTATTATGTGCTTGTTTATACAATGTTCATCTCCTCTCACCTCATTTCTTTTGATTTTATTTGTTTTACTTATAGTTCATCATCATCTAAGTGATGAAATAAAGTTTGAGGTGAGTGAATCCTTATGGATAGTAGCTTTTAACCTCAAAAACATGTTTGATAGATGATGATTAAAACCCCAATTCTTCCAAAGTAATATTCTTGGGGTTATGCTTAAATGAAAACATGATCTCCAACAATCTTGGAGGTTCTTGATGTGAGTTCAATGATGATATTTCAAGTGGTCATAATCTCCATTTAAGTGCTGAAAATACACTTTCAAGACCTCTATTTCAAAACCCCTCTTAAACCCCTCATTTTGAGTTCAAAGAATAAAACCCTAGTTCTTCTCAAAATCTTCAAAACAGTGAACAATCTGAGTTCAAAGATTTCTCTAGGATTCAATACTCAATGTATTAACATGAGACCACTTGGAAAGCCTTCTTAACTCATTAGAAAACACTCAAGATTTTTGGTTTGACTTGGAAACACTTGGAAGGGGTCCATTTGGACCTAAACATTCCTTCTAGACATTCTATTTTTGCTCTCACAGTAGCTTGGTTGGCTTTCAACTTATTTTACATAAACCTTTTCCAAAAGGAGTGGTCCCAACTCATTTTTTCTTTGAACTTCAGTGTTGTAGGGAACGTTTTGTATAATATGGGCCTCTAGATATTACGTTTTCATTTTCTAAGATATTTTGACATTTCAGTAGACGGTACATACTCTGTTTTTGAGTGACCTCTATTGTTTATATGATTTCTCTCAATCTGTAATATTTATTGAGGTTTGGCTTTTTGGTATGTGTTCTAGACACAATAAGGATGATCTCCATAAAAATTCATGCATTGAAAACATTTCTAGCCCCACTTTTCAATTTCTACAAGATCAAGTTATTATTCTATCCACTATTCACATCAAGTATACTTTTACTTCCATCCTTTGATTTGATGCTTATATGTACTTCAAATTCGTTCATATCCTAGGAAGTAGTTTATACTACATTTGTACATATTCTATTATGATTTTCTTCATGCATTCGTGCATATGTTAGGCTTTTAAGTCACTTTAGAAAACCCATGTACACAAACACATTACAACCTTTGCACATTCTAGGATCATACATTGCATCCATGCAAGATTTAGAGTTTTAGTGACTCTTAATCTAAGAAGATTGTAAGGAATGAGTCGGATCATACGTCCCGGGGATCGAGAGGTCTTCTTTTCTTAAAGATTAACATGCATCATTCTAGGTTGCTAAGCATTATTTGATTTTCTTTGATCATTTGTTCAGGAACAATTCATGCCCCCTTTAGATTATGAAAACTTGATTACTTGATATGTGATTAGACGATTTTCCTAGGTTTGTTTGTGCGATCTTTCACTTTTGCATTGTGTGATATTTGGCTTTGATCTTATGAATGATATTTTATCTTTTGATCTTTCGTTTCAATTTTCTTATGAAATGTAATATACTATCATAGTATTAATTGTCGAACCAAACATAGTATGAGATGATTATTTGGATGCTAATTGAGGCCCATCAAAAGACGGGATGAGTTGAGGGTGTTTTAGTCGTGACAAAGGCTCCTTCCTCTCTCGTACCAAAACCTTGAGCCAAGATCTTTGGTTATGAAAGGCTGGTGCCCTTTATCCATTTGGGTAAGTCAAAATTAGGTTTCTTGGTTCCTGAAAGACCAAGTGGCGACACTGTATCTGCTTTCAACAGACCGTTTCCTTTCCTTTCAAAACAATTTCAAACAAACAAGGATCAAATCAATTTTAAAACAAAGGAAAATCAATTCTAAAACCCTGCCAGAAATAAAAAACCGGGGCGGGCTTACGAAGGTCGCATGTCCACAATAGCAACCATCTCTCTCTCCCCTCCTCTCTCATATATTCTCTCTCTTGGCCATCACCATCGTGCCGTGGGATTTAGTGCGTGACCGTCATGGGGATTGCTCTAGTAGCATCTTCTACGACCTATGCGAAGCACAGGAGGGTACACGGACGCTCAAAGATCGCAGTCGTAGGTGGGTTTCATCATCGGGCTCGTAACAATACCGAACAACAATTTTTTGGGTGATTTTCCACTAGGTAAGTGACCTATACCCGACTCCATGCTTGTGTGCATGATTTTTTACAGGTTCAATTAAGGACAATCCTTAATGAATATAACTATTGAACACCTTAACTAATGCCCTCAATTGAAACTAATTAACTTTAGTTGTCTTCAACTGAAACTGATATAATTTAAAGTAAAAATATTGAGAAAAATAAAGGTTACGAAAAAAGCATTTGACAATAAATATGCTTTTCTTATTACTTTTAATGTCTATAACAATATATTTCTTATGGGTTAACATGTCTATTACAATATTGCCGGTCCATAAAGATCACAAAAAAAACACATATCCCATCATGGCAAAATTGATTAGAAGCCCTTATTTTAGCAAAGTGAAAATGACTTTCCTAATTTTAAAATTCAACGCTAGACCTGCCAATCGGGCTAGTCCAAGCCTGCTGGAGCATGAAAATAAAATTTGAACAGAATTACCAGATCAGTAGCCTCTTAGACAAATCTTGGGTCGAGTTGTGGATCTCGCTCTCTTTAAGACGTTTCACGGCTCTACCCAAAATGTCCAAGCAGTTTGTACTTGCCACGCCATTCCTAGGACAAAATAGCCCATAATTGCCTCTGTCTTAGTTTTTTCTTTGCACCAAGAAAAACTGGTATACTGATACCTTTCGGATTTTTTAGCTCGCTAACTACATATTATAATATATTTTGGAAAACAGAAGCTCATTGATTTTCCTCTCTTTCTAAATCTTGAACCCACCACAACTCGAAGTCCCCTTTTTTTTTTCTTTTCCTTTTTGTACTTTCGAATTTTTTAAAAAAACATTGCAACAAAACTTTAATTAGAGAATGAAAATAGCTATTTGCAGTCCGTAATTCTTCAGAGGAGACAATCAAGGCCTTTACACTGTGAAACAAAAATTAATTAGGAAGTTGATAACAGATTAATATCAAGTATCAAAGTTGAAAGGCATGATAAGAATGGTAACAAACTGTGACAAAGCCTCGGAAAAAAAAATGCAAAATACAATATAAGCATCTAAGAATATGAGTTATGAGAGAGATAGGGAGAGAGCAATTTGTATTTACAATATATACATAAAAAGATGTATAAATGTGCAGAGGCATGCACTGTGATGAAGAAAGAAATTAAGCTTTTAAAGTCCAATCAAAGGTTGGTAAAACCGTAAAAGATACAACAAAAGCTCAACCTAGTCTTTTCTCTCTCTAATTAATTAAGGCCCCTTTAACTTCCAAGATAAAGGGTAGGTCAAGAGACTACATGAACATGTATAAGCATAATAAAAGAAAAAAAAAACATAGAAAAAAATATTAAGAAAAGTCCATGTGGAAAAAAGAAAAACCCACAAAATGCCAAGTGGCAAGGCTTTTGGCCTTAGTCTCTTCATATATATACTAGTTTTTGTGCCCGTGCAATGCACGAGATATTTTTTTCATGACTTGGAATTTTTTATAAAGTAAAATAACTTAGTGTTAACAATATTAGTTAGAGCTAAAAAAACAAAATTGTTGAGACCAACACATGGTATGGTACGGGATTCCATCTTACTTGTAGATGATTATGGTTTTGAGTCTCATGGGTGGGTGGTTTTATGAGTTGGGAAAGCACTACCTTTTTGACATAGAAATTTTTTTTGTGAGATTCCAATTCTTACTTTAAAAATTAAATAAGTGTTAAATATTATAATTTAATAAGAAATTAATGAGTTTGTGCAATGCACGGGATAGTTGCGGGAAAAGAAAAACATAAATGAAGTAAAAAAATATTAAAAAGTATGTTAGTAAAGAGGATTCAACAAAAAATTACAAAGTGCATGTATATATCCACTAACCTAATGAACACTGAATTTAATTTGAGCACGCTGAATATTGTTTTCATCATATTAGTCCGCATAGTAAAGAATCGTTTAATATCATTTGAATATCGAAGTTAGACTATTTACTCAAATTGGTTTAAAAATTTATTGTTAGAATCTAGGTTCATAGCTAAGCGTAATACATGTTTGTATATATATTTATATATTTATATGTGTATATATATAAAGCATACATACATCCATCTCAACAAATAGCAAATGGATAAAAAATGATCACTCTTCAAAGGGAAAAAAATAATAAAAAATAATCTAGGTCCCACCATCCCACAAGAATAAATGATGCATAACATTTTTTTAGCTAAATATAAGAGATTCGACAATGAATCAACATGTGGCATTATTTATCTTTAATTGTTAAAAAAAATTGTAATACTTTTACTTGAATTTTTGTGTAAACACTATGTCGCACCCATCCCGGAAATGTAGTCGTTTTAATAAAACATATTTGTAATCATGTGAATTATTAATTAATGTTTATTAATAATTGAGATGAGGTTGATTGTGGGTCAACGGGGAGTGCCAAGTGAGGACAAGAGGATTTGATAATCCATGAGGCACTAGCATGAGTAAATAACATTTATGTGCATTAAATGTTAATTGAGTTATCTGGTATTTTGATGAATAGTAATTATACATGTTTTGTACAATTTCTGGTAATTTTGATCTCGATTTAGATCGTTTTGAATACTTTGGTGAGAACATGAGGTGATCTTGAAATTCCACGAGAATAGCTTTCGGAATGTAATTACAGCGACAAACGGAACTTAAGCAGAAACTGTTATAATGTATAGTTTGCACTCGTAAAGTAATAAAAGGGACGTGTGCGACATTTTGGAGGATAATTAAAAGATTTGAGAACTCGTGAAAGTGTTGCCTATATATTGTAAACTTAAGGTATTTTTCATAAGTATCAAAATCTAAATATCTTAGAGAGAGAGAGAGAGAGAGAGAGAGAGAGACAAAAAGGAGATTTTATTCCCACGAGCTTCACGGCGCAAATCGACTACCTCTTGATCGTCAGTTTTTCTCCAAACTTCATATTTGAACTCCTCAAGGTAAGAGCTACGTTTTGATATCTCTTAGGCCTCATTTGGAAACCTTTGTAACGAAAATCCTAACTCTAGAATTTTAGAAAAAACATGTTAATACTTGTATGAATCTTTCGAAATCCGAGATCCGACGTTTAATTGGTCCCTTAGTACTTCCTTCAAAGTTAGAGAGAAATCGCACGAGGTATGAATTCTAGGCGTGTGAATTATAGGGAATTTACATGTTTTAAATATCAAACTTGATATTTTGGAACCGGGTGAAATTCATGTATTAATTAGGCCCGTTAATTATGCACATGAAAATGCGATAAAAGCACGTATAAATGTTGATGTGAGGATGCTATGTGCCTACTTGGGTCAAAGGGGAGTTTGGTGCAATTCCATCCAGGGGTAAGCTCCTCAAAGTTTGAAGATTGTGATATCAATAGTTGTTGTGCCTAGTTTGGAGGAAGGCCCAGTCAGGGCACTGGGTGCGTGGAAGAGGAAGGCTTTCTACGGCATCAATCTCATTTACCAGATGAAACGTACCACTCTCCCTAGAAACTATTTGATTTGTTTAAATATTTTAAAGCATGAATTATCATATAAGCATATGTTTATAATTGTCCACTCAACATATAGCTAAGCAGTGGAGATTTACTCCATTACAGGTGATAAAAAGAAAGGAATGAAGAAACGAGGAGAGTGAGGCCAATGGGACGACGGGGCTATCCTTGTAAATGTTTTTGTTTCCATTCCATGTTGTAATAAGAACTTTGAGAAGTTAAAACCATGTTCTTTGCTTAGAATATTGGAATGGATTGGTAGTTATTGTAATCCGTAGTAAAACTCATGTATTATATTATGGCATATTGTAATACAGTTAGAACCCCTTCGAAATGAGTTGATGTATGTTCTTTAATCCCCAATTGAGGTTGAATAACCATGTATTGAAATTCTGCAGAATGTGCTGCTGTGGGAAAAACCAGTTGACCGGGTTCCCGACATAGTTGAATGGATCCTTTGGGTTGGAATTTTATTTTTGTTCCGTGAAAAAAAAAATAGTCGACTGGGTTGAGGTACGTAACAGTTGACTGGATTGTGTTCCACAATGGGAGGTTCTGCCTAGACAGGGTACCAGTCGACCGGGCAAGTGCCAGTGGACTGGGATATTGACACCACAATCGATTGGGTCCCCGACACAGTCGACTGGACTGGCTACTGAGATTTTAGGCTCTCTATATTTTGCATTTCCAGTCGATTGGACATGTGATCAGTCGACCGGATTGCTAGTTCCAAAAGGTCTTTAAGTGTTTTCAAACGCGCAAAACTTTTTACAACTCTGAATTTCATGAATTTTACTTATGTTTCCCGCTGCTATTTCATGAATTTATTTTCAGTTTCTTAGTTTAATTACAATTCAAATCGAAATTGTATTTTTATAATTAATTAGACTTAGGTTTTAAAATTAAAGGACGCTAATTTTTCAATTTCTATGAGTTCGACCTTTACTTCCACACTACAAATCTAAAGAAAGTAAAGTATAATTTTATATCTTGATTTTGACAAGATCAATCTTTAGCGCTGTTGCTAGGATTGCAAATTACTACCTTTAGTTTTAGAATCTTAGTTTAGTTAATTCATAAATATTATATTAGGTTTTATTTTTCCTATTTTCCTTTTTTTTATTTGAGGCACTAACTTTTCTCTTTGTTTTGTAGTTTCTCAAGTGATTCAAATTCTAGCATTTCGGAGTGGAAGAGCTTAGCACATCAAAGGAGCTTAAGCGAATTTTTTTTTTAAATCGCTTCTTTTAAATTTCGCATCAAATCACTATAAGTCATGGCACTGAGACGCAATTACTTGCATTAAGTTAGGTGTGGAGTGAGCACTACATTAGCTAGGAAACTCGGGGCGCTAGGCTTTGACACGAATCACTGCATAAAGGATAATTACATGCATCATAGTAGTACTGTGTGCCTGTGTGCTTGATTATTTGGGTGATTGCTTTTTGTTTTTGTTGAGTCAGTCATTGTTTTAGTTTATTTTTGTTTAGTTTATGTTTGGTACCTGTTCGAGTAAACCGAAATTAAATCCGCTTAATCTTGAACTTGAACGTACCCTTAGAGTCCTTAGGTCCTCAACTCAATCTTCTAGAGTTCGGTTGATGCTAGACGACGATTTGACACCGAAACCGTCGTCGTTGTTTGAGTCTGAAATACGAAGTACCTGAAAAAGACTAAAGAAACCACGCTTGACTATCATTGGCCCTATTCCAATGGCCGACTTAGGAAACAATGATAATAACGGAAATAATAGAAATACTCCTAATATACCTCCGCCTTCTCTGCTAAAAGACTATTTCACTCCTACGGCCTACACACCACCATCATGCATAGAATTACCGGAGGTGACGGCATCTCACTTTAAGATAAAGTCATCTACTATTGCGCTACTACCGTCATTCCATGGCCATATAAATGAGGATCTTATCAATACTTAGGAGATTTTCAAGACATATGCTCTACCTTAAAAATCCAAAACCTAACTGACGATGAATTGAAATTACGTCTCTTCCCATTCTCCTTAAAAGATAAAGCTAAGTATTGGCTCCAATCTCTTGAGCCAAACACTATTAAAACATGGGAAGCATTACATACCGCATTTTTACAAAAGTTTTTCCCAACCACAAGAACTAATCAGATAAGAAAATCTATAAGGAACTTTGTGATGCAAGATGGGGAAACGCTTTATGACACTTAGGAGAAATTTAAAGAATTGTTACGCTCTTGCCCACATCATCAGGTTCCCAAGTGGCAATTGGTACATATCTTCTATGAGGGACTTGTTCCTTCAGTTCGTAATACCGTCGATGTCGTTTGTGCGGGTACCTTCCTACATAAAAACGTCGATGAGGCCTGGAAATTTTTTGAAATATTAAGCAAAAACTCTATGCACCAGGCTGTGTTTGTACGCCCCGAGGGATATCTTACGTAACCCAAACGAGAGGTAAAGTTCGAGTCAAGACACTCAATTGAATTGCAAGAACTATCTAAAAAACTTGACCAACTTATGAAAATGAACCAAACGATAAGCGCACCCTCTTACGAAACTTGTCAAATATGTTCTGACCATTCACATTCTACACTTACATGTCCATCCAAATCTCAATTTTTTGGAATTCGTGGAGCAACACATAAACTCTATTCAATAATTCCCACAAAATAGTTATAATCCTATGACAACTAACTTTTCTAATAATTACCGACCCCAATTTCAACAAAGTCAATACCAACACCCCCTTCCTAATCCTAACCCTCCAAGGGTTAATGCTTTTGAGGAGAAGGTGTTGGCATCCTTTAAAAATATCGAAACACAAGTACAAGCACAAGCATAAATAGTGCACTCTCACACACAATCCATTGCGAAGCTTGAGTCGCAAATGGGACAAATAGCTAATACAATGAGTCGTAGAAACGAGGGTAAGCTGCCTAGTCAAACTATACAAAACCTTAAGGGACAATACGAGAATGGGGGTTCGAGTGAGCAAGTAAATGTCGTCTCGACTAGGATAACTACTAGAGAGGAAGAAGTTGTTGAGATTCCGAATGAGAGTGCGAGAGATGCAAACATTAACTCGAATAAAGAGAAGGGTGAGGAAATGAGCCAAATTAGAAAAGATAATGAACCAGTCCTAATAAATTATATTTTGAAAATGCCCTTTCCACCAAACATTGAGGAACCGTCACATTTTTCAAAGAAAGGGTCAAAAATAGAAGATATACTCGAGGTATTTAAATAAGTTGACAAGCGGGAATATTTGTAAAATAAAACCGCGCTAAAAGAAGAAAAAGTATAGATTTAGTTTACAATTCCTCCATTTATCTGCAATTTGAATTACAATGCTAGTTTATGCACATATTGATTAAACTATGATAAGTTGTGTGTTTTAACTGTAATTTGTGCAGACTGCAGTTGCTGTGTGAAGAATTGAAAGATAACGATGAAGGGAAATGCTGAATTCTAAAGAAGACATGTCAAAGCTGAAATATAGAGTTCGAACGATTGAAGACCATTCGATCGATCGAAGTTTCGATCGATCGAGATAAGTTCAAGCGATCGAAGTCCCCAAGAGTTCAATCGATCGAGAATTGTTCGATCGATCGAACATGCCTTTTATCAGATTTTTACGCGCACGCAGCAGAATGCATGTTGAACCCTAGCATTAGGTTGTTACTATAAAAACTCGTATTGTGTACGTCTAGGAGGAGGCCTACTTTACATTTTATTAGTTTTTACATAGAGAGAGAGTGTTCTACTTTGATTCTTATAGGTTTTGGTGATTGAACATTGAATTCAAGTGAAGTTTAAAGGTTATTAATAGCTCGTTCGTTCCAGGTTTTGTTATATCAGTTTTGTTTACATTCTGTTAGTAGTTTACATAGTTTAAATCTGAATAGATCATAGTTTTACTTGTTGGTAATGGATAAATCATAGTTTTTCATAGTTTTAATGCTTAAATCTCAACCAAACGCAACCTTAATGAATATTTATGTTAAGAACAAATCTGTGACACTCCAGACGATGTCTGAGTAGTCCCCGGGTTGGGAGATCATGATGAAATCGTGATCTCAGGCCTCTACCATGCAGCAGATTAATTTCTGTGTTCGATCGATCGAAACAGAGACATTGTCGAGCGATCAAAGTCAGTTCGATCGATCGAGAGATGAAGATATTCGATCGATCGAAAGCGCGTCGATCGATCGAACATTCTGATTCTTGAGAACATTCTATGCAGTATTCCTAGACTTTCTTCTTTACTGATTCGTTATCAAACTGTCCCCAAATGCTCAGTTTGTCAAAAAAGTCTTTAAACCTAAAGTCTTGAGGCATTTTTCTTCAATATATTTTGCAAACCACCCTCAATGCTAATACCATTGTAGGTGAGAGTCTAAACTATTGATTTAAACCGCTTTTATGTATTTCAAATGTAAATGTGATGATATAGTCCTGGCCATGAAAAGATTATAGATTCTTTATCTTAAGAGGAGTATGGAATACTGTAGAAAGTGTGCTCCATCGAGCTTCAATGTAATTGCATGGTAGATGGCTAGGTTGCGGTGGATTCGTGTAATCCCAACATTCCTTCTAATTAAGAAACAAACCCATTTTAAATTATAGCTTTAGTTAATTAGTCAGTAATTAGGTAATCTAGTTTAATTGCTTTACTTGTAGTAGTTGTTAAAATAGTTTGCTTTCCCTTAAAATATTGAATTTTATTTTATTTTTTGAGAATAATCTAAGTAATTAGTTTAACACCTTCCCTGTGGGATCGACCTGGACTTATCCAGTATTACTTGCACGATCACCTACACTTGGGTGTTGCACAAGAGCGCACAACTATTTAGTCGTGTCAAGTTTTTGGCGCCGTTGCCGGGGAAGGCGATAAGCTAACACTTCGATTACCTTAATCTTTCCTTATCTTTTTCTATTTTTCTTTTTCTTTTGTTCTTTAGATTAAAATTTTCTTAGGATCTTTTCCTTTATGTCCGATAATTCCATCGAAGGAATTTACGGAAACCCATTCTATTTATCCAATTCATCTAGTTCGATTAACCCCATAGTTACACCGATCCATTCAATGACTGATAATCAAAGTGAAAACGGTGATAATGTGGTCGTACCAATTGACGATTCATTGCGTCCTTTGTGCGACCTCATGATACCCGAACACGCGCCTACGCCATCTTGCATTCTCATTCCACCTAATGCAGGCGAATTGCAATTTTGCAATGGAATGATTCAACTCCTTCCTACCTTTCATGGAATGGAGAGCGAGAAGGCGTATCTACATGTCAAGGACTTTGAGGACGTTTGTAAAACTTTCTCACAGAATTGTCCTGTAGATGTAACACGTCTGATGCTTTTTCCTTTCACTCTGAAGGATAAAGCAAAAGCGTGGTTACTCACCTTGAAGCCAAACTCTATCTATACCTGGCATGCGATGAACACTGCTTTCTTGAAGAAATTCTTGCCACCTCGCATGACCACCGAGCTTAAACGGCAAATAAATTCCTATAAACAAAAGAGCAATGAAACATTCACCCAAACTTGGGAACGTTTCAAGGATTTGCTGCTCTCATGCCCACATCACGGGTACGAGAAATGGCGAACAATCAGCTACTTTTACGAAGGATTAAACGGTGAAACTAAGAAATTGGTCGAGACAATGAGTTCAGGGCCATTTCTTCGCAAAAACACAGAGGAAGCTGAAGCCTATTTTGAGTGGCTAGCTGAACACGCCCATGAATGGTCAAATTCAGATGATGTCCCACGCTCACAGATCTCCTGTGTAGAAGAGAAAAGCTTATTTCAACTAAAATGTGAGGATCATCTTATGAATAAGTATGAAGAACTAGCAAAGAAAGTGGAAGAACTGGGGATGAGAGGAGAGAATTCTAGGCAATTTTTGCCTGAAGAACCGTGTGGCACATGCAACATGCTGGGACACACTACTCAATACTGTCCCAATGTGCCATATTTTCAAGAACAACCTCCCATGGAAATGAATGCCATGCAAGGGTATAGGGGGTGGGGAATTCCTACAACAACTATAATTCACAAAATAATAACAATAGATGGAATCACCCCGGGTTCGACTGGAAAAACAATGCTGGGACCCAAAACCAATTTCAACAACAACAGCCCTACAATAACAATAATCAATATCAAGGGCAATACAACAGGCAGTCCCAGCCATTTAATCAGAATAGAACAAATAACTACAACAACGCTCAACCCTCACATAATCAACAAGCAAATGTCTATGTGCCACCTCACAAGAAGGTGCAAGAGGAAGATCCACTCTCCAACGCAAATTTAACGCAACAATTAATTCAAATGATGAGCAAAATGTCCGCAACATTACAGAGGATGGATGCACGTCAAGATGGTTCGAGTGGCACATTTCCCGCTCAACCACTTCCAAACCCCAAGGGATACAACAATGGTCCCCCTAACCATGAACAAGCTAAAGCCGTGACTACACTAAGAAGCGGCAAAGTCATAGGGCAAAACAGGCCTCATTCTATTCCCGAGGAGTATGAAGAGGAGGAAGTGGTAACTAAGGGCAAACCATCTACTCTAGTAGAGGAGTCGTCTACTAATGACAAACCATTAGAACCAAATGAGGACACTCATAAAGAAGTAGAAGAAGTTGAGAGAAGGCCTGGAAAGGAGCCTATCATTGACGAATTACCTAAATGCCCTTTCCCTGCACCGTACCCTCAAAGGCTCAAGAAACCCCAAAACGAGGCAAAGAATCAGGAGTTGTTGGAGTTGTTCAAACAAGTTAAAATTAATCTCCCACTCCTTGATGCCATCAAACAAGTGCCAGCCTACGCTAAGTATCTAAAGGACTTATGCACGGTCAAGAGGAGGCAAAGTGTAAAGAAACACGCTTATGTCGCTTGCCAAGCAAGTGCAATCATTCAAAATAAGTTGCCTCCAAAGCTTAAGGATCCTGGCACCCCAACTGTCTCGTACAGAATTGGGAATCAAAGGATAGACAACGCACTCCTTGATTTAGGAGCAAGCGTAAACCTGTTGCCATACTCAGTCTATAAAAATTTAGGGTTGGGTGAACTCAAACCCACCCGAGTTGCATTGCAATTGGCAGACAGGTCAGTCAAATATCCTAGAGGAATATTGGAGGACGTTCTGGTGCAAATAGACACTTTTGTCTTCTTGGTAGATTTTGTGATTCTGGACACAGAACCTGTGTCTAACCCATGTGCACAAATCCCAGTAACTTTTGGACGTCCATTCCTCAACACCATAGATGCCACAATCAAAATAAGAAGTGGTATCATGACTATTGTATTCGGGAACATGCCTTTAAATGTCAAGATATTCTCAAATCCCCGACCTGAAGAATACGAGGATGGCGAGGAAGTTAACTGCATCGAAACGGTCATCAAAGATGAGGCTGATCTTCTAGAGTACAAAGATCCCTTGGAGGTAGTTGTGTCACAATTTGACACTACCTATCAACCTAATGATTCTACCCCATTGGATGCTGCCCTAAATCATGTCTGCCTCATGATGGAAATAAAGGAGGAAGATAGAGATGAGTGCATGTGGGTCACACCATATGAACCCTTACCTCCAAAAACCAAGTTAACTATGCCTTTGAATTTTCAGTTTCCTGATTTGGAATTAAAAGAGCTTCCAAAAGAGCTCAAATGCGCTTTTCTGGGAACTGAAAAGACTTATCCTGTTATAATCTCATCTACGTTAAATCCAGAACAAGAGGATAAGTTGATTCAAATGCTCAAACTGCATAAGGGAGCATTGGGATGGACTATTGCCGACCTAAAAGGTATAAGCCCATCTATTTGCACCCATAAGATATATTTGGAGGACGACGCTAAACCTTCGCGACAATTGCAGAGGCGTCTAAATCCAAATATACAAGAAGTAGTGAAGAAAGAAGTCTTAAAACTTCTAGACATTGGGATAATATACCCTATCTATGACAGCCCTTGGGTTAGTCCAACCCAAGTGGTGCCCAAAAAGGCCCCAAATAAAGACGGCGAGTTAGTACCAACATGCGTCCCCACTGGATGGCGGATGTGTATTGACTATCAAAAGTTGAATACTGTGACCCAGAAAGATCACTTCCCACTGCCATTCATGGATCAGATGCTAGAACGAGTGGCGGGTCATAAGTATTATTATTTCTTGGACGGATACAGTGGGTACAACCAAATTGAAATTGCTCCTAAAGATCAGGAGAAAACAACATTCACATGTCCGTTCGGTACGTTCGCTTATCGCTGCATGCCTTTTGGATTATGCAATGCACCTGCTACTTTTCAGCGGTGCATGTTAAGCATTTTCAGCGATATGGTTGAACAGACACTCGAGGTTTTCATGGACGACTTCTCGGTGTTTGGCCATAGTTTCGATAACTGCCAAGAAAACCTTGAAAAAGTGTTAGCTTGATGCGAGGACAAACACCTAGTACTAAACTGGGAAAAATGCCACTTCATGGTGACCAAAGGAATTGTCCTCGGCCACATTATCTCTGACAAAGGTATCCAAGTTGATAAAGCAAAAATCAATATAATTTCGAATTTACCTGTCCCTCGAACAATCTGAGACATCCGTTCTTTTCTGGGACATGCTGGATTTTATCGACGCTTTATCCAAAACTTTAGTGCGATCTCTAGACCACTGTGCCAACTCCTAGTCAAAGATACACCTTTTGTGTGGTCGGATAACTGTCAAACATCTTTTGACGCACTAAAGGAACACCTTACCTCTGCACCGATAATAAAGGCACCCAACTAGGGTTTGCCATTCGAACTAATGTGCGATGCTAGTGACTACACCATTGGTGCAGTCCTAGGACAGAGGAAGGACGACAAGCCTTATGTTATATACTATGCCAGTCGAACACTCAACGAAGCCCAAATGAACTCTACAACTACTGAAAAAGAGTTACTGGCAATAGTCTTCGCATTGGACAAATTTAGGTCTTATCTGATAGGGTCCCCAATAGTCTGTTTTACAGACCACTCGGACCTCAAGTACCTGTTATCTAAGAAAGACGTGAAACAGAGGCTTATCCGTTGGATACTTCTACTCCAGGAATTTGATATCACTATCAAGGATAAAAAGGGAGTAGAGAATGTGGTTGCTGACCACTTATCTCGGTTAACATTCACGGACAATACTGAACCCATACCAATCAAGGATGAATTCCCAGACGAGCAAATTATGGCAGTCTCAGGTTTACCCTGGTATGCAGACATAATAAACTACCTAGCCGCAGGAGAAACTCCTAGACACTGGTCGAATCAAGACAGGAAGCGGTTCTTCTCGTTTGCACGCCATTTTTTTTTTGATGACCCTTATTTATTCAAGTATTGTGCTGATCAGGTCATCAGGCGTTGCGTCCCTAATGAGGATATAATCGTAATTCTAGCCTCATGCCACTCTGAAGCGTGTGGTGGCCATTTTTCTTCCCAAAAGACCGCACAAAAAGTCCTACACAGTGGATTTTATTGGCCCACCATATTTAAGGACGCTTATTCTTTCTGCAAATCGTGCCAATGCTGTCAAAAGCTAGGTACTATTTCAAAAAGAAATTCTATGCCCTTAACCCCTATTATCACAATTGAAATATTTGATTGTTGGGGCATAGACTTTATGGGCCCGTTCCCTAAATCAAACAACTGCGAATACATACTCCTAGTTGTGGAGTACGTATCAAAATGGGTGGAAGCAATATCGACGAGACGCAATGACCACAAAACAGTTATGTCTTTTCTTAAAGAAAACATTTTATCGCGTTTCGAAACCCCAAAAGCATTATTAAGTGACCAAGGCAAGCATTTCTGCAACAGGCCTTTGGAAGCACTACTCAAGAAATATGGGGTACACCATAAAATTGCTCTAGCGTACCACCCACAAACAAACGGGCAGGCGCAGTTGGCTAACCGTGAAATCAAACATATACTTGAAAAAATGGTTAGTTTCAATAGAAAAGATTGGGCTTACAAACTGACTGATGCTTTATGGGCATACCGCACGACCTTTAAGTCAAATCTGGGAATGTCTCCATATAGGCTAGTGCATGGTAAGGCGTGTCACCTTCCTGTCGAAATAGAACACAAAGCTTATTGGGCAACACGCTCATTAAATTTTGACATTAAAAAGGGAGGACATCTCCGAAAACTGCAATTGGCAGAACTGGAGGAAATCCGACGAGATGCATATGACAATGCCAAACTCCACAAGGAACGGTTGAAGGCGCACCACGATCGAACGCTCATTCGTAAATCTTTTAAGCCAGGGCAGAGAGTTTTATTATATGATTCACGCCTTCATCTCTTCCCAGGCAAAATCCGATCACGATGGACAGGTCCTTTCACAGTCAAATCTGTTTTTCCACACAGGGCAGTTGAGCTATTTAATCCTAAGAACGACGGAAGTTTCAAGGTCAATGGCCAAAGGTTGAAACCGTTCTTAGAAGATTTCCAACCCGAGGTCGAGCACATCCAACTGGATGAGCCCGCCTATACTTCAAACTAAAACGCCCAAGTGCGTTCTCCCAATGTTGTTGTATTGTTTCTTTTCTTGCATTTCGTTTTGTTTTATCTTTTGTCTGTCTTTTTGATTGTGACTTCGATTCTTAATCTGCTATTTTGTGCTATTTTTCCCTTGCAGGACATCAAAATGAGGGACGACGATGTTCATTCTATAGGGTCTTGGGCTGATTCAGAATATCAGAACCCACCTTGGACTGCCGACGAGATAGCATTCTGCTTGTCTCCCTATCAAGGACCAGGGACAGATGATGTAGTGGACCTGACCTATGGGTACATCCCTTATGATCCTGCTCTCCTCCAAATCAACCCATTCGAGCATATGGACCTTTCTGGAGAGGAAGGGGAACCTGAAGGGTATGTTGTTGAAGAAGTGGATGACATACTGTTGGAATAATGGGAAAATGACTCAATGTGGGAGCCATGGGAAGAAGAGGACTTACAAGATGTGGTGCTCGAACGCCACAATGCTGTTTTTACATATGTTGACGACTTCATGATCTTCCATGTGATTCCCTACATCTATGAGTATGTCAGTTACTTGCTATTCAGGCTTCGATGCCCTCTACCAGCTAGTACATTTGGGGATATCTGGCCAATAGTGAGGTTAACTTTGGGGTCACATTCCTTTCATTTTCTTTTCATTTTGCTTCATTTATCTCTTCTTTTTTGTTTTTCTGTTGCTCTTGTTAACTTATTTTCTCCGTTTCATTTTTTTTGTTTCCCTTTGTCAAGAATATCACTATGAATCTACCATTCCCACCGCTATACCTTCCACATCAACTCTTTCATGGGTTTGGGCCATACATACAGTCCCCGAATACTCCACCGCAAGAGGAAAATCTGTTGCGCAATCATACTCCTTTATCCTTATCTCCATGCGGGTCACCTCTTGCCTGTGATATCAAGTCCTTACAGAGTTCAGACTTGCTTGATGATGTCCTCGCTGCTTTCTGACTGTTCTGGGAAAGGGAATCATCAAGTTTAGACTCTACATTTGAAGTTCTGGCGGCGAAAGAAGCTGTGGAGGAAGATATCTTTCTGCTTGAAGAATAGTGTTTCACTCCAATTGTTTTATGTCATTTCATATCTTCTTTAATAAATTGGAGTGTATTCTTGGACGAAGTGTTATTAATTTTAGTTTTATTTTTAGTTTTCTTTCTTTTTTTTTTTCAATAAGGTTTTAAATACCATCTTTGGGGGCACTAATATTGCACATGGATGCTATTTTAAGGACTTATTTATATAAATTTGCAATGTTCTACTATGAGGTTGCCATTTTTGGCTTACATGTTCTGGCAATGCACTGTTTTATCCCTATTCTGTATGTCCATATTAAAATTGGTTAGTTGGGGGTGTGGAATTTCTCAATTCAAGGATATTGTGGAATTTCTCTTCTCGATCGATCGAACGTATCTCGATCGATCGAAAGCGTCATAACCTCGAGCGATTGAGGAAGGCTCAATCGATCGGAGGTTCGATCGATCGAGCCTACTCGATCGATCGAAACCTGTTTTTATACGAGGCGTCTTTCAGAATTTTCAATCAGTCTCTCCGTCTCTCTCCCTTACTCGAGCGATCGAACACAGAGGGCGACTCCTACGATTTTGGCCTCCCCTACTTCAAACCACATCATTAAGGAGCTCTGGGTCCCCCGGATCATCAGTGGCATCACCGGCATCTTCTACCCAGTGCGTCTCTCGAGGTGAGCCCTCGAGTCACCCCTCGTATTTCTTTTCCCTTCAAATTCATATGGGGGTGCCCCCCATTGATTCTTTAACTCCTTTTATTAGTTTTATACATGTATTTGTTGTTTTGGGCTATTCCCGTTCTCGAGCGTTGCTACTGCCATTTTGCTGTGCTCGATCGATCGAACTGGGTTCGATCGATCGGACCCAGCATCCGTTCGATCAATCGAACATTTTCGAGCGATCGAACCAAAGATTGTCTCGATCGATCGAACGGGATTCGATCAATCAAAGTGTGGCAGTTTCTTTCTCTTTATTACTTGTCCAGCATTAATGTTTTCTCTCCTTGCTTCTTCCATTTCAGGGCTTTATCATGAATCCAATCACTGGCTACCACAAATCTAAGCCATTCGACCTCGCTATACCCGATCCAGTTCCAGATCACGGGTTTAGGAACGAGGAAGACCACGTTTGGTTCACCCGTTACTTCCAATCACGGAAGGTCATGATCGAGCGTCCCCTTGAGACTGCCTGGCTGGCTATTCCGTGGTACCTTGCACGGATACGTGCCATGCCCCAGTGGTACACACTATTCTCCCAGCCTAAGCATGTAAATCTATCTTGGATATGGGAGGCGTGTACGATCATGATCCGGGATCCGGTTGCTTCGTTCACCCTTCGCTCATTTTTCCGTGGACGAGAGATCATTTTCAGCCCGGCCACCGTCGCTGCTGCTCTTGGGGTACCGGAGGTACCTGATTGTGTATGTCCCTATCGTCCTGACATACCTCAGCTATCACCGACCATCATTATCTGAGAGATCACCGGGGGAGCTCTTCTGACATGGGATGGCGAGGCTCTCATTCCCGACCTCCACCTCATAGATAATTGCCATATGCTCCACCTTGCCCTGAGCAATTGCCTATTAGTGACATCGTACAGGGAGAAGATTGCGGCGTGGTATGCTCGTATCTTATACGCGATCGGGATACGGCAACCAGTCTGTTTACCCCGCCTTTACATCGACTTCATGCGACACCCTACACGCTACATTCAGGCTAAAAAGCACCTGAAGGGTGCTTAGGCTATTCATAGGGTAATCAAGCATGCGGGTATCATTCCTTTGGCGAGGGACGCGACTGCCCAGTCTCGTAGTCGGTTTGGAGAGAAGGCTTCCCGCCGGTCCGATGCGCAGAAGAGGAAGCGAAAAGGAAAAGGCAAGGCGAAGATGGGAGAGAAGAGGAGACGTGGAGGCGGGACTGATACTGAGGGAGCTGCTTCTGGGACGCCCACAGAGGCTGAGGATCAGGATTCTGATGAGGAGGGTGACCCCGTGGAGGAGGTTGCTCGTTTTGAGTTGAGACAGCGGTCTCAGGCTCCCGTCCAGGGAGAGTCTTCTTCCGCGCCTCTCCTTACTATTCCCGAGTTTCTATTAGAAGAGAGAGAGGCCCGGATTAGACTTGAGGGCAAGATAGATCACATATCCACCATGTTGACGACCCTATTAGTCCAACTAGGGTTCGATCCGATCGTGCCCCCATCTTTCCCTCCATCTGCACCTCCACCACCCACCACTGCCCCATCCTCCTCTGCCCCTAATGGTCCTTCATCCTCCGATCCCCCAGTTGATCTTTTCGCTCCTTCTACATCTGCTGTACCACCTACTGCACCATCATCATCAGCAAGACCACCTACTTCAAAGCTACCATTTCTACCTCCTCCTGTCGTGGCCGACACATCAGTTTCTACTCCAGCTGCCACGATTGCGAGTGCTCCGGCTACCGCTACTACGGGTGTCGAGGGTGGAGTTATGGATGCTCCGGATCTATTGATTGACATTTTATCTGATGTTCCCGATGATGGGTAGTCTGTTGGTTTCGTTTTATGTATTTTTGGTTGGTTTAGTATATTCTGGGTTGTTTGTTGGGCATTTTTGGACACTGTTGGGTTATTGTTTCTGTTGTTGGTTGGTTTGGATAGTTTGGATTTTTGTTTGTATGGCATATAGAGATATATTATTATCGCTGTTCTGTTCGTTCACTTTCCTATATTTTCAGTGATGTATTCTATTTTATGTTTGGATCTGATGCAATATATTTCCTATCTATTTGATCTTGGTTGCTTGGAGTATGTATGCTTTCTGTACAGGTTGTTACTGTTACGATGCTTATGATGATATTTCAGGTGCTATCTCTCTATCTCTTTTGAAAATCACTTGCTGAGGTCATTGCGATTTTCAGTCTGGACCACTTTATCTATTGGCAAACATCATACAATCTCCATTATTATTAAAATTTCGATTTCAAAACAAATTTAAAATACAAAATTTCAAAATTTTCAAACTATTAACCAAGTCTTTGAATTAAATGGGTAGAATAATTTTAAAATTTCACTTCTATTTAGCTGTTGTCAAGCAATGACACAACCATTTTATTCTCATCCTTTTATGAATAAAGTTCATGCATTTTTCTAAGTTCTCTAGAATGAATGCATATGTTGACCATTCCTGTATCCAAATCAGTTGCACTTATTAATAGCTATGCAGAAAACTTTAAACTAGAGTTAATACGACTTTTGTGCTTTAAAGAATGAAGTAGTGAAAACTAGTTACCCTTAGTGAGCTTTTGAATCCAATCTTCAATTCTGAGGGAATTATCACATCAAGTTCGAATTGTTTTCATTGAAAATGCCGATTAAAATTCGTTGACTAGTCTCTATTTCTTCATGCTGGCTGCTTATTAGAGGAGAACGTTCAGGATTTACCAATTAGACTCAATGAACATTTAAGTGTTAAAAATTAAGAAGTTCAGAAAATGATTTAAGCCATCGTTGTTTACTCCCTACCTTTCCATTTACCTATATTGACATCTCTGAATATGTGCTGTTCTTAACCCCTCGCCTAATAAATCATGCCGAAACCATATGAAATTCTAAATTCCTAATTTTATACCTTGACCTAAATACACCCTATTACACACCCAATGTAATTAAATTGTTGAAGTATAAGGAGTGAATAGTGGTGAAAAGGACTGTATATATATATAGTAAAAAAAAATGAAATGAATGATGATATGTATGGATAGGATGGTTGGAGGAAAGTAAGGAAATTACTAAATGCAGTCACATGATAAAGATGTGCAAGTTCTTACCCTTTCATTTCTATCCCACTAAATAAAAAAATCCGAAAAGTCAAAGCCTTAATGATTCTCTATAACTTAGTTTAAACATGAAAGTGTATGTTGAGTTATCCATGGTATTTTGCTCCTCTAATAAGTAGTATTCCTTTCATGAGACTATACACTCTAAAATGTTCGTCTTTTATAGAGTCGAGTATGAAAGCATTAGTATCCAAAAAATCACTCCTATCAAAGCTTTTGTACCGTGTGCGACTATTATTCACCAAGTTTCTGTGAGATGTTCATTTGTGAGTGTAATAACCATGTGAGGATTGAGTTGAAACTACGAGTTCTGAGAGTATGATAGTTTAAACAACTCTAAATAAAGTTGATGTATAGTTGTTAATTTCACATACACACGGATACATGGATGTGACGCGTATGTTATTTTTATCTTGGTAACATGAGGAACATGTGCATTTCTTTCATGGTTGGAATGAGGATGATGTGTTTTGTACAGCTAAATCAATAGTTGAATAAAAGGGGAATGTTTAAAAGTTATTCTATATCTTTTTGGAGCTAAAAATCAGAGCATTTTGTGGGTATATTCACTGCAAACCCTCACGAGACAGCACTCGTCCACTAGGGGGAACCTAGGGGTTTAACGGCTTGTTGCATTTGCTAAATGCAACCGCGAATCCTGCGGAAGTGAGTTAGATAGTTTTCTTTCTTGTTATGTTAGTTTAGTAGTCTGGTTTAGTTATTTTAGTTTTTTTTCGTTATAGTTATAGTTTAGCTTGTTTTTATTTTTGCTCTATTGCTAGGGACTAGCAACTCGCTAGTTAGGGGTTGTGATAAGCGGGAGTATTTGTAAAATACAACCACGCTAAAAGAAGAAAAAGTATAGATTTAGTTTACAATTCCTCCATTTATCTGCAATTTGAATTACAATGCTAGTTTATGCACATATTGATTAAACTATTATAAGTTGTGTGTTTTAGCTGTAATTTGTGCAGACTGCAGTTGCTGTGTGAAGAATTGAAAGATAACGATGAAGGGAAATGCTGAATTCTAAAGAAGACATGTCAAAGCTGAAATATAGAGTTCGAGCGATTGAAGACCATTCGATCGATCGAAGTTTCGATCGATCGAGATAAGTTCAAGCGATCGAAGTCCCCAAGAGTTCAATCGATCGAGAATTGTTCGATCAATCGAACATCCTTTTATCAGATTTTTACGCGCACGCAGCAGAATGCATGTTGAACCCTAGCATTAGGTTGTTACTATAAAAACTTGTATTGTGTACATCCAGGAGGAGGCCTACTTTACATTTTATTAGTTTTTACATAGAGAGAGAGAGTGTTCTACTTTGATTCTTGTAGGTTTTGGTGATTGAACATTGAATTCAAGTGAAGTTTAAAGGTTATTAATAGCTCGTTCGTTCCAGGTTTTGTTATATCAGTTTTGTTTACATTCTGTTAGTAGCTTACATAGTTTAAATCTGAATAGATCATAGTTTTACTTGTTGGTAGTGGATAAATCATAGTTTTTCATAGTTTTAATGCTTAAATCTCAACCAAACGCAACCTTAATGAATATTTATGTTAAGAACAAATCTGAGACACTCCAGACGATGTCTGAGTAGTCCCCGGGTTCGGAGATCATGATGAAACCGTGATCTCAGGCCTCTGCCATGCAGCAAATTAATTTCTGTGTTCGATCGATCGAAGTAGAGACATTGTCGAGCGATCGAAGTCAGTTCAATCGATCGAGAGATGAAGATATTCGATCGATCGAAAGCGCGTCGATCGATTGAACATTCTGATTCTTGAGAACATTCTATGCAGTATTCCTGGACTTTCTGCTTTACTGATTCGTTATCAAACTGTCCCCAAATGCTCAGTTTGTCAAAACAGTCTTTAAACCTAAAGTCTTGAGGCATTTTTCTTCAATATATTTTGCAAACCACCCTCAATGCTAATACCATTGTAGGTGAGAGTCTAAACTATTGATTTAAGCCGCTTTTATGTATTTCAAACGTAAATGTGATGATATAGTCCCGGCCATGAAAGGATTATAGATTCTTTATCTTAAGAGGAATATGGAATACTGTAGAAAGTGTGCTCCATCGAGCTTCAATGTAATTGCATGGTAGATGGCTAGGTTGCGGTGGATTCGTGTAATCCTAACATTCCTTTTAATTAAGAAAGAAACCCATTTTAAATTATAGCTTTAGTTAATTAGTCAGTAATTAGGTAATCTAGTTTAATTGCTTTACTTGTTGTAGTTGTTAAATTAGTTTGCTTTCCCTTAAAATATTGAATTTTATTTTATTTTTTGAGAATAATCTAAGTAATTAGTTTAACACCTTCCCTGTGGGATCGACCTGGACTTATCCAGTATTACTTGCACGGTCACCTACACTTAGGTATTGCACTAGAGCGCACAACTATTTAGTCGTGTCACAAGTGAAAAACAATATCCCTATTAAACAAATTTCTACTTACGCTAAATGTCTAAAAGACCTATGCACTCAAAAGCGCAAGTTGCGCAGTCATACTCTGAAAAAGGTCTTCCTCACTGAAAAAGTAAGTTCAATCTTCTAACATGCTCCTCTGGAGTATAAGGATCCTGGTACACCAACGATTTCATGTGTCATAGGAGACACTATCATTCATCGGGCTCTCCTTGACTTAGGAACAAGTGTTAATCTCTTACCTTACTCCATCTACAAACAATTAGGTCTAAGTGAACTGAAACCCACGGCCGCTACCATACAATTAGTGGATTGTTCTACTAAAATCCCTAGAGGAATCATCGAAGACGTTCTAGTTAAAGTCAACAAATGCTATTATCCTGTCGATTTCATGGTCCTTGACACCGAACTTGCGCGCGATGGTCGCTCTCGTGAGGTAGGGTTTTCAGGATTTTTCTCTTTGTTCTCTTATATCCTTTCTCCTGAACTTGATCAGTTGTTTTTCCTCTTTTCTGTGGGCGTTCTTATGCACTTCTAGAGTCAGTCTTTCTTTGTTTCCGTAGTTTCGTTTGTTCATGTTTTCTTTAAGTCTTTTGTTTATAGTTTAGTTTCTATGTATTAAAAAAAAAAGACCACAGTCTGTATTATATATATATATATTAGCTATCATTGTTCTTTTGTTATTTTAATTTCTTTTGTCAAGAATTGATAGGTGATTAGTAGCTCTATAGGGAGCAATTGAACTGTATCGCAATATTTATACGTTTACCTATTTGTGATTACCGAGATTGAGGTAATATCGTTCCTTCCTTATGTACTCTCCTGTCTTTCATTTTTATTGTTTCATTGGAGACAATGAAAGGTTTAGGTTTGGGGGTATGCACTTACGTGCACATTATTATTATACTTGCATTATTATGCACCGATTTTTTTAAAATTTTTTGATACTTGTGCTTAAATAAACGATTTTACCTACGTTTTTGCAATCTCGAGTCGATACTTCTTGTTATGTAACTTAGATTGTTATAAAATGGTAGACAAAGGAAGATGTGGTTAACATTTGCTAAAGTGATGATGCGACATTTAGGATATGTATCATTCGAATCGTAGCTTTATATCATAGATTTGCACACAAACTTATGCACTGCACGTAGTTGCTTGAATGCATGTTTGATGTGAACTATAATATGATTCGAATTTCTATATAACACATGGTGGAGACTAAACCCGGCGAGTTTTTGAGCCTATCTGTTTTCTTTATAGAGGGTGATAAATACATCTTATGTTTGTCGAATATCATTTGAAATAGCGCATTAACTTGTTGTTTAGTCTCATTATTCTTGTCTTAGTTGATAGTCAAGTTAAAATATTTGTTAACATGCTAAATAATCTTCCATCGTAAACGTTGAAAAATCGTATCACCCTAGGACATGATTTTAGGCTTTCTGTGTTTTCCACCCTTTTTTACCTTTAACCTATCTAGATAAATGATAAATTTCCTCAGATCGCCCCTTGAGACTTTAATGTGCCCTTTTTCTTTAATCACTATTATTCCTGTTTTTGCTCCAACTTGGCCAACTTGGAGTTTACCATTGAAAGATTGATCAACTTTTAGTGGTACTAAGGCGATGTGTTGATTGCAAAGAAGAAGAAAAAAAAAAGCAACGAAGAAGATGTGTTGATGTGTTGATTGATCAAGATGATGTATGGAGTAGTTGCCTTGGTATTCAATGAATATTCATTTCAAAAGCAACAAAGAAGAACAAAAAACATAGAAAAAAAAGACGAAAAAAAATGAAGAAATAAAAAGAAAATATGAAAAGAAGAAAGTTAGTAGAAGTGAGATGATGAAAGAAATTGAATATGCCTTATAATGCCATTCTAAAACTACCTGATAAATCATTTCTATCCTTTTTCATTGCTTGAATCATTTCTATCCTTTTTTTATTGCCTGAGCCATGATACAACCTTTGAAAAGTCCTATTTGATCCTAGAAAACATGGGTTGGATATGTAAATGATGGGAGGGGGAATTAAAACATGGTAAGGATTAATTTTTCTTGACTATTGACGTTTTATCCATGAGACTACTGTTCTTTTGTGTCATGCATTTTTTTACTAGTCATAATTGAGCATTTCTTATTTTGAAAACATAGTTCCTTTGCTCCCATATATTAGAGAAATTATACATGTTTCTAAGTGTTTCACTTTAGAGTGTAATTAACGACGTGAGATTTGATGTCAAAGCATAGTTGGATGGTTATCCGAGTTATATTCCATGTTCATGACATGCGCGTGCTCATTTGACTACCACATCACAAACGTGCAATTTGATGAGAAACTCTATTGATTTATATGATGCATGTGCTTGGGATTGTTTTTTATGACGTAGGTGGACGTTTGATTTCGTTTCTTTTAGTTCGTTATTCTATTTCAAATCACTATTAAAATAAAGAGTATTGAATGTTATGTTTTTCATTTTTAAATAAATTTCTTTTTAAATGTATAATGAAATAAAGATGGTTGTGGGTGTCTTATTTGATGAGAACCCTCACGAGACTTCACTCGTCCTACTAGGAACACCTAGGGGTTTAAAAGGCTTATTGCATATGCTAAATGCAATCGCGTTGCCTGCGACAGTAGTTAGGATTTTTAAGCACAGTAGTATTTATTTTTATATTTTTCTTTGCTCGAGGACTAGCAAAGTGTAGGTTTGGGGGTGTGATCGGCGACGAATAATTGCCGTTTATAGTCCTGAAGATACGGTTTGTTAACCCATTTCATGTGGTTATTAAGTGTTTTTTAATAAGAATTCTACATTTTGTAAGTTTTGGAGCTTTAACTTGAAAATGCACAAAAATCCAAAGATTAGTGGCTTTGGAAGTCATTATGGGCTCAAAAGATGATTCCTGTGAAAGTTGATCAATGCAGTAGTAGCCTCGAAAAATTGTATTTTTGATAGGGAATACTTCAGATTTGAGAAATTTATCCAGAGATATAAAATGTATATCTTCGAGTTACGGACGCGTGGCCACAAACGGTGAATCAATCCGAGGTCCAAGAAAAAAGTTATCGTAATTCTACGATCGGTGCGCATTGCAATGAAAACTACCTCACGCGAGCGACTTGTCAAAAAACCAAAAACGCGTATTTCATCAAATTAGAGCGCCCAACGAAGGTGGTCTGTGCATATGACGTCCAGAAACGTAAATATAGCAATTTTAGTACGATTTGGCTTAGGCAAGCTTCCTAAATCCTTCTAAAATCTATATAAATCCTATTCTAAGGGTCATACATCATTACACAACATTATTTATATCCATATACAACATAACTCTCAGCCATTGAAGAGAGGAAAGCAAGAAAAAGAAGAAGTAGACCAATGATTTCCATGCCCTCCTCCATCAACCTCTTGCCAATCATCGCTTCTATGGCTAACTAAACCTAGATCTAGGGTTTCAATGAAACCCTAGCCAAGTAATAGGGAGTTATTTATGTATTTTTTTCTTTTAGATTTATTATGTATGGATGATGATTACATGTTCAGAGAATTTTTATAATAAAATTGAACTTCTATTGATTAAATCATTATTTTCAAAGTTTATTCTTGTCTTAGATCTATTTTGAATGTGATGTGCTCAATGATCTATAATTGCTGTGCTTGTATAGATTATTTACATGTAATGGTGCTTAATTGAATTGTGATATCAATTAGCCGAATAGTTCATGCCTAGGAAAGACGGATTGTGCCGCAACCCTAGTTTAGTGTGAGACAATCCGTGCCAACCAAAGATGAATTATGTTGGTGCTTGAATCATAGTTATCTTCTTGACGGAGGAATTGGGCTTGCAGCTACAATTCCCCGTTATCATCCAACGTAATAAGCTAATTGAATACATAAATACCTTTATTATGAAGCTAGTGGTGAATTTGCAATCCTAGGTTCGTTGAACATATTCATAAAACAACTTTAAATTGCTTTCATAGTTTAGATTTATTTTTAGTTTCTTAGTTTAATTACAATTCAAATCCAAACTCTATTTTTATAATTAATTAGACTTAGGTTTTAAAATAAAAGGATGCTAGTATTTCAATCTCTGTGGGTTCAACCTTTACTTTCACACTGCAAATCTAAAGAAAGTAAAGTATACTTTTACATTTTGATTTTGACAAGATCACTTATTTTATTGTATTGTATAATTTCACCAAAATAATACTGCTCAATATAATGCACTTCGTTAATAATAAAGTTGTATATAAATCAGATTCATATTCATTTATTTTTTATTTTTTTGCATTGTATAGGTTCATAAAATCAATGTCATACAATAAAATCCAAATACACAATTGGAACATAAAAGAAAATAAACTTGCTTTATGTTTGCCCAAAATACAATTTATCAGAGTTATTTGCAATTCTTGTCTCGTTAAGTAGTTTAATTTTCCTACACCCTACAAATAGAAACATAAACACTATCAAACATGAACATACCAAGCCAAATTTGGAAGTGAAAAAAAACTATAGATATGAGGTGGTTGGAAATAAAGACATAAAAACTATCAAACATGAACATTGCAAGTCAAGTTTGGACGTGAAATAGAAAATAAAAGTGTAAATGTATGATATGGTTGTAGTCTTGTGGATTAAGGTTGGCTGGGGAGGAGATTTAGATATTAGGATTGGAGATGAAGAATCTATATAAATTAGTGATTGAAATATTGGTTCACGTCAAAAATTTGAAGGATGAATGCAATTTTATTATTAAGTATAACAATTATCTATAACAATATTGGATATACTACATATTATCAGGCTCTGACATGAAACGCGTTCACACTATATACAAAATCAAATTGTTTTATTTGTATTATACATAAATTCATGATTAATTGATTACAAAATAAAAAAATTTGAAAGAAAAAGGTTGACCTCTTCCCTTATGATATAATCTTGGGTAATCACCTATTTCTTCTCCTTGAAATAGAAACGCAAAGGCACTAAATACAAATAAAATGCATATAGAAAAGAAAACCTTTTATGTTCCTTCTCTTTTAAATAAGAATAGGTAGTCACTAAAGTACAATTGAAATGCAAATAGAAAAGAAAATCATACATATACGAGGAGGTAGAATGATGAAGATGGAGATGAGTGAATCAGTATTGTAAAACCAAGGTGACAACAACTAATGCACATAGCAACACTCATGGGTCTATAATTTAGGTGGTTATTGTTGGGAATTGAAACGTCTAACATATAGTTTTTGTGTGTGTGTGTGTGTATGTGTGTGTAAGAGAAGAAAACAATAATGGTATAATAATGGGAGAGAGAAATAATCATATTTAAATTCAAAAATCCAAAATGTGACTCACAATGAGATAAAATCAATCAACATTATATAAAAGATGTATAGAAAGAGATGTGCGTGGAGGGGATAGAGGGAGGATAAAGAGAGATTTAATGTGATATAAACTTGATATAAATCTATTTAGAGAAGATAGATGGAGGAGAGAGAGAGAGAGAGATGTGTATGATAGATTTAATGTGGTAGAAAATGTCTCACTCTATTCCCAAAAATGAGGGGTCATTCATATGTATATGTATATAATTAAATTTTAAAACAAATTTAAAAACTATCTTTTAGAGGAAAATTACGCGTAGGCATTGAGGTGGCGAAACAAAAGTCTTTTGTTTTCATATATTTATGCAAGATATATATATATATAATAGATTAGGTTTTCTATTTTTAATACTCAAAAGGGGTAATTTTTGTTTTAGAGTGAGGATTACTCTATAAAAAAAAAAAAAAAAAAACCAAATATACACATTTTAGTAAAGCTTATTCCGAATATTTGAATAATCCCAATTGGACATCAAAGGAATAAATTAAATATTATGAGCAAACGATATTTTCTCATTTCTACGATATATATCATCACACCAACGTGCACCCATTTTCCTTCTTTTCTCTCTCGTCATATTCTTTTTATTCTACTTTCTTCAGATTCTTTCTCCATGAACAGGCCACAGTCATATTTGTACACCTTACATAAGGCACTGATTTAAAAATATGGCAAAAATGTGTGACCAATACATAAATTACTAATAGTCACATGCTTTGCATTACCACTAAGCACGACACCATTTTAAGAACCAAAGGCATCAAATACATATACATCATATATGATATGACGTATCAAGTTGCACATGTGTATAATGATAATAAATCAGTCTAGCAGAAGAAGTATTATGCAGAGTGCCGATTCAGTTTCAAAAGAAAATTATGAAACCGAACTGACAGCAACACAGACTTCACACTCCTACAATATATTATGTTCACACATAATATTCAACACAATTAACACTAAAACAATGTAAATATATAGAATATACTCTATGTCTAATACAAACACATATCCGGTTACCCCATTAAATTATGAATACAAAAAAATATTCCACCCAAATCTCTGTGGCTATAATATGATCCACATTAAAATTTTGGGCTCAGAAGTTTTTTCAAAATTACAAACCAAAACCAATTTCTTTTTCTTTTTTCCTTTTTTTATTTGTCACAACCCATCCTGCTCCGCGCAGAAATAGGACAAGTGGCACGCCATCAAGGCTTATCTAGTTCCTTTAAAGTAAAACTGCAGCAGAAAACATAAGTCAAGTCATTTAAAATCAGAGTCAGAAAAAGTGTTGGCCAATTGGATCGCGTCCAAAAGAATTCAATTTAAAAGGCAGAGGTCCAGTCGACTGATAGAGGGTCTGGTCGACTGGAGGTTCAAAATAGAATGTAAGAAAAGTCCAAGGGCCCATTCCAGTCGACTGTGTCGGGGACCCAGTCGACTGGGGCTTTCATTTCTCAGTCGACTGGTGCCTTGTCCAGTCAACTGGACACTGTGCATGCAGAATGTGGTGTTTTCGTGCAGAAAGCAGTCGACTGAAAATCCATCCAGTCGACTAAAAACCCATCCAGTCGACTGAAATCCAGAGGTCAAGTCGACGGAAACACGGCCCAGTCGACTGTTTCCCTTCAGAACAGTCCAATTCTGCAGCTTTTTAAAATAAGGGTCTCCAAACCAAAACCAACATAAAACCACTACAATCTGCCATTCAAAACATGAATACCAGAGTATTTACTAAGGATTACAAGTTTTACAACTACCCCATAAAACATATTACAAATTCTGAATTCTTAATACAAGTTTAGGATTTAAAACAAAAGTATAAACAAGAGTGATTTCCTCGGCCTTCCTCGCCCTCACTCTTCTCGCATCTTCTTGCCCTTTTTCTTTACACCTGCAATGGAGGAAGTCTCCACTGCTCAGCTATATGTTGAGTATACAATTATAAACAAATGCATATGGGCAATCCATGCTTTAAACATCCAAATTACATAATTTAGTCTCCGGGGAGAGAGATACACATTCGCCCAGTATATCGGCAAGTCTTAAATCTTAAACCGCGATGCCAATGGTTAGCCAAGGATCACTCAACCATTGCATCCAACTGCTCTGGTTGGCCACTTTCCACACCAAGCAAGTAGTCGTCACTACTATAAACTCTCAAACTTCGAGAGGCGTGCACCGGCATAAAACTATACCAAACTCCCCTTTGACCCACATAGACATATAGCATGCTCACATAACCATATCACCATGCTTTTTGATATGTACTCGCTAAAATTAACGGGCCTACTTTATCACAGGAATTTTTCCCAGATCACAATTCATACAAAAATATCTAAAACATCCAAAATTGTCTATATTATAAAGGTTCAAAATTCATACCTCAAGTTATAGCTCTCAAACTTCGGGAGAAGTACTAGGAGACGAAATAAACGTCGGATCTCCGTTCTTAAACGATTCCTACAAGTATACACATGTTTTTTCCAATTTCTTAAAATTAACTATTTGGAAAAACTTTACCAAACGAGACCTAAGAGATATCAAAATGAAGCTCTTACCTCGAGGAGTCCAAATATGAAATCTGGTGAAAAACTGATGGACGAATAGTCGTCGTTTGTCGTCGACAAGGTCGTGATAATTAATCTCCTTTCTCTCTCATCTCTCTAGATATTTTGTAAGTTTCAGATAGAATGAAAATCTCATCCACTACTATTTATAGGTACAACTCTCGAGAATTACGTTTACCTCCCCACGAGTTCTCAAAACTTCTAATTAACTCCTGAAATGTCGCACACATCTATTTTATGCCTTCACGAGTGAAAATTAAAATTTATAAAAATTTCGTCTAGGTTCCATTTGGGTCCACAATATACGTCCGAAAACTAAATTCCGTGAAATCTCTTCGCAGTCTACCCTTTATATAATGTGACACTCACGTTCTCACCACAATGTTCAAAATACTCTACATTGATATCAAAACTAACAGAATTTACTCTACACAGGTAAATTTACTATTTATGGAAATGCCAGATATCACAAATAACATTTAATCACATATATGTCATTTAAATCGTGTTGATGCCAAATGATTTCTTATTACCGTGTCTTTGATTGACACCTTACCGTTGACCTCCAGTCAACCTCACTCTCAATTATCAACTAATAGTGATAACTCACAAAATTTCATTTATGCATTTTAAAAATCATGATTTTCTGGAACGGGCATGACATTATTATTATTATATTTTTTTTTTAACAGAAAGCCAATTTCTTTGTAGTTAAAAAAAATTAACATATTTCGTCCTCAATTTTTGAAGTGAAATTTAAATAGGGCTAGTTGATGTATGATCATATATAAATAGAATTTGTACTGGTTTGTAAATATGCACACTAATTGTTGACTTGTCAATAATAGTCCACAATTCATACCAAACGTGCACTTTGAGAGAAATAATTTCCAAAAGGATCACTATTACTAAAAAAGCCCACAAAACTTCATTATTTTGTAACTAGTTTAAAAACACATAAGTGCAACATACAACTGCTAAAACAATGGGGATTACGAGGATGATCCATGATACCTACAAAATTCGCTCTACTTTATGACCGAGCAGTTCTACTTAGCGTCCGGCCACAATCCTGACAAAGGTATGTGCAACTGCTTGGGTGAGTACCATCCCGATTTCCTGAGCGGTTGCTGGCCCCTCGGGCCTCCTAATCCTATCGCACGGGGCTCTACCAGGAGAAGCCCAACCCCTGGGTTAGGAATCGTCTAGTCACAGTACAGTTCGAGAACAACTCGGCTAGCTCAGAGGCACATACAAACAGCTCGGACTTACCAATTTCCTAAAGAGATAAAAAAAACTATCCGAATGTTCAGCCAATAAGAGCAAAGCTCCGTGTCCACGTCAAGGGAAGCCAGATCAATGAGGGGCCGGTCAAGTCATATCCAGGGCAGACTCTCGATGTCACATCTGTTCCAGAATTCCATGGCTTTAAAAGCATAATTTAAGATTCTGTGAAATTATTAATATTTATTAATAATTTGAGATGGAGTTGAATATGCGTTAATGGTGAGGTGTCAGTGAAGACACGGGAACGTGGTATTTTATATTGCATTGGCATGATTAAATGACATTTATGTAATTTAAATGTTATTTGACTTTAGCTAGTATTTTATGAATAGTAAATTTACCTGTGTAGAGTAATTTTTGCTAGTTGTGACATAATTCTTGATTGGTTTGAGCACTGTGATGAGAACGTGAGTGATACGTTGTATAAAAGGTAGGTGGTATAGAGATTCCATGCAGATTAGTTTTGGATCCTTGTTTTGGACCCAAACGGAACTTAGTCGGAAACTTTTATAAATTTTAGTTTTCACTCATGAAATAATAAAGTAGATGTTTAAGACGTTTCAAGAGGTAACTAGAAGTTTTGGAAACTCGTGGGGAAGTAAGTGTAATTTTCAAGTCTCGTACCTATAAATAGATAACCATGAGATTTTATTAGTCAAACTTTCTAAAAATATCTAGAGAGGAGAGAGAAAAGGGAGATTGGGCAGTTACGAGCTTCATGACGTCGATCGACGACCGTTCATCTGTCAGATTTCACTAGATTTGAGATTTGAACTCCTCGAGGTAAGAGCTTCATTTTGATACATCTTAAGCTTCGTTTGGCTTAGTTTTTCAAAAATTTAATTTCTAGGATTTTGGGGAAAATCCAGTAAAAACTTATAAGAATCGCGTATAATCTGAGATCAGACGTTTATTCGGGTCTCTAGTCAATCCTTCAAAGTTTAAGAGAGCTCGTACGAGATATGAATTCTAGATCTATGAAATATATAGAAACTTCACGTTTTCAATATTGACTTTAATACTTTGGATCCGTGCAAAATTCATGGGTTAATTAGGCCCATTAATTATGCACATGAAACTGCGATAAAAGCATGTTTAACTATTTATGTGAGCACGTTATATGTCTACTTAGGTCAAAGGGGAGTTTTGGCAATTTCATCCTGGGGTAAGCTCCTCGAACCATGAGGATTGTGATTTTGAGTGTGGTTATGTCTGGTATGGAGGAAGGCCCAACTAGGACACGGTACCTGGTATGGAGGAAGGCCCAACCAGTGTACGGAATACATGGGGGAGGTGTGCTTTCCACAGTATCAGTTTCATTTATCGGATGAATACATACCACTCACCCTAGAGACTATTTCTCTGTGTTTTAGATGTTTAAACCATATATTATCATATAAGCATATATTTAGAATTGTACACTTAGCATATAGTTGAGCAGTGGAGATTTACTCCATTGCAGGTGAAAAGAAAAAAGTAAAGAAGAAGCGTGTGGAGTGAGGAGTGAGGCCAAGGAATGCCGGGGAATCTTCATGTGTTCATACTTTTGTTTTCGTTCTAACTTGTAATAAGAATTTGAATTGGTAATATGTTGTAATAGAATCTTGACACAGGTTGTACTAGTACTTGTAATCACTAGCAAGCTCTTGTAATTATGTTTTAAATCTTGGAAATATAGTCGTGGTTATGTTGGTGTTTGTTTGTAGAACCTTGATCTTGAGTTGCTGCAAAATTTGGGCAGTTATGGGGGAGGTCGAATCTCTGACCAGTCGACTGGACCCCTGAGTTCCAGAATTTTTCCTTCAGTTTTTACAGACTTCAGTCGAATGAAGGAGAGGTATCAGTCGACAGGTTTTTTGCAGAAAAACACCATATTCTGCATGCATAGTGCCTAATCAACCGGACAAGCACCAGTCGACTGAGTCTCCGACCCAGTCAACTGGATGGGGCTGTTAAACTTTTTAAACATACTGCTTTTGATCTCCAGTCGACTGGAGCGCCGAGTCAGTTGACTGGATCTCTATTTTAAAAAATGAATTCCTTTGAAAATGTTTTCAATCGGACAAAACTTTTTATAACTCTGATTTTAATGGATTTTAATTATGTTTTTCGCTACTATTTTTACTTTAATGGATTTTGGATGAGCTTCGGTGGCATGCCACGTGTCCTATTTTCGTGCATTGCTGGATGGGTCATGACATTTAGTGGTATTGGAGCTAGAGGTAACAAAACCTTGGGAATGTTCGACGACGAGTGGAGTGTTGAGTGCTTCGACACATATTCTAGAGTGCATCCATACATTGTAGAGATGTTTGATGCATATGTATGTTATTATACATACATGTTTATATTTGTTGTTGTACATGCATAGTGTTTATACATTTGAGACTACACAGGATTGCAATCATGAGACACGACCGGGAATTATTGCCGCATACCTGCCATGTAAATGAAATGACAGAAATGATTAAGAACATGGGCGAGATGATACAAAATATAGCAGAACGGTTACCTCCAACACCTCCATTCGAGGCAGCACCGATTGCTGTGGTACATGCACCTAAGAATAGGGGTATGAGATCTGTGTTCAAGCTGTTTACCAAAAAAAAACCAATAAAATTTCAAGGAACGACTAACACAACGCTAGCAGAGCATTGGGTCATGGACATGGAGATAATTTTTTGATTTATTCCGATGACTGATAGGGAGAAGATTGAGAATGCAAGTGATGTATTGAAGGGTAAGGCCCAGAATTGGTCGGTAAATGTGCTAGATCAGGGAGCACTGATTACTTGGGAAGGGTTTAAGGCTGAGTTTATTCATTGATTCTTTTCGTAGGCTACTCACAACACGAAAAAGAGAGAGTTTGATAACCTCAAGTTGGGGGATATAACCGTGACTAAATATACGTCCAAGTACAACGCATTATTGAGATTTGGTAAGGGTTCAGTGCCCGAGGAGGAGGATAGAGCAAGAAAGTTTGAAGAAGGGCTAAGGGAAAATATTCGTCTGAGGGTGGAACCTTATGAACACACAACCATCGGTGCAGTGCAACAAACCGCACTTGTTGTGGAAAGTGGATGGGAAAGATCGAGACAAAATCAACAAGGAAAGCGAGGTTTTGAGGGTAGTGACTGGCATTAGGGTGGATCTTTTAAGAGGTAGTTTCCATGAGGCACTGGTTCTAGTTTTAGTGATTCCCGAAGAGTACCTAGCAACATACTTGTGTCAGATTTACAATAGACCACATACTGGCCGATGTTTTCTGACTAACTCCCAAAATAAGACTAGAAGGGGGAATAGTGCAAGTTCTGCATCCTATCCGCAACTCAAGTATTTTGATTGTGGTACTTTGGGACATCGAGCAAAGGACTGTCTGAGAAGCGTTCTCTACAAGGGGTAAGTTCTATGGCTTCTAGTGGTTCGAAGCCTCAACAGTCAAATGAGAGGAGACCGGGGATAGAACAAAATGAGGGAAGATCTTTTCAGATGAACTCTTAAGATATGGCTGCTATTGATACACTGGTCTAAGGTATGGTGCTTGTATGTTTGCACTTAACATGCATACTCGTTGATTCGGGATCTATGCATTCGTTTATATCTCATAACTTTATCGAACATTTGAATGTTAAGTCTGCGCCACTAGGATATGATTTATCCATTACTGAGTTGCTTAGTAAACTGATAGTAACATCCACGATATATAAGAACTAGGAGATCCAACTAGGTGAGAAGTGGATGACCGTTAACCTTATACCAATGATTGTGAACCATTTCGACGTGATACTAGGAATGGATTGGTTAGCTCTTAACCAAGCTACATGTAATACCCTGTATTTTTGATACATAATAAGACCTGGTATTTCATTTCTATACTTGTATAACCTTTCCTTTTCTTTTAGTAAAATTTGATACCAATCGATTGCCCTTGTATCCCAATCGATTGCCACTTTTCAGATACCAATTGATTGACATTGTATTCCAATCGATTGCCATTCTACCAACTAAATTTTATGATGTGGCAACATACCAATCGATTGCCATCTATTCCAATTGATTACCTTCAAATATTTGTTACCAATCGATTGCCATTTATACCAATTGATTGGTACAAGCTGAGACAAGTTTTTTTCTTTGTTTGGGCTTTAGACGTGTGGCACTCTCACAACTCTATATATATATGAGAGTATTCATGGCCTTGGGGCCAGTTTGGCAGCCTTAAGAGAGAGACAGAGAGAGAGAGAGAGAGAGAGAGAGAGAGAGAGAGAGAGAGACATATCTTGTGATATATATATATACACCCACACACACACACACTCATTGCCCTTGGCAGAGAAGAGACAAAGAAGAAGAAGAAGAAAAAGAAGAGAAGAATAAGAAGAAGAGGGAAGAAAGAGAAGGAGAGAAAGCTGGACAAAGAGATAGAGAAGAGAAAGAGAAGGAAGAGAGAGAAAACTTGGGTTTTTTTTTAAAGTAAACACACCCTTAGTGAGTCCCAACTCACTTGGTCCCTCTATTTGCCATTTATACAAGTTATTATGAAGATTCAATCTGTAAAGTGCATGATTTTTATGTTTATATATGCTATTTTATTAATCTGCTGGTGAAGATGAAGTTCCAATCGATTGGTATAATTCCCAATCGATTACCATCACTCTGGACCCAATCGATTGGATAAAATTCCAATCGATTGACATCCCAATTAATTGACAATGTTAGCAATTGATTGACATTATTTTATACCTAATCGATTGCCAGTTTCCTCAATCGATTGTTATGATTTTTGTTCCAATCGATTGGACCTTATCCCAATCGTTTGGTATTGGCAGAACATGGATTACTTTGCCTATTTATTATATTAATGGTTCGAATGTTCAATTCTCGATTTGGATTTTTGTTATGTGATTTTGGGTTGATCAGGGATAATGTAACAACAAAGATAAGTATTATTAAGAATAATGGATTAACGTGATGACGTGGGTAACATGTTGATTCCCGGTATGAGTTTGATATCCGTTTCTTTTAATGAAAGTAGTCAGGCCACAATGGGATGGGATGTTATGTATCAATCATAGTATGAAATTTAGATAAGTTTCAATAAGTTCTTGGGAATGGTACGTAAGTGGACATTTGGTCATACGATGCCCTTAACGAGCGGTGGATGGATTATATCCTCAACGAGCAGTGGGCGGGACCAAGTGGTTCAGAGATAGTCTGGTGATCTATGTATATCCTTAACGAGCGGTGGATAGGAGATCACTGGCAAGATATCGATAAGTTGTGGCAATAGAATGATATGTCGTTCTTGAGGCGTTGTATCCATGAATTTTGGTGGATTGAGAATATGTACTCTATGTTCTTAACTATGGTCAACTAAAGCAGTTATGTATCCAGGAATGTTACAATCAGATCGGTGTGATAAGAGTCAGTAGGTCTTTGTAATTAAAACGTGGGTTCGAATTACGCAGGGTTGAATAAAGGAAATATATTACTTAGTAAAGATGTATCTTATAACCTTCATAAGTTTGCTTTACTTTAGATAACCGGTACCTTGTTAGTTTATACTCACTCAGCTCTCAGTAAGCTGACAGCCCTTATTGCCTCGACTTTCCCCAGTCCAGATTATCCTATGCCTTATTCTACAGATGACAGAGCCTACGACGATGGTTACTATCTGGGAAGAGAATACACTGAGGGTGGTCCCACTGTTTATACCTATACCAGGGAGGACTACTATGCTAATGTTTACGCCAGCTGAATACCTAGAGATAGTTAATAGTTTATATATTTCTGTTTAGACTATTTTTTTTATATTTGGTACTTGGGCATATGTTGCTTCCAAACCTTATATACTTCCGCTATAGCATTAATGTTGTAATAACTCTGATGTTTGTAATAGAAGCAACAGTTTTGTATATCCAATTTGTTTTTATTACAATACTTGTTGTAGACTAGCACTGTGTGGTGTGGATCATTAGTGACATTCACCAATCATTCCCTATGGAACCAAAAAGGAAATTTATTTTTCTCTATTTTTGCTGCTCCGGGGCGTGACAGGATTTTGGTATCAGAGCTCTAGATTATGATACTTTCGTTCACTAAACGAATCCACACCATCTGGTCCTACCATTTTAAGATTTCCTGAGATGAGATATGAGTTTGAGATAAGTTCGTCCTTCTGATGATAGATAGTTTCCTTACAGGTTAGCATGGATCCGGAGTTTCATAGATTTGTGGATGACTCATATAGAGGACATGTGATCCATGGGGATACTGTGGAGCTAGTTGACCCAGAGCATTACCAGGGGTGAGTACGTCAGATAGCCAGTTGTTATTTAGAGGAGGACGTGGAGAAGGCCCTCTATGTTGATTAATGGACTCACCCAACCCAGATGCGTATGGATGCTTACCATTCAGCGAGGATTGGCAAAGATATTTATCAAGAGATTTTACGTTTGATCCAGAGTAAGCTGGAGATGGATGCTATCGAGCTACAAGCTATTCTTGGAGGACCTATTGAGGCAGCACCTGTAGTAGTGCCACCATCACCAGTACTTGAGGTACCCATTCCAAAGCCGTAGGAGTAACTGAGGAGCCACAGTTACCAGAGGCCGAGCCGATAGTAGATGTTGAGCCAAAGGAGGATCCTGCAGAGGACGTTGAGCTAGTCGAGGATGACGAGGAGCTAGAGGAGGACCCAGAGCTAGTTGATGAGGACGCTATAGTTGGAGAGGATGAGATTGAGGTAGTAGAAGATGAGGGTATGGAGGATGTTGCAGTAGAGCCTAAGGAGGTAGTCGTACCAAAGATACCTGTAGTGTTTGATTTACCAGCAGGACCTATACTTCATATGGAAGCTATTGCCACTATGGCAATCGAGTGGGTAGCAGCGATGGTTACATAGCCAATTGGAGTTTCGATAGGACAGGTTATGTTAGCATATGGTATGGCTATTGTTGGGGATTTTGCTGAGTTGATCGCTAATGTTGCCGAGCTAGCAGTTGATGTTGAGGAGATGGGGGTTGACGACATGATTGTCAAGGATTGGGATATTGGAGTAGTAGTAGGAGCAGCAGCACTAGCTGGGGATGATCCACCGTAGAGATGGACATTACACCTGAGGATAATGCACTAGCAGTAGGATCGGATGCTGATGACTTTTGAGTCAGTATCTGCAGGAGGTGTAGTTTTTGATTAGTCTTCTATCAGGACATGTTGTCCGCATGATTTTTGGGGAGCTTGGGAGATAGCTATTTGACCATAGCTTTGTATAGATATTATCAGTAGTAATCATAGTATTGTAAATAGTTGACCTTAGTACTATTTTAGCTTTGTCCCACGTGGTACATAGTTTGACTAGTGTGTACTATGCGGTACATCTTTCAATTTTTATACGAGCAGTACTTTTGATATTGATCGTATGGTTGCTTTGATGTGTTGTTTAGTAGAACTGTTAGTTCTTGTTGTATCTCGCCTGATCTTGTTTCGTTTCTGCGAGAAGACTTTCAGCTAATCGATGTGTCTTCTATAGGCAATACTCGTTATCATTATGGTAGGACCCCTGAGAAATCACCAAGCGCGTATTGGACGCTTAATCCGGAAGGGATGGATCCATCTGGAATTTTTGAAGCATTTATGAAGAGGAAGGAACATGTAGGCTATACATACAGCAATGCTACTAATCAATGATTGGTCCAAACCCCAGTTGCACCATTCCAGCAGAGGCAAACAGGAGACAAGTTATTAGCAAATTTCCGTAGGTTACATTCCGAGAAGTTCGATGGACTAACAGAACCCTGGAAAGCCAAGTAGTGGATAAGGGAAATAGAGTTGATCTTTAAAGCATTGGAATGCAGCGAACAAGAGAAGAGTCTTCTTGCTACGTTCCAGCTCACCTATGCCATCGCAGATTGGTGGGAAGCTGAGCGAGCCACTATTGGGATAAACGTTGTGAAAGCAATGCCTTGGGAAACCTTCAAAGGAAGATTTCTGGAGAAGTACTTTCGAGAAGATGAAAAGGTTCAGCAGGAAAAGAATTTCATGAGCTTAGTTTAAGGAGATTGGACTGTACGAGAATATACCACACAGTTTGAACGACTATCTCGATTAGCCCAGCATATGATTGATACACCACAGAAGAAGGTGAAAAGATTTCATCCAGGACTGAATCCCCATCTTCACCACATGATGATTGGTCACCTGAACCAAAGTTTTGAAGGACTAGTCAGAGTTGCTGTAATTCTAGAGAAGGATGCATATCCAATACAGCATCCTCACACAAGTCGACCATAGCCATCAAGGAACTTCCAGCAAAGAAATTTCCAAGTACAGCCGTCGAGGAATACCCAAGGGTGGAGACCTCAAGGAAAATTCCAAGGAAACAAGAGAACCTAGGATGGAACCAGAAAGCCTCAGTTAAGCTATTCTCGATCCCAGCAATATCGCCAATGGGGACCACAGTCACATGCATTACTGACAGCCCCGACGAGCAATGATGGAGGATGTTTTAATTGTGGAAAGTAAAGGCACATTGCTAAGTTCTGCACAACTTCTAAGGTTAATCATCGGACGAATGCTATCTGCCAAAATTGCATCGAGCCGGGACACTTGAGCAAGGATTGCTGTGCACCACCAGGAGGATACTATGGGGCACCAGTTCAAGGAATTCAAGGACCCCCGGATCAGATTAGGATGAATGCTATAATCCCAAGGGAAGCAGGTTTTAATGCCGATGAGCAGCAGCATTTGGAAGGTACGCTTATACTCTTTTATAGTCCAATTAAAGCTTTATCTGATACTGGAGCCGCACGTTCTTTTATTACTGTTATGATTGTGCGTTAGTTGGGTTTAGAACCCCAGACTCTTGAGAAAGCACTGAATGCTATGTCACCATTGGGATTGACTGTTAAGCTGGGTAAAGTATGCAAAGATTGCCCACTGACTGTGGGAGATAGGAATCTTCCAGCTGTACAGACCCCGATTTTGACCAAACGTCAAATCCAGGGATTGGTTACCTCTTAAGACCAATGATGACGATGACCGGTGAAATTAAGAGATTTGCCAAAAAATTCAAATCCTTCAAAGATTCTTCAAATAAAATTTTGAAATTCAAAATAAAACAAGGAGAAATTGGGTATTCGGGAGAAACCTGAACTTTGAAGAACGTATGAGAAAAATCAGTCTGGGGATTTATCTTAAAAGAGAGAGAGAGAGAGAGAGAGAGAGAGAGAGAGAGAAAATGAAAGAAGTTTTTTGAAAAAGAAAAGAAAAGAAGAAGAAAAAAAAAAGAAGTAAAATGATATATTAGAATATATACCATGCATATGGGTATATTCTAATAAAGTACATTACAAATATAAGTACATTAGTATATATACTTTACTAAATAATTAAGTTTTGTTAACATATATTTTGAAAATTAAAAAGAGAGTAAAATTCTGTTAGCCACGAGACGCGGCGAAGCCGGCGGCACTCATTGAGTGCCGCTCCGGCAGTCAGTGAGTGCCGCCCGGCACTCAGTGAGTGCCGCAGGCAAGTCATCGAGTGCCGCGCACTGTAACATACTGCTTTTCTCACATGTTCTAGAAGAAAACTTTGCACATGGGTTTTCACCCGAATTTACCCATTTAACCTTGTCATGTTGGTCTATATAAACAGACCTTCATCTCCATTATTGGGACTTTTACTTGACTTTTGGACTTTTCACTTAAAATCTTGAGAGATACAAGAGTTATACATATAATAGAGAGAAAATTGAGAGAGGAGGAAGAGAGTTTTCTTGAAGAATTTGAAGAATTGGAGAAGAGCTTGAAGATTTTTTGGAAGAGCTTCCCAAGAAATAGAAGAAATCCTTAAGGTCATAGAGGTAACCTCTCAATCCTTGGTAGAAATTAGGCAAATTCAATCACAAGTTCATAGCTCTAGGAACTTTACACATTTTTAAAACCTCTCTTCCTACCTCATTTCATCACACACCACTTAGAGCTTGTGATTGAATCTCATAACATCTTATTAATTTGGATCCCATTGATGCCTTGGGTTTAAGATAAGTTTGATTTTGAAGAATTTGTGTTCCAATTTCTCTAAGGAAACTTTGATTCTTTATTTCTATTATTTTCCCTTAAGATTCATGAGATTTTATATATCTTGTTGAGTCTCTTTGAGTTTGATTCTTTAGTTTCCTATGATCCTATGGTTCATATGGAGATTAAAGTGAATCATGGTCATATCTACACATAGTTGGTTGAATTCAAGTCTCAATTCATGATTTGAATCCCCTTACTAAGGATCTTATGGGATTCATGCTATATCCCATAGAGGTTTATGTAGATTTGGATCTCATTTATTCTCCAAGGATCATTAACTTGAGAGGGGATTAGGATGTCATAACTTTATATTCCTCAAGGATCATATGTTTGAGAGAGGAATTAGATGTAGATTTTCATAGTTTATATTCAAAATTCATGAGGTTAAGCAAGACCTTAGGATTCTCTTGCTATGAGATCTATGATGGAAATCCATTAAGGCTAAATCTATGAATCTCTTCATGTTTTATTATTTATCCCCAATAATCATAATCATACTTGATCCTAGTTCTCTTTAGAATCATGGATCAAGTTTGATTCGAAATATGAACATCAATTTAACAAAGGTGCAGTGAATCCATAAACCAACTGTGATCAAAGATTTTTATAAAATCATGGTTCATTGGAAATTGGATGAGACCAATTGGAGGATGTTCATAACTCATTTAAGCACCTCTGTAATTTTTGTTTTGATGAAATTCCATGTCTAAGATGGTTTGGTCTTATGATTTCAAAACAACCAACTCTCTGTCCAAAATTTCAGAACAGTAAGTCTATTTTAAAATTAATAAATCAAAACCTTAATTGATCTTTCTTGACCCAAAATAATTTTTTCTGAGTATTTAAATGTGTTAGGAAGATACCCTAAAAAGATCTAAGTGTTTTTCATTTGTTTACTATTTTTAGAAAATCGTACAAGATCTCTGGACAGAGAATTGCAGATTCCTGAGTGATGTCTAGTGTTTTCCATATTCCCAAAGATCTAACTGTTCAAACCTTGATTTTATTTTTGGGTTAGAAACTAGACTTACAGAGGCATATCATATCCAAAAATCATTAAGATCCAACCATTGGAAGTATGGTTTTTCTACATTTTAAAATCTGGTCTGCTTTATGTCATTTAGGAAAAACAGTCACTGTTTTTGTCTAGTCTCACTGATTTTTAACTTAAATGGTTTTCTAATGTCTTCGGACCCAAATCATGTGTTTGAAAAATGATAATTTAGCTTAAATCCAGAGGCTAAGTGACCCAAATTAGTGAATAAATTCATATCTCATTCTCATTCATAATCATTCATTCATTCATATATGTTGATACTTATGATTAGAGCAAATTCTTGGATGAAATTGGACTTAGTTGAACCTAATTGAACATAAACATGAATTCCTTATGATTGTGTTGGGATTATAGAACCCCTATATGGACATTACATTGGCTTCCAGTTAAGGCTTCTATATCCATAGAGGCGCTATGGTTCCAACTAATCAAAAGGAATTCATGGTTTTGTCAATTCTTTCCATGATTGATAGATTTAAGCTAGAAGCATAGAGTTGATTATTTGATATCTTTGATCAAGACATGTGTACTAATCTTTGTTTTGTAGCGCATTTGAGGTACAATTTCTCAACCTTTCCCTAGTCTATTCTATTCTTTGATTTTATTGATTTTCGACTCCATGTGCGACACCTTAGCTTAGGTCTTGCCTTATGCGTATATGTGATTAGAGACATTTTTTCCTAGGATTTCTATTCTTTGTATGCATTGCACGTTTCCCATTTCGCTGCTGGATCCCAGGTAAGTTCTCTAGTTCCCTACTTGCACATCATTTTTCTTTCTATTTGAATTATGTGGCTTATGAATGATATTTTACCTTTAGCAATTTTGCACCCTTTTGACATACTTGTGATAGAGGGCATGCTTAGATTATTAATTCGATTAAATAGGATGATGAGTAAAGGCCTATCACGAGATAGGATGAAAGGGGGTGTTTTAGTTCGTCGGGCTCCTTCCCCTTTCATTCCATAATCCTCGGACCCAGATTATCTTTGGTTTCGCAAAAGATCAATTTGCTTTAAAAATGGTTTCTTAATTTCCCTTTAAAAATTAAGTGGCGACTCTTTGATTTCAAAATTTGAATAAGAAATTGTTTTAAAAAAACAAAAGTGGGCCCAAATGCCGGTATCCACAATCTGGCGACTCTGCTGGGGATCGAACCCAGAATCTCTGATTTCGCAGACCAGAATTTCTGATTTTGGGTTCACTCGAGGATTAGACTTGAAAGCATCCTTTTAATCGAATTAATTAATTTTTGTGTGCCCGTTGCATTGCACTTGCATGTCTCGCCAGTCGATTACACTATGACCTTGGAGGCTCGGGACAACCCAGTCGGTCATGCCATCATGGGGCCGTGTGATCACCCTTGATCTCGTACCATGTGTTGGTATATGAAGCATCCTATCGGGTGTGTGGAAAGGGTCCCTTATTTGACCAAAACCCAGCTTTTTCATAATAGCTTCTATAGGACCCTTCGATCTTAGGAAATCAATTCTTGATTAAGATTATGTGATAGGGGGATTTGTATGCCCGAAAGGGATTACTTGAGATGATGACGATGCTTGCTTGATGTAGGATGTACAACCTCTTAATCACTTTTGAGCAATTCCTCTTCATGAGAACATGCCGAATTTTGATTACAAGGTTATATTTCTTATATCTTGTTTAGCTAAGCTCCATTGACCTTGTATGTATCCGAATTCATGAAAAGTACGGTGATAATCTGATCATGTGATCCTTCTACCCAAAGAATTTTAAATGTATCTTTGAAAGCAAACATATTTTTGCCATTTTTTATTTCAAAGTATTTAATCGCTCTTTCAAAAAAAAAGAAAAAAAAAACCTTTGAAGTTTACTTTTGATCAAAATTCGAGTCAACCATTGTTGAGGAATATTTATTTAAATGTTTTTCAAATGGATTTCAAAGCAAAGTTTTGACCCAATCACCTTTTGGTTAAGGAATATAATCCAAAATTTTGAGAATTGTATTTGAGAAATCTCCGCAATTAAAGAAATACTTTTCAAATAAATTTCAAAGCAAAACTTCAACCCAATCATCTTTTTGAGAAATATTGTCGCCTTCAAGGGAAAGCTTCCTAAGAATTTGAAAAGATCCCATCATCTAGGGAAATGCTTGTCAAATGAATTTCACAAGTTCTAAAATTTTCAAACTTTGAAGGGGTGAAGAGGATCACAATGGAAGGAGAAATTAACGCACTAGACATGGGTGAGGATTTTATGTGCTTACATGTTTATGTGTTAGGATTAGAATTTTCTTTTTTTGACATATAGAGTAGGCACACACACACACATGCATTGCATCCTCATGACATATATCATGAAAATTTCTTTCGCAAACAAAATGACAAAATAAAGAAAATTTCTTTGATTTTTTAAAATTAAATAAAAGAATAAAATGTGGTTGTAGGCAAAAGATAGAATCATCTACGAGCATAGTCTGGTATAGAGATTCTATTGCAAGATTAGTAAGAAGAGAAATGGCACAAGAAGCAAATGCAAGAGAGATATCAGAATTGAGGGCCATAGTGGAACAGCAGGCAGGTCAAATAGCTAGGATGATGACCATGGTGGAAACACTAGCCCGACAATCACTAGTTGTTGATCCTCCCCCACCTGTTAGGGAGGATGATTGGTTCGATGATCAAGAAAGGGCTAAAGCACCAAGGGCAGAAAAGGAAAAGATGGAGAAAGAAAAGGCTGAGAGAGAGAAGCTGATAACCAAAAAAGTAGAGAAACTACAGAGGGTAATCCGAAAGGCCCAAGGAGTGGACACCTACTTGCTTGAACTAGAGGGATTATATGAAGGGGTTTGTGAGGTACTACCTACAGGATTCAAAAGCCTGTATTCGATAAATTCGATGGGATAGGAAACCCCCATAGCCATATCAAGATGTGTATAGGGGCTTTTCAGCCAAGTGGCTTGAGTACGACTATGATGGTTGTTCTGTTCCAACAGACATTAACCGGAGCTGCCCTATCTTGGTACCTTACATTAGAGCCTGGTAAGACCAGAATTTGGGAGGAGGTTCTCAAGTTAATCGTAGCCCAGTACGAGTATAATCAAAATTTGGATGTTACCATCAGAGATTTAGAGACTACCCGGCAGGGAAATAAGGAATCTTTTGCTAAATATCTGAGCCGTTGGAGGGGAAAAGATGCCAAGATGGTACAAAGGCCAACCGAGAAGGAACAAATCCGGATGCTAATGAAAAACCTCCAGTCCGTCTATGAAGAAAAGATGAGGTTTCAATCCATCAATACCTTTGCTGAAGTTTTCGATGTGGGAACTAGGATCGAGGATGCGATACAAGAAGGATTGATTAAGAGAGAAGAGCCAGTAAACAGGTATAGGCGTCCAAATTATGGGACAGGAGGAAGTCATTTAAGTCCTACAGATGTGAATGCACTAAGCGAATCAGAGAAGAAGTTTGATACAGTCAGGAGTTACCCGAAGAGAGGAGGAGATAAGCCTTTGAGGAGGTTCTCAGACTTGGGAGTGTCATTGTCCACCTCTCTGGATAGGCTACTAGCAAAGGGGCACCTCCACCTATTGGAACCACGACCGAGACCAAATCCACCACCCCCAAATTTCAAAGCTGATCTATACTGCAAATTCCATCAAGAGCAAGGACACTCAACCGATCGATGCTTGAGGTTGAGACATGAAATCCAGGATCTGATAGATAAGAAGGTAATATCTGAACCACCCACCAACCCGCCGAACATCACCAAGAATCCACTACCAAATAACCATGTGGTACCGCCACCCGGAGTTTACTATTTGGAAAGTGAAGGGAGCTCTTTTGATCTATCAACATTGATCACCAAGTTGGGGTGCCCGAGGAAGTTTTATTAGATACTGGGAGATTCGAACATCTGCACTTTGGGAAAATTGACGGATAAAAACAAGGGAAAAGTGATAGAAAAGGCTCCCGCTGTGGATTGGTGGGCACCTGAAGATGACAACTCTATTTGGTATAAAGTGGATGACAGTCAAGACATCAATAAAGTTAAGGAGGAGCTTTGGTATGAAAGTGAGAAAGAAGAAGAAAATTCAGAAGTCACTAAAGCACAAGATGATCTTTGGTTTAAAGAAGAGGTCAGTCATTTAACGCTATCAGGAAGGCATTTCAAACCACACAAACTTAAGGAAGATCACTCAGGCCAGGAATTGGATAAGGGAAAAAGAAAACTGAATGAGGAAGAAAAGGAAGATAGGGTCTTGAGATAGATGAAGAAGACACAAGCGAATATCACTATTTGGGGATCGTTAATTGCTTCTAAACGTCATAGACAAGTGGTCCTCGATGCTCTTAATCAATCTGATGTCTCCATCAACATCACCCCAGAAGATCTCGTCGGCATGATCAACAAGAGCTCGACTCTCGCTATTTCCTTTACTGAAGTTGACTTACCTCCTGGAGGATCCGCTCACAATAAGTCGTTGCACATTACCATTGAGTGTCTAGGAAATTCTTTGCCCGCTTGTCTCGTTGATAACGGTTCTGCATTGAACGTATGTCCATTCCGGACAACAAAAAGGATGGGGCTGAATCCACGTTTATACCATCAGAGCAGAAGGTAAGGGCCCATGACAATACTCAGCGAGCGGTTATGGGGATCATTTTTTTGAATCTCTCTATTGGGGCTGGGAAAAAGGAGGCAGAGTTCCAGATTATCGATATTCCTGTATCTTTCAATCTACTTCGGGGAAGGCCATGGCTGGACAATTTGGGTGCCATTCCATAAACCATCGATCAGAAAGTCAAGTATATTTGGAAGGGTAAAGTTTGTGATGTTCTAGGGGATAGTTGGATGCATGCATCTGGAGCTTCATCTAGTGCCCCAGTTTTGGAAGTACGAATGCAAGAGTAAGAGACAAGCTTGGGCGGGTTCGAATTCATCAATGTGATAGAAGACAGCAAGCCAAAAGAGTTTTTACCGCTTTACTTTTATCAGTATGCAAGTCCATTGGTGGCCGAAATTATGAAAAAGATGGGATTCTTCCTGGGGATGGGTCTAGGTAAGAAGCATGAAGGATTGTCTGAGTTTCCAAACATTGTCACGTAAATGCATACCCGTGGGTTGGGATATCAGCCAACAAGGGAGGAAATGAAGAAAAAGAAGAAATCGGCCGATGCGTCAATAGAACCATACTCAAAGACTCTCAATGGATACTTCGTCAAAGAAGGAGAGGAGTTTCCATTTTGAGGTTTCTCGGAGCCATGGTTGGATAAAGTGGAAAAATGCATGAAGCCAGAATTTGAGATTTTCTTTGCACACGACTTCTCTGACTATAAGGACCCTTACTTGGAAGTACCCACGAAATCCACCACTATTCAGGATTGGGTGTGCACTTTGGATGGCTTGGCGATAAAGGACCTGCTGGAAGAGGAGCACAGAGAGAGTGGAAAAGGTAGTATCGGGAAGAGTGTGAATAAAGATGGGCAAAGCAGAGGTAAAGAAGAAAGCAAGGAAAAGGCAGGAAGGGAGAAATCAGAACTTGGAAAAGAACCAGAGGAAGAAGAAATGGGGGAAATTACTCAGATAGGGGAGAGAGGAAGAAGGAATGGATTTTTGAGTCTAGTGATAGGTATCCCCCTCACCCAGAGTCTGTATTGGCCCAACTGAGGCGTCTTTCAATTTCTATTTCTGTTGTAATTGCTCCCAAGAAAGTTAATGAGAATATGACTAATTCTGCTTAATCGACTGCGCATAATAATTGTGATGCATGTGATGAATGTAGTGAAATACTAGATGAATTGCAAAAATTAATTGAAAAGGAAAATGAATCTATATGTAAAATCATTGAAGCCACTTTAGCGATTAATTTGGGAAATGAAGATAATCCACAAAATGTTTCTATTGGCTCCACACTTAGTAATGAGAAAAGCAAAGAGTTAATCAATTTATTAAATGAATACAAAGATGTCTTTGCATGGTCCTATGATGATATGCTAGGGATTGATCCAGAAATAGTCCAACATCATATTCCCCTCTTCCCAAACTCAAAACCCGTAAAACAAAAATTGAGGTGAATGAGGTCTGAATGGGGGCTAAAAGTGAAAGAGGAAGTCGAAAATCAGTTAGGAGCTGGATTCTTGATTGTCACCGAGTATCCAGAATGGGTCGCTAATATTGTACCAGTCCCAAAAAAAGATGGTCACGTTAGGGTTTGTGTGGATTTCTGGGATTTTAATAGAGCCAGCCCTAAGGACGATTTCCCTTTACCCCACATTGATGTATTAGTAGACAATACGGCAGGGCATGAACTCTTATCTTTCATGGATGGGTTCTCAGGGTACAACCAGATATTAATGGCACCTAAGGATAGGGAAAAGACTACCTTTATCACACCCTGGGGGACTTATTGTTATAGAGTTATGCCATTTGGGCTTAAGAACGCGGGGGCAACTTATCAAAGATATAAAAGTCCCGATCTTGTCAAAAGCGTACTTTAATATCTTGATTTTGACAAGATCAGGACTTACCAAGTGTGTGATATAAAAGTCCTGATCTTGTCAAAAGCATACTTTTATATCTTGATTTAAAGTTGTTCCCATCGTTATCTGGAGACTCTTCCAAAACTCTGCAGTAAAACGCGAATCTCGATCTGACACAATAGAAACAGGTACTCCGTGTAATCGTACTACGTGTTATAGATACATCCGGCTCAAACGTTCTACTAGATATGTCATACTATAGGCGTTAAAATGTGCCATCTTTGTAAGTTGATCCACGATTACCCAAACAACGTTGTGGTTTTGTTGTGACTTCGGCAATCCTACCACGAAATCCATGGTGATGTGTTCCCATTTCCATTGAGAAATTGGTAATGGTTGTAGTAATCCAGGTAGTTTCTGATGTTTTGCCTTTACTTGTTTACAAGTAAGACATTGAGATACATACTCGGCTATTTCTCTCTTCATTCCTTCCCACTAGAAATTTCTCTTCAAATACTTGTACATCTTTGTACCTCAAAGATGAATCATCATCTGTGACTTATGCCCTTCATCTAATATTTCTTTCTGGAGATTTTCTTCGTCAGGTACACAGAGTCTACCTTTACATCGTAAAGCTCCGTCTGTACTAATACTCCAGATCTCTGGTTCCTTTGCTGATATCTTGGCAAACCATAACTTCAGGTACACAACTTTAAATCAAGATATAAAGGTATGCTTTTGACAAGATCAGGACTTTTATACCAGTCCCAAACACACCCTTGGTAAGTCCTGATCTTGTCAAAATCAAGATATAAAAGTATGCTTATTCATGCTTTACTTTCAAAAGATTTGTAGTGTGGAAGTAAAGGTCGAACCCATAGAGATTGTTAATTTTAATCCTTTAATTACTAAAATCGAATATATTTAGTTATAAGTAAATCGAAAGTTTGATTGATTGATGATTTGATTATTACTACTAATTAAACTATGAAATTAAACTTAGGGAATTATGAAAATAAATTCTAGAATTAAATCTAAGTAAACTAGTATGCCAAATTAAAAATTGGTTTAAATATGAATAGATGAGATCTAGGATTACAAATCCACCATTAAATATGCGTCGGGGATCTAGAATTTCTATTCTAAGTTCAATGTTTGGATAGTCACAATCTATTGTTGCTACAAGCCCAACAGTATCAACAAGAATGTATCGTTAGTTTAATCTAAGCATAATCCATCTATGGTTCACATGAATTATCTACCTGTAACTAGGGTGTAGCATAACTCATCTTTACTAAGCATGGATTATAAAAGATGTAAACATCACAATCACATAAGCACTATTGTATGTAAATACTCCTATCAATCAGAGAAATCAAGGACTATTGAGTTCAATAAGCATAAAGAAAAATCTAAGACAAGAATAGATCCAAAGTACTCTTGATTATTATCATTAAAAATTAATTATAAATAATCCACCAACATACAATCACTATCCAATACATAAAATCCTAAAATAGAAAAGCATAGAATTCCCCCTTTACATAGCTAAGGTTTCATTGAAATCCTAGATTAGGAGTTTAGTTGCACATGGTGGACGAAAACATGAAGATTGAGTTGATGGTAGCCATTACAGACCTTCAAGCTTGCTCTTCTCCTTCCTCTTGCCTTCAAAAGTCTTGAATGAATGAATCTGTCCTCTCCTTTCTTAGAATGAGATATATATAGTTATAGAGATATTTGGAGGGTTTTCCTAAACCTAATCTCACTAAAACTGCTAAAAATTACATTCTGAACGTAATTGGACAATTTCGTCCACGTAGGGGTCTTCAACTCTTCAAAATACGCATTTTATGTTGTTTCGTACGGATCGCGCGAGTGGGCTGCGCGAGCGCGTAAAATGGGATGTCGCGCGAGCGGGCCGCTTGAGCGATGGGCTGGATTCTCGCGCGAGATGGCTTTTTCTGCTTCTTTCTTCTTGCTTTTTCACCCTATTTAACCGGAAATCATTGGTTTCTCCTAAAACCTGACAAAAAATGAAAAATAAAGCAAAATTATACAAAAATAGGATAAAAAACGACTAACAAATGTGAATTAAGGCATATAATTGGGATTTGTTCTCTCCCGATCACACCCCCAAACCTACATTTTGCTAGTACTCGAGCAAAAGAACAGAAAAATAAAACTACTAATACTAAAAATTCATAATCCATTTTCGTATGGATAACGATTGTACTTAGCTTGTGCAACAAGCCTTTTAAACCTCTAGGTGTCCCTAGTCGGACGAGTGAAGTCTTGTGAGGGTTCTTGTCAACAAGTCACCCACAACCATCTTTATTAACTTGTAAAATAAAAAAATTATTCAAAATTTAAATATTTCAATGTCAACATCCTTTCTTGATAAAATCAAATTCAAATAAAACTTTAAATTATCAAGAGAAACAATCGTACGTCCTCCTATATTATGAAAATAATCTGAAAACATATATCAACAGAATCAATAGAATATATCAAAGACTCGCATGTGTGTAAGATAGTAATTAAGTGGATACACGGCAACTATGAACTTGGAATATAAATTGGATAACTATCTAGTGATGCTTCGACTACAAATCTCACGTTGTTAATTACACTTGAAAATGAAATCACTCGGAAACAGGTGTAATTAATTGAATATGTGCGAGGAGGATAATTCTATACAGAGCAAATAAATCTCACATATGACACGGAACAACGTATAACACGACAGAAAAGATAGTCTCATGAATAGATATCAATCGTCAAGTAAATATTACTACTACCATGTTTTTATTCCCTTTTTTCTATCGGTTCCATATTCAAATCATGTTTCCATAGAATCAACTAGGACTTTACAAGGATTGTAATGTTGGTCAAGGGTTATAGTTAAGAGAAGAAAGGTAAAAGGAATTCAAAACGTCCTTGAGTAAATAGAAACAACTGTAATATTTGTAATGCAAAGGCTATACTACAACGGCTTATCTTTTCATATTTCTTTTTTTTTTCAAGGGATTCATCTCTTTTTTTTTTCAATCCTTATTTCAACATCTTCTTTTCTTTTCCTTTTTTTTATATGTCCATCTTTTTTTTTATTATACTATTTCTACTCAATTCTCCACTTTACATGAGTCGTATTAGCCCAATTTCCTTATGTCATAACTATTCTTCAACTACTCTTGGACATGGGTTAGGTAATATTTAATCGTGGCGAACTCCATATTGGAGTGGGTAGGATAATAAGTGAACAAATGAAAGGCTTAATAAAAGGCTCAAAAAGGGTTAACAAGGGATATAAAATATTCGTATTGGGTAGGCCAAAGGTCAAAAGGGTTATTAAAACAGATGGCCTAATATCAATTTCTAGAGTTACATAATTCTTTAATGTTATGATATCAAAGGAAATAGATTTTTTTATATGTTAAACATGGTAATTGCAATACGAACTCGACTTCCAATCAAAATAAATAAAATTGAGACTATTCAATGAAATAATGCGCTATGTCAATGAGATTCGATAAAAGTATTTGAAAAACTCTCAAAAAGGACGAAAGGCTCGAAAGCTCACCGGGTTTTAGTCTCCACAATATTAATATATAGAAATCCAAGTTATATTATAATTCATCATTAGCATGTATCCACATGACTACATGCCGTGCAAAAAGATATGTAAGTATAAGATATAAAACAATCATTCTAAGGATATATAGATTCAAAACATACCTTCATAGATTCGGTAGACATAGGATTACATACTCTCATATTCTCGAAATTCAATGAAATCTAATTACAGTAAGAATTAATGCTATATTGAACAATATTAAGAAAACTCTTAAAAAACGAAGCACATACTTTATTTATTACTAAAACTACTAGAATCAAGTATTATTATTTTTTTTTGAAGTTTTCATTTCTTTTTTTTTTTGTTTATTTTTTGTTTATTTTTTTTATTTTTTATTTTTTTTATTTTTAGTATTTGTGTTTTACAATGAATAAACGAAATAGCAAAATAACGAACTAACTACAACTACAACTAAAATGAACGAATATCCATATACTCCCCTAAACCAAATCACTGCATGTCCCTATGCAGGTGGGAACAAGACAATGACATGGTCCTCATAAAAGATAACCAAGACATCGACACCACGAAACACGTTTGAAGGGGGTAGCACGACAGAACGAAAGTACCAATCAACCAGCTCCCACTCCGGATGCTCCGCAGCGTCAAAAGGCGGTCCTATCTCCTCATAACCATCCTCAGCAGTAATCTCCGAAACCACATCCACCTCAGTCTCATCAGTGATACCCGAACCTAAATCAACAACATCATCCTCAGGACCAAAATAAGGCGCAAAGATCAAGGCAATATCCTCAGGTGACCAATTAGGGTGACTTGGATGTTGTTGAACAACGTTCGACACATAATCAGGGAGGTCCCTATAGGGATAGATAACTTCATGTGTAGATACAATAGTCAATATAGGGTCAGTCAATGAAATGGTAGCGAGACCTGAAAGAACTCCCTCATTGGCATCGGACTCATCGTCATCGATTGAGTACTCAGCCGATTCTGATGAAGAAGATGACTCAGACGTGGTGGCTGGAGCACCATAAAGGCCATCAATGATAGTAGGGTCATCATCGAAAAGGTCAACCTCGTCCAAAGAATCAGAACAGATATGAAAAAGAATGCGAGGATGACGACAACTCTAGCCGGGACGACCGACTGGACCGTAGGACTTGGTTACCCTAGGACTCGGTATAGTATCAGAAGTGGAAGAACTAGAATTGGAATGATAACTCGATACACTTGAAGATCTCTCGGGTGAAGAAGGCGGTGTAATAGGATGATCCATAATATAGGGAGATGCTAATGAGATATGAAGATCGAGGAACACTCTATGGATATGTGGGAACTATAATCCTGAAACCAGAAATAAGCCACAACTGAACCTTATTAGTTGGAGATATTAGAAGAAATAGAATTAACGTTACTAGTTGCTTGAGTGTGTAGAAGTAATGAATTTTAATTTTAAACCTAGGGAATTTAGTTGTGAATTAAATAGAAAATTCCGACATAACTATCCCCAAACCTGAATCTAAGAGATTCCTGTTATAGTGTAATGGGATTTGGAATTGTTGTGCATTATTAATTCAATAACAATTGCCTAAATGAATAGATGAAAACATTATATAGCCAAGCATGAAAGTGGAAGCGTAGCTAATTAATCACGATGTTAATGTTGTTACGAACCAAAAGCAACATGAATAGAACAATCCATAAAAGAAAAGAAATACATACAGAACTGAAATTAATTACAAACCCAATGAACACAAATGAAAATAAAGATAGAGGATAAACTAACCAGTCGAAGCCGGGTACATCACAATCCTAATAATAACTAGAAAAAGAAAATGAAGTACAAACACAAAGAAATAAATAATATACAAGCCACTGTTTGTAATGTCTGAATCCATCCACCCATGCAAATACAAGAAAAATGAAAAAGATAAAATCTGTCACCCTCCAAAATCAGTCTAGTCATCCCCGTCATCTAGTAGCACCAGCTCCAAACCTGTAATCCCTTGGCCAGTAGTCGCAGCACCATCGCCATCTCCGTCACTCCCATCACCTCCATCATCTTTTCCCTCCTTACCAACCTCCTCCTCCTTGCCCTGTACCTCTCCATGCTCCTCGGCCACCTACTGTGTTGGTCTCGAAAAAGTAGACTGATAAGCAGCCTCGCCCTGAGCTAGAATGTCATCCAACTAGTCCGGATGGGACAGCTGGAAATATGAGCGCATATAAGATTGGAGCCGCAGGGTCTCTCCACAGAATGCACAGATGTCCCCATAGGTCCATGCATACGGGGTATCTTCTGGGAAAGGTGGACGCTGTGCTGCTTGCTGTTGACGTGCCTGGGCCTGCTCTCGGGCCCTCCTCACCTCTAAATCAAGACGATCCAGACTTAGCTTCTAATCAGTAGAAGCAAACTCTGGGAAACGTCCATCTATCGGCTCATCGGCTGGGATAGGGAATGATTTGGCCCATAGAATGGTAGTGATGGTGCGAGGATAAGGCAGTAGGAGTTTGGAGTCGATGGAATGGTCAATAGCCTGGATGGCGAGACGCATGCCCTCCATAATCACGAGACCTGGGAGAAACCAGTCTCTGTGGTAGACAGCATGGAGAGCATGGTGGATTTCCTTGGTCCGTTCTTGTTCGTGACCGAGGGGGTATAGGTTTCGTTTGAACACATGGTCAATAAACCACATCTGACAGGGCATATGAGATCGTCGTATAGATTGCCCCAACCCAGATCGGACGCCACACATGTCCTGGATAATATGGATAAAGGAGTGGGCTTTATGGAGGACATTTAATATAGGTACTTGATATGAATGGGATGGGAGTTGGAGAATGTCAGAGATGTTACCTGGGTAAAGAGTGATGTCATGGCCATTTATGGTTGTGGATAGATGGGCGTTTTGGCTAAGGGATTGTTTATGGTATCTTAGATTTTGGTAAAACATGCGGATGAGACGTTGGTAACTAATGAGGTCAGGGTTTCTGAAATAGAGTTATGGGGCCAACTTGTGGGCGGTGAGGTTGTTGTGACCCCACTTGGTATCCATATCTGACGCGAAGTAGTCAGCGTTGATAGCGGCCTCATAGTTGAGGCCATGGTTGGCGTATTTAGGTCCTAACTCGTTAGGATTAGGGTCGTCTAGAGGAGGTGGTGGTGGAGTTTGTTTTTCTTTTCCCTTTGATTTCTTTTAGGGCGGTTGGGAGGATGACACGGATTTAACTGATCGTTTGGTCATTGTTTAAGAAGGTGCGGAAGAAGTTTTTTTTTTTTTAGAAAAATTTTGAAAATGTAGGCTTTAAAAATAGAGTATGCCTAGAAAAATAGAAAAGGAAAGGGGTAGGGAAATGGGTCACCTACAAAGCAAAATCTCGGCAAGGGACACAATCAATATGTAATTCAACAGTTAAACATAAAATGGGGTTCACGGGGGAACACCCAGTAACTGTGCAAAGAGCGGGTCCCTTCTTACCCACTGTCCCGACAAGGGTATACACTTTGCGGCAAGTCACGGGGTACTTGCCGCGTGTTTATTGCATAACAAATATACATTAACTCATTCGCCAAAAAAAACGTAGTATGTCGATATCGTGATTACGAGTTTGTGTTTCATTACCCTGTTTTCGAATGCATACAATTTAGGACGTAGTAAAGAACTTGCAACTATAAAAGCTTATACTGTCATATGAATATTTTAAGATTAGACGTGGATTCAAATGTGAATTGAAACTTTGAAGATTGAATTGTGTATTCAACTTGCACATAGAAGTGCATGATCTAGATTGAGTAAACATGTTAGAACATGTTCCTTTATTGTTTGTAAAGTGAAACGTCAATCGACAATAGTCGGACTCAGGTAATTTTGGACCTAAACAATGAACTAGTGCCGTAATGTATGAACATCGAAATTTAGTCGTAGAATTGTTAAATATGAATCCAGGGCACATAACAAACCTTTTAGTGTCGACTATGTATGCTAGCCAAATTTCAACACTTACAGGCCTTTACTAATTATTGCATAGGTTTGTTATAGATGAACTCTAAAGTGATGTGTGTGATACTATATATATACATAAATACCCATGCTTAGTTTGAAAGGCCAACGTTCTTGAGAGTCTGGTAGCATGAATATCGTAATAAAGTACCTAAATATATGCTTATAGAAAGCCGATCAAGAATAGAATTCATGTTTTAACTGTATAAATATATGTGAATTTAGGTATACATGTCAATGTATATGGACATAGAGTGAAATCCCAAATTATAATCATAGAAGAAGACATAGCTTGTTAAAGCAGGGATTACGGATCTCAAATTAGAACCCCGATGTGTACATGTGTGAATGACTACTATTTGTGGTAGGGTTGACAGAACTATATAAATGTAGACAAACCCCTAAATCACAGACCCTAGCATCTTGTGAGTGTTCATCCTAGAAATAGAGGTACACCAGGCAAGATTTATATATGTGTAGTAATACATATGCATGTGTGGATGTAAAAACTCGAAACCCAAGCCCTGAAGATTATCAATGCTGCCGATATTAGGGATTAGGGTTTGGGTCTTGAAAATTCAGTGTGTGTAGGTGTTAGGGTTCATGATTGAAAGATTGTGTGTATATCAATACATATATCAAAATCTGCATATGTCTATAATTATATACATATATATATAGATATGTTGTGGATGAGGGTAAATGGATACCCTGAATGTAAACCATATATATGTATAGCTGTGTCTGTACGACATATGTATTATACAAATAAAGAAGTATGTATGGGTATAGTTCCATATGTATATCTATACATATATATGTAGGTGTATACTTGTAGTGAAAAGGGGAAGAGAAGGGAAGAATGGCCGCAATCTGCGGCGGTAGTATAGCAGCGGCGGCGTGTTGTGGTAGTGGTGGTCTGGCGATGATGGACGGTGGCGGTGTGGTGGTGGTTTGTGGTGGAGAGAAGGACAAAGAGAGGGAATTGCGAGAGAGAGAGAGAGAGAAAGAGAGAGAGAGAGAGAGAAGAAGACAAAGAGAGAAGAGAGATCTGAAAAATTTTAGGGCACAACCCTACTTATATAGGGAAGGACTCCTCGAGTGAGCAGACCGCGCGAGCGAGCATCGCGCGCGAGGATCCCTCCGCGAGAAGAAGCTAAGGCTTTGTTTTGAGTTCAAAAATTTTCTCCAAGTGACAAATCCAAGCGAGCGATCCGCTCCAGCGAGGTCCTCGTGTGGGCGAATCAAGACGCGAGTTGAAGCATTGTCTTCATCTCAATAAAATGTGAAAAATTTTCTAAGGCTAAACATCGTGCGCGCGGTCCGCTCCAGCGAGGTACTCGCGGGCGCGATTTGAGGCTTGAGGTTGAGCAGAACCTTGTTATCAAAAATTTCAGAAAATATTTTGGCTAGGGGGCCTTTTCGCACGAGTGGACCGCGCGAGCGACCTTTCGCACGAGCGAGCCCCGCGCGCGAGGGTCTGTTTTTCTTATTTTCTCTTCTGTTTTCTTATCTAAGTGTTTTAATATTCCATTTTCCTCTTTTTGGGCAATTAAATCTCAGACATTGGCAGACAAAACTCCTAAAAACGAACAAAACTAAAGAAATTTCTAATAAAAGATTGGGTTGCCTCCCAAGAAGCTCTAAGTTTTATGTCGTTAGCTCGACCGATGCTCGTGCTCAGTCGAAATAGATTGGATCTACCAAATCTATTGATTCTATCTCTCTTTGATCTGTCTTGTCAGATCGGTACAGCTTAAGCCGTTGGCCATTTACTTTAAAAGGTGTTCTGCCGTTTGTAACTTGGATTTCAATTACTCCATGCGGGAACACTTGCGTTATTATAAACGGACCGTCCCAACGGGAACGTAACTTACCTAGAAACAACCTTAATTTTGAATTAAACAACCAGACGTGTTGTCCGACCTTGAATTTTTTTCATACGATCATTTTGTCGTGAAATTCTTTTGATCTTCTTTATAGATTTTCGAATTCTCATAAGCCTCTCGTCTTAGTTCCTCTAATTCTTGTAATTGAAGTTTACGATGACATCCTGCTACTGTTATATCTTTGTTAAGTGCTTTGATAGCCCAGTAAGATTTATGTTCAAGTTCTACCGGTAGGTGTCACGCTTTTCCAAAAACTAGTCGGTATGGAGACATTCCAATAGGTGTTTTATAAGCCGTTCGATATGCCCAGAGCGCATCGGTAAGTCGCAACGACCAATCTTTGTGATCTGGATGCACCGTTTTTTCCACTATACTTTTTACCTCTCTATTTAAAACTTCAACTTGGCCTTGGGTTTGCAGATGGTACGCGGTTCCTACTTTATGTGTGACAGAATATTTCCGTACGAGCGCCTCAAAATGACGATTACAGAAATTTTTACCTCCGTCGCTTATAATCGCTCGTGGTGTGCCGAAACGACAAAATATGTTATCTTTAATAAATTTAACCACAACTTTGTGGTCGTTCGTTTTTGTCGCAACTGCCTCCACCCACTTAGAAACATAGTCGACCGCGACTAGAATATATTCGTACCCAAAGGATGAAGGAAGCGGACCCATAAATTCGATGCCCCATACATAAAATATTTCTATAATAAGGATTGGGGTTAGGGGCATCGCATCGCGATGTGACATGTTACCTGTTTATTGACAACGAACGCAATTTTGACAAAATTCATGTGAGTCTTTAAACAAGGTTGGCCAATATAATCCGCTTTGGAGGACTTTAGTGACCGTACGACGGCCTCCAAAGTGACCTCCGTATTCTAGAGAGTGACAGAAGTGTAAAATAGACTTGACCTCACTCTCTGGAACACAACGTCGTATTATTTGATCAGAGCAATGTTTAAATAAAAATGGGTCATCCCAGTAATAATGTTTAATTTGAGAAAAGAACCGATCCTTGTCTAACCGAGACCACTTATGCGGGGTATAACCCGTAGCTAAGAAATTTATGATGTCACTGAACCATGGACGATTTAAGGCCGATAACGTAAATAATTGCTTGTTTGGAAACGAATCCTTTCGAGGTGTGATATTGGTGGATTAAACAAGAATTTGTGATAAGTGGTCAGCGACAGCATTTTCAAAACCCTTTTTATCGCGTATTTCATAATTAAACTCTTGAAGGAGTAAAATCCATCGGATTAATCTCGGTTTTGTTTCTTTCTTATTCAATAAATGACGTTATGCAGCGTGATCGGTATACACAATAACCTTTGTTCCTAATAAATATGATCAAAATTTGTCAAGGACAAAGACGACTGCTAATAAATCTTTTTCAGTTGTCGTGTCATTTAACTGCGTGTCATTTAGTGTTTTACTCGCATAATAGATGACGTGAGGGGTTTTATTAACTTTTTGACCCGACACGGCTCCAATGGCATAGTCAAAAGCGTCGCACATCAATTCAAACGGTAGTGACCAATCGGGGGATTGGATTACCGAAGCCGTGGACAGTAAAGTTCGCAACGTTTCAAAAGCCTTCAAACATTCGTTGTCAAAGACAAAAGGAACATCCTTGGCAAGCAGGTTGCACAAGGGTCGTGAAATTTTACTAAAATCTTTGATGAACCTTCGGTAGAACCCAGCATGACCTAGGAAAGAACGGATTTGACAAATGGACGATGGCGGTGGGAGTTTGTTGATTAATTGGATTTTGGCTTTATCTACCTCGATATCTCGCTTGGACACAACGTGACCCAAGACTATTCCCTCTTGAACCATGAAATGGCTCTTTTCCCAACTCAACGCCAAATTTATTTCCTCGCATCGGGTGAGGACTTTCGTAAGGTTTTGAAGGCATTCATCAAATGTAGGTCCAAACACTGAGAAATCGTCCATAAATACCTCCAGGAACTTCTCAACCATATCTGAGAAAATCGCCATCATACACCGTTGAAAGGTGGCTAGTGCATTACACAAGCCAAACGGCCTACGGCGATAGGCAAAAGTACCAAAGGGACATGTGAACGTTGGCTTTTCTTGGTCATCGGGATAGACGGGCACCTGGTTATAACCAGAGTATCCATCTAAGAAACAATAGTAACTCTGACCGGACAAATGTTCCCAGATTTGATCAATGAATGGGAAAGGGAAGTGATCCTTACAAGTCATCGTATTAAGTTTTCTATAGTCAATGCTTACCCGCCAACCAGTGGTTTGACGGGTGGGTATAAGGACTCCCTTTTCATTTGGTACAACTGTAATACCCAATTTCTTTGGGACAACCTGAGTGGGGCTGACCCAATTACTATCAGAGATCGGATAGATAATACCTGCGTCTAAGAGTTTTATAACTTCTTTCATAACCACTTCCTTCATATTCGGATTAAGACATCGTTGCATTTCTCTAGATGGTTTAGCATTTTCTTCTAAATTTATTCTATACATGCAGACTGACGGATCAATTCCTTTTAAATCAGCGACCGTCCATCCAATCGCTTTCTTATGATTACTTAGGACCTGTATCAACTGTAATTCTTGAAGTATAGTTAAGTTTGATGCGATTATAACTGGAAGTGTTGTGTTAGGTCCGATGAATGCATATTTCAGAGAATCTGGCAACGGTTTAAGATCGAGTGTCTGGGGACACTCAATGGACGGTAATGCCAGTTCATGTGCAAGAGAAGGTAAAGCCTCTATTTTAGGTGTCCATGGAAGCACACTAGTCGTGTTTACTGATTCCAATAAATTATTCACATCATCAATATTAGTATCAATGTTGAAATTGTTAAAATTGAAATGAGATAGACATGCTTCCAAAGCTTCCTTAGTCAACATCAAGGGCGCTGCCTCTTCGACTAATTTGTCAATTAAGTTTATGACATAGAAGTCTACCTCTTCATCGTCTCTATATGGTTGATTGGATACATTAAAGACGTTAAGACGCACGATCATGTTACCAAAAGTTATATCCATTACTCTAGTCCTACAGTTAATAATAGAGTTAGCCGTGGCTAGAAAAGGACGTCCTAGAATGACTGGGACGTGTTTACTAGCATCTAAGACTGGTTCGGTGTCTAGCACGATGAAATCGACCGGATAGTAGCATCTATCAACTTTTACCAACACGTCTTCTACTACCCCCCGTGGAACTTTAATTGACCTATCGGCTAATTGTAAGGTGGCCGCAGTCGGTTTTAGTTCTCCTAAGCCTAAATGTTCATATACCGAATAAGGCGGTAGATTCACACTTGCTCCTAAATCAAGAAGAGCCCGGTGAATATATTTATTACCGATGTGACAAGCGATGGTTGGAGTACCTAAGTCTTTGTATTTTAGAGTGTTGTGATTAAACATAGAGCTAACCTTTTCTGTTAAATAGACTTTCTTAGATAAATGGTTTATGGATTTCCTCTTTTTGGGTGCATAAGTCTTTTAAGAATTTAGCGTATGGAGGTATTTGGTTAATAGCGTCGAGTAATGGAATGTTAATTTTTGCCTCTTTAAATGTCTCAAGAATATCTTCCGGGCACGTTCCCTTCTTTGAGAAGTGAGATGGGACATCCATACTTGGAGGGAACGGCATTCTAGGTACATAATTTGATGGATTTGTCGCTTTAGACGTATTAGGTACTGAAGGAGCAGGGCCCTTCGTAACTTTACCGTTATCTCCATCTTGTTCCTTACTTACTCCTTTACCCTTATCTTTTTGAGGTTCAGGAGGTGGTGTAATCTCATCCGCACGTTCAGTCGATCTAGTCAACACCGCGTTTAATGTGTCACTCGCCGAACTTACCTTATATTGTCTTTTAAGGTTGTGGACCGGTTGACTTGGTAACTTTCCCTCATTACAACGGTTTAAGGTATTAGCAAGTTGTCCCATTTGGGATTCTAATATAGCTATCGATTGCGTGTGAGAGTTAACAAGTTGCGACTGGGATTGCGATTGGGCCTCTAGGTTTTTTAACGATGCCAACACACTTTCTTCAAAAGTTTTATCCCTAGGAGGATTAGCACGGAAGGGAGGTTATTGGTATTGATTTTGTTGAGGCCTGGGTGTATTTGGGAAATTCGTCATCACTGATTTTGAATACAGACCCTCACTATTAGATTTCCATGAAAGGTTCGGATGAGGTCCCCGTGTGGAGTCTGGTTTATAACCCGCGGGGTTATAATTGGGTCTTTGGAACTATTGCACAACATTTATATGTTCTACAAATTCTGGAAACTGTGACGCGGACGGACATGCTAATGTCGAATGAGATGAATCTGAGCATAACTAGCACACTTCAACATGAGGGGGTTGGCCTTGCATGTGGCCCATCATCATGAGTTGGTCCATTTTCCTATTTAATTCTTGAATTTCATATGAATGGTTAGACTCAACTTTAGCCTCTCTTTTTAGTTGTGGTGGGAGGTGTCCCTCGGGTCGTACAGATACAGCTTGGTGCATAGAGTTTTTGCTTAATGTTTTGAATATCTTCCAAGCTTCATCGGCACTCTTGTGGAGGAAAGTCCCCGCACAAATAGCATCGACGGTGTTATGAACGGTGAGAATTAGTCCCTCGTAGAAGACTTAAACAAATTGTCATTTGGGTAACTGATGATGAGGGAAAGAACGTAAGAGTTCTTTAAACTATTCTCACGTATCATAAAGGGTTTCGCCATCTTGCATTGTGAAATTAGTTATAGTTTTCCTAATCTGATTTGTTCTAGTGATGGGGAAAAATTTCTATAGAAAAGCAGTCTGCAATTCATCCTATGTTCTTATTGAATTTGGCTCCAAGGATTGGAGCCAATACTTTGCTTCGTCTTTAAGTGAAAACAGGAAAAGACGCAGTTTTAACTCATCATCTGTTAAGTTCTGAATTTTTAACGTAGCACAAATACCCTGAAATTCACCTAGATGATTATGAGAGTCTTCCTTAACACGACCGTGAAATAATGGAAGGAGTGCAATAGTCGACGATTTGATTTCAAAGTGACCTGCAGTCACTTCTGGTATTGCAATACATGATGGTGGTGTGTAGGCGGTAGGAGTAAAGTAATCCTTTAACGGTGATGGTGGGGGTATGTTAAGATTATCCCCATTATTATGATGATTTCCATTATTCCTGTTATGTCCAAAATCAGCCATTGGAATATGTTCGATTTTTATCGTTAGTTTTTCTTAGACGGTTAAGAGTACTTCGGATTTCCGACTCAAATAAAGATGATGGTTCCAGTGTGGACTCGTCGTCTAGCATCAACCGAGATCTAGAAGCTTGGGTTGATGACCTAAGAACTCTAAGGGTGCATTCAAGTTCGAGATTAAGCGGATTTAATTTAGGTTTACTTGAACGGGTACCAAACATAAACTAAAGACTGACTCAATTAAACAAAAATAAACTATGCTAATAATCAAGCATGCAAGCATACAAGACTAATATGATGCATGAAATTATCCTGTAATGCAATGACAGCGTCAAGCCCAGCGCCCCGGGTTTCCTAGCTAATGCAATGCTCACTCCACATCTACCCTAATGCAAGTACTGTGTCTCAGCGCCTTGACTTACAGTGTTTGATGCAAAATTTAAACAACGGATTTACTTGGTAGTTTTTAATGTATTGCAATTTATTTATTTTTCAGGTCCGTGTAAGCTCCGTTGACGTGCACAGCTGCTCCACTCGATCTTGCTAGAATTGATGATTTGAAATCTGCAAAAACAAGGATAATTTTAGCGACTCGAAAATAAAACTAGAAACAAAGAAAATAAAATCTAAGCTAATATTTACTAAGTAAATTGTGATTCTAAAAATTAATGGCATAAAAATTTCAATCCCCGGCAACGGCACCAAAAATTGATCTTGTGAAAATCAAGATATAAAAGCATGCTTATTTATGCTTTACTTTCAAAAGATTTGTAGTGTGGAAGTAAAAGTCGAACCCATAGAGATTGTTAATTTTAATCCTTTAATTACTAAAATCGAATCTATTTAGTTGTAAGTAAATCGGAAGTTTGATTGATTGATGATTTGATTATTACTACTAATTAAACTATGAAATTAAACTTAGGGAATTATGAAAATAAATTCTAGAATTAAATCTAAGTAAGCTAGTATGCTAAATTGAAAATTGGTTTAAATATGAATAGATGAGATCTAGGATTACAAATCCACCATTAACTATGCGTCGGGGGTATAGACTTTCTATTCTAAGTTCTATGTTTGGATAGTCACAATCTATTGTAGCTACAAGCCCAACAGTATCAACAAGAAGGTATCGTTACTTTAATCTAAGTATAATCCATCTATGGTTCGCATGAATTATCTACCTATAACTAGGGTGTAGCATAACTCATCATTCCTAAGCATGGATTATAAAAGATGTAAACATCACAATCACATAAGCACTATTGTATGTAAATACTCCTATCAATCACAGAAATCAAGAACTATTGAGTTCAATAAGCATAAGAAAAAATCTAAGACAAGAATAGATCCAAAGTACTCTTGATTATTATCGTTAAAAATTGATTATAAATAATCCACCAACATACAATCACTATCCAATACATAAAATCTTAAAATAGAAAAGCATAGAATTCCCCCTTTACATAGCTAGGGTTTCGTTGAAACCCTAGATTAGGAGTTTAGTTGCACATGGTAGACGAAAGCATGAAGATTGAGTTGATGGTAGCCATTAGAGCCCTTCAAGCTTGCTCTTCTCCTTCCTCTTGCCTTCAAAAGTATTGAATGAATGAATCTGTCCTCTCCTTTCTTAAAATGAGATATATATAGTTATAGAGAGATTAGGAGGGTTTTCCTAAACCTAATCTCACTAAAACTGCTAAAAATTGCATTTTGGACGTAATTGGACAATTTCATCCACGTAGGGGTCTTCAGCTCTTCAAAATACGCGTTTTATGTTTTTTTCGTATAGATCTCACTAGCGGGCCGCTCGAGCGATGGGCTGGATTCTCGCGCGAGCGAGCCGCTCGCGCAAAATGGCTTTTTTTGCTTCTTTCTTCCTGCTTTTTCACCCCATTTAACCGGAAATCATTACTTTCTCCTACAACCTGACAGAAAGTGGAAAACAAAGCAAAATTATACAAAAACAGGATAAAAAATGACTAAAAAATGTGAATTAAGGCGTATAATTGGGATTTGTTCTCTCCCAATCAAGTCCCAACTCACATGGTCCCTCTATTTGACATTTATACAAGTTATTGTGAAGATTTGATGTGTAAAATGCACGATTTTTTATGTTTATGTATGCTATTTTATTAATCTACTGGTGAAGACAATAATTTCCAATTGATTGCCATCAGTCTGGACCCAATCGATTGGATAGAATTCCAATCGATTGACATCCCAATCGATTGCCAATGTTAGCAATCGATTGACATTATTTTAGACCCAATTGATTGCCAGTTTCCTTAATTGATTGTTATGATTTTTGTTCCAATTGATTGAACCATATCCCAATCGATTGGTATTGGCCAAACATGGATTCCTTTTCCTATTCATTATATTAAGGGTTCAAATGTTCGATTCTCGATTCGGATTTCCGTGATGTGATTTTGCGTTGATCAGGGATAATGTAACAACAAAGATAAATATTATTAAGAATAATGGATTAACGTGACGACGTGGGTAACATGTTGATTCTCGGTATGAGTTTGATATCCGTTTCTTTTAATCAGAGTAGTCAGGCCACAATGGGATGGGATGTCATGTATCAATCATAGTATGGAATTTAGATAAGTTTTGATAAGTTCTTGAGCATGGTACGTAAGTGGACGTTTGGTCATATGATGCCCTTAACGAGCGGTGGATGGGTTATATCCTTAATAAGCAGTTGGTGGGACCATGTGGTTCAGAGATAGTTCGGTGATCTATGTATATCCTTAATGAGCGGTGAATGGGTTATGTCCATAACGAGCAGAGGATGGGAGATCACTGGCAAGATATCAATAAGTTGTGGCAATAGAATGATATGCCATGCTCGAGGTGTTGTATCCATGAATTTTGATGGATTAAGAATATGTACTCTATGTTCTTAACTATGGTCAACAAGATCAGTGGTGTATCTAGAAATGTTACAATCAGATCGGGGTGATAAGAGTCAGTAGGTCTTTGTAATTAAAATGTGGGTTCAAATTACGCAGGGTTGAATAAAGAAAAGATATTACTTAGTAAAGTTGTATCTTATAACCTTCATAAGTTTGCTTTACTTCAAATAACTAGTACCTTGTTAGTTTATACTCACTCAGATCTCAATAAGTTGATGGCCTTTATTGCTTGGACTTTTCCCCGTCCAGATTATCCTGTACCTTATTCTACAGATGATGGAGCCTACGACGATGGTTACTATCCAGGAGTAGAATACACCGAGGGTGGCCCCACTGTTGACACCTATACCGGGGAGGACTACTATGCTGATGTTTATGCCAACTAAAGACTTGGAGATAGTTAATACTCCCTCCGTCCCTTTTTTAGAGTCCTATATTCCATTTTGGGATGTCCCAAAATTAGTGTCCATTTTCCTAAATTGGTACACAATTTTTACTTACTTTCCAATACTACCCTTCCTTGAAATCTACACCAAGACAAAACTAAAAAAGTTATTGTAATGATTAGGGGCAATTGTGGAAAGTAGGTGTAGATTCTTTTTGTCCCCTTAATAAGTTGAGTTCCCAAAGATGGACTCAAAAAAAGGGACGGAGGGAGTAGTTTATATATTTCTGTTTAAACTATTTTGTTATATTTGGTACTTGGGGCATATGTTGCTTCCAAACCTTATATACTTCCGTTGTAGTATTACTGTTGTAATAACTCTGATGTTTGTAATAGAAGCAACAGTTTTGTATATCCAGTTTGTTTTTAATACTATTCTTGTTGTAGACTATTACTGTGTGGTGTGGATCATTAGTGACATTCACCAGTCATTCCCTATGGACCCAAAAAGAAATTTATTTTTCTCTATTTTTGCTGCTCTGGGGCGTGACTACAATAGACTATAAACAGAAAGAAGTTCATTTTCGATCACCGGTGCATGGAAAAATTTTGTTTCCAAGGATATGGGGTTACACCGCCACCATACTTGATTTTAGCTATCTGAGCGGGCAAATTGTTAAGAAAGGGATGTCAGGGATATCTGGGTTTAGTGATTGATACTTCGGTGACCGAATTGAAAGTAGAAGATATTCCAATAGTGCGAGAGTATCCAGATGTATTCCTATATGAATTACTAGATGTCCTTATCAAGAGAGAGAGATTGAGTTTACTATTGAGATAATGCCAGACTCAAGACCTGTATCAAAAGCACCATATAGAATGGCACCTGTGGAATTGAAAGAACTAAAAAATCAACTACAAGATCTACTGGACAAAGGTTTCATCCGACCTAGTATATCACCATGGAGAGCCCCAGTATTGTGTGTAAAGAATAAAGATGGTTTAATGCGACTGTGTGTTGATTATTGAGAATTAAACAATTAACAATCAAGAATAAGTATCCACTGCTGAGAATTGATGACCAATTTGATCAACTTCATGGGGCACAAGTATTTTCCAAGATAGATCTTAAAGCGGGGTACCATCAGTTAAAAGTGAAAGAGGAAGATGTAGAGAAGACAGCTTTCAGAATGCGCTACAGACACTACGAGTTCTTAGTCATGCCATTTGGAGTTATAAATGCACCAGCCGCGTTCATGGATCTAATGAACCGAGTCTTCAAGGACTATTTGGATGATTTTGTAATAGTATTCATCGACGATATTCTTATTTACTTGCAGAGTGAGATGGAGCAAGAAAATCATTTGAGATTGATACTTCAGAGATTACAAGAGAAACAACTGTTTGGTAAATTTAAGAAATGTGAATTCTGGTTACCTAGCATTACTTTTCTTGGTCACGTGATTGACAAGAATGGGGTTTCAGTTGATCCTCACAAGCTAGAAGCTGTATCTAATTGGCAGAGACCGACATCAGTATCCAAAATCTAAAGTTTCTTAGGAATGCGGGATATTACTACCGTTTCATAGAGAACTTCTCGAAGATATCATTGCCACTAAATAGATTGATGAGGAAGGGTGTTATTTTTTTTATTGGAATCAAGAATGTGAAGACAGTTTCCAAGAGTTGAAGTCGCGATTGACAAGAGCACCTATTTTGACTATATCATCTGGAACTGAAGGATTTGTTATCTATAGTGATGCTTCGCATCAAAGGTTGGGGTGTGTGCTTATGCAGGGTGGTAAAGTAATTGCTTATGCTTCAAGATAGCTGAAGACACACGAGGTTAATTATCTGACTCATGATCTTGAATTGGCCGTCGTAATTCATGATTTGAAGATTTGGAGACACTACTTGTACGAAGAGAAGTGCGAGATTTTCACAGATCACTAGGGTTTGAAGTACATATTCACATAGCGAGATCTGAACATGAGATAGAGAAGATGGTTAGAGTTAATGAAGGATTACAATCTTTCGATAGAGTATCATCCAGGGAAGGCTAATGTAGTAGCCGACGCTTTAAACCGGAAGACAACAAGGAATTTAACTGACAATCTAACTCAGCAAAAAGAATTGGTAAAGGAGATGGAACGTTTGGAGTTAAATGTGATTCTAGAGACCAATGGTGGCTTAATGATGGCGATCATAGCTCACCCAGACATTATTGATGAAATCAAGGCAGAACAGTTCAGCGATCCCAATTTATGTAAAATAAGAGATGAGATATCTTTGGAAAAACGATCGGGTTTTACCTTGGAACAATGAGTATTGATGCTTGGAATCAATTTTGTGTACCAAATGTGAAAGACTTGAAAGAACGACTTTTGGAGGAGGCTCACAGTACTAAATATTCAGTTCATCCAGGAAGTAATAAGATGTACCGAAATTTGTGAGAGCACTTTTGGTGGAGAGGTATGAAGCGAGAAGTTACAAAGTTTGTTTCTGAATGTTCAGCATAACAACAAGTTAAGGTACAAAGATAAGTACCTACAGGATTGCTACAACCATTACCAGTGTCAGTGGAAATGAGACAAAATTACGATGGATTTTGTTTCTGGATTTCTACGATATTCTAATAAGAACAATAAGATTTGGATTATAGTTAGCAGGTTTACAAAATCAGTGCATTTTCTATCAATCAAGATGACTAAACCTTCGAGGTTAGCAAAATTGTATGTGAATGAGATTGTGAGACTACACGGAGTTCCAGCAGTGATTATATCAGATCGTGATAATAGTTTTACGTTGAGGTTTTGGGAAAGTTACAAAAGGCTATGGGTACTAAACTGAGTTTCAATATTGCGTTTCATCCTCAGATCGAAGGACAGTCAGAGCGAATGATTCAGACTCTGGAAGATATGATTAGACTTTGTGTACTAGATTTTGGAAGTGATTGGGAGAAACACTTACCATTAATTGAATTTACGTACAACGGGTTTCAGTCAAGTATCGGAATGGCACCTTATGAAGCGTTGTATGGGCATAAGTGTCGTTCACCGATTTATTGGACCGAGGTTGGGAAAACAAAGTTGCTAGGACCTGAGATAATACAATTGACTACCGAGAAGGTAAAGATGATCCAGGAACGACTTAAGGTAGCTCAAAGTCATTATAAGAGCTTTGCGGACTCTAAGCGACGGCTGATGACCTTTGAGGTAGAAGATTTTGTATACCTGGGAGTATCGCCTTTGAAAGGCATTGTATGATTTGGGAAGCGAGGAAAGCTTAATTCGAGATTTATAGGACCTTTTGATATCCAAGAGAGAGTGGGACTAGTGGCTTACCGATTGGCTTTATCATCTGACTTGGAGCATGTGCATAATGTTTTCCATGTATCAATACTGAGACGTTGTATGACGGATACAAACAAGATCATAGTACTAGAACCATTGTAGATTCAAGAAGACTTGACTTATATGGAACAACCGGTAGATATTCTAGATCGAAAGGAGCAAGTATTGAGAATAAAGATGATTTCGATGGTGTAAGTGATATTACGTAGTCATATGGTTTAAGAGGCAACATGGGAGAGCAAGAAAGAAATGAGGAATGAGTATCTATATCTGTTCGACATATGAGGTATCAGTTTGGGGATGAATTTCCGTTTAGAGGGGAGAGTTGTCACATCCGTTTCAGAATTTCATGGTTTTAAAATGCATAAATTGAGATTCTGTGAAATTATTAATGTTTATTAATAATTTGAGATGGAGTTGACTATGTGTCACTGATGACGGGAACGTGGTATTTCATATTGGATTGGCATGATTAAATGATATTTACGTGATTTTAATATTATTTGACTTTACCTGGTATTTTGTGAATAGTAAATTTACATGTGTAGAGTAATTTCTGCTAGTTGTGACATTATTCTTGATTGTTTTGAACACTGTGAGGAGAACGTGAGTGATACGTTGTATAAAAGGTAGGTGGTATATAGATTCCACGGAGATTAGTTTTGGAACTTAATCGGAAATTTTTTTAATAGTTTTCACTCATGAAATAAATAATAGGAGTTTAAGACATTTTGGGAGGTAATTAGAAATTTTGAAAACTTGTGGGGAGGTAAGCGTAATCTCCAAGTCTCGTGCCTATAAATAGATAACCATGAGATTTCATTAGTCAAACTTTCTAAAAATATCTAGATAGGAGAGAAAAAAGGGAGATTGGGTGGCTGCGAGCTTCACAACGTCGATGCGACGATCGTTCGTCTGTCAGATTTTCACTAGATTTCAGATTTGAACTCCTCAAGGTAAGAGCTTCATTTTGATAGATAAGCCTCGTTTGTCTTAGTTTTCTGAAAATCTAATTCCTAGGATTTGGGAAAAATTCCAGTTGTAGGAATTGCGTATAATCTAAGATCGGACGTTTATTCGGGCCTCTAGTCGATCCTTTAAAGTTTGAGAGAGATCGCACGAGGTATGAATTCTAGATCTATGAAATATATGGAAACTTCATGTTTTAAATATTGACTTTGATATTTTGGATCAGGGCGAAATTCATGGGTTAATTAGGCCCGTTAATTATGCACGTGAAACTGCGATAATAGTATGTATAATTGTTTATGTGAGCACGTTATATGTTTACTTGGGTCAAAGGGGAGTTTAGGCAATTTCAGCCGGGGGTAAGCTCCTCGAACCTTAAGGATTATGATTTTGAGTGAGGTTGTGTCTGGTATGGAAGAAGGTCCAACCAGGACATGTTACCTGGTATGGAGGAAGGTCCAACCAGTGTACGAGATGCGTGGGAGAGGTGTGCCTTCTACGACATCGATTTTCATGTACTTCATGAATACATACCACTCACCCTAGAGCCTAGAGACTATTTCTATGTGTTTTAGATTTTTAAACCATGGATTGTCATATAAGCATACATTTAGAATTGTACACTCAGCATATAGCTGAGCAGTAGAGATTTACGCCATTGCAGGTGAAAAAAAAAGAGTAAAGAAGAAGCGTGAGGAGTAAGGCCGAGGAACGTCGGGGAATCTTCACTTGTTCATACTTTTGTTTTCTTTCCAACTTGTAATAAGAATTCGAATTGGTAATATGTTGTAATAGAATCTTGACACAAGTTTGACTAGTACTTGTAATCACTAGCAAGCTCTTGTAATTATGTTTTAAATCTTGGAAATATAGTCGTGGTTATTGATGTTGTCAAAATCAAGATATAAAAGTACACTTTACTTTTCTAAAGATTTGCAGTGTGGAAGTAAAGGTCGAACCCACAGAGATTGATTAACTACCGCGCTTTAATTTTAAAACCTAAATTTAGCTAATTTAAGAAAAACAGATTTTGATTTGATTTTAATTAAACTAATAACAATAGAAGTAAATCTAAATTATGAAAGCAATTAAATAGTTGTTTTCATAATAAGTTTAAGGAACCTAGGATTGCAAATCCACCACTAGCTTCATAATAAGGGTATTTATGAATTACTTTAGCTTATTAAGTTGGATGATAATGGGGAATTGTAGCTACAAGCCCAATTCCTCCGTCAAGAAAATAATTATGGTTCAAGCACCAACATAATCCATCTTCGGTTAGCACGAATTGTCCCACACTAAACTAGGGTTGTGGTATAATCCGTCTAATCTAGGCATGGACTATTCGGATACTTGATAGCACAATTCAATTTAAGCACCATTACATGTAAATAATCTAAACAAGCACAGCAAGCATAGATCATTGAGCACATCACAGTCAAAATAGATCTAAGACAAGAATAAACTTTGAAAGTGATGATTTAATCAATTAGAAGCACGATTTTATTATAAAAAATCCTCGGAACATGTAACTATCATCCATACATAATAGCACTAAAATAAACACATAAAATACACCCTATTACTTGGCTAGGGTTTCATTGAAATCCTAAATCTAGAGTCTAGTTGTCCATAGAAGCGGTAGATAGCAAGTAGTTGATGGAGGAGGTCATGAACATCCTTGGTCTTCTTTTTCTTCTCCTTGCTTCCCTCCCTTCAATGGCTGAAAGTGTGGTTGTATATTGTGTGTATAACAATTGCCAACCCCTAAATTGAAGTAAAATAGGGTATATATCGATTTTAGGCAAGTTTTGGAAGCTTTTCTAACCCGAAACGTACTAAAACTGCTATATTTTGCAATCTGAACGTAATTAGGCAGTTTCGTCCGCATAGGAATCATCAGTAGAGTGAAATACGTAAGTTCCATTTTTACACAGGTCGTGCGAGTGCGATCTTGGGATCTCGCGCGAGCGGATCGCGCGAGCAATTTTCTGGGCTTCCGCGCGAGCGATGTGGTTTTTTCAGCTTCTTTTTACTTGATTTCATCCAAATCCTATCAGAAAATAGAAAACGAAGTAAAAATATACAAAAACAGGATAAAATATGCTAATAAATGTAAGTTAAAGCGTATAATTAGGACTTGTTACCTCCCGATCACACCCCCAAACCTACATTTTGCTAGTCCTCGAGCAAAACTAAAAATAAAACTAAACTACTAACAAAATACTACTCCATTTTTGCATGGATCGCGATTGGATTTAGCTTATGCAACAAGCCTTTTAAACCTCTAGGTGTCCCTAGTCGAACGAGTGAAGTCTCGTGAGGGTTCTCGTCAACAAGTCACCCACAACCATCTTTATTAATTTATAAATTTTAAATTTTTTTTTATTAAGACCGAAAAACTAATAGTCAATACTCCTTATTATAAAATAATGATTTGAAATAGAATAACGAGCAAAAGAAGAAACATGATGAAACATCTACTTACGTCATGAAAAACAATCCCAAGCACATGCATCGTATAAATCAATAAATTTCTCATAAAATTGCACGTGTGTGATATGGTAGTCAAATGAACACGCGCATGTCATGAACTTGGAATATACTTCGAATAACCATCCAACTATGTCTCGACTACGAATCTCACAATGTCAATTACACTCTAAAATGAAACACTCAGAAACAGGTGTAATTTTTCTAAAATATGTGTGTAAAGAAAATATGTTTTCAAAACGAGAAATGCTCACATATGACTGGGAAAAAAACACATGACACGAACGAACAGTAATCTCATGGATAGGATGCCAATAATCAAGAAAAATTAATCATTACCATGTTTTAATCCCCCTCCCATCGTTTTCATATCCGAACCATGTTTCCTAGGATCAAATAGGGCTTTTCAAAAGTTATAATGTGGCTCGGGAAATGAAAAAGGATAGAAATGATTCATTAGGTAGGTAATCTCAGAATGGCATTATAAGGCATGTTCGATTTCTTTCATTCTCTCATCCACCAACTATATCATTTCATTCTCTTCTTTTCCTTCCTTTCAATTTTTTCTCCTCTTCTTTTTTTTTCTTTTTTTTTTCAACCTTCTTTTCTTTTCCTCATTGCTATTTGAAACGACTATTCATTGAATACCAAAGCAACTACCCCAAACATCATATTGTTTTCTTCTTCTTCTTAATCAACACATCGCCTTAATACCACTAAAAGTTGATCAATCTTTCAATGGTAAACTCCAAGTTGGCCAAATTGGAGCAAAAACAGGATAATGATAGTAATTAAAGAAAAAATGGCATTTTAATGGCTCAAGGGGCGAAGTAAGAAAATTTATCATTTTTAGGTCGGCAGTAAACAAAGAGGGCCTACCATCATTTCCTATGGTCATATGGTTCTTTAACATTTACGACGGAAGATTATTTAGCATGGTAACAAATATTTTAACTTGACTATCAACCAAAACAAGAATAATGAGACTAAACAACAAGTTAATGCGCTATTTCAATGAAATTCGACAAACACAATGTATTTATAACCCGCTAAAAAGAAAAGATAGGCTCAAAACCTCACCGGGTCTAGTCTCCACCATGTGTTATCTAGAAATCCGAATCATATTATAGTTCACATCAAACATGTATTCAAGCGACTACGTGCAGTGCATAGCTTTGTGTGCAAATCTATGATATAAAACTACGATTCGAATGATACAAGACCTAAAACGTTTCAACATGACTTCAGCAAATGTTTAACCACATCTTTCCTTGTTTACCATTCTATAACAATCTAAGTTACAAAACAAGAAGTATCGAATAGACATTGTAAAATCGTAGGTAACATCGTTTATTTAAACACAAGAATTGAAAACTTTTGTAAAAATTAGTGCATAATAATGTGCATGAGTGTGCATACCCCCAAACCTAAACCTTTCATTGTCCCCAATGAAAGAATAAAACGAAGGAACGGAGAGTACCTCGATTTCGGCAATCACAAACAGGTGAATACAAAGGAATATGTCAACAAAGTTCAATGTTACCTGTTACTTCTTAAAAGAAAACAAACAAACAAAATAATAAAAGCAGCTAAAAGAACTATAACTAAACTAAACAAAATTAAATAAACTATAAGAATTAACAACACTATGAAGACAGAAAGATAATAACTATAAACAAGAAAACAACAAAAGACTCGATCTAAAAAAAAATACCTAAGAAACAGAAAAGTAAAAACTACTCAAACAGGTGGGGGAGAAGGATATAGAAAACAAAAGAAAAAAATAGGAAAATGGGGAATCGCGCGAGCGAATCCCAATTTTTTTTTTAATCACTAATCGCTCGAGCAAGATACCTCGCGCACGCGAAACAAGGCGCGAGGAGAACCCGAGAGCTCATAAAAAGAAAAATCAGAAAAATTTCACTAAGGCACAATCTCGCGCCAGCGGGCCGCGCGAGCGACGTCTCGCGCGAGCGAGAATGGTATTTTCTGTCGGTTCACTTATTTTATGTATATAAATTAAACATAACGTTACTCCGACCCCCAAACCTGTCCAGAAACTCAAAAACAGACCAAAACGACCCAAAAATAGTCAAAAATCATAAAAATAAATGAATTAAAGCTTGGGTTGTCTCCCAAGAAGCGCTATCTTTTACGTCTTTATCTAGACCATTCTAGCTCGAGATTCAAGGAGGCCGTAAATCGGACTGTGTAACCCCTAAGGATATCAGGAAGAGCTCGGTGGTAAGCAGAAATAATGTTGCTTTGGATTAATTCATTTAACAGATTATCCTTATTATGTTCAAATCTATTTCTTACCTTCCGAGTGAATTCATCATTAGGGTCCAGATTATTCGAATTAGTTCTCTCATCACTAATCTTATTATTTTCTTCACACGTATATAGTGCATTTGTAGGTTCAATTTGTCGTATAACCTCACTACCCTCTATACATAGATAATCATCGTCTCTGGGAGGTTGATCGACAGCGCTAAACACATTTAATTTTAAGTTCAATTTCCCGAATGACACTTTCATGACCCATGTTCGACAATTGACACACGCATTAGCAGTGGCTAAGAATGGACGACCAAGAATAACAGGGGTGTGCTTCCTAGCATCTAGTACGGGTTCAGTGTCAAGGATCATGAAGTCAACAGGATAAAAACATTGATCAACTTTAACTAAGACATCCTCGATGATTCCTCTAGGTACTTTGACAGAACGATCCGCTAATTGAATAGTAGCGGCCGTAGGCTTAAATTCACCCAGTCCTAGTTGTTTATAAACGTGATAAGGTAAGAGATTAACACTCGTACCTAAGTCAAGGAGAGCCCTATGGATGATAGTGTCACCTATGACACATGAAATAGTTGGCGTACTAGGATCCTTATACTTTGGAGATGAGTGTTGAAATATAGAACTTACTTTTTCCGTGAGAACGACCTTTTTCGGAGTATGACTACGCAATTTGAGCTTTTGAGTGCATAGGTCTTTTAGACATTTAGCGTAAGCGGGAATTTGTTTAATAGCATCGAGGAATGGAATATTGATTTTAACTTGTTTAAATACCTCGAGTATATCCTCAACCTTTGACCCTTTCTTTGGAAAATTTGATGGTTCATCAACGTTAGGTGGAAAGGGCAATTTCGGTATATGATTAGTCATGCCGTTTCTTTTTCTTTCTTATTTTGGCTCGCGTCCTTACCCTTCTTTGTATTAGAGTTGATGTTCATGTCTATCACATTCTCATTCGAAATTTCTATTACCTCTTCCTCTCGTGTAGTCAACCTAGTTGAGACGGCGTTTACTTGCTCATTCGACCCCTTAACCTCATATTGTCCCTTAGGGTTTTGAATTGTTTGACTAGGCAACGTCCCCTCGTTTCTACGACTCACTACAGTAGCTAGTTGTCCCATTTGGGATTCAAGCTTCGCAATGGATTGTGTGTGTGAGTGCACTATTTGTGCTTGTGCATGTACTTGTGTTTCAATTTTATTAAGGGACGCCAACACCTTTTCCTCAAAAAGATTACCCCTTGGAGGGTTCAAATTAGGAGGCGGTTGTTGGTATTGATTAGGTTGAAACTGAGGTCGATATGCATTAGGAAAATTAACCGCCTCATTAGGATTATTATTATTATTTTTCCACGAGAAGTTAGGATGGTTTCTCCATGGCGCGTCCGGTTTATTAGTAGTCGAATTATAATTATTTCGTGGATATTGTTGAATAGAATTAATGTGTTGCTCCACAAATACCAGAAATTGACTTGCCGATGGACATGCAAGGATAGAATGTGACGGATCGGAACATATTGCACATACTTCAAGAGCGGGTGGAGTTGTCATTTGGTTTATTGTTAATAGTCAGTCAAGTTTTTTAGAGAATTCTTAAAATTCAATTGAATGACTTGACTCGAACTTTACCTCTCGTTTTGGTTGCAGATGATATCCCTCAGAACGTACTGACACAACCTGATGCATCGAGTTCTCACTTAACGTTTCAAAAATTTTCCAGGCCTCGTCGGCGCTTTTGTGTAGGAATGTAACCGCACAAACAACGTCGACGGTATTACGAACAGAGGGAATAAGTCCCTCATAAAAGACCTATACCAACTGCCACTTAGGAACCTGATGATGTGGACACGAGCATAATAATTCTTTAAATTTTTCCCATGTGTCATAAAGTGATTCCCCATCTTGCATCACAAAATTAGTTATAGATTTTCTTATTTGATTTGTTCTTGTGATTGGGAAAAACTTTTGTAAAAATGTAGTATGTAATGCTTCCCATGTTTTTATAGTGTTTGGCTCCAAAGATTGGAGCCAATACTTCACTTTATCTTTTAAAGAGAATGGAAAGAGACGCAGTTTATATTCATCATCAGTGAAATTTTGGATTTTTAATGTAGAGCATATATCTTGAAAATCCCCTAAGTGCTGATAAGGGCCTTCATTAATACGACCATGGAAAGAAGGAAGTAGCGAGATGGTAGACGACTTTATCTCAAAGTGAGATGTCGTCGCCTCCGGTAATTCGATACTAGCCTGTGGCGTGTAAGTTGTAGGAATAAAATAATCTTTAAGCGGAGAAGGTGGCGGTATATTAGGGTTATTTCCATTATTTCCGTTCTTCCGTTGTTTCCAATGTCGGCCATTGGAATGGGTTCTATGTTAAAAGTTTGAGTTTTTCGTAAATGTTTAAGGGTACTTTGAATTTCAGCCTGAAACAACGACGATGGTTTTGGAGTTGACTCGTCGTCTAGCAACCGAGCTCTAGAAGCTTGGGTTGAGGCTCTATTAATTCTTAAGGTACGTTCAAGTTCAGGATCAAAAGTTTGGAATTCAGGTTTACTAGAACGTGTACCAAACATAAACTAAAAAGAAAATAGCGACACTAAGACAAAAATTGACTCCACAAATATAAGACGAAATCACACAAATAAGGTAAAAGGCACACAACTACTATGATGCATGAATATTATCCTATAATGCAATGACTGCGTCAAGCCCAGTGCCCCGGGTTTCCTAGCTAATGCACGTGAACACTCCACAACTAACCTAATGCAAATAGTGCGTCTCAGCGCCCTGACTTTCAAAGGTTGGAAGCGAATTTCAAAGGAAGTGATTTAGTTTATTTTTTACTTTTTTATTTTCGCGTAAGCTCCTTTGACGTGCACATTTGCTCCACTCAAAACGCTAGAATTTTATTACTTTGAGAAACTACAAAACAAAAAGAAAAGTTAGTAACTCAAAATAAAACAAAAAATAAGAAAAAGAGAACCTAATCTAATATTTACGAATTAACTAAACTAAGATTCTAAAACTAAAGGTAGTAATGCAATCCCCGGCAACGGCGCCAAAAATTGATGTTGTCAAAATCAAGATATAAAAGTATACTTTACTTTTCTAAAGATTTGCAGTGTGGAAGTAAAGGTCGAACCTACAGAGATTGATTAACTACCGCGCTTTAATTTTAAAACCTAAATTTAGCTAATTTAAGAAAAAACATATTTTGATTTGATTTTAATTAAACTAATAACAATAGAAGTAAATTTAAATTATGAAAGCAATTAAATAGTTGTTTTTATAATAAGTTTAGGGAACCTAGGATTGCAAATCCACCACTAGCTTTATAATAAGGGTATTTATGAATTACTTTAGCTTATTAAGTCGGATGATAATGGGGAATTGTAGCTACAAGCTCAATTCCTCCGTCAAGAAAATAATTATGGTTCAAGCACCAACATAATCCATCTTCGGTTAGCACGAATTGTCCCACACTAAACTAGGGTTGTGGTATAATCCGTCTAATCTACGCATGGACTATTCGAATACTTGATAGCACAATTCAATATAAGCACCATTATATGTAAATAAACTAAACAAGCACAGCAAGCATAGATCATTGAGCACATCACAGTCAAAATAGATCTAGGACAAGAATAAACTTTGAAAGTGATGATTTAATCAATTAGAAGCACGATTTTATTATAAAATATCCTCGGAACATGTAACTGTCATCCATACATAATAACACTAAAATAAAAACATGAAATACACCCTATTACTTGGCTAGGGTTTCATTAAAACCCTAGATCTAGAGTCTAGTTCTCCATAGAAGCGGTAGATGGCAAGTAGTTGATGGAGGAGGCCATGGACATCCTTGGTCTTCTTTTTCTTCTCCTTGTTTCCCTCCCTTCAATAGCTGAAAGTGTAGTTGTATATTGTATGTATAACAATTGCCAACCCCTAAATTGAAGTAAAATAGGGTATATATAGATTTTAGGCAAGTTTCAGAAGCTTTCCTAACCCAAAACGTACTAAAATTGCTCTATTTTGCAATCTGAACGTAATTAGGCAGTTTCGTTCACATAGGAATCATCAGTAGAGTGAAATACGCAAGTTCCATTTTTACATAGGTCGCGCAAGCGGACCGTACGAGCGCAATCTTGGGACCTCGCGCGAGCGATTTTCTGGGCTTCCGTGCGAGCGGGCAGCTCGAGCGATGTGGTTTTTTCAGCTTCTTTTTGCTTTCTTTTTCACCCCATTTAGCCTGGGTTACTTGATTTCTTCCAAATCTTGTCAGAAAATAGAAAATGAAGTAAAAATATACAAAAATAGGATAAAATATGCTAACAAATGTAAGTTAAAGCGTGTAATTAGGACTTGTTCTCTCCCGATCAGTTATGTTGATGTTTATTTGGAGAACATTGATCTTGAGTTGCTGCAGAATTTGGGCAGTTCTAGGGGAGATCAGTCGACTGAATCTCTGACCAGTCGACTGGACCCCTGAGTTCCAGAATTTTTCCTTCAGTTTTCACAGACTTCAGTCAACCGAAGGAGACATATCAGTCAATAGGCTTTTGCATGAAAACACCATATTCTGCATGCATAGTGCCCAGTCAACTAGACAAGCACCAGTCGACTGAAAAATTGAGGCACTAGTCGACTGAGTCCCCGACCCAGTCAATTGGACGAGGATGTTAAACTTTTTAAACTTATTGATTTTGATCTCCAGTAGACCGGACCCCCGAGTCAGTCAACTGGACCTTTGTTTTCAAAAATGAATTCCTTTGGAAATGTGTTCAATTGGACAAAACATTTTATAACTTTGATTTTAATGGATTTTAATTATTTTTTCCGCTACGATTATTACTTTAATGAATTTTGGATGAGCCTTGGTTGCGTACCACGTATCCTATTTTTGCATATCGTAGGATGGGTCATGACACCCGAGCAGTATATTCACAAGGCCTAAGCAGCAGGTCAGGAATGCCTCACATCCACAGTTCGTCACGGGTACAGCTCAACCTAGCTCACAAGCCATGGTCCAGAACATTTCATGCAGCTTCCTACGATAGCTACAAGACCAATGGGATGTTTAAAAAGAAACTCGCATGATCTGAGTCAATCAAGCCCAATTGGATTGTATTTTCTTATCCATGTAGTTGCCTTGTACGGGTAGATCTCTTACACTTATAAAAGAGACGACCTGCCTCATCCAAAGGAGAGCACTTTATAGTCTACATAGCACCTCTATAGCAATCATAATTATCGTACCCGGCCAACCTTTGGTAGCTCCAAACTCTGTTGGTTAACCAAAGGTCATCAACTTTTTAACAGTATAGTGAACGTGCTGAGACACACGCGTGGACGTAGGTTCCTTCATTAACAAGGCCGAACCAAATACAAACCCGGTCTCTTATTATCTTTCTCACTGTTTCTCTCTTCTTGATATGCTCTAATTTTTCTTGCCCAAAAATTGCATCATCAGCTCCTCAAAAAAATTTTGCATCATCAGTTTGGCGCTGTCTATGGGAACTGACAGATTTCTCAAAAAACAAATCTCTTAACTGATATTCATGCCTCTGAAAAAGGGTAAGAAGACTGTGCAATAGGCTAACCAGGATGTTCCCCCTGCCTTGGCACTAGCTGCAGTAGTCCTGACACCAGAGTAGATCACCAAGACCCTCGCACAGCTCTTGGAGGGCCAGCATCAAACCCATCAATAGATCGAAGCCCTACTGGCCCAACGGAATGACCCTTCATAGCCCAGGAAAGATGAGCGTAGTTGAGAATCGACACAGACCCGACAACATGCCCATACCAACCCGACCTGTATTGGGGACACCTGAGACATCATCAACGATAGGCGTGCTGCTAGAGGGGGGAAGCAAGAATGCACGACCCGGGAATCGGCCCATGATCACTCGGCCAAGAGCCGAGATGAACTTTGGCACAGGATCAATCGGATTCATGGCCGAGTCTCATCCCAGAGGAAAGTAAGCCGTGAGGAGGAAGCCTCTTCCACTGACCTGACCTAAGACCCAGATACCAGTCGGGAAGGTATGGGGCCCGTATTAAGGATTTGGAGAAATAGATCGACGAAATGGCCAAAGAGCTGGACCAGAATCCCACATAGGATCATGTTAACACCGAGACTGAGTCACCATTCTCCAACCAGATCATGAGGTTTTCCATCCTGCGTAAATTTAAACAACCTCATCTAGATTCTTATAATGGCTCGGGAAGCCCAGTTGACCAAGTCCGGACCTATAAGGCTCAGATGGCCCTAGCGACCAACAGTGATGAACTGCATTGTCTGGCCTTTCCAAGCACTCTAAAGGGCATGGCTGCACAATGGTTCCACTCCCTAAAACCCCGATTGGTCAAAGATTTTAAGGAGCTCAACAAATCTTTTGCGCAGTAAACCTTCGTCAAAGTTGTTAGTGGAAGAATTTGACCATGTTGGATTAGCCAACCTAAAGTGTGTTGCTTTAGGGTCTTTTTTATGTTAGCTCCCAGGATGGTTATCTTCTGCCCAGTGAGCCTTCGTCAAGACTGTTGGTAGAAGAGTTTTAACATGTTGGTAGAGCTAACCTAAAACGTATTGCTTTAGGGGTTTTTTTTATGTTAGCTCCCAGGATGGTTATCTTCTACCCAGCGAGCCTTCGTCAAGACTGTTGGTAGAAGAGTTTGACCATGTTGGTAGAGTCGACCTAAAGCGTATTACTTTACGGTCTTTTTTTACTCCTCTATCGTGGACCAACCAAAGAGGCTTTAATCACCTCGATCGTTGGTTTGAACCTAATTGGAGTTAGTGCCTCAACGTATCGTAGGCACTCGGGTATGTCTAAGGGTTTTACTTAGTTAACCCCAAGGCCTGTAAATACTCAATATGACTTCCTGTAGTTTTTATTCCCTCTTGCCCCCCCCCCCCCCCCCCCCACCCCCACCCATGCTTTTGTTGAACGAGGTATTGCGGGAACAGTTATTATAGGCACCCGACCTAGAACATTGGTTGTTCTAGGGTCTTTTGGTGCCTTGGTTATGATCCCGAGGTCTTTTGGTGCCTCAGGTGTGATCCCAAGGTCTTTGTAGGAGCTCTCTAATATAGTCTGTGGAGCCCCGTGTTATGGTTGGGCAATACCACGATAGTTGGGCTCGCCTGGACTGTTGGCGACAAGAGGTCGGGTCGGGATCACCAGGCTCCTGGCTGTTGTAAATTGGAGGCCATGTCGGGATTACCCTGACTACTGTAATTAGAGGTCGAGTTGGGCCTGCCGGACCCTGACCGCTGTGAACTAAAGGTCGGGTCGGGACTACCTGACTCAGACCATTGGACACTGAAGGAATTGCTAGAACTACTAGGCTTCGTTACAGTGTTCTTCTCGGGCTGATCTCAGTTCTGCTTACTTCTTGAAGGCTGGTCGCTTACGTGCCCGGGTCTTTGGTCTTTAGAAACTCTTCAGTGTCAACATATTTTCTGACCCTCTCTGCAAGTTTAACCAAGATTACCGGTCAGTTTCTATGAAATGACGTGGCGCACTTGGTATGTTGAAATCCCGAGCATAGGCCAGAATCCCACTGAAGATCACGTTAACACCGAGACTGAGTCACTGTTCTCCAACTAGATCATGAGGTTTTCCATCCCGGTAAAATTTAAACAACCTCGCCTAGATTCTTATAATGGCTCGGGAAGCTCAGCTAATCATGTCCGGACCTATAAGGCTCAGATGGCTCTAGCGACCAATGCCAATAAATTGTACTGCATGGCCTTTACAATCACTCTAAAGGGCTCGGCCGTACAATGGTTCCACACCCCAATCGATCAAAGATTTTCAAGAGCTCAGCAAACATTTCATCAGCCAATTCATAGGCATGCTTGACCGGTCGCAATGTGACACCCAGTTACTCACTGAAAGGCAGCAAAATGGAAAGTCGTTGAAGGATTACATCGATCGGTTCAACCAACAGAAGCTTTAAGTCTATAACCTGAACAAGACAGTCGCCATTACAGCTTTTTGCTCAGGAGTTCAACAAACTAAGTACGCCACATCGTTTCACAAAAACTAACCGGCAACCTTGGTTAAATTTGTAGAGGGTCAAAAAATATATTGACATCGAAGAATTTATAAAGACCAAAAACCCTAGGCATGCAAGTGACGAGCCTTCAAGAAGTAATCGAAAGAGAGATCAATCCGAGAAGAACAATGTAAAGAAGCGCAGTAGTTCTGGCATTTCCTTAAGTGTCCAATGGTCTGGCTCTGGCAGCCCTGACTCGATCTCTAGTTCACAGGGGTTAGGGTCCAGTAGTCTCGACCTGACATCCAGTTCATAGCGGTCAGGGTCCGTTAGTCTAGACCTGACTTCCAGTTTACAACAGTCAGGGTCCAGCAATCCCGACCTGGCCTCCAATTTATAGCAGGCATGAGCCCAGTGATCCCTACCCAACCTCCTATCTCCAACAATTCAGGCGAGCCCAACTACTGTGGTACTTTTGCTCGACCATAACACGAGGCTCCATAGACTACATCGGAGAACTCCTACAAAGACCTCGGGATCACACCCAAGGCACCAAAAGACCTTGGAACTACCAACATTCTAGGTCGGCTGCATACAGTAATTATTCCTGCAACACCTGCTTCAACAAAATCTTGGGGGCCAGAGGGAATAATGACCACAGGAAGTCACACCGAGTATTTACAGGCCTTGGGGTTAACTAAGTAAAACCCTTAGACCAACCTGAGTGCCTATAATACTTAGCGCACTAACTCCAATTAGGTCCAAATCGACAATAGAGGTGATTAAAACCTCTTAGGCTGGCCTACGATAGAGGAGTAAAAAAGACCCTAAACCAATATGCTTTAGGCCAGCTCTACCAACATGGTAAAACTCTTCTACCAACAATCTTGATGAAGGATCCCTGGGCAGAAGATATCCATCCTGGGAGCTAACATAAAAAAAAGACCCTAAAGCAATACGCTTTAGGTCAGCTCTACCAACATGGTCAAACTTTTCTACCAACAGTCTTGACGAAGGCTCACTTGGCAGAAGATAATCATCCTGGGAGCTAACATAAAAAAGTCCCTAAAGCAACATGCTTTAGGTTGCCTTATCCAACATGGTCAAATTCTTCTACCAACAACCTTGATGAAGGTTTACTCGGCAGAAGACAACCATCCTAGGAGCTAACGTAAACAAAAGTCTCCAAATTAGGCTAAGTCTCAACTCTTAGCCAATTCCCGAGCACTTAGAGGACTCCGAATTGGGCTAAGTCTCAACTCTTAGCCAATTCTCGAGAACTCACCAAGATCTGTATAATTTAGATCATAAGGTGCATCGCTCTGAGAGGAAGTCCAACTTCGCAAACATCAGATAGTGATAAGCAGAATCAACAGATTTCCAAACTTTTCCCGATATAGCATCAAGACAATCTTGGAAATGGGGAGCAACTGATATACCCAAAATTGGCTCTACTTTATAACCGAGCAGTTCTACTCAGCGTATAGCCAAAATCCCGACCAAGGTATGTGCAACTGCTTGGGTGAGAAACATCTCGATTTCCCGAGCGATTGCGTAACCCCGGGCCTCCTCATCCTGTAGCACGAGGCTCTGCCAGAGGAAAAGCCCAACCCCTGGGTCGAGATAGCATCATATAGTCACAGTATAGCTCGGGAACAACTAAGCTAGCCCAGAGGCGCATCCCAAATAGCTCGGACCTCAATAGTTTCCTAAATTGATCAGAAAACTATCCGAATGTTCAGCCAATAAGAGCAAAGCTCTGTGTCCACGTCAAGGGACGCCAGATCAACGAGGGACCAGTCAAGTCATCTCCAGGGTAGACTCTCGAGCAGTATATTCACAAGGCCCAACCAGCAAGTCAGGAACGCCTTACAAGCATGGTTAATCACGGGCACAGCTTAACCCAGCTCACAAGCCGTGGTCCAGAAAGTTTCAGGTAGTTTCCTACGATAGCTAGAAGACCAATGGGCTATTTAGAAAGTTTTTTAACCCAATTAGGAAATTTGCATGATTTGAGTCAATGAAGCCCAATCGGATTGTATTTCTTTATCCATGTAGTTGCCTTGTACGGGTAGGTCTCTTACACTTATAAAAGTGACCACCCGCCTCCTCCAAAGAAGAGCAATTTTCAGTCTACATAGCATCTCTATAGCAATCATAATTATCATACCCGCCCGACCTCTGGTAGCTCCAAACGCTTGTTGGTTCACCAAAAGTCATCGACTTTTTAACAGTATATTGAACGTGCTGAGACACACACACGTGGACTTACGTTCCTTGATTAACAGGGCCGAACCAAATACAAACCCGGTCTCTCATTATCTTTCTCAATGTTTCTCTCTCCTTGATCTGCTCTAATTTATCTTGCCCAAAAATTGCATTATCAATCCATAATCATGGTAGAAGAAAAATGTTATAAAAATGTTGGAGCATAAAAATAAAATTGGAACAGAATTACCAGATCAGTAGCCTCTAAGACAAATCTTGGGCCAAGTCACAGATCTCGCTCTCTTTATAACGTGTCGCGGCTCTGCCCAAAGTGTGCAAGCAGCTCGTACTATCCACGCCATCCCAGGATAAAACAATCTAGAATCTCTTGTCTCAGATTTTTCTTTGCACCAAGAAAAACTGGTATAGTTACACATTTCAAAATTTTCAACTCGATAACTACACATTCATGCAATCTTTTTTAGAAAACAGAAGCTCACTGATTTTCCACTCTTTCTAAAACTTAAACCCACCAGACCTAGAAATCCTTTTTTTTCCTTTTTGTACTCTCTGTTTTCTTTGTTTTTTAGACATAGAAAGAGTTTTTAGAGTGAAAAAATTATTGATCTGTTCTTCTCAAAATGAAACGTAAATGTCATACTTAAGGGCGAAAGAACTGATTGTGAGTTACAATTTCCAAATGGTAACAATATCCTCTTCCTAACGTCAGGGATGGACCCATAGTGGGGGCGAGCAGGGGCAGCCACCTTCACTGAACTTTTGGAGAAAAAAAATAGGTTATATATGATAGTTTTAAAAATAGAAAATTATTGCAAAATCCCTATAAGTAACCCTCACAAGTTTAAACCTCCAATTGATTTGACCATTTTCTAAAAGGACAAAAGGAATCTAAGGCAGTGCTCACACGGTACAAGTGCATGGACAATAGAAGATCCAACATTACCCAAACGCCTCACGCGCGCGCAAGATTCCTTCAGCCACTCACACTGTGTGAGCGGTTGTACCATATAATATCCATTTCGAAAATATTTTTTAAAACTTTAAACCTCCATAACTTTGATCTACAATACTGTTTCTTACAAATTTTATACCGTTAGAACCGTGTCGAGGAGAGCTACCAAACTAGTACCATTGTTGATACCTTTTGAGCAAAAGAAAGAAACTCTTATTTTTACATGCCATGTTCCAGACGAACCTAATAGAATTTTCACATAATATTCGTGTATGAGTTATTGAATTTTCACGTAATATTCACGTATACCAAGTTGATATGTTGTGAGAAAAAAAAACCGAATGTTCACTTTGTTCTTAATGAGAGTTTTAGTGAAATTTCACAAGAATTTTGCACTTATTTGGGTTGAAAAAACTATGTTTTATAATTGATTTGTGAAATTTGTTTTTTTTTTTAACGCAATATGCATTGTTTTATATGAAAGAGAAAATAAAAAGAGTGAAATTTCACTTGGCATACATGAATATTACGTGAAATTTTACTGAACTTGTACATGAATATTAAGTGAAATTTTACTTAAATTGACATTTGAGGAACTTTTTAACAAAGTAAGTATCAAATTAGACCTTAAACTCTAGAGAGTTACTTCTAGCGACTTTTTGGGATAGTTAGTGAAATTTCACTTGACATACTACGTGAAATCTTACTGAACGAGTACACGAATGTTAAATTTAACTTCAAGTTTTTCAGGAATTAGACATGTACGGGTTCAGTGAATTTTCACTTATATTTATGTATGCCAAATTTATATGTTTTGAGAAAAAAAAAATAAAAAAGACGAATTTTAACAAGAATTCCTGCATTAGTTTTGGTTGAAAAATTGTGTTTTATAATTGATTATGAAACTTGCTTATTTTAACAAAATATGCATTGTTAAAAAAAATCATCATGCCTACATAAATATCTAGTGAAATTTTACTTAACTCGTACATGAACATTAAGGCTTAGTTTGGCCCCTATTTTGGTGCTTCTCTTTTTTTAAATCACAATTTCATGTTAATTCATTTGGTAACTAGTTTATGAGATTTGCAAAAATTGAACTTAGGGTTTTTTTTTTTTTTTTGGAGAGCAATTAAAAGCTCTAGAATACAGTGAAATTTCAATTAATATTTTATGTATATCAAGTGAAATTTCACTTATTATTCATGTATGTAAAAATATGAAAAAAAAATTTCTCAAAATATATCAACAATGATACTAATTTTGTAGCTTTCATCGATACGATTCCAACAGTATAAATTTGCGAAAAATGAAGTTGTAGGTCAAAAGTTATGGATGTTTAAAGTTTAAAAATATTTTTTGAAATTGGAAATGATACGGTATACTACTCACACGGTGCGAGCAGTCTGGCAAAGGAAGCCCCGCGCGTGTGGCGCGTAGGGGTTGAGGTGGTTGTGATGGGATCTTCTATGGTGCGCGTACTTATACCGTTTAAATTGTCTTTAAACTTAACAAGTGTCCATAATTGTCCTTTATAGTAATTCCCCCTTTTAAAAAATATATGGAGTTTTATTAAAATTTTCTATTAATTCGGGGCTTTTTTTTTGGTAAAGAGTAGTGATATGCTTCCCAAATTTCTATTCTAAAAGTGTTTCTCAAATTTCTAGGTCATTTGAGAAGCACTTTTAAAATAAAATTTGGGAAGTATAACATTACTCTTTTGTAAATTTTAGAACTTTGACACGGTTTTTTAATTGACAAATTGTTCTAGCTCTTAATTTTACAGTATTGTATATTGTGTGTATATATATATATATATATGCTATACTCCGTATAATAAAAGACCAAATAAGCAAAACAAAGACCACCTAGAGTCCCCTAGTGTCCCATAATACATTTTCTATATATATATATATATATATTTCTGCGCAGATGAAGTTTGAAATTTTGCAGAAGCCCTCAAAAGACTCTAAGACTCCATATCCACCATTAACCTCCTCTTGCATCTGCCTAGCGCGAAAAAAAAAAAAAAAAACTAGGTCCACACAAAATAATCCTGACCCTTGATTTTGGTGGATCCGGTGTGGGACTCATGTGTTTCCCAATGTGGGGGGGCCTACTAGGCCACTGGAATCAAGGGTCATGATTGTTTTGTGTGGGTCTAGCAATATTGAAAAAAAAAAAAAACTCCTCTTGCTCCTTTTCTGTGAGATAGATAAAAAAAAAAAAACTCACAGAATTTCCAACCCCCCTATATATATACGTAACTTATGGAAAAAAAATCACATAAAATTATACAATTTCTAAACATAAAAAAATATAAAATATAAAATAATAATAAAATTGGGTCGGAGGCGCTGCCCTTGAATCCCTGTAAAAAAATTTACCCCCACTAAATTAAAGTTCTCAGTCCGCCACTACATAACTATCATAAGAATGTTGTAAAACATATTACTTATTATTTTAATATGTACATGTAAATATTATACATAAAATATTATAAAAAAATTGATGAGGCGGTGGGACCTTTTCCCATTCTCAATTTTTTCTTTTTTAAAAGGGAAAATTAGTGGAAAATTTCTCAATGTGACTCTTAAGAGTTTAGGGTCCAAAAGATTTCTTAGTTTGTTAAAAAGTCTCTCTAGTTTAAACTTATATTTGGTAAACATCATTAGGCTAAATTCTCTCTCTCTCTCTCTCTCTCTCTCTCTCTCTCTCTCTCTCTCCACCCCATTACCTCCATCCCTATCACCTCCAACCATCACCCCCACCTTCTCCGGCGACCACCCCAACACCTCTGGTGACTAGAAAAAACAAGTGAAATTTCACTTGTTATAGAAAAACTTAAGTGAAATTTCACTTGATATAGGAATTTTTTTTTTCTATATCAAGTGAAATTTCACTTAACTTTGGCTATAACAAGTGAAATTTCACTTAACTTTGGGGTGGTCGCCGGAGATGGTGGGGGTAGTGTTCGGAAGTGGTAAGGGTAGTGGTAATGGTGGTTAGAGTTAGATGATAAAAATGAAGGCATTTTAGTCTAAGAAATAGGGGGATGACTTATTCTAGCTTAATGATAGATTTAAGTTGTCCTACTATTAAACAAATCTTATGAATTCGTCATTTCCACTAATTGCCTCTTTTAATAAAGAGTAATATTTGGGCACTAACAAAATTTACTAACACTCACACTCACACCCACACTCTATCTCTTTCCTAGTGACACTGTGGGGTCCACACTTGAACCAAAGTGCCACTAGAAGATAGATAGAGTGTGGGTGTGGGTGTGAGTGTTAGTGGAATTTGTTAGTGCCCCTAGCATTGTTGTTTAATAAAATACTCTAACGGAGCCAAGCCTAGTGAAGCCCAAACTCGGACTATAACAAATATAAACATCCCATCCTGAGCTCGGCCCGTTTTAAACATATCCTTCCTTCCCAAACTCGACCCAACAATTACCACAAAGCTTCTTGTCTACACAAGGTATATACCCGTGTAAATGCACGGCATGTGCATTTAACAAAATTATATTATATTGTATATAGTTTTAAAAAAAAAGTGATACAATATAATGGAAATATAGAAAAATACGAAGTTGCATATCTTTTTTTTTAGAGGAAGTTACATATCTATTAACATATGTAAATAATGATCTAATTGGTTTGAACATATTAACATTTTTTCCATAGTGTAACTCAATATAAAATATTCAAAAGAATGAGCTGCACCAACTTAAAATCATGAGTTACAACTATTGGCCATTGAATCAGAAGCTACATTGAACCCGTTTGCTACAGCTTATAAGCTGCAAATTGTAGCTTATAGCTTAGAAAAAACTGAAATGGAGTGTTTAATGTAGCTTGTAGCTTTAGAACTTATAGTTTTTTAAAACTTATTTAAGGCCCAAAAGCCAACTTCTTAGAAGTTGGGTTGGAAGTGCTTTTCTATCTTAGAGCTTATTTGCCATTTAATGAACATTTATTGGACAACATTGTCCTTTATTCTTTTTTTCTACTGACATAACCCCCCAACTAAATTAAACCCTTCACTTGTCCAAAAATTCCATCATTTTTTATCTTCTCTTTCACAAATAAAAATAATATTAAAAAGAACTAATTAGTTGAGATGGGTAACTTAAAATTCATACAATTTCAAGAAATAGTTCTTAAATAATACTTAGACAGCTTTTAAGGGTGTTTTGGACAATTACACAACAAATAAGACAGCTTATACCAAACACCACAACAACATAATCACTACTTTTGAAAAGCTACACCAAACAGGTTCCCAACTTATGTTGAGCTCTAAAAGCTATAATCTAATAAGCTAAAAGCTATAATCTATCCAGTTAAGTTGCAACAAACGGGTCCATATCGTGTTGTCAGACTTAAAGTTATAGCATAACCTCAGCTTTAAAATGAAAAAGGAGTAAATCACTCTTGTACAATGAATGATGCATGCTTATGGTAAAAATAAATTACAACTCTAATTGTCAAACTTTGATTGCAAAAATAAATCGTAGCTAACTTATTCGCAGTGCTTGTTTAAACATAATCTAAAAACCAAGAACAGTAAATATTCATGAGTAACATAAAGGTAAATGGTATAAATTTTTTATATTAGGATTGCCATTTTCATATAGATTTGGATTCAGCAAACCTTTAGCTTCTTCAGGCTGGATATTTTTACATGAAGTAAAGCCTGTAAGATCCGAAAGTACAAATCTTTAAATTCTTCATATTGAACAGTTTTGCTAATACAATTACTACATGAAGTGAAACTGCCAAAAAAATGTGGAATCGCGTGTATTTAAACAAAAAAATTTAATTGTATCAATTTTCTAATCTTACAAAAAAAAAAACCTCTTCAAATAATGAGACTGCATCTTATAACTATCATTAATTATATTTGTAGAACAAATACTTATGTTGTGCAGCATCCTCCATTGACCAAAAATAGTAGAGTAAGAATAGAGAAAAAAAAAAGAGGAGAAAATAGTAGACGATATTTACGCAGAATTGGGGACAAAAAGAAGAGTAATGGTACATTATTTTCTTTGGTTTATGTTTGCTGTAATTTGCGCGGGCGTGCCAGAGCCAAACGGGCTCGGTGTGTGTATATGCGTGCAAACTAATTTCCTAACTGCTTGTGTGAGTGATACACAAGGCTTTCTGAATCTGACTTCTAAACAGAGTGATTGTGTGTAGTGAGTAGGAAAGTACCCTCACCGTAAGTTCTTTAACAGTACTGAAGCGCACAAGCTAAATAGTGTCGAGTTTAACAGGTAAACAATCACAAACGGATTAATAAAACAAAGATTTTATTAATTGTTTGGAAAAAAAATAAACAGATCTAAAGAACGAACCAGAACAGGCTGATTATCCAAAAGAACAAAAAGAAATAACAAAAGGGCTGACCTATTTGCTATGAAGGCTAAAAAAACATAAAGACTTAAAAAGTGCTTTGAATGCTTTGAGTGCTTCGAATGCAGTGTGTATGCTATTTTGAGATGACGCGGAGTGCCCTGCTTGGTTGGCCTGCCTGAATATTTATAGCGGCCTTAGATGATTCCTAATTGGATAAGAACTCCTTAGCTTGCACCCCAAGCTGCTTGACTGATTGGATGATGGTGGAAGAGACCTTCCTTATCCAGATTCTGATTGAATCAATCCCTTTAATTTAGGGATCAAACGCCTAAATCCAGCTAGACACGATCAGATTCATTTCATGAATGGACTCTTGTTCCCAAAACTCTGAGATGACATCATCCTGACAGCTGTGGATAGCACCGCCTCCTCCTCTCAGTCCATCGGCCTCGTCAACTATTCTCCTGGATGAATCGGGCTCTACCCATTTCCATGCATTTCCTTATGTCCGATTACTTTTCTTCAAATGCCCATGGAAAATCAGACTGCTACAACCATCCTTCATTACACGGTGTCCGGTTGGCCTTCGTGTTGCTTCAATCCACCATCGGGCTAACAACGCATTGGGTTATGTTATTCCAAAGCCCGATAATCCTCACACATGTTCATCTTTCCCATCGGGCTCTCCTTTCAATCACCCAACAGCCTTGTACCTATCATCGGTCTCATGTCTACGCTCAAGTCTGATGAGTCATCTACTCCTTAGCCCGGCCTCACCTCTATCTAGTTCCACGCAACTCGGGCTCAAAAACCTTTGACGGTTTATGGGTGCAAACAATTGCCCCCCAAAAGGTCATATCAAACGTCCTACCTTGATTGATGTGATGTTTTGAATTTTAAAATTGCCACGCGTTAAGTATGCAGAGAATATCAGATCATGGAGAATCCCACCAGTTACTCCACATTTAATGCATCATGATTAAATGGCGTGGTATTTAAACAGCAAGATTTTTAAAACTCTTTACCTCTCACATTTGCGATCTTACTTTCTCTCTCTAAACAGCTCAAGCAAATAGAGCCTCTCCCTCTAAACCTCTATTTTTTCTGGCGAACTACTCTCCTCTGCAGATATAGCTCCTAAGACTGCTTCGACCACCACTTCCAAAGGAAAGAAGACCTTCGTTGACGCTCCACCACCGTAAAACCGATGCAAGGAGGTTAGGACTTTAGCTAAAACCCACGCCGCTGAGATCTCTACTGACTACTTGACCCCCTACTGCTCTTCTGATGGTTCTCCTATAGCACTAGGCCTAGGAGCAGCGTTTCTTGGCCATCCTCTGGCGGCTTTTCTTTCTTTGTACCCACCTATGGAAAACGAAGCGTTCCTACAGGTCCCTGCCCATTGGAATAAGTTTCAGACTGCTACCTAGCCTATTCGAGGCTGGCCGACCCCTACTGCAGACTAGGATAAATGGGTGGCTAGGGTATCGGCCTCTAAGGCTACTATCTAGAGACAAATGGGCATTTATGATGCCATAATGCTCAGTCGCTCTAAAATAGAGATAGACCGACCTCTTCTTCTCTCTGCCTTATTATTTTGGTCCTCATCCTGCAACGGCTTTCTTTTTCGCTGCGGACCAATGGCTCCCACCATCAAAGACATTAGCTATTTGCTCGATCTTCGCCCTCACGGGCAAGAAATCATCCCCGGGCTCGATGTCGGAACAGCCAGCTTTGCCTATCCTCAGCAAGAGACTATCAGGGATGGGGCCGTTTCTCATAGACCAATTACAGCCTATGGAGGCTTTCTGACTACCTGCATCGGTGCAGCTAAGACGAAGGTGACCGATGTAGAACATACCGCCTTTCTCATTTATAAACTCAACAAATACCTCTTCTGTTCGGTCAGCCAAGCCATTACCAAGGAATACACCACCTTGGCTTTGGCCCTTACATCAGGGAAGCCCTTGGCCATGGCTACGCTTTTTTGGACGCACCTAGTCTGAGGGATAACAGGTTTCGTCCATTCGAGCTTTGGAGCTGGTGGAACCCCGATATGGATTCTCCAACTTTGGCTGCACTCCTACTTTTCGGAGTTTCTGACAAGCGGGGGTATTTGTAAAATACAACCGCGCTAAAAGAAGAAAATGTATTGATTTAGTTTACAATTCCTTTATTTATCTGCAATTTGAATTATAATGCCAGTTTATACACAATTTGATTAAACTATGATAAGTTGTGTGTTTTAGCTGTAATTTGTGCAGACTACAGTTGCTGTGTGAAGAATTGAAAGATAACGATAAAAGGAAGTGCTGGATTCTAATGAAGACAATTAAAAGCTAAAATACAGAGCTCGATCGATTGAAGACCATTCGATCGATCGAAGAGTCGATCGATCGAGAGAAGCTCAAGCGATCGAATACCCAGAAGTTGAATCGATCGAAGGACGTTCGATCGATCGAACATGGCTTTTATCATAATACACGCGCATGCAGCAGTTAACGGGATTTCAACCCTAGCATTAGGTCTTTGCTATATATATTTGTATTGTAAACATCCAGAGGGACGCCCACTTTACTTTTATCAGTTTTTAGAGAGAGAGATAGAGGTTTTATATGTTTTTAAAACTTTTATCAGTTTGTAGGTTTTAGAATCCAGCACTTCCTTTTATCGTTATCTTTTATCGGTGTTGTTGATTATTTTTTTGGTTATTGGGTTGTTTTTGTTATTTTTGGTTATTGTGGTTGGGTTTGGTATGTGTTGGTCGGTTGTTGGATATTTTTTGGACACTATTGTGATATTTATTTTTGTTTTGTTGGTTGGTTTGGATAGTATGGATTTTTGTGTGTATGAATATATTATCACTGTTCTGTTCGTTCACTTTATTATATTTCCAGTGAGTAGTTCTATGTTATGTATGGATCTGATACTCTATATTTCATATCTTTTTGATCTTTGCTGCTTGGAGTTTGTATGTTTTCTGTCCAGGTTGTTAGACTTGCGATTCTTATGATACTATCTCAGGTGATATCTCTCTATCTATTTTTGAAAATCACCTGCTGAGGACATTGTAATTTTCAGTTGGGGGTGGGATGTAGATAGATAATCACCTGTGCATATTTTAACTTAGCAATCTGGATCACTCTATCTATTGCAAATATCATACAATCTCCATTAGAAGTTTTAAAAAAAAAATTCAAAATTCCAAACTATTAACCTGGTTTTTGAATTAAATTGGTAGAATAATTTTGAATTTTCACTTCTATTTAGCTATTATCAAGCAATGACACAATCATTTTATTCTCATCCTTTTTATGAGTTAAGTTCATGCATTTTTCTAGTTTCTCTAGGATGAATGCATATGTTGATCATTCTTGTATCCAAATCATTTGCACGTGTTAATAGCTATGCAGAAAACTTAAAATAAGAGTTAATACGACTTTTGTACTTTAAAGAATGAAGTAGTGAAAACTAGTTACCCTTAGTGAGCTTTTAAATCCAATATTCAATTCTGAGGGATTTATCACATTAAACTCAAAATGGTTTTTATTGAATAAGCGTAATAAATTCGTTGAATAGTCTCTAATTCTTTATTTTGGCTACTTATTAGAGGAGAATGTTCAGGATTTACCAACTAAACTTGATGAACATGTAAGTGTTAAAAAAAATTAAGAAGTTGAGAAGATGATTTAAGCCATCGTTATTTACTCCTTACCTTCTCCATTTACCTATATCGACATCTCTGAATATGCATTGTTCTTAACCCCACACCTAATAAATAATGCCGAATCCATTATGAAATTCTAAATCCCTAATTTCATACATTGACCTCAATATACCTCATTGCACACCCAATGTGATTAAATTGTTGAAGTATGAGGAGGGAATAGTAGTGGGAAGGGCTGTCCAGGTTAAAAAAAATGATGATATATATATATATATATATATGTATGCGTATGGAGAGGATGGTTGAAATAAAGTAAAAAACCTACTGAACACAGCCACGTGCTGAAAATGTGCAATTTCTTACCCTTTCATTTCTACCTTGCTAAATAAAAACCGAAAAGTCAAAGTCTTAATGATTCTCAACAACTTAGTTTAAACATGAGCGTGTAAGTTGAGTTATCCGTGGTATTTCGCTCCTCTAGTAAGTGGTGTTCTTTTCATGAGACTATACACTCTAAATGTTCGTCTTTTATAGAGTTAAGTATGAAAGCATTAGTATCCGAAAAATCATTCCTATCAAATCTTTCATACCATGTGCGATCATTATTAGCCAAGTTTCTGTGGGATGTTCATTTTTTAGTGTAATAACTATGTAAGGATTGAGTTGAAACTACAAGTTCTGAGAGTATGATAGTCTAAAACAACTCTAAATAAAGTTCAATGTATAGCAGTTAATTTCACACACGCACGGATACATGGATGTGACGCTTATGTTATTTTTATCTTGGTGACATGAGGAGCATGTGCATTTCTTTCATGGTTTGAATGAGGATGATATGTTTTGTAGAGCTAAATCAATAGTTGAATAAAAAGGGAATGTTTAAAAGTTATTCTATATCTTTTTGAGCATAAAATCAGAGAATTTTATGGGTACATTCACTGCAAACCCTCACGAGACAACACTCGTCCACTAGGGGAAACCTAGGGGTTTAACGGCTTGTTGTATTTGTTAAATGCAACCGCGATTCCTGCGAAAGTGAGTTAGGTAGTTTTTTTCTTGTTATTTTAATTTAGTTAATCTGGATCTAGCTATTTTAGTTTTTCTTTTATAGTGTAGTTTAGCTTGTTTTTATTTTCGCTCTATTGCTAGGGACTAGCAAATCGCTAGTTGGGGGTTATGACAAGTGGGGGTATTTGTAAAATACAACCGCACTAAAAGAAGAAAATGTATTGATTTAGTTTACAATTCCTTCATTTATCTGCAATTTGAATTATAATGCCAGTTTATACACAATTTGATTAAACTATGATAAGTTGTGTGTTTTAGCTGTAATTTGTGCAGACTACAGTTGCTGTGTGAAGAATTGAAAGATAACGATAAAAGGAAGTGCTGGATTCTAATGCAGACAATTAAAAGCAAAAATACAGAGCTCGATCGATTGAAGACCATTCGATCGATCGAAGGGTCGATCGATCGAGAGAAGCTCAAGCGATCGAATACCCAGAAGTTGAATCAATCGAAGGACGTTCGATCGATCGAACATGGCTTTTATCATAATATACGCGCACGCAGCAGTTAACGGGATTTCAACCCAAACATTAGGTCTTTGCTATATATATTCGTATTGTAAACGTTCAGAGGGATGCCCACTTTACTTTTATCAGTTTTGAGAGAGAGAGATAGAGGTTTTATATGTTTTTGTAGGTTTACAATCTTGGATATTGCTTTTGGATTGGTTTTTCTTTAGTTTAATCAAAGTTCATCTTTCCAGGTTACCGCTTTATTGTTTATTTATATTCTGCACTTAGTTTAGAGTAGTATAATCTATTGAATACATAGTTTTGCATGTTAGATACATTTATACAAATAGTTTTCATAGTTTTCATGATTAAAACACAAAAAAACAAAACTTTAATGGATCTTTACGTTAGAAACACATCTGTGACACCCCAGACCATGTCTGAGTAGTCCCCAGGTTGGGAGATCACGATGAAACTGTGATCTCAGGCCTCTTCCATGCAGCAGATTGATTTCTGTGTTCGATCGATCGAAGTAGTTCGATCGATCGGACCTACTTCGATCGATCGGACCAGAGACATTGTCGAGCGATCGAAGACAGTTCGATCGATCGAGAGAAGAAGATGTTCGATCGATCGAAAGTGCGTCGATCGATCGAACACCCTTTTTCTTGAGGATATTTTATGCAGTATTCCTAGACTTTCTGTTTTACTGGATTGCTATCAAATTGTCCCAAAACGCTCAGTTTGTCAAAACAGTCTGTAAACTTTAAGCCTTGAAGCATTTTTCTTCAATATATTTTGCAAACCACCCTCAATGCTAATACCATTGTAGGTGAGAGTCTAAACTATTGTCTTAAACTACTTTTGTGTGTTTCAAACTCCATTGTGATGATATAGTCCCGGTCATAAAAGGACTATAGATTCTTTATTTTAAGAGAAATACGGAATACTGTAGAGAGTGTGCACCATTGAGCTTCAACGAAATTGCTTGGTAGATGGCTAGGTCGCAGTGGATTCGTGTAATCCCAACATTTCCTTTTATTAAGAAAAACACGTTTTAAATCTTTGTTTTAATTAATTAGTTAGTTATTAGTTTAATTTAGTTTAATTGTTTTATCTTTAGTAGTTGATAAATTGTGGGACTTTGTGTTCTACACTTCTTTAAAATATTGATTTTTATTTTCTTGGTTGAGATTAATTGGAGTAATTAGTTTAACACCTTCCCAGTGGGATCGACCTGGACTTAACCAGACTACTACTTGCACGATTACCTACACTTGGGTATAGCACACAAGCGCACACAGAAAACTCTTGTGTCAAGTTTTTGGCGCCGTTGCCGGGGGAAGGCGACAAGCTAACGCTTCGATTACCTCAATCTTTTCTTATCTTTTTCTATTTTTCTTTTTCGTTCGTTCTTTAGATTAAAAATTTTCTTAGGATCTTTCCCTTTATGTCCGATAAATTCCATCGAAGGAATTTACGGATAACCATTCTATTCATCCAGTTCCTCTAGTTATATTAACCCCATAGTTACACCGATCGATTCAATGGCTGATAATCAAAGTGAAAACGGTGATAATGTGGTTGTACCAATCGACGATTCACTGCGTCCTTTGTGTGATCTCATGACACCCGAACACGCGCCTACACCATCTTGTATTCTCATTCTACCTCATGCAGGGGAATTCCAATTTCGCAATGGAATGATTCAACTTCTTCCTACTTTTCATGGAATGGAGAGCGAGAAGGCGTATCTACATGTCAAGGACTTTGAGGATGTTTGTAAAACTTTATCATAGAATTGTCCTATAGATGTAACACGTCTAATGCTATTTCCTTTCACTCTGAAGGATAAAGCAAAAGCGTGGTTACTCACCTTGAAGCCAAACTCCATCTACACCTGTCATGCGATGAACACTGCTTTCCTGAAGAAATTCTTTCCACCTCGCATGACCACCGAGCTTAAACGACAAATAAATTCTTACAAACAAAAGAGCAATGAAACATTCACCCAAACTTGGGAACGTTTCAAGGATTTGCTACTCTCATGCCCACATCACGGGTATGAGAAATGGCAAACCATTAGCTACTTTTATGAAGGATTAAATGGTGAAACTAAGAAATTGGTCGAGACCATGAGTTCAGGAAGCTGAAGCTCATTTTGAGTGGCTAGCTAAACACGCTCATGAGTGGTCAAATTCAGATGATGTCCCACGCTCACAGATATCCTGTGTGGAAGAGAAAAGTTTATATCAACTAAAAAGTGAGGATCATATGATGAATAAATATGAAGAACTAGCAAAGAAAGTGGAAGGATTGGGAATGAAAGGAGAGAGTTCTAGGCAATTTTTGCCTGAAAAACCGTGCGGCACATGCAACATGCTGGGACACACTACTCAATACTGTCCTAATGTGCCATATTTTCAAGAACAACCCCCCATGGAAATGAATGCCATGCAAGGGTATAGGGGGGCGGGGAATTCCTACAATAATTACAATACGCAAAATAACAACAATAGATGGAATCACCCACGGGTTCGATTGGAAAAATAATGCTGGGACCCAAAACCAATATCAACATCAACAGCCCTACAATAACAATAACCAATATCAAGGGCAATACAACAGGCAGTCCCAGTCATTCAATCAAAATAGATCAAACAACTACAACAACGCTCAACCCTCACATAATCAATAAGCAAATGTCTATGTGCCACCTCACAAGAAGGTGTAAGAGGAACATCCACTCTCTAACGCGAATTTAACGCAACAGTTAATTCAAATGATGAGCAAAATGTCCGCGACATTAGAGAGGATGGATGCACGACAAGAGGGTTCGAGTGACACTTTTCCCGCTCAACCACTTCCAAACCCAAAGGGATACAACAATGGCCCTCCTAATCATGAACAGGCAAAGCCGTGACTACACTAAGAAGCGGCAAAGTCATAGGGAAAAACATGCCTCATTCTACTCCTGAGGAGTATGAAGAGGAAGAAGTGGTGACTAGGAGCAAACCATCTACTCAAGTAGAAGAGTCATCCACTAATGACAAACCATTGGAACTAAACAAGGACGCCCCTAAAGAAGTAGAAGAAGTTGAGAGAAGGCTTGGAAAGGAGCTCGTCATTGACAAATTACCTAAATGCCCGTTCCCTGCATCTTACCCTCAAAGACTCAAGAAACCCCAAAACGAGGCAAAGAATCAGGAGTTTTTGGAGTTATTCAAGCAAGTTAAAATTAATCTCCCACTCCTTGATGCAATCAAACAAGTGCCAGCCTACGCTAAGTATCTGAAGGACTTATGCACGGTCAAAAGGAGGCAAAGTGTAAAGAAACATGCCTATGTCACTTGCCAAGCAAGCGCGATCATTCAAAATGAATTGCCTCTGAAGCTAAAAGACCCGGTGATTTTTGGACGTCCATTCCTCAACACCATTGATGCCACAATCAAAATAAGGATTGGTATCATGACCATCATATTCGGGAACATGACTTTAAATGTCAAGATTTTCTCAAATCCCCGACCCGAAGAATACGAGGATAAAGAAGAAGTTAACTTCATCGAAACGGTAATTGAAGAGGAGGCTGATTTTGTAGACTACAAAGATCCTTTGGAGGTAGTTGTGTCACAATTCGACGCTACTTATCAATCTAACAATTCTACTCCATTGGATGCTACCCTAAATCATGACTACCTCATGATGGAAACTAAAGAGGAAGATAGAGAAGAATGTATGTGGGTCACACCATATGAACCTTTACCTCCAAAAATGAAGTTAACTATGCCTTCGAACTTTCAATTTCCCGATCTAGAATTAAAGGAGCTTCCAAAAGAGCTCAAATATGCTTTTCTGGGGACTGACAAGACTTATCCCGTTATAATTTCATCCACATTGAATTCTGAACAAGAGGATAAGTTGATTCAAATGCTCAAACTACACAAGGGAGCATTAAGATGGATTATTGCTGACCTAAAAGGCATAAGCCCATCTATCTGCACCCATAAGATATATCTGGAGAAAGACGCTAAACCTTCACGACAAATGCAGAGGCGTCTGAATCCCAATATGCAAGAAGTAGTGAAAAAAGAAGTCTTAAAACTTCTAGACATTGGGATAATATACCCTATCTCTGACATCTCTTAGGTTAGTCCAACTTGGGTGGTGCCCAAAAAGGTTGGTATAACAGTTATCCCAAACAAAGACGGCGAGTTAGTACCAACACACGTCCCCACTGGATGGCGGATGTATATTGATTACCGAAAGTTGAATACTATGACCCGGAAAGACCACTTTCCATTGCCATTCATGGATCAAATGCTAGAAAGAGTGGCGGGTCATAAATTTTATTGCTTCTTGGACGGATATAGTGGCTATAACCAAATCGAAATAGCTCCTGAAGATCAGGAGAAGACGATTTTCACTTATCCGTTCGGTACATTCGCTTACCGCCGTATGCCTTTTGGCTTATGCAATGCACCTACCACCTTTCAGCGGTGCATATTAAGCATATTCAGTGATATAGTTGAACAGACACTCGAGGTCTTCATGGACGACTTCTCAGTGTTTGGCCATAGTTTTGATAACTGCCTAGAAAACCTAGAGAATGTGTTAGCGAGATGCGAGGACAAACACTTAGTGTTAAACTGGGAAAAGTGTCACTTCATGGTGACCAAGGGAATTGTCCTCGGCCACATTATCTCTGATAAGGGTATCCAAGTTGATAAAGCAAAAATCGATATAATTGCAAATCTACCTGTCCCTCATACAGTCCGAGACATCCGATCTTTTCTAGGACACGCAGGATTCTATCGACGCTTTATCCAAAATTTTAGTGCAATCTCCCGACCACTGTGCCAACTCCTAGTCAAAGATGCACCTTTCGAATGGTTGGAAAATTGTCAAATATCTTTTGATGCACTAAAAGATCACCTTACCTCTGCACCGATAATACAGGCACCCGATTGGAGTTTGTCGTTCGAGTTAATGTGCGATGCTAGTGACTACGCCATTGGCACAGTTTTAGGACAGAGGAAGGACAACAAGCCTTATGTAATCTACTATGCCAGCCGAACACTGACCGAAACTTAAATGAACTATACGACTACTGAGAAAGAGTTACTGGGAATAGTATTCGTGCTAGACGAATTCAGGTCTTATCTAATAGGGTCCCAATAGTCTGTTTTACAGACCACTCGGCCCTCAAGTACCTGCTATCTAAGAAAGATGCGAAACAGAGGCTTATCCGCTAGATACTCCTACTCCAGGAATTCGATATCACTATCAAGGATAAAAAGGGAGTGGAGAATGTGGTCGCCGACCATTTATCTCGATTGACATTCACTGACAACACTAAGCCTGTACCTACAAAAGATGAATTCCGAGACGAGCAACTGATGGCTGTCTCCAATTTGTCGTGGTACGCAGATGTAATAAATTACCTTGTTACAGGAGAGACCCCGAGCCATTGGTCAAGTCAGGACAAGAAAAGGTTCTTTTCATTCGCACGCCATTTCTTTTTCGATGACCCTTACTTATTTAAGTATTGTGCTGATCAAGTCATCAGGCGCTGCGTTCCGAATGAGGACATAACTGTAATTTTGGCCTCCTGTCATTCTGAAGCCTGCGATGGCCATTTTGCCTCCCAAAAGACCGCACACAAAGTATTGCACAACGGTTTCTATTGGCCCACCGTGTTCAAAGATGCCTATGCTTTTTGTAAATCATGCCAGCGATGTCAAAAGCTTGGTACAATTTCGAAAAGGAATTCGATGCCTTTAACCCCTATTATCACAATTGAAATATTCGATTGTTGGGGTATAGACTTCATGGGCCCATTTCCTAAATCAAATAATTGTGAATATATACTCCTTGATGTGGAATATATATATATATATATATATCAAAATGGGTAGAAGCGATACCGACAAGACGCAATGATCATAAAACGGTAATGCCCTTTCTTAAGGAAAATATTTTATCGCGTTTCGGAACCCCAAAAGCCCTAATAAGTGACCAAGGCAAGCACTTTTGCAATAGGCCTTTGGAGTCACTACTCAAGAAATATGGGGTTAATCACAAGATTGCTCTAGCCTACCACCCACAAACGAATGGGCAGGTGTAGACACCCCAATTTTGACCGACTGTCAAATTTAGGAGAGTGTCACCTCCACATCCGATGATGATAAAGACCGAAAGAATCGAAGTATTCCAAGCTCTTCAGAAAGTTCTCCGAACGTGATGAAATTTCACAGAAAGAGGAAAATACCAGGTATTTAGGAGAATTCAGGTATAAAACACCATTTTTGGAGAAAAACTTCGAAAATATTTTTTTTGGAAGAAAAAGGAGAAAAAAAAAGACCTAAAAGAGGAAGTTCAGCAAAAAACGGCACACGGCAGTATGCAGCGGCACTCAGTGAGTGCCGCACGACATTCAGTGAGTGCCGGGCGGCATTCACTGAGTGCCACCGACATTTTCTGACTGCCGTTTACTTTTAAAGTCTGTATTTTGTGGTACAATACGTATGTGTATGCGGATAAAAACAAAAAACTGATAAATTAAGGTTGACGAAAACCTGACAATCAACAATCTGCCGCGGTACTCACGGGGAGCCGTGCGACAGTCGCGGAATGCCGTTGCGGCAGTCACAGAGTGCCGCAGCGGCAACCACGCACTGCCACAGATGATTTTTGACTGCCGCCCTGGGCAGCAGTCTGTCTAATTTCAGGAAGTACGTATTGTACCACCAAATGAGGGATTTACAACTGTCTTTTACTCCGAATTCACTGAAAATACTTGGTAATTTTGCCTATAAAATAGGAGGAACACATGCAAACAAGGGACAACAAGAGATACACCAACAAAATACAATAAATCACTACATATTTTGAGAGAAAAAGAGAGAGTTTGGAGAACTAGAGAGAAGAGCTTGGAAGATCTTCAAAAGAAAAAGAACTTTGAGGATAGTTTGGAGGTTACCCTCTAATCTTAGTTGTATTTTCTTTCTTTTGAACTTCTAATCTTCAAGTCATTTTTAGTTTTTCTTGATTAAGCTTTAGAGTTTGTTAAGTAAACTTGGAAGTCCTTGTTTCTAATTCCTTGGTCTTTCTTCTATTCCATTTGTTTATGTTTTTTTTTTCTCTTGAGATTCTTGGAGATCTTCAATATCTCTCTTGACATCTTTTGAGTATGATCCTTTGAATCTCATGTGAGCTCATGCTTTACATAGGAGTCAAAAATTGATCATCACTTCATTTCATAAGAAAGTAGATGAATCTAAGTCCATACTCATGACTTGGATCCTCTAAGCTTAATGTCTCATGGAATCCTTTCTATATTCCTTTAAGACACATGAAATATTAGTCATGTCTCCATCTCCAATGACCATCAAATGGTAGGAGAAAATGGTTTTGAGTCTAAGCCCATCTCCATGGTTTAGAGTCCTCATCTTGAGATTTCATGAAGTCTATTCATACTTCATTTGAAATCTACAAATATGAAGGTCTTTAGTCTCCAATGACCATCAAATGGTAGGAAAAAATGGTTAGTTTAAGTCCAACTTCATGGTTTAATAGTCGGGGTTAACAAATAAAGTTGAACTTGACAAATGAAAACAGTGAGCTCACAAACTGTTTTTGATCAAAGATTTTTAGTTCGAAATCTAACCGTTGAAATCAAGTGAAACCAACGGGAAAATGTCAATAACACAATATTCTACCACTGTGATTTTTGTTTTAAGGTGATTTCATGCCTAAGATGGTTTGGTCTTGTGATTTCGGTACATGCAACTCTCTGTCCAACATTTCAGAACAGTAAATCCATTTTGAAACTAATAAATCAGAATTTTAAAGGAGTTTCAGAGGTCTCTAATAATTGTTTCTGGATACCTTAATGTGTTAGGGAGATCCCCTAAAAAGATCTAAGTGTTTCTCATCTTTTTGCTATTTTTAAAAAATCGTACAAGATCTCTGGACAGAGAGTTGCAGATTCCTGAGTGATGCCTAGTGTTTTCCATATTCCCGGAGATCTAACCGTTCAAACCTTGATTTTCTTTTTGGGTTATAAACTAGACTCACAGAGGCATATCGTATCCAAAAATCATTAAGATCCAACCGTTGAAAGCATGGTTTTTCTATTTTGTAAGATCTGGTTTGCTCTCTGTAATTCATGAAAAACTGCTACTGTTTTTGTCTAATCTTGTTTATCTCAACTCAAATGGACTCCTAATGTCTTAGGACCCAAATCATACTTTGAATAATGATGACTTAGCTTAAATCCAGAAGTTTAGTGACCCAAATTAGTGAATAAATCCATGTTTCATTCTTGTTCGCATTCATTCATCCATGTACATTCATTTGCTCATGATTAGAACTAGCTATTGAACATAGTTGGATTTCATGCTAGAGAGACTTAAGTTAGAGAATTAGGATTGATTGTTTTAACACTATATTATCATGTGAAATATGTGGACTAATCTTTGTTTTGTAGCGCATTCGAGGTACAATTTCTCATCTCCCTTCTAGTTTATTTCATTCCTTGATTTTATTGATTTTCAACCTCATGCGCGACACCTTAGACTTGGTCTTGACTTATGTGTACATGTGATTAGAGACTCTTTTTTAGGATTTTCTTTTGTTTGTATGCATTGCACGTTTAAATATCGCTGCTGGATCCCGGATAAGTTCTTTTGTTCCCTATTGCATATCATATCGCTTGCTACTTGACTTATGTGACTTTTTGAATGATATTTTATCAATTGCGATTTTACACCTTTTGGACATGCTTTTGTGATGTATATGTATATATGTATTAGTTGAGAGCATGCTTAAATTAATAAATTTGATTAAAAGGATGTTGAGTAGAGGCCTATCGTAAGATAGGATGAGAGAGGGTGTTTTAGTCCGACAGGCTCCTTCCTCTCTCATTCCATAATTCCCGGACCTAGTTAATCTCTGGTTTCTAAAAAGATCGGTTTGCTTTAAAAAAATGGTTTCTTAATTTTTCCTTTTAAAAAAATTAAGTGGCGACTCATTTGTTTTGAATTTGAAATTTGAAAAAAGAATTTTAGAATTGAAAAGCTGTGGGTAAAAAGAAAGAAAACTGCGATATCCACAATCTGGCGACTCTGCTGGGGATCGAACCCAGAATCTCTGGTATCGCAGACCAGAATTTTTGATTTTGGGTTCACTTGAGGATTAGACTTGAAAAATATCCTTTTAATAAAATTGATTAATCTTTGTGTGCCTGTTTCATTTCACTTGCATGTCCAGCCAGTCGATTACACGGAACTATGACCTTGGAGGCTCGGGGCAACCCGGTCGGTCAAGTCATCATGGGACTGTGTGATCACCCTTGATCCCATACTGTGATTTGGTATATTAAGCATCCTATCGGATATGTGTCAAGGGTCTCTTATTTGACCAAAACCCAGCTTTTGCATGATAGCTTCTATAGAACCTTTCAATCTTAGAAAATTAATTCTTGATTAGGATTATGTGCTAGGGAGTTTTGTATGCCCGGAAGGGATTACTTGAGATGATGACGATGCTTGCTTGATGAAAGATGGATAATCTTTTAATCACCTTTTAGCAATCTCTCTTCATGTTGCATGATATTTGGAGAACATGCTGAACCCTGATTATAAGATTATACTTCTTATATCATGTTTAGCTAAGCATCATTGACCTTGTATGTATCCAAATTCATGAAAAGAACGGTGATAATCCGGTCGTGTGATCCTTCTAATCCGTCTTTGAAAGCAAACAGATTTTTGCCATCTTTATCCTAAAAGTTTTCAATCGCTCTTTACAAGAAGAATATTTGAAATCAACCCTTGTTAAGGTATATTTTCACATAATCATTTTCTAAGGAAAAATCAAAAATTTTGGGAGCTATTCTTTTGGAAGAAATGCTCTTTAAATGAATTTCAAAATTTCAACCCAATCATCTTTATCGACAAATCTCTGTTCTCGTTCAGAATCCTTGAGAATTGTTTTTGAAAGATCTCATCATTTTTATTTTTCGAAAAATTTTGAACACTAAAAGGGTAGCAAGGATCACAATGAAAGGTGAAATTAGCGCATTTGACATGAATGAGGATTTTATGTGCTTATGTGTTTTATGTGTTAGGATTAGGTTTTTTTTTGTTTCTTTTGCATATAGAATAGGCACACACGCACACATCCATTACATCCGCATGCCATGCGTCAAAATAAAAAGAGAGAGTTTTTACTTTACCAAAAATCTTTTAAAACAAAATACATACAAAAAGGTTTTAAAAACGAAATTAAACCTTTTTGTAGGGGCAAAGATAGCATCGAGTTCAGATTCAACCTGGTTTAGGGGACCCACGGCAAGGCTGATAAGAAGACAAGACATTGAAATGGCTGAGGAAAGAAACAACGAGGAAATGGCTGGGCTGAGAACACTAGTAGAACAACAAGCGGAGCAAATGAGGCGACAGGCCAAAAATATGAACCGCATGATGGGGATGATAGAGGAGCTGAACCGCCGACCACCACATGCAAATTCGCCTATTATGGATCCCCCTTTGGGAGGAGGAGAAGGAGATTGGTTTGATGATCAGGAGGCACAATGGACTGATGCACTATGGGCCAACAGAGACAGAGAGAAAGCTGAGAAAGAGAAGCAACTGACCGAGAAAATAGAGAAGTTGGAAAGAGTGATGCGCAAGGCTCAGGGGGTTGATACCTATCTGATGGAGTTAGAAGGCCTGTACGACGGGGTCCACGAGACGCTGCCCGCCGGTTTCAAAATGCCCGTCTTCGATAAATTTGATGGCACAGGCAACCCCCGCAGTCATGTCCGAATGTGCATAGGAGCTTTTCAGCCTAGTGGACTGAGCACTACCATGATGGCTGTCCAGTTTCAGCAAACCTTAACAAGAGCTGCTCTATCATGGTACCTTACACTTGAGCCAAGCAAAACCAGAGTTTGGGAAGAAGTCGTAAAATCATTTGTGGCCCAGTATGAGTACAATCAAGACCTGGACGTCACTGTCCGAGATCTAGAAACAACCAGGCAAGGGAACAAAGAATCATTTGCTGAGTATCTGACTCAATGGAGAGGGAAAGCCGCGAAGATGGTGCAGAGGCCATCAGAAAAAGACCAAATCCGAATGTTGATGAAAAACCTACAGCCAGTTTATCAGGAGAAGATGAGGTTTCAGTCAATCAACACTTTTGCCGAGGTATTCGATGTGGGGACAAGGATCGAAGATGCGATTCAAGAAGGAATAATCAAGAAGGAAGAACCACCGAACCGATATCGCAGGCCTAGTTATGGATCAAATGGGGGACATTCGGGGGGTCACTCTGGCCCCACCGATGTCAATGCACTTAGCGAGCCGGAGAGAAAATTCAATATCGCCAGAAACCATCCAAGAGGAGGAGGAGATAAGCCACCAAGAAAATTCTCAGATCTGGGAGTATCATTATCAACCGCTCTTGACAGGCTGTTAGCGAAGGGGCATCTCCGTCAGTTGGAACCTCGACCTCTGCTAAGTCCACTTCCGCCAAATTTCCAAGGGGATCTCTTTTGCAAATTTCATCAGCAGAAAGGCCACTCGACGGATCGGTGCATGAGGTTAAGGCATGAAATCCAAGACCTCATCGACAATAAAGTGATATCCGAACCGCCTGTCAAAGCCCCCAATGTCACCAAGAATCCTCTGCCAAACCATCGTGCTGTGCCACCGCCGCAGGGTCTTTATTTCTTAGGGGTAGAAGGAATGACATTTGATCCATCCAAGCTAATCACAAAAGTCGGGGAACCAAGGAAGTTTTATCAGTTACCAGAAAATCTGGGGATCTGTATGCTTGGAAGCCGGCCAGAGATATGGAAAAATGAAGTGACGGGGCAGTCAGATTGGTGGATTCAAGAAGGCAATGATCGGAACATAGACCAGGTAGGGGATGATGATCTGTGGTATCAAAGCGACGAAGAGGCAAAGGTTAAAAAAGAAAGCTCGGAGGCCATTTTAGAAACCGACAACATTTGGGCAAGAGAGGAGATCAATCACCTGACTCGGTCTGGTAGACACTTCAAACCGCATGAACTAGAGGAAGATCACCCGGGGAGGAAGCTGGAGAAAGGGAAAGGGAAAATGAACGAAGAAGAAGAAGAGGATAGGGTCTTAAAGCAGATGAGGAAAACACAAGCTAATATCACCATCTGGGGATTGATGATCGCCTCCAAAAAGCACATACAGGCAGTCTTGGATGCTTTGAACCAATCTGATATTTCTATCAATACAACACCAGGAGACCTCGTAGGGATGATCAGTAGGATCCCAGCTCTAGCTATTTCTTTCTCGTTCGATGATCTACCTCCCGGAGGGCCCGTTCATAACAAGCCCTTGTATGTCACCGTCGAATGTTTAGGAAACACTGTGCCTGCTTGCCTGGTGGACAATGGATCAGCCTTAAATGTGTGCCAGTTCCGAACAGCCAAGCGCATGGGTTTGGACGAATCAACATTCATACCATCTGAGCAAAGGGTGAGAGCATACGACAACACTCAGAGAACTGTCATGGGTATAATTCTCCTTCACCTCGCTGTCGGTCCACTTGAGAAGGAAGCCAAATTTCAGGTCATCGACATTCCTGCTTCTTTCAACCTACTGCTTGGGAGGCCATGGTTAGACAGTTTGGGCGCCATACCATCGACGATCCATCAAAAGGTCAAATGTATCTGGGAGAGCAGGGTCTGCGACATCCTTGGGGACAGTTGGGTTCATCCGTCCAAAGCTTCATCAAGCGGGCCGGTCTTGGATGTACAGCTATAGGAAGAGGAGACAGGTTTGGGGGGATTTGAGTTCATTAGCGTGATAGAAGAAGAGAGGCCGAGAGAGTATATACCGCTTTACTTTGATCAGTATGCCAGTCCGTTGGTCGCAGGAATCATGAAAAAGATGGGTTTCTTCCCGGGCATGGGATTGGGTAAGAATCATCAAGGCCTGCCTGAATTCCCACACATTCCAACCCAGACTCACACTCATGGTTTGGGTTACCAACCGATGGGGAAGGACCTGAGAGCAAAGAAGAAGGCGGCTGATGCACCTATAACCTCGTATCAGAAAACACTCAACGGTTACTTTGTGAAGGAAGGAGAAGATTTCCCCTTTTGTGGCTTCCCAGAATCGTGGGTGGACCAGAAAGATAAATGTTTGAAGCCAGGGTTTGAGATCTTCTTTTCCCATGAGTTTTCTGCATATGAAGATCCATACTTCCAGCAGCCTATCAAGCCGGTTACTGCCAAAGATTGGATCGGTGCGCTAGATGGCTGACACGAGAATTTTTCTGTGCGCTCTTGTGCAATACCCAAGTGTAGGTAGACGTGCAAGTAATAACTGGTAAGACCAGGTCGATCCCACAGGGAAGGTGTTAACCTATCGAATTAGACTAACCTCAAAAGAAAGCAAAATAAAAACGAATAAGATTGAACAATGGTGCGGAACACAAAGTTCCACAAACTAAGATTACTAATGAAAATAATTTAGATTAAATTAACGATCTAACTAGCTAGTTAAAACAGTACTCTAAATTAGGATGTTTAACTTTAAAAAGAAAGTGTTGGGATTACACGAATCCACAGTAATCTAGCTATCTACCATGCATTTGCCTTGAAGCACGAAGGAGTACATTACCCACAGTTTTCCGTATTCCTCTAAAGATGGAGAATCCATGGTCCTTTCGTGACCGGGACCATATCATCACAGTTAAGTTAGAATACATGAAAGCGATTTAATTCAATAGTAAAGACTCGCACCCTCAATGGTGTTAGCATTGAAGGTGGTTTGCAAAATGTATTGAAAGAAAATGCCTTAGGGCCTTAGTTTTAAAAACTGTTTTGACAAACTGAGCACTTTTTGGGACAGAATGATAACAAATCTTAAAACAAAAGGTCCTGGAATACTGCAGGGAACATCCTCAAGAATCAGGGAGTTCGATCGATCGATGCGCTTTCGATCGATCGAAGACCTTCATCCCTCAATCGATCGAAATGGCTTCGATCGCTTGACTGTCTCTGGTTCGATCGATCGAACTAACTCCGATCGATCGAACACAGCGATTATCCTGCTGCATGGCAGAGGCTGGAGATCACTGTTTCATCGTGTTCTCCCAACCTGGGACTACTCAGACATCGTCTGGAATGTCACAGATTGATATTTAACGTAAGAAAACATGAAAGCCTTGTTTGGTTGCGAGTTTTTCATAGAAACTATAAAAACTATGGATTTGGAAGTATCTAGCATGTAATACTACTAGATGAACGATTAAACTACGACTACAAAGTGCAGAATGTAAATAGACAATATATAAATAACCTGGAACGCAGAGTACTTGTATTAAACTAAAGAAATCCAATGCACCAAGTAAACTCCAATGAAAAACCTACAAATAAACACAAAACCTCTATCTCTCTCTCTAAAACTGGAAAACCAAAATGTGTGCGTCCCCCTGAACGTATACAATACACCTATATATAAGAAAAACTAAGAACTAGGGTTAAAAACCCGCATCTGCTACGCACACGAAGGTTACTGGAAATACCACGTTCGATCGATCGAACTGCTCTAGAGCGATCGAACCCTTAATCCTCAAGTGCTTCAACACTCTTTAAGCGATCGAACGCTCGATCGATCGAACTGGATTAGATCGATCGAACTCCAAATTTCAGCTTTGACTTCTTTTGTTTTCATTCCAGCATTCCATTTATCCTGATGTTCATCTGTTTAGTCCACACAGCAGTGATCTGCACAAACAACAGCTCAAACAATACAACTTATCATAGATTAATCATATTGTATGAAAATTAGCCTTGTAATGCAAATTGCAAATAAAACGGGAAGTTGTGATAAAAACTAATACAATTCTTCCTTTTAGCGCGGTTGTATTTTACAAATACCCCCGCTTTGCACAACCCCCAACTAGCTTATTGCTAGTTCCTAGCGATAAAGCAAAAATAAAATAAAATAAAATAAAATAAAAACTCCTAAACTAATACTACAATGACTAAGAAAACAAAGGAAAACTAAAAAAAACAACCTAAACTAAGATAGAAAGAAAAATCCTAACTCACTTTCGCAGGAATCGCGGTTGCATTTAGCGAATGCAACAAGCCGTTAAACCCCTAGGTTCCCCCTAGTGGACGAGTGTTGTCTCGTGAGGGTTTGCAGTGAATATACCCACAAAATTCTCCAATTTTAAGATCAAAAAGATTTAGAATAACTTGTAGAATTCCCCCTTCCATTAAATTGTTAATTTAGCTCTACAATAATATACTATCCTCTATCAATCCCATGAAAGAGATCCACATGCTCCCCTATATCACCAAGTAAAATATAACAAATGTATTACCATCATGCACCCGTGTGTGTGTGAATTTAACAACCATGCGTCCAACCCTATTAAGAGTTATCTAGACTATTGTACCAAAAAAAACGTACAGTTTTAGCTCAATTCTCACATTGGTCACACTCGAAAAGAACGTCTCTCAGAAACTTGCTTTACAATGATCGCACATCGTATGAAAGCTTTGATACGGATGATATTCTAAATGCTAATGCTTTCATACTTGACTCTATGAAAAACGGACATTTAAGAGTGTATAGTCTCATGAATGGAGCACTACTTACTAGAGGAGCGAAATACCGTGGATAACTCAACTCACGCTTCCATGTTCAAATCAATTGTTGAGAATCTTCAAGACTTTGAATTGCGGCTTTTATTTAGTAGGTGGGAGTGTTGTAGAGAAGAGTGTGCTTTTTAGTATGTGATGGAATTTCAACTTCTCTTTTTATTCTTTATTCTTTTCTCCACCCAATCTCCCATTCATTTCACATGCTCTTTTTCTCCTCTCCTTCATTCATCATTTTTTTTTTAAAATATAACGTGCAACGTCCCACAAATACTTCCTTCCATTTCACATACTTTGATGACTCATTCTCAACAAATATATCAAACGGCTCAATTAGGTCAAGGTATAGATCAAGGATTTGGATTCTTGTGATTACATTGGAAATATTTAATTGGGGTGGGATCAGGGATGAAACAATTCAATGAATGTAAGTGAAAGATATATCAGGTAAAAGAATGGGTAAACGATGGCTTAAATCATTTTCTCAACTTTCAATTTTTCGCACTTAAGTGTTCATTGAGTGTAATTGGTAAATCCTGAACGTTCTCCTCTAACAAGCAATCAAAACTTTTAAAGAAAACTGAGACTTAACAACGAATTCACCAAGTATATGCAAGAAAGACCATTCGACAATGTATGAGAATCCCCTCAGAAATGACGATTGGCTCAATAGCTCACAAAGGGTTATTAGCTTCCACTACTTGTTCTTTTCGCACAACATTCATATTAACTCAACTTTCAGGTTTTCTACATAGCTGCCAATTAGTGCACAAAAGTATTGGGTACATAATAGCTTCACAAATGTAATTCATTTCAGTGATATAGAAAACGCGTGGATTTAATCCATAAAAAGATGAGAATACTACAAATGTGTCATTGTCTAATTAACAAGCAGGAGAGATTATTCAGAGTTATTCTATCAATACGATTCAATATTAAAAATTTTCAAAATTTTCAAAATTTTAACAGACTGTGTTCTCATTAAATTTAAAACATATCCAAGTGCAAAACTCTGGGTGTATACCTATCTATTATCTCCTACCCCCAACTGAAAACAACAAAGTCCCCAGAAGTTGATTTTCAATAAATAAAATAGATGGGTATCACCTGTATGGAGCAAATTGATGATAGCGAGCATAGCAACCTAGCATAGAAAAGTAGAACACAATCTCCAAAACAACCAGGATCAATAGATAAAAGTAACACGATAAAAACCATGATCCAAACAATCTAAACCACTGTAATAGGAACAAAATAAGATAAAAGCAATGATAAATAATGTCCATACAGAACCAACCAACCAAATAGTCCAACCAAAACAACCAACATGTCCAACCAACCAAAACCATAACCAACATCAGTACAATAACTAACCAAAAACATATAAACACCACCTCCCCAACTAAACTAATCGACACCGGACGGCGCATCATCAGCTACATCAGAAGGGATGTCGATGGGAGCAGGTGGCAACAGAGTAGTAGCAGGGGCAGCAGCAGAAGGATCGACAGCAGTAGATGATGGATCAATAGTAGGTGGTGCATCAGTAGTAGGTGGTGCAGACGGGGCCATCGATGGATGCTGAGTAGAGGGAACAGCCTGATCAACCCCAATATGAACCAATATGGACTCCAGCAAGGTCTGCAGATGGTCCATCCGGCCCTCAAGTCTAATCCTGGCCTCTCTCTCCTCCAATAGCAGCTCGTGAACCGTCGGGAGAGGCACAGAGGAAGAAGACTCTCCCTGGGCCTGAGTCTGCGACCGCTGTCGCAGCTCAAACTGCCGAACTGCAGCAACCGGATCATCCTCATCATCATCGGAATCAAGCTCCTCCACCTCGGTGGGTGTCCCTGAAGCTCCCGCCTCCGTGTCCGTCCCACCACGCCTCATCTTCTTCCCCCTCACCCGCGATTTCCCTTTTTCTTTTCGCTTTCTCTTCTGACCGTCGGAGCGGCGAGCCGCCGCCTCACTGAAACGGCGGGGGGAAGGGCGAACATCATCTCCAGCAAGCTCGGGGAAACCGGCGTCAGCCATAACCCTGTGAATAGCCCAAGCACCCTTCAGGTGCTTCTTGGACGAGATAAAACGGGTGGGGTGGACCATAAAGTCAATAACTTAAAAACAAAAGAGAGAAACTAAAATGCAGGGAAAGAAAAGAAATACAACAACAATTTGGAACTCCACTGTGGATTTTTAATTGGGAGAATAGCTGGGCTCATCCAGCTGGATGTGCTCAACTTCAGTGTGGAAGTTCTCCAAGAACGGTTTCAATCTTTGGCCATTGACCTTGAAACAATCATCGTTCTTTGGATTGATGATCTCAACCGCCCCATGTGGAAAAATAGTCTTTACGATGAACGGGCCTGTCCAACGGGAACGGAGCTTTCCTGGGAAAAGGTGGAGGCGAGAGTCATACAGCAAAACTTTCTGCCCCGGCTCAAATGTTTTACGACAAATCGTACTATCGTGGCGAGCCTTCAACCTTTCCTTATGCAACTTTGCAGAGTCATACGCATCTCGTCGTATTTCCTCTAGCTCTGCAAGTTGGAGCTTGCGTAGCTGACCTCCCTCTTGAATATCAAAGTTCAATGAGCGTGTTGCCCAGTAAGCTTTATGTTCAATTTCAACAGGAAGGTGGCAAGCTTTCCCGTAAACCAATCTATACGGGGACATACCAAGATTCGTCTTATAAGCAGTACGGTATGCCCATAACGCGTCAGTCAATTTGTATGCCCAGTCTTTTCGATTGGAGCTAACCGTCTTTTCGAGAATGTGCTTGATTTCTCGGTTAGCCAATTCTGCTTGCCCATTTGACTGTGGATGATAAGCAAGAGCGATTTTATGGTGGAATCCGTATTTCTTGAGAAGTGACTCCAAAGGCCTGTTGCAGAAGTGCTTGCCTTGGTCACTTAGTAAAGCTTTCGGAGTTCCAAAACGAGACAAGATATGCTCTCTTAGAAAGGACATGACCGTTCTGTGGTCATTGCGTCTCGTTGGTATCGCTTCTACCCATTTCGATACATACTCTACAGCAAGGAGTATGTATTCACAGTTATTAGACTTGGGAAATGGACCCATAAAATCTATGCCCCAACAATCAAATATCTCAATTGTGATGATAGGGGTTAAAGGCATAGAATTCCTTTTAGAAATTGTTCCAAGCTTTTGACAGCGTTGGCATGTCTTGCAAAAGGAATAAGCATCTTTGAAGACTGTGGGCCAGTAAAAACCGCTTTGTAGGACTTTTTGTGCGGTCTTCTGTGACGCGAAGTGGCCACCGCATGCCTCAGAATGGCATGACGCTAAAATTACGGTTATATCCTCATTGGGAACGCAGCGCCGGATAACCTGATCAGCACAGTACTTGAAAAGGTATGGGTCATCAAAGAAGAAATGACGCGCGAACGAGAGGAACCGTTTTCTGTCTTGGTTCGACCAATGAGTCGGTGTTTCACCCGTGACAAGGTAGTTTACAATATCAGCATACCAAGGCAGACTACTTACTGCCAGTAGCTGTTCGTCTGGGAACTCATCCTTAATGGATTAGGATTCAGTGTTGTCAACAAAAGTCAACCGGGACAAATGATCCGCAACCACGTTCTCTACTCCTTTCTTGTCTTTGATTGTTAGATCAAACTCTTGGAGTAAGAGTATCCAGCGAATAAGCCGTTGTTTAGCCTCTATCTTTGACAGCAGATACTTGAGGGCCGAATGATCTGTAAAACAGACGATTGGTGACCCTATCAGATAAGACCTAAACTTGTCCAGAGCGAATACTACGGCCAGCAACTCCTTTTCAGTGGTTGTATAATTCATTTGAGCTTCATTCAAAGTTTGGCTGGCATAGTATATCACATATGGCTTATTGTCCTTTCTCTGGCCTAGGACTGCGCCAATGGCGTATCACTAGCATCGCACATTAATTCGAAAGGCAAACTCCAGTCGGGTGCCTGTATTATAGGTGCGGAGGTGAGGAGCTTTTTTAGATCCTCAAAGGACTTTTGGCAACTCTCTGAGCACTCGAAGGGTGCATCTTTGACAAGAAGTTGACAAAGGGGTCAAGAAATTGCACTAAAGTTCTGGATAAACCGACGATAAAATCCTGCATGCCCCAAGAACGAACGGATGTCTCTTACTGTACGGGGGACAGGTAGATTTGAGATTATGTCGATTTTAGCCTTATCCACTTGGATTCCTTCATCGGATATTATATGGCCGAGGACTATTCCCTTAGTCACCATAAAGTGACACTTTTCCCAATTCAAAACTAGGTGTTTGTCCTCACACCTCATTAAAACCTGCTCGAGATTGCTGAGGCAATCTTCAAAGCTATGGCCAAACACCGAAAAATCATCCATGAAGACTTCAAGGATGTTTTCGACCATTTCACTGAATATGCTTAGCATGCACCGCTGAAAGGTAGCCGGTGCATTACATAAGCCAAACGGCATTCGTCGGTAGGCAAATGTACCGAATGGACAAGTGAATGTGGTTTTCTCCTGATCTTCAGGAGCAATTTCAATTTGATTATATCCACTGTATCCATCCAAAAATCAGTAATACTTGTGACCCACCACACGTTCTAGCATCTGATCCATGAATGGCAAAGGAAAATGGTCCTTTCGAGTCACAGTATTTAACTTCCTATAGTCAATACACATCCTCCATCCAGTGGGGACACGTGTTGGTACTAATTCACCATCTTTATTTGGGATGACCGTTATGCCTGCTTTCTTTGGAACTACTTGGGTAGGACTAACCCAAGGACTGTCAGATATCGGATAAATCATCCCAACATCAAGTAGTTTAAGCACTTCCTTTTTAACTACTTCTTGCATGTTGGGATTCAGACGCCTTTGCATTTGCCTTGAGGGTCTAGCGTCTTCCTCCAGATATATCTTATGCGTGCATATGGATGGGCTTATGCCTTTGAGGTCAGCAATCGTCCATCCCATAGCATCCTTACGCTTGGTCAGCATTTGCACTAACTTACCTTCCTGTTCATGAGTTAAAGCAGATGAAATAATCACAGGATAAGTTTTTCCAATCCCTAGAAATGCGTATTTCAGCTCTTTGGGAAGCTCCTTCAATTCTAACTCCGGAAACTGGAAACTAGAAGGCATTACCAACTTGGTTTTTGGAGGTAATTGTTCATATGGCATTACCCACATGCATTCTGCTCTATCCTCCTCTATCGTATCCATCATAAGACACGTCTGGTTCAGATCAGCATCCAATGGAGTTGACTCCGCAGGTTGATAGTTATTGCCAAATTGAGTCATCACAACTTCCAAAGGATCTTTGTAGTCGACCAAGTCAACTTCATCTTCAATGACTGTGTCAATGTAATGGATTTCTTCCTCATCATCGTATTCTTCAGGTCGGGGATTAGAAAAGATCTTGACATTCAATGTCATGTTCCCGAATACGATAGTCATGATACCACTTCTAATCTTGATTGTGGCATCAATGGTGTTGAGGAATGGACGTCCAAAGATAACCGGGATATGTGCACCAGGATTAGACACATGTTCTGTGTCCAATATCACGAAATCAACCAGAAAGACAAAAGAGTCTATTTGGACAAGGACGTCCTCTAACACTCCTCTAGGGTACTTCACAGATCTGTCTGCCAATTGCAAAGCGACTCTGGTGGGTTTGAGTTCACCCAACCCTAGCTGTTTATAGACTGAATATGGCAGCAGGTTCACGCTTGCTCCTAAATCGAGGAGTGCGTTATCTATCCTTTGATTCCCAATTCTACATGAGACAGTAGATGTACCGGGATCTTTGAGTTTTGGAGGCAACTCATTTTGAATGATAGCACTGGCTTGGCACGCTACATAAGCATGTTTCTTCACGCTTTGCCTCCTCTTGACCGTGCATAGATCTTTGAGATACTTAGCATAGGCCGGCACTTGCTTGATAGCATCTAGGAGTGGAAGGTTAATTTTAACTTGTCTAAACAATTCCAGAAACTCCTGATTCTTTGTCTCATTCTTGGGTTTCTTCAACCGTTGAGGATAAGGTGCAGGAAAAGGGCATTTTGGTGGTTCCTCCTTAGCAGACTCCTTCCCAGGCCTTCGCTCAACTTCTTCCTCTACTCTAGGAGCTTCAATGTTTGCCTTTATTGCCTTTCATCCACCACTTCCTCCCCTTTGTATACTTCGGGAGTGGACAGAGGCATGCTTTTCTCTATGATTTTTCCACTTCTCAGTGTAGTCACAGCTTTAGCATGTTCTTGATTGTTAGGACCATTGTTATGTCCCTTGGGGTTCGGAAGTGGTTGGGCAGGGAATGTTCCTCCTGAACCTTCTTGTCGTGCATCTATTCTCTCTAACGTGGCAGACATTCTACTCATCATTTGGATGAGTTGCTGCGTTAGATTGGCATTAGCAAGTGGCTCTTCTTCTTGTACCTTCTTGTGCGGTGGCACATAGGTATTGGTTTGTGGTGCATTGGAGGGTTGAGCTTGGTTGTAGTTATTGGTTCTGTTTTGATTGTATTGCTGGAACGGCCTATTGTTTTGCCCTTGATATTGATTGTTGTTATAGGGCTGCTGTTGACATTGATTTTGGGTGCCAGCATTATTTCTCCAATCAAACCCGGGGTGATTCCATCTATTGTTACTTTGAAAGTTATTGTTGGAATTCCCCGCCCCTCGAAAACCTTGCATGGCATTCATCTCTATAGGGGCTTGCTCTTGAAAATATGGCACATTAGGACAATATTGAGTTGTATGTCCCAACATATTGCATGTGACACATGGTTCCTCAGGCATGACTTGCCTAGAGCTCTCTCCTTTCATGCTTAACTCCTCTACCTTCTTTGCTAGCTCTGCATACTTAGTCATGAGGTGATCTTCACTGGTTAGCTGGTATAGGCTTTTCTCCTCTACACAGGATATCTGTGAGCGTGAGACATTGTCAGAACTTGACCATTCATGAACGTATTCAGCTAACCATTCGAAATGGGCTTCAGCCTCTTCAGTGTTTTTACGCAGGAATGGTCCAGAGCTCATCGTTTCCACCAACTTCTTTGTTTCACCATTCAATCCTTGATAAAAGAAGCTGATAGTTCGCCATTTCTCAAACCCATGGTGTGGGCACGAGAGAAGCAAATCTTTGAAACGCTCCCACGCTTGTGTGAAGGTTTCATTGCTCTTTTATTTATAGGAATTGATTTGATGCTGAAGGTCTGTGGTCATGCGAGTAGGATAGAATTTCTTTAGAAACGCGGTGCTCATCGCATGCCAGGTAAAAATTGAATTAGGTTTTAGGGAGTGGAGCCACGCCTTCGCTTTATCTTTCAAAGTGAAGGGGAATAGCATTAGATGCGTCACCTCTCTAGGACAATTTTGCGAGAATGTTTTGCAAACATCCTCGAAATCAGTGACATGTAAATACGCCTTCTCACTTTCCATCCCATGAAAAGTGGGAAGCAGTTGAATCATCCCATTGCGAAACTGAAATTCGCCATTATGCGGTGGGATTTGAATGCAAGAGGGCGTAGGTGCATGTTCTGGTTGCATGAGATCGCAAAGAGGACGTAGTGCCTCATCAATTGGTACCACAACATTGTCACCATTTTCACTCTGATGATCATCCATTGATTCAGTTGGAGTGGCTATCGGGTTGATGGAACTATCAGAATCAGAGCGGTAGAAAGGATTTCCAAAAATTCCTTCGATAGAATTGGTTGACATGAACTACGAGAGTCCCTAGGGTGAGTGCTTACCCAAAAGAACTGAAAAGAAGAGAAAATAAAAACAGCAAGAGATGAAGAGAGACTGAGGCAATCTAAGGAATTGATTGTCGCCTTCCCCGGCAACGGCGCCAAAAACTTGACACGAGAATTTTTCTGTGCGCTCTTGTGCAATACCCAAGTGTAGGTAGACGTGCAAGTAATAACTGGTAAGACCAGGTCGATCCCACAGGGAAGGTGTTAACCTATCGAATTAGACTAACCTCAAAAGAAAGCAAAATAAAAACGAATAAGATTGAACAATGGTGCGGAACACAAAGTTCCACAAACTAAGATTACTAATGAAAATAATTCAGATTAAATTAACGATCTAACTAGCTAGTTAAAACAGTACTCTAAATTAGGATGTTTAACTTTAAAAAGAAAGTGTTGGGATTACACGAATCCACAGTAATCTAGCTATCTACCATGCATTTGCCTTGAAGCACGAAGGAGTACATTACCCACAGTTTTCCGTATTCCTCTAAAGATGGAGAATCCATGGTCCTTTCATGACCGGGACCATATCATCACAGTTAAGTTAGAATACATGAAAGCGATTTAATTCAATAGTAAAGACTCGCACCCTCAATGGTGTTAGCATTGAAGGTGGTTTGCAAAATGTATTGAAAGAAAATGCCTTAGGGCCTTAGTTTTAAAAACTGTTTTGACAAACTGAGCATTTTTTGGGACAGAATGATAACAAATCTTAAAACAAAAGGTCCTGGAATACTGCAGGGAACATCCTCAAGAATCAGGGAGTTCGATCGATCGATGCACTTTCGATCGATCGAAGACCTTCATCCCTCAATCGATCGAAATGGCTTCGATCGCTTGACTGTCTCTGGTTCGATCGATCGAACTAACTCCGATCGATCGAACACAGCGATTATCCTGCTGCATGGCAGAGGCTGGAGATCACTGTTTCATCGTGTTCTCCCAACCTGGGACTACTCAGACATCGTCTGGAATGTCACAGATTGATATTTAACGTAAGAAAATATCAAAGCCTTGTTTGGTTGCGAGTTTTTCATAGAAACTATAAAAACTATGGATTTGGAAGTATCTAGCATGTAATACTACTAGATGAACGATTAAACTACGACTACAAAGTGCAGAATGTAAATAGACAATATATAAATAACCTGGAACGCAGAGTACTTGTATTAAACTAAAGAAATCCAATGCACCAAGTAAACTCCAATGAAAAACCTACAAAATAAACACAAAACCTCTATCTCTCTCTCTAAAACTGGAAAACCAAAATGTGTGCGTCCCCCTGAACGTATACAATACACCTATATATAAGAAAAACTAAGAACTAGGGTTAAAAACCCGCATCTGCTGCGCACACGAAGGTTACTGGAAATACCACGTTTGATCGATCGAACTGCTCTCGAGCGATCGAACCCTTAATCCTCAAGCGCTTCAACACTCTTTAAGCGATCGAACGCTCGATCGATCGAACTGGATTAGATCGATCGAACTCCAAATTTCAGCTTTGACTTCTTTTGTTTTCATTCCAGCATTCCATTTATCCTGATGTTCATCTGTTTAGTCCACACAGCAGTGATCTGCACAAACAACAGCTCAAACAATACAACTTATCATAGATTAATCATATTGTATGAAAATTAGCCTTGTAATGCAAATTGCAGATAAAACGGGAAGTTGTGATAAAAACTAATACAATTCTTCCTTTTAGCGCGGTTGTATTTTACAAATACCCCCGCTTTGCAATGGCACTGTCATGAAAAATCTGCTGAACGAGGGAAGCGCGGAAGTTATGAAAGTGGATCCTGGAAAAGCCAAGGGTGAGTACGTTGAAGGTCTGGTGGAGGAAACAGCCGAGAGTGAAGAAGTTGAGAAAGATCAGGGAGAGACCGACAAGGGGAAGGCCGAGAAGGAAAAGATGGAAGAGATTACCAAGGCGGGGGATCTGGAGGAATGCTTCATCACTGATCTGGGAGGGGAGAATTAGAGAGAGTGGGTTTTTGAGTCTAGTGATAGGTTTCCCCCACACCCAGAGTCTGTAATGGCCCAAATGAGGCGTCTGTCAATCTCTATGTCTGTTGTAATCACCCCAAAGAAAATCAATGAAAACATGACTGATTCTGCCTACTCGAATGCGCTTAATGAATGTGATGAATGTGAAATACCTGATGAATTGCAAAAACTAATTGAAAAAGAAAAAGATTCTGCATGCAAAATCATTGAGGACACTCTAACGATTAATCTAGGAAATGAAAGTAATCCCCAAAATGTCATTATCGACTCCACACTTAGCAATAAAGAAAGCAAAGAACTAATCAATCTATTAAATGAATTCAAAGATGTTTTTGCATGGTCTTATAATGATATGCTAGGTATTGATCCAAAGATAGTCCAGCACCACATTCCTCTCTTTCCCAATTCAAAACCCATAAAACAAAAATTGAGGCGAATGAGGCCAGAATGGGCACTTAAAGTAAAAGAGGAGGTTGAAAAGCAGTTAAAGGCTAGATTCCTGATGGTCACCGAGTATCCTGAGTGGATTGCCAACATTGTACCTATCCCAAAGAAGGATGGTCGTGTTAGGGTTTGCGTTGATTTTCGAGATTTAAACAGGGCAAGCCCTAAAGACGATTTCCCATTACCCCACATCAATGTGTTGGTCGATAACACTGCGGGACATGAGCTTCTATCTTTCATGGATGGATTCTTTGGGTATAATCAAATCCTCATGGCACCCGAGGATAGAGATAAAACCACGTTCATTACTCCGTGGGGGACATATTGCTATAGGGTCATGCCGTTCGGACTTAAGAATGCAGGTGCGACCTATCAAAGGGCTGCCACCACTTTACTACATGACATGATCCACAAAGAAGTGGAGGTGTATGTGGATGATATGATTATGAAATCCAAGGACAGGGGAGGGCACCTAGAGGCTTTGAGAAAATTCTTTGAGAGATTGAGGGAGTTCAAGATGAGGCTAAACCCGCAAAAATGCACGTTCGGAGTCACCACCGGGAAATTATTGGGGTTTCTCATTACTCAGAGGGGGATAGAGGTGGACCCCACCAAGATAAAAGCCATAACCGAAATGAACCCACCAAAAAATGAGAAGAAATTGAGAGGTTTCTTGGGGATAATACAATTCATCAACCGCTTCATTTCCAAACTCACCTTAACATACGACCCACTGTTCAAACTGCTTAGAAAAGGAGAAAGATTCAAATGGGATGCCCCTTGTCAACAAGTCTTCGACAAGATCAAAACCTACCTCCAAAACCCACATGTTCTATCACCACCTTCACCTGGGAGACCCCTGTTACTTTACCTCTCCATATCCGAAGATTCGATGGGGTGTATGTTGGCCCAAGAAGGAGAAGAGGGGCACGTGGAGAAGGCCATTTATTATTTGAGCAAAAGAATGGTCGGATATGAGTTAAAGTACTCGCCTTTGGAAAAGGCCTGTTGGGCCTTGGTTTGGTGTACCCGTCCGTCGTCTTCGCCACTACATGTTAGCCTTCCCTGTAATTCTGGTATCTCGAATGGACCCATTAAAATACCTATTCGAAAAACCCGTCTTGACCAGTAGGATTTCCCGTTGGACCATGATGCTAGCCGAGTTCGACATCAAGTATGTCACTTCCAAGTTTGTGAAAGGAAGAGCTGTCGCTGAGTTCTTAGCCGACCTCGCTATAGAATCTGAGGACGAGGGAGAATTCAAGTTACCAGATGAAAGAATAATGGAGGTAAAAGAGGATTTGTTGAAAATGTACTTCGACGGAGCAGCCAATCAACTAGGTTACGGGGTCGGGATCATTCTCATAGCACCCGATGGGACCCCTACCCAGTTAGCTGTCAAACTCAAGTATAACTCAACCAACAACACCGCAGAGTACGAAGCATGTATAATTGGGATAGAAGCAGCCTTGGCTTTGAAAATCGAACGTATTGATGTCTTCGGTGATTCCAATTTGATCATATCCCAAGTCCGAGGAGATTGGAGGGTAAAGCACGAGAAATTGAGACCTTACCATGATTACCTGGAAAGTCTGAAAGCGTGATTCAAGAAGATTTCCTTTTACCACCTTCCTCGTGAAGAGAACCAACTAGCCGACTCCTTAGCAACCTTAGCATCAATGATCCAAATCCCCTCCAAAACAGCCATGATCCCGCTGTCCATAGAAGTGAGGAATCGACCATCATTTGAAATGATCGCGGCCATAGAAAGTGAAGATGAAGTGCCTTGGTATGAAGATGTGTGGAAGTTCATCAAAGGAGGAGAATACCCCGAAGGAGCCTCAAAAAAGGACAAGAAGGCGATTCGACGATTCGCAGCTCAATTTGTGATTTATGCGGATAAGCTATGGAAGAAATCCTACACCGGGTACAATCTGGAGTGCCTATATGGGAATGAAGCTAAAAGAATGATGGAAGAAATACATAAGGGAGTGTGTGGACCCCACATGAATGGCCACATGCTGGCAAAGAAGATCATCCGACAAGGGTACTACTGGACGACCCTGGACAAAGACTGTTGCGAATATGTTAGAAGGTGTCACAAGTGTCAGATCCATGCAAATCTGATGCATACCCCGCCGTCACAACTCTATAGCATGACCACCCCTTGGCCGTTTTTCGTATGGGGCAGCATTCACTGAGTGCCGCCGACATTTTCTGACTGTCGTTTACTTTTAAAGTCTGTATTTTGTGGTACAATACGTATGTGTATGCGGATAAAAACAAAAAACTGATAAAGTAAGGTTGACGAAAACTCGGCAATCAATAATCTGTCGCGGCACTCACGGGGAACCGTGCGGCAGTCGCGGAATGCCGTCACGGCAGTCACAGAGTGCCGCAACGGCACCCACGGACTGCCGCAGATGATTTCTGACTGCCGCCCTGGGCAGCAGTCTATCTAATTTCAGGAAGTACGTATTGTAGCACCAAATGAGGGATTTACACCTGTCTTTTACTCCGAATTCACTGAAAATGCTTGGGAATTTTTGTCTATAAAAAGAGAGAAGATCTTCCTTGAGGGAGACACCAAAAAAGACAACAAGAGAGAACAAGAAGAGAGTGATACAACATACAATGTATAACACAATTCAAAAAGAGTGAATTTAGAGAACTAGGGAGAAGAGCTTGGAATATCTTCAAAGGAAAAGAACTTTGAGGATAGCTTGGAGGTGACCCTCTAATCTTAGTTGTATTTTCTTTCTTTTGAGCTTCTAATCTTCAAGTCATTTTTTAGTTTTGCTTGATTAAGTTTTAGAGTTTGTTAAGTAAACTTGGAAGTCCTTGTTTCCAATTCTTTGATCTTTCTTCTATTTCTGTTGTTTATGTTTTTCTCTTGAGATTCTTGGAGATCTTCAATATCTCTCTTGACATTTTTTGAGTATGATCCTTTGAATCCCATGTAAGCTAATGCTTTACATGAGAGTCAAAATTTGATCATCACTTCATTTTATAAACAAATAGATGGATCCAAGTCCATACTCATGACTTGAGTCCTCTAAACTTGATATCTCATGGAATCCTATCTATATTCCTTTGAGACTCATAAGTATTAGTCATGTCTTCATCTCCAATGACCATCAAATGGTAGGAGGAAGTGGTTTTGAGTCTAAGCCCATCCCCATGGTTTAGATTCTTTATCTTAAGATTTCATGAAGTCCATTCATACTTCACTTGAAATCTATAAATATAAAGGTCTTTTAGTCTCCAATGACCATCAAATGGTAGGAGAAGATGGCTTAGTTTAAGTCCAACTTCATGATTCAATAGTTGGAATTAGCAAATAAGAGTTGAACTTGACAAATGAAAACAATGAGTTCACAAACTGTTTTTGATCAAAGATTTTTAATTCGAGATCTAACCGTCGAAATCAAGTGAAACCAACGGGAAAGTATCAATAACACAATATTCTACCGCTGTAATTTTTGTTTTAAGGTGGTTTTATGTTTAAAATTGTTTGGTCATGAGTTTTTGTGAAGTAACAATAATCTGTCCAGAATTTTAGAACAGCCAATTCGTTTTAAAATTAATAGATTAGAACCTTAACAAAGTTTCTTGGAGTTCAAATAATTTTTTCTATGAGGTTTAATGTATTAGGAAGATACCCTAAGAAGAACAAAGCATTTCTGATCTTTTTGATATTTTTAAAAAATCAAACAATATCTCTGGACAGAGAGTTGTACATCTCTGAGTGATGTCTGGTGTTTGTCCTTTTCCCAGAGATCTAACCGTTGAAACTTTGATTTTTTTTTGATTTGGAAACTAGACTCACAGAGGCATCTTGTGTCCAAAATTCACCAACATCATACCATGGAAAGCATGCTTTTTCTTTTTTTAAAGTTCTGGTCTACTCTCTGCAATTTTCAGAATTTTATGACACATTTGGCCAACTTTGTAAATAATGGCCCAAATGATTCTCCTATGACTTAGGGCTTAAACCATATCTTGATAACAATTAATTAGGCTTAAATCCAGAGGGTAAGTGATCCAAATTATAGAATTAATCCATGTCTTATCCTTGTTCATATTCATTCATGTACATTAACGCTTATAATTAGAACTAGTAATTGGATAAAGTTGGATTTCATGCTTGCTAGATCTAAGCTAGAGAATTAGGATTGATTGTTTGATACCATATTATTATGTGAAACATGTGGACTAATCTTTGTTTTGTAGCGCATTTGGGCCATGTTTGTTTCACGGGATTGAAGGTAGGATTGGGAGGGATTGGACTAATAGTCCATTTTAATTGAATAGTCCGGTGTTTGGTTGCACTTAAAAGGAAGGGACTAATAATCCTTTTTAACTAAACAGTCCCCCATATGGGGGACTATCTAATCCCAGGGGGGGGGGGTATACATAGTCCCAGGACTAACAATTAAAATGGACTAATTGTCCAGTCCTGAGCTTGACAGCCAAACGTGGCCTTGAGGTACAATTTCTCATCTCCCTTCTAGTTTTTCATTCCTTGATTTTATTGATTTTCAACCTCATGCGCGACACCTTAGAATTAGGAGCTTGCCTTATATGTATATGTGATTAGAGACTCTTTTTAGGATTTTCTTTTGTTTGTATGCATCGCACGTTTAATATCGTTACTGGATCCCGGGTAAGTTCTCTTGTTCCCTAGTGCATATCATGTTGCTTGCTACTTGAAATATGTGATTTTTGAATGATATTTTATCAATTGCAATTTTGCACCCCTTTGGACATGCTTTTTGTAACGTATATCTATACATATATATTAGTTGAGGGCACATTTAAATTAATAATTCGATTAGAAGGATATTGAGTAGAGGCCTATCGCAAGATAGGATGAGAGAGGGTATTTTAGTCCGACGGGCTTCTTTCTCTCTCATTTTATAATCCCCAGACCTAGTTAATCTCTGGTTTCTAAAAGATCAGTTTGCTTTTAAAATGGTTTCTTAATTTTTCCTTTTAAAAATTAAGTGGCGACTCATTTATTTTTTTGAAATTCATTTTGAAAAGCTGTGGGTAAAAGAAAGAAAACCTACGATATCCACAGAATGTAACAGATTTATATTCTCAGTTCTCGCAACAGATTTGCGTTAACCCTCATTTTGGGAATGTAACAGATTTATATTCTCGGTTCTCGTAACAGATTTGCGTTAACCCTCATTTTGAGAGTATAACAGATTTATATTCTCGGTTCTCGCAACAGATTTGCGTTAACCCTCTCTTGGGATATAACAGACTTATATTCCCAATCCACGTAACAGATTTACGTCGATCCTTCATTTTGAGAGTATAACAGATTTATATTCTCGGTTTCCGCGACAGATTTGCGTTAACCCTCGCTTGGGATATAACAGACTTACATTCCCAATTCACGTAACAGATTTATGTCGATCCTTCATTTTGAGAGTATAACAGATTTATATCCTCGGTTCTCGCAACGGATTTGCATCAACCCTCGAAATCAAATCGAGAGCATTTTCATAACCCCTGTAACAGACGTCGATCCTTCATTTTGAGAGTATAACATATTTATATTCTCGGTCTCCGTGACAGATTTGCATCAACCCTCGAAATCAGATCGAGAGCATTTTCATGACCCCCGTAACAGATTTGCAGATTTACGTCGATCCTTCATTTTGAGAGTATAACAGATTTATATTCTCGGTTTCTCCGACAGGTTTGCGTTAACCCTCGCTTGGGATATAACAGACTTATATTCCCAATCCACGTAACAGATTTACGTCGATCCTTCATTTTGAGAGTATAACAGATTTATATTCTCGGTTCTCGCAACAGATTTGCATCAACCCTCGAAATCAAATCGAGAGCATTTTCATAACCCCCGTAACAGATTTACGTCGATCCTTCATTTTGAGAGTATAACAGATTTATATTCTCGGTTTCCGCGACAGATTTGCTTTAACCCTTGTTTGGGATATAACAGACTTATATTCCCAGTCCACGTAACAGATTTACGCCGATCTTTCATTTTGAGAGTATAACAGATTTATATTCTCGATCTCCGCGACAAATTTGCATCAACCCTCGAAATCAGATCGAGAGCATTTTCATAACCCCCGTAACAGATTTACGTCGATCCTTCATTTTGAGAGTATAACAGATTTATATTCTCGGTTTCCGCGACAGATTTGCGTTAACCCTCGTTTGGGATATAACAGACTTATATTCCCAATACACGTAACAGATTTACGCCGATCCTTCATTTTGAGAGTATAACAGATTAATATTCTCGGTCTTCGCGACAGATTTGCATCAACCCTCGAAATCAGATCGAGAGCATTTTCATGACCCCCGTAACAGATTTGCGTTGGTCAAGAATTAGGTGATTTTCCAACACGTCACGTAAAGCGCATCGCACGTAGGGAAGACATGATAAGTATGACGTTTATACAACCAGATCAATTCAGAAAAACACCATTGCATGGCACTTGCATCATGACAGGATAGGTGCATCCATCCGTGTGACTACTTGCGTTTGTGTGTGTTCGACCCCGTGCCCGAACTACGTCTTGGTCTGATTCCTGAATGGATACGTAGGCAGCTCACCATTGAGCACGACCAACATGAACCGTTTGTGAAGATGTTTTTGCAACGCGTTTTTGTTTTACCTAAATTCGACAGTTTGGTCAAAAGGCTTGTCTTCACACAGGCTTTGACATTCACTTATGAAACGCGTTGCCCCACAAGTTCTGTCAAAGAGGGGCAAACTGTAGACACCCTAATTTTGACCGACTGTCGAATTTAGGAGAGCGTCACCTCCACGTCCGATGATGATAAAGACCGAAAGAATCGAAGTATTCCAAGCTCTTCAGAAAGTTCTCCAAAAGCGATAAAATTTCACAGAAAGAGGAAAATACCAGGTATTTAGGAGAATTCGGGTATAAAACACCATTTTTGGAGAAAATCTTCGAAAATATTTTTTTTGGAAGAAAAAGGAGAAAAGAAAAGACCTAAAAGAGGAAGTTCAGCAAAAAAATGGCACACGGCAGTATGCAGCGGCACTCAGTGAGTGCCGGGCGGCATTCACTGAGTGTCGCCGACATTTTCTGACTGCCGTTTACTTTTAAAGTCTGTATTTTATGGTACAATACGTATGTGTATGCGAATAAAAACAAAAAACTGATAAAGTAAGGTTGACGAAAACCCGGCAATCAACAATCTGTCGCGGCACTCACGGGGAGCCGTGCGGCAGTCGCGAAATGCCGTCACGACAGTCACAGAGTGCCGCAGCGGCACCCACGGACTACATCAGATGATTTCTGACTGCCGCCCTGGGCAGCAGTCTGTCTAATTTCAGGAAATACGTATTGTACGACCAAATGAGGGATTTACACCTATCTTTTACTCCGAATTCACTGAAAATACTTGGTAATTTTGCCTATAAAAGAGGAGGAACACATTAAAACAAGGGACAACAAGAGATACACCAAAAACACAAGAGATACACCAACAAAATACAAGAAATCACTACATATTTTGAGAGAAAAAGAGAGAGTTTGGAGAACTAGAGAGAAGAGCTTGGAAGATCTTCAAAAGAAAAAGAACTTTGAGGATAGTTTGAAGGTGACCCTCTTATCTTAGTTGTATTTTCTTTCTTTTGAACTTCTAATCTTCAAGTCATTTTTAGTTTTTTTTATTAAGCTTTAGAGTTTGTTAAGTAAACTTGGAAGTCCTTGTTTCTAATTCCTTGGTCTTTCTTCTATTCCATTTGTTTATGTTTTTTTTTTCTCTTGAGATTCTTGGAGATCTTCAATAGCTCTCTTGACATCTTTTGAGTATGATCCTTTGAATCTCATGTGAGCTCATGCTTTACATAGGAGTCAAAAATTGATCATCACTTCATTTCATAAGAAAGTAGATGAATCTAAGTCCATACACATGACTTGGATCCTCTAAACTTGATGTCTCATGGAATCCTTTCTATATTCCTTTGAGACTCATGAAATATTAGTCATGTCTCCATCTCCAATGACCATCAAATGGTAGGAGAAAATGGTTTTGAGTCTAAGCCCATCTCCATGGTTTAGAGTCCTCATCTTGAGATTTCATGAAGTCTATTCATACTTCATTTGAAATCTACAAATATGAAGGTCTTTAGTCTCCAATGACCATCAAATGGTAGGAAAAAATGGTTAGTTTAAGTCCAACTTCATGGTTTAATAGTCGGGGTTAACAAATAAAGTTGAACTTGACAAATGAAAACAGTGAGTTCACAAACTGTTTTTGATCAAAGATTTTTAGTTTGAAATCTAACCGTTGAAATCAAGTGAAACCTACGGGAAATTTCAATAACACAATATTCTACCACTGTGATTTTTGTTTTAAGGTGATTTCATGCCTAAGATGGTTTGGTCTTGTGATTTCGGTACATGCAACTCTCTGTCCAACATTTCAGAACAGTAAATCCATTTTAAAACTAATAAATCAGAATTTTAACGGAGTTTCCGAGGTCTCTAATAATTTTTTCTGGGTACCTTAATGTGTTAGGGAGATCCCCTAAAACGATCTAAGTGTTTCTCATCTTTTTGCTAGTTTTAAAAAATCGTACAAGATCTCTGGACAGAGAGTTGCAGATTCTTGAGTGATGCCTAGTGTTTTCCATATTCCCGGAGATCTAACCGTTCAAACCTTGATTTTCTTTTTGGGTTATAAACTAGACTCACAGAGGCATATCGTATCCAAAAATCATTAAGATCCAACCGTTGAAAACATGGTTTTTCGATTTTTTAAGATCTGGTCTGCTCTCTGTAATTCATGAAAAACTGCTACTGTTTTTGTCTAATCTTGTTTGTCTCAACTCAAATGGACTCCTAATGTCTTAGGACCCAAATCATACTTTGAATAATGATGACTTAGCTTAAATCCAGAAGTTAAGTGACCCAAATTAGTGAATAAATCCATGTTTCATTCTTCTTCGCATTCATTCATCCATGTACATTCATTTGCTCATGATTAGAACTAACTATTGAACATATATGGATTTCATGCTAGAGAGACTTAAGTTAGAGAATTAGGATTGATTGTTTTGACACTATATTATCATGTGAAATATGTGGACTAATCTTTATTTTGTAGCGCATTCGAGGTACAATTTCTCATCTCCCTTCTAGTTTATTTCATTCCTTGATTTTATTGATTTTCAACCTCATGCGCAACACCTCAGACTAGGTCTTGACTTATGTGTACATGTGATTCAAGACTCTTTTTTAGGATTTTCTTTTGTTTGTATGCATTGTACGTTTAAATATCGCTGTTGGATCCCGGGTAAGTTCTTTTGTTCCCTATTGCATATCATATCGCTTGCTACTTGACTTATGTGACTTTTTGAATGATATTTTATCAATTGCGATTTTACACCTTTTGGACATGCTTTTGTGATGTATATGTATATATGTATTAGTTAAGGGCATGCTTAGATTAATAAATTTGATTAAAATGATGTTGAGTAGAGGCCTATCGTAAGATAGGATGAGAGAGGGTGTTTTAGTCCGACAGGCTCCTTCCTCTCTCATTCCATAATCCCCGGACCTAGTTAATCTCTGGTTTCTAAAAAGATCAGTTTGCTTTAAAAAATGGTTTCTTTATTTTTCCTTTTAAAAAAATTAAGTGGCGACTCATTTGTTTTGAGTTTGAAATTTGAAAAAAGAATTTTAGAATTGAAAAGTTGTGGGTAAAAAGAAAGAAAACTGCGATATCCACAGCAGGCAGAGTTGGCTAACCGTGAAATCAAGCACATATTAGAGAAGACGGTTAGTTTCAACAGAAAAGACTGGGCCTATAAACTGACAGATGCTCTTTGGGCGTACCGTACTGCCTACAAGAAAAATCTGGGAATGTCTCCATATAGGCTAGTGTATGGTAAGGCATGTCACCTCCCCGTGAAAATTGAGCACAAAGCATATTGGGCAACACGCTCATTAAACTTCGACATTAAAGAGGGAGGACATCTCCGAAAACTGCAGTTGGCAAAACTGGAAGAAATTCGACGAGATGCATATGACAATGCCAAACTCCATAAGAACAGTTGAAGACTCGCCATGACAAAACAATTTTTCGTAAATCTTTCGAGCCTAGGCAGAAAGTTTTACTATCTGATTCGCGCCTTCATCTATTCCCAGGAAAACTCCGATCTCGATGGACAGGACCCTTCACAGTCAAATCTGTCTTTCCACATGGGGGCGTTGAGTTATTTAATCCTAAGAACGATGGAAGTTTCAAGGTCAATGGCCAAAGGGTAAAACCATTCTTAGAAGATTTCCAACCCGAGGTCGAGCACATCCAACTGGATGAGCCCGACTATACCTCCACCTAGAATGCTCAAATGTGTTTTTAACAATGTTGTTGTACTTTTTCTTTTCCTATTTCTCGTTTTGTTTTGTTTATCTATTCCTTTTTTAGTGTGATCTTGATCGTAATCTGCTATTCCATTTCTATCTCGTGCAGGCTATCCACCATGAGAGATGACGATGTTCACTCGATAGGGTCATGGGCTGATTCAGAATATCAGAGCTCACCGTGGACTGCTGATGAAATAGCATTCTGCTTATCTCCATACCAAGGGCCAGGAGCTGACGACATTGTTGACTTAACCCACGGATACATCCCATATGATCCTGCTCTCCTCCAGATCAACCTATTTGCACACATGGAACTCCCTGAAGAGGAGGGAGAACTAGAGGGTTATGCTGTGTGGGAGGTTGATGATGCCCTGATGGAACAATGGAAAAATGACTCAATGTGGGAGCCATGGGAAGAAGAGGACCTACAGGATGTGGTGCCAAAATGCCACAATGTCGTATTCACGTATGTTGACGACTTCCTGGTCATCCAAGTGGTTCACTATATTTATGTCCATTTGAGCTATTTGTTGTTCCGGCTTCAATGCCCTCTACCTGCTAGTGCACCTGGGGATATCAGGCCAATAGTGAGGTGAATTCTGGATCACATTCCTTTCATTTTCTTTTCGGTTTGCTTTTCTTAAATTCTTCCTGCTTGATCTTTCTGTTGCTCTAGTTAATTTATTTTCTTCGTTTCTTTTTGTTTTCCTTTGTCAGGAATATCACTATGAATCCATCATTTCCACCGTTGTACCTTCCACATCAACTCTTTCATGGAGTTGGACCATACATAAGGTCCCCGCATACTCCGCCGCAAGAGGAAAGTCTGTTGTGCAATTATACTCCGTTATCCTTGTCTCCATCCGGATCACCTTTTACCTGTGAAATCAATTCCTTAGTGAGTTCAGACTCGCTCGATGATGTCCTTGCTGCTTTCCGCTTGTTCTGGGAAAGGGAATCATCAAGTTCAGACTCCACATTTGAAGTTCCGGTAGAGAAGGAGCTTGTGGAAGATGGAATCTTTCTGCTTGAAGAATAATGTTTCACTTTAATTGTTTTATGTCATTTCATACTTCTTTCATCAATTGGAGTGTATTCTTAGACAAAGTTTTGTTAATTTCAGTTTTATTTTAGTTTTTCTTTTTCAATAAGGATTTAAGGACCATGTTGGGGGCATTAATATTGCAAGTGGATGCTATTTTAAGGATTTATTTATATAAATTTGCAATTTTCTACTATGAGGATGATGTTTTTTGGCTTACATGTTCTGTTAATGCACTGTTTTATCACTATTCTGTATGTCCAGACCAGTGTTAGTCAGTTGGGGGTGCGTAATTTCTCAATTCAGGGATATTGTAGAATTTCTATGTTCGATCGATCGAACGTATCTCGATCGATCGAGAATATCATAACCCCGAGCGCTTGAGGAGGACTTAATTGATCGAATATTCAATCGATCGACCCATCTCGAGCGATCGAAACCTGTATTTAAACGAGGCGTCACCGAGACACTTCGTCAGTTTTCTCTCTCCCTCACTCCCTCGAGCGATTGAGAACAGAGCACAACGCACGCGATTTTTAAACCTCCCAATACAACCACATCAATTGAGGTGTACCTGGACCCCCTGTTCATCATCATCATCATCATCACCTTCATCGTCGACCCAGCGCGTCTCTTGAGGTGAGGCTTCGAGAACCCCCTCGTGTTCTTTCTATTTCAAATTCGAATGGGGGTGCCCCCCATTGGTTATTTAACTCCTTTTCTTAGTTTTCTTGATGCATTTGTTGTTTTCGGGCTATTCCCGTTCTCAATCGTCGATACTGCCATTTCGCTGTGTTTGATTGATCGAACTGGTTTCGAGCGATTGAACCCTGACTCCTTTCGATCGATCGAACACGGATCGAGCGATTGAACTCACATTATTCCCGATCAATCGAACAAGCTTCGATCGAACGAAGTGTGACAGTTTCATATCCTTTTTCTAGTTTCCCTGTTTTAATGTTTCTTTGTTTCTCTCTTATGTTTCAGGGCTAAACAATGAACCCTATCACTGGGTATCACAAAGCCAAGCCATTTGACCTAACCATACCCGACCCTATACCCGAGCACGGGTTCAGAAACGACGAAGATCGGGTATGGTTCACCAAATATTTCCAGTCGCGCAAGGTCATGCTTGAGTGTCCCCTTGAGACAGCTTGGCTGGCTACTCCGTGGTATCTTGCATGGATACGCGCCATGCCACAGTGGTACATGCTTTTCTCCCAGCCTAAGCTCGTTAATCTATCCTGGATCCGAGAGGCGTGTGCTACGATGATTAGGGATCCAGTTGCTCCGTTCATACTCCGCTCATTCCTTCGTGGCCGGGAGATCGTTTTTAGTCCGGCCGCTGTCTCTGCTGCTATTGGGGTACCTGAGGTACCCGATTGTGTTTTTCCACATCACCCCGACACACCGCTGCTCTCCCCGACTATTATAATTAGAGAGATCACTGGGGGTGCTCTTCTGGGCTGGGATGGCGAGGCTCTTATTCCTGACGTCTACCTTACCGATAATTATCATATGCTGCATCTAGCCCTCAGCAACTGCCTCCTAGTGACATCCTATCGGGAGAAGATTGCAGTGTGGTATGCCTGGGTATTATATGCGATTGGGACACGGCAGCCTGTCTGTTTGCCTCGCCTCTACATAGATTTCATGAGGCACCCTACTCGCTACATTCAGGCCAAGAAGCACCTGAAGGGTGCTTGGGCCATTCATAGGGTTATTGAGCAGGCAGGTCTACTTCCATTGGCGGTGATATGACTGCCCAGTCTCACAGCCGTTTTGGCGAGACTGCTTCCCACCGGTCTGAGGCACAAAAGCGAAAGAGGCGGGACAAAGGCAAGGCAAAAGTTGGAGAGAAGAGGAGGAGAGGAAGAGGCACCGATACTGAGGGTGCTACTTCTGGGATGCCCACCGAGGCTGAGGATCATGATTCTGAGGAGGAGATAGATCTTGTTGAGGAGGTGGCGAGATTTGAGTTGAGACAGAGGTCTCAGGCTCGTACCCAGGGAAAGTCTTCTTTTGCGCCTATCCCGACTATTCATGAGTTGTTATTGGAGGAGAGGGAGGCCATGATTAGACTTGAGGGTAAGGTAGATGTGATGACTACTCTGCTGGAGGCGATCTTGATACAGATCGGAGTTGACCAGGCAGCTCATACAACTGCTCCTGCCGTACCCAGCGATCCGCCTGCAGCTGCTCCAGACACTTCCACCGTCACGCCGACCATTGCTGTAGTTCCCCCATCCACCACCGATCCATCATCTGCCGATCCTTCTTCCCAGATTGATACTACAACTTCTACATCATCGGCACCACCGCTTGTTACGGAGGTTCCACTACCACCTCCTCTTGTCGTGGCCGACACACCATTATCTATTCCAGCTGCCACGATTATGAGTGACCCCGCAGCACCGACTATTGCTGAGGGTGGCGGTGGGGGATGCTCCTGATGTTTTTATTGAGTTATTATCAGACGTAGCCGATGATGTCTAGTTTCTGGGGGATCGGTGTTGTTGATTATTTTTTTGGTTATTGGGTTGTTTTTGTTATTTTTGGTTATTGTGGTTGGGTTTGGTATGTGTTGGTCGGTTGTTGGATATTTTTTGGACACTATTGTGATATTTATTTTTGTTTTGTTGGTTGGTTTGGATAGTATGGATTTTTGTGTGTATTAATATAGTATCATTGTTCTGTTCGTTCACTTTATTATATTTCCAGTGAGTAGTTCTATGTTATGTATGGATCTGATACTCTATATTTCATATCTTTTTGATCTTTGCTGCTTGGAGTTTGTATGTTTTCTATCCAGGTTGTTAGACTTGCGATTCTTATGATACTATCTCAGGTGATATCTCTCTATCTATTTTTGAAAATCACCTGCTGAGGACATTGTAATTTTCAGTTGGGGGTGGGATGTAGATAGATAATCACCTGTGCATATTTTAACTTAGCAATCTGGATCACTCTATCTATTGCAAATATCATACAATCTCCATTAGAAGTTTTAAAAAAAATTCAAAATTCCAAACTATTAACCTAGTTTTTGAATTAAATTGGTAGAATAATTTTGAATTTTCACTTCTATTTAGCTATTATCAAACAATGACACAATCATTTTATTCTCATCCTTTTTATGAGTTAAGTTCACGCGTTTTTCTAGTTTCTCTAGGATGAATGCATATGTTGATCATTCTTGTATCCAAATCATTTGTACGTGTTAATAGCTATGCAGAAAACTTAAAATAAGAGTTAATACGACTTTTGTACTTTAAAGAATGAAGTAGTGAAAACTAGTTACCCTTAGTGAGCTTTTGAATCCAATCTTCAATTATGAGGGATTTATCACATTAAACTCGAAATGGTTTTTATTGAATAAGCGTAATAAATTCATTGAATAGTCTCTAATTCTTTATTTTGGCTGCTTATTAGAGGAGAATGTTCAGGATTTACCAACTAAACTTGATGAACATGTAAGTGTTAAAAAAAAAATTTAAAAGTTGAGAAGATGATTTAAGCCATCGTTATTTACTCCTTACCTTCTCCATTTACCTATATCGACATCTCTGAATATGCATTGTTCTTAACCCCACACCTAATAAATAATGTCGAATCCATTATGAAATTCTAAATCCCTAATTTCATACCTTGACCTCAATATACCTCATTGCACACCCAATGTGATTAAATTGTTGAAGTATGAGGAGGGAATAGTAGTGGGAAGGGCTGTCCAGGTTAAAAAAAAATGATGATGATATATATATATATATGTATGCGTATAGAGAGGATGGTTGAAATAAAGTGAAAAACCTACTGAACACAGCCATGCGCTGAAAATGTGCAATTTTTTACCCTTTCATTTCTACCTTGCTAAATAAAAACCGAAAAGTCAAAGTCTTAATGATTCTCAACAACTTAGTTCAAACATGAACGTGTAAGTTGAGTTATCCGCGGTATTTCGCTCCTCTAGTAAGTGGTGTTCCTTTCATGAGACTATATACTCTAAATGTTCGTCTTTTATAGAGTTAAGTATGAAAGCATTAGTATCCGAAAAATCATTCCTATCAAAGCATTCATACCATGTGCGATCATTATTAGCCAAGTTTCTGTGGGATGTTCATTTTTGAGTGTAATAACTATGTGAGGATTGAGTTGAAACTACAAGTTCTGAGAGTATGATAGTCTAAAACAACTCAAAATAAAGTTCGATGTATAGCTGTTAATTTCACACACGCACGGATACATGGATGTGACGCTTATGTTATTTTTATTTTGGTGACATGAGGAGCATGTGCATTTCTTTCATGGTTTAAATGAGGATGATATGTTTTGTAGAGCTAAATCAATAGTTGAATAAAATGGGAATGTTTAAAAGTTATTCTATATCTTTTTTAGCATAAAATCAGAAAATTTTGTGGGTACATTCACTGCAAACCCTCACGAGACAACACTCGTCCACTAGGGGAAACCTAGGGGCTTAACGGCTTGTTGTATTTGCTAAATGCAACCGCGATTCCTGCGAAAGTGAGTTAGGTAGTTTTCTTTCTTGTTATTTTAATTTAGTTAATCGGGATCTAGTTATTTTAGTTTTTCTTTTATAGTGTAGTTTAGCTTGTTTTTATTTTCGCTCTATTGCTAGGGACTAGCAAATTGCTAGTTGGGGTATGTGACAAGCGGGGGTATTTGTAAAATACAACTGCGCTAAAAGAAGAAAATGTATTGATTTAGTTTACAATTCCTTCATTTATCTACAATTTGAATTATAATGCCAGTTTATACACAATTTGATTAAACTATGATAAGTTGTGTATTTTAGCTGTAATTTGTACAGTTGCTGTATGAAGAATTGAAAGATAACGATAAAAGGAAGTGCTGGATTCTAATGCAGACAATTAAAAGCTGAAATACAGAGCTCGATCGATTGAAGACCATTCGATCGATCGAAGGGTCGATCGATCGAGAGAAGCTCAAGCGATCGAATACCCAGAAGTTGAATCGATCGAAGGACGTTCGATCGATCGAACATGGCTTTTATCAGAATATACGCGCACGCAGCAGTTAACGGGATTTCAACCCTAGCATTAGGTCTTTGCTATATATATTCGTATTGTAAACGTCCAGAGGGACGCCCACTTTACTTTTATCAGTTTTTAGAGAGAGAGAGAGAGATAGAGGTTTTATATGTTTTTGTAGGTTTACAAGCTTGGATATTGCTTTTGGATTGGTTTTTCTTTAGTTTAATCAAAGTTTATCTTTCCAGGTTACCTCTTTATTGTTTATTTATATTCTGCACTTAGTTTAGAGTAGTATAATCTGTTGAATACATAGTTTTGCATGTTAGATACATTTATACAAATAGTTTTCATAGTTTGCATGATTAAAACACAAACAAACAAAACTTTAATGGACTTTTACGTTAGAAACACATATGTGACACCCCAGACCATGTCTGAGTAGTCCCCAGGTTGGGAGATCACGATGCAGCAGATTAATTCCTGTGTTCGATCGATCGAAGTAGTTCGATCGATCGGACCAGAGACATTGTCGAGTGATCGAAGACAGTTCGATCAATCGAGAGAAGAAGATGTTCGATCGACCTTTTATGCAGTATTCCTAGACTTTCTGTTTTACTGGATTGCTATCAAATTGTCCCAAAACGCTCAGTTTGTCAAAACAGTTTGTAAACTTTAAGCCTTGAAGCATTTTTCTTCAATATATTTTGCAAACCACCCTCAATGCTAATACCATTGTAGGTGAGAGTCTAAACTATTATTTTAAACCGCTTTTGAGTATTTCAAACTCCATTGTGATGATATAGTCCCGGTCATGAAAGGACTATAGATTCTTTATTTTAAGAGAAATACGGAATACTGTAGAGAGTGTGCTCCATTGAGCTTCAACGAAATTGCATGGTAGATGGCTAGGTCGCAGTGGATTCGTGTAATCCCAACATTTCCTTTTATTAAGAAAAACACGTTTTAAATCTTTGTTTTAATTAATTAGTTGGAACTAGTTTAATTTAGTTTAATTGTTTTATCTTTAGTAGTTGATAAATTGTGGGACTTTGTGTTCTACACTTCTTTAAAATATTGATTTTTATTTTCTTGTTTGAGATTAATTGGAGTAATTAGTTTAACAACTTCCCTGTGGGTTCGACCTGGACTTAACCAGACTACTACTTGCACGATTACCTACACTTGGGTATAGCACACAAGCGCACACAGAAAAAATCTCGTATCAGTTTCAACCAGCCATTCGCCAAATGGCCGATGTTCCTATCTCTGCCGTCCAATTTACGAACGTAACACCTTCTTCACACTCCTTTGAGGAGTGTTTTACTTTTTTCTATCAAGGCTACTTCCCTCGGGATATAAACCTCTTCACCCCTTTCTTCTCACTCCAATTTTCTTCATTCCTTCAACTCTCCAACAACCCTTCCAATTGGGGCTCGGGCACCCAATCCACCTATAACGAAATCTTCTCTAGCTACTTAGTAGCTAGAGACATTATTTTTAGCCCAAGTATTCCATCGGCCAATAATAAGTGTGGGGCAGAATATTACTTTGCTCCCCTATAGGCCCGTCAATTCGGGCTTACCCAACTCGTGTCCGTTCCCCCTGACATCATTGTCAATGTTGACTGGGTAGAACGCGGCCTTATTGTCAACGACGGGCAAGTGAAGAAAATAAAAGAGCGGTCAGACAGACTGAAGGCTGCCTTCAACTTCACGCCCTTCTCTGCCAGGCCTGTAGTATCAGAAGAATTCACCCAATGGTGGGGTGATCGGGTAGGCCAGCTATTTAAAGACACTACTGCTGAGGCCCTTGTACCTTTCACTGCATCATCGGCCACTAAGGTCGATGCTCCTACCCCAGCAGCAGCTCCAGTCCGGCATAAACAAGTGGCCAAGTGACCGGCCCGCAAGCCAGCTCCGGGCAAGGGGCCTGCTAAAAAGAAACAGAAAACAACACCGGCCTCAACTCAGGTTAGATTTACAACATTTTTTAGTTGTTAAGCCCGATTTTGCCTGTTTAGTACTAATCTTTTTCCTCTGTTTTTAGCTTATTATTGAGGACTCTGGAGAGGACCCATCACACCCAAGTCAGCCTCAAACTCTTCCTACATCACCGGCATCCGCAGCAGCCTATCTGGAATGGGTTGTCGTGAGAGTAATGCCGCTTCACATCGTGCCTCCGCTAACTCCTTCAAGTGGAGATGAAGACATTGCTCCTTCCAGCAATGTTCCTGAGCAAGCCGTCCTCTCTTCTAGCAGTGAAGGCGTGGCCGATGCTGGGACTGCTACGGAGGCAGCTGGGGAAGAGGTTGACCAAGCCGTCCGCACTGAAGTTGGAGCCCCCTCTGGGCTAGACGAACCTACTGCAACCACCGCCTCTTCCGTTCCTGCAACAGTGGAACCGGTTATGGCCGAGGCTAACCCTCCTGCTGAGGATTCTATCACTCCATGGATTGAGGTCGGTGTTGACGAATCAGGCTCGGTCTTGGAGACTGAAGTTTTACAAGCTACAACGGCCTCAACCAGTCCAGGGGTAGAAACCAGCCACGCTCCTTCTTCTTCTGGGCCGGCTCAATCTTCCTCTCAACCAACAACTTCTCAACCGAGTAAGGCTAATGTTCGTGAAGAGATCTCGGCCTCGCTTGGTTCTTATGCCCAGGTATTGAAGTCTGTCTACTTTACTTCACTCATAAACTCTTAGAAACAACTTCTGACTGCTATTCTTTTGAACAGGCCGATCCCATGGGTCCAGAGCCACACATTCCCTTCAATGATTTCTTCTCTGGCCTGGACCTGGGAGCTTTTGACCTTGGCCCCCTGGAGCCCGAATCCGTCTCACCTTTTCGCCTTCAACAAGCCAAAGACCTACTCTTCGGGCTTGCTGATCAGGACCTCTCTAGCCTTCCTGCTGCTGCTGACGTTGAAGCAGCCTTGAACACAATCATGGACGATCCTTCTCTTTCTGAAGGGCAGCTATCCTTACTCTATGAGGTACAAGAAAGACTCCCCAGCTGCCGTCTTGTGGATCGATCGGCCTTGAAGATTTAGGCTGATGCAGAGCTTTACTTGGGCTCACGGCAGAAGGCATTGAAGTTTTTGGAAGGGGCCAAAGCTAAGTTTGAAGCGGGGAAGCCCTCTCAGGCTCAGGTGCTAGCAAGGGACTCCTGGCTGCAGAACCGTATTGCTGCACTAAAAGCTCAGCTCACCCAGTGTGAGGCCGAGGTCGTCACCAACAACGCCGCCCTTGGGAAAATTGATGAAGCACTATCCTTACTTGGTGGCGATGCCCAAAAGTGCAGTGATCAACTACAAGCCAGTGTCTTGATATCCCGAGCATGGGCCCAAAAGCTAGAAAAAGCCAAACGGGATCGGTCTGGAGCTATTAAGACCTGGGAGGACTTGAAGGCTAAACTTAGGAATTTTGGGTCGGCCTAGAGGCCGACTCCTATTTGTACTCTATATAGGAAATTTTTTTCTTTTTTCACCATTCTTGTAAGTAAGCTGTGCTCAGCCTATTAATACAAAACGATGTTTCCTTTAAATAATTCGAGCTCAGGTTCATAATTGATCAATTGATCATATTCCAACCCAGGCAAAACAATCTTTATACTTGTGCAAGAGTGCATTCAACTCGGCCTGACACTGCGGATTTAGCATCTGACTTACATAAGTAGGTTTGTGTTCTCTTTCTTTGCCTAGGTTGACTTCCAAGAGGGGGTCCTGGACATCGGCCTTTAAATCATCAAGCTTCGCTGTGGCCATTTCCAACTCGTATATTTGAATCTCTTCCTCTCTCGACGTTTCCTCTTCGTAGATACAATCGGCCAGATTAATCATTCCATCAATAGGGCCGATTTCCAATCTTCTATCGGCCAAGTATGCACACCATCTGGCCATGCTGGCCTTGAGGGCCAGCAACTTCTATTCTTCAATTATCGGAGTCTCCATGGACATCTTCCTGTTCGATGATCTCAATCGGCCTTGATTCTTCTGTCCGACTGAGATTATGGTAATACGTTTTAATGTCCGACGAAATTCTTTTAAGGAAGGTCGCTGTATTCAGTCTTCCCATTTTATTGCAACCCAGCAACTTGACTGGCCCGATGTCATCTTCATACAAGACTGCATCGGCCGTTTGCATACGTGCAACAAATGGCTTCGTATCTGCCCCAACCACTTCTACCTCATCACCTCTCTAGAAAATCAGCAACTGATGGAGTGTGGATGGAATGCAGTAATTTGGGTGTGTCCAATCTCGGCCGAGCAATGCATTATAAGCTGTTGAGGTTTCCACAATGAAAAAAGCAATCATTATTGTTTTACTGCCAACGGTCAGTTCAAGGGGTAGGATACCCTTGGTTCTTGAAGGTGCCCCCGTGAAGCTTTGGACATTCATTTCGGTCAAAATTAGCTCCGACTCAGACTTCTGAAGGATTCTCAACATTATTTGAGGCATGATATTGATGGTAGACCCACCATCAACCAAGATTCTATTTATCGGGATGCCCTCAACATGTCTTTTCACGTACAAGGGCTTCAGATGCTGGGACATCTGGTATGTTGGTTTTTCAAACACCACTTTGACTGGTCCGGTCTTTGATCCTTCCTCAGTCTGATGTCCTTTCAGCCTCAAGATAGTGATCTTAGGCCGATCGGTCTGATCGTCGGTGGCATCCATGTTTTTGTTTATGGCTTCCACCACTTTAGGTTTGGCGGTCTCTCCTCCGTTCCAAAAAACATCTTCCATCCTGGCTGAGTTCTTGGTCAGGCCTTCCACTACATCTCCTTCCATGGCCGTTGGCTGATCGGGCTTGGCCATGAAAGACATAGGTAATGTAAACACCATTTTAGACGACAGGCTTACCGGAATAGGCCCGAATTGAATTGACGAGGTGCTTGAATCTGACAGATCTCCATCGGACTCCATACTCATCTTGTCTGATGTTACTCTACATCCCTTCTGTGATTTTTCTCGTCCGAATCTTTCCTTTAGGTACTCAGTGGCAATGCGCATCACCCTATTTTCTCCTGGCTCATCGGGCACTGTAGGCGCTGTGGGTTTAGGAGGGTTTCCAGCTCGATTCTTCCAGTATTAGCGCTCTCGCTCGGCCTGTCTCATTTATTGATATCTCCTTTTTTGGGACTTGCTGTATTGTGGCCATACTGGGAATTTAGAATGTTCAGCTCTATGCCACTTCTGATCTTCCACCCTGGGTGGTAACACCATCCTTTGGCTCTTGTTAGTGATTGATGCTTGCATCTGAGGTCTTGGAATTGTTTGGGAACTTCTTGCCCCCAATCGGCCGGATTCGCCATGGCCGATATGCTGAACCACCAAAGGTTTTGCCCGCCACTCGGGCTTCACCTGACCTTGCCATGGTAGTGACAACCTCTCATAAATAGACCTTCTCGGGCTTGGTTCCCGATATTCATGGCTTCTCGACCTCTTACTCGGGCTCGAGACTTCTTTCTTGACATCAGCCTTGCATCTTGGGCAGAGGCCTTGTTCGATGAACTCCAGTTGTCGTCGTAGATCAGCTATCAAGTTGTCGGTACTGGACCTAGCTGCTTCTTCCTCGCCCTTGTGGGCTTTCTCTTTACGCTCTTGATAGTTCCTCTAGAGGTCATGTATCGTCACTTTCGGCCTATCTGTGGCTGAAATAGCAATTTGTTTCCCTTCCCTCTATTTTGGCACCAATTCTTTGTCGGTCAAGTCTACCTTCGGCCTCGGCCTTGAAAGCTTGGTTAAATCGGGCATAACCATGTTGGTACTGGTAATTTGAGGAAACAGATTTGTATCAATCCCCATAGCCTTGTCCGAGAACTTGAACACTCTTTTCTCCACGTTTTCCTGTATAAATTTCAAAAAACAACGCAATTATTAGTGGAGTGCTTCCAGGAATTATGCCATTTACAGTATTCTTTATTTTTTAGGTCATCGGTCTTAGGGATCCGATGACCTTCACTCAACTTGATCACTTTATCGGCCAATAAGGCATCGAATATTTGATTAGCCATGGTTATATCAAAAGTATAATTTTTTCCCGCCTCGAACGCCATTTTCTTCACAACGGCATTGTTGTTAACAGGCTTATTCAAGGCGTTGCATATAATTGGCCGTTTACACATCAACTCGGCCATATCGCTCTCTGTTTCGAGGCCACACTCTGCTAAGTGGACCTCGTAATTAGGGTCTTTATAATATGTCCCTTTGGAGGAGTTCTTCTTCTCCTGCTCATCCAAAAGGATTCGCTCGTAACGACCAGCCCGTGTGGCCAGCTCGAATAAGTCACGGAAGTCAGTTCCTTCAAACCTCTTGCGAAGTTCAAAGGACATGCCCCCCATGGCCATTTTAGCATACTCTTCTTCAGGAAAAACTGTCTTACACCGATACTTTGCCTTACGGAAACGGGCTATGTAGGTTTCTACGGTCTCTCCTACTAATTGCATCATCCTGGACAAGTCTGCCAGTGACGTTTCGGGATCAGTCCTATAGAACTGGCCGTGAAATAGCTCTTCCATCCCTTGCCAAGTTAGCACCGAATTGGCGGGGAGATTAACATATCACAAAAACGCTATGCCCGTTAGCGAGTTTGGGAATAGTCTTAACTTTAATGGGTTGCTACTACCCACATGGCCCCATTGAACAATAAAACGGCCAATATGCTCAACTGAAGACTGTTCACTCTCTCCAGAAAATAGAGTGAAATTGGTACTTTATACCCCTGAAGAAATATGACTTGGTCAATTTCAGGAGGATATGGCCGTCTGTACGTCGGCCTTTCCAGTCTTCGCATAAACGGGCCATACTCTTCATGTATGGCCGCTACCAACTCCTTCCTATTGATGGGTTGTGGAGCTATGGGCTGAACATTCCTCAACGGGGGTACCAACGGCGGTGGCACCTGCTGTTGGTTGTTATTGGCCTGATGGGGCCAAAATCCACCGTTCCTTTGCCCCCCAATTGCGTGACCTGGAGGTTGTGAGTGGCCGACTGAACTTTCAGTATGGCCTGTAGACTGACCAAAACCTGGTGTCGCCGATCCGTTGGGATCGGTGACTATCAATCCGCTAGCCATTCCGGTCTGTGACTCAGATTGCTTGCCTGAGCCATTACCCTCTCTGAGATTCGGACAGATGTAGGGTGGGTCTTTCGGTTTATTGGACTCAAGCGATGCGCCAGAGCCCGAATCGTTGACTTGTTCTTTGCTACCCCTGGCCTTATAGGTCTCTATCAACCTGCCTATCATGTCTGACAGGCGATCCAACTTTACGTGGGTGGTCCTTGTTTCTAAGACCAGGTCAGCTTGACTTTTATGGACATCGGCCGTTTGGTTGATGACCGATTTGAGATTGCCCATCGATCCTATGAGCGCGTTGTATTCCTGCCACATGGGCTCAACGTTCGTTCTCACGGCCTCGAAAATTGCCTCAAGAGTAATACTGCCATCTTGTGGAGAATGGCCGGTACTCTCCTCCACATGTGGGTCCATGGAAGGATCGTCTTGGCCATTCTTCGTTGTCTGTTTGTCTTTTTTCAGAGGCATGGCTTGACACAGTGGGTCCTACCGGTCGTTCCAAAAATGTTTGCTGTAATTTGCGCGGGCGTGCCAGAGCCAAACGGGCTCGATGTGTGTGTATATGCGTGCAAACTAATTTCCTAACTGCTTGTGTGAGTGATACACAAGGCTTTCTGAATCTGACTTCTAAACAGAGTGATTGTGTGTAGTGAGTAGGAAAGTACCCTCACCGTAAGTTCTTTAACAGTACTGAAGCACATAAGCTAAATAGTGTCGAGTTTAACAGGAAAACAATCACAAACGGATTAATAAAACAAAGATTTTATTAATTGTTTGGAAAAAATAAACAGATTTAAAGAGCGAACCAGAACATGCTGATTATCCAAAAGAACAAAAAGAAATAACAAATGGGCAGACCTATTTGCTATGAAGGCTGAAAAAACATAAAGACTTAAAGAGTGCTTTGAATGCTTTGAGTGCTTCGAATGCAGTGTGTATGCTGTTTCGAGATGACGCGGAGTGCCCTGCTTGGTTGGCCTGCCTGAATATTTATAGCGGCCTTTGATGATTCCTAATTGGACAAGAACTCCTTAGCTTGCGCCCCAATCTGCTTGACTAATTGGCTGATAGTGGAAGAGACCTTCCTTATCCAGATTCTGATTGAATCAATCCCTTTAATTTAGGGATCAAACGCCAAAATCCAGCTAGACACGATCAGATTCATTTCCTGAATGGACTCTTGTTCCCAAAACTCTGAGATGACGTCATCCTGACAACTGTGGATAGCACCGCCTCCTCCTCTCAGTCCATCGGCCTCGTCAACTATTCTCCTAGATGAATCGGGCTCTACCCATTTCCATGCCTTTCCTCATGTCCGGTTACCTTTCTTCATATTCCCATGGCCAATCGGACTGCTACAGCCATCCTTCATTACACGGTGTCCGATTGCCCTTCGTGTTGCTTCAATCCACCATCGGGCTGACAACGCATTGGGTTATGTTATTCCAAAGCCCGATAATCCTCACACATGTTCATCTTTCCCATCGGGCTCTCCTTTCAATCACCCAACAGCCTTGTACCTATCATCCGTCTCACGTCTATGCTCAAGTCCGATGAGTCATCTATTCCTTAGCCCAGCCTCACCTCTATCCAGTTCCACGCAACTCGGGTTCAAAACCCTTTGACGGTTTTTGGGTGCAAACAGTTTATGAAGCAACTATAAATTGGAAGAAAAGATTATGATTTTTCAATTGATGTAGAGTTTATTTTTTGTAACTAACAAACATACCAATGAGACTTATCTTTCACATTCACATCTAATATAGACTTAATTTTATGAGTTCAATATTATTAGATGAGTGGAATCTTATCTATAAAAAAATTTGTAAATCTCTTAGAGAAAAGTTCTTTATCAACCAAATTGGTTTGATTCGAATTTAGAATAATATATTCATTTTTTCTCCATAAAATTCTAATGCTAAATTCAACTCAATTCTGCGAGTTCAATATTATTAGATGAATGGAATCTTATCTATAAAAAAAAATCTGTAAATCTCTTAGAGAAAAGTTCTTTGTCAACCAAATTGGTTTGATTCGAATTTAAAATAATGTATTTCTTTTTTCTCCATAAAATTCTAGTGCTAAATTCCACTCTTCAGGTAGAAAAGCCACATTTAATTTAGATTAAATTTTACAAATCCATGCAACAAAACTAACCCTTCTTGAGAAGCAATCTTCACTTGCTCTTCTAATCTTCTTCAAATTGATTTTCATAACTCCTCCATCAAAGAAAACTAAAAACTAAAGTCAAATTTCAAAGCCAAAAAGAAAGATGGTCATACTTGTGCAGAAAATAATTTATTTTTGTATGATTTATATAGAGAGATAAAGCTTGAATCAATATATTATCTATTTGAAATTTGAAAAGAGGAAATGTGTTATTTATTTCAAATTTGAAAAGTATCATCCATATTGTAATTGGTTTTATTAACAACCAAACAAAAATTTGTTATGACATTCTTATAAATAATGATGTGACTGATATTATCTATACATTCAATATATATTTATACATATATGCATACATAAATCAAAGCATTATACCTTTTAAAAATTGAACTGGATTTGAGGAATCAAACAAACGTAGAAAAAAAAAACACTAAAAACTACTTATAAGTATCCAACATATCCAAAAATTTTAAATTTTGATATAGGGGATTTTTAGTAACTTGATTTGCATATTTTAAATGTGTTATATATACGTAAATATAATAAAAAGGGTAGAGAATTCAGGGATTAGAAGTTTCTCCTCAATAAATGATAAGCACATATAATTGGTCAAGAGAGAGTAATTAATTAGTAAGAATTAAATTCATTGACATTAATTATTATTCATTCAAAATCAAATATTTGGTGAAATAAAAAAAATAAAAATAAAAAAATAAAAAAAAGAGGTCATTTGGAGAAAATTACACATAGGCACTTAGGTGGCAAAAGCAAAAGCTTTTGTTTTCATATATATATAATTATCACGCAATTCACTAGTAGATATCATGCTGGTAATGGATTGAAAACAACTATGAAACAATAACAAATTGAGAAACCAAACATTGATTGAGCCAGTTTGTGAAAAGCTTCTCAAAGATTATAAATGACATTATTGCAGTAATTCTTTGTTCAGACAAGCAAGGGGTTTTAAAAAAAAAAAAAAAGGACCTAGCAACTAGTTATCAATTATAAGGATCACAACTCACAAGTAACACGAAAATGGATGAGTAGTTTATTTTCGAAACACGTACAACGCGCAATCCAAGAGTTGGTACACTACACATTCACTTAAAATTATAGAATTATCTTCCCTCCAGTCAGGTTGGGCTTTATCTCGAGCTGAGTTTATTGTATCCCAAGCTCAACCCGAAAAGAAATTTGAGCTTGAAATTCAACCCAATCTCAAGCATGTCGATCGGTTCTCATTTAAGGCGGCCAATGGCCGTAAAAGTAGCAGGCCAAACAAGCTGTCTTCAAGCTTGCCTGGCCATTTTGACATGTATCGCAAAACAAATGCAGATACGTATGTATATACATATGTGAGGGCACTGCCGCACTTGTGCATCCAACCGGTGATCCTGGGATAAAACTGTCACTGTATTATATAGGCTGCATATATTTAGCCAAGAACCAAGCCAGTGGACTTTCACTTCAACCTTTCTGCAAAATTGGTTTGGGCCTTAGACTACCTTTGCTGACACAAGGGGGCGGGTTGGCTAATAGTGCCAAACAGTTATGCTGTACATATATGTGTATCAATGTATAAGAGACACCCAGTTTATTAGCCTCTGCAAATGAAATGGATCAACAACCACTTTAGCATTCGGACACTTATTTAAATAAACTGTCACCTTGTTTATTACAAATACAATTTCCTTCAATCTGTTGAATTGCTTTTAGATCATGTAATCACAATTGACCTTTGAAAAGTCCATTATTAGATGCAAGAGATAGCTAAGAAAGCTTTATGAACTAAGTAAAAATGTAAACTATACTTCAGGTCCTCAATTTATTACAGAAATTCATAACTATCCATTATTTCAAAAAAAAAAAATCACTTAAATAGTAAATATAAAAAATAGAGCAAAAATTGATCTCAAAACAACTGATCTTTATATTAGGGAAAATGTTTGGGACACACACTTTTTGACACACTTTTTGACACACTATGCATTAAACACATGTACTTTGTACTGTTTGAATTTTTTGCACCTTTCTGTGCACCACTTACACAGCACATGGTACATACATTTAAAGCTGTGTTTATATTAGTGTTCCTTTTTTCTTGAAGCGTTTTACATGTGCCTTTCAATTATTGAATTGCTCTTATAGATCATGCAATCACAATTAAACCAAAAGTCCACAATTTTTTCAGGCTACACATTCTTCTTTATACCCACAACTAAGAAAGCTTTTCAAATACAGAACTATACTTATATTATTTTACAATCAAGTACATTGCATATGTTGGTATACAACCTTTCACACCTCACTAAGAACTACCCATTAGTATTTCCCACTCAAATACTTAAAAAAACAAAAAAAATACAGAACAGAGATCCAAAACAGACTTATAACCTCATTCCACAAAACCCCATTTCTAGTTTCAATCAACTTCCTCAATCTTAGGCCCAGCACCACTACCAGAACCACGATACCCACCGCCCGGCATGTCAGCACCGCCGCCCATTGGCCCATCTCCGGGGACCCCACCCTGATACATTTTCGCAATAATTGGATTACACAAACCTTCCAAATCCTTCAATTTATCCTCAAACTCCTCCACTTCCGCCAATTGATTCCTATCCAGCCACTCGATCGTCTCATCGATAGCCTTCTCGATCTTCGCCTTCTCCACGGGATCTAACTTTCCAGCAATCTTCTCGTCCTTCACCGTATTCCTCATATTATACGCGTAATTCTCTAACCCATTCTTCGCCTCCACCTTCTTCTTCACATCCTCGTCCTCGGCCTTATACTTCTCTGCATCTCTCACCATTTTGTCAATCTCTTCCTTGCTCAGGCGCCCCTTATCGTTTGTGATCGTGATCTTGTTCTTAACTCCAGCTGTCTTATCCTCGGCCGACACATTCAAAATCCCATTCGCGTCAATGTCAAAACAGACATTGACTTGCGGGACTCCTCTGGGCGCGGGTGGGATTCCGGTGAGCTCAAATTTTCCGAGGAGATTGTTATCCTTCGTTCTTGCTCTCTCTCCTTCGTAGACCTGAATCAAAACCCCAGGTTGATTATCCGAATAGGTTGAGAAAATCTGCTCCTTCTTGGTGGGTATGGTGGTGTTCCTCGGGATCAGAACCGTCATGACTCCACCGGCAGTTTCAATCCCAAGGCTGAGAGGGGTCACGTCGAGGAGGAGAAGTTCTTGGACCTTCTCGTTCCCCTCGCCGGACAAAATTGCCGCCTGTACCGCCGCCCCGTAGGCCACCGCCTCGTCGGGGTTGATGCTTTTACAGAGCTCTTTCCCATTGAAAAAGTCCTGTAAAAGCTGCTGAACTTTCGGGATCCGGGTCGACCCACCTACGAGGACCACTTCGTGGACTTGGGCCTTGTCGATTTTCGAATCTTGGAGACATTTCTCTACTGGGTCCATACATTTTCTAAACAGATCGATGTTCAGCTCCTCGAATCGGGCTCTGGTTATAGTCGAATAGAAATCGATTCCCTCGTATAGCGAATCGATCTCAATAGTCGTCTGGGTTGTCGATGATAAAGTCCGCTTTGCCCTCTCGCAGGCAGTTCTCAACCGCCTGAGAGCTTTGGCGTTACCACTTAAGTCCTTCTTGTGCTTCCTTCTGAACTCTGACACAAAGTGGTTAACTAAGCGGTTGTCGAAATCTTCCCCACCAAGATGGGTGTCCCCGGCGGTGGCCTTCACTTCAAATATTCCCTCTTCGATGGTCAACAGCGAGACATCAAACGTCCCACCGCCAAGGTCGAAGATGAGAACGTTCTGCTCACCCGACCTCGACGCCTTCTTGTCGAGCCCGTACGCTATGGCGGCAGCGGTGGGCTCGTTAATGATTCTCAAAACATTAAGACCCGAAATCGCTCCCGCGTCCTTCGTGGCTTGTCTCTGAGAATCATTGAAATAAGCCGGAACAGTGATCACAGCGTTTTTGATAGATTGACCCAGAAAGGCCTCCGCGATTTCTCGCATTTTGATCAGAACCATCGACGAAATCTCTTCCGCGGAGAAGTGTTTCTCTTCGCCCTTGTAGTGGACAACGATCATGGGTTTGTCTGCAGGGCCGGCGACGACCTTGAAGGGCCAGAGCTTGATGTCGCTCTGGACCGATGGGTCGGAGTAGCGTCGGCCGATGAGGCGCTTGGCATCAAAGACGGTGTTGGATGGGTTCATGGAGACCTGGTTCTTGGCGGAGTCGCCGATGAGACGCTCGGTGTCGGTGAAGGCGACGTAGGAAGGGGTGGTTCGGTTGCCTTGGTCGTTTGGGATGATCTCTACGCGGTCGTTCTGCCATACTCCCACGCAGCTGTAGGTGGTTCCAAGGTCAATTCCGATGGCCTTGCCTGACGCCATTAATGAATTAAGCTTTCTAGAGAGAGAAAGTAGAATAGAATGCTAATTGGGTGTATGTGGGAAGTAAAATAAACTGTTTTACAGAGAGAAAGTAAGAGAATGCTGCTATTGGGGTGAATTTGATTGCTGATGATGAATTGTGAATGTTTTGGTCTGAGTTGAGATTTGGGGGGTTGAAGAGTGATACACATATATATATATATGTATTTATGTATAATCGAGGAGGTTCGAGAGAGGAGGTTTGAAGAATAGAAGCAGGAGGAGGAGACTCAGGAGAGAGGGATCTGGAAGAGACGATTGCCCACCAGAGAATTCTAGAGAGGGCGGGAAAGTGGTAAAGTAATTAAGTAGTGATCATGTTTTGAATTCTGTTTCTAACTTGAGCCCAAACAAAATAGCTCATTAGCTTTAGTTTTTGGGTCTCAATACTAGCCCATTACTTTGTTGGGCTACACTAAGCTATTTTGCTAAACCAGACCCATCCAAATCCGGTGCTGTGCAGAGATTTAGTGGAGTAGAGTGTATACAAGTGTATGTTTGAGTTTAGCTCGCTTTATTAAACTAGCCTGAAATTCGGTATTCAGCTTGACTTGTTTATTGTAAGAGTGTGATTTTACTGTGATTTGAGTATTCTGTTGCTCTCACTTGAATCCTCAAGTAATGAAGAGATCACATTAACCATCACAAAATATGACAGTTGCATGGAATAATTTCTTTTTAGTTACTCTCTTTCTTAATTGAAGATTCTCTTTTTGAGAATTCCAACCATTTAAGTATATTTTTTTTAGTGTTGTGAATTTTTTGAACTTTCCTTTATTGCCCTTCCTTCAAGTTCAAAATTACATTCCCGCATCAAATAAAAGTGGGAGTTAATGTGTTTGATTGATTATTATTAAAATATATTTCCTATAGCACAGTTTAAAGTATTTACTTCATTTTATAACAATTATAAATATAGTTCTTAAGGCAAGGGAAAAAAAAAAAAAAAAACTCTTCAACGGGGGCACATGACTTGAATGTGAGTGGCATAAAGGAGGTCGTCTACTTTCACACATAGACTGATTAATAATCGTGAGCTATTACAAAGATTTTACAAGTTTATAGTTATATCTATTTAGAGTTGTAACTTGTAACATCTTTTCCATTACTCTTTTTAATACAAAAAGTAAATGTTTAGTGCATCGAGAAACATCAAGACCAAGCGCATTGCGTGTTCCTTCCCCTAGATATAACTATACATTAACTATAACCACAATTAATTATAAGTCGTCTCCCTTAAAGGTACCCATACTATGCATCTAAAAACACAATTAACCACAATCAAAATAACCACGTGACTTGCACGTGTCTTTTCCCCTAGTGTTAAAGAAAAGAGCCTTAAAATTTAAAGTATGTACACTTATAAATTGAATTAACAAATTATCCTTTTCATTTTTTGTAAAGTACCCTTTCGTAAAAATTTGAAGTGTGTACAATATTTAATATGAACATTACTCAAATAACTCAATTTTTTTGTCGGCGGTGCATGTTCAATACATTTAGGATTTAATGTTTGATATAAAATATATCCACAATAAATGCAGCTAAATTTTATTTCTCTACTTCGACTCAAGAATTTTTTTTTTCCTTACGAATTCGGAACACAATTTCTATCTGGTCAAAGAAATAGCAAGTAAATGTTAGTCTGTAAAATTGTTCACTTAAAATTTTTGAACTTTTTTTTTATGACTCCAACTATTTATCCAACAAGAAATTGTAAGTTTAATGTTAATAAATATAGTTGGTGTTCAAGCATATTTTTTCTAAAACCATCTTAAGAATTAATAGAACTTATTTCTCTTTCTTGTACAAAAAAAATACATTGCATTTTTTCTACCAAATCCAACGTCCGTGCCTTGCACGAGTATCCTCCTAGTGAATAAAGAAAGGAAATGATTCACAACATTCAAAATATGCAATCTACTTATAAACTATTTCTCTTTTTCTCACCATTTTCTTTATTAACCAAGCAAAGAAAATTATTTTCCTCTATATTTTTCATTTATTAATTTATTTTTTCCACCTTATTGAATCGAAGAACCAAACAAAGCCTGGATTAATTTTCATGTTCTCAAATATTATTAGTCTACTTGTTTGTCAGGTAAAACACACATTATACTTTTTTATTCATTTATTGTATGGACCATCAACTTTAATTAAGTAGAAAAAAGTGTATATATATATAATGTAACCAAGGATGTGTTTGATAACCCAATTAAGTGTTGAAAATACTTATTATTTTTCACTACGTTTGATAATGTGCCATTTAATTGAAAAACAGCCAAAACTTCACTGAAAACTTTAAGTGATAAAATTCTACTAAAAATAATCACTGAATGCAGTCTATTTTTATAATTGAAACACCTTTTTTAGTATTGCTACTTCAATCGCTTAAAATTTATAGTACTTAAAATTTACAACTTAATTTTTAGTATTTAATTCCCAAAGTCTTTTCTATGAAAATAACACAAGAAAGGAAAAGGAAAAGGAAAAGGAAAAAAGTAAGACTGATCACAATTTAATTCATTAAAAAAAGTGTAAAAGGAAATGCACCTAAGTCTTTTCCTTGAAATAACACCTGGTACGTTTTGTAGGAGGGATGGAAAGTGAAGGGCATGAAAGAGAGGAGGGATGAAAGAGATATCCCTAAGGAAAGTCAAGAATGTACTCCCTCCACTTGTTTGGTTAAATAAGAAGGAAATGTGGAAGAAAAGAATGATACGTTGTACTATATTTTTACAATTACTCCATTGCATTAAATTAAATATCATTATTTTTAAGAGTTAATTACCTTTCACCTTTGTGTGGTTAGGCTCATTTTTACTTTACCTCCCCTGTGGTTAAAAAGTGGACACTTTACCCCGTTGTAGTTTTGGACTAGAGAAAAACCTACTAAGATTTCTCTCTAAATAGCCCTATACGGAGATTAAGTGTTAAAATTAGCCCCACATGGAGATTAATTGTTAAAAATTGCCCCACGTGGGAGAATTTATGCGTCAAAATTAACACCATATTGACAATTCGTCAAAAAATAGCTTCCCCCCCCAAAAGGAGAAATAGGGTATTTAACCCTTTTTTTTTTATAAAAAAAAAAAAAGAAATCAAAAAGAGAAGAGAGCTCTCTCTCTCTCTCTCTCTCTTTTGATCGCAAAGCATGATCATTTTATTTCACAAACGGTAAGTTCACAAAGAACAAAAACAAACAGAAGAAGGAAAAATACATGATAAATCACATCAATCTTCCGGTTTGTACTGCAATCCCCAAAACAATGATATTGCACACTGTTATGTAGCTCAAACACTGAGTCGTTTGAAAGAGAAAGCTGCCAACAACAACAATAAAGATTCGAGCTTCAAAACTACCGTGACTAGAACAGGGCCCAAATAAACAACAGATCTAACGCAGATCTGTGTTGAACAGGGCCAGATCTAACCCCGGAATACGGAGACAAAGAGATCAAGCTGCATCAATCAATCAAATCAAACAAAAGCAAAACAAACCCCCAATAATGAGGGACAAAACCCCCAACAAGGAGGGACCTAACCCTCAACAAAGAGGGACAAACCCTTTCACATGAAGGGACATATTATTGAAAGCAACAAAAAATAGCAAAGAAAATGGTTAAGAGGCGGCCGCAAGGAGAACACAAAAGTTAGAGAAGGAAGAGAAAACCTATAATGGTTTCATGAGATATTTCATTAATTGTTACATCATCCTAGATGTCTGAATTAGGGTATGTTTGCTAACTCAATTAAGTTTTATTTTATTTTTATTTTTAAGTGCGTTTCATAACGTACCACTTAATTGAAAAAGTAGCTAAAAAATCACTGAAAACTTTAAGTGAAAAATTTCGACTGAAAAAAATCACTGAATGCAGTCTATTTCAATACTTGAAAAACTAATTTCAATATTTCAAATTTAGTCGCTTAAAATTTTTAGCACTTAAAATTCAACACTTAGGGTGCGTTTGATAAAATTGAAAAATAAGTGCTAGATTTTAGGCATTGAAAATTTTAAGTGATTGAATTTGTAATACTGAAAACAGTGCTTCAACTACTGAAATAGAATACATTAAGTGATTATTTTCAGTAAAAAATTTTCATTTAAAAGTTTTTAGTATTTTTTGGCTGCTTTTTCAATTATGTGATATGTTATCAAACCCACTAAAAAAAGAATAAATGTTGAATCTTTTCATTTTCAGCAATTATTTGAATTATCAAACTTATCCTTAATTTTCAATAATTTTCACTTTTATCAAATGTACCTGTCTTTTTCTCTCTTATCTTTCTACTTTTGAATTTTGTAGGCCCGAAGGAACTCTACCCTTCTCTTATTTCTTCCATGCTACGGAACCAATAATTCTAACCTCTCCCCTCCTCCCTTCCATCCACCCTCTCCTTCCTTCCACTCTTTCCTCAAACCAAACATAGCTAAATGTTGGCCACACACACTGTTGTGCTCTCAAAGCATAGCCATATGAAAATGGAACACTCACATTGTGATCTGTGGAGGGTCTTGTCGCACAATCTTTTTCAGGTGATTTTATTTTCACTTTCCGCTCAATTTCAACGATAATGTCACTTATTTAGCTCTTACTCCTCAATTGAATACGAATTTTTCTAATGAACATTCTCATTTATCTTTTGATATTAAATGGGTCTGCCAATAGTAGTTGTTTGTATTAGATACCGAATTATTTTTTTGTTCAGTAGAAATACCTGTGCAAAATTTGATTCCAGTTGGAGGCATGTTGTATACTTGATTGTTGAATTAAAATAGGTTATGAACTGTTTGAAATTTGTGATAATGAAAATTGGGTATTTACATTGATATGTCTGTGGTTTCACAATTGGGTATTTTGTGAAATGTGAAGATTCTTTTCTTATTTTTTGTACAATTTGCTGCAGTCTGAATTTATATTGCTTAATTTGTGGCAAAATCAATATATCTGTAGAACAAGAAAAATGCCAAGTACATCGAATTTGATTATGTAAATTGTTCACCTGCTAATGTGTTAGTGGCAGTTTTAAATTAAAGTTAACTTCTGTGTTCTATTGTTTTGTAATTAATAAAGAGTTTGAGTTGTCCACGTCACCTGGTGTCTTTTTTTAGGTGTCTCTAGCATTGCTCCATCGCCTATGATTAGAAGGTTGTAATATACCCTGATATCAAAAGCATACCAGGCTTCTGCATACTATCGTCTAGTAATTTTAGATTGTTTTATCAATAATGTCTGTGAAGGAAATCACATAATATAAATTAATCTAACGTTATGTAGAGACGATATGTGTGTAAGTGCATGTGGTTTGATTTGATTCAATGTAGCATTGTATTTGAAGTTTGTTTCCATTAAGTTTTGTTATTGTTATTATTATTATTTCTTTTAAATTTTCTTTTGCCTTCCAAATTTGCTATGTTCTATGCTTGTGTAGGCTTGAGTAGCTCAAATTCTTCAAGATTGAATGAACTTATAAAAGAGTTTCAGTTCATAAGAGCAACTCCATCCGACTAACTAAGTTGTTTTTTTTAGCCAAAATAGATAGACAGAATCTCAAAATCCAACTCCAACAACTAGCTATTTTGCAGAACTTCCAGATGCCTTGCCAGAATTGGCTCTCCAAACTCATCCTTCAAATTATGTATCTATATATATATATATTTCCACTTGTCACTTAAAGTAAATCAGCTAGCTAAAATTATGATATAAATAAAAAATAAAAAATTAGCTAGTTAAAATGGAGAGCAATGTTGGAGTTGACTCTCCAAAAATGGCTAGCTCAAATAGAGTAGTGGAATTTTCAGCTAGCAGTGTTGGAGTTGCGCTAACGCTTCTTCAAGATCAACAATAAGCATATATAGGTGGATATTTACTTTGAGATACTGTCTCGTATGTTGTGTCTCTATATGTGGATGTAAGGAGGGTGAGGTCTTATGGAATTCAAATAGGAGAAACAACTTTTGAGTCTTTGAGTGAGATAATTTAATGAGGTCTTTGAAGCAAGGGTGAGGTTGCATGTTGTGTCAAAGTTCCTTTAGGCTTTGTTTGGTTCATGGATTTTGTGAGGGAAAAGTGAAAGAAAAGGAAAACAAGATGAAAAACTAGTCCCATCCGCATGTTAAAAGGAACTAGTTTTCCATCTTATTTTCCTTTCCCCTCTCTTTTCGCTCATGAAATCCATGAACCAAACAAAGCCTTCGGGGGATTAGATTGGAGTAGATCTGACTTGGGAAATTTTTTTTTTTGGGCAAAGTGACTGCTTTCAAACTCAAACATGTGACCTCTTGCTTGCTAAAAATAGCAGCAACGAAAATACGTCAGATTTTTATGCAAACTTTACCTTTTTTGTGCCTCTCACTATGGCACAGAAACCATGTGGTGATGAAACTGAAGTAAATGCAAAGTCTCACTATCAAAACCTCCTCAAAATGAGCTTCCTTGTTTGGCTTCAATTAAATCTCCTTTCCAAATCTGTTTTCGTTGAGTTAAAAGAGATTATGTAGCTAAGAAAACAGAAGTAAGGACATGTACAGGTCTTTCTTTATTTAAATTCTAGTTGGTTCAGCATTCAATGATCCTTTCATGGTGGATCGATGATTTTGTTGTAGCCACAGATCTCTGATGAATCTTCCTATGGCAAGAACATTTTTCTTTGAGATTGCTGCTGCAAATTATTGTGTTGCTTGGAAACAGCAGTTTGGCACTCTGGCTAAAACTGTTCCAACTCATGAATTTCAAGTCATTGTCTATGCGGCAGAGAGACGTTTCCGTATAACTTTTCTTCGTGCAACCATTGTTGTTAGGATCAGACGTTTCACACGTCAATTCGTGCTAGTTGATTCTATTTCATACAACCCGATATGATTCATGATTCATAATTTTGAACTCCGAAGTTTTAAGTAGAAAGCTTTGTACATTTTGAGCCCTGATATTGTGAAACTTGTGTTAAATTGTTATTTTGCTCATTTTAAGTACATTAATTGTGTTTTTTAAATAGTAGACAAGTAATATGTTCTATTTCTTTAAAAAGTGAATAATAACTATTCACGCTTCGATAAGATTCAAGATTCATAATTTTGGCAAACCAATCCACGATTTTACACCCATGCATCATGCATGCAACCATAAACCAACAAATAGTCATGTATGCACCAATTTTACTACAAATTTGTATTTTCATTATTTTCTCCCTACTGGTTAGTGATTGGTTATTTAATATGAACTTGTGATCATTGTATGATTAATGAACTTAGAAGAAGCTTGCTCCAATATTGTGGATACGCGGTTGTTTTAAGACGTTACCGCCATGGTTGTCAAATCGGATTTGTATTGTGAATTGAAATGCTATTTTTTTAAAAATCATGGATCGAATCGAATCCTGAATAGTAAGATCCAGTGAAAAATTAAAAACACCAAACTACTGGGATAAGAATGCAAAGTTGTAAAAACACTACAACACCAAATCACCTTGTGTCTTTTCCTTTCGTTTTGGAAGCCATTTCAAAAGAATTTTTTTTTCTTTTCCAAACTTGTGAAAATTGAAAAATATAATAAACTTATCCAAAAAGCTCCAACTTCCAAACCTTTTCAAAGTCCTAGTAGATGCCTCATATAACTTACTTTTGTAAGTAGAAAACCAAACCCAACCAAACCAAACCAAGCCTTGTGTCCCAATCAATTGGGGTCGGTTGTATGAATCCTTTTTCTCCATTCTGCACGATCAAGAGCTATATGCTCATTTAAATTATATATATTTATATCTTGTTGCACTACATATTCTCAAGTCAGTCTAGGTCTGCCTCTCCCTCTAACCATTCCAGGCACTATGATCTTATCACTCTTTCGCACAGGTGCATCTACAGGTCTTCGTTGCACATGGCCGAACCATCTAAGTCTATTCTCCCTCAACTTATCCTCAATATGTGTCACTCCTACAGTCTCTCGGATGTACTCATTTCTAATTCTATCTTTCCTAGTCTTACCACACATCCATCTTAGCATCCTTATCTCCGCTACACTCACTTTGCTAATGTGTTGTTTCTTAGGGTGTGTTTGATAACCCAATTAAGTGTTGAAAATGAAAAGATTCAGCACTTATTCTTTTTCAGTGCGTTTGATAACGTGCCACTTAATTGAAAAAGCAGCCAAAAAACCACTGAAAACTTTAAGTGAAAAATTTCTACTGAAAATAATCACTGAATGCTTTCTATTTCAGAAATTGAAGCACTGTTTTTAGTATTACAAATTCAATCACTTAAAATTTTCAGTACTTAAAATTCAGCACTTAATTTTCAGCACTTAATTTTCAGTTTTATCAAACGCACCCTTAGTTGCCCAACACTCTGTCCCGTAGAGCATAGCTGGCCTAATAGCTGTCCTATAAAATTTTCCTTTCAATTTTGCTGGTATTCTCCGGTCACATAATACTCCAGAAGCACTCCTCCACTTAAGCCAGCCCGCTTTAATTCTATGGGTCACGTCATCCCCAATCTCTCCATCTCTACTGATCATTGAACCTAGATAGCGAAAGTGTTCCCTCTTTGGGATCTCCTGATCTTCGATCTTCACTGCTTCGTTGTCTCTACTTCCACTGTTGCTAAAAGTACATTCCATGTATTCTATTTTCGTCCTACTTATCTTTATCCCCTTAGTCTCCTGTGCTTCTCTCCCAAGCTTCTAGTTTAGTGTTGAGTCCCCTTTTAGTCTCATCAACCAAGACTATCATCTGCGAACAACATACACCATGGGACCTCATCTTGAATGTGTCTAGTCAATTCATCCATAATTAGGGCGAACAAATAAGGGCTCAAGGCCGACCCCTGGTGCAGGCCTACGGTAATTGGGAATTCGCTTGTTTCTCCGGCTGGTGATCTAATTGTTACATATCCTTCACCACGTCAATATAACCCTTGGTCACTCATTTCTTCTCTAGCACCCACCAAATTAAATCTCTAGGCACTCTATCATAAGCTTTCTCTAAATCAATAAAAACCATATGTAGATCTTTTTTCTTCTCTCTATACTTTTCCATTAGTCTTCTAAGTAAATAAATTGCTTCAAAAAAAGGAATTCGTATTACTCTGGTAGAGGAAGATATTTCGAAATGTTACTCTTGAAAGTGAGCCTGACATATTTGGAAAGAAGAGAAAGTGGAAGAAAAATGGTTGGGTCTTTTGTAACAAATGGATTAAAAGAGGGTTAGGAAACTTTTTTCCTTTTTTTTAAAGAAGGAAGGAAAAGAAATGGAAAAAAGCTTTAAGATTCGGCAATATTGTGAATCGTAAGAACTATAAGAATCGTATGATTCATGTGATTTTGATGCGATACACAAGATTCACTTGCGATTACTTAAGTACATAGATTCGTCATATCCTTTCGAATCGTTTAGGGAGTGAATCGAAACAAATCATATTGTAAGATTCAATCGTAAGATTCTGATAGCAGAGATTACATGTTACTGTTGATTTTCATTAAACAAGCTTAGAAGACCACTAGTCTTCCTTACCTTTTATTATAAGATAAGTAAAACTCATAATTACATAGAAGCCCCTAGGCATGAAATGAAATACAAAAAGGAATAAAATAAAAACAACTCTAAGTAAATAAATAACTCTCAACACTCCCACTCAAGTTGATGTGAAGATATCCCTCATGCCTAGCTTGCTAAGAGCAAAGTGAAACTGTCTACTCCCAACTCCCTTGGTGAACATATCTGCCATTGGTCACCTGACTTCACAAAAGGAGTACACATTGTACCATTATTGAGATTTTCCTTAATGAAATGTCTATCTATCTCCACATGCTTGATTTGGTCGTGCTGAACTGGATTATGAGCTATATTAATGAGTGCCTTATTATCACAGTATAGGCGCATCGTGTCTGTCTGATCAAGTCTCAGATCTCTCAACAACAATCTAATCCATAAAAGTTCACACACACCTTGGGCCATGGCCCTGAATTCGGCCTCGACAGTAGATCTCGCTACCACATTCTGCTTCTTATTTTGCCAAGTAACAAGATTACCTGCCATAAAGGTACAATATCCTAAAGTGGACCTCCTATCAGTAACTGAACCTGCCCAATTAGCATCGGTGTATGCTTCCACTTTAAGGTGATCATGTCTGCCAAAAAATAAGCCCTTTCTAGGAGCAGACTTTAAGTACCGAAGAATCTAACAAGATTACTTGCCATAAAGGTACAATATTCTGAAGTGGACCTCCTATTAGTAACTGAACCTGCCCAATTAGCATCGGTGTATGCTTCCACTTTAAGGTGATCATGTTTGCCGAAAAATAAGCCCTTTCCAGAAGCAGACTTTAAGTACCAAAGAATCTGGAAACACAGCATCTAAATGAGATTCACGTGGAGCGTGCATGAATTGGCTGACCACACTGACAACAAAAGCAATGTCAGGACGAGTACGAGCCAGATAAATAAGTTTACCCACTAACCTCTGATATCTCCCTTTGTCAACCAACACTCCATTACTATCATCACTAAGTGTCTGGTTCAATTCTATCGGAGTGTCACAAGCTTTGTTCCCAAGCATTCCAGTTTCCTTCAACAGATCATGAACATATTTTCTTTGGGAAATGAAGATCCCATGCTTGGATCTAGCCACTTCAATTCCCAAAAAATACTTCAGTGCTCCTAGATCTTTTTTTTTGAATTCTTTGGCCAGGTACTGCTTTAACTATGCACGTCTTCCAAGTCATCCCCTGTAAGCACAATATTATAAACATATACGATGATAGCAGTGGTCTTACCCTGTGGGGAATGCTTAATGAGCAGTGTGTGATCTGTCTGACTTTGTTTAAAACCATATATACCCATAGCACGAGTGAACCTTTCAAACCAAGTCCTTGGGGATTGTTTGAGACCATATAACGACTTTCTGAGCCTGCACACTTTTCCCACTGTCTTTGAGTCTTCAAAACTAGGAGGCACATCCATATATATTTCTTCCTCGAGATCACCATGTAAGAAGGCATTCTTCACATCAAATTGGTGAAGAGGCCAATCAAGATTGGTTGCAAGTGAGAGAAGTATCCTGACTGAGTTCAACTTAGCAATTGGTGCAAATGTCTCCTCATAATCCACCCTATATGTTTGAGTGAAGCCCTTTGCAACAAGGCAGGATTTATACCTATCAATAGAACTATCTGATCTGTGCTTCACTGTATACACCCATTTGCACCCCACAGTTCGTTTGCCTTTAGGTAACTTTGTCAATTCCCAAGTGCCATTCTTATGAAGAGTTTTCATCTCTGCAATCATGGCAAGTTTCCACTTGGGATCAGTGAGAGCATCCTGTAAATGGTTAGGTACACAAATATAAGAATTTTAGAAAAAAAAGGCTCTATAGGAGGGAGACAAGTGAGAGTAGGACACAAAGTTAAAATATAGGATGTTGAGTACAAGACTTGACACCTTTACGAATAACAATGGGTACATCTAGATTATCAAAATCTGTAAGAGACGGTGTATCAGAAATACCTGGATCGTCATCGGTTAGAGGGAATGGTAGTGGAAGAATAGGAGAAGTTGCCTCTTTAGCAAGAGAAGGAGAAACAGTCTCTCTAGTCTTTCTTTCACTCCATGTTCCCTTGGAATAAACCAACACCGCTTTCTCCTTTAGAGCGGGAGCGGTTTTCTCTCCCTCTGACTCCTCCTCACGCTCTTTTTCTTCACATCCTTTTTCTCCCTCTAGCTCATTCTTACACCCTTTAGCTCCCTTTGACTCATATTTTTTTTTTATTTTAATTTTAATTTTTTTTATTTTTTTGGTGATAGTCTCTATTTCACCCTCAACAATCGTAGGCAATGTGAACACAAGTATCTCTTCCTCACACCTCTGCTCCCCCTGAAGAGATGGCTGGGAATCCTGGAAGTAAGACTGAGACTCAAAGAAGGTGACATCTATATAAACAAACCATTTTTCAAGACGGAGGATGATAACGCTTATATCCCTTTTGAGTAGGAGAGTAACCTACAAACACACACTTAAGAGCACGAGGGTCCAACTTCCCATGAGTGGGAGATGTTTGTGCCCTCAAACTATTACTTTATGTACTAGACATTAGCATTTAATATATGGATATCAGCTTTACATTTCGTTATGTATGTTTCTTTCATGAGATGATTGTTAATCCTTAAGCATCATATTAAGTAATTCGTGTATGTATGAGATAGATACAAGTGAGATATGAATTACTATTCTTTGATATTTAGAACTTGTCACAGTGGATGATGAGACTGGATATCTCATCAGGTTTACACTGTAGCATGATTAACTACCATTGGATAAAGTGATGAATCTCAATCACTAGAGTTTAACTCTTAGTTGATATGCTAGTGCTTATAGTGCATTGACGGACCTGAGCTTTCCTATTGACACTCAACGCTGTCAACAGTCAATAGGAACTCATAACTTGTATAAGGTACGTGATCTTGAGACGATTATGAACACAGACTATGGATATGGCTACTTTAACTTACCAATCAGTGAGGTCTATAGAAGATCAACACCTGGGTATCTTGGGTATGTCATGTTCATAGGGTTGTGAATATATATTGTCAAGATAGAATATACCCTCTGATAAAGAGTACGCATTCCCTTGAGAATGTCACTAATTTGATTATTGAGAACTGCAGTCTTGTTGATAAGTAGTTATCAACATGTTTGATAATCATGAGAGGTGAATGTGACTCAAGGAATACAAGAAGTAATCATGATTCAGGTTGACAGTAACAGTTATCCGATTACCTGAATATGATTATGAATGGTGACGGTAGAGGGACATTAGTACACCATATAATTCTAGTTATTGCTTCGGATATGTTCTTTTGCATTAGAGTTCAGTTATCGTTTTATAGTGGAGTAAACGATAACTAACCTGTTGGTTAGTTTGCTAATCAAAGAGTTGATCATGGTAATTAACTATTGGTCTGAGCCAACAATAAAGAACCTAGGAGGTCCTACTCTTAGCTCCGCTAGAATACTTGGAAAGGCACATGAGGATCTTGTTAAGGCAGGTTCGATCGATCTAAGTTGGTTCTATCGATCGAAGTCATGGCAGGTTCGATGGCTTGAACGTGGTTCGATCGATCGAAGGTTCGATCGATTGATGACACTTCAATCGATCGAACGTTAGGTCGGTTCTGGGAATCTATAAATAGGGCAACTGCGTTTTGGAAAAGGAGTTCGTCGTTTTTATTAACCAGAAGCTGCAGATACTATTTTAGAGCCCCAAACCTTCTCCTTCCTCTCTATTAGAGATCCCACCATCTCTAGTCTCTCCGGAAAGCATCTGCAGGAGACATAAAGGTGAAGACAACCTAGTAGTGGCTGCTGCATCACGAAGGAAGAAGAAAATCAGAATTGGGTTCAAGATCTGAGGTATATTTCTTGTCCCTGCTGGTTAGTACGCATCTATAGAATTGACAAGTTGTAGATACTGGGCTACCAGTAAGTTTTTGTAACTAAATACTTCCGCTGTGCGTTTGAATTAATTTTTAAACCTTTTTTTTTTTTCTTTCAATTGGTATCAGAGCCATGCTTGTTTGGATTTATAGATGCGTTTTGGAACACTAGTTTTGATTTGCATGTCGGTTTTAGAACTGTTTTAAAACTACATCGTCCCAGATCTGTTTCTGCAGTATTATCGCAGCAGAATACAAATCTGTGATAGCATTGGATGCAAGGTGAGTTCGATCGATCGAAGTAGTCTCGATCGATCGAAGCTCGTATGTTCTCAAGCGATTGAACTAGATTAGATCAACGTTAGTCTGTTTGATCGATCGAATGGTGTTCGATCGATTGAGAATGCTTCTCTGTCCAGGTGTACTTTTCACAGATTCAAAAGTTTTTAAAATTATACGTTTTAAATTGGCTAAAATACACTTTAGTACCGTGTAGTTTCCCCTAAGTTTCATTTTGGGCCCTGTAAAATTTTTTGTGTCATTTAAGGCCCTCTAGTTCGAACCGCGTTTCAAATAAGGCCAAATATGGATGGAGTTAACAGAATATTAGACGGAGACCCTTGCTCACGTGAGGAGCCCTGTACAAATACCAAACGAACCCTAATTTCAGAAATTAGGGAAATTCTTGCGACAAGAAATTGGGGAAAATAAATCTGATAGAGAAGAAAAGAAGAAATCGGAAGAAATTCAGATTTTTCTTCTTCAATCTTGACGAAGGTAAGCTTCTACAAATACCATATAAGCCCTAATTCAGTAATTAGGGTAATCTCAAGTGTAAGGTCGACAAACAGAGGGTCAAAGAGGGGAAAGGTTGAAGGCGGAAGGAACTCAGAGGCATCAAGTTTGAAAATGTCGTCAAGTAGCAACTCAGAGGCATCGATAGGCAACGTTGTTTGCTATTGTGGAAGAAGGGCAGTAATGAAGACTTCTTGGACCGAGAAGAACCCAGGTCGAAGGTTCTACAATTGTCAACAACATCAAGATAATGGAGGCTGCAGATTCTTTGCATGGTATGATGACAAAATTTGTAACAGAGGAGAGCAAGTCATCCTTAACATGAGGGAAAAATTAAGGAAGTTGGAGAATGAGTTGGGGAATCTGATTTGTAGAGAGGAAGAACAAGCAGAGCATATTGACATATTGAAGTCTACTATACAACAAAGAGAGAGCAAGGTGTCCAAGTTAGAGCTTGAGTTGTGTAGCTCTAGGAGTAAACAAAGGTTGTATTTGTTTGTGTTGGTAGTTTCATGGTTTGTAATTATAATAGTATATGGAACCAAAAATTCCAATGGAAATGGAAGGGTAGGTAGTCAATTGTACTTACCATAACAACAATATAGTTATTGTAGAGATGTAATAGCATGGTGTTGAAGATGTGCAAGATGTGCAATTTTTATGACCTAATGAAAAATCCAGAATTCCAAAAACAAGTCATACATTTCAGTTTGAATACTATAGAAGGATCCATTACACTGTTCAACTAAAATACATAATGGTGTTGATATAGCTGCACAAAAATGACAAGGACCCATTACATATGTTTAACAAAAATACGTAGTGGAGTTGATACAGCTGCACAAAAATGACAAGGACCCATTATATGTTCAACAAAAAACCATTCCATGTTCAACCCCTTTTTGGTTGCTTGTTGGTGTAACAATGGATCCCTCTCCACATCATTGGTGCTGACCTAGCTGCAACCGGCTGTGGTGGAGGCCCAACACAAGTGGGTTGATTGCTAGCACTTGACAATTGAATGGGTTGATTGCTAGCACTTGACAATTGAGTGGGTTGATTGTTAGCACTTGACAATTGAGTGGGTTGATTGCTAGCACTTGACAATTGGCTTGAAGTCCCAACATAAGCATGAACTGTTGTAAGCCCTGTTTGCTGGCTTGAACCCCCAACAGGTGCCCTGTTTTGCCTTGGTGGGTAGAACTTTACCTTACTCTTAACCTACAAACAATATCAAACATAAACAAATGTGTCTCATTACAAAGGATAAAATTCAAGGGTTGTGAAATCAATCATTAAACACTTACCACATGCTTAACTCTAGGGGTACCCCCTGTATTGCTATGCTTGACCCTTGGGCCAGAATGTTGGGTGGTAGGTACATGCCCAGTAGGAGAAGGGTTGGGTACATGCCCAGTAGGAGAAGGGTTGGGTACATGATCAGTTTGAGAAGGGTTGGGTGCATTCCCTGCTGGTTTAGGCTGAGGTGTCTTTTTACAAGTCCTACTATTATGACCCCATTCCCAGCACTTTTGACACCTAACTGTGGTGTTCCTCCTCCTCAATTTGTTTGGGTTGTCAAGCTCATCTTGGCCCAACCTCCTTTTCATCTTAGGTCTGCCTGGTTGTTTTCTGAATGGGGGAGGTTGAATTAAGTCATGGTTGGTCTTTGGCCACAACTTTGGACCATTAACAGGGTATATAATTGATTCATAGCACTTCAAGTACATCGCCTTCATGTAACACTCATCCACATAGGCCTCTACACGTTCTTTGTTGTAGAAAATGCACGATATTGCATGCTTGCATGGCAGCCCTGATATGTCCCACTTCCTGCAACTACAAGTCCTCACCTCCAAATCAACAGAATGCTTATCAGGATATGCCAAAACCTCATATTTTAGGTCCCCAGACCATGTCGGGACACATGACCTACTGCTTGATTTGATCTTCTCCAACTTGTCCTGAATTCTTGGGCAAATCACACCTTCAAATTTCTTCATTCTCTCATATTTCAACCTCATCCTTGTCATAACATTTATCCTTAGCATCTCCAAAAGTGTCACAATTGGTTGGTCTCTAACCTCCAGGATGTATCTGTTGAAAGCTTCAGAGATATTGTTAGACAACATGTCACATTTAGGGACAGGGCTAAATGCATGCCTACACCACCATGAGGTGTTCAGTTTAGTCAGCCAAGCATGTGCATTATGGTCCACTTTTTCAATCTCTTTCATTTGGTAGTCAAAGTCAGGTTGGTTTGGTGCCTTTGCAGCTTCCCACATTAATTGTTTCAACAACAACCCTTTGTGAATTTTGTTGAAGTTGGCATAAAGATGTCTACAGCAGAATCTATGATCAATTCCTGGCATCACATATTCCATGGCCTGAATCAAACCCTGCATTAAAAAAAATCATGTAATTATGAGACTTTTCAAAGAAATAATTGAAAATAATTGATTATTACCTTTTGCTGGTCAGATATGAATGTCCATCTTCTGTCATGAACACCTCCAATGTCCTCTACCAACAATTCAAGGAACCATGTCCAAGAATCCTTATTCTCACCCTCTACAATGGCATATGCTACTGGAAACATTTGGTCATTACTATCTCTCCCCACTGCAGCCAACAATTGCCCCCCACATGGTCCCTTCAAATGACAACCATCTAGTCCAATTATAGGTCTACAACCAGAAAGTAACCCATCTTTGCATGCCTTGAAACACATATAAAACCTTTCAAAAATAGGAGGGTGTTCCAAGCTTGGCCTATGTAGCTTTAGTTTACATGTGCTCCCAGGGTTTGTTCTAAAAAGCTCCTCACAATAATCCCTCAAATGAGCATACTGTTCCTTGAAACTACCCTGCACTTGCTCCACTGCCTTGGTCCTACTTCTATATGCTTGACTTTTACTAATACCAACCACAAAGTCTTTCCTAACCGTCTCTTGAAACTTTTGCAATTTCATAGTTGGATCAATCCTAAATTCCTCAACGTACTTTTGTGCAAGCCACCCAGATGTCATCAACTTATTGGTGTATGTCCTTGAACATGTGTGGCTGTTGTTAAGTGACTTCACTTGAAATGTTTTTTGTTTTTGCATCAAGGAAGCATGGACTCTCCAATTGCAACCATCACTGCATATGGCTGTCACCCTATGACTAGCATTTTTCTTGAACCTAATATTAAACCCACCCTTGATAGCATATTCTTTCAGATACTCTTTGAACTCAATGTGGAATGGGAACCTCATCCCAACCTTTAACTCAACTTTACCTTGATCAGTGGATGGTCTATATACAGGATGTGAATCAACTTGTTCATCATCACTACTACCATTCAAACTAACTAGATCATCACTTGGCAAGTAGTCAGATACTTTCTCATACTCATCACCACCTTGGTTTCTATGGCTTCCCTCCCCTATATCTATTTCCTCATTCCATTCGTTTTCCAATACAGCTCTGTCTGTGTGCATATCAAATAGAACATCATCATCATCGTCACTACTACCTTTAATCATAGGATCATACAATACATCATCATCAGTACTATCCTCATCAACCTCTGGAGTTTCATTTCTTGAACTGTGCTCCAAACCAAAGTGCATCTGCATTCATTATTATTTTGATTAAAGAATAACAAACAAAGAAAAAAAATGCATTAATGGGACCACTATACACTGTGGCTTTCACTTCATGATCCCCCACAATCCAAAAGAAACAAAAAAAGTATTTCCCATCTTCAATTTCATGGGACACGATGTGGGAAGCTTACCTTCATCAAATGCAAGACACGATGTGGGAAATCCCTGCTGATCTTCAATATCTGCTTCTCCACTTGATTAGATTTGCCCAAATTTTAGCATTCATCATATTTGCCCCAATTTCTTGTCGCAAGAATTTCCCTAATTTCTGAAATTAGGGTTCGTTTGGTATTTGTACAGGGCTCCTCACGTGAGCAAGGGTCTCCGTCTAATATTCTGTTAACTCCATCCATATTTGGCCTTATTTGAAACGCGGTTCGAACTAGAGGGCCTTAAATGACACAAAAAATTTTACAGGGCCCAAAATGAAACTTAGGGGAAACTACAGGGTACTAAAGTGTATTTTAGCCTTTTAAATTTTATCATATTCTGTAATTTTTTTTCATTCTGTGAAACTTAATAGTTCAATCGATTAAACAATGTTCAATCAATTGAAGGTTCGATCGATCGAACCCTTGTCGATCGATCAAAGTGTGACAGAGAACTGAGATGCTGTTTTATGTTCTAAATTAGTATATAAAGAGTTTATATACTATGTGAATCAATTAGGGTTCCAATAGTAGCATACATATATTTGTTATATATGCGTGGATGTGTGTACGACTAACCTTCTTGCAGCAAGATTAGTCTGATATCTCCCATGGCACCAAGTCTTTTACATTCTAATTTTTGAATGTTGAGATTGGTGGATGATTGTATTTATTTTGGTTGGGTTTTAAGGCATGTGTAAAGGGCGCTGTGACTTCAATCCTACGAAAAGGAAAGTCGCACCGGTTTCCCTAGCCTTTTTTATTTTATGGTTGCTATTTCCTTTACTAGATAAATTGTAAGCTTCGAAAGAAGCATAGGATCAATGTAATAGAATTAGAGAACCCATGAAGATGGAGGAGCAAGCTGTTGTCCATGAAGATAGAGCTGGAGGTGATGAAACCAAAAAGGAGCTTCTATGGAGATAGAGCAATGGGAGATAGAGGCATATGAATGCCTTTGTTTCAATTTTAGTTTTTTTGTTTTATGTGCTTGGTTGTGATTGGCATTTAATTATATTATTACTACTTGCATGCACGTAAAACAAGTTTTCTAAAATAAAGATTCAAAAACCGTTTTCAATGCATTAGTAAACATTGGATGTTTATGGGTAATGTGTAGAAACAATTTTTCTTAAAAAGAAAAATCCTTATTTACTAAATCTAGTGGGAGAGGGTCTTATTATAGCATCCACGATATTCCATTAACGGTTATTGTAAGATGAGTAGTGCATTCTGTGTCACCTCGCCAAGGGTGATCATTCCATACGGAGGGTACACTACTTATTGTTACTAGACGTGAACTTCCTATGGATAGGATCAATCAGACGTGTTAGAGGGTGACCACCATACAGAGGCACTACTTGAGGTGGTAGTGATTGGATCCTAGTTAATGGTATACAGTAGCTAAGCTATGGATAAGGGATCCCACACGGGGCATTATTTAGAAACTTAGAGATCAAATAGGTTTGGGAGTCATAACTTGTTTTGCAAGAGTTGCATAACGGACAAGTCATGATTAATCGAAAGATCGAATATTGACCACTACACGGAGGCTTTATTCTTTCGTTTCGATATTCCGGCGACTTTGTTTAAAAAACAAGGGTTTTAAGGATTCTTTTATTTCAAACTGTCAAAATCTGATATTCATATTTATTTTGTCTTTTGATTTTATAGTAAATCATAATGTCTGGATCTACATTTAGTCCACTTGCCACCATACTCACTCAAAACAAATTAACTGGAAATAACTACACAGAATGTAAACGAAACCTTGACATCGTATTGACTGCGGAGGATCACATATATGTCCTCACCACCCCATGCCCCGAAGAACCCGCGACAAATGCTTTGGCAGCTGCCAGACGCGAGTTCAACAAATGGAAGAAGTCGAATGGAATGGCTCGTTGCTACATTCTGGCCTCAATGGCTGGTGTGTTGCAACACCAATTTCAGTCGAACAATTCTGCCAGTGACATTATCGAATCCCTGAAAAAGATGTTTGGGGAGCATGGTAGGCCTACCAGACAGGTAGCTATGCAGAAGATAATGAGTGCTAAGATATTGGAAGGGACTCCAGTCAAAGAACATGTTTTGAAAATGATTAGTTATTTGAATGAGCTGGAGACCCTAGGTTTCAACATTGACGCACAGACCCAAGTTGATATGATCCTCAATACACTGTCGCTGTCATTCGCTCAATTTAAACTAAATTATGATATGAATAAAATGGATTTTTCAATGAGCGAATTAATGAGTTCTTTACTGGCAGCGGAAGGGGTGATCAAACCTAGGGGCAACGTTTTGAACGTTGAGAAAAGCTCTTCCTCTTTCCGATCTACGCCGAAAGGAAAGAAAGGGAAGAAGAAGGCTCGCACTGGTGGTCCAAGTGTTGGACCGGTCCCGAAGATTGCAAAATCTAAGGTAAAAGGTAAGGGTAAAGGGAAGGTGGGTGGACAAGGCAAAGGAAAGTGTTTCCAATGCGGAGAGAAGGGCCACGGAAGAGGAACTGTCTAGAATTCGTTGCTACAAGAGTTCAAGGTATGATTGAATCACATGTGATTGAAGTAAGTTTTATAACGGATACGTCAAACACTTGGTGCATTGATTCTAGTGCGACTAACCATATCTGTAATTCGTTACAGGGGTTTAGATCAACCAGGAAATGCAGTGATGGGGAGATCGTGCTGACTCTGGGTTCTAGCGCAACTGTTTCCGTGGTTGCTATAGGAGTAGTAGTTTTAGAGTTTTTGGACAATAAGACAATAGTTTTATCAGATGTACTTTACGTCCCTTTAATGAGACGTAATTTAATTTCAGTTTCAAATTTATCGAATAATGAATGTTAATCATATTGATGTGTGTGGACCAATAAATATTAGAGCACGGGGTGGTTATGAGTATTTCATAACATTTACTGATGACCACTGTAGGTATGGATATGTGTACCTAATGCCGCACATGTCTGAATCCTTTGAAAAGTTTAAAGAGTTTAAGGCTGAAGTGGAGAAGCAATTGGGCACACATACCAAGGCCATTCGATCTGATCGAGGTGGCAAGTATCTCTCTAATGAGTTTATTGATCACCTCGTACAGAATGGAATTATGTCACAGTTGACTGCACCTGGTACGCCTTAGTAGAACGGTGTAGCGGAGAGAAAGAATCGGGCTCTTTTAGATATGACTAGGTCGATGATGAGTTATTTGGAGTTACCATTATTTCTTTGGGGTTATGCTTTGGAAACCGCTGCATACATACTAAATCTAGTACCAAGCAAATCTGTTCCTAGGACACCACGGGAGATGTGGATTGGGCGCAAGCCTTCTTTGCAACATCTCCGGTTATGGGGCTGTCCGGCATATGTGCTGAAAGGAAAGATGAGCAAGTTGGATTCTAGATCGGAAGTATATTACTTCGTAGGATATCCAAAGGGTACTTATGGATGGTATTTTTATGATCCAAGAGAACAGAAAGTGTTTGTTAGTACGAATGTTGTTTTCTTGGAGGATGATTATATCATGAACCATAAACCTAAGGGAAGGATAGATCTGAGAGAGATAGAAGGAGAGCCCTCGGTCCTACCCGCAGTTGATAACGATGTAAATTAAGAAAATACCACTTCTTCACCCTTTTCCGCACCAGGAACTCGTCGTAGTGGGAGGATTATCAGCCAGCCTGATAGATACATGTTCTTAGGAGAAGTTTTTTGAAGCTGTCTCCATAGAATCTGAAACTGATCCTACCACATATGAAGAGGCAATGGCTGATGTAGACTCAGCTCATTGGATTAAAGCTATGAAAGCTGAATTGGAGTCCATGGATTCCAATCAGGTCTGGGATCTTGTAGAACTTCAAGCCAATATTAAACCCATTAGCTGCAAGTGGGTCTATAAGAGGAAAAGAGGATCTGATGGAAAGGTTGAAACCTTTAAGGCTAGGCTTGTAGCGAAAGGTTACACTCAGAGGGAGGGCATTGACTATGAGGAAACCTTCTCGCCGGTAGCCATGCTCAAGTCCATCAGAATACTTTTATCCATTCCTGCATGCCTAGATTATGAGATCTGGCAGATGGACGTCAAGACTGCATTCTTGAGGAGGACATCTATATGTAATAACCAGAAGGGTTCATAACTGGTGGGAAAGGTAACTTGGTATGCAAGTTGTAAAAGTCTATTTATGGGCTTAAGCAGGCATCCAGGAGTTGGAACATCCGATTTGACCAAGCGGTCAAGTCGTTTGGTATCATATAGAATCTGGATGAACCTTATGTATACAAGAAGTGTGAAGAGAAAGTGGTAGCCTTTCTTGTGCTTTACGTTGACGACATTCTACTCATTGGAAATGACGTAGCGGCATTGTCAACAGTTAAGGTTTGGCTAGCTAGTACTTTCGATATGAAGGATCTAGGAGAGGCGAGCTATATTCTTGGGATAAAGCTCTTTCGGGATCGTAAGCGAAAGATAATGGGATTATCTCAAGCTGGTTATATCGAGAAAGTGCTAACTAGGTTTTCTATGGATAATTCGAAGAAATGTTTGTTACCTTTCAGGCATGGTTTAGCATTCTCCAAGGACCAGTGTCCAAAGACACAGGAGGAGAGGAATCGCATGATAGAAATTCCTTATGCTTCAGCAGTGGGAAGTCTCATGTATGCGATGCTATGCACTAGACCAGATATCTATTTTGCCGTTGGCATGGTAAGTAGATATCAATCGAATCCAGGTCCAGAGTTAAGCACATTCTTAAGTGCTTGAGAAGGACTAAAGATTATATGCTTATGTACGGTGGTAGTGAGTTAATTCCAGTGCGATACACTGACTCGGACTTTATGTCAGATAAAGATTCGAGGAAGTCGACTTCTGGTCATCTCTTTACCTTAGGAGGTGGTGCTATTAGCTGGAGGAGCATTAAGTAGAAATGCATTGCAGACTCAACTACAAAAGCTGAGTATGTGGCTGCTTGTGAAGCCGCAAAGGAAGCTGTTTGGCTTAAGAAGTTCCTTATGGACCTCGAGGTGGTACCAGCGTCGCTGTCACCTATTACGCTTTATTGTGATAACAGTGGGACAATGGTTCAGTCCAAGGAGCCAAGGAACCACGGAAAGGGAAAGCACATAGAGCGGAAATATCATCTTATTCGAGATATTGTTCAACGTGGAGATGTGACTGTTACCAAGATTGCCTCCTCTGACAATCTTGCGGATCCGTTTACAAAGGCCTTGTCACAGAAGATCTTTGATTGTCATCTAGATAGTCTGGGTTTCAGATGTAATCCTGTATGGTTGTGAGTGCAAGTGAGAGTTTGTTGGGTTTATGACCTCAAACGATTACTTTATGTATTAGATATTGGCATTTAATATATGGATATCAGCTTTACATTTCATTATGTATGTTTCTTTCATGAGATGATTGTTAATCCTTAAGCATCATAGTAAGTAATTCGTGTATGCATGAGATACATACAAGTGAGATACGAATTACCATTCTTTGATACTTAGAACTTGTCATAGTGGATGATGAGACTGGATATCTCATCAGGTTTACACTGTAGCATGATTAACTACCATTGGATAGAGTGATAAATCTCAATCACTAGAGTTTAGCTCTTAGTTAATATGCTAGTGCTTATAGTGCATTGACGGACCTGAGCTTTTCGATTGACACTCAACGCTGTCAACAGTCAATAGGAACTCATAACTTATATAAGGTACGTGCTCTCAATCTTGAGACGATTATGAACACAGACTGTGGATATGACTGCTTTGACTTACCAATCAGTGAGGTCTATAGAAGTCAGAAGATCAACACCTGGGTATCTTCGGTATGTCATGTTCATAGGGTTCGGAACATATATTGTTAAGATAGAATCTACCCTCTCATAAAGATTAAGCATTCCCTTGAGAATGTCACCAAGTTGATTACTGAGAACTGCAGTCTTGTTGATAAGTAGTTATCAATATGTTTGGTAATCATGAGAGGTGAATGTGACTCAAGGAATACAAGAAGTAATGATGATTCAGGTTGACAGTAACAGTTATCCGACTACCTGAATATGATTATGAATGCTGACGGTAGAGAGAAATTAGTACACTATACAAGTCTAGTTATCGCTTCGGATATGTTCTTTTGCGTTGGAGTTCAGTTATCGATTTATAGTAGAGTAAACGATAACTGACCTGTGGTTCGTTTGCTGTTCAAAGAGTTTGATCATGGTAATTAACTATTGGTCTGAGCCAACAATAAAGAGCCTAGGAGGTCCCACTCTTAGCTCTGCTAAAATACTTGGAAAGGCACATGAGGATCTTGTCAAGGCAGGTTCGATCGATCGAAGTTGGTTCGATCGATCGAAGTCATGGGAGGTTCGATCGCTTGAACGTGGTTCAATCGATCGAAGGTTCGATCGATTGATGACACTTCGATCAGTCGAACGTTAGGTCAGTTCTGGGAATCTATAAATAGGGCAGCTGCGTTCTGGAAATGGAGTTCGTCGTTTTTATTAACCAGAAGCTGCAGATACTGTTTTATAGTTCCAAACCTTCTCCTTCCTCTCTATTAGAGATCCCACCATCTCTAGTCTCTCTGGGAAGCATTCGCAGGAGACATAAGGGTGAAGACAACCTAGTGGAGGCTATTGCATCACCAAGGAAGAAGAAAATCAGAATTGGGTTTAAGACCTGAGGTATATTTCTGGTCCCCGCTGGTTAGTACGCATCTATAGAATTGACGAGTAGTAGATCCTGGGCTACCAATAAGTTTTGTAACTAAATACTTCCGCTGTGCGTTGGAATTAATTTTTAAACCTGTTTTTCCTTCAGGAGAATGGTTATGAACAAAACACACACAACCGAAGACCCGAGGAGGAATAGAGAATAATGTGGAAGAGTTGGAGAGCACTTTAATTGGTGCTTTCTTCTTCAACACACGGGTAGGAAGACGATTAATGAGGTATGCAACCGTTAAGACTGCCTCACCACAGTAAGATTTAGGGGCTTGTCCCGAGAAGAGCATGGAAGGAAGTTTGATGAATTATTCCCTGAGAACCAAAAAAATACCAGCACCAGAATCAATGCACTCACTACCTGTTGAAATTAGGAGATTTTATCCCGGATTTTAGTGTATCTTTATTGGTCATGTTGACCATATTAATGCAGAGTTAATTTATTTCCTTTTCTATTGATTTGCTTTCCTTCTTTGTTCTTATTGTAACATTATATATGATTGAGGATGTACAGTAATAAAATATCCTTTCTCCAATTCTCTTTTTGGTATCAGAGCTTGACGTACGATCCACCACCACCACCACCCTTGCGCCGAAACTTACCACCACCACCACAACCTGCGCCGCCGCCCCTACATCACCACCACACCTCGCCGCAGCCTCCCCAACCCTCGGCGACCACACCCACCACCCTCAGCCACTGCGCCGCAGCCCCTAGGGCTTCTCCTCTGTGCGGCGCACCCCCCAAGCCTTCGGCTTGGTGTTGCAGCCCTTCGGCTGCTCCTGTGCCCTAGTAAGGGGGTGTTTGTGATGTGCTAAAGAGCCCGTATCGCGCTCTCCGTCTTCAGTCTGGGTGACCGAGTTTCCGGTTGCCCCCGTCTTTCGCCGAGTTTTCGGCAGTGACCGAGTTTCCGGTTGCTATTTCTTCTCTTTGCCGAGTTTCCGGCTGTGCCTGTTGATTCTTCCATATCCGTGGGGTTATTCCAGCAGATTATTCCAGCAGTCTCTGCCTTGTTTTGTGATCACTCTTCACAGCATCATGACTGATAAGACAGTTGACCCAGTCACTCCTGCTGCCCGTTCGGATCTCTCTGTATCTCATCCGACTCCCGTTCACCGAGTCACCAGTGTTCTACTCAATGGCAAAAATTTCCACGCGTGGTCTAACTCTCTTCGTCTCTACCTTGGAGGCAAACGGAAAATTGGGTTGTTACTTGGGAAGGAGGTTAAGCCTGCCGAATCGGACGTGAAGTTTGAGGAATGGTTTACAGATAACTGTATTATTCTGGGCTGGATGTTTAATTCAATGGATGAACGGATCTATAATATGTTTATGTATCATGATACCGTTCATGGCCTTTGGACAGCTTTGAAGAAGATGTATGATCATGCGCATTCCGACTCGCGTATTTTTGAGCTCTACCAAGATATCTCTCATGCCTCCCAGGCTACTTTGGGACTGTCTGTTTCCGACTTCTTTGGATTCCTGCAGACTCGGTGGGAGGAGTTAGCTCAGTATGAACCCATCACCGATTTTCCTAATGATGGAGATGTTGAAGTTAAGCGACTTGATCGTCGTCGTACCTACCAGTTTTTGATGGGCCTAAAGCCCGAGTATGAGGCCCTCCGCACTCAGATTCTGAATACCATCCCTATGCCCTCTTTATTTGAGGCCTTTGCTACTGTTGATGGTGATGAGAGACGTCGTCGCCTACTCTCTGCTCCTGATCCTAGGCCCTCTCCTTCACCTGTCCCTGACCAGATGGCCTTTCCTGCTTCTTCTAGTACTCGTCCTGGAAGTAACCGTCCTTACTGCCAGCATGGTCGCACACCGGGTCACTCCATCGATCGTTGTTTCACCCTTCACCCAGAGTTGAAAGGGCAGTTTACTCGGACTCGACCTGCTGGTCGTGGTATTGGCCGCGGCCGGGGTGCTCCTCGTACAGGAGCGGTTGTTGAGATGCTTCCTCCTCCACCCGATTATAATCAACTTCAATCTCAAATTGCTCAACTTCAGTCTCATGTAGGTTTGGGAGCTCCTCCTCCGCCATCATCCACTGGCCCCACGGCCGCCATTGCTGCAGGTACTCCTACTGCTCTTCATAGTAAGTCAGGCCATCCTACTTGGATTCTCGATTCTGGGGCAAATAATCATATGACTGGTGAGCTTTCTGTTTTCACTTCACCTATTACCTCCATTAAACAGTCTGTTCGTATCGCAGATGGATCTTTTATTCCTATCTGTAGTCAGGGTGATGCCCGATTATCTTCTGATATCACTCTTTCGTCTGTGTACTACGTTCCCAATTTCACTTTTAACTTACTTTCGGTTAATCGTCTTGTCAAAGATCATAACTATTCTGTTGTATTCTTACCTCATTCGTGTTATTTGCAGGACCTGACTACGAAGAAGATTTTTGGCAGGGGGTTTGAGCGTGACGGCCTATACTACTTCAGTGATCCTTCGGTGTCAAGGACGTTTTCCAGTCTTCAAGCTTCCGTGTTACCTGCTCTCAATAATTTTGTTTTGCCTGAGTCAAATAAATATGTGTTTTCATTACAAACTCTAGATTTGTGGCATGCTCGTTTAGGCCATGTCAACTTTCAATATTTATGTTGGTTATTCCCTCCATTAAATAAAGCTTGCAAAGATTTCCACTTTAAATGCGTGGTTTGTGAATTGTCAAAACATACTCGCACTTCTTATATTCCTCGCATGCATCGGGCACCTAGTGCCTTTGACCTCATTCACTCCGATGTGTGGGGACCTTCCCCAGTCACATCCATGTCACAGCACCGATACTATGTTACATTTATTGATGACTACACTCGCTGTACTTGGGTTTATCTTATGAAGAAAAAATCTGAGGTTTTCTCTCATTTTAGAAATTTTCTTCAAATGATTAAACTCAATTTCATACTGTTGTGTGTAATATTCGGTCTGATAATGGTAGGGAATATATTACTAATGAATTTCGGGCCGAACTTAACAAAGGGGGGATCCTTCAACAACTCACGTGTCCTTACACCCCTGAACAAAATGGAGTAGCTGAACGTAAAAACCGTCATCTTATGGCTTCGGTTAGGTGTCTCTTACGTGGTATGAATGTTCCCAAGTCTTTTTGGCATTTTGCTGTCCTTACTGCTACTTACCTTATTAATCGTACTCCTAGCCGTATTCTACAAGGCCAGGCCCCGTTTCATGTCCTTAAGCCTGGTAGTACCCTCTTTCCCATTGTCCCCCGGGTTTTTGGGTGCACTTGTTTTGTCCAAAATCGCAGCCCTACACGTACCAAACTTGATGATAGGGCTGTGCGGTGTGTATTTTTGGGGTATTCCTCCATGTCCAAAGGATACCGTTGCTATGATCCTGTCACACGTCATTTGTATCACTCTTTGGATGTCACTTTTTTGGAAACAGTTCCGTTTTTTACAGGTGCTTCTACTTCTCTGGAAACTCCAGTGGAACATGTAGTGGACGATGATATCTCAGTCCTTCCTCGTCCGATGCCTATTCTTGATATGCCCAGTGACAAATCCAGTGACTCTTAGCCCCCGGTCGTTACCAGTGATCCTTTACAGGTGTACTCTCGTCGTCCTCGCGCTCCAGACCCCGTGCCGACATCTTCTCCGGACTCAGGTATCTCATCCCCTTTAGTCTCTGATGTTGCTTCTCCTCGTTCTCCTACTCGTATTCGTCGCCCTCCTTCACGCTATATTCTTTCAAGTAGTACTAACCACCCAATTTCTAAGTATGTCTCTTATCAGGGTCTGTCAAAACCATTTAGCTCCTTTGTTAGTGCAGTTGATTCTGTCTCTATTCCTCGCTCGGTTCATGAAGCTCTTCAGAATCCCAAATGGGTGGCTGCTATGAAAGCAGAAATGAGTGCTCTTCAGAATAATCAAACCTGGGATCTTGTCTCTCTCCCAAATGGTGAACGTACAGTTGGCTGCAAGTGGGTTTTCAGTGTTAAGTATTTGGCAGACGGCACCATTGATCGATATAAGGCCCGTCTTGTGGCTAAGGGCTTTACACAAGTTCCAGGTAAGGATTTCGGGGCTACTTTTGCACCGGTTGCTAAACTGACCACGGTCCGGCTTCTTGTTTCTCTGGCCGCGTCGTATTCTTGGCCTCTTCATCAGCTTGATGTCAAGAATTCGTTTCTTAATGGTGATTTGTCTGAAGTTATCTATATGGATCCCCCTCCTGGTTTTCGGGCTCAGGGGGAGTATTCGGGGAAAGTTTGTCGTCTTCGAAAATCTCTATATGCATTGAAGCAGTCTCCTCGTGCATGGTTTAGCCGGTTTAGTGATGTGGTGCTTACTATGGGATTTATTCGGTGTCACTCCGATCATACTTGTTTTATTCGTCGTAATTCCAAAGGGCAATGTATCATTATTTATGTTTATGTTGATGATATTATTATCACAGGAGATGATTTGTCTGGTATTGTGCAAGTGAAGTGTTCTCTTGGAATTTCATTCGACATTAAAGATTTGGGTCCTTTGAGGTATTTTCTTGGAATTGAGGTGGCTCAGTCTCGCCAAGGTATTTCGCTATCCCAACTGAAGTATGCTCTTGATCTCCTCCAAGATACAGGTATGCTTGGGTGTAGACCTGCCTCCTCTCCTATGGATCCAAATCATAAGCTGATTGTTGAATTGGGAGAGCCCTTATCAGATCCCTCGGTATATCAGCGTCTTGTGGGTCGTCTCATCTATTTGACGAACACAAGACCGGATCTGACTTTTGCTGTTAGTGTCGTGAGTCAATTTATGCACTCACCACGTACTTCACATCTTGATGCTGTTTATCATATTCTTCGATACCTTAAGACCTGTCCTGGTCTTGGTCTATTCTTTAAGACAGGAATTCAATCATGTCTCTCCTGTTTTACTGATGCGGATTATGCTGGCTCAAAAGGTGATAGACGCTCTACGTCTGGTTTCTGTACTTTTCAAGGTTGTCATCTTATCTCTTGGAAAAGTAAAAAGCAAGCTGTTGTCTCTCGGTCTTCGGCTGAGGCTGAGCATCGTGCCATGGCTCAGGGTACATGTGAACTCATATGGCTTCGTTCACTTCTTGATGAGTTAGGCTTCCCTGTGGTAGACTCATCCAAGTTATTTTGTGATAACAAATCGGCTATTATGTTATCATCTGATTCAGTTCTTCATGAGAGAACTAAGCATATAGAGGTTGACATTCACTTCATTCGGGAAAAAGTTCGGCCAGGAATCATCACACCGAGTTTTGTTCCTTCATCAGATCAGATCGCAGATATGTTCACTAAATCCATTGGTCCAACACTTCTTCAGTCATCTATCGACAAGCTTGGTCTCGTCAATATCTTCGCCACAGCTTGAGGGGGAGTGTTGAAATTAAGAGATTTTATCCCCGGATTTTAGTGTATCTTTATTGGTCATGTTGACCATATTAATGCAGAGTTAATTTATTTCCTTTTCTATTGATTTGCTTTCCTTCTTTGTTCTTATTGTAACATTATATATGATTGAGGATGTACAGTAATAAAATATCCTTTCTCCAATTCTCTTTTCTACCTTTATCAGAACGTAAAATTTTTATGACTGCCCCAAACTGAGTACCAATCATTTGATGGAAAACTTTGAAACAGAAAACACTTCCCTTTTTTCTTTTAACAAGTAAATCCACGTGACACGAGAGAAATCATCTATGAACGTAACAAACAATCTATGACCTTTTAATGACACCACACGGGTTGGACCCCAAACATCAGAATAAACTTTTAGTGGAACTTGGAGGAAAAGAGGCATGATGATGCTTTCCAAGTTCCCAAGACTCACATAAAAAATCAAAGACCTTTTTATTTAGTCCAACTGAGGGGAATAAATGTTGAAGCAAAGAAAAAGGAGGGTGTCCCAACCACTTGTGCCAAAGCCATATGTCTTCAGTTTTACTATTAGAAACCACGGTATGTTGTGCTACCTGCTCTCCTGAATCCAAGATATAACGACCATTCTCCACTCTACCACTGCCAATTGTCATCTTCGTGATAAGATCTTGAAACACAACGGTCAGGAAAAAAGTGACACTACAATTTAAGTCTAAGTTGCACGAAGCGGGAGTGGGGACGGGAGCGGGGGCGTGAAAGCGTGAAAACATAAAAGAGTAAGAGGTTTGGAGCGTTTAGGAAGCGTCTATATTAGTTATATATATACATATATTATTATGAGAGGAAAAAATATCAGTATTTATGTAATATTTAAAATTTATAAATATTTTGTGGCTCTTTTAGAAATAATAATCATAGATTTGGGGGTTAAATAGTAATATACATCAATTATGCGGTGTTATTTACAAATGAGTAAAGATTGGATAACATTTGCAAAAATATTAGGGATCTATTCATAATTAACTTAAAATATTAGGTGGAATATATATAATATATATAGATACATATTAGGGCATCTCTACCTCAGGTAACCAAACACATTAGGGCTTCTCTTCTAAGCAGTTGCAACCATCAAACAGAGAGAGAGAGAGAGAGAGAGAGAGAGAGAGACGCGACTGGTGGTGCAAACGATGACGACCCAGTAAGTCGTCTTCTGTCTTCTTCTTCTTCTTCTTCTTCTTCCTCTTTGTTGTTAGGGTTTAGAACACTTGTGTCTCCTCCATGGCCGCTTCTAGGCGAGTGGGAACTGCAGATCTTTTGTGAGCGAATCGCAAGTCAATCGCAAATTTGAGTAAGAATCGTAGAATCGCGATTTTTGTCGAGATTCGTACACCATAAGCACGATTCCTGCAACTAAGATTTAAGTCATGAGTAATGCAACTAATAGATAAAAGGTTAGTGGAGAAGCTGGGAACATGTAAAACTGAGGACGATGATAATAAAGGAGTAGCATGAATTAATCCTTTACCCGAAACTGAGTTAAAAGTTCCATCAACAATATGAACTTTGTCCTGACCTGAATATGGTGTATGCGCAGAAAAAATATCTGAAAACATAGACATATGATCAGAAGCTCCTGAATCAATAATCCAAGGGAAAGAAGAGTGAGATAGGAAAGCTCTCGCTAAGGTGGCTAAGTACCTGAATGGACAAACGAAGAGGAGGCAACTGTAGATGTAGATAGATCACTACAAGCTATTTGGCTCCGAGTAGCATCCTCAAATTTTGTATAAGATAATGAAGCTGAATTAGAAGTAGAAGCAATCTGATCATCTTAGACTGGTGCGGTCTGATTAGTACTAGGTGCTTTGATTCTCCCATTCATGTAGCCTATCTTCTCTCTGCACCTTAGGAAAATGGTCATTGACTTCGACCACGCAAGGTAGTTCTGACCATTTGAGAGAGATGTTGTGCCTTTTAGGATAGGGTTTTCGAGTGGAGCAACAAAGGGCTTCTTGACCTTAAGTGTCTTTAACTGGCTAGTAGCATCACCCATAATTCCAGAACACAAACAAAACCCTCAATAGTCACAAATGAATGGAGAATTTGAAGACGCATCAACGAGATCAAATCATAACAAAGTGATCAGTCAATGTTGATCAGGGTCCATATAGGACCAGAGCAAATAGTGAAATTAAACTCCGATCAAAATAAAGGGTAAATAGTGTTTCGGGTGAAGTGGTAGAGTTAACTAGGGTTTGATGTAGTGAATGAGGGTGTCGGCAAGGCTAATAGAGCATTGAGGGGACAAATCTGATTAGAGGGGTTCGGCCAGGGCTGAAGAGGTCTAGAAGTGGTTGGCGTAGGCCACAAGGTGGATGGAAGTGGCTGCGCAAGCCAGGAGTGCAGGAGTCGCTGAGGAAGGGGCTGCTAGCCCTAGGGTGGTCAACGCTGGGTGTAGGGGCTGTGATGGGCTGCGGTTCAGTCCAGGGTGGACTTGGGTGGTTGCGGCTGGGTCAAGGAGGGCTAGGGTTGGTGGCGACTGAGTGGTATGTAGTGGTGGGTGGTAGTCTGATGGTGGTGGTATGAGATCCCCTCTTAGGGAGGCTCTGATACCATATTGATTTTCATTAAACAAGCCTAGAAGACCACTAGTCTTCCTTACCTTTTATTATAAGATAAGTAAAACTCATAATTACATAGAAGCCCCTAGGGGTGAAATAAAATACAAAAAGGAATAAAATAAAAACAGCTCTAAGTAAATAAGCAACTCTCAATAGTTACAACTACCAACACTTACTATTTTACCCAACACTAAGGAAATATTTTGGAATTTGTATAGTCATTCTGTTCCATTATATGGTCCATGAGGTGGAATTCACTTGCATACAAGATTTTTACAATGATAGGAGAAAGTACAATGGAATACCCTTTAAAAATGACATCTACTGATAAGTAGCAATCTTCCAGAACCTTACCCAGCTAAACGAATATGTGGACTTTATGAGAGGATTTATACACTTCCAAGAGTGATGATTAAGTTTTCAGCAATTTGATATATGTGATGGAAGCAAAATGTGGCTACCACTATAGGAGACATACATGGAGGCTGTGTCATACACCATGGGGTTGTAAATATATTTTAGTTGTAAATTTATTGATGCCACACGAAACACATAAGAGATATGAGCACGTGAATATATCGAATTTGGAGTCCACAGAAAATAAGAGAATACTCTGTAGAACTAAATTTAATATTGTCTCTAAATGCATAGTATATGTATAAATAGAATTCCTAACTATGACTCAAAACATAAATAATAAACAAATTGGTAAGTTTACTAAAAATGACAAATTTGAGTCTTAAGACAAACAAATGCTCAAACGTAGATTCGTATGCAGAGTTTTTATCCAGTGCCAAAAATAACAAAATCGTGGTTTCAAGCCTTAGTGCCCATGGTGTTACACATCGAATTTTTGATCCTCATACTGTTACAGATCGAACATTGCACATGTCGAGGTCATTTTATGTTTAGGCTCCATTTTTGCCCAAATGGCCTCTTCAACTTCTTCTACATCGTTCATGATCTAATTATTGTCTGATTAAGTACCCCTTTTTATGCTTTTTGAGTTATTTTCTACAAGTGTATTATGGATAAAAAAATATACAAATAAATGCACAAGTTTTTGTTTTCACATTTGTCCTCTCAGAATAACAGCGATGCAATTCTTTATCTATAGCAGTAAAAACATATCCGGATTTTATTTTATGAATATTGGAGCTACAGAAGGGATCAACAACTTCTCTACATCATTGAACTTTCTTTTTTATCTAGTCACCTTTTTCTACTATTCGGTTTAGGTATTTCTTTTTCGTATTCAGTGTGATTTATTGTTTATTTCCCCTTAAGCTTTCATACTTATCTTAAGCATATAATGTTAGGCATCCGCCCAGCCCATGTGTATCACTACACTTACATAAGCATTACAGTTGAAGGTGGTCGCTATCATGGAGCACCATCTCCACTCATTGCTCTTTATGTTACAATCTGTGAGTGTGGATTTCTGTGGTTCTTGTATGGATGAAATGATACACAATCATTTCCGCCCAAGTGGGAAAAGCACTGTATTGATATCATCTACATTTTTCTAAATCCCACTTAATCTAAGTTTAACCAATTGTATTATAATTTAAACTTGTGTGGCCCTTTTCTGTTTTTATACACCAATCGCTCCAAAAGCTTAAGCTGTTAGAGAATGGAGCCCAACACCAATCGCTTCAACACCTTCCCTCGTGTGCCGCCCCTTCTCGCACGTGGAGAAGCAACAAATGAAACTCTATCATAACGGAGACAAACAACAAACTGCAAACCAAAACGGGGGCAGAGTTTCGAACACGAGACCTACCACAAACAAGGCTCTAATAGCATGTTAAGTCACCAATCGTCCCAAAAGCTTAAGTTGTGAGGTTGATGTGTATACTGTGTTGGGATCATCCCTTATAGGGCCACTGGAAAATGAACTTCCTATGTATTCTTTTGTATCTAATTTCATACCATCAGATACATCTGTTATAATAAGAGATTGGAACCTAATGATAACGTAAATTTCTGTATGCTCTTTGTTTGGTATGCTGATTTAGTGAAGGAAAATAAATGAGGAGGGAAAAGGGAACGAATTGGGGATGGAAGACCGAAAGTCCTATTGTTTTCCCGATGGAAACCAAAATTGCTACCATGTTCTCCTGTACTTGAATAATAGAACCCAAAAGATTCTAAAAATATGTTGAAAATTAAAAACGAAAAAAAGTAAAATCGCGTTTATTTTTCTCACCATTTTCTTTAATAAGCAAACATGTAAAATCATGTTTCTTTGTGTTTACTTCTATACATCCATCAACCAAATGGAGCCTGTATGGTTCATGGATTTAGTGAGGAAAAAGTGAGGAAGACAAATGAGGAAAACACTTTCCTTTGGTTGGTTAATAAGGAAAACACTAGAGATAATAGGAATGAAAAAAATATGGTGAAAAATAAATTAAAATATTAAATTTTGTAAGTCACTTCCCTTCCTCTTTTCTTGAATTCCTAGTCTACTTTGAATTGTTTATTTGTTTAATTTATTTCTTTTTTTAATTTATGATGATATCTAAGCATGGAGGCAAATACTACGCAAATGGTTTTCCTTCTCTAAATCCGCAAATCAAATAGAGCCCAACGGTTAAATGTACAATTGATTGGAATTTCACTGGCAATTAGGAGTATGTACAACAAATTGGTCAAGTTCTAGTCATCCCCTAGAGTAGAAGATGAAATTCCAAGAGAGGAGGCAAATGTTGCTGTAGTGTCTCCACTTAGGTACCTCTTAAGGCGATCCAAATCATCCGCAGCATCGAGCATTGTAGGCCTAGTAGATGGAGACTCTTGTGTGCAAAGAATGCCCATCTCTATCAACTCCCCTATAGCAACTTCCCACATTTTCTTCACTTCTTGGGACTGATCCTTCAAAGATCTCACCAGTGAAGAGTCTACCACTTTTTCCATCGATCCGTGATAGTGACTTTTAACCCACCTATGTAGGCTTAGTCCACCGCCAAACATGTCGTCGGTCGGTCTCTTTCGAGTCACCATCTCGAGTACTAGTATGCCGAAGCTGTAAACATCTCCCTTTGTTGATGTGTTTGATCCGAACCCATACTCTGCATCACAAGAATATGAATGAAAAAAAGGAAAAAAAAATTGACTTGGAATGACAGCTTTGGAGTGCTTGTTACCAATTGTAATTATAAAATGCATTTTAATAGGATTGTTATACTCAAAAAAAGCAATTCTTAGTTGCTTCCTCTTTCAAGATGGTGGTGGCCGGTGCTATGCATGTGAGGACATGAGTTGGGGTGGACGGAACAACACGCTCAGCTTCAATTGCAAATAACTTTCACTATGTCTTGTTCCCCATCTCTATCTCCACCTCTACCCGAAATTTGTTTTTTCTCTCTCTATATATCTAAAGTATATCAATATTGATCACTGCGAAAAAGTCACTTCCATACCGTATGCATTAATACTGGCCAACGCTTAGCACGACTACAACACCGGACACTGATACGATGCACTAAGGACACGGCGACACCATAATGGGTAAAATTGTAGGACACTGTTAGGACTTAGGACACAATGCATATTTTTATTATTTGTACAATGTACCATGCTGTATCCATTCCCAATTCCTAAATTTTTTAATAAGACCATTAGTTCTCTTATTTCAATATGTTAAATTTTTTTTATCTCAAAATTTTAGAAAGATTTCTGAAGGAGCCACCAAGCTGTGTCCACTCCAATGTCCGGCTGTGTTTGATGTGAGTCCAATCTACCAAAATTAAGATGCATTTTTTGACGTGTCCAACACGCGTCTCCGTGTGTCGGTGTCTGAAATGGAGACCTCACCCAAATTGAAGTGTTCATGCTGTCCAAAAATGAAATTTACTGAAGGAAGTCAATTTTTTCTCCACTGACTCTCTAACGCTACAGAATGTTTGTAATAAACTAGTTGATTTTTGTGCTCCGAAAAAGTTGTAATAGTTAAAATCTCCAAAAACTACATAATTTGAGATATAATGCAGATCTAATGGATTTTCTTCTATTCTTTATTTGATCTTACATTTACAGAAGCAGAGGAGAAATTTGTACCTGGTGCTATGTATCCGATCGATCCACACAACATATTTGCTGTAGAATTTCCTGTATTCTCAACAGCCGCAGCATTTCCAACTCCAACTCCAACTCCAACTCCAACTCCAACTGTCATTACCAACCTTGCGATCCCAAAATCCGAGACTAAAGCTGTCATGTCATCGTTGAGAAGAACATTGCTCGGCTTTAGATCACAATGTATAACTCTAACCGGAGAATGATGATGCAAATAAGCCATCCCTTCAGCTATATCGCTACAAATATTCACTCTCTGTGTAAGGCACAAATCCGAAGATCCCGAGGATAAGCCCGTCCCGGAATGTGGATAGAGACGGCTATCCAAGCTTCCGTTAGCCATATAAGGAAGAACAAGTGCCTTGAAATCAGGTAAACTACAAGCTGTGATGATTCTTATTAGATTTCTATGGCGAATTCTCTTTAAAACTTGGCATTCTCGGTTAAAACTTCTTGTGGAATTACCTGTTTGGAGATGAAGAACTTTCACTGCTACGGGTGTCCCATCTGGAAGAACTCCCTTATAGACATGTCCAAAGCTTCCGGACCCAAGTAGTCTCTGATCATCAAATCCTCCCGTGGCCTCTTGGAGTTCTTTATATGTTATTCTTGGGAAATTGTGAATCAATTCGGGCGGTGATTTTCCTGTTGCTATGGAATTCCCAGAGTAAATTATTGTTTTTAAGCGTCGGAATCCAATCACACAACATATTGTCGATAAGAATACCGATATAGAAATGACTATACATATAATCACGACCAGTTTTAAACGGAAGTAGTGTCTCTTGTGGTGGCAAATGTGAAGCCAGGGAGACCCACATAACTTCTCATTTCCCAAGAACGATAGATACGTGGTGTTTTTGAAAATTCCACCGGAGGGAATCGTTCCTTCGAAGTTGTTGTATGACAGATTGAGAAATGTGAGGGCCTGAACTTTGTTTAGGCTTATTGGGATATTCCCGGATAAGTGATTAAACGAGACATCTAAGGATTCGAGGTTTTTAAGATCTCCCAAGGATTTTGGAAGCTGTTCTTGAAGAGAATTGTGAGCCAAATTTAACACTCTCAATGCAATGCAACTTGATATCTGAGAGAAGATAGTCCCTGTGAGGTTATTGGATGAAAGATCAATCTCTTGAACACTTTCCAACTTGCTCAGCTCCATTGGGAGAGGACCCTCAAGGCGATTATGCGATAGATTCAAAAATATTCGTATCTCACGTATACCCCATATTTCTGTAGGGATTGTCCCTGTTAATATGTTGTAGGACAAGTCGAGTCTGGCTAGATCGGTGCACTGTCCTAAACTTGGAGGTATAGACCCAGAAAGAAGGTTGTTGTTAAGGAACAAAAAAATTATTGTGGTCAAATTTCCAAGACTTTTGGGGATTTCACCTGAAAATCTGTTATGGGATAGATCAAGCAGACCCAGACTAGGAAAATGTCCGATTGCCTCGGAAATCGTGCCATTGAAACCATTGTGCGATAAGAAAAGCTGTTCCAAGTGGGACAACCGGCTTATTTCTGATGGGATTGTTCCGGTCAAGAGGTTTGATGTTAGATTCAGCGTCGTGAGGTTGGTAAGGTTTGACAAAATTGGAGGAATTGATCCGAATATCTTATTTTCTTGTAGAAAAATGGTTAAAAGATGGGGACTAAGTCGGCCAACAGAATTTGGAATTTTCCCTCCGAGGCCAATACCGGCCAATTCAAATTCCTTCAAAACAGTGCAGTTTGTGAAGGCATCGAAGAAGGGTTCAAGATTAGTGTTATTATCATGACTAACCATATCGTTAAACGACAAATGAAGAAAGCTAAGTAGAGGTAGATTTTCCACTACTTTGGAAGGCAATTCTCCAGAAAGATGGTTATACTCCAAATCCAAATTGTACATGGTTGTAGCATTAGTTATCGAAAATGGGATTTCCCCAGTGAATTGGTTGTTATACAAATTTAGATTCCACAGAGCCTGGCAATTCCCAATTTCCTCTGGAATTTTCCCTATTAGGAGGTTTTGGGACAGGTCTACAATTTCCAGTACAGAGCAGTTGGAGAATAGGGAAGGTGGAATAGTACCTGTTAACTTGTTTCCCAATAGACTAACAATACTGAGATTGGAGAGAAAGGAAAATGAATCTGGTATTGGGCCGGTTAAATCGTTTCCATCGAGTATGATATAATGGAGGTGTCGGAGGGAGGAAAATTCGGGTGGTATGATGCCAAACAGGTGATTATCAGCAAGAAGAAGGAATCGAAGCCGAGTGAGATTCGAAATGGAGGGTGAGAGAAGTCCCACAAGCTGAGTCCCTTCGAGGACTAGCCGTGTAACGCGGTGTCGTTGCTTGTTGCACCCGACACCGTTGAAATTGCAGACATGGGTGGTCTGGTTCCAGTTGGACAGTGTGAAATACGGGTCCGACGATATGGTACTTTTGAATTCCAGAAGTGCTGCTCTATCTGTGTCCATGGAGTGGTGAGGTGGGTAATGGTGGTGATGAACAGAGAGTGTTTGTGCAGAGATTATGAGCAGTTGGAGTATAGAGAAGAAGATGGTTCTCTTGAAGACCATGTTGATGGAAGGAATGGGAAGTGGGCTATTAAGATAGTTTGGTATTTGAGACCCTCTGTGGTGCCTTCATCTCATATGTTCATCATGCTACATAATAAATTAATTGAAAAAGAATACTAGCATGCTTTGTGCTTGTTTGTGCTTGTTTCTGCTAATGGGGTATGTATGATATATACTCTAATGCATACGTATACAAATAGAGTAATACTATACTTCCTAAATTTGGATTCAAAGTTTAGTTCCCAAATCCTTTGTTAGTTGTACTACATGTAGTGTTATGTGATACCATTACTTGGGAACCAAATTTCGGATTCAAATTTGGAAAGCATAACATTATTTAACAAATATATGCATAAATTTGCTAGCTATCCAACTAGATGAAAACAGTGGGAGGGTGTTTGGTAACTCCTGTAACAGGATTAGGTTCAGTCCAAGTACAATATTTTGAGAGAACCTAGTTAGCACAAGAGTCTGTGCCCAACCTAACAAATGTATGAAAATAGTTGAACCACTCAAAAATCAAATAAAAGCTTGGACTTTGACCAAACCTGGTCCAGTTTTGGCTATTCCTAAATAAAGCCGTAGGGAAGCATTGTGTTCAAATTTAATGGACAAGAAAAGTCATTGACACCACATGAAAAGGAGGACAATAAGGTAATTCGAATTAGCTCTTTGCAAAAGATACTTTAGTGCAGACCTTATTTTATCCATTTAAAATTGTGCACTTTTAGATATATGCAATAGCCCGTAGGTTAATATTTTCCCTGTAGGGTGGGTGTGTGTGATGTAATTTTTTTTATTGAAGTGTTCAATTGAGCTATGATTTTTGTAGGGACTAAACAATCTTTTTTCTTCAGAATGTTGGAACAATGATGAGTAGATTTCCAACTAAAGTTAAATGGATTTCCAATTGGAGGACAGTAATGAAATTGTCCCCAATCTTTTCATTTGTAATCCAACTTTTACGCCCCTCTGCAGACGGAAACATGGGATGAATGAAAGGACAACAGTTGACATTTTAGTGTGCTGACTTTGGTGATCATGTTCTTGTACTCTCTCTTCTGTGTCCAAGTTCGTTTTTTTTTATTTTCAATTTATTTTCTTACAAATAAATTACTTGTCAGACTGACATTCCGTTTGATTTGTCACAAACAAGAAAAGAGTTGATTTGTAATTTTTGTGTGGCAAATCATGTGTTTGGTTTGACACAAAAAATAGTAAATAAAATAATTTTCAATTCTTACCAATTCTTGAGAATTGAAGTTTTAAGCCAGATTGAAATCCGACCAAAATCGGTTGGATTTGGTGAGAATTCATTTGAAATTTTGTTTGAAAATTTGTTCTTCCCAAAATACCCAAATCCAAAAAGCCCAAACCTGATTCTTCTTCTTCTTCTTCTTCTTCTTCGCAGCTTCTTCTTCGTCTTCGCAGCTTTGTCTTTATCTTAACCTGATTCTTCTTCTTCTTCTTCTTCTTCTTCTTCTTCTTCTTCTTCGCAGCTTCTTCTTCTTCTTCTTCGTAACCTCTTCTTCGTCTTTGTCTTCTTCGTCGGCCTTCTTTTGTCTCTGTCTTTTGGTTTGTTCTTGAGTGTGGTCTGTTTGGGCAATGAGAGAGGCGAAGGATGGGTGTTTTAGAAAATAACAATAATTCTTTTCATCTTCAGTTTCAAACCAATTAAATAATAGAATTGAATAGAATTGGACACAATTCTGTTTTAAACCAAACAAGAGAATTAGAATTATAAATCAATTCAATTATTTTATTTTCTATTCTATTTTGTTCAATTATATTCTATTCTATTTTATAATCAAACCAAACGGAGTGTGAATTGGCATTAAAAGGGTTCTTTCCCATCTATTATTGTACAAACAAACAATTAATGCTATACAGATCGAAACCTTGTCTATATTAACAAATATCAGTGTTCATTATTTTGTGAGAGTTAATATGGCTTTTGTGAGCATCTCTAGCACTGCTAGCTATTTTAGATCTGATCTTGAGTCATGGCTAAAGTTCAAGTTAATGCCAGACACTTCTTCTTTCTTTTTTTTCTTTTTCATTTTATTTTTAAAGAAGACTTACTATCGAGATGGAGAGATTCCAAGCTACACATAGGTATGGATAGGACTTGTCAGCTTGTGAAATTTGGTGATACAAGGAAGCTGCTAAAGGCATGATTAGAGATGGAACCCACAAGCCTTTGCTTGCTAAAAGAAAGTTGCTACTGCTTTAAATCATTTCAAGAGCCAAGCCATTTATCACTTTTTAAATAAAATAAATATTCACTTTCCCATTCAATGAAATAAACAAAAAAAATTAATGTTTGCATCTTATCCGTGAATATGCTAAGCATAATCCGTGTCTAAAGGTACTATTGAATAATAATGTTAATCATGCCTGCTCCACGCATCGATAAAATGTGTAATGTTATATTCCAAATTTGTTATCAAATACTTTGTTCGTTATAGAAAATGCAGTAAAGTTAAAGAAGATTATTGCACTTGAATTTTTGCATGCCGATAGAACTAACAAAGTATTTGATAACAAATGTTGGATACAAATTTTGAAACATAGCATTACTCATTTATTTAAGTGCAGTAGGTATGTGCAGTTAGCGTTTTTAAGAAATAAAAAATACAAAATTGTGATCATGCAAGCACTACATGAATACTGCCCACAAAACATTGAGTTTTGTGTACAGAATCGTTTCTCGTTAACAAAACTGGTTGTGGTGTATCAAACGGTGCTTCATTTAAAAGTTCTATGTCTCTCTCTCTCTCTCTCTCTCTCTATATATATATATATACTAGTTTATATCGCACGTGCATTGCACGTGGATGATGTCATTTTTATTTTGTATCTATAACTTAAAGTAAGTAATTTGTCAGCACTTAATGTATGCAATTGGAAATATGAAAAAAAAAATACATAGAAAACTTATGTATGCAGTTATTCTTATAGTAATATTTTCTTTTCTGTTAAGCATTTTGATTATATAAAAAAAAAAAAATAGTATAACAGTATGTACTATGATATAGTATCATAATCATTCTGAGTGAAGAATTTAAAAATATTTACTGATTGTGTTATTAGATATAATATTGATTCAACCAAGAAGAATTTAGTTGCTCTTAGTATGAAAACACTATAAGTTGAATGTTATTGTTTTGAACAAATGTATTATAAAATAAGCATTTGAGTAGTTCATTTTCTATTGGCTATTGTAATTTTAAATTATCAATAGCTAAAATTAAAGCAGTAAATAAAAAATTCTAACATTGTAATTTTCCGTTATCATAAATTAAAATTAACAAAATGTTCGAAGTTATAGGATACTCTCAAAACCAATTATTGTAGACTATTTAAATATAGTAGCAAAAGTACAATCACAATAAATAATCAAATCAATTCTTTGAGGGAAAAAAATCTAACATGAAGTTGCTCAATTTTTGCTTTTAAATATCAGTCAACTATCTTAGGAAAATATTGTCATATGAATTTTTTGTATTTTAAATATGTTATAGTCTGACCAATACTAATTCAAAAAATAAATTAGCTTATTTTTTTGTTTGTCATCTATTGCCATACCCCTATTTATTCTTTTGTTTTATTTTTCGTATAGTAACATTGAGTTGATGTGTTTCAGTAAAAACTTTTTACATGAAAATTGAGCCTTAATTGCATAATAAAGTTCAACTATACTACTTTTGAAGTACTTCATTTTTCTTCGATGATCACTTTTGAAATGCCTAAACCAAAAGATATGGCTTATGTTCTATAATCAACACGTCCCATTTCACCTAAGCATTAGGTATCAAGATTTTTTATTTTAGTTTTCCAGCAAGAGAAAAAATTCCCGATACGCAATGCTTAGGAGTTCATATAAAGTGATACTGAAGTTGGAGTTTTGTAATATAGACCTTTTAATTAAACAACCAATAGGAAGATTTCTTTTAACAATCAACTTTCGTTGAATAAATTGCTATTAAAAAATAATCATAAGTTCATATCAACTTGATTAGCTTAGTTTTAACATGTAATTAGGTAAAACTTAAATCCCTGCAATCTTTTTAATTTGGTCTTGAATTCATTTATACGATGGTAAGTTGTTAATTTACTAAATTAAAACAGCTATTCCTTGTGAAAACATTTATAGGTGTTAGGAAAAATCATAAAGATATTCAAACAATGTAAAAAAGAATTTTGTGAGTTGCTATTGTAATAAAGTACTAAAATATGAATTAGCATATAGGGCTAATTTTTTAGCATCACATATCAATAATTAATATAATCAATCTGGTATTATTATTTCGGTCATTATAATTTTTCATACTTCGAGGATGCCCCTTTTTTTGACCTTACCCCATGAGAAGTCAGTAAAATTCAACCTTGTCGTTTTCTTTTCTTTTCTTTCTTTTTATTGATAGCCTTGTCGTTTTCATTTCAACCAATAGAAATTATAATCTTATTAGGACCAACTATTAAACAACAATTTCGTGTCCCTACGTGATTATACTGAAGTAGGATTCCTAAAAACTAAAACATACAACATAAAATTCTAACAAATTGGAATTGTGCAATGAGGTATGTCAAAAGAAATGTACAACATTTGTAAGGGAGTTGGTACATATATATTATAGATATTATTCTTTCTATTATAAATCTTTTGCGATCATATTTTACTTATAGTCAATTAAGTCTATAAGGATAAAGTTTTCTATTAAATAAAAAAAATACATATTTCTATCCACATGATTAACTTAGTCATAGCGTGTAATTTTTAAAGATCATCAAGCATACAATTAGGTAACACTTTGCATTTTATCTGCCCATTTTATCGTAAACTCACTAATACAATAACAAATTAAACTTAAATTTTAAACTGTCTTGCTTTGTTTACACATGTAATTTTTTTACTATCATCAAGTAGACAATTAGGAAAAACTTTGCATTTTATCTAGCATTTACTAAAAAAAGAACAAATTCTAAAATTTCAAATTATCATGCTTTTTAGGTAAATTATTAATCTATCTTCAATAAACAAATTACTACCCTCTTTGGAAGTACTCATGGGTGTTAAAAAAGGAACAACTATCTTAATCTTATTTTTTTGCAGTTTATATTGATATTGCTATTTTTGATAAACGCCTTTTTTTTTAGTTAGTAAATAATACCGTAGATAATGTTACTCCAAATTAGTTACTTACTATAAGAGCAATCACATATATTAATTTTTAGAAAATGTAAACTTAACCACCAATGGATATTTTTTATTTATTTTTAATTAAAATACTAAAATCTACAAATAAATGAAAATCAATCTACCCCCAATTTTGGATAAGTTTTTAGTTGAATTTGAGAAGATTTTACATTTAGAAACATGTTTTGATAAATTTGGCGGATTTAATAGCAATAGTAATATTTAATGTAACATGTAAACAATCCTACATATTATGTAAGATATGGTAATTAGAGCATATAATCCGTGTAAGTTGAGAAAAAAAATTAATAGAAGGGAGTTGATATACATAATAGCAACGTGTGTCGTGTACCCACAAGAGACCTATCAATTAACTAAAAGTCTTCTCGAAGAAACGAATCAAGATAGAATAAGAGATGGAATGAACTAACAATTCTACTAATCCACATATATCACTTAAATACACCACAATTATATCAAAAGTACTGCTTATATATATATATATCAAAAGATGTATAGCATAGTATACACTAGTCAAACTGTGTACCACATGGGACAAGGGCTAGAAGAACACTAAGGTCAGCTATTTACAATACTTTTACTGATAATATCTATGCATAGCTATGGTCAAACAACTATCTCTCAAGCTCCCAAAAATCACGTGGATAACATGTCTTGATGTAAAACTAGCAAAAACTAAACCCTATAGATCCTGACTCAAAAATCGTCAGCGTCTGATCCTACTGGTAGTACCTCATCCTTTGAAACAATATCCATCTCCTCAAGGGGAGCATCCTCAACTGGTGCGGCAAGATCACTGACTACTACTCCGATATCCCAATCCTTAACTATTCCTACCTCTGCGTCCTCTGCCATCATCGCCTAATTAGCAACGTTGATGGCTACAGCAGCGAATCCATCAGCTATGTCCAATGGCCCTGCTAATACAGCCTCTCCCATAATAAATCCAGTTGGCTGTCTGACCATCTCAGCTATCCATCCTACTGCCAAATCAGTAATGGCTTCCATATGCATTATAGGTCTGGCTGGTAACTCAAGCATAATGGTTACCTCCGTTACAACTATCTCCTTGTTAGGAACATCCTCCTCTACTATATCCATGATAACGTCTTCCTCTACCACTGTGTCACCCTCTCTAACCACGATATCTACCTCAGGGTCCTCTGACTCCTATACTGGGTCAAATTCTGGCTCCTCTGGGTCATCATTCGGCTCATTATCACCGTCTTCAGGCTCCTCCTCTGCTGGGTCCTCATCGTCCATTGGCTCCTCCTCTCTATCCCTGTCAATATCCTCGTCAGGATGCTCATCCTCTGGTTCTGGGTCCTCTTCACCTTGAATCAGCTCAGGCTCTAGAACTGGTACGTCGGTACCAGTGATGGTGGGGCTGTCGGTGCTGGTGCAGCTACAGCCTCTAGAGGAACAGGCCCAACTATAATAGCTCGCAACTCAATCTCGTTTGCCGTAGGCTTACTCTGAATCAATCTAGCCATCTCCTAGTATATGGCTACTCGGGTCATAGGATAGTGATACGCATTCATGCGTATCTCTATTAGATGTGTTGTGCCCACAACATAGAGAGAAGTTTACATCCTCACCTCCAAATACCAACTAGCGCTCTTGCAAATGTGGCTCTAGTATATCTTTGGAATAGCTGGCTCCATGGTGTCGCCATAAATAACATGTTTACCAAAAGAATCATCCATGAACAGGTAGAAATCCGGATCTATGCTAACTTATTGCAAAGGAAATTATCTATTGTCAGAAGGATGAACTTATCTTAAACTCATATCTCATCTCAGGGAATCTGAAAATACAAGATGGTGTGTGGTCGTTAGTGAACGAAAGTATCACAACCTAGAGTCCTGGTATAAAAAATTATGTCATGCCTCGGAGTAGCAAAAATAGAGAAAAATAAATTTCCTTTTTGGTTCCATAGGAATGAGGGGTGAATGTCACTAATTGTCCACACCACACAGTACTAGTCCAACTAAAACAACAAGAACAATAAACAACTGAATATATAATAACAATTCTATCCATTAAAATATTAGAGTGGTCTTCAGGATCACAACAGGTCTGAAGACAACATATGTCCAAGTACCCGTTACAACAAAAACAACGGAAACATAAACTAAATATAAACTAGATAAAATCCCTTCCTCTCTAGCTGGAATAAGGGTAGTTGTCAGCATAACAATCTTCCCCGACATGACGGTCATTAGTGGGGCTACCCTCTGCATAATCTAACTTCAGGTAGTAGCCATTGTCGTAGGCTCCATCACTTGTATTAATAGGGACAGGGTAGTCTGGAGGGGGAATGTCCAGGCATGAACGCTGTCAACTTACTTCAGATGAGTGAATAAAAAATCCCACAGTATCATAGGTATAAGGTCCTTACTAGTTATGCACGATATAAAGTAGTGATACTAATAATATCTTTCCTCTTTTATTCAGACCCTAAACTATCTAATTATCATCTTCTAACTCTAAGCCTGACTGATCCCGACTGACTATACCAAATTGATTATATCATCATGACATACTAGTGCTCTTGTTCACCGCTTTTAAGAACTCTTACTGTTCACCTCTTTTAAGAACTCTTGCAAGCACTATACATCGCTCTCATATAACAAGTAACAACTGGTCTATGGACGTACCCATACTCTTGTTCACCGCTTTTAAGAACGCTTGCGAGTATGGTACATACATAGCTCTGGTAGATACAAACTATGGGCGTACCACTACTCTTATTCACCATTTTTAAGAACTCTTACTATTCACCACTTTTAAGAACGTTTATAAGTACTATGCACCCATAGCTTCTACGATCCTGGTTAAATCCTTGTTACTCGATTATTGGATTCAACCTGAGTGCATCATTAGCTCAACCAAAGACAACCTTGAAAGTAACTAAAACCCCACTAACTCAGTCACCAGGTTATCTAATGTTACCCACCGTTATATCTCAAACCTTATCTCGATATCGCGTCGTATTAATACTAACGTTCCGAACCCTACTACATTACTCACTATATTATCTCAATATCATTATCCTATCCCATTACCTCTATAAATCCATAATATTGCATAATAGAAACATGGGGTATCAATTAAACAGCTAAGCATTATGAATTATAAACTTAAAGGAAACATCCAAGCTCTGCTAAGGTTTGATCGATTAAAGAAAGTGATGTTCGATTGATTGAAGTATTCTCAATCGATTGAAGTGAAGGTGGTCTTGATCAATTGAAGTCATTTTGATCAATTGAGACTCAGTGTGTTCGATCAATTGAACCTAGTTCGATCACTTGAAAGTTGTCTTCTCTAGATTCTGGCAGTGAACGTCCAGAATATGCTAGGGGTGTTTGGGTCCTCATTAAATGTCCAAAACATGTAAAATATTACACTAATGCTCCTGAGTGAGTTTGGAACTCACCGAAAGTTGTTAAGGCACGTTTGGAAAAGCTTGAAGCTTCAAAGGTTTAATGGCGGCCTCCTCTCTCTCCTCTGTCTCGTCTCTTTCTCTTTGTCTCTTCTTCTTCTTCTTCTTCTTCTTCTTCTTCTCTCTGTCTATCTATTTGTCTCTCTCTCTCTCTCTCTGACTGAGTATATATATGATATATATTATGTATATATGGATGTGTGTATATATGTAAAGCACATGCACACACACACTTTCTCTCTAACAAAGCTTAGGCACCAACAAACCTCAAATACACAGACTGCCCAAACATATATATAGAGAATGGGGTGGGCAGGTGGCAGTGTTTGTGTGAACTAAAGATGAAATATCCAGGCGAGTTCGATTGATCAAAGTATGCTCGATCGCTCGAAAGTGATTCGGCTAGGTTTGATCCATTGAAAAGGGGTTTGATTGATTGAAGTGGGGACCACATCATAAATTCATGTCGGTAGGGTTTTGATCGCTTGAATAGGGTTTGATCGCTTGATCTTAGAAATGCTTTGATCGCTTGAACGGACTTCGATCGATTGAAAGTAAAATGAGTTTGATTACTCGAAAGGACTTCGATCAATTGAAAGTAAAACTTCAAGTATGATCAAGAGAAGTATATAGAATCTCTTTGTATTACTAATTACTAAAATTATAGGGTATTACATGACGAATATTTCTATATTCTATTTATATGGGTCTTGTCCATTCATTTAGAAGTAATAAATTAATATTAGTTCATATATACATATAGAGTGTTTGAGAGAGTACAAACATAATTATGGTTTGCTGGAACCTTGCTATTTGAAGTGCTTCTATAGTAAGTGAGAGATCATTGTATCCTAGGAGAGAAATACCGTAAACCGTGAGCACCAATGCGGAGCATAACTGTCTTAAGGACAGTGAACATAGCTCATGACTCGATCTATTGTTTCTGCATTGCATAACTTGTAGGTACTGTTTTATTTATAATATTTATTGTGTTTTTAGATTTCAGATTTATACATCCCAATATATTTTGGACAACAGTTAGTTACTGGATGAACTCATGAATGGTTAAAATTATTCGGTAGAGGCTTTTGGCCTTAGGTGTGTTCTAAAATATCCTTATGTATCCAACTCACAATTTTGAAAATAGTTCATTACATATGGAAAAAAGGGTGTGACTAAATATACCACTTTTTTGCTAAAATACACCACTTACACTCACAAAATTTTCATCTTTTAACATTATAGGGTGTGTATATTTAGCAGAAAAGATAGTGTATTTAGCCCCGTCAAAAAATAAAGGGTAAATTACACAAACCTGCCCTGAGGTTTGCCTTAATTACACGGACCTCCCCTCTTGTTTCAAAAATTACACAGACCTCCCTCGAGGTTTGAAATAGATAACAAAACGCCCCCTCCCCTAATGGTCCATTAGTTTTTTTTATATTAGCCTCCCCTGAAAATTACAATTAGCCCCCCTAATATTATAAAATTGTCATACTAAAGCCCCCTTTCTCTTATATTTTTGTGCTAATTATAAAATCTCTCCTCCCTCCTATGTTTTTGGGTTAATTTTTTTAGCACTAATTTATATCATCTACACAAAATATACACAAAACATATATAAATATGTCCAATTTTTTTCCCCAGAACAAACCTCTATTAAGCCCCCCTGTACTAATTTTCTAGATCCGCTCCTGTCCCTATGCTTCCAAAGTGGACACTTAACCCCCTGTGATTGTGGACTAAAATAGAACTGTTATGATTTCACTCAAAGAGCGTTAACCCCAAAATTAACATCACAAAATGGGTTAAGTGTTTATATTTTTAACCAATTTTAGAATTTTTGTCAGTTTTGAGTGAAATCATAACAATTCCATTTTAATCCACAATCATAGGGGTTAAGTGTCCACTTTTGAAGCATAGGGACAGGGGCGGATCTAGAAAATTAATACATGGGGGGCTTGATAGAGGTTTGTTTGGGAAAAATTTTTTTTGGACCTATTTATATGTATTTTGTGTAGATGATATAAATTAATGCTAAAAAAATTAACCCAAAAACATAGGAGAGAGGAGGGATTTTATAATTAGAACAAAAATATAAGAGAAATGGGGCTTAGTATGACAATTTTATAATATTAGGGGGGCTAATTGTAATTTTCAGGGGAGGCTAATGTAAAAAAAACTAATGGACCATTAGGGGAGGGGGCGTTTTGTTACCTAATTCAAACCTCGAGGGAGGTTTGTGTAATTTTTGAAACAAGAGGGGAGGTCCGTGTAATTAAGGCAAACCTCAGGGGAGGTTTGTGTAATTTACCCAAAAATAAATGGACTTCAATTTTTTCCCACAATCTACAATCACGATTGGAAGATTAACAACTTTGACTACATTAAACACACAATTTAGAAAATAGAAATAGAAAACTGGAACACCGTGTAATAGGATATCAAAAGAATAATTACATAAATAGCTTTCAATGTTTTCCATAATTTACAATCATGATTAGTGTTATGATCTTCTAATATATCAATACAAATCCAACTCACAGTTTATGAAATAATTCATTACAATCAATACTTTTCCTTTATTACCAATTCTTTTATTCTTTTCTTAGGGTTGTTGGCATCTGTTATCTTTTCCTTAAAGAAGGGTTGTCTTGTGCCATCACTTGAAGGGGTGGAAGCTTGGAATCTGGATTGACTGGAGTCATGACCTCTTCTTCTCCGAATGCGAGACACCTTACAATCCTACCGGAGAGATCTGCAACGTCTTCCAATCCTTAGTTACTACTATCACTAGGTGAATAGAATAGGTGTTTCTTCTACATTTCATCCAGAATTGTCTATATAGAATGTTTCACATTGCCATTTTGATTTGATGCTTTTTCTTGATTTTCATAAGCAATCGAATGTGGTTGCAAATTGGGGATATCAAAAGGACAATCACCAGACCTTTGTGGTGATATGGCTGCATTATTTTCATCAACAGAACCAACTATATCCAATTTAGAAGACACCTCGTCGACACCATCGTTATCTCTTGGTGACTACACACCATCCGTCTTCGATAACTTTTTCATTCACTTATTCACTAGGCCGTTGAATGCTAACTGTTACAGTTCTTCACTATCTGTGCAATGGGTATGTTGCCATTGATGTCAGATGTATCGATGTCTATGCTTTCATCCTTGTTGACAGGTGAATTTGTAACTCTTGTTGGGTATGCAGTGAAAGCTCTTGACATAAGGTTAGTAAATCATGACTTCGGACAATGTCTCAACTTATCAATAGTATTACTGATGGAGTGCCATATGAGTTTTTTATTTGATAATAATTTTTCTCACTGAACTTTTGATTTTTTATGGTGAGAAATTTCTCTGAGGCACAGTCATCTTTTTTTATTTAAACATTTTCTTACTAAACTTTTGTTTCATAATGGTGAAAAATTGCTCATTGTTTGGAACCTCTTAATGTTTGGTTTTTTTAGGATTATGTGAGAAATTGTTAAATGATTTTGATACCTCGAGTGGATCTGGTTCTGACAGTGTCTTATTTAGTAGTAATCCGTGGAGTTTGATCAAGTCGCGTTTAATGAAACATGGAATAGCACTATAGTCGGGTCTCGAGCTCCTTTCCTTTTGATCTTTATCTCCATATCACTCATAATTTCAAATGCTTGCACAACCATATCTGTAAAAAGCCAGTATAATTTAGTACGACATAAAATATTTTAAGAATATTAAAGGAAGTTCATATGTAGATGTAATGGATACAAAACCTGTAAGAGGGTGGTGCGTTGTAGCACTTGTATTTTTCTTTCTATTATTCTGAATTTCTGTATTTCTCTTTGTATCGATTATATATATATAATAAGATCCGTTTTCTTTATTCCTTATTCTTCATAATGATCTATATATGTTTGGTTATATGTGTGTGGCCTTGGGCAAACTTTCCTTAGAAAGCAAACCCGAGCGCTCGAGGAGCCGGAGTGCTCCAACCCCAAGTGCTCGCCGCACGAGCGCTCGAGCCCTTTTTAAGGTAAAATGACTATTTGTCCTTGGGACTCAAAAGTCTATAAATACCTAGCATTTATGTTCATAAAACAGAGAGAAAAATAGAGAGCTTGTATAGAGAGAGTTCTTGAAGTTGAATTATAGCTCAAGATCAAGCTTTCTCAACACACTCACACTCTTATTTCATCATCCAAACACTCCTTAACACTTTGTGAATATAGATTCTCACTTAGATGCCTATAGAAATAGTTTTTACTTAATTCTATGTCCATGCATTTTGATTTATTGGAGGTTATAGCTGTTGCATGTGAAGAAAAAACTCATGATCAAACTCTTTTTTATAGTTTTGGTGATTTTGATCATCATCCAAACATACCCTAAACTATTGTGGATGTAGATTCTCATCTAGATGCCTTGAGACATAGTTTTTTTACATGTTTTTTGTGGTTTGCATGTGTCATTAGAAAGAATTTAAGACCTTGCATGTGTGCTTAAACTAGAATCTATTTTCTGTGCAGACCGAGTGCTTGCGCGATCTAAGCACTCGTGCCTTGACCCAAAAAGGAATTTTGCTCTACTTCCCCCATTCTTCACTTTATGTCACGCTGATTCCCCTTTCGTCATAAGGCGTGGAATTAGACTAAGGGGAATCCCCATAGGAACTAGTCCCTTTGGTTTCGCACATAGGAGGTCGAGACACAGTCCCAGGGCTATGGGGAAAGATGTAGATCGATCGCCCTAGATAGACAACTACATAGAGGGTCTCTATAAGTCTATATATTCTTTGATTTCATTTCCCCTGTAAGATCAATAGCACAACCAATGAGGTCTGCAAGTTTCATACCTAAGTAATACCCGATCCGATAGTTTACGATATAGAGAGATAGATATATATATATATATATATTTAGCAAGATTATAAGAAAAGATATTAATAGATGTTGGTAGTTGTCCGGTTGACACAAAATTTATTTGTGTGCAATACCCAAGTGTAGCCAGATGTGCAAGTAGTACTAGATAAGACCAGGTCGATCCCACAGAGAAAGTGTTAAGCTAGATACTTGGATTAAACTCAAAAGGAAAATAAAAATTCGATATTTAAATAGGATGTAGAACAGGAAGTTCTACGATTAACAACTACTAAAATAAAGCAACTAAATTAAACTAATGATTAACTAATTAACTAAAGTAATATTAAAAATGATTTTTTTTTCATTATAAAAGGGAATTGTTGGGATCACATGAATCCGTAGTGACTTAGCCATCTACCATGCATTTACATTAAAGCTCTATGGAGTACGACTCTCTACAGTATTTCGTATTTTTCTAAAGATAAAGATTCAATAGTCCTTTTATGATTGGGACAATATCATCAAAGTTAAATTCAAAATATGTGAAGGCGGTTAAAATAATAGTCAAGACATGCACTTTAAATGGTATTAGCATTCAAAGTGGTTTGCAAAAGTTATTGAAGAAAATTGCCTTAAGGCTTAAACTTAAGAAATTGATTTGACAAACTGAGCATATGTGGATAGTTTGATAACAAATCTCAAAAATAGAAAATTTAGGAATACTGTAAAGGACCATCTCAAGATTTTGAGTGTTCGATCGATCGACGCGCTCTCGATCGATCGAACATCATCATCTTTCAATCGATCGAAATGTCTTCAATCGCTTGACTATATCTCTGATTCAATCGATCGAACTAACTTCGATCGATCGAACACAGGTTTTATTCTGATGCATGGCAGAGGCTGGAGATCAATGTTTCATTATGATCTCCTAACTCTAGGACTATTCAAACATTGTCTGGAGTACTATAGATTTATTTTTAACGTATAGATTCATTAAGGCTTTGTTTGGTTGAGTTTGAAACATAAAAATTATAAAAACTATGGATTAAATCACTACTACTATGAAAACCTATGTTTAGAACATATAAAAGCTATATAAACTCCAGCAGCATACAAATAAACCAATATAAATGAACCTGGAATGAACAGAACTTATATTAAATCTTGAAATCACCAAGCAATCAATGTAAAATCCAAAATTAAACCTACAAAAATAAGCAAACACTCTATCTCTATCTATAAAAACTGTAAAATAGACTGTGGGTGTCCCTTGGGACGTGTTCATAACAACAATTTATACTAAAACCTAAGCTAGGGTTACAAAAGATACATCTCTGCTCTGTGCGCGTAAATTCTGATAAAAGCCATGTTCGATCGATCGAACTTCACTCGATCGCTTGAACTTTGAATTACTCGAGCGCTTGAGTTGTATTTGATCGATTGAAAGTTCGATCGCTTGAACATTCTTCGATCACTCGAACTTCATTTTTCATCTTTGAATTGTCTTACTTATAATCAAGCTTTCCCTTTATCCTTATATTCATTCCTGCACACAGCAACACAGCAATCTGCACAAATAACAACTAAAACAACACAACTTATCATAGATTTGTCACATTGTATAAAAGCTGGTATTATAACAAAAATTGCAGATATAATAGGGACTTGTAGACTATATCAGTATATTTTTTTTACTTTAGCGCGGTTCTATTTTACAAATACCCCCGCTTGTCACAACCTCTAAGTAGCTTATTGCTAGTCCCTAGCGATAATAAAAACAAGCTAAACTACTACTACAATGACTAAAAGGAAATAAAATAAACTAAAACAAACTAACCTAAATAGAAAGAGATAATTCCTAGCTCACTTTTGCAGGAATCGCAGTTGCATTTAGCGAATGCAACAAGCCGTTAAACCCCTAGGTTCCTCCTAGTGGACGAGTGTTGTCTCGTGAGGGTTTACAGTGAATATACCCACAAAATTTTCATTTTAAGTTCAAAAAGATATCGAAAAACTTTTAAACACTCCTTCCCAGTCAACTACTAACTCAGCTCTACAAAGACATATTAATCTCAATCAAACCATGAAAGAAATCCACATGCACCTCATGCCACCAAGATAGATATACATACATATTGCATTAATGCATCCATATGTGTGTGAAGTTAATAGCTATGCATCAAACTTTATTTAGAGTTGTTTAGACTATTGTACCTCTGGAATTTGTAGTTTCAACTCAAATCTCACATTGGTTCACACTCATAAAAGAACGTCTCACAGAAACTTGCTTAATAATGATTGCTCATTGTATGAAAGCTTTGATAAGAGTGATATTCTGGTTACTAATGCGTTCATACTTGACTCTATGAAAAATAAACATTTAGAGTGTATAGTCTCGCAAATAGAATACTACTTACTAGAAGAGTGAACTACTGTGGATAACTCAATTTGCACATTCATGTTCAAACTAATTTGTTAAGAATCATTAAGACTTTGAATTCTCGATTTTTACACGGTACCTGAAAATGATGAGAGAGAGATTGTGCGTCATAGTATGTGATGAAGTTTATCTCCTCATTTTATTCTTTTCACATCTCCAACCAACTTTCATTCTTGCACATGTATATACTTTTTTTATATATAGCTCCCACAACTACTCTCCAACCACATACTTTGATAATTATTCATATTTAGGGTCCATTGGGGTCAAGGTATAAGATCAGGAGTTTATATTCTCATAATAGAATTGGAAATATTGAATCGGTGTGGAGTTAGAAATGAAATGGTTCCTTTGATTGTAAGGAAAGGGATATGTATAGATTAGGGAATGGGTAGCGATGGCTTAAATCATTTTCTTAATTCCTTAATTTTAGCATTTCAGTGTTCATTGAGTTTAGTTGGTAGATCCTAAATGTTCTCCTCTAATAAGCAGTCAAAATGAAGAATTAATCGAGGCTATTCCAACGAATTTTATAAGTATAATCAAGAAAAATAGTTCAAAATTATGCGACAATTCTCTCAAAAATAAAGAATGGATCAAAATCTCATTAAGGGTCATTAGTTTCCACTACTCATTCTTTTAGCACAACAGTCGTATTAACTAATTTTTAAATTTTTACATAGCTATCAACTAGTGCATATAGATGTTGGATACATGGAAGGTCTACACATGCAATCATCCTAGTGATACTAGAAAAACGCGTGAATTTAATTCATAAAAGGATGAGACTAAAATGAATGCATCGTTGCTTCATAAACAACTAATCAGGAGTGAAAGGTCAAAGTTATTCTATCAATTAAGTTCAAAATTTTTAAAATTTCTCTAAATTTTAAAGTTTTAATTTAGACTATATGTTGTGAAGTTTCTCATAGTTTCAAGGTGCTAAGTATAGAATAAGCAGGTGAAAACTTATCTATCCCCTACCCTCAACTAAAAACAACGATGTCCTTAGAAGTTGGTTTTTAATAAAAATAGATGGGTATCACCTGACTAAAGCAAACCAATGACAGAAAGCATAGCAACCTGTAAATGAACCATACAATCTCCAAACAACGAAGATCAATAGATATAGTAATACAAAATAGGATCTATTTATAGCAACATCACCAATCACTAGAAATATAAAACAATAATAGTACAGAACAGTGATCATAATGTCTAATATCCAAAAGAGAAAATTACTTAGAGAGTTGAGAGAGAACAAAAATGAAATAAATACAACAAAACTCCCATACTCGCAACTATCATAAGCAACTAATCATCGACCACATCAGATAGAATCTCGATCAGTGCGTCCGGAGAATTGACACCTCCACCCTCAGGCACAGCAGGAGCCATCGCCGGGGCACTCGTAGTCGGGTCAGCAGATGTAGATGATTATGGGTTAGCCCCGACTGGAGGTGGTGGATGGGGAGTCTCAGAAATAGTCGGCGGTGCTATGGAGGTGGACAGAGCAGAAGGAGCAGCAGATGTGGGTAGAGTGGTGGATGATGACAGAACAGAGGTGGGTGGTGCAGATGGGGGATATGTGGGTGTATGCAAAGACTGGGCTACCCCCAGCTGCACTAAAAGTGTATTAAGCTGGGCAATCAAATGATTGACCTTGCCCTCGAGTCTCATCCGGGCCTCCCTCTCCTCGATAAACAATGTGTAGAGAGTCTGGAGAGACACGGCAGAAGACTCTCCCTAGGCTGGAGCCCGAGACCACTGTCTCAGCTCAAACTACTGGACCTCAATGACAGGATCGACCTCGTCGTCAAAATCATGCTTCTCAGCCTCAGAAGGCATCCCAGAAGCCGCACCCTCTGTATCGGTGCCTCCACCCCTCTTCTTCTTCGCTCCCATCTTTGCTTTTCCTTTTCCTTGTCTTTTTCTCTTTTGTGTATCGGAACGTCAGGAAACCGTCTCTCCAAAATGGCTAGAGGAAGTCCAAACCTTATCAGTGGGCAGCTGGTAGAGTCCTGCTTGAGCAATAACTCGATGGATAGCCCAGGCACCTTTTAAGTGCTTCTTTGCAGTGATGTAGCAGGTGGGGTGGATTGTGAAATCAATATAGAGGCAAGGCAAACAAACTGGCTACCCCATCCTCACCGTATATAGGACTCATGCATACCATGCCGCTATCTTCTCCCGGTAGGATGTCACCAAGATGCAGTTGCTGAGAGCGAGGTGAAGTATGTGATAATCATCAATGAGGTAATGATCCTCAATTAATAATGTGCTGTTCCACTATGGAACGGCGATGCCTGTGATCTTTAATATAATGGTGGATGGGGATGGCTCTGGAGCATCTGGTCGATGGGGGCAAATATAATCTGGCACCTCAGGTACCCCTAGAGCAGCTGCGACACTGGCTGGACTGAATATGATCTCTCGACCGCAGAAGAATGATCTATATGTGAACGGAGCGGTCGGATCTCAGATCATCGTCGCACAAGCCTCCCGGATCCGTAAAAGATTTACTCTCTTAGCCTGGGAGAGTAAATCTAACCAATGTGGCATCGCCCGTATCTGAGCTAAGTACCAGGGAGCTGAGAGCCATGCTGTCTCCAGAGGTTGCTCTGTCGTAACCTTCTGAGACTGGAAGTATCAGATGAACCACTGTTGGTTGGGAGTATTGCGAAAGCCATGGTGTGGGACAGGATTAGGTATGGCGAGGTCAAAGGACTTTTCCTTGTGATATCCCATAACAGGATTCATTATGAGGAACCTGAGAGAAGAAACAGAAGTAACAAATCAAAACAGGAGAAGAAGAAAAAGAAACTATTCACTGCATGAAGTTCGATCAATCGAGAATTCCTGATCGATTGAAAAAGTGTAAAGTTCGATCGCTCGAGCACATCTCGATCGATCGAGAATAGTACTTTGTAGAGACATTAAAAAAAGCACAGAGACAGAAGAAAACTAAAAGAAATCTAAACAAAGAGACTTGTTAGTTGGTCTGAAGACCAATTGGGGGCTCCCACTCTCAGTTATAACAGGAATAAACTATAGATGGGGTCATGGGATACCTTACCTTGGTAGAAATGCAGTGGAGAGGGAGATGAGATGACAATGATGATTTGGGGTACCAGGGTTCTCCAATTGATGGGTGTAAGTGTGGGAGACCCAAAATCGTCGTAGCTCTCTCTCTCTCTCTCTATGTATAATCGCTTGAAAGTGAGAGAGAGAAAGAGACTGAAGAAGAGTACGCTGAACGCCTCATTTAAATACAAGGATCGATCGATCGATCGAAATAGCACAGTACACGTTCGATCGATCGAAGATTGTTCGATCGATCGAATCAGCAAAGCACACGTTTGAGCGATCGAATGTAGTTCAATCGATCAAAACGTGAACTACTGAGTTTTCTTGTTAAACACAACCTGTTTACCTCCAACTAACAGAAATTGATCCGAACAACCAGGATATCATGATAACAGTTAAGCACAGAGCATGGAAGCCAGAAATGATCATCAAAGTAATATAAAATTGCAAATTTGATAAATATAAATTTTAATAGCATCCTTTTGCAAAATTATTTCCCCCAACTTGGTTCTTAAGACCTTATTACAATGAGAAGCAAAAATTAAAAACAGAAATAACAAAGTTTTTTTTTTTAGGATCACACTTCAATTGCAAAAAGATGGACAAATGAATAACTACAACTGAAGTGAACTACTATTCTTCGAGCATGAAAACTTCCCATTCCACATTTGCTTCATACCCTGCCAAATCATCGAAAATAGAGTCCAAACTTGACAATTCCCGATTCCAAAAGGATCTGAAAGCGTCAAGAGTATCATCGAATGCGTCTGAAACCTCCAAAGAATTGAAAGCACAAGCAAGAGGTTATTTTGGTGAGCCTGACGGCGTCATAGATAAAGGTGTGTAACTCCTCAATTGTTCTGTGTCTTGTGGTGGAGTACCCAAAGATCATATGGGAGGTCCATGAAATAGTAAGTGCAGAAGGAACATAGGTAGAATGTTGTGGTTCATAGTGATAATCCTGGACAAGGAAAAATAGAAGAAAACAAAAGGAAAATAAGACAAGGAAAACAAGAAATAGCAACAAATGAAACAAGTGAGAGGAAAAAGAAATAAAACAAAGGAGAATATGACATTATCCTAACCTCACTATTGGCATGAATGCCCAGCATGCACTAGCTGGCAAGGGACATTGAAGCCTGAATAGCAAGTAGCTCAGGTGCACATAGAGGTATGGGACCAGCTTGAGAATGAGAAAGTCATCGACAAATGTGAAAACATCGTTCTGGCGTTCAGGCACAACATCTTGTAAGTCATCCTCTTTCCACAGTTCCCACATTTAGTCATTCTCCCACTATTGTACGAGTTCATCATCAACTTCCCCAACAAAGTAACCCTCCTCCTCCTTCTTCTACAAGGAAATCCATATTTTTAAAAGGATTGATGCCGAGGAGAACTGGTGGGTAAGGATGTATCCATGAGATATATCGATGAGAACATTTGCATCCAGCCCTTCATATGGTGAAAGGCAGAATGCGACCTCCTCAGCTGTCCATGGGGGGTTTTGATATTCAAAATCAGCCCAAGATCCTATCAAATGGACATCATCATATCTCATTTTGGAACTGCAGTTAAATTACATGAGGAATAGCAGATTAAGAACAATGTCACATTCACAAAGGAAAAGGAAAAACATACAAAAATAAAAATAACAAAGTGCAATAAAAGTAAAGAATACAACAACGATTTGAGAACACACTTTGGCATTTTAAGCAGAAGAGTAGTTGGGCTCATCCAGCTGGATGTGCTCAGCTTCTTGTTGGAAGTTTTCCAAGAAAGGTTATATCCTTTGGCCATTGACCTTGAAGCTTTCATCGTTCTTGGGGTTTATTAACTCAACGGCCCCATGTAGAAAGACAAATTTAACAATAAATGGACCTGTCCACCTGGATCGAAGCTTTTTTGGAAAAAGGTGAAGACGAGAGTCATACAGCAAGACTTTCTACCCTGGCTCGAATGTTTTTCAAAAAGTCGTCCGATCATGGCGAGCCTTTCTGTACACAAACCCGTATGGGAACATTCCCAGGTTTGTTTTATATGCAGTACGGTATGCCCATAGGGCATCGGTCAATTTGTATGCCCAGTCTTTCCTGCTGGAACTAACTATTTTCTCGAGAATATGCTTTATTTCTTGGTTAGCCAGCTCTGGCTGCCCATTAGTTTGTGGGTGGTAAGCTAGCATGATCTTGTGATTAATCCCGTATTTCTTGAGGAGTGACTCCAAGGGCCTATTGTAAAAGTGCTTGCCTTGGTCACTTATTAATGCCCTCAGGGTTCTGAAACGCGATAGAATATGTTCCTTTAGAAAGGACATTACTATTTTTGTGGTCATTGTGTCTCATCGGTATCGCCTCTACCCATTTTGATACATATTCCATAGCTAGGAGTATGTATTCACAGTTGTTTGATTTTAGAAATGGGCCCATGAAATCTATGCCCCAACAATCGAATATTTTAATTGTGATAATAGGAGTTAAAGGTATAAAGTTCCTTTTTAAAATTGCACCAAGCTTTTGACAGCGTTGGCATGATTTACAAAAGGAACAAACATCTTTAAATATGGTGGGCTAGTAAAAACCGTTGTGTAAGACTTTTTGTGCGGTCTTTTGCGAAGCAAAGTGGCCACCGCAGGCTTCAGAATGGCAAGATGCTAGGATTACAGTTATATCCTCATTCAGAATACAACATCTGATGACCTGATCAGCGCAATATTTAAAGAGGTATGGGTCATCAAAGAAGAAGTGACATACGAACGAGAGGAATCGTTTCCTATCCTAATTTGACCAATGTCCAGGGGTTTCTCCTGTAACTAGGTAGTTAACGATATTTGCGTACCAGGGTAAACTAGAAATAGCCAGCATTTGTTTGTCTGGGAATTCTTCTATAATTGGTGTCGATTCAGTTTTGTCAACAAAGGTTAATCTGGAAAGATGGTCAGCGACCACATTCTCTACTCCCTTTTTGTCTTTTATGGTTAAGTCAAATTCTTGGAGTAGTAGTATCCATCTAATGAGTCTTTGTTTAGCATCTTTCTTGGATAAGAGGCATTTACATGCTGAATGATCTGTGAAATAGACTATTGGCGATCCCATGAGGTACGATCAAAACTTGTCCAAGGCAAAGACTATGGCTAACGATTCTTTCTCGGTTGTAGTATAGTTCCTTTGAGCATTGTTTAGAGTTTTGCTAGCGTAATATATGACATAAGGCTTGTTATCTTTCCTATGGCCTAGGACTACGCCGATGGCGTAATCACTAGCATCGCACATTAATTCGAATGGGAGACTCCAATCGGGAGCTCGGATAATAGGTGCGATTGTGAGGAGTTACTTTAGTGTATCAAAAGATGTTTGACAGGCATCCGAACACTCAAAAGGTAAGTCTTTGAAAAGCAATTGATAGAGTGGGCGGGAAATGGCACTAAAGTTTTGGATAAACATTCTATAGAAACCAACATGTGCCAAGAAAGAGCGGATATCTCTAATTGTGCAGGGAGCAGGAAGGTTTGAGATTATATCGATCTTTGCCTTATCTACTTGGATACATTTGTCAGAAATGATGTGGCTGAGGACTATCCCACTGGTTACCATAAAATGACACTTTTCCCAGTTTAGTACTAAGTGTTTGTCCTCGCATCATGCTAGTACACGTTCAAGATTATCTAAGAAATTTTCAACACTATGGCCGAACATAGAAAAATTGTCCATAAACACTTTAAGTATTTGCTCGACCATATCACTAAAAATACTTAACATGCACCGCTGAAAAGTAGCAGGTGTGTTACATAAGTCGAAGGGCATACGACGGCAAGAGAAAGTACCGAACGGACACGTAAAAGTTGTTTTCTCCTAATCTTCAAGAGTGATTTCAATTTGGTTATACCCACTGTATCTGTTCAGAAATCAATAGTACTTGTGATCTGCCACTCATTCCAGCATTTGGTCCATGAAAGACAAAGGAAAATGATCTTTTCAGGTCACAGTGTTCAATTTTTGGTAATCAATACACATCCTCCATCCGGTAGGGATGTGTGTCATTACTAATTCACCGTCACTATTTGGAATGATAGTTATACCTGCCTTCTTTGGTACCACCTGGGTCGGGCTGACCCAAGGACTGTCAGAATTGGATATATGATCCCAACGTCAAGTAGTTTTTAAATTTCCTTTTTGACTACTTCTTGCATGTTGGGATTCAGACGCCTTTGCATTTTCATGATGGTTTAGCGTCCTCTTCTAAATAAATTTTATGGGTACAAATAGACGGACTTATGCCTTTGAGGTCGGCAATAGTCCATCTCAATGCTCCCTTATTTTGTTTCAGCATTTAGATTAGTTTACCCTCTTTGTTCTAGACTTAGAGTAGATGATATGATAACCGGATATGTCTTTTCAGTCCCTAGAAAAGCATATTTAAGCTCCTTTGGAAGCTCCTTCAATTCCAAATCGGGAAACTGAAAGTTTGAGGGCATAACTACTTTTATTTTTGGAGGCAATGGTTCATATGGTGTTACCCACATGCATTCAGCTCTATCCTCCTCTTTCGTTTCCATCATGAGAGAAGTCTTATTTAAATTAGCATCCAATAAACTCTGAATTTGTTTTGTTTGAACTACATCTAATTTGATTAAAAACAAAAAAACTATCATGAAAATGGGACACCAAGTGTTCATCTAATTTTCAAAATACGAATATCCACAATCCATACATATTTTATTCACGGCTTATGGCAGAAGTAATCTATGGCTCTGGGAGGGAATGGCAGTTGTAATGGGAAAAAACTGAACATTCACGGTTTTTGAGTGGGGATTTTTGTTTTGATTTTGTAATGACAGTGTTGGACACTTATATGTGTATTTTACATGGAGAAGTTTGTTGCTTTAAATGCAAATATGGGATATGTTAAACACATAATTGGAACCCCTATCTTTGCCTTTATAGATTAGTATAGATGTGTCATAAGATTAGACAACACCACCCCTATTGTCAATTTAACCTACCTCACAGTATTACACTGACAAATCCCCAAAAGTAAGTGTATTTGGAAAGAAAAGAAAAAAAAAGAATGAAAAATGGATAACCTACCTCACAGTGTTACATAGACACATCCCCAAAAGTTAGTGTACTTGAACCAAAAAAAGAAAATAAAAATGGGTATACTTGATAGAGTTTTCCCTAATAAACAATGGTGGTCAAACAAATTGAGTGCTTCTCACGCTTGTATGTGAACATGATAATTGTGGCAGTATGTGAATGTGTATGTATGTATGTGCTTGTGTAGTGTTGTATGTAAGAGATACCTCATTGGAATTCATCATACTATCAGTATTGTTGATGCATCCTCAATCAATTTCTTCTGCATTTGCAGTAATATTTTGCCGAGTTTGCTTTTTTCTATAAATGTTTGATTGGGTGTCTATTGTAAAAAGAGTGGGAAAGAATAGTATAGTAGGGAGGCGGTTTATCTTGGTTTGATAGTTATGGATTTGATGCAATTTTTTGTGCGGACGATTTTGTACAGGCAGAGATATATTTATGAAGAAGAAAGCATATTGGTATTGTTGTAATATGGGGTGTTAGGTAATATTTTGTGGTACCCCTAGCTTTCTCTTTATATAATAGTATAGATGGGAAGGTTATAGCATATGGATCAAGACAGCTGAAGCCTCATGAGATGAACTACCCTATGCACGATCTTGAGTTAGCCATAATCATTTTCTCCCCTGAAAATTCGGCGACATTACCTCTTTGTAGAACAATTTGAATTATTCTCGGACCATAAAAGCTTGAGGTATTTGTTTTCATAGAAGGAACTCAACATGAGGCAGAGGAGGTGGATAGAATTATTAAAAGATTATGACTTTAATTTGTAGTACCATCCTGGTAAGGCAAACATAGTCACGGACGCGCTAAGTCAGAAACCTCACGGGCTAGTCGCTTTCCTTATGATTCAAGAATGGAAAGCATTGGAGACCGTAGTAGAATTCGATCTTCAACTTGTATAGACAAAGGAAGGACGACATTTTAGGTGTCTCATGGTTCAACCAACACTCATTGGTCATGTTTTGGAAGCTCAACAAAAGGATGAGGAGTTGAAGGAGTGGTTCACTCGAGTTTTAGCAAAAGAACCGAAGGAGTGGAGTATTGGATCAGATGGAGGATTTAGATGCAGAGGTTGACATGTAGTACCCAATGTGGAAAAACTTAGAATAGACATATTGGATGAGGCACACAAGTCTAGATTAACCGTCTACCCAGTGGAAACGAAGATATATAAGGATCTAAAGAGAAATTTTTGGTTAGAAGGCATGAAAAGAGAAGTTGCTGAGCATGTATCCAAGTGTTTCATGTGTTAGCAAGTCAAGGTAGAGCACCAGAAACTGTCTAGACTCCTACAACCACTGCCGATCCTAGAATTGAAGTGGGAGCATGTCATGATAGACTTCATGGCCGGATTGCCGAGATCACAACAAGGCCACAATGCCATTTGGGTGATAGTAGATCGGTTGACGAAGTCTGTTCATTTCATTGCATACAGTATGACATACCTGGTAGAGAAGCTAAGTCAAATGTATATCAAAAAAGTGGTAAGACTCCATGGTGTACCAGTCTCGATAGTATCAGATCATGACTTGAGGTTCACCTCAAGATTTTGGGAGAGTCTACAAGCAGCCTTGGAGACTTCTTTGAAGCTAAGTCCACTTTTTATCCATAGACTGATGGACAGACCAAGCGGACCAATCAAGTTATGGAGGATATGCTCAGAGCATGCATTATTAACTTTGAGAGTTCGTGGGAGACCTACTTGCCCTTAATCGAGTTTACATATAACAATAGTTATTACTTGAGCATAGGAATGACACTATTCAAAGCATTATACAGGAGGCCATGCTGTTCACTGCTGTGTTGCGCCGAATTCAGAGATGGTAAGTTACTTAGACCAGACAGAGTTTGAGAGACAAGTGAGAAGATCAGCATAGTCTGAGAGAAGATGAAAGCTGCCCAAAGCAGACAAAGAGGTTATGCGGAAAAATGTCTTAAGGACTTGGAGTTTTGTGTGGGAGATCATGTGTTTCTCAAAGTATCTCTAGTACGAGGTGTGGTTAGATTTGGAAGGAAGAAAGGAAAACTGTCGCCTCATTATATTGGGCCTTTTGAAATTCTTGATTATGTGGGCAAAGTCGCTTACCGACTCACACTACCACAAAGAATGTCTGGGGTACACAACGTTTTTCACATAAGTATGTTAAGGAAGTATATTCACGGCTCAGCACCGGTGATTGACTGCAAGGATATTGAAGTGAATGACGATGTGTCATATCAAGAAAGATCAGTACGTGTGTTGGGAAGAGAGATCAAGAAGTTGAGGAACAAGGAGATTCCTTTGGTGAAGGTGCAGTGGAGTCATCATGACGAGAGAGAAGCTTTTTGGGAGATGGAATCAGAAATACGAAAAAGTATCCAGGGTTAATCCAAGATTAGCTTACCTAGATTTTGGGACAAAATCTTTTGATAGGTGGTAGATATATGCAACACCTATATTTTCCTATCTATTATTATGAATTTCTGTATTTCTCTTTGTAACATTCTCGATTGTATATATAATAAGATCCGTTTTCTTTATTCCTTGTTGTTCATCATGATTTATGTATGTTTTATTAAACTTTCCTTAGAAAGCAAACCTGAGCGCTCGAGGAGCCGGAGCACTCGAGCCCTTTTTAGCATAAAATGACTATTTTGCCCTTGGGGCTTAAAAGTCTATAAATACCCAGCATTTTCTCAGCATTTTCGTTTACAAAACAGAGAGAAAATAGATGGCTTGTATAGAGATAGTTCATGAGAGATTTTCCTACATCCTTTCACATTAACACTTGTATGTCCACTTAGATGCATGATCCAACCTCTCAATCACACACAAACACATACATTGCATCCACAAGGAAGTTCTGGAGTTGAAGCATTGAAGAATCAAGTAGTTGAAAGAATATCCTAGCTTGGATTTTGCTTGAATTTGCATTATAGCTCAAGATCAAGCGTTCTCAACACACTCACACTCTTATTCCATCATCCAAACACTCCTTAACACTTTGTGAGTATAGATTCTCACTTAGATGCCTATAGAAATGGTTTTTACTTGATTCTATGTCCATGCATGTGATTTATTGGAGGTTATAGCTCTTGTATGTGAAGAAAAACTCATGATCAAACTCTTTTTCATAGTTTTGGTGATTTTGATCATCATCTAAACACACCCTAAACTATTGTGGATGTAGATTCTCATCTAGATGCCTTAAGACATAGTTTTTACATGTTTTTATGGTTTACATATGTCATTAGAATAAATTAAATACCTTGCATATGTGCTTAAACCAGAATCCATTTTTTGTGCAGACGATCGCTCGTGCCTGGTCTGAGCACTCGGGTTTAGCAGTTTTGATTAGTTTGCTTGTTTTGCATGCTTTGAATAGATTTTTGATGCTTTGTGTGATAATCTGAGCTACTATACCCATGATTTAGCCTATCGCATGTACAAATATCATGCGAACACTTAGGGTCTATTTGATAAAACTAAAAATTAAGTTCTAAAAATTAAGTGCTGGATTTAAGTACTAAAAATTTTAAGTGATTGAATTCACAATACTAAGAACAGAGTTTCAACTATTAAAATAGACTATATTTAGTGATTATATTCAACAAAATTTTTTCACTTATAGTTTTTAGTGGATTTTTAGCTACTTTTCAATTCAATGGTTATTATCAAACGCATTGAAAATAATTAAGTACTGAAAGTTTTCATTTTCACCACTTAATTGAGTTATCAAACACATCCTTAGGTTCATTTGATAAATGATGATCTTGGATTATACTTATAACTTATACATTGAACTTCTTATACTTAGAAGTAGTCCGTGAACTTTCATTATGTACAATGACGATTTCCGCTATGCGATAACTCTGATACTTAGAATAATGTGCCCACAATAAGATCGAAACTTTATAATAATCATGCGCTCTATCGAATTGTGCTTCACGCATCAATACTTATACTCTAGTCTATCTTTTGCTGAGTAAGTGTTGTTACCATATCTTCGAAGGATGTCATTTTGTTGTTGTTAATAACCCTTTTGTATGAGTCAAAATCGAGATTGAAGAAGTGGAATGTGACAAGACTTTAGTGATATAGTCGGTTGTTAAGGCATGATACTATCTTGATGCGCTGAGGGAAATCAAATGGCTATTAAGGCATGTATAGTATACTAATCACTCAGTTGTTAAAGCATGTTAGGACAGGTCTTTGACATTGAAAAATCTTGGTCGAGTCGACTATTAAGGCACAATACTATCTTGATGCGCTAAGGGTGATCAAGTGGCCATTAAGGCATGCATAGTATACTCATCAAGCGACTATTAAGGCACATCTATTCTAAACCAATGGCTTATGCCAGGAATGCAAGTAAACGAGAATGTGATGTTGGAAAATGTGAAACTGGGTCTCTTATCATACAATTCATTTTATCTAAAGTTTTTGGTAAGGGTGTTGAGTCTATTTTCCCTAATATTTGGTGACGACATAAGTAAGCCGACTAAAGAATAAGGAGCGTTAGGTAGTTCGACAGCCAGCACGTAAAAAAAATCGTCGGATCCTTATGATATGAATCCAAATATGAATACTCGTGTAAATGCTAGGGCGTTCCCTTTAAGCGACACGTTGCGCCTGTCTTCGAGTGTTTCGAAAAATGTGCAAGGGGCACCGCATCGACGCCCGGGTGCAGTGCTAAATAAGCAAGGGTTCCCGCGCTCATCTGGGCCACCGTGGGTAAAGAAGCTAGTCCAGAACTATAGGCTTAGGTTAGCAACTTGGAATATAGGAACCTTAATAGTTAAAGCTATGGAACTAGTAGACACTATGATTAGAAGGAAGGTTAATGTAGTATGTTTACAAGAAACAAAGTGGGTTGGAGAAAAAGCTAAGGAGGTAAAAAAGACCGGGTATAAGCTATTCTATACAGGGAAAGATAGGCATAGAAATGGTGTCGGAATCATGGTTGACAAGAACCTCAAGGATAAAGTTGTGACAGTCACGAGGAAAGGAGACAAAATATTGCTTATCAAACTAGTAGTTGGAGTGGATATAATTAATGTGATTAGTACATACGCGCCCCAAGTAGGATTGGGCAATCACACTAAAAGATAATTCTGGGATGAGTTGGACGCTTTAATGCAAAAAATACCGGAAGGAGTGAAGATAATTGTAGGTGGAGATTTTAATGGCCATGTAGGCAAAGATAGAACTGGATATGAGAGGGTGCATGGGGGGTATGGTTTTAGAGATCAGAATGAGGCAGGGGTGAGTATTTTAGATTTTGCTGTAGCATATGATCTTGTAGTAGCAAACACCTTTTTCAAAAAAAGGGAAGAACACTTGATAACCTTTAATAGTGGATCTAATAGAAGCCAGATCGATTTGTTCCTTGTGAGAAAGGCAGACCGCTTAGCATGTAAAGACTGTAAGGTCATCCCAGGAGAGAGTTTAACATCTCAACATAGACTTACTATTTTAGATATCTATATAAAAGGACAAGGTCGTACTAGAAAAGACCCTATAAACCCGCGAACTAGGTGGTGGAACCTTAAAGGCGAGAAACTAGCAATATTCCAAGAGAGAATGTATACAGAAGCACCTTGGAATTTGGAAGATGGAAGCAATACTATGTGGGATAGAATGGCAGGATGCATCACAAGAATATCGAAGGAGGTCCTCGGAGAGTCGAAGGGAAGAGGGTTAGCTTCTAAAGATACTTGGTGGTGGAATGAAGAGGTATAAGCTGCAGTAAAAACCAAAAAGGATTGCTTTAAGAAGTGGCAAAATGATAGAAGTGAGGAACACTTCAAAAGCTATAAATACGCAAATAAGGAGGTTCAAAGGACAGTTAGAGTTGCTAAAATGGAAGCCTATGACGCCTTCTACACCAAACTAGAAACTAGAGAGGGAGAAAAATGTATTTATAAGCTTGCTAAGTGGAGAGAAAGGAAAACAAGAGACATTAATCAGGTTAAGTGTATAAAAGTGATGACTCTAGGGTATTAGTGAACGACGAAGAGATTAAGGAAAGGTGGAAGAGCTATTTTGAGAAGTTACTGAATGAAAAACATATGGATAACACAATGGAAGAAGAAACTGGAAGTTACGATGAAACTAGAGAATACAGATTCTATCAGAGAATAAGGAAGTTTGAGGTGGAATTTTCTTTGAAGAAGATGAAACCCAACAAGGCCTTAGGACTAGATGGGATCCCCATTGAGGTTTGGAAATGCTTGGGAGATGTGGGGGCATCTTGGCTTACAAAAGTTTTAACAGGATTTTAATGACTAGAAAAATGCCTAATGAGTGGAGGAAGAACATCCTAGTGCCTATATATAAGAGTAAAGGAGATGTACAACAATGCAACAACTATAGAGGTATTAAGTTAATGAGCCATACTATGAAGCTATGGGAGAGAGTGATGGAGCATTGCTTAAGAGGCGCAACATCAGTGTCAGAAAACCAGTTTGGATTTATGCTTGGGAGATCAACTATGGAAGCAATTTATTTACTTAGAAGACTAATGGAAAAGTATAGAGAGAAGAAAAAAGATCTACATATGATTTTTATTGATTTAGAGAAAGCTTATGATAGAGTGCCTAGAGATTTAATTTGGTGGATGCTAAAGAAGAAAGGAGTGACCAAGGGTTATATTGACGTGGTGAAGGATATGTATGATGAAACGGTTACTACAATTAGATCACCAGCCGGAGAAACAAGCGAATTCCCAATTACCATAGGCCTGCACCAGAATCTGATACAAATCCTCTCGAATCTGTAGGGTGACTATAGATTCTCAAAGCCAGCAACTGGGATCTTCGTCCTGGGTTAGAAATTTAGATAATCGCTTGGTCAGAATCAGCCCAACAAGTTATTTCAGCATGAATCAGGAAGAGCTAGAAAATAAGGTCACCGAATTGGGAGCCACCATAAGCCAGCAATCCGACAGCCTGGCCCAGGTCCTGAAGTTTATGGAATAACTGAAGCAGCAGTGACAGCAGTGTCCCCCTGAGTTCCCACCACCACCGTTCGGATTCATACCGCATCCCGAGAACAATGGAGAGGAAGACTGGTTTTAAGGAGCCCCGTCGCTCGCATATAAGAAAAAGTTCTAAGAGAAAATGGACAAAGTTGACAAGCTGGAAAGCGTATTGAGGAAGAGTAAAGGGGTTGATGATTACATGCTAGACTTCGAAGGGCTTTTTGAGCCTGTTAAGCTGAAGCTTCCAAAGAACTTCAAGATGCCTTCCATTGACCGTTTTGATGGAACCGAAAATTCGAAGAGCCATGTAAAGCTGTGTATGAACATTTTTCAATCAATGGGCTACACTCATGAGCATATTGCAATGTTGTTCCCACAAACTCTCGCGAAGTCTGCACTATCATGGTTCCTTACCTTGGAAGCTTCCAAAACTCGGGCATGGGAGGACATAGTTCGGGTATTCGTTGATCACTATTCCTATAACCAAGAACTTGATGTCACTATCAGAGATTTGGAAACAACTCGGTAGAACAACAATGAATCATTCACCGTGTTTCTAAGCAGATGGAGGAATAAAGTAGCCCAAATGACCCACCGGCCGATTGAAAAGGAACAAGTAAGGATGCTAATCCAGAATCTGCAACCGCTCTACCATGAGAAATTGTTTTATCAGTCCATCTCCACCTTTGAAGAGCTGTTTGAAGTTAGAACTCGAATTGAAGATGCTATCAGGGAAGGAAAGATCAAGAAGGAAGAGCCTCTGAGTCAGTCAAAAAGGCCCAACTACTCCCGCAATAAAAAAAGGCCCAACTACTCCCATAATCCTCCAGATGTCAATGCTCTTAGCAGTCAACCCATGGCATACCCTACTAGACCGTACCAACCCCTCAACTAGGCAAACTCGCCCAATCGCCCTTTCCAGAAAAAGCTTCCTCGTAATTTTGCCAAGATAGAAATCCCCCTCTCCTCAGCTTTAGATCGCCTCCTTAAAAAAGGCCACCTCCAACTACTCCAGCCCCAAAATACCCCATTCCCACCGAGCTGCGATATGTCCAAAAGATGCACCTACCACCAAGCCCCTAGCCACAACACCGATGATTATATGCACCTTCGCCATGATATTCAAGACCTCATTGACCAGAATCTCATTGAGCCACCTCTAAAGTAGCCCCATATCACTTAAAATCCTCTACCAAACCACCAAAATATCAGCCTCATTGAGTCCAACCATGTATCGTTCAACCCTGCTACCTATATCACCCCCTTAGGTCAACCTTTACCCCTCATTGACATCTCGAAATCTATGGGAATTCATCTGATTGAAGGAGGAGACGATGAGTGGCAACAACAACTGATTGATGAACAAGATCTATTCTTCGTGGAAGAACACGATCTTGGGGTAGTGGACCTCAAATGGTATGATCCCAATAATGAAATCGATGCTTCTATCTAGAACGAGCCAGAGAAACCATTTGTGGGAATAGATTGTGACTGGTTCAAAGAAGATGGGACTGTATAAGGGCCTACTCCTACCGAGATTGATCATCTGACTAGGTCAGGCTGTCATTATCAGCCTCCACAGCCTACCACTGAAGCAATCGAAAAAAGTCCGATCAAAGACAAGGGAAAAGGAAAAATGGATAAGATCATCGAAGAAGACAATGAGTTGATAAAGCAGTTGAAGAAAATCTAAGCGCATCTTTCGATGTGGGACATCACGGTAACATCCTACAAGCACATGCAAGCTGTATTGAATGCCTTGGCTGGAATTGAGGTCCCCATCGATGCTGTACCAGAAGACATGATGGCTTTCTTGGGCACACTCACCCCTGACCCAATCATTACATTTTTTGATGAAGACCTGCCGCCGGAAGGATTTACACATAACAAAGCTTTGTACATCACTGTTGGATGTAAGGGACAGCAGGTGCCATTCTGTCTGGTCGAATATAGGCTCCGCTTTAAATGTTTGTGCTCTAAGGACTTCCACCGCCTTGGGGTCAAAGTCCTTGACATCACACCATCTGTGCAATCCGTGGGGGCTTACGACAACACCAAGAGAAATGTGATGGGGACTGTTTCTCTCCAAATCCGAGTAGGATCTTTGGTTAGCACTGAAATCTTTCAAGTTACGGACATACCTGCCTCGTTTAATTTGTTGATCGGGAGGCCTTGGCTGCATGTTCACTATGCATCAAATGATCAAGTACATTCATGAGAAGGAGGTAAAAATCATCCTCGGCAATAGTTGGGGTAATAAAGCTTTCCTAAACTACGCTCCCATCTTTAAAATCCAAATACCTGAGCTAGAAGAAGGAGAAATCGGGGGATTCTTCATGGAAGAAGTCCACATGATTAATGATGAAGACATGTTCCCCGAGATCCACTCTGCAGTTGTCAACATCGTCCGCAAAATGAACTACTTCCCTGGAATGGGATTGGGCCGTCGCCAGCAAGGGATTCGTGAGTTCCAGCAGATCAAAGGGCAATAAGGCACTTTTGGATTGGGGTACAAGCCCACTGAAGAAGACGTCGAGCTACAGAGGCCATGGAAGAAAAGAGTGAGGAGTCTCCTACCATACCGCAAAACCTTGAATGGGCAATTCATCAAAGAAGGGATTTCCCCTATTTTGGGTTCCCAGAACCTTGGATCCATCAGGCCACTGGAAAAAGGTACCCCGGGCTGGAATTCGCTGACTGCAAAAAGGACCCCTATCAAGATCCATTCTATCCCGAAGAAATTGAAAAAACCCCGGAGGAAGACTGGTTGGAGTATCTGGACACTGAAGCCATCGAAAAAATGTGGGAAGAGTTCGCCGAAGAAAAGGAAGAAAAGAGGGTCGAGAGCCAAGATGATCAGACCAAGCCAACTAAGGGTTTGAGCAACCAGGCTGCAGAGGCATCTGTCTCCCTATCCCCTGTTCCCCCAGAGTCTGTACTTCCAATTATCGAGTCTGTACCAGAGTCGGCTGTTGTAAGCCCACCACTGTCTAATGTAATCACTGCACCTATCATGCATGAAATGAAAGACGATTCTGCTTACCCCTCTGTGTCTAATACTTGTGAATGCACAGATCCCTTCGAGGATGTCCCAATTGAACTTAAGCAACTAATTGAAAAACTACCTGCTTATGAAATAATCGAAGATACTTTATCGGTTAACCTAGGCGAAATAGATAATCCACAAATTGTGCAAATTGGCTCAACCCTTAATGAAAAGAAAAAGAAAAATTGACTCTCTTGCTAAAAGAGTTCAAAGATGTTTTTGCTTGGTCTTACGAGGACATGCCTGGGGTCGATCCCGACATCGTCCAACATCGCATTCCCCTCCTTCCCAATTCTGAACCCGCCAAGCAGAAACTTAGGTGCATGAGACCAGAATGGGCACTCAAGGTCAAAGAAGAAGTGGAGAAACAATTCAAGGCAGGGTTCATCATTGTTACCGAGTATCCAGAATGGGTTGCCAATATCGTGCCAGTCCCCAAAAAGGATGGGAAAGTTCGTGTGTGCGTCGACTTCCGTGATCTAAACAAAGCCAGTCCTAAGGATGACTTTCCGCTTCCCCACATTGATGTCTTAGTGGATAACACCGCGGGACATGAGCTACTGTCATTCATGGATGGCTTTTCGGGGTACAATCAGATTCTAATGGCGCCAGAAGATCAGGAAAAGACTACATTCACCACACCTCAGGGAACCTACTATTATAGAGTAATGCCTTTCGGACTCAAGAATGTTGGAGCAACCTACCAAAAAGCTGCCACCACTCTGCTGCATGACATGATTCAGAAGGAAGTAGAAGTGTACGTAGATGACATAATCGTGAAGTCTAAGGACAGAGAAGGACACTTAGTGGTACTGCAAAAGTTTTTTGAAAGGTTGCACAAATACAAGATGAGGTTGAATCCAGAGAAATGCACTTTTGGTGTAACCTCCGGCAAGCTCCTGGGTTTTCTCATCACATAAAGGGGGATAGAGGTGGATCCCTCTAAAATCAAGGCAATTCTAGAAATGGCACCACCACGGAATGAAAAGGAAGTGAGAGGGTTTCTCGGAAGAATCCAATTTATCAGCCGCTTCATCTCCAAACTCACAACTACATGTGATCCTTTGTTCTGATTGTTGAGAAAAGGAGAGGAGTTCTAATGAGATGACCAATGCCAAGCCGCTTTTGACAAAATAAAAGCCTACCTTCAAATTCCGACTGTCCTTTCACCACCCGCTCCTCATAAGCCCTTATTCCTTTACCTATCTGTCTCCGAAAATGCCATGGGTTGCATGCTAGCCCAAGAAGGAGTAGAAAGCCACTCCAAAAAAGCCATATATTATCCTAGCAAGAGGATGACTGGGTATGAGCTCAACTACTCTACCCTAGAAAAAAATGTTGGGCCTTGGTTTGGTGCACTCGCCGACTGAGGCACTACATGCTGGCCTTCCTAGTTGTGCTCATATCCCACATGGATCCTCTAAAATACCTCCTCGAAAAACCTACCCTGATCGGTCATATATCTCGTTGGTTACTTCTATTATCCGAATTCGATATCAAGTATGTGACAAGCAAATCAGTAAAAGGGAGAACTATAGCTGAACATCTTGCTGAACACGCCATTGATTCTGAAATAAGTGGATATTTTCCGTTCCTAGACGAGAATATCATGGAAATCAAGGAAGAATAGTGAAAGTTGTACTTTGATGGAGCAGCCAACATGAAAGGCTACAGAGTAGGAATGATTCTAGTGTCACCAAATGGGGACCACATCCCACTGGCAGTCAAGCTCAATTATAACTCCACCAACAACACTGTTGAATACGAGACATGCATTCTGGGGATGGAAGCAGCCGTAGAACTGAAAGTTCAGAAGTTGGATATCTTCAGAGATTTAAACCTCATTATATCACAAGCTAGAGGAAAATGGAAAGTGAAAAAAGAAAGGTTGAAGCCCTATCATGATCATATCGATGGACTCAAGAGACAGTTCAAGAACATCACATTCTTCTACTTGCCAAGGGAAGAGAACCAGCTAGCAGATTCGTTGGCTACCTTAGCCTCCATGATCAAAATTCCCGTGGGAGTCAAGATGATGCCTTTAGTAAAATTGAGCAAAGATACGAGCCTTCATTCAACATGGTCGCCGCAATCGGAGAAAAAGAGAATGAAACGCCATGGTACCAAGATGTTTGGGAGTTCATAGAAAAAGGGGCATATCCCCTAGAATCTCCCGAGAAAGACAAAAGAGCAATTCGAAGGTTTGCAGCACAGTTCATCATTTGCGGGGGAAAATTGTTGAAAAAAGAATACAATGGTCACAATCTAACTTGACTGTTCGGGAAGTGCACCAGAAGAATGATGGAAGAAATACACGAAGGGGTGTGCGGTCCACACATAAATGGTCACATGCTAGCCAAAAAGATCGTAAGAAAAGGGTAATACTGGACGACATTGGAGAAAGATTGTTGTTAATACGTGAGAAGGTGCCACAAGTGCCAGATCCACGCAAACATGATGCATCTATCTCTGCTCTATAGTATGACCTCCCCTTGGCCATTCTTGACTTGGGGAATCGATATAATTGGCGAAATCATTCCAAAAGCCTCGAATGAAAATCGATACATTTTGGTGGCCATTGACTACTTCACAAAATGGGTAGACGCCGCATCCTACAGCAAGTTGGGGGCCAAGAAAGTGGCCAAGTTCATCAAGAAGAACCTCATCTATCGCTATGGAGTCCCCCATGAGATCATTTCAGACAATGGTAGTCATTTCAAAGCTGAAGTCAGGGATCTATTTGAGGAATACAAAATCACTTATCACAAGTCCTCACCATACAGGCAACAAACTAATGGGGCAGTCGAAGCTGTAAACAAGAATGTCAAGGCCATACTGCAGAAATTGGCCGATACCTACAAAGACTGGCACGAAAAGCTACCGTTCGCACTTTGGGGATACAAAACATCGATAAGGACATCCACAGGAGCAACTCCTTACTCACTAGTGTATGGAATGGAAGCAGTACTTCCAGTGGAGATAGAACTACCGTCCCTGCGCGTGATGGAAAATATCAAATTTTGGAATCGAATTGGTTAAGGGAAAGGTACGAAGAATTGGCTCTCATAGATGAAAAGCGCCTAGCGACAGTCGACCATGTCCGAATCTATCAAAAGGGGATAGCCCGTGCTTTCAACAAAAGGGTTCGTCCGAGGAAAATTGTCAAGGGTGACCTTGTCCTTAAGGAATTGTGAGCCCCGATCTTTGATCCACGTGGAAAGTTCAAACCCAAATGGTTCGGCCCTTATATCATCAAAACTATCCTTTCTGGAGGAGCAACCTACCTTATGGACCTCGATGGCATTGAATTCAAAGAACCAATCAACATGGATCACCTTAAAAAGTACTATGCATGACCATTCCCTAAAATCAATTTTCTTTCAAGCCTCCCCTGAACTATGCTCGACCTGATTCCCACTCGAGGATACGTAGGCAACCACATCGGTTCGGTCGCTCCACCAACAAAAATAGCCCAATTCCTCTCAAGCCTCCCCTGAACTACGCTCGACCTGATTACCACTTGGGGATACGTAGGCAACCGCATCAGTTCGGTTGACACCATCATAATCAACCCCTTTTCTTTCAAGACTTTGGCTCGAACTACGTTGGACCTGATCCCCGTCCGGGGGTACGTAGGCAGACTTTAAAAAAAAAAAAAGAGAGAGAAGGATGGCTCGCTAGGTCAAAAATCCGAAAGGACGCCTAGGCAAAAGTTAGAGCTAAATCCAAAGTGAGAAATAACAAAATAGAGAAAAGAGCTCGCTAGGTCACCTAACTGGTGCCTAGGCAAAATTATGAGCGTGTGAGAAAAATAAAGTCGCGGTCCTTATCATAACCCAGAAATCACCCTTCACACTAGGGGCAAACTTCGGCCACCCGCCTCATTTGCCTGAACCTCTTCTAAACTAGGGGCAAATGTTGGTCATCTACCTCATTTGCCTCACAACCATACATATCCCAAACTAGGGGCAAACTTCGGCCACCTGCCTCGTTTGCCTCTAATCGTCCTAGCGTGCCCAAACAAGTACCAAGAGCAAACATCTTATCAAAATCATACTACGAATGTTTTTAGAAAGTTAAATGCATAAAATAAGGTTCTCCAAGTAACCAAGGTTCGCTGATAAACAAACCTCGAATATTATATAAGCAGGGATAAATGAAAACACAAAAAGCTCTTTCAGAAAGCAAATATCAAAGACACTTGGAAGAAAGAAGCAGAATCAGTCAAGTCTAGTTTTATTTTGTGTCTTTTATTTCTTCAAAGGTCTCTAGAAATAGGCTCTTGCTCGACTGGCCCAGCCCCTGATTAAAGCAGCAATAGTAGTGGCTCTGACTCCGGAAGCAAAGACTCTCTCAGTAAACCCCCGGGGGACCTCTTGAACTTGCCCGTACTGTCTGGCCAATCGACGAGGATGATAGAAAGAAGTCTCTCTCAGGCCCATCAGCCACACTCTCTGGTAATCCCCAAGACTAGTGGTCACAACATGAAGGCCCCAACGCCTCACAATCCAGCAAACGTCGGCCTCAGATAAAGCACCCATCATGCCAACCCAATCGACAGCAGTGTAAAAAGGATGAAGCACAGCCCTGCAGAAATAAACCAGCGACACATTACCTATCCATAACTGAAGGTGCTCGTACAGCCAAGCTTGTAACACCAAAGGCGGCTCAGAAAGAAGAAGCGTTCCTTGAGTGAAAGCGCGATCCAAATTATTCAGGGTTTCAGCCAGAACCATGGCCATGGGATTCCTGCTAAACTTTAGCCCAAGGCACACGTGCACCAAGTCGATAGAAGCACTCGAGAACAGAAAGTGCGAAGTTATGCACAATATCAGAGCGGCCCCGCGGATAGCATCATATACCCTAGGATTCCCAGGACTAGCATATCGGGCGATGATGGAAGTAATGTCAAGAACCTCACCATGAATTAGCTGGCAGGAAATAGTAGTGGAACAGTTCAGGTATTCAGCCAAGCCTCGCGTGGGACTGGGGGTATCAACAGAAGGGAAAATCAGGTCAGAGTCAGAATCGAAGCCAAGGATAGCACAGAACTCCTCAAACATGGGACATATCTCCAAGCCGTTGAAATTGAAGACATGGTTCACCGGGTCCCAGTGAACAATAGCGGCACACTCAATGTTCAAATCCATCTAGCAAAGAGAGAATAGCTCGGTCAGACTGTAGCTGAAGAGGTTGATCTGCTCCACACCATCCGTGTTGTTCAGCTAAGCTATGAGTTGAGCGAGATCATACAATGCCATATTTTTTGTCGTGGCTCTAGCAAAATTCAAAATTTTTACAGCACCTCCATGTTTCACGGACTATCCCACCTGCAAGGCAAACACACTCACTATCACAAGGCTGCTCATCGCAGTAACATTAACAATCACAGAATCACAATGCACAACCACAAACCAAAGCAAGCACACAACTGCGCCTTCAAACTGAAAACTATCCGGCTCGAAAGACAAAACATCATAATACGCTGTCAAGGGTGATAAATCATCCTACACATCATCATCCTACACATCATCCTACACATTGTCCAACAGTCACATTATTCACTAGTATAACCCAATTGAAAACATGAAATGGAGATAAAACAAAAATCCCCGCTTAGGAGGCCTCAGTCTTCCTCTTCTTCGTCCTCTGTCGGGCCACCCGAAGTGTACGTCGGCGATGGCCTCTTCTTGCCACCTTTGTACCTCGGCCCGGTCCTCGATGAGCCAGCACTACCCCCACGATACTATACACACGAATAAAATGAAAGCAATCCGTAGAGAAACAACAAAAAAGTACAAAAACGAATTCGAGTCAGAAAATTACCAAGGACACCATCTGACTGGTGGCAAACTGTCGCATACAATCCATCTGTCAAGGTCAAAATCAGGGTTAGGACCTCAAAACGTTAAGGAGCGCAAAAATAGAGACATACCCGATGGTCTCACATGAGGACCAAGGATCGTAAGCTAGCTGCCAAGGCATGGCCTCCCCAGCATAACTCCAAGGGACGTTGAGGACGCCTGCTGGCTGGGTAGGATACCCACATGTGACCCGCGACACCTCCATAACCTAGGGAGAGCCATCTGCACCCAAAACATTAATGGTCCAATCCCAAGGAGGGATAGGATCAGAAACTGGGGGAACCTATCTCCTGTACATCTCACGAATCTGTAGGCACAAAACAAGTTAGGGAAAAGATGAGTCAAAAACATAGGCAACGGATAGAGACAAAAACGTAAAAGAAACTCACATCCAGGAGTGGGAAGTTGGGTATCAGAAAGCGGCCACGGTAAGCCTCATAGCCGGTCTCAGAGAAATTGATCCCAAACATCAGTACCAGCTAAGGCTACCAGCAAAGCATCACCAGAAAGGTCATCAGCATCCATCACAGGAGGATTATGGGAGATGTAATACCTCGGACCACCAACCACTTGTCGAGACACTTGCTAGCCAAGGAACCATTGCTTGCTTTCGGTACTTTCCATCAGAAGTCGACAAGAGGAAAGGGGCCTGGGCGCTTGTATCTCCTCTGGGGCAGCATAGGCAATGCGCTCCCAAGGTGTCCAATCAACGCTAGTAGCTGTCAGCCCAGATAAGAAGTTTCTGAGGAGAACAATCCAATGAGCCCCGCTCTTTACCCCGATAACATCCCTCCTCCATCTCAAGCCCCTGGGGGAACAAAGGCACAGGAGCCATGCCGTCCTCATCTTCACCTGATTCATCAGCAGGGGAAGGAGCCAACATCTTTAGGTACTCAAAGCTCCAAAGCTGCACAGACAAAGGGAAAGTTCAGAAAAGGCAAGAAGTACAGAAATCAAAAAGCCGGAAGAAAAAAAAAAGAAGTTATAGTACATACCTCCTAAGCACGCCAGAATCCCCCCGTCGATTTGACATTGCCCCGGGAAACCTCACCCATATGCTTGTAAAGGTGGGCCAAGGCAGCACGACTCTAGTCATAAGAGGGGATCTCACCTATGGTCACAAGGCAAGAAAGAAGCCTCAAGCTCACCCGGTCATTCTGTGTCGCAAAAATGAGTAACCAAGGACATACAAAAGAAATAATCTCAAAAGCTGAGAATTATTCAGGTTGTGATTCCCTCTGCCGTAAGCCCGATAAAGCCAGCCACAAGGGAACCAGTACCTCTCCAGATTAGGAGGAACAGCCCCAATCAGCATCTCTACAGCTTCCGGGTCAATCTCATAGAAATAATCCAAGACTAGGCGCTTCCCGCCAACCCTCAAGCCGGTAATCATGGAAAAATCAAAAGGCGTCATTGTCATCTCACCGAATGGCAGATGAAAAGTATTGGTGGTGTCCCATCATCACTCAGCAAGAGCGTAAAAATGCACCAGATCATTGGTACTCTTTAAAACTAGGCGGACAAAGCCGCCAAACCCGGCATCGTCTACCATTCTCTTGACGGCAAGCGAGAGTTGGGTGTACCACAGAAAAGTGTGAGTAAGGCTACCATGGCCCTTCAATGTCACTTTCGGCACCTGCACACATCAAAAATGACAAAAAACAAGCACAAAATCACTATTCACGACCCAAGGTCTGACTTCACAAAATTAACATACGAGCACAAAACAAACTTCTAACAAACTCTAGGTGCACACTACAGTTCATATAACCAGTACTATGCACAAAATAGTCCTAAACTGTCAAAAGTTTTACATACCAGGCTCGCTAGAGCCGCGGTCGAAAGATGACATTGGGGGTCCCGTAAAATCAAGTCCGGGGTTTGGCTCTCAGCTTTCATTTATTCCTTGGCCTTCTTAGACGGTCTCCTTGAGCTCGAAGCCATGGTTCTGCAAGAAAATGGAAGACTAGAAGCAAACTTTCTTCTTGAAAAATGGAACAAACCAAAACACCAATAAAAATTCCAATCATGGGAAAAGATCACTCACCTAAGCGCGCACAAGCTACGTTTTGACGGATTTTGGCTCCAAAAGCACCCCGAAATGGCCAAAAATGAGCTTGAAATGCCCAAAAACCTGATATATACACACATAGAGTCCGACCACCCAGTGCTACTGCGGCACTGGCCAACTGCCACCGTGGCAGTGGCCTAGTGTTACTACGGCACTGCTCCTTGTGGGCCCCACTTTGCTCCGTTTTAGCCCGTTTCAGCCCATTCTAACCCGTTTTAGCCCGTTTGTGATCCCGATTAGCCCCGGTGGCCCATTTTAGTCAAGATCAGGTTTTATCCCCAAAAGATCCATTTTATCCCCAGTAGATTCGATTAATCCCCTGAGGATAGAAACAGAAAGATATCAGCTCCTAAAGGCCCGAATCGGCTTTTCGGACCGACCATTGCAAAGTTCTGATCAACCGTGAAAGATTCAGAGATGCGTCCTGGTTCCCAATCAAGAAACAGTTAAAAGAGATTCCCCGGGAGTCCTACATCATCCCCTGAGGATAGAAACAGAAAGATACCAGCTCACGGAGGCCCCGACCGGCCCTCTTGGATTGAGCGCCGGAAGATTTGATCAACCGTGAAAGATTCAGAGATGGGTCCTGGTTCCCGATCAAGAAACAGTTAAGAGAGATTCCCCAGGAATCCTACATCATCCCCTGAGGATAGAAATAGAAAGATACCAGCTCCCGGTGGCCCCGACCAGCCCTCTTGGATTGAGCATTGGAAGATTTGATCAGTCGTGAGAGATTCAGAGATGGGTCCTGGTTTCCGATCAAGAAAAAAGAGATTCTCTGAGAGTCCTACACCATCTCCTGAGGACAAATATAGAAGGATACTAGTTCCCACTATCCCCATCAGGAAGTAGCAAAAGCAGAACTGACTCCTGAAGATCGGTCATCGGGAACAACCAAAACATCGATCGTATCTAGATTTTGAAAATGAGCACCGTCGTTCCACGACTCCGTGTCTCCTGATTATCATGAGCTTTCTCATTTGTCCATTATCATAGCTTTCGCACTTATCGGTTATCACAAGATCCCTCGGTCACCTTTGGTTGTCATCCTCTAAAACCTTACGTCTGATCCATTTCAATTACAAAGTACGTTTCTCAGAATTTAAGAAGTTTGCCCTGAGACCTAGAGTCTTCCAAGTCATTACATCTTTATCCGAGTCAGCCACTGCATCACAGTCGGAGACACTAGCACAGCATAAGTCCACTCGGAGTGGCATACACCCTACAACACCAACTCATACTAAGATCAGAACACTAAACATGATAGGACTCAGGATGCGATTCATATCACATCCATGCATTGCATATCATCATCATAACATAGCATTTGCCTGTCTTGTTGTGCATGTGCGATTTGTTCCTTTGTGCCCTGAACTACGTCCTGGTCTGATTCCCCTTGGGATACATAGGCAGTTCACGCCGAGCATGACCAGCACTAGCCTCAGCATCATCCTAGCATATTTTGCAATGCTTTTAACCTAAATCTATAGTCTCCAAAAAAAGAGTTGTCTCTTCAAAGCTTTGGCAATCGCTTGCGACATGCGTTGCCTCTCAAGTTCATGCTAAAGAGGGGCAAATTGTAGACACCCCATTTTGTCGGCTATTAGATTTAGGAGACCCATAGTTTTGTGGTTCACAATGATCAAAAAGACTCAAAAAGGACTCCTGGAAGTTAGTTCTATCTCTCAAAATGCTCAGAATGACCAAAATATCCTTGAAAGCCCGAACGCTCCCGGATTTGGACCAAATATTCTGGAACGCGCTACATCATAAGACAAACAATCAAATGAGTTTTTAAGTAAAATCAGATGAAATCGTCAGCTCCCAGAGAACCCCGGAAGTCCCAGAAATTCCCGTTGACCGATTTGACCAGGTTTGACCAAAGTTTGACTGAAGTCGATCGAATTCGCCAAAAATTTCTGGGATCATTCAAGATCATGTGAAAAGTATTAAAATGAGTTTTAAAAGAAAATCGAACGAAAACGTCAGCTCCTAGGAGCTCCGAGAGGTTTCCAGAACTTCCCGGGAATCCTAAGTTTGACCAGTTTGACCAAAAGTTGACTTTGAAACCGGAACACCGTATCATTTTTTAAATATTTTTCATAGATACTAGAGGTCAATAGCTTTTCAACGGTATACCGCACATAATATTTGGATTTAAAACGAATTTATTGTGAATTTTCGAAGGTGAAAAAGGCGATCAAATCGGCTTTTATTGCGAATACCGCAAAACTTTTCAAAGTGACCTATCTCTGAACTTTTTTTATGTAAAGTAGACTCCATTACCTTTCCAACGGTATATCAAAACCTCAATTCGGAGTTCGTATGCATTTTCTGTGAATTTCGGATGAAATAGGGCCTTTTCGCGAATACCGGAACCTCTGGGGACCTAAAAAGGATTATTTGGATGAATGAGGAGCAGTGTCACTGTGGAACTAGCCCACTGCCACCACGGCACAGGCCTAGTGCCGCCACGGTACTCTCCCCCAGAATGATACATTTTTGTAATTTCTTTTGGGGGTTCATTTTGATTAATTGAAAACCAAAACGACGTAGTTCTATGTTCACAGATGTTTGGGACAAATGGGAGTACTTCTAAAACTCCAAAGCCATCCCAAATTGGCCTATATAAACCCCCCTTGACTTCTCATTTTGGGGGTATCAAATGTAAGCTTTGAAAAGTTTTAGAGAGAAAGTTGTAGAGATAAGGTTAGAGTAGAGAGAAAAGAAGCTTCCTTCTTTGATTTCCAAACAAAAGTGTGAGTTCTAAACTTTGTTTTTACTTCATTACTTCCATTTACTTCATATTCAATACACCCAACCACCATTTTAGTGAGCATTTAAGAGAGAGAAAGCTACTTCCATGTCCAATGTCACCACATATGAGCGAAACACCACAAGTCCAATACATCATGAATATCATCTATTGATTGCTATCTATTTGTTTGTTTATATTTGTTCATCTTCTCTTACCTCATTTCTTTTTATTTTCTTTATTTACTTACTAGTCTATCATCATCTAGATGATGACATGAAGTTTGAGGTGAGTTCCTTGTGGATAGTAGCTCTTGACCTCAAAAACATGTTTGATAGATGATGATTTCAACTTCAATACATTCCTATGTATTCATAAAGTTGTCTTTAAAATGGAAATAATACTTTCCAATAATCTTGGAGGTTCTTGATGATGAGTTTGATGTTGACATTTTAAGTGGTTATAATCTTCATTATGTATTGAAAATATGTTTTCAAAACCTCTATTTCAAAACTCCCTCTTAAACCCCTCATTTTGATTTCAAGAAATAAACCTTATTTTCTCAAAACTTTCAAAACAGTGAGTCAAACTTCAAGGAATTATTTTAAGTTCAATACTCAATATATGAATCCAAGACCACTTGAATAATCTTTTTAACTCATTGTAGAACACCCATGATTTTTGTCTTGACTTGGAAGCACTTGAAAGGGGTCCATTTTTGTCCAAACATTCCTTCCAAACATTCTACCTCTGCTGTCAAAGCAGCTAGGTTGACTTTTTCAACTTGTTTTACAGAAAACATTTCCAAAAAGAGTGGTCCCAACTTAGTTTTCCCTTGAACTTGAATGTCTTAGGGAACTTTCTATATAATATGGGCCTCTAGATCTTTTGTTTTTATTTTCTAAGATTTTCTAACATTTCAGTCGACAGTACGGACTCTGTTTCTAAATAACCTCTATAAAGAGCCTAGGAGGTCCCACTCTTAGCTCCGCCAGGATGCTTGGAAAGACACTTGAGGAAGTTGTCAAGACAAGTTCGATCGATTGAAGTATGTTCGATCGATTGAAGTCATGACAGGTTCGATCGCTCGAGAATGGTTCGATCGATCGAAAGTTCGATCGATCGAAGTCACTTCGATCGGTCGAAGTTTAGGTCGGTTCTGGAAATCTATAAATAGGGCAGTTGCGTTCTGGAAAAAGTTGATCGTCGTTCTTATACGCAGAAGCTGCAGAAACTATAATAGTCTTCCCAAACCTTCCTATACTCTATATTAGGGTTCCCACCAACCCTAGTCCTTCCGGCAGGCATCTGCAGGAGTCATAAGGGTGAAGATCATCTAGTGGAGGCATCTGAAAGTTGAAGTTCAGAATTGGGTTCAAGACACTAAGGTATAACTCTTGTCCCCTATGGTAGTACGCATCTATGGAATTGACGGGTAGTAAATCCTGGGACACCAACAAGTTTTGTAACTTGACCTATTTCCGCTGCGCGTTTAAAACTTTATTTAAACCTGTTTTTCCATCAATTGGTATCAGAGCCAGGCTCGTTTGGATCTATAGATGCGTTTTTGGAACATTATTTTGATTTGCATGTTGATTTTAGAACTGTTTTCGAAACTGCATCGTCACAGATCTGTTTCTGCAGTGTTATCGCAGTAGTATGCAAATCTGTGATTGCATAGGATGAAAGGCGGGTTCGATCGATCGAACATATTTCGATCGATCGAACATACTCTGTTCTCAAGCGATCGAACAGTCTTCGATCGATCGAAACCTTCTGGTGTTCGATCGATCGAATGAAGTTAGATCGATCGAGACAGATACTTTGTCAGGTTCTCTATTTCACAGTTTTTAAGAGTTTTGAAATTAAAAACTTTAATTTTAAAATATTCTGTAAAATTTTCAAATTATTATGTGAAACAGAATGTTCAAGCGATTGAACAATGTTCAATCGATCGAAGGTTCGAGCAATCGAACGGGCTTCGATCGATCTAAGGATCTAGCAATCGAACGGGCTTCGATCGATCGAACTGTGACAGAGAAGATAGATGCTGTTTTGAGTTCTAATTTAGTATGTAAAGAGTTTATATACTGTGTGAATCAATTAGGGGTTCCAATAGTTATATATTTGTTATATATATGCGTGGATGTGTGTTCGACTAACCCTTTTGCAGTGAAAGTTAGTCGCTATCTCCCATGGCACCAAGAGCATTTATTTTTGTATTCAAATGTTTTGAGATTGGTGTGTTGTTTTAAATTTTGGTTTGGTTGTAAGGCATATGTAAAGGGCGCTGCGACTTCAATCCTACGAAAAGGAAAGTCGCACCGGTTTCCCTAGCCTTTTATTTCAATTCTTGCTATTTCCTTTTTCTAGATAAATTGTAAGCTTCAAAAGAAGCATAGGTCCAATGTAATAGAATTAGAATTTCCATGAAGATGGAGCAAGGAGCCGTTGTCCATGGGATGGAGCTGGAGGCGACCAAACCAAGAAGGTGGTTCTATGGAGACAGAGCCGTGGGAGATAGAGGCATTGTTTGAATGCCTATATTTCATTTTAGTTTTTTGTTTTATGTGCTTGGTTTGTAATTGGCGTATAATACATTGTTGCATGCACGCAAAACAAGTTTTCTAAAATAAAATTCAAAAACCGTTTTCAAGACATTAGTAAACATTAGATGTTTATGGGAAGTGTGTAGAAACAGATTTTCTCAAAAAGCAAAATCCTTTTTACTAAATCTAGTGGGAGAGGGTCTTATTAATTACACCCACGATCTTCCATTAACGGTTCACTGTAAGATGAGTGGTGCATTCTGTGTCACCTCGCCAGGAGTGATCATTCCAAATGGAGGGTGCATTACTCATTGGTTACTAGATGTGAACTTCTTTTGATAGGATCAATCAGACGTGTTAGAGGGTGACCACCACACGGAGGCGCTACTTGAGACGGTTGTGATTGGATCCTAGTTAATGGTACACACTAGCTAAGCTATGGATAAGGGATCCCACAAGGGACATTATTCAGAAACTTAGAGATCAAATAGGTTTGGAAGTCATAACTTGTTTTGCAAGAGTTGCATAGCGGATAAGTTATGATAAATCGAAAGATCGAACATTGACCACCACACGGAGGCTTTCTTCTTTCGTTTCGATATTCCGGCGACTTTGTTTTAAAATAAGAGTTTTAAAAGGATTCTTTTATTTCAAACTGTCAAATTCTGATATCCATATTTATTTTGTTTTGATTTTTACAGTAAATCATAATGTCTGGATCTGCATTTAGTCCACTTGCCACCATACTCACTCAATACAAGTTAACTGGAAACAACTACACTGAATGGAAACGTAATCTTGATATCGTGTTAACTGCGGAGGATCACATATATGTCCTCACCACCCCATGCCCCAAAGAACCCGCTGCAAATGCTTCAGCTGCTGCTAGACACGAGTTCGATAAATGGAAAAAGTCGAATGGGATGGCTCGTTGTTACATATTGGCTTCTATGGCTAATGTGTTACAACACCAATACCAGTCGAACAATTCCGCCAGTGACATTATCGAATCCCTGAAAAAGATGTTTGGGGAGCATGGCAGGCCTGCCAGATAGGTAGCTATGCAGAAGATAATGAGTGCTAAGATGTCGGAAGGGACTCCAGTCAAAGAACATGTTTTGAAAATGATTGGTTATTTAAACGAGCTGGAGACCCTAGGTGCCAACATCGATGCACAGACCCAAGTTGATATGATCCTCAATACGCTGTCGCCATCATTCGCTCAATTTAAACTGAATTATAATATGAATAAAATGGATTTTTCAATGAGCAAATTGATGAGCTCTTTATTGGCAGCGGAAGGGGTGATCAAGCCTGGGGGCAGCGTTTTAAACGTTGAGAAAAGCGCTTCCTCTTCCCGATCTGTGCCGAAAGGAAAGAAAGGGAAGAAGAAAGCTAGCACTGGTGGTTCAAGTGTTGGACCAGCCCCTAAGATTGCAAAATCTAAGGGAAAAGGTAAGGGCAAAGGGAAGGTGGGTGGCCAAGGCAAAGGAAAGTGTTTCCAATGCGGTGAGAAGGGCCACTGGAAGAGGAACTGTCCAGAATTCTTAGCTACAAGAGTTCAAGGTATGATTGAATCACATGTGATTGAAGTAAGTTTTATTACGGATACTTCAAACACTTGGTGCATTGATTCTGGTGCGACTAACCATATCTGTAATTCATTGCAGGGGTTCAGATCAACCAGGAAATGCAGTGATGGGGAAATCGTACTTACTCTAGGTTCTAGCGCAACCGTTTCTGCGGTTGCTATAGGAGTCGTAGTTTTAGAATTTCTAGACAATAAAGTTTTGATTTTATCAAATGTACTTTACGTCCCTTCAATGAGACGTAATTTAATTTCAGTTTCTAATTTATCGAATAATGGTTATTCTTTTCATTTTGGAACTGAAGTTGTGATTAAAAGAAATAGTTCTTTTATATGTTCTGGTGTTAAATCAAATGGTTTGTATGTGATTACTCCCAATATTTCTAAAGATTCTTGTATGGAACTTAATAACTCAGTGGTAACTGTACCATCTAAAAGAAAGGAACCTTCCACTAATCCAACAACGCTTTGGCATATGAGGCTTGGCCATATCAATCTAAATAGGATTGGCAGACTAGTCAAAGAAGGGGTCTTAGGCGATTTGGTTCTAGAACCAATAGAAGTCTGCGAGTCTTGTTTAGAGGGTAAGATGACCAAAAGGCCCTTTCCTACAAAGGGAAATAGAACCGATGCATTGTTGGAATTAGTTCATACTGATGTGTGTGGACCAATAAATATTAGAGCAAGGGGTGGTTATGAGTATTTCATAACATTTACTGATGACCACTCCAGGTATGGATATGTGTACCTAATGCAGCACAAGTCTGAAGCCTTTGAAAAGTTCAAAGAGTTTAGGGCTGAAGTGGAGAAGCAATTGGGCACACATATCAAGGCCATTCGATCTGATCGAGGTGGCGAGTACCTCTCTAATGAGTTTATTGATCACCTCGTACAGAATGGGATTCTATCACAGTTGACTGCACCTGGTACGCCTCAGCAGAACGGTGTAGCGGAGAGAAGGAATCAGACTTTTTTAGACATGACTAGGTCGATGATGAGTTATTCGGAGTTGCCATTAATCCTTTGGGGTTATGCTTTGGAAACCACTGCGTACATACTAAATCTAGTACCAAGCAAATCTGTTCCCAGGACACCACGAGAGATGTGGATTGGGTGCAAGCCTTCTTTGCAACATCTCCGGATATGGGGGTGTCCGGCACATGTGCTGAAAGGAAAGATGAGCAAGTTGGATTCTAGATCGGAAGTATGTTACTTCGTAGGGTATCCAAAGGGTACTTATGGATGGTATTTTTATGATCCAAGAGAGCAGAAAGTGTTTGTTAGTACGAATGCTGTTTTCTTGGAGGATGACTATATCATGAACCATAAACCTAAGGGAAGGATAGATCTTAGAGAGATAGAAGGAGAGCCCTCAGTCCAACCCGTAGTTGATAATGATATAAATCAAGAAAATACCACTTCTTCACCCATTTTCGCACCGGTACCTCGTCATAGTGGGAGGATTATCAGCCAGCCTGATAGATACATGTTCTTAGGAGAAGTTTTTGAAGTTGTCTCCATAGAATCTGAATCTGATCCTGCCACATACGAAGAGGCAATGGCTGATGTAGACTCGGCTCATTGGATTAAAGCTATGAAGGCTGAATTGGAATGTATGGATTCTAATCAGGTCTGGGATCTTGTAGAGCTTCCAGCCAATATTAAACCCATTGGCTGTAAGTGGGTCTACAAGAGGAAAAGAGGATCTGATGGAAAGGTTGAAACCTTTAAGGCTAGGCTTGTAGAGAAAGGTTATACTCAAAGGGAGGGCATTGACTATGAGGAAACCTTCTCGCCGGTAGCTATGCTCAAGTCCATCAAAATACTCTTATCCATTGCTGCATGCCTAGATTATGAGATCTGGCAGATGGACGTCAAGACTGCATTCTTGAATGGCAATCTTGAGGAGGACATCTATATGCAACAACCAGAAGGGTTCATAGCTGGTCGAAAAGGTAACTTGGTATGCAAGTTGCAAAAGTCCATTTATGGGCTTAAGCAAGCATCCAGAAGTTGGAACATCCGATTTGACCAAGCGGTCAAGTCGTTTGGTTTCATACAGAATCTGGATGAACCTTGTGTATGCAAGAAGAGTGAAGGGAAAGTGGTGGCCTTTCTTGTGCTTTACGTTGACGACATTCTACTCATTGGAAATGATGTAGCGGCATTGTCAACGGTCAAGGTTTGGCTAGCTAGTACTTTCGATATGAAGGATCTAGGAGAGGCGAGCTATATTCTCGGGATAAAGCTCTTCCGGGATCGTAAGCGAAAGATAATGGGATTATCTCAAGCTGGTTAAATCGATAAGGTGCTGACTAGGTTTTCTATGGATAATTCGAAAAAAGGTTTATTACCTTTCAGGCATGGTTTAGCGTTCTCCAAGGACCAGTGTCCAAAGACACAGGAGGAGAGGAATCGCATGACAGGAGTTCCCTATGCTTTGGCAGTGGGGAAACTCATGTATGCGATGTTATGCACTAGACCAGATATCTGCTTTGCCGTAGGCATGGTTAGTAGGTATCAGTCGAATCTAGGTCCAGAGCACTGGACAACCGTCAAGCACATTCTTAAGTACTTGAGAAGAACTAAAGATTACATGCTTATGTACGGTGGTAGTGAGTTAATTCCAGTGGGATACACTGGAATTAACTCACTATTCGAGGAAGTCGACGTCCGGTCATCTCTTTACCTTAGGAGGTGGTGCTATCAGTTAGAGGAGCATTAAGCAGAAATGCATTACAGACTCAACTACATAAGCTGAGTATGTGGCTGCTTGTGAAGCCGCAAAGGAAGCTGTTTGGCTCAAGAAGTTCCTTATGGAGCTCGAGGTGGTACCAGCGTCACTGGCACCTATTATGCTTTATTGTGATAATAGTGGGGCAGTGGCTCAGTCCAAGGAGCGAAGGAACCACGGAAAGGGAAAGCACGTAGAGCGGAAATATCATCTTATCCGCGATATTGTTCAACGTGGAGATGTGACTGTCACCAAGATTGCCACCGCTGACAATCTTGCTGATCCGTTTACAAAGTCCTTGCCACAGAAGGTCTTTGAAGTCATCTAGATAGTCTAGGTCTCAGATGTAATCCTGTATGGTTGTGAGTGGAAGTGGGAGTTTGTTGGGTTTGTGCCCTCAAACCATTACTTTATGTATGAGACATTGACATTTTAATATATGGATATCAGCTTTACATTTCATTGTGTATGTTCTTTTCTTGAGATGATTGTTAATCCTTAAGTATTATAGTAAGTAATTCGTGTGTGTATGAGATGCACACAAGTGAGATACGAATTACTATTCTTTAATACTTAGAATGTGTGACAGTGGATGATGAGACTGGATATCTCATCAGGTATACACTGTAGCATCATTAACTACCATTGGATGGAGTGATAAATCTCAATCACTAGAGTGTGACTCTTGGTTAGTATGCTAGTGCTTATAGTGCATTAACGGACCTGAGCTTTCCTATTGACGCTTAAGACTGTCAAACAGTCAATAGGAACTCATAACTTGTATAAGGTACGTGTTCTCAATCTTGAGATGATTATGAACACAGACTGTGGACATGGCTGCTTTGACTTACCAATCAGTGAGGTCTATAGAAGATCAACACCTGGGTATCTTGGGTATGTCATGTTCACGGGGTTGTGAACATATATTGTCAAGATAGAATCTACCCTCTGATTCAGAGTAAGCATTCCCTTGAGAATGTCACTAAGTTGATTATTGAGAACTCCAGTCTTGTTGATAATAGTTATCGACATGTTTGGTAATCATGAGAGGTGAATGGGACTCAAGGAATACAAGAAGTAATCATGATTCAGGTTGACAGTAACAGTTATCCGACTACCTGAATATGATTACGAATGCTGACGGTAGAGGGACATTAGTACACCATACAAGTCTAGTCATCGCTTCGGATATGTTCTTTTGCGTTGGAGTTCAGTTATCGTTTTATAGTGGAGTAAACGTTAACTGACCAGTTAGTTAGTTTGCTGATCAAAGAGTTTGGTCATGGTAATTAACAAACTGGTCTGAGCCAACAATAAAAAGCCTAGGAGGTCCCACTCTTAGCTCCGCCAGGATGCTTGGAAAGACACTTGAGGAAGCTGTCAAGACAAGTTCGATCGATTGAAGTATGTTCGATCGATTGAAGTCATGACAGGTTCGATCGCTCGAGAATGGTTCGATCGATCGAAAGTTCGATCGATCGAAGTCACTTCGATCGGTCGAAGTTTAGGTCGGTTCTGGAAATCTATAAATAGGGCAGCTGCGTTCTGGAAAAAGTTGATCGTCGTTCTTATACGCAGAAGCTGCAGAAACTATAATAGTCTTCCCAAACCTTCCTATACTCTATATTAGGGTTCCCACCAACCCTAGTCCTTCCGGCAGGCATCCGCAGGAGTCATAAGGGTGAAGATCATCTAGTGGAGGCATCTGAAAGTTGAAGTTCAGAATTGGGTTCAAGACACTAAGGTATAACTCTTGTCCCCTATGATAGTACGCATCTATGAAATTGACGGGTAGTAAATCCTGGGACACCAACAAGTTTTGTAACTTGACCTATTTCCGCTGCGCGTTTAAAACTTTATTTAAACCTGTTTTTCCATCAATATACCTATCATAAATATTAACTGTCGAACCAAACATAGTATAAAATGATTATTTGGATGCTAATTGAGGCCCGTCGAAAGACGGGGCAAGTTGAGGGTGTTTTAGTCGTGGCAAAGGCTCCTTCCTCTCTCGTACCAAAACCCCGAGCCAAGTTCTTTGGTTATGAAAGGTCGGTGCCTTTTATCCATTTGGGTGAGTCAAATTAGGTTTCTTGGTTCCTTAAAGACCAAGTGGCGACTCTGTATCTGTCTTCAACAGACCTTCCTTTTCTTTTCCCTTTTCAAAACAATCTTAAACTAAACAAGAGGTGGAATTCCATATGTCCACACCCTTGCATCTTTGCAATGCTTTTTTTTTTTTATCGTAAATCTATAGCCTCCAAAAGAACTGTCTCTTCTAGGCTTTGGCACTTTCTTCTGACACGCATTGCCTTGTAAGTTCATGCCAAAGAAGGGCAAGCTGTAGACACCCCATTCTGTTGGCTATCAGATTTAGCTCACGATAATTGAAAAAGACTCGAAAGGGACTCTCGAAAGTTAGTTCTATCTCTTAAAATACTCATAAAGTTGTATAAATGACCAAAATGCCCCTGAAAGCCCAAACACTCCCAAATTTGGACCAAAAGTTTTAGAAACACACTACATCATAGGAAAAGTAATACAATGAGTTTTAAAGCAAAATCAAATGAAATCGTCATCTCCCAGAGGCTCCCAGAAGTTCTCGAAAAGTCCCCATTGATCGGTTTGACCAGGGTTTGACCGAAATCCTCCAATTTTGTCCAAAAGTTTTGAGATCATTCTAGGTCATGTAAAAAGTACTAAAACAAGTTTTAAAATAAAATCGAACGAAAACGACATCTCTTGGGAGCTCCTAAAAGGTCTTAGAACATCCCAGAGATCCCCAGTTGGACCTAAAAGTTGACTCAAAGACCGGAGCATCGTATCATTTTTCAAATTTTTTTTTTATGAAAACTAGAGTTCAATAGCTTGCCAACTGTATATTGCACATAATATTTGGATTTAAACAAATTTATTATGAATTTTTGAAGGTGAAAAAGGCGATCAAATCAACTTTTATTACGAATACCGCAAAACTTTTCAAGGTGACCTATCTCCAAACTATTGTTTATGGATAGTAGACTCTATTATTTTTCCAACTATATATCACAAGCTTAATTTGGATGTCGTACATATTTTCTGTGAATTTTGGATGAAATCGGGCCTTTTTATGAATACCGGAAATTTGGGGGCCTAAACAGAATAATCTGGACATCTGAGGAGCAGTGCCATCGGGGCACTAGCCATGTGCCTCTGCGAGATAGGTCCTGTGCTCCCATGGCATTCTGCCCTAGACTGTCCATCTCTGTAATTTTGTTTAGGGGGTCAATTTGGAATAATTGAAAGCCAAAACAACGTATTTACTTGTTTACAGAAGTTTGGGGACCAATGGGAGCACTTTTTAAATCCCAAACTCCCCTGAAATTTGCCTATATAAACTCTCCTTTGCTCTTCATTTTTCGTTGGCAAATACAAGGTTTAGAAAAGCTGTAGAGATAGAGATAAGGTCAGAGGAGAGAAAGTGAGCTCTTTCCACTGGTTTTCTATATAAAGTAAGTTCTAAGTTTAATTTCTCTTCATCATCTTTCTTTATACCTCATATTCAATACACTCAACCACCATTTTTGAGTATTTATGAGTTAGGAATCTACTTTCATGTCCTAATATGAGTGAAATACCAAGCTATAAGTCTAAATATATCATTGATTATCATTATTAATTGCTATTGCTTGCTTGTTTACTTTGATGTTCATCTCTTCTTACCCTCATTTCTTTTATATTTTCTTTGATTACTTTTCATCATCATTTAGATGATGACATATTATTTGAGGAGGGTATATCCTTATGGATAGTAGCTCTTGACCTCAAACGCATGTTTAATAGATGATGATTCCAATTTCAATACTTTCCCAAGTATTCTTGAAGTTATGTTCTAAAGTAAATAATGTTTTGCAAATAACTTTGGAAGTTCTTGATATGAGTTTGAAGTTGATGTTCCAAGTAGTTATAACCTAACCTCCATTTAGTGCTGAAAATACACTCTCAAAAACCCCTTTCTAAAACCCATCTTAAACCCTCACATTTTGATTCCCAAATAATAAAGCTTGTTTTCCCCAAACCCCTCAAAAACAGTGAGTTGTTCAACTTGAAAATGCTATTCTGAGCTCAATACTCAATGGATGATTATGATACCAGTTTGAAAGTCTTCCTAACTCATTAAGGAATGTCCTTGATTTTGGTTGAAATTTAAAACACTTGGAAGGTTTCCATTTTGACCCAAACATTCTTCTACAACATTCTATTTTTTTCTCACATATAGTAGCTTTAGTTGACATTCAACTTGTTTTCTAGAAATTATTTCCACTGAGAATGGTCCCAAACCTTTTTTTTTCTCAAACTTCAGTGTGTTAGGGAACCTTCTGTATATTATGAGCTATCAAATGTTTTGCTATCTATTTCAAAAAAATTTCTATATTTCAGTCGACAGTACGGATTTTGTTTATGAGCAACCTCTATTTTTATATGATTTGTCACAATCTACAACTTCCATCTTGGTTTGGCTTTTTTCTATGTGTTCTATACTTATTAGGGGTGATCTCCATAAAATTTCATGAATTTAAAGTACTTCTAACCTCACTTTTCCATTTTTAGAAGATAGTGCAAATATTCAGTCCACTATTCATAGTAAGCTTGTTTTAACTTCCACTCTTTGATTAGATGTTCACATGAATTACAAATTAGTCCATATCTTAGGAAGTCGTTTATATTACTTTTGTACACATCCTAAAATGATATTCTTCATGCATTCATGCATATTCCATACTTCCAAATCACTTTAGAAGATTCCATATACACAAACACACTACATCCTTACACATTCTATAATTATATATTGCACTCATGCAAGATTTGGAGCCTTTGTGACTCCTAATCCAAGAGGATCATAAGGAATGAAATTGATCACACATTTATGCTTCCCCTAGATCAAATTTTCCTTTCTCATCTATTCCAGGGATTGAGAGATCTTCTTTTCTCAAGAATCAACATGCATACATGCTAGTTTTCTAAGTATATCTTAGTTTCTTTGATAATTTGTTCAAGAACAATTCATGTCCCCTATGGATTAGGAAAATTTTACTATTTGATATGTGATTAGACGATTTTTCCTAGTTTTGTCATGTGTGATCTTTCACTTTGCATTGTGTGATACTTGGTGTAGATCTTATGAATGATATCTTATCTTTTGATATTCCATTTCAAGATTCCTATGAGATGTGATATACTTAGCATAGTATTAATTGTAGAACCAAACATACCATAAGATGACTTTTTGTATGCTAATTGAGGCCCATCGAAAGACGAGGCGAGTTGAGGGTGTTTTAGTCTTTGCGAAGGCTCCTTCCTCTCTCGTACCAAAACCCTGAGCCGAGTTCTTTGGTTATGAAGGGTCAGTGCTCTTTATCCATTTGGATCAGTCAAATTGGGTTTCTTGGTTCCCTAAAGACTGAGTGGCGACTCTGTATGTGTTTTCACAGACCTTTCAATGGTTCCAAATCAAAATTCAAAACAAAACAGAGTGGACCCTGAGGCTGCATGTCCACAAGGTGTTATACTTGGAATATGTGTCACGAGTCTGTAGGATAACTAGTCATAACCTTATTTGTATCCTATTCACTAGGGCTAGCCCTGATTATACCTATGCTATCAAAAACCTTATCACATGTGAAGTTCCAAGCATGGGAGACCTAGCGTGACATTGATTATGGTGGCCATGGGATGAAAGGGATTCTCCATGATGCAACTAGGACTTATATGGCTATGTGATAAATGATTATCAGGTCTGTTTTCTTCATATAAGCATGAATGGTAATGAGAGAACCTATGAAAAAGATAACAATGATTTCCTTATCCGTGCATATGTGGGTATGCAGACCACCTAGAGATAGCTCTAAAGGAGACCACAAGCACACCTTCTTGGGTCCATCCCCTGGTTCAGGAAGATTAGTCCGAGCAACAAATACTAGGATACTAATGGTCGAAGAACAAGAAAGAATGGAGCAGTTAGAGGATGCTTTAGCCTGTCAGGCGAAACAGTTATAGCTTATCATAGACCGATTGGATCCATAAGGGCTGCCTGTTTTTGATCCTCTCTTACCACCTCCGCCACCAGTTGCACCTATGAACCCTATTGATCTGGACCCTTCAAGAAGGAGGTCTGGTTCAATGATGATGTATGTGGAGATCCCGGGAAAAAGATGAATGATAAGTTAGACCGCCTAAAAAATGTAGTAAGGAAATTCCGTGGAGTTGATGATTACCTGTTAGACCTTGAGGGGTTCTTTGAACCATTAAAGGTCAAAATGCTTGACAAGTTCAAGATGTCTGACCTAAAGAAGTTTGATGGGACTAGGAATCCCAAGAGCCACTTGAAGATGTATATCACAGCCCTCAGGCCTATGGGGTTAGGAAATGAGCACTTGGCCCAGCTATTTTTACATTGCCTGTTTGGAGGAGCTTTGCAATGGTTCCTACTTTTTGAATCCTCCAAGACCCGTATATTGTGACTAAATTTGTAAATCAATATGCCTATAATACCGAGCTTGACGTTACTGTCAGGACATTGAGACTACTAGGCAAGACAATCGGTAGTCTCTTGCCACATTCTTGACCCGTTAGAGGAAAAAGGCAGCTGAAATGGCAAATAGGTGACAAAATTGTTGACTTTTAGCCACAAAATTCCGTCGCTAAAAGTCAGTCAATAAATGTAAGTATGTATGTATGCATGCATGTAAGTGTGTATGTATATTTTGGTACAATAGTTATTCTAAACAACAGAGAGTAGCCTCCTTACCCACAGATGGGGTTATGGATGACCCGAGAGGAGCTCATGTATGCTTGAATTTGACTTATTTATTAAACAAGTGCAATATCCAGCTTGTCTTGTTTATTAAATGAGCTCAGTCCGAGCTGATCTCATGTACACTTGAACTTGACTTGTTTATTAAACGAGCCTGAACTTCAAGCCTCTTATCAAGCTCAAGATAAAAAATCCAAGCATGTTTAAAGGGCTCAAATTTCTATTTTGGCTCTATTAAAAAATTGTGGGTTTGGGTCACCCACATGTATAATCTATGGACCGAGTCCAACGGGCTTTGCTTAGGCCCCAAGAATCCTAAGTGGATTAGACTTGGAGTCCTAAGGCATGCATATCTGTGTGTATATATTTATATAACACACATATACACAGTTTAACAAAATAGTAGCCACCCCTTTCTCTCACTCTCTCTCTCTCTCTCTCTCTCTCTCTTTTCAGTCACTTTCTCTCTCTAGGTGTAGACACCCCATTTTGTCGGCTATTAGATTTAGGACACCCATAGCTAGGTGGTTCACAGTGATCGAAAAAGACTCAAAAGGACTCCTAGAAGTTAGTTCTATCTCTCAAAATGATAAGAATGACCAAAATACCCTTAAAAGCTCAAACACTCCCAGATTTGAACCAAATGTTCTGGAAACACGCTACGTCATAAGAAAAGCAATAAAATGAGTTTTAAAGTAAAACCAGATGAAATCGTCGGCTCCCAAAGACCCCCGGAAGTCCCGGAAGTTCCTAGAAAGTCCCTGTTGACCGGTTTGACCAGGTTTGACCAAGGTTTGACCAAAATCGTCCAAATTCGCCCGAAAATTTTGAGTTCATTCTGCATCATGTGAAAAGTACTAAAACGAGTTTTAAAATAAAATCGGATGAAAACGTCAGCTCCTGGGAGCTCCCAGAAGTCCCCAGAACGTCCTGGAGGTCCCTGATTTGACCAGTTTGACCAAAAGTTGACTTTGAAACTGGAGCACCGTATCATTTTTCAAACATTTTTCATGGATACCAGAGGTCAATAGCTTTCCAACGGTATATCGCACATAATTTCTGGATTTAAAACAAATTTATTATGAATTTTTGAAGGTGGAAAAGTCGATCAAATCGGCTTTTATTGCAAATACCGCAAAAACTTTTCAAAGTGACCTGACTCTGAAACATTTTTTTTTAGGAAATAGACTCTAATACCTTTACAACGGTATATCACAACCTCAGTTTGGAGTTCATAGGCATTTTCTGTGAATTTCAGACGAAATAGGGTCTTTTCGCAAATACCGGAACCTCAGGGGGCCTAAACAGCATTATCTGGACAATGGAGGAGTAGTGCCGCCACGGCGCTGGCCCACTACCACCGCGGCATAGGCCCAGTGCCGCCGCGGCACTCTCCCCCAGAACAGTCCACTTTTGTAATTTATTTTGGGGGTCCAATTTGATATATTAGAAATCAAAACGACGTAGTTTTAGTTCCCAGCTTATTTTGGACCAATGGGAGACCATTTTAAACTTTTTAAAACTCCATTTACCACCCCTTCTTTGCCTATAAAAGAAGCCATTTACTTCCATTTAGGGAGGGACATGAAAGCTTAGAGAGAGCTTAGGAAGAAACTCTAGAAAAATATAGAGAGAGAAAGAGAAGAAGTAGTCTTCTTCTTCCATTTTTTCCAATCAAAGTGAGTTTTAATCTTATTTTCTTCCATTACCTCTCATATACTCCACATTCAAATCATCTACAACCACCATTCTTGAGTATCTATGAGATAGGAAGCTACTTCCATGTCCAAATGTCAACACATATAAGTGAAACACCAAGCTACATGCAAAGCGGGGGTATTTGTAAAATACAACCGCGCTAAAAGAAAGAATTGCATTAGTTTTGATCACAACTTCCCGTTTTATCTGCAATTTGAATTACAATGCTAGTTTTAGACAATATGATTAATCTATGATAAGTTGTATTGTGTTAGCTACTAGTTGTGCAGGTGAATGCTGCTGTATAAAAGACTGAAAGATTTGATAAAAAGGAGATGCTTTGTTTCAAAGAAGGAAGATTGAAGAAGAATTGCAGAGTTCGAGCGATCGACATAGTTCGAGCGATCAGGGTTTCGATCGATCGACGGAAGTTCAAGCGCTCGAACATTCAAGACGATCAATCGATCGAGAAATGTTCGATCGATCGAAAGTCCCTTTTATCAGATTATACGCGCATGCAGCAGTTGCGGGTTTTTAACCCTAGCTCTTAGGTTTACTATATATCTTCTTGTTGTATACGTCCAGAGGGGACGCCCAACTTTGTTTTATCAGTTTTAGATAGAGAAGAGAGAGTTTTTCTTTGTTTTTTTTAGGTTTCATTGAAGATTAAGCATTGTGAACTAGATTTCTTTAGTTAATACAAGTTATCTTCATTCCAGGTTCTTGATCTATTGTTTATTTGTTTTCTGCACTTAGTTAATCGTAGTATACTCATTAATCTCGAGTAGTTTTATGTTAATTAGATCGTACTCACTAGTTTTATAGTTTTAATGCAAAACTTTCAAACAAACATCGTTTCAATGAACTTTTACGTTAAATATCAATCTGTGGTACTCCAGACAATGTCTGAGTAGTCCTAGGGTTGGGAAATCGCGATGAAATCGTGATTTCTGGCCTCTGCCATGCAATATTTTTTTTCCTGTGTTCGATCGATCGAAAGTATGTCGATCGATCGAGACAGTGACTTAGTCGAGCGATCGAGGAAATATCGATCGATCGAGAGATGAAGATATTCGATCGATCGAAAGCGCGTCGATCGATCGAGGATTCTGATTCTTGAGAACACCCAAAACAGTATTCTAAGACTTTCTGTTTTAAGGATTTGTTATCAAATTGTCCCTAAATGCTCAGCTTGTCAAAACAGTCTTTAAACTTAAGGCCTTAAAGCATTTTCTTTCAATATATTTTGCAAACCACCCTCAATGCTAACACCATTGTAGGTGAGAGTCTTAACTATTGGATTAAACCGTCTTCATGTATTTCAAACTTAATTGTGATGATGTAGTCCCGGTCATGAAAGGGCTATTGATTCTATATCTTTAGAGAAGTACAGAATACTGTAGTAGGTGTACTCCTTTGAGCTTAAATGCAATTGCATGGTAGAAGGTTAGGTCACGGTGGATTCGCGTAATCCCAACACTTTCTTTTATTAAGAAGAACCGTTTCTTTTAGAATCGTTAGTTAGTTAATCGTTAGTTAGTTAATCATTAGTTAAGTTAATTTAGTTGTCTTTAATTCTAGTAGTTGTTAACTGTGGAACTTTGTGTTCTACACTTCATTTTAAATATTGATTTTTGTTTTCTTTTTAGAGTCTAATCTAGGTAGTTTAATTCAACACCTTCCCTGTGGGATCGACCTGGACTTAATCCAGTTACTACTTGCACGTCTACCTACACTTGGGTATTGCACACAAGCGCACACAGAAAAATATTCGTGTCAAGTTTTTGGCGCCGTTGCCGGGGAAGACGACGAGTTAATTCTTAGATTACCTCAATCTCTCTTCATCTATTTCCCTTTTTGTTTTCTTTATTCTTTAGTTCTCTAGGTAAACCTTCACCCTAGGGACTCTCCTAGTTCATGTCCGAGAATTCTATCGAAGGATTCTTTGGAAATCCATTCTACTGCTCTGACTCTGATAGTTCCATCAACCCGATTATCACTCCAACTGCATCAATGGATGATCATCAGAGTGAAAACGGTGACAATGTGGTGGTGCCAATCGATGAGGCACTCCGTCCTCTTTGCGATCTTATGCAACCAGAACATGCACCTACGCCCTCTTGCATTCAAATCCCACCACACAATGGCGAATTTCAGTTTCGCAATGGGATGATTCAATTGCTTCCCACTTTTCATGGGATGGAAAGCGAGAAGGCGTATTTACATGTCACCGATTTCGAGGATGTTTGCAAAACATTCTCGCAAAATTGTCCTAGGGAGGTGACGCATTTAATGCTATTCCCCTTCACTTTGAAAGATAAAGCGAAGGCGTGGCTTCACTCCCAAAAGCCTAATTCAATTTTCACCTGGCATGCGATGAGCACCGCATTTCTGAAGAAATTCTATCCTACTCGCATGACCACAGATCTTCAGCGTCAAATTAATTCCTATAAACAAAAGAGCAATGAAACCTTCACACAAGCGTGGGAGCGTTTCAAAGATTTGCTTCTCTCATGCCCACACCATGGGTTTGAGAAATGGCGAACGATCAGCTTCTTTTATCAGGGATTAAATGGTGAAACAAAGAAGTTGGTGGAAACAATGAGCTCTGGGCCATTTCTGCGAAAAAACACTGAAGAGGCTGAGGCCCATTTCGAATGGTTAGCTGAATACGCTCATGAATGGTCAAATTCTGACAATATCTCACGATCACAGATATCCTGTGTAGAAGAGAAAAGCTTATATCAGCTAACCAATGAAGATCGCCTCATGACTAAGTATGCAGAGCTAGCAAAGAAGGTGGAAGAGTTAAGCATGAAAGGAGAGAGTTCTAGGCAAGTCATGCCTGAAGAACCATGTGGCACATGCAACATGTTGGGACATACAACTCAGTATTGTCCTAATGTGCCATATTTTCAAGAGCAAGCCCCTGTAGAGATGAATGCCATGCAAGGTTTTCGAGGGGCGGGGAATTCCAATAATACTTTTCAAAGTAATAATAGATGGAATCACCCCGGTTTTGATTGGAGAAACAATGCTGGAGCCCAAAATCAATATCAACAGCAGCCCTACAACAATAATCAGTATCAAGGGCAAAACAATAGGCCGCCCCAGCATTACAATCAAAACAGAACTAATAATTACAATCAAGCTCAACCCTCTAATGCACCACAAACCAATGCCTATGTGCCCCCGCACAAGAAGGTACAAGAGGAGGAGCCACTTGCTAATGCCAATCTAATGCAGCAACTCATCCAAATGATGAGTAAAATGTCTGCCACTTTAGAGAGGATAGATGCACGGCAAGAGAGCTCAGGAGGAACATTCCCTGCCCAACCACTTCCGAACCCCAAGGGACATAACAATGGTCCTAATAATCAAGAACATGCTAAAGCTGTGACCACACTGAGAAGTGGAAAAGTCATAGAAAAAGGCATACCTCTGTCCACTCCCGAAGTGTACAAAGAAGGGGAAGTGTTGGATGAAGAAGTTGAGCTACCATCTACTCGAGAGGAGGAGCCGTCTACTAATGACGAACCAATAAAGGAAAACCTTGAAGCTCCTAGAGTAGAAGAAGAAGTTGAGCGAAGGCCGGGAAAGGAATCTGTTAAGGAAGAACCACCAAAATGCCCCTTTCCTGCACCTTATCCTCAACGGTTGAAGAAACCCAAGAATGAGACGAAGAATCAGGAGTTTTTGGAATTGTTTAAGCAAGTTAAGATTAACCTTCCACTCCTAGATGCTATCAAGCAGGTGCCGGCTTATGCAAAGTATCTCAAAGATCTATGCACGGTCAAGAGGAGGCAAAGCGTGAAGAAACATGCTTATGTCGCGTGCCAAGCTAGCGCGATCATTCAAAATGAGTTGCCTCCAAAACTCAAAGATCCCGGTACACCTACTGTCTCATGCAGAATTGGGAATCAAAAGATAGACAACGCACTCCTTGATTTAGGAGCAAGCGTGAATCTGCTGCCATATTCAGTCTATAAACAGCTAGGGTTGGGTGAACTCAAACCCACTCGAGTTGCTTTGCAGTTGGCAGACAGATCCGTGAAGTACCCTAGAGGGGTATTAGAGGACGTCCTGGTCCAAATAGACTCGTTTGTATTTCCGGTGGATTTTGTGATATTGGACACGGAACCTGTGTCTAATCCTGGTGCACATATCCCGGTTATCTTTGGACGGCCGTTCCTCAACACCATCGATGCCACAATCAAAATTAGAAGTGGTATCATGACAATCGTATTCGGGAACATGACATTGAATGTCAAGATCTTTTCTAATCCCCGACCTGAAGAATACGATGATGAGGAGGAAGTCCATTATATAGACACGGTTATTGAAGATGAAGTTGATTTGGTCGACTACAAAGATCCTTTGGAAGTTGTGATGACACAATTTGGCGATAACTATCAGCCTGAAGAATCAACTCCATTGGATGCTGACCTAAATCAGACGTGTCTTATGATGGATACGATAGAGGAGGATAGAGCCGATTGCATGTGGGTCATGCCATATGAACAACTGCCTCCTAAAACCAAATTGGTAATGCCCTCTAGTTTCCAGTTCCCGGAGTTAGAATTGAAGGAGCTCCCAAAAGAGCTGAAATATGCATTCCTAGGAACCGGAAAAACTTATCCTGTAATTATTTCATCAGCTTTAACTCATGAACAGGAAAGAAAGCTAGTGGATATGCTGAAAAAGCATAAGGATGCTATGGGATGGACAATTGCTGACCTCAAAGGCATAAGCCCATCCATATGCACGCATAAGATATATCTGGAGGAAGACGCCAAACCCTCAAGGCAAATGCAAAGGCGTCTGAATCCCAACATGCAAGAAGTGGTTAAGAAGGAAGTGCTTAAACTACTTGATGTTGGGATGATATATCCAATATCTGACAGTCCTTGGGTTAGTCCTACCCAAGTAGTTCCAAAGAAAGCGGGCATAACGGTCATTCCGAACAAAGAAGGTGAATTAGTACCGACACGTGTCCCCACTGGATGGAGAATGTGTATTGATTACAGGAAGCTAAATACTGTGACCCGAAAGGATCATTTTCCTTTGCCATTCATGGATCAAATGCTGGAACGAGTGGCGGGTCATAAGTACTACTGCTTCTTAGATGGATACAGTGGGTATAATCAAATTGAGATTGCTCCTGAAGATCAGGAGAAAACCACGTTCACGTGTCCATTCGGTACTTTCGCCTACCGACGAATGCCATTTGGCTTATGTAATGCACCGGCTACATTTCAGCGGTGCATGCTAAGCATCTTTAGTGATATGGTCGAAAACATCCTTGAAGTTTTCATGGATGACTTTTCAGTATTCGGCCATAGCTTCGAGGATTGCCTCAGCAATCTCGAACAGGTTTTAATGAGGTGTGAGGACAAACACCTAGTCTTGAATTGGGAGAAGTGTCACTTTATGGTGACCAAGGGTATAGTTCTAGGCCACATAATATCCGATGAAGGAATCCAAGTGGATAAGGCTAAGATCGACATAATCTCAAACCTACCCGTCCCCCGTACAGTGCGAGACATTCGTTCATTTTTGGGGCATGCGGGTTTTTATCGTCGATTTATCCAGAATTTCAGTGCAATCTCTCGACCCCTTTGTCAACTTCTTGTCAAAGATGCACCTTTCGAATGGTCAGAGAGTTGCCAGAAGTCCTTCGAGGATTTAAAAGATCTCCTCACCTCCGCACCTATAATACAGGCACCCGACTGGAGTTTGCCTTTTGAATTAATGTGCGATGCTAGTGATTACGCCATTGGCGCAGTCCTAGGCCAGAGGAAGGACAATAAGCCGCATGTGATATACTATGCCAGCCGAACCTTAAATGAAGCTCAAATGAATTACACTACTACTGAAAAGGAGCTGCTGGCCGTAGTATTCGCTCTGGACAAGTTTAGGTCTTACCTGATAGGGTCGCCAATCGTCTGCTTTACAGATCATTCGGCCCTCAAGTATCTTTTGTCAAAGAAAGACGCTAAACAACGGCTTATCCGCTGGATACTCTTACTCCAAGAGTTTGATTTAACAATCAAGGACAAGAAAGGAGTAGAGAATGTGGTTGCGGATCATTTATCCCGGTTGACTTTTACCGATAACACTGAATCCCAATTCATTAAAGATGAGTTCCCAGATGAACAGCTACTGGCAGTAAGTAGTCTGCCTTGGTATGCTGATGTGGTAAACTACCTGGTCACGGGTGAAACACCGACCCATTGGTCGAATCAAGATAGGAAACGGTTCCTCTCGTTTGCACGCCATTTTTTCTTTGATGACCCATACCTTTTCAAATACTGTGCTGATCAGGTCATCAGGCGTTGCGTACCCAACGAGGATATAACCGTTATCTTAGCGTCATGCCATTCTGAGGCATGCGGTGGCCATTTTGCGTCGCAGAAGACCGCACAAAAAGTGTTGCAAAGCGGTTTTTACTGGCCCACAGTCTTCAAAGATGCTTATTCCTTTTGTAAGACATGCCAACGCTGTCAAAAGCTTGGAACCATTTCTAAAAGGAATTCTATGCCTCTAACCCCTATCATCACAATTGAAATATTTGATTGTTGGGGCATAGATTTTATGGGCCCGTTTCCCAAGTCGAATAACTGTGAGTACATACTCCTTGCTGTGGAGTATGTATCGAAATGGGTAGAAGCGATACCAACGAGACGAAATGACCACAGAACGGTCATGTCATTTCTTAGAGAACATATTCTGTCTCGTTTTGGTACTCCGAAAGCTTTACTAAGTGACCAAGGCAAGCATTTCTGCAATAGGCCCTTGGAGTCACTTCTCAAGAAATACGGAGTCCATCATAAAATCGCTCTTGCTTATCATCCACAGTCAAATGGGCAAGCAGAATTGGCTAACCGAGAAATCAAGCATATTCTCGAGAAAACGGTTAGTTCCAATCGAAAAGACTGGGCATACAAATTGACTGACGCATTATGGGCATACCGTACTGCCTATAAGACGAATCTTGGAATGTCCCCGTATAGACTAGTTTACGGGAAAGCTTGCCACCTTCCGGTTGAAATTGAACATAAAGCTTATTGGGCGACACGCTCATTGAACTTTGATATTCAAGAGGGAGGTCAGCTACGCAAGCTCCAACTTGCAGAGCTAGAGGAAATACGACGAGATGCGTATGACTCTGCAAAGTTGCATAAGGAAAAGTTGAAGGCTCGACACGATCGTACGATTTTTCGTAAATCATTTGAGCCATGTTGCTGTATGACTCTCGCCTCCATCTTTTCCCAGGAAAACTCCGTTCCCGGTGGACAGGCCCGTTCATCGTAAAGACTGTTTTTCCACATGGGGCGGTTGAGATTGTCAATCCCAAGAACGATGAGTGTTTCAAGGTCAATGGCCAAAGATTGAAGCCGTTCTTGGAGAATTTTCGCACTGAAGTGGAGCACATCCAGCTGGATGAGCCCACCTATTTCACCACTTAAAAATCTCAAGTGGAATTCCAACTTGTTGTTGTATTTCTTTTCTTTCCTTGCATTTTAGTTCTTTCTTTCTTTTGTGTTTAGTTGTTTTTTCTTTCGTAATTGTGATTTAGTTCTAATCCATTATTCCTTAAACCACTCTGCTGCAGGTGAATATGCGAGGAGATGATGTCCATTCTATTGGTTCATGGGCTGATTCCGAGTGTTGTTGTGGCACCTGGACTGAGGGTGAACCCACGCCCTGCCCCTTGCATCCTTATGATCCTGAGGTTCACACTCGAATCAATGGTTCCATCGGATATATCCCATTCGACCCTGCTCTCCTGGACATCAATCCGTTTGAAAATATGGATTTTCCTAATGAGGAGGAGTTGGATGACGAAGACGACCTGTACATGGGGAGAATGGTGGATGATGCCCTCATGGCCCAATGGGAAAACGATGATATGTGGGAGCCATGGGAAGATCATATCCTCCAGGATGTCGTCCCAGAACGCCACAATGCCGTCTTTGTTTTCGTGGATGATTTCCTCATGCTTGAGTTGGTCCCATACCGCTATGTGCACTTGAGCTATTTGCTTTTCAGGCTTCAATGCCCCTTGCCTGCTAGTGCATTTTGGGAATCTCTGCCGATAGTGAGGTTGGAACTTGGTCATTTTTCTGTGTTTTGTTTGTTTCTGTTCCTTGTTTTTCCTTTCGTATTGTATTTCTTTTGTTCCGTTATCTTGTTGTCGTTTTGTTTATTTTATGATTTTTGTTTTTCTTTTCTTTGTCAGGATTGTCACTATGAATCTTCCGTACCCACCTATTTTCCTTCCACATCAGCTCTTTCATGGCTTATACATTCAACGACCACAGACTCCGCCACAAGAGGAATGTCCATTGCGCAATATCACTCCGTTATCTCTATCTCCATGCGGATCACCTCTTGATAATGCTATCACTTCCTTAGAGACTCCAGATTTGTTCGATGATGTCCTTGCTGCTTTCCGACTATTCTGGGAAAGGGAATCATCGAGCCTGGACTCCGTTTTTGAAGATTTGGTGCGGCATGAAGCAATTGTGGAAGAGGATCTTTTCACACTCGAAGAATAGTGCCACCCTCCAGTTGTTTTCATTCATTTCCTTTTATGTTTAGCAATTGGAGTGTAATCTTTGACAGACATGTTTTTGGTTTTAGTTTTATTTTAGTTTTCTTTAGTTAAATAAGGTTTAAGTACCAATTGGGAGGCAATACTGTGTAGTTTGGATGTTTTTAAAAGGTTTTATTTCTATCAAATTGCAATTTTTCTAGTGTAAGGATGAGTTTTTGGCTTACAGGCCCTGTTTATGCACTGTTTTTTCTTTCTGCTGTTTGTCCAGAATATTTTAGATCTGTTGGGGGTACTTATTTCATCCATTCTGTGATATCTTGGAATTTCCAAGTTCGATCGATCGAATGTATCTCGATCGATCGACGATTTTTTATCCTCGATCGCTTGAACACTTTCAATCGATCTAAGTTTCGATCGATCGAACAATCTCGATCGATCGAGCTTTGTATTTAACCGAGGCTTCCAGCGTACATTTCCTCAGTATTTTCATCTCCTTCATCACTCTCGAGCGATTGAGCGCAGAGGAGCACACCCGTGGCGATTTTTGGTCTCCCTTCATTCCACTCGGTTATTCAAGGAGCTCTCCCTCCCCAGATCATCACCCTCCACTCCGGCATCCTCACCACTACACGCAACTCGAGGTAAGACCTCGAGTTCCCCTCTCGTTTCACTTGTTTCCTTTTCTTGAGGGCGTGCCCCCATTGTGTTTTTAGGCCTCTTCTTTTCTTATTTGTCGTGTTTTTGTTTGTGTTTGGGGCCGTTTCTGTTCTCGGAAATGGTTCCCGCACATTCGCTGTTCTCGATCGATCGAGATAGGTTCGATCGCTCGAACCTTGCACATTCTCAATCGATCGAAATAGTTTCGAGCGCTCGAACTTTGCCTTTTCTCAATCGATCGAACATTGTTCGATCGCTCGAACTCCAACAGTTTCACTTTTTTTTCATTTTTGTCTTGTTTTGATTTCTTTTCTGTTTCTCTTCTATTTTCAGGGGCCCACAATGAACCCTGTTACGGGTTACCACAGGGAGAAGCCCTTTGACCTTGCTATTCCTGATCCGATCCCACACCATGGCTTCCGGAACACCCCCGACCGCCAGTGGTTCACGAGATATTTTCAGACTAGGCCGGTCATGCTAGAGCGACCACTCGAGACAGTCTGGCTCGATATCCCCTGGTTCCTCGCCCGCATCCAGGCCATGCCACACTGGTACGATTTGCTCTCTCGGGCAAAGAGAGTGAATCTCGCATGGATTCGCGCAGCTTGCGCGACGATGATCAGAGATCCCGGTGCCGCATTCACACTACGATCATTCTTTCGCGGCCGGGAGATCGTGTTCAGCCCTGCTACCGTTTCCGCTGCTATTGGAGTCCCTGAGGTGCCTGATTGTGTTTGCCCACACCGTGACGGTACACCAGTGCTCTCACCCACTGCTGTGATCCGAGAGCTTACTGGAGGTGCATTACCGAGCTGGGATGGTAGGGCACTGATTGCTGATATTTACTTGACCGATGATTACCATATGCTCCACCTCGCGTTGAGCAACTGTTTATTGGTCACCTCCTACCGGGAGAAGATTGCCCCCTGGTATGCTCATGTGTTATATGCCATAGGGACGGGGTTGCCTGTTTGTTTGCCTCGCTTATATATTGACTTCATGAGGCACCCCACTCGCTACACTGCTGCCAAGAAGCACCTGAAAGGTGCTTGGGCTATACACAGAGTGATTGAGCATGCTGGCCTCCTTCCCTTACCTGGCGATGCGACATCACAGGCTTGCAGTCGTTTTGGTGAGGCTGCTTCTCGCCGCTCAGATGCTCAGAGGAGGAGAAGAAAGGGCAAGGGGAAGGCGAAAGTTGGAGGGAAGAGGAAGAGAGCTGATGGCACCGATACTGAGGGTGCGGCTTCTGGGACGCCCACTGAGGCTGAGGAGCCAGATTCGGAGGAGGATGATCCCGTTCAGGAGGTGGCACGTTTTGAGCTGAGACAGAGATCTCAGGCTCCAGCCCAGGGAGAGTCGTCATCTGCGCCTCCCCCGACTATTCACGATCTATTATTGGAGGAGAGGGAGGCACGGATGCGGCTTGAGGGTAAGATTGATCATATCTCTACCCTGCTGACTACACTGCTGGTCCAGCTTGGGTTTGACCCGTTTGTGCCCCCATCTGCTGCCACTGCACCACCACCTGCTGCTGATCCATCCCCTACTGTTGTTCCTGTTACCACTGCTGCTGATCCATCATCATCCGCTCCATCCACGACCGATCTTCCATCTACTTCTGCTGATATTCCGCCAGCTACCGTTCAGCCACCGCCTGTTCCCATCGACATCCCGTCTGATGTGGCTGAGGATGCTCCGTCTGGAGTTGATTAGTATTCTTAGGGGAGGTGGTGTTTCTGTATTTATGTTTTTTTTTTTTTTTTTTTTTTGTTTTGTGGTTGTTTTTGGTATGTATGGATATTACTACTGATATTTCATTTCTCTTCATTCCAGTGGTTAATGTTGTTTGGATCATAGTTTTACTTGTTTTATCTATTGATCTGTTGTTTTGGAGATTGTGTTTTATATTTCTATGCCAGGTTGCTATGCTTCGTATCATCGCGTTACACTATACAGGTGATACCTATCTATTTTAATTGTTGAAAATCAACTTCTGGGACTATGTTGTTTTCAGTTGGGGGTAGGAGATAATAGATAGGTATACACCCGTGACGATTTAGTTTTGCACTTGGATATGCTTTAAATTTAAGAACACAGTTTGTTAAAATTTTGAAATTTTGAAATTTTATTGGATCGTATTGATAGAATGACTCTGAATACTCTCTCCTGCTGGTTAATTAGGCAATGATACATTTGTAGTATTCTTATCTTTTTATGGATTAAATCCACGCGTTTTCTGTATCACTGAAATAAATTGCATTTGTAAAGCTAGTATGTACCCAATATTTGTGCACACTAATTGACAGCCATGTAGAAAACCTGAAAATTGAGTTAAAATGAATATTGTACGAAAAGAACAAGTAGTGGAAGCTAATAACCCTTTGTGAGCTTTTGAGCTAATCTTCATTTCTGAGGGAATTCTCATACATTGTCGAATGGTTTTTCTTGCATATACTGGTGAATTCGTTGTTAAGTCTCAGTTTTCGTTAAAAGTTTTGACTGCTTGTTAGAGGAGAATGTTCAGGATTTACCAATTAAACTCAATAAACACTTAAGTGCTAAAAATTGAAAGTTGAGAAAATGATTCAAGCCATCGTATTACCCATTCCTTTACTTAATATAACCCACCTACATTCATTGCTTCGTTTCACCCCTTGATCCCACCTCAGATAAATATTTCCAATAAAAATCACAAGAATCCAAATCCTTGATTTATACCTTGACCTCATCGAACTGTTTGATAAATTTTATTGAGAATGAGTCATCAAAGTATGTGAAATGGAAGGAAGTTGTTGTGGGACATTCCAAAAAAAAAAAAAAAAAAAAAAAAAAAAAAAAAAAGCATATGAAATGAATGGGAGATTGGGTGGAGAAAAGAATGAAGAATAAAAAGAGAAGTGGAAATTCCATCACATACTAAAAAAAAAAAAAGCACACTCTTCTCTACAACACCCCCACCTACCAAATAAAAGCCATAATTCAAAGTCTTGAAGATTCTCAACAATTGATTTGAACATGGAAGTGTGAGTTGAGTTATCCACGGTATTTCGCTCCTCTAGTAAGTAGTATTCCGTTCATGAGACTATACACTCTTAAATGTCCGTTTTTCATAGAGTCAGGTATGAAAGCATTAGCACTTAGAATATCATCTTTATCAAAGCTTTCATACTATGTGCGATCATTATAAAGCAAGTTTCTGAGAGACGTTGTTTGTGAGTGTGACCAATGTGAGAATTGAGCTAAAACTGCAAGTTGCCCAAGTACAATAATCTAGATAACTCTTAATAAGGGTTGGGCGCATGGTTGTTGATTCCACACACACACGGGTGCATGATGGTAATACATTTGTATATTTTACTTGGTAATATAGGGGAACATGTGGATCTCTTTCATGGGTTGATAGAGGATATTATATCCTTGTAGAGTTGAATTAACAGTTTAATGGGGGGGAGATGTCATAAGTGATTCTAAATCTTTTTGAGCTTAAAAATTGGAGAATTTTGTGGGTATATTCACTGCAAACCCTCACGAGACAACACTCGTCCACTAGGGGGAACCTAGGGGTTTAACGGCTTGTTGCATTCGCTAAATGCAACCGCGATTCCTGCGAAAGTGAGTTAGGATTTTTTTTCTCTCTATTTTAGTTTAGGTTGTTTCTAGTTTTCCTTTGTTTTCTTAGTTGTGGTAGTATTAGTTTAGGAGTTTTTATTTTATTTTATTTTCGCTTTATCGCTAGGGACTAGCAATAAGCTAGTTGGGGGTTGTGCAAAGCGGGGGTATTTGTAAAATACAACCGCGCTAAAAGAAAGAATTGCATTAGTTTTGATCACAACTTCCCGTTTTATCTGCAATTTGAATTACAATGCTAGTTTTAGACAATATGATTAATCTATGATAAGTTGTATTGTGTTAGCTACTAGTTGTGCAGGTGAATGCTGCTGTATAAAAGACTGAAAGATTTGATAAAAAGGAGATGCTTTGTTTCAAAGAAGGAAGATTGAAGAAGAATTGCAGAGTTCGAGCGATCGACATAGTTCGAGCGATCGGGGTTTCGATCGATCGACGGAAGTTCAAGCGCTCGAACATTCAAGACGATCAATCGATCGAGAAATGTTCGATCGATCGAAAGTCCCTTTTATCAGATTATACGCGCATGCAGCAGTTGCGGGTTTTTAACCCTAGCTCTTAGGTTTACTATATATCTTCTTGTTGTATACGTCCAGAGGGGACGTCCAACTTTGTTTTATCAGTTTTAGATAGAGAAGAGAGAGTTTTTCTTTGTTTTTTTTAGGTTTCATTGAAGATTAAGCATTGTGAACTAGATTTCTTTAGTTAATACAAGTTATCTTCATTCCAGGTTCTTGATCTATTGTTTATTTGTTTTCTGCACTTAGTTAATCGTAGTATACTCATTAATCTCGAGTAGTTTTATGTTAATTAGATCGTACTCACTAGTTTTATAGTTTTAATGCAAAACTTTCAAACAAACATCGTTTCAATGAACTTTTACGTTAAATATCAATCTGTGGTACTCCAGACAATGTCTGAGTAGTCCTAGGGTTGGGAAATCGCGATGAAATCGTGATTTCTGGCCTCTGCCATGCAATATTTTTTTTCCTGTGTTCGATCGATCGAAAGTATGTCGATCGATCGAGACAGTGACTTAGTCGAGCGATCGAGGAAATATCGATCGATCGAGAGATGAAGATATTCGATCGATCGAAAGCGCGTCGATCGATCGAGGATTCTGATTCTTGAGAACACCCAAAACAGTATTCTAAGACTTTCTGTTTTAAGGATTTGTTATCAAATTGTCCCTAAATGCTCAGCTTGTCAAAACAGTCTTTAAACTTAAGGCCTTAAAGCATTTTCTTTCAATATATTTTGCAAACCACCCTCAATGCTAACACCATTGTAGGTGAGAGTCTTAACTATTGGATTAAACCGTCTTCATGTATTTCAAACTTAATTGTGATGATGTAGTCCCGGTCATGAAAGGGCTATTGATTCTATATCTTTAGAGAAGTACAGAATACTGTAGTAGGTGTACTCCTTTGAGCTTAAATGCAATTGCATGGTAGAAGGTTAGGTCACGGTGGATTCGCGTAATCCCAACACTTTCTTTTATTAAGAAGAACCGTTTCTTTTAGAATCGTTAGTTAGTTAATCGTTAGTTAGTTAATCATTAGTTAAGTTAATTTAGTTGTCTTTAATTCTAGTAGTTGTTAACTGTGGAACTTTGTGTTCTACACTTCATTTTAAATATTGATTTTTGTTTTCTTTTTAGAGTCTAATCTAGGTAGTTTAATTCAACACCTTCCCTGTGGGATCGACCTGGACTTAATCCAGTTACTACTTGCACGTCTACCTACACTTGGGTATTGCACACAAGCGCACACAGAAAAATATTCGTGTCACTACAAGTCCAATATCTCAATGAATATCAACTATTGATTGCTATTTGAATGTTTGTTTACTTTGATGCTCATCTCTCTCTTAACCTCATTTCTTTTGACTTTTCTTTGATTATTTAGTTGTTCATCATCATCTAGATGACATGTTGTTTGAGGAGAGTGAATCCTTATGGATAGTAGCTCTTGACCTCAAAGACATATTTGATGGATGATGATTCTACCTTCAATACATTCATATGTATTCTTGAAGTCATATTCTCAAACAAAACTATGTTTGTGCAAATAATATTGGGAGTTCTTTGATGATTCAAGGTTGGATGAGGTTCTAAGTGGTCACATGGTCATCTCAAGAGTTTAAGTTCATGCTTTGAACATCTATTTCAAAACCCCCAATCAAGAACTCAAACTCTATTTCAAAACCCAAATCCATTTTCTTCAAGAATGATCCAAAACAGTGAGCTGTTCAGATTCAAAGATTTGTTTTGAATTAAATACTTGAGTTATGATGATGAAACCACTTGGAAAATCTTCTTAAGATATCATAGTTTGTCTCCGATTTTTCCCATCAATTATAGAGATGTGAAAGTGTTATTTTCGGATTTAAGAAGTTCATATTCATAATCTGCCTCTGTTCTCACAGAATGTTTACCCGACTTCTTGCACTTATTCTGGATGTTTTCGTCACTGTACATATATCTTTTATATATTTTTTTTATGAAACTTGGGTGTCTTAGGAAACGTTTGGTATATAATGGGTCATCATAAACCCTTTATTTGATTTATGAAAAATCATACAAAAGCAGTCAACAGTGCAGCTTTTATTTCTGAGTCATGTGTACATTCTGATTTATTTCTTTTAATTTGGCTTTTTTGGTTGTTTTCTAGACATAATAAGGATGATCTCTGATTTTTCTCACATTTTCCTAGGCATGTTTGACCTCCCATTATTATCTTATAAAGTAATGCATACAGTCTGTCCACTATTCACAGCATGTCATTTTTTTGACTTTCACACTTTGATGCAACACTCTCTTGTATCTAGATGAACCCATATCCCATGAATATGTTCTTTACCACTTTTATCATGCTATATCATATCATGTATCATCTATCCTCTCAATGTATGAATGTAAGACCACTTGGAAAGTCTTCCGAACTCATTAGAGAACACCCATGATTTTTGGTTTGACTTGGAAATACTTGAAAATGGTCCATTTGGATCCAAACACTCTCTCCAGATATTCTGTTTTTGCTGTCACAGTAGCTTGGTCTACTTTCAACTTGTTTTACAGAAACCTTTTCGAAAGGGGGTGGTCCTAACTTATTTTTCCTTTGAACTTCAGTGTCTTAGGGAACTTTCTGTATAATATGGGCCTCTAGATGTTATGTTTTCATTTTCTAAGATATTTTGACATTTCAGTCGACAGTACGAACTCTGTTTCTAAGTAACCTCCATTGTTCATATGATTTCTCTCAATCTGTAATAGTTATTAAAGATTGGCTTTGTGGGTTGTGTTTTGGACAAAATAAGGAAGATCTCCATAAAACATGATGCATTGAAAACATTCCTAACCCCACGTTTCAACTCTCACAAGATCTAGTTACTGTTATGTCCACTATTCACAGCAAGCACATTTTAACTTTCATTCTTTGATTTGATGCTTACATGCATTCCAAATTAGCTCATCTCTTAGGAAGTAGTTCGTACTACATTTGTACATATCATATGATGATTTCATTCATACATTCATTCATTCTCTAGACTTTTAAGTCACTTTACAAAGTCCATGTACACAAACACACTACAACCTTTGCACATTTTAGGATCATACATTGCATTCATGCAAGATTTGGGGTCTTTGTGATTCCTAATCTAAGAAGATCATAAGGAATGGGTTTGATCACACATTCATGCTTTCCCTCGATCTAATCCTCCTTTCTCATCCGTCCCGGGGATTGAGAGGTCTTCTTTTCTCAAAGAACCAATATGCATCATGTTAGTTTGCTAAACATTTTTTTGATTTCATTGATTTATTTGATTGTTTGTTTCAAGAACAATCCATGTCCCCTTTTAGATTAGGAAAACTTGATTACTTGATATGTGATTAGACGATTTTTTTTCCTAGGTTTGTTTGTGTGATCTTTCACTTTTGCATTGTTTGATATTTGGCTTAGATCTTATGAATGATATCTTATCTTTTGATCTTCTAATTTCAAGATTCTTATGCAATGTAATATACTTAGTCGTGACAAAGGCTCCTTCCTCTCTCGTACCAAAACCCCGAACCAAGTTCTTTGGTTATGAAGGGCCGGTGCCCTTATCCGCTTAGGTGAGTCAAATTTGGGTTTCTTGGTTCCCTAAAGACCAAGTGGCGACTCTGTATCTGTTTTCAACAGACCTCCTTTTCTTTTCTTTTCAAAATAACAATTTCAAACCTAAAAGGTGGGCCCCTCCCAAATGCCGGTGTCCACAATCTGGCGACTCTGATATTTATTTTCAAAACAAAATAATACAGAGGTTTGACTCATAAGAAGCATCCTTAAAATCATCTTTTTACTGTGTCTGGTTCACCGCATTGCACTCTTGCATTTTTCCCCCTCCGATTGTGTCTGAAACGCGGCGCTGACATTATTTAGGTCTTGCTGTGCCAGGGCACAAGTCACCGTTGATACTGTACCTTCCAAGGTATATCCAAAAGAGTAAACACTTTCGTACTGTCTCTCTGACGGTATATTGGAACTCTGGTCAACGGACCCTCTTTGACTAAACCCGGCCTTTGCATATAGATTCCTGTAGAACCTTTCATAGGGCTGTTGATTTATCGTTTCAGATAGGACAATATGATATAATTGCTATATGCCCTGGTGGGATTACCTGCGCGGTGTAGACGCTTATGTGGCATAGAACAGAACCTCTTTCTTATGATTCCCAAGGCAATCAATCACATGTGATCACATTGAGTTGACCTGCCTAGGCACTATGATAAGGATATCTGCTCCGTGCTCACAAAGATATACACCGCAAACCTTGTTTGTTGGTCCAAAGACATAGGAGTATGAAAACCTACTAGACAGTATGATCACCATCATCACCTGCTCTTGTTATACATCCCAATTTCCCTCAAAAACTTCGTCCAATTTACCCAGATCTCCCAAAAATTCTAGTTTCTCCCAGAAGTCCCTGTTTCTCCCCAAATTACCCAAAAATTTCAGTTTCTCCCAGAAACTCTACCAAAATCCATCTAAACTTTCCAGAAATCCCTATTTCCCGAAAATTGTATTCTCTAGAAACTTGTCCAAATCTCCCAGATTTCCCATATATATACCAGCTCTTTCTAGAAACTCTGTCCAAAATATATACCAGTTCCTCCTCTCTGTCCAAACCTCCTGAAATATCCCAAAAATTCCTGTTATCCCTTGGTGATTATACTGGAAAGTAAGGTTAGCACACTTTATATGACTAGGACCTTACTTGTTTAACTTCTATCTGTTAGAAATAGGAGCATCATATAGATTAGGGCTTACATCCGCGTGCCTGTCTCACATGCATGCACCATTCCTATCGGTCTACACGCACTATCCTAGTCAGTCCACGTTTGTTAACATCACTGTCATTGTCTCTCCAGTCATCACTATCAGAATCTGATACACTCCTCTCGAATCTATAGGTCATTATAGATTCCCAAAATCAGCCACTGAGATTCCCATCCTGGGTCAGAAGTTCGAACAGTCATTTGGTTAGAATCAATCCACCGAGAAAATTCAACATGAATCAGGAAACTTTGGAAGCCAAGGTCACTGAATTAATCAATCAACAGTCAGATCGGCTGACTCAAGTTCTGAAATTTATGGAAGAGTTCCGACAACAGCAGCCACAGTACCCACCTGGGTTCCCACCACCACCACCAGGGTTCATGCCACCACCACCGCCTAGATTTGGACAGCCTCCCGAAAACAATAGAGAAGAAGAATGGTTTCAAGGGGTCCCACCGCCTGCATATGAGAAAAAGCTCCAAGAGAAAATTGACAAGGTCGACAAGCTTAAGAACATACTAAGGAAGAGTAAGGGGGTCGACGATTACATGTTAGATCTGGAAGGATTGTTTGAGCCCAACAAGGTGAGGCTACCCGAGAACTTCAAGATGCCTGAAATCGACCGTTTTGACGGAACTGGAAATCCGAAGAGCCACGTGAAGTTTTGTATAAGCATTTTCCAGTCAATGGGTTGCACCCATGAGCACATAGCTATGTTGTTCCCTCAAACCCTCCAGAAAGCCGCACTATACTGGTTCCTAACCCTTGAAACTTCCAAGACCCGAGTTTGGGAAGATGTTGCTAGAACTTTCATTGATCACTACTCCTACAACCAAGAGCTTGATGTCACCATTCGAGATCTGGAAACTACCAGGCAAAATTTCAATGAGTCCTTCGCTGCATTCTTGAGAAGATGGAGGAATAAAGTAGCCCAAATGATCCACAGGCCTGTTGAGAAAGAGCAAGTACGTATGCTGGTCAAGAACCTGCAACCAGTGTACCATGAAAAATTAATCTACCAGTCCATCTCAACATTTGAAGAGTTGTTTGAGGTTGGGACTAGAATCGAGGATGCTATTTGTGAAGGCAAGATCAATGGAGCTGGGTCACTAAAAAAGGAGAAGAGACCCCACACCTTTGGTGAACATCAAGAGAGCCTAGATGTCAATGCCTTAAGCCCATCATCAAGCCACAATGACTGCAGTAAGAGGCACAAGAAAGGAAACCAAAGAGTCTTCACAGCACTTGACATGAGCTTATCCTCCGCTCTTAATCACCTTGTTCAAAAGGGCAACCTTGTACCTTTGGAGCCCAATAAGCCTCCTAATCACCCACCTCCTGGGTACAATGAATCCAAGTATTATGATTACCACCAAGACCAAGGCCATGAGACCGACAACTGTAAGAGGCTCCGTCACTCAATTCAGGATCTCTTAGATGATGCGCCGCACCCCAATCCAATCCACTGCCTCGGTCTGGACCAACCCTTGACCTATCCGTTTAAATGATCCCCTTCGTTGAGGACCATGAATGTTGAACCTGTGGAAGTGAAGTGATGGTGATTGGGACTCTTGCTAGAAAACCAAATGAAGATGCTCTTTAGAAAAAGAAATAAAAAAAAAAAATGAGTGAGTCATCGTGACACTCTGTTTGAGATCAAGTCGAGTCTAGTTGAGTTTGTTGTATGTTTTGTCTATTTCAAGTTTAGTCTTGTGGTTGAGTCTGTCTGTCATCGAGTTGTTAATGAGTCTGTAATTCTTCTCTACTGATGGAATGAAGTCTCATTTTGCCTAATCTGATGTGCCTAGTCATAGATGCATGAATCACTAAACTGAAGTGTCACTTTTCAAATTACCATGGATATTACTGTGCTAAAAAAAATTTAATTTTTTTTAATCAAACAAAAAAATCCTGAAAGGTCAAAGTCAATTTTGCGCTGACACCGATGAAGATCCGAGAATTGAATAGTCTTACTTTAAGAATTTAAAGATTCTCTTGCCTCAATCTTGAAAAGACATGCTTGGAACTGACTTGGGGCTAGCCCAAGACCCTTTTCCCACCATTTCAAAGCCTTGGGCCCAACCCAATTGAGAGCCATATGAACCTGTGTAGACTTAGTCCTTGATGGTAGCCAAACATTTCAGTGAGTTTCATCTCCACTTTCAAAAAAAAAAGAAAAGAAAAAAAAAAGAAAAGAAAAGCTCGCTAGGTTGAAAACCCGAAAGGGCACCTAGGCAAAAGTTAGAGCTGAAAAGGTATTGATTTCCAAAATCCGACCCTAGCCAGTCAAAAGGTTGGAGAAAATTTTTGATGAAACAAATGAGAAAATTGTACACTTCAAGGTACATCATTAGAACGTGCCTAGATCATGTTTCAAAGGGCTCGAAACAACCACAAACAAATTCTGAGAGCCGACACGCACATCATGCAATTTTGAGATTGCAATTGAAAGATCTCACATGAATCAACTATAATTGACTGGCTAGGCAAAAGTGAAAAGGATCAATCCTCAAAACAAAACAAAAAGAAAAAGATCGAAAAAGAAAAGAAAGGGAGATTAAAACTGAATCCGTTTATTCAAAGCTACCACGAGTGGCTCAAGTTTGAACATATTTGACGATTGGTTTGAAAAACCCTTATAGCCCATCTCTTTCAAGCCCTGCCTTGAACTACGCTCGACCTGATTCCCGCTCGGGGATACGTAGACAACCACAACGGTTCAGTCACCCCACCTACATAAAAATCAACCCTCTTCTTTCCTACCATGGCCCGAACTACGTTGGACCTGATCCCCACTTGGGGGTACGTAGGCAGACTTTCAAAAAAGAAAAAGAAGGATGGCTCGCTAGGTCAAAAATCCGAAAGGATGCCTAGGCAAAAATTAGAGCTAAATCCAAAGTGAGCAATAACAAAAGAGAGAAAAGAGCTCGTTAGGTCACCTCACTAGTGCCTAGGCAAAAGTTATGAGCATTTGAGAGATTAAAGTCACGGTCCTTGCCTCAAGCTAGAAATCACCTTCCACACTAGGGGCAAACTTTGGCTACTCGCTTCGTTTGCCTAAATTTTACTATCTACCCTTCATACAAGGGGCAAACTTCGGTCACCTACCTCATTTGCCCAAAACCTCCAATGAACCTTCCTCCAAACTAGGGGCAAACTTCAGTCATTTACCTCATTTGCCTACCAATCCCACTTCATGCCCTTCAAACTAGGGGCAAACTTCGTTTGCCACCCGATCCCTATACACCAATGGTAAGCCTTCAAGTCACAAACATTGTCTTGAACAGATGGAAATGGAGCATCTTTTATTCTATAAGCTAAGGCACTAATTCAAAGCACATCTTGGGAGAAGCAAAGAAATTGATTAGATCGGTAGGGAGGAATTTTCAAAAATTAGATTCACCATCAAAGTGATGCCACGTTAAGGTGAGAAGTAAACACAAAAGAGAAATGGTACATCATTTATGACAAGAGCACATTAAGTTTTGGCAAGTCGAGCTTGTTTCATTTCAATGTCAAATGTGTCGTCCTCGTGTGTCGATGTCTGATAGTCGTCAAGTCTGTCATAGTCTCAAATAAGTGAGTTGACAGTGACTAATAATGAATTTTCCAAATAAAGTTATAAATTTTTTTTAAAGAGCATTCCAATGACAATACAAGCAGGAGTACCAAACATCATTACTGCACCAGACAAGGCGTCAGCATGAGAAGTGTCCAAACTTAGGGCAAATGCAAATTTCATCCCTTTCCAAACTGCCAAAAGTTAACCATCATCTTCTAACAACATAAGTCCATGAGTGGCTGTTGATCTTTCATCTTTCTTCATGCAACATATGTCCATGAGTGGCTGTTGATGATCTTCTTTCTTCTAGCAACATAAGTCTATGAGTGGCTATTGATCTTTCATTTTTCTTCATGCAACATAAGTCCATGAGTGGCTGTTGATGATCTTCCTTTCTCCTAGCAACATAAGTCCATGAGTGGCTGTTGATCTTTCATCTTTCTTCATGCAACATAAGTCCATGAGTGGCTGTTGATGATCTTGCTTTCTCCTAGCAACATAAGTCCATGAGTGGCTGTTGATCTTTCATCTTTCTTTATACAACATAAGTCCATGAGTGGCTGTTGATGATCTTCCTTTCTCCTAGCAAAATAAGTCCATAAGTGGTTGTTGCTCACCTTCGTTTATGCAATATAAGTCCATGAATGGCTGTTGATGATCTTCCTTTCTCCTAGCAACATAAGTCCATAAGTGGCTGTTGCTCACCTTCGTTTTTGCAACATAAGTCTATGAGTGGCTGTTGATGATCTTCCTTTATCCTAGCAACATAAGTCCATGAGTGGCTGTTGATCTTTCATCTTTCTTCATGCAACATAAGTCCACGAATGGCTATTGACAATCTTCCTTCGTCCTAGCAACATAAGTCCATGAGTGGCTGTTGACTGTCTTCCTTCGCTCATGCAACATAAGTCCATGAATGGCTGTTGACTGTCTTCCTTCGTTCATGCAACATAAGTCCATAAGTGGCAGTTGATGATCTTCTTTCATCCTAGCAACATAAGTCCATGAGTGGCTGTTGACCATCTTTCTTCGTTCATGCTACATAAGTCCATGAGTGGCTGTTGATGATCTTCTTTCATCCTAGCAACATAAGTCCATAAGTTGCTATTGATTATCACCCTCCATCAGTGTCAAACCACCGCAAATCATCTCTGTCACAAATAGAATGATACCTTTACTCCCATTTAATGGACGTATTTCCTTTTTTCTAGCAGAGTACATTATCCATCAGCTCCCGAAGGCCCTAACCGGCTCTTTTGGATTGAGCATTACGAGATCTGACCAACCACGAGAGATTCAGAAATGGATCCTGGTACTAGGTCAAGAATCGAAGAGAGATTCTCAGAGAGTCCATCAGCTCCCGAAGACCCTAACCGGCTCTTTTGGATTAAGCATTACAAAATCTGACCAACCACGAGAGATTTAAAGATGGATCCTGGTTCTAGGTCAAGAATTGATGAGAGATTCTCAGAGAGTCCCCTACCATCCCCAGCAGAAGATAACAAAAGTCCGAACCGATTCTCCGGACTTGTCATCATAAGGATCGGCCAACGATTGAAAACATCACCCGCAGTCAAATCACCCCGATTCCCAGGGCAAGCACTGTCTATTCACAATTCAAGGATCCGTGTCCACTGATTATCATGAGCTTTCTCACCTGTCAGTCATTATGAGTTTCCTCACTTATCGTGAGCTTCTTCACTCCGGTTATCTCACCTGTTAATTATCGTGAGCTACCCCACTTATTATGAACCTCCTCACTTTGGTTATTATAAAATTGTCAGTTATCATGAACTCCCTCACATATGGGTTATCCTTAGTTGTCATCCTCAAACCCCACATCTGATCCCATTCGCTTGTAAAGCACACTTCCTGTAATTTGAGAAGTTTGCCCCGAAACCCAGAGTTTTTCAGACCGTGGTCGGCCACTGCATCGTAGTCAGAAGCACTAGCACAACACAAGTCCACTCGAAATGGCACACACCCCACAGCACCAGCTCATGCATAGATCAGAATGTTAGGCATGATCAGACTCATGTACACAATCATATCACATCCATGCATTGCATATCATCCTCATAGCCTAGTATCCGCCTGTCTTATTGTGCATGTGTGATTTTGTTCCTTTGTGCCCCGAACTACGTCCTGGTCTGATTCCCCTTGGGATACGTAGGCAGCTCACGCGGAGCGCGACCAGCACTGACCTCGGCATTTTTTTTTCATCATTGCATCTTTTGCAACTCTTTTTATCCTAAATCTATAGCCTCCAAAAGACTTGTCTCTTCAAAGCTTTGGCACTCGCTTGCGACATGCGTTGCCTCGCAAGTTCATTCCAAAGATGGGCAAACTGTAGACACCCCATTTTGTCGACTATCAGATTTAGGAGACCCATAGCTTGGTGGTTCACAATGATCGAAAAAGACTCAAAAGGACTCCTGGAAGTTAGTTCTATCTCTCAAAATGCTCAGAATGACCAAAATACCCCTGAAAGCCCAAACACTCCCAGATTTGAACCAAATGTTCTGGAAACACGCTACGTCGTAAAAAAAGTAATAAAATGAGTTTTAAAGCAAAACCAGATGAAATCGTCGGCTCCCAAAGACCCCCGGAAGTCCCGAAAGTTCCCAGAAAGTCCCTGTTGACCGGTTTGACCAAAGTTTGACCAGGTTTGACCAAGATTTGACCAAAATTGTCCAAATTCGCCCAAAAATTCTGAGCTCATTCTTCATCATATGAAAAGTACTAAAACGAGTTTTAAAAGAAAATCGAATGAAAACGTCAGCTCGTGGGAGCTCCCAGAAGTCCCCAGAACTTCCTGGAGGTCCCTGATTTGACCAGTTTGAACAAAAGTTGACTTTGAAACCGGAGCACCGTATCATTTTTTAAATATTTTTCATGGATACTAGAGGCAATAGCGTTCCAACGGTATATAGCACATAATTTCTGAATTTAAAACGAATTTATTATGAATTTCTGAAGGTGGAAAAGGTGATCAAATTGGCTTTTATCGTAAATACCGCAAAACTTTTCAAAGTGACCTAACTCCAAAACATTTTTAATAGGAAATAGACTCTAATATCTTTCCAATGGTATATCACAACCTCAATTTGGAGTTCATACGCATTTTCTATGAATTTCGGACGAAATAGGGCCTTTTCACGAATACCGGAACCTCGGGGGGCCTAAACAGCATTATCTGGACAATGGAGGAGCAGTGCCGCCGCGGCGCTGGCCCACTGCTGTCGCGGCACAGGTCCAGTGCCGCCGTGGTACTCTCCCCCAGAACAGTCCACTTTTGTAATTTATTTTGGGGGTCCAATTTGATATTTTAGAAATCAAAACGACGTAGTTTTGGTTCCCAGCTTATTTTGGACCAATGGGAGACCATTTTAAACTTTTTAAAACTCCATTTACCACCCCTCCTTTGTCTATAAAAGAAGCCATTTACTTCCATTTAGGGAGGGACATGAAAGCTTAGAGAGAGCTTAGGAAGAAACTCTAGAGAAATATAGAGAGAAAAAGAGAAGAAGTAGTCTTTTTTTTCCATTTTTTCCAATCAAAGTGAGTTTTAATCTTATTTTCTTCCATTACCTCTCATATACTCCACATTCAAATCATCTCCAACCACCATTCTTGAGTATCTATGAGATAGGAAGCTACTTCCATGTCCAAATGTCAACACATATGAGTGAAACACCAAGCTACAAGTCCAATATCTCAATGAATATCAACTATTGATTGCTATTTGAATGTTTGTATACTTTGATGTTCATCTCTCTCTTAACCTCATTTATTTTCACTTTTCTTTGATTATTTATTTGTTCATCATCATCTAGATGACATGTTGTTTGAGGAGAGTGAATCCTTATGGATAGTAGCTCTTGACCTCAAAGACATGTTTGATGGATGATGATTCTACCTTCAATACATTCATATGTATTCTTGAAGTCATATTCTCAAACAAAACTATGTTTGTGCAAATAATATTGGGAGTTCTTTGATGATTCAAGGTTGGATGAGGTTCTAAGTGGTCACATGGTCATCTCAAGAGTTTAAGCTCATGCTTTACACATCTATTTCAAAACCCCAATCAAGAACTCAAACTCTATTTCAAAACCCAAATCCATTTTCTTCAAGAATGATCCAAAACAGTGAGCTGTTCAGATTCAAAGATTTGTTTTGAATTAAATACTTGAGTTATGATGATGAAACCACTTGGAAAATCTTCTGAAGACATCATAGTTTGTCTCCGATTTTTCCCATCAATTATAGAGATGTGAAAGTGTTATTTTTGGATTTAAGAAGTTCATATTCATAATCTGCCTCTGTTCTCACAGAATGTTTACCCGACTTTTTGCACTTATTCTGGATGTTTTCGTCACTGTACATATATCTTTTATATTTTTTTTATGAAACTTGGGTGTCTTAGGAAACGTTTGGTATATAATGGGTCATCATAAACCCTTTCTTTGATTTATGAAAAATCATACAAAAGCAGTCAACAGTGCAGCTTTTATTTCTGAGTCATGTGTACATTCTGATTTATTTCTTTTAATCTGTGATAGCTATTGAGGTTTGGCTTTTTTGGTTGTTTTCTAGACACAATAAGGACGGTCTCTGATTTTTCTCACATTTTCCTAGGCATGTTTGACCTCCCATTATGATGTTATAAAGTAATGCATACAGTCTATCCACTATTCACAGCATGTCATTTTTTTGACTTTCACACTTTGATGCAACACTCTCTTGTATCTAGATGAACCCATATCCCATGAACATGTTCTTTACCACTTTTATCATGCTCTATCATATCATGTATCATCTATCCTCTCAATGTATGAATGTAAGACCACTTGGAAAGTCTTCCTAACTCATTAGAGAACACCCATGATTTTTGGTTTGACTTGGAAATACTTGAAAATGGTCCATTTGGATCCAAACATTCTCTCCAGATATTCTGTTTTTGCTGTCACAGCAGCTTGGTCTACTTTCAACTTGTTTTACAGAAATATTTTCCAAAGGGGGTAGTCCTAACTTATTTTTTCTTTGAACTTCAGTGTCATAGGGAACCGTCTGTATAATATGGGCCTCGAGATGTTTTGTTTTCATTTTCTAAGATATTTTGACATTTCAGTCGACAGTACGAACTCTGTTTCTGAGTAACCTCCATTGTTCATATGATTTCTCTCAATCTGTAATAGTTATTAAAGATTGGCTTTTTGGGTTGTGTTCTAGACATAATAAGGAAGATCTCCATAAAAAATGATGCATTGAAAACATTCCTAACCCCACTTTTCAACTCTCACAAGATCTAGTTACTGTTCTGTCCACTATTCACAGCAAGCACATTTTAACTTTCATTCTTTGATTTGATGCTTACATGCATTCCAAATTAGCTCATCTCTTAGGAAGTAGTTCGTACTACATTTGTACATATCATATGATGATTTCATTCATACATTCATTCATTCTCTAGACTTTTAAGTCACTTTACAAAGTCCATGTACACAAACACACTACAACCTTTGCACATTTTAGGATCATACATTGCATTCATGCAAGATTTGGGGTCTTTGTGACTCCTAATCTAAGAAGATCATAAGGAATGGGTTTGATCACACATTCATGCTTTCCCTCGATCTAATCCTCCTTTCTCATCCGTCCCGGGGATTGAGAGGTCTTATTTTCTCAAAGAACCAATATGCATCATGTTAGTTTGCTAAACATTTTTTTGATTTCCTTGATTTATTTGATTATTTGTTTCAAGAACAATCCATGTCCCCTTTTAGATTAGGAAAACTTGATTACTTGATATGTGATTAGACGATTTTTTTTCCTAGGTTTGTTTGTGTGGTCTTTCACTTTTGCATTGTGTGATATTTGGCTTAGATCTTATGAATCATGTCTTATCTTTTGATCTTCTAATTTCAAGATTCTTATGCAATGTAATATACTTATCATAAATATTAATTTTCGAACCAAACATAGTAGAAGATGATTATTTGGATGCTAATTGAGGCCCGTCGAAAGACGGGGCGAGTTGAGGGTGTTTTAGTCGTGATAAAGGCTCCTCCCTCTCTCGTTGCAAAACCCCGAACCAAGTTCTTTAGTTATGAAGGGCCGGTGCCCTTATCCGCTTGGGTGAGTTAAATTTGGGTTTCTTGGTTTCCTAAAGACCAAGTGGCGACTCTGTATCTGTTTTCACTAGACCTTCTTTTCTTTTCTTTTCAAAACAACAATTTCAAAGCTAAAAGGCGGGCCCCTCCCAAATACCGGTGTCCACACTAGCCAAATCACATTCGAGGCTTAGGATTTAGCGCATGGATAAAAAGTGGATATCTCTAGTAGATATCTCTCGAAGTACAAAGCATACACGAAGCACAAGATGGCAGTAGTTCATTGGTGTTATAGCCGGGCTCGTAATAACACCGTCAAAGTCATACGTTAGATTTATTCCGTTAGGTACATCCTATACCTGACCCATATGCTTGTCTGCTGCATATTGATATTGGTATCAGAGCAATAGAATTCATTCGGCTGTTTAATCACCCAAAAATGGATCTATCATTAAAGCACTAGCAAGCTTTTTGCCTATATACCCTAATTTGTCTTACAAGTGGTCCTTATATGAAAACCTAATATTTGTCATAATTTTTTTTATGGTCATGTTCCTAATAGTCCCTAGAGTCCCCCCCATAAATTCTTATGGCTTGATTATCTCTGGTGAGAAAGATAAATCAAGCCCTAATTTTTTGGGGCTATAAAACACAAGTTTTTTTTCAGAGACTTTGAGCCATATTTTGGAACAATGTTGACGACCAATTTGGTACTATATTTTTGCACAAATCAAATCTATGCCACGAGGGCTTTACACCGATATAAGTTTTGTCAAATTTGGATCAAAATGGAGCGAGATACGGCCTCGCAAACATGGCGTTGCAAGCAGCGCTGTTGCTGCGCTTTTCTCTACTAAGGAAGAAGAAGAACAATACCCTTGGACGCGTTCCAATCATTCCAGGAGGTGCGTGGGCCCCACTTCCAGTGTTCTACTCATAATCATGGCCTTTGGGTCACACCAGTGCCTTCCAGAGCCTCAGACAATCATTTTGGTGGTGGTCCAGTCATCGGAGGAAACAAAAATGGCGCGTGTAAAGCACGTGCAGCCATAGGCGCATGAAGCCAGCTGCAGCCCCTAGCTATGCAGAGGCCTTGTCCACATGCTCTGGGGGTGCGTGGGGCGCGTGGTACACCAATGTTGGACGGCGACACCTCCTTCCGACGAGTGTGGGTTCCATATTGGTTTTCCCACTTGACTACAATTTTCATTTTGGGAAAAAAATTCCTGAAATATTTTTAAATTAATAAAAATAGTTTGTTTCTTATTAAAAATTGGTTTTTAATTAGTCTAAATTTTAAAAAAAATTTAATATTTTTGTAATATTATATTTTTACAGTATTTATTATATTGGATGGGACTCTAAGATAATTTTTCGTACATCACGATGTATTTATGATTTTTTATAGCACGTAATTTATGTTTATGGACATTTATTTAATTGCTTAAAATATCATAATATATCATTAATTTTTGTAATTAATAAGGGACATAAAGGAAACTATTTGAGGACCATGTAAAATTATTGTGGGACCCACAGATAATCTTTTGGTAAATGATATATATCATGTTAATGTTTTAGAGCATATAATTATGTGTTTTTATACATGTATTAGATTGCTTAAAATATTTTTATTGATTTTTAATTTATGGAATTAACACAAAGTGTTTAGTACACTATTTGCAATACGGGAAAATTATTTGGTAAACTTTATCAATTTTCGGGATATATTTTAGAGTGTGTGTTGTGTTATGCGTGTATTGGTAGTGTTATATTTGTTTTCTGGCTGCAACCAAGCTTCTTCCATTTAAAAAAAAATACTCTTTCCCCCATCCGAGGCTACGTTTGGTTCATAGATTTTGTAAGGGAAATGAACAAAAATTGGGGAGCTACTATTCTTTGTTTGGTTAATAAGGAAAACAACGAAAATAGAAAGGGAGAGAGGCAGGGATAAAATAAAATTAAAAATAATGAAATGAGAGATTTTGGTTTTTGTGAATCACTTTACTTCCTCTTTTCTCGAGTTCCTCTTATCTTTAGGATTTTTTCAAATTATATTATTATTTAAACATAGAGGAAAATAGCATGAAAAACACTAAAGAAATAGGTTTCCTTCTCCAAATCCACAAACCAAATAGAGCCTAAAGAAATTTTCTACTGCTGTAGAGTCTTTTAAAAGCTATGAAGCACGAGTGCTTCAAAAATGGTGCTACCACCCAGGAGGAACGAAAATGTATAAGGATCTAAAAGGGAACTTTTCGTGGGAAGGCATGAAGAAAGAAGTTGCTGAACATGTATCCAACTGCGTTATGTGCCAACAAATCAAGGCAGACCACCAAAAATTGTCTGGACTTCTGCAACCATTGCCAATTCTAGAATGGAAGTGGGAGCACGTCACCATGGACTTTGTGGTCAGATTGCCGAGGTTGCAGCAAGGTCACGATGCTATTTGGGTGATAGTGGATCTATTAACAAAGTCTGCTCATTTCATAGCCTACAACATGACATATCCTGCGGAAAAGTTAAGTCAGTTGTATATTCAACAAGTAATGCGACTTCATGGTGTTCCAGTCTTGATTGTGTCTGATCACAATTCGAGGTTCACCTCAAGATTTTGGGATAGTTTACAAGCAACGATGGGAACTTCCGTGAGATTGAGTTTCGCCTTTCATCCACAGACTGATTGACAGGTCGAGCAATGTAATAAAGTTATGGAGGATATGCTTAGAGCCTGCATGATTGACTTTGATAGTTCATGGGAAACCCACTTGCCCTTAATCGAGTTTGCATATATCAACAGTTACCACAAGAGCATAGGGATGGCACCGTTCGAAACATTATATGGGAGACTGTTCCGTTCATCGCTATGTTGGGCTAAGGTTGGAGATGCTAAACTCCTTGGGTCAGATATGGTTTGAGAGATAAGTGAGAAGATCAACATAGTCTGAGAAAAGATGAAAACCACCCAAAGCAGATAGAAGAGCTATGCTGATAAACGTCGGAAAGATATGGAATTCAACGTCGAAGATCATGTATTTCTTAAGGTGTTCCCAGTACAAGGTGTGGTCAAGTTTGGAAGGAAGAGGAAAAGTTGTTGCCTTGCTATACTAGACCTTTTGAGATCCTTGATCATGTTGGAAAAGTCGCATACCGACTCGCGCTATTGTTAAGGATGTCTGGAGTACACAAATATCTTTCACATAAGCATGTTAAAGAAGTATGTTCATGGCTCTGCATCGATGATTGACTTTAAGGATATCGAGGTCAATGAGAATGTGTCATATCACGAGAGACTGGTGCGTATCTTGGGAAGGGAGATCAAGAAGCTAAGAAACAAAGAGAATTCCCTAGTGAAAGTTCAGTAGAGCCATCATAACAAGAGAGAGGCATCCTGGGAGATGGAATCAGATATAGGGAAAAGTATCCAAAGTTATTCCAGGACTAACTCACTCAGATTTCAGGACGAAATCTTTTGATTGGCGGTGGAGAGATGTTGCACCTATATTTTCCTTGCTATTATTGCAAATTTCTATAGTTCTCTATGAAAAACTCTCGGTTATGTATTATAAGATCTGTTTTCATTATTCATTAATATTCAATATAAATTATTTTGGATGTGTGTGTTGAGACCTTGGGAAAACTTTCTTTGGAAAGCAACCCCGAGCGCTCAAGCTGTCTGAACACTTGAGCCACGCGAGCGCTCAAGCCTCTTTTATAGTAAAAATGACTATTTTGCCCTTAGGTTATGAAAAACTATAAATACCCAACGTTTTCTTAGCACTTGCACATCATATGCTCTGTTCTAATAGAGAGCTTGTTCTTGAGAGAGAATTTGAGAAACCATCACATTTCTTCACATATCTACTTACATGGCCACTTAAACGCATAATCTAACTTCTCATTCACACATAACACATAGATACACTTGAATTTGAAGTTCTGGAGTTGAAAGATTGAAGAAACAAGAGGACGAGGAAAGATCAAACACTTTTGAAGTTGCTTAGAAGCTGAAGATCTAGCATTCTCAACATCTACCCTTACACTTTCATCATCTAATCATCATCTAAGCTCTAGTGAGTATCTAGTCTCACTTAGAAACCTATAGAAGTGGTCTTTATGTGATTTGATGCCCATACATGTAATTCCTATAAAGTTCTAGGTCTTGTATATGAAGTAAATCATGATCTAGTTCCTTCCCATGAATTAGTAGTTTTAATGATCATCCAAACACATCCTAAGCTTATGTGAGTATAGATTTTCATCTAAATGCCTTTAAATATAGTTTATACAAGTTTATATAGCTTGCATGTGTCCTTAGAATTAATTTACGAACTTGCATGTACATATAAACCAAGAATCTGGTTTTCGCAAAGGCCGAGGGCTCGAGCAAGGCCGAAGCGCTTGTGCCTAGAGTGCTCGAGACCCATGAGCGCTTGGGCTTACCAGTTTTTTCCATGCTTCTTATTTTATGTGCTTTGATCAGATTTCTAAGCATGTTATGTACGAACTAGAGATATTTAATCTATGAATTAGACTTCGCATGTTCACCTATCACACTAACACATAGGCTTACTTGCTAAATTATGATCTATGCTTAGTTGCATAGCTGTAGGTTCATCTAAATGCTTAGGTTCAATCCCTGAACTCCTATACATGACGATGACTTTTATTTTTATGACAACTCTGATAATTGGAATAATACAAGTGTAATAAGATCAAAACTTTCTAACAGTCACGCACTCTAGCAAATTGTGCTATGCTTATCAACACTTGCACTTCAGTCTGCCTTTTGTTGAGAAGGTCATTACCGTATCGTTGAATATCATCAATTTGGTGGTTGTTGATGTCCCTGTGTTTGAGTCTGTATCATGATTGAAGTAGCAGATTATGACTAGACATTAATGATATAGTCGGTTGTTAAGGCATGATACTATCTTGATTCACAAAAGGTGATCAAGCAATTGTTAAGGCACGTATAGTATACTAATCACTCAGTTGTTAAAGCATGTTAGGATAGGTCTTTGACCTTGGATATCTTGGTTGAGTCGGCTATTAAGGCATGATACTATCTTGATGCACCAAGGGCAATAAGCAGCTATTAAGGCATGAATAGCATACTCATCAAGCGGCTGTTAAGGTTTGTATATTCTAAACCAACGGCTTATGCCAGGAATGCAAGTAGAAGAAGATGTTGAGTTCCAGAATGTGAAAGTTAAGTCCTTTTGCGTACAATTCTTGCTATCATGAGTTTGTGCTACAGAGTGAGTCAGGTTTCTTATCATATCTCAATTAGTCAAAGTTCCTTGATACTCGGTGAGGACTTAAATAAGTCTATAAACGAATAATGAACCTAACTGCTTATTAAATTATTTCTAACGGAGCTCTATGAGACTTTATAGTCACTCAACTTTTATTCATGCTGACGGTGTTTTATATCACTGGACCTTCCACATCTAGCTATGCCAGATTTAGTCAGTGGTGTACAGCCCAATGACATCTACGACAATGATGGGCATGCCCTGCTGGCTTTGTGGATGGAGGTTATTATGAGGAAGGCTATTCGGGAGAAGACTTCTATGGGGACCATTACAGCTTCGTCAGTTGAAAGACTGCCTTTCAGTCTTCATTTATCTTTTCTATTTTGATGTAATAACTTAGATGATCCTGGATATTAGTGACAAATGTCGTCATGAAGCTTATGATGTTTTATTATGCTTCTTTTCATTTAGGTCTATAATATATGGTGCTATCTTATGAGTTTAATATAGTATCGCTGCGTCTAAATTAGTCACATGCCAATTATTATTATGCTCTTTATTATCTTTCTGTTGAGGACAATCGCTTGACTTCCTACCAGCCATGTGTCCATGGACCCAAAAAGGAAATTTTAATTTTCCCTATTTTTAGCTTACTCTGGGGCATGGCACCGTCATCGTCCTCATCCTCACCCGAATCATCAATAGGGGAGGGAGCCAACATTTTTAGATACTCGAAGCTCCAGAGTTGCACAGAGAAAATGCCAAAATCAAAAAATAAAAATAAGGAAATCAAAGTGAAAGGAGGAAAGTCACATGATATACCTCCCAAGCTCGCCAAAACCATCCAGTCGATGTTACATCGCCACGTGAAACCTCGCCTATTTGTTTGTAAAGATGAGCCAAGGTGGTACCGTCCTAATCATAAGCCAGAATCTCATCAACATCTGCCAAATAAGCAAGGAGTCTCAAACTCACCCAGTCATTCTGAGTTGTGAAGATCAAGCATCCTAGGACATACAAAAGAAAGGCATGTAAAAGCTAGTGATCATTCAGGTTATGCATCCCCTTTCTATAGTTCTGGTAAAGCCAGTCACATGTAAAATGGTGCACCTCCAGATTCAGATGGACGACCCCATTTAAGGTCTCGACAGCATCAGGATTGGTCTCATATGCATAATCCAGAACTAGGTGCTTCTCGCTAACCTTCAAGCCAGTGATCATCGAAAAATCATAGGGTGTCATCGTAATCTCACCAAATGGAAGATGAAAAGTATTGGTGGTGTCCCACCATCTCTTAACAAGAGTATAGAAGTGTACTAGATCATTTGTGCTCTTTAAAACCAAATGGACGAAGCCACCAAACCCTACATCATCAACCATCTATTGAACAATGGGCGAAAGATATGTATACCACATGAAAGCATGAGCGAGACTACCGCAACCCTTCAAAACCATGTCCAGCACCTGCAGGCATTGAAAATAGCAAAAATAGGCACAAAATCACTATTCATAACTCCAAAATCCAACTTAACATAATCGACAAATGAACACAAAACTAACTTTCAATGACTTCTGGATGCACACTATAATTCACAAAACTAGCAAAAAGGCACAAAAATAGTCCAAAATTACCGAGGGTTTCACATGCCTGACTCGCTAGAGCTGTGGCAAAAAGATGACTCTGGGGGTCTCGTAAAATCAACTCTAGAGGTTGGCTTTTGATCCTTACTCGCTCCATAGCCTTTTTAGAGAGCCTCTTCGAGCTAGAATTCATAGATCTACAAAGAAAATGGAAAGTAGAACTGAGTTTTCTTCATGAAATTCAAGGGAAAATAAAACACCAATCAAAATTCCAACCGTGGCAAAAGATCACTCACCCGGGCCTGCACAAACTAATTTTTGAAGGGTTTTGGCTCCAAAGTCAACCCCCAAATGACCAAGAATGAGCTTGAAATGATCGAAAACTCAAGATATACAAGAGTCTATCCACCTAGTGTAGCCACGGCACTGGCCAACTGCTGCCGCAGTACTGGCTTAGTGCCGCCGTGGCACTGGCTTCCATGGGCCTCACTTTGTCTCGCTTTCCTCCATTTTGCTCCATTTTGGACTATTTCAGCCCATTTCTAGCCCCGATTGGCCCCTAATGGACCATTTCCTTAAGATTAATGAAATTTAATCCCTAGCACTCCAAATGTCCCTCAAACTATCCCAGTAGATAAAAATAGAAAAAATCAACTCCTAAAAGCCTGAATCAGCTTTTCAGACCAATCATTGCAAAATCTGATCTACCATGAGATCAGGTTCTAAAATGAATCCTAGTTCTCAATCAAGAAATAGTCAGGAGTATTCCAAGAGAAGTCCAGACTATCCCCAACAGAGAAATACAGGAAGAAATTAGATCCCGAAATCAGATTTTCGGACTGATCATTAGAAAATTTGATCAACCATGACAGGTTATGAAACGAATTCTAGTTCTCAATCAAGAAATACTCAGGAATATTCCTAGAGAAGTCCAGAATATCCCCAGCAGAGAAATATAGAAATAAATTAGCTCTCATAAGCCCAAATCAGTGTTTTGGACCAATCATTGCAAAATTTGATCAACTGCGCACGACAAGTTCTGAAATGAATCCTAGTTCTCGATCAAGTAACAGTCAGGAGTATTTCCCAGAGAAGTCCAGACTATCCTAGTAGAAGAAAGCAGAGAAAATCAGCTCCTTTAAGCCCGAATTGGCTCTCTGAATTGATCATCGCATGAATAATCCAATGATTAGAACACCGTCAACAGTCAAGAGACCCTGACTCTTGAGGCAAGCATCGTCCACTCGTAACAAAACTACACTCTGATATCCAAGGCTCCACATCTATTGGTAATCTTGGGCGTTTTACTCGTCACTTGATATGTAGGGTATCGATTATCTCAGGCTTCTGACCCGTTGTTTGATATCCAAGGCTCCATGTCCGTCAGTTATCACAGGCTTCTTACCCATCGCTTGATATCTAGGGCTCTACGTCCGTCGGTTATCTCACGCTTCTTACCCATCGATTAATATCTAGGCTACGTGTCCGTTAGTTATCTCAGGCTTCTTTCCTGTTGCTCGATATCCATGGTTCCGCGTCGGTCGGTTATCTTGGACTCCTTGTCCGTCGCATGGTCTCTATGGCTCCGCATCCATCGGTTATCTTTAAACTCCTTTGGCGTCTTTAGGGACCCCACATTTGATTACAATCGCTTATGAAGCTCACTTCCCTAAATCAAAAATTTTACCCTGGGATCCAGAGTCTTTAAAACCTTGGTGTCCTTATTCGAGTCAACCATTGCATTAGAGTTAAAACACCAGCACAACATAAGTCTACTTAGAGTGGCATACCCCACAACACCAGTTCATGCTAGGACCATAAAACTAGATATGAAAAATACCATATCACATACATGCATTGCATACCCTTCTCATTTCATACCATCTACCTGTTTAGTTACACATTTGCATATGTGGTTTTATCCCTTGTTTGCCTGGACTATGTCCTGGTCTGATTCCCCTTAGGATACGTAGGCAGCTCACGTAGAGCATGACCAGCCTCAGCATCAAACCCTTTATAGACACCCCATTTTGTCGGCTATCAAATTTATGAGACCCATAGCTTGGTGGTTCAAGACTCAAAAAGGACTCCTGGAAGTTAGTTCTATCTCTCAAAATGCTCAGAATGATGAAAATAGCCCTAAAATCCCGAACACTCCCGGATTCGGACCAAATATTTTGGAAACGCGCTACGTCATAAGAAAAATAATAAAATGAGTTTTTAAGTAAAATTAGATGAAATCGTTAGCTCCCTGACACCCCCAGAAGTCCAGGAAGTTCCCAGAAAGTCCCCGTTGACTGGTTTGACCAAGGTTTGACCGAAGTCGTCCAAATTTGCTGAAAAGTTCCAGGATCATTCTAGATCTTTTGGAAAGTATTAAAATGAATTTTAAAAGAAAATCGAACAAAAACATCAGCTCCTGGGAGCTCCCAGAGGTTTCTAGAACTTCCCGGGAATCCCAAGTTTGACCAGTTTGACCAAAAGTTGACTTTAAAACTGGAGCACCGTATCATTTTTTAAATATTTTTCATAGATACTAGAGGTCAATATCTTTCCAACGGTACACCGCACATAATTTTTTGATTTAAAACGAATTTATTATGAATTTTCAAAGCTGAAAAAGGCGATCATATCGGCTTTTATCGCGAATACCGCAAAACTTTTCAAAGTGACCTATCTTACAAATTTTTTTATGTAAATTAGACTCCATTACCTTTCCAATGGTATATCATAACCTATATTTTAGAGTTCGTATGCATTTTCTATGAATTTTGGACGAAATAGGGCCTTTTCGCGAATACCGAAACCTCTGGGGGCCTAAAAAAGATTATCTAGACGAATGAGGAGCAGTGCTACCGCGACACTGGCCCACTGCTATCGCGACACTGGCCCACTGCTACCACGGTACAGGCCCAGTGCTGCTGCGGCACTCTTCCCCAGAATGGTACATTTTTGTAATTTCTTTTGGGGGGTTCATTTTGATTAATTGAAAACAAAAACGATGTAGTTCTATGTTCACAGATGTTTGGGACCAATGGGAGTACTTCTAAAATCCCAAAGCCACCCCAAATTGGCCTATATAAACCCCCGTTGACTTTTCATTTTGGGGGTGTCAAATGCAAGCTTTGAAAAGTTTTAGAGAGAAAGTTATAGAGATAAGGTTAGAGTAGAGAGAAAAGAAGCTTCCTTCTTTGATTTCCAAACAAAAGAGTGAGTTCTAAACTTTGTTTTTACTTCATTACTTCCATTTACTTCATATTCAATACACCCAACCACCATTTTAGTGAGCATTTAAGAGAGAGGAAGTTACTTCCATGTCCAATGTCACCACATATGAGTGAAACACCAAACTACAAGTCCAATACATCATGAACATCATCTATTGATTGCTATCTATTTGTTTGTTAATATTTGTTCATCTTCTCTTACCTCTTTTCTTTTTGTTTTCTTTATTTACTTACTAGTCTATCATCATCTAGATGATGACATGAAGTTTGAGGTGAGTGAATCCTCATGGATAGTAGCTCTTGACCTCAGAAACATGTTTTATAGATGATGATTTCAACTTCAATACATTCCTATGTATTCATGAAGTTGTCTTTAAAATGGAAATAATACTTTCCAATAATCTTGGAGATTCTTGATGATGAGTTTGATGTTGAAATTTTAAGTGGTTATAATCTTCATTAAGTATTGAAAAAATATTTTCAAAACCCCCTCTTGAACCCCTCATTTTGATTTCAAGAAATAAACCTTGTTTTCTCAAAACCTTCAAAACAGTGAGTCATTTAACTTCAATGAATTATTTTGAGTTCAATACTCAATATATGAATGCAAGACCACTTGGAATGTCTTTCTAACTCATTATAGAACACCCACGATTTTTGGCTTGACTTGGAAGCACTTAAAAGAGTTCCATTTTTGTCCAAACATTTTGCCTCTGCTGTCACAGCAGCTAGGTTTACTTTCAATGTCTTAGGGAACGTTATGTATAATATGGGCCTCTAGATCTTTTGGTTTCATTTTCTAAGAGTTTCTGACATTTCAGTCGACAGGACAGACTCTGTTTCTGAATAACCTCTATTGTTTATATGATTTCTCTCAATCTGTGATAGTTATTAAAGATTGGCTTTTTGATTTGTGTTCTAGACACAATAAGGACGATCTCCATAAAAAATCATGCATTGAAAACATACCTAACCCCACTTTTCAATGACCAAAATATCATGTTACTGTTCTATCCACTATTCACAGCAAGCAGACTTTTAACTTCCATCCTTTGATTTGGTGCTTACATGCACTCCAAATTAGCTCATGTCTTAGGAAGTAGTTCATAATACATTTGTACATATCCCATGATGATTTTGTTCATTCATTCATGCACATTCTAGACTTCTAAGTCATTATAGGAATCCATGAACACAAAGCACACTACAGCCTTTGCACATTCTAGGATCATACATTGCATCCAAGTAAGATTTGGGGTTTTTTGTGATTCCCAATCTAAGAAGATTATAAGGATTGAACTTGATCACACGTCCATGCTTTCCCTCGATCTGATCATCCTCTCATCTGTCCCTGGGATTGAGAGGTCTTCTTTTCTCAAAGATTAACATGCATCATTCTACCTTGCTAAACATATTTCGCTTTCTTTGATTATTTGTTTAAAGAATAATTCGTGTCCCCTTTAGATTAGGAAAACTTTATTACTTGATATATGATTAGACGATTTTTCCTAGGTTTGTTTGTGTGATCTTTCACTTTGGATTGTGTGATACTTGGCTTAGATCTTATGAACGATATCTTATCTTTTGATCTTCCATTTCAAGTTTCTTATGTGATGTAATATACCTATCATAAATATTAACTATCGAACCAAACATAGTATAAGATGATTATTTGGATGCTAATTGAGGCCCGTCGAAAGACGGGGCGAGTTAAGGGTGTTTTAGTCGTGACAAAGGCTCCTTCCTCTCTCGTACCAAAACCCCGAGCCAAGTTCTTTGGTAATGAAAGGCCGGTGCCCTTTATCCATTTGGGTGAGTCAAATTAGGTTTCTTGGTTCCTTAAAGACCAAGTGGGGACTCTGTATCTGTTTTCAACAGACCTTCCTTTTCTTTTCCCTTTTCAAAACAATTTCAAAATAAACAAGAGGTGGGATTCCGCATGTCCACAATCTGGCGACTCCGCTGGGGTTTATTTTCAAAACAAAATAATACAGAGGTTTGACTCATAAGAAGCATCCTTAAAATCATCTTTTCACTGTGTCTAGTTCACCGCATTGCACTCTTGCATTTCCCCCCTCTGACTGTGTCTGAAACGCGGCGATGACGTTCTTCAGTTCTTGCTGTGCCAGGGCATAAGTCACCGTTGATACTGTACCTTCCAAGGTATATCAAAAAGAGTAAAAACCTCCGTACTGTCTCTCCGACGGTATATTGGAACTCTCGTCAACAGACCCTCTTTGACTAAACCCAGCCTTTGCATATAGATTCTTGTAGAACCTTTCATAGGACTGTTAATTTATCTTTTCAGATAAGACAATGTGATATAACTACTGTATACCCTGACGAGATTACCTGCGCGGTGTAGGCGCTTATGTGGCATGAGGCAAGAACCTCTTTCTTATGATTCCCAAGCCAATCACTCACATGTGATCACATTGAGTTGACCTGCCTAGGCACCATGACAAGGATGTCTGCTCCATGCTCACAAAGATATACACTGCAAACCTTGTTTGTCGGTCCTAAGACATAGGAGTATGAAAACCTGCTAGACAGTATGGTCACCATCATCACATATCAACCAGTTTTTCCCAAAAACTTTGTCCAGATATCCCAAATATAACCATATCAACTAGTTTCTTCCAGAAACTCTGCCCAGATATCCCAGATATAAGCATATCGACCAGTTTCTCCCAGAAGCTCTGTCCAGATATCCCAGATATAACCATATCAACCAGTTTCTCCCAGAAACTCTGTCTAGATATCCCAAATATAACCGCATTAACCAGTTTCTCCCAGAAACTCAATCCAGATATCCTTAACACGTTTCTCCCAGAAAATCTGTCCAAATTAACCAGAAATGCCCTACCTCTCCTAGAAGCCTTCATAAAACCCGGGAAACCCCTGTTATCCCTTGGTAATCATACTAGAAAGTAGAGTTGGCACACTCTATATGGTTAGGACCTTAGTTGTTTAACTGCTTTCTGTTAGAAATAGGAGCATCATATAGATTAGGGCTTACATCCGCATGCTCGTCTCATTTGCATACACCATTCCTATCAGTCTGCACGCACTGTTTCAGTCAGGCTATACACAAGTCAGTCCATGTATGTTAACATCACTATCATTTGTCTATCTAAAGTCATCACTGTCAAAATATGATACAAATCCTCTCAAATCTGTAGGGTCACTATAGATTCTCAAAGTCAGCAACTGGAATCTTTGTCCTGGGTCAGAAATTCAGATAACCGCTTGGTCAGAATTAGCCCAACAAGTAATTTTAGCAAGAATCAGGAAGAGCTAGAAAACAAGGTCATCGAATTGGGAGCCACCATAAGCCAGCAATCCGACAGCCTGGCAGCAGTGTCCCCCTGAGTTCCCACCACCATCGTTCGAATTTATACTACATCCCGGGAACAATGGAGAGGAATACTGGTTTTAAGGAGCCCCGCCGCCTGCATATGAGAAAAAGTTCTAAGAGAAAATTGACAAAGTTGACAAGCTGGAAAGCGTATTGAGGAAGAGTAAAGGGGTTGATGATTACATGCTAGACTTGGAAGGACTTCTTGAGCTTGTTAAGCTAAAGCTGCCGGAAAACTTCAAGATGCCAGCCATTGACCGTTTTGATGGAACCAGAAATCCGAAGAGCCGTGTAAAGCTGTGTATGAACATTTTTCAATCAATGGGCTGCACTCATAAGAACATTGCAATGCTGTTCCTACAAACTCTCGCAAAGTCTGCACTGTCATGGTTCCTTACCTTGGAAGCTTCCAAAACTCGGGCATGGGGAAGACATAGTTTGGGTATTCGTTGATCACTATTCCTACAACCAAGAACTTGATGTCACTATCAAAGATTTGGAAATAACTCGACAGAATAACAATGAATCATTTGCCGCATTTCTGAGCAGATAGAGGAATAAAGTAGCCCAATGGACCCACTGGCCGATTGAAAAGGAACAGGTAAGGATGCTAATCTGGAATCTGCAACCGTTCTACCATGAGAAATTGTATTATCAGTCCATCTCCACCTTTGAAGAGCTATTTGAAGTTGGAACTCGAATTGAAGATGCTATCAGGGAAGGAAAGATCAAAAAGGAAGAGCCTCCGAGTCAGCCAAAAAGGCCCAACTACTCCCGCAATCAAAAAGGCCCAACTACTCCCGCAATCCTCCAAAATTCAATGCTCTTAGCAGTCAACCCATGGCATAGCCTCCTAGGCCATACCAGCCCCTCAACCAGGCAAACTCGCCCAATTGCCCTTTCTAGAAAAAGCTTCCTCGTAATTTTGCCAAGTTAGAAATCCCCCTCTCCTCAGCTTTAGATCGCCTCCTTAAAAAAGGCCACCTCCAACTACTCCAGCCCCGAAATACCCCGCTCCTGCCGAACTACGATGTGTCCAAAAAAAGTTCGGTCAAAGACAAGGGAAAAAGAAAAATGGATTAGATCATCGAAGAAGACAATGAGTTGATAAAGCAGTTGAAGAAAACCCAAGCGCATCTTTCGATGTGGGACGTCATGGTAACATCCTACAAGCACAGGCAAGCTGTATTGAATGCCTTGGATGGGATTGAGGTCCCCATCGACACTGCACCGAAAGACATGGTGACTTTCTTGGGCACACTCACCCCTAACCCAATTATTACATTTTTCGATGAAGACCTGCCGCCCGAAGGGTCTACACATAACAAAGCTTTGTACATCACTGTTGGATGTAAGGGACAATAGGTGCCATTCTGTCTGGTCGATATAGGCTCCGCTTTAAATGTTTGTGCTCTAAGGACTGCCACCGCCTTGGGGGTTAATGTCCTTGACATCACACCATCTGTGCAATCTGTGAGGGCTTATGACAACACCAAGAGAAATGTGATGGGGACTGTTTCTCTCCAAATCCGTGTAGGATCTTTGGTTAGCACTGAAATCTTTCAAGTTATGGACATACCTGCCTCGTTTAATTTGTTAATCGGGAGGCCCTGGCTGCATGTCAACAAAGGTGCATCATCCACTGTGCATCAAATGATCAAGTACATTCATGAGAAGGAGGTGAAAATCATCCTCGGCAATAGTTGGGGTAATAAAGCTTTCCCAAACTACGCTCCCATCTTTGAAATCCAAATACCTGAGCTAGAAGAAGGAGAAATTGAGGGATTCTTCATGGAAGAAGTCCACATGATCAATGATGAAGACAGGTTCCCCGAGATCCACTCTGCAATTGTTAACATTGTCCGCAAAATGAACTACTTCACTGGAATGGAATTGGGCCGATGGCAACAAGGGATTCGTGAGTTCCCGTAGATCAAAGGGCAACAAGGCACTTTCAGATCGGGGTACAAGTCCACTGAAGAAGATGTCGAGCTATAGAGGCCACGGAAGAAAAGAGTGAGGAGTCTCCCACCATACCGCAAAACCTTGAATGGGCAATTCATCAAAGAAGGGGATGATTTCCCTTATTTTGGGTTCCCAGAACCTTGGATCCATCAGGCCACTGGAAAAAGGTACCCCAAGTTGGAATTCGCTGACTGCGAAAGACCCCCCTATCAAGATCCGTTCTATCCTGAAGAAACTAATAAAACCCTAGAAGAAGACTGGTTGGAGTATCTGGACACTGAAGCCATCGAAAAAATGTGGGAAGAGTTCACCGAAGAAAAGGAAGAAAAGAGGGCCGAGAGCAAAGATGATCAGACCAAGCCAACTAAGGAAGGTCTGAGCAACCAGGCTGTAGAGTCATCTGTCCCTCTATCCCCTGTTCCACCAGAGTCTGTACTTCCAATTATCGAGTCTGTACCAGAGTCAGCTGCTGTAAGCCCACCACTGTCTAATGTAATCATTCCACCTGGCATGCATGAAATGAAAGACGATTCTGCTTACTCCTCTATGTCTAATACTTGTGAATGCACAGATCCCTCCGAGGATCTCCCAATTGAACTTAAGCAACTAATTGAAAAACCACCTGCTTATGAAATAATCGAAGATACTTTATCGATTAACCTAGGTAAAATAGATAATCCACAAATTGTACAAATTGGCTTAACCCTTAATGAAAAGAAAAAGAAAAATTGACTCTCTTGCTAAAAGAGTTCAAAGATGTTTTTGCTTGGTCTTACGAGGACATGCCTGGGGTCAATCCCGACATCGTCCAACATCGCATTTCCCTCCTTCCCAATTCTAAATCCGTCAAGCAGAAACTTAGGTGCATGAGACCAGAATGGGCACTGAAGGTCAACGAAGAAGTGGGGAAACAATTCAAGGCAGGGTTCATCATTGTTACCGAGTATCCGGAATGGGTTGTCAATATAGTGCCAGTCCCCAAAAAGGATGGAAAAGTTCATGTATGCGTCAACTTCTGTGATCAAAACAAAGCCAGTCCTAAGGATGACTTCTCGCTTTCCCACATCGATGTCTTAGTGGATAACACCGCGGGACATGAGCTACTATCGTTCATGGATGGCTTTTTGGGGTACAATCAGATTCTAATGGCGCCAGAAGATTGGGAAAAGACTACATTCACCACACCTTGGGGAACCTACTATTATAGAGTAATGTCTTTTGGACTCAAAAGTGCTGGAGCAACCTACCAAAGAGCTGCCACCACTCTGCTGCATGATATGATTCACAAGGAAGTAGAAGTGTACGTAGATGACATGATCGTGAAGTCCAAGGACAGAGAAGGACACTTAGTGGCACTGGAAAAGTTTTTTGAAAGGTTGCACAAATACAAGATGAGGTTGAATCCAAAGAAATGCACTTTCGGTGTAACCTCCGGCAAGCTCCTGGGTTTTCTCATCATACAAAGGGGGATAGAGGTGGATCCCTCTAAAATCAAGGCAATTCTAGAAATGGCACCACCACAGAATGAAAAGGAAGTGAGAGGGTTTCTCGGAAGAATCCAATTTATCAGCCGCTTCATCTCCAAACTCACAACTACATGTGATCCTTTATTCCGATTACTGAGAAAAGGAAAGAAGTTCCAATGGGATGACCAATGTCAAGCCGCTTTCGACAAAATAAAAGCCTACCGTCAAAATGCGCCCGACCTTTCACCACCCGCTCCTCATAAGCCCTTATTCCTTTACCTATCTGTCTCCGAAAATGCCATGGGTTGCATGCTAGCCCAAGAAGGAGAAGAAAGCCACTCCAAAAAAGCCATATATTACCTTAGCAAGAGGATGACTGGGTATGAGCTCAACTACTCTAACCCTCGAAAAAACATGTTGGGCCTTTGTTTGGTGCACTCACCGACTGAGGCACTACATGCTGGCCTTCCTAGTTGTGCTCACATCCCACATGGATCCTCTAAAATAACTCCTCGAAAAACCCACCCTGGCCGGTTGTATATCCTGTTGGTTACTTCTATTATCATAATTCGATATCAAGTATGTGACAAGCAAATCGATAAAGGGAGAACTATAGCTGAACATCTTGCTAAACTCGCCATTGATTCTGAAGTAAGTGCAGATTTTCTGTTCCCGGACGAGAATATCATGGAAATCAAGGAAGAATAGCGGAAGTTGTACTTTGATGGAGTAGCCAACATAAAAGGCTATAGAGTAGGAATGATTCTAGGGTCACCAAATAGGGACCACACCCCACTGGCAGTCAAGCTCAATTATAACTCCACCGACAACACTGCTAAATACGAGGCATGCATTATGGCGATGGAAGCAGCCGTAGAACTAAAAGTTCAGATGTTGGATGTCTTCGGAGATTCAAACCTCATTATATCACAAGCTAGAGGAGAATGGAAAGTGAAAGAAGAAAGGTTGAAGCCCTATCATGATCATCTCGATGGACTCAAGAGATAGTTCAAGAACATCACATTCTTCTACTTGCCAAGGGAAGAGAACCAACTAGCAGATTCATTGGCTACCTTAGCCTCCATTATCAAAATTCCTGTGGGAGTCAAGATGATGCCTTTAGTAATTGAGCAAAGATACGAGCCTTCATTCAACATGGTCGCCGCAATCGGAGAAGAAGAGAACGAAATGTCATGGTACCAAATGTTTGGGACTTTATAGAGAAGGGGGCATATCCCCTAGAATCTTCGAAGAAAGACAAAAGAGCAATTCGAAGGTTCGCAGCACAGTTCATCATTTACGGGGGAAAATTGTTGAAGAAAGGATACAGTGGTCACAATCTAACTTGAATGTTCGGGAAGTGCGCCAGATGAATGATGGAAGAAATACACGAAGGGGTGTGTGGTCCACACATGAATGGTCACATGCTAGCCAAAAAGATCGTAAGAAAAGGGTACTACTGGACAACATTGGAGAAAAGATTGTTGTGAATACATGAGAAGGTGCCACAAGTGTCAGATCCACGCAAACTCGACTTGGGGAATCGATATCATTGGCAAAATCATTCCAAAAGCCTCGAATGGAAATCGATACATTTTGGTGGCCATTGACTACTTCACAAAATGGGTAGAAGCCGCATCCTACAGCAAGCTGGGGGCCAAGGAAGTGGCCAAGTTCATCAAGAAGAACCTCATCTGTCGCTCTGGAGTCCCCTATGAGATCATTTCAGATAATGGTAGTCAATTCAAAGCTGAAGTCAGGGATCTGTTTGAGGAATACAAAATCACTTATCACAAGTCATCACCATACATGCCACAAACTAATGGGGCAGTCGAAGCTGCAAACAAGAATGTCAAGGCCATTCTGCAAAAATCGGCCGATACCTTCAAAGACTGGCACGAAAAGCTACCGTTTGCACTTTGGGGATATAGAACATCGATAAGGACATCCACAAGAGCAACTCCTTACTCACTAGTGTATGGAATGGAAGCAGTACTTCCAGTTGAGATAGAACTACCGTCCCTGCGCGTGATGGCAAAATGTGAAATTTTGGAATCAAATTGGTTAAGGGAAAGATACGAAGAATTGGCTCTCATAGATGAAAAGCACCTAGCGGCAGTCGACCATGTCTGAATCTATCAAAAAGGGATAGCCCATGCTTTCAACAAAAGGGTTCGTCCGAGGAAAATTGTCAAGGGTAACTTTATCCTTAAGGAATTGCGAGCCCCGATCTTTGATCCACGCGGAAAGTTCAAACCCAAATGGGTCGGCCCTTTTATCATCAAAACTATCCTTTCTGGAGGAGCAACCTACCTTATGGACCTCGATGGCATTGAATTTAAAGAACCAATCAACATGGATTGCCTTAAAAAGTACTATGCATAACCATTCCCTAAAACCAATTTTCTTTCAAGCCTCCCCTGAACTATGCTCGACCTGATTCCCACTCGGGGATATGTAGGCAACCGCATCGGTTCGGTCGCTCCACCCACAAAAATAGCCCAATTCCTCTCAAGCCTCCCTTGAACTATGCTCGACCTGATTCCCACTTGGGGATACGTAGGCAACCGTATCGGTTCGGTCGACACCATCATAATCAACCCCTTTTCTTTCAAGACTATGTCCTGAACTATGTTGGATCTGATCCCCGTTCGGGGGTACGTAGGCAGACTTTCAAAAAAAAAAGAGAGAGAAGGATGGATCACTAGGTCAAAAATCCGAAAAGACGCCTAGGCAAAAGTTAGAGTTAAATCCAAAGTGAGCAATAACAAAAGAGAGAAAAGAGCTCGCTAGGTTACATAACTGGTGCCTAGGCAAAATTATGAGCATGTGATAAAAATAAAGTCGCGGTCCTTACCATAACCCAGAAATCACCCTTTACACTAGGGGCAAACTTCGGCCACCTGTCTCGTTTGCCTGAACCTCTTCTAAACTAGGGGCAAACATCAGTCATCTACCTCATTTTCCTCACAACCATACATATCCCAAACTAGGGGCAAACTTCGGCCACCCGCCTTGTTTGCCTCTAATCGTCCTAGCGTACCCAAACAAGTACCAAAAGCAAACATCTGATCAAAATCATACTACAAATGTTTTCAGAAAGTCAAATGCATAAAATAAGGTTCTCCAAGTAACCAAGGTTCGCTGATAAACAAACCTCAAATATTACATAAGCAGGGATAAATGAAAACACAAAAAGTTCTTTCAGAAAGCAAATATCAAAGACACTTGGAGGAAAGAAGCAGAATCAGTCAAGTCTAGTTTTATTTTATGTCTTTTATTTCTTCAAAGGTCTCTAGAAATAGGCTCTTGCTCGACTGGCCCAGCCCCTGATGAAAGCAGCAATAGTAGTGGCTCTGACTCTGGAAGCAAAGACCCTCTCAATAAACCCCCGGGGGACCTCTTGAACTCGCCCGTACTGTCTGGCCAATCGGCGAGGATGATAGAAAGAAGTCACTCTAAGGACCATCAGCCACACTCTCTGGTAATCCCAGAGACTAGTGGTCACAGCATGAAGGCCCCAACACCTCACGATCCAGCAAACGTCGGCCTCAGATAAAGCACCCATCATGCCAACCCAATCGGCAGCAGTGTAAAAAGGATTAAGCACAGCCCTGCAGAAATAAACGGATGACACATTACCTATCCATAACTGAAGGCGCTTATAGAGCCAAGCCTATAACACCTAAGGCGCCTCAGAAAGAAGAAGCGTTCCTTGAGTGAAAGCGCAATCCAAACCATTCAGGGTTTCAGACAGAACCATGGTCATGGGATTCCTACTAAACTTCAGCCTAAGGCACACATGCACCAAGTCGATAGAAGCACTCGAAAATAGAAAATGCAAAGTCATGCACAATATCAGAGTGGCCCCGCAGGTAGCATCATATACGCTATGATTCCCAGGACTAGCATACCGGGTGATGATGGAAGCAATGTCAAGAATCTCACTATGAATTAGCCGGCGGGAAATAGTAGTGGAATAGTTCAGGTATTCAGCCAAGCCTCGCATGGGACTGGGGGTATCAACAGAAGGGAGAATCAGGTCAGTGTCAGAATCGAAGCCAAGGATAGCATAGAACTCCTCAAACAGGGGACATATCTCCAGGCCATTGAAATTGAAGACATGGTTCATCGGGTCCCAGTGAATAATAGCGGCACGCATGAACTCAGTGTTCAGAGCCATCTGGCAAAGAGAGAATAACTCGGTCAGACCGTAGCTGAAGAGGTTGATCCGCTCCACACCATCCGTGATGTTCAGCCAAGCTGTGAGTTGAGCGAGATCATACAATGCCATATTTTCTGTCGTGGCTCTAGAAAAATTCAAAATTTCGGCAGGACCTCCCCGTTTCACAGACTATCCCACCTATAAAGCAAACACACTCACTATCATAAGGCTGATCATCACAGTAACATCAACAATAACAAAATCAGAATGCACAACCACCAACCAAAGCAAGCACACAATTGCGCCTTCAAACTGAAAATTATCCGGCTCAAAAGGTAAAATATCATAATACGCTGTCAAGGGTGACAAATCATCATACACATCATCATCCTACACATCCTCCTACACATTTTCCAACAATCACATTATTCACTAGTACAACCCAATTAAAAACATAAAATGGAGATAAAACAAAAATCCCCGCTTAGGAGGCCTCAGTCTTCCTCTTCTTCGTCCTCTGTCGGGCCACCCGGAGTGTACGTCGGCGATGGCCTCCTCTTGCCACCTCTGCACCTCGGCCCAGTCCTCGATGAGCTGGCACCACTCCCACGATACTACACACACGAATAAAATGAAAGCAATCAGTAGACAAACAATAAAAAAGTACAAAAATGAAGTCGAGTCAGAAAATTACCAATTACGCCGTCTGACTGGTGGCAAACTGCCGCATACCATCCATCTGTCAAGGGAAAAATTAGGGTTAGGACCTCATAACCTTAAGGAGCGCAAAAATAGAGACATACCCGATGGTCTCGCATGAGGACCAAGGACCGTAAGCTAGCTGCCAAGGTGTGGCCCTCCCAAGCATAACTCTAAGGGGCGTTGAGGATGCTTGCTGGCTGGGTAGGATACCTACATATGACCTGCGGTACCTCCATAACCTGGGGAGAGCCATCTGCACCCAAAACATTAATGGCCCAATCCCAAGGAGGGATAGGATCAGAAATTGGGGGAACCTATCTCCTGTACATCTAGCGAAGCTATAGGCACAAAACAAGTTAGGGAAAAGATGAGTCAAAAACATAGGCAACGGATAGAGACAAAAATCTAAAAGAAACTCACATCCAGGAGTGGGAATTTGGGCATTAGGAAGCGACCACGGTAAGTGATGTGGTCAAAATCAAGATATGAAAAGTGTACTTTACTTTTCCTAAATATTTGCAGTAGTGAAAGTAAAGGTCGAACCCACAGAGATTGTCAATTTTTATCCTTTAATTACTAAAATCTAATCTATTTAATTATAAGAAAATCGAAAGTTTGGTTGGTTTAGAATTTGATTGTTACTACTAATTTAAACTATAAATTAAACTATGAAATTATGGAAATAGAGTCTAGAATTAAATCTAAGTAAACTTGTACGCTAAATTGGAATTTGATTTAAGTAAGAGTAGATGAGGTCTAGGATTACAAATCCACCACTAACTATGCATCGGGGGTCTATACTTCCTATTCTAAGTTCTATGTGTGGATAGTTATGATCTATCGTAGCTGCAAGCCCAAAAGTATCGTTAAGAGGGTATTGTTAGTTCAATCTAAGCATAACCCATCTATGGTTCACATGAATTATCTACCTATAACTAGAGTGTAGCATAACTTTTCTTTCCTAAGCATGGATTATAAAAGATGTAAACATCACAATCACATAAGCACCATTGTATGTAAATACTCCTATCAATCACAGATATCAAGGACTATTGAGTTCAATAAGCATAAGGAAAAATCTAAGACAAGAATAGATCCAAAATACTCTTGATTATTAACATTAAAAATTGATTATAAATAATCCACCAACATATAATCACTATCCAATACATAAACCTTAAAATAGAAAAGTATAGAATCCCCCTTTACATCGCTAGGGTTTCATTGAAACCCTAGATTAGGAGTGTAGTTGCACATGGTGGATGAAAGCATGAAGATTGATTTGATGGAACCCATTAGAGACCTTCAAACTTGCTCTTCTACTTCCTCTTGCCTTCCAAAGCTCTCTATGAAAGAATGTGTAACCCCTAAAAATTATAAAAACTAAGTATATATAGATTTTACAAGGAGTTTTTTCAAGCTTTCCTATCCCGAAACTAACTAAAATAGCTGTTATTTCCAATCCGGACGTCATTCAGCAGTTTCGTTTGCACAGGACTCTTCAATATAGCCAAATACGCAACTTTGGTTTTTGTACGGATCGCGCGAGCAGGCCGCGTGAGTGCGTAATTGGGAAGGTCGCGATCGCGGATCGCGTGAACGAATTCTGGGATCTCGTGCGAGCGGGCCGCTCGCGCGATGTGCCTTTTTCAGCTTCTTTCTTCTTGCTTTTTCTCCTTATTTAACCTAGAATCCATGTTTTCTTCTAAAACCTGACAGAAAATAGAAAATACAGTAAAACTACACAAAAATAGGATAAAAATAGCTAAAAAATCTTAATTAAGGTGTATAATTGGGATTTGTTCTCTCCCGATCACACCCCCGAACCTACATTTTGCTAGTCTTCGAGCAAAAAGAATAAAATAAACTAATAATAAAAGTCCTACTCAATTTTTGCATGGATAACGATTGCACTTAGCCTGTGCAACAAGCCTTTTAAACCTCTAGGTGTCCCTAGTCGAACGAGTGAAGTCTTGTGAGGGTTCTCGTCAACAAGTCACCCACAACCATCTTTACTAACTTGTAAAAATAAAAAAAAAAATTATTCAAACTTCAAAATATTTCGATGTCAACATCCTTCTTTTATAAAATCAACTTCGCATGAATATTTTACATTATCAAGAGTAAAACAATCGTATGCCTTCCTACATTATGAAAAATAATCCGAAAACATATATCACCAGAATCAATAGCATATATCAAAGACCCGCATGTGTGTGAAATAGTAGTCAAGTGGATACACGGCAACTATGAACTTGGAATATAAATCAGATGACTATCTAGTGATGCTTCGACTACAAATCTCACGTTGTCAATTACACTCTCTAAAATGAAATCACTCAGAAACAGGTGTAACCACTCATATATATATGTGCGAGACAGAGTTCTTGTGCAAAACAAATGAACTCGCATATGACTCTCAACAACGTAAAACATGACAGAAGTAAAATAGTCTCATGAATAGATATCAATCGTCAAGTGAATACCATTATTACCATGCTTATACTTCCTTTCTCTATCAGTTTCATATTCAAATCATGTTTCCCTAGAATCAACTAGGACTTTATAAGGGTTATAATGTTGGTCAAGGGTTAAAGCTCATAAAAGAAAGGCAAAAAGGGATTCAACAAGTCCGTGAGTACATAGGAATAGCCTTAATGTGTAATGCAAGGGCTTTACTACAACGACTAGTTATTTCACTTGTTTTTTCTTCTTTTCTTTTTCTCTTTCAAGAGATTCATCTTCTTTTTATTTTTCTTTCTTTTTTCTCTTTCAAGAGATTCATCTTCTTTTTATTTTTCTTCTTTTTTTTCAGGAACTAATTTCTCTTTTTTTTTCACACTCCTTTTTCCTTACTACTCAATACATCATTTTTTTAGTCGTTTATTAGCCCGATTTCTTTATGAAAAACTATCCTCTACTACTCTTGGACATGTGTTAGGTCAATTTTAATAGTGGCGAACTCCATATCGGAGTGGGTAGGATAATAGGTGAACAAAGAAATGGCTTATTTGGAGGCCCAAAGGGTGAACAAGGGATAAAAAATATTTGTATTGGGTAGGCCACAGGTCAAGAAGGCTAATTACAACGGATGGCCTAGTGTCATTTTCTAGAGTCACATGATTCTTCAATGTTATGATATCAAAGGAAATAGAAATTTTTTTTTTTAAAACATGGTAATTATAATAATGACTCGACTTTCAATCAAGATGAAGAAATAATGAAACTAATCAACGAAATAACGCGATATGTCAAAGAGATTTGAATAACATAATAAAACCCTCAAAAAGAATGAAAGGCTCAAAAACTCACCGGGTTCTAGTTTCCATAATATTACTATATTAGAAATCCAAGTCATATTATAGTTCAATGTTAATACGTATCCATATGACTACGTGTCGTGCAAAAAGTTATGCAAGTATAAGATATCAAACAATGATTCTAAGGATATATATATCTCAAGACATACCTTCATAGATTCGGTAGACATCGAATTACATACTCTCTAAATTTCAAAATTTTCACGAAATCTAATTACAAAAAGAAGTAACGCAACATTGAACAATATTAAAAAACTATTTAAGAAATTGTTTCCATTTTTTTTAATGAATAAAAGAAATAACAAATGAACAAAATAACAAAATAACGAACTAACAAAAGAAAACTAACAAAAATATTCTGAAATACTAAAAATAAAACGAAAAATAAACGAATATCCATATACTCCCCCAAACCAAATCACCGCATGTCCCTATGCAGGTGGAAACATGACAATGACATGGATGTAGTCCTCATAGAAGATCACCAGGACATCCATACCACGAAACACGTCTGAAGGAGGACATACGTCGGAACGAAAGTACCAATCTACTAGCTCCCACTCCGGATGCGTAGCAGGATCAAAAGGTGGTCCCATGTCATCAAAATCATCCTCAGCAGTCAACTCTAGAATCACCTCTATCTCAGCCTCCTCACTAGTACCTCGGCCTAAATAAATTGCATCATCCTCAGGACCGGAATAAGGTGCAAAGAACGATGCAATATCCTCGAGTGACCAATCAGAGTGACCCAGACGTTGTGGAACAACGTTCGGCACATACTCAGGGAGATCCCTATAGGGATAGGTAACCTCAGGTGTAGGTAACTTGGTCAAAATCGGATTAGATAATGAAATGGCGGCTGAGCCAGGAGGAATGTCCTCATTGTCATCATCGGTCGAGGAATCAACCAAATCAGATGAAGAAGAGTCAGAAGACGTTGCCGGAGCGCCATAAGGGCCATCTATAATAGTAGGGTCATCACCAAAAAGGTCATCCTCGTCCGAAGAATCAGAACGGATATAAATGGGTGAGCGAGGACGTCGACACTTCCAGTCGGGATGACCGACTGGAACGTAGGACTTGGCTATCCTAGGACTCGGTATGGTTTCAGAATCGAAAGAACTAGAGTCGGAATAAAAACTTGACTGACTCGGGGACCTATCAGGTGAAGTAGGAGGAAAAATCAGATGGTCCATGATGTGAGGATGTAAATGAGATATAAGGATCGAGGTAACTATACGGATATCGAAAAATTAAAAACCTGAAACCAAAAATTACGTCACAAGTTAACTGTATTAGTCAGAGTTATTAGAAGTAATAAAATTAACTTTACTATTTGCTTGATTGTATAGCCGTAATGAATTTCAAATTTTAAACTTAGGCCGGGTAGGTTTGGATTTAAATAGAAATTCTGACAAAATTACCCCCAAACCTGAACCTAAGAGATTCCTGTTAAAGTGCAATCGGGGGTGAAATTGCTGTGCAATATTAATTCAATGAAAATTGCTTCCAAATGAATAAATGAAGACATTATATAGCCAAACACAAAGTTGGAAACAGAACTAACTAGTAGTGACGTTACTGATGTGACTAACCAGAGGCAACAGGAATAAAACAACCATAAACGAAAAACAATAAATGCAAACTGATATAATTATAGACCAATGCAACAAAAGTAAACCATACAACAAAAGACAGAAAATAAACTAACCGGTCGAAGCCGGGTACAGTAAAATCCTAATAATAATCAAAAGACGGAACGAAAAGTAAAAGCAAAGAAATAATAAAATAATATACAGGCCCAAATGTCTGAGAATGTCTAAACCACCCAACCAAATGCATGAAAAATGAAAAGAAATGTCCAATCACTCCCCCCAAACCTGACCTAGTCCTCACCGCCCTCAATCAATACCAGTTCCAACCCCGTACTCCCCTGGCCTATCGTACCATCACCATCCCCATCACTCCCATCTCCATCGTCTCCATCGCCATCTCCAGCCTCCTCCTCCTCACCCTGCACCTCTCCCTGCTCCTCAACCCCCTCCTCGGCCACCTACTGCGCTTGTCGCGGGAACGCCGACTAGTAAGCCGCCTCTCCCTGAGCAAGGATGTCCTCTAGTTGGTCGGGATGATGAAGCTAGAAAAAGGAACGCATGTAGGACTACAAGCGAAGAGTCTCACCTCGGAAAGCACAAATGTCCCCATACGTCCAAGCGTAAAGGGTATCCTCAGGAGGAGGTGGACGCTATGTTACCTGCTCACGCTGGGCCTGGGCCTGCTCTCGGGCCCTCCTAACCTCCAGATCTAGGCGAACCAAGCTCAACTTCTAATCAGCAGAAGCGAACTCCAGGATATGTGCATCGATAGGCTCATCGGTTGGGATAGGAAAGGCCTTAGCTCGGAGAATAGCAGTGACAGTGCAAGGGTAGGGTAGAAGAAGCTTAGAATCGACGGAGTGGTCAATGGCATGGGCAGCAAGACGCATGCCCTCCATAATAATAAGGCCAGGATGGAACCAGTCGCTATGGTAAACAGCGTGGAGGGCATGGTAAATTTCCTTGGTCCGTTCCTGCTCATGACCAAGGGGATACAGGTTGCGTTTAAAGACATGGTCGACGAACCACATCTGGCGGGGCATGTGAGAGCGTCGTATAGATTGCCCCGATCTAGAGCGTCCGCCACACATGTCCTGGATAATGTGTATGAAGGAGTGGGCTTTGAATAGGACATTTAATTTTGGTACTTGATAAGAGTGGGAGGGGAGTTGTAGGATTTCAGCAATGTTGTCTAGGTTGAGGGTGATGTCGTGGCCATCTATGGTTGTTGACAGAAATGCGTGTTGGCTGAGGGATTGTTTATGGTAGCGGAGGTTTTGGTAAAAGCCGAAGCGGGTGTAGTTGATAAGATCAGGGTTTCTAAAATTGAGCTGTGGGGCCAGCTTATGGGCGACTAGGTTGTTGTGGCCCCACTTCTTGTCTTTATCAGACGAGAAGTATTCACCGTTTATAGCGGCCTCGTAATTGAGACCGCGGGTGGCGTACCTAGGGCCGAGCTCGTTTGGGTTAGGGTCGTCTGGGAGAGGTGGTGGTGGCGTTTGTTGTTCTTTGTCTTTGGATTTCTTTTAGGACGGTTGGGAGGATGAGGTGGATCTTACAGTTCGTTTGGTCATATTTAAAAGAAATGAATGAAAGTTTTAGAAAAAATTTGAAAATGTAGGCTTTATTTTGGTCTATGCCCAGAAAAAGAAAAGAAAGAGGGAGTAGGGGAATGGGTCACCTGCAAAGAAAAACGTCCCGGCAAGGGACACAATCAATAAATGATTCATCAATTTAAAAGAAATTTGGGTTCACGGGGGAACACCCAGCAACTGTGAGAAGAGCCGTTCCCTTTCCACCCACTGTCCCGACAAGGGCACACACTTTGCGGCAAGTCACGTGGTACTTGTCGCGTGTTTGATAGCAATGTAAATAATAAATAGATAAGTGACGCTTATGTCGAAAACAACAATTTGAATGTTTAGTAGGACGGTCACAAGTTGGGTTAATCCGTCAATGCGGCGTCGAAAATCATTAAGTTAAACAATTTCAAAATCGAATTCCAGTTGTAAATATTAATTATGGAAACACTCGGATTCACATTTGATTTCAGTAGTACACTTCTTGCATACAAGATTAGAATAACGTGCATAGACATGTAATGAATGTGAATGGAAACAACGTAACTAAAGTTGGAGTTATCGTATATGATTTCAAATTCAATGTATGAACATTTAAAACTAATGTCTACGTACGCATTAGAAGGTGAACATAGTTAAGAGCAATGAACATGATAACTCGATTACTCTATGATTACTTCTCAATTAAATGGTTAGATTCTGTAAACGTATATGCGTATGAGTCCACAATGCTTAGTCAATATGTAGATAGAGTCTAGGGTTCGAGAATTCGTATCCATGTGTGTATATGAGTCAAAATATCAATATATTTGTATTTGTATAAGTAAATATATTTATATCCTTATGGTTCTTAAAGTTAGGGTTTGAAGTAGTGCAGGTACAAATCAAGATCTGTATCAACAAAGCTGATCACAAATAAACCGTAACCAAAAATCCGCCCTAAAACTTGATCTAGAATTTGGAACATAACCAGATATTTAAACCAATTTGGTTTAATAAATCCTAATTGAACTTAAGGTCAACTTGACCAGACAAGTTCATGAGATAATTTATGCATGTTAGGGTTTATTTTGGTCAGTGTGTACAGTCATATAGATCCATATGCAAGAATGAGCAGCGATTTGGAAAGCTGTAGAAATCTAAAGTTATACGATTATATGTGAAAAGATAAATCTAAGAATGAACGTACATATGAAATCAAATGAGTGGAGTTTAGGGTTTGAGAAACCTCCTAATTATAAATTGCACCTAGTTTATTCATTAAAATCATCATTTGTGTAGGTGACTATATGTGTGTGTGTGTGTAAAACTTTCGAGTTCAAGAAACTAAAAATTAGGGTTTTAGTTTTGGGCTTATATAATGATATATATGTATATATATCTACCGGAATCTAACAAGATTTTATATGTATACAAATATGTATGAATATATGTATATATAGACATATATTGAAATTAGGGCTTAGGGTTTCGAAATTAGGATCCAGGGTATGTGTCTTGCGATATTTGAACGTATAGCGTTAGGGTTCATGGGTTTGATTTAGGGTTTCAAGAACCCCCAAATACATAAACCCTAACTGTGATCATGTGTGTATACACAATCCCTAACCTGAACTTTAGGTGTGTATCTGTGTGTGGGTGTATAAAGCTTTGTATACATGGATGTATGTATGTATGTATCTATCTATATATATATATGAATATATATATACCTGTATATATAGAGAGGGAACGCCGAGAAGGCACGCCGCGAAGGAACGCCGCGTTTTATGGCGATGAAACAGCGGTGGCGGCAGTGTATGGTGGTCCGGCGGCAGCTCGTGGTGTGTGGTGAAGGTGATGACGGCCGGCGGTGTATGGTGGTGGTTTGTAGAGGGAAGTGAGAGACGAGGGAGATCGCGAGAGAAATAGGGGGGTAAGAGAGAGAGAAAAGAAAATCTGAAAAAAAATTAGGGCTCAGCCCTATTTATATGCGGAGTAAAACCTCGCGCGAGCGGACCGCGGGGGCGAGCTTCGCGCGCGCGAGTCTCTCCGCGAGGATAAGCTGAGGCTTGATTTTTGTAGTTTTGAAAAAAATTTCTAAGTCACAACTTCGCTCGAGCGGGCCGCTCCAGCGAGGGTCCTCGCTGGCGCGATTCCAAGCGCGAACAGAAGCTGAGGCTTCTTTTGAGAAGCTTTCAAAAATTTTATCTAAGGGGCAATCTCGCGCGAGCGACCTTTCGCGCGCGCAAAATGTCATTTTTTCATTTTTCTTTTCTGTTTTCTTGTATAGGGGGTTTAAAAATTAAAATTTTCATCTTTTGGGCATTCAACTGCTCAGACATTGGCCAAAAACTCCTAGAAAATGAACAAAACTAAAGAGAATTTTATTAAAAGCTTGGGTTGCCTCCCAAGAAGGGCTAAGTTTTACGTCGTTAGCTCGACCGATGCACTTGCTCAGTTGAGATAGACTGGGTCAACCAGATCTATTGATTCAATTTCTCTTTCCTCTGCCTTGTCAGACCGGTACGGCTTAAGCCGTTGTCCGTTTACTTTAAATGGTGTTCCACCGTTTGCCTCTTGAATTTTAATTTGCTCCATGTGGGAACACTTGCATTATAATAAACAGACCATCCCAACGGGAACGTAGCTTACCCGGGAATAACCTTAATTTTGAATTAAACAACTAGACACGCTATCCGACCTCAAAATTGTTTCTTATGATCATCTTATCGTGGAATGCTTTCGAACGTTCTTTATAGATTTTCGAATTCTCATAGGCCTCATTTCTCAATTCTTCCAATTCTTGTAATTGAAGTTTATGATGACATCCTGCCGCTTTTATATCTTGGTTAAGCATTTTTACGGCCCAATAAGATAGATGTTCAAGTTCCACCGGTAGGTGGCACGCTTTTCTAAATACTAGTCGGTAAGGAGACATTCCAATCGGAGTTTTAAAAGCTGTATGATATGCCCAAAGCACATCAGTCAATCGTTGTGACCAATCTTTACGGTCTGGACGTACCATTTTTTCTAGCATACTTTTTACTTCTCGATTTGACACTTTAACTTGACCTTGGGTTTGCGGGTGGTACGCGGTTCCGACCTTGTGAGCGATAGAAAATTTCCGGACGAGTGCCTCAAAGTGACGATTACAGAAATGTTTACCCCCGTCGCTTATAATTGCCCGTGGCGTACCGAACCGACAAAATATGTTATCTTATATAAATTGAACCACTACTTTATGGTCATTCGTTCTCGTTGCAACTGCCTCCACCCACTTAGAAACATAGCTGACCGCGACTAGAATATATTCGTACCCACAAGACGAGGGGAGCGGACCCATAAAGTCGATGCCCCACACATCAAATAGTTCTATAATAAGGATTGGGTTCATGGGCATCGCATCACGCTATGACATGTTACCTGTTTGTTGACAACGTACGCTGTTCTGACAGAATTCATGTGCGTCTTTAAACAGTGATGGCCAATATAATCCACTTTGGAGGACTTTAGCGGCCGTTCGACGGCCACCAAAGTGTCCTCCGCATTCTAGAGAGTGACAAAGTTTAACATCGAGTTGAACTCACTTTCTGGAACACAACGTCGTATAATTTGATCAGAGCAGTGTTTAAATAACAGTGGGTCGTCCCAGTAATAGTGTTTAATTTGAGAAAAGAACCGATCTTTTTTATCATGTATTTCATAATTAAACTCTTGAAGGAGTAAAATCCATCGGATTAATCTAGGTTTTGTTTCTTTTTTATTCAATAAATGACGTAATGCGGCGTGATCCGTATACACTATAACCTTTGATCGTAATAAGTATGAACGGAATTCGTCGAGGGCAAACACAACCGTAAGTAATTCTTTTTCAGTTGTTGTATAGTTCAATTGCGCATCATTTAGTGTTTTACTCACATAATATATCACGTGAGGGATTTTATTAACTTTTTGTCCTAATACGGCTCCAACGGCATAATCGGAAGCATCACACATCAATTCAAACGGTAGTGACCAATCAGGGGATTGGATTATCGGAGCCGTGGATAGTATGGCTCGTAACGTTTCAAAAGCCTTCAGGCATTCGTTGTCAAAGACAAAAGGGACATCCTTGGCAAGCAGGTTGCACAAGGGGCTTGAAATTTTACTAAAGTCTTTGATGAATCATCTATAAAAGTCGGCATGACCTAGGAAGGAACGGATCTGCTGAATGGATGATGCCGGTGGAAGTTTGTCTATTAACTCGATTTTCGATTTATCAACCTCTATACCTCGCTTGGAAACAACGTGATCCAAGACTATTCCCTCTTGAACCATAAAATGGCTCTTTTCCCAACTTCAAACCAAATTTGCTTCCTCGTAACGGGCGAGGACTTTTGTAAGATTTTGGACGCATTCATCAAATGTAGGTCCGAACACTGAGAAATCGTCCATAAATACCTCGAGAAATTTCTCAACCATGTCCGAGAAAATTGCCATCATACACCGTTGAAAGGTTGCCGGTGCATTGCACAAACCAAATGACATACGACGGTAGGCAAAGGTTCCAAAGGGACATGTGAACGTCGTCTTTTCTTGATCATCAGGATGAACGGGCACCTGATTATAACCAGAGTATCCATCTAAGAAACAATAATAGCTCTGACCGGACAGACGTTCTAGGATTTGATCGATGAATGGGAGAGGGAAATGATCCTTACGAGTCATTGTATTAAGTTTTCTATAGTCAATGCATACCCGCCAACCAGTAGTTTGACGGGTGGGTATAAGGACTCCCTTTTCATTTGGTACGACCATGATACCTGATTTCTTTGGGACAACCTGAGTTGGGCTGAACCAATTGCTATCAAAGATCGGGTAGATAATACCGGCATCTAAGAGTTTTATAACTTCCTTCATAACCACCTCTTTCATGTTAGGGTTGAGACGTCGTTGCATTTTCCTAGATGGTTTAGCATTTTCTTCTAAATTTATTCTATGCATGTAAACTGACGGGTCAATTCCTTTTAAATCGACGATTGTCCATCTAATCGCCTTCTTATGATTACCTAGAACCTCTATCAGCTGTACTTCCTGAATTTTAGTTAAATTTGACGCGATTATAACAGGAAAGGTTGCGTTAGATCCTAGGAATGCATATTTCAGAGAATCCGGCAACGGCTTAAGTTCGAGTGTTGGAGGATACTCAATGGATGGTAATGCTAGTTCATGTGCAAGAGGCAGTAAAGCCTCTATTTTAGGTTTCCATAGAAGCTCATTAGTCGTGTTTACTGACTCCAATAAAGTATTCACATCTTCAATATTTGTGTCAATATTGAAGTCATTAAAATTGAAATGAGATAGGCATGCTTCCAGAGCTTCCTTAGTCAACATAAAAGGCGCTGCCTCTTTGACTAATTCGTCAATTAAGTCTATGGTATAGCAGCCTGCCTCTTCATCATCTCTATATGGTTGATTAGATGCATTAAAGACGTTAAGACGCACGGTCATGTTACCAAAAGTTATATCCATCACACCAGTCCTACAGTTAATAATCGAATTAGCCGTGGCTAGGAAAGGGCGTCCTAGAATGATTGGGACTTGTTTACTAGCATCTAGGACGGGTTCGGTGTCTAGCACGATAAAATCGACCGGATAATAGCATCTATCAACTTTGACCAATACATCTTCTACTACCCCGCGTGGAACTTTAATTGACCTATCGGCTAATTGTAAGGTGGCCGCAGTCAATTTTAGTTCTCCTAAACCCAAATGTTCATATACAGAATAGGGTAGCAGATTCACACTCGCTCCTAAATCAAGAAGGGCCCCGGTGAATGTATTTGTCACTGATGTGACAAGCGATGGTTGGAGTACCCGGGTCCTTGTATTTTAGAGTGTTGTTATTAAACATGGAGCTAACCATTTCCGTTAGGAAGACTTTCTTAGATAAATGGTTTCTGGATTTTCTCTTCTGAGTGCATAGATCCTTTAAGAATTTAGCGTACGGAGGTATTTGCTTAATAGCGTCGAGTAGTGGAATATTAATCTATACTTCTTTAAATGTCTCAAGAATATCCTCCGGGCATGTTCCCTTTTTTGAGAAGTGCGCCGGGACATCCACACTTGGAGGGAACAGCATTCTAGGTACATAATTTGATGGATTTGTTGCTTTAGATGTATTAGGTACCAAAGGAACAGGGTCCTTCGTAACCTTATCGTTATCTCCATCTTGTTCCTTACTAATTCCTTTACTCTTATCTTTTTTAGATTCGGGAGGAGGTATGATCTCCTCTGGATGTTCAGTCGCTCAAGTCGACACTGTGTTAACTTGATCACTCGTCGAGCTCACCTCATATTGTCCCTTAGGGTTTTGGACCGGTTGACTTGGTAACTTTCCCTCATTATGACGATTTAAGGTATTAGCAAGCTATCCCATCTGAGATTCCAATTTAGCTATTGATTGCGTGTGAGAGTTAACAAGTTGCGACTGTGATTATGATTGAGCTTCTAGGTTTTTTAATGACGCCAATACGCTCTCTTTGAAAGTTTTATCCCTAGGAGGATTAGTGCGGAAGGGAGGTTGTTGGTATTGATTTTGTTGATTTTGAGGCTGTTTATACTGATTAGATTGTGGCCTATATGCATTAGGAAAATTCGTCGTATCGGGTTTCAAATACGATTTCTAACTATTAGAGTTCCATGAAAGGTTCGGGTGAGATCCCCATGTCGAGTCCGGTTTATAACCCGCGGGGTTACAATTGGGTCGTTGGAACTGTTGGACAACATTTATATGTTGTTCGACAAATTCCGAAAACTGGGACGCGGACGGACATGCTAATGTCGAATGCGACGAATCTGAGCATAACTGGCATACTTTAGAAGGAGGAGGTGGGCCTTGCATGCAGCCCATCATCATGAGTTGGTCCATTTTTCTATTTAGTTCTTGGATTTCATACGAATGATTAGACTCAACTTTAGCCTCTCTCTTTGGGGGTGGTGGAAGGTGTCCCTCAGGTCGCACGAATACTGCTTGGTGCATAGAGTTTTCACTGAATGTTTCAAATATCTTCCATGCTTCGTCGGCATTCTTGTGGAGGAACGTCCTCGCACGAATAGCGTCGACGGTGTTACGAACGGCAGGAATTAATCCCTCATAGAAGACTTGCACCAGCTACCATTTGGGTATCTAATGATGAGGGTAAGAACGTAAGAGTTCTTTAAACTGTTCCCATGTATCATAAAGTGTTTCCCCATCTTGCATTGTGAAATTAGTTATTGACTTTCTAATCTGATTCGTTCTAGTGATGGGAAATTTTTTTTTGTAGGAACGCAGTCTGCAACTCATCCCACGTTCTTATTGATTTGGCTCCAAAGATTGGAGCCAGTACTTTGCTTTGTCTTTAAGTGAAAACGGGAAAAGATGCATTTTTAACTCATCATCTGTTAAGTTCTGAATCTTTAAAGTCGCACAGATACCCTGAAATTCGCCTAAATGATTATAAGGGTCTTCCTTAACACGCCCGTGAAATGACGGAAGGAGCGCAATAGTTGACGATTTGATTTCAAAGTGGGTTGTATTCACTTCCGGTAATGCAATACACGACGGTGGTGTGTAGGCGGTAGGAGTAAAATAGTCCTTTAACGAAGGTGGTGGGGGTATGTTAAGGTTATCCCCATTATTCATTTTTTTTTCCATTATTCCTGTTATGTCCAAAATGGGCCATTGGAATAGGTTCGATTTTTATCGTGTTAGTTTTTCTTAAACGGTTAATGGTACTACGGATTTCCGATTCAAACGAAGATGATGGTTCCGGTGTGGACTCGTCGTCTAACATCAACCGAGCTCTCGAAGCTTGTGTTGATGACCTAAGGACTCTAAGTGTGCCTTCAAGTTTGAGATTAAGCGTATTTAATTTAGGTTTACTTGAACGAGTACCAAACATAAACTAAGGACTGACTCAATTGAAGCAACAAAATAAGCTACGCTAATGCCCAAGCATGCAAGCACACAAGACTAATATGATGCATGAAATTATCCTGTAATGCAATGACCGCGTCAAGCCCAGCGCCCCGAGTTTCCTAGCTAATGCAATGCTCACTCCACACCTACCCTAATGCTAGTATCACAGTGCCCTGACTTACAGTGGTTCAATGCGAAATTTAAATAACGGATTTACTTGGTGATTTTAAATTGATTGCAATTTTTTATTTTTTTTATTTTTCAGGTCCGCGTAAGCTCCGTTGACGTACACAGCTGCTCCACTCGATTGTGCTAGAATTGATACTTTAAAGTCTGCAAACAAGGATAATTTTAGCGACTTGATAATAAAATTAGAAACAAAGAAGATAAATTAGACACTAATATTTACTAAGTAGATTATGATTCTAATAATTAACGACAAAAATTATTTCACTCCCCGGCAACGGCGCCAAAAATTGATGTGGTCAAAATCAAGATATGAAAAGTGTACTTTACTTTTCCCAAATATTTGCAATAGTGAATGTAAAGGTCAAACCCACAGAGATTGTCAACTTTTATCCTTTAATTACTAAAATCTAATCTATTTAATTATAAGAAAATCGGATGTTTGGTTGGATTAGAATTTGATTGTTACTACTAATTTAAACTATAAATTAAACTATGAAATTATGGAAATAGAGTCTAGAATTAAATCTAAGTAAACTTGTACGCTAAATTGGAATTTGATTTAAATAAGAGTAGATGAGGTCTAGGATTACAAATCCACCACTAACTATGCATCGGGGGTCTATACTTTCTATTCTAAGTTCTATGTTTGGATAGTTATGATCTATCGTAGCTACAAGCCCAATAGTATTGTTAAGAGGATATTGTTAGTTCAATCTAAGCATAACCCATCTATGGTTCACATTAATTATCTACATATAACTAGAGTGTAGCATAACTCATCTTTCCTAATCATGGATTATAAAAGATGTAAACATCACAATCACATAAGCACCATTGTATGTAAATACTCCTATCAATCACAGAAATCAAGGACTATTGAGTTCAATAAGCATAAGAAAAAATCTAAGACAAGAATAGATCCAAAATACTCTTAATTATTAACATTAAAAACTGATTATAAATAATCCACCAACATATAATCACTACCCAATACATAAACCCTAAAATAGAAAAGCATAGAATTCCCCTTTACATCGCTAGGGTTTCATTGAAACCCTAGATTAGGAGTTTAGTTGCACATAGTGGATGAAAGCATGAAGATTGATTTGATGGAAGCCATTAGAGACCTTCAAACTTGCTCTTCTACTTCCTCTTGCCTTCCAAAGCTCTCTATTAAAGAATGTGTAACCCCTAAAAATTATAAAAACTATAGAAATATAAGATTTGGTCCCTATTTTGGGTCATTAATAGGAATTGACCATATCCAGATTGCATGTATAATAACTAGTCCTAGATTTTGGAAGGTAATCAGAATTTAGTCCTTTTTCCCAATTTGATAGAGATTTTGCGGACCAATATACCCTTCATTACATATATTTCTATATACATATATTTGTTACAAATGCTTGAATTTAGGGGTTTTAAATTCAAACCCCAAACAACTACCTATAAATATATATATAGATAGATAGAGAGAGAGAGAAGTCTGAAACTCCATAGTTCTTATCTCTCTCTCTCTCTCTCCAATTCTTCTCTCTCTCTAAAATACAACCACACAAAGGATTATATTCATCATCATCATCATCATCATCATCATCATCATCATCATCGTTGGAAAGGAATTTTTGATGCATATTAAAGAAGCCGTACGCGATTGGAGGATAAATTCTCTGTTACAAACCATTGAAGAAGCTACTCATGCACTTTCCAACGGTCATTGCCGATCAACCTTACCTTCCGATTGACGCCGATGCCGTCGCCGAAGTTGATGAATCAGAGAGTAGCGAGCCGTCTTTGGAGGTTCTACAGGACTGGTAACAATTTGTGTTGTGGATGAGAACAAGAAGCTTGAAGGCCGGAGTTCTCGACACAGATTGATGCAAGAAAGAGAATCACAGATCAAAAATTCGAGAGAAGCACAGTCTGGAGTTCTGGTATAGAGAGAAAAGTCAGAATTTTTCACAGAAAAGTGAGAATTTCTCACCTAAAAGTGAGAAATTTGTATTGAAAATGTGAGAAATTTATTTTCATTTTGTGAGAAATTACTCGTCATATCCGTTTAAAAGGTGTGATATGTATATATATATTTTAATTCTTCTCGAAAATTTTTAATTGTTGATAATTTTCTCATCAAATCCTCTCTGTGTATGCTTATTTTTGTTTTTAAAAGTGGGCTATTCTACCCTTCTAGTATAAGTAAGAAATTTTCAATCGTTATACACATTAAAATATGAAATTCTCACTATTTTCATACTTAGTTAATATAGTGAGAAATTTCACACTATTTAGCGAAACCCCAGTGATAATTTTTTCACTTTTTAAGTATGAAGTTCTGAATACGTAGTGCGAAATTATCAAGAGTTTGTGAGCAAATTTTCTCTCTCTCTCTCTCTCTCTCTCTCTCTCTCTCTCTCTCTCCATATATATAGTTATGGGAAGTAAATATTATGTGTGTATATATATAGATATATATATATATATAATAGAACAACTATGCGTATTTTAGGGATTGAAAATCGGTAGTTATAGGTAAGGTAGTCGAAAATTTAGGAGATTTTGGATGTGGGGAGTTTTATTCCTAAAATCAAGGTGGTTGTGTTGAAAAGAGTAGGATTCTTGGTTTATGAGCATTTAATCTTTAAATTCAAAATTCGTATGATAATTTGTTCAGATATGAAGGAGAGGATTAACAGCTATTGTGGTGGAAATTCAAGATTCGTAGAAAATATGTGAGAATTTTGATGAGCAATTATTGCAGAATTTCTCACTTTTTATGAAGGAACATGGTATTAAAAAGTGAGAAATTATACAAAAAGTAAGATGAACTTTTTTTTTTTTTTTTTTGAGAAATGCATAACTGTTCTAAATATGAAGTTGTTAAATGTAGTTGATAATCTGAGATTCTGGTAATAAACTTGTTGGAAGAAATGACTTAGCATAATTCGTCACTGTGGTAATCTTTTTTTTTTTTACTTACCGTTATGTATGTGATTTGTTTTGTTTCTCTATGTATATATATAGTTATATCTGTTTTTAAATTCAAAACCCTTATTCTGAGGAGTAAATATGGTGATTTGTTTTGTTTCTCTATGTATATATATAGTTATATCTATTTTTAATTTCAAAACCCTCATTATGAGGAGTAAATAGTGTGTGTGTATATATATTTCTAAAAATAACAAAATGGGGGTATTTTGGTCCTCAAAATAAGTAAGGGACCTATTTCTAGTTTCATTTTAAAAAGGGACATATTTCTAGTTATGTGTCTATATTAGGACTAAATTCTAAGTTACCCTAAAAACTAAGTATATATAGATTTTACAAGGAGTTTTTTTAAGCTTTCCTATCCCGAAACTAACTAAAATAGCTGTTATTTCCAATCCGGACGTCATTCAGCAGTTTCCTTTGCACAAGACTCTTCAGTATAGCCAAATACGTAACTTTGATTTTTGTACGGATCCCGCGAGCGGGCCGCGCGAGCGCGTAATTGGGAAGGTCGCGCGCACGGATCGCGCGAGCGAATTCTGGGATCTCGCGCGAGCGGGCCGCTCGCGCGATGTGCCTTTTTCAGCTTCTTTCTTCTTGCTTTTTCTCCTTATTTAACCTGGAATCCATGTTTTCTTCTAAAACCTGAAGAAAATAGAAAATACAGTAAAACTACACAAAAACAAGATAAAAACAGCTAACAAATGTGAATTAAGGCGTATAATTGGGATTTGTTCTCTCCCGATCAGTAAGCCTCATAGCCGGTCTCAGAAAGAAAGTGATCCCAAACATTAGTACCAGCTAAGGCCACCAGACAGGTCATCACCATCCATCACAGGAGGATTATGAGGGACGCGATATCTCGGACCGCCAACCACCTGCCGAGACACTCGCTCGCCAAGGAACCATTGCCTATTTTTGGTACTTTTGGTACTTTCCATCAGAAGTCGGCAAGAGGAAAGGGGCCTGACCGCCTGTATCTCCTCTGGGGCAGCATAGGCAACGCGCTCCCAAGGCGTCAAATCAACGCTAGCAGCTGTTAGCCCAGATAAGAAGTTTCTGAGGAGAACAATTCGATGAGCCCCACTCTTTACCCCGACAACATCCCTCCGCCATCTCAAGCCCCGGGGGAACAAAGGCACAGGAGCCATGCCATCCTCATCTTCACCTAATTCATCAACAGGGGAAGGAGCCAACATCTGTAGGTACTCAAAGCTCCAAAGCCGTACAGACAAAGGAAAAAATCAGAGAAGACAAGACAAAAATCAAAAAGCCGAAAGAAAAAAATAAGAAGTTGTAATACATACCTCCCAAGCTCACCAGAATCCCCCCGTCGATTTGACATCGCCCCGGGAAACCTCACCCATATGCTTGTAAAGGTGGTACAAAGCGGCACGGCCCTAGTCATAAGAGGGGATCTCACCTATGGTCGCAAGGCAAGAAAGAAGCCTCAAGCTCACCCGGTCATTCTGTGTCGCGAAAATCGAGCAACCAAGGACATACAAAAGAAATACCCTCAGAAGCTGAGAATTATTCAGGTTGTGATTCCCTCTGCCGTAAGCCCGATAAAGCCAGCCACAAGGGAACCAGTGCCTCTCCAGATTAGGAGGAACAACCCCAATCAGCATCTCTACAGCTTCCGGGTCAATCTCATAGAAGAAATCCAAGACTAGGCGCTTCCCACCAACCCTCAAGCCGGTAATCATGGAAAAAATCTAAAGGCGGCATTGTCATCTCACCGAATGGCAGATGGAAAGTATTGGTGGTGTCCCACCATCACTCAGCAAGAGCGTAAAAATGCGCCAAATCGTTGGTACTCTTTGAAACTAGGCAGACAAAGCTGCCAAACCCAGCATCGTCTACCATTCTCTTGATGGCAGGCGAGAGTTGGGTGTACCACAGAAAAGCGTGAGTAAGGAAACCATGGCCCTTCAATGTCACTTCTGGCACCTGAACACATCAAAAATAACAAAAAAATGAGCACAAAATCACTATTCATAACCCAAGGTCTGACTTCACAAAATCAACACACGAGCACAAAACAAGCTTCCAACAAACTCTAGGTGCACACTACAGTTCATATAACCAGTACAATGCACAAAATAGTCCTAAACTGTCGAAAGTTTTACATACCAGGCTCGCTAGAGCCACGGCCAAAAGATGACATTGGGGGTCCCATAAAATCAAGTCCGGGGTTTGTTTCTCGGCTTTCATTCAGTCCTTGGCCATGTTGGACGGTCTCCTTGAGCTCGAAGCCATGGATCTGCAAGAAAATGGAAGACTAGAACCAAGCTTTCTTCTTGAAAAATGGAACAAACCAAAACACCAATAAAAATTCCAATCATGGGGAAAGATTACTCACCTAAACGCGTACAAGCTGCGTTTTGACGGATTTTGGCTCCAAAAGCACCCCGAAATGGCCAAAAATGAGCTTGAAATGCCCAAAAACCTAAGATTTACACACATAGAGTCCGGCCACCCAGTGCCGCCGCAGCATTAGCCAACTGCCGCTGTGGCAGTGGCCTAGTGCCGTTGCGGCACTACTCTCTGCAGGCCCCATTTTTCTCCGTTTCAGCAAGTTTTAGCCCAATCTGACCCTTTTTAGCCCGTTTGTGATTCCGGTAGCTCCGGTGGCCCATTTTAGTCAAGATTTATGAGGTTTTATCCCCAGCAGATCCATTTTATCCCTATTAGATTAGGTTAATCCCCCGAGGATAGAAATAGAAAGATATCAGCTTCCGAAGGCCCGAATCGGCTTTTCAGACCAACCATTGCAAAGATCTGATCAACCGTGAAAGATTCAGAGATGGGTCCTGGTTCCCGATCAAGAAACAATTAAGAGTGATTCCTCGGGAGTCCTACATCATCCCCTGAGGATAGAAACAGAAAGATACTAGCTCCCAGAGGCCCCGACCGACACTCTTGGATTGAGCGCCGAAAGATTTGATCAATCGTGAAAGATTCAAAGATGGGTCCTGGTTCCCGATCAAGAAACAGTTAAGAGAAATTCCCCGGGAGTCCTACATCATCCCCTAAGGATAGAAACAAAAAAATACTAGCCCCCAGAGGCCCCGACCGGCCCTCTTGGATTGAGCGCCGAAAGATTTGATCAGCCGTGAGAGATTCAGAGATGGGTCCTGGTTCCCGATCAAGAAAAGAGAGATTCTCTGAGAGTCCTGCGCCATCCCCTGAGCACAAATATAGAAGGATACTAGTTCCCACTATCCCCAGCAAGAAGTAGCAAAAGCAGAACCTACTCCCGAAGATAGGTCATCAGGAACAACCAGAACATCGCCTGTATCTGGATTTTGAAGACGAGCACCGTCGTTCCATGACTCCGTGTCTCCTGATTATCATGAGCTTTCTCATTTGTCAATTATCATAGCTTTTGCACTTATCGATTATCACAAGATCCCTCATTTACCTTTGGTTGTCATCCTCTAAAACCTTACATCTGGTCCATTTCACTTACAAAGTACATTTCTCAAAATTTAAGAAGTTTGCCCCGAGAACCAGAGTCTTCCAAGTCATTGTATCTTTATCCGAGTCAGCCACTACATCACAGTCGGAGACATTAGCACAGCATAAGTCCACTCGGAGTGGCATACACCCCACAACACCAACTCATACTAAGATCATAACACTAAACATGATAGTACTCAGGACGCAATTCATATCACATCCATGCATTTCATATCAACCTCATAACATAGCATTTGCCTGTCTTGTTGTGCATGTGCGATTTGTTCATTTGTGCCCCGAACTACGTCCTGGTCTGATTCCCCTTGGGATACGTAGGCAGCTCACGAAGAGCACGACCAACACTAGCCTTAGCATCATCCTTGCATCTTCTGCAACGCTTTTAACCTAAATCTATAGCCTCCAAAAAAAGAGCTGTCTCTTCAAAGCTTTGCACTCGCTTGTGACATGTGTTGCCTCGCAAGTTCATGCCAAAGAGGGGCAAACTATAGCCACCCCATTTTGTCGGCTATTAGATTTAGGAGACCCATAGTCTGGTGGTTCACAATGATTAAAAAGACTCAAAAAGGACTCCTGGAAGTTAGATCTATCTCTCAAAATGCTCAGAATGACCAAAATACCCTTGAAAGCCCGAATGCTCTCGGATTCAAACCAAATGTTCTGAAAAAGTGTTACGTCATAAGAAAAACAATAAAATGAGTTTTTAAGTAAAATCATATGAAATCGTCAGCTCCCACAGACACCCGGAAGTCCCGGAAGTTTCCAGAAAGTCCCCGTTGACTAGTTTGACCAGGTTTGACCAAGTTTGACCAAGTTTGACCGAAGTCATCTGAATTCGTAAAAAAGTTCCGGGATCATTCTAGATCATGTGAAAAGTATTAAAATGAGTTTTAAAAGAAAATTGAACGAAAACGTCAGCTCTTGGGAGCTCCTAGAGGTTTCCAGAACTTCCCGGGAATCCTCAGTTTGACCAGTTTGACCAAAAGTTGACTTTGAAACCAGAGCACCGTATCTTTTTTTGAATATTTTTCATAGATACTTGAGGTCAATAGCTTTTCGACGGTATACCGCACATAATTTTTGGATTTAAAACGAATTTATTATGAATTTCTGAAGGTGAAAAAGGCGATCAAATCAGCTTTTATCACGAATACCACAAAACTTTTCATAGTAACCTATCTCTAAACTTTTTTTTTATGTAAATTAGACTCCATTACCTTTTCAACGGTATATCACAACCTCAATTTGGAGTTTGTATGCATTTTTTGTGAATTTCGGACGAAATAAGGCCTTTTCGTGAATACCGGAACCTCAGGGGGCCTAAAAAGAATTATCTGGACGAATGAGGAGCAGTGCTGCCATGATACTGGCCCAGTACCACTGCGGCATAGGCCTAGTGCCACTGTGACACTCTCCCCCAGAATGATACATTTTTGTAATTTCTTTTGGGTGTTCATTTTGATTAATTGAAAACTAAAACGACGTAGTTCTATGTTCACAGATGTTTGGGACCAATGGGAGTACTTCTAAAATCCCAAAGCCACCCCAAATTGGCCTATATAAACCCCCTTGACTTTTCATTTTGGAGGTGTCAAATGCAAGCTTTGAAAAGTTTTAGAGAGAAAGTTGTAGAGATAAGATAAGGTTAGAGTAGAGAGAAAAGAAGCTTCCTTCTTTGATTTCCAAACAAAAGAGTGAGTTCTAAATTTTGTTTTTACTTCATTACTTCCATTTACTTCATATTCAATACACCTAACCACCATTTTAGTGAGCATTTAAGAGAGAGGAAGTTACGTCCATGTCCAATGTCACCACATATGAGTGAAACACCACAAGTCCAATACATCATGAATATCATCTATTGATTGCTATCTATTTGTTTGTTTACATTTGTTCATATTATCTTACCTCATTTCTTTTTATTTTCTTTATTTACTTACTAGTCTATCATCATCTAGATGATGACCTGAAGTTTGAGGTGAGTGAATCATTGTGGATAGTAGCTCTTGACCTCAAAAACATGTTTGATAGATGATGATTTCAACTTCAATACATTCCTATGTATTCATGAAGTTGTCTTTAAAATGGAAATAATACTTTCCAGTAATCGTGGAGGTTCTTGATGATGAGTTTGATGTTGACATTTTAAGTGGTTATATCTTCATTAAGTATTGAAAATTTGTTTTCAAAACCTCTATTTCAAAACCCCCTCTTAAACCCCTCATTTTGATTTCAAGAAATAAACCTTGTTTTCTCAAAACCTTCAAAACAGTGAGTCATTTAACTTCAAGGAATTATTTTGAGTTCAATACTCAATATATGAATTCAAGACCACTTGAAAATTCTTTTTAACTCATTATAGAACACCCATGACTTTTTGGCTTGACTTGGAAGCACTTGAAAGGGGTCCATTTTTGTCCAAACATTCCTTCCAAACATTCTACCTCTGCTGTCACAGCAGCTAAGGTGACTTTCAACTTGTTTTACAGCAAACTTTTCCAAAACGAGTGGTCCCAAATTATTTTTTCCTTGACCTTAAATGTCTTAGGGAAGTTTCTGTATAATATGGGCCTCTAGATCTTTTGTTTTCATTTTCTATGATTTTCTAACATTTCAGTCGACAGTACGGACTCTATTTCTGAATAACCTCTATTGTTGATATGATTTCTCTCAATATGTGATAGTTATTACAGATTGGATTTTGGGGTTGTGTTCTCGACACAATAAAGAAGATCTCCATAAAAAGAATGCTTTGAAAACATTCCTAACCCCTCTTTTCAATTTCCAGAAGATCAAGTTACTGTTCTATCCACTATTCATAGCAAGCATACTTTTACTTCCATCCTTTGATTTGGTGCTTACATGCACTCCAAATTAGCTCATGTCTTAAGAAGTAGTTCATACTACATTTGTACATATCCCATGATGATTTTCTTCATTCATTCATATACATTCTAGACTTCTAAGTCATTCTAGGAATCCATGAACACAAAACACACTACAACCTTTGCACATTCTAGGATCATACATTGCATCCATGTAAGATTTGGGGTTTTTTGTGACTCCCAATCTAAGAAGATTATAAGGATTGAACTTGATCACACTTCCATACGTCCCTTCGATCTAATCATCCTTTCTCATCCGTCCCGGGGATTGAGAGGTCTTCTTTTCTCTAAGATTAACATGCATCATTCTAGCTTGCTAAGCATATTTTGATTCCTTTGATTATTTGTTTAAAGAATAATTCATGTCCTCTTTAGATTTGTAAAACTTTATTACTTGATATATGATTAGATAATTTTTCCTAGGTTTATTTGTGTGATCTTTCACTTTGCATTGTGTGATACTTGGCTTAGATCTTATGAACGACATCTTATCTTTTGATCTTCCATTTCAAGTTTCTTATGTGATGTAATATACCTATCATAAATATTAATTGTCGAACCAAGCATAGTATAAGATGATTATTTGGATGCTAATTGAGGCCCGTCGAAAGACGGAGCGAGTTGAGGGTGTTTTACTCATGACAAAGGCTCCTCTCTCTCTCGTACCAAAACCCCGAGCCAAGTTCTTTGGTTATGAAAGGCGGTGCCCTTTATCCATTTGGGTGAGTCAAATTAGGTTTCTTGGTTCCTTAAAGACCGAGTGGGGACTCTGTATCTGTTTTCAACAGACCTTCCTTTTCTTTTCCCTTTTCAAAACAATCTCAAACTAATCAAGTGGTGGAATTCCATGTGTCCACACCCTTGCATCTTTGCAATGCTTTTTTGTTATCGTAAATCTATAGCCTTCAAAAGAACTGTCTCTTCTAGGCTTTGGCACTTTCTTCTGACACGCATTGCCTCATAAGTTCTTGCCAAAGAAGGGCAAACTGTAGACACTTCATTCTGTCGGTTATCAGATTTAGCTCACGATAATTGAAAAAGACTCGAAAAGGACTCTCGGAAGTTAGTTCTATCTCTTACAATGCTCAGAAAGTTCTATAAATGATCAAAATGCCCCTGAAAGCCCAAACACTCCCAAATTTGGACCAAAAGTTTTAGAAACACACTACATCATAGGAAAAGTAATATAATGAATTTTAAAGCAAAATCGAATGAAATCGTCATCTCCCAGAGGCTCCCAAAAGTTCTCGAAAAGTCCCCATTGATCGGTTTGACCAGGGTTTGATCGAAATCGTCCAATTTTGTCCAAAAGTTTTGAGATCATTCTAGGTCATTTAAAAAGTACTAAAACAAGTTTTAAAAGAAAATCGAACAAAAACGACATATCTTGAGAGCTCCTAAGGGGTCCTAGAATATCCCAGAGATCCCCGGTTGGACCTAAAAGTTGACTCAAAGACCGGAGCATCGTATCATTTTTCAAATTTTTTTTTATGAATACTAGAGTTCAATAGCTTGCCAATAGTATATTGCACATAATATTTGGATTTAAACAAATTTATTATGAATTTCTGAAGGTGAAAAAGGCGATCAAATCAACTTTTATTACGAATATCGCAAAACTTTTCAAGGTGACCTATCTCCAAACTATTATTTATGGAAAGTAGACTCCATTATTTTTCTAACTATATATCACAAGCTCAATTTGGATGTCGTACATATTTTCTGTGAATTTCGGTTGAAATTGGGCCTTTTATGAATACCGAAACCTTTGGGGGCCTAAACAGAATAATCTGGACATCTGAGGAGCAGTGCCATCGGGGCACTAGCCATGTGCCCCTACGAGATAGGCCCTGTGCTCCCATGGCATTCTCCCCCAGACTGTCCATCTCTGTAATTTTGTTTAGGTGGTCAATTTGGAATAATTGAAAGCCAAAACAACGTAGTTACTTGTTTACAGAAGTTTGGGGACCAATGGGAGCACTTTTTAAATTTCAAACTCCCCTGAAATATACCTATATAAACTCTCCTTTGCTCTTCATTTTCCATTGGCAAATACAAGGTTTAGAAAAGCTGTAGAGATAGAGATAAGGTTAGAGGAGAGAAAGTAAGCTTTTTCCACTGATTTTCTATATAAAGTAAGTTCTAAGTTTAATTTCTCTTCATCACCTTTCTTTATACCACATATTCAATACACTCAACCACCATTTTGAGTATTTATGAGTTAGGAATCTACTTTTATGTCCTAATATGAGTGAAACACCAAGCTGTAAGTCTAAATATATCATTGATTATCATTATTGATTGCTATTTCTTGCTTAATTACTTTGATGTTCATCTCTTCTTACCTTCATTTCTTTGATTACTTTTCATCATCATTTAGATGATGACATATTATTTGAGAAGGGTGAATCCTTATGGATAGTAGCTCTTGACCTCTAAGGCATGTTTAATAGATGATGATTCCAATTTCAATACTTTCTCAAGTATTCTTGAAGTTATGTTCTAAAGTAAATAATGTTTTGCAAATAACTTTGGAAGTTCTTGATATGAGTTTGAAGTTGATGTTCCAAGTGGTTATAACCTAACCTCCATTTAGTGCTGAAAATACACTCTCAAAAACCCCTTTCTAAAACCCATCTTAAACCCTCAAATTTTGATTCCCAAAGAATAAAGCTTATTTTCCCCAAACCCCTCAAAAACAATGAGTTGTTCAACTTGAAAATGCTATTCTGAGCTCAATACTCAATGGAGGATTATGATACCACTTTGAAAGTCTTCCTAACTCATTAAAGAATGTCCTTGATTTTGGTTGAAATTTAAAACACTTGGAAGGTTTCCATTTTGACCCAAACATTCTTCTATAACATTCTATTTTTTTGTCACATGCAGCAGCTGTAGTTGACATTCAACTTGTTTTCTAGAAATTGTTTCCACTGTGAATGGTCCCAAACCTTTTTTTCCCTCAAACTTCAGTGTGTTAGGGAACCTTCTTTATATTATGAGCTATCAAATGTTTTGTTATCAATTTCAAAAAAATTTCTATATTTCAGTCGACAGTACGGATTTCGTTTATGAGCAACCTCTATTTTTATATGATTTCTCACAATGAACTCCATAAAATTTCATGAATTTAAAGTACTTCTAACCTCACTTTTCCATTTTTAGAAGAGAGTGCAAATATTCAGTCCACTATTCACAGCAAGCTTGTTTTAACTTCCACTCTTTGATTAGATGTTCACATGCATTATAAATTAGTCCATATCTTAGGAAGTCATTTATATTACTTTTGTACACATCCTAAAATGACATTCATCATGCATTCATCCATATTCTATACTTCCAAATCACTTTAGAAGATTCTATATACACAAACACACTACATCCTTACACATTCTACAATTATATATTGCACTCATGCAAGATTTGGAGCCTTTGTGACTCCTAATCCAAGAGGATCATAAGGAATGAAATTGATCACACATTTATGCTTCCCTTAGATCAAATATTCCTTTCTCATCCATTCCAGGGATTGAGAGATCTTCTTTTCTCAAGAATCAACATGCATAAATGCTAGTTTGCTAAGTATATCTTAGTTTCTTTGATAATTTGTTCAAGAACAATTCATGTCCCCTATAGATTAGGAAAATTTTACGATTTGATATGTGATTAGACGATTTTTCCTAGGTTTGTCATGTGTGATCTTTCACTTTGCACTGTGTGATACTTGGTGAAGATCTTATGAATGATATCTTATCTTTTGATATTCCATTTCAAGATTCCTATGAGATGTGATATACTTAGCATAGTATTAATTGTAGAACCAAACATACTATAAGATGACTTTTTGTATGCTAATTGAGGCCCGTCGAAAGACGAGGAGAGTTGACGGTGTTTTAGTCTTTGCGAAGGCTCCTTCCTCGCTCGTACCAAAACCCCGAGCCGAGTTCTTTGGTTATGAAGGGTTAGTGCCCTTTATCCATTTGGATCAGTCAAATGGGGTCTCTTGGTTCCCTAAAGACCGAGTGGCGACTCTGTATATGTTTTCACAAACCTTTCAGTGGTTCCAAAATCAAAATTCAAAACAAAACAGAGTGGACCCTGAGGCCGCATGTCCACAAGGTGTTATACTCGGAATATGTGTCACGAGTCTGTAGGATAACTAGTCATAACCTTATTTGTATCCTATTCACTAGGGCTAGCCCTGATTATACCTATGCTATCAAAAACCTTATCACATGTGAAGTTCCAAGCATGGGACACCTAGCGTAACATTGATTATGGTGGCCATGGGATGAAAAGGGATTCTCCATGATGCAACTAGGACTTATATGGCTATGTGATAAATGATTATCAGGTTTGTTTTCTTCATATAAGCATGCATGGCAATGAGAGAACCTAAAATGAAAAAGATAACAATGGTTTCCTTATCTGTGCATATGTGGGTATGCAGACCACCTAGAGATAGCTCTAAAGGAGACCATAAGCAGACCTTCTTGGGTCCGTCCCCCTGGTTCAGGAAGATTAGTCCGAGCTACAAATATTGGGATACCAATGGCCGACGAACAAGAAAGAATGGAACAGTTAGAGGATGCTTTGGTCAGTCAGGGGAAACAGTTATAGCTTATCATAGACCAATTGGATCCATAAGGGCTGCCTATTTTTGATCCTCCCTTACCACCTCCGCCACCAGTTGCACCTATGAACCCTATTGATCTGGATCCTTCAAGAAGGAGGTTTGGTTCGATGATGATGTATGTGGAGATCCCAGGAAAAAGATGAAAGATAAGTTAGACCACCTAAAAAATGTAGTAAGGAAATTTCGTGGAGTTCATGATTACTTGTTAGACCTTGAGGGGTTCTTTGAACCATTAAAGGTCAAAATGCTCGACAAGTTCAAGATGTCTGACCTAGAGAAGTTTGATGGGACTAGGAATCCCAAGAGCCACTTGAAGATGTATGTCACAGCCCTCAGGCCTATAGGGTTAGGAAATGAGCACTTGGCCTAGCTATTTTCACGTTGCCTATTTGGAGGAGCTTTGTAATGATTCCTAGCTTTTGAATCCTCCAAGACCCGTATATTGTGACTAAATTTGTAAATCAATATGCCTATAATACCGAGTTTGACGTTACTGTCAGGACATTGAGACTACTAGGAAAGATAATCGGTAGTCTCTTGCCACGTTCTTGACCCGTTAGAGGAAAAAGGCAGCTGAAATGGCAAATACGTGACAAAATTGTTGACTTTTAGCGACAAAATTCCGTCGCTAAAAGTCGGTCAATAAATGGATTAGCCTATCGGGGAGCCTACTTATGTATGCATGTATGTATGTATGTATGTATGTATGCATGCATGTAAGTGTGTATGTATATTTTGGTACAATAGTTATTCTAAACAACATAGAGTAGCCTCCTTACCCACAGATGGGGTTATGGATGACCCGAGAGGAGCTCATGTATGCTTGAATTTAACTTGTTTATTAAACAAGTGTAATATCCAGCATGTCTTGTTTATTAAATGAGCTCAGTCCAAGCTGATCTCATGTACACTTGAACTTGACTTGTTTATTAAACGAGCCTGAACTTCAAGCCTCTTATCAAGCTCAAGATAAACAAACCAAGCATGTTTAAAGGGCTCAAATTTCTGTTTGGCTATATTAAAAAATTGTGGGTTTGGGTCACCCACATGTATAATCTATGGACCGAGTCTAACGGGCTTTGCTTAGGCCCCAAGAATCCTAAGTGGATTCGACTTGGAGTCCTAAGGCATGCATATCTGTGTGTATATATTTATATAACACACATATACACAGTTTAACAAAATAGTAGCCACCCCTCTCTCTCTCTCTCTCTCTCTCTCTCTCTCTCTCTCTCTTTTCAGTTACTTTCTCTCTCTAGCCAAATCACATTCGAGGCTTAGGATTTAGCGCGTGGATAAAAAGTGGATATCTCTAGTAGATATCTCTCGAAGTACAAAGCATACACGAAAGCACAAGATGGTAGTAGTTCATGGGTGTTATAGTCGGGCTCGTAATAACACCGTCAAAGTCATACGTTAGATTTATTTCACTAGCTACATCCTATACCCGACCCATATGCTTGTATGTTGCATATTGACATTGGTATCAGAGCGATAGAATTCATTCGGCTGTTTAATCACCCAAAATGGATCTGTCATTAAAGAACTAGCAAGCTTTTTGCCTATATACCCTAATTTTGCCTTTCAAGTGGTCCTTATATGAAAACCTAATATTTGTCATAATTTTTTATATGGTCATGTTCATAATAGTCCCTAGAGTCCACCCCCCCCCCCCCCCCCCCCCCTCTATAAATTCTTATGGCTTGATTATCTCTGGTGAGAAAGATAAATGAAACCCTAATTTTTTGGGGCTATAAAACACAAGGTTTTTTTTTTCAGAGACTTTGAGCCATATTTTGGAACAATGTTAACGACCAATTTGGCACTATATTTTTGCACAAATCAAATCTATGCCACGAGGGCTTACACCGATATAAGTTTTGTCAAATTTGGATCAAAATGGAGCGAGATACGGCCGCAAACATGGCGTTGCAAGCAGCGCTGTTGCTGCGCTTTTCTTTTCTAAGGAAGAAGAAGAACAATACCCTTGGACGAGTTCCAATCATTCTAGGAGGTGCGTAGGCCCCACTTCTAGTGTTCTACTCATAATCATGGCCTTTGGGTCACACTAGTGCCTTCCAGAGCCTCAGACGATCATTTTGGTGGTGGTCCAGTCACCGGAGGAAACAAAAATGGCGCGTGTAGAGCACGCGCAACCATAGGCACATGAAGCCAGCTGCAGCCCCTAGCTATGCAGAGGCCTTGTCCACATGCTCAGGTGGTGGTGCGTGGGGCGCGTGGTACGCCAATGTTGGACGGCGACACCTCTTTCCGACGAGTGTGGGTTCCATATTGGTTTTCCCACTTGACTATAATTTTTAATTTGGGAAAAAATTTCCTGAAATATTTTTAAATTAATAAAAATAGTTTGTTTCTTATTAAAAATTGGTTTTTAATTAGTCTAAATTTTAAAAAAAAATTTAATATTTTTGTAATGTTATATTTTTACAATATTTATTATATTGGATGGGACTCTAAGATAATTTTTCGTACATCATGATGTATTTATGGTTTTTTATAGCACGCAATTCATATTTATGGACATTTATTTAATTGCTTAAAATATCATAATATATCATCAATTTTTGTAATTAATAAGGGACATAAAGGAAACTGTTTGAGGACCATGTAAAATTATTGTGGGACCCACAGATAATCTTTTGGTAAATGATCTAAATCATATTAATGTTTTAGACCATATAATTATGTGTTTTTATACACGTATTAAATTGCTTAAAATATTTTTATTGATTTTTAATTTATGGAATTAACACAAAGTGTTTAGTACACTGTTTGCAATATGAGAAAATTATTTGGTAAACTATATCAATTTTCGGGATATAATTTAGAGCATATATTGTGTTATGCGTGTAATATTAATTGCTTAAAATATAGCAAATAAAATTTTTAATTCTTGAAATTATTAAATAGTATTTTGTACACTGTTTGGGGACATGAGAATTATTTTGTAAATTATCTCTTTCGTATTTTAGAGCATAAAATTTATGCTTATGAGCATTGTTTTAATTTCTTAAATAGCCAAAATAAATTACTAATTTTAAAATTAATATGGGGCATTCAGGACGCCATATTCTGAAAATTCTTGGAGAATAATTTCCTCAAAATTGTTTGTATTTTTATGAATTTATTTGTTCATAGTCAATTTTGTTTAACTAAATCAATTTAATTTGTTAAGTTGATTGGAATGATTTTGGGCTATGTTAAAATTCTGGAAAATTTTATTTATAAAGAAAAATCAGTTTTTCAGTTATTTGAATTTTTTTTCCATTAGTTTTCAAGTATTGTGTTTAATTTACAAGCCCTAATTAAATTGGTTTTAAATTTATTTTAAGGCTTAAAATTGTTTTAAATTAGTGAAAAATCAAGAATTTTTCATTAAACATTTTCATAGCTTATGAAAGTTATCTGCGCTTAGCAATGGATTAGTTTATTATATTATATTAGATTATGTTATATTATATTAAAGGCTCACTGCATTGTTGGTCATATGTTAATTACTATTGTTTGTGTTTGGTTGACCCTGAGATGTCTAATCCTCCTCCTTAAATGGAGAGAAGGACTATTCCACTCATTTTAAATAAACTGCATGAGTGCTTAGTATATGTGGTTAATTAGTTAATGTGGAGCAAATGAATGGACAGTCCAAGCATAAACAAGCCAAGCTCGTTTAAAGGGTTCGAAATTTTGGTTGGTGAATAAGCTTGATAAGAGGCTTGGCTCATGTATCGTCTACAACTACATAGTTTTATAATAGATATATATGTACAAGCCAGTATGGATTGGGATCTTCGACTGTATATGTGGGCAACACTTTGGGTAGCTTCCATGTGTTGCGTGCAGACCACTTCTCAAGCCTATTCACGATTTTTTTTTAATCAAGATTATTAATGAGCAAGTGAGCGGCTCGAATAGTATACACCACTACCCATTTTAACATCTCCACAATGTTTGGTATCACAACTTCATTGAAATATAAAACTAAATACATCTTTATGGTGTAATTGGAAGAAAATAGTGTATCTTGTGATGGCAAGTGTGAATCCCGGGAACTGACTCACATAACTTCTGATTACCCAAGAAGGACAGATTGATGGTGGAATTTAAAATTCCACCAGATGGAATCATTCCATCGAAGTTGTTGAATGAAAGATTGAGAAATGTGAGGGTCCCAACTTTGTTTAGGCTTGTTGGAATTTTCCCGGAAAAGCGATTTACTGAAACATCAAAGGATTCGAGGTTTTTAAGATCTCCCAAGGATTCTGGAAGCTGTTGTTGAAGAGAATTGTGAGACAAATTTAACAATCTCAATGCAATGCAACTTGATATCTGAGGGAAGATAGTCCCTGTGAGGTTATTGGATGAAAGATCAATCTCTTGAACACTTTCCAACTTGCTGAGCTCCATTGGGAGAGGACCCTCAAGGCGATTATGCGATAGATTTAAAAATATTCGTATCTCATGCATACCCCATATTTCTGTAGGGATTGTCCCTGTTAATATGTTGTAGGACAAGTCGGGCCTGGCTAGATCAATGCACTGTCCTAAACTTGGAGGTATAGACCCAGAAAGAAGGTTGTTGTTAAGGAACAAAAAAATTATTGTGGTCAAATTTCCAAGACTTTTGGGGATTTCACCTGAAAATCTGTTATGGGATAGATCAAGCAGACCCAGATAAGGAAAATGTCTGATTACCTCGGGAATCGTGCCATTGAAACCATTGTGCGATAAGAAAAGCTGTTCCAAGTGGGACAACTAGCTTATTTCTGATGGGATTGTTCCGGTCAAGAGGTTTTGTTGAGAATCTGTACCGAAATAGCTTTGAAAATTGGAAACCGAATCAGTAACGGGCCGAGGCACGAACCAGGTCACTCTCTTTAAGGTTGATTTCGCGCCTCCTCAGTCTTCTCACCGGTGCATAGGACGGTGTGTCAACCCCCAGGATACAACAACCCAACTATAGCAAATTTCTGTACAATTTTTGTGCACTAAAACTGACAAAAAGTAAACTACACTGAATGCTCAAGGATTATTCTGTATTGCCCATATAACTTTGAGGATAGAGAAGCCAAATGAAAATACAAGTTTCTTTTTCACAACCTTTTCGTATATATCAAACTGAAGAGGAAGAAGAAAAGGAAAGTGAAACTCTGTATCTATCCTTTTCGGCTGATCAAAAAATATGTGAAGATGTATATTTCCTCAAACTAATACACTGTTTCTAATATACACCCAAAATAGACATTATGATAACGTTGGAGAAAAAGTTGGCCACGTTTTGGAGGAGGAGAAAAACAAGGACTAAAATATTGACCAAGTCCATGCACAACTTGACTCCTATTATAAGATAAACATTAAAAAAACATTTTCTTTCACAACTCATATATATTGATGTAAGTCTGTAAACTTGGAGAGTCAAGCGGACCTCACCACTTGGTTAGTTAGGAATTGTAGAGTGTAGAAGTAAAAGAGACTTAGTAAAAAAATATATGGATTTTTACAAATTTAAAGTAATTAAATACCTTGTTAAATAAATTATACCGCAATCAAAACCACATTTGATAAAATAATATAATAATCCCCCACTTATTTTTATCAAAATTGAATAAATACACGAACTGGGCATACAGAATAATATCTTATAGTGTCATGCATAAATAAAGGTGAACATCGTCTTGAACCTTTACATAGTGAAGAATATTCAAAGTATAAGAATCTTAAGTGACAGAGTCTTGAACCCAGATTCTTGTGTATACAACAAATGTAATTCACACATAACACTTTTCATGGTGTAGGTTCAAAAAACCAGCACGTTACGGCCTTGTGCTTTATCCCGGTATCATGAATGCTCTAGAGAATTTGCCCAATCAATTCCCATAGGAAGCGGCCACCACTTCCACATTCACTAGGTGAGTCTATCAAGAGTGCTCCTATAGCTGGGCACCCTGTCCATAAGGACCATAGAGCTCATTAAGAGTATAAACTCAACCTCCAAATAGCTATAGGATATCATGCTAATCACAAGTATGAGACAAATAAAATACATGATCCACCCAAATGGCTATGTGACTTGTTCTTACCCTTTGAACCCAGTTCTTGGGATCTCCAGTCTCCAAGTTGGGTTAGCATCACATGTAATTTATTTATTAATGGGCTTAAGTCCCATACGTTTAGAGGTACTCCATACCTTTTCTCTTGCCAAAGCTTTGGTTAACGGGTCTGCGAGATTATCACCAGACCTCACAAAATCAATAGTAACAGAACCCTCAGAAATAAATTCTCTCATAGTACTGTGCTTACGACGTATTTGTCGTGATTTACCATTATAATATTGGTTTTGTACTCTTCCTATGGCAGCAGTGCTATCACAGTGTATCAAAGTAGCTGGAACTGGTATAAGCCAGATAGGTATATCTGACAAAAAGCTACGCAACCAATTAGCCTCCTCGCTAGCTGAACACAATGCAATCAGTTTAGACTCCATGGTGGACTGAGCTATAATAGTTTGTTTCTTGGATTTCCAAGAAACCGCTCCACCACCAATACTAAAAATATAGCCACTAGTGGCTTTGGGGTCTTCTGATAGGGTATTCCAATCGGCATCACTGTAACCTTCAAGTACAGCGGGATACTTATTATAGTGAATACCCAAATTAATAGTTCTTTTTAAATACCTCATTAGTCTACCAATTGCATTCTAATGTTCTATGCTAGGTTTGCTAGTATACCTACATAGAACTCCTACTGCGTAGGCAATATCAGGTCTAGTGCAATCTGTAGCATATCTTAAACTCCCAATAATACTAGCATATTCCTTTTGATTAAAAATGTCACCCTCATTAGGAAATAATTTAATACTTTGATCAAAAGGAGTACAAACAGGTTTACAATCAAAATAATTATATTTTTTCAAAACCTTTTCAATATAATGAGAATGATCAATAGAAATGCCAATAGGAGTTCTTGTAATTTTAATCCCCAAAATTACATTGACTTCACCCAAATCTTTCATATCAAAATTAAGTGACAAGAAATTTTTGGTCTCTTTTATAATCTCTAAAGTAGAACCAAAAATTTATAAATCATCTACATATAAACATATCATAACACATATGCCATTATTGTATTTGTAATAAATACATTTGTCACTTTCATTGATTTTGAAACCATTTGAAATAATTGTTTGATCAAATTTTTCATGCCATTGTTTGGGTGCTTGTTTTAAACCATATAATGATTTACTAGCTAGTTTACAAACTTTATTTTTATTGTTCGGATCAATAAAACCCTCAGGTTGATCCAAATAAATTTCCTCCTCTAATTCTCCATTTAAAAAGGCTGTTTTAACATTCATTTGGTGAATATATAAATCATGAATAGCAGCAACAGCTAACAAAACTCTAATAGAAGTAATACGAGTAACTGGAGAATAGGTATCAAATAAGTCGATATTTTCTTTTTGTTTAAACCCCTTAGCTACTAATCTAGCTTTATATTTTTCAATAGAACCATCGAGTTTAAGTTTCTTTTTAAGGACCCATTTGCAACCTATGGTTTTACATCCAGGTGGTAAATCCACAAGTTCCCACGTACGGTTGGTCAAAATAGAGTCCATCTCATCCTGAATGGCTTCTCTCCAGAAATTAGCTTCTGAAGAGGTAAGAGCATCCTCTAAACAAGAAGGATCTCCTTCTAAATTAAATGTATAAAAATCAGGTCCAAAGTCTTTTGAGAGCTTAGCTCTCTTACTTCCACGTGGTACAGATTCTACATCACAGTCTCTATCATGCACCTTAGAGTCAAAGGGTCTAGAAGGGACGGAAATAGGAGGATGGGAACCCCCACTATCCCTTGATTTAAAAGGAAATCTATCTTCATAAAAATCAACATCAATAGACTCAAAAATAATATTATTTTTAATGTCTAAAAATCTATAAGCTTTACTATTAAAAGCATAGCCCAAAAATACACATTCTACAGCTCTACTAGCAAGTTTATGCCTCTTAGGATCAGGAAGTCTTACATATGCCAAACAACCCCAAACTCGAAAATAATTTAAATTTGGCTTTCTACTTTTCCAAAGCTCAAAAGGAGTAATTTTTGTTTTAGAATGGGGAACTCTATTTAAGACATAACAAACAGTTAATAAGGCTTCTCCCCAAAGATTAGAGGGAGCTCCAGAACTCACAAGTAAAGCAACTACAAGTTCTGTAAAAGTTCTATTTTTACATTCGGCTACACCATTCATTTCAGGCGAATAAGGAGCTGTAGTTTCATGTATAATACCTTGAGATTCTAAGAAGTTACTAAATTCTCTTTCTCCATATTATGTGCCTCTATCGGTTCTAAGTCTTTTAATCTTTTTGTCAAATTGATTTTGAACTTCATTTAAATAAGCTTTAAAAGCATCAAAAGCATCATTTTTATTTTTCAAAAGGTAAACATATGTAAATTTAGAAAAATCATCAATAAATGTGATAAAATACCTTTTTTCACCACGTGTCAAAATTCCTTCAAATTCACATAAATCACTATGAATTAATTCTAGAAGTACAGAATTTCTAGTAACACTTTTATGTGGATTTTTTGCAATTTTTGCTTGGCTACACGAGATACAATGCTCAAATCCTTCATTACCCAAAACAGGAATTAATCCTAATCTACTCATATTATATTTTTTTTATTTATATGACAGAGTCTAGCATGCCAAACATTCACAGAAGTAGACAAAATATAAGCAGAACTAGAGCATTTATTAATATCAAAAACATTCAACTTAAACATACCCTTACAAGCATAACCTTTCCCAACAAACATACCAGACTTAAAAATTACATGCTGATCACCCCCAAAAGATTGGCTAAAACCAGCCTTATTAATTAAAAAACCAGAAACTAAATTTTTCCTAATCTTGGGAGTATGTAGTACATCCTTCAAAATCAATTTCTTCCCGGAGGTAAAATTTAGCTCCACATTGCCAGTGCCTAGAACCTTCGTAGTGTGAGAATCACCAAGCAATACATTTTCATTCTCCGTAGGAGAGTAGCTCTTGAACCAACCGCGATTGTTACACACGTGCCTAGAGGCACCAGTATCAATCCACCATCCTTCGGAAATTGTCATGGAATTTACTTCCGTAATCATAGCCACAAGTGGCTCTTCAGTCACATTAGCCTGAGGAGCAGACTGACCCTTCCGGCAATTTCGAGCAAAATGCCCGGGATGTCCATAAACATAACATCCATTTGGATTATTTTGTCTTGAAGGAGGTCCATGGTTCGTATTCCTTTTGAAGTGATTCTGGCTCTGGTTTGGATCAATTTTTTTCTTTTGCCCAAAAGAATTTTTCTGCCCATTTTTATTTTTAAAATTTTTGTGGGATGGTTTCAAATTTTTATTTTTATTTTTATTTTGTTGGGGGCTAACAGTATTAATTTTGGCAGCCATAAAAGTTTCTTCTTTTTGGTCTTGAAGTCTAGATTCCTCCTCAATTCGGAGTCTCACAATTAGACTCTCCATAGAAAACTCTTTAGATTTGTGCCTTAAGGAATTCCTAAAATCCTTCCAAGAGGGGGGTAATTTATCAATTAAAACTGCAACTTGAAATTGTTCATCTATTTTCATCCCCTCTGAAAGAATTTCATGAACTATTTTTTAATCTACATGGCACTGTGAGACTACCGATATGTTATCTGCCATTTGGTATTTTAAGTAACGACTTACAGTGTATTTTTTCGCTCCGGCTTCTTCGGTGTCATATTTCTTTTGAAGAGCAGTCCAAACTTCTGCAGCTGTAGGCAACTCCGCATAAAAGTCATAAAGCTCGTCTGAAAGCCCGTTGAGAATGTAGTTTTTGCAATTGAAATCAGCGGCTTCCCATTTCAGTGCCTGATGAGATCTTATAGGTTCTAGCAAATCTGAGTCCCTCGGATTTGGCTCGTCAAGAACAAAAGCAACCTTTAGCAAAGATAGGTAGAACATCATTTTGGTCTTCCAACGCTTGAAGAATTGACCTTCGAACCGGAAAGGTCGGTTGTGACTATTGTCGCTTACAAAGGCAGTATGCTGATTGGCTTCCATGAGACTTAATAAACCTTAAAATTGTTGAGAATCTGTACCGAAATAGCTTTGAAAATTGGAAACCAAAAACGGGCTGAGGCGCGGACCAGGTCGATCTCTTTAAGGTTGATTTCGCGCCTCCTCGGTCTTCTCACCGGTGCATAGGACGGTGTGTCAACCCCCAAGATACAACAGCCCAACTATAGCAAATTTCTGTACATTTTTTATGAATTAAAACTGACAAAAAGTAAACTACACTGAATGCTCAAGGATTATTCTGTATTGCCCGTATAACTTTGAGGATAGAGAAGCCAAATGAAAATACAAGTTTCTTTTTCACAGCCTTTTCGTATATATCAAACTGAAGAGGAAGAAGAAAAGGAAAGTGAAACTCTGTATCTATCCTTTTCGGCTGATCAAAAAATATGTGAAGATGTATATTTCCTCAAACTAATACACTGTTTCTAATATACATCCAAAATAGACGTTATGATAACGTTTGACAAAAAGTTGGCCACGTTTTGGAGGAGGAGAAAAACAAGGACTAAAATATTGACCAAGTCCATGCACAACTTGACTCCTATTATAAGATAAACATTAAAAAAAAAAAATTCCTTTCACAACTCATATATATTGATGTAAGTCTGTAAACTTGGAGAGTCAAGCGGACCTCACCACTTGGTTAGTTAGGAATTGTAGAGTGTAGAAGTAAAGGAGACTTAGTCAAAAAATATATGGATCTTTACAAATTTAAAGTAATTAAATACCTTGTTAAATAAATTATACCACAATCAAAACCACATTTGATAAAATAATATAACAGGTTTGATGTTCGATTCAGCGTTGTGAGGTTGGTAAGGTTTGACAAAATCGGAGGAATTGATCCGAATATCTTATTTTCTTTTAGAAAAATGGTTAAAAGATGGGGACTCAGTCGGCCAACAGAATTTGGAATTTTCCCTCCGAGGCCAATACCGGCCAATTCAAATTCCTTCAAAACAGTGCAGTTTGTGAAGGCATCGAAGAAGGGTTCAAGATTAGTGTTATTATCATGACTAACCATATCGTTAAATGACAAATGAAGAAAGCTAAGTAGAGGTAGATTTTCCACTACTTTGGAAGGCAATTCTCCAGAAAGATGGTTATACTCCAAATCCAAATTGTACATGGTTGTAGCATTAGTTATCGAAAATGGGATTTCCCCGGTGAATTGGTTGTTATAGAAATTTAGATTCCACAGAGCCTGACAATTCCCAATTTCCTCTGGAATTTTCCCTATTAGGAGGTCTACAATTTCCAGTACAGAGCAGTTGGAGAAGAGGGAAGGTGGAATAGTACCTGTTAACTTGTTTCCCAATAGACTAACAATACTGAGATTGGAGAGAAAGGAAAATGAATCTGGTATTGGACCGGTTAAATCGTTTCCATCGAGTATGATATAACGGAGGTGTCCGAGGGAGGAAAATTCGGGTGGTATGATGCCAAACAGGTGATTATCAGCAAGAAGAAGGAATCGAAGCCGAGTGAGATTCGAAATGGAGGGTGAGAGAAGTCCCACAAGCTCAGTCCCTTCGAGGACTAGCCGTGTAACGCGGTGTCGTTGCATGTTGCACCCGACACCGTTGAAATTGCAGACATGGGTGGCCTGGTTCCAGTTGGAAAGTGTGAAATACGGGTCGGACGATATTGTCCTTTTGAATTCCAGAAGTGCTGCTCTATCTGTGTCCATGGAGTGGTGAGGTGGGTAATGGTGGTGATGAACAGAGAGTGTTTGTTCAGATATTATAAGCAGTTGGAGTAGAGAGAAGATGTACATGGTTCTTTTGAAGTCCATGTTGTTAGAAGGAATTGGAAGTGGGCTATTATGATAGTTTGGTATTTGAGACTATCTATATATGGTGCCCACTTTTCCTATGTTCATCATGCCACATGATTAATTAATTGAAAAAGACTGCAAGTATGCTTTGTGCTTGTTTCTGTATCATCGGCTCTACATGAGATAGATTTATATATACACAGATACACAAATACATGTATCGCATGTATAGAGAGAGGCAAGTAGTGTATACACATTTATATACTCATACTCAAACACATGTATCACATTCATAGAGAGAGGAATGCAGTAGGATAACATTGTGTTCAATTTTAAATAGACAATAAAAGTTCTTCCCACTTCCTTAAGGTTAACGTAATAAAATAATTTTTTCACAAGGACAAAAAAGTAATTTATTTTAATGGTTTTTCGCAAAATTACTCTATTCCCGTCATTTAATGAGGTGGTACGGATTTTATTTATTTATTTATTTATATTTTTATTCACTTAAAATTGTGTAACCTTAGATTTGTGATAGGTTAATATTTCCCGTACACACACATATAAATATATATATAGAATTTTAGTACCTCGTTTAATGAAGTGGCAGAGACTATTATAAAATGACAACACTTTGGTACATTTTCTCACGTCTTTTTTGCACTATAATATTATTGGTCCAAGTAGATGCCATATATGCGCCCTATAAACACCCTTGCGCACATGGACTAATCACATACTAATCAATTACCCAACAAACATACAATTAATGGTATACAGAACATCATAACCTTGTCTACATGAGCAAATATCAGTTCTTTCATCATTTTATTTTTGTTTTTGTGCCTGTGTTAGGAATTGATATGGCATTTTGAGCATCTATCTCACTGCTTGCTACTAAGTATTTTAGATTAGCTCCAGTAGGATTGCTAGTGTACGCGTTAAAGTCCCTCGCCATTCTCCCATGGAACTTATTAATAAGCTATGAATTAAGCACGGATACGTACACTCCGACACGGATAGGATACGATATCGGTACGTTGACACAATAAAATTCATAAAATAAAATAAAAATTATACGTCGACACTACAGAAAAAGTGTCCTTGAAGTGCCATGTCTATGTATCGAACACGATACGACACGCGACACGCTACCTTTTTAGAAGTGTCGGTGCTTCCTAATTAATACTCCCTTCGTCCCTTTTTTTAAGTCCTATATTCCATTTTGGGATGTCCCAAAATTAGTGTCCACTTTCCTAAATTGACATACAATTTTTACCCATTTTTCAAAATTACCCTTCCTTGAAATTTACACAAAGACAAAACTAAAAAAGTTATTGTAATGATTAGGGATAATTATGAAAAGTAAGTGTAAATTCTTTTGGTCCCCTTAATAAGTTGAGTTCCCAAAAGAGGACTCAAAAAAAGAGACCGAGGGAATAAAATTAAAGGAAAATATGAGCCGAATTCCTTAACGAGAACATTGCTGTTAGAGCGTATATTAGTAAGCATTATTAGTGTCATTAATAGACAATGTAATAAAAGTGCAACTCCAATGAATTAGGCAAACATTCCTTTAAACATGTCAGTAGATAAAGCTGTTGTTAACTGCAGCCATGACTTTAATTAGAAAATGACAATAAAAAAGGAAAATGCTTCTGTATAATTAGCACAGTGTAGTTTGTACTATATTATTCATAATTTATATAGTAAAATTGCTTTTGTAAACCAAATTTTAAAAATTGAACAATTATACTGTATAAATTATAAGTAGCACAGTACTAATTATACTGTGCTTACTGCACAGAAGCACTTTCCATAAAAAAAAAAAAAAAAATACTCCGTGTTAAACATCTTGTTCGACAAGACAAAAGATGCCAAGGGCATTAACAAGCCGACATGTATATCACTGTGATGTCACAAATTAGTGCTTTAACTCACAAAATATGTATTTGTGTTATATATATAAATATATAATAGTCCAACGTGGACAGTTTAGCCAATCCAAACAATATGAGATCACTGGACATGCTCTTAGCTTATGAAATTTAGTGCTCCAATGAGGGTGCGAAAGTGGTTGGACCCCCGTACAAATTTTTGGTAAAGAAATTGCTATTGCCTAAATTCATGAGCCATGTCATCATCTTTTAAATAAGGTAAATTTATTATAACAATCTTTTCATATGAAAAAATGGGTATTAATTGTTGAATGAGCATCTAGTAATAAATGTATCTCTAGATTCTTGAAAATCTTATAACTAGATGTTCATTCAACGCTTAACACTCGTCTTCTTATATGAAAAGTTGCTCACTATAAACTTACCCTTTACATAATTTAATTCTCCCTTTCTTGGTCAAAGAACTAAATAACAAAAATAGTTTTTGCACCTTATGAATATATATATATATATATATATTCGGTCAGGCTCTAAAGTGAAAAGGGTCGAGTGAATTTACCCAGTGAACATGGCTTTTAAGCCTAAAAGGCCCGCCGTTTGCCTCGCTGATCCGTGGGTTCTTTTAGACTTAAAGTCATGTTCACTGCATAAGTTCACTCGACCCTATTCACTTCAAAGCCACTCCGTACATATATATATACTAGTAATTGCCCGTGCCCGGAGGCACGACGAAAAAAAAAAAAAAACTTCCATTTTTCACCAAATATACAGCTTATGATGGAAGGGTAAAATGGAATGATGGGCATCATTCTAGATTTGTCACAGCCCGGTCCCACAATAGCGGAACCAGAGCCCGTGTCACGCCACCGAGGCTAACCCAATTCATTAACGTTCCCAAAATTAGGTTTGAAGAACACACGCAGCGGAAAAACAAAACACATTTTTAAAACCCGAGGTTCAGTCTACTGCTCAGTCGACTGCTCCGTCGACTGAAGAAGGCAGAGAGTTTTCAAAAGGGTTCAATAGCAAATTCCAGTCGACTGAGACTGGGGTCCAGTCGACTGCTTTTACCAAAATAAGAAAAATAGTTGAACTGCACTGTCCCGTCGACTGCCCCGTCGACTGCCCAGTCGACTGCCCCGTCGACTGCTTTTACCATAATAAGGGAAAAATAGTTAACTGCACTATCCCGTCGACTGCCCCCCTGACAGCAACCCATTCTGCAGAATTTCAAGTTTAAAAGCTTTCTAACTTTCACCAATGATCAACCACTCAATCCAAACTCAACCCAAAGTAATCTTAGCTGTATTAAAACATTTCTAAAGCAGGATTACAACATGTCAGTAACTATTACAACGATTTAAAATCCATTCTATCATACGAATTTAAACATAAGTTAAAACAATAAAAATTCTTATTACAACATCCTATTGTTCCAAAACTACAAAGTTAACATTCAAGTTGCCTTCTAAAAGAACTCCCAACCCACGTGCTCACTTCTGCAATTCCTCGCCAGCATTTATACCTGCAATGGTTATTTGAATAACCACACATATTCGATTTGTTTAAGCTAAAGCTTAGTGAATAAATCAACATATGCACATGAATGATAAACATGTCCGCATTCACATCTCTACATTTCATACTAGTCGCCGGAGACTCACGTGCCCGTCCATACTCCCAATCCGCGACTCCTCGCCAATAAGTCCACGCGAAAGGGTAAGACCCACGATTCTTCTCTTCAATCGTGCGACCTTAATGCCTATATCGGCTCCACAAAATGGCACGGTGACCACGTGCTCCTTCTGACCCAAATAAGCAACTTAACATGCTCAAATACATACTCGCGGTAATCAAAACATATCACCGTGCTATTGAGCCTACTTATCAATATAATTGCCCAATATGAACTACACAATATATCTCTAAGTATTAATACATGTTATTCAAACATAACATGAATACATGTCAAGAAACCATTCCAAAAACATAGTTGAATCACTCACCTCCGATTTACGTACTTAAAATACGATCCAAAGAAAACCCGTGCACAAAGAACGTGCAGAAGTCCGTCTAGTACAATTCCTATAGATCAAAGTTCCATTTATCAACTTTTAAGGAAAAATCTATAAAAACAACTTTTCGGAAAACTTAGCCAAACAGGCCCTAATAGGTATCAAAACGAAGCTCTTACCTCGAGGAGCTCGAATATGAAATATGGGAGAAAACAAACTGACGGAAGGTCGTCGTTTGGCGTCGCAAAGCTTGAAGCAACTAAATCTCCCTCTAGCCCCCCTTTGGCCTCCTTTTGGAATTTTAGGTTAAGCTTATGAAAAATATCTCATCCATCTCTATCTATATATAGGCAAAACTATTGGGAATTACGTTTACCTCCCCACGAGTTTTCAAAACTCCTAATCAGTCTCTGAGACTTTCTATACAGCTTATTTATAGCTTTACGAGTAAAAACTCAAAATTATAAAAGTTTTCGACTAAGTTTCGTTTGGTCGCTAAAACGTGAATTTGTACATGACGTTTCCGAAGTTGCTAATTAGTCTACCAAATTAATAGCGTGTTAATTGGTTCTCACCAGGATACTAAAACTAACAACAGAAATAAATTCTAAAACAGAAAATAATACAGATATTGAAATACACAGATAAACATTTATTTTCAGATAAACATTTAAAATGTTCCACAGTGACCGTCTCATACTCGGAGAGACTTCACAAAAAATAAATCCTCAATCACAACAGTTTTAAAGGGTTCTCTAATACAGACACCCAAATCAACTCGTGAGTCAAAACTCACCCAATCATGTGTCATAAGACACGCCACATCACATTATCATGCATGACAATGTAATGCAAATGAAATAACACAAATGTGGGTGTTATAAGATTCTAGTCCAACAATTGCCTATACCCAGGTGAACACCCCCTTAACTCCTACTTCTAGGCTAGCAACGTCCAATCATTTATCTATACGTTGTAATACGATTTCAAAGCTATATCAAATCCAAAATAACATTAACTAACAATATTTTCGAGTGTTTTTATTCATTCTTACAGGAATCCAATGAAGAGGAACTTCGGAAGCGACTCAAAATTAGATCGAACTCTTTTATGTTTTATCTGTTCTTCTCGATAACCCCCAAGCTACTGGGAAGAGAAGTATGAGAGTTAGAAATGGAAAAGCTAGACATATACCTATTGAATCTAGCAAAATTTGGATGCTTCAAGAATCTATTTTTTTTTTCATAATCTTCCGTTGTACATGTTCGTCAATATGCAAACCAACCATTTCACCCTCTCTCAAAATATAGCTCCATATCATTCAATAAGTACATAGCCCAAAAAAAATAAGTTCGGTACAAAAAATAATAATAATAATAATAATAGTAATAATAATACCCATAATCTCCTTCACCCTCTCTCTCAAAATCATTACTCCTACAAAATACAACTGTAAAGCATAGAGAGAGAGAGAGAGTTGTTTATGTAAACCCTCAGACTCCTTTCAATCCAAACCCAAGCAAAAAAAAAAAGTTTCAGAAATGCTAGCAAAAAAAAAAGTCTGTTAAGACTTTTTTAAAAGACGATTTTTTTTTCTTCAGGATTCAAATCAATTTACTTGGTACATTGAGCAATCAAACCTTTCACCTTTTGTTACAATGAATATTGAACTACTTGTTGAGGTGGAACAGCAATAAGAAAAAATAAATAAATAAAGAAAACATACCCTTGGCTCTCAAAGATTCTATATTGGAAAGAAAAAAATCTAATTGGGTATACTCAAAAACACCAATTAACAAAATGGAATTTCCAAGCCAGCCCCATTCCAAAACAACCAATCACAAAATCCAAACTGTAAACACAAAAACAATACAGAGGGATGATAATGACATACTTTTTAAGCGTATGGGCAAGCAACGACCATAAAGTGGACCGCCTAGTGCTGGGCTTGAAGATGGTATAGAAAATATCCAATCAACCAATATTGTTTGAATCAAAACCAGCTATGCAAAAAATCAATCAAATCTGAAAAAGGAAAAAGCAACCAAACAAAATATAAATCAAAATCAGGACAGAAAAGGTAAGAGAGAAAGATTACCGATAGGGGTTGGCCGGCGAGAGAGGGGCCAGCTTTGTGGTGAGTGGTGGATGTGTGCCTGCAGAGAGAGAGAGATAGAGTAAGAGATATAGAGAGTAATAGTGAGAGTTCCCGAGATAGAGAGTGAGTTTGAGTAGTAGTGGTGGCCGGTTGAGTTGCCAGCTGTGGCGTTGGGGGCTTTTGGTTTCTTGGTCTTGAGAGAGAGAGAGAGAGAGAGAGAGAGATAGAATGAATGGAGAAGAAGATGTGTGATACACAGTTAAAAGAAAGAGTTTGAGACAGAGAGGGTGGGGTTGAGAGTTTCGAGATAGAGAGAGTGAGAGGAGTATTACAAAATTCAAATACTTTGCACAAGGGAGTGTGTCAAGCGTGGGAAAGTCAGATGAGAGGGTGTCTGAAAGTCAAAGAGATGTGGCAGGAAGATTGATGATCGGACGGTCTAAATTGTCTTCATTAACGGACGGCTTAGAATTGTTTTGGGCCAAAAAGCTTGAACCCCGATATTATATAGATATATACAAAAATTCTCTAAAGAGGGCGCCCTCTCTTCAATAACGAGAGGACCTCGATTTTGGCCGTTGGATCATGTTTTCATTAAGGGCATTGTTGTTATTTCACAGTTTTTAAGTACAATCCGACAGCCAAAAAGAAGCCCTCACCTTAATAAAAAGAGGGCACCCTCTTTAGAGCCTGAGTGTATATATATATATATATGTGAGGAATACAAACTTACAACACAGTGTCATTTCAGCAACAAATTTCACATTTAGCGATAATTTTTTTTTTTCACCGTTAACGACAAAATATTTTAAAAAGATTTTTCGATAAAAATATATATATGCAGATATGTATCTATGTTTCTTTTGAACTATACATAGCTGCCTTTATTTATTTTAATTTTATTATTACTTTCATAGCGGTACGTAGCACAATTCTACTGAAGCTACAAAGTTGTTTGTTAACAAACCATAGCAAAAGGCAATACACCATTGTTTTTTCCACGTTCCGGGTCAGCAAAAACTGCAATGGCATTTGCACTTAGTTAAAAACCTAACTTCTTTATTTAGATAGTCACTTTGGTTATTTTTTATTTTTTATTTTTTGGAGATCTGGGCCAATGGCTAATTGATATTTGGTTAAAAAAAATCTAACAAATGATTTGGAGAGCTAAGTTTAGCTAGCCATCTAAAGAGTTTATAAAATATATAACTAGTTTAATAGCTAGCATGGTGGAGTTCAGACAGGAAATTTTGCATAATCATTTGTTTCCCTTCTAGGTAGCCATTCACGGGTAGTCGGGTACTATTGTAAGAATATCTATAGTGGGCTTCTTCAACTTAAGGTAAACTTAGCCTAAGCTGTTGTATAGGAAAAATGGTGTTAGCAGTGAGAGAATAAGGGGACGGCACACATTGTGCCGTGTAAAGAATTGGGCGGCACACATTGTGCCGTGTATAATGGGACTGCACACATTGTGCCGTTTGTTTCATGCGGCACACTTTGTGCCGTGTGATCCCAACCCAACGGCTATAATCCCAACGACCACAATCTTTCCATATAAGCAATACAAAGTTCATAGAAATTTTGTTTAAATGATAGTTTGTCTCAAAATATTGTAGGTCTGTAAAATTGTTTATTTTTTTCATTTTAATTATTTTCATTTAGATTTTCTCCCAAAAAAAATTTCATTTCACTACAAAAAATGGGCCTTTTGAGACAAATGTTTTTGTGACTGATAAAATTCCGTCACAAATGCTTTTTTTGTGACGAATTTTGTGACGGAAATGTATCTAACACAAATAAAGTTTTGTTTGTGACGGATGCGTACCACTTCGACACAAATAATTTTTTTTTGTGACGGAAACGTACCAATCCGACACAAATAAAGTTTTATTTTGTGACGGAAATGTACCTATCCGACACAAATAAATTTTATTCGTGACGATAATGTACCTATCCGCCACAAATATTTTAGGCTGAGAAATATTAGGGACAAAATACGCAAAATAAGATTAGTAGTTAAACTTACAAATTATTATACTTACCAATAATTAAATTAGTTTGATAGCTAAACTTATAAAAATTAAAAATTAAAAAAAATAAAAAATAAAAAAGAGGAACAAAAAGAAAAACAAAAGCAAAGGTAAAAATTTATCAAAAAAAAAAACAATGATGCTACATCAACCGAAATCTACCGAAAAGTTGCACCGAATTAATGGTAGGGACCACTGTTTTACTTCCCCAAATGTTTTGGTGGGACAAAAAGTTGAGACCCAAATGTTTGAAGTGAAAAACCCAAATCTCAACTTGTCTTTCTCTCTCCTCACCTCCAACAGCACAGACCCAATCTCAACTTGTCTTTATCTCTCCTCTCCTCCAACGTAACAGCACAAACCCAAGAGACTTGGAGAACTTAGTTGCGTCCTCAACTCCAGGTTCGAAATCTCTATCTCTCTCTTTCTCGTTCAAAATCTCTCTCTCTCTCTCTCTCTCTCTCTCTCTCTCTCTTGACATACAAACACCTGTATTGCTAAAGGCTTGCAATTCGAGGATGTTGCGATTTGAGGGTGCTACGATTTGGGAGCAAATTGGGTTACCACCTAACCAGGTTCGAAATTTCTCTCTCTCTCTCTCTCTCTCTCTCTCTCTCTCTCTCTCTCTCTCAAAATCTTATATGTTCCATCTATGTTACATTATACCCTGTATTTTGTTGGGTTATTGAACCTACAGAGTACTTTTATTCTTCTTGGTCACCACAATCCGAATATTCTTCGCTTGTAATGAAAATGAAGAGAACATTCTTAACACACCCACCGAGTGTTGTGATCTCAGCTTTGAGTGTTCTTAGCCTTTGAGCTTTCAGTGTATTGATAAGGTCAGGCAAGAAAACACTTCAGCTAGCATTGAACCAAAATAAGACCTCAATAAGAACACCAGAATATAGTTGATCATTTCATAGCAAAATTTAAAAACACATAAGAATAAGATGAATGCATATATGTAGAAGAAGTTGTTAATTATGTGAAAATAGATATGTGTGTTATAGTATTAACCCTATACATAGGTCTGTGAGATGAAAAATTAAAAATAAAATGCAAGAGCATTAAATTTACATGGTTCATGATCCAAAATTAAGGTTATGTCTATGAAGCTCCTAATATTTTCACCATGATCAAAGGCACAAAGAGTGTGTTTTGGAGCTCATGAACATCCACGCTTAAAAATCATAAAATTAGGGCTTCTGATTGGTGTTAAAATTACGCAAAAGTGAAGCTAAGTGTACGCACCATCAAATGTTTATGTCCACACTATTTGTCAATGAACTTTTGAAGAAATCAATTGTTATTAATGAATTAAAACAATTTCAGTTTTGATAGTGGGGTTATAGGAATGGATATACAGTGATTGGATGTACTAAAATATGTGAATGTCCTCACCCCCAAACCGCCCCTCTCCCCCAAATCTTTTCCTTATAAAGAGTTCTTTTTATTTCTTTTGTTGTGAGCCATTTTGCAGGTCACTTTTGAAGACCAACCTATGATCCAAGAAGCTAGGGCTGGGAGGCCGGTTCAGCTAAGGAAAATTCAACAAGTTTCCAGATTGCTAGTTGATGCAACCATAGTATCGCAATGCATGCCCCTTTTGACAGTTAACACTATCTTCCAAGAGTGGGCACCAAATCAATTTTACCTTCGATGGCCATGTATTTGTTTTACTTGGTTTTGTCTGGGTCCTTTTATGATGTTTAATGGTTTTTCTTGTTTTGGTGTGTAGGTTTTATCTATATGGAACTTTGTATTTACTATTTCTTTCTACGGCAAGGTTGTACTTCTACAAAAAAAAAAAAAATTTGTCAAAAGTTGATCTTTTCTTGGATGGATTTTTTCTAGTTTTGTCTCTCTGATATTTATATTGCTGAGAATGATTGTGACCACTAACTTATTTCTAGCAAACAAACTCTTCTCACCTATTCACAGATTGCAGTCCTATTCAAAAAAAAAAAACATTCACGTTTTTGGTCTTCACTATTCAATTAAAATAGCAATGTCATAGAGGAAGCTCAAGGCCTCTTACTTCTAAGCTTGAAGACTAGCAATGGTATTATTAGGTTGCTGTTTGAAGATTAGAAACAATCTACTTTCTGGATATCTACAATTTCATATCTATTAAAGAATGGGCTGCCACTAGTAAAATAGATGGTGTAAAAGGCTATGAATTCTATTAAATTTTCTTACCAATAAGTTGATATTATACAAATCAACACAATCTAGTAATTCCTACAAGCACTATCCAGTTACAAGAGAAGTAATTCATATTAAGACAAAACATACAATCAGAACAATTATTAGGTGTAACTATTGTCTTCTATGTGCCATCGTGCCATGTTGAATCCACACGGAGTGACTCTACGGCCGCTTGAGGCTCTCCCATCATTTTTCCTCAAACTCGATGTCAATAATATCGGGGTCAGACTATAAGGGGGGTGCACGGCCTCCATTACCTCTTGAAAAGCAGTCCCCTTGGGGTTGCCATACTATGTTTCCGTAACTTGAACAACAAATTATTTGGTTCTTATACCCACAAATTGCTTTTTCAAGCTGGACAAGCTCCCTGTTCAAGTCATAAAATACAAGAAGTCAATTCCCCTGTGTTCAAATACTATTGGAGATTAAACATTTTCAAAACATGATAGGAACTTAAGAAAGAAGGGAATTGAGTCAATTGACTCACCATATTCAATATTATTAACCCTACTCACCATAGTGTGGCTTCACTCAACCTTTCTTTGAAAGCACGGTTCATTTTATTTCTTTTGATGAACAAATACCTAATGTCTTCTTTTATATCAAGTTCAAAGAGGAGTATCTAGTCCCTGTCCTGCTCTTAAGAGTAAGTTTTTTTGTTTTTTGTTTTGTTTTGTTTTTTTTTTTGTTTTTTTTTTTTTTATCCTTTTCCTAGCACTCAGCCTTACAAAGCTACTTAGAAGATAAAGCTTCTCATATTGTCTTTTGATTCTTTGAGGTTCTCAAGTGTTTCTGATCTTATATTTCGTTAATAACATAGGGTCTAACAAGAGCGAGATAAACAATTAGTGCGCATACTTGGGAAGGTATGCTTATTTCCTTTTATGCTTTTTAGTTAGTTTCATATGTTAGATTTCTTATACATTTTAATCATGAGTTCATGACCCAAGTGACCATTTTTTTTCACTTTGTGATCTTGTTTATATGTTATTTCGTACCTATTTGCGCACCAACTATTGCAGCAGCTGCTTATTTTAGGATGGCTAGAAAACCTCCTGTTCTACCCTCTAGCAACCTTTCTTATTCAGAGAACTTCTTATATATACTAGATTAATTGTATGTTCTGTTACCCTCTTAAGTCCTTTTTTAGACCTATTTTACATGGACTCGGGTACGTGTACATTCTAATTGTCGAACTTCCCAAATTCATGAATATCAGGACACGTGCATATGGTAATAATCTATATTTTTCTTCTATTTCTAAGAGCAGATAGTGTTTTTATGTAAGAGTAAGACTTTAACATGAGCATTTCATCCATTTTCAAATATTTTGGTAGGAGGAATACAATTAATGACTTTAACAGACTAACATATAAGTATCCAACCAAAAGTACACATATCCCAGTACTAGTACCTGTGCCCAAGTGTTGAGTGTCCAATGCAGGTAGTTCAACCTATTAAGAAGAGTATGTGTAACATAGTTTTAGATTCTGGAAAGGCATGTACACTTCCTGCCAAAGTATCGAGCTACACTGTTACTGTTACTACCCATATGTTTTATATTGGTCAATCAGATTTGTGAGCTTTAACAGCGATACTGGGTGGGGGACGACTAATCTATTTTTGATTTCTTCTTCACAAATTTGCAGAGGTAATGGGTCTTACAAACCCAATTCCTAACTTTTTCGTGTTATGGATATGCTCTTTATTTTGCACGCAGAACATGAAATGAATTGCTCCACAACCACTGCCAGGCATATTGCAATATTGCTAGAGTTGCTCAAATTGCAGAGAGAGAGAGAGAGAGGGAGAGAGGGAGAGAGAGAGAGAGAGAGAGAGAGAGAGAGAGAGAGAGAGATACATTCCAACCTGTTGCTTCCCAAATCGCAGATCCCCCAATCGTAGCAATGGTCCACCCCTAATCACACCTCAGCCCTATAATTAAGCAAATGAATTTGTGAAGATTTTGAGAGAGGGAGAGAGAGAAAGAGAGAGAGTGAGAGATTCCAACCAGTTGCTTCCTAAATCGCAGAACCCCCAAATCGCAAAAGTGGGTTTCTATTTGTTGTAGTCTGTGAAGTTGAGGACGAGAGAGAGAAAGGCATAAGGTTTTTAATTCAAATGATTTGGGTTCAACAGTTTGACCAGCAATGGTGTTTACAGGTGTTTGTATGAGAGAGAGAGAGATTTTAAACTGGTGATTTGCCCCAAATCACAGTCCCAATTCGCAGCAGCAGTTTGATTTGCGGAGAGGGGAATGAAATGGAGATAGGTGGTTTCTTCACATCAATTTGGGAGAGAGAGAGAGCTTGAAGATGAATGTTTTATGCACCAATGGTGTTTACACCCAAATCGCAGCTAAGGTCTTCATCTTGGACAACACCGAAGTTGAGGAGAGGAGAGAGAAAGACAAGGGCTGAGTATTTTGGTATTTTAATTCATTCAAACCATTTGGGTCTCCCCAAATTGACACGCCAAAATCGATTTGGGTGAAAAAAGTTGGGACCCACTTAACTTCGGTGCATATCTCTCGGTACTGGTCGGTTGATGTAGCATTATTGAAAAAAAGAGCCAAGACAAAAACTCCCGCTTCCCTAAATCTCATTTTCACTCCCGCCTGCAGCACTGCAGCAGTGCGCTCTCTCTCTCTCTGGTAAAACTCCATTTTCCCTCTTCTCGTTGGAGGCACCCCCAGAGCTGGTCGCCGTGACGCCGTGACCGGTCGCCGTGACGCCGCCATCGCCGCTTTTGCCGTTGACGTCGCTGTCGCTGTCGCCGCCGCTTTCGCCGTTGACGCTGCCTTTGCTTGCCGTTCTCTGTTCTCATTTTTGATCTCCATCTTTCTCATCTAAGGTACTTATCATCTACTCTGTCTACATGTTAAGATTGCAATTGTTGCTGCTAATGTTTCAATTTGTGTATGGCTTTCCCTTATTTTGAAAGTTAAATGTTGAGTTAAATTCTTTTTTGTTGTAAACTTATTTTTGCCCTATTTGTTGTTGTTGTTGTTGTTGTTGTTGCTAATGTTTCAATTTGTTGTATGGATTTCCCTTTTTTCTTTCCATTTTTGAGAAGTAAGCAACCAATTGCATGTCAAGTATATGAGATTTATACATAGATGAGAGTCATCACCTTTAACACACATCTTACTCTTTCTAGAAGTTTCAACAGAAACTGATCCAATGCAGCGGTCATCTATTTCGTGTAGGATTATTTCCAGAGGCACTTCCCAGTCAAGTGCACACTTCAGTTTAGCCTCCAACTAAAACTTATCTGGAAGAATGGCTAACCTTTGAGCCACACCACAAACAATTTCTACATATTCTTTTAAATGTAACTTCAAACGATGGTAAATATTAAAAACTAACTCCTTTGTAATCTAAAAAATAAAGGGCCTTGAAGTAGCAAAGTGCTTGAAGGCAGTGGATTGTGGGTCCACCATGTGCGGGTTTAGATCCCACAGTTGGCCCATAACCAAAGTAATGTTATAACCATTGTAGCATATTCATATTTAGAATAAAAGATGGAATTTATTTCTTTGTTTCACAAATATTGAATACAAAAGAGGATAAAGAAATGGTTTTGGTATAACTTTTTAGTGTTCTCTTATTGTCTCAACAATACCTTGTAGTTTCTTTCAAAGCAATGGCCTACTGTTGATTTCATAAAACCTACAGTTTGCCACCTCAGCAACAACTTCCACAAAATTCTTTCTAAAACGGAATTAACAGACGGTTACTATCTATTGTGTTCCTAGAACATATAATTGTTAAATGTAATGTTTATTGACTGTAGCTGCTAAATTTTTCCACATTGAAAAGATACATAGCCAATTAACTTAAAGAAACAATAGGTGAGAGAATATTTACTGTCTTTTCATATACTTCTTGGTAAGTGTAGCTTGATGCGACAACCAAAAGTTGATCCCCACGGTTATATGATAAGGTTGCCACGTTGTTGGGGTATCTTGGCCCCGCCTAGGTTGGAATCCAGCATATAAGCCAAAAGTGATAGTAACCGTAGCATTACTCTTGATATTAGAAGTTCTTGAGTGATCTATCTATATATATAACTGATAAGTGACAATATTAGAAGTTCTTGAGTGTACTTTACTTGTATAATTTCTTTTTCTGAAAATGAATTATTTTTCCTTTGTTTAGTGTACTTTACTTGTATAATTTCTTTTTTATAAGTTGCAACTATCCTTATCTAAAATGAGGTGCATTTCACTTTAATGATGAATAAATAATGACGTATTCTCCTGGAAATGACAATTTTATGTCATTTGGGTGTGTCAATATTGTTTTTATCTATGCTTATCTATGTGAACAATGGCCTTGTTTTATCTCATTTAGGATCAATATCTTAAGTTTGTTGAGGTCTCTCATTCCTACAGATTATTAAATCTTTCATTATTTAATCTTTTATTAAATCCAACGATTGAGGTGAGATACAAAAATTTGTATATTGAAGCAAAGTGTGAGGTCATTCAAGGGAAGCCCCTCTCAACACTATGGAACTCTCTTACAAGGATGCTATCTGTGAGTAGGCTTCTTTCTTGGACTTCTTTCTAGCTCAATCGATAAACCTGGAAATTAATTAAAACATGAAGGACATTTTAAGAACTATCGGTATCATGTTTAAGCACCAACTGGGACAATAAGCTTAATGACATTTTCGATTGAACAGGTTTTTACAAAACCATTCAAGTGTAGCTCTCAAGAAGCCAAGATAAAGATTGTAAAAGATGTCAGTGGCATCATCAAACCATCAAGGTAATATGGACTATATCAATGCGTATACAAACAACCATATAAGTACGTACACATTCGAAATATATATTACAATATATATATGGCACATCACAAAGCAGAATGCCCAATTTTGTAGAGATTAATGTTTCTATTCCCTTAACTTGTTTAGCAATTAGATTAATGTACAAATCAATTTTCACCACAAAGTGGCTGATTTTATTAATCTTCTAAGTTACCTTCATTAACCCTCTAACAATTCAGGAAAAGAAGAGTACTAGATGATTTTTATAGTGTGTTTTTTTTACAGGTAAAGATGAGAAGTTTGGTTGGTTTTGATTCATCAAGTTCACAATGTTCTAAAAATCACTAGGCGCTAGTCGGGCGGCAGAGGGGGGCCTAGCGCCTAGAGGCCTAGGCGGACACCTAGGTGGATTTTTTTTATGAATAAAATTAATTATATAATAGATATATATATATACGAGTTATGTGGTGTTAATTAAAAATAATTATAGATTTATGGTTCAAATAATAGATATATATATATATATAAAGGTTATGTGGTATTTTTTGGAAATAAGCAAAGATTATTAAAGGGTCTGCGTTTACTGGTTCTGTCTTGATTCTATTACTCCTCAAATCTGTATGTTATGAGGTCTGTTTGGTACTACATTCCTTCTAAATCTGTGGATTGACCATTGTTGTTGGTGTTTGAACTAGCGGTCAAATCCGGAAATTCAGCATACTTATTTTGTAGTTAAAAGTCGTTTTGTTTAGTTGTCTTAAATTGGTATATACAATGTTTAGTAGAGTTATGACATAAGGGTTGGTGATCTTCGATTGTTTGTTGTATAGCATGAACTAACATTAGACTCATCATATTGTTAGTAGTACTTTGAGATAAGAAATTTGTGTTAAAATTTTGTATGCTAGATCATAAAAGTGCCAAAGAGTTGTATGTTGATTTTGGATTGTGATAAATTTATATACACAGATTTATGAAAATTTTCGGATGTTATAGAAACAGAAGAAACTCTGCCGATTTTGTTTAGGAATCTTTGTCGGTTTTTTTTTTTTGGTTTCTTGTGTTGCTTGTTTGGATAGTTTTTTATTTATATTTTTGGTCTTGTTTTGCTCTTTGGGTTGTTAGGTGGTTGTTTTATTATATTTTTAATTGAACTTTCATTTTCTATTTCAGGTTGTGGTGAGGGATTAGAGGATTAGGGCATAATTTGCCATGTTTAATTGATTCAATTATGAGCGTAATGACTTTACTTAAAATATTGTAATTTTATTTTTATTTTTATTTTTATTTCTACTAATGTCAGTTATGAAACAATTGTGTATAAACGTATACTTTATTGTCTCTTGTTTTATCTTTAGTTATTATGCTTTTAAATTTTATGTGGTTCTTGTCGTTAAAATTAAGTATGTCATAATTTATTGTGATGGAGAAATAATGATTTTTGGTGACAATATATAGATATCCGTCACAAATAATATTTGTGATGGTTTTGGTAATAATTGTGGTCACAATATTTAAAATTTCGTCACAAACACTATTTGTCCAAAATCGTCACAAATAGTATTTGTGACAGTTTCGGGTCGACACAAATAGTATTTGTGTCGAAATGTGACACTATTATTTGTGTTGCACACTAATCCATCACAAATATTATTTATGACGGTTTGGGTCGACACAAATAAACCGTCATAAATTATAGGTACATGTGACACTATTTTTTGTATCACATACAAAACTGACACAAAATTCGTCACAAATACTTTTTGACGGAATTTGACCTACACAAACTTTTTGTGATGCTCTTAACTTGTGTTGGGCACAAATTTGTCACAAAAGGTGCAATTCCGTCACAAATATTTTTTGTGACAGAATTGCACCTTTTTGTGACGGATTTTTTTCATCACAAAAGACATGTTTTTTTGTAGTGTTTTGAGTTCTCCCACAAATAATTTTCATTTTTTTCATTGATTTCTTTGTTTTGGTTTTGTTAGAGGTTTTAATTTATTTTAATTTTATTCTTATCAGTTTTCTCTTCCAATAAGTATGATGCACTGATTGTTTGGGAAAAAGAGTATATTGCCCAGCCTGAGAATCTGCCTGACTTGCTAGAGCAGCGGCCTTCTTGCCCCTCTTCGGTGGCATGTTGATTAGTCACAAATTTTTTTTCGGGAAAAATCATAGTTCCCACAGACAGCGCCAAACTGATAATGTCAAAATTTGGTAAAGGACAAGAAGAGTAATTTAAGGAGAGAGATGGTGAGTGAGACAAGGGATTTATGTGGTTCGGCCCTGTTAACTAGGTGACCAACATCCATGGGCATCTGAGCGCGTTTACTAACAGATCACGGGCAGTCCTCTAGTGAACTGATGGAGAGGATGACACTACTTGAGAACCGGCCGGGTATATGCGTTCGTACCTTGTGTATATTGCTATTCTTATGGGTTAAGAATACCGTCCCTTTAAATGGGGGTAAGTGACCTCTTTTATAGATGCAAGGACCACTCGTACAAGGTAAGTGGGCTGATTAGGAAGCGTAATATAATGACAACTGATTTACACAAATCATTGAGGTTTCCTAAGTAGTTTAGGAAACTGCGTGTATTAGTCTTCTATCCGAGTCAGGGAATTGCCAGCAACCTTACAGAGTAAGTCACGGCACAGGCATGAGTTACACCCACCAGGGGACCAGTCTACCCCGTGATCCCGAGCTGTGGGCCACACGGGGCGGTTCGGGAACGGTGAGCCCGGGTCAGCTGAATTCTAGGCACCTTTTCCGAATGACTCGATGTCTTCGTGTTGATGTGGCGACTCGACAATGACTGAAATTTTCTGAACTATCAGCTTTCCCCCATTTTCAAAGCTGAAGTGATGCTTCATCGGATGGGGTTTGAAAATCTGCACTATTTCGTGGACTGCCCGGGGAATTGCTCGGGAATGGACCTGACCCCTTGGCCATCCGGGGGTTAGACCGGGCGGTGCCGTTGGGAACCCGAGGTCAGTGGCCGCCACATGTCAAGGAGCGACTTGTCACACCCGTACCAAAAATTTATAAGTTTTATCTTGTATAATTGAATTTATGAATGGATTTATCAATGTTAGTTGATAATGAGGTTGAGGTTGACTGTGAGTCAATGGTAAGGTGTCAGTGAGGACACGGGAACATGATGGTTCATTTTGCATTGGCATAAGTAAGTGACATTTATGTGATATTTTAAATGTTATTTGACTTATCTGGTAGTTTATGAATAGTGAATTATACCTGTATAGTATAATTTTCTGGTAATTTCAATATTATTATATATCTTTTGAGAATTGTGGTGAGAACGTGAGTGTTACGTTATATATAAAGGTAGGTTATATAGAGATTTTCACGGAATTTAGTTTTCGGACGTGATTTTGGACCCAAACGAGACTTAGTTGAAAAATTTTGTAATTTGTAATTTTTACTCGTAAAGTTATAAAATGGACGTGTGCGACGTTTCATGGATTAATTAGAAGTTTAAGAAACTCGCGGGGAGGTAAACGCGATTTCCGAGGAGTGTGTCTATAAATAGGTGAGGGTGAGATTTCATTTCTCACAAACTTCATATAATATCTTGAGAGAGAAGAGAGAAAAAGGGAGATTGATCCTATGAGCTTTGCGACGACGATCGGCGACCCTTTGTCCGTCTCAATTTCACCAAATTGCATATTCGAACTCCCTAAGGTAAGGGCTACGTATTGATAGTCTTTAGGCCACGTTTGTCTAAGATTTTATAAATTTCTAAATCTAAGAAATTGGGGAAAACATGTGTAGACTTGTAGGTTTTGCGTAGGATCGGAGATTTGGCATTTATTCGGGCTTCTAGTCGTTTCCTCCATCAGCGGATCGTCGTGGGGGTAGTGCAGGTCCTTTACATCATTAGATGAGAATGTCAGCACGTCGATCGGCGGGGAGTTGGCGGATCGGACATGCCAGACATCCGATCGGGATGCCCCAGCATGCCTCTTCCTAGCCGACTCTGAATCCCCCTACCCGAAATTCCTCCAGAGATTATGTTGTTTTGCCCGAGGGGTTGCGGCTGCTCAGGAGCTCGGGTGTCTGGCTGTGGCCGCCTATTAGTCGCGATGAACTCGGCGAGGTGACCCTGTTCAATCAGTTTCTCGATGGCAATCTTGAGCTTGAAGCAGTCTTTTGTGTCATGATCGTGGTCTTATGGTACCGGCAAAACTTATCCCAGTTTCTCTTTCCGAGCGGGCTCTTTAGCTTTGCCGGCTGTTGGAGGAGCCTCTGGGTCTCGGCGGCAGCCATAACCTCATGGATGGGTCAGGAAAGAGGTGTGAAGATAATCGGGGCCCAATCCTGACCGCTCCTTTGGTGATACTGCTTTAGCTTCTTTCCCGAGCCCTTCTCGGGGCTTTCGTGTTTGCGTTTAGATTTTGGGGACTCATCTCCCGCAAAGCTAGCATGCTTGGACTTCAGGAACTCCTCTGTGTCGATGTCCTTCCCAACCCTCTCGGAGAGCTCAACCAGGGTTGCCAGTCGGTCATGATGGAATGATATAGCAACTTTGGAGTGCTGAACTCCCAAGCAAAAGGTTGTGATAGCGACCATTTCGTTCAGGTGGCAGATCTGGATCCTTTGCTGGTTGAAACGGTCGACGTAATCCTTCAGGGACTCTCCCTTGCGCTGCTTGATGCTCAGCAGTTGGGTGTCGGGCTGTGACCGGTCAAGCATCCCCACGAACTGGCTGATAAATAGCTTGCTAAGTGCCTTGAAATTGTCAACCATTCGGGGCTTAAGAGCATGGAACCACTGCGCGGCCGGGCCCTTGAGAGTACTGGTAAAAGTCAGGCACAGTAGTTCATCGGTGGTGGTGACCAGTGCCATATGGGCCTTATAAGTCCAGACACGATCCATTGGGCTTCCTGAACCATCGTAAAAGTTGAGATACGGTGACTTAAACTTCCGCGAGATGGGGAATCCTGTGACCCAGATGGTAAAGGGCGACTCAGTTTTTGTATTTGTGTGATCATGGCGCAGCTTACGGCTCAATTTCTCAACTTGCTAATGAAGGTCCTCGATCTGGGCTTTGACATCTTTCTGACAGGTCTTCTGCTCCGTATCTGAATGGTACGTCGGGTCAGACAATGAGGCCTCTTCCTCGAAGTGCGTTGTCCTCAGGGACGGAACCCGGCTTCGACTCCGGGTAATTGTATGCCTAAGATCTCCACGGCTCTTGGCCGGCGAGTCTTTGGCCGAATCCCGGGTCGTTTGTCCTTGCCCTTCCCCTCTGGCAGCGTGTCTGCTATTGATGATTTCTTTGGCGTCTCCCGCCTCGCGAGGGTTGGCTCGGGCACGTTGTCGGGTCCGCTCGGGAGCCTGGCTACGCTCATCGTTCCCAAACTGACCCAAATCCGGTGGGGATATAGGCTCAGTGTATGCACACCTTCGGACTCGTATGGACTCCCAGTCCTGTGCACCCTTCCCGAGCCGTTCTTCTATTTAAGGGAGCTTTTCCTAATGGGGCCAACAGCGCTTTGATTTGCTACTGAATTTGCTGTTGGCTCACCAGGAGTTGTGCAAGGGTCGCGGTAACCTGCTCAGAGGTCATAGAAGCAGCCGGTTGTCTGGCCTGAGAATCTGCCTGACCTACTAGAGCAGCGGCCTTCTTGCCCCTCTTTGGTGGCATGTTGATTAGTCATGAATTTGTTTTCGGGAAAAGTCGTCGTTCCCACAGACGACGCCAAATTGATGATGCCAAAATTTGGTAAAGGACAAGAAGAATAATTTAAGGAGAGAGAGGGTGAGTGAGACAAGGGACTTGTATGTGGTTCAGCCCCGTTAACTAGGTGACCTACATCCATGGGCGCGTCGGAGTGCATTTACTAACAGATCACCAACAATCCTCTGGTGAACCGACAGAGAGAACGACACTACCTGAGACCATGCCGGGTATATGCGTTCGTATCTTGTGTACTGCTATTCTTATGGGTTAAGAATTCCGTCCCTTTTAATGGGGGTAAGTGGCCTCTTTTATAGATGCAAGAGACCACACGTACAAGGTAAGTGAGCTGATTAGGAAGCCTAATCTAATCACAACTGACTTACACAAATCATGAAGGTTTCCTAAGTAGTTTAGGAAACTGCGTGTATGAGTCTTCTATCCGAGTCAAGGAACTGCTAGCAACCTTACAGAGCAAGTCACGGCACAGGCATGGGTTGCACCCACCGGGGGACTAGTCTACCCCATGATCCCGAGCTATGGGCCACACCGGGCGGTTCGGGAACAGTGAGCCCGGGTTAGCTGAATTCTAGGCTCCTTTTTCGGACGACTCGGTGTCTTCGTGTTGACGTGGCGACTCGACAATGACCGGATATTTTCTAACCTATCAAGTATGATGCACTGATTGTTAGGGAAAAAGAGTACCTGCCATCATTCTACAAACACAACACAATCACATACTCAAGAAGACCCGACTGAAGACTTTGCTTGTGTGTTCGATGAAAATCCGCTTGCCTTTGATGGCAAAACCGTGTTGTAACAACCCTAAAATTTCTATGTAAATAATTATTTTAATTATTATTTCAGTTAGCAATATTATATGAGTGTGCCTATGTAAGACATGTGTTTGGAAAATTTTAAGTGTTTGATGGACATATAAATTAAATCATGAGTGAGCGCGTTTAGTTTGGGAGTTATATTTTATTAATTTATATTTGTTAAAAAAAAAGTGAAGGGTTGATATGTATTTTTGTTATATAGTGTTTACAGGCCCGCGAATGTGTTAAATAATGTAATTAACATTAAAACTTAGTACCGGGGTCATGTGTACCCATTGGGCTACTCATTTTAACACTTTGTACTGCATTTTGGGCCCACATGAGTATCTTTTGTGAGCCCATTAGACAAAAAACGGGATTTATATATTTGTGTGTGTTTTATTGGCATGTGTTGTGTGTGTAGTGTACATATATACTTATGTTAAAAATCCTAGCCCCCATTTTATAAAATAAAAAAAAAAAAAGGGGAGAGGAGAAAAAAGAGAGAAGAGAGAACAGACGTGTGTTGTGTGTGTATGTGTGTGTGTGTGTGTGTGTGTGTGTGAGAGAGAGAGAGAGAGAGAGAGAGAGAGAGAGAGAGAGGGAGAAGAAGAACAAAAAGAAGAAGAAGAAGAAGAAGAAAGTAGAAGGGTCTTGGGTTCGTGGGCACGTGGGGAATCGCGGAGCATTCGTGGTGGTTGATTTTTGATCAACGAGGTGAGTTAAATTTTGTGTATCCGAGTATATATATATACACGTATGTATATATGTATAGGGGAGTAAATTAAAGTAGTACATGTTTAATTTAATTGTTAGGGTTAAATCTTAGTAATGAATATACGTTGTTGTTGTTGAAGTAATCTAGATATTTTCTTTCCCCTTCGTGTGACTTTGTGATTTTGACTTTGGGGTATTCGAAAGGGTTAGGTAAATAGTTAGTTTGATAAAACCATATGTGAAATATTCTTGGTGATTAAGAAATATATGTGAAATTCGTTTTTTTGTGTAATTCACACAGTTGCAGAAACTTTAGAAAATTATTAGAAAATCGTGGCTTTGAATTTAAACATTCTGTTCGCGAGTTTTATGTAAAACGTGATTCTGCACGTTTTTCGTCAAATGGTATTTTTCTTGATTCTGCACCGTTTGGGCAGAAATTGAAGATTTCAGTAGCAGTTTTTAGTATATTAGAATGTATGAAATTGGGGAAATGTGATTCGTTGTCTTTTTTTTTTTTTTTTTTTTTTTTATTTCGTTCGTATGACTTAATGAAAATTACTTAGAGATGCATGAATTCTCATATAATGTTGAGCTATAAAAAAAAAAAGGGGTGATAGTTATTAACGTTGAGTCCGATGAAAATATTGTGGAACGATTGTTCTAATACTTTACGATAGGAGAATTTGAATTTTTATTATGGGTTTCATGTAGGCTAATTTTGAATGTTGGGTTGAGGTTATTGTACCTGAAATAACTGACCTTATTTTGTGGTCATTTTGATAAAAGGAGTAAATTAGATATATTGAATAGTATATTGGGAATCTTGTAATTTGATTGGAAATTATTGAGGGAAGATTGTTATGGGTTAATTGATAAAACCCTTTATTGTAAGAAATTGGAATGCATCTAAAAGTTAGAGATGTGATTGGACTATGATGAGACTGAACTTTGTGATAAGCGTAAAATTCATAATTATTGGGATAATACGAACGATAAGTGATAATCGCAACATAGTCCTTTAGTGTTCACCACTCCCGTTGTTGTGTTATTGTTTTTGGTAGCTCGCACTCTTTTGCCAGTGGCTTCGTGATCAAGTTGGCTTAAGACTTGTTGAGTGTACTTTTTTTTGCCAGTGGCTTCGTGATCAAGCTGGCCTAAGCCTTATGCTCGGCTTATATTGTATAGACGTCTAGGCATATTGACCAGCCGTCTGTTGTGTATACCTGGTTTGGTTGATACCCCAACCAAACTAGCACCGGAGTGGGTGTTGGTAATGTGTTCGGGCACACATGGGATATATGTGTGGGTTGTACCATGGAGGGTAGCCAAGTGGTGAACCTAGGGAACACAAAGATAAATTTAATGCTAATAAATAATGACAATGGAGTATTTCATAAGACTGATAAGCGTGAAATAATGAACGCGACGTTTAAGTTAGGATGTGAACGACTTATGTATGGAATTATTCGCCTGGTTTGTGATCATTCGATTTACAGGATGGTGGGCCCACTAACTTTTATGCAGGGCTGACTCACCATAGGTATCCGAGGTAAATATAAAACTCGTAGTAACTTTGGATTTTGAGCAAGAAACTACTTGCCATCACATAAATGGAAACTACTCTTTTGTCCAAATATGTGTGTGGAACTACCTGTCTTGGCCCAATAGTGTTGTAATGTGGTTGTAGTCTACGGGTTCAGGTTGGAGCCCTCAGATTTTATTATTTTTGTTTAACTCATACAAGTCATGTGACTGACCCAAGTGTGTTATGCATTCGGGTGCGTTTCTGTGTGAAACGTAGTTGGATGACATGTGCAGGATATTGCTTTTGATGATGTGACCGTTGTGCTTGGCTGTGGAGTCTTTGGGCATTGGAACGTTGTAGTTGCTCTGACCACCGGATGTGTAGACTTTATTTTATTTTATTTTTTTCTTCTCGCTGAACTTTGTAAGAAATTTTATTTAATAAACTTTGTATTCCTTTTGTAAATTAAAATGGTATTATATTTGTAATGGAATGTTATTTCTTTTACAATGAAATGGAGGATTGGGAATATAAATTTAATAATACAGAGTTTTTATATTAACACAGGATTACATGTCCTTATTTAATGAGTATTAAATTTTATTTTCAAATAAATTATCTATTAGTCTGTGTGAGGGTGTCACTCTCGGTGTTTTGGAAATTGAATATTAGTCTGGATACATGCTCTGGATTAAATATTTGGTTGTCCAAAAATCGGGGTGTGACACGTGTTCAACAAACAAGGTCAAAAGTTCAAAATGCGCGACAATTGGAAATGTGTGCACTCGTTCTACAACAGTCTGTCACGCTTCCAACAAATCAAAAGTGTTATGACCTTGTTGGTTTGTCTAGGCCACTTAGGGCCGGCCCTGACCATTTGGGGGCCCTAGGCGAGCTCTTCAAGCGAGGCGCCTTTGTAACGGACCAATACGGAGCTCACGGCAGTGACCCTGATTTTTTTTTTTAATCATTTACCTATTTTTTGCAGTAAAAGTATTACAGTTTTTTTTATACAATCGTTTTAAAAGTTATGAGATTTGGTGTTGAAAAATACTTTTCGTTATTTAATAAGGAAACTTACGAAAATAGGAAGGAAAGAGTAATGATATGCTTCCCAAATTTTATATCTCAAATGGTTCCCAAACACATGTGGCGGCAGGACCACCTTCAATAATGGTGGGAGTACTTCAACATCCTCCAATCAAAATCAAGTGGGCCTACTACCACGTGTTTGGGAACCACTTAGGATACAAAATTTGATAAGCATAACATTGCTCGTATTATAAATATTATTAGTTTTTCGATATTATTAGTCATGGATGAAACACAAGGGAAAATACCAGAGAATCAATTTTCTTTATCGATTTCCTTTCTTCTTTTCTCTCCCTCACTACATCCATGAACCAAATAAAGCCTAATAGTAATAAGGGTTGATTGTTGATTGAAATTTGGAAAGTTTGGTATGATGGTAAAACAATTTGGGTGGGCTAAACTAAGAGATGAGATGAAAATGAGTTGGGACAAATGTTTAGGGTGTGTTGGATTACAGTTGGCCAATATATTATATGTAATTATTTTTTCTAAATTGTGGGGGTAGTCTTTTGGACCAACATATTACACAAAATTATTTTTTTATAAAAAAAATGGGACCTTATAATATTCCTTGATCAAATTAGGGCCCTAATTAAACACCAAAAATTGGGGGCCCTAGGCGACCGCCTACGTTGCCTATGCCCAGGGATGGCCCTGTGGCCACTCACGCTGAATATGCCAAATTTTGATCAATGGTTAGTGGAATCATGTATTGAACAGTGGTGGGACACGACTCATATGTTTCATTTACCATTAGTTGAGCTAGGCATCACCCTCACAATTTTACTTTCATGACAGGTGCGTTTAGGAAACATCTTCCATATTGACTATTAGCTAAGGATAAAAAGATGTGTTCGAGAAGAGCGCGTAGTAACTAGGGGCAGTGTGAGATTTAATTTCAGGTCGCACTAACAACAACTGGAAATGAGATCAGCGGAGGCCATATGCTAGACACCGTACGTCAATTCACAATGGAGTATAGTAGACACCGTACAACATGCGTATACAATGTCTATGCAAATACTTCTGTCTACTCGGGGGTACATGGTATTTGGGAGACCGATGTTATAGGCATTTGACAGGTACTATTGTTATTCCACATAACCCCCCCATCTCCTATGTGCCGAATCAACAAAGAATAATATGATTTTCTTCGAGCAAACGAGAGGGCATCAGTGTCTAATTTTGTCACTAGTTGTGACTCAGCATGAATTTGATGACTTATTCAGTACTGTATCATGGGGCGCAGTAGTACCTCCACTCACGTGCTATGTGAACACATATGGTATAGGTTACGCAACAGTTAATGCATCATTTACAGTACTAATAAGCTGAAGCACATGTGACATGGGAATGGGATATAGAATTTAGAGTAATGATTTACTTCTCAAATTTATATCCCAAAAATGCTTCTTAAATAATGAGGTAGTGGGACCAGGTAAACAACTTCTAATCAAAATTCAACTAGTCACACTGTACTAGACCTAGCTCTACTACCACATCATTTGGGAAAAACTTTTGGGATAAAAATTTGGAAAGCATAGCATCACTCTACAATTTATGAAATGAATCTTCTATGACACATTCTTGTGATTTATAATGTATCATACATTCCAATTGGTGTTAGTAATTTTACTTTAGTTTTGAAACCAAATTGACTTTTGAATATTTTGGAACATGCTTACAATATTTTGGGACCGACTATAATAAGTGGAACCAAAATTACTAGAATAAATGATATATCCAAAGCAACTGGGATGTATCATAGAAATTTCTTTTTAAGACATTACTATATTAGAAAACCCCTTCTATGACATTAGTAATAGTGACAAGATTGTGGGTGGGTGGGTGGGTCGTTGGGTGGAGGTGGGGGGAGGGGGGTTGGGTGGAGGTGGGGGGAGGGGGGGTGAGTGGTGTTGGAAAAAAAAAACATGTACCAAAATGTTTTCTTTTGTTAAGATATGTGAAAAAGCTAACTTTTGGTCTATACAACAAATAAAATTCCAAATTTCTAGTAGGTAAAATGTTGTCTCCCATAAAATAAAAAAATAAAAAAAATAAAAAGAGAGAGAGAGAGAGAGAGAGAGAGAGAGAGAGAGGTAAAATGCTGCCCTTTTACATACAAATCATTCTATTTAGAGCAAGTCCAATGGGTTAGCGCACAATGCCTAGGGTAGTGAACTAATCTTCTCCAACCATACTAGCAAAACACACTAGCCATTTTATTTTGTTATGCATTTTTTACATTTATTGAAATAAAGAAAATTGAAATTAACAAGTACTCTTACCATATGTTGAAAGTTTAAAGATTCCCGCCAAAATTTTAAAACTTGAAAATTCAAAAGCTCTCCTGCCATATGTTGAAAATTTAAAATTTCCCGCCAAAATTTTATACCGCCAAAATTTCAAAATTCAAAGTTAATAAACTGCCTAATTTTCAAAATTCCAAATTAAAATTTGCAAAAATGAAATCATTAACCCGCCAAAATTTGAATTTTAACATTTTGAAATTCAAATTCAAAATTTTGGACAAATTTTTAAAATTTTCAAAATCTCTTCAAATACATCTATAAATATGATCCATCTCATCTCTGTCTAAATACATCTCTACATTTTCCATCAAACCCAACTCTGATATCTTTGTCTTTCATATCTTTTATGGCTCAATTTCATTCCAATTTAAGAGATTGCTTTAGTGACTCAGATGACAATTTTGAGGTGTTAGCAAATGTGGTGATCGAAGATGAGCAATTGGAACGTCGAAGACAAACTACTCGTCTTGGCGGTTCTATTCCGGGACATCTTATCATCAATCGTGGCAGATCAGAATGTCACCAAAGACTACAGCAAGACTATTTTTCTGAAAATCCAGTTTATCCTAACCATCTATTTTGACAGAGGTTTCGAATAAATCGTTCTCTTTTTTGTCGAATTGCCAACGAAGTAGAACAATACAATACATATTTTGTCCAAACAAGAGATGTTGTTGGTGTTCATGGATTGTCTTCTCTTTAGAAGATAACTGCTGCATTTAGAATGCTTGCTCATGGCACTCCAGGAGATTCTGTTGATGAATATGTATGAATTGGAGAAAGCACGACAATAGAGAGTCTAAGAAGATTTGTGCAATCAATTGTCACAGTGTTTGGAGACAAGTACTTAAGAGCACCTAACGCTAATGATATCGCCAGATTAATTGCAGTCAATGAACAACACGACTTTCTTGGTATGTTGGGAAGCATTGACTGCATGCATTGGAGGTGGAAAAATTGTCCCAGTGCATGGAAAGTGATGTATACTGGTCATTCTCGTTATCCAACAATCATTTTGGAAGGTATGGCTTCACAAGATCTGTGGATATAGAATGCCTTCTTTCGGCTACCAGGTTCACTTAATGATATCAATGTTCTAGAGCAATCTCCTGTATTTGCTACAATAGTTGACGGAAGTGCTCCTCCAGTCAACAACTCGATTAATGGGAACGAGTGTGTAGACACCCCATTTTCGGAGCGGGCGCGACAGAGTGCACGAAGGGTTATCTAGCAGATGGTATCTATCCTACCTGGGCCACCTTTTTGAAAACAATTTCATTGCCACAGGGTCGCAAAAACCAACATTTTGCTATTTTTCAAGAGTTGACAAGGAAGGATGTAGAGCGAGCATTTGGGGTGCTCCAAGCACGCTTTGCTATCGTTCGTGGACTAGCACGTTGTAGATGCCGGCATTTGACCACAGCTTTTTAAACCTTTTTAAATTTAAAATACAAATACGAGTTGCCACTTAATTTTTTTAAGGGAAAATTAAGAAACCATTTTAAAAACAAACTGATCTTTTGGAAGCCAGAGATTTCTAGGTCCGGGGATTACGGAATGAGAGGGGAAGGAGCCCGACGGACTAAAACACCCCCTCTCATTCTATCTCGTGATAGGCCTCTACTCAACATCCTTTTAATCAAATAAATAATCTAAGCATGCCATCATCTAATACATAGATATAAATATACATTACAAAAGCGTGTCAGAAGGGGTGTAGGATTGCTAACGATAAAATGGCATACAAAACCATATAGTTCAAATAGCAAGCAAGACGATATGCAAAAGGAACAAGAAAACTTAACCGGGATCCGGCCACGAATATTAAACATTCAATGCATACAAAATAGAAAACCTAGAAAAAGAGTCTCTAAACACATATATGCACATAAGGCAAATCCTAATTCTAAGGTGTCGCACATGAAGTAGAAATATCAGTGAAAATCAAGAAAAAATAAACTAGAGAAAAGAGTCAAGAAATCATACCTCAATTAGCGCTACAGAACAAAAGGTTAGTTCACATGCTTTGAACAAAATATAATATCGGATCCTAAAACATTCCTAAATTTCTAGCTTAAATCTAACATATATGAGTGAAGTTGATCCAAAATTATGAATTCTTTCTAATTTGTTGGAATCACAACAGCTCTATAGATATACAAGTCTCAACTAGGAGCCAATGTAATGTCCATATATAGATAGTACAATCCCAACATGATTATAAGGAACTCACAACTAGGTTCAATTTATTACGACTTAATACAATACAAGATGATGTCCTAATTGCTAGAATTAATACACATGGATGAATGCATGAACATGAACAAGGATAGGCTACGAATCATTCATTGATTTGGATAATTTATTCTCTGGATTTCAGCTTCGTTAATATCATTCAAAACATAGTCTAATACCAAGTCATAGAAAAGTCATTTAGATCATTATTTACAAAGTTTACTAAATCTATGACAGAATTCTAGGAATTACAGAGAGTAGACCAGAACTTTAAAAATAGGAAAAACATGCTTTCCATGGTTGGATCTTAGTGGTTTTTGGACAAAAGGTGCTTCTGTGAGTATCGTTTCTAACACGCAAAGAAAATCAAAGATCCAATAGTTCAATCTCTAGGAACCGGGTCATAATCAAACATCACTCAGAATTCAACAACCCTCTAACTAGAGATTTTGTGTGATTTTCTAAAAATAGTAAACAAATCTGAATGACCCTAATCATTTTAGGGAATCTTATTAATACATTAAACTTCATAGAAAATTTATTCAAAGTTAAAAATGTTTGTTAAGGCTCTGATAAGTTCGAATCAAAACTGCCTTACTGTTCTGAAATTTTGGACAGAGAATAGTTAGTTTGCAAATCCTAAGACCAAACCATCTTAAACATGGGATCTCATCAAAACAAAAAATGCAGTGGTAGATCTTTGTGTTATGAACACTCTCCAATTAGCCTCATTCAATTCTAACGGATCATGATTTAATTAAAAATCCTTGATCAAGATTGGTTTATGAATTCACTACACCATTGTAGAGTTCATCATTTTTTTGGGTTAAATCTATCAACCAAACCATAGAGGTTGACTCATCCTAAAAACTAATTCTCCTTCCCATTGATGGTCATTAGAGGTTAAATATGACTAATCCATGTGAGCCTCAATGGAATATGGAAAGGATTCCATAAGACTTCAAATTAGAAGACCTAAGTCATGAACTAAGATTTAGATCTACCAAATATGCATGGTTATGACTATTCTCATTTGAATCACAAGTTCATAGAGAATTTAAAAAGGCCAACTCAAAGGGAGTCCAATGAGATATTGAGAATCTCATGGGTCCCAAGAGAAGAACACAACAAAAGAAATGAAATCAAAGTTCAAATAATATTCCAAGTTAGACTTCTCTTTATAACTTAATTGACCTTAAACCCAAGGCTATTTAGATCCAAATCAAGTAAAAACAAATAGAAGTTCAATCACAATTCTAGTGGTGTGTGATGAAATGAGGTGAGAAGAGACTTTTGAAAAATGTGTATAAGATCCTAAGTAATTCTATGAATTGTGATTGAACTTAAATTGAGGGCTAACTAGTGTAGAGTTTACCTCCAATTTTCCTTAACTACTTTGTGTTTTTGAGGACTTCCAAAGGATATTCAAACTCTTCTTCCAACTCTTACAACTCCTTAATTTTGTTAATCCTCTCTAAGATTCTTTCTAATTATCTCTAAGAGTATCAAGATTCAAGAGATTCAAGATTTTTTAGATTCAAGCATAAGATTAAGATCCCTTTGTAATGAGGATATTCATCCCTTTATATAAGCAAATTCCTGAAGGACATTTCAGTAATTTTAAGGTAAAACCCTAATTTTGGGTGTACTTTTGATTGTACAAAACGTACTATTTCAAAAAGTATATTTTCCAAAAATGCGGCACTCAGTGGAGTTGTCTGCGGCACTCCATGACTGCCATAATGGCAGTCACCAATTGTCGCAACGACATTCATCGAGTGCCGCAGTGGTACTCAGGGAATGCCGCAGACAACTCGCAGACTACCGTCTATTTGTTCTTCTTATTTTGCCTTGTTTTCAATTTCTTTTTCTTTTTTTATTCTTTTCTTTCCTTTTCCTGCTTTCAAAATGGCTTCTATTTTTGCGGCATTTGACAAGTCGTCTGTGGCACTCAGTGAATGCTGGTGTGGTTATCAGTGACTGCCACAATGGCATTCCAGTGACTGCCGTTGTGGAACCACGTGAGTGTCGCAGACAACTCCACCGCTTGTCATTTTCTCTACTTTCTTTCCTCTTTTCTCCTTTCCTTTTTTTCTTTCTTTTGTAATTAAAGAGCTTGAACCACCTTGGAAACCCTAAGTTAGCCAAACATTGTCATCATCGGACTTAGAGGAACACTTCCCTAAATTTGACGGTTGGTCAAAATTAGGGTGTCTACAATTTGTCCCTCTTCGACAGAGCTTGTGGAGCAACGCGTGTCACAAGTGAATGTCGAAGCCTGTGTGAAGACAAGCATGTGACCAAACTGTCGAATTCAGGTAAAAATAAAATGCATTGCAAAAATAAGTGCGCAAAATGGTCCATACTGGTCGTGTTCGATGGTGAGCTGCCTATATATCCTTACGGGAATCAAACCAGGACGTAGTTCGGGCAAGGGACAAACACACAAACACAAATAGTCATACAGATGAATGCACCTATCCTATCATGATGCACATGCTTATGCAATGATGGCTACCAATGCAATTTACATGCTCTGTAAATTCTATGATTCGAGATCATGCTATTTTGATGCAATCCATGTCCTGTGCTACTTAATGCTCGCGGTCCTTTTAACTTTCTAGGTGAGCTATTCTTCAGAACTTGGTCTTTGTTTGACTAATGAGCTGGTCCTCTTTAGGAATAGTAGCCATTTCAACTAATCGAGTGAGCACTGAACGCAATGGATTGGGCGACGCTTCACGACTTAGGCCTCGATGTCAATGCGAGTTTGCTCTAAATATCCGTAGCCCTTCGGCCCCGTTGGATATGTTTGCTTAGAATATTCGTAGCCCTTCGGCTTCGTTGGGTATGTTTTCTTAGGATATCCACAGCCCTTTGGCCTCGTCGGATATGTTTACTCAGAATATCAACAGCCCTTCTGCCTCATCGGATATTGTAGACACCCCATTTTGTCGGCTATCCGATTTAGGAGACCCATAGCTTGGTGGTTCACAATGATCGAAAAAGACTCAAAAAGGACTCCTGGAAGTTCGTTGTATCTCCCAAAATGCTCAGAATGACCAAAATACCTCTAAAAGTCCATAAACTCCTAGATTTAGACCAAAAAATTTAGAAACATGCAACGTTATAAGAAAAGTGATAAAATGAATTTTGAAGCAAAATTAGATGAAATCGTCAATTCCCAGAGACCCCTGGAAGTCCCAAAAATTCCCGAAAAGTCCCCGGTCAGTTCGCTTCTCGTTGATCGGTTTGACCTAGTTTGACCAGGTTTGACCAGGGTTTGACCGAAATCATCCAAATTCGCTGAAAAGTTCCAAGATCATTCTAGATCGTGTGAAAAGTACTAAAATGAGTTTTAAAAGAAAATCGGACGAAAACGTCAACTCCTGGGATCTCCCAAAGGTTCCCAGAACTTCTTGGAGATCCCATGTTTGACCGATTTGACCTAAAAGTTGACTTTGAAATCGGAGCGCCGTATAATTTTTTTAAACATTTTTCATGGATTCTAGAGGTCAATGTCTTTCCAACGGTATATCGCACATAATTTCTGGATTTAAAACGAATTTATTATGAATTTCTAAAGGTGAAAAAGGCGATCAAATCGACTTTATCGTGAATATCGCAAAAATTTTCAAAGTGACCTATCTCTGAACTATTTTTTTTATGGAAAGTAGACTCCATTACCTTTCCAACAGTATATCACAACCTTGGTTTGGAATTCGTATGCATTTTTAGTGAATTTTGGAAGAAATATGGCCTTTTTATGAATACCGGAACCTCTGGGGGCCTAAATACAAATTTATGGGCGTCTGAGGAGCAGTGTTGTGGTGGCACATGGCCAGTGCCGCAGAGGCACTCAACCCCTACTAAAGCCATTTTTGTAATTTATTTTGGGGGTCCAAATTGAATAATTCAAAGCCAAAACAATGCAGTTTCTCGTTCACAGATGTTTGGGACCAATGGGAGCACTTTCTAAATCCCAAAACCACCCTAAATTGGCCTTTATAAACCCCCCTTTTCTCTTCATTGTGGGGGGATCAACTGCAAAGGTTGGAAAAGTTGTAGAGAGAATAAGAGATATGCTTAGAGTTAGAAGTGTGAAATGGAGCTTCCTCCGCTGATTTTCTATAGAAAGTGAGTTCTAAACTCATGTTCTTCCATTATCCTTCTGTATACTTCACATCAAAACCCTCCCCAACCACCATTCTTGAGCAATCCTGAGTTAGGAAGCTACTTCCATGTCCAAATGTCAATATATATGAGTGAAACACCAAGTTACAAGTCCAATATCCCAATGATCATCATCTATTGATTGCTTATTTGATTGTTTCCATATTATGTTCATCTTTTCTCACCTCATTTCTTTTTGATTTTTCTTTGATTACTTACATGTTTATCATCATCTAGATAACATGTTGTTTGAGGAGAGTGAATCCTTATGGATAGTAGCTCTTGACCATGAAGACATGTTTGATGGATGATGATTCAAACTTCAATACATATATATGTATTATTGAAGTCATATTCTCAAACAAAACTATATTTGTGCAAACAATATTGGGAGTTCTTGATGATGAGTTTGATGTTGATTTCTTAAGTGGTATTAATCCCCTTTTTTGTGCTGAAAATGTTCTTTTAAAAACCCTATTTCAAAACCCCTATAAAACCCCAACATTTGGATTCCAAGAAACAAGCCTTGTTTTACCAAAAATCTTCAAAACAATGAATGATCTGAGTTCAAAGATTTCTCTATAACTCAATACTCAAAGGGTGATTACAAGACCACTTGGAAAGTCTTCCTAAATCATTATAGAACACCCATGATTTTTGGCTTGGCTTCAAAACACTTGGAAGGGATCCATTTTGGTCCAAACATTCCTTCCAAACATTCTATTTTTGCTGTCACAGCAGCTTGGTTGACTTTCAACTTGTCATTCAGAAAACTTTTCCAAAAATAGTGGTCCTAAATCATTTTTACGTTGAAATTTAGTCTCTTAGGGAACCTTCGCTATAATATGGGCGATTAGATATTTTGTTTTCATTTTCTAATATTTTTCTACATTTTCGTCTACAGTACGGACTCTGTTTCTGAACAACCTCTCTTGTTTATATGATTTGTCTCAATCTGTAATAGTTATTGTAGTTTGGCTTTATGATTTGTGTTCTAGACACAACAAGGATGATCACCATAAAAAATCATGAACTAAAAACATTCCTAACCCCACATTTCCATTTTTACAATATCAACTCACTGTTCTGTCCACTATTCACAGAAAGCATTCTTTTGCTTTCATTCTTTGATTTGATGCTCACATGCACTCCAAATTAGTTCATATCTTAGGAAGTAGTCCATAATACATTTTTACATATCCTATGATGATTTCCTTCATGCATACTCTAGACTTCTAAGTCACTTTAGAAAGTCCATGTACTCAAACACACTACAACCTTTGCACATTCTAGGATCATACATTCCATCCATGCAGGATTCGGAGATTGTGTGACTTCTAATCTAAGGAAATTATAAGGAATGAATTTGATCATACGTTCATGCTCCCCCTTTCGATCTAATTATCTTTTTTCATCCGTCCAGTGGATTGAGAGATCTTCTTTTCTCAAAGATTAACATGCATCATACTAAATTGACCCATATAACCCCTCGCTCTTCATTTTGGGAGGGGGGGGGGGGGGGGGGGCGCAAGTGCAATGCTTGGAAAAGATGTACAGAGAATGAGAGATATGCTTAGAGTTAAAAGTGAGAAATGTAGCTTCCTCCGCTGATTTTTTATAGAAAGTGAGTTCTAAACTCAAGTTCTTCCATTATCCTTCTTTATACTTCACATCCAAACCCTCCCCAACCACCATTCTTAAGCAATCTTGAGTTAGGAAGCTACTTCCATGTCCAAATGTCAATATATATGAATGAAACACCAAGTTACAAGTCCAATATCTCAATGATCGTCATCTATTGATTGCTTATTTGATTGTTTGCATATTATGTTCATATCTTCTCACCTCATTTCTTTTTTATTTTTCTTTGATTACTTACATGTTTATCATCATCTAGATAACATGTTGTTTGAGGAGAGTGAATCCTTATGGATAGTAGCTCGTGACCTCAAAAACATGTTTGATGGATGATGATTCTAACTTCAATACAGTCATATGTATTATTGAAGTCATATTCTCAAATAAAAATATGTTTGTGCAAACAATATTGGGAGTTCTTGATGATGAGTTTGATTTTGATTTCGTAAGTGGTCTTAGTCCCTTTTTTGTGCTGAAAATTTGCTTTTAAAAACCCTATTTCAAAACCCCAACAATTGGATTCCAAGAAACAAGCCTTGTTTTACCAAAAATCTTCAAAACAGTGAATGTTCTGAGTTCAAAGATTTCTCTAGAACTCAATATTCAAAGGGTGATTACAAGACCACTTGGAAAGTCTTCCTAACTCATTATAGAACACCCATGATTTTTGGCTTGGCTTGAAACATGTGGAAGGGATCCATTATGGTCCAAACATTCCTTCCAAACATTCTGTTATTGCTGTCACTATAGCTTGCTTAACTTTCAACTTGTCTTTCAGAAAACTTTCCAAAAGGAGTGGTCACAACTCATTTTTCCATTGAACTTCAGTGTCTTTGGGAACTTTCGATATAATATGGGCCTCTAGATATTTTGTTTTCATTTTCTAATATTTTTCTACATTTTAGTCAACAGTACGGACTCTATTTCTGAACAACCTCTCTTGTTTATATTATTTGTCTCAATCTGTAATAGTTATTGTAGTTTGGCTTTATGATTTGTGTTCTAGACACAACAAGGATAATCTCCACAAAAAATCATAAACTAAAAACATTCCTAACCCCACTTTTCCATTTTTACAAGATCAACTCACTGTTCTGTCCACTATTCACAGCTAGCATACTTTTGCTTTCATTTTTTGATTTGATGCTCACATGCACTCCAAATTAGTTCATATCTTAGGAAGTAGTCCATTCTAGATTTGTACATATCCTATGATGATTTCCTTCATGCATTCAGGTATACTCTAGACTTCTAAGTTGCTTTAGAAAGTCCATATACTCAAACACACTACAACCTTTGCACATTCTAGGATCATGCATTGCATCCATGCAGGATTCGGAGATTGTGTGACTTCTAATCTAAGGAAATTATAAGGAATGAATTTGATCATACGTTCATGTTCCCCCTTTCGATATAATTATCTTTTCTCATCCGTCTAGTGGATTGAGAGATCTCCTTTTCTCAAAGATTAACATGCATCATACTAAATTGACCCATATAACCCCTCGCTCTTCATTTTGGGGGGGGGGGGGGGGGAACAAGTGCAAAGCTTGGAAAAGATGTAGAGAGAATGAGAGATATGCTTAGAGTTAAAAGTGAGAAATGGAGCTTCCTCCGCTGATTTTCTATTGAAAGTGAGTTTTAAACTCAAGTTCTTCCATTATCCTTCTTTATACTACACATCCAAACCCTCCCCAACCACCATTCTTAAGCAATCTTGAGTTAGGAAGCTACTTCCATGTCCAAATGTCAATATATATGAGTGAAAAACCAAGTTACAAGTCCAATATCTCAATGATCATCCTCTATTGATTGCTTATTTGATTGTTTGCATATTATGTTCATCTCTTCTCACCTCATTTCTTTTTATTTTTCTTTGATTACTTACATGTTTATTATCATCTAGATAACATGTTGTTTGAGGAGAGTGAATCCTTATGGATAGTAGCTCTTGACCTCAAAAACATGTTTGATGGATGATGATTCTAACGTCAATACATTCATTTGTATTATTGAAGTCATATTCTCAAATAAAAATATGTTTGTGCAAAAAATATTGGGAGTTCTTGATGATGAGCTTGATGTTGATTTCTTAAGTGGTCTTAGTCCCCTTTTGGTGCAGAAAATGTGCTTTTAAAAACTATTTCAAAACCCCAACATTTGGATTCCAAGAAACAAGCCTTGTTTTACCAAAAATCTTCAAAACAGTGAATGTTCTGAGTTCAAAGATTTCTCTAGAACTCAATATTCAAAGGGTGATTACAAGTCAACTTGGAAAGTCTTCCTAACTCATTATAGAACACCCATGATTTTTGGCTTGGCTTGAAACATGTGCAAGGGATCCATTATGGTCTAAACATTCCTTCCAAACATTCTGTTATTGCTGTCACTATAGCTTGGTTAACTTTCAACTTGTCTTTCAGAAAACTTTTCCAAAAGGAGTGGTCACAACTCATTTTTCCATTGAACTTCAGTGTCTTTGGGAACTTTCGGTATAATATGGGCCTCTCGATATTTTGTTTTCATTTTCTAATATTTTTCTACATTTTAGTCGACAGTATGGACTCTATTTCTGAACAACCTCTCTTGTTTATATTATTTGTCTCAATCTGTAATAGTTATTGTAGTTTAGCTTTATGATTTGTGTTCTAGACACAACAAGGATAATCTCCATAAAAAATCATAAACTAAAAACATTCCTAACCCCACTTTTCCATTTTTACAAGATCAGCTCACTATTCTGTCCACTATTCACAGCTAGCATACTTTTGCTTTCATTTTTTGATTTGATGCTCACATGCACTCCAAATTAGTTCATATCTTAGGAAGTAGTCCATACTAGATTTGTACATATACTATGATGATTTCCTTCATGCATTCAGGCATACTCTAGACTTCTAAGTCGCTTTAGAAAGTCCATATACTCAAACACACTACAACCTTTGAACATTCTAGGATCATACATTGCATCCATGCAGGATTCGGAGATTTTGTGACTTCTAATCTAAGGAGATTATAAGGAATGAATTTGATCATATGTTCATGCTCTCCCTTTCGATCTAATCATCTTTTCTCATCTGTCCCGGGGATTAAGAGATCAGCTTTTCTCAAAGATTAACATGCGTCATCCTAAATTGACCTATTTAACCCTTCGCTCTTCATTTTTGGGGGGCCAAGTGCAAAGCTTGGAAAAGTTGTAGAGAGAATGAGAGATATTCTTAGAGTTAAAAGTGACAAATGGAGCTTCCACAGCTGATTTTCTGTAGAAAGTGAGTTCTAAACTCAAGTTCTTCCATTATCCTTCTTTATACTTCACATCCAAACCCTCCCCACCCACTATTCTTGGGCAATCTTGAGTTAGGAAGCTACTGCCATGTCCAAATGTCAATATATATGACTGAAATACCAAGTTACAAGTCCAATATCTCAATGATCATCATCTATTGATTGCTTATTTGATTGTTTACATATTATGTTCATCTCTTCTTACCTCATTTCTTTTTTTATTTTTCTTTGATTACTTACATGTTTATCATCATCTAGGTAACATGTTGTTTGAGGAGAGTGAATCCTTATGGATAGTAGCTCTTGACCTCAAAGACATGTTTGATGAATGATGATTCTAACTTCAATACATTCATATGTATTATTGAAGTCATATTCTCAAACAAATCTATGTTTGTGCAAACAATATTGGGCGTTCTTGATGATGAGTTTGATGTTGATTTCTTAAGTGGTCTTAATCCCATTTTTTGTGCTGAAAATGTGCTTTTAAAACCCCAATTTCAAAACCCCTCTAAAACCCCAACATTTGGATTCCAAGAAACAAGCATTGTTTTACCAAAATTCTTCAAAACAGTGAATGATGTGAGTTCAAAGATTTCTCTAGAATTCAATACTCAAATGGTGATTACAAGACCACTTGAAAAGTCTTCCTAACTCATTATAGAACACCCATGATTTTTGGCTTGGCTTGAAAACACTTGGAAGGGATCCATTTTGGCTCAAATATTCCTTCCAGACATTCTGTTTTTGCTGTCACTGTAGCTTGGTTGACTTTCAACTTGTCTTTCAGAAAACCTTTCCAAAAGGAGTAGTCCCAACTTATTTCTTCCTTAAACTTTAGTTTCTTAGGGAACTTTTGGTATAATATGGGCTACTAGATATTTTGTTTTCATTTTCTAAGATTTTTCGGTATTTCAGTCGACAGTACGGACTCTGTTTCTGAACAACCTCTCTTGTTTATATGATTTCTCTCAATCTGTAATAGTTATTGTAGTTTGGATTTTTGATTTATGTTCTAGACACAATAAGGATGATCTCCATAAAAAATCATGAACTAAAAACATTCCTAATCCCACTTTTCCATTTTTACAAGATCAACTCACTATTCTATCCACTATTCACAGCAAGCATACTTTTTGCTTTCATTCTTTGATTTGTTGCTCAAATGCACTACAAATTAGTTCATATCTTAAGAAGTAGTCCATAATACATTTGTACATATCCTATGATGATTTACTTTATTCATTCATGCATACTCTATACTTTTAAGTCGCTTTAGAAAGTCCATGTACACAAAAACACTACAATCTTTGTACATTCTGGGATCATACATTGCATCCATGCAGGATTCGGAGATTGTCTGACTCCTAATCTAAGGAGATTATAAGGAATGAATTTGATCATACGTTCATGCTTCCCCTTTCGATATAATCATCCTTTCTCATCCGTCTCGGGGATTGAGAGATCTTCTTTTCTCAAAGATTAACATGCATCATACTAGCTTGCTAAGCATATTTCGTTTTCTTTGATTATTTGTTTCAAGAACAATCCATGCCCCCTTAGATTAGGAAAACTTGATTACTCGATATTTGATTAGACATTTTTTTCCTAGATTTGTTTGTGTAATCTTTCACTTTGCATTGTGTGATATTTGGCTTAGATCTTATGAATGATATCTTATCTTTTGATCTTCCATTTCAAGATTCTTATGAGATATAATATACTATCATAGTATTAATTGTCAAACCAAACATAGTATAAGATGATTATTTGATTCTAATTGAGGCCCGTCAAAAGACGGGGCAAGTTGAGGGTGTTTTAGTCATGGCAAAGGCTCCTTCCTCTCTCGTACCAAAACCCTGAGCCTAGTTCTTTGGTTACAAAGGACCGGTGCCCTTTATCCGTTTGGATGAGTCAAATTAGGTTTCTTGGTTCCCTAAAGACCAAGTGGCAACTCTGTATTTATTTTCAACAGACCTTCCTTTTCTTTCTTTGATCTAAATCAATTTCAAACAAACTGAAAGAGTGGACGACCGATTCCGCGTGTCCACAGATATGTTTGCTCTAAATTCCATTTTTTTAATTTAAAATTCAAGGGTCCGCTAGACTCGATTCTTCAATTTCATAACTCTAGAATCAAATTTTTTATTTGATCTTCTAAAGTCAGGAGTCAATCAGACTCAATTCAGTTCAATTTTTAAAAATCAATTTATTTCCAAGATAGGGAGTCCATCAGACTCAATTCAAATTATTTCCAAAATGGGAGTCAAACAGACTCAAATCTAGAATCAGGAGTCCATCAGACTTAATTTTAATTCAAATTTTTTTTTAAATCTGGAGTCAATTAGACTCGGTTTTAATTTTAATATCAAAAATCCGGAGTCAATTCGACTCGAAAATTTCAAAAATTCGGAGTCAATTAAACTTAATTTAATTTCAGTTTCCAAAATCGAGGTCAATCAAACTCAAATGAACTTTTATCGGGAGTCAATCAGACTCAAATCAAATTTTGTGCGATCAGGAGTCACCTCGACTCAACTAAAATTCAATTTGCTAAGACTGGGAGTTAATCAAACTCAAATCATATTCAAACTTTCAAAATCTGGAGTCAAAATCCACTCGATTTCGAAAATCTTAAGTCAATCAGACTTATCTTTCAAAATTTGAAGTCACGTGGACTTAAAAAATATTTTTCGAGGACCAAAGTGTAAATGGCTGGCAAACTTTGGGAGTTTGAACACAAAATTCAGGATCCATTTTGAATTTTAGGGGAAAACCAACGACCCTTCAGCTGCCATTTTTACGGCACATGTGCAAGCATGTGGCAGTTTGTGACTGCTATTGCGGCACTCACAGAATGCCGCGGCGTCCCTTAGTGAGTATTACATGACAGTCAGCGACTGCCGCTCGTAGATTTCCAAGTGCCGTTTGAGACGCAGAATGCTATACACGCATCACTTTCTTTCATTTTCTTCACAACTGACAAAAATTCTCTTAAACCGATTCTCTCTCTCGAAAAGTATTTTAGCGATTCACAGGGTCAACAGGTCAGTTCCTCTCGATCAAAATCTCATTTTTTATCTTTATTTTTGTCGTTTTCTTGATTTCTTTTAAAAGTTTAATGTTCAATTCTCTCCTTCTTGATAGGCTGACCATTATGGCTAGAGGCTTAGGGAGTTCAAGCAAGAAGAGGAAGAAGTACAATGCCACACCTCATCCTGACCCCACTTTTTTACTTCGAGACCCAGACGAGCATCTATCTGCCAGGGCATTTCGACGAGAGGTATACCCTCATTTTTATTTATCCATTTTCAAATGAATGCTATGTATGACTATCTAAAACTTTGAAATGCTCTCTTTGATTATCAAATTACCTTTGGACATGCAAATGCTATGCTGTAGATTTTTTCGAGCATTCCAATTGTTCCTTTAAAAAAACTTCACTAATTCATGTTCATTTTCATTAATATTATTATTACTTTTTATTTTATTTTATTCTTTCCTCTATCCATTTATTTACTGATATTAAACTCTCATACCTTTTGTAGCCTCAACCCAATACGCTAAAGGGTCATGGTAGCCTGGCCCATGGCTATAAGTGGTACCATTCCCTGAGTCAGACGGTAAGAGAATTTATTGATGCTGCCAACATCGAAAACTTTGTCAAGCTCTTGACGAAGAGCTCGAACAACTTGAGGGAGATATATGCTCTCTCGGAGCGGTGGTGGGACACCACCAACACGTTCCACTTTGAGTTTGGGGAGATGATGATGACCCCACTCAATTTTAGCATGATCACTGGGATTCCCTTTGGGGGAGAGTGCGTAAGGTACCTCGATACGGTGACGGAGTGGGATCAGGTACCTGAGCTTCAAGGAGTGGTCCCAGAGGAGCCCTTGGTTATAGCTAAGTGGTTCCTTGACACGTTTAGAGGCCAGGAAGGCTTCACAGATGAGCAAATGGCCCCGGGATTTATTATGTACATGCTAGGATGCTTCCTGCTGAGCACCAAGGGCTAGTGGGGACTCTGGAGCATATGGACCGCATCTACGAATACGATTGGGCCAGCACCGGGCTGGCCATTTTTTATAGACATATGGGAGAGCCCTCCCGAGATCGTTCGGCCTCCATGGGCGATTCTAGAGCGTGGGAGGTACATACCCTTTTTTTTATTATTATTATATATATTTTTTATCTTTCCTATTAATGTTCCAATTCTAAATTGTAAACCTTACATCCTCTTTCTTTTATGTAGATTTGGTTCTACAAGTATTTCTACATGATGTCGCCTTCAACACGACCAGCGGACGCCCTTGTCATGCCCTAGGGGTGGAAATGGTAGAAGGACTGTATCGGGCGAAAGACTAGGGCCCATGATTTAATCACTTTCAGGAACTTCTTGGCAAACCTGAGAGAGCCGCACATCCATTGGCAGCCTTGGGTTGATGTGCTTGCTTCCCTCCCTCCAGCTAAACAGAGGTCGGCTGGTTATGACCCGATGAGATTATTACTGGATGGCCCAGACGCTCAGGAGTGGTACCTGGGAGAGAGAGTGACTTGATAGTCTCTGATGGCTCCCGTCTTTCACATGCCGCATCTCCCTCCCAGTTCTATGAGGGCCTTAGAGACTCTGTTCAGGGTTTTCTGAAGCCTCCCTCTGAGGGGTACACCGCTTTTTGTGCTGCCAAGCTGATGAAGAACTTCCCCCTGATAGAAGTGACACGAATAAGTTTTTTTAACTTTTCCTTCTCTCTTTAGTTCCTTTAATTTTTTTTATTGAATTCTTTTTCTTTCTTTGTAGTCCGTTCATGCTGGAGCCTGAGCTCCCACTCTACCACCGTGGGATTGGAGTCTCCTAACCGTCTTTTAGGGCGAGCAGGAGTCGACCATGGTTCCTCGCTATCACCAGGTTGCTCCCACTATCCCACTCCAGTATGATCATGTCCCGCAAGACTATGCCGAGCAGGATCTGCTCTTTGCCCATAGCGTGAGGCAGTGGGTCCATGGACGAGAGTGGAGGGTAATTACTCTTTTATCCTCTCTTTCATGTTTACTTGTATTTTCTCTGAATTTTTAATTCCCATTTCAGATTTCTAATTCAGGCTGATGGAGCGCGGGTTGCTGCTGAGTTTCAGTTGAGGGCCAAGGCAAGCTTTTATTATTTCTTCCACTTTCCCTATTCAACTTTAATTTATTTTTAACTTCTCTTAACCAAATTAGTTATTCAATCTCTTTCCTTGTTTAGGAGGAAGCGAACAGGGTCCTAGCCCTGTGAGTGAGAGAGCTAGAGCAGTAGCTCAAAGCAGGCCCCAGCGAAGCCCATGGAGGCACCGGTCAAGGCCTAAGGCAGAGGTAGGGGTCACTGGGAAGGAGGGGGTAGATGTAGAGGCCTTGGAGGAGGAGGGGGCGAAGGTAGAGGCCATGGCGCCGAGAGTGATACAGAGTCAGAGCAGGAGCCTCTCCGACGCATTACTCGCCAGACCCGAGGTCGGGGCCATGGTTGATCCCATCTCTCTTTCTTTTTATTTTCTCGTTCTCTGAGTGTTTGGAGAGGATATACACACTTTTTGGATGATTGTGTATATATATATACTTATTATGATGACGGCTCTTTGGATATCAGGGACAGCATAGGCACCTACACGCTTAATTATCATTGTTTACTTCTCTGCATGCTTTTACTTGTGATTATGATCATAGCTTAGTCATGCATTTTATCACTTGTGTATACTTCATTTTATGGATGTGACCATGGCTTGGTCCTACATTTTTGTTTCTGTGAATGATGAATGCTCATGAATGTGATCATGTCTTTATTATTCATTTTCTGTGAATGATGAATGTGACCATGGCTTGGTCTTGTGTACATGATGCAATATGATGCACACGTTTTATTGTATATCTAGTTTTTTGTTTGCAGGTTGGGCTGAAAGAATTAGAAATAGGCTGTGGCAAAAAATCAGCTCCCTACGGCACTCTGCGAGTGCCGGAGCAGTTGTCGATGACTGTCGTGCGCTAATCATGGACTGCCGCTCGGCACTCTCAAGAGTGCCGCTTGGTGGTCTAGTCAGATCTATTTCTCCTTTTATACACTTTTTTTATTCAAAAACTCCACAAACACCTTTCTCGCTCTTCTATTTTCTTTTCAAATGACTTCCATTGGCTCTCAAATCCTCTTCCCATGGATGGTTACTCTCTCAAGCTTTGACGGGCTTAACTTTGAGTGTTTTATGCTGAACAACCTCTTTTCTTTTCGGCGGATGGCCCTGGAAGAAGGTTTACTTCGAGCTAGTATCCAGTGTTGAGATCCCACACTCCACGTCTTCCATTTTGGTTACCAGGAGATCTGCTCCTTGTTTGAGGAGTTCACTGATATCCACCATACTGATCCTTTTGCGAATATGACAGTTCCCTTAGTACAGGCCGACTATGTCCAGGATTTTACAGCTTTCTTCATACATCCCAAAATGTGGCAGGCTCTTTTGTTCATGATAGGCAAATCGATTTCGAGCACCTTTCCTTCATATATGATCCTATGGGGGACCCCTATGACAGCGGATACCATATTATACGGCGCAGTGCATTATCGATTGCTGTGCTTTCTTATTTCCTCTTCCAGTCATCTTCTGATGTTCTCATACCGATCGCTTGTGGTCTGTGGGAAATGAAGAGTGCAGTCATGCTGGTTCTTGGTGAGACCTTGATTGGATTGGATCATGCCTACACTACTGGGGCTATATTGTCTGTCGGGGTGCCCTTTGTCTTGCAGGTTTGGCTTATAGAGTGCCTGGATCTCTTTATCCACCCTCTGCACCTTCATAGGTCACTTCTTTATGAACGTCTGGAGAACTACCGCTTATTCCTTTCCGCCGCTACTTGGCTTGATTGGCTTCAGGGCCTCTCTCCTTTTGATATCTGTTGGGTCTATCCGTAGTGGACTTATTGCTCTGTTGCAATATGGCTTCCTGATCGACCCAGTATCTGGTTGCCTGGCTTGTATGCCACTACTTTTTATTTTCCCAGCCAAGTGGTTTGTCAGTATGGACTTATCTAAGATGTTCCTAAGGATGTTACTATAGACTTTATGACGAGCTCTGCCTTGCACCCTTCCATTGTGAAGGCTATTACTGAAGCTTAGCATAACAGGGTGGCGGCTCCCTTTCGGAGAGTTCCTGCTTCAATTTTGCCTACTACTAAGTACTTTTTACAAATCCAGACCCTGATCGAGAGATAGACTTCATAGACATATGTAGATGGAAGCAAAATAAACACAGGACAATGCTTTATTCTTCAAAACTTCTGACAAATCATGTCTACTCTTTTACACTTTTTTAATGTGATTTTTCTTCTTTCCAAAGAATGTTCTTGTATTTAGTTAACATGTTTAATCAAAGTGTTCACTCTTTTGATCTATCTTTTAAGCTATGAAAATCTCCCTTTCAATGTCTTTTCTTGGCTTTTCATTATCATGCTTTGAGTCTCCCTTAGAGCTTTAACCGCTCCACACCATGAATTCTCATTTGTTTCTTTATAGTGCTCATTTTGATAGCTAGGAGATCCAAAGACGATTTAGGGTAAATATCTAGGTTTTTCTAATAGCAAACAAAGTTTGCCCATAGTTATGGGGCTTGGGCGTAGTTCTGGGCAAACGTCAGTTTGCCACTAGTTTAGCACAGATTTGTTTTTTAGAATTTTTTTTTAGGTTTTTCACGGGCCGAAGGCTGATCGAGAGCCCGCATACTTATTCCCAAATGGGTATTAGGACCAAAGTAGCTCAGTTTAAGGCTTGAAGAAAGGTTCCACTCAGGCATTTATTCACGACTGAACCGAGCAGGTTGCCTATGTACGCCCTAGCAGGAATCAGGTCAAGCGTAGTTCATCAATGTAGGAGGTACTGAAAGGAACAGTGTCACAAAAAGTGTTTTTTGAGGCGATCAAGATTAATTGGCTGTTTAAATTCAACCCCATCTAGGTCCATAAGATAGGCAGCCCCTTCGGAAAAGAGAGTCTTAATGATGTGTGGCCCGACCCAGTTGGGTTTGAATTTTCCTTTGGGGTCATAAATAGGCATTTTAAGTTCTTTAAGGATTATGTCACCCTCAGCAACCTTCCTTGGGCGAACCTTTTTGTTAAAAGCACGAGCTATCCTTTTCTGATATCCCCGAGTGTGGTTTATCGCGGCCAACCTTTTCTCATGAAGCAACATTAATTCCTCATACCTTCCCGTATCCACTCTAGCTCAGTCACTTCACATTCCGCCAAAACCCTAAGAGAGGGAATTTCTACTTCAATCGGAAGGACGACTTCTATCCTATAAACCAATGAATATGGAGTAGTTCCCGTAGAGGTTCTTACGGAGGTTCGGTATCCCCATAGTGCGAACGGCAGCTTCTCGTGCCAATCCTTAAACGTATCTATCGTTTTCCCCAGGATTGCTTTAACATTTTTATTTGCTGCTTCCACTGCCCCATGTCTGTACGGGGAAGATTGGTGGCCGGTGATCTTGTATTTCTCTAAGAGCGGGATGGCCTCACCTTGGAAATGACTATCATGGTCTGAAATGGACTCATTTGGAACCCCATATCTGCAAATTATGTTTTTCACAATGAAGCTCACTACATCTTTAGCCTTCAAAGTCGCATATGACGCCGCTTCTACCCACTTAGTGAAATAATCAATTGCCATAATTATGTACCGATATCCATTGGAGGCCTTTGGAACTATTTCACCGATAATATCTATACGCCATACAAAAAACAGCCAAGGTGTCGTCATGCTATAGAGTTGGGATGGCGGGGTATGCATCATATTTACATGGATCTGGCACTTATGGCATCTTCTGACATAAGGTCATCTAGTAATACCCTTGTCGAATTATTTTCTTCACCAACATATGACCATTCATGTGCGGCCCACAAACTCCCTCGTGTATTTCCTCCATCATTCTTTTGGCTTCCTTTCCATATAGACACTCCAATTGTGCCCGGTGTAAGACTTTTTCCATAGCTTATCCACATAGATCACAAATTGAGCAAAAAATCTTCAAATCGCCTTTCTGTCTTTCTCTGAAGCTCCTTCATGGTATTCTCCTTTCTTAATGAAATTCCAAACATTCTCATACCAAAGCATTTCACCCTCTTCCTTTATGGCTACGATTATCTTAAATGAAGTTTTGTTTCTTACTTCTATGGAAAGTGGGATCATGGTGGCTCCTAAGGGGATTTGTATCATTAAGGCTAGGGTCGCTAGGGAGTCGGCTAGCTGATTCTCCTTACGGGGAAGGTAATAGAATGAAATCTTCTTAAATTGTATTTTTATGATCTCTAGGTATTCGTGGTAAGGTCTCAACTTCTCATGCTTTACCCTCCAATCGCCTCGCACTAGGGATATAATTAGGTTAGAATCTCCAAAAACATCAATCATTTAAACTTTTAGAGCTATAGCTGCTTCCATTCCAATTATGTAAGATTCGTATTCTGCCATATTATTGGTTGAGTTGTAATTAAGCTTGATGGCTAATGGGGTAGGAGTTCCATCAGGTACTACAAGGATGATTCCTAATTGATTAGTTGTTCCATCGAAATGCATCTTCCACAGTTTCTCCTCTATCCCCATCACTCCTTCATCTAGGAATCGAAGCTCACCCCTCTTCTTGAATTCTATTGCAAGATTGGCTAGGTATTCAGCGACGGCCCTCCCCTTTACAGATTTAGCAATAACGTACTTGATATCAAACTTAGCTAGCATCATGGTCCATCGGGAAATCCTACTAGTCAAAGCGGGTTTTTCGAACAAGTATTTGATTAGGTCCATTTGGGATATCAGAGTTACAGGGAAGGCTAACATGTAGTGCCTAAGGTGACGGGTACACCAGACTAAAGCCCAACAGACTTTCTCCAAGGGTGAATACTTCAGCTCATATCCGGTCATCCTTTTGCTTAAATAATAAATGGCCTTCTCTACGTGCCCCTATTCTCCTTCTTGGGCCAACATATACCCTATCGAATCTTCGAACACTAAAAAGTATAGTAACAAAGGCCTTTCGGGTGCGGGTGGTGATAGGACATGTGTTTTGGAGATAGGTTTTGATTTCATCGAAGGCTTGTTGGCATAGGGTATCCCACTCAAACTTTTCTCCCTTCCTAAGCAATCTAAATAGCGGGATCACAATTCATGGTGAGTTTTGAAAGGAAATGGTTAATGAACTGTATCCTACCTAAGAATTCCCTCAGCTTCTTCTCTTCTCATTTTTCGATGGCTACATCTCAGCTATGACTTTAATTTTGGTTGGTTCCACCTCTATTCCTCTTTGTGATAAGAAATCCCAACAACTTCCCTCTTGCAACTTCGAAAGTGCACTTTTGTGGATTCAGCCTCATTCTAAACTTTCTCAACCTTTTGAAAAACTTCCTCAATGGCCCCAAGTGTCCCTCCCTCTTCTTAGACTTCACAATCATATCATCTACGTATACCTCCACCTCCTTATGAGTTATATCGTGTAACAATGTGGTGGCAGTCTGTTGATATGTTGCCCATACGTTCTTGAGTCCAAACGGCACTACCCTAAACAATACGTACCCCAAGGTGTGATGAAAGTGGTTTTCTCCCTATCCTCTAATGGCATGAGAATCTAATTATACCCTGAGAATCTGTCCATAAAAGACAAGAGCTCATTGCCCGCGGTGTTATCAACTAGAACGTCGATATAAGGTAAAGGGAAGTCGTCTTTAGGGCTTGCCTTGTTTAAATCTCAAAAATCAATGCATACCCTAACACGACCATCCTTCTTCGGGACCGGCACAATGTTGGCAATCCATTTAGGATACTCGGTGACCATCAAGAATCCCGTTTTTAATTACTTTTCAACTTCCTCTTTTACTTAAAGTGCCCATTCAGGCCTCATTTGCCTCAATTTTTGTTTTATTGGTTTTGAATTAGGAAAAAGGGGGATATGATATTGGACTATCTCTGGATTGATACCTGGCATATCACTACAAGACAATGCAAAAACATCTTTGAATTCATTAAATAGATCGATTCATTCCTTGCTTTCTCCATTGTTAAGTGCAGAGCCAATAAAAACAGTTTAGGGATTACCTTCATTTCCCATATTTATCATTAGAGTGTTCTCAATGATTTTGCATGAAGATTCTTTTTCTTTTTCAATTAAATTTTGCAATTTGCTTGGTATTTCATAATTATCACATTCATCACATTCATTAAGCACATTCGAGTAAGCAGAATTAGTCATACTTTCATTAACTTTGTTTGGGGCGATTACAACAGACATATCAATAGTAAGACGCCTCATATGGGCCATTACAGACTCTGGGGAGGGGGGTACTTATCACTAGACTCGAAGACGCACTCTTTGTTGACTCCTTTCTTGAGTTCCACAGTATCGCAGTCTGGCAGCTTTCATGTTCCCATCTTGATTTCCCCCACATTTTCTGGCTCCTTGTCTTCATCATTCCCTTAGTCCTTTTCCAGCACATTTTCCACCATATTCTCCATATACTCTTCCCTAATTTTGGCTTTTGTACTCTCCTCTTGACCATTCCTTCGGCCTTTGTGCATCCCTCGTCTAACAGAGTCTGCATGGTTGGATCATCTAGCATACCGATCCAATCTTTAACAGCGGCAGACTTCACGGGTACTTGTAAATACATGTCTTCATATTCGAAAAATTCATGGGGGAAGAAGATCTCAAACCCTAGCTTCAAGTAATTGTTTTTCTGATCCATCCATGGCTCTGGAAAGCCACAGAAGGGAAAATCTTCTCCTTCCTTCACTAAGTACCCATTAAGCATTTTCTGATAAGGGACCATCGGTGCATCAGTCGCTTTCTTCTTTTCCCTCAATTCCTTCATCGATGGTTGATAACCCAAGCCATGGGTATGGGTCAATGTTGGAATTTTTGGAAACTCTAGCAGGCCTTGATGATTTTTACCCAGTCCCATTCCAAGGAAGAAACACATCTTCTTCATAATTTCGTCGACTAGCAGGCTCGCATACTGATCGAAATATAGTGGCAGGAACTTCCTCGGCTTTACTCTTTCTAATATATTGATGAACTCAAACCCTCCCAGACATGTTACCTCCTCTTGCAATGTACCTCTAGAATCGGTGCGATTGACGAAGCTTCAGATAAATGGACCCAACTATTCCCGAGAATATCGCAAACCTTGCTTTTCCAAACATGCTTGACATTCTGATGAATCATTGATGGTATGCCACCTAGACTGTCCAACCACGGCCTACCTAGCAGCAAATTAAAAGAGGTAGGGATGTCGATGATCGGAAATTCAGCTTCTTTTTCCAAAGGCCTGATGGTGAGATTGAGGAAGATTATACCCATGATCATCCTCTGGGTGTTGTCATATGCTTTTTCTGCTCAGATGGTATGAAAGTTGACTCATCTAGACCCATTCACTTAGTTGTTCGGAATGGACACACATTTAGAGCAGGCCTGTTATCAATAAGACAAGCAGGTACAGTAGCATTCAACAGTGACGTATAGCGGCTTGGAACGAGCCCTTTGGGGGTAAGTTATCTGAGGTAAAGGTGATAGCCAGGTTCAGAATTCTGCCGATCATTCCCATGAGATCCTCCGGTACTGTGTCGATAGAAACATCAGACTGATTCAAGGCATCCAGGACTGCTTACCTGTGACATTTAGAAGCGATCAACAACCCCCAGATGGTGATACTGGCCTTGGTCTTCTTTATTTGCTAAAACCCTGTCCTCTTCCTCTTCTTCATTCATCTTCCCTTTTCCTTTGTCTAACTCTCTTCCATTGTAAAGTGTCTCCCTGATTGGGTTATATAACTGACCTCCTCTTTTGCCCACAAATTGTCAATTTCTGAGGTGACTTTCAAATTCTCTTTTCCCATTTCTATCTCTTCATCACTCTCGTACCACATATCATCTTCCACCTGATCTATATCTCGACTATCAGCTTTGTCAATTTCTTAAACCCACAAATCCATCTGCTTTGTCTTTTACTCTCCACACCTTCCTGACTAATTTCCCAGAGTACAGATTATCAAATCTTTTGGCACCTAGTAAGGCTTCTTTGGTTTCCCAACTTTAGTGATCAACCTGGATGGATTGAAGGTCGCCTCTTCTAACCCCAGGAAATAGAGCCCTTGTGGTAGTGGTACAGCATGGTGATTCAGTAGTAGATTCCTGATAACGTTGGGAGCTTTGATGGGTGGCTCAGATGTTACTTTTTTATTAATGAGATCTTGAATTTCATGCCTCAGCTTTGTGCATCAATCTATAGCATGACCCTTTTGTTGGTGAAATTTGCAATAAATATCTTCCCGAAAGCTTGGCAGAAGTGAATTCGATAAAGATCGAGGTTCCAATGTATGAAGATGTCCCTTTGCCATTAGCCTGTCAAGGGTGGTTGACAGCGATACTCCTAAATCTAAGAACTTCCTAGGTTGCTTATCTCCTCCTCTCCTTGTTATGTCAATTTTTTTATTTGGCTCACTCAGTGCATTGACGTCGATGGGGTCAGAGTGACCCCTCGAATGTCCTCCGTTTGACCCGTAGTTTTGCCTCCTATATCTGTTCGGCTACTCTTCTTTCTTACTTACCCCTTCCTGGATTGCATCCTCTATTCTTGTCCCCACATCAAAAACCTCAGCGAAAGTGTTGATTAACTGAAACCTTATCTTCTCTTGGTAGACAGGTTGAAGATTCTTCATTAGCATTCGGATTTGTTGTTTCTCAGACGGTCTTTACACCATCTTGGCTACCTTTCTTCTCCATCGATTCAAGTATTCAGCAAATGATTCCTGATTTCTTTGCCTGGTGGTTTCCATGTCTTGGATTGTGACGTCCAAGTCTTGATTGTACTCGAACTGTGCCACGAATGCTTTAACCACCTATTTCCAGACCATAGTCTTGCTCGATTCGAGTGTGAGATATCAAGCCAAGGTGGCCCCAGTTAGGGTCTGCTGAAATAAGACAACCATCATGGCAGCGCTCAACCCACTAGGCTAAAAATCCCCGATACACATCTTCAAATGGCTGTGAAGATTCCCTGTTCCATCAAACTTGTCAGAGATAGACATTTTAAAACCGACAGGCAGCGTCTCGTGGATCCCATCGTATAATCCTTCCAGTTCCAGTAACTAGGTATCAACTCCCTGAGCCTTACGCATCACTCTCTCAAGCTTTTCAACTTTCTCAACTATTACCCTTTATTTCTCAGTCTTTTCCCTTTCTCTGTTAGCTCGCAGAACATCAACCCTTTGTGCTTCCTGATCATCAAACTAGTCTTCTTCTCTCACCGATGGAGGAGGTGGGTCGACAACTTGCAGATTTGCAGGTGGTGGCTGGCGAGTCATTGGTTATATCATGTTCATCATGTGGTTCATATTCTCAGCCTGTCATCTCATGTGCTCTTCTTGCCTTTCTACTATTGCCCTCAGTTCTGCTGCTTCCCTGGTATTCCCTTCGTACACCATTTGAGTGTCACTTTCTCTTCTTACTAACCTTACTTTAGGACCTCTAAACCAGACAATGCCCGAACCTGATGCTATTTTTGCCCTATAAAAGAATTTTTCAAATGAATTTTCATTTTGTCATTTCTCTTTTTTCTTTACCATTATCTTTTTCTTCTTTTTATTTGTTGCAAATACTTGGTAAGACATTTTTGAATGATTCATATGTCACACGGATGCAATGCATGTATGTGTGTGTGTGTGTGTATGTGTGCCTAATCTATATGCCAAAGAAAAGGAAAATCCTAATCCTAACACATAAACGCATAAGCATGCAAAATCCTTACTCACGTTAAATGTTCTAACTTCTCTTTTCATTGTGATCCTCATTACCCTTTCGAAATTTGGATATTCCTTTGACTTTTAAAAACAATTTCAAGAATTCCTTCGAGAACGAGGGTGTTTAAACATGCCCCAAAAAAAGACGGTTGATTTGAAATTTTGCTTTGAGATTTTATTTAAAAAGCACTTCTCCCAAAAATAATTCCCATGATTTTTTTATTTTTTTCTTTGAAGATGATCATGTGAAAATATACTTTAACAAAGATTAGTTTGGAGCTTTGTTTGATCAAAATGAAGACGAATTTTGAAGATTTTTGGAAAAATATTTTGGATAAGAGGTGAGGGTGGTTTATCGAAATCTTGCTTGCTCTCAAAAGTGAATTTTAAATCTTTTGGGTAAAAGAATCACACGATCGGATTATTATCGTATTTGTCATGAATTCAGATACATACAAGGTCAATGATGCTTAGCTAAACATGATATAAGAGATGTAATATCATAATCAAGATTTAGCATGTTCTCAACTGTTATAGGACATGAAGAAGAATTGCTCAAAAAGTGATTAAGAGATTACACATCCTTCATCAAGCAAATATCGTCATCATCTCAAGTAATACCTTCCAGGCATACAAAACTCCCTAGCACATAATCTTAATCAAGAATTAATTTTCCTAAAATTGAAAGGTTATATAGAAGCTATTATGCGGAGGCCGGGTTTTGGTCAAATAAGGGACCCTTGACACACATCCGATAGGATGCTTCATATAGCAACACATGGTACGAGATCAAGGGTGATCACTGATCGGGAGAGAACAAATCCTAATTATACGCCTTAATTTTACTCCGTTTTCCACTTTTTGTCAGGTTTTAGAAAAAAAGTATGGATTCCAGGTTAATGGGGTGAAAAAGTAAGAAGAAAGAAGTAGGAAAAGCCAATTCGTGCGAGCGGCCTACTAGCATAAGAATCTCGCATATTGCTCGCGCGACCTTCTAGAATCGCGCTCGCACGGCCCGCTCGCGCGATCCGTACAGAAAACGTAAAATTTGTATTTTTAAGCGCTGAAGACTCTTGTGTGGACGAAATTGCCTAATTACGTCCAGAATGCAATATACAGCAGTTTTAGTCGGATCAGGTTTAGAAAAAAAACTTTCCTAATCTCTCAAAAACTATATATATCTCGTTCTAAATCAATTGGGGAAGGGGGGACACATTCATTCATACATCACTTTGAAGGCAAGAGGAGGAGAAGATCTAGCTTGAAGGTCTCTAATGGCAACCATTAACTCAATCTTCATGCTCTCATCCATCATGTGCAACTAAACTCCTATTCTAAGGTTTCAATGAAACCCTAGCTATGTAAAGGGGGAATTCTATGCTTTCTTATTTTAGGATTTTATGTATTGGATAGTAATTGTATGTTGGTGGATTATTTATATATAATCAGTTTTTAATGATAATAATCAAGAGTATTTTGGATCTATTCTTGTCTTAGATTTTTCCTTATGCTTATTAAACTCAATAGTTCTTGATTTCTGTGATTGATAGGAGTATTTACATACAACAGTGCTTATATGATTGTGATGTTTGGATCTTTTATAATTCATACCTAGGAAAGATGAGTTATGCTACACCCTAGTTATAGGTAGATAATTTATGCGAACCGAAGATGCGTTATGCTTAGATTAAACTAGCGATATCCTCTTGTTGATACTATTGGGCTTGTAGCTATGATAGATCGTGACTATCCAAACATAGAACTTAAAATAGGAAGTGTAGATCTCCGATTCATAATTAGTGGTGGATTTGGAATCCTAGATCTCATCCACACATATTTTAAACAATCTTAAATTTTACAATAGTTTACTTAGATTCAATCTCATGTTTTATTTCCATAATTCATAGTTTAATTTCATAGTTAAGTTAATAGTAGGATTAAATCATCAACCAATTTAAATTTTGTTTTTCTATAACTAAATAGATTTAGGTTTTCTAAATTACAGGATAAAAATATACAATCTCTGTGGGTTCGACCTTTACTTCCACACTACAAATCTTAAGAAAGTAAAGCATACTTTTTATCTTGATTCTGTCGAGATCAATCACACAGTCCCATGATAACTTCACCTACTGGGTTGCCCCGAGACTCCAAGGTCATAGTCCCGTGCAATCGACTGGCGAGACATGCAAGTGAAATGCAACAGGCACACAAAAATTAATTAATTTGATTAAAAGGATGCTTTCAAGTCTAATCCTCGAGTGAACCCAAAATCATAATTCTGGTCTGCGAAATCATAGATTCTGGGCTCGATCCCCAGCTGAGTCGCCAGATTGTGGATACCGCATTTGACCACAGCATTTTAAACCTTTTTAAATTTAAAATACAAATACGAGTCGCCACTCAATTTTTTTTTAAGGGAGAATTAAGAAACCATTTTAAAAGCAAATTAATCTTTTGGAAACCAAAGATTTCTAGGTTCGGAGATTATGGAATGAGAGGGGAAGGAGCCCGATGGACTAAAACACCCCCTCTCATCCTATCTCGTGATAGGCCTCTACTCAACATCCTTTTAATCAAATTAATAATCTTGGCATGCCCTCATCTAATACATAGATATATATACATTACAAAAGCATGTCAAAAGGGGTGTAGGATTGCTAATGAAAAAATGGCATACAAAACCATATAGTTCAAATAGCAAGCAAGATGATATGCAATAGGAACAAGAAAACTTACCCGGGATCCGGCCACGAATATTAAACATGCAATGCATACAAAATAGAAAATCTAGAAAAAGAGTATCTACACACATATATACACACAAGGCAAATCCTAATTCTAAGGTGTCGCACATGAAGTTGGAAATTAGTGAAAATCAAGAAATAGAAATAAACTAGAGAAGAAATCATACCTCAATTAGCGCTACAAAACAAAGGGTTAGTTCACATGCTTTGAACAAAATATAATATTGGATCCTAAATAACATTCCTAAATTTCTAACTTAAACCTAACATATATGAGTGAAGTTTATCCAAAATCATGAATCCCTTCTAATTAGTTGGAATCACAACACCTCTATAGATATACAAGTCTCAACAACGAGCCAATGTAATGTCCATATAGAGATGGTACAATTCCAACATGATTATAAGGAACTCACAACTAGGTTCAATTTATTACGACTTAATACAATATAAGATGGTGTCCTAATTGCTAGAATTAATACACATGGTTGAATGCATGAATATGAACAAGAGTAAGTTACGAATCATTCATTGATTTGAATCATTTAGTCTCTGGATTTTAGCTTAGTCAACATCATTCAAACATAGTTTAAGTACCAAGTCATAAAAAAGTCATTTAGGTCATTATTTACAAAGTTTACTAAATCTATGACAGAATTCCAAGAATTACAGAGAGCAGACCAGAAATTTCAAAACAGAAAAGGCATGCTTCCCATATTTGGATATTAGTTATTTTTGGACACAAGGTGCCTCTGTGAATCTAGTTTCTAACCCAAAAAGAAATTCAAAGATTCAACGGTTCAATCTCTGAGAATTGGGTCATAACCAAACATCACTCAGAATTTTACAATCCTCTGTCCAGAGATTTTGTGTGATTTTCTAAAAATAGTAAACAAATCCGAATGACCCTAATCATTTTAGGGGATTATATTAATACATTAAAATTCATAGAAAAATTTATTTACAGTTAAAAATGTTTGGTTAAGGCTCTGATAAATTCAAATCAAAAATGACTTACTGTTCTGAAATTTTGGACAGAGAATAGTTAGTTTGCAAATCCTAAGACCAAACCATCTTAAAACATGGGATCTCATCAAAACAAAAAATGAAGTGGTAGATCTTTGTGTTATGAACATCTTAAACATGCGATCTCATCAAAAAAAAAAATTCAGTGGTAGATCTTTGTGTTATGAACACTTTCCAATTGGCCTCATTCAATTCCAACAGATCATGATTTAATTGAAAATCCTTGATCAAAATTGGTTTATGAATTCACTGCACCATTGTTGAGTTCATCATTTTTTTATTGGTTAAATCTATCAACCAAACCATATAGGTTGACTCATCCTAAACTAATTCTCCTTCCCATTGCTGGTCATTAGAGGTTAAATATGACTAATCCATGTGAGCCTCAATGGAATATGGAAAGGATTCCTTAAGACTTCAAATTATAAGACCTATGTCATGAACTAAGACTTGGATCTACCAATTATGCATGGTTATGACTATTCTCATTTGAATCACAAGTTCAAAATGAATTTAAAAAGGCCCACTCAAAGGAAGTCCAATGAGACATTGGGAATCTCATGGGTCCAAGAGAAGAACACAACAAAAGAAATGAAATCAAAGTTCAAATAATATTCCATGTTAGACTTCTCTTTATAACTTATTTGGCCTTAAACCCAAGGCTATTTAGATCCAAATCAAGTAAAAACAAATAGAAGTTCAATCACAATTCTAGTGGTGAGTGATGAAATGAGGTGGGAAGAGTCTTTTGGAAAATGTATAAAAGATCCTAAGTAATTCTATGTATTGTGATTGAACCTAAATTGAGGACTAACTAGTCTAAAGTTTACCTCCAATTAGCCGCAACTACTTTGTATTTTGAGGACTTCCAAAGGATATTCAAGTTGTTCTTGCAACTCTTGCAACTCCTTAATTTCCTTAATCCTCTCTACGATTCTTTCTAATTATCTCTAAGAGTATCAAGATTTAAGAGATTCAAGACTTTTTAGATGCAAGCCTAAGATTAAGATCCCTTTGTAATGAGGATATTCATCCCTTTATATAGGCAAATTCCTGAAGGACATTTTAGTAATTTCAAGGTAAAAACCCTAATTTCGGGTGTACTTTTGATGGTACAAAACATACTATTTCAAAAGGCATATTTTCAAAAAATGCGGCACTCGGTGGAGTTGTCTACAGCACTCCGTGACTACCGCAATGGCACTTACCAATTGCCGCAATGGCATTCATCGAGTGCCGCAGCGGCACTTAGGGAATGCCGTAGACAACTCACGGACTGCCGTCTTTTTGTGCTTTTTATTTTGCCTTGTTTTCAATTTCTTTTTCTTTTTCTTATTCTTTTCTTTCCTTTTCTTGCTTTCAAAACTGCTTCTATTTTTGTGGCGTTTGACGAGTCGTCCACGGCACTCAGTGAATACCGGTGCGATTATCAGTGACTGTCGTAGCGGCACCACATGAGTGTCGCATATAACTCCACCGCGTTCCATTTTCTCTACTTTCTTCCCTCTTTCCTCCTTTCCTTTTTTTTTTCTTTCTTTTGGAATTGAAGAGCCTTTCGAAGAGCTTGAACCACCTTAGAAACCCTAAGTTAGCCAGACATTGTCATCATCGGACTTAGAGGTAACACTCCCCTAAATTCGACGGTTGGTCAAAATCGGGGTGTCTACACACGTGTATGGGATGAAGAAACACTTACAATCATATTGAAGGCATGCATAATAATGCACAACATGATTATTGATGACGAAGGAGGTGTAGGGGATACTGACTTTGATGCAACTGATGTATATATGCATGTATTAGTGACGCGTAATTCTACACAAAAGCTAAAAGACTTTATTCAAAACCATCTCCGGATCAAAGATAGAGCAACTCATTCTTAACTTCAAGCGGATCTTGTCAAGCACTTGTGGCAACAACATGGCAAAGAATAGGGAAGTGTATTTATTCAAAATGCTAAGAGTAAGAAAGTGTATTCATCAAAATGGCCAAGAGTAGGAAAATGTATTCATTAAAATGATCCACTTGTAATGCAAAATACATTTACTAAACATTAAAACCCCATACATGATAATTGCATAATTACTAAAATTAAAACCCTACACATTTTCTTGCATAATTACTAAATATTAAAACCCCTCTTCGCCTTAATCTGCATCTTTAAGTCGTTATAGTACTGGGCAGAGACTGGATCCATTGTAGTAGAGTTGATTTGCATTATGCGCTCCTCATACATACGCTCCTCAAGCTCTAGTTGTCTGTCATGTTGAGCTAATGCTCTTTCTCGTTGTGCAGCTTTGTCACGCTCTATTTCTACTTTTTTTAGTCTATATTGATCCAAAATCCATGCTGACGCGGTCTCTTCAACTTCACTTGCAAATATGTTTTTTTTTTCTTTTGCTTTGCCGCCTTCCTACCCATTGGCCTTCCATGGTGAGTAGAGCCATCATTGTCATCCCCTAAGTTAACTGACTGGGGAGTTGATGGAGAAGATGCAGCAGGGCTCATCCCGCTATGACTTTTTTGCTTTTGTTTGACATGTTATCAGACCATTTCAGCTCATTCTTTAAGATTTCCCAACAGTGCTCATATGGAAATTGTTTTCCAACTAATGAATTGTACAGTTGTCGTGCCTCATCAAGCTATAAAAGGAAAAATGAATCAATATTAACTATGTAGTTAAAAGGAATGCAATTATACATAATACAATATTTTGTAGTTGTCATGCCTCGTCAACCTTTCCTTATTGATTTTCTCCGCTTTTGTTCCTTACGTCAACCTGATTGACATATCCAACAAATTTGGCACATTTTTTTTATTTATATCAGACCAACGATTCATGAGAGATGTTTGGGTACACTGAGTACCTTTATGGGTTGTAAAAAAAATCATAGATTCTTTTCCAAAAGGAACCATATTGTTGGTCATTTCCTGTGATTGCATCTTTGCGTGTTAATCCAGCTAGACACAAGTAAAATGTCCTCTTGCACGGGTGAAAATTTTTGACCGTTGAGCTCTTCTCGACGTAGTACTACCTTCACTGGCTTTTTCAGATAATGTAGGATGGTTGGTTTCATCGACTAGAACAAGCATTTCTGGTGAGTCACTCGTTAAGAGATTGTAATAACTATTGAATTGTGAATCCATCTACACAAGTGAATAATGGTTAATAAAAATAAATTGATAAAAAAAAAAAGCAACAGTTTTAAATTAAACCCAAAATCCTATAATTGGTAAAATAAAATAAAATAAATTAATGACTAAACAAAACATAAATTTAATAACAATAAATATAAATAATTAGTTGGTATTATATTTCAACTAAATTATTAAACAAAAAATTCAAAATTCAAAACTAATAAAATCGTGATTCAAAAAAATAAATAAATAAAAAATAAAAAAAAACTAATCAAATCCAAAGCCCTAAATAAAACCCAATCCCACAGTCCACAATTACCAACTAATCATCAATTAAACCCAAAGCCCAACCCATTCCAACTTAAATTAAAGAACAAAAAACCCTAAAAAGCCCACCTAATCTCTTTATCTTTTTCTTCTTCTCACGTCAGATTTAGAGGGAGAAATTGGGGATGAACCACAGAGACAGAGAGGAGCAACAGATGAGCGATGGAGGAGCAAGAGATGAGAGATGAGGTATGTTTTAACAACAAAAAACCCTAAAGCCTACCTTCCCTCTTTATCTTCTTCTTCTTCACGATAGTTTTAGGAGAGAGAAATTGGGGATGCTCAACAACATAGTGAGGACCAAGAGATGAGAGATGGAGGAGCAAGAGATGAGAGATGAGGTATGTTTGGTTGATTTTATAGCACAAACATATTTCAATTTTCAATTTGATTGTCCATGACCGTTGGAATCCATCCGTTGGAGACTAAAGTCATGAACAGTCCTCCCGCTAATTTATCCCATGCTTCCTCCTCTCTCTCCAATTTGGATCTTAAATTTCAAACTCTCCATTTTGGCTCTCCGTTTGGCTTGTCAGTTGGAGCATCAAATTTGGACATTCACAAGCCAAATTGGTGGTTGGAAGAAATGGCTCATCTTATGGCTTGTGCGTTGGAGTTGCTCTTAAATGCTTCTTTTATCATGATTTTTTTTGTGCAACACTTCGGCACTTGTTATTTACTTATTTATTTATTTATTTAAGTTATTATTAATGTCAAAGTAATAATGGTTATTGCCAAAGTGAACTAGTTATCTGTACAAGCCTCAGTTTGTCACATAGTCAGTTTACTTTGCGAATAGTTACTATTACTTTGGCAATAATGGCAGCTTTTATTTATCATAACACTTCGGTACTTGTTTTTAAAGTAATGTTATGCTTTCCAAATTTTGTATTCAAAATAGTTTTCAAACACATGTGGTAGTAGGCCGTCTTGATTTTGATTGGAGAATGTTAAAATGATCTCACCATTATTGAAAGTGGTCATATTACCACATGTGTTTTAGGCATTTGGGATACCAGATTTGGGAAGCATAATATTATTCTTCTTTTTAAATGCTTTTTGCTAAGTTTTGAGATATTATTGGTTCATTTGTGAGTCAACGATGTACCATATAAACACACTTGAATACATTGACCAACCATACTTCATAATAGTACGAAAAGAGTAATGCTATTCTTCTCAAAAAAAAATTCCAAAATTGTTTCCCACCACATGTGGTAGGGGGCTCAGTTGATTTTGATTGGTTGATGTTGAAGTGCTTTTACCATTATTGAAGATGGGCCCACTGCCACAAGTGTTAGAAAATACTTGTTAGGAAAAAAAAATTGGCATTACTCATACGAAAATTAGCTAAGCGAAAGTAACTAAGGGACTGATGCAATATTGAGAAAACTGAAAATTAAGTGCTGAAATTTAAATGCTGGGTTTTAAGTACTTGAAATTTTAAGCGATTGAATGAACAATATTGTAAGCAATGTTTCAAGTACTGAAATAGACTGTATTTGTCACACCCGTCCCGGAAAATATACCATTTTTAAATGCTTAAGTGAATTTATGAGAATTATTAATGTTGATTAATAATTGTGGATGAGTTCGACCGTGGGTCAACGGGATGTGTCAAGCGAGGACACGGGAACATGGAGAATCATGTTGCATGGGCATAGCTAAATGACATTTATATGATTTAAATGTTATTTGACTTATCTGATATTTTGATGAATAGTAAATTTACCTGTGTAGTGTAAATTCTGGTAATCTTGATACTGTTAGATATCTTTTTGAACACTGTGGTAAGAACGTGAGTGACATGTTAAATAAAAGTTAGGTTGTGTAGAGATTTAACAGAATTTAGTTTTCGGACGTAATTTTGGATCCAAACGAGAATTAGTTGAAAACTTTTGTAAATTATAATTTTCACTCATAAAGTTATAAAATGGATGTGTGCGACGTTTCAGGAATTAATTAGAAGTTCTGAGAACTCGCAGGGTAGTAAACGTAATTTCTGGCAATATTGTCTATAAATAGAGAGGGTGAGAATTTTATTTTGCCAAAACTTCATAAATATCGTTAGAGAGGAGAGAGAAAAGGGAGATGGTTGCCACGGGCTTTGCGACGACAATCGGCGACCTTTCGTCCGTCTGTTTTCAACCAAACTTCATATTTGAACTCCCTAAGGTAAGGGCTACATTTTGATAGTCTTTAGGCCATGCTTGGCTAACTTTTTATAAAATTCTAATTCTAGAAATTTGGGAAAAACGCGTATAAACTTGTAGGTTTCGCGTAGGATCGGAGATTTGGCATTTACTCGGGCTTCTAGTCGTTCCCTCAAAGTTATACGACGATAGCTCGAGGTATGAATTTCTAGCCTATGTTATATAGGTGAATTACATGTTTTATATTTCGACGACGAAATTGTGATCCGGGCAAAATTCATGTGGTAATCTTAGGCCCGTTAATTACGCAGGCGCTAAATTGTGAAAAGCATGTCTATTTTTACGCGAGCACGTTGAATTGTCTATGTGGGTCAAAGGGGAGTTTTATACAAATTCATGCCGGAGTAAGCTTCTCGATGTTTGAGAATTGAGTAGCGACGGCTACTATGCATGGTTTAAGGCGTGGACTTGCCATGGCACTTGTGGGGATGTAATGGTTGTAGGCTTGGACTTGCCATTGACATCGCGGTTTAAGGCTTGGACTTGCCGCTACCGGATGAATGCGTATTTTTCTCCCTAGAGACTATTTGATATGATTTATGAGGTTAAAACATGATTTATCATATATGCATATGTTAGAAATTGTGCACTTAGCATATAGCTGAGCAATGGAGATTTACTCCATTGCAGGTATGAAGAAAGGAAAGAAGAAGCGTGAAGAGTGAGGCCGTGGGAATGCCGGGGATCACCTTTTGTAATGTTTTGGTTTCCTTTCCATATGTTGTAATAATGAAATTGTGGAGCCAGAATCATGTTTTGGTTGAATTGGAAACCTTGGAAGGATTTTGGTAATGTTGTAGTATGTAACCAAACTTCTTATAGTGAGTTTTGAATTCATCCGAACTCCTAAGTTCGTGTTTTGTAACCTTAACTTGTCAAATTCGGACTTTGAAGGAATATGGATAGAGTTTTGTGAATCGAGCCAAACAAGCCTTAGCTTGTTCCGTTATTATTTCTTTTCATAGACTATCATGTCGTACTGACGTTCTTGTATGTCTAGCATAGACGGTTAAGTGTAAAATGTTGTGAGCATGTTTGGAAGGTTGGGAAGAAGTGGTTGTTTGATGCCTTAGCAAAATTCTGCAGTAGTTGGTAAGGATTCTGCTAAAGGGTCATTCGACCGGTCGAATGGGGTCGTTCGACCGGTCGAGATGTCCCCCTGCCAGAATGCTTTTTCTACCACTTCCGAAAATTTTCAAAAGGTTTTGATTGGTTCTTAGGGTACCTTTGGGAACCCTTTCAACATTAATTTATCCGTTTTGAAACATGATTTTGTTTTCAATTTTATACGGATTTTACAACTCGAAGGGTAATGTTTCCTAAAGTTTTATTTACTAAAGGTTGTTTTAAGTTCTTTTCCGCTGCGTATAATCGTTTAATTAATTGGATGAGCCTTGGTGGCGTGCCACGTGTCCTGTTTCCGCACGTTAGCGGGATGGGTCGTGACATTTATTGGTATCAAAGCTAGAGGTAACAAAACTTTGGGAACGTTCGACGTCGAGTGGACTGTTGAGTGAATTAACACATATTCTAGAATGCATCCACATATTGTAGAGATGTTTGATGCATATGGTATGTTGTTATACATACATGATTATGTTATTGGTATACATGCATAGTATTATGCACTCGTAAATCGGTGGAATCGTGCGGATGTAGAGCTGCGTGATGAAATAAGACTTACCGGGAGTGTTATCATTGGCCTTACGTGGTGATACGAGGGAGAGATGATATCCTAGTAGTGGTGGACCGTTGAATTCCTAAATGGAAATGAAATGATTTTGGTCGAATCAGTGGATGTTTTCAATGATAGCGATGAGTGTCCTTTGGGGGATTTAACCGAGAATGGAGTTTGAGTAGTGAGTGTCAGAAGAGATTTCCTTATAGTTCACATAGAGAATGAAAGTGATGGTTCATAGTCAAGTTGTGGGATTGAGATTAATTGATAAAAATTCTGGTTCAGACATGGGTTAGATGTCATGACTTGAGAGAATAGAATGAATAGTTGGAGAAAGATAATCCGGCAGCACGTATTGCTCATGTATGGGTAGGTGAGGAATCTCTCACCTTATCTTACTGTGTTATCCTATGATGTTAACCTATGGTGTGATCGTACGGGTTATCTTACGGTTTTCTCTTACGGTGTATGACAGGTGGTTGAAGAATCTTTCAACTTATTATACGGTATTGGGATGATTGGATGGTTGGGGAAACTCTCAACCTATCTTACAGTATGTATTGGATGGTTGAGGAATCTCTCAACCTATCTTACGGTATGTATTGGGGGTTGAGGAATATCTTAACGGATTGTGAGCATCATGGTTGTTGAGGAATCTCTCAACTGAACCTGGCTTCGAGTGGTCGTTTTACCATAGTGGATTTAGATATGTGAGGAGGATTAGCGGATGCTACCGGTGGAAGGTATAAGTGGAAAGTTTGAATTTAAGGATTAACCTAATATGAGGGGTTAAGGACGTGAATGTTAGAGTATACTTTGACGGTTTGAGACCACAGTTGGTAGAAGTTTAATGGATGACATACTTCGGGAGTGATTGCTTGGACTTGACAATTATGTGCATATGAATGTAACGATAAGGATGATATAGGTTGGAGGAGAAACCTCAAAATTCCTTGATGGAGAATAAGTGAATGAGAATGAATAAGAATAGGAAATTCCTTGGTGTTTTGAAGTGGGGTGTCAAAGGAAGTAGAATAAAGAACGTAATAATACAGGACTTGAGGTGAAAGATAAGTGTGAGTTATTGAACGTGATAAGAGATTCGTGGGAACCAAATGGATATTGGATATCATGAAGATAAGGGGATCTTGGTAGGAATCCTATAGGAAAGTCTTTATTACAGTGAGTTGTAGTGCGGATAACCATGAATCCAGTGTAGTTCGATGAGTTTTCGATATTTTCGAGCACTTTTTAGTGGTTCCAAAGTGGTTGGGAAGTAGCCCCAAATGCCTTGTGAGGTTGGGGACTTCTAAGGATGTTAAATGGAGGAAAATATGGTCCAAGGGGTACTTGGACCGATCGAAAGGGGCAGTTCGACCGGTCAAACACCCCTCTGATCCAAACAGTGTTTTCGAAAATATTTTTCGTCGACTTTTACGGAAATAGGCATAACTCTTTGTAGGAAATTCGGATTTGCGCGCCGTTTTTTGCGTTGGAACCAGGAATCAAAGAGCTATATTTTGGTGTAAAATTTAACCATAATTTATAAATGACCATTTTGCCCTTGGGGCTATTTTGTCACAGAAAAGTTCTTTTAAGATGTCAAATCTATGCTTTCTTTGCTAATTATCATATTTTAAATGAAATGAAAGATTTAGTAATGATTGTAAAACATCGTTGAGTGTTTGAAGCGAGTCATTGTGAACGGGAAGTTGGAGTATGATAGTTATTACGATACTGAACAAGAGCAGTTGTAGAAATAGCTAAGTAAAGTGACTTTGGGGTAAGTCAGAGAGATGAAAATGTAAGTTGGCAAGATGAGGCTTCGACGAGTAAGTGAACATGAACAGTATGAGTGGGATGGAGATTTGGTACATTGAGTACATTATCTGATATGATAGAAGGACTGTAAAACGGTCAGAGGACAATGGTGAATGTAGTGGAATGCTATCTCAATTGTCCAGGATTCCAACTAGGTTGGAGAGTTTTGGGAATGTCGGATTTCATCCCTAAGAAAATTTTAAAATGTTTAAAATATTTTAAAACCTAACTTTGTTTAAATGAGAAAAGTGATATTGAATACTTGTGATTAGGTATCAAGTAAACTTTGGAAGACGAGTATCGTGGAAGGATATGGTATGCTTAGTGCTTGGGACACAACAGTGTTTGTCAAATGAATGGGTTCTATGTGAGCAGATTATAAACTTGGAAATGCTAAAGTAAGGGCTTAGTGAAGTGTTGTACACTTGGACTTAGTAAGCTGGAGATAGTGCCACTAACCGAGTTGACTTGAGTATTGTTCTAAAGGGAACTTGATCTTGGTTTAAGTATCGGAATAACCCGAGGTTATGAATGATTGGAAGTTTTGAACGATCAAGAACTTGATGAGATCCATAAAGTGTGAAGCACTTGAAGACAATAGTTATGAATGGGTTGACATTAGTACCCGAAGTGAGAGTGGGTGACTTTGAGCATTGTCACGAAAGGTATGTGAATTGGAAGTCGATAGGGAATTTATCGAACACAGTGGGACTATGGTACTTGAGTGGGAAGATCAAATTACTAAGTTGTCTTCAGATGGTTACGGGAATAGTATGAATACTCGAATAACAGGTTCTTCAAGAATAATGAAGTTGAGATCAGAATAACAAAGATAAAGGATTAGAGAATCTGAATTGGAGTTAAGTGAGGCTGACTAAAGTTGTGGAACATTAAACTACTGAATAAGATATGAAGCCTTGAGATATTATACAAAAAGTACATATTTAGTGTAAAGGGTTGTCAAAACCTCAGTAACGGTGGACATACAAGAGTACGATTGGTATGGGCTTGTATAAAGTTGAAAGTGAAACACCAGAGATTTATGTAATCGTATAACTACGTAAAAGGGTAGAGGACCTACCTAGAGTGATAAACTAAAGGATAGTAGACAAACAGGGTACATATATAAGATGAGAATGGATTACATTACAATTGAGATCTACGACAGAGAAGTAACTGACTCAGGGTGTGTGTACACTATGTGAGTAGAATGGATTGTAAATGGTCAAGGGTTTGAGACAGAAACAAGGTATGTACTAAGCATGGGGATATGTTTTGATGAACTCTATGGTAGGTGTATGATTGACTAAGTTAAATTGGGTTAACAACGTTACTTGTTGCGACGGATATTTGGGAAATTGTGTTGTGAAAGTATTATGCGCAATTTTAAAATAATTTGTTTAAACACCAAAATGGGGAATATGTATTTGACTTTGTTAAAAGTTTTAAATTGAAAGTATAAAGTGAAATCTCCTACGTTAATCGACGGTAGTTCGAGTACTGAATGTGAGAGATCAAGGGACAAGTGTGTTTAACTATTCGGGACATCAGGTGGGCTCGAAGAAGTAGAATGATATAAAATTGTCAGTTGGGGATCTGAATTGTATCTTACGAGGCAGGTATGATTTGAAATATAATACGAGGTTGGATTAAACCAAAATGGAATTTGAAAAAGAATAAAAGTCGTTCGAAAATGTGTTATCGTTCTACAAGTATTTCGCGATTAGCAGGATAAGGGATTGAATCTAGAGTATGTGATACAATTGATTGAAGCATTGACTTATCGACGGAGTATATATGTATGATAGTACTCAATTTTGGTTCACTTCGAGATGAAGAATCGTGTATGGTTGTTAACCAGTGGGTACGTATTGAAAATGACTTTTAGTCGAAAAGAAATATGGGTGAAAGTGAGATGGGTTATTTCTTTTGTTTTGTGTATTGCGATAAAACCGTTGGGTTTCGGCAATGATATGTGACAAGTACAATGAAAGTATATGTGAGTTGACGTTGCGACGTCGCGGGGAGATTGTATGTCAGGTTCGACTATTGAGTATGATCTACTCAGGTATTGATACCCTTACTTATCGTGGTGCTACGATGTATTACTAGAAAGTGGTTTGAATCTTCAATCAGTTTGAGATGAGGGCTCTAAGGATTTATTTTCCTTCGAAGCCTGGGGATTTATTTTCCTTGTGAGATTGTAATATCTTGGGAGAGATGTGTAGTTTGTGATGAGACAAACGTTGGAGTACTTGTGAAAAGTCTTGTAACTTGATGAGATGAGATGGCATAAGTTTGGGGACAAACTTCCTTTTTGGAGGGGAGAGTTGTCACACCCATTCCGAAAAATATACCATTTTTAAATGCTTAAGTGAATTTATGAGAATTATTAATGTTGATTAATAATTGTGGATGAGTTCGACCGTGGGTCAACGGGATGTGTCAAGCGAGGACACGGGAACATGGAGAATCATGTTGCATGGGCATAGCTAAATGACATTTATATTATTTAAATGTTATTTGACTTATCTGATATTTTGATGAATAGTAAATTTACCTGTGTAGTGTAAATTCTGGTAATCTTGATACTGTTAGATATCTGTTTGAACATTGTGGTAAGAACGTGAGTGACATGTTAAATAAAAGTTAGGTTGTGTAGAGATTTAACAGAATTTAGTTTTCGGACGTAATTTTGGATCCAAATGAGAATTAGTTGAAAACTTTTGTAAATTATAATTTTCACTCGTAAAGTTATAAAATGGATGTGTGCGACGTTTCAGGAATTAATTAGAAGTTCTGAGAACTCGCAGGGTAGTAAACGTAATTTCTGGCAATATTGTCTATAAATAGAGAGGGTGAGAATTTTATTTTGCCAAAACTTCAGAAATATCGTTAGAGAGGAGAGAGAAAAGGGAGATGGCTGCCACGGGCTTTGCGACGACAATCGGCGACCTTTCGTCCGTCTGTTTTCAACCAAACTTCATATTTGAACTCCCCAAGGTAAGGGCTACATTTTGATAGTCTTTAGGTCATGCTTGGCTAACTTTTTATAAAATTCTAATTCTAGAAATTTGGAAAAAACGCGTATAAACTTGTAGGTTTTGCGTAGGATCGGAGATTTGGCGTTTACTCAGGCTTCTAGTCGTTCCCTTAAAGTTATACGACGATAGCTCGAGGTATGAATTTCTAGCCTATGTTATATAGGTGAATTACATGTTTTATATTTCGACGACGAAATTGTGATCCGGGCAAAATTCATGTGGTAATCTTAGGCCCGTTAATTATGCAGGCGCTAAATTGTGAAAAGCATGTCTATTTTTACGCGAGCACGTTGAGTTGTCTATGTGGGTCAAAGGGGAGTTTTATACAAATTCATGCCGGAGTAAGCTTCTCGATGTTTGAGAATTGAGTAGCGACGGCTACTGTGCATGGTTTAAGGCGTGGACTTGCCATGGCACTTGTGGGGATGTAATGGTTGTAGGCTTGGACTTGCCATTGACATCGCGGTTTAAAGCTTGGACTTGCCGCTACCGGATGAATGCGTATTTTTCTCCCTAGAGACTATTTGATATGATTTATGAGGTTAAAGCATGATTTATCATATATGCATATGTTAGAAATTGTGCACTCAACATATAGCTGAGCAATGGAGATTTACTCCATTGCAGGTATGAAGAAAGGAAAGAAGAAGCGTGAAGAGTGAGGCCGTGGGAATGCCGGGGATCACCTTTTGTAATGTTTTGGTTTCCTTTCCATATGTTGTAATAATGAAATTGTGGAGCCAGAATCATGTTTTGGTTGAATTGGAAACCTTGGAAGGATTTTGGTAATGTTGTAGTATGTAACCAAACTTCTTATAGTGAGTTTTGAATTCATCCGAACTCCTAAGTTCGTGTTTTGTAACCTTAACTTGTCAAATTCGGACTTTGAAGGAATATGGATAGAGTTTTGTGAATCGAGCCAAACAAACCTTAGCTTGTTCCGTTATTATTTCTTTTCATAGACTATCATGTCGTACTGACGTTCTTGTATGTCTAGCATAGACGGTTAAGTGTAAAATGTTGTGAGCATGTTTGGAAGGTTGGGAAGAAGTGGTTGTTTGATGCCTTAGCAAAATTCTGCAGTAGTTGGTAAGAATTCTGCTAAAGGGTCATTCGACCGGTCGAGATGCCCCCTGCCAGAATGCTTTTTCTACCACTTCCGAAAATTTTCAAAAGGTTTTGATTGGTTCTTAGGGTACCTTTGGGACCCCTTTCAACATAGATTCATCCGTTTTGAAACATGATTTCGTTTTCAATTTTATACGGATTTTACAACTCGAAGGGTAATGTTTCCTAAAGTTTTATTTACTGATGGTTGTTTTAAGTTCTTTTCCGTTGCGTATAATCGTTTAATTAATTGGATGAGCCTTGGTGGCGTGCCACGTGTCCTGTTTCCGCACGTTAGCGGGATGGGTCGTGACAGTATTAAGTGAATATTTTCAGTAGAACTTTTTAACTTAAAGTTTTAAGTGGGTTTTTGACTGTTTTTTCAATTAAGTAGTATATTATGAAACGAACTGAAAAATAATAAGTCTTTTTCAAACATATGTTTATAGCTCTCTAGAAAATTCTATGATACATTCTAGTGATTTTGAATGTATCATACATCCGAGTATTTTTTATCCCAAATGTTGTAATTAGGTTAAAAAATGTTCTTGAAAACTACTTTCCTTTTAAAAATTGGAATGGCGGTCAAAGTTACAATATTCTGGGACCAAGATCACAACACTTTGGCCCAAACTTGGAATGTATGATATACCATAAACCACTAGGCTATACCATACAAGATCCCCTCTCTCTAACTTACCCTAGATTTTTATACCTTGCATTTCATCTTAGTATATTTGGAAACTCAATCAAAAAATCCAGACAAACAAGGCTTACATTAATGAGATTATCCGGTTGAGTAATACTTGGAACACAATTATTCAGACAACTTTTTCTACACAACTCAAAAGACGTGTCTGTGATTGGCCAAAGCTACAAACAGTTTTTTATTTTTATTTTGCATTTTACAAAAGTAAAAGTCGTGCCAAATATGCCTATATCAGTTATCCATCTAAAACAACTGATATAGCAAATTTCAAATTCACAAGATAAATGACTGAAAAGCCATAAACAAAATATGAAGTTTTCGAGAACTGTAGTAACAAAAAAGAGAGATCAAATGAGATACGATTCAAAAAATGAGAAATAACAATTAGTCTAGAATACGGGATATCCATTTTAAGGCCCCGTTTGTCAATGATTTTTGGACCTCTGAAATGATTATGGATCTCCAAAAGTTATTTTAAAATTGATTAGAAAACTGCCATTGACCAGAAGCTATCTTGGGCAGCTTCTGGATAATGGTAGAAGCTCCAAACGGACCTTAAATTTGGAGGTTGTTCGCTACTTGAATTTGTGATACTTTGTTCTTGGTCTTGTAGTACTTTTGAAGTCTTTGCCCTATTTGTCGTTATTCTGACCTTTTTACAGATCAAAGAGATTATGGAACTCCAAAAGCTAAAATGTAATTGTTTGGCAAATCAGCTTCTACCATTCAATTGTAGAAAAATGCGAGATAATTGCCAAAGTTTTGGCTATAATTAGCTTTTGGACCAAACCTTTTTTTTGCAATTGAATTAAGAAGAAATTGTTGCCCTAAACCCTAAACCACTTAACTATCACATTGCAACATCTGTAGAATTTCAATACTAAGGGTGCGCTTGATAAAACTGAAAATTAAGTGTTGAATTTTAAGTACTGAAAATTTTAAGTGATTTAATTTGTAATACTGAAAACAGTGCTTCAACTATTGAAATATAATGCATTCAGTGATTATTTTCAGTAGAAAATTTTCACTTAAAGTTTTCAGCGATTTTTTGGCTGCTTTTTCAATTAAGTGGTATGTTATCAAACGCACTGAAAAAGAATAAGTGCTGAATCTTTTCATTTTCATCACTTAATTGGGTTATCAAATATACCAAGACTAAAATATTTTCCATGTATCATCATAGAAATTGCTATTCTCAATGCCATATAAAACAAGTACTGTATCTATCAAAAACCAAAATTCAATCACAATATCAAAATCTATTAAAAAAAAGTTATATTTAGTGTTGAGATCAAACAAGCATTAATTGTGGGATGTGGCAAACAAAGGAGAAAAAACATGGAAAGGTGCAACTATATGTCCAAAATATGTGGAAACAAATCTAAGTGATGTTTCTCATATACTCAGAAATGTAATTACTTTATATCTAAGAAAACATGAAACGAGGAGATGAACCTGTCTTTCTGAGTGAAATATGCACCGTAAAGGCTTTGTTTGGTAACTGGATTCAATGAAAGAAAAGGAAAAATAAAGGAAAACTAGTTCACTTGTTTCTACTTGGGGGAAAGTTATGAATTTTTTTTAAAGTTATTGTAACCTAAGAAAATATGGAGGAAAGTGATTCACAAACTTACAAAATTTTAACTTATTTCCCACTATGTTTTATTTTCCTCCTTTTTTTCGTCACTCCTTTCCTCGGTAAGCGAAAGGAAGGAAAACGTTTTCCTTTCTTTTCCCTTTCTAGATCCGTGAACCAAACAGGGCCGAAGAGAACTTGTTCTGTGATGTCTAGAAATACATTTTTAACCAAAAATAGGAAATACATGAAGATATATATTCCTGCAGGAATGGTAAAAGTTTTGTATTTGACAAAACTGTGTTTACAATGCAGTTACATCAATGAGTCTAAGAGCAGAAACAAAAATGGTTTTATTCCAAACAGAAAAAAGAAAATGAAAGTTAGCAGCTGAAATATTGCAGAAACATATCCAAATTTTGCTATGTCTAAAGGGTGGCAAGAAATTATAGAATCTTAAAAAAAACAAAAAAACAGCTCTTCAAAATTGGAATTTCGTTCTATTACATTATTAGCACAAAATTGGGGTAACAAATATATGTTGCGGTTATTAGGTATCTTAAAACATTTAAGCTTACAAGAATATCCAAAAAATGAATAGCACAACACACAAATTGCAATCAACTAACAGTGTGTATGGAAAACGTATAAAGAGTATATTGTCCTATTAAAGATCCTACAATATAATTGTACTGATATACATAGCCGACGCTATATACCAATACGTTTATTGCTAGACTACTGCAGGAATGGTAAGATTAACCGGGCATTGCTGCTTTGCTTTCGACAAAGCCTTAGTTGATGCGTCTTCAACTTCCAATATATACTCGTCATCATACATAGAAACCACTTGTTTATCCAAATCCTCTAAGTCTTCTTCCGAAGAAAAATAGTACGATAACTCATCTTCGGATACGAAGTCCCAATCATCCGAGGATGAAGTATTGAGAATATCATCAGAAACCAACAATGGCAATGACAAGTCAACAAAATCTACATTCAAAACCTCCTCTTCTCCTTCAAAATCTCCATCATCATCAAGAAGTCCTTCGACAAATGGGTGAGTCAACAACATCTCAGCAGTCCATCTATACATAGCCTTCCTCACAAAACAACCCTTCAAAAAGTCCTTCCCTTCCCTTGATATCTCACTAGGAATCACAGGCAATCTATGGTGATCCAAATCGGTTTTCGAATCCCAAGGAGGCCTCCCAGTAAGCATCTCAAGCACAACACAACCAATAGCCCAAATATCAGATGGAGGATCTTGGATATGATCAATCATAGCCTCAGGTGACAAATACATAGGAGTGCCTCTCAAGCAATGATCATCAAACTTCATCTTCTTCCTCTGATTCGCCCTCTTCGCCAACCCTAAATCCCCAATTTTCGCCTTCAATTTCGTATCCCCACACTCAGTAATCTCCACAAGTAATATGTTCTCAGGCTTGATATCACAATGTACATAACCACACTCATGAATGCAATTAATACCTCTGAGAATTGACCTTGTAAAGCGCTTCACATCGGATTCCGGCAACCCTTTGCCGCCCGATTTCTCTATCAATCCGGCTAGGGTTCCGCCAGAACCGTACTCTAACAACAGATTAAATACCATCTCACCACTCTCACCTCTTGTCACCTCTTCCCCAAAGCATTTAATAACAAATGGGGAAATTGGGATGTTATTGAAAACCTCTCTCTCCTTCTGAATGGAACCAGAAACAGAGACCTCACCCGATTTCACTGCAAAAATCGGCGGTAAATAGCCAAATTTGGATGTGGGTTTCTTCAAATTGGCTAAATAAACAGACCCAAAACCACCCTTTCCAATCATTGAACCTCTGAACCAAGCCACTCCATCTCCGAGCTTGTTCGAACTCGTCTGCTCAACCTTCTGTTGAAGCTCATCTTCTCGCTTCCTCTTCATTCTCTCTCTCTCCTCTCTCTCTCTCTTCTCAAAAATTGCCTCTTCACCAAAATGGGTTTCTTCAGCTCTCAAATTCTTCCTGAAGTTAGGGTTTTTTTTTTCCCCTGCAAGAGCAAATATACATACATATATGTGTATGTATATGTGTATATTAGAGAATGGAGAAATTGGAATCCTAGTGATAATGGGAATAATATTAATTAGGGTTGTGGGGGAGAAAAAAAAAAGTACTCCTAGAAGACACGGTTTTGGAGGTAAGAGAAGCCTAACAAAGAGGGAGAGAGAGGGGGGTAAGGGTTTTTGAGGAACAGCTGGTGGTGGGATTGTTTGTCTTTTCTTTGCAGTTTCTGATTTCTTTCTTCTACGCAGCCGTGTTTCTTTGAAGCCTTTTCAATTTAACTGAATAACGGTCACCCTAGCAAAGACCTTTTCTTCTTTCTTTTTGTTTTTAACTTTTTTATTCTTTTTTTTTTTCCCATCTTTAAAAGCTTGTTTCAGAAAACAAAGAATCAGGTTATATGGAACTGGTTTTGCAAATTCTAAGTAGTTGATATGGGTCAATTTTATGCGTAGGTGTCCGTGTTCAGTTTAATAAGTAATCCACTTAAAATCAGTTTTTTGTCGAATCAACATAACCATGATTAGGTAATGTGGTTGGAGATGCTCTGAGACCCACTTCTCTGAGAGATAACAACACCAAAAGGACTCAAGAAAAATATATGGAAGTGTTGTCCTTTATTTAGAGTTAATTACAAAAACTCTCTTAAGATTTGCCTTAATTATACTAACCTCCCTCTCATTTTGAGAAATTACATGAACCTCCCTTCTCGGTAACGCTGGGGAAAGATCCATGACGGAATAAATGAAAGTACTAAATTGCTCCTACATTAAATTACACAAACCTCTCCTAAACTATGGTCTAACTACACAAACCTCTCTCGAATTTTAAAAAATATTACAGAACTCCCTTATCACCCACAAAATCCAAACTAGATTTACTGTTTGTGTAAATTTATTATTACAACCTTTGCAACAAGAAAGGATTTGGGTTAAACTTTTCATGCCACTAAGAAGTGCATTTTCAATTTCTTTAAATTCAATCCAGTTCCAAGATCTGCAATTTCTTCAAGCATTTCTTTAATTTTATAATTTAAATTTCTTGGGTTTGGTTTTTTTTTTAATTTATTTATAATTTCTTTCACTTTTTAGTTTCTCATGTCTATGGAATAAATATGACTGACGGGATAGGTCAAAAGAATCTGGACAATCTTCAATTTGGTTTATTGGAAATATATACTTTTTGTGCTTCAAGAAAAATTGAAAGAACTGTGAAAAATGGTGAGGGTAATACATTCATTTTGAAAATTAAAAGAGATGATTTTGAATTTTGGAAAAAATTAAATTTCGTTGAGAGATGGAACAACGGAGGAAGAAGAAGAGACAAAAAAAAATTAACAAAAAAGCGTTTTTATAATGAAAGAGGTCCGTTTAATTAGGTCATATCTCAAGGGAGGTGTGTGTAATTATCCCTATATTTATTAGGAAAAACAAGGGTATTTTTTGCATTAGGTAATTAAAAACTGCTTACATCATCTATTTTTGTCAGAGGAATAAATAGCCCAATAACGGAGGGGAGATGAGTGTAACTCAACCTGAACCTCAAGGAAGGTCCGTGTATAAATAAGGCAAATTAACATGAGGCAAGGTTTGTCTAATTAACCCTTTTATTTAAACCAAAAATCCTTTTAGTTTTTTTTTTTTTTTTTTTTTTTTTGTTTTGGGGGCGGGGGGACCAAAATGACCCTAGCTCAATGCCTATTCACATGTGTCTCTCCTTATTTTCAACAAACTACCAAATTATAAAGACATTAACATATCATCAAAAATAAAACATTTGTTCAATGATAGTAACATATCATTGTCACAAAGACAGTGATCAGGGCCGGCTCTCAGCTTTTGGGGGCCTTAGGCGAACTTCCAAAATGAGGCCCTGTGTATATAAACATGAACTAATTATCAAATTCAAAAAATGTACTTCCTAAAAGTCATTTGAGTCTATTTGGTCATTGTTTGGGTCTATTTATGGAAACCTATTTTTTATTTTATTCTTTTAGGAAGGGGACGACCCTAAAAATTTGAGTGTTTTAGTACAAAGATACTTGCAAGTAAGCTCAATAAATTTCATAGATTTAATTTTATAAATAAAATGTAAGGAAAGTGACCAAAAACATTAAAAAGTCATAAATGCTAAGTGCACCAGTTTTGTGCACCTAATGAGTAGTTTTTTTTCCCAAACAAGTCCCTAAAAGAAGATAACTCCATCTCACATTAGTTTACTTCCTTAGGTCTTGGGCTTTTTAGGTTGTGGTTGGGGCTTTAAGTTTGACAATTATTATTCAGTATTTGAGATTGGGGGCTAAAATTATCCAAAATATTGGGAGCTTTAGGCGAGGGCCTACAATTTTATATACTAGAGTCGGCCCTGACAGTGATATATATTACGCTACATCAGGCATGTCAGTCCTTATCACTTAAAAATCAAAAAGCCTTAAAAGGACTCTTAATTAATTCTCCCATAGAAATACATACCTTCGAATTACCGAGGGAATTATCTTGATAATTATTTGATGCATATAGACGGAGAGAGAATCTATGTGTTTAAAGACAAAATTAGAGGCTCAAAATCTCTTGCTAGAAAATTGACCATTGTTCAAGTGCATGCGAGGTTTTCACTCAGTGATCAACTCCATAAGTGAATGGACCAATATTGTTCAAGTGCATTCGACATTTTCACTCAGTGTACTCCATAAGTGAATATTAAGGTAAAAAAATCTTCTTAATGATTAAGGGTGATGCTATTACCACTCTATTATTGAACCAATGCATTCCATGGTGTACCACTCTTAAATCATGTGGTATCATGCATGTCATGCATTATATACATGATACCACATGCTCTAAGAGTGGTACTAAAGAGTGCTTTAGTTCAATGATGGAATGGAAATAACAATTCCCATGATTAATTAGGCAACAAAGAATCTCCTTTCTGTTTATGATTGTGCTTCTTAGGGTGCGTTTGATAAAACTGAAAATTAAGTGCTAAAAATTAAGTGCTGAATTTTAAGTACTGAAAATTTTAAGTGATTGAATTTGTAATTCTGAAAACAGTGCTTCAACTATTGAAATCGAATGCATTCAGTGATTAATTTCAGTAGAAAATCACTTAAAGTTTTTAGTGATTTTTTTGCTGCTTTTTCAATTAAGTGGTATGTTATCAAACGCACTGAAAAAGAATAAGTGATGAATTTTTTCATTTTCATCACTTAATTGGGTTATCAAACATACCCTAGTCTCAGCTTTAGGTTTTTTTTTTTTTTAATTCTAAGATTTAAGTGAAAATGCAAAAGGTATAAACAATTAAGGCAACCTTCTAGAATCTAGATTGTTCACGTTTTCTGAGTACTCACGACACGTATTGTACTCAGTCCAAAAATTTCACTTGAAACCATTCAAAATTAATGATCGACTTGCTTCGTTCCTCCTGACAGCTTCTGTCAATTTGTTAAATATAGAGAAATTCTACACACACATTTTAAACCACATCTTTAACCACACCCCTGCTTTAAATGTATATACCCTGTGCTGTGTAAGTGGTGCACAGAAAAGTGTGAAAAATTCAAATAGCACAAGGTACATGCATTTAAAGCAAGGAGTGTGGTTTGGAGTGTGATTTAGAATGTGTGTGTAGCATTTCTCATATAACAATAAATGGTCATATGCTGCTGAATGTGACTACTTTTTATCAATTCTTTAAGTATGTTGACAGAATGTTGATTTTACACCATGTTCGAAAGTTTAAGGGTGTAAAGTTTGTAAACAATCGAAAAAGTGAGGATCAAATTTATAAAAAATAAAATAAAAAATAAAAAATAAAAAATAAAAAATATAAAAATTGAGATAAGTGTAATGTAAAGACATAGGGCAGTACAAACTGGATTTTACCCTAAAGTTTTTTCCTTGTGATGCAAAAGGTTGTCATTTGTTACAGATTTATATGGCCGTAATTGCTGAATGGATATGTGAAGAAACTACAAGGGCTTGTTTGGACGACTTGGAATACAATAACATCACTTATAGTCTTTGTTAGAAAACATATGCACACAGGCGTAGGAGTCAGGTTCAAGGCATGCCTTAAGCTGAATACCTAACTTTGGATCGATTCGGTGTTATTATGAGCCTACACCATTGAATCCTCCAATCACGAATACCTAGTCTCCGTGTATGTCCTTGCACTTCGCTACAGTCCCGAGGACAACTACTAAAGCAGTCCCCTTGAATCCACGCGCTAAATCCCAACCCTCCATTGTGAATGGGCTAGAGAGAGAAAGAGAAATCTAGCGAGAGAGAGAAGGAGATGGCCGAGAGGGAGAGAGAGAGTTCTTGGGGCTCCTTAGTTTTGTGTGTATATATAACACACACACATATATATACATATATCCTCTCTCCAATTAGGGTTAGACTAGAACTCTAAGTTGGGCTTTGCTTGGTAGTCAAGTATAGCCCGATTAGACCCCGGGTCCAAGATGTGGGTGCAAGGCCCACAATGTTTCCTACATCTCCCACTAACCCACATAGGACTTTGTGCAAAAACAAAATCTCTCATACTTCAATTTTCATCTTCTCTTCATATGAGAAATAGAACGTACGAGATGCTAAGTCAATCACTAAACTAGTATAACGCATTACTTGGAAGCTTCTCGTGTATTTACCCAAACTTATTTAACCACACCTGATCTAGCACTCTTAATCCCTTGAAAAGCTCTACATCCCAATTATGTATTGTGCCCATCACAATCAGTACATAAACGATTATTGCTGACAAGCTAATGAATCATAAAACATGGTGTGTTATCGAATTATAGTCTTCCCTGACTACTAGTGTCAATTCAACTAACTTGACCGCTTTCTCAGACATACCCCATAGAACAGAATTTACCGCTTCGCCCCTGGGAGATATGCTAAAGTAGCGTCATCAAAGTCCTCTTCAGGACACAGTCGCAGATTGTCACACCAGTCCCGAAAAATACTTTCATTTTAAAGTGCAAAATTGATTTCTAGAAATTATTATTGTTGATAAATAATTATGAATGGAGTTGACTGTGGATCAACGGTGAGTGTCAATCGAGAATACGAGAATGTCAAAATTCATGTGGCATCGGCATGATTAAATGGCATTTATGTAACTTAAATGTTATTTGATATTTTTTGGTATATATGAATAGTGATTTGATAGAATTGATCTTATTTAAGATCACTTTGAATGTTTTAGTGTTAACATAAGTGATACGTTGCATAAAAGGTAAGTTATCTAGAAATTTCACGAAAATAGTTTTCGGAACGTAATTACGGACCCAAACGCAACTTAGACAAAAAAAAAATTAAATGTATAGTTTTCACTCGTGAAGCATTGAATTAGACATGTAAGATGTTTCGGGGAATAATCACTACACCAAAACAGCAAATTTGTCACCCTTAATTTCGCTAGCTTTGTCACTGTCTTTAGCAGTGACAAAATTATCACCGTCATGAACGGTGACAAATTAGAATTGGTGACAAAAGTAACATTTTGCACTGCATACAACAGTGACAATGTATATTAAACAATTGTCACCATCGAAAACGGTGACAAACGTGGCCTAAATGAACACTCCCAAATCTCCCCGCCAATAATTGGTTTCCCCCCCCCCCCCCCCCCCCACTTTATCAAATGAGACAGATCCAAAAGTTCCTCCCCCCCCCCCCCCCCCCCCCTATCTAGGAGTGCGTCTCCCTCTCTTCGCCCTCTCTTCCTCCTCCTTAGCTTACTATTTTTTTTTTCATTATTCCCGACTCAGGGCCGGCCCCAAGAATTATGGTCTTAAGCTTTGACCGCCTTCAACACATCTATCTCCCATTGTGCAATTTTTTAGGGCTTCTTTGATTCAAGTTTTTCATTGGAGGATCTTTGATTCAGTTTGTGATTTGGGATTTCCTTTTAATTAAATATGTTCTTTTTGAGATTGTTGACCTTCGGTTCTTACCCTAATGGGTGTTTCTTCATTTGCTTCAGGCTCTACAAAAAAGAAGACCCAGCTTTGGAAGGGATGTGTTTATTATAACAGAACGCACCACCGTCGCTGGGAGCAAACCCAAACCCTAACGTGGAGCTAAGAGGTGTTGGACTCTTGCAGGTTTTGCGACGATGGCTCTCATAGTCTCACTCACTTCTTTGCTCGCAACCACCATCACCACCAGCTCTCTCTTCTCCACCAACATCGGTACCACCGACAACCTGCAGGATCCCCTATCTCTCGTTAGTCTCCCTCTCTCTATAAACCCAAACAACCCCTGAACACCTCTTAGCTCTGTAACCTCCGAAAACCCTAGTCCTCCCTAAATTTTCACCATCGACAGCGAACCACTTTTGGAGATAACAATCGCCACTCATTGAAACTTATCCATTTCGTATTTTGTTTTCAGAATCTGCCCAGTGGAAAAGGTATGGCTTACCCTTTTTCTTTTTGATTTACTAGTATATTTCTTTGAATTTACTGTAATTTGTGGTGGAAAGGAGGGGCTATATGGCGAGAGTGTTTGTCCAATCAAATATATATATTTTTTTTTGCAATTCAGGCTTACTTCACAATGATTGTATTGATGTAGAGGACATTAATGCTTATTGTCTATGGAGATTGCCTTTCATTAGTCTTAATTTAATAAAAAATTTGTATAAATTATTTAAGTTTTGGCACTGAGTTCAAATTAATTGTTCAACCTCTGTAAAGTAGTGCTTGTTGCTCTGAACATAATATTTATCATTGAGAATCTTATGAGGGTTTGTCTTGTCCATTACCCTGATCTCACATTTTAGATTCAGTTTTGTAGGCTATTGCTAGTCACTGATCCCCACTATTAGCATGTGTTCATATATTTTGAACATATCGAATGAGTGCACACAAGAATGTGTCATTCCCTTTTCCGTTCTTTTTCTCACTTTCCTTATGTGGGTTTGTAAAACGTTGATTGTTGATTGTTGCTTAAGGAAATGTCTTAGGCACCTACCATTGTGGATGACACTTTTTATTCTTGTTGCAGTATGGATTACTAATTAGGGCTGGATTTTGGTTTAGCTCGAGATCGTTGAGGGATTGACCTCTCCTAATGTGCTGGTATTGTTTTCGAAATTCATTTTTTTCTATTTTGGTGATTTTTAATATTAGAAATAATGAATATATGGATAAATAAAGGATAACTCTTGGGGCACATAAGAATCTCACATAAAAAAGATACATAAACTTTATGTGTCTATCTCTCTCCTCTCTGGACCCCACAGACACTGTGGGAGAAATAATGAATATATGGATAAATAAAGGATAACTCTTGGGGCATATAAGAATCTCACATAAACAAGATACATAAACCATAATGTGTCTATCTCTCTGCTGATGGGGTCCACTGATACTGTGGGATCCACAGTGTCTGTGGGGTCCAGAGAGGAGAGAGATACACACCTAAAGTTTATGTATCTTATTTATGTGAGATTCTTATGTGCCCCAAGAGTTATCCATAAATATATTTTGCAATTAGCTTGAATTGTCCATACTTCTGTTTAATTCTAGAGTAGTTGAAATGCATGCATTGTATCCTGTGGTTCGAATTGCAGCCTCAGTCTCCCAATTTTCGCTCTTGCTGCTTTTATTGTTGAAAAGTTGGTAAAACAGAAGTACATATCTGAACCAGTAAGTGATCCAGTTTTATGCTGCTATAAATACTCAGGATCACTAATTGGCAGCAACATAGCTTCAATTTAGAAGAGTACTATTCCCGAGGTTACTTCTGAAACTGCTCAAAATCTGCAAAACTAATTAAAAAATTGAACTTGTATTATAATTGAGGACAATCCTCGCTGGATGCAGATGGTACTTGCACTCATGGATGAAGCGTACTGGATCAACCATAGGGGATGGAGGGGCAGACTCTGAATCTGAGGATAGTTTTACAATTGCTATAGCTGATCCGCTGTTTTTTGAGCTTCTCAAGGATGAAAATGACGGCCTTGCAATACGTTGACTTTCTTGTTGTAATTTCTAAATCACATTTTGGAGCATCCAATGCACATGGATTATTATAGCAAGTCCTACTGCATTTGATCTCTCAAGAATAAAAACAGACCTAAATTCTCAATTCTGTCATACAACCATGAGGAACAATTTTTTCCATTCATTGCCGTCTCTTTATATTATTATATTTCTCTCTCCCTCTCTCTCTCTCTCTCTCTGGGTTGTTGGGAGGGGGGAGGGAGGACTTCGGAATTTCCAAATACTGTATCTTTGTGCCTCTGTGGTCTTTTCCTTTCCCTCAAATTGGGTGGTTGCGTTCCAGGAAATCCCAATGAATAGGTTCACATTTGCAGAAACATTTAATTATCAATTTTCTTCAATTTAAAATTTGTTTTGTCTTTGTAATACAGTTTGTGTTGAAACCAAGAGTGTAGGTAAAATCCAGTAGATATTATGAGTTACACTTTTTTCTTGTGGTTTTAGATTCTCTTTTCTTGATTGGTACGAATATGCTCATTTACTTTGGGCTTAATGTATTTGATTTCATCAACTCTAAACCGAAATATATTGTGAAGTTGTACTAAATGATGTTGGGCTTACACATGACAGAAGTCACAATTATTGCTGAATGGTTGAAATTGGTTATTAACAGTCTATTTGATATTACAGCAGCGCCATTTGACCTCTACTGCGATGGCTGCAACACTGCAGGCTGCAATTAATACTTCTCAGTCTGATAGACTCAAACAAGCCCTCAATATGACACCTCGGCTTCTTGATGTTTATTTTGTCCTATCTTTGCGTGATGTCAGTAATTGTATGTGAATACCCATTTTCAATCTTGTCTTTTTGTTGAATGAATTTTTATAAAATTAGTGCTCTGGATTTCACTTTGGAATTTGTATCTATTGCAGCCTTAATTTGTGCGTTGATTCCCCTCCTTATGGCAAGAAGTGCCATATTGTTTCCTAGTAAAGTTTTCTCATATGAGGTAAACAATCACCTTCAGAAGTAATTTTTATTAGCAGAAGTTTATTTGTTGCCATTTTCTTAGGTTCTGACTGCAAGTACACCTTTGTATACACAGAAAGTCAGAAATAGACTTTTCAGTACTGGACATTAAACCTGATTCAAATATTGAAAATGACAGTTTCTGAGGAGAACATCCCATTTACTATTCTGTCATGAATTATGTGTGCTTGGTTTTTTTTCTTGCCTTCTGAATCATTTTAATTTGTGCTCCAGTGGAGTGCTCTGGTTATGATATCTGCTTTCCAACTTGCTTACATTATTCCTCGCAATCATGATAAGGTGTTATCAAGAAAAGAAAAACAATAGTCCTTAAAGCTTCTACTTGTTTTGAAATATAATTAACTTTTCAAATTTATACGAATTTTACAACTTCGGTGGTATTATTTTCAAAGGAGTTGAATACTCATGACCACTTTTATGTTTTACTTTCGCTGCTATACTCCTTTAATGAGTTGGATGAGCCTTAGTGGGGTACCATGTGTCCTATTTCCACCCGTAGCAGGATGGATCGTGGCATTTATTGGTATCAACGCAATAGGTTATAAAAGAAGTTACAGTAATGCGGTGTACGATTTAGTATAGAACCTTGGGGGATGAAAGACAACGTCATGAGATGATACAGTGTGAGATCACCTACAGAGATACATATATAATTGACATGGCATGTACGTGCATGTCGAGGCATAATGAATCACGTGAATTGCATAGCATGATGATTTGCATGCATATTGTATAGCATGGCATGATATACATTGTTAGATGTATTGTAATTGTGAAACGATTGAAATCATTCGGACATAGAACTATGTGATGAGATGAAGTTTCCGGTAAGTTATCATAAACCTTGTGTGTTGACACGAGGGAGATATGACATATTGGTAGTGGTGAACCGTTGAATTTCTAAATGAAAATAAAATAATTTTTGACCGAATCGGTGAATGTTTTAAACGATAGTGACGAGTATCCTTTGAGGGTTTTAACCAAGAACGAAGTTCAAGTATTGAACGACAGAGGAGATTTCATTGGGGTTCACATGGAGGGCGAGGAGTGATTGTTCATAGTTGAGTATTGGTATTGATGGGTAAGTGTTCGGTTTGGGGCATGGGTTGAATGTTTGAACATGAGAGGATAGAGATGAACAGTTGGGCTTGGGGACAGAAAGATAGTCTAGCAGCATGTATTGCTCGTGTATGGGATAGGTGAGGAATCTCTCACCTTATCTTATATTGTTAACCTACGGTACGGTCGTACGAGTTATCTTATGGTTTTCTCTTACGATGAATGTCAGGTAGTTGAAGAATCTTTCAACTTATTATACGGTATTGAGATGATTGAATGGTTGAGGAATCTCTCAACCTATCTTATGGTATGATTAGGGGTTGAGGAATATCTCAACGGATTGTGACTATCATAGTTATGGAGGAATCTCTTAACTGAACCTGGTTTTTGTATGGTCGTGGTACCATAGTGGATTCAAATATAGTACAAGGATTAGTAACGGATGCTACCAGATTGATAGTATAGGTGGAAATGTTAGGATTTGAAGATTGACCTAAGATGAGTGATTAAGAATGGAAAGGATAGAGTATGCTTTAATAGCTTGAAGTTATAGTTGGTATAAGTGTAATTAATGGCAGAATCCTAGAAGTAGTGTTTAGACGGGTTGGTCATACATTTGTGAATGTAATGATAAAGATTGAAGGATCACGAATGATATTGAAGGACGACATAGGTCAGAGAAGGAATCGTAGAATTCCTTGATGGAATGTAAACGAATGAAAATGAACAGTAGTAAGATTTCCTTAGGGTGTGTTTGATAACTCCATTAAATGCTGAAAATGAAAACATTCAACACTTATTCTTTTTTAGTGCATTTGATAACATACCACTTAATTGAAAAAGTAGCTCCAAAACTACTGAAAACTTTAAGTGAAAATTTTCTACTGAAAATAATCACTGAATGCATTCTACTTCAATAGCTAAAATACTGTTTTAAGGGATAAAACTTCAAACGCTTAAGTACTTAAAATTCAGCACTTAAATTTCAGTACTTAATTTTCAGTTTTATCAAATGCACCCTTAGTGTTTTGAGGTGGTTGTCAAAGGAAATAGAATAATGGAAGTAAGAATATAAGACTAGAAGTAAAAGATAAGTGTGATTGATTGAACGTGATAAGAGATTTAGAGGAATCAAGTTGACATTTGTATATCATAGATATAAGAGGATCTTGATAGGAAATCCTATAGAGAAGGTTGTTATTACAGAGAGTTGTGTTGCGGATAAACTTGAACCGGAATTCCAACGGTTGCGTAGTTCGATGAGTTTTTGATATTTTTGAGCACTTTTTGGTGGTTCTAAAATGGTTGGGAAGTAGCCCCAAATTCCTAGTGAGTTTGGGAACTTTTAAGGATGTTAAATGGGGCAAAAAAATGGTCCAGAGGGTACTTGGACTGGTCAAAAGGGACAGTTCGACTAGTCAAACACCCTTCTGCCCAAAATAGTGTTTTCGAAAATATTTTTCGTCGACTTTTACGGAAACAAACATAACTCTTTCTAGAAAATTCGGATCCTCGCGCTGTTTTTCGTATTGGAACTGGGACTGAAAGAGCTATCTTTTGATATAAATTTTAACCATATTTTTAAATGACCATTTTGCCCTTGGGCTATTTTGTCACAATAAAGAACTTTTAAGATGTCTAATCTATGCTTTCCTTGCAAATTAGTGTATGTTAAATAAAACGAAGAATCTGTTAATACTTTTAAAACATCGTTGAGTGTTTGAATCGAGTTGTGGTCAATGAAAAGTTGGAATATGATAATTATTACGATACTGAACAAGAGCAGTTGTGGGAATGGATATAGTAAAGAGACTTTGGGTAAGTGAAATTAAAGAGATGAAAATGTAAATTGGGAAGATGAAGCTTTGATTAGAAAGGATAGTACATTGAGTACATTATCGGATATGATAGTAGGATCATAAAGTAAATAGAGGACACTGGTGGATACAATGGAATATTATCTCAGTTGTCCTGGATTTTAACAAGGTTAGAGGATTTTTAGATTGTCGGATTTTTTCCTAAGAAAATTATAAAGTTTGAAACTGTTTTAAATATAACTTTTTTTTTACTAAGAAAAGTGGTAATACATACTTGGGAAAGGTATCAAGTAGACTTTAGAAGTTGGGTATCCTGGACTGATATGGTATACTTAGCGCTTGAGACACAATGATGGATTCAAACTAATGAGTTCTACATGATCAGAGTGTGAACTTAAAAATTCTAAATTAAAGAGTTGGTGAAATATTGTACACCTGAACTTAGTGAGTTGGAGGTAGTGCCATTAAAGGAATTTATTGAGCACAGTGAGACTATAGTACCTTATGGGAAGATTTAATTGTCGAATTTTCTTAAAATGGCTTACTGGAATGGTATGAATGCTTAAACAACAAGTTATTCAGGAACAGTGGATTTGAGATCCGAATAGCAAAGATAAGGAATTAGAAAATTTGAATTGGAGTTAAGTTAGGTTTATTGGAGTTATAAAATATTAAACTGTTGGATAAGGTATGCTGCCTTGAAATGTCATACAAAGAATATACACGTAGTTTAAAGGGTTGTCGGGAACTCAGTATTAGTTGAGATACAAGAGTGTGATTGGTATGGGCATGTGTAAAGGTGAAGGTGAAACACCAGAAACTTGTAGAGACGTATAACTATATAATGGTACTGGATCTACCTAGACTAATAGACTAAAGGATAGTAGACGAGTAGGATATGGGATAAGAATGGATTATATTACGGTTGAGATCTTCAATAGAAAAGTAATTGACGCATGGTATGTCTGCACTATATGAACAAGTTAGATTGTGAATGGTCAAAGATTTAAGACAGGAACAAGGTATGTTATAAGCATGGGAATACGTTTGATGAACTCTGTGGTACGTGTATGATTGACTAAGTCAATTTTGGTTAGCAATGTTATTTGTTACGATGGGTATTGGAGTAATTGTTTGGAGAAAGAAATGAAGTGTAGTGTGAGATTTCAAAATAGTTTGTTTTAAAACATAAATGAGAAATATATTTGACTTTGTTGAAAGTTTCAAATCGAATTGTAAAGCATAATCTTCTATGTTAATCTATAGTAGTTCAAGTGCAGAGTTTAAGAGGTAAATGGCAAGTGTGTTTGATCACAATGAGAGTGGTTCGGGACAGTAGGTAGCCTCGAAGAAGTATAATGATACAAAATTGCCAATTGAGAATCTGAATAGTATCTTACGAGGCATGTATGATTGGAAGTATAATACGAGGTTGGTTAAACCAAAAGGGTATGATAAAAAAATTATTAGAAGTAGGGAAAGTATTGGTGCGACGTACTACCGACTAAGTGATGGTCATTTGAGTTGATGTTGCTATTCTATATGAATTTCTTAGGAAAGAATGATTGGAATTTGATACGAAATAACAGTCATTTGACAACGTGTTATCGTCCTACAAGTATTTTGTGATTAGCAGGATAAAGGATTGATTCTATGGCATATAAAATAGTTGGTTGAGGCATTGGCCTATTGATAGGGTATGTATGTATGATAGTAGTCAATTTGGGTTCACTTCGAGATGAAGAATCGTGTATAATTGTTAACCTGTTGAGGCATGTTGTCAATGACTTTTGGTCGACAAAAAAGATGGGTGACTGGGAGATGAATTATTTCCATTGTTTTAATGATTGAGATAAACCTTTGGGTTTTAGAAATCATATGTGATAAGTACGATGAAAGAATACATGGGCCTTGAGGATTGATTCTATATGTTCTGTTTGGGCTCTGAGGATTTATTTTCCTTCAGAGCTTGAGGATTTATTTTTCTCGTGAGATTGTAATATCTCAGTAGAGATGTGTAGTTTGTGATGAGATAAACGTTGAAAGTGCTTATGAGAAGTCGTTGTGACTTGGTGAGATAGTATAAGTTTGGGGACAGACTGCCTTTATGGAGGGAGAGTTGTCACACCCATCCCTGAAAATACTTTCATTTTAAAATGCAAAATTGATTTTCGAAAATCATTAATGTCAATTAATAATTGTGAATGGAGTTGACTATGGGTCAACGGTGAGTGTTAATCGAGGACACGGGAATGTGGAAATTCATGAGGCATCGGGATATGATTAAATGGCATTTATATTACTTAAATGTTATTTGATATTTTTTGGTATACATAAATAGTGATTTTACCTGTGTATGGTAATTTATGATAGTGTTGATCTTGTTTAAGATCACTTTGAATGTTTTAGTATTAATGTAAGTGATACGTTACTAAGGGTGTCCCCCTCTCCATCCATCGGGCTTCCATTCTGACGCAGGTTGTTTCTCTGATGCCCGATCGCTGTCATCCATGCTTGGCCTCCCAATCGGACTCCGACGTTTTTCATTGCTTGCTTAATTCGTAAATAGTGTCTGATCGGTTAGTATATGATCTATACTGCCTATCGGGCTCTACCATACTGGGATAACAACCTTGCTTTTCTAAACCATATGAGGTTACCTCCCTCAGCCCGATGGGTCTTTGCAGCTCTAGGCTGGACACTCCTGGACATGTCTTGGGCCAATCATCATCAAGTCCATTTCACCACACCACTCGAGCTAAAAAACGTTTGGCGATTTTTAGGTGCAAACATATAGTCCTTTAAAATTCAAAACACCACCAAACATAGTACAAATGGTTGGTTATGTTGGTAATTGCTCTATGCGATAAGAGAAATAAGATTGCTCTAAATAAACCACAAATCTTGTCTATCTATCTAGCGCATTCTACCATACAAAAGAGTGGTTTGGTTGTATTATACAACCAAACTACTCGGCACGTGTCACTTGTTAATTGGTGCAGAAAGAAGGCTGTTGTGCATTAAATGCAGTATTAAATACACAGCAGCCGATCATGATCGGCTACCAAATTATAGTAAGGTATGTTTGTACATGGTAAGCACTGATTGTACTTTGGTAATAAATTAATATACATGGTTAGCAAAATGCGTGACCTTATGCAACGAATGTTGTACCTTTGTTTAAAAATGTTATATATTATGGTTCAGTTGTTGTACTTTAGGTTAAAACGGCTATATATTATGATAATGGTAAGGTAGGTTTGTACTATAGTAATCAATGAGTGTACTTTAGTAAGAAATAGTTGTACATTTTTCAACAAATTTTGTAAGGGTACAAACATTTGTTACCCCAAGAACAAAAATTCCCTACAGAATTACAAACATTCATTACCAAAAGTACAGACATGTATCACCAAAGTTGAAAGCTTCCTTATAAGAAAAAATTTGTTATGAACTAAAGTCTTCCTACAATAGATACAGACATTTGTTACCCTAAGAACAATAATTCCCTACATAATTAGTACCAAAGGTACAACCATGTATTACAAGAGTTCAAAGCTTGCTTACAATGACAGAAAAAATTTGTTATGAAGGTACAAAAGTCTTCCTACAATAGATACAAATTTTTGTTACTTTAAGAACAAAGATTCCCTACATAGTTACAAACCTTCATTACCAAAGGTACATACATGTATTACAAAAGTTCAAAGCTTCCTTACAAGGACAGAAAAAATTTGTTATGAAGGTACAAAAGTCTTCCTACAATGTATACAAATGTTTGTTACCCTTAGAATAAAGATTCCCTACATAATTACAAACCTTCATTACCAAAGGTACAAACATGCATTACAAAATTTCAAAGCTTCTTTACAAGTACAGAAAAAATTTGTTATGAAGGTACAAAAATCTTCCTACAATAGATACAAATTTTTGTTACCCTAAGAACAAAGATTCCCTACATGATTACAAGCCTTCATTACAAAAGGTACAGACATGTATTACAAAAGTTCAAAGCTTCCTTACAAGGACAGAAAAAATTTGTTATGAACTAAAGTCTTCCTGTAATTAGAGGTGTCAAACGGTTCGAGTTGGCCGCTTTTTAAGTATGGCAAACAAGTATACACCTACTTATTACGCAATTTTTTTTTGAAAAAATGATACTGAGTAATGAAGAAAATAGTGCTTAGTTCGATTTACTCATGGAGCTTGCTGATCCAGAATGGAAAAATGAAGATGGGTCTTTTAGATATGTTGCTTTCGAAGCTTTGCAGACTGTCTTTGCAGAGAAAATCCTTGGATGTGATCTTCCGGCTGATGTCATTGCGATGGAGGTTTGGAGGTGGCATAAGGAACATCAACTCCTTCAAGAGTTATTAACTATGAGGTGTTCATTTTAATGAAAGAAACTAGCTAGAAGTTCTAGATTAGACTTGGTTTGAATGGTGTGCCAAGGTTTGAACGAACAACTCTCATCATTTTCATTTCAATTACTATGATCATATGCTTCTAATGTAAATTGTTTTCATGAATAACATGTGCAGACAAGCTATGACAGTATTGCAACATCGTTGAGGCACCATGTACCTTCCCGATACCATAGTTTGTGTTATATTTTTTTTAAAAAAAAAACCACCGGTAACTGTCTCACCAAATAAAAGTGATGTGGGCCCATTAATCGTTGCTAACTCATCCAGTAGTCTCGATGTCAGCAGTTTGTTAACTAAGAAGTTTATAATAGTTATCTAAATAAAATTTTCATTTCCAATTTCTAAAGGTATAGACATGTGTTACTAAAGTTGTAAGCTTACTAACATGGATAGAAATTGTTTTACCATCAGTCTAAATTTTTCAAACTACAACCAACAATTAACCCTTATCATAAAAATTAAAAAAACAAATGTACTATGCATATAAGAGCGAATTTTTAATAGAGCCAAATAAGAGGGCAACCCCGATCCCCTAAATGGGTCCATAATTCCATATCTAACAAATGGGCAACCTATAGACACCCTAATTTTGACCAAACATAAAATTAAGGGGAGTGTTACCTCCATATCCGATGATGATAATGTCCAAACTTATTTAGGACTTCCAAGGACGATTCAAGCTCATCGAAAGACTTTCCAACCTAAATAAAAAGCAAAAAGAGAGGAAAAGAAAAAACAGAGGCAGAACGGCACTTAAACCCATTCGCGGCAGTCACGGGCTGCCGTTGTGCCAGCCACTGGATTGCCGGACAGCATTCTCTGAATGCCACATTTTTACATCAAGTGCCGTAAAAAAAAATGGATTTCCAGAAAAGACGGCAGTCCCTGAAGTTGTCTGCGGCATTCAATGAATGCCATTCCGGCATTCAGTAAATGTCGTAACGGCATTTACTGAGTGCCGCTTCCATCTCCGTTGAGTGCTGCATTTTTGTAGCAGCCAGCTGTTATACAGCACATTTTGTACCTTCAAAAGTGCATCTGAAGTTAGGGTTTTTGGCTTGAAAATACTGAAACACCCTTCAGAAAATTTGACTATAAATAGAGGGTGAATACTCCATTACAGGAGATTTTTTTTTGGGGAGAACTACTACACATTTTAGGAGAGGGGAATTTTAAAGAGAAAAACAAAAAGAATTTTGGGGAAAAGAGAGTTTTAGAGAGCTTGAAGAAGAGCTTAAAAGATCTTCAAAATATAGAAGTTTGAGGATAGTTGGAGGTAAGACTCTACTCTTGTTAGTTTTCTTTTATGGATTTAGAGCACTTGCTCTCTTAGTTTTCTTTATTTCATTCCTTCTTGTTGTTTTTTCTTTTCTCTTGAGGTTCTTGGAGATCTTCAATATCTCTCTTGAAAGCTCTTGAGTTTGAAATTTTGATTCCATGTAAGCTTATGCTTCATATAGAAGCCAAAGTTTGATCATCATTTGTAAACAAGTAGATGGATCCAAGCCCATATTTATGACTTGGATTCTCTAACTTGGAATTTCATGGGATCTTTTCTATTTTCTCTTGAAGGTCATGAGCTAGTTCTTTGATTCTTCTTTTCTTTTTCTTGTTTATGCTTTTCTCTTGAGACTCTTGGGGATCTTCCATATCTCACTTGAATCTCATGAGTTTGAGCTTTTAGTCTCATGTAAGCTTATGCTTCACATGGGAGTCAAACTTTGATCACCATCTCATTAAGAACAAGTAGATGAATCCAAACCCCTACCATGGTTTGGATTTCCTAACTTGGAGTTTCCATGGAATCATTTTTACATTTCTTGAAAACTCATGAGTACTAGTCATGTATTGATCTCCAATGACCCTCAATGGAAAGGAGAATTAGGTTTAGGATAAGCCAATACCCATGGCTTTGATGATAGATGTAACAAAATGGTGATAAGCCCAATAGTGGAGTAGTGAGTTCACAAACTATTTTTTATCATAGATTTTTAGTTGATAATCTAACCGTTGGAATTAAGTGAAATCAACGAGAAAGTGTCTATAACTCAAAGTTCTACCATTGTAATTTTTGTTTTAAGGAGATTTCATGTTTAAAGTGGTTTGGTCATGAGTTTTGTGAAGTTACTACAATCTATCCAGAGTTTCAGAACAGTAACACTCTTTTGAAATAAGCAAATGAGAACCTTAATCAAGCTTTCTTGATCCAAAATAATTTTTTATAGGTAGTTTAATGTGTTAGGAAGCTACCCTAAAAAGACCAAAGCATTTTTGATTTTTTTTTACTATTTTTGTCCATTTCCTAGAGATCTAACCGTTGAAACTTTGATTTTCTTTTTGGGATAGAAACTAGACACACAGAGGCATCTTGTGTCCAAAATTCACCGACATCAATCCATGGGAAGCATGCATTTTATTTCTTTTACTTTCTGGTCTGCTCTCTGTAATTTTCAAAACTTTATGACAGATTTGACCAACTTTGTAAATAATGGTCCAAATGACTTTTCTATGACCTAGGGCTCAAACCATGTTTTAATAATGATCAATTAAACTTGAATTCAAAGTTTAAGTGATCCAAATCAATGAATATTTCATAATTTACTCTTGTTTATATATACATTCATCCATGTGGCTTGATGTTTGTAATTAGGACTTGTTCGCTTTAGATTTAATTACACTTGATAGATTTAAGCTAGAAGTTTAGGATTGTTATTTAAGATCCAACTTTATATCTTGTATATTATGTGCACTAACCTATATTTTGTAGCGCTATTGAGGTACGATTTCTCAATCCCTCTCTAGTTTACTGTATTCTTTGATTTTAATTGATTTTCAACTTAATGCGCGACACCTTAGAATTAGGTTTTGCCTTATGTGTATTTGTGATTAGAGATCTTTTCTTAGGATCTTTCTATTCGTATGCATTGCACGTTTAATATTCGCGGCATGGATCCCGGGTAAGTTCTATAGTTCACTATTTGCATATCATATTGCTTGCTACTTGAATTATGTGATTTTTGAATGATATTTTATCACTTGCAATCTTGCACCCTTTAGACATACTTTTGTAATGTATATTTATACATATGTATTAGTTGAATACATGCTTAGATTATTAATTCGATTAAAAGGATGTTAAGTAGAGGCCTATCGCAAGATAGGTTAAGAGGGGGTGTTTTAGTCCGACGGTCTCCTTCCCCTCTCATTCCATGATCCCCGGACCTAGAAAATCTCTGGTTTCTTAAAAGATCAGTTTGCTTTAAAATGGTTTCTTGATTTTCCTTTTAAAAATTAAGCGGCGACTCATTTGTTTTGAATTTGAAATTTTAAAAGAATTTAAAAAGAAAAGTTGTGGGTAAAGGAGAAAATTGCGATATCCACAATTTGGCGACTCTGTTGGGGATCGAATCCAAAATCTCTAATTTCGCAGACTAGAATTCCTGATTTTGGGTTCACTTAAGGATTAAACTTGAAAACATTCCTTTAATCAAATTAATCAATCTTTGTGTGCCTGTTGCATTTCACTTGCATGTCCAGCCAGTCAATTGCACAGAACTATGACCTTGGAGACTCGGGGCAACCCGGTCGGTCAAGTTATAATGGGACTGTGTGATCACCCTTTATCTCGTACCATGATTTGGTATATGAAGCATCCTATTGGATGTGTGTCAAGGGTCCCTTATTTTACCAAAACCCAGCCTCTGCATGATAGCTTCTATAGAACCTTTCAATCTTAGGAAATCAATTCTTGATTAGAATTACATGCTAGGAAGTTTTGTATGCCCGGAAGGGATTACTTGAGATGATGACGATACTTGCTTGATGAAAGATGTATAATCTTTTAATCACCTTTTAGCAATTCTCCTCATGTTTCACGATATTTGGAGAACATGCCGAACCTTGATTATAAGATTATACTTTTTATATCATGTTAGCTAAGCATCATTGACCTTGTATGCATCCAAATTCAAGAAAAGTACGGTGACAATCTGATCATGTGATCCTTCTACCCAAAAGTTTTAAAATTCACTTTTGAGAGCAAACAAGATTTTGATAAACCACCATTCTTTATCCCAAAATGTTTTTCGGTCAAGCAAATCTCCAAACTAACCTTTGTTAAGGCATATTTTCACTTGATCATCTTCAAAAGAAAAAAGTTCAAAAATCTTTGGAATTATTTTGGGAGAAATGCTTTTTAGATAAATTTCAAAATAATAATCCAATCATTTTTGTAGAAGAATGTTTAATATCCTCATTCTCAAAAGAATTCTCAAGCATTGTTTTCAAAAAAAATTTATCATCCAAGGAATACTTTCTAAATGATTTTCCAAAATTTTTAAAAATCCTTGAAAGGGTAATAAGGATCACAATGAAAGGAGAAATTAGCACACTTGACATGGATGAGGATTTTATGTGCTTATGTGTCTTATGTGTTAAGATTAGGATTTTCCTTTTCTTTGGCATATAAAGTGAGTAGGCACACACACACACTTGCATTTCATCCGTGTGCCATGTGTACGGTGCATGCATTCAAATCATTAGAGCATGTACATTTTGCACTCTCATCAATCAATATCATTGCATGCATGTAGAATACAAATTCACATCTTTTTTCCAGTCAAGATCAAAGTAATCCAATAATTCCTCAAAATTCCTTGCCTCCTGAAAATTAATTCTACATGCGAACCTTTTAGAAAGAGTGGAAAAATCAGATCCCCTAGTAAGGACACTTCTAATCTTCTTAGGTTCTTCTTTCTTGGTTAGAGGAGAACATAGACCATGATGTTGCGATTGATCCACCAATGGCCTTGCAAGCTTTGGAGGAGAAAGTGAACAAACTGCAAGTTGTTGTTGAACAACAAGATTCAAGGGTGAAGCAATTGGAGAGGGTCATGCTTGAGTTCATTCAATTATTGAAAGATCAAACGGGCCCTGATGAGAAAAAGATGAATCAGTTGGAGAAGAGAATAATGGATCGCTTAAAGAAGCACTGACAAGTGGGGGTATTTGTAAAATACAACCGCGCTAAAAGAAGAAAATACAATAATTTAGTTCACAATTTCCCCATATATCTGCGATTTGGATTACAACGCCAGTTTCTACACATTATGATTAATCTATGATGAGTTGTGTGTTTTAGCTGTGATTTTTGAAGATTACTGTCGCTGTGTGAATAATTGATTGAGCAGGATAAAAGGAAGTGATTGGCTTTAATGAAGACAATTCAAAGTTGAAAACTGAAGCCCGATCGATCGAGGTCTTCTCAAGCGATCGAGCATTCGATCGATCTAACTTGTCTCAAGCGATCGAAGATTCTAGGAGTTCAATCGATCGAGGGTATTTCGATCGATCGAACATGCCTTTTAGCAGAATACGCGCACGCAGCAAAAGACGAGATTTTTAACCCTAGCATGAGGTTCTACTATTTAAACTCATTTTGTAAGCGTCCAAGAGGACGCCCACTTGTTTTTTTTATCAGTTTTCATAGAGAGAGGAGAGTTTCTTCTTGTTTTGTAGGTTATAACTCAAGGTTTTACATTGATAGCTTGGGTTTTCTTCGGTATAAATACGAGTTCTTCATTCAAGGTTACTTAGTTATCATTTTATTTACATACTGCATTTAGTTAATGGTAGTGAGTGTTTAATCTTACTGTTTGTTTATGCTAGATACGTTAAAATCTCAATTTTTCATAGTTTTAACGAAAAGCTCACAACCAAACGACACCTTAATGAATTTTTACGTTAAGAACGAATCTCGGACATGCATGTCTCAACCCACCTATGCACCAAGGCCCATATCCAATCCTAAGCCCAACCAATCACCAAAATCTACAGTCATACCCAGCCAATCTCCAAAACCTATTTCCGACCTCAAGTCCATATTCAGGTCCAATCCCCTCTAACCCAAAAGCCAACTCCGAATCAAATTGAAAATCAAGCCAAACCCGCAAGCCGAGAATCTTCGCCAACCTTGGCATGCCATTATCCATGGCCCTTGATCACCTTGTCAAGAATGGTCACCTCAACACCCCTGGACCCAAAGCCACTACCAAATCCCTTACCCCGCAAATGTGACCTGTCTTTATACTGCGCCTACCACCAGACCCCTGGCCATACGACTAACTATTGCATGAAACTCAGCCATGATATCCAAGATCTCATTGAGCATAAAATCATCACTCCTTTGCTGAACCCACCAAGTGGCATCTGGCATGACATACAATCTTTTCAATCACAGCCATCGCTGAATACTCTCAAGGGATTCGTTGCCTCCACAAGTGCGTAACAACCAACTGGCCCCCATCCAATCAACAGAATCGAAAAAGGCATTGACAATACTCAGTATGAGTCAAAGAAGGGTCATTCGACTGAAAAATGGGCCAGAAGGGTAGATGATGTTCCTACAAAGATACAAAAGGGGAATGATGAACCTGAGGAAGATGCTAGTGAGGTAATAGTGTTTGGAAATGCTACTGCTGAATCAAATGTGGATGCTCTTGGGGACCCAATAAATTGAAGATCAACTGAGACACTCCAATTGAGGCCAAAGTCAAGTCTAGTTCATTGTAATCGACTCATGTCTAAATTGGAGTCAAATGTCGAGTCCAGTCAAGTCTTCTAGTTAGTCTGTTATCGAGTTTATTGTCAAGTCTTCATCGAGTCAATCGAGTCAAGTGATGTAATCCTCCTTCTATCCTAGTTGAATAAAATCTCATTTTTGCTTGATTCAGTGTGCCAAGTCGTGAATGTATGGATCATTAAGGTAAAATAAAAAAATAAAAAAATAACTTTTTTCCTCAAACGATCATGAAAAATACTTTGCTAATAAATCTTTGCATTGAAAAGGATCCCCAAGCGATCAAAGGAAATTTTGTGTCAAAATCAGGGAGGAGTAGAGAATTGATTAGCTTTACTTTAAGAATTTAAAAATGCTCTTGGTCAATCTTGAAAAATGGAACTTGGAACTTGTAACTTGCTCACCATCCCCTTTTCTCAAATACCAAGCCTAAAAGATGAGCCCAACTAGTCTAAAGCCATAAACTTGGTCCTTGATGGTAGCCAGACATTTTAAATGAACTTCTTCAAAAAAAAAAAAAGGGGGAATAAAAAATGTAATACCCCGTATTTTCAATAAATATTTAATGCAGAGAGATTCTATATACTTCCTTTGACCATTCATAAAATTCGATCTTCGATCGATCGAAGCTCGTTCGAGCGATCGAGCATCTTCATAGTCAAGCGATCGAACCTTTTTCGAGCGATCGAAACCCTACCGACATAAATTTAATACGTGGTCCCCACTTCAATCGATCAAACTGTTTTCAATCGGTCTAACCCGACCATTCTAATCTCGATCGATCGAACTACTCTCGATCGATCGAACCTGTAATCATTGAATTCCCAGTTTTCCCGCAAACAATGCCATCTGCACCTCCCCATTCTCTATATATACACTGCATTCGTGTGTGTTGTGTGGTTGCTGAACTTGAGAGTTTGAGAGGGAGATTGTGTTGTGTGTGTTTGTATTATATATATATACGCATACCTCCATATATCTATATATATACACCATATATATATATATACTCAGCTTGGAGAAGAGAAGAAGGAGAAGAAGAAGAACAAGAAGAGGCCAAGAAAGAGAGACAGAAGAGACGAAGAGAGGAGCAGAGAGAAGTGGCCACCATTGGAGGAAGCTTAGAAGCTTTCAACCGAGCCAAACGCGCCCTTAACGACTTTCGGTGAGTTCCAAACTCACTCGGTAGCTTAGTTATGATGTTTTACATATTCTGGACGTATTAATTATAACCCAAACACCCCTAGCACATTCTGCACGTTCACAGGCAGAATCTGTGGAAGACGTGAGTTCAATCGATCGAACATCACTAAGTCTCAATCGATCGAAATACGTTCAATCGATCGAGATCACCTTTCGTCAATCGATCGAGAAGACTTCAATCGATCGAACATCACTTTGCCTCAATCGATCGAGAAGACTTCAATCGATCGAACATCACTTTGCCTCAATCGATCGAGAGGACCTCAATCGATCGAACCCGAGCAGAACATGAATGTATTCCTTTCAGTTTATAATGCATAGTGCGTAGTTGTTTAATTGTTGTTTCATGTTCCTATTATGCGATAGTATGGATTACGGAGGTAATGGGATACGATAATGAGATTGAGATAACATGGTGAGTAACGTAGTCGGGTTCGGAACGCTAGTAATAGTACGACGCGATAACGTAGTAAGTTTGAGATGATAATACTGGGTAGTATTGGATAAGTGAGAAATGAGTCAGTAAGAGGTTTTGTATGTTCAAGGTTGTGTGAGTCGAGCTGATGATTCGCTCAGGTTGAATCCAATAAGTGTATGTCAAGGATTTGATCAGGACCGTGAGAATTATGGGTGCACAGTACTCGCAAGCGTTCTTAAAAGCGGTGAACAGTAAGAGTTCTTAAAAGCGGTGAACAAGAGTAGATGTGGCACGCCCATGATTTGAATTACCAGAGCTATGTATGTACAGTACTCGCAAGCGTTCTTAAAAGCGGTGAACAGTAAGAGTTCTTAAAAGCGGTGAACAAGAGTATGGGTACATCCATGGACCAGTCGTTATATGAGAACGATGTATGGGTGCTCGCAAGAGTTCTTAAAAGCGGTATAGCGGTGAACAAGAGCACTGGTATGTTGTGCTGATATAATCAGTTCGAGATAGTTAGTTGAGTATTGTGAGATCGGTTTTAGAATGAGAATTAATAAGAATCGATTAATGATATGTCTGAATAAAAGAGGAGGAGATATATTTCGTATCACTGTCATCTATTGTTCATAACTGTAAATATGTTATTTCTCTGAGACTGCGTTAGTTAGTGCTCACTCAGCTTTCAACAAGCTGACGGCCTTTATTGCCTGGACATTCCCCGTCCAGACTATCCTGTCCTTTACAATGCAGATGACGGAACTTATGGCGATAATGATTACCCTGAAGGGAGTTACGTAGAGAATGGCCCCACTGATGCCAATTATGCTGACGCCTATCCGTACGCTAGCTGAAGACCTGAAGATAGATAGTAGTTTATATTACTACTTTTCTTTTACTGTTGTACTTTGTAGTTTAACGGGTACTTGGGCATATATTGTCTCCAGACCTGTTGTGATCCGATGGACCGTACTCTGATGTTTGTAATAGATAGAACCGTGTTTATATTTTAGTTGTTTTACTGTTCCTGTTGTTCTTGTGGACTAGTACTGTGTGGTGTGGATTATCAGTGATTTTCACTTGTCATTCCCTATGGACCCATAAAGGAAATTTATTTTTCTCTATTTATGCTGCTCCGGGGCGTGACAGGGTTTTTGGTATCAGAGCTCCTGGTTATATTACGGTTAGGTTCTGATATTGTCATTCACTGATGGATCCCACACCATCTGGTCCTAGTATGTTAAGATTTCCTGAGATGAGATATGAGTTTAAGATAAGTTCGTCTGTCTGACGATAGATAGTTTTCCTTTGCAGGATAGCATGGATCCAGAGTTCCATCAGTTTGTTACCGATGCTTATGGAGGACACGTGATCCATGGGGATACCGTGGAGCCAGCTGACCCAGAGTTTTATCGTGAGCGCGTGTGCCAGATAGCTAGTAGACATTTGGAGGAGGACATGTGGAGAGCACTTTATGTGACCGAGAGGACTCACCCGACGTAGATTCGTATGGATGCTTACCACACTGCGAGGATTGGTAGAGACATTTGCCAGGAGATACTACGGTTAGTTCAGAGTAAACCCGAGATGGATGAGATTGAGTTGAGAGCTATTGTAGCCGGTCCACCAGAGCTTGTAGTTGCACCAACACCAGCAGCACCATCATCACCAGTACCCGATATACCAGTTCCAGAGCATAAGCCAATTCAGGAGGATGAGGACCTGGAGCCTGAGGATGAGCATACCGATGAGAACATAGACGGAGATGGAGAGGAGGAGCCGATAGATGACGAGGACCCAGTAGAGGATGAGCATGCAGACGATGCAGATGATGATGAGCCTGAGGATGACCCCGAGGAGCCAAAGTTTGAGCCAGAGGATCCAGTACCAGACCCAGAGGCTATTGAGGCAGACATAGTAGTAGATGAGGATGCTTCCGATGAGGAGATAGTTGTGCCAGAGGTACCAGTTGTGCTTCAGATACCAGCTGGACCAATTATGCATATGGCAGCCATGGCCGATATGGCAGTAGGATGGATAGCTCAGATGATCGCTCAGCCAGCGGGTTTTGTTATAGGAGAGGCCGCGATAGCAGGAGCTCTTGATATAGCCGACGGATTCGCCGTAGTAGCAGTCGATGTCGCTAACCAGGCGATAGTGGACGTGATGGAGGACGATGATGCAGAGATGATAGAGGATTGGGATATAGGGGTAGTAGTTGGAGATCTTGTTGCACCAGTCGAGGATGATCCACTCGAGGAGATGGAGATTGATTCAGAGGACGAGGCACCACCAGCAGGATCAGATGCTGACGACTTTTGAGTCAGGACCTGCAGGGCTTAGTTTTGTTAGTTTTATCAGGACATGTTGTCCACTAGATTTTTGGGAGCTTGAGAGATAGCTATTTGACCATAGCTTTGTATAGATGTTAGCAGTAGTATTAGTAGTTGACCTTAGTGCTGTGTTTGCTTATGTCCCACGTGGTACATGGTATGGTTACTGTGTACTCCATGGTACATCTTTTGATATCTATATATATACGAGCAGTACTTTTGATATTGATTATTGGTTGTTTGATGTGTTATTTTGTAGAACTGTTAGTTCTTGTTGCTTCTCGTTCTATCTTGGTTTCGTTTCTACGAGAAGACTTTCAGCTGATCAATATGTCTCTTGTAGGCAATACTCGTTATTATCATGGTAGGACCCTTGAGAAATCACCAAGCACGTAATGGAACACCTATTCCGGAAGGGATGGATCCGACGGGAATTTTCGAAGCATTTATGCAAAGGATGGAGCATGTGGGGGATACCTATAATCACTCCACCCACCAAAGACCTTTTGCACCCCCGCCACCAAGACAGACTGGAGATAAGTTGTTAGCAAATTTTCGTGGGTTACGTCCAGAGAAGTTCGATGGACTAACAGAACCATGGAAAGCAGAACAATGGATAAGAGAGATGGAGTTAATATTTGAAGCATTGGAATGCAGCGAACAAGAGAAACGTCGTCTTGCTACGTTTCAGCTCACTTATGCCGCCGCAGATTGGTGGGAAGCCGAGCGAGCCACTATTGGGATCGATACTGCTAAAGCTATGCCATGGGAGACATTCAAAGGACGATTTTTGGAAAAGTATTTCCCAGAGGATGAGAGAGATCAACAGGAAAGGAACTTTCTCAATCTAGTCCAAGGAGGATGGAATGTCAGGGAATACACAACACAGTTCGAGCGTCTATCCAGATTTGCTCAACATATGATAGACACTCCACAGAAGAAGGTGAAAAGATTTCACCAAGGATTGAATCCCCACCTCAGACATATGATGGTTGGTCATCTGAATCAATCATTTGAAGAGATTGTCAGATTTGCAGCAGGATTGGAAAAGGATGCTTATCCAGCACAACAACCACAGATGAATCGACCTCAGGCATCTAGAAGTTTTCAACAGAAGAATTTCCATAACCTGCCACCAAGGAATACTCAAGGTTGGAGACCTCAGAGTAATTTCCAAGGGAATAAGAGAACCTAGGAAGGAACCAGAAAGCCACAACAGGGCTATACTCGACCCCAACAATATCGCCAGCAAGGATCACAACCGCAGGCACTACTGACAGCGCCGCCAAGCAATAGAGGAGGATGTTTTAATTGCGGAAAGCCAGGGCACGTTACCAGATTCTGTACAGCCCTTAGAGTTAACCGCAGAATGGATATTGTCTGTCGGAATTGCAACAAGCCAGGACACTTGAGTCAACACTGAATGCTGTGTCACCGTTGGGAGTGACAGTTAAGTTGAGTAAAGTGTGTAAAGATTGCCCATTGACCTTGGGAGATAGGAATCTTCCTGCAGACTTGATAATTCTGTCAATGTCAGGATTTGATATTATCCTAGGGATGGATTGGTTAACTAAGTACAGTGCCAATTTGGATTGCCCTACTAAGTCGATTGTATTTCCGAGACAAGGAAAACCGACGATTAGATTTCAGTGTCAGCCGACGAGTGATATGTTTCTTACGAGTAGTTTGGCTACTATCGGGAGTACGAGTACAGAACTCACGATGGATCAGATTCCTACGGTGCAAGACTTTCAGGATGTATTTCAGGATATTAAAGGACTCCCACCGAGAAGAGAAATAGACTTCTGTGTGGAACTAGTACCTGGTACATTGCCGATTTCCAAGACTCCATATAGAATGGCACCAACTGAGATGTTGGAACTGAAGAAGCAAGTTCAGGAACTTGAAGATTTAGGATTTATTCGCCCGAGTACGTCACCTTGGGGAGCACCAGTTCTATTTGTGAAGAAGAAAGATGGAACACTTCGACTCTGTATAGACTACAGGGAGTTAAACAAGGCCACAATCAAGAATAGATATCCACTACCTCGGATAGATGACCTATTCGACCAATTACAAGGATCTAGGATCTTTTCCAAGATCGATTTACGTTCAGGATATCACCAATTGTTAGTTCGACCAGAGGATGTATCGAAGACTGCATTCAGGACAAGATACGGGCATTATGAGTTTCTAGTTATGCCTTTTGGATTGACTAATGCGCCAGCAGTATTTATGGACTTAATGAATAGAGTATTCAGACCATATCTGGATCAATTCATTATAGTGTTCATCGATGATATACTGATCTACTCAAAGACGGAAAAAGACCACGAGGAGCATTTACAGGTTGCCTTGCAGACACTTCGAGATAGCAAGTTGTATGCAAAATTAAGCAAGTGTGAGTTTTGGCTACAGGAAGTCAAATTCTTGGGACATGTTATATCTCAGGAAGGTATTTCTGTGGACTCATCTAAGATTGATGCAGTCTTAAGCTGGAATAGACCGACCAATGCGACAGAGGTCAGAAGTTTTCTTGGATTAGCAGGATATTACAGAAGATTTGTAGAAGGATTTTCCAAGATAACAGGACCTCTAACAAATTTAACAAGGAAGGAGACAAAGTATGAATGGACGGACAAGCATGAGGGTGCATTTCAGGAGTTAAAAGAGAAATTGACTTCTGCGCCGGTACTTGCGATACCAAAGAATGGAGAAAGGTATGTGATCTACAGTGACGCATCGCACCAGAGATTGGGTTGTATACTTATGTAAGACGGGAATGTTATCGCATATGGGTCAAGACAATTGAAGGTACACGAGAAGAATTATCTGACGCATGATTTGGAATTGGCAGCAATAGTATTTGCTTTGAAGATTTGGAGACACTATCTCTATGGAGAAAAGTTTGATCTGTTTTCCGATCATAAGAGCTTGAAATATTTTTTCTCTCAAAAGGAGTTAAACATGCGACAACGGAGATGGATGGAGTTACTCAAGGACTATGACTTTTCATTGCAATACCATCCGGGTAAAGCAAATGTCGTAGCAGATGCTTTGAGCCATAAACCTCGACTAGTGATCGCTGCATTGCTAATTCGAGAATGGAAAGCATTGGAGGTGTTAACTGAATTCGAACTTCAGCCAGTGGAACCAATGGAAGGACAACATTTTGGATGTCTGATGGTACAACCAACTTTGATCAGCCGTATCATAGCAGCTCAGCAGACAGCAGAAGATTTCAAGTTATGGTTCGCTAAGATGTCAGCTAAAGAACCAGAAATCTGGAATGTTAGTACAGACGGAGCCTTATGATGTAAAGGTAGACTCTGTGGACCTAATAACGAAAAACTTCGGAAAGAAATATTGGATGAAGCTCATAAGTCACGGATGACGATTCATCCAGGAGGTACAAAGATGTACAAGGATTTGAAGAGAAATTTCTGGTGGGAAGGAATGAAGCGAGAAGTGGCTGAATATGTTTCTCAGTGTCTTACTTGTAAACAAGTAAAGGCAGAACATCAGAAACCACCTGGACTTCTACAGCCGTTACCAATTCCTCAATGGAAATGGGAACACATCACCATGGATTTTGTGGTAGGATTACCGAAATCGCAGCAGAATCATGACGCTATTTGGGTAATCGTGGATCGACTTACGAAGACAGCACATGTTATTGCCTACAGTATGACGTATCTAGTGGAACGTTTGAGCCGAATGTATCTACAACACATAGTACGGTTACACGGAATACCTGTTTCTATCGTGACAGATCGAGATTCACGCTTTACTGCAGAGTTTTGGAAGAGTCTCGAGACAGCGATGGGAACAACATTGAACTTGAGTTCAGCTTTTCATCCACAGATCGATGGACAGACGGAGAGAGTTAATCAAGTGATGGAGGACATGTTACGTGCTTGCGTCATTGATTTTGAGAATTCTTGGGAGACTCACTTACCTCTGATAGAGTTCGCTTACAACAACAGTTATCATTCGAGCATAGGAATGGCGTCGTTCGAAGCTTTGTACGGAAGACCTTGCCGATCGCCACTATGTTGGACTGAAGTCGGAGATACTCAACTTCTTGGGCCAGAGATGATACGAGAGACTAGTGAGAAGATTCATATTGTACGTGAGAAGATGAAGACAGCTCAGACCCGACACAAGAGTTATGCTGACAAGCGACGCAAAGACTTGGAGTTTGCAGTTGGAGATCATGTGTTACTCAAGGTTTCGCCTGTTCGAGGCATCGTCAGATTTGGTCAGAAGAGAGGCAAATTATCGCCACGATTCATCGGACCGTTCGAGATTCTAGAGCGTGTTGGAAAAGTTGCTTATCGCCTTGCGTTGCCCCCGAAGATGTCAGGAGTGCACAACGTTTTCCACATTAGTATGCTGAGAAAGTGTGTTCACAATCCAGCACACAAGATCAACTTCGAAGATATTGAAGTCAACAACAACGTTACGTTCAACGAAGGACCAGTTCGCATTTTAGATCGTGGAGTCAAGAAGCTCAGGAATAAGGAGATTCCATTAGTCAAGATTCAGTGGAAGCATCATGATGAAGGAGAAGCTTCATGGGAACTAGAGTCAGAGATGCTTGAGAAGTTTTCGTTTTTGTTTTAACTCTGTATGTTTCCGATTTCGAGGATGAAATCTTTTGTTGGGTGGTGGATGATGTAATACCCCGTATTTTCAATAAATATTTAATGCAGAGAGATTCTATATACTTCCTTTGACCATTCATAAAATTCGATCTTCGATCGATCGAAGCTCGTTCGAGCGATCGAGCATCTTCATAGTCAAGCGATCGAACCTTTTTCGAGCGATCGAAACCCTACCAAAATAAATTTAATACGTAGTCCCCACTTCAATCGATCAAACTATTTTCAATCGGTCTAACCCGACCGTTCTGATCTCGATCGATCGAACCTGTAATCATTGAATTCCCAGTTTTCCCGCAAACAATGCCATCTGCACCTCCCCATTCTCTATATATACACTTCATTCGTATGTGTTGTGTGGTTGCTGAACTTGAGAGTTTGAGAGGGAGATTGTGTTGTGTGTGTTTGTATTATATATATATACGCATACCTCCATATATCTATATATATATACACCATATATATATACTCAGCTTGGAGAAGAGAAGAAGGAGAAGAAGAAGAACAAGAAGAGGTCGAGAAAGAGAGACAGAAGAGACGAAGAGAGGAGCAGAGAGAAGTGGCCACCATTGGAGGAAGCTTGGAAGCTTTCAACCGAGCCAAACGCGCCCTTAACGACTTTCGGTGAGTTCCAAACTCACTCGGTAGCTTAGTTATGATGTTTTACATATTCTGGACGTATTAATTATAACCCAAACACCCCTAGCACATTCTGCACGTTCACAGGCAGAATCTGTGGAAGACGAAGTTCGATCGATCGAACTGAGTTCAATCGATCGAACATCACTAAGTCTCAATCGATCGAAATACGTTCAATCGATCGAGATCACCTTTCGTCAATCGATCGAGAAGACTTCAATCGATCGAACATCACTTTGCCTCAATCGATCGAGAGGACCTCAATCGATCGAACCCGAGCAGAACATGAATGTATTCCTTTCAGTTTATAATGCATAGTGCGTAGTTGTTTAATTGTTGTTTCATGTTCCTATTATGCGATAGTATGGATTACGGAGGTAATGGGATACGATAATGAGATTGAGATAACATGGTGAGTAACGTAGTCGGGTTCGGAACGCTAGTAATAGTACGACGCGATAACGTAGTAAGTTTGAGATGATAATACTGGGTAGTATTGGATAAGTGAGAAATGAGTCAGTAAGAGGTTTTGTATGTTCAAGATTGTGTGAGTCGAGCTGATGATTCGCTCAGGTTGAATCCAATAAGTGTATGTCAAGGATTTGATCAGGACCGTGAAAATTATGGGTGCACAGTACTCGCAAGCGTTCTTAAAAGCGGTGAACAGTAAGAGTTCTTAAAAGCGGTGAACAAGAGTTGATGTGGCACGCCCATGATTTGAATTACCAGAGCTATGTATGTACAGTACTCGCAAGCGTTCTTAAAAGCGGTGAACAGTAAGAGTTCTTAAAAGCGGTGAACAAGAGTATGGGTACATCCATGGACCATTCGTTATATGAGAACGATGTATGGGTGCTCGCAAGAGTTCTTAAAAGCGGTATAGCGGTGAACAAGAGCACTGGTATGTTGTGCTGATATAATCAGTTCGAGATAGTTAGTTGAGTATTGTGAGATCGGTTTTAGAATGAGAATTAATAAGAATCGATTAATGATATGTCTGAATAAAAGAGGAGGAGATATATTTTGTATCACTGTCATCTATTGTTCATAACTGTAAATATGTTATTTCTCTGAGACTGCGTTAGTTAGTGCTCACTCAGCTTTCAACAAGCTGACGGCCTTTATTGCCTGGACATTCCCCGTCCAGACTATCCTGTCCTTTACAATGCAGATGACGGAACTTATGGCGATAATGATTACCCTGAAGGGAGTTACGTAGAGAATGGCCCCACTGATGCCAGTTATGCTGACGCCTATCCGTACGCTAGCTGAAGACCTGAAGATAGATAGTAGTTTATATTACTACTTTTCTTTTACTGTTGTACTTTGTAGTTTAACGGGTACTTGGGCATATATTGTCTCCAGACCTGTTGTGATCCTGTGGACCGTACTCTGATGTTTGTAATAGATAGAACCGTGTTTATATTTCAGTTGTTTTACTGTTCCTGTTGTTCTTGTGGACTAGTACTGTGTGGTGTGGATTATCAGTGATTTTCACTTGTCATTCCCTATGGACCCATAAAGGAAATTTATTTTTCTCTATTTATGCTGCTCCGGGGCGTGACAAAAAAAGAAAGAAAAAAAAGGAGCTCGCTAGGATGAAAACCTGAAAAGGCGCCTAGGCAAAAGTTAGAGCAAATATAAGATGCGTGTTGATCTCAAAACACCCAATCCTAGCCAGTCAAAATCATGAAGAAAATCAAAGATAGTGAGATAGAGAAAAGAAAGAGAAAGAGAAAAGAAAAAGTAAAGAATAAATGGGATTGATAATTCTTGAGCACTTCAAAGTACATCATTGGTACATGAATTGAAAATGAAAAGAGAGATTTGAAAGTATCAATTAGTCTCAAAATTTTGTGGAAGGCTCAATGGCTAAGTGAGCCTAAAATAATGCAGAGATATCTTTGAGAAAGATAAAAGTGATTTGGAGGGTTGATACTGCTTTTTAAGTATGATAGAGTATGATTAAAACATGATGTGTTACGAGAGCTGTAAAGAAAGACTGGCTAGTGAAAAGAATCAACCGCCACAAAAAAAAAAAAAAAAATAGTTCATGTTCTCATCATCCTGTTCGAAGGCTACCACAAGCCACCCATTTCAGAAAGGGCACTCATTGGACCTATATAAAAGCATGGCTCGAAGAGCCCGCCTATTCTTGAAGCCTTATTTTTTCAAGACCTCCTGAGTACTTGAACTACACTCGATCTGATTTCCACTCGGGGATACGTAGGCAACTTGTTCGGTTCGGTCGCCACCAATGATCTGGCACTTTATTTAAGCTTTGGCCGAACTACTCTGGACCTGATTCCCGTTCAGGGATAAGTAGGCAAACCTTGCAAGGTTCTCGATCCATAACCATCCCTAAACCGTAAGCATCACCCTTTGTGCCTTTGGTTTTCTTCCTTCAGACTAGGGGCAAACTTGCGTAAGTTTGCCTGAAGCCACATATATATTGCCAAACCAGGGGGGGCAAACTTCGTTTGCTGAACACCTTATTTAATTCCAGAAGCAATGCCTCCAAGTCCTATTTAAACTAGGGGCAAACTTCGTTTGCCAAAATCCCCCTATGTCAGAGAAAAGTTCTCAAGTAATCAAGTTTGTTTTGAATGGATTGAAATAAAATGTCTTTTATTCTCTAAGCTAAAGCACTAATTTGAAGCACACTCTGGATAGGCAAAAAAAAAACCCAGCTAAATCGAAAAGGGAGAAACTTCAAAGTTTAGATTTGTCGGTGAAGTACTACCATTATAAGGTGATGAATAAATGAAAGGTAAGATGATACATTATTCACGATGAAAACACAATGATTCATAATAATACAGAGTTTGAGTTAGTCATCTTTTGTAATTGCTTTGTTAAGATTGTGCTCCTTCGATGAGTCAATAATGGTCTCAAGCGTGTGGGTTTAAGATGATGAATAAAGATTTTAAAAGCCTCCAAAAGCATCCCACGAGCATGGCAAGCAGGAGTTTTAAACACTATCACAACACAATACTAAAAGTGGAAATATGATAATGGTCTAAGACTGAGGGCAAAGAGGACTTCCCTCTTTGGACACAATTATTGTGTTTCTTCCAAATGATCTGCAAGTGCAAAAAATCATGCTTTCCAAACACCGCTAGGGTAGCACAACTCCCTTCGTGACCCCATCAGCTCCATTCAAATTCTTTGAGTCTGAGGACTCCCCACTTTTGTGAAACCAATTCTTTGAGTTCAAGGACTCTCTATTTTTGTAAAAAAAAACCAATTCTTTGGGTTCAAAGACTCTCCATTTTTGTAAAAAACCAATTCTTTGAGTCTGAGGACTCTCCATCTTTGTAAAATCAATTCTTTGAGTTCATGTGACCCTGTTAATGTAAAATATGAAATTCTTGAGTCTGCGTGACTCCGTTTGCGTAGAATATGATTTCATGAGTCTGTGTGACTCCGTTAATGAATTCTTGAGTCTGCGTGACTCCGTTAATATAAAAATAATAATAAGTTCTTGAGCCCGTGTGACTTCATATATGTAAGATATGAATTTTTTTAGTCCGCGTGAATCCATGTGTGTAAATATTGAGTTCTTGAGTCCGTGTGACTCCGTGAGTATAAAATATTGAGTTCTTGAGTCCGCGTGACTTCGTGTTTGTAAAGTAAGAATTTTTCAAGTCTGCGTGACTCCGTATTTGTAAAAATTGGATATTTGAATCTATGTGACTTCATGTTTGGGAAATGTGAATTTTCAAGATCATATGACTCTCCTTTTTGTAAAATGTGAATTATTTGAGTCAGTGCGACTCCCCTTTGGAAATAGGAATTGCTTCAAGTCGAATCGACTCCCTACTTGGAAATGGGAATTGAGTTGAGTTGAACCGACTCCAAACTCCAGATTTTGAGAATTTGAATTTGTTTGGGTCTAATTAACTCCTGATTCATGAGTTTGAAATAAATTGAGTCTGATTGACTCCTAGTTTTGTGAAGAAGAAATTCTTTGTGTCCGATCAACTCCCAATTTTGTGAAAGAGATATTCTTTGAGTCTGATTGACTCCTGATTTTGAAAATTGGAATTTTTGTTGAGGCGATTTGACTCCAATTTCGAGATTTGAGATTCTTGTTGAGTCAAAATTGATTCTGATTAAGAAAATTTGAAATGTTAACCCCCGATTTTGAAATAATAAATTCTTTGAGTCCGTATGACTCCATTTGTGTAAAAAGTGAATTCGTTGAGTCTGTGTGACTCCATTTGTGTAAAAATATATGTATATACATATATATTTGTTGAGTCTGTATGACTCCATTTGTATGAAATGCAAATTTGATTGAATCTGTGTGATTCCATTTGTATAAAAAGTGAATTTTTGTTTGAGTCTATGTGACTCCGTGAATTTCGTTGAGTCCAAGCGACTCCGTTGATGAAAAATGCAAATTTTTTAGTCCGAATGACTCCTTTGTTGTGGAAATGCGGGTCCATGGATCTGAATGACTCTTTTGTTTTAAAATGTGAATTTTTGAGTACTTGTGTAAGAAAATTGAATTTTTAAGTCCACATGACTACCTTTGTCTTGTAAAATTTTTCAATTGTGACTGCCTCTGTCAGAAAATTGAAGTTTTGAGTCCATGTGACTCCCTTTGAATTTTTTAAGTCTCCGTGACTCCTTTTGTTAGAAAATTGAATTCTTGAGTCCGCATGACTCCTTGTGTAAGAAAATTGAATTTTTGGGTCCACGTGACTCCTTTTAAATTTTTTAGTCTGCGTTACTCCTTTTGTCAGAAAGTTGAATGAATTTGAATTGTTGAGTCCAAGTGCCTCCATGGATGTAAAATATGATATTTGGGGAGCCTGAACTGCTAGCCATAGGAACAGATCTACAAGAAAGAGTGAGAAGAATCAAGTTTTTGAAAGGCTTAAGAGGAAAACATAGCAACACATGAAATGTTGTGGTGTTCAATCATGAATTTAACCAAAAGATAGGATTTTGATGATAGAAATGAGTCAAATTGACTCCAATTTTTGTGAAATTGAAATCTTGATTTGATTTGACTCCTAGAAATTTGAAATTATGTGAGTCTATTTAACTTCGAATTTTGTTGGAATTGAATTCTTCGAGTCTAACCGACTCCGAACTTTCGAAAGTTTGGGCTAAAATGAATCTAACTATCGTCAGATTTTAATGTTAAATTAAGTTGAATCTGATTGACTCCCGATTCATGAAAGTCTAACTTAACACCCGAGTTTAGAAATTGAATTGAATTGAGTTTGATTGACTCCTAATTCTAGAAAAATTCATTTGAGTCTGATTGACTCCAGATTTTAGAGTTTTTGAATCGAATTGAGTCTGATTGACTCTATTTTTTAAATTGAAATTTTTTGAGTCTGATCGACTCTCAATTTTAGATTTGAGTCTGATTGACTCTCGGTGTTGTGAAATAGAATCCGATTCGAGTCCAATTGACTCCTGTTCTAGAAAATTGAAATTATTTTGAGTCTGTTTGACTCCGACTTTGAAATTAGAAATTCTTTTGAACATGATTGACTCATGATTTGGAATTGGGAATTCTTTTGAGTCTGATTGGCTCATGTTTTTGGAAATTAGAAACTCTTTTGAGTCTGGTTGACTCCCAATCTTGTGAAATAGAAATTATTTGAGTTCGTTTGACTCCCAATTTTGTAAAAATTCTTTTGTGAAATAGAAATTCTTTAAGTCCAATTTTGTGAATTTAAATTTCTTTGAGTCCGATTGACTCCTCGTTTTGTCCGATTTTGCGAAATAGGAATTGAATCAAGTCTGATTAACTCCTGATTTAGGATTTGAATTTGAATTTTATTTGAGTCAAATTGACTCCGGACTTGGTGAAATTGAATTTGCTTGAGTCTAGCTAATTCCTGATTTCATAAATGAATTAAGTCAAGTCTAGGCGACTCCTGATTTAGCATTTGAATTTGAACTCAAATTGAGTCGAATCGACTTCGGACTTGGTGAAATTGAGTTTATTTGAGTCTGACTGACTCCTGATCGAAATTTGAAAAAAAAAATTTAAGCTCGATTGACTACCAATTTTGGAAAATTGAATTAAATTGAGTCTAACTAATTCTCGATTTTGGAAATTGAAGTGGATTTGAGTCCATTGGACCCCCGACTTTAGATATTTGAAATAATTTAAGCCCATCGGACTCCCGATGTAGAAATTTGAAATAATTTGAGTCTGAAGTACTAGACTCCGAATTTTTGAAAGTAAATGGAATGAAATTTATTTCACTGAGAAGGGAATTTGTTGAGTCTAATAGACTCTCGATTTTAGAAAATCGAATTATGTCTGAAGGACTCCGGATTTTTGGAATTGAACTGATTCGAGTCTGACTGAATCCAAATTTTGAATTAAATTGAGTTAAGTCTGGTTGACTCCCAATTTTGAAAAATAAAATAAATTTGAGTCTGTCCGACTCCAGGTTTTGAAAAATAAAATGAATTTGAGTCTGTTCGACTCCAGGTTTTGAAAAATAAAATGAATTTGAGTCTGTTCAACTCCAAGTTTTGAAAAATAAAATGAATTTGAGTCTGTTCAACTCTAGGTTTTGAAAAATAAAATGAATTTAAGTCTGTTCGACTCCAAGTTTTGAAAATTAAAAAGAATTTGAGTCGATTTAACTCCAAGTTTTGAAAATTGAAAAGAATTTGAGTCAATTTGACTCCAAATTTTGAAAATTGAAAAGAATTTGAGTCTGATTGACTCCCGATTTTGAAAATTAAAATGAATTTGAGTCTGATTGACCCTGAATTCAGAGCAAACATATCCGACGAGGCCGAAGGGCTGCAAATCATTATGAGAAAACATATCCAACGAGGCTGAAGGGCTGCGGACCATTGTGAGAAAACATATCCGATGGGGCCGAAGGACTGCGGATTTTTCAGAGCAAACTCACTCGACATCGGAGTATAAGGCGCGAAGCGCATCTCATTCGATCAGATGATTCTTGGAAGACACCGGAGTATAAGGAGAAAAGCGCATCTTAGTCTTTCAAAAAGTGTGGTTCCTGATTCGACGCCGGAGTATAAGGCGAGAAGCGCATCTTAGTCAATCAGATGATTCTTGGAAGATACCAGAGTATAAGGCGCGAAGCGCATCTTAGTCTTTTAAAAAGCGTGGTTCCTGATTTGACACCAGAGTATAAGGCGCGAAGCGCATCTTAGTCAATCAGATGATTCTTGGAAGACACCAGAGTATAAGGCGTAAAGCGCATCTCAGTCTTTCAAAAAGCGTGGTTCCTGATTCGACGCCGGAGTATAAGGCGCGAAGCGCATCTCAGTCGATCATATGATTCTTGGAAGACACCAGAGTATAAGGCGTGAAGCGCATCTCAGTCTTTCAAAAAGCATGGTTCCTGATTTAACATCAGAGTATAAGGCGCGAAGCGCATCTCAGTCTTTCAAAAAGTGTGGTTCCTGATTCGACGCCGGAGTACAAGGCGTGAAGCGCATCTCGGTTGATCAGATGATTCTTGGAAGACACCGGAGTAAAAGGTGCGAAGCGCATCTCAGTCCTTTCAAAAAGCGTGGTTCCTGATTCGACGCCGGAGTATAAGGCGCGAAGCGCATCTCAGTCGATCAGATGATTCTTGGAAGACATCAGAGTATAAGCCGCAAAGCGCATCTCAGTCTTTTCAAAAAGCGTGGTTCCTGATTCGAAGCGCCGCCCAGTCGATTGCGTTGAGAGAGCAAACCCACGTTGACATCGGGGCCTAAGTCGCGAAGCGCCGCATGGTCAATTGCGTTCATCCTTTTGGCTGAGATGGCCAAGCATCTTGAAGAAGAATCAACCTGTAGATTATCAAAACTTTGAATTCTAAAGAATAACTCGTCTTTAAGTTCGACTAAACGCGAGCATTAAGTAAGGCATGGATTGCATCAAGAATTGTCAGGATAGCACGGTTTCGAATCACATCATTTATAGAGCATGAATTTGCATTGACAGTCGTCATTGTATGAGCACGTGCATCACGACAGGATAGGTGCATTCATCCGTATGATTATTTGCGCTTGTGTGTGTGTTTGACCCCTACCCGAACTACGTCTTGGTCTGATTCCTGAATGGAAACGTAGGCAGTTCACCATTGAGCACGACCAGCTGGGACCTTACCGCGCGTCTTTCTTCTTTTGCAACGCATTTTGTTTTACCTAAATCCAATAGTTTGGTCAAAGGCTTGTCTTCACACAGGCTGCGGCATTCGCTTGTGAAACGCGTTGCTCCACGAGCTCTACCGAAGAGGGGCAAACTGTAGACACCCCAATTTTGACCAAAGGTCGAATTAAGGGGAGTGTTACCTCCATATCCGATGATGACAATGTCCAAACTTATTTAGGACTTCCAAGGACGATTCAAGCTCTTTGAAAGACTCTCCAACCTAAATAAAAAGCAAAAAGAGAGGAAAAGAAAAAACAGAGGCAGAACGGCACTTCAACCCATTCGCGGCAGTCATGGGCTGCCGCTGCAGCAGTCGCTGGACTGTCGGACGGCATTCTCTGAATGCCGCATTTTTACATCAAGTGCCGTAAAAAAATGGATTTCTAGAAAAGAAGTCAGTCCCTGGAGTTGTCTGCGGCATTCAAAGAATGCCGTTCCGGGAGTCAGTGAATGTCGTAATGGCATTTACTAAGTGTCGCTTCCATCTCCGTTGAGTGCCGCATTTTTGTAGCAGCCAACTGTTATACAACACGTTTTGTACCTTTAAAAGTGCATCTTAAGTTAGGGTTTTTGGCTTGAAAATACTGAAATACCCTTCAGAAAATTTGCCTATAAATAGAGGGTGAATACTCCATTACAAGGGTTTTTTTTTTGGGAGAACTACTACACATTTTTAGGAGAGGGGGATTTTAAAGAGAAAAACAAAAAGAATTTTGGGGAAAAGAGAGTTTTAGAGAGCTTGAAGAAGAGCTTGAAAGATCTTCAAAATATAGAAGTTTGAGAATAGTTTGAGGTGAGACTCTATTCTTGTTAGTTTTCTTTTATGGATTTAGAGCACTTGCTCTCTTAGTTTTCTTTATTTCATTCTTTTTGCTTTTCTCTTGAGGTTCTTGGAGATCTTCAATATCTCTCTTGAAAGCTCTTGAGTTTGAACTTTTGATTCCATGTAAGCTTATGCTTCATATGGAAGCCAAAGTTTGATCATCATTTGTAAACAAGTAGATGGATCCAAGCCCATATTTATGACTTGGATTCTCTAACTTGGAATTTCATGGGATCTTTTCTATTTTCTCTTGAAGTTCATGAGCTAGTTCTTTGATTCTTCTTTTCTTTTTCTTGTTTATGCTTTTCTCTTGAGAATCTTGGCAATCTTCCATATCTCACTTGAATCTCATGAGTTTGATCTTTTAGTCTCATGTAAGCTTATGATTCACATGGGAGTCAAACTTTGATCATCATCTCATTAAGAACAAGTAGATGAATCCAAACCCCTACCATGGTTTGGATTTCCTAACTTGGAGTTTCCATGGAATCATTTTTATATTTCTTGAAAACTCATGAGTACTAGTCATGTATTGATCTCCAATGACCCTCAATGGAAAGGGGAATTAGGTTTAGGATAAGCCAATACACATGGTTTTGATGATAGATGTAACAAAATGGTGATAAGCCCAATAGTGGAGTAGTGAGTTCACAAACTGTTTTTGATCATAGATTTTTAGTTGATAATCTAACCGTTGGAATTAAGTGAAATCAACGGGAAAGTGTCTATAACTCAATGTTCTACCACTGAAATTTTTGTTTTAAGGAGATTTCATGTTTAAAGTGGTTTGGTCATGAGTTTTGTGAAGTTACTACAATCTGTCCAGAGTTTCAGAACAGTAACACTCTTTTGAAATAAGCAAATCAGAACCTTAATCAAGCTTTCTTGATCCAAATAAATTTTTATAGGTAGTTTAATGTATTAGGAAGCTATCCTAAAAAGACCAAAGCATTTTTTATTTTTTTTACTATTTTTAACAAATCGTACAAAATCTCTGGACAGAGATTTGTAAATCTCTGCGTGAAGTCTGGTTTTTTTCCATTTCCCAGAGATCTAACCGTTGAAACTTTGATTTTCTTTTTGGGATGGAAACTAGACACATAGAGGCATCTTGTGTCCAAAATTCACCAACATCAAACCATGGGAAGCATGCGTTTTATTTCTTTTACTTTCTGGTCTGCTCTCTGTAATTTTTAGAATTTTATGACAGATTTGACCAACTTTGTAAATAATGGTCCAAATGACTTTTCTATGAACTATGGCTCAAACCATGTTTTAATAATGATCAATTAAACTTGAATTCAAGGTTTAAGTGATCCAAATCAATGAATATTTCATAATTTACTCTTGTTAATGTATACATTCATCCATGTGGCTTGATGTTTGTAATAAGGACTTGTTCTACACTTGATAGATTTAAGCTAGAAGTCTAGGATTGTTATTTAAGATCCAACTTTATATCTTGTATATTATGTGCACTAACCTCTATTTTGTAGCGCTATTGAGGTATGATTTCTCAACCCCTCTCTAGTTTATTGTATTCTTTGATTTTAATTGATTTTCAACTTAATGCGCGACACCTTAGAATTAGGTTTTGCCTTATGTGTATATGTTATTAGAGATCTTTTCTTAGGATCTTTCTATTCGTATGCATTGCACGTTTAATATTCGCGACATGGATCCCGGATAAGTTCTATAGTTCCCTATTTGCATGTCATATTGCTTGCTACTTGAATTATGTGATTTTTGAATGATATTTTATCACTTGCAATCTTGCACCCTTTAGACATGCTTTTGTAATGTATATTTATACATATGTATTAGTTGAGGACATGCTTAGATTATTAATTCGATTAAAAGGATGTTAAGTAGAGGCCTATTGCGAGATAGGATGAGAGGGGGTGTTTTAGTTCGACGGGCTCCTTCCCCTCTCATTCCATAATCCCCGGACTTAGAAAATCTCTGGTTTCTTAAAAGATCAGTTTGCTTTAAAATTGTTTCTTAATTTTCCTTTTAAAAATTAAGTGGCGACTCATTTGTTTTGAATTTGAAATTTTGAAAGAATTTAAAAAGAAAAGCTGTGGGTAAAGGAGAAAATTGCGATATCCACACAACAACCTTGTCAATGTTTTCTTACCAAAGTTCAAAACTTCCTATAAAAGATCAGGTATTTCTTACCAAAGTTCATTGTTTTCTTACCAAAGTTCAAAGCTTCATTACCAAATGTATAGACATGTATTACCAAATTTACAAAGCTTCCTTATAAAAGATCAATGCTTTCTAACCAAAGTTCAAAACTTCCTTGCGAAAGCAAATGCTTTCTCACTAAAGTTCGAAGCTTCATTATCAAAGGTACAGACATGTATTACCAAATTTACAAAGCTTCCCTGCAAAAGATCATTGTTTGTTTACCAAAGTTCAAAACTTCCTTACAAAAGATCAATACTTTCTTACCAAATTTCAAAACTTCATTATAACAGATCAATGCTTCCTTACAATTTTACAAAGCTTTATTACAAAAGATCAATGCATCCTTACAAAAGATCATTGCTTCCTTACAAAAGATCAGGGTTTACTTACAAAAGATCAATACTTTCTTACCAAAGTTCAAAATTCCTTATAAAAGATCAATACTTTCTTACCAAAGTTCAAAACTTCCTCGCTAAAGATCAAGGCTTTCTAACCAAAGATCAATACTTTCTTACCAATGTGCATTGCTTTCTTACCAAAGTTCAAAGCTTGATTACCAAAGGTACATACATGTGTAACCAAATTTACAAAGCTTCCTTACAAAACATCAATACTTTCTTACCAAAGTTCAAAATTTCCTTACAAAAGATCAATGCTTTCTTACCAAAGTTCAAAACTTCTTTACAAAAAATCCGGGCTTTCTTACCAAATTTCAATGCTTTCTTACCAAAATTTAATACTTTCTTAATAAAGTTCAAAGCTACATTACCAAAGGTAGAGACATGCATTACCAAATTTACAAAGCTTCCTTGTAAAAGATCAATGCTTTCTAACCAAAGTTCAAAACTTCCTTACAAAAGATCAATTCTTTCTTACCAAAGTTCAAAACTTTGTTAGAAAAGGGCTTTTTTACCAATATTCAATGCTTTCTTACCAAAGTTCAAAGCTTCATTACCAAAGATACGGACATGTATTACCAAATTTACAAAGCTTCCTTACAAAAGATCAATGCTTTACCAAAGTTCAAAACTCCCTTACAAAATATCAATGCTTTCTTATCAAATTTCAAAGCTTCATTACAAAAGATCAATGCTTCCTTACAATTCTACAAAGCTTTATTACAAAAGATCAATAATTTCTTACAAAAGTTCATTGCTTCCTTACAAAAAATCAGGACTTTCTTACCAAAGTTCAATGCTTTCTAACCAAAGTTCAAAACTTCCTACAAAAGATCAGGTCTTTCTTACCAAAGTTCAATGCCTTCTTACCAAAGTTCAAAGCTTCATTACCAAAGGTACAGACAAGTATTACCAATTTTACAATGCTTCCTTACAAAAATCAATGCTTTCTAACCTAAGTTCAAAAATTCATTACAATAGATCAATGCTTTCTTACCAAAGTTCAAAACTTCCTTAGCAAAGTTCAATGCTTTCGCACCAAAGTTCAAAGCTTCATTACCAAAGGTACATACATGTATTACCAAATTTACAAAGCTTCCCTACAAAAGATCAATGCTTTCTTACCAAAGTTCAAAACTTCCTTACAAAAGATCAATGATTTCTTACCAAAGTTCAAAACTTCATTATAAAATATCAATGCTTCCTTACAATTCTACAAAGCTTTATCACAAAAGATCATTGTATCCTTACAAAAGTTCATTGCTTCTTTACAAAAGATCAGGGTTTCCTTACAAAAGATCAATACTTTCTTACCAAAGTTCAAAATTCCTTACAAAAGATCAATACTTTCTTACCAAAATTCAAAACTTCCTCACAAAAGATCAAGGCTTTCTAACCAAAGGTCAATACTTTCTTACCAATGTTCATTGCTTTCTTACCAAAGTTCAAAGCTTCATTACCCAAGGTACATACATATGTTACCAAATTTACAAAGCTTTCTTACAAAAGATCAATGGTTTTTTTTACCATATTTCAAAACTTCCTTACAAAAAATCAATGCTTTCTTACCAAAGTTCAAAACTTCTTTACAAAAGAGCAGGGCTTTCTTACCAAAGTTCAATGCTTTCTTACCAAAGTTTAATACTTTCTTAACAAAGTTCAAAGCTTCATTACCAAAGGTAGAGACATGTATTACGAAATTTACAAAGCTTCCTTAAGAAAAGTCAATGCTTTCGAACCAAAGTTCAAAACTTCCTTACAAAAGATCAATGCTTTCTAACCAAAGTTCAAAACTTCCTTACAAAAGATCAATGCGTTCTTACCAAAGTTTAAAACTTCCATACAAAAGATCAGGGCTTTCTTGCCAAAGTTCAATGCTTTCTTAGATAACTAATGTCATGTCCCGCGATAACTAATGTCACCATCTCAATATATATCCACGGACATTGTCCCAATCTCATGGACATAGTCCCAATCTCATCCCAAACATAGCATACACTCTTGGGTCCACATTAATCCGACACGTAGTCCCATACCTACAGTCTGTCAAACACTGATACATAGCTCTAATGTTTTGGCCAACTCACCTAGATACAATACGGCATGTAGTCCTGACATACTACAGATCTCGACTCTGTTATATTACTGCACTTAACATTACCACCGCACTCAGTACTATCACAATTCATTTCATAACGTATGCCTCTTAGTCCCAGTCATAGATTAAAGTGACATATCCCTTAGCCTCCGTCGGATCTCCCGTCTCGGTCATGGACTAAGGTGATATCCATTTAATCTCTATCGGACTAAGTTCATGATGTGTCCCTCTTAATCTCGGTCATGGACTAAAGTGACATATTCCTGTAGCCTCTATTCAGACTTCCCGTCCCGGTCATGGACTAAGGTAATATTCCTTTAGCCTTTGTCGGATTAAGATGATAACATCGGCATAACCCTCAGTCTTAGTCTTGGACTAATGTGACCATGCCCTTGTCTCTATCGGATCTCTCATGTCTCGGTCATGGGCAAGGCGACATTCCATTAGCCTCTATTGGACCAGGGTGCTAGCCACATTACTATTACCACAATTATGTATCCCTTAGTCGATCTCTCCCGTGGACTAAGGTGATACCACCGGGATATCCCTTAGCCTCTCTCATGGATTAAGGCGATGTCACCGCTATATCTCTTAGTCTCTCTCATGGACTAAGGCAATATAGGTAATCACAACCTCATATCTGTCTCTATAATATGCATCCCTTAGTCTCTCTCATGGACTAAGGTGATGTACCACCAATATATCCCTTAGCCTCTCTCATGGACTAAGGCGACGTTGCCACTATATCCCTTAGTCTCTCTCATGGAGTAAGGCAATATAGGTAATCACAACCTCACATCTGTCTCCATAATATGCATCCCTTAGTCTCTCTCATGGACTAAGGCAATGTACCACCAATATATCCCTTAGCCTATCCCGTGGACTAAGGCAATATAAGTATACTGTAACCCACGTTGTACGATCTTCGCAATCTTATTTTCCATGCACCAATCATAAATGGTATCGACCTCTATGGTCGATCGATTGAGAACACGTCGGTCAGGGTTCGATCGATTGAGATGTGTTCAATCACTCGAGAAAGGGTTCCACATCATAATTCAGGTCGGCAGAGGTTCGATCGATTAAAGTGGGTTCGATCGATCGAAGAATAAAACTCTCGATCACTTAAAGCTTGCTCGATCGATTGAAACTGAAATTACAGGAAAGGTAAATGCAGGGATACTGAATCTTATTTATATAAAAAGAGGTAAAAAAAATACAACGAAAATACAGGGTATTACAAGTAATACAACTTCTTAGTAAACAAAATGATGACACCGAGGCTACTGGATAACCCTTCGTGACCCTTTAATTCAGCAGTTGGGTCTTCAATGCTTCAACCTCCGAAGAATTTCCTATGTGTTGTTCCTCGCTTCATTTCCAAATGAGTTCACAATGTTTAATGGGCCCACATCACTTTCATTTGGCGAGACAATTACCGGTGGTTTTTGAAAGATATAACACCATCTATGATAGCGGGAATGTACACCGTGCCTCAACGATGTTTCCATACTGTTATAGCTTGGTTACACATATTATTCATGAAAACATTTTACTGAATAAATATATAATCATAACAATTGAAATGGAAATGATGAGAGTTGTTCGTTCAAACCTTGGCACACCATTCATACTAAGTCTGATCTGGAACTCCTAGCCAGTTTCTTTTATTGAAACGAACACCTCTCATAGTTAACAATTCTTCAAGCAGTCAATGTTCCTTATGCCATCTCCAAACCTCCATTGCAATGACATCAGCCAAAAGATCACATCTAGGGATTTTCTCAGCAAAGACGACTTGTATAGCTTCGAAAGCAACATAATTAAAACACCCATTCTTATTTTTCCATTCTGGAGCATAAGATCCATGAATGCTTCTAATAGAACACTCTTTTCTTCATTACTCAGTATCCTTTTTAAAAATAAAAAAAAAACTGCATTGTAAGTAGGAGTATACTTGTTTTCCATACTTAAAAACACTGCAATGAAGAGGAAAAGGGAGAATAAGGAAAGGGGGAGAAGAAGAAACCTAAAGAAATTAGGGATTCTGAATACTACTTATCGCATTGAATCATCAAACTAGATGAACCACCGTATATATAGACCATGGAATAACTGACGACAGCCTAGGCTATCACATGCCATGCTAAGTTTTCCTTCTAATGCAACTTATCACTTCAGTTGACGCCCAATAGTTGACACGACTAGACACTGAGAATCTGACTCCCAACAATAAACACAACTAGACACTGAGTCTGTCGCCCAACACTTGACGCGACCAGTCACTGAGAATCTGACTCCCAACAGTTGACGCGACTAGATACTGAGTCTAACGCCCAACAGTTGACACGACCAGTCACTGAAAATCTAACGCCCAACGGTTGACGTGACATTTTCTGACTGTCACACATTTCGCAATGAAGGATTGTATCTATTGTAGGAAGACTTTAATTCCTTCACAACAAATTTTTTTTGTCCATGTAATGAAAGTATGTACCTATGGGAATGAAGGTATGTAATTTTGTAGGGAATCTTTGTTCATAGGGTAACAAACATTTGTATCTATTGTTGGAAGATTTTAGTTCTTTCATAACAAATTCTTTATGTCCTTATAATGAAGCTTTGAACTTTGGTAATACATGTTTGTACTTTTGGTAATGAAAGTTTGCAAATCTATAGGCAATCTTTGTTCTTAGGGTAACAAACATTTGTATCTATTGTAGGGAGATTTTAGTCCCTTCATAACAAATTCTTATGTCCCTATAAGGAAGCTTTGAGCTTTGGTAATACTTGTTTGTACCTTTGCTAATGAAAGTTTGCAATTCCGTAAGGAATCTTTGTTCATAAGGTAACAAACATTTGTATCTATTGTAGAAATTTACTTTAGTTTCTTCACAACAAATTTTTTCTGTCCACGTAAGGAAGCTTTGAACTTTGGTAATATATGTTTGTACTCATGGTAATGAAGGTTTGTAATTCTATAGGGAATCTTTGTTCTTAGGGTAACAAATATTTGTATCCATTGTCGGAAGACTTTAGTTCCTTCATAACAAATATTTTTTGTCCATGTAAGAAAGCATTGAACTATGGTAATACATGTATGTACCTTTGATAATGAAGGTTTGTAATTTTATGGGGAATCTTTGTTCTTAAGGTAACCAACCTATGTACTCATCGTGATAGACCTTTGCACCTAAGATAAGAAATTTTTATTTTAATGGTAACCAACTTATGTATAATAAAATTTATTACACATGGTATAAACAATCTTTGCATGAGGTACAACATTCGTTACCTTACAACATTCATTGTATATGGACAATTATTTCTTACCAAGGTACACTCATTGATTACCATTGTACAAACATACCTTACCAATGTCATAATGTATAACAGTTTTAAACTACAGTACAACAACTGAACCATAATGTATAACATTTTAAAACAAAAGTATAATATTCGTTGCATGAAGTCATGCCTTTTACTAACAAGGTACAATTATTGCTTACCGATGTACAATCATTGCTTAACATGTACAAACACACCCTACCAATGTTATTCAGTAGTGGGGAGTGACTTGCTACCTGCTATATAGGTTGCAAGGTCAAAACAATAGGTTGCAAGGTCAAAACAGCCGATAACCCTCCAAAACAAACCAAAATGGTTTTGCTTTAATTTTTTGGATGGTTGAGATTGGGGTGAGTATTCATCCAAAAGGCCAAGAGTGGTTTGGTTGAATGGGCCAAAAAGAGAATTCTTTGCAAAGGTGACCGTTATTCCGTTATGTGAAACCCCTCTTTCAAAGAAAGGAGAGACTTGCGCACCAAAGTACTGAGCAGAAACTTGAGGGAAAACACTTAACCAATCCGCTCTTTTGCTCAAATCTTCAAACCCCTTAGCTTTTTTTGTAATCCAAAAACCGTGTTTTCTAGATTTTTCATAACCCTAATTCCTATTATCACTAGGAATCGAATTACTCCATTGCCTATATATGTATATACATTTTGTTTTAGGCTTTCCAACCCAGAAATTGAGGAAGAATTTGAGAGTTGAAGAAACCCATTTTTGTTTTTTGGTGAAGAGAGGGAAGAGACTACTCTGTTTGAAGAGAGAGAGAGAGAGAGAGAGAGAGAGAGAATGAAGAGAGAGCGAGAAGACGAACTTCAAAACAAGCTCGGAGATGGAGTGGCTTGGTTTAGAGGTCCAATGATCGGTAAAGGTCGTTTTGGGTCTGTTTATTTGGCCAATTTAAAGAAACCCAAATCCAAATTCGGCTATTATATACCCCGCCATTTTTGCAGTGAAATCGGGTGAGGTCTCTGTTTCTGGTTCCATTCAGAAGGAGAGAGAGGTTTTCAATAACATCCCAATTTCCCCATTTGTTATTAAATGCTTTGGGGAAGAGATCACAAGAGGTGGTGAGATGGTTTTTAATCTGTTGTTAGAGTACGGTTCTGGCGGAACCCTAGCCGGATTGACGAGAAATTTGGCGGCAAAGGGTTGCCGGAATCCGATGTGAAGCACTTTACAAGGTCAATTCTCAGAGGTATTAATTGCATTCATGAGTGTGGTTATGTACATTGTGATATCAAGCCTGAGAACATACTACTTGTGGAGATTACTGAGTGTGGGGTTACGAAATTGAAGGCGAAAATTGGGGATTTGGGGTTGGTGAAGAGGGCGAATCAGAGGAAGAAGATGAAGTTTGATGATCATTGCTTGAGAGGCACTCCTATGTATTTTTCACCTGAGGCTAAGATTGATCATATTCAAGATCCTCCATCTGATATTTGGGCTATTGGTTGTGTTGTGCTTGAGATGCTTACTGGGAGGCCACTTAGGGATTCGAAACACGATTTGGATCACCATAGATTAATTCCTGTGATTCCTAGCGAGATATCGAAGGATGGGAAGGACTTTTTGAAGTGTTGTTTTGTGAGGAACGATACGTATCGATGGACTGCTGAGATGTTATTGAATCACCCGTTTGTAGGAGGACTAGTTGATGACGATGATGGAGATTTCGAAGAAGAAGAAGAAGCTGACGAGGAGGAGGAGGAGGGGGCTGTTTTGGATAGAAATTTTGCTGATTTGGCGTTGCCATTGTTGTTGGTTGCTGATGATACTCTCAGTTCTTCTTCTTCCTATGATTCGGGCTTCGTTTTCGAAAATGGATTGTTTTCTTTGTGGAAAGAACAATTGGAGGATTGTATGCTGGAGGTTGGAGACAGATCAACTAAGATTATATCAAACAAAATGCAGCAATGCCCGGTTAATCTTAGTATTCCTGCTGTTTGAGCCTAGCAATGAATGTATAGATATATTGAGGTGAATCTAACTACACAAGTATATTTTAGGATCTCTATATGTGTGTGTACTTGGTGGTAGTTGATGACAGATTAATTAGTTTCTGCTAGCGATTTTTTGTTGAAATTCTTGTAATCTAAATGATTTGCAGACATACATAATAAAACACAAATTTCTTTCCCCATCTTTTGTGCTATTGGTCATAGATACGATACATACTGCAAAACTAGGCAACAGTTTAGCTGCTAACTTTCTTTTCTTTGCTCTCTCCTCTTAGTCCCTCTAGTGTCATTTTTCTTTTCTCATTTTAATGTGGTTCACTTTTAAGATAGAATTCAGTCTAAGAAGGGCTTAAATATCTCTTATCCTATATTTGGACATGCGTTTTAAAGTCATGCCAATTGATTAAGTGGAAGTCACATAGTTGTGACGGTCACACGAGATAATTTCTCGTGGTTAAGAGCAACTAGTTAGGAAAGATTTGACAATAACCATTACACTTCGTACTAGTTAAGCTGTTTAGAAAAATAGAAGCATGTCGAGGCGGAGGTCTTTTTTTACCTGGTCTATTTGATTTCAGGCTTTCACCACTATTTATTTGTACTCTACTCAAATTTTCACTGTATTTCACCTTGAATTTTATGATTTGTTGGCATTATATTATATATGCTTATACAAGCATGGATATTAGTTTTTTTGCTGGTGTGTATCCCCATTTTCATCTTTTAGAACCCACGAAGGACATGATTCATTGCACAGATTATTTCAAAACTCCTATCTGTTCAAACCAAATGCAAATCTCTCTTCTCTCGTTTGATTTGCGGACTTATAGAAGGAAACGAAGAGGGAAAGGAAAGCAAAGAGGAAAACTACCTATTGTTTTCGGTAGTGTTTTCACTTTTCATCCATGCTTAAATAACACTATTGATTTACAATTTTACAAATATAATAGGAACTCAAGAAAAGAGATAGGAAAGTGACTCACAAAATTCAACAATTTTTAGTTTATTTTCACTCTATTCTCTTTTCATTGCTATTTTCCTCATTATTTTTTTGTGTACCGAACAACGAAATTTTTTTCATCGGTGCTTTCTTTTTTCTTTTCTTTATTTTTTTTTTAATTCATCCTTTGCTAAATCCACGAACCATACAGAGCCTATGTTCAAGCAATGGCATTGACAGCAGTGTAACTAGACAGTTGAATTGATTATGAAGATTTTCACTGAGTGTGAAATTCTGTTGACCTGAAGTGCTTTTTGTCTAGTTATTTGTTATAACTTATGCAGCATTTGGACCTTTTTAAAATTAAAATTTCTTTTATGAATTCATTGGTGCAAATTTAACAAAAGTACTTACATAGTAGATGTGTTAGTCCTTAACGTTTTGAACACTTTAGCCTCTCTCTCTTTTTTTTTTTAATGCTGCATAAGCATAAGTGGAAGTAATATATTATATACTAAGGAGGAAAAAATTATCATTTTAGCATCAATGTGAGTGCATTTGTGTTTGTAACATTTATAAGAGCATTGGTGGAGTCAATGTCCAGTGGAGACCATGAACTTGTCACGGGGATGGCGGGATTAAAGTCTCCATAACTGTGGTGCTTGTGGATGTCAAATCCAATTGTAATTTCTATTCCCATCATCTTTATAAAAATCTATATAAAAATAAGAAAGTTTCTTTTTCTTATTGTTTCATCTTATTATCCCTTTTATTTTAATTATTTAGTGTAGTGTTCTCACGCGAGGACATAAATGCCACAGCTCGGGAGACATTGCTCATTATCGCTTTTATTTTCAACCCTTTATTTTGTCTCCGTAAAGAATAAGATTTATCTTGTGAGGCTAAGTGCTTGCAGCATCTTCTGCTTCCTGCAGATTACAGGTTCAGTTGGGTGATATTTAATATTGAAGATTTCTCGTTCACTTACTGGCCTCTACAGAAACTTAAAAGAGGGCTGACAAGAGATAAAGAAACTTAAAAGGACTCCTGATATGTTTAGGATAAGATCAATTAGATGATGGTAATTGACTCGTGTGAATAGACAGGTTGTGAGTCTGGGACAAACCTAACCCACTATCCAACATTAATGAAATGCTTGTGATTATACTGAGTCTTGTAAGGCCCAGCCCATTCAACTCCTTAAAACACATGTGTTAAGTAGAGGGGAATTAAAGGCTTATAAACCGCACAGAGGGGCCATAAATGGGCGATGTGGAACATTCCAACACTCAGAAACCAAAGACATTTCCCAATAAAAGTTCACTTGTTATAGAGGAACTCAGTTACCATCCAATAGTTTTTGAACTTCAAGGGCATTATGGATTAAATTGATTGCACATTTTTTGCCTCCCTAGTACTTTGTGTTGTAGTTTCAGTTCTGTTGGAGAATATAAGTTGGAGTAGTATATGTGAGAAGTACCAAATCATCTTCTCATTATAATGTCGAATATAAATATGTGCAAAATATGTTAAATCAGTTGAGAAAACTAGAAATATATATATATATATGTATTTTTTGACAGGAGAAAACTAAATATTTGATTGCTTAGCATTCCTGCACAAATACTTCACTGCAATTATGTTTTCAAAATTGTTGCACTTCTGTGTCTTCTCAATCTCATTTATTCTTTCATTACTACAAAGACATAATTAAATATCACATTCACAAAAACATAATCGTATTCTAAGATTTCACTTTTAATGTCACTGCTGCAATTCAGCGTAGGTTAAGTTTTTCTTCCTTTTCTCTGTGTTTTTTTTTTTTTGTGTTCTTGGAGTCAAATCTTTTTGTTCACTTTTCATTACAATTTGTGAGTTCTGTTTTTATGTAACGCATTTCATTTTTTTCCCCCCTTAATAAATTGCCCATACATTGAACAGATGAACTCATACGAATAGGAAATGATGTCCAAAATGTTCTTGTTAGACTATGTGTATTACGCTTACAGATCGACTCATTTCTCTCTACATGTTGTTATTAATATATTCATTAACACGACAATGAAATTCATTAACTGACCTTATTTCAAAATTTTACTTTTTGAAACATCAAATATAAAAGTACTAGTTTAATCACAGCAGCAATGGAGCCTCTCTCTAGCAAAAAATTCTACGTGTGTCGTTCATGGACAAACAAGCAAAATGTATTAGAAGTAGGAAATATAATGTGCAAGATTTCAACAAGTGTTGCCCATGTACAACATATCCAACAAGAGGCTTTGTAAGAAACATGTACAAGTAGTACCCATCAACAATCACAATGTACAAAATATCCTACTGCGAAAATTGCATGATGATAGAGCCATGCATGTATATTTGACCAAGTTTTGCCACTGATGTTTCACCTGCAGCTAATTGGCTGTTTGTTGTATCCATGGATTGTTCTGCAGACTTCAAACTTGTCGAGCAATCACCACCTTCTTCAGCAGCTGATAAAGCTTCTCCTTTGCACGAAGTTCCAATGCCGGGCTTTGCTGTGCTACCAGTACTTTACCTTCATTGCCATCGGGATGCAGGTTGTACTTTCCTAGAATACCCACCACTTTGCCGCCCACTGCTACTAAATCACCACCTCCCCAAGTTAAACTGGGTTGTGCTAGTCAACTCGAGCTGGGGCGGATCTAGAAAATTCAGGGGGGCTTGATAGAGGCTAGCCCTGAAGAAAAAAAAAATTGGACCGATTTATACATAATTTGTATACATTTTGTATAGATGATATAAGCTAATTAATGATATAAAATTATCACAAAAACATTAGAGGGAGGGGATTTTATATAATTAGCACAAAAACACAAGTGAGAGGGGGCTTAATATGATAAATTTATAATGTCAGGAGAGGCTTTTATAATTTTCAGGGGGACTTAACTGTAAAAATATTTATCCTTTTAGAGTAAATCTGATATTTTTCAAAAACCTCAAACCCCCCCCTTGTCCCTTGGTCAGTCCTCCCCTGAACTTGAGCACAGGGCTAAGGGCTCTATGCTACTGATAACCGATAACGTGCATCATTGATTCATTGTGCAAGAGTAGGAAAGGGTATGAACTAACATTCTGATTTCTGCATAGCTACATACATATATACACAAATAAACATGATCTTAGAAAGTAATGATTTTGGGTGTCTAGGCAAAAAGAAGATTCCGGTCAATAGTCGCAATCCTTGAATTTTGCTAGCTCTGTTGCATTTACTAAAAAATAAAAAATTTAAATAATAAATTAAGAGTTTTTAACCTCTCAGAGGATTAGCTCATTCATGTTGTTTTTCCCTACCATATGGAATTAGCTTTAACAATATCCACTATTATACTTGGATACAAATTTCAATCATCTGTGACAGTAAAGGAACTTGCTAAGAGAGACAGTGGAATGACAGTACTACGGATTTAGAAAAGGTTCCTTCTTCTATGTTATTTCACTGCAATTTGTTAAAAAAAAAATCCATTCAATTTACAAAGCACTTTGCAACCAAGTTCTTGTGCCCACGACATCTCGATATCCAAAAAGTAAACAAATGAAAGAAGAAAACACATGATCTAATGAATTTTAGTTCATAGTTCATATGTTGAAAATCCATTCAATTTACAAAGCACTTTGCAGCCGAGTTCTTGTGCCCACGACAACTCAATGACCGAAAAAGGAAAAAGGAAACAAATGAAAGAAGAAAACGCATGATTTAAAGAATTTTAGTTCATAGTTCATATGTAGATTACTTCCCATCTCATAGGCTTCACCATTTTAGCTCAATTATCTTTAGTATGGATACATCCCCCTAATGGAAATCTCCTCAGGATCCTTGCATTTCTACAACACTTAAGGTTTCTTTTTGGTTGCCTATTTAGGCCGTTTGGTTCATATGTTTAGTAAAGGAAAAGAAAAAGAAAAGGAAAACCACCAAGGAAGAGGAAAACTATTTCCCTAGCATTTTCCTACACGATTTAAATGAAAATAGAAATTAAAAATTTGCAGAATGCACGAATAACTCAATAAAAGATGAAGGGATGTCACTCAAAAATCAACCAAACACTCAAACCATAATAAGCAATTCTATTTTTAAACAGTTCTACCAATCACGATCAAGATCAGATAAGCATAAAGTACAGACAAACAGACTCGGCGAGGCAAGCAAAACTGGACATGATCTTAGGATCCAGTCAGAATATTATTTAAGGCTAAAACACACTTTTGTACCCTGTAGTTTGCCCTTAGTTTCATTTTGGACCCTATAAATTTTTTTGTGTCAATTAAGGCCCTCAAGTTTCAAAATCGTGACAATTTGGTACCAAAAATGCTTAAAATACAGGGTCCAAAGTGAAACATTTTGAAACTTGAGGGCATTAAATGACACAAAAAATTTTAGTGGACCCAAAATAAAATTTAGAGCAAACTACAGTGTGTTAAAATGTATTTTAGCCTATTATTCAAAGTTGCTTAAAAGTCTCTCAGACTGCCAAATTAAAAATGGCTACTCCAAGACTGATTTACATAATTAATTCGTGCCATATAATTGACCGTTGAGAAGATGCATTGAATTGGGATATCCTATAAAATTGGGTTGGCTGAGAACATGGGGCCACTTTTGGTTACATGGTTTCTTCCGTATCAATGGGGGGGTGGTTCTCATAATCATACAAAATTACAATAAGGACAATTAATTATTACGTGTTTGCATATCAAAAAAATATATATATTATGCGTGTTTGAATCAAATATACTGATTGCACTGTGCATATGTAACAAAGGTCTTCCCCTTTCTCTATCTAAAACACATCCTCTACCTTTTCTCTAAAAGTCTTCTATCGATTGCATCTCTGGGGCTCTTTTCTTTTTAATTGTTTGTCTCTTTTTTTTTTTTTAGAGTGTTGTCCGTCTTTGTGGGAGTTTATCCCTCTTGTGAGGGTTTATTTTGTATTTATTTTATTTTATTTTATTTTGTTTTGTACTTGGTTTGTTTGGGTACTCAAGCTAGATCTCTCCATTTTCTTATTTTGTTGCTTAGATCCGGCCTTTTTTCTGGCGGATTTGGTATTTTTTTGCTAGATCTGGGGATTGGATGGGCTCTCTTCACAGTCATGGTGCTTTGGAGTGCTCTATGTTTTGGTGCTGTTGGCAGCTTTCTCCCCTAGCCGGTTCAATATTGAGCTATGTTACAGTTCGAGATATCACAATTTTTGGAGATTTGCGGTGCGAGTCAGAAGGTTGCTGAGCTTATTTTCTTGTATTTTTTCTTCCTTCTGCTTGTATTAATTTCCTTTAGGAATCTGCCTGTGTTGTGAAGTAATGAAATTCTCTTGTTATAAAATATATATATATATATATATATACAGGCCCGGCCCTGAGGCCAAGCAGCCCAAGCAAAGGCTTGGGGCCTCCAATCCCAAAGGGCCCCAAAAATATATAAGTCCTATGTATGTATAAGTATAAGGCCCAATCATATTTGAAAATTGGCTCAATAAACATTCCATTACAAAATAAAAAGTCCAATCTTGTTCAAAGTTCAAACACAAAGCCCAATTGATCAAATGTAAACAAAAAACAAATAACAAAAAAGAAAAAGATTTCATGATCAAACTTGATTAAAAAAAAGTGTATCGAAAACGTATTCAGCTCAATCTTTTTTGCACTATTTAATGTCAATTGTTATCTCAAATTTTAATTTAAGTCTAATTGTTCTATCTCCTTTGGTTTTAGTTGTTGGTTCGTGCATTTGATTCTTGAATTTTTGAGTTGTGGTTGTTTTTATGATTTTGGAATTGGTTTTTGCTCAATGTTTTATTAATTTTGGGTCGTCACTAAGTGTGCATTTCAAGTATTTGTTCTAATGTCTAGCTTATGGAATTTGGACCTAAGTTCAAAATTCACTACATATGCTAATGTTACATTCACTATACTTTCAATTTGTCAAAAATATGTGTAAAAAGGCATAACAAAAATAAATAAATCTTCGGGGGCGCTGCCCCCGAACCCCCGATAGGGCCCCATCTTTCAATCTCGCTTTGGGCCCCCAAATTGTCAGGACCGGCCCTGTATATATATACACATATATACAGGAATTCTCAGGAAATGGTGCCCTCTCTTTATTATAGGGAGGGCCTCTGTTTTGGCCGTCAGATCGTGTTTAAAAACTGTGAAATGACAAGACTGCTCTTAATGAAAATACAATCCGACGGTCAAAACAGAAGCCCTCTCTTTAATAAAGAGAGGACACCCTCTTCATAACCTAACTGTACATATATAATGATTGCATATCTGTCAATATATATATATATATATATACTGATTGCATATCTTGTTATTAATGACCTAATGCCTATATAAATGATTCCATACACTCATCTCTTTTGCACTTGCTAATTAACTCCATGAAACTGCTCTACCTTTTCCCTCTATCAATCTCAAACTTGAGAAGAAACAATTCTCAATGTCATCAGAGGGCCAATTCATGAACAAACCAAATGATGAATTTGAACTCTTCCTTAAGGCCCTAAAAATTGGGGCCACTTCAATCCTCCAAGGGGTGCTTAGGGCTGCCCTTGAACTTGGATTGTTTGAGATCATGGCAAAGGCTGGTCCTGGGGCCTACCTCTCCTCCTCTGAGATTACTTCACATCTTCCCACTAAGAACCTAGATGCTCCAGACCTTCTCGATCGTATGCTGCGCCTCCTTGCTAGCTACTCTGTGCTCACCTGCCAGCTTGTCACCAACAAGAATGGAGATGCCATTACACTATATGGTTTGGCACCAATTTGCAAGTACTTGTGAGGAATCCAGGTGGAGTTTCTATGGTTCCATCCACTCTATTCCTCCTTATGGACAAAGTGATTGCCAATTCTTTGTAAGTTTTTCTTCCTCCCTTTTCTTCTTCTCCATTTTTCCTTCCTGTTTTATCATTAATTTATTTATTTTTTTTACATTTTATTAGGTACTTTTCTTACAATTATAAGGTGTGATATTGGTCAACTTGTACAAGTGTGTCCACGGTGACATTTATGTGGCACATAGATACACCGACAGTATTTTAGAACAGAATGAAAAGTGCTTAAAGCCAATGGTGGACCTAGGAGTTTAGTTGAATGGGGCGGAAGCTTATATGGAGGTTTGGGGGCAATGCCTCCTACTCGATCTTTTTTTTTTTTTTTTGTGGAAATAATATAATTCTGTGTGATTTTTTTTGTACAAACTAGACCCTTTCACAATTCTTTCACGAAAAAATTGTATTATATGCTTAATTAGTTATTTACAGTTCCTACTTTCGCTTGTGTTAAAAATCCACATGTCAAATGTTAATAATATCTTATGCATAATATGTAAAACAGTGTGATACATTTAAAGCTTGACACATACTGCCACACAAATATCAAAATTAAAGACAAAATCAAACAAATCACAAGCTAATTTCCTCGTATCAAACAAGTTTCATATAGGATAAAAAAAATGGGTAATACTTGGGGCACAACCTTCATACAACTTTCATACAACCTCTCCAAAAGATGTGTCTATCTCTTTCCTGTGTCACTGTGGGGTCCAGTGACATCACAGGAGAGAGATAGACACATCTTTTGGAGAGGTTGTATGAAAGTTGTATGAAGGTTGTGTCCCAAATATTACTCAAAAAAAATTGATGTATTCACTTGGGGATTTTTTTTAATCGAAAAAGAAAGATCGGAAGTGGGTATGAGGGGACACTGTATTCTCTTTTTTGTGAAAAAAGGAGTCCAGTCTTGGGTAGATTAGGTTAGGACATGATAAAAGCAAAAGTCATACTAGTGGTTGGGGATATGTTCTTATATATGCCTATACAAGCACATGAATCATATAATGTTAAATATCAGGGACCTTCCTTAAAGGTTGCCTTTATATTGGTTAGCCCCAGACGAATGACATAATGTTATTAGCCTCTCTTATTTTTGTTTTTGTTTCACTTCACCCACAAACTGGATGAAATGAAATGACTACGATAAATGAAATTTATTATACTAATTTGCTAGAAATTTTCAAAAATTGTTAAACGACGGATATGCAGTCGAAAGTTATGCATGCGAAATGAGGGCGTATATATCTTTTGATAAATACATAATGTTTTCTTAAAAATCCAAAAATGTTATTATTAGCGCGTATTAGGTTCAGTTCGTTCATTCCAGTATGGTAAACAACAATACAAATGAAAACAACAATAGAAATGGAAAAGAGTAAGGAAGGACCAGTGTTATCAGAAAACATTCAAACTACAGCGATCCCTGTTTTCGATCGATCGTTCCAAATTATGGTATGCTAGCGAACTACAATTCCTCATCTGGCATTCCACCTTAAATTAACATGATATTTTAACAATACCACCAAAATCTTGTGATACCATTGTTGGATTTAGGTTTCAAAAACTTAAATTTTATGCGAAAGATAAAGTTCAAAACTTTAATATACAAGAACTACTTCTTATTGAATCTTAATGATGTGTAGAAGAGAGATCAACATACTCTTATGGTCTTGAACGTAATTCAGAATTTGACTTCTCTCTTTGATGTCTAGTGATGTCCAGGAGCTTCCTATAGCAAGTTCTCACTCTTATGTCTCCTTGAATGCTTTCCGGAAGGCTAGTGCTTGAGGGAACCCCTTATGGAGAGAGAGGAAGGTCTATAGCACTTAGAAATAAGTCTAGACTTTCTGGGAGTTAAAAACGAAGTTCAGTTTGTTCTGTCTTTCAAGTCCTTCTATTTATAAGTTTTCCAACCGTCCTAGGTTTCAATCGATTGAACCCTGTCCAATCGATTGAACCTCATCCAATCAATTGCATACTTACCAATCGATTGGACCCCATCCAATCGATTGGTTCACCTCTTCTTGCTTTTCCAAGTATTCTTATGGAGCTAAGAATGGGACCTCCTAGGTTCTTAATTATCGGCTAAGATCAGTTATTAATTCTTTTGTGATTAAACACTTCAGTCAGAGAATCAACTAACTAGTCAGTTAAAGTTAATACCACTACATAACGATAACTTATCTCTGATGCATAAGAACATATCTAAAGCGGTAGCTAGACTTGTAAGTTGATAGTAATGTCCCTCTACCTTCAGTAATTGTATTCATATTTAGATAGTCAAATAACCAGAACTATCAACCTGAACTGTGAATACATCTTTCATTTCTTGAGTCTCACTCACCTCTTATGATTACCAAACATGTCGATAACTACTTATCAACAAGACTGCAGTTCTCAGTAATCAACTTAGTGACATATTTAAGGAATGCTTACTCTATTATAGAAGGTAGATTATATCTTGACAATGTATGTTCACAACATCATGCCATACAATTACCTAAGATACCCAGGTGTTGATCTTGAAGACCTCACTAATTGGAAAGGCAAAGTAACCATTCACGTGACTTGTGTTCTTAATCGTCTCAAGATTAAGAATACGTATCGTATACAAGTTATGAGCTCCTATTAACTGTTGACAGTGATTAATGTTAACAGAAAACCTCATGGTCCGTCAATGCACTTTGAGCATTAGCATATTGTGGATAACCCCGGCCGAAAAGGTCCTATCGGTCTCAATTATGTCCCAGGACAGATCCAAAGCTGCATACAGAGACCTAGGCCTTTACTGTTTTAATCCACTTGACTAAAGTCGCCACCTAATTTTTATAGAATCAGGAAACCGTGCTGACTTGCTCAAAATGGAAGTGTACTCACCCTTTATTGCTAGAAAATGGGCTCGGGGGTCTTGGTACGAAAGGGGAAAGAGCCATATCCTTGGGCTAAAGCGCCCCCTCCTCGCCCTACCTTACGGTAGGCCTTGCCAATATCTGTGTCCTTAATTCATAACTAGTGTTCTTTTCTCAATCATACTACATAATATATATGGCATAAATAGCATCTAGGCAAAATTAATCAAGAGATTAAGTTCAAATAGCAAGCAGATGTACATGAGATGCTAGATAAGAGATAGAGATACTCACAGTGAGCCGATCTCGTTCGGGATCAAATGCAAAGAAAAGAAGCATGCATAGAATGCAAAGGGAACAAGAAAACTTACAATGGGGTGACTCATGCGGAATCGCAATAGCAATTAAAAGATAAACGTGTTATGCAACATGCAACAATCCTAGATAGTTTGTCTCTAACAAATAAGTATATAGCGGAGACTATCCTAAAGGATTTGTGTCGTTGATGCAAAAGTTGTAAACCTAGCAAAATCTCTAAAGAAAAGGATAAAGGAATGTATATAACACATGGACACTACATCATATGCGAAAGAGGCAAGACCGTTCCAAGGATTTGAATTCGAATCTTTTGAATCTCTGCATCAAAATACCACAAAATAACCAAGCGTAGAAAAAGAACAAAAGAAGATCCAAGCATACAAGTGAAATGTATGAGAAAGAAGAAAGATAGTCATTAATCAAAATTTCATAATTAAAGACCTTAATAAAACCACTCCAAAAGTAGGTCTAAACAATGAATTAATTCAATTCCTTCTCCAAATCATAAGTTCAATGAGTTAGAAAATTTTTCCAAAAAGTGAGTCCTCATTTGCATGAATGGTTTGAGAGTTCAATTCATTTCAAAAGCCTCTGTCCAGACTCATTGACTGATCTTGAAACATTCATAACTAAATTAGCACAACATTTGTGAAGTTCTATCTTATGTCAAAAGAAAGGTATTTCATTGAAGTTTATGGGAAAAATACTTTCATTAACCTAGATTAAACTTAAGTATTCTGAAAACTGATTTGAAGTAGACTTCACTATTCTGGAAGTTTAATATAAATGATTTCTGCCCAAACTTGTCGACTAATCTTGTAAATATCATAACTTAATTCACAAAACACCAATGAAGGTCTATTTTATGTCAAACGAAAGCTATTTCATTGACGTTTATAGGAAAAATACTTCCATAATTCCATATTGAACTTAAAGTCTCTAAAAACTGAGTTGAACCAGACTCTGTTGTTCTAAAATTTTGATGTCATGTGACAAATGAAAAAAATATGCAAAATAGGCAAGCAAGATCACTCAGACACGTTCTTTCAAGCTTTCGATCTTTCTTTTCATTATTCTAAAATGGTTTCTAAGCCATGCTTTAGATTCATTATCGAGAAAACAAAGTACGATCATCTTGTATGCATAATTCACACTACAAAAAAAACGTGTTTTTTGTGACAAATAATCTGTCACAAAAAAGGTGCAATTCTGTCACAAATACTTTTTGTGATGGAATTGCACCTTTTGTGATGGATTTGTGCCCGACAAAAGTTAAGGGCATCACAAAAAGTCTGTGTAGGTCAAATTTCGTCGCAAAGAAGCATTTGCGATGGATTTTGTGTCGGATTTGCGTGTGACACAAAAAATAGTGTCACATATTCTTATAATTTGTGACAGTTTATATGTGTCGACCCGAACCGTCACAAATAGTAATTGTGACGGATTTGTGTGCGACACAAATCGTAGTGTCACATTTGATTTTGGGCACTTTATTTGTGTCGACCCGAAATCGTCACAAATAGCATTTGTGACGGATTTGTGTACTTTATTTGTGTCAACCCAAAACCGTCACAAATACCATTTGTGATAGTTTTAAACCATCACAAATAGTATTTGTGACTGAATAACTAGTGTTTGTGACGGATTTTAAATGTTGTGACCACAATTATTACCTAAACCGTCACAAATAATATTTGTGATGGAAATTTATATATTGTCATCAAAAATCATTATTTTTTCTATCACAATAAATTATGACATACTTATTTTTAATGATAAGAATCACATAAAATTTAAAAGCATATTAATTAAAGATAAAACAAGATTCAATAAAGTATATGTTTGTACATAATTGTTTCATAGCTGACATTAGTAGAAATAAAAATAAAATGATACGGAGTAATAATCTAAATAAAGTCTTTACACTAACAATTGATTCTCTTCATGGTCTAAATCTTCTAATCTCTTGCCACAACCTGAAATAGAAAATGAAAGTCCAATTAAACATATAATAATGCAGCCACCTACCAATCCAAAGAGCAAAACAAAACCAAAAATACAAATACAAAACTATCCAAACAAGCAACACAAGAACAAATCAAAAACGGCAAAGATTCCTAAAAAAAAAATTGGCAGAGTTTCTTATGTTTCTATGACATCTGAAAATTTTCATAAACCTGTGTAAATAAATTTATCATAACCCAAAATCAACTCTGTGGCACTTTTATGATCTAGCATACTAAATTTTAGGAAAAATTTCTTATCTCAAAGTTCTACCAACAACATGATGTGTCTAATGCTAGTTCATGCTATACAACAAATATTCGAAGATCACCAACCCTAATTGTGAATGCACCGTAACTCACAATTCTGCTCATTAATACAAGATAATCAATCATATTGTTTCACTACATAAAAATATACCCTCACACACTACAACTCATAATTACGCTTATCAACACAATTAATAATGAATGGGTAATAAACTAGAGCTATATCTAACAATTTGGTAGTAAACTACATGTACAAAGAAATTACCTTATCATCTTGGTTCGTATCTCCATCAGCCTCAGAGTTTGGGCGGTGCACACTTGATGAAGTAGGAACCTATAAAAATATAAATATTACATCAAAATTTTAAAAGTATTCCAAATTTCTCTATCAGAAATATAAGTGAAATATTAATATTTGTTACCTGGTTACCGACACTAAATGAGCCATCTCCAATCAGTCAACTTTGTCCCTCTATCCCAGATCGAAACAAAATTTATCACTTTAGCAATACATTAATCAAGCAGTGCACTGACCTTTTCAACTATTCTCTGCTCCATCTCTACATCCCTAGATCTGGTTTGCGTCCCTGCTCCTGTGCCAAACACAGTCCTCAGAGTGGTATCTGCCTCGTAAGTCTTAACTCGACCACGAACATTAGGTCCTACGACATCCGTAAATACCTTTTCCTTAAAGGTTGTGGTATGCTCCTCCACTGAAACTATATCCAGTCGACTTTTCATCTCAGCCTACAATGTTACATGAGTTTAGTATACATGAAAAAAAAAATACTATGTCATTTCAACATTACCTTTCATTTAGCAAAAGAGAGGAAATATATTATAACTTATGATAGTCGAAACATACAATCGCAGCAGTAGTCTCTGGAGCTTGCGGGTGACCTTTCTTGGGTTTATGCGTCTCAATGAACACATTAACTCGATTGGTCTCTTCTCCACGTGCCTCCATCTAATATGTTTATTTTAACAAACAATTTATAAAAATATTATTTTTAATAGTAGCAGCAAGTTTAGTAATGAATGAGCAACATAAATACCCTATGACTTACCTCATCCCTTACTTGAGCATGTTTTTTCCTCCCAGTCGTATGATTGAGTACTTGATGTTCACGATTCCTTTTATTTTTCATAGCAATTTCCTATAAAAGAAACTAATCATCCTTTATATTTGATATAGAAACTACAATAAAGTAATTAATACCTGAATTATCTCATTCCCCTAGTAAGTTATAAGTTTTTCCAATGACACGGCTTAGCCTATTCAACAAACGCTCATCGTCTGTGTCGTATTTGTTATAGTAATCATGTTTCACTTGGCCTTTCCAACATCTCCATAACGCCTTAGCAATGCTTGAACAATTATCTCTGAACTTTGGAGGAGCATCACTGTTGTCCTTTAAATAAAATTCAATCAAGTTATTTTACATATGAACAATGAGACAATTCAATCATTGTGGGGACAATTATTTTATGTGTCACTAAGTGTTACCTTAACCTCAGTCCACACATAGTTCAATGCATTAGTGTTCGCAAGCACATATCGATGAGCTTGTGCTCGTGTAACATCATCTATGTGAAGAAGTTTTCCTTTTCCCACAGAGCGACCCAATCGATCATCTCCATCAAAGTTTCTAATTGGTCGGCTACTTGGTTTCCACATCATCCAAGTACCTCGCACAAAATGTCATACATTCCTCCATGATGTATCCATTGGCAATTGAAGCCTCAGGATGAACAAGGTTGCATACATAGAGCTTTAGTATGAGTAGATACCTATAATTAAAACAATTACTAAAATACGCCAACAACACGTATGCTTATTACTTGAAAATACATTGACACCTCTCTATGGGGTACATCCATCAAAATTGATTTGCCTCGGCATTTAGTGCCTCAACTGCTAAATGTATAGACAAGTGTTCCATTACGTCAAAAAGGCTACTGGAAAGATCTTCTCAAGACTACAAAGCATAATGGCAATGCGATCTTGAATTCCTTTAAATTGAATGCCGCATTGACTTTGGAGCATAACTGTCTAAAAAAATTAGTTAACTCGATTAAGGCTTCAACCAAATTCTTAGGCAATGCCCTACGTACAGCTAGAGGAAGTAGTTGCTATAGTAGAATATGATTGTTGTGACTTCTTAGACCCAATATACTCCTCTCTTTTAAATGCACGCACCTTGAAATATTCGAGGAATAACCATCTGGAGCTTTGACACCCTTCAGTACACTACAAAAGATATCCTTGTCATTCCTATCCATCGTAAAGCAAGCAAGAGATAAGTACACCTTACTTGACCCTCATAGCTGAGGGTGCAAGGGTTCCTAAGTCTCATTTCTTCAAGATCCTTCCGAACCTTCAAGTTATCCTTGGATTTTTCTGGAATGCCTAACAATGTGAATAGTACATTATTGCACACATTCTTCTAAATATGCATCACATCAAGATTATGATAAATGAGGTTAAACTCCCAATGCGGAAGTTAAAAAAAATACTATTTTTCCTCCAATTGTCTCTCCTCTGAATTGAATGCCCTTCAACATCTACATTTTTTTTTTTTTGTTTCTAAGCCTCCTCTCTTTTCTTTTCTTTTTTTGATAATATCATCCTTCTTATACTCAGTTTCCATTTCAATGTCCCTCAACTATTGCAATAACTCTGATCTCGAAAACCTTTTGGGCTTGCCTCCATATTCTCGACAACCATCGAAAGACACCTTGTCTTTTTTAAATTTATGTAATGGTTTTAAGAAGCAACGATGACCTATATATTAATACTTATCATCATGTTTAACCAGGTAGAATGAGTGTCCTTGTTACAATAAGGACAAGCAAATTCACCTGTTGTACTTCATCTAGATAAGTTGGCATATGCAGGGAAGTCATTGATTGTCCACAACAATGTTGCATGCAACTTGAACATCTGGTTGGTTGATGCATCGTAAGTTTACCCTCCCTCATCCTACAATTCCTTCAACTCTTCAATTAGTCTGGAGATATACATCAATCATATTACCAAGTCCTTTTGGACCATCAATAAGTACCGACAAAATGAAGAAAGGTTGCTACATGCACAATCATTGTGGCAAGTAGTACGGCATGAGCACAACAGGCCATGTACTGAGAGCAATAGACACTGGCCTGAACGGATTAAATCCATCTGATGCTAACCCAAGCCTAACATTCCATCTATCACTAGCAAAAATAGGGTTTTTTCATTAAGAGATTTCCGAGCAAGAGAGTCTGCAGGATGCCTCTGCATACCATCACTTGGACGTGACTGACAAACAATGAATATTGCACATTTATGTGCCAATATAATAGACATAATGCTCATTTAATCCCCCAAATTCCTAGTTTTACATGCATATTTGAATTAATATAATTTATCGGTGATGTCACTTAAATGTATGTAATTATTTGTTTTTACACATTTTATATCTTTAGGTAAAAGTGAAGTGAAATAAAGGGAAGGAAAGAAGTAGCAACTACACTGAAGTATTTCCCATGTTCACCAAAATGCTTACTACGCTTCTAAACCAGATTGTCAAAGAAAACAATCCAAAAGAAAACAAAACAAATGAATAAAAAAACCAAAGGATCTGACAAACCATTGAAAAAAAAATTTGATAGCAATGACAAGTGATATATGCATTTTGGTTGTTCTGCTCTCTCTCTCTCTCTCTCTCTCTCTCTCACAATTGAATAGTCCTATTTAAATTTAGATTTAATATCTTTAGTCTAGTAGTACTTATAGTTGTCCCCTAAAATAGTTTGAAACTCCAAATTTCCAATTTTTATAGCAATATTTTCATTCACTAAAAGACAGATTTTGCGATTAAATGTCAGATTTCTTAGGCACGTAGTTGTTGTAATCACCTAATAAAGTCCAAAAGTACATCATACCCATATCTCACTCCAAAAGTATATTTGGATTTAGTTTGGCCTTATTTGTGTTCTTGGAGTTCAACCACTCTGACCCCACAAGAATCCAAAGTCAAAGGTTTAGTATTTTATTTTTGGTTCAGTATTTCCATTTATGTATATTTTATTAGCCTAGTTATATTAAACTTTGCTATTTTGCAAATTCCACAAATTCAACCCCAGCTCATGTTAAGTAAAGAAAATAATATAATAATATTAGTTTTCACCTTTACCTTAGTTTTATAGCTTTAGTTTTAATTGAGCAGTCACTGTTTACACCTATTTAATTTATCTTTAAATTTTATTTTTATTTTGAAGACAGTTTCAATTCCAAAATTGTAGGCTAAAACTTTAATTGAGGATATGTAATAAAAACTTAGAAACCACAGCTTCTGTGCATTAATCTTAAATGGGCAAATTTATCTGGATTTGTTGTTTTTCCATTTATGGCTAAAAATATCTATGTATCTATAGTTTATGACCATTTAACATGTTTATATACTATGGCTATATTGGGCTCAAAAGGGTACATATTTGAAATAAAAAGCCTAATTATGTGGATTGTCAAACTATGCCTTTTATCATAAAAAAAAACACCTAGCATACTCAAACAACTCATATGACAAAGTTAATATTTCAAATATGTGTTTATATATATATTTCTATCCAATAATGGATAAGCAATTGTGTAGTGGCAGAGTGGTGGGGACTGGACGCCGAATAACCCACGTCCGCGGCGGGGCACGGTTCGAACCTGGCTACTGCCCAATTGCCTTTTTATTTTTCTTTAAACCAAACGACGTCGTTTCATATCAAACCTGACATACTTGATATGACCCTGACTAGTGAAAGTTTATTTTTAAATAAAGAATGACTCTGCGGTCTTAAATGCCAAATGTTTTTCAAATGCACAAAAGGTGTGGGATCTAGTGTTGGTTTGCATATTCCCAATTCCTTTAAATCATTTCCCCTAGTTAATTAATATTTCCTGTTTTATAATAGTTTTGCTTAAATATCTGTATTATTTCCATCTTTCGCTATTATTAAATCTAAAAAGTTTATCTCACAAAAATTTACCTTTTTTATATTTTTCTTCTTTTTCTTACTAGTATCTTAGTCAATTTATTTTGCACTGTGAAAATCTTTACCGTAAACTAATTAGGAAAAAATAGCTTTAATTACTTTTATTGCAAAACTATAAAAATTAGTAGTTTAGTAAAACCCCACAAAAATCCATCATCTTTTATTTTCTTTTTAGTGACAAAATAGTTATCTGCCTAACTTTATAAAATTTTATTCCGTTCCCTGTGGGTTCGACCTGGACTTCCAGAATTTTATTACTTGTACGATCACCTATACTTGGGTGTGATAAGAAAACGCGTCAATAGGATGTCGTCAGTGACTCTGCATGCCTTTTCATGAGCGAAGTAGTCTTAGATGACATATAAAGTCTCTGCAATCTAGGCTTTAATGCAAAATACCGTACTTGTTTTGTTGGCATTTTTTTACCATCATTTGGATGGTCATGGAATTTTTTGCATCTTGATTCACTGAAAATCTCACAATTATCAAGTTTCTCCGACTCATTGCGAAATAACATACAACTATTAGGGCATGCATCCCATGTTTTGTAATTAAAACCCAAGTTAGAAACTATCTTATTGGCTTCATAGAAAATTTTTCGCAATTTTACATTCTCCAGAAATGCCTCATTTCACAACTCCAACAACATCGTGATAGACTTGTCTATCCTTCCACAAAGAACGTTCATGTGCAAAAGTCGGACAACAAACGAGAGTTTCGTGAACTTTCTACAATCTGGATACAACTCAATCTGCGTATCTTGCATGAGATTTAAAAAAATTGAAGTCTCTTCATTAGGCCTTGCCATATTATCCATAGTTGGAATTCCCATTACCTTGTGTATCATTTCTTCTATTTCATCTCTAATATCTGAACTCATTGACTTGTCAATCTGCTATTGCTCTCGATATTGATGTAAAGAAACATGTGATTCTCCATGATAAGTCCATTTCTTATACTTTTCAAGAAATCTTTATAAGATTATATGTTCTTTTACAACATTTCATGATTCATAAAAATGATTGGCACATACTTTACATGGACAATAAATAGCTGAGTTAGGACGCTTATTGGCATATACAAAATTTAAAAAGTCATCAAGCCCTTTGAAAAATGTCGCTGAATTCCTAGGTAAACCAAACCAACTTCTATCATCTATGTATACTTTCTTGAACTGTCATCACATAACAAGAATCACAATCACAGAGAGTAAGAATTACAAAATACAAATATATACACGTGTACACAAATCAATGGATAATAATTTACTTCTTAGTTCTTACAACTCTTGGTGTACAAACAAACAAGTCACTAACTACATAGAATCTTTCACACTTGCAACTTAAAGTTTAGGTGTGAGGTCTCTTTGCTAATCCAACCATTTTATATCTCCCTCAAACCCACTATTGTGGATTAAGACAACCAACATGCAATCAAAACCTTTTATTTCCTATTCCTAATTGTAGATGTAAATGGGCTTGAGTTATATGTCAACTCACATGGGACACAACCTAGCAAATAGGCCCTTTATGTGTCATTGATCAAAGTTGTTGCTATTAAGTCACGTGTTGCACGGCATCTTAGCCTTCATGAAAGCTAGCTCATGTTTTGATCATTGTCTTACATAGCACATGAAGTTTAAGGATGGTTGAAGGACTAGTGAGATAGAAAAGAAAATAACACTAAGGAAAACATACTTGTCAATGATCAAAGTTGTTGCTATTGAAGTTATTTAACGATAACATGAAAATGGTTACTTTCAAGTTTCAACCACATAGTGAACCATCATATTGAAGATTGCCTCGGAGTGTGTTATTTAGAATCCGTTCTGGGGAGGGGGAAAGCATTAAGATTGTCTATAGAAACGGGCTAAGCTACTATGATAGTGTCTTTCTATTTTTTAGTCCTGTCGGGCCCATAATTGAGTGTTACTCACAGTACAGGTACAAGGTGTCGATTTTTTACATCTTGAAAAAAAAAAAAGAGAAAAAGAAAAGACCTCCCAGTAGAGAGACAACTGAGCACAATACCTCACCAAAATTACTTCGAATATAGTGCAAATTTTCAAAGCTAACTTTTGCTAGAGTGAAAGAAATCTAGACCAAAAGCCACTAAAGAAATTATACATAATTAAGCTTTGATGATCTGCCACTATCCCAATTAGAATTAGGGCTTTAACTTATCCTGTTCCACTAAATCCTGGGGCATTTGTTATATGTCCCCAAGGTTTAGGACACAATCACTATCTATACATGGTTTAATTTATATATCAACAAAATGTTTTATAATTGTCCACTATAAAATTATCTTATTAACACCAAATTCTGAAGAAGCATCTTAATTAATTTACTTTTTTTTTTTTCCCTACCGACAAAAGAAAACAAAAAATTGGGAAACGACAAACACTGTTGCTTACTAAATCATCTAAGAGTATAAACTAATTATTGTTATTCTAGCAAGGCCCTAATCACAAATGCTTCCAGAACAGTGTCAAACTCCACATGCTTAGCAATTGAAAACTAATCCATCAATCAAGAAGTTTAAATTTAACAATCAAAAGCTAAGGAGATCTAATCCATCAATCAAGAAGTTTAAATTGTAGAGAATAGATTACTGCACAATAAATAATTTAACCCAAAATATAAGCAGAGAATCGACCTAATACGACCTCTAATCGTCACACTATTTTAAAAACCCTAACCTACACTACACATTCAATATGATATACATGCATATGTACATGCATACATATATACATAGCCACAGATTCAGAGAGAGAGAAAGAGAGAGAGAGAGAGAAAGAGAGAGAGAGAGAAAGAAAGAATCTGACCGAGAGAGTGAGTGGTGCTCGGTGGTATTCGACAGTGGAGTGGTGCTCGGTGGTGGAGTAGCCCTAAACCTAGAAGATCACAAAAACTAAATGGAGAGAGAGTGTGTGACCATATGATAAATCACAAAATCCAAATGAACATATCTGCAAACTGCTTACCTTTCTTTTTAGATTCCTTTCTCTAATTAGCTTTACAAAGACCAAATGGAGAGAGAGAGAGAGAGAGAGAGAGAGAGAGAGAGAGAGAGTGGGGGGAGGGGGAATGAAGTCGCAAATGGCTAAGAGAGAGTGAGTGGGGAAATGTTGGGGGGAAATGTTAGGGTAGGAAATATTTACAACATTGGCACAATATATTTGCGTCTAATAGGTTAATTCATCCTTCATGAATAACATTTTTGTGTCGGATAGGTTCATTTCCATCACAAATACAATTTTATTTGTGTCGGATAGGTTCATTTCCATTACGAATAAAAAATTATTTATGACGGATATATTTTCGTCACTGAATCCATCACAAAAATATTTTTTGTAACGAATTTGTATCTGTCACAAAAAAATTCGTTAAAAAAGGCTCTTATAGTGTCATTTACAATAGAGATTTGGAAGATTCTAGGATAGTCTTACTTTCTTCATTCTCTCGAAAGATAACCTTACCTTGATCATCTTGACTTTGTGCCAGTGTAATCTTATAAAGCTAAGAATTACTTCTAAAAATAATGTCGGTCACATCATCTAGCCATCTTCCAAGCTTCAACCATAAATAAGTTATGCCCAAGTATATCAACCGTCTTTCTGATAATCTTTTGGAAATAAGTGAGATTCATCAAGGTAAACCGAATGAAGGTGTTTTCATCCTTATTCATCCATGAATTTTGAAGTCAAGCCTCAAGGGTAATAATGAGTTCTAAATCTATGGATAAAGTCAAATTTGCTTTAATGAACAATTCTTAGTTCATTTATTTTATCTTATGGCAAAAACACTTTTAGTGAGGTGTGAAGTTCTTTAGAAAGAGAAGCTTCGAACTTCGAAAATGTTTGCCGGTATTGACCAATTCTTAATAGCTTCTATCTTTTGTGGGTCTACAGAAACACCGTCCTTAGAAATCACGTGTCCAAGAAATGTAACACTTGTTAACCAGAATTCACTTTTCTTTAACTTCCTAAATAATTGCTTTTTCCTAAGTTGTTGCAAAACCATCCTTAAGTGTCGCTCGTGTTCCTCCTGACTTCTAGAATATATTAAGATATCATCAATAAATACAATCACAAATTCGTCTAAATAAGTCTTGAACACCCGATTCATCAAATCCATAAAAGCGCCTGGTACATTTGTGACCCCAAACGGCATAACAAGAAATTCATAGTGCCCATACCGAGTTCTAAAGGCTGTCTTCTCAATATCTTCAGCTTTAAACTTTAACTGGTGATACCCGAATCTCAAGTCAATCTTAGAAAAGACTTGTGCCCCTTTTAACTGATCAAACAAATCATCAATACGAGGTAACAGATACTTGTTCTTTATGGTTACTTTGTTAATATCCCAGTAATCGATACACATTCGCATTGTCCCGTCTTTCTTCTTCACAAATAGGACTGGTGCACCCCATGGCGATACGCTCGGTCGAATAAATCCCTTATCAAGTAACTCTTGCAATTGAGTCTTCAACTCCTTTAGCTCTACTAGAGCCATTCTATACGGTGCCCGTGAAATCAGTTGAGTCCCCGGCATCACATCTATCCTAAACTCAATTTCCCTCTCAATCAACACGCTTGGCAAATCTTCTGGAAAAACATCTGGAAATTCCTTGACCACAGGTATAGCTTCAAGTTTTAATTCAGTACTTCTAACCTCGAGTATGCTACACAAAAATCCTTGACAACCCTTTTTCAATAAACGACAAGCTTTAACAGCTAACACCAAATAAGGCGGTGATACTACACCTGTCCCTTGGAAACAAAATTCATCTTGATTTGGCAATCGAAACGTTACTCTCTTGTTCTCACAAATGATAATAGCATGATTTGCAGATAGCCAGTCCATCCCTAAGATAACGTCGAAATGTTGAATGACCAACGGTAATAGATCAACGAACAACCTTCTACCATTCATGTCAATCCCACAAGCTTTAAAGACACCCGAACTTATTAGTGGCACTCCCGATGGAAGTGCAATAGATAAGTCAAAATCTAGTAATTCTAAGGGTTTGTCTAAATTCCTAGCAAATTGATGTGATACGAAAGAATGAGTTGACCTCGAATCTAATAACACAGTGGCAGGTCGCAAGAAAATAAAAAGTATACCTGAAACCACTGTATTAGCCGTTGTGGTCTCCCCAGGCTTGAGCTGAAAATACCCTCCTTGTCGTTGCTCCCTCCCTTGGGATTGTTGTTGAGATGGCCTCTGTCTTGGTGCACTACCCAGGGATGAGTTGGAACCTCCTTGTCTTCTCTTGGGACAATTACATTCTCGATACCCAGGTCACCACACGAATAACACCTTATTCCACTGTCATCTGTACTCGGTCTCAGAGTAATACTTTGTCTTGGAGGATTAGGACAATCCCTTGCCACGTGCACTGGTCGTCGACAAATGTTGCAAATGATAGGAGACATATTACATACTCCCCAGAGATATTTACCACAAGTCTGGCACCTGGGTTTGTTACCCCCACTTCCCGATGAACTGCCAGAACTCTGTCTTTTAGAATTACCCTGTCCTTGGAATTGACTACATCCCGGCCTCTTGAATGTTTGACATTGCCCCGATGGCAACACACCTCGCTCAGCAATCAAGGCTACGTCTAGCACTTCTGAATATGTCGCTAGCCGATGTGTGTCCACTTTTCCCTTGATTTCATCACAGAGCCCTTCCTCAAATCTTCTTGCTCGAGTAAACTCATTCGGAAGCAACTCCATTGCAAATCTGGCCAAACTTGTGAATTTAGGGGCATAGTCTCTAACGGTCATATTACCTTGACTGAGATGAGAAAATTCTCAAGACTTTAGTTCACTAAAAGACCAAGGAATGTATTGTTTTGAGAACTCTTCCATAAATCCATTCCAAGTAGTCGGCGCTTATTGCCTTAATATTGACGTCCACCAATTTTGTGCTTCCTCTTTCAATGTATCAGAGGCAAACAAAACTTTCTATTCCTCTAAACCTGGCAAAACAAGAAAATTCTCTTCATATCGGTCAACCAATGGTCAGCCTTCATTGAATCGGATTCTCCTTTAAATTGCCCTGGCTTTTACTTGTAGAACGTGACAATGGTTATCGGTTCCACCCTTTGCCCTGGATTTGACGAACTCGGTCCTTCCTCAACAACTAGAGTTTTGGCCACTCTTACCAACTTTTCCATAACTACCTCTATTCTATCCATACGAGTCGAAGACGGGGTTTCACCTCCAGACATCCTTGCCTGGCACCCACCACAAGATATATATACATGCACGTTACTTTTAAATAAATCACGGTGCATGCTAAATAACATTTAAAGCATGCTAAGTAAATGTGTATGCATGATTGTGTAACTACGTGTCATTTTATTCAATTTACACGTCGTAGTCGTAGTCGTCGTCTCTCGTCCCCAAAGGCTCTAACCTATTACTCCGATACCAAAAATTGTCACACCCCCAACCCGCCCCGGCAGATTAGGACACGTGTAACAATGCCACAAGTGATCATTTATATTAATTAGCAAAGAAACAAGTGAATTACTAAGAAACACGAGTTTTAAATGACATAAAAAACCTTACTGTGACAAAACAGCCCCCCAAGGGTAAAATGGTCATTAAGAAAGTATAGCAAATTTTATACCAAAAGATAGGTCTTTGAGTCCCGGTTCCAACACAAAAAATAGCGCGTGAATCCAAATTTTCTAGAGAGAGTTATGTCCGTTTCCGTAAAAGCCGTCGGGCTGAAAACAGAAAAGCAGATCGATCCGCCCGAAGTCTGGATCGATCCGGATTTAGCAGAAAGTCATTTTTTGCACCTCTGGATGCCCCGGATCGATCCGCACGAGACCCAGATCGATCCAGATTCTGCAGAAGTGTTTTCCCTACTGCTAAAACCATGTTTAATCAGTTCAAACTTTCCCAAGTTCTATAATTTGTTCCAAACTTTCCAAACTCTTGAAAACACTACCCCAAACACTCAATAAACATATCAACAACATACTTAAGCTCCCACAAACACTTTGAACACAACACAAACCTCAATCAAATAAAGAACTAGTCATAAAATTCCCAAATTCACACAAGTAGTAAAGAAATGGAAATGTCTTTATCAAGGCAAGTTTTAAAAACCTTCAACAACTTGTTTTAACCAAAATCCATCACATGGGATCCCATAACTTCACTTCCAAATACTTGCAAGTCCTCTTAATCAACAAACTCCATAAAAACCATTTGAAAGAACCAACTTCCTTTCTCTTGTCAATGCTTGACTCAACATGAAACCAAAGGCTCAAACACAACTTCATTTCTTAAAACATGAGTTCAAATGTTCAACAATCTAAACTCAAGGAAATAACACTCAACATGTTAACAAGCTCCCAAACCACATTCTAAAGCATTAAAAAGTGGTGCTTAGCATTTTTACAACTTACAAGAGAAATTGCAATCCAAAATATAACTTGTTCTTCCAACAAAACATTTCAGCTACAACACTACAACCATAAGTTCCACATCCACCAAGACTAACATATTTACATATCTATGAACATATAAACAAGAATGTATTCCACCCGGATTTCCGTTCACTTCCTTTCCTCGTCACGATTCGTACCTGCGGTGGTTATTCAATAACCATACCAAAAATAGTTTTGGTTTTTAAGCTTACGCTTAGTGAATACTTTAACCGTGCCATGGAGTATGAAATGTGCATATGCAATGTTAAGTAACACAACAATATAAGTAGTCGCCGGTATGTCAAGTAACTAATCACCATCGTAACGGACCCAAGATTTCGGGCCTTTTCTTACTTCAACGTCGCATATAGCAAAAACACACTTCTCACGTGACCGTAGTCAAATCGTTGTGATCGTCACCACCTTTCCCTTTTTCTTGAGAAAAACATCGTCCCGTTAATACGGCTTCGGCTCGTGAAACGGTGTACCGACGGTGAAGAAACAACGACGAAACGGCGAAGACGACGGAGCTTCCGTCAATGGCCGAATCTTCTTCTGTATCTCCTATCTCTATATTGTTGATTATGATGAAGAAGAAGGTGAGTCATGTGTTTGAGGTGTCAACAACTCAAACCTCATGCCAAGTTTTGTTTATTTCTATTTACACCCCCAACATTTCTTTAAACTTTATTATGAAATCCCCTACATAAACGTATTAACTACCCAATATCTAAGTGGGTACTTGTCTATGTCGCGCGTGGGTCCCAAACGTGGCCCCCCATATTTTGTAAAGTTACTAGTTAACCTACTAGTTATGAATCTGGTTCCAATTTACTCTCACACGGGTACTCAAACTAGCACCATAAAAAATATTGCAACCAACAATAAAATATTAAAGCAATTAAACAAATATTCATTTAATCATATAAATGCAACTAAATGAGATTTATTTAATCCCGACCTCCCATGGGTCCCACTTCATATCTGTCCAACTGTGCCCTTTTCAGAACACTTATCACGTCGGGGTAACTGAAACTTACCCAAATTATCGCATACTATTAATTATACTAATTAATGCATGCTAAACATATATTATCCTATTTCTCCTGGTACAGGTATTACAACTTTGATGCATGGGGAATAAAGTGTCCTAACCATAGAGGGGTAAATTATAATTACCATTATATATTCAAGCACGTGCTTATAATTTTAGCATGTGCTCAAATTAATTTTCAAACTAAAGAACATTTAACTCTTAGAATATATGACTAAATGAAGAAAATTAAATGGTAAATTATACTATAATACCCTATATTTTTAGATGTATAATAATAAGATGAGATTCTGTATAGTTGATCATACATGTAAAGCCTTTCTCAATCAATTGAACTTGTATCATTCGATTGACTTAAAGTATGTTTTAATCAATTGAACTCATCTCAATCTATTGAACACGTGCCTTCTCAATCAATCGATTGAAGCTACTTAGATCGATTGAAACCCTGTCGACCTGAATCAATGACGTTGACCCTTCCTAATCGATTAAACTTGTTCTCAATCGATTGAACCTTGATCGACATGTTCTCAATCGATTGAACTGATGTCAATCAATTGAAAAGTGCCTGAACTTTATCCCCCAGTTTGCACAGAAGCTGGCGCCTACTCTTCCATTTTTCTATATATATGGTTCATTCGTGTGTGTATACGTGTGTGTGTGTGTTGTTTGGAACCAGAGAGAAAAAGAGATATTACGCATATATATACTCTCATATATACATATATATATACACATACAAACACCACACACATACACACATATATATACCACTGTCAAGAAGAAGAAGAAGAAGAAGAAGAAAGAGGCAGAAGAATGAGAAGAGAAAGAGAGAGAGGACAGAGGAGAAGGAGAGGGAAGGCAGAGAGAGAGAGAGATAGGGAGAGGAGACTCCATTAGAGGCAAGCTCCACAACTCTCCACCAAACACTCCCTTTTTCACTAGGTGAGTTCTAAACTCACTCAATAACATAGGAATGATGACCTTCTCAAACGATTGAATTTTGATTTAATTGATTGAAGCTATCTCAATCAATTAAAAGGTATTTTAATAGATTGACATTATTGTTCACCCAATCAATTGAAAATGGCTTGTCTCAATCAATTGAAACTACTTTTTTCCCAATCGATTGAACCCTTGTCTCAATCGATTGGTATTTCTAGAATACTAATATCTCCGTTTATTTACGATATAAAATGCTTAGTTGTTTAAATATCATCTCGTACTTTCTTTAGGTGATATTGATTGAATAAGAGATACTGTGATGTGATAAGGTAATATTAAGTGTAACGTGAGAACGTTTCATAGCTTAGATAACATGGTGGTCATGAATCAGTTTGATATCCATTTCATTTCAATCAGAATAGTCAGGCCACAATGGGATGTCATGTATCAAGTATAAGTACGGAACTTAGATAGGTTTGTTAAGTTTTGGGAATCTTGCGTGGGCGGACATTTGGTCATGATATGTTCTTAAAAGCCAGTGAGCTATTAATATGTTCTTAAAAGGCGGTGAGCTAGACCAAATAGTCCTAAGATAAACCAGGTGATCCATGATATGTTCTTAAAAGCCGGTGAGCTGTTAATATAATCTTAAAAGGTGATGAGCTAGGATCACTGGTAGACGTCGCTAAGTTGTGGTAATAGATTGATATGCCTTGTTCGAAATGTTATGTCCATGTATTGCGGTGAGCTGTTAATATGTTCTTAAAAGCTGGGGATGGACTAAGGTGGAGTCCATGACATGCTGTGAGCTGTGAATGTGTTCTTAAAATCGGTAGACGGAATGATGATATATCCATAGAGTGGTATGATCAAGTCTGTACATCAATCAAGAATACAATAGGATAATGGATTTGGAACAAAGAGAATATATTATTAGTAGCATTAACTATACATTGTTCCATAACTTGTAATTACTTCACCCTTATGATATTCTGTTAGTTCTATTCACTCAGCTTTCAGTAAGGTGACGACCAGGTGTACCTAGCTAGGGATGGCAATTTACCCCGCCCCGCTGGACCTCCGCCCCGCCCCGCTCCTAATGGAACGGGTTTGGAGGAGTTATAATAGGAGTAGGAGTGGATTTGGTATGGAAATATAAAAATCCTATAGGAGTCGGGGCGGAGTTGGTGTCCATGAAATACTACCATTTAAAACCCGCTCCGCCCCGATTAATTCATTAAGTTACTAAATTACTCTCATACTTACAGTTATTTACAACAAATTAGGGCATATATGTACATCTCTTTCTCTTTAATATTAATATTTAATTTCTGAATTGTGATTTACAAATTTAGAATCATTTGCGTGAGTGATTTTTAAGAAATCAAGCTAAAATTAAGTGGGTTTTGAATTATAAAAGAACATTTAATTTTGCAATGGTGATTAACAAACGGAGTAGGAGTGTAATAGGAGTACCCGATAGTAAACGGAGTAGGAGTTGGTATTTTACTTAAACCGGATGGGGCGGAGTCGGAGTATGAGGAAAATAAATGGAGTAGGAGTTGGTATAGGAGAACTCCGTACCAACTCCGACCCGTTGCCATCCCTATACCTAGCATTACTCATCGAATCAATATAACATTGATTGCCATACAAATTATGTAAAAATAAATTTTGGCTGAATCTGATTCTATTTTTTATCCCTTTCAAACACACCCTTATGTGCTTAAGTGCAAAACAATACAATAGCCAAACAAACAATGCTGTCCTTCCCAAATTTGAATCTCATTTTTGATTCCCAAATGCTTAGTCTGGGTTTACCTAGTAAGAATTGAGTAAACGGTGACATCCTACTACAGCTACTGTCGAGTTAAACATTGAAGGTTGTATCAAAGAGAACCCAAGCAAAGGCAGCATTGAAATTCTATTTAGAGATGACCAAGGAAATTGGTTAGGCGGTTGCATTGACAACTTATGTCTATGCACGCAATGGCATATCTGGCCCTGGGCAGGCCCAGGTCAGTTTTGGTGAGAAAAAAAATTATACTATACTTCTGGCCCAGCTCATTTCGTAACCCATTATTATAGTTTGCTTTCAGCCCATTATTTTAAACACCCAAAGCTATCAGCCCACTGTATTAAATACCCAAAGTCATCAGCCACTAGTCCATTTGGATAGCCCATTGTTTTAATCACCCAAGCCCACCACCCAACAAGCCAATTTGATAGCCCATTGTTTAAGTTTATTGAATTTGAGACATTGATGGTCAGTTGCCTTGATTGAGCGTCTAATTGATGTTTTGATATAGTTAGTGTCTTAGGTTCTAATGGGTAAACGATGGCAATGGAAGATAATTAACTAACACATAAAAAAGAAGGAAAAAAAATCCGTAGATAAAGAAAACGGAAACAGAGGAAGTAAAATGAAAGGTGATATAAAACTATTTCTGCCCATAAATAGCCTTATATATATATATATATATATATATAACTCCTGCATAGCTTTGTCTAGCCCACCCCTACGAAAGATCCTAGATACGCCCTTGTGTGCACGAGTGTACATGCGAAACTAGAGAGGATTAATTAATGATGGCGAGGCAGAAACGCTTTGAAGGGCTGATCGTCGAGATGGATTTAGAGGTAGCAAGCAATTTCCTCAAAGAAGTTCTCAAGATCATCATTTACATGTTGTGCTGTATAGGAACATTGCAAGCTTCTCTCAGATAGATGTAGAAGAATCATGAATTACACTACAAAAATGATAGGAATACACATCAAACGACACATTAAATGACACACCAGTTTTAAATGCATGTACTCTGTACTGTTTGAATTTTTCACACTTTTCTGTGCATCACTTATACAGCTTAGGGTACATGCATTTAAAGCACAGTGCGTCGTTTGGTGTGTCATTTGGTATGTATCCCTATCATTGTTGGTCAAAGGAAATATTGGGCACACATATTATTTGACACACTTTTGACATAAAGTGTTATCTGGTCATTGATTGGCTCAAGCTTCACTACCGAATGTATCTCGATTATCGAGAATTAATGGTCAAAATGTATTCGGTGGTGAGATTTGCGCCAATTAATAGTCAAATGACACTTTATGTCAAAAAAAAAAATAATGTGGATATATACACTACTCTTTAATTAATTGTACTACATAATACAATGACATATCACAACAACAATTTAGTTTATTTGGTAAACCAAATTTGAGAGAATCATAGCATCGTATTATACCAAGCCAAAAAGGGCATATGCTCTCTTCCATTCCGTAGGGGCAATTTCGTGATTTACCTAAGCCAAAAATAAATGATACTCCATAGAATTTTTTTTTTTTTACTAAAGAATAGATGGCTATACATTTAACACACAAGAAAAGGTAGGTCATTAAGAAACCCAAAAAAATAATAATAATAATAATAATAAGTAGGCCATTGTGGGGCCCACATAACAAGGAGACAAGTGCAACAACAACATCCGTGGCTTCTTAAAATCTGTACCGTCCAAAAATCAGAAAAATCTGAACCGTTCAAAAAACGTCATCTTGATGATTTCCGTCACCCAAGCAACCGTAATCATGTCTCTGTCAGTCCCCAACGACAATAACAATAACAAGGAAAGAAATGAAAGCAGAACAAATTCCACCGCAAGAAAAATACACTCTCTCTCTCTCTCTCTCTCTCTCTCTCTCTCTATATATATATATATATATACACTTTCTCTCTCTAAAACAAAAACCCTGATGTTCAATTCCTCGATTTGTTAGGGTCTGGTGCTCTGCTAATTCAATGGAACCACCACAGAAGAAGAAGATGGAGGGGACTCTACATGGCTTCTCTCCCATATCTTCTTCTACTCCAATTTTCTGGAAATCCCGGAAAAGATCAGGTGCTCACCACTATTTTCTCTTTCTAAAATGGCATCTAAGCAATAGTGTGTGTATATATATACATAAATATGTGTTTGCTTGAATTTTAAGTTTACCCAGTTACGCATATATCCCAATTGATTGAATCCCACTATTTTTTTTTTTTTTTTTTTTTTTTTTTTTTTTGTGGTTTGTGGGAATTTTGGATCTCTCTCTAAACATTTAGATTTGGTTGTTGTAGAAATTCTAAAGCCCAATTTACCATTTGTGAAGTTACATATCAGCCCAAAACCCTGTCTCTCTAGTTTTTTTGAAAAATTTTAGAACCTTTATTAGCATCTTGTTAATTTGAGTTGAATTTGATACCCCTCTCTCTCTCTCTCTCTCTCTCTCTCTCTCTCTCTCTCTCTCTCTCTCTCTCTCTCTCTCTCTCTCTCTCTCTCTCTCTCTCCCGGTAGAGAGAGAAGTAGAATAGTACTCTCAATGATTTTGTGTGACTTTGCTCACATCAATTGCTTGGTTGGATTGGCTTAACTATGTCTGTCTCTAATTGAGTTTTTTTTTTTTTTTTTGTTCTTTTTCTTATTTTCTGTTGACCTACTTCTCATGGTGGGTGTGTGCAGCTTCAGGCTCACAACATCAATAATTTGCATATCCCCCAGCTATTTTTTTGTTTTTTTCTTTCTTTTTTTTTTATGTTTTTTTTCTTTGGGTTACTTTTGTTGGGTAATGCTTCTTAATTCTTATATAAGAAAACACTTTTATAACATTAGATGAGAAAGTAGAGTCATAATAGGAGAAATTTTTAGGTACCTCAAATACCAAGTGGCATGTTGGTACCCCGTACCAATAGATGCGCGCCACACGAATAATAAAACTCACTATAAAAAATTTAAATGGCCAAACAATCCTGTGTGGCGCTATTTCATTGGGTGTGGGGTACCATATATGCACTACCTTCAAGGTACACAAAAACTTCTCCATAAATACATTTTGAGATCCTCAGAAATCTTGTGGTTGCTTTCTCATTCAAGGGCTATAAAGTTCTTTCTCATAGCTTCTTACAATAGCATTACCCATTTTCTTTAGGGTAAATTGTGACCAAATCCTTAATTAAAGCAAACAAAAGTTCAAAGGGGCCGTTTTTTTTTTAGAATTAGTCAAAAGTCCCTCTCACAAGCACGTGATCAAGCATAGCCCCAAACATTCCAGCCATTCACACCGTGTGAGAGGTTGTACAATAGCATTCTTCAATTCAAAAAATATTTCAAAACTTTAACTCTCCATAACTTTTGATCTACAACTCCATTTTTTACAAATTTTATACCGCTGTAATCGTGTCGACGAGAGCTACAAAACTAGTACCATTGCTGATATATTTTGAGCATTTTTTTTTTAATTTGAAGAAATTTTGTAAAAAAAAATAGAGTTTTGTGAAATTTCACAATAGTAGTTTTGTGAAATTTCTACTTTTGTAAAATTTCACAAAAAAAGTTTTGTAAAATTTGAAGAAATTTTGAAAAAAAAAAAAAAAAAAAAAAAGTTTATGAAATCTGACAATTTCACAAAATAACTTTGTCAAAATTATTGAAAATTATTTATTGAAATTTTCACACAAGGTATGTAAAAATTTGGGTTTTTTTTGCTCAAAACATATCAACAATGGCACTAGTTTTGTAGCTTTCAACGATACGATTCTAACGGTATAAAATTTGAGAAAAATGGAGTTGTATGTCGAAAGTTATGGAGATTTAAAGTTACAAAATATTTTTTGAATTTAGAATATCATACGGTATGGTACTCATATCGTATGAGCGGCCACGAAAGCATGGGCGCGTGAACAATTGGGCAGGAGTGGGAAAAATGTGGGAAATGTTTGTGTGCATGTCAGTTTTGTCCTTTTGTCAAAGCTATGGGACTTTTGATTAAATACAGATATTGAAGGTACTTTTTATTAAATTTTTAGTTGATAAGGGATATATCTCTAAGTGTCCCTTTTCTTTATTGTTTGAATAAAATATGTGTCCCTATAAATTCTCAATATAATATGTGACACAGATTAATTATGAAATGTTCAGCTGAAATTTTGTTCGAAGCATGTTTTTTTTTTTTTTTTGGTTGGATAAATTTTCAGTTCAAATTATTTTAAATAGTTCCACCGCCACTGGCAAATATGCGGGAACCCAAATTTAGACATGAGCTTCTGCATTGTCTTTTTTTGTAGGCTGAGCGACGAATTTTGGTACCCTCTATTTTTCTCAAATTGTATTTAGGTCCTCTATTATCAATTGCATTACCTAAGACTTTTGATTTTTCACATCAATTTCAATTAGGGCTGATTTTCCAATGGATCGAAATTGAGGTATTAGGAAAATATTCCTAATTTTTGGTCGGATTGGATCGAAATTGAAGTCTTCAAAAAAAATTCCTAAATTTTTAGACCGTAAAAACTTGTTCATATTCCTATTTTGAAATTTCAAAATTCCTTTCCGATTCTGGAATTTTTTTATCTCAGATTTTTTGGAAAGTTTTGGAATCAGAAATTTTCGGGTTTTTTTACAAAAAAATTTCAAAATTTTCAGAATTTTAGTTGAAAATAATAGAAACATTTTCATGTCATAAGTTATGTATATATAAAATATACGTATTTTTGTTAGATACGGAATATATAGTTATACATTTATTGTCAAAATTTTCAGAATTTCCATCACCATTTCACTTCCATCCATTTATTTTTGAATTTTATAATTTTGGAATTTCAAAATGCAGAACTAATTTTACAGTTGCATAATCGGAAATTTTCGAATCGGTTTCTGGCGGAATCAGAATTTCCGTTCCAACTTGCACCCTAGTTTCAATTGAAGATGATTGTGGTCAATCGATTTTTAATTGAGGACAATTATGTAAGGCTTTTCAATGGTCATATCCATTAATGGTCGTCCGTAACTGAAATCAGTCTTAAAAATTGAGGGCCTTGAGCAGGCCGCAGAGCCAGAATTTGATCTTGAGGGCACTCATTTACCCCATTTTTTCTTCTTTTTTTTCTTTTCATAGAAATACTATAGAATTGTGCTTTAAAATGTTTGGCGGTTCCATGGGTTTCACATATAGTGGGATGAGACTTATAAACATTATTACTCATAGACAAATGAATCTCTCTATAGCCCTTTTCAAAAAAAAAAACTTGGTGTCATGCTTAATTTCTTTTCTTTTCTTTTTTCACTAGTTTCACTTATAAACAAAGAATTCTTAGTATGCCTATCAAAAAAAAAAGGAATTCTTAATATGTGCAAAAGGGATATCTATAACGACTTAAATAGTTTGGGCTAATTGAGTAAATAAGATGTTTATTTGGGTGAAAATTGGGAAAAATTAAGGATCAAAGAGATTTCTGAGTTTAGAAGGGGTAAATTAAAAAATTCAAGAGGGGCACATATGCATATAATATAAAATAAATGGGTACAAAAATAATGGATCCGCGCCCAGCCTTAAGTATATCAAAATTTACAGTGAGCGTATAACTCAAAAGACTAATTACATGTATCCGAAAATTTTGGATTCTAAATAATGTGACAGTGGGATATTAAATCTAATTCCAAGTTTTCGGTTTATCCCACAGTATTTGGATTTGGATCCATCGACAAATTATGATACAAAATTGGAATCCAAAACATTTTTTAACTTGTAATTTGCAATTTGTTTTGTTAACCAGGATCTGCATTTGATTCGAAGTTGTTGGCTTATGAGAGAGAAGTTTTTTTTATGAGGGATAGAGTTTTAACTTATAAATATCAAAATCGAAATTGATGTAAAGTTGCAAAATGTAATTTATATAGAGAGCAGCTAAATACGCCCACCCAATTTCTCATTACGCACACCCACATTATGCAGTGAATTTGAGTACATGCGCATCTCCGGGTATGAAAGCGAAGAAAATGTTTCCCTTTGATTGCCATTCTCGTAATTCCTAGGCGCTTAATTAGAGAAACTAAGTCATCACATTATGGAATCAATAGCACCTTTGGACCCTAAAACCACACGCACTTCTTGCATTATGTCCTAAAAAGTCAGATGCTCTGGCATTTTGGCCTCTCAGTTTAGTTTGACATAAAACTCCATTTTGAGATTCATCTTTCTACCCGATAAAAATCAAAGGTTCGAAAACACATAAATATGGTAGTAGCCTATAAGTTTGTTTCCTTCTTTCTTTCTTTTTTTTTCACAGTATCACTTTGGGCCCAATATTTTCAACTGTAACAATTTTGGCGATGTTCATTGATCTGATTGCACATGTATACAATTCCATACCCTATAGTATTCCTTCAATTTCAATTTGGGCCCTACTTTCTATTGCGACGATTAAGGCCCTTGATTTCTAAGATTCTACTAATTGAGGACAATTGTTAACAGTTGGAACAGAACCGACGATCATTAATTTGGACTGACCTCCAAATGTTGCCATATTCAAGAAGAGAATGACCATTTGACCGATGTTGTCAAATGTTGAATGGACAGTTCAAATAAATCAATATATATACTTCTTTAGGTTAGCTTCTTACTGAGTTACTGTAGAGGCATATATTTAAATGGGCTAGTGATGAGTCAATCAGATTTCTCCCACGAATTTGTTTGTTTCTTGGATTTAGTGAGGGAAACAAAAAGAAAACATAGAGCAAAACATTTTCTTTGTTTTGTTAATAAGAAAACGAGGAGGAAAATAGGAATGAAAAGAGAATAAGTTGAGAAATTAATTAGACATTTTGATGTGTTGAGTCAGTTCCCTTCCTTTATTCTTATATTTCAATTACAATTTAGAATTTTTTAAATCTTTAATGTTTTATATGCATGAAGGAAAGCACAAGGAAAAGCACAAGGGAATTAGTTTTCCTTCTTGTTTTCCTTTCCCTTTCCTATTCCCTCACTAAATCCATGTGTCAAACAGAGCATGCATGGTTACAAGTTAATCGAGGGATTTGTTCACTCCTATTTGAAACTACTTATTGGCCAAATTTCTTATGTTACTGAATAGATGAGAAACTGAGGTTGATTAATATGTGTTCTTGGAGGTGAAACATTGGTTAGCAGTGTGGTTTTCACATGTTACACGCTTAAGCTCCGTTTGGTTTGCGGATTCAGAGAAAGAAAAGTGTTGAATTGGAGCACCCAATCCAAAACGAATTGACAATGGGTGGAGTAGCCCCATGATCTTATATATTGAGTAGCAAGGCTTTAAATTCCCGATGTGGGATTATAATCTCAACAAAAAGGAAAATGAAAGGAAAAGGGGAATGAAAAAAGATTCTCCTGGTGTTTTCCCTTGTGTTTTTTTTTTATCCGTGCTTAAATAGAATTACAAGTTAGAAATTTTGAAAATGTAGTAGACTAGTAGTATCTAACAGAAAATAAAAAGGAAGTGCCTTACAAAATTCAAAACTTTTAATTTGATTTTCTTTATGTATTTTCTTCACTATTTAAACAAACAAATTGAAGTGTTTTACTCTATTTATTCTTTTCATTTTCCTCGCATAATCCTTGAATCGAATGAGCCTAAGTAAAAAACTAAATTTTGTAAGTTTACGGTCTCATTATCATTTAAGACATGCTTGCTCTCGCAATTTCTTTGGACTAAACTGTAGCCTGTCCGAGCAGCTATTGGGCGGAATTTAAATCAGGTAACAGACGAAACCATTGATAAAACACCTGAAAAACAGGAAGAATCTCCCAATGAAGAGAAGCAGCAAGATTTAACAGTAGTCTCCGTGCTTTCCCAGAAACGGAAGGCTCTCTTTGAACCTTTAGAACCCATAAATATCAATGGCCGGCGCCCATCAGCCGAAAGCTTACTTCCCCCGCCGGATTTTGACTCTGCAAACTATCCTCGAGGTTGGCTTATTGGAAAGAAGCGAAAGCTTGTGAACGTAGATGTTGTGGAGAGCATGCGGAAAATCGCCATACAGGAAATGAACAGAAAGGTGCTTTTCATATTCGACTTGCCTCCTCTTCACTCTGTGAGATATATCTATATCTATATATATATATATATATATATGTGTGTGTATGTGTGTGTGTGTGTGCGCGCATATAGAGCTTGCTAATTTACAATGTGAAGGTAACTTTGTGTTCAAAATAAAATGGACAAGAAAAATACTTGCCATTTCTTACTTTATAATAAGTGATTTAAATTTAGAACCTTTGTAAAGTTCATGAATTATTTTTGTACCCTCATCTTAGTGAAGTTGCAGACGCTCCTTTGTCCTAGTGGTAGACTAAAATGGAAGTGCCACATATGGATGGCAGGAATCAGGAGTGGGAGTGGGTATCCCATTACTGGTAATAAGTTACCCAAGTTTTGAATAGCACATTAATTCAATTATTGTTGTTTGGCTATTGCCAATAATTGGGTCCAGTAATCCATCTTTTTTTCATCACAATATTTAAGTCAAATGCATTTAATGCAAATATGTAATAAATATCTACTTGTTATGGTAATACTATCATACCTAACATAGCATCCTATCCTTTTAAATCAAAATACCACCATAGATGGTGGGAATGGAATGCCCATCATCAGTGGGATCCCATATATCCCATGGATATTGAATGCCCAATTTTAAATTCCCCAGAGTAGCGCCCCAAATATAGTAATGCTCTAAATGGGAATGGAAATGCTCATTCTCACTCGTGATTCAAGCCATCCAAACGTGGCCTAACAGAAGACACTAAGGGGCTGTTTGGGAAGGCACATAACCGGTCATGTGGTTCACAAGTAAACTAATTCTTTTGAATTTTAAGTGTTTGGTAGAAGTCCTTTTGTTTGCATGGAAGTCCGAGCTCAAGCTAAAAATCGCTCCTAAATTCTTTATCCAACCTTCATTAGAATCAGATATAAATAGGATTAGGACTGAACATCGTCCTCTTTGTGTATTCCTGAAATTGGCTCTTTATCAAACCTTCAGATATAAAGATTAGGACTGAACATCGTCCTCTGTGTGTATTCCCAAAGACTTGAAGCAAATTATATAATGAGGGTAATAAAGTAAGTTAAACTTTGATTTTGTTTAAAGCGTTACTTTACTATCGTCATTTGTGGCAGTGACTTTTTGTCCATTTAGTAAGGGAAGTTTATACATGTAGTAGGTTAACATTTGTGTGTGTGTGTGTGTGTGTGAACCATCATTTAAATTTGATTGTGCTTGCAGGACAGGGAGATTGATGGCCTAAATGAGCAGCTAGAAGAGGATGCAAAGTGTTTAGAACATCTTCAAATCCAGCTCTTGGAAGAACGTAGCAAACGTGCCAATGTGGAGCGAGAAAACACAATGCTGCAAAACCAGATTAATATGTTAATGAACATGTTGCAGGACGACGAGACAATGGGGGAAGAAGGGTCTCAAGAACCCTAGTTTGTTTCTTGTTTGTTTGTTTGTTTGTTTGTTTGTTGGTTGGTTGTGTACTAAATTCTTTTGTAGATTTTTTGTTATTTAGAAAAGTTATAATCATACAAAATATGTTAAGTGTCATTAGTGTATGATGTTTGCAAGTACCTTACTTAAGCTGGTGGTGGTTTGTAAAAGAGCAAATCTCACATTATTATATAATATACACGCCCAATATGTGGTGAAAATTTGAATCAATTGTTGATTTCTCGTATATGTCTTTGTTTGGTTTGCTGTTTACAGAAAATACCTCTCTCTTTAATAAAGAGAGGTGGCCATCTTTAAAGAATCTTTGTATATATATATATGATAGAAATTGACGTTGTTTGGTTTTATTTAGACAAGAAAATGATTGAAATCTAAAATTTCCAAAATGCAATAAAATTTCAATAAAAGAATAAGGGAATTAACTCGATAACTAGCCAAATTATGTAAAATGACCCCCAATAAAATTTCAATAAAAGAATAAGGGAATTGACTCGGTAACTAGCCAAATTATGTAAAATGACCCCCCCCCCCCCCCCCCCCCCCCACCCCTCTCTCTCTCAAGAAATCGATTTGCTCAAGGCGAAATTGTGCAATTGGACCCTCCATTGAGCAATTGTGTTTCCAATCGCAATTCTCTTTTAACCATTTGGCAACACTCAATTGTACAATTGTGGTTCTTCTATTCGCAGTTCTCAAGCCATTTTGCAACATGTGCTTTTGCAATTCAAACGCAGTTTTTTGCGATTGGCATGAAAGCTTGGTCAAGGCAGCTTCTAGCTAATAGCACAAATCTGCTATAGTCCAAACAGGCTCTTAGTACATAAACTACACAAAGAAGGCTAGCAGCACCAAACGAACTCTTATGCTTCTGGCCATCTCAGAAATCCGCAAGAGGATCACAGACGTAGAAGCGGGGCCAAACAGGCCTTTATTACATAACTCTGCAAAGTGCTCCCTCCATTATAAACAAATTGTTAAGCAGGCAGTGGAAGCTATCCATCCTTGGAAACATAATCAAATAAACAACGCTAAAAGAAAATTTAACTCCATGGCTACATAAAAAAATAGATGCATATTTTTTTTTTTTTGGCTTTGAAATAGATGCATATAATTATACAACAATATTCAAACTAGACCACATTTCATCTTACCAACAACCACCACATACTAAAATGAACATTACAGGATTCTTCATCAATATAAATTTCAGAACCCCTAAACTTCCCAAAATTCAACAACGATCCTACAAAATGCTATATTTACAAATTGAGGTGCAAGTAACTTTTTTCACATACTTTTCACATAATAATCAGTAGAGAAAGATATAGAAGATCATTATTATCTAGCTTGGCTATCAAAATCTTCCGAAATGTTGAACAAGAACTGGGGTAAAGACGCAATTCTCGGAAGATTAAGCAGAAGCTCCCCAACCGAGTCCTTCCTAGACATAGCCGGTTTGGACTCATTCCCAGGATCGAGGAAATCCTCTGCAACATTGCGTTCATCTACTCTGTTGCCCACCGTCCGATCAGGATCATCATCACTTTTAACCTGCAAGTTTTGAACTGTTGTGGGATCTTTTTGCAGAAGGCAGCAAAGTGAATCGACCCTTGACATGATCGATTGCTCATCAGAGGTTGACGCGTGTTGAGTGTCGCTGAACAAGCACCTGCTAATCTCTTCCAGTATCACCAAGCTTTGGCGCTCTTCATTGGAAAGAGTTAGATTGTTTGCTGTTCTCTCAGCAATCCGATTCTCGAGATGGTTGACCAAATCACTCATTGACATTGAGGTATGGAATCCGGGAATTTTAATCTGATCTTGATTGTTACCCAGCCTCATTAGTTCCCCCGCTTTACTTCTCAATAATTCTTCTATTTCAAGGGCGTCCATTACTGAATTTATGAGTTCTAAGTTAGAGAAAATAGAGTTTCAAAGATAACAGCTATAAGGAAACCAAGGATCAAAATTTCGTTTCGGTCTATTGTTTCGGTCTACCCAGAAACGGAAACGTTTCGGAAACAGTGGAAAAAATTGGAAACATTGAGAAACATGGGGACACATAACTTCAAACTTAACTATATGCGTGTATAAAGCTAATAATTGATTAATTGAACATTTGAGAGGTCTATATATGTAGTGCTGCATTAAAAATGTGTAGTTCAAATTGAAAATACATGAGGATTAAGTCGTCAATCTACTTTCAAATACTTCATAGAATCCACAAAACACTTCACAGAATGCAAAAGATACATATAAGTATATAGTAAGCTAATAAGCCATCTCTAAAATAAAATGGTTGTTCATATGACAAGTACACAATTGCATGATTATCTCGATGGAAACAAGTATGTTTCGTTGGAAGCAAATGAAACGATGCGGAATCATAGGTTTGTTTCGATGGAAACAAAAGAAACAAAGTCGTTTCGATGGAATCCATGGAATTTCAATATTCCATGGCTGTTTCGTTTCCATGACGTAGGAAACAGAAACGTTTCGGTCGTTTCGATGAAACACACTGATTAGTTTATTGTTTCTACAAACTCAGGAAATAATTTATTGTTTCCAAGCATTCAATAGTTAATTTAATCGCAATTATCCTTAGTTCCAGTTCGTTAGAATAAACCACAGATCTGAAAGATAGGAAATAAGAGCAGGGGACAAGAATGATATATATACAGTAAGCAACATTAGAATTCAACTCATGAAAATGCATTAGTCATCAAACCGAATCTAAATTCCATGAAAGAAACATTTGAATGCAGCAAGTTAAGAGAAACAAGGAAAAAAAAATATCCCGATATTCACCGATCAAGTTCATAATTGTACCTGAGCTAGGAGAAGGCGTGTCTCGGGGAAAATGTTCTGGAGGTCTACCAAGAAGATCTTGCTGTTCATTCCTCGAGGAAGAAGATTGAGCTGCGTTTGGTGATGCCCGCAAATCAAATATTGTGGACTCCTCATTGTTCAAATCAAACCCATCATTCAGCTCATTTGATTTATCAAACACAGAAACTCTTGGTTCGAAATATGGAGAGTCTAGCACTATCTCTCCTTGCTGACTAAGGAAATTGAGTCGAGGATCACACTGAATAAGCTTTTCAAAATGCTTTCCCAACAAGCCTTGTGGACACTGCAGAAAATGGCGCCTGCAGCAAAATTAAGAATCCCACCACTATCACCCAAACGGAAAACAAGGTTGCATCAATTTGAGGGTCAGTTTGAGCATGCTTAAAATAAGATCTGGTTCAGTCCTAGTCTCACTTTCTATTTGGTTTTTATGAGAAACAAGGTTACGTTGGTATGACAAACAACCAGTTTTAACAGATTTATCAGACTGAGAACGAACCCATATGCAAAAATGGACATTCAACAAACACATTAATATATAGAACATGAACCGTTTCTTTGCATTCCCAAACAGCCCCTAAATGCTTAAAAACGAATAGTGTGCCCAAAGCATCAACTGAAGTGACGAAGATATGTAGGGGGGGGGGAAAAAGAAAAGCAGTCTGACAATTTCACACTCCAACATATGGAAGAGGAATTTGGAAATATTTGATATTGTTTCCTATAGGCTATAACAATGAAATAGGCGAAATTGCTACACACGACGCTGTTGAACCTGATTTTCCAAGGTGCAATCTTGCAGAAGCAAGCCTCCACTTTAAAACATTTAATCAGTTCTTTGACTAACTTGGGCTCGGACAAGAGGCAAGGTTGAACCGGCATCAATAGAGACTGGTGCTGTGAGGTCGAACTGAAAATCATTCAGAGCCGCTTGGTGCAGGAAGTCAAACTTCGCAACAGAATCAAGAGAAATTAACAACTCCACCAACCACTTCGGCCTAATCATCTTCTTTTACTGAGGCAGCTCGCCAAGTTCAATCAACCCTTTATGCTATGAAGCACGAGTGCTTCGAAATTGGTGGCGTATCCGCACTTAGTGCGGCGGGAATGCACCGAGAGTGACACATTTTGAGTTCTTGCCTCTTGGCGATGTTTGAGTGCGGCATGATTGCAGCAGGACACGCCAAGAGTGCGGCTGAAAGCAATTTTTAATTTTTAAAATTTTTTTTTTTTTTAAGTTACGGGGTTTAATGATTTAATCATAATATTTGGAAAACTTGTGGGGTTCAGAACACAAATAAATAAAAGGGCAAACATAGGGTTATATGTTTGTTAATTCTATTTATATTGATTTGTTCTATGTTTTTTGGGTTGGAATAGGAATGGATTTGGTTTGAAACTATTATGGGCAATGCTAGGGGCACTAACAAAATTCACTAACACTTACTAACACACTCTATCTCTCTCTTAGTGGTACTGCGGGGTCCACTGCGGACCCCACAATGCCACTAGGAGAGAGATAGAGTGTGTTAGTAAGTGTTAGTGGATATTGTTAGTGCCCCAAATATAACTCAACTATTATTTGTGTAATTGTGTCTTAGTTAGTAGTTTGTGTATATTGTGTCTTTATTAGGAATGCGATATAAAATTTTTTTTTTGATATTTTATATTACTCCCTCCGTCCCATTTTGTGAGTCCATCTTTGGGAACACAACTTATTAAGGGGTCAAGAAGAATCTACACCTACTTTCCACAATTGCCCCTAATCATTACAACAACTTTTTTAGTTTTGTCTTGGAGTAGATTTCAATGCAAGGTAGTTTTGGAAAGTAAGTAAAAATTATATACTAAATTAGGAAAGTGGACACTAATTTTGGGACATCCCAAAATGGAATGCAGGACTCTCAAAATGGAACGGAGGGAGTAGTAACTATCCCCACCGCACTCGCACTCTTGATTTTGAGAAAATTGTCGAACTCCCCACACACACATCCCCGCATCGGCGCATCTGCACCAATGCTTCCTAGCCTTTATGCATGGTGAAATAAATAACGTTGAATCTCAAAGGGCTTCTTATATATTATGGTGCCTAACTTTACGTTATGCCTATATCTCTTCTAAAAGAGGTTGATATTAAGAGGAGGATCTGACCAAAAAACCAATCAAAATTTCTAGTTTTTGGAAATGCCATGCACTGCTCTGTTGGACTCATAGTTGTTAGCATCACAGCAGGCCCAATTGCCTAGTCAATGCCTAGTCACCGACCTAGCATCCAGAAGGCATTTAGACTGACATGAAGCCCCCTTCACTTCGGATCCTTAGTCTACTATATACACTGAATTTTCTGAAGATGATATCCTCATCTAGTTGTTCAACCCCTAGTCCTAAGTGGAAGGATGCCTGAAAAGTATATTACAATGTCAAGCCACGGTTCGAAGTCTCGGCCGATACCGAGTCGTCTCGACCGAGTTGACTCGGTTTCGAAGCCAAAAGATCTGAGATTCACAGACGATACATATTTTTAGCAAAATGACAGTCTCGGTTGCCATCTTAGCTGTTTCGCACCATCTCGCGCGAGATAGTGCCGTATCGCACGAGTTCTCGGCCGATACGGCGAGACGAATCTAAAAATGACAGAAAGAAGTCAGGAAAAGGGGGAAAATGGTAAAAATCTTACCTTTTGCGCATTATTTTCACAGATCTGAACTAGAGGCTTCGTCTTCTTCCCCCACAAATCGATCAATTCTCCGTCTATATTCACAGATCTAACATTCACAATCGATCGATTGACCAAGCATAAATTTGTTCAGTTCTTCTTCCCTCACGACTCACGAGGCTCTCTCTCTCTCTCTCTCTCTCTCTCTCTCTCTCTCTCTCTCAATCTATGTGTGCCGAATGTTGTCGAAGTCTCTCTTAGTCTCTTTTCTCTATCCATGTCTCTCGTTGGCTGCTCAGAGGCTGTGCGAAGAGTGAAGACTGAATAATAGGTAGATTTTGTTTTGTTTTGTTTATTTTATTTGTAAGGTCTTTACTAAATTAATATACTATATAATACACTACATTGTAATATAATACACAATATTTATGCTTTATTATCTTCTACCAAAACAAAAGAAAGCATAACGTGGGTTTAAAACTTTTAAGTAGTATAATATAATCTAGGGATATATATTACTTACTTTTTCTTTTTCTTTTATTTTTTTAATTCTTTTTAGGGGGGCTAAAAGTATTTTATACTTGCTATATTATATGTTTTTTGCTATATATATTTGAATAGGACTTATTTTACTATACTTACTATATTATAAATTTTTTTTGAGCCATCTATTATTATATTTATTGTATCATGTGTGTAATATATAATATTACATTATGCTAGAAAAAAAAATATTTATATACCACATGATGAGTTACCCAATTATGTATGTAGTGTTATCAAATACTCAATCCGCAGCGTGTGTATTGGATATTATGAGATTTTGTAATTGGCACATTAGGTAATGGGACAATCTATTAGGCCAAATTTGTTATTCTAATTATTTTAGAATTTTTTATTATTTTTCCAGATTTTTTGAACCTTAAATCTAGCGTATCTTTGCATATCGCCTGATAACAGTCTGCGGCGCCGCGACCGAGTCGCCTCCGCGACCTCAGCGACCGCGACCTTGAACCATGTGTCAAGCCCAATAATAAAAGTTAAAGAAAGCCACAAAATCAGCCTCACTTGTTTGCGTAAAAGGACCAGGAGACAAGGTGATATACCATTTACAACAATTTTCAGAAACACCTCTGTCGAGTACCAACTCCATCTCAGTTGTCACTTGTTGAACCAGGAACTTGTGACTAACATAAAAGAGACTAGACCTGATCCAGAGTACAGCGAGATGGGCATTGCCGCCAAAAGCAAGAAATGAAAATTTCAACCTCGAAAGAGGGTGAGCCAAGGGACCTATTTTTTTTTATCCCTAAAGTGTCCCTGCTCAGCAGCGCGACCCCATTCTCACTGGCACGTCAAGAATATTGTTCTGGATGTTTGGGCGGAGTAGTAAAGCAATTTAATAGAAATCGATAATCTTGAATTAGTCCCATTGAGATTTGGGAGGAATGAGAAACTTCATCATATTTCTTAACATGTAATTTTTGTTTTTCTTAAGATGATATAGTCGATGATTATAAGCCTAAACTCTTACATTGGAGTACCATTTTCAGAATGACCTAATTCGAGATTATGGGTTTCTGCATCGAAATACTTTACAAATTGTGAATGGCCCAATTCAAATCTACGGAACAGGCAAACATGCTATTGACCTACATCATTATAGCAGCGTCACAAGCCAACTTGTATGCTAAGCAATGTTAAGTAACCTCATAACTAACAAAAATAGTACCTGTGTATACTCGCTTGCCCACCAGTAAAATCCGATGTTGCCTGCCATAGCGTGTGTTTTCTGGGCTGCGGATTAGTTTCCCTAAAGAACAGAGGTTGTCTTGCAAGCTGCACCAAAGAAAACAACCCCTTTATCATAATACTGACAATGACAGCAGCAACAATAGTCTAGCAATTTCCAAATAAATAATGGCATGTTTGTTTTGTCCCTTGAATTGAATTGCCTCATTCACACTTTGCACAGCATTTTTGCACAGAAATTCATCCTTTAGAATAGATCCATTGTAACATTTTTTTTTTTTTTTTGGTTTAAAAAAAAAACAAAAAACAAAAGTTTCTTAAAAACTTGTACTTAAAATTCATCTCAAGAAAATCTGAGAATAACGCATAGGAAGAAATATGATGAGATTTTCCAGTTTTCAAACGAAGATGATGGATTTCTACATTAATACCCCTACAGAAATTGTGATAGGCATATTCAAATTCAAGGAACGGCAACAATCCATAAGAGCACGCATTTGAAGATGGAAATCACCACTACATCCAAAGTTCCCGGCCCGTCATCCGGATAATTTGCCTTCAAAGCCATAATGTCAGACCACTGTATTTCAATTTTATTCTTCAAACCACCATCAAGAACTTCCCACACAAGTTTATGCTTCGCAAAATAACATTTCGCAACTAAGTCTCCCTCGTATCTTGAAGTATACTGCAACCAAATAAATTGCACTTGAAATCAGGCTATGCCGCTTTGCCCACGGTAATAAATTTGAGCATGGATGTTACTTGTTAGTACCGTTGATTCACAAGTCGATTCATACGAGTCCATTCAAGTTTCATACACCGATACAATTCACGATTCATGATTGATGATTTTGAATTTGGTAGTTTAAAGGTTTAAGTGACAAACTTTCAACATTTCGAGACTTGATATTGCATGAAACTTGCGGGAAATTGTTAATTTGGTCATTTTAATATTGAACATGCGTTTTAATGTTGACAGTATATACATATTATTGCTTACTTTTGGAAAGAAGGAAAAAAAAAAAACAAAAAAAACAAACAGTGAATCACAATGTGACATGAATCACGATTCATAATTTGGCAAACCGTGTTGAAAGAAATCTTTTTATTTTATGTTTCTTTGCTTTATATTTTTAGTTGAGTCTAAGGACTCAATTGTGATTGATATTTATTCTCATTATCTATATAAAGTGAGACTCACAATTGTGATGTCTAAGCCCCAAAAACTATCTGGAAAACCAACATGGCATCGTAGCCATCCTAAATTAGGGATTCACCTTACCCAATCACAACCACCACCTGCGCCACCCTCCACCACCTGCGCCACCCTCCAACACCCTAGCAGACCTTCGCAGCCCCATTACCACCCTACCCAGGCCTTTGCAGCCCACCACCCCCCCCCTAGCCTGCGCCGCCACTTCCCATGGCCATCTAGACCTGCGCCAAACCTTACCCTAGCCTCCCTGTCTTGCGCCGCTAACCCTCCTGCTGCCCAGCCACCTCACCACTCTTCCACCTCACTGGCGAACCCCATAAAACCCCTGGTCTAATCAGAATTCCCTCCAAATTCCTTTTATTCAAGTTCTCAGCCCAAGGATTGTTGCCTACATTATAAATCCTAGGGTTCTGATCGTTTTTTCCATTCTCCGGTTTCTTAAGTGCGTAATCGGACAAATGATTTGTCCATAGATTGGACAATTGGACCAAAAAGGTGCATGTGAGTACTAGGACTGCCTTGATTACCTTCGTTTACTCGTGAAGCGGTGTGTTCAATATGTCTGAGGATGCTGTGACAACTGAGAAGTCTTCGAAAAGTGCCGAATCTTCTGGATCTCCTATAGGTAATGAGAGGCGGCCCTTCATTACCGAGAATCCTGGTTTTAAAATCACCACTATTTTGTTTAAAGGTGAGAACTACCTGTCATGGTCTCAATCAGCAACTCTCTGGCTCCGAAGTCGAGCCAAGTTTGGTTATGTTGATGGTTTAGTCAAGGCACTTAGTCGGGATGATCCCTATACACAAAGTTGGAAGTTAATAATTACTTAATCATGAGTTGGCTGGTTCATTCCATGGAACCTGAACTAGCAGATCCGTTTTTGCGATACCCTGGCTCAGACTTACTCCAAGACGGGGAATGTAGCTCAAGTTTATGAGCTTCGCCGTAGTATTGAAGATGAGGTTCAAGGGGATCGTACGACTCTTCAGTATTCCACCTCATTATGTTCGCTTTGGAAACGGCTTGATCATTTGACAAACCACCGTCCAGTTTGTCCTACTGATGCCACGAGTTTCAAGGCATATATTGAAGGTGAGCGCATCTTCAAATTTTTGGCTTGTCTGAATCCAGAATTTGGCCCTGTGAGGAGTAGATTCTTGGCATGGAACCTCTACCTTCCCTTATAGAGGCCTTTGCCTATGTCCAAAATGAAGAGAGTTGTCGGGCTGCTATGCTTCCTCCTACATCTACAGAAAGATCTGCCCTGGTATCCTCTGACCAGCGTGGAGGTAAGATTTCTAGCCAACGTAAGGATCAACACTATGAAGTCAATGATGACAAAGATAAGCTTTTTTGTGACTATTGCAACCGTCCTAGAGACATTCGGGAAACATGTTGGAGGCTTCATGAACGTTCTCCCTTGTCAAAAGGACGTGGTGGAGGTCGTAGTGGTGGTGGACGTAGTGGAGGTCGGGGTAGTGGACTACGGGCTCATTTGACTACTGGATCCGAGTCTACTCATCATGAGGAGTCTCCTGCACCTTCACTCACACCTGGAGATACTAGTCATACTGATATTGAGACACTGCGGTGTATTATGGCTCAGCTTGACACTCTCACGAGTGCCTCTACTTCTTTTGTCCAAACATGTAATTTTGCTAATAGTTCAAGTGCTTAAAGTGATTCTAAGCAACCATGGATCATTGACTCCGGAGCTTCTGATCATATGACTGGACTTTCTACTGTGTTTTCCACTTATAATCCGTGTTCAGGGAAAGAGAAAGTTCAAACTGCTGATGGTTCCCTTTAGTTTGTTTCTAGTACAGGTGTCATTAATGTGTCTAGTTCTTTGCCTTTATCTTATGTTATCCATGTGCCAAATTTTTCGACCAATCTTCTTTCAATTAGTCGTTATACTACTCGTGATCTTAACTGCAGCGCAACTTTTTTTCTACTCACTGTGTCTTTCAAAATCTCTCCATGAAGAAGGCGATTGGCAATGGTAGAGAGGAGAATTGTTTCTATTTTCAGCTACCCGGTGGAGCTACTAGAGGGAACTTGACACAAGTTGTTCATCATTCACAGAGAGACACTTCCTCGAGAGGCTTGGCTCTGGCATCAAAGATTAGGACATCCCTCCTTTTATTTGCTTCGTTTTTGTTTCCTTCTTTAGTCAATAATAAAAGTATTTCCGAGATTTCTTGTGAGGCCTGTGAGCTTGGAAAACAACATCGTGCTACATTTAATTCTAGTTTTAATAAAAGTACTATTCCCCTTGCTATTATTCATACCGATGTTTGGGGTCCTTCTCCTGTTATTTCTTTGAAGGATATAACTGGTTTGTCACCTTTATTGATGATTGCACTCGCACTACTTATGTATATTTGATGAAAGAAAAAAGTTGTACAACTTGTTCGGTTAAATAAAGGGGGGGGAATATATCTATAGTGGCCTCACTCACTATTTTTCAAAGCATAGCATGGTTCATCAGACATCATGTACTAATATTCCACTACAAAATGGAGTAGCTGAGAAAAACCATCACTCTAGGTCCATGTTATTCTCTATGCAACTTTCCAAGTCTTACTAGGGAGAGGCTGTCTTAACTGTTGCATACCTCATTAATCGTCTACCTACCCTTGTTCTTGGTAAGGGGTCCAATTGAACTTCTTACTAATTTGTCCTCAATTTTCCCCATTCCTCCTGAAGTGTTTGGTTGTGTTTGTTTTGTCCACAATCACTCTCCTTTCCGAAGAAAGTTAGATCCCCGTTCACTTAAGTGTGTCTTTGTTGGATATTCACCAACACAAAAAGGGTACAAGTGTTATCATCCTCCGACTCGTAAATGTTATGTTTCTATGGATGTTACCTTTGATGAGACATTGTCATACTTTCAACCTTCCCAGCCATCTCTTCAGGGAAAGACAGAGAACAGTGAAGAGATACCTGTAGAAATTGTTCCATTTACTATAGGAAGCGAGGAGGGTGAAAGTGAGGAAAAGAAAGAGGTAGAGAAGAGTGGAAGTGAGGAAAACAAAGAGGGGGCAAGTAGAGAAGGAAAAGGAAAGGAACTACTCACCTATTCCAAGAATAAAGGAAAATTTCAGGAACAACAGAAAAGAGGATCATCTCTCTAATACCATTGCAATTGTCTTCTTCAAGTGATGAAGGTCCAGGTCTTTCTAGTCCTTTGATTTCTTCTACTCGTATTCCTGATTCTCCTCCTTTTGTTTCTCCCTATGTTGATGAATTAGACATACCTATTGGTCTTCGCAAGGGTACTAGGGAGTGTATTAAACATCCGATTTCTAAATTTGTTTCGCATTCTCGATTATCTTCATCTTATAGGGCCATTGTATCAAAACTCGATTATGTTCTATTCTTAACCATATACAGGAAGCTCTATATGATCCTAACTACAAATCTGTCATGGTTGAAGAGATGAACGCACTTCACAAGAATAGCACTTGGGAATTAGTAGAGCCACCTCGAGGAAAAAAGACAGTGGGGTGCAAGTGGGTGTTCACTGTGAAACACAAAGCAGATGGGACAATCGAAAGGTATAATGCAAGATTGGTTGCCACAGGCTTTTACTCAGACTTATGGGGTAGACTATCAAGAGACCTTTGCCCCTATTGCTAAGATGAACTCCATCAGGGTCTTATTGTCCCTAGCAGCAAATCTAGAGTGGTCTTTATATCAGTTTGTTGTGAAGAATGCATTCCTGCATTGTGATTTGGAAGAAGAATTATACATGGATATTCCTCCTGGGTTTGAGGATAGCAAGACTGGAGGTAAAGTATGACATCTTAAGAAGTCTTTGTATGGACTAAAACAATCGCCGAGAGCGTGGTTTGATCGGTTTTCTCAAGCTATGGACAGGCATGGTTTTAGGCAGAGCCAAGGTGAACCTACTCTTTTAATTAAACACCCGGTCCAGGGTAAAGTGAGTACTTTGATAGTCTCTGTTGACGATATTGTCCTCACAGGCGATGACTTGGAGAAGATGAAAAAATTGAAATCCTATCTTGCTGAAGAATTTGAAATTAAGGACTTGGGAAATCTAAAGTACTTCCTTGGAATCGAAATGGCGAGATCCAAGGAAGGGATTTTTACATCCCAAAGAAAGTATGTGTTGGATCTTTTATAGGGAGCAAGGCTGTGGATAAACCGATGGACTATAACTCAAAGTTTGGGGATGATCCAGATGGAAAACTAGCTGATAAGGGCAGATACCACAGATTGGTAGGTAAACTAATTTACCTAGCTCATACCAGGCCGGATATTGCGTTTGCAGTCAGTGTGATTAGTCAATTTATGCATGCCCCAAGACAAACTCATCTTGATGCAGTGTTTCGAGTCATTCAATACCTTAAGTCAATAGGGAAATGACTGTTCTTTGCTAAGAATGGTCATACGTCTGTTGAGACCTATACTGAAACTGATTAGGCTTGTTCGATAAATGATAGGAGATCGACTACAAGTTACTATTGTTTGTTGGCGGTAATTTGGAAATGTCAAGGAGCAAGAAGGAGTCAGTAGTGGTTACATCCGGTGCAGAGACAGAGTTTAGAGCCATGGGACAAGGAGTAAACCCAAGGATTCTATGAAATTGTAATGTGATAATAAGGCTGCTATCAACTATTGGGTTTGGACCCAAGGACTCTATGAAGTTGTACTGTTATAATAAGGCTGCTATTAGTATTGTTCACAATTCAATCCAACATGTCAGAACAAAGTATGTGAAGATTGACAGACACTTCATTAAGGAAAAACTAAACAATGAAAGCATTTGCAAACCTTTTGTGAAGTCAGGAGAGCAGTTAGCGGATGTTCTGACAAAGAATCTTGCCAGTCGTTCGTTTCACTTTATTCCTGCCAAGCTGGGCATGAGAGATATTTTCGCACGAGCTTGAGGAAGAGTGTTGAAAGGAATCTTTTTATTTTATGTTTCTTTGCTTTTATTGATGTAACCTAGGGTTCCATCTATTTATTATTAGTATTTTTATTTTTAATTTTTATTTTACTTTATTTTTTAGTGGACTTTAATGGTAGACATTAACTATATTTTCTTTTATTTAGTTATGTTTATTTTGTTTCCTTGTTTATTTAACCTTAAGATGTGGGCGGTGTCCACATCATTTATTTTGTCACATACAAGTCACGTGCTTAAGTAAGGACCAGCCAAGGTGAATGAAGAGCTATATACGTTTGTTTCTTGGGAAGAAAGAGGAGATTGATTTGCTTGGACAGAAACCCTAAGGCTGCTGCCTCCCAACTGCTGCTCTTCTCTCTTTGCTGCTCATCTCTGCTCCTCCTCCTTCCAGTCATCATCTTCTAAATTACCAGGTTTTTTTCTTCTTCTTCTTCTTCTTCTTCTTCTTCTTCTTCTTCTTCACCTCTGACTGAGTTTCTTTCTCCCTCCTTTTTCTCTTCTTTAACCCACTATTACTCTCTTATTCTTCTTCCACTTCTTTGCTGATTCCTCTTCTTCTTCTCTTCGGTTTCTACTTCTCCTTCCTTCCCTATCTCTTTTCCCTACAGTTTTCTTTCCCTTTCTCTTCTCCCTTCGCTGCCTCAATCTGCTGCCCCCTGTTTCTTAGTTTAAAGTGACATGATTTTAAATTTTCTCTTGTGTAAGTGACTGTTTGGGTTTTAATGAAAGTTGTGGTTACTCAAGTTACATGTTTGATACACTTTGGCTGATTGGTTAAGGCCTTTGTTAGTTTATTTTGCATACTGAATTGTTTAGTTACTCTCTTGCCTCACAAAAGTTCTCTATTTTATTTTCTTTACTCCTAGGATTGCATCATTTATGTTATTAGTTAGAGTCTGAGGACTCAATAGTAATTTATTTTTATTCTCATTGTATATAAAGTGAGAATCGTAATAGTGATGTCCATGGTTCGAGGTCGCGGTATCGGTCGCGGTATCGGAGTCCATTGTGATGACTCGGGGTTGCGGTATCGGCCTGGTATCGGGCGATACGCAACGAAACGCTAGATTTAAGATTCAAAAAAATATGAAAAAATAACCAAAAATTCTAAAATAATAAGAATAGCAAAAATGGCATAATAGATTGTCACAATACCCAATGTACCAATTATAAATTCACAAATTATTCAACTCACACGCTGCCGATCTATTGTTTAAATATTTTTTTATTACACATACACATTTTAAACAAATAAGTAAACATTATAAACATTTTTTTTATTACACACACATTTAAACAAATAAGTAAACATTTTTTTTTATAAACAAATAAGTAAACATTTTTTTTTATAAACAAACACTTTCTTAATAAATAAGCAAACAGTTTAAAGAAATAAGTAAACAATTTTTTAATAAATAAGTAAACATTTCAAATATTTTTTATTACACATACACATTTTAAACATATAAGTAAACATTTTTTTTATAAGTAAATGCTTTTTAATGCACATTCAAATTAAATAATCTTCAAACACAACATTAACCCTAACCATGTTATTAATAATTAATTAAATACAAAAAAAAATTTGCACGTCACACTCACCCAATAAAGTCTAAATTTTAATCACAGATGAAAACACATGCACACAAACTCTGTTACACAGGATAAAATCCTGGACACAACTTATACCCCTTCCTTCGTTTGACTGGAGACCAGACCCAGATTAACAAAGAAGAGAGAGAGAGAGAGATCAAAGAAGAAAGAAGAAGACGATGAAGGAAGAAGAAGAAGAAGACGATGAAGAGATAGATCAGAGAAGAAAGAAGAAGAAGACGATGAAGGAAGAAGAAGAAGAAGACGACGATGGCGGCGAAAGAAGAAGAAGAAGAAGACGACGATGATGGCGGCAACTCAGATTTGGTAACTTTTTCCTTTTTGATTCTTCTCGTTTTTATTTTCCTCTGATTTTTCTTTTTTCCTTCAGATTTTTCTCTTTTTCTTTCCGAGATGTGCATAATCTCGGGCGTATCGGCAATCATCTCGGCCGAGACGTAGAAAACTCGGTCGTTTCGGCCGAAACGACCGATATATAGAACGATCCTCCATTTTTTTTTAACTCAGCTTGAATCGGCCTATATCTCGTATCGGACCCTCACGATACCGAGTTAACTCGGCCGATACGACTCGGTATCGGCCGATACTTCGAACCCTGGTGATGTCTAAGCCCCAAAAACTATTCTCTGGAAAACCAACAAACCGTTCAAGATCCGATACACCATTTGACAACCATGGTAATGACACATACCTCCCAGGTCCCAATCCTCAGAAATGAGGCAGGAAAGTTTGACGCCTTGAGCTTATCAATAGAACCAGAAGCAGCAGTGCTCTTCAGCTCTTTCTTGACTGGGGTTCCGGCAATTGATGCATTCCCTTGAGAGAGCCTCATTTGGATCAAATCCAAAAGTGATGGGCTCTTCTTTAGACGCAAGCCCAGTGGACTTGGCTCATCAAGTGGGTTGTATTGTGATGGTGGCACCGGAAAAGCACCAGTTCCCAAATTGCTCTGCTGCTGATGCAAGAACAAACCAAAAAAATTGACAGCCCATTAAATTTTCATTGGAGAAAAGCATAATTAATTTGGGTAATGCGTGGATGCCAATAGCGTAGAAGTGCGACCATAGCAATTTACAGTGGGGTGACTTTAATTTGAGTAATGCTATGCTCCCCAAATTTGAGTCCCAATTTTGAAACCCAAATTTGGTTCTCAAATGCTTTAGCAGTGGCATGTTGCACAACTATCAAAGTATTTGGAAATCAAATTTGGGAACCACAACACTACTCCCTGAATTTTTGTTCCAAGTCATCCCACACTGCCACATCATTTGGGATACAATTTAGGGATCGAGAGCATTACTCTAATCAATTACAAAGTAAAAGCAAACCACATTAATGAAAATGTAAATAAGCAAAATAGTTAGATAATCAACTTTCAATCTACAATAACTTTGTACTCATCAACCAGACAGTGAGACAGAAACAAAACAGATCTTGAAAATTTAATCTCTGTTTTGGACATAAAGATTCTAAGATATTAAAATTCACAAACAAGTAATCAAAATCCCAAGGTTCTATTGAACTTGAACGTTTCTTCAGATGTGAAACAGATCCAGGGTGTAATCACCAATAATTTCCCAAAGCTCAAGATTTCGATCCAGATCAGGTGTTCTATCATTTAATCCAACAAAATTTCAAGAATTTTCTCCCAAAAAACTAAAATCAGACAAACAAATACACACGAAAATGAGCTTAAATAGGTACAACTTTGAATAGCGTTATTCATTTTCACAACCACATATCGTGACAGACACAACAAGTCCACCATGTATCCACACACACACACACACACACACACACACACACACACACATATATATACACACACATAAATACACGGAGAAACAAACAGGTAGTAGAGAGGCAGAGAGAGAGAGAGAGAGAGAGAGAGAGAGAACCTGCGGATAAGAGGAAAGCTTAGATCGTTTGCTAAGGGGGCCATGTTTGTCCTCTAAAGGATCCTCCACCTCCGTCTTCACCGAGACCATTTTCCGGCGCTGCGAATCGGAATCCGAGGAAGACTTGCAAGAACTCATCAACTGAACCATCAAAACAAACTTCAGATCAATCAAAATCACCAACGAAGACGCCAATACAACCAAAAAGAAAGAAAGAAAGAAAGAAAGAAAGAAAAGACCTCTAATATTCACAGCTGAGAGACGACGACGATTCGGAGAATCAGAATGAAAGAAACCCTAGCAGTCCCTAGAAAGCTAGTGCTCTGCTACAAGACAATTGGTGGGGGGGTGGCGGTGCTCCAAACAAAGCAAAGAAGTCTTCAAAATTGTGGCCAACTGGAGAGTGGGGACTACGCACACGCGTTACATTTGAGCAATGAGCCGAACCGTCTAGTTGAGGGGTTCAGGATTATCCTCAGCAGCAAAAAATAAAGAGAAACTACATTTCAAATTACACATTTGCTTTAAATACATGTACCATGTGCTGTGTAAGTGGTGCACAGAAAAGTGTGAAAAATTCAAACAGTACAAAGTACATGCATTTAAAGCAATGGGTGTGATTTGGGATGTGTGCCTAGCATTTTTCAAAAATAAAAAGGAAGCTACTTATAATTTGGCAGCACCAATAAGTACTTGGCAACTGTAAGTGCGAAGGATTTTTTTTTGGTTATAAGTTTAAATTTTGGATTTTGTTTGACAGGGGATTTCTATCTAAAACAGTTATATTAAAAAGTCATTTTTTTTCTTTTTTTTTTATTAGACATGGGTCCAATTGATTGAGACAAAAGTAGTAATAATCGATTGGGTCACAAACAATACCAATCAATTGTCATATACCAATCGATTAGGTTACAACAATATCAATCGATTGGGTCTGTGTCTTCTTCCCATAATCATGCAGGTTCAAAACAGAATTTTTGGAAAGACGCTTTGTACGTCTTTCCTTCCTTTAAATAATAAAAAAATAAAAAACCTTAGTAAATATGCTATTAAGTATTAAGTGAGTATAGAATTCACCTAGATGTATATGGAAGTTTGTGTGAGTTTGAGAAAGCTTGAGCTTCAGTGGTATCTCCTCTGTCTCTGTCTCTCCTTCCTCTTTCTTCCATCAGTTTCTTTTCCTTCTTCTCTTTCTTCTTCTTCTTCAGTCCCTATACGCTTGAGTGTGTGTATATGTCTTTACATGGGGTGTATATAGATATGTGTATGCGAGTGTACACATATATATATATATGAGTGTATACATATAGCTTTCTCTCTCTAAAATCCGTTAAACCAAATCGTCAATAGGGATATTTTCGTGCAATATATACAGTCAAAGAGATGGTCACATGTCAACACCCCCAGCCAAGCTTGAACCTCAAATTCTACTGAGTCCAATTGATTGGAGTCATGTCAAATCGATTGGTGATAGGTAAACAGATGACAATCGATTGGAGGCAGGTATTTATTACACCAATCAATTGGTATAAGTCCAATCGATTAGGTTGAGGTGGTTACATGTCAATCTATTGAGTTAATAACCTATCGATTGGGACATTAAATTTAGCAAATGATTGGTAAAGTTTGTATTCAACAGATCAAGGCAGTAACACAGAATTTCGTTTATATAATAGAAAAGATAAGATTTAATCTCTCCCTAGCCGTTTTATTATGAATTAATCCAACATAAGATCTAGATTAGAAATAGATCATTGAATAGGCATCTTAATTAAAAATAGATCATTTTGCCCAATTTAATTTTTTTTAATGTCAAAAGTACCCTTAGTCACATGGATACTGATACATATATATATATATTCGTATATCTATATAAATATATATATAGATATTGATTTATATGGTATTAAAAATTAATGACATTAACTATTAATGGGACAATATTCTCTTAATTCAAGAGATTTTATTAATTTGCTCACTATTATCTGTTGGTTGAAATTCAAATCATTTCAAATCTTTTCAGACTTATTTGGTGGATTGTGACTGTCATTAAAATACAAATCATAATCAACTTTTGTGGTTGTGTGTATGTGTGATTGGATTGTTGGAGTTACTGGATAAAAATCTGATTAGATTGGGAAGTACCTCATATTCAGTGAGAAGTTATTCTTGTCAATCGACTGAGTAATTGATGTTAATTGAATATTTTCGCACATAAAACCTAAAAAAATTCTCATTATTTTCTAAAATTTTTAATCAAAACACTGAGAAATTCCCTCTCTATTGGGGTTTTTGTTATTTGAAAATTTGATAAATTCCCACTCTGTTGGGAAATGTCTCATTCAAAAAATGATAAATTCTCATTGTTGGAGTTACTGAATAAAATTTTGATTTTATTGGAAAGTGCCACATATTCAATGAGAAGTTATTCTTGTCCATAGACTGAGTAATTGATGTTACTTGAATATTTTCGCACATAAAAACTGTGAAATTCTCATTACTTTCTGAAATTTCTAATCAAAAAACTAAGAAATTCCCACTCTATTGAGGTTTTTATTTTAAAAAAAATTGAGAAATTCCTACTCTATTGGAAAATTTTCCATTCAAAAAACTAATAAAATTTCATTGTTGGAGTTACTGGATAAAAATCTGATTAGATTGGAAAATGCCTCATATCCAGTAAGAAGTTATTATTATTTATAGACTGAGTAATTGATGTTACTTGAATATTGTTGTATGTAAAAACAAAGAAATTCTCGTTATTTTCTAAAATTTTTAATAAAAAAACTGAGAAATTCCCCGTCTATTGGGGTTTTTTATTAAAAAAATTGAGAAATTCATACTCTGTTGGAAAATTTCCCATTCAAAAAATTGATAAATTATGATTTTTTTTTTGTGAAATTTCTCATTAAAATTTTGAGAATTTCCTGCGCTGTTGTGAAATTCTCATTCAAAAAACTGAGAAATTCATCCATGTGTATTGAGAATCTTTTTTCATTAGAGTGTGAAAATTCTCTCGCCCCTGATTATGTCACCAATACCCTAACTTGAAAAAGAAGCTCTTTCGAAGATGCAGAGCAGACGATTTGAGAATCTTTAATGGTAGGTGAATCTCTCTCTTCCTCTTTCTCTCTACAACAGAAATCTCTCTCTCTCTCTCTCTCTCTCTCTCTCTCTCTCTCTCTCTCTCTCTCATATAGGGGTATTTATGTATTTAGCAAAACTCATGGACTAATTTGTAGATTCAGATATAGGAAGGACCTATTTCTAGAAGGAAAAAAAAACTTGAATTAGGTACTAAATCCTATTTTACCTTTTATATAAATAGGCATACAAAATCACAGAGTGTTATGAGCAGTGTAGTTTTTTCGAGATCTATAAACCTATGGTGTCAATTTATAAAAGGAATAAATTTTTGTTATATTTATGCAAAAAAAAACATATCCTTGCATGTTTGTTTAATTTTTAGTTTTCTTCCATAGGATTTCATAATTAATATTGATCTTGTTTGATAGATCTAGTTTTGATGATTCCAAAACATCAAATTTTACGAAAAATGGACTTCTAGAACAAAAATGATAAGAATTTGAATTTTTTTTTTTTAGCCTTAGAAGGGTATTTTTTACCAAAAAAAAGGTCAAAGAGCCAATTGAGTTAAAAAGTTGGCGAGTGGATACTTTGTCCCAATCACTTCATTTTCTAGGGTGCTCTTGCTGAACATCACTAATAGCATCTCTAATGCAAAAAGTTATTTTGCATCTTTCAAATTTATATTTTAGCAATGTTATAGTATCAAAAATCTATAATTTGACAATTATGCTCCAATACAAAGAGTCATCCAAAATATTATTTTTTGACAAAAAGCTATTAATCTAGTACACTGGGCAGTGTGCTTTGTACACTAGTTTTGTCACAACAAATAAAAATTTATATATTTTTTAATACAAAAGCAATTGATGTTGTACATTAGATTATTGTTGTGCACTAGAAAAAAAAATAAGAAAAAAGTACAATAGTCAAAATTTTAACAAAAGTCAAATCCTATGCTATATTTGAGAAAGTAAATGACTTTATCAAATTTTGGCAACACAAATGGAGTTGCATTAGAGCACACATTTTGTACAACTTTTTTAAATTTTAGCTTTGATAATGAATTTAACTCTAACATTGGAGACGCTCTAAGCTACTTTTGCTAAATACTTTTTTATCCAATCTAGAGATTGATTCATATAAATTAGTCAAGTTCAAATATAAAATAACATGTTTTTACTATGTATTTATGCAAACAAGTCTGAAGTCCTATTTAAATATATGCACGAGCTATGTCAACACGAAGTCATGTATATTTGAGCTTATCTTATTGTAAAACGAGATTAAAATTCATACTTGAACTTGATTTGTTTATTAAACAGAACAAAATCAAGTTCTTATCAAATGTGTTCACAGTGGCTTGTTGAACTACTCAAGGTATATATTCTACGAGTGCTATGCTTAGGTATATATTTTATTCTCAAATGTGTTCACAATGTTATGCTTTCTAAATTTTTATCTCAAAACTAATTTCAAATGACGTGATAGTGGGGTCAAGTAAGCAACTTCTAATCAAAATTCAACTAGTCTGTAGACCTGACCTCACTGTCACATCATTTGAAAAGCACTTTTGGGATAAAATTTTGAGAAGTATACTCATATGAGTAATGCTATGCTTTCCAAAAAAAAATTTCCCAAAAATGTTTCCCATGGCAGTGATCCCAACTGATTTTGATTGGTTGATGAAGTGATCCACCATTATTGAAGAGTGTTTCACTGCCACATGTGTTAGAAAACACTTTTTAGAAGAAAAAAAAAATTTGGGAAGCTTGCTCAACTCATATTATACTCACATTCTTTGAATAGCTATTTCACGAAGAATAATATTTGGGGCACTAACAAAATCCTTTAACACTTACTAACACACTCTATCTCTCTCCTCTCACACGCTTTGAATAGCTATTTCACAAAGAATAATGTTAGGGGTACTAACAAAATACTCTAACACTTACTAACACACTAAAATACATCCTCTAAATCCTTTAACACTTACTAACACACTCTATCTCTCTCCTCTCACACGCTTTGAATAGTTATTTCACAAAGAATAATGTTAGGGTTACTAACAAAATCCTCTAACACTTACTAACTAGAGTATCCTCTAACACTAACTCTAGTTACTTACTTACTTACTAACTCTAGTTAGTAAGTGTTAGAGGATTTTGTTAGTAACCCCTAAAAGTGAAAAATTATTCAATGAGCCCGTCACGCCAGGTCAGCATGCTGACGTGGTGTGACCATTTAATCTTAACATTTTATTTGCCCCCTCATTCTAATGGGATCATGACAAGTAGTTATCAAATTTAAAATTTGAAATTCCACTAACTATTTACTATGATCTCCTTAAAAAGAAGAGACAAATGAAAGATTGAGATTAAATGATCACATAACGTCAACATACTGACGTAGCGTGACGGACTCACTAAATAACTTCTCGTTAGGTAAGTGTTAAAGCATTTTGTTAATAACCCTATCATTGCCCAAAGAATACCCCAAATTTAGTGTAGTTTTGTTACTCCCTCCGTCCCATTTTGAGAGTCCATTATTCCATTTTGGGATGTCCCAAAATAGTGTCCACTTTCCTGAAATTGATGTACAATTTTTACTTACTTTCCAAAATTATCCCTCATTGAAATCTACACCAAGACAAAACTAAAAAAGTTGTTGTAATGATTAGGGACAATTGTGGAAAGTAGGTGTAGATTCTTTTTGTCCCCTTAATAAGTTGAGTTTTCAAAGATGGACTCTCAAAATGGGATGGAGGGACTATTTCAGTTGCGATGAACCGGGAACGTGACGTAAGCAGTTTTGGCGTATTCCCATTTGTTTGATTCAAAGTCGCGTGATATTTATATTTATGGATAAAAAAAATGTGGTGGCCGTTTCGGGAAGTTACGGAATGATTTGTTTTTTGGTCGTTGGATATTTTTAAAGGTCAATGGTGGGACGGCTGTAATTGGATGGTGGCACACGTGGCAATAGTTAGTGGAGTATTGTTGACACGTAAGAATTTAAATTGGGGAATATTTTTATGGTACTTGTGTTGTGGATAATGGGTTCTCTCATAGCATCTCTAATAATAAAAGCTAGTATTTTCTTCTTGTCAAACCTATATTTTCGTATTGTTACAGTGTTGGATTGCTATGTTTTAGCATATGTGCTCTAATGAGACATGCTATTCCTTTTTTTGTATTGAAAAATGTTAAAATATTGTCTTGCTGGCGTGCCAAATTATTGCATAATCCTTCAAAAACATATATTCAATGGTGTGTCAAATATCATGCTAAATTATAAGCTTATAGCAATGTCAAAGATCATGCCAAATTTGGCACAGGATATAGCATTGCTATAATTTGGCATGAACTTTGGCATACCATTCGAGAGAGATTTTTCAAAGTCTTGCTATAATTTGGCAATAACACGAAGTATAGGATGCCCATTGGAGATCGTCTCATAATTGGAATTTTGTACGTCGGCTTAGACCATCTCCAAAGATGAAGGCAAAAGTTACACATCAAATTACTTATTTGATGAAAAAATTTACATTTGCTACATGAATCAAATTCATGCACTCTAAAGGATGCACCAAATGTTGATTATTTTAATATATCTTTAGTTTTCCATCTTTTTTTTAATTACTGTATATCATCCAACGACCCTTCCTCTCTCTTTTCCACATTTTTTATTCTCAAAAAATACAATTGATATACTCCCTCCGTCGCATAATAAGTGTCCACTTTTATTTTGTACAATGTTTAAGAAAGTTGTATTATATTAATTTTTTTGGTTCCTTAAAGAGTCACTTTCCAATTTTATCCTTAGATGTGATCAATGTTTGACTTTTTGCTTGTTTTGAAACCACAAATAAATGATATTTTGTCTTTATTATAAAGGTAGTTTTGGAAAATAAATAAAAGCTATATATCAATGTAGGAAAGTGAACACTTATTGTGGGACATCCAAAAAAGGAAATAAAAATACTTATTATGGAACGAAGGGAATAACAATTAAATGTAGCAAAGTTACTACATATGACAAAGACAGGAAAATTGTTACTGCGCTGCTTTATGCTTCATTGCTTCCTTTGTAGCCCGTTTTGTTGATGTAGGGCAGCAACATTGTTCCATTTTTTAGTTGTTCCATTTTTTAGTTTGATACCATTGCCGAGATGGTCTTAGTGATGTGAGTGAGTGAGTGATCTTTACAATTTTATTCTAGCGGCTCGAAGACTTTTCGCATTCTTTTACTGACTCCTATAATTTATTAGAGTAATGATAAATTTACATTCTCATCCACATCCTCACATTTATTACATTCTGACTTTTGATTATCCTTAATTTTGGTAGATTCTACACGAGGGACAACACTTCAGTAAAGTTACTTTAGTACATTTCGTTAAGTTCCTCTCACATTTTTTAAAATTGGTTTTTTAATATTGTATTTTTTGAAAATAATTATTTTGGAAATTGTGCGCTATGTGAGAGGAACCTAACGAAATATATTGAAGCAACTTTACTGAAGTGTTGTCCCTACATGAGATTCACATAAAATCCATTAAAATTAAAGATCAGAATGTATTAAATGTGATTAGGAGTGTGATTGAGAGTGTAAGTATATCATTATTAAATTTATTATGTGACTTTTATTTTCACATGAGAAAAGGAGGTCAATATTAGGACGAGAAAAGAATAATGGAGGAGTAGTAGTATATGCTTCCCAAAAACCATATGCTTTAACTTTAAGGCCTTGTTTGACGGATCGGACAAAATTGTCAGATTGGACAGGATAAAGTAAGATTGGACTGTATTAATAATTATGTCGGATAGATTGTTATGTTGTAATGTGTTTGAAACGTACTGGATAAAATTATTGGATAAACAGTTTTATCTGAATCCTGTGTTTGGTCATACCGGAATATAAGTTCTGGATAATAATTAAATTATTACGTTTTAACACAAAAAAAAAGGTCTCAAAAAAAAAGCTGAATTAAAAAATAAAAAAAAAAAAAAAAAAAAAAAAAAAAAAGAAAAATATTCTAAAAAAGAAAAAAAAAAATCTAGAAAAAGATATGGAAAAAAAGAAGCAAAAATCTTGGGGGAAAAAATATGAAAAAAAAAAAAACAACAACAACAACAACAAAAAAACAAAAAAATCGAAAAAAAAAAAAACAAAAACAAAAAATCGAAAAAAAAATTTGAAAAAAAATTCTAGAAAAAAAAATTCTGAAAAAAATTTATATTCCCAAGAGTTATCCCAAACTCCTTTATCTCACCCCTTGGTATTGAGTTATTCCAAACTCAATAGGATAAAATATTCCTACTCTGTGCGCTCACCAAACACAGGATTGGATAATTTTTATCCAATCTGAACCCCTTATCAGGTCCGCCAAACATGACCTAATAGTCTACATACTGTAGAATTGATAGATGGTATTGAATATTTCTGCATGTGATTCAAATGACTAAATATTTTCGAAAATTAATTTAAAATTCAAATTAAAAAAAAATAGCTTTACTCGAAGAGAAATAGTTTGGTTTGGGCCAACTAGTCCCCTCTAAATAAGATCATTGGCGGATCTTAAGAATGGCAAAGGGGCCTTAAGCCTCCCCTCAAATTTTAAAAATTATTTAACGCTCTAAAAAAAATTTACACTTAAGTTTTAAAATTAAATTTAAGATTCAAAATTTGAAAAATATATCATTATTCCAAGAGAAATAGCATAGTTTTGGGCAAAATATGCTAATCTCCACTGAGTTAAGATCAAAATACATAATATTTTTTGTTTTATGCAAAATTATGTTATTGTCTTCTATCAAAGATGATTTCACCCAACAAAGTTATGGTGAATATGAAGATTCAATACATACTCTGAAATAAACGTACATTTATATATATATATACATATTACACAAAAAAAAATTATTGATTTTGTTAAGGGTAAATTAGTTAATATATGAGAAAGTGTCACACCCCAACCCGCCTCGGGTGGATTAGGACACGTGTTACCATGCCACGCCCCCAATGAATATAACATAAATCAAGTTTAAACTTTCTTTTAAACTCTTTATAAAACTCATTTGCATATAATTAACTCCAAGGGTAAAATGGTCATTTAAGATTTTTGTTGGGATATCATCTCAAAAGATAGCTTTTCAAATGAGTAATCCAACGTTAAAAATGGCGTGTGAATACGAACTCCTTAGACCAAGTTATAGTCTCTTAAATTTTGAATTTGAGTACCCAAATTACTCTCAAGCATTCTGCCAAAAGTTGGCTCAATCCAACCCTCTACAGAAATAATTCTGCCCAGAGTTAGATCAATCTAACTTTCTGCAGAGATAATTCTACCCAGAGTTAGAACAATCTAACTTTCTACAGAAAGAATTCTGCTAGTGCTAAAAATTCTAGTTGCAAGTTTAAATCAAACCAAATCAAAATCAAACCTTATGGAACTTAGAAAAATATTTCAAAACCTCTTTCAAACACCCTAAAACATTTCCAAACACACATTCAAGTTCTTCCCACATTCAAAACATGAATTTAACCCATTTACAACCACAATTGGATCATTACAAATCGTTAAACCTCAAATACTACCAAGTTTGCTCAAAGCAACATAACTATAAGAATTGTACTAGAAAACATCCAAAACTACTTCAAAAGTGTTCCTAAGTGTCTCTAAACATTAACCAAACACCATGAGAGTTTTCAAAAGCATTTCAAAACATTTGAGAAGTTGTTTGATCAATCAAGACACATAGGATCCTCATTAGAAACATGAACTTGCATCAACTCCCCATTTATCCCAAAAAATGCATAAACATTCAAGTATAAGGAAACCAAAGTTAGTTAACATCCATGGTTAGCTAATCCTCGAGTACTTTCCCAATATACATAACTTGGGGTTTGCAAGTGTAACCCACATAACAAAACTCATAAACAATATCAAACATTACAACCTCCCAAAACTGAAGTTGTTCAAACATTAGAGTTACATTTTGAAACCACCTAAACATATGGACAACCACATATATTTACAAATCCTAAGCCCAAACCCGATGCGCCGATCATTTCCTCTCATCTTCTCGTTTCGTACCTGCGGTGATTATTCAATAACCACAACAGAAAATATATTCGTTTAAGCTTTCGCTTAGTGAGTAAAGCTAGCTAATCATATGTATGAGTGTAAATGTCATATTCAATGCACAAGTCAATAATCAACATATCATTTAGTCTCCAAAAGACCAAATATCAATTCACCGTGACGTCGCTCTTGCCTTTTTCTCTTATGCGCATATAGAGCCTCTAAATCACACCATCTCACATACCCTTCCACAGTTGGGTAGTCACCCATACACTTCTCTTATACAGTTGTGTTGTGAGTACCCTTACACAGATTGGGCTTTCCACGTCTCCGTATTATAGAGTAAACCCACGGTGAACCAACATAAGGCTTTTTTCAACCCACATAACACATAATCACATAATCATCTCAACATGGCAATCCTTGCAAAATTAGGCATAATTACTTCCAATTTATACTATCATGCTTTAACCAACATATTCAACACACTAACATCATAAACATTAAACACAATTATATATTCAGTCCATGGATTAGAGTCACTCACCTCTGTTCGATTCCTACTCCACCCAATTCGAAGCCTCGTTAAGTTCCCACACATTTTCGGAATAACGCGGTTTATCGATTAAATCTCTAATGCCAAACTACACATTTAAAGTGAAATTAAACTACACAGAGATATTAATCTTACCTTTCTTTGCCCAATTAAAACTCCAATTGATGAATAAGTTGAAGTCTTCCTACCCAATTTGGAAATTTTAAGCTAGTCCCACTTGGTGGATACATGTTATTCTTTTTTTTCTTCTTCCTTTCTTCTAATTCTCCTTAGTAATTCAATTGAGTTGCTGAATTGCTGAGAATTCTCAACTCCTATTCTTTCTCTCAACCTTCCAAAATGATCACCAAGTTTACCCATGAAGTCCAAAATCCCAATTTTCTTTTCCTTTTTTTCTTTATGGTTTTAGATGAAGAATGAGCTAAAATGGACAGCTCTTCTGTCCCCCAACCCGTCTTGGGCAAGTTGGGACACGTGTAACAATCCCACACGTCAAAACATACTTAATTCACAAAGAAAAACATGGATTAGACCTCATAAAATAGCTCTGTTGACACAAAATAGCCCTAAGGGAAAAATGGTCATTAATAAAGTATAGCAAATTTTATACCAAAAGATAGTTCTTTGAGTCCCGGTTCCAACGCAAAAAACGGCGCACGAATCAGAATTTTCTAGAGAGAGTTATGCTTATTTTCGTAAAAATCGTCGGGCTGAACCCAGACTAGCTGATTGATCCGCCCAAAACCGGATCGATCCCCGGTTTTGGCAGATTGCCATTTCCAGCAGCTCCTGAAGTCCCGGATCGATCTGCACCAGACCCGGATCTATCCGGATTCTGCAGTTGTGACTTTCTACTGCTAAAAATATCAGATTTCAAGTTCAAACATCAACAAACCTTGGGTAAACATCAAAGACCTTTACCAAAACATTTTCATGTGTTTTAAAACATTAACACAACTTATCCAAATACAAATTTACAACCAAAACATATCAATTCCTCATTTGATTCATAAGTTTACCCCAAAATCCATGATTCTCTCAAACACCCACACAACTATTCAACATAGAGAAAACCAAGTTAAATTTACAACCAAAATCACTTAGGTTCCTCCAAGTTACTCTCAAACTCATGACTTGTAACTAGCAACCATGACTCATGGTTTGCTACACAACCAAACTCCATACCCCAACTTAACATATTACAAGCTTTCTCAAAACATGAGTTGTTCACATATCTATTACAAAGATTACATTTGAAACTAAAACCAACTAGTCATATGCATATATCCACATATACACAACTTGTGAACTATAAGAGAAGTTCCACAAGTTATATCACAACCCACCATGGCAAGACTTGACATATTACAAGAAGTTTCTACACACCAGTTAACTACACCTCTATTAACGAAAAGTTACAACCACAAATTTGACATCTAAACATATGGACATTTTTACATATACACAACTCCCGTGCCCACCCCTGCCGTACCTGCGATGGTTATTCAATAACCACAACAGAAAACACATTGTCGTTTAAGCTTTCGCTAAGTGAGGGAACTAATCATGCCATTGGAATGTTTAATATGCAAATGCAACAATCATTATAAACAACAACAATTTGATCTCGGGGAAGTCAAGCAACTCCAGCCACCATTTCCAAGTCCTTCTCTCCCCGAATCTTTCTCACTTTTGGCGCATATAACACAACACACACTCTCTTGTGACCCCGAAGGCGTCACCAGCATTTCATTGTGGTCGTCACCACATCCTACTCATTGAGGACTTCCTATCCCTTACATTTGGGACCTATAAATGGTGACCACTACTTAACTTCCCTTTGATCCACATAAATATTTAAGCAACTTAACACATAAGCATAACAATTTCACCATATTGGCATGGTTTTTTCCAAATTCATCAACATATATATACATGAGCATGAGCTTAACAACTATGAACAACAATCATCACATTAACATAGCTAAACATCCAATTGAGGATTAGGACACTCACCTCTTCGATTTACTAGCGATTAAGCTCCTAGAATCCAATTTTAAGTTAGATTCAACCCAACTCTTGCTCTAGGATCAATCCTACATAAGTTTGGTACCAAAAACAACGTCTATCAAGAACATTTGCCATAAAAATGTTGCCGAAAATAAAAACAAATTACGTGCATGTGATCCTCTTACCTCCACGAGTCCAAAAGTGGTCTCAGATCGTGAATCCGGCGTCGGAGGGCGAAGAAACGGCAAGAAACGTCATCAAGAATTTCCGTCACCGACTTGGGAGCTCTCCAATTCTCTAAATTGCTGTAAATTTTGTGAATGAGACACAAATTTTGTGAATGAGACACATGTGCTTCTTGCATATGTGTTGTCATCAACTTTTCCTATATTGCATTTACATCCCCCAATCTTTCTTAAGCTCTATTATGAAATCCCCATGTTAATTACATTAACTACTCATCTTTTCCAAAAGGACTTAATCTAAGTCCCGCGTGGGTCCCAAACATGGTCCTACATAATTTATGAGGTTGCTATTAAACCTACCAATTATCAATTGTATTCAAATACGCCCTCTCACGGGTACCAAAACTAGTCCCTTTACCTATCATAAGACATAATAATATCTTTAAACATTAAACCAAATATGCTTATCAACATATAATAACATAAAAATGCAAATTATCTTAATTAGACCCTCGTTGGGCCCTACATTTATACCAGTTCTGTCTTTTACAGAACTTTCATCTGTGTTCACATTTGAACACCTTTTTACCTGTGAGTTCATACCCCAACCTTAAATCGTTTTATGCATTAATTCTCATTAATTAACACATACTAATAACATATTAATCTTCTTTTCCGGGGATCCTCTTTCTCTCTCTCTACGTGTAGCTATAAGAAGGAGAAAGGGCAGCTCATGCTTGCCTCTTGGATCTCCAACATGCTCCATATAACCCATTAGATGATATACATACAAGTTTTTGCTATTCTTTTCATTTATACCCCTGAACTTCCTAAGTGTTTATTATGAAACCCCTATGTAATTCCATTAGCTACCTAATTATTCAAATGGGTGTTTGTCTAAGTCTCATATAGGTCCCAAATGGGGTCCCAATTATTTTATGAAGTTGCTAACGTACCTACTAATTATGAATCATTTTCATTTATGCCCTTAAATGGGTATCTAAATTGGTACTAAAAGCTAACATGTAACAATATAATCAGAAATCATCTTAAACATATACTCATTTATTCATATAAAATGCATCTAGCATGTAAATGTAATTTTTTTTTATTATCTGGGCCTTTCACTGGGTCCCATTTCAGTACATGTCCCTCCACACTGGGGACTTTCTCACGGGCGAGTCCAAAGCCTCCCCTTAATCCCTTATACACACTAATAACATGAATTAATGCATTTTAACATGTTGATTAACCCTTTTATGGGTACGGGTGTGTACAGAAAGTGAACGATTACTCAATTGACTAATAGGAGGAAAGCTGGAAAGGGGTTACTCAATCTTAAACCTAAGGGAAGGTCTACAACACCCGCTCTCACGGATTATTTTAATCACATTTAGCATGTATTATTAATCATTTAATAATGAGCTGAGTTTATGTGAGATGTGGGCCTTGACCCATTAAGTTGATTATGTGTGTCTAGGGGAACCCAGGTGTGGCCAAAGTGACAATCCCGAATTGGGACATGTGTTGAGATGCTCCAGTTGTGATGAGATAGTCATGAGAATAGTCTTATGTGCCTAAATGTTTATTAAGGCTTATGTGATTATTATTACATTGATTTAATAATATGTTAACTGTTACGGACCATTTTTGTGGTCAATTTGGGATACCTTGGTGAGAGTGAATTGGACACATTGCATAATTAGTAGGCTAATTAGCAACTTTATAATATTATATGGGACCACTTTTGAGACCCATGCGTGATACAGATAAACACTCATTTAAGTTTGGGATAGTTTTAATATGGTTTCATAACTTGTAGGGGTGTAATTGTAATACACTGAAACTTGTGGGGAGGTAAGTATAGTTAACAAAAATTGAATTAACATATGAGTGACATGTGGAGGGTGACTCACAAGCCACCTCTTCATTTCTTCTTCTTCATTTCATAATATACAGAGGAATAGATACAAGTTTTGTTCGAAAATTTGGCATACTGTTTCAACATCAATTGTCACGCTGTTTGACGTTCAATTTTAATTCTAATTAGATATTCGGATTTGTGGAGGTGAGTCTAATGTGTAGATACCAATTTGGTTAAGTTCTGTCATAGTTTTTCTGCGACCCATTTGGGGGTACGAGCTGATAATTTGTATATTTTGTATAGGATTTGTACTCGATGATTAGAGTAGCATTAATCTCAAGTTTAGGAACGAATTCTACGAGGTGAGTGACATTAATATCTGGATGGTTCCATGTTTGGGTTCATTTGGAATGTAAAAGCACGTTAAATTAGCTTAATAACGCTGTAGACACCCCATTTTGACCTGGCCAAAAAAGAAGAAGAAATAACTGTCGCAAGGGGTCCACTAGGCACTCAAATCGAGGACAAAGCTCCAGAATCCAAAAGGGACTCCAGAGGTTAAATCAAAGTCAATACAGAGAGGACTTTAAAACGATCGCGACCCACGAGGGGACCGCCCCCCACCTTCGGGGCGGGCGCGACACAGCTCATCCACCAGAGTTCCAAAATCTAGGATCGTCCGATTACGATAATCGACGATGTTTCCAACCAGAATCGAAGCTCGACACAAAATTCAAGACCGAAATCAAGTTTGGGACAATCGAAGGTAGAATTTGATTACATCTAGGGCAAAGCAGGAATCAATACCAGCCCAAAAGACTTCATATCATCAAATTCTGATAACCAATGGAGAATCGGGCTCTGATCGAAGCTTCGGTGCATCGAAATCAAGAAAAAAGGACACGATCATCAATCCGGAAGCACCAGAGGTCTGACGGGACACTAATGACTAAAATACGGAGGAAAAAAAAAAGTTATCCTACAACTTGAATCAGTCCAATCGGACAATCAGAGAAGAAACGGCGTCCAATTGAAGTTTTGAAGCTCAATCGAAAAAGACAGGGGCAAAACAGTCATTTCTAAGTCTGAGATTCTCAATCGAACCGTACCAATTCAAAGAAAACGTCAATACAATTTCAAATCATCTTGAATCAGGAAGATCGGATGGTCGGATCAAAAGATATCGACAGTCGAAGTTCAAACGGTCTAGATTAGACATCGATAGTCTGAAGAAAATGGAGGCATTCCCGAGTTTCAAAGGAATTCCAGAGTTTCAAACGAATTCCAATCCAACCACACAGATTTGAAGAGGACATTAAACCGAGCCCAGATCTTTTTAAATCGTCCAAATCGGACGTCCGGATTGAAAATTATCAGAGATCGAATGTCACACCTCGATTTTTAAAAAGCCAAATAATCAGCATAGAACTAAATCTAGACTACTATTCGACTGCCCAACTATCGGAGTGAACACCACGATGTCCATTCTATTAAAACTTTTTAATAAAAATAGATTTTCTTAAAAACCTGATTAAAACATTTGTAACAAATCTCCATTTATGTTTTTAAAACAAAACCACCACATTTCCATTTAAAAAAAAAACACTCACGCGGTTTCGAAAATTCTCAAATATATTTGATTAAAGCTACAACTACTAAATCACTTATATTGGAAAGCGGAAGCTAAAAAAAACATTTCAAAATTCTCATTAATAGTAAAAATCTTTTCATTCACAATTAAAACATTAAAAGAATAACCTCTATTACAACCTCTGGTCAGAGCTACTAAACGTCCCAATACCAACTATAATAATGGCTCACAATGCCAAATAAATGAAATAGCAAATGAACAGTAAAAATCTTCACGCCTTCAAGCAAATCCACGCAATCCAACAGTCATACCGGTCTACTCCTTAATCTGCAAAACGGCTGCGTTTCCCGCGAAATGCCCCCGCATGATAAACATCACACGGGTCAGCATTGTATAACAACACTAGTATGAGTAAACACGCCCCAGTCTCAAGGATCACTTGTGGTCCCCTCGATTCCAACCCAACAATAATCAATTAACATAATAATAACCAATAAATTTCTCTGAGGTTGGGAATCCGCTGGGCTTCCTCCTTTTCTTGACCACAAACACATACAAAGTTGTAGGCAAAACTCTAGTTCCACACGTGATCGAGTGAGGACAAGCGGTAATTTCCTCGAGTCACGGTGGCAGTTTGTTCCACCCACAATGTAAAAGAAACACTTACTCTTAAATAACATGGTGAGCCAAAGCCTACATACAATAGTTTGTGGGCCCACCATCCTGCACCTCGAGAGTTAGCACAAATCCTTAGTATCATAATAAGCAATTCTCCAATACTACATCATTTTATCAATTTCCTTCACATTATACCACGGTAACATTTCGAGTTTTCAATTTCATGTTTCGCAACAGTTTATCCATTTGCATTTAACGCTCTACAATTACTGTCATTTTTTTCTTGCCCTAGGTTCACTACTAAGGTCACCCTACTCATGGTCAACTTACTTTTTATGAACGATTCATTAATCAATTTCCTAGCTTCACCACTTGGCCACCCTCCATGGTACAACCCACACATATATATCCTATGTGTGCCTGGACATACTACCAACATCCACTCCGGTGCCAGTTTGGTTGGGGTATCAACCAAACCAGGTATACACACAGAAGGCCAGTCAATATGCCTAAACGTCTATAAATTAAGCCGAGCATAAGGCTTAGGCCAGCTTGATCACGAAGCCACTGGCAAAGGGTTGTGGATACCGGGATTCCACCGCTTTGTCTTAGTTTGAGATTGATTTGAAAAGGAAAGAAAATGGTCTGTTGAAAACAGATACAGAGTCGCCACTTGGTCTTTAAGGAACCAAGAAACCTAATTTGACTCACCCAAATGGATAAAGGGCACCGACCCTTCATAACCAAAGAACTTGGTTCGGTGTTTTGGTACGAGAGAGGAAGGAGCCTTTGTCGCGACTAAAACACCCTCAACTCGCCCCGTCTTTCGACAGGCCTCAGTTAGCATCCAAATAATCGTCTTATACTATGTATGGTTCAGCAATTAATACTATGGTAGTATATTACATCACATAAGAAACTTGAAATGGAAGATCTAAAGATAAAATATCATTCATAAGATCTAAGTCAAATATCGCAATGTAAAGTGAAAGATCACACAAATAAACCTAGGAAAAATTGTCTAATCATGTATCAAGTAATTAAGTTTCCTTACTCTAAAGGGGACATGAATTGTTATTGAAACAAATAAGCAAAGAAATCAAAATATGCTTAGCAAGCTAGCATGATGCATGTTATTATTTGAGAAAAAAAAAGATCTCTCAATCCCCGGGACAGATGAGAAAGGATGATTAGGTCGAGGGGAAGCATGAACGTGTGACCATAATTATTCCTTATAATCTTATTAGATTAGGAGTTACAAAAACCCCAAATCTTTGCATGGATGCAATGTATGTATCTAGAATGTGCCAAGGTTGTAGTGTGTTTTGTGTTCATGGATTCCTAGAATGACTTAGAAATCTAGAATGTGTATGAATGAATGAATGAAATCAACATGAGATATGTACCAATGTAGTATGAACTACTTCCTAAGATATGAACTAATTTGGAATGTATATAAGCATCAAATCAAAGAATGAAAGTTAAAATGTGCTTGCTGTGAATAGTGGACAGAACAGTAACATGATCTTGTAAAAATGGAAACAAAGAGTTAGGAATGTTTTCAATGCATGATTTTTTATGGAGATCTTCCTTATTGTGTCTAGAACATAACCCAAAAAGCCAATCTTTAATAACTATCACAGATTGAGAGAAATCATATAAACAATGAAGGTCACTCAGAAACAGAGTCCGTACTGTCGACTGAAATGTTAAAAAATCTTAGAAATTGAACACGAATGATCTAGAGGCCCATTTTATACAGAGAGTTCCCTAAGACCCTGAAGTTTAAGGGAAAAATAAGTTGGGACCATCCCTTTTGAAAAGGTTTTCTGAAAAAGAAGTTGGAAGTCAACCAAGCTGCTGTAACAGCAGAGACAGAATACCTGGAAGGAATGTTTGGGTCCAAATGGACCATTTTCAAGTATTTTCAAGTCAAATCAAAAATCATGGTTGTTCTCTAATGAGTTAGGAAGACTTTCCAAGTGGCCTTGCATCCATATGTTGAGTATTGAGTTCTAGAAAAATCTTTGAACTCAGATTACTCACTGTTTTGACTCACTGTTTTGAAGGTTTTGGAAAAAACTAGAGTTTTCTTTCTTGAGATTAAAATGAGGGGTTTTAAGAGGGGTTTTGAAGTAGATGTTTTGAAAGCATATTTTCAATATCCAATGAAGATTATAGCCACTTAAAATGTCAACATCAAACTCATCATCAAGAACCTCCAAGATTGTTGGAGAGATTCATTTTCATTTTGAACATAACTTCAAGAATACCTTGGAGCTATTGAAGTTATGATCATCACCTATCAAACATGTTCTTGAGGTCAAGAGCTACTATCCATAAGGATTCACTCACCTCAAACTTCATGTCATCACTTAGATGATGATGAACTAGTAAGTAAATAAAGAAAATCAAAAAGAAATGAGGTGAGGAGAGATGAACATTATATAAACAAACAAGTAAATAGATAGCAATCAATAGATGACATTCATGATGTATAGAACTTGTAGCTTGGTGTTTCACTCATATGAGATGGACATTTGGACATGGAAGTAGCTTTCTAACTCAAAAATGCTTAGAGAAATGGTGATTGGGTGTATTGATGATGAAGTATATAGAAGAATGGTGGAGGAAAACAAGGTTGGAACTCACTTTGATTGGAAAAAAGACTACTTCTTCTCTTTATCTCTCTATATTTCTCTAGAGTTTCTTCCTAAGCTCTCTCTAAGCTTCCATGTCTCCCCTCTAAATGGAAGTAAATGGCTTCTTTTATAGGCAAAGGAGGGGTGGTAAATGGAGTTTTAAAAAGTTTAAAATGGTCTCCCATTGGTCCAAAATAAGCTGGGAACCAAAACTACGTCGTTTTGATTTCTAATTAATCAAAATGGACCCCCAAAAGAAATTACAAAAACACACTGTTCTGGAGGAGAGTGCCGCGGCGGCACTGGGCCAGTGCCGCGGTGACAGTGGGCCAGTGCCGCGGCGGCACTGCTCCTCCCTCGTCCGAATAATGCTGTTTAGGCCCCCTGAGGTTCCGGTATTCGCGAAAAGGCCCTATTTCGTCCAAAATTCACAGAAAATGCGTATGAACTCCAAACTGAAGTTGTGATATACCGTTGGAAAGGTAATGGAGTCTACTTTACATAAAAAATAGTTCGGGAATATCTCACTTTGAAAAGTTTTGCGGTATTTGCGATAAAAGCCGATTTGATCACCTTTTTTGCCTTTGGGAATTCATAATAAATTTGTTTTAAATCCAGAAATTATGTGCAATATACCGTTGGAAAGCTATTGACCTCTAATATCCATGAAAAATGTTTGAAAAATGATACGGTGCTCCGGTTTCAAAGTCAACTTTTGGTCAAACTGGTCAAATCAGGGACCTCCAGGAAGTTCTGGGGACTTCTGGGAGCTCCCAGGAGCTGACGTTTTCATCCGATTTTCTTTTAAAACTCATTTTAACACTTTCCACATGATCTAGAATGATTCTGGAAAATTTGGACGATTTTTGTCAAACTTGGTCAAACTTGATCAAACCTTGGTTAAACCAGTCAACGGGGGCTTTCCGGGAACTTCCGGGTCTTCTGGGGGTCTCTAGGAGCTGACGATTTCATCCAATTTTACTTAAAAACTCATTTTATCATTTTTATTATGATGTAGCATGTTTCCAGAACTTTTGGTCCAAATCTGGGAGCTTCTGGGCTTTCAGGGGCATTTTGGTCATTCTGAGCATTCAGAGAGATAGAACTAACTTCCAGGAATCCTTTTAAGTCTTTTTCGATCATTGTGAACCACCAAGCTATGGGTCTCCTAAATCTGATAGCCGACAAAACGGGGTGTCTACAGTTTGCCCCTCTTTGGCATGAACTTGCGAGGCAACGCATGTCGCAAGCGAGTGCCAAAGCTTTGAAGAGACAGGTCTTTTGGAGGCTATAGATTTAGGATAAAAAAAAAGCGTTGCAAAAGATGCGATGATGCTGAGGCTGAGTGTTGGTCGCGCTCTGCGTGAGCTGCCTGTATCCTAAGGGGAATCAGACCAGGACGTAGTTCAGGGCACAAAGGAACCAATCACACATGCACATACACAACAATCAGGCGGATGCTATACTAAAAGAGTGATATGCAATGCATGGATGTGATATGATTGTGTACATGAGTCCTATCATGCCTAGTGTTCTGATCCTAATATGAGCAGGTATTGTGGGGTGTGCCACTCCGAGTGGGCTGGTGTTGTGCTAGTGTTTGCGACTGTGATGTGGTGGATAACTCGGATAAAGATATCAAGGTTTAGAAGACTCTGGGTCTAGGGGCAAACTTCTGGAATTTGGGAAATGTGCTTCGCAAGCGAACGTAATTAAACGTGGGGTCCCAGAGGACAACAATCGACGGACACAGATGTCCTGGATACCAAATGATAGATGAGGAAGTTCAAGATAGCCAATCGGAGAAGGGTTTCGTGATAACCGTCAAGCGAGAAAGCTCACAATAGCTGATGGGTAGGTGATGGGGCTCATAATTTTAGACAGAGGGGTAAAGGAGCTCATGATAAGTGAAAAAGCTCATTATAAGTGAGAAAGCTCACGATTAGTGAGAAAGCTCACAAGTTTGGACAAAGGAGTGAGAAAGCTCACGGTAAGTGAGAAAGCTCACGATTTTGGATGAAGGAGTGAGGAAGCTCACGAAAAGTGAGAAAGCTCACAATTTTGGACGAAGGAGTGATGAAGCTTATGAAAAGTGAAGAAGTTCACGAATTTGGACAAAGGAGTGAGGAAGCTCACGATAAGTGAGAAAGCTCACGATAGTGAGGAAACTCGTGAGAAAGTTCAATAGCTGGGTTGGTGAAGAAGCTCATGATAATTGTTTGGTGGGGAAGCTCATAATTTTGGACAGAGGAGTGAGAAGGCTCACAATAGTTGAGTTGGTGAGGAAGCTCATGATATTTGTTTGGACACGGATCCTTGAATTGTGAATAGACAGTGCTTGCCCTAGGAATAGGGGTGATTTGACTGCGGGTGATGTTTTCAATCACTGGCTGATCCTTATGATGACAAAGTCCGGAGAATTGGTTCGGACTTCTGTTATCTTCTGTTGGAGATGGTAGGGGACTCTCTGAGAATCTCTCTAAAATGATTGATAGATGTGGAAGTTCTACCCTAACCTAAAGGGTTTATAATAAAGGATTTGCCTTAATCTGGAGGGCTGGTGACGAAGGATTTGCCTCAATCTAGAGGGCTGACGATGAAGGATTTGCCTCAATCTAGAGGGCTGATGAAGGATTTGCCTCAATCTAGAGGGCTGGTGATGAAGGATTTGCTGCAATCTAGAGGGCTAATGAAGAAGGGTTTGCCTCAATCTAGAGGGCTGATGATAAAGGATTTGCCTTAATCTAGAGGGCTGGTGATGAAGGATTTGCCTCAATCTAGAGGGCTAATGATCTACGCTTCGCTACGACTAATAGACTTGTGAGGGATCTCGACCTAGAGGTCTTACCCAAGGAAGAGCGTGGTGCTCAAAATGATACTGTGGTGCTCAAAAGAACGCTTATGGTGTGTTTGCCACTCTTAGTGGGCTTTATGATTTGTGTGTGCCGCGACCGATGGGCTATGTGTCATGTTATGGCCAATTTGTTGTGTTGGGTGAAGTGACGCTCTAGACTTGACTCGTGCTCCCCTTAATCGTGATACTATGGACTCGGTGACTCTCAGAGTCTCAATGGTGCTTCTCAAATTTCAATGATGATCCTCAAATCTCAATGACGCTTATGTTGTTCTTCAAATCTTTGACGGTGCTTCTCAATGCTTCTTGATTCTTAATGGTGTTCTTCAAATCTTAACGATGCTCTTCGACTTTTAAATGATGCTTTTCGACTCTTCTGACGCTCCTCAACAAATCTGATGCTTCTCAACACATCCGATGTTCCTCAACAAATCTGATGCTCCTCAACACATCAGATGTTCCTCAACTCTTCAACAACGCTTCTCAACAAATCTGATGCTCCTCAACACATCCGATGTTCCTCAACAAATCTGATGCTCCTCAACACATTCGATGTTCCTCAATTTTTCAACGATGCTTCTCAACAAATCTGATGCTCCTCAACACATCCGATGTTCCTCAATTTTTCAACTATGCTTCTCAACAAATCTGATGCTCCTCAACACATCCGATGTTCCTCAATTCTTCAATAATGCTCCTTAACACACTCGATGCTCCTCTTTAATAATACTCTCTTCTGATGTTCATCGATGCTCCAATAATGCTTCTCAACTCTCCTGATGTTCCTCGATGCTTCAACAGTGCCTCTAAACTTTTCTGATGTTCCTCGACACATCTGAGGCTCCTCCTCAACAACACACTTGGACTTTGAACCTTAAACATCTTGATAACACATATTATCAAAACATCTAGACTATGAGCCCTAAAACACATCTTATCAAAACTTCTCATCAACACATCTGGACTTTGGGCCCTAAAACACCTCAACAACACATTAGCAATAGTTTCTTGGTGTTGGTGATATTTCCTCCGATCAGCCACCTTGAGAAACAACTATTGGTTTGTAGTTTGCAACCACTTACGAGTTTATGCCACTCGTACCTGGGACACTTATCATGTTGCGACCTTGACTGGTGTAGTAATAATGTTTGGTACTTCTGGTTATATCCAAAGTTTTTTTGTCATAATTGGGAATCACCTTTAACCCACACATTTGAGACCATCAGGACAAATGGACTTAACAGGAACGACAAGGAAAGTTGGGTTAGTTTGTATGAAACCTCGATCTCTAACACACTTGTGATCAGATTACTACTGACTCAAACAAAGAAGGATTGATTTGGACATGAAATTCTCAAATTGCCACGATCCAATGTGCCTTCATCATAAATGATGTTCCGCTCATCTTTTATGTTCACTCCTCATCTTAATATGACAGCACTTTGCTGATAAATCTGGTTTTTGAAAATTCCTCCCTATTGATCTAATCAATTCTCTACTTCTCCCCGGAAGTGGTTTGAATTAGTGCCTTAACTTTTAGAGTAAAAGATGATCCATTTCAAAATTTTCAAAACAACTTGGTGACTTGAAAACTCGCCTTTGGTGTGAAGGGATCGTGTTAGGCAAACGGAGTTTGCCCCTAGTTTGAGGTGTACAAAGGGGAATTCATAGGCAAACGAGGTGGGTGACCGAAGTTTGCCCCTAGTTTGGAATGATGGCTTATTGGAGGTTTTGGGCAAACGAGGTAGGTGATCGAAGTTTGCCCCTTGTATGAAGGGTAGATAGTAGAATTCAGGCAAACGAGGCGGGTGGCCGAAGTTTGCCCCTAGTGTGGAAGGTGATTTTCTGGCTTGATACAAGGACCGCGGCTTTTAATCTCTCAAATGCTCATGACTTTTGCATAGGCACTTGTGAAGTGACCTAGCGAGCTATTTTCTCTCTTTTGTTATTGCTCCCTTTGGATTTAGCTCTAATTTTTGCCTAGGCGTCCTTTCGGATTTTCATCTTAGCGAGCCATCCTTCTTTTCTTTTCTTTTTTTGTGAAAGTCTGCCTACGTACCCCGAGCGGGGATCAGGTCCAACGTAGTTCAGGCCATGGTTGGAAAGAAGCGGGTTGATTTTTAGGTAGGTGGGGTGACCGAACCGTTGTGGTTGCCTACGTATCCCCGAGCGAGAATCAGGTCGAGCGTAGTTCAAGGCAAGGTCTTGAAAGAAATTGGTTTGATTATGATGGTATCGACCGAACCGATGTGGTTGCCTACGTATCCCCGAGTGGGAATCAGGCCGAGCGTAGTTCAAGGCAAGGTCTTGAAAGAAGGGGTTTGAGGTATGAGGGTTTTTCAAACCAATCGTCAAAGAAGTTCAAACTTGAGCCACTTATGGTAGCTTTGAATAAAAGGATTCAGTTTCAATCTCCCTTTTTTTTCTTTTTCTTTTTCTTTTTGTTTTGTTTTGAGGATTGATCCTTTTCACTTTCGCATAGCCAGTCAATTTTGCTTTTTAATGTAGTCGATTCTTGTGAGATCTTTCAATCGCAATCTCAGAATTCCAGAATGTGCATGTCAGCTCTCGGAATTTATTTGTGGTCATTCCGTGCCTTTTGAAATGTGATCTTGGCACTTCTTAAGATGTATCTTGAAGCGTATGATTCTCTCATTTGTTTCATCAAAATTTTCTTCAACATTTTGACTGGCTAGGGTCAGATTTTGGAAATCAACACCTTTTTCAGCTCTAACTTTTGCCTAGGTGCCCTTTCGGGTTTTCAACCTAGCGAGCTTTTTCTTTTCTTTTCTTTTTTTTTTCTTTCTTTTTTTTGTTTTTTTTTTAAAGTGGAGATGAAACTCACTAAAATGTTTGGCTACCATCAAGGGCTAAGTTTGCATTGCTTTCAATCGGACAGATTGCGTGGCTCCCAATTGGATTGGGCTTAAGGCTTCGAAATGGTGGAAAAAGGGTGTTGGGCAAGCCCCAAGTCAGTTTCAAGTATGTCTTTTCAAGATTGAGGTAAGAGCATCTTTAAATTCTTAAAGTAAGACTATTCAATTCTCAGCTCTTCATCAGTGTCAGCGTGAAATCGACTTTAACCTTTCAGGATTCTTTTTTGTTTTGTTGTAGAAAAATTATTAGCAGATGATGAGAGCTGATTTTGCTTAATATTAGCTCGATAAAGAGTAAAAAACTGACTGGATTTAACCCCATTTCTCTAGTGTTACCTGCACTTGTGTTTTAATTCGTTTCTTTACACAATGATGTATTTTTTGTGGTATGTTGTTGTGTTTAGCTCTTTGAATGCAGGTTCTGAAATTAAAATGAATAACAAGTTCAAAGGAATAACTCAAGAAACAAATAGATGAAGTCTTGGTACCAATCAATTGACATCATATCAATCGATTGACATATTTTTATGCAATCGATTGGTGTCTTTACCAATCGATTGGAATGTTTACCAATCGATTGATATCTTTGTCAATCGATTGGTTAAAACTGGAAACATTCTGCGTTAATGGAGCAAGATTTCAGCAATCAGGACGATGACCAGCCGTTATGGAATGAACCTGGACACCCTCAGCTTGTGGATTTAACACTATATATAGAGGAGAGTGAAGAGGATGAGGGGTTGGCTCATATTGTATTGTTTTGTAGGATTTTCCATGGTTTTCTTGGCTTAAACAAGTTTCAAATTGGAAAACTTTTGTATTTCGAATTCAGTTTACATTCAGGTTAACTTTCTTTCTGCATTCTTACTGTAGAAATTGATTGGTTGCTAATTTCAATAAAGATTTAGTTTGGTTTGATAGTTCTAGTTTCACAAATTAAATCCATGTCTCCAGTTAATTTTATTTCTCAATTTATTTTCATTCAAAAAGTGAAAGAGATGCTAGTTTAGAGTTCTGGTTGGGAATAATGTGAAGAAACATTGTTCCCAACCCACTGCCATGATTCTGTTTAAGAATCGGTGTCAATCGATTGGAAGCAGAAACCAATCGATTGACATCAGATTCCAAGTCAATCGATTGGAAGTCATTTTATGTCAATCGATTGACATTAATATCAATCGATTGATATGTAAATGACTTGGGTTGACTCCTTTCTGTATTCCAGTAACTTTTATTTCAGAAATTAAGTCCAAATTGATCTTTATAAGTTCAAATTGCAATCTGATTTTGAAATATAAGCTCTTTTGATTAATTAATTCAATGAACGCTTATGTCAAACACATCAAATATTTCTTATCCAATCTGTTGGTTATTGTTCATGGTTTTAATTAATTAATATTTCAGTCCTTCATAAATAAGTTAGGTAAACAAACCACTAAGTATGCGAGATTCACATACCTAGTGTCTAGGACACTTAACTTAATCATTTTTTTTGAAATATGGAATACTATAAGGATGAAGCCCCGGTTGTTCGTCATTGTTAAATCATGGTAATGGTTAAGACTCTGTGGATTCACATTCTTCCCAACACCTTGTTCATATATAATTTAAACTATATTGTTTGTTCCTGCTTAATTTGGTTTTTGCTCAACTTTTATTTCTTCAATATTTTTATCCCAAATTCAATAGGATTGTTAGATCCTTCACTTTAAAGAAATCATCTTTTATTTCATTTTAGGATTCAATCTTAATCTTTCTGCCTTTATCTTCCGTCCCTTGGGATTCGACCCGGTCTTACCGGTTTTAAGGCGACGCGACCGTCTACACTTGGACGTACTCTTCAGAGAACACATTTCCAGTCGTGTCAAGTTTTTGGCGCCGTTGCCGGGGATGGTAACAAAGGCCAGAATCTTTTGATTGATCCAATCTTTCTTACCCCATTTTTATCTTTCAATTTCCTTTTTATTCGTCAGAACACAAACTGTATTGATTGTGTCCTTCTATGTCCTTTGATTCCACTGAAGCTTTCATCACAAATCTATTTGAAGATTCCATCCATAGTGCTGATAATCCCATTTTTACTCCGTCTACTTCAAATCCAATGTCTGACACGGAGAGCCAACAAGGAGAGAATCAGCATGATCTCATCGATGACGGTCAACGACCTTTACGAGAACTCTTGGCTCCTGATCGAACAGCCACACCTTCTTGTATCCGCATCCCTCCACACATGGGTACATTCCATTTTTGTAATGGAATGATTCAACTTTTACCCACATTTCACGGGATGGAGAAAGAGAAGGCGTACTTACATATTCGAGATTTCGAAGATGTTTGTGGCACTTTCACAGATCAGACCTGCCCGAGTGATATAATCCGACTAAAGCTTTTTCCCTTCACCTTGAAGGACAAAGCGAAGTCATGGTTATTGTCGCTCAAACCAAATTCTATTTCAACTTGGCCAGCAATTCATGAAGCTTTTCTTAAAAAGTTCTTCCCTAATCGGTTAACGACATACATCTTGAGACAAATCAAGATGTACAATCAAAAAGAGGAAGAAACTTTCGCTGAGGCCTGGGAGCGTTTTAAGGATTTGTTACTGCTTTGCCCACATCATGGTTTCGAGAAGTGGCGAACTATAAGCTTCTTCTATGATGGCCTTAGTCCAAAGTCAAAGAAACTCATAGAAACTACGAGCGACGGTGAGTTTATGAGCAAGAACGCCGACCAAGCCGAAGCTCATTTCGAATGGTTGGCTGAACACTCGCCGGAATGGGAGACTCAAGTGACAAGAACTCAAAGTAGTTCAAGTTCAAGTCATAAGAGTATTTATCAGTTGAAAGCGGAAGATGGCTTAATGGAGAAATACGAGCAATTGGCTCGTAAATTGGAAGTTTTGGAAGCAAAGAAGGACCCAGTAATACAATTTGCATCTGAAAAATCATGTTCGAGTTGTCTACAAATGGGGCATACCTCTCAACATTGTCAAAATATACCCTGTTTATCAAGAATAGAGTCCAGTAGAGGTACACGCTGTAAATGCCCCTGGTGGTTTCAACCCCAATGATAGGTGGAGTCATCCTGGTTTTGATCAAAGAAACAGTGCTGCTGCAGCAAACCCATCTCAACAGTGGCAGCCGAATAAAGGAAACCAATACCGACCTCAAAACCAAGGGCACCAATAGAGTTACCAACCTCCTACCTATCAACATAATCAAGGGTATCACCAGAATCAATATCAACAAAATCATTCGCCTCAATTCAACTACAATCAGGGGGGAAACAACCAAACCTCGTCTAACACTTACGTGCCACCTCATAAGAAGGCACAGGAAGATCCTAATACACTCATGATGCAGCAAATGATGCAGCTAATGAGTAAACTCAACACAAGTGTAGAGAGGTTAGCTGCCCAACAAGGGGATCGAGAACGAACCATGTTCCCTGCACAATCAGAGCCAAATCCTAAAGGCCAACACTCGGTGCAGGACCCTCGGGAACTGGACCACATGAGGAGGCCAAGGCTGTAACTGTGTTGAGAAGTGGAAAGGAGATTGAGAAAGTCTCTGTTCCCTCACACCCTGTAGTTAATGATGAGGAAGAGGTAGGGAAGGAAGAAGAATTGGTGGAAGAAGGAAAAGAGGGCGGAACAGTTGAGCCCGAAATAACAATTCCTGAGGATACAAAGATAAAGAGAAGACCCAAAAAAGAACCCCTCCTTGAGGAGACACCCAAATGCCCTTTTTCGGCACCATATCCTCAGAGGTTGAAGAAACCTCAACAAGAAACTAAAAGTCAGGAGTTTCTGGAGTTATTCAAACAAGTAAAAATCAATCTCCCACTCCTAGACGCAATTAAACAAGTGCCTTCCTATGCTAAGTTCTTAAAAGACTTGTGCACTGTTAAAAGGAAGCAAAGTATTAAGAAGAGTGCTTACTTGGCATGCCAGACGAGTGCAATTTTAAAACACGACCTGCCTCCTATGTACAAGGATCCAGGCACACCAACGGTTTCTTGCATAATCGGTCAAAAGAAAGTAAACAACGCTCTGCTAGACTTAGGTTCGAGTGTTAATCTCTTAACTTACACTGTTTACCAACAGTTAGGGTTGGGAGAACTTAAACCTACTCGCATTACGCTCCAACTTGCGGACCGATCAATTAAATATCTGCGAGGAGTGTTGGAGGATGTCTTAGTCCAGATTGACACTTTTGTCTTTCCTGTTGACTTCGTTGTTCTAGACACCGAACCTGTTTATAATGCTTAATCTCAGATTCCGGTGATCTGCAGACGTCCTTTTCTTGCAACAATTGATGTAACTATTAAAGTTAGGAGTGGAGTAATGACCGTTGTGTTCAAGAATATGACATTGAATATCAAGATCTTTTCAAATCCCAAAATTGAAGATTTTGATGATGAGGAAGAGGAAGTGAATTGGGTAGAATCAGTAATTCAAGATTGCTTTGATTCAACTACTCACGCTGATCCCGTGGAGTCCATTATGACTAACTCATGTTATGAATTGGATAAATACACTCCACAAGATGAGATGATGAGCCAGATATGTGCAATTTTGGAGGTTGTTGGAGAGGAAGTTGCAAGAACAATGTGGACGGCTCAATATGAGCAACTACCACCAAAGACCAAGTTGGCTGTGCCATCCAACCTGTAATTTTCGGAGTTGGAATTGAAAGAGCTCCCAAAAGAATTGAAATATGTGTTTCTGGGAGAAGAGAAGACATTTCCTGTGATAATTTCATCCGTTTTAAATCATGAACAGGAAAGTAAACTGATACAGTTGCTTAAGCAACACAGGAGTGCGTTAGGATGGACCGTTGCTGATTTAAGAGGAATTAGTCCATCTACATGCACCAACAGGATTTACCTTGAGGAAGATGCCAAACCTTGTCGTCAAATGCAAAGGCATCTAAACCCAAACATGCAAGAGGTAGTGAAGAAGGAAGTTCTGAAATTGCTGGATGTTGGAGTTATTTATCCAATCTCGGATAGTCTTTGGGTGAGTCCGACTCAAGTAGTGCCAAAGAAAGCTGGCATTACAGTGGTAGAAAATAAAGAAGGAAAATTGGTACCAACACGTGTGACCACAAACTGGTGCATGTGTATTGATTACAGAAGATTGAATGCGGTGACTCGAAAGGATCATTTCCCATTACCTTTCATGGATCAAATGCTCGAAAGAGTAGCAGGTCACCAATTCTATTACTTCTTGGACAGTTATAGTGGTTATAACCAAATTGAAATTGATCCTGCTGATCAAGAGAAAACCACTTTTACCTGTCCGTTTGGAACATTTGCATATCGCCGGATGCCATTTGGATTATGCAACGCACCTGCCACTTTCCAGAGGTGTATGCTGAGCATCTTCAACGATATGGTGGAAAAGATCATGGAGATTTTTATGGACGACTTCTCCGTATTTGGTAGCAGCTTTGATGATTGCTTAGAGAACCTCCAGAAAGTCCTGAAAAGATGTGAGGATAAGAATTTGGTCCTCAACTGGGAAAAATGTCACTTTATGGTGACAAAAGGGATTGTCTTGGGACATATCATGTCTGCTGAGGGAATACAGGTAGACAAGGCAAAGATTGATATAATTTCTAATCTTCCTGTCCCCACCACAGTGAAAGAAATACGATCGTTTTTAGGTCACGCCGGTTTCTACCGGAGGTTTATTAAGGATTTCAGTGCTGTATCTAGGCCACTGTGCCAACTCCTTATTAAGGACCAACCATTTGAGTGGAACAGCAAGTGTCAGGAATCCTTTGATAAACTCAAACATCACCTCACAACAGCTCCGATAATGCAATCTCCGGATTGGAGTCTTCCTTTTGAGCTGATGTGTGATGCAAGTGACACAGTGATCGGAGCTGTATTAGGACAAAGGAAGGACAAGAAGCCTACTGTGATCTACTATGCTAGCAGAACTCTTGATGGAGCTCAACAAAATTACTCTACTACCGAAAAAGAGTTGCTAGCAATTGTATTCGCATTGGAAAAATTCAGGCAATATCTTTTTGGCTCGCAGATCATTTGCTTCACTGATTATGCTGCGTTGAAGTATCTGTTATCCAAAAAGGATACCAAACAGCGATTGATACGCTGGATTCTCCTGCTCCAAGAATTTGATTTGGTTATCAAAGATAAAAAGGGGGTGGAGAATGTTGTAGCTGATCATCTCTCACGATTGACGTTTAAAGACAATTCTTCACAATCCATTCCGATCAGTGAATCTTTCCCAGATGAACAACTTTTTGCTGCAACTAGTTTGCCCTGGTATGCAGACATTGTCAATTATTTGGTAACAGGAGAGACCCCGTCCCATTGGTCCACCCCTGACAGAAAAAGGTTTCTATCTATCGCCCGATGGTTTTACTTTGATGATTCGTACTTGTTTAAGTACTGTGCGGATCAAGTAATTAGGCGATGTGTCGCCGAGGAGGATATCTCTCAAATTCTAGCTTCTTGCCACTCAGAGGCCTGTGGTGGCCATTTTTCAGCTCAGAAGACTGCTCAAAAGGTGTTTAGTAGCGGTTTCTACTGGCCGACAGTTTTCAAAGACTGTTAAGCATTTTGTAGAGCTTGTGCTAGATGCCAAATGTTAGGGAGCTTGTGTAAGAGAAATGAAATGCCGATGACCTCGATCATTATAATTGAAATCTTTGATTGCTGGGGTATTGATTTCATGGGACCATTCCCGCCATCCTCTAATTACGAATATATCCTTTTGGCAGTTGAATACGTGTCCAAATGGGTTGAGGCCATTCCGACAAGAAAAAGTGATCACAGAACAGTGATTTCATTCTTAAAAGAGAATATTCTTTCGAGATTCGGAACACCGAAGGCCATGATTAGCGACCGTGGAACCCATTTCTGCAATAAGCCCTTTGAGGCACTGATGAAAAAATATGGGGTTAACCATAAGATTGCTTTATCATATCACCCATAGTCAAATGGTCAAGCAGAGCTAGCTAATAGGGAAATCAAACATATCCTGGAGAAAACCGTTAACACCAACAGAAAGGACTGGTCGTCACGTCTAACTGATGCTCTATGGGCATACAGGACGGCGTACAAGACGAACCTTGGAATGTCTCCCTATACGTTGATTTATGGAAAAGCTTGCCATTTACCTGTGGAACTGGAACATAAAGCATACTGGGCCACTAAACTGCTTAATTTTGACATTCATGAGAGTGGTACATTGAGGAAGCTACAGCTCAATGAATTGGAAGAGATCCGGAATGATGCTTACGATCGTGCTCGCATATATAAATCCAAATTGAAAGCTAAGCATGATCAGTCAATCTTGAGAAAGAAGCTTGAACTCGGGCAGAAAGTGTTACTTTATGATTCGAAGCTTCATCTTTTTCCGGGTAAGCTAAGGTCAAGATGGATAAGGCCCTTTATTGTCAAAGAAGTTTTTCCTCATGGGGCAGTGGAAATTGTTAACCCCAAAAATGGTAATGCATTCAAAGTCAATGGGCAGCGTATAAAGCCATTTTTGGAGAGATTCGAACCAGAATCAGAGACCACCCAACTGGATGATCCTGATTACTCTTCTTGAGAATTTGAGAATCTGATGTTGTTGTATAGTAGTTTTCTTTTCTTTGTGTGCTTCTCTATTTCTGCTTCCTTTTGTTCTTATTCTGTCTTTTTGATTGGCTATAGGATGAATCCATTGCATTACCTACCACATTTGCTCTACCATGGGGTCCGTTCTCCAGGAACTCCAGAACAAAGGGAACAAGAAAGGCCAATTTTTACTCCACTCTCCGGCTCATGGCTAGATTCTCCTAATGCGGCAATCGCCAACATGAATACCTGGGATTTGCTGTGCGCAGTTCGAGGGATTCTGGATAACCTTCAGTTGAACTCGGATGGAGAAGTTGTGGAGTATTTCGTGGATTATGCTGAAGGAGAAGACTTTTCTTCCCCAGAACCTGAGCAGAATTGATAACTCTGATAGCAAATGAATAAGACAGAATTCTATTTCTGGTTTTCTTTTCATTTATTCGTTTCCAACCAAGATCTTGTAATTTTGGATGTTGAGAATCCACTTTGAGAAATAAGATTGATGATTTCTGAATAAATTCTTCCTACTTGTGTGACTGATGGGTTTGATCTTTACTTTAATGCTCAAAGTCTTGTTTCTATCTCGAAAATGCATTCTTAAACTGTTGGGGGTGATTACATGAAGAACATTTGGGTTCCCATGAACTTATTTTGTCAATCGATTGACATCTATTGTCAATCGATTGAATTCTTTTGTCAATCGATTGACATATATTGTCAATCGATTGAATTCTTTAATCAATCGATTGACATCTATTGACAATCGATTGACAACTTCCTCAGACGTAATGTCTGTTCATCTCCCTCTCCCTCATTTCATTTCAAAAATCAGCGAGAGAGAGAGATTAGGCGATTTTAGGCAGGCAAGAATTCTTTCCCGCAATCCTTTCTATCATCATCATTCATCATCATCATCATTCATCATCATCATCACCAAAACCGCACCACCGCCGCTGCGCATGGAGTGAGGAGGGGTTTCGGAGATCAGTTTCGGGCTGTGGATCATCATCCCCATCATCTCTTCTCATTGACTCCACCAAAAGTGCTATTCACAAGCCATTTCTGTGCTTTTTTCCGTCTCAGGTATTTGTCAACACCCACTTCACATTTGCATCTTAATCTTGATCATAAACACTTGAGGAAGCCCCTCATGGTCTTAAGACCACTAAATTGATGATAGGGGGACGTGAGACCTTGTTGTGGGCAGCCCCCTTAAATCGCTGATGTCAATCGATTGACATCAGGGTTCAATCGATTGGAATCCATCTTCAATCGATTGACAATTTATGTCAATCGATTGACATATACAGAGATGCAGAACCTTCTTTCTTTCATCCTAACTCTCTGGTTCTCTTCTTTTTTAGCTCCTATGGCTCCCAAGCCTAAAGACAGTGGGCCCCTTCCGAAAAAATCCACTTCTCTCGAGATTCCTGACCCACCGCTCGCCCACGTGTTTAGGAATGACAAGGAAAACACATGGTTCACTAAATACTTCCGAACCCGCGAGATTATGGTAGAGAGACGATTTGAGAATTTGTGGAGTGATGATAAAATTCCATTTTACCTAGCCCGCCTTCGAACTTATCCTGATTGGCTCCCGGTTCTCAGAGCAGCTAAACAAGTGCGACCTTCTTGGATTTGATCAGCTTGTGCGAGCATGGTCAAGGCACCGAATGTTCCATATACATATTTTTCTTGCGTTCAAGGCCGCCAGATTGAGTTTAGTCCTACCACAGTGGCCAGAGCTTTGGGTATTACGGAGGTGCCAGATCATCTATACCCTATCCATGCCGATCGTCCCTTCCCGTCGTTTGATGTTGTATCTACAGAGATATCAGGCGGCAAAATCAAAAAGTACACGGGGATTACAATTTTCGATGATCATAATCTGACGATGGATTATCACCTGCTTCGTTTGGCCCTCTACAGCTGCATCCTCCCCACGACATATAAAGTAGACTTTGCTGGGTGGTACGCAAGAGTCCTTTACGCTATTGGGACTGGCTTACCGATATGCCTTGCCAGGCTCTTCATTGAGTTCTTCATTGAGCCCACGCGCCATCCGAGTAAGGCCCAGCACCTCAAGGGTGCTTGGGTAATCCATAGAGTTTGTGAGGAGGCTGGGTTGGCAATTCCTGCAGGTGAGGCATTCCAAAAGTCGAAGATTGGAGTTTTTGGCGAGTCTGCTACTAGACGATCAGCAGCACAATTCAAAAAAGTATCAAAAGAAAAAGGGAAGATGGGAGAGAGCAGTAAGATAAAGAAGAGAAAGAGAGGAGATTTGTCGTCTGAGGAAGAAGACGAGAACCCAGGGACGCCAGAGGCGTAGGGTCAAGACACAGTTATAGTTGAGGAAGAGGAGGATGAGGACTCAGGGACGCCGACTGCAGCTGAGGGTCAGTATGAGTTGAGGAAGCGTGAGACACCTGCAGCCTCTACATCTACCCCTCTATCTCTCCAGACCGTATACGATCTACTAGTTGAGGAGAGAGAGGCGAGAGTGCAGCTTCATGGGATGGTTAGAGAGCTCACTCCACAGCAGTTATTGATGGCCGGTCAGATGTCGCTGGATCGTGATGCTGTGCAGGGGAGACTCGAGCTGCTAGGTGGTCAGATAGAGCAGATTTTGATGCTGCTAGGGATTGAGCAGTCCTTGCGCTCATCTATGCCACCTCCTTCGATGGCTCCAGCTTCTACGTCGGCTCCACCAGAGGGAGATATCTTAGAGACACCGCCACCGCCACCACCTCCAGCTGCTGCTCCACCGTCAGCTGCGTGTGACCCAGCGACTGTCGCCCAGACTGGGACAGCTGCTGAGGGTGATAGTGAGGTAATTGTTGATCCAGGTCATGACGGTGCACCCGTGTTATCTGGTGACCAGACTGCTGAGCTTTAGGAGAGAGTGTTGGAGAGCGAGAGAGTATTTTGTTGTTTTTTATCTTGTGATCTCTCTTGCATTGTTTTTGTTTGATTTGTGGATATTTTGGTACCTTTGTGGATACTTTATTTTGGTTGGTTGGATAGTTTGGTTGGATAGTTGGTTTTCAGTTATATCTGTACTTGGACTTTATTGATTTTTGGACATTATTATTACAGATAGTTCTGTTTGCTCATGGATTGTGTTTCTATTGTTGATACTTTCGATTATTATCCATATACTTTTGATCTTGGTTGTGTGCGGAGATTGTTATGTTAAAACAGGTGAATTCTCAAAGTTGTGTTGAATCGCGTAACACAGGTGATATCTTCTGTTACTTGAAATGCTTCCATTGTGGACAATGTCGATTTCAGTTGGGGGTAGAAAGTAGATATCCGCCTGTATTTTCTTGAATTTAAAATGCACACCTGTTTAATATTAGAATTCCCTTGTTAAAAAAAAAAAATTCTATTGTTGAGTTTCTAACTTTCAAAACCTCGTTTCTCCTAGCTAAATTATTGTGCAATGATGCATTCATGTCTTTCTTGTTATATTATGAACTTCGATTACATGATACTTTGTCGCTAATCTGGTTTTACGTCCATAGCATGAATATATCCTGAAAACATTTTGCACGAGTTGACAATCACGAAAGAATCTTTGAATTAGAATGAAATACGATTGTCATGTGAATGGATTAATAGTAAAACTTTAAACCCTAGTGAGTTTCGAGCCATTCATTTATTCCGAGGGTTAATCGCAAAAACTCGTGTCAATTCTTGAAATGCACTTTTATCTCGTTGAGAGTCTCATTCTTGTTTCATTTGGCTGATGCGTCAGGAGAACGTTCAGGATCTACTATTTTCAAAACTCAGGAAATACTCGAGATAAGTTATAATGTCTAGAAGATGATTTAGGCCATTGTTTTCTCACCTCATCACCTGAGAATGTCTAAATTCCCACTTACCTATCACAAATCAATGCCTCTACCTAAAATCACATAGTTGTAGTCAAGCATGTGAAAGTTTTGTGAGAATCATTAAAGGAGGAAAAGAAGAAGTTCAATAAAAAAAAAAGAAAAGAAATCGGTGAAAATGAAGTAATAAAGGAAATTGGAGGTTGGATACATAAAAAAAAATTGCGAAGGAAGTTGATACTACTATGTCACATGCTTGAACCCATTTCCACATTTCACCATCTTTAACCTTTCTTCATATTTCTGTCACAAGTCCTAAGGATTCTAGATAATTTTAATAAATCTCGAGTATGAAATGAGTTTTCCACAGTAGATCGCTCCTGAAGTAATTGGTATTCCGTTCATGGGACTCATGCACCTTAAGATAAGCATTCTTCGGTGTCTAGTATGCAAGCATGTTTCGATTGCCTCTACATATACTCATTTGAGCTTCATACTATGAGTGCATAATTTTTACGCCAGTTTTAGAGTGATTTTATTTTGAGCGTAAACCATGTGAGAATTGAGTTGAAACTATGAAATCTTGAACATGTCAATCCAAATAATTCCGAGATAAAGATTTCAATTGTAGTTGTTAATTCCACACACACATACAAGGATATATAAAGGCTGTGGATGTAGTTTTGACTTGGATAAGTTACTTTGTAACATGTTGTTTATTTCCATAGCATGATAAAGGAATTTATGTCCTTGTTAAGCAGAATTTTTAGCATAAAGGAGAGAATGAAGTTCTTTGATGAGTTTAGAATGCTCGACAGTTGAATTTTGTGGGTAAATTCTCTGTAAACCCTCACGAGACACAACTCGTCCATTAGGGTAAACCTAAGGGTTCAAAGGCTTGTTGCAAACGCTAAATGCAACCGCGATTCCTGCGACAGTGAGTTAGGATTTCCCTTTTGTTTTAGCTCAATAAAACTGTAACGTCAATTGTTGTTCGTCTTAGTTTGCGTTAATTTCGCTTCATTGCTAGAGACTAGCAAAGCGCTAGTTGGGGGTCGTGATGAGAGCTGATATTTGCTTAATATTAGCTCGATAAAGAGTAAAAAATTGACTGGATTTAACCCCATTTCTCTAGTGTTACCTGCACTTGTGTTTTAATTCGTTTCTTTACACAATGATGTATTTTTCGTGGTATGTTGTTGTGTTTAGCTCTTTGAATGTAGGTTCTGAAGTTAAAATGAATAACAAGTTGAAAGGAATGACTCAAGAAACAAATAGATGAAGTCTTGGTACCAATCGATTGACATCATATCAATCGATTGACATATTTTTATGATCAATCGATTGGTGTCTTTACCAATCGATTGGAATGTTTACCAGTCGATTGATATCTTTGTCAATCGATTGGTTAAAACTGGAAACATTCTGTGTTAATGGAGCAAGATTTCAGCAATCAGGACGATGACCAGTCGTTATGGAATGAACCTGGACACCCTCAGCTCGTGGATTTAACACTATATATAGAGGAGAGTGAAGAGGATGAGGGGTTGGCTCATATTGTATTGTTTTGTAGGATTTTCCATGGTTTTCTTGGCTTAAACAAGTTTCAAATTGGAAGACTTTTGTATTTCGAATTCAGTTTACATTCAGGTTAACTTTCTTTCTGCATTCTTACTGTAGAAATTGATTGGTTGCTAATTTCAATAAAGATTTAGTTTGGTTTGATAGTTCTAGTTTCACAAATTAAATCCATGTCTCTAGTTAATTTTATTTCTCAATTTATTTTCATTCAAAAAGTGAAAGAGATGCTAGTCTAGAGTTCTGGTTGGGAATAATGTGAAGAAACATTGTTCCCAACCCACTGCCATGATTCTGTTTAAGAATCGGTGTCAATCGATTGGAAGCAGAAACCAATCGATTGACATCAGATTCCAAGTCAATCGATTGATTATATGTCAATCGATTGGAAGTCATTTCATGTCAATCGATTGACATTAATATCAATCGATTGATATGTAAATGACTTGGGTTGACTCCTTTCTGTATTCCAGTAACTTTTATTTCAGAAATTAAGTCCAAATTGATCTTTATAAGTTCAAATTGCAATCTGATTTTGAAATATAAGCTCTTTTGATTAATTAATTCAATGAACGCTTATGTCAAACACATCGAATATTTCTTATCCAATCTGTTGGTTATTGTTCATGGTTTTAATTAATTAATATTTCAGTCCTTCATAAATAAGTTAGGTAAACAAACCACTAAGTATGCGAGATTCACATACCTAGTGTCTAGGACACTTAACTTAATCATTTTTTTTTGAAATATGGAATACTATAAGGATGAAGCCCCGGTTGTTCGTCATTGTTAAATCATGGAAATGGTTAAGACTCTGTGGATTCACATTCTTCCCAACACCTTGTTCATATACAATTTAAACTATATTGTTTGTTCCTGCTTAATTTGGTTTTTGCTCAACTTTTATTTCTTCAATATTTTTATCCCAAATTCAATAGGATTGTTAGATCCTTCACTTTAAAGAAATCATCTTTTATTTCATTTTAGGATTCAATCTTGATCTTTCTGCCTTTATCTTCCGTCCCTTGGGATTCGACCCGGTCTTACCGGTTTTAACGCGACGCGACCGTCTACACTTGGACGTACTCTTCAGAGAACACATTTCCAGTCGTGTCAGCAGAGTAATATCCATGGTAATTTGAAAAGTGACACTTTAGTTTAGTGATTCATGCATTTATGACTAGGCACATTAGATCAAGCAAAATGAGATTTCATTCCATCAATAGAGAAGGTTTACAGATTTATTAACAACTCGATGACAGACAGACTCGATCACAAGACTAGAATTGAAATGGCCTCGGAACATAGAACAGACTCAACTTGACTTGACCCGGTCTCAAATGGAGTGTCTTTGTGACCCATTTATTCTTACTTTTTTTTAGCAGAAGTTCCAAACACTATCAGTTCATCGTGTAGCTTCAACAATCATTGGCCTTAGGAAAGGGGATCATTTGAACAGGTAAGCCAGGGGCTTTAGGTTCGATGAAGCTGACACTTTGGTTGACATAGGGTTGGATGGGCGATGGCTCGATGATTTTTTGATTGAGGAGGTCTTGGATATCATGGCGAAGGCGCATGCAGTTGTCAGTGTCATGGCCTGGGCCTTGGTGGTAGGCATATCGTTTGGATAGGTCACAGTTAGGTGGTGGGGGATCGGCACGAGGCTGAAGGAGTTGGAGGTGTCCCTTTTTTAGCAGGCGGCCTAAGGCTACGGAGGGAGAGATATCCAGCTTGGAAAATTCACGGGGTACCCTATTTTGGTAAGGGCGACTAGGCGAGCTGGTTTGGTTTGTGAGCTGGTATGATTGGGGAGAATAGGCCATGGGTTGGTTACTAAGGGCGTTGACATTCGAAGGGTTTCGGAAGTAGTCGGGCCTCTTGGATTGGCTTTGTGATTCTTCATTCTTGATTTTCCCTTCCCTGATTGCATCCTCAGTTCTAGTCCCAATCTCAAACAGTTCTTCAAATGTCGAGATGGACTGGTAGAAGAGTTTATCATGGTACAGCGGTAGTAGATTCTTGATCAACATCCGGACTTGTTCCTTTTCGATCGGTCGGTGGGTCATTTGGGCCACTTTGCGCCTCTATCTACTCAAAAACGCAGCGAAGGATTCATTGTTGTTCTGCCGGGTCATTTCCAAATCCCTGATAGTGACATCCAGCTCTTGATTGTAGGAGTAGTGATCGACGAAGACTCGAACAATGTCTTCCCATGCTCGGGTTTTGGAGGCTTCCAAGATTAGGAACCATGATAGTGCAGACTTTGCAAGAGTTTATGGAAACAGTATCGCAATGTGCTCGTGGGTACAACCCATGGACTGGAAGATACTTATACATAGCTTCACATGACTTTTTGGATTCCCAGTTCCATCAAAACGGTCGATGGCAGGCATCTTGAAGTTCTCCGGCAGTTTCAGCTTAACAGGCTTAAAGAGGCCTTCCAGGTCTAGCATGTAATCATCGACCCCCTTGCTTTTCCTCAGTACACTTTCCAGCTTGTCAACCTTATCCATTTTCTCTTGGAGCTTCTTCTCATAAGCAAACGGTGGGACCCCTTGAAACCAGTCTTCCTCTCCATTATTCTCATGTGGGGGTGGTTCAAACCTCGATGGTGGAAACCCAGGCAGAGGTTGCGGCCGCTGCTGCTTCAATTCTTCCATGAACTTCAGAACTTGGGCTAGGCTGTCGGACTGCTGGCTTATGGTTGCTCCATACTCGGTAACCTTGTTTTCTAACTCTTCTCGATTCATGCTGAAGCAAGCTGGCGGACTAATTATGACCAAATGATTATCTGAACTTCTGACCCAAGATGAGGATCCTGGTTGCTGACTCCGGGAATCTATACTGATTTGACAAATTTTGAGAGGACTAGATCAGATTTTGACAGTGATGACTTTAGACAGACAATGACGGCGATATTAACAAACGTGGACTGACTCGAGACAGTGCGTACAGATTGATAGGAATGGTGTATGCAAATGAGACAAGCATGCGGATGGAAGCCCTAATCTATATGATGCTCCTATTTATAACAAATAGCAGTTAAGCAAATAAGGTCCTAACCATATTAGAGTATGCTAACTATACTTTCTAGTATGATCACCAAGGGATAAAAGGGGTTTCCAGGTTTTATGCAGGCTTCTAGGATAGACTGGACATTTATGGTTGATTTGGACAGAATTTCTGGGAGAAATTGGTTAGTATAGGTTCTATCTGGGACATCTGGACAGAGTTTCTGGGAGAAGTTGGTTAATACGGTTATATCTGGGATATCTGGACAGAGTTTCTGGGAGAAACTGGTCATATCTGGGATATCTGGACAGAGTTTCTAGGAGAGATGGGTTATATCTGGGATATCTGGACAGAGTTTCTGGGAAAAACTGGTTAATATGGTTATATCTGGGATATCTGGACAGAGTTTCTGGGAGAAACTGGTTAACGTGTGGTGATAGTGATCATACTGTCTAGCAGGTTTTCATACTCCTATGTCTTAGGACCGACAAACAAGGTTTGCGGTGTATATCTTTGTGAGCATGGAGCAGACATCCTTGTCATGGTGCCTAGGCATGTCACTCAATGACATGTGAGTGATTGCCTTGGGGATCATAAGAAAGAGGTTCTGTTCTATGCCACATAAGAGTCTACACCGCTCAGGTAATCCCATCAGGGCATACAGTAGTTATATCACATTGTCCTATCTGAAAAGATAAATGAACAGTCCTATGAAAGGTTCTACCAGAATCTATATGCAAAGACTGGGTTTAGTCAAAGAGGATCCGTTGACGAGAGTTCCAATATACCGTCGGAGAGACAGTACAGAGGTTTTTACTCTTTTTGATATACCTTGGAAGGTACAGTATCAACGGTGACTTGTGCCCTGGCACAGCAAGACCTGAACAATATCAGCGCCGCGTTTCAGACACAGTCGTCGGGGGGGGGGATGCAGGAGTGCAATGCGGTGAACCAGACACAGTAAAAATATGATTTTAAGGATGCTTCTTATGAGTCAAACCTCTGTATTATTTTGTTTTAAAATAAATATTCCCAGTGGAGTCGCCAGATTGTCGATACCGGGATTCCACCGCTTTGTCTTAGTTTGAGATTGATTTGAAAAGGAAAGAAAATGGTCTGTTGAAAACAAATACAGAGTCGCCACTTGGTCTTTAAGGAACCAAGAAACCTAATTTGACTCACCCAAATGGATAAAGGGCACTGACCCTTCATAACCAAAGAACTTGGTTCATGGTTTTGGTACGAGAGAGGAAGGAGCCTTTGTCGCGACTAAAACACCCTCAACTCGTCCCGTCTTTCGACAGGCCTCAATTATCATCCAAATAATCGTCTTATACTATGTATGGTTCGGGAATTAATACTATGGTAGTATATTACATCACATAAGAAACTTGAAATGGAAGATCTAAAGATAAAATATCATTCATAAGATCTAAGTCAAATATCATGCAATGTAAAGTGAAAGATCACACAAATAAACCTAGGAAAAATCTTCTAATCATGTATCAAGTAATTAAGTTTCCTTACTCTAAAGGGGACATGAATTGTTATTGAAACAAATAAGCAAAGAAATCAAAATATGCTTAGCAAGCTAGCATGATGCATGTTATTCTTTGAGAAAAAAGAAGATCTCTCAATCCCCGAGACAGATGAGAAAGGATGATTAGGTCGAGGGGAAGCATGAACGTGTGACCATAATTATTCCTTATAGTCTTCTTAGATTAGGAGTTACAAAAACCCCAAATCTTTGCATGGATGCAATGTATGTATCTAGAATGTGCCAAGGTTGTAGTGTGTTTTGTGTTCATGGATTTCTAGAATGACTTAGAAATCTAGAATGTGTATGAATGAATGAATGAAATCAACATGAGATATGTACCAATGTAGTATGAACTACTTCCTAAGATATGAACTAATTTGGAATGTATATAAGCATCAAATCAAAGAATGAAAGTTAAAATGTGCTTGCTGTGAATAGTGGACAGAACAGTAACATGATCTTGTAAAAATGGAAAAGAAGAGTTAGGAATGTTTTCAATGCATGATTTTTTATGGAGAACTTCCTTATTGTGTCTAGAACATAACCCAAAAAGCCAATCTTTAATAACTATCACAGATTGAGAGAAATCATATAAACAATGAAGGTCACTCAGAAACAGAGTCCGTATTGTAGACTAAAATGTTAAAACATATTAGAAAATGAAGAAGAATGATCTAGAGGCCCATTTTATACAGAAGGTTCCCTAAGACTCTGAAGTTTAAGGTAAAAATAAGTTGGGACCATCCCTTTTGAAAAAGTTTTCTGAAAAAGAAGTTGGAAGTCAACCAAGCTGCTGTAACAGCAGAGACAGAATACCTGGAAGGAATGTTTGGGTCCAAATGGACCATTTTCAAGTATTTTCAAGTCAAACCAAAAATCTTGGTTGTTCTCTAATGAGTTAGGAAGACTTTTCAAGTGGCCTTGCATCCATATGTTGAGTATTGAGTTCTAGAAAAATCTTTGAACTCAGATTGCTCACTGTTTTGACTCACTGTTTTGAAGGTTTTGGGAAAAACTAGAGTTTTCTTTCTAGAGATTAAAATGAGGGGTTTTGAAGTAGATGTATTGAAAGCATATTTTCAATACCCAATGAAGATTATAGCCACTTAAAATGTCAACATCAAACTCATCATCAAGAACCTCCAAGATTGTTGGAGAGATTCATTTTCATTTTGAACATAACTTCAAGAATACCTTGGAAGTATTAAAGTTATGATCATCACCTATCAAACATGCTTTTGTGGTCAAGAGCTACTATCCATAAGGATTCACTCACCTCAAACTTCATGTCATCACTTAGATGATGATGAACTAGTAAGTAAATAAAGAAAATAAAAAAGAAATGAGGTGAGGAGAGATGAACATTATATAAACAAACAAGTAAATAGATAGCAATCAATAGATGACATTCATGATGTATAGAACTTGTAGCTTGGTGTTTCACTCATATGAGATGGACATTTGGACATGGAAGTAGCTTCCTAACTCAAAAATGCTTAGAGAAATGGTGATTGGGTGTATTGATGATGAAGTATATAGAAGAATGGTGGAGGAAAACAAGGTTGGAACTCACTTTGATTGGAAAAAAGACTACTTCTTCTCTTTATCTCTCTATATTTCTCTAGAGTTTCTTCCTAAGCTCTCTCTAAGCTTCCATGTCTCCCCTCTAAATGGAAGTAAATGTCTTCTTTTATAGGCAAAGGAGGGGTGGTAAATGGAGTTTTAAAAAGTTTAAAATGGTCTCCCATTGGTCCAAAATAAGCTGGGAACCAAAACTACGTCGTTTTGATTTCTAATTAATCAAAATGGACCCCCAAAAGAAATTACAAAAACACACTGTTCTGGAGGAGAGTGCCGCGGTGGCACTGGGCCAGTGCCGCAGCGGCACTGCTCCTCCCTCGTCCGGATAATGTTGTTTAGGCCCCCTGAGGTTCCGGTATTCGCGAAAAGGCCCTATTTCGTCCGAAATTCACAGAAAATGCGTATGAACTCCAAACTAAGGTTGTGATATATCGTTGGAAAGGTAATGGAGTCTACTTTACATAAAAAATAGTTCGGGGATAGCTCACTTTGAAAAGTTTTGCGGTATTCGCGATAAAAGCCGATTTAATCACCTTTTTCGCCTTTGGGAATTCGTAATAAATTCGTTTTAAATCCATAAATTATGTGCGATATACCGTTGGAAAGCTATTGACCTCTAATATTCATGAAAAATGTTTGAAAAATGATACGGTGCTCCGGTTTCAAAGTCAACTTTTGGTCAAACTGGTCAAATCAGGGACCTCCAAGAAGTTCTGGGGACTTCTGGGAGCTCCTAGGAGCTGGCGTTTTCATCCGATTTTCTTTTAAAACTCATTTTGATACTTTCCAGATGATCTAGAATGATTCTGGAAAATTTGGACGATTTTGGTCAAACTTGGTCAAACTTGGTCAAACCTGGTCAAACCTTGGTCAAACCGGTGAACGGAGACTTTCCGGGAACTTCCGGGTCTTCTGGGGGTCTCTGGGAGTTGACGATTTCATCCGATTTTACTTAAAAACTCATTTTATCATTTTTCTTATGACGTAGCATGTTTCCAGAACTTTTGGTCCAAATCTGGGAGCTTCTGGGCTTTCAGGGGCATTTTGGTCATTCTGAGCATTCTGAGAGATAGAACTAACTTCCAGGAATCCTTTTAAGTCTTTTTCGATCATTGTGAACCACCAAGCTATGGGTCTCCTAAATCTGATAGCCGACAAAATGGGGTGTCTATAAGGGTACACTTAGCAAGTCGAGCTACCAAAAAAACATATCACACAACGAGGAGCGGTGAACACTAGGAACTTGAAACCACTTATTTTTTTACCATCTACATTCATTTACGTAAGTACCCATTCATGAGGGTTTAATCACATCATTAACCACTTCGGGAATTTATCATTTATTCCATGGATTATCATTATCCGATTATTCACAATAAGGCCCTTGCGCCAAACTTCTATTCACGTCTCTAACGTAGTATTTCCACAATCATCATTTAATACCGCACATAGCATAAGTTATAGCATTTAAAATCGGCACTCAACAGTACTATTTAAAACTGTCCCAAACAAACCTTATATTAAACAGCCCCAAAACCAACCTGGGTTGAAATTTGTTCCTCATAATAATTCCGCACAAAGAAACATCTCTAACAATTTTCATAAACATAATTCGAAATTCGGAGTTGACATTTACTGCTACTGTAATATGAATTTTCTACCCAAACGGTGCAGAATTGGGAAAAACACCATTAGACGAAAAACGTGCAGAATCATGTTTTACATTAACTTCCAAGGATAGTTTTACCAAAAACAAAATGTATGAATTAATACGAATTATTTTCTAAAACAGATCTAAGAGTTTTCTTCAATTTTACCCAAATCCGAATTTGTATTAGTCTTTTTATTCTCTTCAATTCCAAATAACTCATATCCAACCTTTGATATATATATATATATATAAATGTATATGTATATATCACTATAGATCCGTATCTATATAAACACCTATCCATACGATTTATTCAAACTATAATGAACACAAATCGAAAATCAATCAAACTACGAATCAACCCTACAAATATAAATGTTTACTCACCGACTTGGGAAAAGAAAGATGATGTTGATGATGGTGAACTCCTTTCTTTTCTCTTCTCTTCTCTTTTTCTTCTCCTTCTAGGTGGCTAGGGTTGCCTCTTCTCTCTCTCTCTCTCTCTCTCTCTCTCTCTCTTGTTCTCTCTCTCTCTCTCTCTCTCTCTTGAGGCTGATCTTTTTTTTTTTTCTTCTTTTGTTTTTAACTAACCCTAGGATATATTATCTATGTATATACATATAATACACACACAATACATATATTAATCACACAAATATTAATAATCCCGTTTTTCTTTTTATGGGCTAACAAAAGAGACCCATATGAGCTCAGAATATAACCTAAACCACTAAAATAGCTAGCCCAAAGGGTACTCGTACCCCGGGTACTTAATTTTAGTACCAGATGCACTATTTGACACATTCGCAGGCCTATAAACACTATATTAAAAAAATACATATCAACACTTCAAATTTTTTTTTTTATAAATATAAATTAATCAAACGTAACACTCAAACTTAACGGACTCACTAATGATTTAATTTATATGTCCTCCAAACACTTGAAATTTTCAAACACGTGTCTTACATAGGCACACTCATATAATATTGCTAATTGAAAATTATAATTAAAATAATTATTCACACACTTAGAAATTTTTGGGTTGTTAAATCGAAGTTCGGAATCGATCGATAGTCCCGATCAAAGGTGGCTACAACTTCGCGTTCCGCCTACATGGGATCAAAACCCATGTAGAGTTTGGAAAACTTTCTATAAATAGAAAGCTTACCCCCACGCACAGAAAAGGAAAAAAGGGGGAGAGCCTCCCTCATTTTTTCAAGGCCATGTTTGGTTTAAGAAAAACCTCCCAAAACCATTGGGCTTTGTTTGGTTATCTACCAAACACACCCATATCACCACCACTATATCCACCACTAAAAACCCACCATCTTCAGTCCATTACCCAACCCCCTACCCAAGCACAACTTTTAAAAACAGCCAGAAAGCTCGAAAAACAAGTCTGAACCAAACAGATCCTTAAGCTTAGCCCAGAATCTGAAAACACAACCAAACATAGCCTAAACTGACTCCCTGAATCTCACCTTCCCATCCAGTGGATCCCCCTGAAAAAATCGGAGCCAACGCCAATGGTCTCACCACCAAATTAGTCCCACAGAAGCCACACGTGCCGTTGGAAGATGACACGCGCCGCCGTTGCACAGAAGCTGCTCCGGCAGACTTTTCGGCAACAACCGCCGGACACTACCACAACTGAACCCATCGTCTGGGCTAGATGATCCAGACGCCGGCGGACTATCCTCCAAAGGCCACCAGAAAAGCCTACAAGAGCTACACGCGCCACCACGATCTGTTCCGCCAATCCCATGCACAGCCAACAGTCAGCGCTGAGTCATCGCTGACTCATCTTTGACCCACCAATCAGACACAGCCATATGGCAAGTACTGCTAAGTCAGCTGTCCAGTCAGCTACCACGTGTCTGCTATGTCAGAGCCAGCTTAAAGCTGACTAGCCAATCAGAGACTGCCACGTGGCCTTAACTGCCACGTGTGTTGCCACGTCACTGCCACTTCAGTTTAACTGACCAATTAGAGACTGACATGTGGTAATGACTGCCATGTCATCACGTTGACTAGCCACTTAGAAGTTGCCATGTGTCCATTTGATCTACCCAGTCAGCATCCAATCAAACATTGACCTTCCAGTAGCAGCCTGACGCGTGTCGTGTCAGGTTATACAGCAATTGCGTGGCCTAATCAGGGTGCACCACGTGTCTCAATGCACAAGTTTACAAGCGAACCACAGCGCGCCATGGGGCGTTGTCCTGACACGTGTCTTCTGACATGGCAGTGGGCCCCACTTTATTTTTTCCCCAATTTTCTTCACTCCGGGTTCGGATTTCAACGAACGGACACTTGTTCCTAGCTAATTTGGCCGTTTCGAACGCACCAGTGACCTCAGATTTGGCCGAATCCAACTCTTAAGGGCTGTTTGGCATTTTATATGTCCATTTCAGGCTATACCGACCAATTCTGACCTTCGTGGGTCCCGCTCAACTCAGCTCGGACCCATTCCGGCCCGTCTTATGGCTTTTTTGACTCTTCCGGCCCTTCCGGATCCAACTATGACATCCGTTCATATCGATTTTGTGTCAATGTACGACTTGGGTCTTCTTGGATTATTTATGCCACGTTTCTCGGTATTCTTTCATTCTTTCTCAAACAAAACACCGAGTGGGCTTCAATAGCCCCTTCTGCACAGGTAATATACTTAAACTCATACTCTTAGTGGTATGGGGCTCCCTATAAATCCACTGGTCGGATATTCCGCCTTTTTTCTTTCTCTTTTATTTTCTTTTAGTGGTGTGGTCTTCCTATAAATCCACTGGTTGAATATTCTACCTTTTTCTTTCTCTTTTATTTTCTTTTAGTGGTCTGGGCTCCCTATAAATCCACTGGACGGATTTTTTGCCTTCTTTTTTATTTTCTGTTAGTGGTGTGGTCTCCCTATAAATCCACTGGTCAAATATTCCGCCTTCTATTTTCCCAGTCGGAAGGAGACCTTTTTACTCGACCCGATTGGACTATATATCCTGCGTCATCCGGAAGGAGATCTAATGACCCACCCGACTGAACTTTATCAAACTGCTATATCCTGCGCCAATCGGAAGGAGATCTAATGACCCACTCAACTGAACTTTATCAAATTGCTATATCTTGCGCCAATCGGAAGGAGACCTTCGAACTCCACCCGATTGGACTTTATATCCTGCGTCAGCCGGAAGGAGATCTAATGACCCACCCGGCTGCATTTTATCTCCTGTTATAGATATTTGTTGATGAAAATCAGAGAACACAAAAAAAATAATACTTCTCTCGATTCGCACTGGGCATCGACCCTTATTTCCGGCACTTTTTCTAAACCACTGGGCACCAACCCGTACTTCCGGTAAAACTTTTTCATTACTTGGGCACCGACCCGTACTTCTGGCACACTTTTCTAAGCCGCTGGGCACCGACCCGTACTTCCGGTACCTTTTTTCAAAATCACTGGGCACCGACCCTTGCTTTCGGTACACTTCTTCAATCACTGGGCACCGACCCGCACTTTCGGTAAAACTTTCACATCACCTTTTTCACATCACAGGGCAGCGACCCATACTTCATGTATACATTTTTACCTCTAGGCACTGACCCATACTTCCGGTAAAACCTTTTCAAAACCTCTGGGTACCGACCCATACTTCCGGTAAAACTTTCACATCACCTTTTTACATCACTAGGCGCCGAGCCTTACTTTCGGTTACTCTTTTACACCACTGGGCACCGACCCTTACTTCCGGCACTTTTACATACCACTGGGCACTGACTCGTACTTTCGTAGAACTTTTCTCAGATCATTGGGCACCGACCCTTACTTCGGTACACCTTTTTCAAATCACAAGGCACCAACCCTTACTTCTGGCACGCTTTTGTAAACCCTTGGGCACTGACCCATACTTCTGGCACTTTTTATTCATTGGGCACCGACCCTTACTTCCGGCACATAAAACAAAAAGACTAAAAAAATTATAATACCTAAAACACAAAAATACTTTTTCACTTACCCCGAACTGGCCTATTTTGTCAAGTTCATCAATAGCTTGATGACATAATGTTCGGGTATAGCACTCATTGTAGACACCCCATTTTGACCTACCAAAAAAAAGAAATAATTGTTACAAGGGGGCCCATTGGGCACGTAAATCGAGGAAGAAAAAGGTAGAGTCCTAATCAGAGTATTCGGAGGTCAAATCAAGTGTCAAATCAAGTTGTCGTCAATTTGAATACCCACCAGCATGATTTTAAAAGCATGTCGGATCAGTTGTAGACACTCGATTTCTGCCCACCTACAAAGAGGCGGACAGATAATGAACATCAAGTCTGACGGGTGTGAAGAGCTCATAAATACAAGGCCCCTAGACTTCGAATCGTCAAAATCGGACCACGGGCGAAGAAATGATCATTGTTTAAAGTTCGGACGAATCTGCTATTTTGCCAAAGAGGGACCGGGATCACTTTTTTAGCTTTTCGGGTGTCAGAACAAGCATTTTTTATGACCAAATGGAAGTGCGTGACATTACCGAGAACTCCCTAAAATTTCATCTCAATTGAACACCGGATCTGGAAAAAGTACTTTATCAGGCGTAGAAATCAAACGAGAAAATTTTATTTCATCGCCAGAGAACTTCAGAAGGTTTAAAATTGATGCCAAAAAATCATATTTGTCAAGATGTAGAGCCTTCAAAAATTTCGTTGCCATCAAACGAAGAAAGTTTCAAAACTGCGATAAAATCGCTCACATGCGCGTCAATTTATACTGATAAATCATCAGAAAGCCTTGGTCTTCAAGATCAAATCAGCTGTGGTATTTTTGGTCTGGATTAAAATACTTTTCACATCGAGACAGAGAAATCCCTAAAATTTCATCTCAATCCGATACCGGATTTTGAAAAAGTGCATTTTAATTAATGGATTTGTCAAGACAGATGCTTAATACGAGTCAGATAGCATTTTAAGAATTCCATTTTTGCACTAAAATTTTGCGTTTGTCGAGAGGATCGCGGTAGTCCAAGTTTTCGTCGCACTGCCTTCCAGAAAATTCGAAAGCGCGGCGCTTGTACAGATATCTAGATATTTTCTTTGCTTAGCGACTAAGTAATCCAGATTTGAGCCAATCGCGCCATAGGAGTCACTTTCTGATTGGAGAAAAATACTCCTCACATTAAAATAAAAGGATCCATGTAATTTCGTCTCATTCCGACACCGGCTTTTGGACAGTTCACCTCGATTGTCGCGTTCTGCCATAACTGGTGCCGAATGTGGGTCACACAACGTTTTAAAAATCCGATTCTGATTTCAAAATTCTATGTTAGTCGAGAGGATCGCGGATGTCCAAGTTTTTGTCGCACTGCCTTCCAGAAAATTCAGAAGCGCGGCGCTTGTACAGATATCTAGATATTTTCTTTTCTTAGCGACTAAGTAATCCAGATTTGAGCCAATCGCGCCATAGGAGTCACTTTCTGACTGGAGGAAAATACTCCTCACATTAAAATAAAGGGATCCATGTAATTTCATCTCATTCCGACACCGGATTTTGGACAATTCACCTCGATTGTCGCGTTCTGCCATAACTGGTGCCGAATGTGGGTCACACAACGTTTTAAAAATCCGATTCCGACTTCAAAATTCTGTGTTAGTCGAGAGAACCCAGCGGTCCAGTTTTCAACCACGTAGCTTTTCTAAAAAATCCCATAGAGCGCGGCGCACATACACAATATCTAGATATTTTATTACTTTATTATTATTATTTTTATTTTTAATTAATTTTTTAAATAAAAAATTTTCCTATAAATAGGAGGTTTCCTCCTTCCAAAAAATTCACCAATTCACTCTCCCCCTTAGGCTTTGTTTGGGAATCCCTAACCCTTTTTCTCTCCTAAGCCCTGTTTGGCTACATTAGCCAAATAAAATCCAAACTCCATCATAAGCACCTCTAATCTCATACATACAGTATATGTACGGGTACTATTCATACATACGGTATATATACGGATACTATTCATACATACAGTATACATACAGGTACTATTCATGCATACACTATTCATACATACAGGTACTATTCATACATATAATATACGTACATATACTATTCATACGTATAGGTACTATTCATACATACGGGTACTATTCATACATATAATATACGTACGGAAACTGAATCTTCTGGCCTTTCCGGACCCAACCATGACGTCTATTTAAGTCGATTTTGTGTCGAAATACGACTTAGGCCTCCTCGGATTATTTCTGCAATGCTTCTCGGATTTCTTTCATCCTTTCTCAACAAACATCGACTGAACTTCAATAGTCGCCTCTGCACAGGTAACATACTAAAACTTATACTCTTAGTAGTGCGGCCTCCCTATAAATCCACTGGTTGGATATTCCGCCTTTACTGCTTTATTTACTTACTGTTGTACATACTTATTATATGTAACAAACCTATGAACTTATCAATTATTTCACGACTACATTCAAACCTAAACCACTGGGCACCGACCCGTACTTCCGGTTGAGTTTTTCTAAACCATTGGGCACCGACCCGTACTTCTGATAAAACTTTCACATCATCATTTTACATCACTGGGCACCGACCATTACTTCCGGTACATGTTTTTTTCAAATCACCACCGAACCTTACTTTCGGCACATAAAACAAAAAGACAAAAAAAATCTTAAAAAACAAAATACAAATCTCAACGCACGGTCGATCTACTCCAATTTTTACTCAAAACACTTTCTCATAACTCACTACTTTTTCAAGGTTAAAGTCTAGGACTACACCCCACAGGTTAAAGTTCCTAGCTACACCGACTTTATTCAATACACTATTTTACACACTAATGGTCTAGATCGACCAAAACACTCACACACATACACAACACAGAACTACGTACGGCCTGATTCTCGTGTCGAGATACGTATGCAACCCATACTTGGGTGCGGCCATAACTATACTTTCAAACTATCTCATGTCGAGATACGTATACGTACTTTCAAACTAATACATACTTACAAAACTATCTCGTGTCGAGATACGTAGATTGGCAACCGCGTGTCACGGATGCTCGCGTTTTAATTTCTTATATATGTATTCTACTACTCCTTACTTACGCCCCGTTACTATGAAAACCACTAAAACGGCAACCATGTGTCACGGATGTTTGAGGGTTCCTAATACCTTCCCTCGACATAATCGAGTCCCCGAACCCACTTCAAGAACTCTGGTTTCATATGACTATTTCGAGTCACACTCTTAAAGGGCCTCACTGTTCCAAAACATTTTTCAAAAGTCAAAGATGATCATGTCGATTGTCTTTGCAGGGATCCTAACTCCCGAATAAATGTTAGGTGGCGACTCTGAACTCTTACTTGGCCCTACTCCCACTTTTCATACACCTTACCTACTTTCACGCATCTCGACGTAAAACGGTCGCAACCCACGAGGGGACCGCCCCCCGCCTTCGGGGCGGGCGCGACACTCATTACTCACACGGTCGATCTATTACACATTTTCCAAAACTTGCTACTCTTCAAAGGTTAAAGTATAGGACTATACTGTGCAAGTTAAAGTTCATATCATCACCGACTTTACTTAAAACACTATTTCACACTTTCACGGTCTAGATCGACCAAAACACCTACACACATACAAGCATAAAACTACGTACGGCCTGATTCTCGTGTCGAGATACATATGTAACTCATACTTGTGTGCGTTTCTTTCAAACTATCTCGTGTCGAGATACGTACATACTTTCAAACTATCTCGAGTCAAGATACATACATACTTTCAAACTATCTCGAGTCTAGATACGTACATACTTTCAAACTATCTCGATTCAAGATACGTACATACTTTCAAAACTATCTTGTGTCGAGATGTAAATCGACAACCGTGTGTCACGGATGCTCGCGTTTAATTTCTTGTATATGTATTCTACTACTTCTTACGTACGCCCCATTATTATGAAAACCAATAAATCGGCAACCGTGTGTCACGGATGTTCGAGGGTGCCTAATACCTTCCCTCGACATAACAGAGTCCCCGAATTCACTTCAAGAACTCTGGTTTTGCACGACTATCAAGAGTCACACTTTTAAAAGGGCCCACTTTTCTCAAACTGTTTCTCAAAAGTAAAAAATGATTACTCTAATCGTCTTTGCAAGGACCTAACTCCCGATAACGTTAGGTGGCAACTCTGAACTTTTACTTGGCCCTACTCCCACTTGTATGCACTTTCACGCATTTCTTTTCACGCTTTTGTTCGCTGCTTTGAGCCTTTTATCTTATTTCATTTTATTTCCTTTTAAAATGGTCGCGACCCTCGAGGGGACCGCCCCCCACCTTCGGGGCGGACACGACAAACGCTTATTAATTTGTTAATGGGTAAAATTCATGAGATTAAATTAGGCCCAATATGATTGTAAAAGCACAGTGTGATGTCTAAATAAGCATGTTGAGTTGCTTATTTGGGTCAATGGAATTGCTAGTTCTATACCACCATGAGGTAATCAATGTGGTGACGACCACGGCCGCCAGAGGCCTATGAGACTGCACGTGTAGAGGTGTGGGTCATGACTAGGTCACGTGTTCTTAGAGAGTGGAGTCGCGGACTAGTTGGTAGTGGTAGAAGTGAATGAGTAATTGCCGGAGACTATCGTTGGTTGTAATGAGATGAAATTGGACATGTTTATTATCCATGAGCATAATTAGTGTTAATCACAAGTGTATAATTTATATATTGTAGTGGTTATTGAATAACCATCGTAGGTGTTCAAGGTGGAGCTCAAAAGGAAAGAAATGAAATTGGTGAGTATTCGTGGGCGTGGGAATATACTTGAATTCTTGTTTAATAGACTTATGTTTAATAAGTAAAATTAGTGTAATATTGTAATAAGTTATTTAATTGGGTTTGTAGTAAAATGATAACAGCTTAAATTCTTGTAATATGTAAGACGCATTCTGTTGGTTGATTTTGGGCTGAGGTTGTATTCTATGCACCTTGCATAGTTGGATTGAGGCGATGAACTCAGAGTTTAATAAGCTCGACATGAATTGATTATAGATAATAATTTCCTAAAGTATTTTAAAATTGTGTTAAGATCTCATGAAGTTCGGGGTTATGACCCAAACATATTTTACATGTTTTCGAAATATTTACAATGTTTTTAAAATGATTGGAAGAGGTGTAGGTTTGAGGGGGTTGAATGAGACTTGGGCAAAATTCTGCAGCAGGGGAGGAATTCTGCCCAGGTCCCATTCGACCGATCGTCCGGTCGAACATTCCTCTGTCCAAATTTTGTTTCTCCTACTTCCGGTATTCGGTTTAACTTCTAATTAGGAATGTGGGTACCTTTGGGGACCATTTGACCTACAAAAATGTTACTGTTGAAAACAGACTTTGCTAATGTGAGTTTGGGTGTGTGGGATTTCAGACTTTTGAAAAATAAAATAGTGGATTGAGTTCTTTGGTCAAAACTTTTATTATTTTGGTTTCCGCAACTTTAATAATTTGATAAGAGCCTTGATGGCGTGCCACTTGTCTTAAGATTATTTGGGTGGTTCTGGGGTGTGATAAGGTCTTTGTAATGTACATACAACAAAAGGGAGGTCCTCATAGTTCGACACTATATCAAGAGAAGGAGAAATACTATGCTTCTCAAATTCAAATTCTAAATTCACATCCCAAACAATGTTACTGCACGTTACACTTCTTTGTGAAGTAGTTGCATTTCTTTTGTCATAGGGTTTATTTTATTTATTATTAATAATATTATTTTTATCATAGTCACAATTTGTTGTCATAGCCGGTGGCCGTCTTTCATCCACTCGTTTCCCTCTCTTGTCTATCTCTTGAGCACACGTTCGTGCAAAACGACCTCACACCCCATCCTAGGGATGGCAATGGGGCGGGTTTTCCGGGTTTCCCACCCCGCCTCGCCCCTAATAGGTAGGGTATGGGGGCGGCTTAATAGGGTTAGGGGCGGGTATGGGGGAGGTTTTCATAACCCGAGTCGGGGTTCGGGTCGGGGTCGGGGTAGGGTTGAAAAACCCGAATCCGCCCTGATTATACTTGAATTTTACAAATTTGCCCCTTATACCTTGTATTAATACCTAAAATACTAGCACTATATATATATATACACACACACACACACTAGGTTTTAACATTAACAAATAAAGAAGACCAAGCAACTAAGCAGCTGCAGCTTCTCTCTCTCAAGTTCTCTGTCTCTGCGCAACTAAGCAAGCCACAACTTCTCTCTCTCAACTTCTCAAGTTCTATGTAGACTGTCACTCTCAAATCTCATAAAAGAGGACCATTTCTTTCTCAAAATTGAAACCCTAGCTTTCTAAATCAGGTAACTTTCCCAATCTGTTCGTGTGTATATCAGTATATTTGTGTGACTGTGTGTGTCACTGTGTGTTCATGTGTAATAGAGTGTGTGTTCCGTATATATGTATGTATGTACAGAACCTCTTTTATTCACACATCTATATATATATGTATGTATATATAGATCTGAAGCCTCTTTTAATAACATATACATATATATATATATATGTATGTATATGTATGTATCTTCATTAGTCATTCTATCTTCTTGTGTTTTTGATTTTCAAAAAACTTTTTCAAAAGATAGCGAGGTCAACCACCTAGGCTGAGAGACCACCAGCTGAGAGGCCACCTGATTAGAACCCAATTCTAGACCCCATTCTAGAACCCAATTTCCCACATTACCGGAAATAGTTAATGAAGAAGAACATAGGTATGAAGGAGTCAACCAAGATTACAGTAATTGGACAATCCCTAAGATTTCCACTAGAGAAATTTATAAGTCAAGTTGGATAAATTTTAGAACTGATTACAATATTAAAACAGTAGAGAAAACTTATAGTATTAATAAAGAACATGAAAAATGTCAACTTCTTAGCAGTGAGTCAATGAAAAAACATAGATCTGATGGTTACAACTTCATTCACCTAGGATTAATACAAGTTGCAGTTAAACCCCTCAATCTCAAAGGAATAAATGCTTCAGTTTTATTATGTCTTAGAGATGCTAGATTTTTAGATTTTACTACTAGTATAATAGGAATTATGGAAGCTAGTCTTCATGATGGACCAGTTCATTTTAATGCTTTCCCTGATTTCCCTTTAAGTCTTAGTGATCCTCATTTGTTAAAAGCTTTAACATTAAATATTAAAACTGCTGGTGAAATCACTAATATGCGTAATGGTTCTCAATGTCTTGCTTTAATTTATAGAATTTATTATAAATGTATTAGAAGTAATCTTAATGTTCATGCTTTAATTAAAAGTCCAAAAAATCAAACATTATTAATGTTAGGAAGTTCTGAACATGCTAATATTCAAATTCCCAAAACTATTCTATGGAAAGATGTAAAGTTACCAGAATGTTGGATTTTAGAAAATGAAAATCATTCAAGAAATTTTTCAAATAATAATATAGTCAACTTAGAAAGAATTCAACAGTATAATGATGGAAAAGTTAGAATTAGTTTTGATGAACAACATGCTAGGTTACCCTCTTTGAAAATTAGAGAATTTGATTCAAAGTCAAGTACATCGTGTATTTCTGATAAGTCTAAAAAAGTTAGAAAAGATAAAGATCTTCTCAATGAAATTGATATTAAGTTAAAAGGAATCAAAACTACGGCACAAGTTAATAGTCCTTGTTACCAAGTTCCAAGTGAAGATAGTTGTCCTACGTCTCCCACACAGTCAGACTTTCAAGGTCCAAATAAAGAGTTATTTACCATAAGTAGAGAATTTAAAATTGATATGGAAATGTTGGAAGAAGAATTTAAAAATAACAGTAAAATATTTGGTTATGTTAAAAATTGGAGTTTAAAAGATAGAAAGACACATCGAAAGTATTGGATAAGATACATGAATTTAGTTAAAAGAAATATATATCTTTTTGAATATTTAGAAAATTATCAAGATGAATTCTATGATATGGAAAAGAAAAACAAAAAAGCATTAAAAGATGCTAGTAATCAACCAACTATTAAATTAAAAACCACTAATAAAGAAAAGGAAAGTAAACACAATGATTCTAAGCCTATAAAGTCTAAGCCTAGTAAGTCTAAAAAAGATTGTGATTCATCCCGTAGAAAATCTCACAAACCTAAAGAAATAAAAAATGATAGTCATCATGACAAGAAAGAATCTACCAATAAGTCAACATTAGGACAGTCTAAAGTTAATGTAATCACTAAAACCACATGGACAAAAAAGGAAGACAATAGTAAAATAACAACAGTTAACCCTCCTTTAGAATCCATAATTATTAATCACAAAGGTACATATATAGTTGCATCACCCTTTAAGATATCTACTGATACTGAGATTAAAAAGGTTGTAGAACAGAACAATTATACTAACCAATGTCTAAGTGTTCTAGGAAAACAGTTAAAAAATATTGAAACAAAAATAGGAAATCCTAAATCTGTCAGGATAGAGGAACCCTTAATCAAATTACCAGAAGTTAAACCCATTAGTACATCTCTTAAATCAGGTACCAGTAAAACTATTGACAAAATCGAGAAAATGTTAAAAGATATGGAAAAATCCTTAGGCAAAAGACCTGAAGTTACAGAAGTTGTTGAAGATAGTTTATCCCAAAACATCAGTACCATTAATAAGACTGATACTCCCATAGCAGAAGATTTTAGTGATGATAATATAAGTCTAATTGAAGCACAATTTGCTGAATTAGAATTAAAAAGGTTAAACAAGCCCAATGGACCACAAGTCACACCTACTACTCTTACCAAAAATTGGTATTCAAGACCTACACCCCCTGATCTTCAGTTTGAAGAAAGATATTTTTACAATCAATTTTCAGTTTCTGCTGATAAGTTATATGAATGGAATATTGATGAATTATCTGAACAAGAAATCCTCAACAAGTTAACTCACATGACAATGGTAGCCAATAGTTACATAACTAATCATAATTTAAGTCAAATTGAAATAGTTGATTTATTTGTAACAGGATTTAGTGGTACGCTTAAATCTTGGTGGGAAAAACACCTTACTGAAGAATCCAAAGAAAAAATTAGAAATGCCATTCAACAAGATGATGAGGGAATTCCCATCTTTGATGAAAAAATCAACTGTGGTGTTCCTGATGGAGTTAATACATTACTATATACTATAGTTAAACACTTTGTTGGAACTCCTAGTAACATAACTGCTAGGATTCATGATCAGTTAAGTAATTTAACTTGTCCCACACTAAGTGATTTTAGATGGTATAAAGATGTTTTTATATCCAGAGTAATGCTTAGAGATGATAGTAATGAACCATTTTGGAAAGAAAAGTTCATAAATGGCTTACCAAGTCTTTTCGCTCATAAAATTCGTGAAGTCCTCAGTAATGATAAAGGAATTATAGATTATAATAATTTGACATATGGAGAAATAGTTAGCACAATCCAAAGAGAAGGATTAAGAATGTGTATAGATATGAAAATCAGTAACCAAGCTAAAAATGATAAACAAAAAGCTAAATATGAGTTAGGTAATTTTTGTGAACAACATGGTTTGCCACCTATTGCCCCATCTAGGCAAAATAGGATTAACCATAGAAAACACATAAAAAGAAAAGATTCAAAAGACCCATTTTATGCTAGGCCAAGTAATACTAGTAACAAACCTAATAATACTAGTAACAATAAGCCCAAAGATCCTAAGAATAAAGGACAAGCTAATAATAACAAAAGCAATATCAAATGTTACAAATGCGGTAAATTTGGTCATTATGCTACAGAATGTAAAGTCAAAACTCAAGTTAAATCTTTAGGATTATCTGAAGAAGTCACAGGAAATATTTACAAAATTTTAGAATTAAGAAATACTGATTCTGAACAGTCAGACAATGAATTTAGTTCATCCCCTTATGAGTCTAATAAGGAACAATCAGATTCTCCCAATATAATCTTAGGATGCCAAGATGAATGTTGTAGAAATAAGACAGTTAATGTATTAGCCAAAAGTAATTTGTTAGAAGACCTGATGTTAGAAATTTGGCATATAGTCACCCTTGGAGTGTTTGTATCAGAGCCAAGACCCCGTTGGAGTGTTTGTTTCTTCATTAGTCATTTTATCTTATCGTGTTTTTGATTTTCAAAAGACTTTTTCAAAAGATAGCGAGGTCAACCACCTAGGCTGAGAGACCACCAGCTGAGAGACCACCTGATTAGAGTCCTGACCAAACAATAAGACCTGCAGAAGGAGCGTAAGACGGGCGTGAGCGGGAGATAAAGGGTATGAGTCTTCTGGTATGAGTCTTCCTGGGTATGTGTTGAATAGTTGTCCTAGATTAAGGATTTTGTTTTGATTAAGCCTTTTAAGATGGATAGACTGTTTAGATCAAACTCAACAATAGGTTCTAGCTCTAGAACCCAATTTCCCACACTACCAGAAATAGTTAATGAAGAAGAACATAGGTATGAAGGAGTCAACCAAAATTATAGTAATTGGACAATCCCTAAGATATCCACTAGAGAAATTTACAAGTCAAGTTGGATTAATTTTAGAACTGATTACAATATTAAAACAGTAGAAAAGACTTACAGTATTAATAAAGAACATGAAAAATGTCAACTTCTTAGCAGTGAGTCAATTAAAAAACATAGATCTGATGGTTACAACTTCATTCACCTAGGATTAATACAAGTTGCAGTTAAACCCCTCAATCTCAAAGGAATAAATGCTTCAGTTTTATTATGTCTTAGAGATGCTAGATTTTTAGATTTTACTACTAGCATAATAGGAATTATGGAAGCTAGTCTTCATGATGGACCAGTTCATTTTAATGCTTTCCCTGATTTCCCTTTAAGTCTTAGTGATCCTCATTTGTTAAAAGCCTTAACATTAAATATTAAAACTGCTGGTGAAATTACTAATATGCACAATGGTTCTCAATGTCTTGCTTTAATTTATAGAATTTATTATAAATATATTAGAAGTAATCTTAATGTTCATGCTTTAATTAAAAGTCCAAAAAATCAGACATTATTAATGTTAGGAAGTTCTGAACATACTAATATTCAAATTCCCAAAACTATTCTATGGAAAGATGTAAAGTTACCAGAATGTTGGATTTTAGAAAATGAAAATCATTCAAGTAATTTTTCAAATAATAATATAGTCAACTTAGAAAGAATTCAACAATTTAGTGATGGAAAAGTTAGAATTAGTTTTGATGAACAACATACTAAGTTACCCTCTTTAAAAATTAGAGATTTTGATTCAAAGTCAAGTACATCATGTATTTCTGATAATTCTGATAAATCTAAAAAATTTAGAAAAGATAAAGATCTTCTCAATGAAATTGATATTAAGTTAAAATGAATCAAAACTATGGCACAAGTTAACAGTCCTTGTTATCAAGTTCCAAGTGAAGATAGTTTTCCAAATTCTCCTACTCAAACAGATTTTGAAGGTCCTAGTAAAGATTTATTTGTTATAAATAAGGATTTCGAAATTGATATGGATATGTTAACCAAAGAGTATAAATTACCCATTTATAAAACTTGGAGAAATAATTATAAAAAAATCTATAGTATAGATGAGAGAAAGTCAATTAAGGAAAATTGGAAAAAATACATGAAGTTAGTTAAAAGAAATATACATTTTTTTGAATATTTAGACCATTACCATGAGTTAATAGACTTTACTAACTTTACTGTTAAGAAAATCAAAAAAGAAAACAGTAAACCTAGAAAAGAAGATGAAAAGAATAATAAGTCTAAGTCTACAATAGATAGTGACCCACCTCAAAGTAAATCCCAAGAATCATCTCGTAAGAAAATTCACAATTCTAAAAAGATAAAAAATAATAGTAAAAAACACAATCATCATGACAAAAAAGCACCTACCCAAGAATCAAACTCTACAAAGTTTAAAGAATCTAAAGATATAGATAATAGCCTACTAGGTAAGACAACTAGTAAACCTAAAAAGCTTAAAGATTCTAGGGAAGAAAGCATAAATGTTCTACATAAAAAAGAAGAACATGAAAACTTATTATTAGACTTAATAAGTAAACTAGATAATGAAGATTTGAAATCAACATATCTAAACAAACTTAAAAACTTATTAAAACAAGAAGAAACTAGTAAACCATGTCATTCCACAATTAATCTCGATAAAACATTAGAAAGATTTAATAAGCCAAAAAAAGAAATTACAGTTCAAGATTTACAAGTTGAAATAAAACAAGTTAAAACTGATATTAAAGACCTACAAGAACAAGTTACTAAATTAAACGAAAGTCATGATACTTCTCTTAGTAGTGATTCCAGTAATGAAGAAAATTCATCAAGTGATAAAGATAGTGACAAAGAATCCCAGAATAAAGAATTAGAACAACCTAGTTCAATCCAAGCCTTGAGTAAGATACATTTACAAAAATGGCATTGTAAAGTAAAAATAGTCATAAGCAAAGAATTAGAAATAGAAACTATGGCACTTATTGACTCAGGTGCTGATCTTAATTGTATACAAAAAGGACTAATCCCAACTAAGTATTATGAAAAAACCAGTGAACGTCTTAGCTCTGCTAATGGTAGTCAAATGCAAATTGAATATAAATTACGTAGTGCTCATGTCTGTCAAGACAAAGTCTGTTTTAAGACTCCATTTATTTTAGTTAAAAACATGACTGACAGAGTCATATTAGGAATACCATTTTTAGTTTTACTTTACCCAATCACTGTTAATAATGATGGAATAACCACTTATGCATGTGGACAAAAAGTTCAATTTAAATTCCTTAATAAGCCTTTACTTAGAGATTTGAAACAATTAAAGAATCAATCAGTTTTTAATAATAAACATATTCTTTACTGCAAAACTTTACACTTAAAAACTTTACAAGATGAAGTTAGATATATAAAAATTGAAAATCAATTAACCAGTAAATTACTTCAAACCAAAATAAAGAATTTTGAGTCAAGAATAATCAGTAATTTATGCTCTGATTTACCTAATGCCTTTTGGCATAGAAAAAGACACATAATCACCCTTCCTTATGTTAAAGATTTTAATGAAGCCAATATCCCTACCAAAGCTAGACCAATTCAAATGAGTAAAGAAGATATGGAGTTATGTAAACGAGAAATTGGTGAATTATTAGATAAAAAAATAATTCGTAAAAGTAAATCACCATGGTCTTGCCCTGCTTTCTATGTTAGAAAAAATGCAGAATTAGAAAGAGGAACACCAAGGTTAGTTATCAATTACAAACCACTCAACAAAGTTTTGGAATGGATCAGATATCCCATCCCCAATAAGAGAGATTTAGTCAATAGGTTAGATAAGGCTGTTGTTTTTAGTAAATTTGATATGAAGAGTGGATTCTGGCAAATCCAAATTCATGAGAAGGATAGATATAAGACTGCATTTACCACCCCTTTTGGACATTATGAATGGAATGTAATTCCCTTTGGTCTTAAGAATGCCCCTAGTGAATTTCAAAATATTATGAATGAAATATTCAACCCATTCAGTCATTTTTCAATTGTCTACATTGATGATGTTCTTATTTTTTCAAAGTCAATTGATGAGCATTGGAAACACTTAAATTCGTTTTTCAATACCATCAAAACCAATGGTCTTGTTGTTTCAGCCTAAAAAATCAGTCTATTTCAGTCCAAAGTCAGATTTCTTGGTCACAACATTCATCATGGAAAAATTACTCCAATTGATAGAGTCATCCAATTTGCTGATAAATTCCCCAATGAAATTCTGGATAAAACCCAGTTACAAAGGTTTTTAGGTTCTTTGAATTACATATCAGATTTTTATCCCAATCTTCGTTCAAAATGTAAACCTCTATTTGACAGATTAAAATCCAATCCCCCTCCTTGGTCACATGTTCATACTTCTATTGTTCAAGAAGTCAAAAAATATGTCAAGTCTTTGCCATGTCTTGGCATTCCTTCAGAAAATTCATTCAAAATCATCCAGAAAGATGCTTCTGAGCATGGTTATGGAGGAATCCTCCTCCAAAAAATCAATGGTTCATCCAAAGAGCAGATTGTTCGATTCCATTCTGGAATTTGGAACAATGCACAAAATAATTACAGTACTATAAAGAAAGAAATTCTTTCTTTAGTATTATGTATAAGTAAATTTCAAGATGATATTTTAAATCAAAAATTTTTAGTCAGGATTGATTGCAAAAGTGCTAAATTTATTTTAGAAAAAGATGTCAAAAATTTAGCTTCAAAACAAATATTTGCCAGATGGCAATCCATTTTATCCATTTTTGATTTTGATATTGAATATATCAAAGGCAGTGACAATTCAATCCCTGATTTTCTCACTCGTGAATTTTTACAGCATAAAGATGGAGGACAAGAAAAAGGATAACAAGTTAGCAGTTATCCCTCCAACAGTCACCTCCCCAATTGGGTTAGTAAACAGATACCAAGTTCTTGGATCAATACACAGGCCCAGTTACCAGTCAGTTTTGGCAAAGCCTTCTTCCAGTCAATATTTAATCAATGATCCATTTGCTGTTCAGCCCATTCAAACAATAGTTAATAGACCAGTCCAAACCCCCAGAACAGATTACGTAGTAAAACCCAACCCAGTCCATTTGTTCTGGATTGAGCCACATCAAAGTCATCTTAAAAACCCAATTGATTTAGTCAAACTCACCTTTCCCTCTGGATGGCATTTCATTCCAAAAAGCCCAGAAAAATCCCTCAGTTACTACAGAGACATCCTGTACTCTACTGAGTCTGTTTTTGTCAAATCAGTCAAAGAAAATGCTGACAACAAGTCAATCCCAGAAGAAGAAAAGAAAATTTTATACCACAAGTTATACATCAGTAAAATTATTTCTAGCAAAGAATGGGGTTCCCACCCATGTATTCTTAAGTCACTTCCCAACCAAACTAAATATAATTATTTTGATTAAATTGATGCTTGGTTTTATACTTTCCTATACCAAAATGACACATTTACCCATTCTTGGTACATCAATTTTGATACCAAATTCAAAAGTCAGTTACCCACTTGGTTCCTTCAATGGTGGTCCCGGCATGGTCCCATGCCAGATCTTCTCCCTCAAGATCTCCAAGATATGGTCAAATACTTCTCCACCAAGTATACAATAAGTGAACACAATACCCAGTTCCCCATTTTTCTCATATTTACAAGTAAATACAAGGTTCCATGGATTTTGAAATGGTAGTATCAGATTCAGAGTAATACTGTCCAAAGACAATATTCAGTTAAATGGTGGGATAAGTTTGGTCACCAAAGGATCATTAATCAAGTAAATCTTGAATTTCCACCAGTGATCAGCCCTCCAATTCCAATCACAGGCCCCATGGCTAAATGTTCAATTACCGGTCCCATATATATATATGTATGTATATTTGTGTATGAATTTATTTGCTAATATACATACATATGGGAAAAAAATTCTAGAAAGAGCCACTAATTGGGGATTTTTTTTTTTTGAAATGTTAATCGGGTCGGGGTCAGGGCGGGGTCGGGGTACGGCTAGTCGGGCGGGGTCGGGGTCGGGACAAGGGAAGAGGCGGGGTGGGGCGGGGTCGGGGAGACAATCACATTAAGCGGGTCGGGGGCGGGGGAGGGAGCCCCGTTCCATACCCGCCCTGTTGCCATCCATACCCCATCCCGCCAACACACACACACAATTTTCTTGTGAAGATTTTAGGAACAAGAAGGCCTGACTAGCAAATAAAATTTTATGCCAGGATGGCCGGCCCTACAGTATATGAAATTGGCCCAACTTTGAACCTGATAATTTAGCTTGATCTGGGCCCTATGGCTGGCTGGGCCTGAACTTGCTAGGTGCTAGTTTGAATATATTTTAGCAAGGAAAATACTTCCTTCGTTTGAATGCTAAGGCTAAGGCTAAGGCTAAGGGATTTCGTATAGGAAATGAAAACATAAGAAAACATTTATGCTTGTTTGGTCAATAAGGAAAATTATGAGAAAACTAGGAAGGAAAGGAAAATAAGGTAAAATATGAGTTTTTATTTTATTTTATTTATTTATTTTTTTACGAGTCACTTCCCTTCTTCCTTTTTAGCATTCTAATGTCTTTTGAAAATTCACAATGTCTATTGTTACTTAAGCAGGTAGGTAGGAAAACACGAGAGAAAATAATAAGGAAATGGTTTTCCTTATCCTTCTCTAAATTTGTAAACTAAACCTTAGAAAAATAGTGTTGACAATAGGAAAGAAGAAAAATATAATGAGATATAAATTACAAAATTCAAAGTGTGTGAGTCACTTTTTTTTTTCTTTTTTAATTTACAATTATATTTTTTAAATTTAAATGTTGTTTGTGCATGGGAAAAAATAAGCACCCACACACATACACAAACTACAAGGAGACTAGTATTCCTTCTTGTTTTCATTTTTATTTTTTTCATTCAATGAATCCGCCAATCAAACAAAGTAACTTTATGGTTGGTTCTCCACGATCTCTGGGAAGATAGGATTAAAATACATTTTATGTCCTTGTGGTTAGGTCCGTTTTCACTTTAAATCCCTATGGTTTAAAAGTTGACATTTAATCCCCTACGGATGTGAGTTAACTGCAAACTCTAATGGTGTTAACTTTTGACTTGAAATGACAAATATACCCTTGGTTCAATCACAATCGTAAGGGTTTAACCGTAAGAGGGTAAAATGAAATTGAGTCTAACCACTCGAATAAAAAGAAATAGAATTAAATGGGGCACTTAATAGCATCTCTAATAGTGAAATTGTTTATAGTCAGCTATTTTAACTATCCACTATTTAACCTTCAATTCTGGCAGTGCTCTTTATTTATCTAGTCATGTTGCTTTATTATATTTTCTATGGTTGAAATTTGTGCCAAATAAATACTAGAAGGTCCAAAGGTTGAGATTAGAGATTATAGAGAGTCATTGCTGACTAGATAAATTGACTAGTCAAAAAGGTAAATTAATAATAGCTAGTCATGTGGCTAGCTTGTTAGAGCACATAAAACTCCCATAACTAGCTATTTTGTCTAAATTGTTAAAGTAACTAGTCTACTGGAATTACTGTAAAATGAACCAAGAATTTTCATAGTGATTTTTGTGGAGGTTGCAATTCTAGTTATCCAGGGTGAGGTATTGGCCATGAGAACGCTATTTCTTATGCTGCTAGCAAAGGCTTTACAAATGTGGTGTTTGTAAGTGATACCTTTGGGGTCAGTTTGCGTAAACCATGAATTGAATGAGATCATCAATAACCTCTAAAGCATTTTAATATATAAATTCATCATTTTAATTTTTAAATTTGATCATTTAAAATAATAATAGTCTTTCTATAAAGTGAAGGTTAAGCTCATCAATTGTGTATCATCTTAATCAAAAAGCAACCAAGGAATGAGCAGCATCAAGAGCCCTAGTTTCTATATAAAATGATTTTATAAATTGTGAATGGTCTCATTCAAATTTTTTTTTTTTTTTTGCTCAGAGTGAATGGTCTCGTTCAAATTCATGGATGTGCAAATATGCTCTTATTTGTCCCAAAAAAGAAGAAGAGAGAAAGTGATACCTTTAGCATATACTTGGTTTACAGATTTATTAAATGAAAGGAAAATAAAAAGGAAAACAAGAAAACTAGTTCACTCGTGCTCTCTTCCATGCTTAAATAATATTGGGATGAATATATTTTATACCTTCAGTGGTTAGATCTATTTTCACTTTACTCCCCTATGGTCACAAGTTGACACTTAATCCTCATGTGGTTGTGTTAAGTGCAAATCCTAACAGTATTAACTTTTGACTTAAATGACAAATATACCATCCATTTGAATCACTAACACATGAGCTTAGACCAGCTCCAATGGGCAAGCTATTTGACCTGCCAATGCTATTAAATGACATGCACTTTAAAAAGTTCTCCAATGCATAGCCATTTGACATGCCAAATTTTGACTTTGCCATTTTGAATGTCAAATATGGCACAACAAATGGCACAAATGGCTCATGCCATTTCTTACCAACTCAACACTTTGAACCAATTTTTGCCACACTCATGCCATTTCAACGCTACATTTTGCTGCCAAAGACTATATTAAATAGACTGACCACTTCGTCCTTTCGCAAACCTATATTAATTTTGTATTCAACTTCAAATTGTGGAGGTTATTTTATTTTTATTTTTTTCACACCCTTCATTTTCTTAAAAAATGGAATGCAATCAACAACCAACAAAGCAAGAGAAAGCATTTACATAAATAAACACTTATACAAATAATTATTGAGAGATGAATAATAATTGGGAATGGTAGTTGGAAGAAATAATGGTAGCTATGACCAAATATATATATATATATATATATATAATGTAGCATTAGAGCATAAGTGCCAAAATATAACATTTGACACTATAGTGATGCCAAAAAATAGCATTGGCATGTTGCATTGGAGATGCTTATACGTGTCACCTTTTGAATCATCAGGAGGTAAAATGAAATTGGGTCTAACTATATGGGATATATTGTACATAATCTATTAGTTTCTAATGAAAAACTTAATTATTTCATTTTACTCACAACCATAGAGGGGTTATATGTCAACTTTTGAATTTGAACCACAGAGGAGTAAAATAAAACGGGTCTAACTACATGGGTAAAATGAATTTGACCCAATAATATTATAAGTAAAAAGAGAGACTAGTGTCCACAAGATTCAAATTTTTTAAATTATGTTCCACAATATCTTCTTTTTTTCTTCCTATTTTTCTCACTATATTCTATGACAATCAATTAAATGAAAACATTTTTGTTTGTGTTTTCCCTCAATAAATTTATGAACCAAACACTGCCTTAATCTTATTCAATCCCTTCACCTATCATCTTGTTTATGGGAGATTCATGGCTTTTGTTGGGAGATTTCATCTCCTTACTAATCACTTTGATCAAGTGAGTTTCAATTTTGTCAAAAGACAAGCTACGAAGGAGCTCATCTTGTTTGGTTAATGAAAGTTTGTTTTCGGTTAAAATAATAATAATAACAACAATAATAAGTTAGGGGTAGGCAAAGAATCAATTCCGTAGTTCATAAGCGAATCAGTTTCATAGATTCAAGAAATTTGTGAATGTAAATTTCTTCCATAGGAATCCTTACCCAATCACTACAAAATTGTTTTTTTTTCCTTTTCTCAAACTAAGATAACCTTGGTTCTCCCACAAACCAAAGGACAAGAGCTCAATACTTTCCTTAGGTGCTTTTTGCTGAGAAATACACCAATTCCCACGCAACGAAAAGCTTGTAAAACAGAGGAAACATCTGAAACCATCGTTTGGAAATACACTTTAAACACATATGCAAAAGACGCACAATATTTAACCGACACGCCAAAGAAAAATATATAGATTTCTACGTGATTTGGCCAAATAATGCCTACACCCGAGAGATATTATTCTTCACTATGAGAAAAATAACTAGTACAAGATACAACTGAGTTAATTCACATAACCCAGATCCAAAGACCCTTGTACAACCACCCACTCATAATACAAGAAGAACATGACATAGAGAAATCACAGAGAAAAAGAAATACCTCATCTACCTCAAATCCCTATAACACTAGGAAAGACCCTCATAGAAAAAACCCTAGTGATTAATATCCCAATGCCCCCAAAAGGGGACACCCTCTCTCGACTCTCTCACTGACCCAGCTGGTCGAGCGATTCACTCTATATATATACATACATCACATGCATATATATATATATACATATAATACACGTCCGCCTAATAATCTCGGTGGAGACTTATCTTGATATAGCATTCTGTGAGCTTATCAAAACAAGAACAAGAAACCCATCTAATGTGGGTTTTCTCTTGATCACATGGGAATGTACCCCACAAATCTCCACCTCCATACTCATGAGAGAAAGAAATAATAATATTCCACCTTAAACCATCCGCCAAGTCGCTTAAACCATTGGCAAAAAATAAAAATAAAGATAAATCCCATCTACACATACCGAATCAACATAGTCCCAACTTGATTTACCATTGCCAATAAGCACATGTAACTGTCTTCCGTTAATTTTACGCATTAACACCATAGTGCTCACACCCCTTTGACCGGAGTGCCTCCAAAGCCTACTGCTTTGCAACTGTTTGATACTCCTCAAACACATCACCATTGACCATTACCAATACCAGATTGCACATATTTCGAACACCAAGGCCAATATATTGCACATATTTCGAACACCAAGGCCAATATATGTGCAATGCCACGAGTTAACTATACCATTTAACTCCACCAGAGAAGAGTCTCGATACCTCCTTCTTCCCAAGCAGGATTTCCATTCACCATCGTTTGAACCGTGAAATAAACCATTTCACTCACTTATAAGAATTTTCCATCGAGGACTTAGAGGACTCCACTCAACCAGCTAGACGATACACATCATCCACAATCTTCTCTTCGTCGAGAAGACTGGCCATGTGTGATTTTCCATGACTCCACCTGCAGCTCTAACTTCAAGCTTGCACTCGCAGAGATCATCCGGTAATACAGATTATAGATTCCTCCGCATATTTAGGACACACGTCACACCACCCAAATAGCAGCCCAATCCAAATAATATTTTGAAACACACAGTTCCACCTCCATAACATTAATAGTCACCCAAGGACAATTGCCGGCCCTTTTGGAACTCACCAAAACATTTTTCCATGGACCATATACTTACAATATTCGAAATCTATCAATCCACATAAGTGTTTGTACAAGTGGAGTGTGAGGACGCCTCCGCCGTACAAAATTGGCCACTAGTAGCACCAGAACCGTCTTCTGCCATAGACCATGACTTGTTTCATCTCCACATCTATATCCAATAGCATGGAATTTCACCATTTTTTTCTTCATAAATTTGATTTTTTTTACATCCCACTACTGTTATCTCCACTGCAATCTTGTCTTCTACCCACCATGGATCTGACCACTATGGCTTTGCCACCATAGCACCATGGGCATGTCTTTGTAATTACAGCTCACCACGCAATAGAAGCTTGTAAAACAGCAGGAACATTTGATTACCACCTTTTGAATATACACTCTAAACACACGTGCAAAAGACAAAGACCCTTGCACATTGGCTCACTTATATACAAGAAGAACCTGGCATATATAATCACTATCAACATAGAGAAATCACAGAGATAAATAAATACCCTCTCTACCTCACATCCCTATAACACTATGAAATACCCTCACAAAAAAAAAAAAAAAAAAAAAAAACCTAGTGATTAATATCCCAATGCCCCCAAAGGGGACACCCTCTCTCGATTCTCTCACCAGGGGCGAAAGCTTAGAAGGGCCAGTGGGGGCACGTGCCCCCACTCACTTTTTGGCAATTAAAATTTTACCCTACATGTGTTATAGGTTTTACATTTAGGCCCCCCTCAACTTATGTTTAAGTCTCTCCAAGGGGTCTAAGGCCCAATTTAATGTCATCAACTATATGTATATTGATATACAGGTATATACAACTCAAAGGAAATGCGCCTAAAATTTTTAAAAATTACACTTTTAGTGTGATAATTTTATGCATTTTAGAAATAGACCCCCTTAAAACTTTGAAAGACACTACACAATATTTACGTGTCACCGAATAAACTTATATTATAAGCATATCCCCAAAAAATCACAATTATAGACAAGTAGACCCTAAAAAAATTATCAATTATGTATAAATAGACCCCAAAATTTTTTTTTCGGGGGCAACAGCATAGCCTAGGCCCCCTGGCCAAAATTTCTGGCTCCGCCCCTGTCTCTCACTGATCCATCTGGTCGTGTGATTCACTCTCTCTATATATATATACATACATAAAAATGCATATATATATATATATATTATACACTAATACACGTCCAACTAATAATCTCGGTGGATACTGATCACCATATGGAGATAGCTACATTTATGCATATCCAATATCATTGGATAAAAACCAATCTTTATCTTGATATAGCAGTCCGTGAGCTTAGCAAAACAAGAACAAAAACACATCTAATGTAGGTTTTCTCTTGATCACATGGGAATGGACCCCACACTTTTCGTCTTCCTCTAAAGATACAATTGGACCACTTATCTTCCACACACACTTTGTACATATAAAACAATTACAGTTCAAAATAGTAAAAAAACTACTTAAGATTATGTACCCAAGTCTTTTCTAATCAATTAACAAGTGAGACTAGACCGTACAAGATCCAATCAAACCATCATAATTTTGATTTTCACAAAAATCAAAGACAGGCAAGAGTGAGTTAAATCTAATAAATATCCAAAAATAACCTGAAAACTGTAATGTAGTTCCGTGTAGAATAACACTTTAGTGCTTTTCTTTAAATATTTTTTTGCCTTATTTTAATATTGGAAGAGACAACCATTCACCAGACAACATGCTCTCTCACTCTGTCCCTCCCTATTTTGGTAAGTCGTGATAGTTGATTCAATGAGGAGCGGAGGTGAGTTCTAACCTTTGGAAGCTCAACGAACCAATACCACCATTGTTAAATCACATATTGAAATTGAAGTCCACCCAGGAACAGAACACTTTGTTTCTTGAAGTATCTTCACGTGAACAACAATAATTTCCCATGCACTAGTGGGGTCCTCAAGCCAGCCCCTCCTTTTTGTTCTCGTGCCAAATTCCAACTACAAAGAATCTCTCTCTCTCTCTCTCCATGTATAAATTCTTAAAGAAATAATCTAATCCAACTACCAAGTATGCACATTTTTTTGGAAAAATAAGTCCATGTTCGTTTAAATGAGGGCAGTAAAGTAAATTACGTTAGAAGAACTACAAAGTACACACACTTAATTGCTCTCTACACCCACCTAGATAACTAGTAATGCTGACTGCACACTTCTCAATGCATCCAAGTGGAAGTAGAAAGTAATTAAGTGGGTGTATTTGTAGAGTCCTCATTTTGGTCACGTTATCTCAAAATTACTTAGATATCTTCATTTTAAGGAGGTGACATTGAGTTTTCTTTTTAATTCAAAATTGAACACAATGCAATCCTACTATCTCATGTAAGAGAAAGCAAGTCCTATATATATATCTACAGAGCGCTTCTTGAGCAGACGTCCGTAATAGACTTCTGTTTCCAGCCACTGGAACTTGTGAAATTACTGCAATACCCTTAATGAAAACTGAATCCAATGGCTGAAACAGAAGTCCACAACTTATTAAGTTGCAAAACGTCCGCACATATATGTCGTATATAAATATCTCTCTCTCTCTCTCTCTCTCTCTCTCTCTCTCTCTCTCTCTCCAACCCCATATATCATCTTTAACACTATCCTCAACAATGGTGTATACAATTACATCTCTCATTCCAATGATTCTCTCTCTTCTTCTCCTAACTCTCCTCGTTGCTGCTGATGGTGTTCACACTTTTGGAGAGAAGATAGTCCTTCCACTGCACCAATTGCAATGGAAGCAGCAGATTGGCAGCCGTACTTGCTTCTCTCAACAATCAAGTGAGTTATAAGTTATAACAAAACAGAATAATAGAGCTATTAAGCTTGTAATTTTATAGTGGCATCAGCTTTTTCTTAGCTATATTTGGCTAGGATTTTTTGTATATAAACTACAATTAGGCTTTATGTATTATGGTAAATACCCATTACCTATCTTTTTTCTGAAAATTATTTATTTATGATAAAGATAATATTAGCTTTACTTTAATTCTCATTGGGTTATCTTATCTAATGTTGGTATATGTGCTTTATGGCTAGGTTTAACTTAGTTAGAACAGGGAAAACTCAAAACAGTTCTCTTTATTTTGCTAACAAGAAAAGAGTGAGGAAAAGAAAACATGGTGAACATAAAATTTGAAATTTTGAAAGAGTAATATTTGGGGCACTAACAAATTCCACTAACACTTACACCCATACTCGATCTCTCTCCTAGTGGCACTGTGGGGTCCGCAGTGGACTCAAAGTGCCACTAGGAGAGAGATAGAGTGTGGGTGTGAATGTTAGTGGAATTTGTTAGTGCCCCTAGCATTGTTGATTTTGAAAACTCCCTTCCACTTTTCTTGAGTTCCTGTTATGTTCTAAAGTTGTAGTTTCTAAAGTTAGTTTCAACTAGAAAAAAACTAAGGAAAGTTTTATGTCTAATAGACATCAAGTGACTTTTACCAAACCGAATAAAAAGCTAGGAATTAAGCTTGCTATTGTATAGTGGCACTAACTTTTTGGCTTTATTTTTCTGAAACACCGCCCGCCACACCCCCTCCCTCCCCCCCCCCCCCCCCCCCCACACACACACACACACACAGGAAATTGACTGTTTAGGATAAAGCTTATCTTGACTTGAGTTTATTTCAACCTGGTTTAACCGTTTAATTGGGATGGATATAGACCAAACACTTAAATATATGGAACCGATTCACTTATAAACTACGTAATTGGTCCTTCGCATTCCCAAACAGCCCCTAAGCTATGTATGTGAGCAAACATATGTTTTACAGTCAATTTCTCTATATGTCCAAGAGTATATATAGTGATGCAGTATTATAAACTGGATTCCAAATTGTGTGGAAATTTAGGGACACAAAAAGGGGTCACTATACTGGAAATGAAGCACAGAGACTACTGTTCTGGTCAGATCAAAAACTGGAACAAATGGCTTCAAAAACGCCTAATTTCTGATGATTTTCAAGTCCGTTCACTACAAACCCGAATCAGAATTGTGAATTCTGAACGCACTCAAGACCTTTCACAAACCCAAATCCCTCTAACCTCTGGAATCAAACTTCAAATTCTAAACTACATTGTCACAATCCAATTGGGATCACAGAACATGACTCTCATTGTTGATACAGGAAGTGATCTAACATGGGTTCAATGCCAACCCTGTAAACTATGCTATAATCAAAAGAGCCCTCTTTTTGACCCTTCAAAATCATCTTCATACCAATCTGTTTCGTGCCATTCACAAACTTGTCGGTCCCTACAATTTGCTTTAGGCAATTCAGGAGTGTGTGGGACTAACCCAGACACATGTAACTATGAAGTTAGATACGGCGACGGGTCGTACACTCACGGCGAATTGGGTCTTGAGAATCTCAATCTCGGAACCCAGGTTGTTGACGGTTTTGTATTCGGATGTGGCAGGGACAATAAGGGCCTGTTTGGGGGAGCTTCGGGTTTGATGGGTCTAGGAAGGAGTGATCTTTCACTAGTTTCTCAAACTTCTACTCTGTTTGGAGGCGTTTTTTCGTATTGTTTGCCCTCAATTGAAGCTGAGGGTTCACTAGTTTTAGGTAGTGAAACTTCAGTCTACAAGAACTCTACACCTATTTCTTACACTAGAATGGTTCCAAATCTTCAACTCTCTACCTTCTACTTTCTCAACCTTACTGGAATTAGTATTGGTGGGGTGGATTTACAAGCTCCCAGTTTTAACAATTTGATCGATTCAGGGACAGTAATTACAAGGCTAGTACCATCATTTTACAGGGCTGTGAAGGCCGAGTTTCTGAAACAATTCTCAGGATTTCCTACAGCACCGGGGTTTTCGATTTTGGACACATGTTTTAATCTTTCTGGGTACGATGAAGTGGATGTTCCTACAATGAAGATGAATTTCGAGGGAGATGCTGAAATGGATGTGGATGTTAATGGGATTTTTTATTTTGTCAAAACGGACGCGAGTCAGGTTTGTTTGGCTCTCGCGAGCCTCTCTTACGAGGATGAGATTGGAATTATTGGGAATTATCAGCAGAGAAACGTAAGGGTTGTTTATGACACTAAGGGGTCTAAGTTGGGATTTGCCAAGGAGATGTGCAGTTCCATGTAGAAAGAAGATTGATGTTAATCACATATATGTATATGATTGTATATTGGGGTATGGTATACAACATATAGATACACTTTGTTCCAAGAAAGAGTGTTGTCTGATAAACGATGTAGATAACTAGATATATCTATATGATCAAGTATTGGAGTTTGATAATATATGTAAATGCAGTTTGTTATTTTGAGCGTTCAGATGTAATAATGTAAGTGTGTGATGCAAATGGACTATATAAGCGTGTTATATATTTGTTCGCTTAAAATATGTATGAGTATATATATGCATGATAAAGAACAGTTTGGATAGCTACAAGGGGCACGTGCAATTATGATCTGCTTTGCACGAAAATGGAGAACAATTTAGATAACTAGAAGCAATAATGAAAAGATTTGAATTTTTTTTCCTCTACATTCTTAAGAACCGAACAGAAACTCAATAAGTTAATCTTTGCACAGAGAATGGAAACAAACACAAGGAAAAAAATATACAAAGCGAATTTGTCTTACTTGACCCAAAAAAGTTTTGTAGCCAGATAATCTTGGAACTGTCAAAACATTTTGGCAGAATAAACAGAATCAATAAGAATTTCCAGAATTGATACAACCTAACAGAGCATACACTGGGCCCGCCTCAGAATTCCTCAAATTCGGAGCTTTTGTCTGCTCACTAGTGTGCTTGGAGAGAGCAAAAAGGGACAAAAAATCTGCTCCAGCCTCTGTAGTCCTGTTATATGTATATTTATATGTGTATATATATATATATATATATATGTATAGAGTTTAACTTATTCATGGTAATATCATAGGAAGTTACTTCATGGAATGGTCAGCAAATTTGTATGAACCCATTGTCTTCTAGCCGTCACTACCAAATAAAAGTGTGTGTGTATATATATATATATGACCATATTGTATCTATAACTCCTCTTATAGATAGATCAAGTGCTGTTGACAAGAGGTGCCATTTCCATATTCCTCGATTCAAACGCGTCATCATCACCCTTTTTCACTATCAAAATTTCGGTTGGAAGAATTCTTGTGTTCGGATCGCTTTTGGGCACCAAAAATAGCAAACCAATGGGTACAATTCTCGCTAAGCTCCGCAATAAAATGGCAATCCAAAGGTTATCAAATTGTGTTCGCGTAATATTCAAAATATGGAGTAAAAAACCTCCGGCCCAAGAAGAAGGAAGCATTCCCACATGATCAATGGACATAAGCAAAGCAAAGAAAGTGCATTCTATACCAGATGGGCATAGCTTAGAACTGAGCACGAGAAGAGGCATCCATTTGAGCCGTCCGATCATTTGAGAAACGATCCCATCAATGACAACGAAGAGATAATCCGGTATTCCCAGTTTCAAGTTGATTCGCAAGACCAATATTAAATCAAGCATTCCTGATGCACTGTAAAGCAACTGCGCCCACAAGAGTACTTCGTGAAAAGGGTGGTTTTTGAAAACGTTTTGGTAGAGAATGACACCAAAAAGAGAGCCAACCGTACCAATGGATAATATGGACCCCACAACCTCCTGCATAAAAGCACACGGTTAATAACGCAAGGGGTGTAAACAGTTCACGTCGGTGTGATTTTTGAATGAATCGGTCGGTTTCGGTTTGGTTTCCTTACACCCAAATAACACCTCTAAACCTTGTGAAAGGTACATTCCTAGGCAAAACTTATTCCCCATTTGGGAAAGATTTGCAGAAATCCATGCATGCGGATTTCCTAAACGGTTTGGGAACGATGATTGGTCCTCCAATTGCGCAATAGGGTCCTCCAGCAGCCATTTTGGGAATCGGGTATAATTGTTGGAAGGAAGTAATAAATAATAACAATTAAATTCAGCACTATGAAAGAACTTAGACCCCGGTTGGGAATGCTTAAATTAGGATCCGGTTCAGTCCTAGTCTCCCTATCTATCTGGTTTTTATGAGACCCAAGGTTTTTTTTGGTTTGCCCAAAAACCGATTTTAAGCGAGACATTAGACTGGTTATATATTCAAGAAATTGACATTCACTAAAGAGTTCAATTTAAAGAAGCAGATATTTTCCTTCCCAAACAGCCCCTTAAGGATGAAAACCAACGGAGAAATCTGAGTGGGGTTAACGCACAACGAGTAATGCTATGCTTCCCAAATTTTTTTTCCAAAAAGTGTTTCCCAACACGTGGCAGTAGGACCCTATTCAATAATAGTGGGACCACTTCAACATCAACCAATCAAAATCCACTGGGGTCCACTGCCACATGTGTTGGGAAACACTTTCGGGAAAGAAATTTGGGAAGTGTTGGAATTAGGGAATTTTTTGCTGATTTTATTCTTCTATTTTAGGTCATGTTGACCAGCCATTATTTTCTATTTATTAGTAGATATTAGGAGATATCTCTTTCCTTTTTTGTTTTTCTAAACATTGTATATATATACATGGGATTAGTCTAATAAAAATATTCTTTTCCCAAAACTCTTTTTGGTATTAGAGTCGTAAGAAAGAAAAAAAACCTAACCTATCCTCCTCTCTCCTCTGCGCCAGACCTTCAACACCACCACCACCTGCGCCAACCCTTCCAGCTTTTACCCAGCCTCTGCCATACGTCCTAGCCTTCCCTAACCTGCGGCGCACCCACTAGGCCACTCGGCTTGGTCCAGCAGCTACTCGGCTGCCTTTCTTACCCGTCTTGGGCCTCTTTGTGATGTATTAGAGCAGTCTCCTGCTTTCCGTCTCCAGTCTGGGCAACCGAGTCTCCAGTTGCCCCCTTCGTCATTTGCCGAGTGTTCTGCTTTGATAACTGTTGTTGCCGATATTGTTTATTATTCCGGCAAGTCTACATCACTTCATATCATCTTTTGGGTATTCTTCTTAGTATCATGACTTCTCCTCCTAATTATGATTAGCTTCAGTCTCAGATTACTCAGCTTCAGTCACGCTTGGGGTTGGGTACGTTAGTCTCATCTTCTGGTCCTACAGCTACCCTTGCTACAGGTACACCCACCGCTCTCTATGGTAAGTCAGAACATCCCACTTGGATTCTGGATTTTGGGGCAAGTAATCATATGACTGGGGAAGCTTCCACTTTCACATCTCCGTTTACTTCTATTCGTCAACCTGTCTATATTGCTGATGGATTTTCCATCCCTATCCAGAGTCAGGGTGATGCTCGTCCCCAGACATCACTCTTACATCTGTCTATTTTGTCCCTAATTTTGCCTATAATCTTCTCTCTGTTCATCGCATTGCAAAGGATCATAATTGTGCTGTCGTGTTCTTACCTAAGTCGTGTTACTTACAGGACTTGACTTCGAAGAAGATTTTTGGCAGGGGGTATGAGTGTGATAGCCTCTATTACTTTGGTGATCCTCCGTCTTCAGGAGGGTTGTTATCAAGCCTACAAGCTTCTGTTTTGTCTACTTCTAATAATTCTGTCTTGCCCGATTCTAATAAATATCATTTTTCTCTTCAAACATTGGACTTGTGGTATGCTTGTTTAGGACATGTAAATTTTCAGTACTTATGTTGGTTATTTCCTCTGTTTAATAAAGCCTGCAAAGACTTTAATTTTAAATGTATGGTCTGTGAATTGTCAAAGCATACTCGCACTTCTATAGTCCCCGCATGCATAGAGCACCCAGTGCCTTTGATCTTATTCATTCAGATGTTTGGGGACCCTCACCTGTCACTGCTCTATCTCAACACCGTTATTATGTCACATTTATTAATGACTATACTCATTGTACTTGGGCTTATCTTATGAAGAAAAACTCTTGAAGTTTTCTCTCATTTTAGAAATTTTCTTCAAATGATTAAAACTCAATTTCATAATGTGGTGCGTAATATTCGGACTGATAATGGTAGAGAATATATTACTAATGAATTTCAGGCCGAACTTAATAAAGGGGGAATTCTTCAACAACTCACTTGTCCTTACACCCCCTAACAAAATGGGGTGGCCGAACGTAAAAATCGTCATCTTATGGCTATGGTTAGGTGTCTCTTACGTGGTATGGATGTTCCCAAGTTTTTTTGGCATTTTGCTGTCCTTACTACTACTTACCTTATTAATCACACTCCTAGCCGTAGTCTACAAGGCCAGGCCCCGCTTCATGTCCTTAAGCCTGGTAGTACACTCTTTCCCATTGTCCCCCGGGTTTTAGGTGCACTTGTTTTGTCCAAAATCGCAGCCTTATATGTACTAAACTTGATGATAAGGCTGTTCGGTGTGTTTTTCTAGGGTATTCCTTCATGTCCAAAGGATATCGTTGTTATGATCCTGTCACACATCACTTGTATCACTCTTTGGACTTTTGGAAACGGTTCCTTTTTTTTTCCAGGTGCTTATTCCTCTCTGGAAACTCCAGTAGAGCATGTTGTGGTTGATGTCTCAGTCCTTTCTCGTCCAATGCCTATTCTTAAATTACCCAATGACATACCCAATGACTCTTTGCCTCCGGTCCTTACAACTGACCCGTTACAGGTGTACTCTCGTCGTCCTCACGCTCCAGACCCCATGCCAACATCTTCTCTGGAATAAGGTATCTCATCTCCTCCTTTAGTCTCTAATGTTGCTCCTCCTCGTTATCCTACTCATATTCGTCGTCCTCCTTCACGTTTTATTCTTTCCAGTAGTACTAACCATCCAATTTCTAAGTATGTCTCTTATCAGGGTCTGCCAAAACCATTTGGCTCATTTATTAGTGCAGTTTCTGTCTCCATCCCTCGCTCTGTTCATGAAGCTCTCTAGAATCCAAAGTGGGTGGCTGCTATGAAAATAGAAATGAGTGCTCTTCAGGATAATCAGTCTTGGGAAATTGTCTCTCTCCCGGATGGTGAACGTACAATTGGCTGTAAGTGGGTTTTCAGTGTTAAGTATTTGGAAGACGGCACCATTGACCGATATAAGGCCCGTCTTGTGGCTAAGGGCTTCACACAGGTTCCAGGTAAGGATTTCGGGGCTACTTTTGCTCCGGTTGCTAAATTGACCACTATCTGGCTTCTTGTTTCTCTTGCTGCTTCCTATTCTTGGCCTCTTCATCAGCTTGATGTCAAGAACGCGTTTCTTAATGGTGATTTGTCTAAGTCATCTATATGGATTCCCCTCCTGGTTTTCGAGCTCAGGGGGAGTATTCGGGGAAAGTTTGTCACCTCTGAAAATCTCTCTATGGATTGAAGCAGTCTCCTCGTGCTTGGTTTAGCCGTTTCAGTGGTGGTACTTACTATGGTTTTACCCGGTGCCACTCAGATCACACTTGTTTTCTTCGTCGTAACTCCTAAGGGAAGTGTATTATTATCTCAGTTTATGTCGATGATATTATTATTACGGGTGACGATGCTTCAGGTATTGTTCAAGTAAAGCATGATCTCGGGGTGTCATTTGATATTAAAGATTTGGGTCCTCTAAGATATTTCCTTGGTATTGAAGTAGCTCGCTCACGTCATGGTATCTCTTTATCTCAGCGAAAGTATGCTTTGGATCTCCTTCAGGATACCGGTATGCTTGGGTGTAGACCAGCCTTTTCCCCTATGGATCCAAACGTGGAGCTATCTACTGAGTTGGGGGAGTTATTACCTGATCCCTCAGTATATCAGCGCCTTGTGGGTCGTCTCATCTATTTGACGAACACAAGACCGAATTTGACATTTGTTGCTAGTGTTGTGAGTCAGTTTATGCACTCACCTCGGACCTCTCATTCGGATGCTATGTATCTGTCACGCCCCGAAAATCGTAGCGCGAGGAAGGAGAGAAAATAGAGAGAAGAGAAGTAAAATCCAATCACAATGCAGAAGCGATTTTGGAAACCCACGGGGATTCCTACAAGCATGACTTACTAATACATAAACCCAAAATTGACTTACATGTTAACGAGTCCATCAAAGATGAAAGCATTTGAAAATCACACTAAAAGACTTTTCGGGCAAGCACTAGATCAAGGAGAGAAGGAAAAATTACAACGAATTTTGATAAAAGGTCATTTTTGACAGTTGCTGAATTTTAAAACACTCGTAAGTAACTATATCTTTGAAATTTTCACATTCTGTTTACGTAGGCCCATGTAAAATTCGATTCTGCACAACTTTCGTCTAATGACATTTTTTCCAATTCTGCACCATTTGGGCAGAAAATTGAAATAAAAGTAGCAGTTTTTATTTGACAGCAACTTTGACAGCTTTTTTACAGCATTTCGAAACATTCTCAATTGTGCTAAATTCTCGAGTTTAAACATCAATATATGACTAAACGAGTCCTAAATGACATATAACACGTGCCTAGACCAAACGGAACTTTGTGTACTCAAAATTTATTAAAAACGAGGAGTGAAAGAGATAAAGTGAGGAAGAATGGGAGAGGGAGAAATTTGAGGGAAAGAGATTTTAAAATATTTCCTTTAAAAACAAAATGGACAAATCCGACAAGGATTTAATTGAAATACAATAAGTCCGGCAAGGACAAAATCAAACATAAACGAATCCAGCAAGGATTTAATATAAAAACAATGAGTCCGGCAAGGACAAACTAAACATAACCGAATCCGGCAAGGATTCAAATCAACACACATACATAAAGCTTTAAAAGAGATTCTATGATCTCGAAAATATAATTACATAACATAGACAAGTTGAACAAGTATGAAAAATAAGGACTAACACTTGTCCATCAAATTTACACCAAGGCTTCCCATATGACAAAAATAAGGAAGTCCAAACTCAAGAAGTTTTGTAATGGAAGTATTACAACAATTTTCTTCTAGAGCACTAAACTATTACAAACTTCCCCAACTAGTCGAAATTTACAAGAGAACTATCCATATACATAACCAAGTACGAGTCTTTCAAAATAGGACAAAAAGTTTCGAGTCTACGTGTCGGGTCACATGTGCCCTTTTCCCTTATCAAGCTCACTTGAAAAATGTTTTGTCGTTTTTATGAGAACGACGGCTCGTAGAAAACATTGTAACAAATCTATATGCTATCCATGACTAAAAGGAAATGAGATGCAATGGGTCACCACCACGGCTACAATGAAATGATTAAAGCCGCAAGGCTATGTGTGATATATGCACACCTCTCTCATTACCGGACTATGAGCCACCCACGCATGGAGTGTAGCATACCAACTTCCGGGAGCCAACCGAATATAGCTGGAGTTTGAATGTTTCTAAGGGTCATTCTCCCTGTCTCACATCACAACCCACGTCCGGATTTCTTAAATAAAATTCCCTCACATGGGGTTTTTCTCTTTTCAAAACAAAACGTTTATGTCGTGATAATGTAATGCTTGCCGATTACGCCTCAATGCATATGATATTAATAATGACATTAAGGATGATCGACTACAATAAATTAAGCAATAATTCTAGTCCATTAAACATAATATCAAGGATTTCAAAGATTGTAGTTGAACTTCATAATTTGACATACTTAATAAGGATTTCTAAACTAACGTCCTAGCGTGCTTTTTCACATAAAGGGAGCATCCTAAGCACATCTAGCATCACATAATCAAGTTTAGTACCACAAAAGCACAAAATTCACAATTTAGCATACAACTCTAAATTTACAACTTTGAGGAAATCTAATGCATGTGTCCAAATTATTTTCCTAACATCCCTCTAATTATATTTAGCACCTCAAAATCACAACTTGTACAACTAAAGCATATAAATCACATTTAGGCATAATAATTCCAACTTTACAAATTTAGGGGAAACCTCATGGATGTGTTTAAATTATTCTCTTAACATCATTTTGATCACATATAACATACCAAAATCACAACTTACACAACCAAGGCATATGAATTATATTTAGGCATAATAACCCTAACATTACAACCTTAGGAAAAATCCTAATACATGTGTCTTAAGTTCTCTCCTAATACATATAAATGAACTCAAAGCACCTTAGGCAAGTATAACATATAGAAATGAGACAATGTATATCTACCTCTATGGAGATTTTCCAAAATAAATAGAAATGCCCAAAATTTCCAAGAAAATCCAAGGAGCTCCAAATGACTTCAAGAAAGTGAAAAGGGAGGTCCTAGGAGACCCAAGAATCCACTGCATGTGCTAATCCTTCAATGGGGCTCCATGGTTGAAGAAGAAGAATTTTGAAGCTCTATGAAATTTGGGAAATCTATGGAAATGGCCACCAAAACGAATTTTGTTGGTATCATTAGAAAGTTTATGGAATTCTAAGAATGTTTTGTGAAATGCTAAAACTCACGAAAATCTCTCTTTAGGGGTGTATTGGAAGCTTGAAGATGGAGGGTTTGGATACCCAAATGATATAGGAGAAGATGGAGAAGAAGAGAGAGAGAGAGAAATAAAAAAGAAAAGAAAAAAAAATGAAATGAGGAGAGAGAGGAGTAATGGCCGGCCATTTAGTGGGTGGTGGGGCCCACAAATTGTTTTGTTTGGTCTTTGCATTTAAATGAGTTGTAGATGTATGTAGTGTATGTGTGTGTATGTGTGGTCTACTTACACCCAATTTAAAATATGTACCCACTTTAACCCTAGGAAAAAAAATATTGTAATAAAATAAAATAAGACCAAATAAGAAAAGAAAAATAAATAAATAAATAATTAATTAAATATAGTGACACAAGTTCAGATAAATTCAAATACTGCCCCAAAATAATTAACAGGCTAGCACATAATCATTTAAATGCAGTTTTACCCTTAATTAAAATTTTGAGTTATGACAGTATCATATTCTCAGATATCTTAAGACTTGTCCGGGTCTTGGTCTGTACTTTAAGACAGGATTACAATCAGGTCTTTCTTGTTTTGCTGATGCAGATTATGCAGGTTCGAAAAGCGACAGACGTTCCACTTCTGGTTTGTGTACTTTTCGTGGTGATCACCTAATATCGTGGAAAAGCAAAAAACAGGCAGTTATCTCCCGTTCTTCTGCTGAAGCCGAGTATCGTGCCATGGCCCACGGGACGTGTGAGCTGCTTTGGCTCCGTTCTATTCTTGACGAGTTGGGGTTTCCTATGAAGGACTCATCTACCTTGTTTTGTGATAATAAGTCGACTATCATGTTATCTTCCGACTCCGTCTTTCATGAGAGAACAAAGCACATAGAAGTTGATATTCACTTCATTCGTGAGAAAGTTAAGTCAGGAATTATCTCTCCAAGACCTGTCACCTCACGTGAACAACAGCAGACATGTTCACTAAGTCTATCGGTCCTGGTCTTCTTCAGTCATCTCTTCGCAAGCTAGGGCTAGTCGATATATTCCCCCCAGCTTGAGGGGGAGTGTTGGAATTAGGGAATTTTCTGCTGATTTTATTCTTCTATTTTAAGTCATGTTGACCCGTGATTATTTTATATTTATTAGGAGATATTAGGAGATATCTCTTTCCTTTTTTGTTTTGCTAAACATTGTATATATATACATGGGATCAGTCTAATAAAAATATTCTTTTTCCAAAACTCTTTTGGAAGCATAGCATTACTCAAGCACAACACATGAGAAAAGAGAAGAACTTATTGTTATTTGAGTAGTACATGGAGGAAAAAAAAAGGAACTAGTCACGACTGACTCAATATAAAGTTTACCATTAAGCGGACATGATGGAGTTAGATGAAATGACCAGGAAATTCTTTGAAGAACTCAGTTTTTGTGAAACCGAAAATTATGGTAAGAAAAGAATTCAACTTACCTTCGAGAATAATGGGCCTTCTTTTGCATCTGTGCACCAATAAAACAGTCCTTCAGTAACGTTCAAGCTCAATGCAAGTGATAGATACATATATAAACACGGCCTCCATACAGCTGGGCATTTCAGTGCTATCCACATAGCTTTACCAACGTCAAGAAACTTGTGGTTCACCTAGTTTCAGATCGTAATAGATTAATGAGAAGGAGGGAAAAGAAGCAAATTACTAAGGCTATGTTTGGTTCATGGATTTGGTGAGGGAAAAGAAAAGAAAACAATGAGAATAATGCTTTTCGTTGTTTGGTTAAGAAGGAAATCAGTGAGGAAAAGTAGGAAGGAAATAAAATAATGTGTGACACTTTGTGCGTCATTTTATCTCTCTTTGTTTTATTTATTTATTTATTTATAAATTAGTACTATGTTTTGAAAACTTTGAATCGGTAACATAATTTAAACATGGAGAAAAACACTGGGGAAATATTTCCTTTTTCTTTTCCTTCTCTCAACCTGCGAACCAAACAAAGCCTAAGAGTAAGCCAACCTTACCTGCCTGTAGGCAAAGTTGTGAACAGGGGATTCTCTCAACATCATGCCAACCAAAACGACCAACCCAGCCGGAATAGATAGCACTCCAAACACACCCTGCCAGCAAAGAACAACACTAGTGAAATGGGAAAAGTATTGCCGAAGCAGATTTGCATTCGGTATATCGGAATCTAGTCCTGAGTTTTAAAAAGAAGACTTCCAAACACAACTTAAATAAAACCCACTGGAATCAATAAATAGTTTAAAGGCCTGTTTGGATCGTGTATGACTTTTGTGTTTAGGCAAAAGACGCAGAAGCAGAATCATTTAGTTGTGAATTTATGTTTGGTAAGTATATTCAGAAGTGCTTTGGTAATTTGAGATTTCTCATTAGTAATCACAGGGGCACTGTAAGAATGTACAAAAAGTTCATTAGAACCATAATTTGCTTCCCATATTACATTTGGCTGAAGCATGTTTTCGCCCTATATGGCCTCAGCCAAATGAACCTTTTGAACTCTATCCTGCTTCGTAAAATTCCCAAAAAGACTGATATATGCTTTTCGAGTCTCAGAAGCAGTTTTTGGCCAACTGTGCGTTTAGGAAGTATTTCCTTAACAGTTCACAGACCCAGTAGCGCCGCTGACAAATTGGGGCCCCAAGGTGTTGAGAGTTATTTTTTCCTTTGTTTTATTTTATATTTTGTACCTAAGGGTACTCTTGTAATTTACCAACTAGGGTTCTTCATATGAATAACATAATGAGATAGTGGCAATGAGCCCTCTCTAAGCTTTCAGCAAATTAACACAAGACGACATTGAAAAAGGGGGCCCTCTAAACAACGGGGGTTCGAGGGCAGTGCCCACCAACAGTGTTCTAAAAATTCTCCTAGGCCCTAGGCCCTAGGCCCTTCGCCTAAGCCCTACGCCTTTGCCCAACCGCCTAGATTTTCACCTAATCCTTGCAAAATTCCCACAGGGATTTAGGCCCGACCTAGGCCTCCTAGGCTGACCCAGGAGGCCTAGGGTGGAATTGTCATTCTCTTGAAATAATAACAAAGGCAAAACCCTGATAATCCCCTAAGCCACCACACCACAATCGTTCATTTAATTGACTACCAAGATTAAGAGAGAGAGAGAGAGAGAGAGAGAGAGAGAGAGAGACTAAAGCGACTCAAGAGAACTTCATTAAGTCGATTTTGTATCTGATGAGGATACAGAAGAAGAGAGTGATGAGGAGTATGAGTTTGAGTCTGATGGAGAGAGAGTGTTGGAGCAATATGGAGAAGACGAGTTGGAAGCTTAGTTTATTGGTAAGCATCAATTTAAATTACACTGTTGATATTTGACAATGTAACTTTTTTTTCTTTCTTCATATTAGTCTATTAGAATTGTCTCTGTATCATTAATTTTGCTTTAAAATACTAGGCCTCCACCTAGGCCCCCCCTCGCGGCACCCTAGGGATTTTTAGAACACTGCCCATGAAAAAAGGGGTCCATTTACACTTATTTGCTAGTATATTTACATGTTATAATTTGATTTGTGAGTTCTTTTTGGCCATTTTTCGAGAATTTGAAGGTTTCACATGTGTTCACATTATCTTTTAGTTGATAATAAAAGCCCCGAGTATAATTTTTAAAGTTTGGCTAACATATAATAATTTTGTGGACTTATATTACAATGGGGTGTATACATTACATAAGTTTATTTTTTAAAAAATATTTGCAACTTCATAACAATTGAATCAACATATTACCAAGCCATAGAATTGGACCTTTAAAATCCACACTATATAGTATATGTAGTTTTTTTTATTTTTTTATTTTTATTTATTTATATTTTTGGGTTGGGTTTTTTTTTTATTTTATAGAATTGGGGTTTTTTTGAGTAGGGGTCCAAGGTTGTGAATTTATGTTTGGGAATTATATTCAAAAATGCTTTGGTATGTGTATTTGTGGAGTGTGGTAGGCCTCACAAAAGAAGAAACATAAAAAGTCAATAATATGTAAAGAACTTGAGGATAAGCGGACCTTGGACCCAATCTGATGCACGAGAAAGCCACTAAGTATGAATCCGACCATTGCCCCAATAGAAGAGTTCACTCCACACAAGGTCTGCATATCACCAGCAAGTGAAGATGGCTTATGCTATTCTCTGTAATGCAAGCATCGATAGTCACATCTGCTATTGCTACCCCAGCACTTGCAGCCATTAAAGACAACAAGGCGAATCCAAGATCCAAATTCTTGCGCAGTGACAGCACAAGCATGGAGATGATACTAAGAAAACCTGAAAGTAACGGCAGAGTCAATCAACTATATAAGGAGGCTATTAGGCTCCGTTTGGTTTGCGGATTTAGAGAAGGAAAAGGGAAGGAAGGCAAGAAGGAAAATATTTTCCTAATGTTTTTCGTCGACTTTTCCTTCATGACCAAATGACATTCAAAAATTTTAAAATTTTGAAATTTAATATGAATTCAAGAAAAGATGAAGGCAGTTGACTCATGGAATTCCAAATTGCTAATTTTATTTTCAGCCCATATTCGCAGAAACCAAAAGAAAAGTGTTTTCCTTGGTGTTTCCGTTTCCTTTTCCTCACTAAGTTCATGAACCAAACAGAACCTTAGGGTCAGTGAGTTCTGGGATAGAGCTATAAAGCATCAAATTGATGTTAATTACAATTCATGCCACCTATAATTCACGCAAGAAAATAGATGGAATGCTAGATTGGGATATGGAAGTTTCGAACTAGCTTAAAGGTTTCCTCTTCAGAAGCTGATAGTATATATTTTGCTCAACCAAATCGGATCTATTTGGCTTCCTATAATGCCAGCATGGAGAAGGATGAAGGATGCAGAGGATTGCATTTTATTTTTTGCATACATGTCTAAAATTTCCAAACGTATTGAAGTTGCTCAAGCATGCCAATCCATTTTTTTGATATTTCTATGACTATAGCCACTAACCACTTTTATACATATGTTGCCAAACAATATATAATTACTTTTAACATTATCACCAGTTTTGAAATACAAAATCTGAACGCATACAATTCCATAATCACTTATGACTCAACCATATTCAATTCTCAGCAATCATAAAAGCATACGGAATCCCAAACAGGGCCCATTGTTTAGGATTTTAAAATCTCCCAGGATAAAGTAAATGGAATGATGGAAAACTTAAGCTATCATGTATATTGAGAAGTTGCCAAATTTATTAGAAGCTAGAACAATAGTACAGATCAAACAAGCACGGACACACGATACGGATACGATGCGACGTGAATACGTGGACACGATATTTCTCAAAAAAGTAGTACTCCCTCCGTCCCATTTTATGTGTCCATCTTTCCTTTTTGGGATGTCCCAAAATTGTTGTCAACTTTCCCAAATTAGTATGCAAATTTTACATAGTTTCCCAAACCACCCTTCCTTGCAGTCAACACCAAAACAAAACCAAAAAAAGAAAGTGTAATGATTATGGACAATTGTGGAAAGTAGGTGTAGATTCTTTTTGTCCCCTTAAATAGTTTGAATCCCCAAGATGTACACATAAAATGGGACGGAGGGAGTATATGAATACGTTGGGGATACGTTGATTTTTTTTTTCTTTCTATTTTTTAAATATATATTTTACCATGTCTAATCAAAGTTGGCATAACAACACATAAATCACAACAATATTATGACATTATCAATAATAGCACAACCAAAGAATAAAATTCAATAACATCTTTATAAATCAACATTCATCAATCAAGTTTCGAAGCACATTTGCTAACTACTAAATAGTTTACGTACTTGTCTCCAAATAATACTCGTATGTCAATAGTGTGAATGAAAACCAAGTCTTCTGCACATTTTGGTGTCATCATATTCCTTCTCATCGAGTGCACAAAGGAGTATGAACTCCAATTCCTCTCACAACATGACGAAGAAGAAGGGTGCACAAGTTGCTTCAAAGACAGAGTTTGAAGCAAAGGTGCACATACACCATAGGTTACCCACCAATGGTGAATGGAATCAACATCTGCAAACTCTCCCGACCTACTTGAGTATCCAACATGTGTCCAAAGAGTGTTGGTTCAAGAAAAACAAATAAAAAATTTGGACACCATATTTTGAGTATCTGACATGTGTCCAAAGAGTGTCGGTGTCGGATACGCTGCCGAGACTGATACGAGGGTCAAAAAAGAGTGTCAGTGCTTCATAGGTACAGATCAACTTTTTGTGGGTTAATTTCAGTTGAGTTTTAATCAAAGTTCTTTAAGCAAGTCCTAGGAAAACTAATAGTTGGAAAGAATATATTGTGTACGGTTGTGGCTTATGTATACTTTGGTATCCATCTAACTGTACATAGGGCATACAAGTTCCAGTGTCTTGCCATCTTGATAAGTAGAGTTGAGAGGCAATGAACTTAGGGTTGTTTGGGAAGCCTCGAAACTGGCTCTGTGGCTTATCAATGACCCAGTTCTATTTATTCAAGAGTATAGTAATTGTCTTTTTATTGCGTCGTAGGAGTTTGTGCCCTTCTAAAATCATTCTTAAAACAAAATCTTTATCAAACCAATGTGATATTGGTATTCATACAAACCAGATAGAAAATGAGAGTGGGACTAAACCTAATCTAGTGTATGCAGTTCCAAACAAGCCCTTAGTTTTTTGGGATTTCACATATTTCTAAGGTGTGCACTTTCTTTCAAAAACGTAAACAAAGCAAATAAGAGATCGAGAAGATCAAATCTTCCGATAATATGATGTCTACAAAGTCACCTCAAGGCATGTTCACATTTTGTTGGTAGAGAGAGCTGTGTCACAAAATGTAAGTTAAGAAATCAAGTTGCACTTTTACCACTAAGATCAAGTTTTACTCTAATTTCCCATAGAGACAAGTTACGAAATTTGTACTAACACATGACAAGTAATTGATAAAATCATGAAACTTCAAGCATGATGTTTTCCTTACAGTAAGAAATTTCCTTGTTCCCTTTTTTCTTTGCTTTTCTTTTTTTGATAAGACAACAAAAAACTTTTAGCAACTACTCCATCTTAAGCATGTAGAGAATTTTTGAAGCTTGATACATGTTGTGGGGCCCATCCTCTAATAGCTTAAGCATTTAAAGTAATTGGTAACTTAGCATGGTATCAGAGCCTTGTTTATGGGAGGTCTTGAGATCGACTCTCCATCCCCGCATTTGCACTTTGTTATTTGCCTCCACTGTGATGGAGTTTCGTTTGGCTCTCCACGTGCAAGTGCAAGTCGGGGTTGCACGTAAGGGAGTGTTGAAGCTTGATATATACTGTTGAGCCCATTCTTTAACAACTTAAGCTTTTAGAGTAATTGATAACATAACAAGAATATAAGCTTTACTCCTCGAAAGAGAGAAAATTGTATAAAAAAACAAAAATTTAAAAGCTCCCATATAACAATAATTCACCTTGGTCTTTCAGATAAAGCAATTTCCATTGGCGTACTCAAGGAAAAGGGGGAACTAAAAGAAAAGGGTAACTCATAAAACGCAAAATTATACAAGTTTTGGAGGTCCATCTTTTCTGAAGTAAAAGGTTCCTAACACATTCAAAATTAAGAATCCAATCAATCTTAAGACAATCTAATTGGAGCAAAAAGGTGCCACAAATTAACATTCCCAAAACATCAATCAACAATGATCATTCATTAAGATGTGTGTGTGTGTGTGCAAATAATTTTCCGACAAAGATGAAATATGGCCGCCTCCGGTACCCAATGATGGGAAGAGTATCAGTGAGAAGACCCCATAGAGGCTTGACAATCCAAGGAATTTGGATAATCCCAAAATAAACCTGTGCTTCAGAGGGTTGTACCTTCAGTTCATCCTTCATGTAGTATTGTATACCAACACGACTCAGACCAATACTCACACCCTGATTGATTCCATAAACAATCACCAGACTCAACACAAAGCTCCAATGCAATTCCTCACAAAGCATTCTATACCAACACATAGGTCTCAATATTAAATCCAAGAATCCCCATTTTGCTATTTTGTCTTTCTGACTCTTTTTATCAAGCTGAAGAGTCTCTTCTTCATCCATAACTCCAATTTTTTGCACGAGCTTTGACGAAATCACAGAAACCCAGATCAAAAATCAGTGTTGATTGAAAATTAAGAGATACCCAGATGAGAAATCAGTGTTTCCTGAACTGGGCGTGTCAGATTTGACTGAATTGGTTCATAAATGCCAACAACTGTGTGCAGTCAAGGTTGACTTCAGTGCTTTAGATATTGTACTTTTCTACACATAATTGTGTAAAATGTTACAGATGCAATTTATGAGATGTATGTTACAGGCTCAATGGCAAGAACAAAATGATTTGGAAATTCTTGATCTTAAGAAGAATATATGAAAACAATATATTTTTTACTAATAAACGAAATCTTTGACCAATTAGATTTCAGATCCACCCCTCCATATCCGAAGGATTCGGTTCCTTGTAAGGACTCAAAAGAAATATAATACAGCTCTTGCCGCTGGACGAAGAGATTTCAACTTTGGGAAGCAAAGTTCTAGTCCCACCATCACATTTGATGTTTTTATTTATTTATTTATTTATTTATTATTATTTTTTTAATTGAGTTAATTAGTATAATGACCATTTTACTCTAGGTTTCTTGCAATAGGCTCAACGTATGAAACAATTTCGTCTGAAGTCCACACCACAAAATTTGGACCATACTACCCTTTCCATTTCTCATTCAAAACTGCAATTAATAACCCCAACTATTTTAGGGGTTTTCAAAATTCAAATCACAAATACCTAAATGAGAATAAATCACATTATATATGCATCTTTCTCTCTCTCTCCCTGTTTAGAGAGAGAAAGCTCAGGCCATAGCTCAAATCATCCTCACACAGGACCTCTCCGGCGACCTCACGCTAGTCGAAGCAAGCCAGATAAACTCCATGACGAGATGCTCAGTCTCAAACACGCCGCCGCGCTCCTCCCGGGGACCAAGATCATGGCTGACTTGGACTACTCGAGGACCAAGATCATCGTCGGATCCGCTCTCTGTATCGTCATCGCCGGCGCTAGGCAGAACCCCGGCGAGTCCAGGCTGAACTTGATACAGATGAACAAGGGTGTTCTTGATTATTGTGCCCCAACTTGCGAAGTACTCGCCCGATTCGATGTTGGTGATTGTTTCGAACCCGGTTGATGTTTTGACTTATGATTCTTGGAAGCTTTCTGGGTTTCAACAACAATGGCAATACCGGATCTGCTCTCTCTCAAGCTATACAATGGAACCCGATTGTATATTATGTTGTGGTTCAAAGTTTGTGGTCCAAAAGGTCGTAGTGTAAAATTTAACACTCATGTTCTTGGTTTCACATGTTATGCTGCGAAATTGTATACTATGTGAATGAAAAATGTGATATCAATGAAATATTGCAGTCAGTGTAAAAATGAATGTGCAAATGAATTTGTGATAAGACAGTGTTCCTTTTGTTGAATAACTCGAATATGAGTGTGAAATTTAACACTTATATTCATTCTAGTGTGAAATTTAATACAATTTTTTTTGGGTGATGGTGATGAATGACTGTTAGATCACCCAAGAATGGTGAAATACGAAATTAAAAAAGATATGTGTAATATTAAACAGATTCTAACGTATAAAGCCCTACAATTATGGCATTTAGTAACTTAATTCCTAAAATATATGCAAGATTTAATAACTTCCCAAAATTATGGGATTGAGTTTGACCAATTGCAGTATAAAATAAGTTTGGTAACTTCCCAAAATATATGCAAGATTATGGGATTGAGTTTGACCAATTGCAGTATAAAATTTTCACACTAATGAACTAGTTGCAATGTAAAAACAAACCAGTTGCAGTGTAAAATTTCACACTAATGAACCAATTGCAGTGTAAAACGAACTAGTTGCAGTGTAAAATTCAATACTCGCATGAATGTATGTTGCATAGTAACAGATTAATATGTTATGTGATCAATGATTATTGGTAGAACATACAAAAATGGGATACCCACATAAAAATGGCGTTAGAAATATTCAAAAGACCCATAATGTACAAGGCTAAAGTTATGGGATTTTATTTCCATATATTTGATATGCAAATCAATGGGATAATAGAGTTATTACCATATATATATTTCTATATATGTATGCCTGTGTATATATATAGGGGTAAAAAAGTCACTAAAACTATCTATAATTGGGGATTGTGGACTAATCTCTAACAACATTCACAATTATAGGGTCTCTTATTGGGAAGTACCAGTTGGTGGGTCTATTATAACAAACATTGGTAGAATGGGATTTCCCACTAAATTTTTCTTTTTAATTTGTTTGTGGACATTCCTTGCTTAATTGGACAAGTAACTAATGCGCTTGTGTCAATTTTTCCCATATATTTTTTTTTGGAAATTCCATTCACAACTATCTAATTTGCTCACTACACTCACTTATTCTTTAAACCCACCTCTCTAATTTATATTAAAATAATTTATTCTTTACACCCATTTTCATCTCCAAAATAATCCTAGTTCTAAAGACACCATCAATTTCTTATTACTCTTTACACTCATTATACCCTCCCACTCCATTCCACCACAAACCAAAAGAATGTATACTAATCAGAAACAAATTGCCAACTGATAAATGTTAATTAGGAAAACAATCAATTAGCGCATAATTTATACGTTTGCTAAAGTTCCAGTGTAACTGGAAAACAGCCCACACTCCAAATCAGTTTAATGCTCGATCATTCATCCAACCAATGATCGATGTTCTTGTTGATGTTCAATGATCGATGATCGTGAACAATGGTATTCGACATGTACATATAATATATGGGTTTGTATATGGGAATCTGTGTAGTAGGTATAATTTTATAAAACATATATTCTCTATGCAGCTATGAATGGTACATATATATATGTACACATACATACATTCATATTGTGTGTATTGTGTATATATACATCCAAATCCATTCGATTTGTCATGAAGAAAGTGTTAGTGATTTAGGGTTTGTTAAGATAGATGGGTGTAAAGAGTAAGCTCTTTTTTTAAGATTTCTCTTCTCTATTTGTCCTTATATGTCATTTTGTATCGGGATATAGTTGTAATGAATTAGATCATTAAATAATGGGTGTGAGGAGTAAAATAGGTGTGTTAATAGAATTACCCCTTTATTTTTTCAAATATAAAAGTTGGAAAATTTACCAAAAAGGATATCACCACATTATTTCTTAGATTATTAAAGTACAAATTAAAGAATGACTTTACAAAAATGACAAAAAGTTGACAACTGATGCTCATACGATATAAGTGCGCGCGCCATAATATCTCCCATGATTCGTGAAACAGCGCCTTACCGTCTCAAAGCCACTCACATCCTGTGAGTTGCTGTGTTATATGAAATCCCATTTTGAAAATGTATTTTAAACTTTAAACCTCCATAATTTTTGATCCATAACTCTGTTTTTCTCAAATTTTATACCGTTGGAATTGTGTTTACGAGAGCTACAAAATTAGTACCATTGTTAATATCTTTTGAGCCAAAAAAAGGACGACATTTTGTATGCCTTGTTCAGTTGTTCAACGTGTTCCTAAAAAACTTAAATTTTCACTTAATATTTGTTTACGCGTTCAGTTACATTTCACTTACTTTTCATGTATGCCTGGTGAAATTTGACTAGAAGTAACTGTCTAGAGTTTAAAGTCCAATTTGATTATTAATTTGTTAAAAATTCTCTCAAATGCCAAGTTAAGTGAAATTTCACTTAATGCTCATGTATGGGTTAAGTGAAATTTCACTAAATATTCATGTATGCATGGTGAATTTTTTTTTTAAACAATGTATGTTTTGTTAAAATAAGCAATTTTCACAACCAATTATAAAACACAATTTTTCAACCAAAACAAATGCCGGAATTCTTGTTAAAATTCGTCTTTTTAAAAAAGAAAAATTTCTCGAAACATATTAATTTGGCATATATAAATATTAAGTGAAAATTCACTGAACCCGTGCACGACTTCTTCCTAAAAAACTTAAAATTAAACTTAATATTCGTGTACTCGTTCAGTGAAATTCACTTAATTTTCTTGTATGACAAGTGAAACTTCACTAACTATCCCAAAAGTCACTAAAAGTAACTCTCTAGAGTTTAAGGTCCAATTTGATACATAGTTTGTTAAAAAGTCTCTCAAATGTCGATTTAAGTGAAATTTCACTTAATATTCATGTACAAGTTCAGTGAAATTTCACTTACTATTCATGTATGCCAAGTGAAATTTCACGTTTTTTTTTCTTTTTCATATTAAACAATGCATATGTCCTTAAAAAAATCAAATTTCACAAATCAATTATAAAATATAGTTTTTCAACCCAAACAAATGCAAAATTCTTGTGAAATTTCACTAAAAACTCTCTTTAAGTGCAAAGTGGACATTCGCTTTTTTTTTTTTTTTCCTTCTCAAAACATATCTACTTAGCATACGTGATATTAAGTGAAAATTTAGTAACACATACACGAATATTATGTGAAAATTATATTTGGTTCGTCTGGAACATGACATGTAAAAATAGGAGGTTTTTCTTTTGCTCAAAATATATTAACAACGGTACTAGTTTTGTTGATCTCGTCAACACGATTCCAACAGTATAAAAATTGTAAAAAACAGAGTTGTAGATCAAAAGTTATGGAGGTTTAAAGTTTTAAAAAACATTTTTGAAATGAATCTCATATGGTACAACAACTCATACGGTGTGAGTGGCCGAAGGCAAGTACTACACGCGTGAGGCGCTTGAGCGCCGATAGTGAGATGTGATATCTTATGGTGCTCGCACTTATACCGTGCGAGCACTGCTGAGATTCCTTTTGTCCTTTTTTTAAAATGGCCAAACCAATTTGGATTTTGTAATCTTGAGAATTACTTGTAGGTATATTCCAATAATTATCTAATAAAAGTTTTACATTAGTTTTTATAGAGAAAGTTATCAAAAACATTTTAAAATCGTTAATTTAAGAAGAAAAAAAATTGACGACCTTTTGGAACAATTGGAGTAGTGAAAAGGAACACGCACTATTTAACAACAAAAACAAAGAAAATGCAAGAAATAAAGAAGAAAAACAGACTTCCTAGATCCATTTATTGAGACACAAATTTTGTTCTCAAATGGCTTAAGAGTTATACCATGTGTTGTAACAGTGAGCTTGTACCACATGTTAGTACATGTGATATAACAAATAAAATATTTGAAAATCAAATTTAATATTCAAATTCGAGAAGCATAACATTATTCTTGCATTTAAAAGAACTCTAATTTGTTTGCACCAACTCAAAGCTATAAGTTTGGCATAACCTTGGGTAACTTGGAGATAACATGCTAACTTGGTGCCGACTATTCAATTATAATGGATTGTTTTGGGTAGGACTCACTCCCCGGATATACACAAGTTTCCATTATTAGTGAGTCCCGAGACACGAGTTTCACCCAAAGTAACTAACTCTCATTGGTTGCAAGATACTACATTAGTATGTCACATGGTACTTGAGAGTACCTAAAATATTCTCTTTTTCAGAGGGTAGAATCGTAGATTAAAAATCTTCCATTTATATTAGATAAACAACTATGTTGTTTGATTTTGTATTAGTTAACTCCAACGTTTGACATTTTATTATTCTTATTCTTTTTTTATTTTATTTTATTTTATTTATTTATTATTATTATTTTTAATATTTTGGGGAATTTAGTGATAAGTCCATTGTGTCACTTTATTATAGAGTTAAGGACAATTTTGATAATCATTCAATTTTATCTAGAAATTTAAAATTTCTTGTTGGGCATATAACAATTATTGCAAGGAGCATTATATAGTATAGGATGAAAAGCAACAATTATACAGAAGGCAATGTGGGCTAGTAATATTATATAAACATTTGAGATTAACTAAATTATCTCACTATATTTATCCTTTTATCTTTTTCATGCATATTATCCCATAGGGTGGCTTAATGTACATTTACAGACTGTTTGGTAACCGTGAGTGCGACGTGGATGTCACATATGAACAAATGAATTTTTTTTGGTCCTTAGTGGACTAAATGTGGTTGGACCATGATTTTTGTGAAGCAACAATTCAACTACTTTTCAAGATCGCGATGGCAACGCAGTTTCCAAATGACCTCATAATGCAATCGCACTAGTGGAATTTACATGAATAATTGAAAAATCCACCAGGCATGAATGTCTACGATTCACTGCATTTTAGCCCCTACAGACAGAAGCAGATGCACAAGCCCTTATCACAAAAGCAATGCAGGAACTTAGAAAAATTCATCGAAACCCCTAGTAGACAGTCCGTGTCACGTTTGAGTTGAAATTGAAACACCTCTGGATTTGCTTCATCCAAAACATGCTTTTGGACTCTAAAGTGCTTACTAAAAATAAAACCGAACACGGTAATATATGCATTTTGGGTCCAGAAGCATGTTTGTGCCCAAACAGGCTCTAACAATATCTAGAAAAAATAAACAAACAATTGTCAGTGTTTTCCCTTCTCTAAACATTTGTGAATAATCTGTTTCCCTCATACTAATAAAAGACATTTGAACATGAAACTACAATTTATCTGGACTAATCAACTAAAAATTAGATCATCAAATTCCAAACAGGCATGGATGGATTGAAAGCTGACACAGTAACTAAAAACCAATATATCTTTTCATATTTGGAAGTCCAGAGAAAAGCAAAGAATCTTTTCATCTTGCCTTCTTGCTTTGCAATTTATCAAATACATCATACATGGTGAAAGACTAGTACTTATTTTCTTTAACGCTCTTCCACAAAATGGTTCACTCTTTTCTTTCTACTTCTGAAGTGAGAACTCATGCTGAGATATCTGAAATTGCTCCAAAATAACCGAGAGAGAGAAAGAGAGAGAGAGAGAGAGAGAGAGAGAGAGAGAGAGAGAGACTTCAAAAATGGTGCGTTCAGAGGTTGAACTACAAAGAAGACTGCAAATACCGTAGTTACACTGTGCAGCAAAGCTTTGAATCAATGGAAGCCAAACATATGCAGAATGCTTGGTAACCAGTGAAAGGATACCTGCAAGACAAAAATACAATCCTTAAGGCTCTATTTGATTCTTGAATATAGTGAGGGGAATAAAAGGAAAACGTTTTCATTTGTTTGGTTACCAAGGATAATATGAAGTAGAATGATATATAGTACGAATTTTGTGAGTCACTTTCCTCCTTTTTTTCTTAAAGGACAAAAATATTTTGAAATTTTCAAACTTTGACCAAGCATGGATGAAGACACGAGAAAACACTACCGAATTAGTTTTCCTTATTACTTTCCTTTCCCTTTTCTTTTCAAGGAATTCACAAACCAAACAAATTAAAGCCTAAGGGCTATTTAGGAAAGCAAAGAATTGACTCTATAAGTTTAAATTTTTGGAGAATGTCCATTCAAAAATGCTACACCCACATCTAAATCCACACCCAACAATCCTGACCCTTGATTCCAATGGGACCCATGTGGATTTAGATGGGTTGGGTGTGGATTTAGATGGGTTGGGTGTGGATTTAGATGTGGGTATAGCATTACTCATGTCGAGTAGTGCTACGCACACTCCAAAATCCACACTGAAATCCACACAGGACAATCGTGTCCGTTGATTTTTGTGGGATTCACGTGGGACCCATGTGGAACCCACAAGAGCTCCACCAAAATCAACGGCCACGATTGTTCTGTGTGAATTTCAGTGTGGATTTTGGAGTGTGCCTAGCATTATTGAGTCTAAATATCTCTCTTTAAACCGATTCTTTGTGAAACCAACACAAAGGGAGACTGAAAATGAACTAGATCATATTTTAAGAATTCCCAAACTGGCCTTCAGTTTCTGGTATGTTTCTCTTTTTTCTTCAATTTCTAGTTACTTGTCTAACGTTCTTATCTCTTAGCTCTAGAGACCGATTTTGTGGACGCCTTGATCATGTTTAAAGGGCTAAATGTGTATTATCCGAAGGTTCAGTTGTAGTATACCTGTAGTCCATTACATATTTGGATTTCCCCACCCTTCCTAGCTGCAGTATTGTCTGCTTTCCATTCTTCTACACACACCAAATATAGTTAATTTTCCAAAATCATGTTATTAAAGAGAGAGAGAGAGAGAGAGAGAGAGAGAGAGAGCATTTAAAGGCAATGGAAAGTTACATATTCCCATTGTTGCCATACATCCACGTATGCGCCAAAGAGAGAGAGAGAGCATTTATAGCACATGTAGATTCATGCAGGAGAGAATCATCCAAATTAGGCTTTGTTTGGTTCATAGATTTAGTGAGAGAAAAGAAAGGAAAACATTTTCGTTTGTTTGGTCAATAAGAAAAATAGGAATGAAAAGAAAATATACTGAGAAATATATTAAAAATTTTGAATTTTTGTGAGCCTCTTTTTTTTTTTTTCTTTTTTTTTTTTTTTACATATTTTCTTAGGTTACAATAATTTTCCAAAAAATAACTTTTGTGTTATTTAAGCATGGAGGAAAATACAAAAGGGAACTAGTTTTACTTCTTATTTTCCTTCAATAAATTCTACAAACCAAACAAAGCGTTAGTGTACCCAGTTCTGTCTTGTTCCAAAGATTGAGTATATTTTGTGTTATTAACAATGTCGTGGGTCTCTTCTGCTAGAAATCAAAATAAAAGAAGTTAATGGTACCTCCATAGTCAGCTGAAAGTTTTTTACTGAGCTCTGGATTCTAAGTCCTGCTCGTCCCCTATCTCTGAAGTCTAATTCGTATTGTCTTGAGATCTGGAAGGCCAACATTAACAATCAGAGGAAACAACATATTGTGAATCCATAAGCTTCATACTTGCATGATTTAGAGCCAAGTGTTTGAATTCTCATAGACTTACTTTATTATAATGGGGAGGTCTTGAGAATAGCTGATGAACTTTGTCCATTTTCCCCTCCCAATCCTTGGGTAATCCATTAATATGAGGTACCTAAAAAGAGGTACCTAATTACTATGAGAATAGCCAACTGCTTGGTACGCAAGTCACTTTTTATTGTAGTACATAGCAATGTTAATTTACTTGAAGAGAGAGAGAGAGAGAGAGAGAGAGAGAGAGAGAGAGAGAGAGAGAGAGAGATAAGACGAAAGAGGGGAGATGGAGGTAGTAGAAACATGACAGGGTGAAAGGCATTTGCTACAAAAGTTGACGAGCATGGCCCCAACTCATGTCCTTATATGGAGAACACTTCTCCAACTTAAAAGCGGAAACCAGTAAGACTGGCTTTTTCAACTTACTGACTTCTCCAACTTAAAAGCGGAAACCATTAAGACTGGTTTTTTCAAAAACATAAAAATTGCTTAGGAATGTATCTATAAAACAAGTTGATAGTGAGGATTATAAGGTAATTATGATTGGTTGATGCATTCTGAAGATGTCATTCCAAACACACCCTAAATCGAACTCACCGAACCACAAATAGACTGGTAGAAGCCAACTAGATATTTATTTTATGAAATCCTAGAGACAGATAGGATCAAAATATTCTTATTCGAATCTGTTCACAACAAACCTGGGTTGTATTCTTTAGCTGCATAGAATGGTGCTTGGGTATCCAGGCCCTCATGCTTCTGTAACTTCCAGTCCAGGTGGCTATTGTAGGCATGAATCTGTAGATACAAAGAAAAAAAATAACTACCAAAAGTACACACACAGATCTATCTATCTATCTATCTATCTATCTATATATATATATATAGAGAGAGAGAGAGAGAGGGGATAGAGAGTACTTACGATAGAACAGCAAGTGGCGGTTTAGACTGTTTCGTTGGGGAATTGAGTCGGCGGCCCCCCTGCAATCAAAAGCATCATCAATCAAATGAAGTACTAAAACAATGTGCTAAACTTTTGGTTAAATCAACTCTGATTGTCATTTTCATTGGTGATAAATTGAGGATATTGAAGTATGTTTCCAAGAATTGAACCTGATCCCATATATGATACTTTGAGCCCATGAGGTTAGAAGTTACAATCCCAATAAAACTGTCATCTGAATTGCATAATATCCCCTTTTTATTCATAGCTACCATGAACTCGGATCTTCCACTACGCCGTCTATGATGAGCCACAGCAAGTTTCCGATCTTTTCGTCCTAGACCCTCCTATATTCAAAACAAGAACTGAAGCATTTTAGATAATCGTGGATTCAAATAGTTATAATAGCACAGGTACATGACATTGAGATATCACCACTAAAGCGTGAAAATGACAACCATGCTCGATAAGCTTGTGTAGGTAGGTGCACTGTTTTGCGAGTGCGAGAACATGACACACATTGTTCAACCTTTTTTTTCAGTTAGCTCAATTTTTTATTTTATTTTCTTTTTTCTCCTCTTTTTTTTTTTTTTTTGTGCAAGTAATGATCTATTATGGTGTCGGGATTCTGAATTATTTAGTTGAAACTAATTTTGTATGTTGCTTCTCAACATGAAAAGGGGGGGGGGGGGGGGGGGGGGGTGGGTTCTCGTATGTAAGGGGAGGTTGGAGATGAATTAATTGTGTATCGCTCATTTTCAAAACAATGGTTTTCTTTTTTTAACATTTGACTCCTGTTTTTTTTTTTCCTTCTTCATTTAAGGGGAGGTTAGAGAAAATTGGTACCATCTCTTTGTCCAAAATCGACTCCTTTACTCATCCGGACTTGAGTTCAGTGGCAGTGGGTAACAACTTTCCTAGGAGGGGCCAAACTAAGCAACATGATACAGTGTAGAAAGATATATATATATATATATATGTCCAATGTCCATGTTATTTTCTGCTTTACAATTTACATGGAGTAATGTTATGGTTCCTAGTTTGAACCCCAAATTTGGTATCCAAATGCTTTGATAATTTTGTACCACATTTAATTACAGTGATACCCACTGGATTTTCATTGAATATTGTTTTAGGTGGCACAATTGTCCAAGCATTTGAAAACCAATTTGGAATTCAAATTGGGAACCATAGCAATTTTCGTAGGAATATTCATTTACACAATTATGGGTAATATTGTTAATAGGATATGGTTAATCCATTTCTTTGAGTGGGGAATTATTCTAAATGGGATATGAAAAAAGTTTGCAACCACAATAGATGAACAAAAGGACAAATTAGCATTGTTTTGCAACATACAATTCTGAGCACATAAATGAACTTTTACAGTCTACTGCATGATGGGTTCCATATTTTTGTGGGGAAAAAATTAAATTTGACCATCTCCAAAATGAGGGGGAAAAAAAAGAAAAACAGAAGTTGCTTCATGAAAAGATTTACTTTCGAATGAAAACAGATGAACCACATTAATTAACTTTTGTTTTTTGATTGAAGAAAAATAAATTGGATTTTTACACTAAAAGTGTGCACAAAAATAGGAGCAAGAAAAGAACACTTTGGAGAAAAGAAGAACAAAAGCACTCAAACAAGGACAGAAAGAAATAACCAGAAGCCTTACATTGGTATAAAGTGAGTATAGAGTGCCCCCATCTAATCCTTGTGGTGAATCTTCTCTCACTATAACACAAGTACACCTCCCTATATCCACCGGCAAAGGCCTACACAGCAAAGACCTGAATACAAAACATCAATTTTATACACAGTTCCATAAATTCTAAATCAACACTATCTATAAAATTGATCAAATTCAAATGGGTACTAACTAAACAAACAAACCTATTAGGCAATGTAGACCACGACGAAGCCGGAGCTGCCTCGGAATCCGAATAATCCCAAATATTGCCAGAATTAGTCTTCTCAGACTCAACAGGGTCCCAGATTTTAGGCCTGAAATTCATTTCAAGCTCATTCTGTTGCATACATAGCTGAAGTGAAGATGGTTTCAAAGCTTTATCCCTTAACTGGGACTTCCCAGTTACGGTCTGTTTGGCTGAAACACAAAACCCATAATTATTTGGTTGTGCATTTTCTTTGTCACAGGGGACCCAATTTTGAGGATTGTTTGGTGTGGCATTCTCTTTGTTGTCGAAAACGGTGATCGGAGTCCGACCCATGTGGCTGTCGGTGCTTTTCCGGCCTCCCTCACTGCTGCTCCGGTGGTGTTTGAGCTCATTTAGGGGGTTGTTGTAGAGAGAATTGTATGAAGATTGGCGTGGGATCAACGGTTTCTTGAAACCAGACATTTTTCTAGAGAGAGAGAGAGAGAGAGAGAGGGATTGGATGCTAATGTTAAAAGAGGAAAAGTTTAAGAGAGAGAAAGAGATTCTTGAATGGGATAGTAGGGTTAAAAGAGGGAAAGTTTAAAGGTTGAATGAACAAGTGGATTTTGGAGTGATCTACCTTAGGTAGGGTTAGGGTTTGTTGTGGCCATTTTCTGGGAAAAAGCTTAATTTGGAAACTCTCAATTGAAAATGGTGGATTCGGATTTGTGTTTGTTTGTGGTTTGGGGCTTGTCTGTGTTTGATGCTACCTATGCAAGAATAGTAGTAGTAGTAGTAAGTACTACGAGTAGTATATAAAAAGACAGTTTGAATTTGAATTTTTTGTTTGGGAAAAGTGTGGTGGGTTTTGAATGTTGGATTTATTTGTGGGGTTTGGTTTGTTCCTTTTGTGGGAGTTAACGGTAACTATCAAGTGGAGTACTCCATATGGGTAAGTGCGTATATATATATATATATATATATTGAGTAATACTTGAGACACAATAAAAAACACAGCTTTGGGACACAATCTCTATTTTGTGTCTTTCTCTCTCCTAGTGGTCCTAGTGGGTACTGTGGGGTTTACTGGCACTGTGGGACTCGTCAGGAGAGAGATAGACACAAAATAAAGGTTATATTTCAAGGTTGTGTCTTTTGGTTGTGTCCCAAGTATTACTCATATATATTTGAAAATTTTTCAGGGAGGGCGCCCTCTCTTTATTAAAGAGAGGGTCTATTTTGACCGTCAGATCGTGTTTAAAAACTGGATCTGACGGCCAAAACAGAAGTCCTCTCTTTATTAAAGAGAGGAAGCCCTCTTTAGAGCTGAACTGATACATATATATATATATATAATATATGTGTGTTTTGACTGTAGATTTAAGGAAGAGGAGAGAGAGAGAGGGAAAGAGGTTTGATTTGGAGTAGTGTTACATACACACACTTTTTGACACACAGCTTTAAATATATGTACCTTGTGCTATGTAAGTGGTACACAGAAAAGTGTGAAAAATTCAAACAGCACAAAATATACGTGTTTAAAGCATAATGTGTCAAAAAATGTGTGTACCAAACATTTTCCTTTTATTTGAATTGAGAGTACAGTAATAAATTGGAAGGGGGTTATCAATATCATCATTATAAATGTTTGTGTACGAGTGTCAGTGTTTTTGGGTTCCCTGTTCCCCACGGCCCACTCACTAGAATAAAAACTCAAGTAGGGCCGGAATAGGAATATTTACATTGGAGTCAAATTTTTTTTTGGATGAAGTTTAGAAGTTAATCCACTCTTTTTTTTTAAAGTTCAAAAATATCAAAAATAATTTTTAAAAATTACGAAGCTATCAATAAAATTAAAAAAACACAATTTTTTGAATAATTCTCATATGTTCTAGTTTCTTTTATATTTTTAATATTTTGAACTTGTTATAAAACGTTATGATAATTACTCGTAATGTTGTGAAGAGTTGTTCTTAATATTGTGAAGAGTTGCTCACGACTTTGAAATGAGTTGCTCCAACGTTTTGAAGAGTTGCTCTCAACGTTAGAGTATCTGTAGTGGGTTGTTTGATACAACAAACTTAAGGAAACTTTACATTATACACTTGCAATGATGTAGGCTGAAGATTAAACTCAAAGAAAGAAACTTATTGAAACCTAAATTTGTTGTTCGCTTAAGTTTCACTATTGTACAAGGTATGCAGCACACAGTGTGCCGTGAGAGCCCAAACAACACACACAAGACCGTCTCATTCCCAAGCGGCACACACAAAGCCGTCCCAATCTCCCACATGGTACACACCGTGCCGTCCACTCTCAAACGTCACAATGTGAGCCGTTTGGGGCAATATTTTGTGTGTGTGTGTACATGTGAGCGCGCACGTGTAGAGGTTGCATTTCATATAAAACGCTATCGTTTTATCTCAAACGACTTTGGGAGTGTCGTTTGAAAGTTACACTATTGCAAGCACACTCAGCTTATACAATAAACTTAAGCTAAATTTTACTTAAATTTGTTTTACCCACGTACTGCAAATGCTCTTATAAAAAGTTATTCTAGCATATCATGTAAAATTTAATAACTTTTTAAGTTTACTAAAAAAAATTGATAGTTTTTTTAATTTTAAAAAAAACAACAGTCTGACTTTTAAAATTTATAGAAATAGTTAGACTGAAAATTAATATCCGGAATAGAATATGAGACGTGATGCATTTAAATTATACTGTAACACACATTCATTGGGTGATGTCATAAATGCATCATAAATATGCATCACACGTGTTCGGTGATGTTATAAATGCACATATTATGTATAGCCGAATTTTTGACCAAAATCATCAAATTTTGGATCTACCGGACCCATCAATTTTTCAACTTGTTTTCAAATAAAAATGGGGTAATACTTGGAGCATACCCAAATATATAATTTTTGGGACACAATCTAAGAGATGTGTCTATCTCTCTCTTGTGTCACTGTAGGGACCAGTGACATCACAAGAAAGATATAGACACATCTTTTGGGTTGTGTCCCAAATATTGTGTTTAGGTGTATCCTAATCTTTACTCATAAAAATGTTATGTTTTTCAAAATTTGAATCTCAAATAGATGTGGCAGGGGACCATTTCAACATCATCCGACCAAAATTCAGTAGATCCAGTGCCATACTTATTTGAAAGTATTTGAGATTCAAAATTTAGTAAAGTATAACATTACTCTTTTCCAAACTCATCAACTTTTGTGAAGTCTATCAAGATGCAATTTCACAAGAATTTTTTTTTTTTCCATTTTTACTCTTCTTTTTCTTTTTTTCTTTTTCGACCATTGTCTCAGAAACAAACCACTTTTGTGATATGTGTGGGGTTGGTAGGTTAGAGTTAGTAGCACACGCGCAAACATGAATTTTTTTTCTTCTCAAACACGACTTTTCAGAGTATGGGTTTCTAGTCAATATGAAACTGATGGGTTTGGTCAAGTATTATCTCGAGGTATAGGATCGTAGTGTTAGGGATATATACTAAAAGTCATCCTTTATGTAGTTGATTTATTATTCATTTAATAAAATCAGTTAATCCATTTTTATGAGAATCTGTGTGGGCAATATTTGTATTATATTGTTTATTTAATATATGCATGTGTGTCTTTCATTCTACATAGTAGGTGGTTTGGTGTGTAGAGTTCGGCTTACACACGGAAGATCTGACTATCGAATCTTGTAGAATGTACGATTTTGGTTTACAGTCTTAGATGGATTGGACACACCATCGGTAGAACTGTAGCATGTTGTTGTAGTAGGTTTGTCTTGACTGCGGGAAACGGTATAGTTTCAACTCACCATGCTGGTACACTTTGTGTATTAAACGGGACTGACTTGGGATAATTATCTTTATACTGACTTATGAGATAATTAATACCTCATGACTATTATGAGTGCTTATGCTCTAAGTCCTAAGTTAATTTATAGAAACGTACATTTGATATTTACACTTTTATCCCTAAAAGGGTGAGATCCTTGAATGGGTCAATATCTCATTGGATTGAGTGACAATATTAATTGTGTGGTGGATATTAATTAATGTTGGAATTCATGTCTCAATTTTGGGATTGATGATATCCCCTTGAGAAAGCTTATAAGTTTTGATTATGTCAAACCTTGCAGATGAATTTTGTATCCGACATATCAGATAAATTAAGCAGAGGATCTCAAGGGATTTTAAGAGATTAATTAAATATGATTGTCAGTAATTATATTTAACTAATGGATATCTGTAATCTTAACATGGGGAGATAAGTATTTAATAACATTGAGATCGAAATATATTTTTGAGATAAGGGTAGGAGTGCAATCATAATTCTTTGGTGGTATGAATTATAATTTATAGAAATAGGAATCTGATTCAGTTCGAATTAGGGTTTCCTAATTCCATAAGGAAACCTATTCCTTATTGACTTCTTATGGTCCCTATCGTAGCCTATATATATATGCTGCTTTGGCTCTCTTCTCAGTTTGCGTTTTTTCATCAAGAATATTATACTCGGAATAGAAAAAAGAGTGTAAAAAGAGATAGCAGAAACATAAGGGATTTCGAAGGAGCCCACACTCAGTTCGATATTCTGGCAGCAAAGGGATACGGTAGAATATCGTGAGCTGTTATCGAGACCGTGTTCTCGATTTGTCTACTACAACAATCCGTTTTAGCAGTTTAAGGTAACCCTAGTTCCACCCTTGTAGGGTTATTGTAGTTTTCAAGTAATTTTTTGCAGTACCAACTTATACGCGCTGTCAATGGATTCTGGGAACACATTTTCCTAACAGTGGTATTAGAGCAACATTGATTCTGTGTATGGGTTGTACGCAACCATGTTATCCAATAAAACAGATCTTATGCGTGTTTTGATGGATGGATAGAACGTAGAACTATGCTAACCCTTGTTTTGCAGCATTCTTATTCCACTATTATGGTCACTGATTTTGTGTGATTGGATCCCACGATGGTTTTATCCGTGGTTAATTTTACTATTTTAATATAGCATGTGAACTCTTTTATGGAGGCATAGGATTTGTGTATATTGGATCCCACGCTTGATTGATGTGTGGTTAATTTACTGTAAAGAAATAGCATGTGAACTCCTTCACGGAGGCATAGGGTTTATGTAATATATCTCAAGTAAATCCGTGAAGATAGTTCGTGAAGACAGTTTACAAGCAGTTTCAGAAAGCAATTTGGAAGCAGATTCTGAAGACTGTTTCATAAAACAGTTTTGGAAGGCAGTTGCTGATGGTAAATCGGATTTAGCTTCCGAGGCACTGCTCCGAAAATGACTGGGTAGCTCGATCCCTGTGCGTAGTGGCGACATAGAGCTATTCGGGTTCAATGAAGATTTTTCACAAGAGTGGTAGCTTGACTATAATAGTGAGATTCCTATTTTATTGTGGTTTCCTTATTTATGTGTAATTAAATGATTATTATTATTTCATGTTTAATGAATAGGACAACATGGATAATTTTTCTAGACCTATTTCAGATGTCTAGCTGCATGTTTAATTTATATTAATTTAAAGTGATGGACAACTATATGTGTATTTAGAAATAAAACTAATTCCATAATTTAAAAACATAAGTACTTATTTTCTAAAATCATGAGAATAGAATAATTTTATTATCTACACATGTGGGTTTGACAAGTAAGGATGAATTAATCCTTGTCAAGTATTCCATTATTTTTTATTAATTAAATTAAAAGTTTTTCTAGAAATTATAACCCTCAATTTTTTTTTTAAATTCTAAGTGGAAGAGGGAATTTATCAAGTATAAATCTCATGGTCTCCATCACTGGTTTGTAGATGATATGATTAATTTTGTGTGATGGCTCTAGTGTCATCCTCCCCATCGGATATAGTTGATCATGGAATCATCAGTACATACTTCTTTAAAAGAATGTTTTGGGTGATTGTTAGTGTGGGTCACCTCTCCATCAGAGGTGTTCCTCACGGAACTCTTGACCTAGAATTAAGTGATGGTATACATTTAGCTATAAATAATAATATCCTCTATATCTGAGTCACTATTGTTATTTATAGGATCAAAGCAAGTCAGCAGTTTAATTTTACTAGGCAAGGTACATTGCCTGGATAGTAAAAATTAAAAGGCAATTGCCTATCTGAACAAATGATGGATAGCATATGGCTTCCCATCGAGTCATACTATCACGGTGTATCAGGTTGCTGGCGGATTCTTTTCAAATATGGTAGAGGGAACCAATATTTTCAACTCGAATCCATAGTAATTTTTTGCCCAAATGTAATTATCTATATTATGTGATTCTTAGGCTTTTAAATGGGTTCTTTCAATTCACTCGCTGTTATACTTAAAGAAAACAAACTTACTAGACCAAACTATATAGACTGGAAAAGGAATTTGGATATTGTGTTAACTGCTGAATAGTACAAGTTTGTGCTTACTCAAGAATGCCCTGAGCAACCTGGTGAGGGGGCAACCGCTGAGGAAACCCAGGCTCACAAGAAATGGGTCAAGGTTGATGAGATGGCGCGGTGTTACATTTTGGCATCCATGTCAAATGTGCTGCAACATCAGCATCAATCAATGGCCAGCGCCTATGATATGATGGAGAACCTCCGAGAGATGTTCGGGGATCAAAGTCGTGCTGCTAGGCAGGTTGCCATGAAAGACTTGATGAACACAACCATGGTTGAGGGGACTCTTGTAAGGGATCATGTTCTTAAGATGATATCTCTCCTTAATGAACTAGAGATCCTTGGAGCTGCAATCGACGGGGAAACCCAGGTCGATATCGTACTCCAGTTATTGTCAGAATCTTTTAAGCAATTTCGCCTCAATTACAACATGAATAAATTTAAATATACTTTGGCGGAGCTTCTTAAAGAACTCTAGGCAGCTGAGACTCTTAACAGAAAGTCAGGGAGTGCTCTTGTGTTTGAGAAAGGTTCTGCTTCAAAGCCGAAAGGCAAGAAGAAATGAAAAAGGCTCAAAAGAAGGTCGCGGGTCCTCCGCCAGTCCAAAGGCCACGAGGACAACCGAGAAAACCTAAAGGCAAATATTTTGTTTGCAAGCAGCCAGGACACTGGAAGAAGCAATGTCCGATTTATCTCGCCAGACAGAACAATCAAGGTAAATCTCATTTACTAGTTGTTGAATCGTGTTTAGCGGTCCGATCTACCGGTACCTGGTGTAGAGATACGGGAGCCACTGATCATGTATGCAATTCTTTACAGGGGTTCTAAGGAACCAGGCAGCTCAGTGATGGAGAGATTTATCTACATATGGGAAATGCTACGAGAGTGGTAGCAGTTGCAGTAGGAGATCTACATTTTAGTTTTGGTAGAGATATGATTTTAATATTAAGAAATTACCTTTATGTACCTTCTATTAGAAGGAATTTAGTTTCAGTTTCTAGTTTAGTAAATAATGAATATTCAGTTCATTTTAATAAAGAAGTAGTTATTAAAGAAAATAAACATTTTATTTGTTCTGGTCAATTGGTGGATGATCTTTATATTATAAATCATGTCTCTCCTATACTGCAACTTAATGAATTGAATAACACAAATATTTTGTCATTTAAGAGAAAAGAACCTTCGAGGATGAACCAAACGCATCTTTGGCACTTACGCCTTGGTCATATTAATTTGAAAAGGATTCAAAGACTGGTTCAAAATGGGCCATTAGGCTCATTGGAAGTGGAGGCACTTCCAGTTTGTGAATCCTGCTTGGAAGGTAAAATAACCAAGAGGCCGTTCTCGGCTAAGGGCTATAGAGGAAAAGAGCCATTTGAACTGATTCACTCTGATTTGTGTGGTCCTATGACTGCCCAAGCAAGAGGGGGATTTGAGTACTTTGTCACTTTCATCGATGATTACTCAAGGTATGGGTACCTTTATTTGATGCGCCGTAAGTCTGAATGCTTTGAGAAATTCAAAGACTTCAAGGCTGAAACGGAGAAGCATCTAGGTAAATGTATCAAGACGCTACGATCTGATCATGGTGGAAAGTACCTCTTGGGAGAGTTTAGGGAATACTTATTGGAGTAAGGGATTACATCCCAATTGTCTGCACCCCGTATGCCTCAACAGAACTGTGTAGCAGAAAGAAGGAATAGGACTCTCATGGACATGGTAAGATCTATGATGAGTTGGTTCAAAATGGGCCATTAGGCTCATTGGAAGTGGAGGCACTTCCAGTTTGTGAATCCTGCTTGGAAGGTAAAATGACCAAGAGGCCGTTCTCGCCTAAGGGCTACAGAGCAAAAGAGCCGTTGGAACTAATTCACTCTGATTTGTGTGGTCCTATGACTGTCCAAGTAAGAGGGGGATTTGAGTACTTTATCACTTTCATCGATGATTACTCAAGGTATGGGTACATTTATTTGATGCGGCATAAGTCTGAATGCTTTGAGAAATTCAAAGACTTCAAGGCTGAAACGGAGAAGCGTCTAGGTAAATGTATCAAGACACTACGATCTGATCATGGTAGAAAGTACCTCTTGGGAGAGTTTAGGGAATACTTATTGGAGCAAGAGATTATATCCCAATTGTCTGCACCCCGTATGCCTCAATAGAACGGTGTAGCAGAAAGAAGGAATAGGACTCTCATGGACATGATAAGATCTATGATGAGTTATTCGGATTTACCAATTTCCTTTTGGGGACACGCATTAGAGACAACTGCATACATTCTAAACTTGGTACCATCTAAGTCAGTACTTACTACTCCCACGAAATTGTGGACTGGGCCAAAACCTAGTCTACGACATGTTCGGATCTGGGGTAGTCCAGCACATGTGCTGAAAGGGAACGCAGAAAAGTTGGAATCAAGAACAGAAGTATGTTTCTTTGTTGGGTATCCAAGAGGAACTAAAGGTGGTCTATTTTATAGTCCTAAGGATCAGAAGGTTATTGTTAGCACCAATGCCACATTCTTAGAAGAGGACTATGTTATGGACCACAAGCCCAGAAGTCGCATTGTTCTAGAGGAAATGAGAGGAGAGACACCGACACATACTTTTTCGATACCATTGGTACGAGAAGAAACATCACAAGACAGAGTTATCGATATTCCATTACCGCGTCGTAGTGGGAGGATTATCGAAACTCGTGTAGATCTTCAGCCAACAATTAACACGTAGGTTCCTGAACCAGTACATCGTGCAAATAATGGTGTATTAGGTTCAGAATCTTCACAACGAAATATCAGTGATACATAGACACAGGTTGTGCCTCGTTGTAGTGGGAGGGTTATTATTCAACCTGATCAGTATATGTTCTTGGGAGAGTCTTATGACCAGGTCCCTGATGAACAAGGTACTGATCCCTGTAACTATAATGAAGCACTCCAAGATAAAGATGCAGATCTTTGGCAAAAGGCTATGAAGTCTGAAATGGAGTCCATGTACTCCAATTAAGTCTGGGATCTTGTAGAACCACCCAATGAAATAAAACCCATTGGATATAAGTGGATGTATAAGAAGAAGAGAGGAGCAGACGGTAAGGTGGAAACCTTTAAAGCAAGGCTTGTTGTAAAAGCGTTCACTCAAAAAGAGGGAATCGATTATGAGGAAACCTTTTCGCCGGTGGCCATGCTAAAGTCTATCCGGATTCTCTTATCCATTACTGCACATTTCGATTATGAAATTTGGTAAATGGATGTCAAGACAGCATTTCTTAATGGGAATCTTGACGAGTGCATCTATATGATGCAACCAGACGGGTTCATTGCAAAGGGCCAAGAACACATGTTGTGCAAGTTTAAGAAGTCCATTTATGGACTTAAGCAGGCATCTATGTCTTGGAATATCCGCTTTGATCAAACAATCAAGTCTTTTGGTTTGATCAATGTGCGGATGAATCTTGTGTGTACAAGAAACATGATAGAAGTGTGGTGGTGTTCTTAGTACTATATGTGGATGATATATTGCTAATCGGAAATGATGTGGGGGTATTATCTTCTGTAAGGGTATAGTTGTGCAGTCAATTCGATATGAAGGACTTGGGAGAAGCCGGTCACATCCTAGGGATCAAGCTTATGCGAGATCGCAAGAATAGGATGTTGGGCTTGTCACAAGGCACTTATATCGACAATATTCTTGCAAGGTTTAGCATGCAAGATTCCAAGAAGGGATTCCCTCCCTTCAGACATGGAATTACTCTATCTAAGGATCAGTGTCCTAAGACACCTGATGAGATAGAGAAGATGAAGGCAGTTCCTTATGCCTCGACAGTAGGAAGCCTAATGTATGTTATGCTATGTACTAGACCTGAAATCTGCTTTGCTGTTGGCATGGTTAGTAGATATCAGTCTAATCCAGGGCAAGAACATTGGACTGCGGTGAAAAATATTCTCAAGTACCTGAAAAGGACTCAAGACTATATGTTAGTTTACCAAGCAGACAGTCTTGTACCCATTGGGTACACAGATTCTGATTTCATGTCAGATATGGATTCTAGAAAGTCTACCTTAGGATATGTGTTTACCCTAGGAGGTGGAGCCATTAGTTAGAGGAGTATCAAGCAGTAGTGTATTACTGATTCCACCATGGAAGTCGAGTATGTGGCTGCTTCGGAAGCCGCTAAGGAGGCCGTTTAACTCAGAAACTTCCTTATGGATCTAAAAGTAGTACCTGCGGTACAATCGACTATTACCCTTTATTGCGATAATAGCGGAACGGTTGCTAACTCAAAGGAACCTAGGGTACATAAGAAGGCAAAACACATTGAGCGTAAGTATTACTTGATAAGAGAGATCGTGCAAAGAGGTGATGTTGAAGTGACCAAGATAGCATCAGCAAATAACTTGGCAAATCCTTTCACCAAGAGCTTACCAGCCAAGACTTTTGATAGTCATGCAGAAAGGATAGGAGTGAGGTGTGTCGCTGTAGACACCCCGATTTTGACCAAACGTTGAATTAAGGAGAGTGTTACCTCCATATCCGATGATGACAATGTCCGACCTTATCTAGGACTTCCAAAGATGATTCAAGCTCTTCGAAAGACTCCCTAACCCAAAACAAAAAGAAAAAAAGGAAGGAAAAGGAAAAGACTAAGCAGAACGACACTCAAGCCTTTCCGCGGCAGTCACGGGCTGCCGTTGCGGCAGTCTCTGAATTGCCGGACAGCATTCGGTGATTGCCGCGAAGTTCATCAAGTGCCGCAAAAATAATGAATTTTACTAAAAAAGGCAGTCCCTGGAGTTGTCTGCGGCTTTCAGTGCCGTTCCGGCAGCCAGTGAATGCCGCGCCGGCATTCACTGAATGCCGATGTGGCATTTACTGAGTGCCGCTTCCATCTCCGGTGAATGCCGCGTTTTCGCAACAGACAGCTGGTATACAACACGTTTTGTACTATAAAAAAGACGACTGAATTAGGGTTTTCAGTCTTGAAATGACTGAAATACCCCTTTAAAATTATCTATAAATAGAGGATAAATATTCACTTGCAAGAGAGAGATTTTCTTTGAATCTATAGGATGTATAAGTGTTCTTCTTGCCTTAATTTTCATAATTAGAAGTGAGTTTAGAATAGTTTAAAAGAAAGAGTTGTGTGAATTAGTATACAAGAGCTTGATTAGTCTTTGGAAATTCTCCAAAATTACCAAGTTGAGGATACTTTGGAGGTAAGACTTTAGAATAGTTAGTCTTTATTCAAGTTTAATTATAAACATGCATGGAGTTCTTTAATTTCTCTTTTCATTTGTTGTGTTCATCCTTTGGGTTCATAAGGCTTTCAATGCCTCACTTGAATCTTTTGGTTTGAAATTCCTTAATCTCTTTGTAGTTTTATTATTTATGAGAGGATTAAGGTGGGTACTAGAATATTTAGCTAATGGACTCAAACCTATCTTCATGGTTTGAGGTTTATTATGACTAAGTTTCATGAAGTTCTTCCATACTTCTTTGAAATTTACAAACATAAGCATATTTAGTCTCCAATGACCATCAAAAGGTAGGAGAATTAGCTTTAGACAAGCCTAATCCCATGGTTTATTTGTCTAAAGTAAATAGGAATAAAGTGAATTAACCCAATGAGTAGTGAGTTCACAATCTGTTTTCGATCATGAATTTTTAACCGAACATCTAACCGTTGGAATGGAATGAAACCAACGGGAAAGTGTTTATAACTCAAAGTTCTACCACTGTAATTTTTGTTTTAAGATAGTTTCATGTTTTGGGTGGTTTGATCAAGGGTTTTGTTGAGCAACCATAATCTGTCCAGAGTTTTAGAACAATAACATTCTTTTGAAGCAAGCAAATCAGAACCTTGATCAAGCACTTGTGACCCAAAATAATTTTTTCTAAGTAGATTAATGTGTTAGGAAGCTACCCTAAAAAGAACAAAGCATTTCTGATTTTTTTTGCTATTTTTAGAAAATTGTGCAAGAACTCTGGATAGGAGGTTCTAGAATCCCGAGTGATGTCTGGTTTTTGTCCAATTCCCGGAGATCTAACCATTGAAACTTTGATATCTCTTTTGGGTTAAAAACTAGACACACAGAGGCATCTTGTGTCCAAAATTCATCAAGATCAAACCATGGGAACAATGCTTTTTTATTTCTTTGAAGTTCTGATCTGCTCTCAGCAATTTCCAGAATTCTGTAACAATTTTGATCAATGTTATGGATAATAGCTTAGATGATATATTCATGAGTTAAGTTCAAACCATATTTCAATAACGATTAGTTAAGCTTGAATTCAAAGTTTAAGTGATCTAAATCACTGAGTATTTCATAATTTATTCTTGTTCATGTACATATTCATCCGTGTGGCTTGATGCTTGTAATTAGGACTTATTTGCTTTAGATTTAATTACATTTGATAGATTTAAGCTAGAAGTCTAGGATTGTTATTTAAAATCCAACTTTATATCTTGTATACCATGTGGACTAACCCTTTGTTTTGTAGCGCTATTAAGGTATGATTTCTTGAATTCCACTTTAGTTTATTTTAATTTCTTGATTTTATCGATTTTTCAACCTCATGCGCGACACATTAAAATTAGGATCTTGCCTTATATGAATACATGTGATTAGAGACTCTTTTCTAGGATTTTTCTTTCAATTGTATGCATTACACGTTTAATATCGCGGCTGGATCCCGGGTAAGTTCCCTTGTTCCCTATTGCATACCATATTGCTTGCTACTTGAATTATATGGTTTTTGAATGATATTTTATCACTTGCAATCTTACACCCTTTAGACATGCTTTTGTAATGTATATTTATACATATGTATTAGTTGAGGGCACTTTTAAATTAATAATTCAATTAAAATGATGTTAAGTAGAGGTCTATCGCGAGATAGGATGAGAAGGGGTGTTTTAGTTCGATGGGCTCCTTCCCTTCTCGTTCCATAATCCCCGGACCTAGTTAATCTCTGGTTCCTAAAAGATCAGTTTGCTTTAAAAATGGTTTCTTAATTTTCCTTTGAAAAATTAAGTGGCGACTCATTGTTTTGTGTTTTAAATTGAAAAAGATTTTAAAAGAAAAGCTGTGGGTAAGAAAAAATGCGGTATCCACAATCTGGCGACTCTGTTGGGGATCGAACCCAGAATCTCTGGTTTCGCAGACCAGAAATTTCTGATTTTGGGTTCACTCGAGGATTAGACTTGAAAGCATCCTTTTAATCGAATTAATTAATTTTTGTGTGTCTGTTGCATTTCACTTGCATGTCCAACCAGTCGATTGCATGGAACTATGACCTTGGAGACTCGGGGCAACCCGGTCGGTCAAGCCAGCATGGGGCTGTGTGATCACCCTTGATCTCGTGCCATGTGTTGGTATATGAAGCATCCTATCGGGTGTGTGTCAAGGGTCCCTTATTTGACCAAAACCCAGCCTTTGCATAGTAGCTTCCATAGAACCTTTCAAAGTTAGGAAATCAATTCTTGATTAGGATTATGTGCTAGGAAGTTTTGTATACCCGGAAGGGATTACTTGAGATGATGACGATACTTGCTTGATGAAAGATGTATAAACTTTTAATCACCTTTTAGCAAGTTCTCCTCATGTTCCACGATATTTGGAGAACATGCCGAACCTTGATTATAAGATTATACTTCCTATATCATGTTTAGCTAAGCATCATTGACCTTGTATGTATTCAAATTCATGAAAAGTACAGTGATAATCCGATCATGTGATTCTCCTACCCAAAGAGCTTTAAGTCCATCTTTGAAAGCAAACAGACTTTACTATCTTCTCCCCGAGGTTTTCGATCACCCTTTCGAAAAATCTTTTGAGTTCACATTTTCCCAAACTAACCTTTGTTAAGGCATATTTTCACTTGAAAGAAAAAAGTTTGAAAATCTTTGGAATTATTTTTTGGAGAAATGCTTTTTGGATAAATTTCAAAATAAAAATCCAATCATTTTTGTAGAAACAATGTTTAACATCCTCATTCTCAAAAGCATTCACAGGCATTGTTTTCAAACACAAATTTTTTCTTTTTTTCATCCAACACTACACCATATGGACAAATTTGTAACGGACAGATTTTAACATTTGTAACGGATATACCTGTTACAAATTTGTAACAGATATACCCGTTAATAATAGGAGAAATGTGTTACTTTTTTTCATTTTCATGTTTTATTTATATTTGTAACGGTCAGAAAAATATTAGTAACGGTTATATCCGTTACGAATTTGCCTAAAATTGAAATATTTTAAAAAACAAAAAGGCGGTGGCATTTTTGTAAATCAGAGTAAAAAAATGAAAATACGGTGGCAATTTTGTAAATAAACAGAATGACACTTTACTAAAATTTCCCCCAAATGTTTTCCACCCAACTCTTCCCCATTTTTCTATCATTTGACCTAGACCCACTGAAAGAGGAGGCCACACCTCTTCTCACTCTCTGTCTCTGTATCCTCTCTATTTGCCGGAGCATCACCAAATGGCTAGACCATCATTTCTCTATTTGCTCCGCCTCTCTCTCTCTCTCTCTCTCTCTTTCTCTCTCTCTCTCTGGATCTCGATTTCTTAAAGTGTCTATGGAGATTTAACCCTTTTTTTCACTTGCAATTTTTTAGTGGGACACTCACCCACTCAATCGCTGAGTTCAACCCATTACCGCCGCTCTATTGTAAGCATTGCAAAGGAAGGCTTGTCAAGGGCCAACAATATATCATCGATTTGTGTGTACTGTGGCAGAGGACCTCACTCCTGGGCCCCTCAAATTCAAATCCACAATTGATTATCAGTGGTTACTTCAATCCTTGGACTTAGATGGATTGGTCAGTTTCTTGTTTTTATCATTTTCTATGTTTTTTTTTTTATATATGTGTGTATATGTATATTAGGCAAGAAAATGTATTTGGGTATGTGGGTATATAGTTATAGTACACTAGTAGTACGCCTATTGATAATTGCTATGTTAATTATATATTTTTTTTTTCATATATATATGTGTATATATAACCTTGTATATGTACACTAGGCAAGAAAATGTTGCAGGGTATGTGGGTATGCAATTGTAGTACATGGATTGCCCCATGCATTTGGCTCTTTTCATTAACTTTGTAGTTATCTGAAAGGTTATATATAACTTAATCACTTTGTAGTTATCAGAAAGGTTATATATGACCTCTTCTAAGACAATATGATCATTTTTGTTATATTAATTTTATCAAGTAGGCCCATTAAACCTTAACCATTTTCGTTAATGCAAGAATATAATAATACCTAGCACATATATTTTATATATTTTGTCTTTTTCAACAAACTCAATTTGATGAGAATGTAAATAACAATATATATCATACCCAATAACCTATATCATTATAATTTCGTATTCTATATATAACTACAACATATACTCAGGTATAAATCCCCTAAAAGTAATTATTTTTGGTGGGGTATCGAATTTATTTTTACCAACTGTAATATTTACAGATAGAGTCATGCTAGACCCACACAATGAATAATACATTTTTTTCCACACACAACTTTAAATGCTCAAACCTTGTGCTATTTGAAATTTTTACACTGTTTTGTGCCCCACTTATACAACACAGTGTACAAGCATTTAAAGCTGTGTGTGAAAAAAGTGTGTGGTTCAATGTGTGGGTCTAGCACTTTTCTTTACAGATAAACTCTAAACCCTTTTTGTACAAAAATATATTCATAACAGTAACTGAAAGTAATTACATAAATACAGCTAAATTAACATCACCTCTCTGTTCACTTTTGCATTCATGTAGTGACGGCCACTCCTGTATTATACACAGCCAGAAGTTTGTGCACATATATATATATATATTTATATATATAGATAGATATAGATAGAGATAGAGAGTGAGAGAGAGTTTTTTATTTTGTAGCCAAGATATATAAGTACTCATCTATAAGATTTAAGAATAGCTCCACAAAAAGCACAAACAATGGCTTTCCAAGATTTCCAATAAAAAGGAATGTAACAAAATTTGGTGGCGATTCTCATGTTCGCCACGCTAGCGCCGCGGCCGCACTGTGAACACGTCCCGGCCACCGGCTTGCTCCGCCTCATCTGCCTCTTCTGATCCACCAGAAAGCAAAAACAAACCATTTTTTCATAACGAATATACCCTTTCTGATCCAAACCAAATGACTCAAAATACTTAAGACTTGGAAGTTTATTGGTCTTATAATTGGGTTGGTGGGTGTTATGGTCATTGGTGGAATTTTAGGGCTTATTATGTGACACTACAAAGTGATTGAGTGTGTATGTGTCTCTTTATATTCCTAACGTGTATACCCGTTACAAATTGATCTCCAAAAAAAAAAAGATTCATTTAGCCGCTCAAAACCATCGGGCTCACTCACTTGTTTCTCAAAAAGATAGAAAGGAGAGAAAAAGGAGAAAGGGGGAAAGGAGATCCAAAGGGGGAAAACCATCGGCTCTACCCCACGCCACCGCCGATCATCTGACGCCTTCCCCACGCCGTCGAATGGAAACCTAAGTTCTATTTTCTGTGATGGGAGAATTTTTTAATATTGGAATTTCACTTTGAAGGTATTTATTTCTGCCTTATTTGTCTTGTAAAACTGATAGTAAAACCCACATATTTGTATGTTTTGCTACTGGCAGCTGTATTTCTCAAAGCTGCCTGAGGATTTTAGGCATGTAAGTTGCCTGTAAACTCTAAAGCTGGCGGAACAATTCAGGTCAAGATGAAGTGTGCATTTATGTTATGTTTGGTTCGGATTTAGCAAAGTAAAATGAAAGGAAAAGGAAAAGAAAAACAAAAGGAAACCATTTTCAATATATTTGTCACACTCACACATCCACTTTTATGCTCTGTCTGCATTCTTGAAAACGCCATTTCTTATGCCACACATCCACTTTTACATTCCCACTTACCCTGCTTTATGTTTCATAGATTTTGTATTTTCTATGGATTTCTTTTGTTTGTTTGAAAGATTTGTCTTCCACATGTAATTCTGGCATTGTGGTGTTCATAATTCTAAAGTCCAAGTCATGAAAATAAGCTAAATAGTTTCCACATTAGTCAGGTGAACAAATAATAGAAGTCCTTTGTTGTGGCATAAGAAGATGTCATAGAGGTCAGGATTTATTAATTGAGCATGCGGGTCCATGGTCTCTAATCCGATGCGCACATGCAATTTCTAGCAAATAAAAGGTCTCAACCACACTTAAAAGAACTGCCAAACTCAGAATTCGTCCTAAAAGTCTTTACATAATTCGTCCTAAAAGTTTTTTTTTTGCTAAAGAACAATGGTTCACAATTTATATACTCTAAATGTTCCTATGCAGGTGATAAGTAGTGAACTTTCCATTACATTGGAGACAAAGATTCAATATTTGGTTGGTTGTTGTTTCAAGAAGTTGTCCACTGGAAAATTACCTTCGCTCAGTGACTTTGCTCTAGGTGAGCATAAACCCTCTCTGCATTAGACATATAAACCCTCTATGCTTTAGACATATATATGTATACTAGTTTATGTTTCATTTAACGTAGTTGAATGAGTTGGATGTTCACATGGATTTATCTCTTATTCTTCACATGGATATATTTTGAGAATTTTTAACTTCAATGTTGTTTAAGCATAGAGGAAAACACAAGGGAGCTAGTTTTCCGTTCCCTTTTCTTTTCCTTCAATGAACTCGTGAACCAAATTATATAAAACTAAATGTTAATGTTTGGGAATGATAGATAAAGAAAGAGAGAGAGAGGGAGTATGTGTTAGAAGAATGGCCCGAAAGGCCCGAATGGATTTCTATGTTCCCTTTTCTATGGATTTCTATGTTCACTAGTAGCATTCCCATTACTTTATTTCACTTTTCAATGTTGTATCGCAGAATGGCCCGAATCATAAACAAAGAGTGGATGAATGAAAAAATAGAGTTAGCCCGGTATATATGAAGGGAGTTGAAGAGTTTCTTGAATTTGCTATTGCAAACAATGTTGAACACTTCACAACAATACCTTGCCCGTGTGTAAATTGTCGGAATGGGACACGACGTAAACTATTAGATGTCAGAAACCATCTTATTAGGGCTGGTATAGATAGGTCATATTCTGTATGGGGTTTGCATGGTGAAAAGCCATATAAGAATTCGATACATCAGCCGCCAGTAGAAGATGTTCATACTGAAAACATTGAAGAAGAAAACATCGAGATTGGAGGGCTTGGGATGGAGGATCTTGTTGACGCTTCTTACGGAATGCGCGAAGAACCTCATGAAGATGATGGCAATGGTCAGGCTGGAGTTACAGAAGAACCATATGTCGGTAATGAGAAATACAATTAATACAGAAGATTATCAATTGAGAAATTGTACCCTTCATGTGAGGGCCCTGAGACAACTCTTTCTGCAATTGTGGAACTGCACAACATTAAAAAGCAATTTGGTTGGTCGGGAAATAGTGTGACGGCACTTTTGTCCATCTTGAAAAGGTGGCTCCCGAAAGATAACAATTTGCCAGAGAAGTATCCGCACATGAAGAGTATGATGAAAGACTTAGGGATGAAAGCAAACTTTATTCATGCATGCGTCAATAATTGTGTTCTATATTGGGATGGTAATGAAGATAAGGAGCAATGTCTGCAATGTGGAGAACCAAGATATGCTGTGAAAACAAAGAAGGGGGGGGGAGAGTTTGCAAAGAACCTTTGAAAGTATTGAGACATTTCCCTTTGATTCCAAGACTTGTGAGATTGTATACTATACCGTGGATTGCCCACGAAATGACATGGCACGATCGATCGACCTCTTCATGGGATTATCTACGCCATCCATCTGATTCTCCACAGTGGAGAATGTTTAAGGATAAATGGCCTAAATTTGCTGAAGAAGGGCGTAACGTTTGGCTTGCAATTGCAACCGATGGGTTTAATCCGCGTGGTATTCAGTCCTCTAGTTATAGTTGTTGGCCTGTTATCACGGTGCCTCATAATATCCCACCTTCGTTGTGTATGAAACGAGAGTTCCAAATGTTGTCTTTGCTAATTCCTGGGCCAAAGGCACCGGGTCAAGACATTGATGTTTTCCTTCAACCTCTAGTAAAGGAGTTGAAGCAGCTTTGGGAAGAAGGAGTGCCGGCTTTTGACATGTACAAAATGCAACATTTTACGTTAAAAGCTATGCTAATGTGGGGTATTCATGATTTTCCCGCATATGGGAATTTATCTGGATGTATAACACATGGTTATAAAGCATGTTCTAGTTGTGGAGATGACACTCAATCCATCCATCTACCTCACAGTAAGAAAATAGTTTACCCAAACTACCGTATTTTCCTTAGCACAGATCACCCGTTTAGGAGTGGTGGGTGTTTGGGGTATCGGTCATCTGAACATAGTCATCCTCCTCCTCGGTTAAATGGAGATGCACTTTTAGAGAAGTTGAGGCAGATAAGGTACGTTCCTGGCAAGATCCCAAAAGTTTCGGGTAGGAAAAGGAAGACGTGCAATGAGGTTGATGGTGGTAATGTTGAGCCTAAAGAGGCATGGTATAAAAGGTCCATCTTGTTTGATTTGGAATACTGGAGCTCTCATCAAGTTCGTCATGTTCTTGATGTTATGCACACCGAGAAGAATGTCGCAGAGCATCTAATTTTCACAATCCTAGATGATAAAAACAAGTCAAAGGATACACTCAATGCACGTTTGGATATGAAGGCAATTGGCATACACGGTGGCCAATGGATGAGAATAGATGACCACACAGGTAATCAAATAAAACCAAAAGCGTCATTTCAATTGGATAAAGATGAGAAGCGAGATTTTTGCCAAATCTTGAAAGAATTGAAGCTCCCTACTAGTTTTTCATCTAACCTGAGCAACATTGTCACTGTTAACCCACCCAGTTTGCATTCATTGAAATCGCATGATTTTCATGTTATTGTAGAATATTTGTTACCCGTATTACTTCAACATGCCTTTTCAAAACACCGAGATTTGCGCAAAGCTATCCAACAGATAAGCTTATTCTTTAACCTATTGTGCTCAAAAGTCTTAATTCGGAAGGATATCCAAAGAGCCAAATACATGGTTGCCGAGGCATTGTGTGTGTTGGAAAAACACTTTCCACCATCATTTTTTGATATCAGTATCCATCTCATGGTGCATCTAGCTGATGAAGCATTGATTTGTGGACCTACCGGACCTCGGTGGATGTTTCCTTTTGAACGGTATACTCTTTTACTTATAATCTAATTCCGTACATATTCAGGAGTGTTAACGACTTTATTGACTAACACGTCTACATTTACAAATAGGAAAATGAAGGAATTTAAAGACATACCTAGCAATAAGAGGTATATTGAAGGATCTATTGCAGAGTCATATGTTGTTGGAGAATCCGTTAGGTATTGCATGGAATACATGCCAAATCCAATGGATGGAAATCACAAACGTACTCGTGAAGCCTTTTTAGAGGAAAACGGCGAGTTCTCTGACGAAGGGCCTTTGCTCGACGATAGTACCCTAACGTTGGAACCTAGTCAATTTCAACAAATACGTCGATGGGTACCGTTTCGACTTAACGTTGACGGACTTGCGGAATACTACAGGTTTGAGTTCTTCGAACATATTTATTGAATTCCACCTATAACAACTAATATCCAAACTTGTATCTACAAATTTCAGTGAGTATAAATTACTTTTGGAATCCACTTCTTGTGGTAAAGGAAAGGGGATTGCAAAGACAGAAGTAGAGTTACAAACTTCTTTCATCCTTTGGTTATATGAAAAGGTATTCTTTTCATTAATAAACATCCTGAAATATGGTCCTTTCTTAGTTAGATTCTTATTGTCCTTTGTTTCCTTTTCACAGTTGGTGTCTTCAGGAGAGACGGAGACAAATGCTATTTTGTGGCGTTTAGTTCAAGGGCCTTCCCACATGGTTAAAACATACAAAAAGTACCGCGTTAATGGTTTTGTATTTTCTCCTAGGTATCACGATGACACTGTTGTCACGCAAGATAGCGGTGTTTGCATGAAGGCATGGACTCAATTTAGGGCCAAAAAAAGTGATAAAAGGCTCAAGGATGCTTGGACTATGTGGTATGGGGTTATCAAGCATATAATGGAGTTAGACTATATACTATTTAAAGAGGTAGTGTTTTATTGCGACTGGGTGAGGGTGGAGGACAAGACCAATGGTTGTAAGCACTGTCCGGACTCTAACTTGGTTCTTGTAAATTTTGACAAGTTAAAGAGTGTCAGTAGCGAGCTAGACGAGCCTGTCATTCTTGCTTCGGAGGCGAGTCAAGTCTTCTATTCGAAAGACATTAGAAATCCCAATTGGTGGGTTGTTATACATTCACCGAAGAGATTGACCAAGCGAGTAGACGAGTTAGAGATACCAACGGTCTTCCAATCTACACTTGAAGACCAACCTCATTTGGAAAGCCTGTTGAAGTTGCATGACTCTGCCTAACTTTTGGCTCTTGCATTAAATGCTACTATGTTGAGATTGTAATTGCTACCTTTATTGTAAAAATTTCCTTATGGTCAGTTAAATGTTGCTAATTTTGGAATATAATTGCTACCTTTATTGTAAAAATGTCCTTGTGGTCCGTTAATTGTTGCTATGTCATTTAATATTGCTTGCGAACTAACACCTTAATTTAAAATGATAGGCATTCGGTATAATGTCAACAAATGCAGGTAATTCAAACCCGTGTTTATCGCAACCATCTTCTTCAGTTCCGCCTGCATCTGAGTCATCAGGAAGCAAAGCCCCAAAGGGCCCTAAGGAGAAAATGAAAGTCATAATTCAAGCTGACGGGTCTGTTGTGGGTGAATATGCAAAGGTATGGAGTAGTCGTACGGGGGATTTTGTGAGAAGCTACCTTCCAATTAGCTACAAAGATATTCGAACTGTGCCAAAGAACTTCAAAGACGATGTTTGGAATGCTTTGATGGTAAACTTTTGTTTATATGCTCTTTATTCAATTAGTTGTTTTGCTTTAATTATTTACTTGTAACATAACTATCTTATTCCACAACTAGGGTGAGTTTGAACTAGAGGTTCCACCAGATGTCGCTCGACCATTGGCGGAGAAGTCGTGGCCCCAAAAGTTTAGATCTCACAAAAATAACTTGCGGCCCCTTTTGAATGAAGAAGTTGGGCCGGCCGGTATTGATCCACATATTTGGAGAAAGTTTGTAGAAAATGAGAGTGATCCCAAAAAGAAGGAGCAAAATGTTACAAATTGTAACAATCGAAAACAACAAGAGACTCCCCATACTCTTGGGCGTTGTTCCTATGCTCAAAAACAATTCTTAATGGTTTGTATCATTTTTTTTACACATTTTGTGTTTTAACAAGTTTTTTTTAACTAACTAATTAAATTTCAATGTCTAGGAACAAGAAAATCCTGGAAAAAAAATTCGTCGCGTAGACAAATGGCTGGCGGCACATGAGCGTAGAGATGGGACTGTGTTGGAGAGTGCTAAGAGTAAATATGTGAGTAACATATTTGATTGTTTGTAGGTTTAAAGTTTAGCATAATTATTTTATTTTAACATTACAAGTTTCACTTTTATATACTGTAGGACGAAGTTATAGCTGCTGGAAATAGAAAAAAAAGCCAAAGCTTGTCTGATTCGGGATGTAATGACATGTGTGAAGACCTTGACAATGATGAATTAGCAGAAGTATTTGGGAAGGAACTCAAGGGGGGGGGGGGTTCGTGCGGTGGGTTCTCATGTCTCTAAGAAGTAACTAAGTCAACTTGGGGTGGCAAGGTCAATAATTGAACAAAAAGGTAAGACAAGTGAAGACAAATCATTTAAGGACGAAGTCATCTCAAGACTTAACAATTTTGAGGGTGTAATGATGTCTTTTATTACCAAATGTTCAAATGTGAGTACCCCTCCAATGGTGACTACTCCTTCAAGTGATCTTGCATCCAATTCAGTCAATCGCCCTATTCATTTAGGTCAAAACTTGAATAACGTTTTTGCCGCGATGGAAAATCGAAATTCTCTTCATTCTATGCCTACTCCCACCGACAAACCCCCGGTTATCTTACTTGATAAATTTGGGAAAGAATTAGCAAAGGGGTATGTTGTGACAGATGGTAGTGCTAAAACGTGTCACTTCAAAATCGTTGGTATTGATGAAAAGAAAGTTTATATCGAGGAAGTGATTGATCCCAATGCTCGTTTGTTCGACCCTCCTCAAGGTGGCTTCGATACTTTGGGAGGCTTTGTTCAAGGTGGATATGTGATTTGGCTTGAGAATAGGTTAAAGTATGTTTGACTTCGATTATTTTATTTTCTATAACTCTTTAAATTTCGGACATGGTTTGTTATAGTTAGTTTAAGTTTGGTCGGATGAACTCTTTACTTGTTATGATTAGTATGGATTATGAATTATGTTTGTTTTGTCTGGTATGGATTATGTATTATGGATTATGGATTTTGTTTATTGTGTTTGGTATGGATTATGGATTATGTTTGTTGTGTTTGGTGTAGATTATGTATTATGGATTAAGCTTATTGTTATTTATTCATTTATTTTTGTTGTGTTTCTTATGGATTATAATGTTTGTTAATTAGGTGGGAAAAAAATTGAGAAACATTTCAAATAAATAAATTTTTTTATTTGTAATTAAACTTTGTAACAGGAATATCCGTTACAAAATCCGTTACTAATTTTTATGCATTTTGGATATTAGTAACAGATATAATCGTTACTAATTCATTACAAATCGTTACGAATGTTTTCAAAAAATAAAAAAAGTGTATATTTATCCGTTACTAAACTAATTTGTAACGGGTATATTCGTTACAAAAATGATATTAGTAACAGTTATATCCGTTACAAATTTCCGTTACTAATTAGTAACGGATATATCCGTTACAAAAATCCGTTACAAATTTGCAACGCAAAAATTGTAACGGATATACCCATTACAAATAATTTTTGTAACGGATATTCCCGTTACAAATCGGGCCATATGGTGTAGTGCAAGGAACACTTTCTAAATGATTTTCAAAAATTTTTGAACATCCAACCTTTGAGAGGGTAGTGAAGATCACAATGAAAGGAGAAGTTTGCGCACTTGACATGAGCGAGGATCTTATGTGCTTATGCGTTAGGATTTAGGATTTTCTTTTCTTTGGCATATAAAGTAGGCACACACACATATGCATTGCATCCGCGTGACACAAAAAAAAAGTTTTTTTTTTTAAAAAAAATGTCTTTGTATGACAAAAGGAAGCAGATAAAAAGTTTTAAAGGGAAAAATTTCAAAATTTGTTGTAGGAGCGAAAATAGCATCAAGATCAAATGAAGCCTAGTTTAGGGATCCCACGGTGAGGCTGGTAAGAAGAGAAGACGCTGATATGGCTGAAGAAAGAAACAACGAGGAAATAGCCGGGTTAAGAGCACTAGTTGAACAACAAGCGGAGCAAATGAGGCGGCAAGCCGAAAATATAAACCGTATGATGGGAATGATAGAAGAACTGAATCGCCGACCACTGCCTATAGTTCCGCCAGCTGTGGACCTGTCTCATGGAGGAGAAGGAGATTGGTTTGATGATCAGGGGGGCGCAATGGGCTGATGCGCTACAGGCCAACAGGGAAAGGGAGAAAGATGAGAAAGAGAAGTTATTGACCGAGAAAATAGAGAAGTTGGAAAGGGTGATGCGCAAGGCTCAGGGAGTTGATACCTATCTGATGGAACTGGAAGGGTTGTATGACGGAGTACGTGAGACACTGCCTGTCGGGTTTAAGATGCCAATTTTTGACAAGTTTGATGGGATCGGGAATCCTCGCAGCCATGTAAGAATGTGTATTGGAGCTTTCCAACAGAGTGGGCTGAGCACAACCATGATGATGGCTGTCCTATTCCAACAGACTTTAACCGGAGCTGCTTTATCCTGGTATCTTACTCTCGAACCAAGCAAAACCAGGGTTTAGGAAGAAGTGATCAAAGCATTTGTGGCACAATATGAGTACAATCAAGATTTAGATGCCACTGTCCGAGATTTGGAGACCACTAGGCAAGGGAACAAAGAATCGCTCGCCGAATATCTGAGCAGATGGAGGGGAAAAGCAGCTAAAATAGTACAAAGGCTGTCTGAGAAGGACCAGATCCGAATGCTGATGAAGAATCTACAACGAATGTTTCAAGAAAAGATGAGGTTTCAGTCAATCAACACCTTCACCGAGGTTTTTGATCTCGGAACAAGGATAGAGGATGCAATCCAAGAGGGGGTAATTAAGAAAGAGAAGCAACCAAACCGGTATAGGAGACCAAACTATGGGTCCAACGGAGGACAAACGGGGGGTCACTCTGGCCCCACCGATGTCAATGCACTGAACGGGCCGGAAAGGAAATTTGACATAACGCCGAGGAGAGGAGGAGACAAAGCACCAAGAAAATTCTCAGATCTGGGAGTGTCACTATCGAATGCCCTCGACAGGCTGTTAGCAAAGGGGCATCTCCGTCAGTTGGAACCTCGACCTCTACCAAGTCCGCTTCTGCTAAATTTCCAAGGGGATTACTTTTGCAAATTTCACCAGCAGAAGAGTCACTCAACGGATCGGTGTATGAGATTAAGGCACGAAATCCAGGACCTCATCGATAACAAAGTAATTTCGGAACCACCTACCAAAGCTCCAAACGTTACTAGAAATCTGCTTCCGAATCATCAAGTTGTGCCACCACTGTAGGGTCTTTATTTCTTGGGGATAGAAGAAGTAACCTTCGATCCGTCTAGGCTAATCACTAAGGCCGGGACACCAAGAAAGCCATACCAGCTGCTGAAGGATTCAATAATCTGTACTTTGGAGGATCAGCCGGAGAAAAGTGAAATAGAACAGTCAGACTGGTGGGTTTAAGAGAGTGACAGTCGAGTCAGCCAGGTAGAATACGATCTTTGGTACGAGAGTGACAAAGAAACAGAGATGGTGGAGGATACTTTGAAAGTTGATCCAAAAGTTGACAATCTGTGGGCAAGGGAAGAAGTCAGTCATTTTACTTGGTCGGGCAGACACTTTAAACCGCATGAGCTAGAGGAAGATCATCCAGGGATAGAATTGGACAAAGGTAAATGGAAAATGAACGAAGAAGAGGAAGAAGACAGGGTTCTAAAGCAGATGAAGAAAACTCAGGCCAATATCACCATTTAGGGGTTACTAATAGTATCAAAACGCCACAGGTAGACAGTGTTGGACGCCCTAAACCAATCTGATGTTCCCATCAACACAGCTCCGGAAGATATCATGGGAATGATTGGCAGAATCCCGACCTTGGCTATTACCTTTTCTTCAGATGACATGCCCCCCGGAGGACTAATTCACAACAAGCCATTGTACGTCACTGTCGAATGTTTGGGAAACACTATACCCGCTTGTCTCGTTGACAACGAGTCTGCTCTGAATGTATGCCCCTTCCGAACATCCAAACAGATGGGCTTGGATGAATCGTCCTTCGTGCTGTCCCAGGTAAAGGTCAGGGCATTTGACAACACTCAAAGAACGTTCATGGGCATCATCTTTCTTAATCTCGTTATTGGTTCAGTGGATAAAGAAGCTGAATTCCAAATCATTGATATCCCCGCCTCCTTTAATCTACTGCTAGAAAGGCCATGGTTGGATAACTTGGGTGCCATACCATCCACCATTCATTAAAAGGTCAAATGTGTTTGGAAGAGCAAAGTCTGCGACATCCCCAGGGATAGCTGGGTCCATTCGACTAAAGCCTCGTCAAGCGCACCAGTTCTAGAATTACAGCTACAAGACGAAGAAGTAAACATGGGAGGGATCGAGTTCGTTGGCATGATTGGGGAGGAAAAGCCAAAAGAATTCCTGCCACTTTACTTTGATCAATACGCAAGCCCATTGGTCGCAGGGATCATGAAGAAAATGGGTTTCTTTCCAGGATTGGGGTTGGGAAAGAACCACCAAGGCCTGCCAGAGTTTCCAAAAATCCATACTCAGACTTACACTCACGGTCTGGAGTACCAACCATCCAAGAAAGGGGGGAAAGAAAAGAAGAAGGCCGTCAATGCGCCATTAGACCCTTACCTAAAAATGCTCAACGGATATTTCATCAAGGAAGGAGAAGATTTCCCCTTTTGAGGCTTCCCAGAGCCATGGGTGGATTAGAACGATAAATGTTTGAAGCCAGGGTTTGAGATCTTCTTTCCCCACAAGTTTTCTGCATATGAAGATCCATACTTGCGGCTGCCTGTCAAGTTGGCTACTGCCAAGGATTGGATTGGTGTGTTAGACGGCTCAGTCATGAAAGATCTGCTGGGCGAAGGGAGCACATAAGTTATGAAAGCGGAACATGGAAAGGCCAAGGATGAATACGTTGAAGGTCTGGTGGAAGAGGCAGCCGAGAGTGAGAAAGATGAGGAAGATTAGAGGGAGACCGACAAAGGAAGGGCCGAGAAAGAAGAGATGGAAGAAATTACCAAGACAGGGGACCTGGAAGAAAGCTTCATGGCCGATCTGGGAGGAGAGAACAAGAAAGAGTGGGTTTTTGAGTCTAGTGATAGGTATCCCCCATACCCAGAGTCTGTAATGGCCAAAATGAGGTGTCTTTCAATTTCTATGTCTGTTGTAATCACTCCAAAGAAAATCAATAAAAGCATGACTGATTCTGCCTACTCGAACGCGCCTAATGAATGTGATGAATGTGATGATCATGAAATACCCCTTGAGTTGCAAAAATTAATTGAAAAAGAAAAAGAATCTACATGTAAAATCATTGAAGACACTCTAACAATTAATCTAGGAAATGAAAATAATCCTCAAAATGTCTTTATCGGCTCTATACTTGGCAAAGAAGAAACCGAAGAATTAATCAAACGATTAAGTGAATTCAAAGATGTTTTTGCATGGTCTTATAATGATATGCCGAGCATTGATCCGGAGATAGTCCAACACCACATCCCCATTTTCCCAAATTTGAAACTAGTAAAACAAAAATTGAGGCGAATGAGGCCTAAATGGGCACTCAAAGTCAAAGAGGAAGTTGAAAAGCAGTTAAGAGTCGGATTCTTAATGGTCACTGAGTATCCAGAATGGATTGCCAATATAGTGCCTGTCCCGAAAAAGGATGGTCGTGTTAGGGTTTGCGTTGATTTTTGAGACCTAAACAAAGCAAGCCTTAAAGATGATTTCCCTTTACCACATATCGATGTCCTCATTGATAACACTGCCGGGCATGAGCTTCTGTCCTTCATGGATGGATTCTCCGGCTATAACCAGATCCTTATGGCACCAGAAGATAGAGAGAAAACCACTTTTATCACGCCATGGGGAACATACTGCTATAGGGTGATGCCGTTTGGGCTCAAGAATGCGAGAGCAACATATTAGCGAGCCGCTATCACGTTATTGCACGATATGATCCATAAAGAGGTAGAAGTGTATGTGGATGATATGATTGTGAAATCTAAAGAGAGGAGAGGACACTTGGAGGCTCTGAGGAAGTTTTTTGGGAGGTTAAAGGAGTTTAGGATGAGACTAAACCCACAGAAATGTACCTTCGGGGTCACCATCGGAAAATTGTTAGGATTCCTTATTACTCAGAGGGGAATTGAAGTAGACCCGACCAAGATAAAAGCCATAGTTGAAACTTTGATTTCTCTTTTGGGTTAAAAACTAGACACACAGAGGCATCTTATGTCCAAAATTCATCAAGATCAATCCATGGGAACCATGCTTTTTATTTCTTTGAAGTTCTGATCTGCTCTCAGCAATTTCCAGAATTCTGTAACAATTTTGATCAATTTTATGGATAATAGCTTAGATGATATATTCATGAGTTAAGGTTCAAACCATGTTTCAATAACGATTAGTTAAGCTTGAATTCAAAGTTTAAGTGATCTAATCACTGAGTATTTCATAATTTATTCTTGTTCATGTACATATTCATCCGTGTGGCTTGATGCTTGTAATTAGGACTTATTTGCTTTAGATTTAATTACATTTGATAGATTTAAGCTAGAAGTCTAGGTTTGTTATTTAAGATCCAACTTTATATCTTGTATACCATGTGGACTAACCCTTTGTTTTGTAGCACTGTTAAGGTATGATTTCTTGAATTCCTCTTTAGTTTATTTTAATTTATTGATTTTTTCGATTTTTCAACCTCATGCGCGACACATTAGAATTAGGATCTTGCCTTATGTGAATACATGTGATTAGAGACTCTTTTCTAGGATTTTTCTTTCAATTGTATGCATTACACGTTTAATATCGCGACTGGATCCCGGGTAAGTTCCCTTGTTCCCTATTGCATACCATATTGCTTGCTACTTGGATTATATGGTTTTTGAATAATATTTTATCACTTGCAATCTTACACCCTTTAGACATGCTTTTGTAATGTATATTTATACATATGTATTAGTTGAGGGCACATTTAAATTAATAATTCAATTAAAAGGATGTTAAGTAGAGGCCTATCGTGAGATAGGATGAGAAGGGGTGTTTTAGTCCGATGGGCTCCTTCCCTTCTCGTTCCATAATCCCCGGACCTAGTCAATCTCTGGTTCCTAAAAGATCAGTTTGCTTTAAAAATGGTTTCTTAATTTTTCTTTGAAAAATTAAGTGGTGACTCATTGTTTTGTGTTTTAAATTGAAAAAGCTTTTAAAAGAAAAGCTGTGGGTAAGAAAAAATGCGGTATCCACAATCTGGCGACTCTGCTGGGGATCGAACCCAGAATCTCTGGTTTCACAGACCAGGAATTTCTGATTTTGGGTTCACTCGAGAATTAGACTTGAAAGCATCCTTTTAATCGAATTAATTAATTTTTGTGTGTCTGTTGCATTTCACTTGCATGTCCAACCAGTCGTATATGAAGCATCCTATCGGGTGTGTGTCAAGGGTCCCTTATTTGACCAAAACCTAGCCTTTGCATAGTAGCTTCCATAGAACCTTTCAAAGTTAGGAAATCAATTCTTGATTAGGATTATGTGCTAGGAAGTTTTGTATGCCCGGAAGGGATTACTTGAGATGATGACGATACTTGCTTGATGAAAGATGTATAAACTTTTAATCACCTTTTAGCAAGTTCTCCTCATGTTCCACGATATTTGGAGAACATACCGAACCTTGATTATAAGATTATACTTCTTATATCATGTTTAGCTAAGCATCATTGACCTTGTATATATCCAAATTCATGGAAAGTACGGTGATAATCCGATCATGTGATTCTCCTACCCAAAGAGCTTTAAGTCCATCTTTGAAAGCAAACAGACTTTACTATCTTCTCCCCGAGGTTTTCGATCACCCTTTCGAAAAATCTTTTGAGTTCACATTTTCCCAAACTAACCTTTGTTAAGGCATATTTTCACTTGAAAGAAAAAAGTTTGAAAATCTTTGGAATTATTTTTTGGAGAAATGCTTTTTGGATAAATTTCAAAATAAAAATCCAATCATTTTTGTAGAAAGAATGTTTAACATCCTCATTCTCAAAAGCATTCTCAGGCATTGTTTTCAAACACAAATTTTTTTCTTTTTTTCATCCAAGGAACACTTTCTAAATGATTTTCAAAAAATTTTGAACATCCAACATTTGAGAGGGTAGTGAAGATCACAATGGAATGAGAAGTTGGCGCACTTGACATGAGCGAGGATCTTATGTGCTTATGTGTTAGGATTTAGGATTTTCTTTTCTTTGACATATAGAGTAGGCACACACACACACACATGCATTGCATCCGCGTGACACAAAAAAAAGTTTTTTTTTTTTTTTTTAAATGTCTTTGTATGACAAAAGGAAGCAGATAAAAAGTTTTTAAAAGGAAAATTTCAAAATTTGTTGTAGGGGCAAATATAGCATCTAGATCAAATCAAGCCTGGTTTAGGGATCCCACGGCGAGGCTGGTAAGAAGAGAAGACGCTGACATGGCTGAAGAAAGAAATAACGAGGAAATAGCCGGGTTAAGAGCACTGGTAGAACAACAAGCGGAGCAAATGAGGCGAAAAATCGAAAATATGAACCGTATGATGGGAATGATAGAAGAACTGAATTGCTGACCACCGCCTATAGTTCTGCCAACTGTGGACCCATCTCATGGAGGAGAAGGAGATTGGTTTGATGATCAGGGGGCACAATGGGCTGATACGCTACAGGCCAACAGGGAAAGGGAGAAAGATGAAAAAGAGATTGGTTTGATGATCAGTGTCTTGATGTTCCTATTTACGTTTTCCGCTGCTACAATCTTTTAAATGAAATGGAAGAGCCTTGTTGGCGTGCCACGAGTCCTATTTCTACCTGTAGTGGGATGGGTCGTGACATTCATTGGTATCAGAGCAATAGGTTGTAATAGAAGTTACAATGATACATTGTACATTTAAGTATAGAACTTTGGGAGACGAGAGACGATATCATGAAATGACATGGCATGCAAGTGCATGTCGAGACATGATAATTCAAATTAATTACATAGTGTAATGCTTTGCATGCATACTATATAGTATGCCATGATATACATTATCATATGTATTGTATTAATGAACCGGTGGAATCATACGGATGTAGAGTTGTGTGATGGGATAAAGTTTACCATGCGTTATCATAAACCTCGTGTGGTGACACGGGTGTTAGATGACATTTTGGTAGTGACGAACAATTGGTTTTTTAATGAAAATAATAAGATTTCTTTTTGGATCGTACCGATAGATGTTTTAAACGATAGTGATGTGCCCAAGAATGAAGTTTGAGTAGTGAGCATTAGGGGACATTTCCTTATTGTTGGGTTTGTGCCCTCAAACTATTACTTTATGTATGAGACATTGACATTTTAATATACGGATATCAACTTTACATTTCATTGTGTATGTTTTCTTAAGTATCATAGTAAGTAATTCGTGTGTGTATAAGATACATACAAGTGAGATACGAATTACTATCCTTTGATACTTAGAACTTGTCACAGTGGATGATGAGACTGGATATCTCATCAGGTACACACTGTAGCATGATTAACTACCATTGGATGGAGTGATCAATCTCAATCACTAGAGTGTTACTCTTAGTTAATATGCTAGTGCTTATAGTACATTGATGGACTTGAGTTTTCCTATTGACACTCAAGACTGTCAACAGTCGATAGGAACTCACAACTTGTATAATATACGTGTTCTCAATCTTGAGATGGTTATGAACACAGACTATGGATATGGCTGCTTTGACTTACCAATCAATGAGGTCTATAAAATATCAATACTTGGGTATGTCATGTTCACATGGTTGTGAACATATATTGTCAAGATATAAACCCTCTGTTAAAGATTAAGCATTACCTTGAGAATGTCACCAAGTTGATTACTGAGAACTGCAGTCTTATTGATAAGTAGTTATCAACATGTTTGGTAATCATGATAGGTGAATAAGACTTAAGGAATACAAGATGTGATCATAATACAGGTTGGTAGTAACCGTTTATCTGACTACCTGAATATGATTGCGAATGCTGATGGTAGAGGGATATCAGTACACCATGCAAGTCTAAACATTGCTTCGGATATGTTCTTTTGCGTTGGAGTTCAGTTATCGTTTTATAGTGGAGTAAACATTAACTGATCAATTGGTTAGTTTGCTGACCAAAGAGTTTGGTCATGGTAATTAACATTTGGTCTAAGCCAACAATAAAGAGCCTAGGAGGTCCCACTCTTAGCTCCACTAAGATGCTTAGAAAGGCACACAAGGATCTTGTCAAGACAGGTTCGATTGATTGAACATTGTTCGATTGATCGACTTCGACTGCTTGAATGTTAGGTCGGTTATGGGAATCTATAAATAGGGTAGCTGTGTCCAGGAAAAGGAGTTCGTCGATTTTCACATCTCTAAGCTGCAGAAACTGTTTAGGGCTCCCAAACCTTTTCTATCCTCCCTATTAGAGTTCCCACCATCTCTAGCCTCTCCGGGAAGCATATGTAGGAGTCATAAGGGAGAAGACCATCTAGTGGAGGCTATTGGCAGTCAGAGATTTCAGAATTGGGTTCAAGACACTAAGGTACAATTCTTGTCCCCTCTTGTACGCATCTATAGAGTTAATAAGTAGTAGATCCGGGCATACCAATAAGTTTTTGTAATTTAATCTTTCCGCTGCGCATTTAAATTAAATTTTAAACCCAATTTTCCTATAATTGGTATTAGAGCCAGGCTTGTTTGGATCTATAGATGTGTTTTGGAACACTAGTTTTGATTTACATGTTGATTTTAGAACTATTTTTGAAACTGCATCGGCACAGATCTAATTCTGCAGTAGACTCGTAGCAGACTACAAATCTGTGATTGCATTGGATGCGTGGTGGGTTCGATCGATCGAAGTATGTTCGATCAATTGAACCTCGCTATTCTCAAGTGATCGAACTAGTTTTGATCGATCGAACTTTATTTTGTTCGATCGATTGAATGTGTTTCGATCGATCGAGATCAATTCTCTGTCCAGATATTCTTTTCACAGTTTTAAAGGTTTTTAAAATTATATACTTTAATTTTATATTATTCTATAAAATTTTTCAAATCATTCTGTGAATTGAACTATATTCAATCGATCAAACCTCTATTGATCAATCGAAGCATGACAGAGAATAGAGATGTTGTTTTAAGTTGTAATTCAGTATGTAAAGAGTTTAAGTACTGTGTGAATCAATTAGGGGTTCCAATAGTTACATATATTTGTTACATATGCGTGGATGTGCGTACGACTAACCCTTTGGCAGCAGCACTAAGTCTACTATCTCCCATGACACCAAGTTATTTTAAATTTTGTATTTAAATATTTGAGATTGGTGTATGCTGTATTTAATGTTGGTTTGGTTTTAAGGCATGTGTAAAGGTCGCTGCGACTTCAATACTACGAAAAGGAAAGTCGCACCGGTTTTTCTAGCCTTTTATTTTGTTTTATTGCTATCTTTCTATTTCTAGATAAATCGTAAGCTTTGAAAAGAAGTAGAGGTCCAATGTAATAGATTTAGGAAATCCATGAAGATGGAAGAGCAAGCCATTGTCCATGAAGATGGAGTTGGAGGCGATCAAACCAAGAAGGAGGTTCTATGAAGATAGAGCCATGGGAGATAGAGGCATATGAATGCCTTTGTTTCATTTTAGTTTTTTGTTTTGTGTTTGGTTTGTGATTGGCATTTAAATATATTGTTACTACTTCCATACACGTAAAACAAGTTTTCTAAAATAAAATTCAAAAACCGTTTCTACGCATTAGTAAACATTAGATGTTTATGGGTAATGAGTGGAAACAATTTTTCTAAAAGCAAAATCCTTTACTATTAAATCTAGTGGGAGAGGGTCTTATTTATAACACCCACGATCTTTCATTAATAGTTCATTATAAGATGAGTAGTGCATTCTGTGTCACCTCACCAAGGGTGATCATTCTATACAGGGTGTACACTACTCATTAGTTACTAGATGTGAACTTCCTATGGATAGGATCAATCAGACGTTTTAAAAGGTGAACACCACACAGAGGCACTACTTGAGGCGGTTGTGATTGGATCCTAGTTAATGGTACACACTAGCTAAGCTATGGATAAGGAATCCCACACGGGAGATTGTTCAGAAACTTAGAGATCAAATAGGTTCGGGAGTCATAACTTGTTTTGCAAAAGTTTTATAGCGGACAAGTCATGATTAATCAAAAGATCGAGTATTGACTGCCATACGGAGGCTTTACTTTTTTGTTTTGATATTCCGGCGACTTTTAACAAGAGTTTTAAGGATTGTTTTATTTCAAAACTGTCAAATTTTGATATCCATACTTATTTTGTCTTTTGATTTTTTTCAGTAAATCACAATGTCTGGATCTGCATTTAGTCCACTTGCCACTATACTCACTCATAACATGTTAACTGAAAATAATTACACTAAATTGAAATGAAACCTTGACATCGTATAAACTGCGGAGGATCATATATATGTCCTCACCACCCCATGCCCTGAAGAAATCGCGGCAAATGCTTCGGTAGCTGCCAGACGCAAGTTCAACAAGTGAAAAAAGTCGAATGGAATGGCCCGTTGCTACATTCTGGCCTCAATGGCTGGTGTGTTGCAACATCAATTCTAGTCAAATAATTCTGCCAGTGACATTATTGAATCCCTGAAAAAGATGTTTGGGGAGCATGGCAGGCCTGCCAGGTAGGTAGCTATGCAGAAGATAATGAGTGCCAAGATGTCGGAAGGGACTCCAGTCAAACCTGGGGACAACATTCTGAACATTGAGAAAGGCTCTTCCTCCTCCTAATCTACACCAAAAGGAAAGAAAGGGAAGAAGAAGTTGGCACTGGTGTTCCAAGTGTTGGACCAGTCCCTAAGATTGCAAAATCTAAGGGAAAGGGTAAGGGTAAGGGGAAGGGGAAGGTGGGTGGACAAGGCAAAGGAAAGTGTTTCCAATGAGATGAGAAGGGCCACTAGAAGAGGAATTATCCACAATTCTTGGCTACAAGGGTTCAAGGTATGATTGAATCACATGTGATTGAAGTAAGTTTTATAACGGATGCTTCAAACACTTGGTGCATTGATTCTTGTGCGACTAACCATATCTGTAATTCGTTGCAGGGGTTCAGATCGACCAGGAAATGTAGTGATGAAGAAATTGTGCTGACTTTGGGATCTAGAGCAACCTTATCCGCGGTTGCAGTAGGAGTAGTAACTTTAGAATTTTCAGACAGTAATATTTTGATTTTATCAGATGTACTTTACGTCCCTTTAATGAGAGGTAATTTAATTTCAGTTTCTAATTTATCGAATAATGGTTATTCTTTTCATATTGGAACTGAGTTGTGATTAAAAGAAATGGTTCTTTTATTTGTTCTGGTGTTAAATCAAATGGTTTGTATGTGATCACTCTAAATATTTCTAAAGACTCTCGTACGGAACTTAATAACTCAGTGGTAATTGTACCATCTAAAAGATAGGAACCTTCCACTAATCCACCAAGGCTTTGGCATATGAGGTTTGGCCATATCAATCTAAATAACATTGGCAGACTAGTCAAAGAAGGGGTCTTAGGCGATTTGGTTCTCGAACTAGTGGAAGTCTGCGAGTCTTGTTTAGAGGGTAAGATGACCAAAGACCCTTTCCCGTAAAGGAAAATAGGACTAATGCATTGTTGGAATTAGTTCATACTGATATGTGTGGACTAATAAATATTAGAGCACAGGGTGGTTATGAGTATTTCATAACATTTACTGATGACCACTCAAGGTATGGATATGTGTACCTAATGCGGCACAAGTCTGAAGCCTTTAAAAAGTTCAAAGAGTTTAGGGCTGAAGTGGAGAAGCAATTGGGCACACATATCAAGGTCATTCGATCTGATCGAGGTGGCGAGTACCTCTCTAATGAGTTTATTGATCACCTCGTATAGAATGGGATTCTGTCTTAGTTGACTACACCTGGTATGCCTCAGTAGAACGGTGTAGCGGAGAGAAGGAATCAGACTCTTTTAGACATGACTAGGTCGATGATGAGTTATTCTGAGTTGCCATTATTCCTTTGGGGTCATGCTTTGAAAATTGTTGCATACATACTAAATCTAGTACCAAGCAAATCTGTTCCCAGGACACCACGGGAGGTGTAGACTGGGTGCAATCCTTCTTTGCAACATCTCCGGATATGGGGGTATCCGACTCATGTGCTGAAAGGAAAGATGAGCAAATTGGATTCTAGATCGGAAGTATATTATTTTGTAGGATATCTAAAGGGTACTTATGGATGGTTTTTTTATGATCCAAGAGAACTGAAAGTGTTTGTTAGTACAAATGCTGTTTTATTGGAGGATAATTATATCATGAACTATAAACCTAAGGGAAGGATAGATCTCAGAGAGATTGAAGGAGAGCCCTTAGTCCTACACGCAATTAAAAATGATGTAACACAAGAAAATACCACTTCTTCACCCATTCCCACACCGGTACCTCGTCATAGTGGGAGGATGGTTAGCCAACCTGACAAATACTTGTTCTTAGGAGAAGTTTTTGAAGCAGTCTCCAAAGAATCTGAATCTGATCCTGCCACATAGAAGATGCAATGGCTGATGTTTTGGGTTAAGGCCATGAAGGCTGAATTGGAATCTATGGATTCCAATCAGGTCTGGGATCTTATAGAACTTCCAGCTAATATTAAACCTATTGGCTGTAAGTGGGTCTACAAGAGGAAAAGAGGATCTGATGGAAAGGTTGAGACCTTTAAGGCAAGGATTGTAGCGAAAGGTTATACTCAGAGGAAGGGCATTGACTATGAGGAAACCTTCTCGCCAGTAGCCATGCTCAAGTCCATCAGAATACTCCTATCCATTACTGTATGCCTAGATTATGAGATCTGGTAGTTGGACGTCAAGACTGCATTCTTGAATGGCAATCTTGAGGGGAACATCTATATGCAATAACCAGAAGGGTTCATAAGTGGTGGGAAAGGTAGCTTGGTATGCAAGTTGCAAAAGGCCATTTATGGGCTTAAGCAGGCATCCAGGAGTTGGACCATTCATTTTGACCAAGCGGTCAAATCGTTTGGCTTTATACAGAATCTGAAAAAACCTTGTGTATACAAGAAGTGTGAAGGAAAAGTGGTGGCCTTTCTTGTTCTTTACATTGACGACATTCTACTCATTGAGAATGATGTAGCGGCGTTGTCAACGATTAAGGTTTGGCTATCTAGTACTTTCGATATGAAGGATCTAGGAGAGGCGAGCTATATCCTTGGGATAAAGATCTTTTGAGATCGCAAGCGAAAGATAATGGGATTATCTCAAGCTGGTTATATTGATAAGGTGCTAACTAGGTTTTCAATGGATAATTCGAAGAAAGGATTGTTACCTTTCAGGCGTGGTTTAGCGTTCTCCAAGGACTAGTGTCCAAAGACACAGGAGGAGAGAAATCGCATGGTAGGAGTTCCTTACACTTTGGCAGTGGGAAGTCTCATGTATGCGATTTTATGCACTAGACCAGATATTTGCTTTTCCGTTGGCATGATTAACAAGTATCAGTCGAATCCAGGTCTAGAGCATTGGACAACCGTTAAGCACATTCTTAAGGACTTGAGAAGAACTAAAGATTACATGCTTATGTATGGCAGTAGTAAGTTAATTCCAGTAGGGTACACTGACTCGAACTTTATATCAGATAAAGATTCGAGGAAATCGACGTCCGAACATCTTTTTGCCTTGGGAGATGGTGCTATTAGTTGGAGGAACATTAAGCAGAAATGCATTGCAGACTCAACTACAGAAGCTGAGTATGTGGCTGCTTGTGAAGCCACAAAGGAAGCTGTTTGGATCAAGAAGTTCCTCATAGAACTCGAGGTGATACCAGCGTCGCTGTCACCTGTTATGCTATACTGCGATAATAGTGGGGTAGTGGCTTAGTCCAAGGAGCCAAGGAACCACAGAAAAGGAAAGCATGTAGAGCGAAAATATCATCTAATTCGAGATATTGTTCAACGTGGAGATGTGACTGTCACCAAGATTGCCACTGCTGACAATCTTCCGGATCCGTTTACAAAGGCATTGACACAGAAGGTCTTTGATCGTCATCTAGATAGTCTAGGTCTTAGATGTAGTCATGAATGGTTATGAGTACAAGTGGGAGTTTGTTGGGGTTTTGCCCTCAAATCACTATATTTATGAGACATTGACATTTTAAAATATGGATATCAGCTTTACATTTCATTGTGTATGTTTCTTTTGTGAGATGATTGTTGATCCTTAAGTATCATAGTAAGCAATTCGTGTGTGTATGAGATACATACAAGTGAGATATAAATTACTATCCTTTGATACTTAGAACTTGTCATAGTGGATGATGCGACTGGATATCTCATCAGGTATACACTGTAGCATGATTAACTACCATTGGATGGAGTGATTAATCTCAATCACTAGAGTGTTACTCTTAGTTAATAGGCTAGTGCTTATAATGCATTGATGGACCTGAGTTTTCTTATTGACACTTAAGACTGTCAACAGTCGATAGGAACTCACAACTTGTATAAGGTACATGTTCTCAATCTTGAGACGATTATAAATACAGACTATGGATATGGCTGCTTTAACTTACCAATCAGCGAGGTCTATTAAAGATCAACACCTGGGTATCTTGGGTATGTTATGTTCACAGGGTTGTGAACATATATTGTTAAGATAGAATCTACCCTCTGTTAAAGAATAAGTATTCTCTTGAGAATGTCACCAAGTTGATTACTGAGAACTGCAGTCTTGTTGACAAGTAGTTATCAACATGTTTGGTAATCATGAGAGGTGAATGGGACTCAAGGAATACAAGAAGGAATCATGATACAGGTTGGTAGTAACCGTTTATCCGTCTACCTGAATATGATTGCGAATGCTGATGGTAGAGGGACATTAGTACACCATACAAGTCTAGACATCACTTCGGATATGTTCTTTTGCGTTGGAGTTCAGTTATCGTTTTATAGTGGAGTAAACGTTAACTAATCAGTTGGTTAGTTTGTTACCCAAAGAGTTTGGTCATGGTAATTAACATCTGGTCTGAGCCAACAATAAAGAACCTAGGAGGTCCCACTCTTAGCTCTGCTAGGATGCTTGGAAAGGCACATGAGGATCTTGTCAAGACAGGTTCGATTGATTGAACATCGTTCGATCGATCAAAGGTTTGATTGATCGAAGACACTTCGATCGCTTAAACATTTGGTCGGTTCTGGGAATCTATAAATAGGGCAGTTGCGTCCAGGAAAAGGAGTTCGTCGATTTTCTCATCCCTAAGCTGTAGAAACTGTTTAGGGTTCCTAAACGTTTTCTATCCTCCCTATTAGAGATCCCACCATCTCTAGCCTCTCTGGGAAGCATCCGTAGGAGTCATAAGGGTGAATACCATCTAGTGGAGGCTGCTGGAAGTCAGAGATTTCAGAATTGGGTTCAAGACACTAAGGTATAATTCTTATCCCCTCTTGTACGCATCTATAGAGTTAATAAGTAGTATATCCGGGCATACCAATAAGTTTTTGTAACTTAATCTTTCCGCTATTTGTTTAAATTAAATTTTAAACCCAATTTTCCTACACTTATAATCACAAAGAGAATGCAAGTGATTTTTTGTAGTTGAGTTTGGGGATTGGAATAGATTATAAGAGTTCTATTTCAGACATGGGTTAAATGCCATGACGTGATAGAATAGAGATGCATGGTTGAGTATTATGATAGGAAGATAATCTAGTAGCATGTATTGCTCATGTATGGGGTAGGTGACGAGTCTGTACTAACGCGTTTTCTTATTAACACCCAAGTGTAAGTGATCGTACCAGCAATAAAGTTCTAGTAAGATCAGGTCGAACCAACAGGGAACGACAAAAAGATTTTTTAAGATAGGAAGTAACTTTTTTTTTTCCTAAAAAGAAAATAAATATGAAGGATTTTTTGGGGGTTTTTTTTTCCTAAACTACTAGTTCTTATATTTTTGTAGTAAATTTAATTAAAAGCTATTTTTTCTAGTAATTTACGGTACAGATTTAACATTACACATTCAAAATAAACCAATTAAGATGCTAGTAAGAAAAGGAAGAAAAGAGGATAATAGCTAGATTCACATGAAATAACCTATTTAGATTTTATTATAGTGAAATATGGAAATAATACAAATATTTAATCTATGTTATCTAAACGCATGAAATATTAATTAACTTTGAAGAAATGATTTAAAGGGATTGAAAATATGCAAACCAACACTAAATCACACAACTTCTATGCTTTTGAAAAGGATTTGGCATTTTAGACTGCAGAATAATCTTTATTTGAAAATAAACTTATAACAGTTGAAGTCATATCAAGTGTGTCATGTTTGATATGAAACGACGTCGTTTGGTTTAAAAAAAAAATAAAGAGGCAATCGGGCAATAGCCAAGTTAGAACTCAAGCCCGCAGACGTGGGTTATTCGGCGCTCAATCTCAATCTCCACCACTCTGTCACTACATGATTGTCAGACCATTAATAGATATATATATATACACACATATTTGAAATATAAACTTTAAATTATTTTGTATGCTAGGTGTTTTTTTTTATGACAAATGACATAGTTTGATAATTCACATAATTAAATTCTTATCTCAAATACGTAATCCTTTGAAGTTCAATATGGCTATAGGATATAATTATGTTAAATATTCATAAACTATAGTTATTTTTGGCCAGAAATGGAAAAACAACCCATCTAGATAAATCTGCCCATTTAAGATTAGTGCACAGAAGTTGTGATTTCTAACTTTTTATTGCATATTCCCAATTAAAGGGTTAGCCTAACATTTTTAGAATTAAAACTATCATTGAAGTAAATTTTAAAGAAAGATTAAATAGGTGTACACAATCACCGTCTAATTAAGATTAATGTTCATAATACCAAGAAAAGAGTGAAAGCTAATATTAATACACATTTTCTTCATTTAACATAAGTTGGGATTGAACTCGTAGAATTTGCAAAAAACAAAGTTTTAGTATATCTAAGCTAGTAAAACATAATTGAATTGAAATACTACGTCAAAATAAAATACTAATCCTTTAACCTTGATTTCTTGCTAGGTCACAGTGGTTGAACTCCAAGAACACAAGCAAGGTCAAATAAAATCCTAATCTAATTTGGGAGTGAGATATGGATATGGTATGCTTGGGGCTCTAATAGGTGATTATAACAAGTACATAGTAAACAAGTCCAGAATTTACTTGCAAATTCTGTCATACAGTGAATGGAATTTTTGTTACAATAACTAGAAATTTAGGATTTCAAACTATTTTAGGGAACATCTACAACTACTAACTATACTAAAAACATTAATAACACTAAAATCTAAAAACTAATTTTTCATATAGTAGATGAAAATAATAACAGAGACTTTGGGTCTTAAAATTCAAACTTCAATAAAAATATTTTACTACTACAAATTAACTAAGAAGCTACAAGAAAACAAATATTTAAGAACTAATTTGGGAAATCTAGTAAACAAAGTTTTCTTATAGATCTTTTTGAACTTGAAATCATTAATTACAGAAAAGAAGTTTTCTACAACTTTTAGAACAAAATCAAACAAAGAAAATCTTAAGTTTGTAGTCCTAAGGACACTATAAAAAGCTCACATGGTGACTTTGGCTATGGAATTCTTCCTATGTTTTTCTCTCCTTGGGCCTCTGTGTTTCTATGTCTCCTCCTTTGTCTGCTTCTAGTGGATGGTATTTATAGACGAAGATCATCTGCCTTGCTGATTGTAGGAGGGAAGGATTCCTCATTGTAATCGTTATGAACAGGGATGAAAGTGAAGTTTGGTAATTTCTTCAATCTTCGCCCAATTTTTTCGTGTGACACCATTTCCCATCTCGAATCAATCTGCAGAGAGAGAGAGAGAGAGAGAGAGGGAGAGAGAGAGAGAGAGAGAGAGAGAGGAAGAATAATTCCCAAAACTCTTCCTACATAAAGATATATACATATACACTTTCAATTGTCTTCTTTCTTGACTAAGACCATTAGGTGATCATCTTTTCTTTGCTAAGACTAGTGGTTGGACGTTTGAAAATGTGACTTTGGGCTAAAAAATAGCACTAGTGGAGATGGAAAATAATCATGTGTTTTTTTTTTTACATTAGTGAAAGGGAAGTTGATGATCATTTTCGGATTTTCTCTTGATTTTTGCTGGTTTTGACAGCTTCGTGCAGTGATGGGAGAAAATTCATATCTCTATGCTTGGACCTTTGATTGACCTCAAATTTGCGGTCACGCGTCGCTAACTCATATAGAACTACATTTTCTTTTGCTGGACCAACTTCAAATTTTGAATTCTAAAATGACAAAAATGCCATTTTTCACAGCTGTTCCTGTTGTTCGCTACTTCTTTTCTTCCTTTCATTGCATTATTTCAACTTCATTTTCATCTAAACATATAAAACATGTTAAAATATATAATTACACACATTTGAGTGACATCATCATTAAATCATATTAATTTCAAAATGCATGTAAAATTAGGGATTTGGGGATTAAATGGGCACTATATCTATAATATTAGCACATGAATATGCAATGTTCATTGCTTGTCACACCTCTCAACTAGCTTATTACTAGTCCCTTGCAATGAAGTGAAAGAAAGATTGTTCTAAAAGTTTTATTAAAAGAAAATAAATCCTAACTCACTATTGCAAGAATCGCGATTGCATTTATCATATGCAACAAGCCGTTAAACCCCTAGGTTACCCCTAGGGGACGAGTGTTGTCTCGTGAGGGTTTGCAGTGAATATACCCACAAAATTCAATTTTAAATTTCAAAATAAAAATTAAGGTAGATTTTATCCTTTTACAACAAATATGATTAAATTTGACTTTAAAATGAAATTTCCAAGTACGTAATAACAATGCAACACACACACTCACAGTTTGTTAATAGCAACATTTTTCTTATACTCTTTAAACTTATAGTGTGTGCTTGAAAATTCAAGTAGCTAATCTTAACTTCAAAGTTTATATAACCAACAATAGTCATAAAACTTGTAGTTTTAACTCCAATCTCACTGGGATTTCACTCTTTTAATGTAATACCTGTAATTTTCTTTTCATTAATAATATCAGTTTTTCAAATTTCATAAAATTGTAGGTGCTACATCTCTACCCACCTTATTAGAGGATTTCGTCCTCGAAATCTAGAGTTTGCTAGGTCTTAAAACGTACAAAGTTCTATTCATAAGGTTAGTCGTTCTATACCATCTCAGGCGCTCTTATCAATCTAAATGGTCTATCAGACCATAAATCACTTAATTCCTCGTTTCTATTCTTATGATCTCGATGACAAAGCTAATCTTATAAGCTCTGATCCTTTGTGGGGTCTACTAATCATCCTTAGTGGTCTGGTATCATTTTGTCACTAACCCGAGTCTCAACAAGTTCGCTCGTGCCTAAGACTTCTCGTCGTCATGACCAGTCATCTCAGTCAGATTGTCTTGGTAGGACCATTTAAGTGCCTAAACATCTATCGTCCAATGGTCAATCCTATATTCTTATCAGTAATAAACGTATAAGATGTAGGATTAGCAATTAATTTGAAAGCAAGAATTCATCTCATCCATACGAATGTATTTAAGTTAAGTTGAAAGTAGATTATCACTAATCAAAAGATAAAAAAGATAGAAAAGATAGAAAAGGTACAAGATGGGAAGGTGATAGCGTATGGATCAAGACAGTTGAAGTCGCACGAGATGAATTATCTAACGCATGATCTAGAGTTGGCCGCAATTGTATTTGCACTGAAAACATGGAGACATTACCTCTATAGGGAGCAGTTTGATTTATTTTCAGACCACAAGAGCTTGAAGTACTTGTTCTCTCAGAAGGAGCTGAATATGAGGCAGAGACGATGGATGGAGTTACTCAAGGATTATGACTTCACTCTACAGTACCATCTTCTTAAAGCAAACGTTGTTACAGATGCTTTGAGTCGTAAACCTCGTGGGGTAGTTGATATTCTCATTATTCAAGGATGGAAAGCATTGGAAACCATAACAGAATTTGACCTCCAACCCATAGAGACAGAAGGAGGACACCATTTTGGATGTTTGATAGCACAACCAACGCTTTTCAGTCGTATTTTGGAAGCCCAGCAGAAAGACGAAGAGTGGAAGAAGTGGTTTACTAAAGTTTTGGCGAAGGAACCCGAGGATTGAAACGTAGGCTCAGATGGAGGATTTTGGTGTAGGAATTGACTGTGTGTTCCCGATATAGGAAATCTGAGGAAGGACATTTTGGGTGAAGCACATAAGTCCCGTTTAACCGTTCATCCAGGAGGCACAAAGATGTATAGAGACTTGAAGAAGAATTTCTGGTGGGAAGGCATGAAACGTGAAGTGGCAGAGTATGTTTCTAAGTGTCTTACTTGTCAACAAGTCAAAGCAGAATATCAGAAACCATCAGGATTGTTACAACCATTACCGATTCCGCAGTAAAAGTGGGAACGCATTACCATGGATTTCGTGGTAGGTCTGCCCTGATCTCAGCAGAACCATGACTCTATTTGGGTGATTGCGGACCGACTCACCAAGTCAGCTCACTTCATAGCATATAGTATGACATATTCTGTGGAAAAGTTGAGTCAGTTATACATACAGTAGGTCGTTCGATTGTATGGAGTACCCATCAGCATAGTATCAGATTGTGATTCTCGGTTTACTGCAGAGTTTTGGGAAAGTCTTCAGACAGCTTTGGGAATTTCACTGAGATTGAGTTTAGCATTTCATCCTCAAACCGACGAGTAAACCAAGTGGACCAATCAAGTAATGGAAGACATGCTCAGAGCTTGCGTGATTGACTTTGAGAGTTCATGGGAGACACATCTTCCATTGATTGAGGTTGCCTACAATAATAGGTATCACTCAAGCATAGGCATGGCACCATTCGAGGCATTGTATGGAAGGCCGTGTCGTTCTCCATTATGTTAGGCTGAAGTTGGATATGGCAAGCTTCTAGGACCGGAGATGGTTCAAGAGACAAATAAGAGGATAATTATTGTCAGAGAGAAGATGAAGGCAGCACAAGATCGATATAAGAGTTATGCAGACAAACATCGCAAGGATAAAGAGTTCAAGGTAGGAGAACATGTTTTCCTCAAGATATCACCAGTCCAAGGAGTAGTAAGGTTTGGACAGAAAAGAGGAAAGTTGTCGCCACGCTATATCGGACCATTCGAAATCTTGGAACGCGTAGGAAGAGTTTCTTATAGACTCGCGTTGCCACCAAAGTTGTCAGGTATTCACAATTTAGAAGAAGAAGAAGTTCATCCTTGAAGTTTGAAGTTCAAGCTCCATTAAGCTAAAAAAAAACATCCAAGCTCAATTTCAAGCTTTGGTGAGTAATTGTGAGTAATCTAACTCAATTTAGAACATATGTAGTGATATTTAGTAAGAGCTTGATGTTGCTATTTTGAGGATTCCATGCCATGCAAGACAAATACTTAAATCTGAGAAACTGAAACTTTCAGCAAAACATAGTTTAGTAAAATGAACGTTTGGAGTAGGTCAAAAATCTGAATTAGGCTAGGTTTTTTTGTGGAAAGAGGTAACTCATTTATCTACAACTAACTCTTCTATAACTCAGTCTAGAAATCACTCCTTCATAGGTAAAATGCATGTACAACGCAGTGTTATAAATCTGGGAAACAGAACCTTTCAGCAAAACATAGTTTAGTAAAATGAACATTTGGAGTAGCTCAAAAATCATAAAGAAGCTAGATTTTTTTGTGGAGAAATCTAACTCATTTATATACAAATAACTCTTCTATATCCTGGTCTAAAAATGACTCCTTCATAGGTGAAAGTCATGTACAATGCATACTATAAATCTAGGACAGAGCAGTCCAAAAATAAAGAAATGTCTAAGTAAAATAAATATTTTGAGCAGCTTAAAAATGTAATTAAAGCTAGTTTTTTTTATACATGAAGATGATCCAAATACCTATAATGTTCTAGTTTTGAGTTTGATCTACAAAGCAATTTATCATGCCCAAATAAATCATGTTGTTTCAGTCAACACAGTGAAAATGTATCCTGGTAAATTATGTAGCTTTTTGTATGATGTTTTGTTTATGCATGGTGTTGATTGTTGATGCTAGTTTTCTGGTACCTATGTTGTTATAAAAATCTTGTGCTATGGTAGTGCTATCGTGTAGATGAGTTTGTTAAGGGTTTCATCTATATGTTTATTGATATTAAATCCATGTTAAAAAATCCATGAGCTACGTGCTATGTTTTCCATTGTTATGAATATACTTTAATGACCGTTAAAAGTCCATACCCAAGCTTTAAGTATGTTGTACAGTACGATTATTGCATTGATAATGATTGGGTAAGTTCTCATCGTAAGTATATTATGATATAAAATAGAATGACGGATGTATAAACGTAGCTTCGAAACTATAAATAGATGTTATTAATGAACTAAACTACGGAACGTACGAACGCGTAAGATAATGATAAAACCTTCAATAAAAAATTTTATGTGAATAAGGGACGTTGAGCATCGTTTTCCATCATGTGACTACTAGTCAAAGTTGATTAGTAAACTTTTGTGTCGTTGTAAAGTTGGTCTTTCGGTAATTCCATGGAGTCGATTGGAGAGTTATGTTTTGTGTTCTTGATCCTAGGATTAGCATGACGTGTTCGGTCAAGTGCGGATGACCTGAGGATCATCATGACGTGTTCGATCAAGTAGTTGATTATTTTTCTGCACCCTTGGACTGAGGATTGGCATGATATATTCGGTTACGTACAGGTGACCTGAGGATCGGCATGACGTGTTCGTCCAAGTGATTATTAATATCCCGTACCCTTGGTCTGAGGATCGGCATGAAGTGTTCGATTACATGCGGGTGACCTGAGGATCGGCATGACGTGTTCGACCAAGTGATTGTTAATATCCCGTACACTTGTTCTAAGGATCATCAGTGATGTGTTCAATCAAGCGATTCATTGTCGAGTGTTGTTCTTTCTTGACCGGTAAATGCGTTTGGAGTTAAGTCTTCTTTCAGTCAACGTCGTCGGTCAGTTCAGTCTTGGGTTAACTTTCGATGGGAATGATTGGGTTTAAATAAGGCATAGTTTTGAGAATAAGAAAAGATTAACGAGATATAGTTTGAGAATAAGAAGAAATAAAGAATAAGTTACCTTGGTGGTGGTAACCTTAAGGGGGCCCTCACTTAGCTTAACTGCTAACGGCTTTTCATGTCGCTGGACCTTCCACGTCCAGCCTTTGCAGGTCCAGATGGAGCCAGCTATGATCAAGATACAGATTTTACTACTAAAGACTATGCTGGTGAATATTACTACGAGGAAGGCTACGCTTTTGCCAGCTGAAGATCTTGGAGTTTTTCTATTATCATAGTTCTGTTATTAATAGGTTTAATGATGTAATAGCTTAGTTGAACTTGTAATATCTATCTTTTGGATATCTTTTGGTCTGTAATATACTAATCATGTAAGACTTGAATTTTTAAATTTATGCTACCGCTGAACTTAGTCATCTTCCCGTACTACATTATTGTTATAAGCATGTTTGGACAATCAGGTGACACTCACAACCAGTCACGTGTCTACGAACCCATAAAGGAAATTTATTTTTCCCTATTTTTGGTACTTCAGGGCATGACATTTAATCAGAAACTCTTAAAAACTAATGTAGAGAACATCTCACATGGTAAGAAAGCAAAGACAGGGAAGTTGCTTCCATTTTTTGATGACTCAATATATAGGCATTTGGAGTACAGTAAGTCTCATGAAAGAATACTTAGCATTAGAAGAGCGATCTGCCTTGGAGAACATCCTTATCACTTAAATTTAAAAATCAATTTCTTTCAAATCATTAGGACTTTGACTAGTATTGGATACGAATCAAGATGATTAGGAGATTTGGGGTGTATTTTCTCTAAGCATGTGATTAGAGTGTTTGCGCAGTTCATTCCAATCTCTTCTTTTTCTTCTCCTTTTTATCATTTGTATCATCTTCTCAGTTTCTTTCTTTCTTTCTTTTTTCTTTTACCACTTTTTTATTTCTTTACCATATTATTACAGTCCAATCACTTACCTGAATATAGAAGTGAGGTTTGTATTCTCAGGTGGAGTAATGCATGATTTGAAGATAATTGAGAATAAGGCAATATAAGGTGATTGAAGGTGTGTTTGAAAGAAAAGATGGCCTAAATCATTTTCAAAATAGATTGACTTTGTTCATTCAAGCAATTTAGAAGTTCTAATTGTGGTAAATCCTAAACGTTCTCTTCTAGTGATCAGTCAAAAAGAATAATGAGACTTTCAACGAGTGATATTACAAAGAGAATGAGATTGAAAGGAACAGTAACCCTCAGAAAGGAAGATTGGCAAAAAAACTCACATAGGTTAATTAGTTTCCACTACTTGTCTTTAGACTGCATAATTTATGTTTACTCATCCATTTGGATTCAGTAAATATTCTCACATTGTTAAAATATGTAATGTTTAAAGAGTTTCTAGTATTTGAAAGTAGTTAAACATGTGACAATGTGTTGTATGGTATTAACATACCCAAAATAACATTATCGTGTCACATTTTATCCTATATAGAAGTAAAGAAAAACTTCTGAAAAATCCTAAGCGCATCCACTAGGTTGGATACATCTATGGTGCGACTAGTATCCTCTGCACCCATACAAAAGAGGATACATAATCCAGAGCGTCCAAGTTGTCACGATCACCATCCTCCTCTAGTAAAAGAGATGGGTCTAGAACCACTAGCAAGCTAGAATGCCAGTAAGAGGCTAGGAGAAAACTCTAGCTTTACCTAGTTTGTCGTTACCTCCAGGGTCAATGACCGCACTAGACAATATCTGGTGACGTTGGGTTCGTGCAAATTACTCCTATCGAACCAACTAATGAAAGCCAAATGTACACACCTAGGATCATTTTAAAGTCTGACCTGACTGGAAATTACTTAATGTACTGAAAATAGATTTTAAAAATAAAATGAGGGATGGGAAACCAAAGTTCATTTGGGTATCAAAAGATCTAGTTCTCTTTCTCAACCAAAATTTTCTTTCATTTCGATTTGAATTGTCTTTTGTAACAGTAGTAAACTTTAAAAGAAGTGCCATTGTGAGAGACTAAACTGGGACATTTTTCTCTAGAAAATACTTTTGCTCACCCAAAAAATGGTTCACCAATGCTCACCCAATCATCCTATTGGCCAATGCAGTGGGACCCAGGATTTGTTTAATCCTGGGTCCCACTGCATTGGCCAATAGGATGATTGGGTGAGCATCAGTTTGGGTGAGTTAATCCTGGGTCCCATTGCATTGGCCAATGGGATGATTGGGTGAGCATTGATGAACCATTTTTTGGGTGAGCAAAAATGCTCTCTTTTCTCTATAACAATTCAAACACCATCCTAGCCTTTTAGCTCTCCTTTTGAAGGCATAAAGACTAGTCAAAAGGTTTCTTCTGTTATGAAACAAGTGAGCGACTGATCATTAACGCTGGTCATCGACTATCAGATCCAAATTTTATACTCTCAGCCAACAAGAGAGGCTAGACTCTACCCTCCACTCCTTCCAACTATCAACCAAGATCTAATTAAAGAGAGCTTAGAGGGGGTGGGTGCGAATTTTATTTACAAACTATATAGATATATTAAAAAAAAAATTTCCTGAAAACTACATTTTTTTCAGCACAACGCATCATCACAATAATAATAATTAAGAAAATAATAATGATGAGTTTTGTCACGCCCCGACGTAGCATAAATAAGGAAAGCGTTTAATTTCCTTTATGGACCCGTAGGTCGCGACAGTTTGAAGGATCGATTCCGTCCCAAACGTCAAACCACAAAACATAATAATCAGAGTAAACAATCAAGGCTTACAAAAATTTTCTAACTTATTACATCTTATGAACCAGGGTCAACTAAGGCACAGACCGCCTTGAAAATAACATAATAACTTAGTGTCTGTTACAGTCATCCTTAAAACAAAACAGTTCATAACTTAAAACAGATAAACTTAAAACATATAATAAACAGTTTCTTTATTCCAGAAGCAGCCATTCTCAATTAGCATAGTCGTATGATTCCTCCTGGTTATAACCTGAAAAGCCTGAACACGAATGTCCAGGACGCATCAACGTCGTCAGCTTCAAGAAGCTGGTGAGTATTAAAAACATGACTTTGAATGTAAAACATACCCATTTACCTTTTTCCAATTCAAGGTTAAATCCACAAGTTTATAATTATGATTAAAGAGCTCGTTTAGAAAAACAACCACAACATTATTTAAAGAGGGTAAATTTACACAGATGGGACCGTGTATGAGAACAATGCACCACACTCATCTTGCCGACTCTTTTCTCTTGACAGCCACAATAACCCACTATCCTACTCCTGGTATCTTTGAAACACTCAGATAGCTACACTTTAGCAACGGGGCACCAGGGAGTGTCCAGTTTGCCTCACACTTTGGTCCGGGGTACCAGGGAGTGTCCAATGCCTCACACTTTGAATACCCTAACCGCCATGCAAATATCGGGGCAACCCCTCGCACAGTATCCAGACTCGAGTTATCAGGGAGTGTCCGTAGGCCACACTTTAGCACTACCATGGGTGTCAGGGAGTGTCTGAGTTCGGCTTCACACACTTTAACGCTTCCATGGGCTTCAGGGAGTGTCCATATTTGCCACCGTCGCATTTCAAAGATACCCTCTCCACAAGCTCAACCACAACCACAACCACAACCACAACCACAACCACAAACTCAAACTCAACCACAACCACAACCACGACCACAAACACAAACTCATACTCTTTCCACACTACCATTACTCTTTTCCACACAGACTGACACCTCGATGCATGTACCACTGACCCACATGAATGGTATGCACTTAAACAAAAACCAAAAAAATGCTGAATTAAAGGAACAACACGCGTACGGGGGTTAATGAGTCATACTACAATGTTTTAATTATTCAAACATAACCAAATAGAGTTCTAATCAACCAAATTCCCAAACAGAGCCTTAACAGTACTAAAAAGTTGAACCAAACAGACCTTAAACACAAAACAGACAAAAACAGAAACTGTCAGCACTCGCGCGCGCGGGCCGCTCGCGCGAAGTGTCGCTCGCGCGGGCCGCTCGCGCGATATGCCCATTTTCCTTTTTATAATATAACTTTTCTGTCTGCCTGAGAAAGCCAAGGTCGCGCGCACGGATCGCTCGCGCGAAAGGGTTCTCGCGCGACCCTCGCTTGCGCGATCAGCCAAATTTTCCTTTATATATAAAAAAAAACTTTCCTTTCTGCCTGGGGAAGCATACCTCGCGCGCGCGGGCCGCTCGCGCGATTCTCGCGCGCGCGATCGTGGCGCGAGGTGAAGCTGAGGCTTCATCTTCTTCGTGGAGAATACCCTGTTTCAGCAAAACAGGGTCTAAATTGACCCATTTCCATTCTGTGAGTTACTAGGCCTTATAGTATATGATTCTCTTTGGTTTTTTCACAAGGATTAAGAATCTATGATTAATTTAACACCATTTGATTCATAGCTCTCTAATTTTATGAAAAACCAAAACATGTCAAAACTTCATTTTTAATATACTTTCTTATATGAACGAATTGGGTTCTAAAATTTCAAACATGGCATGTAGGATGTATAATCTATCATATTCATCTCTAAAAACGAATTTAGATTAAGGTTTGAAAATCTTGATTTTTGAAGCTCAAGCTTCCATGGACGAAATTGAAATGGAGGATTCTAAATTACAATCACATACATAGCAAACAAGTATAATTAACATTCTTAGTGAGTTAGAAATACTCACTGATTGAAGCCTTAGAGATTAAGTTGAGAAAGAAATCACCAATAAGAACTTCAATTAAAACTTGGCTATGGAGATAGAAGTTTCTCTCTCAAAATTCTGAAGAACTCTCTGCACTCTCACTGAAACTCTCTATGTTTCTATGTGAGCAGAATGTGTGAGTGTATGGATGAGAGTGTAGCATATATAGAGGATGTTTTGATGAACTTGGAGGCCAAGCAAAATGTTGATTACTCAACAATTTGAATTAGTTTAACTAATTCTCTAACTCTTCACAATTAGCAGCATAAATTCATACGTATATACATTTATACACAGATTATATGAACTCCTAAGTGAGGCTAAGGGTCAAGTAGGTGCATAGGGGTCAAACAAAAGTGTTTGGGAAATTTAGCTTATGGCATTAAATTAACACACACACAATTTCAATACCCAAACAAGGCATATCTAATGATTACTTGCCATAAATGGCAATAAAGCAAATGTCCAAATCGGTCACTTCCAAAATCTGTGGAAGTTAAACACAACATGGACAGTTTTGAACATAAACTGGTATTTTCGGGGCGCGGTGGTCACCACAAAAATACAGGATTTCCATTTTAACCTAAGAATTGATTTTCTGGTTTTATAAAAATACAGTTTGAATCAAGAGTAAACTTTTCCACCGTTTTTGAAATACAGATTTTGAAATCCATACAGGTATTACTAACTTTTGTAAAATTGCAGTTTAGCCCCCAATAAACTTTAAATGTGAATTAGATAAGAAATTAACATTCCAAACAAGTGACTGGAATTAAAGTAAAAGCAGACCATGCTAATTGAATTTTAAATATGCCAATGCCAATACACATAAATTAAATATGGACATGAATTTTAAATTAAATGGAAATGCAGGTTATTACACCCTTCCTCCCTTAAACAGGATTTCGCCCCCGAAATCAAGACTGACTAGTCCTGAAATAACTCCGGGTACTTCTTCTTCATATCAGCTTCAACTTCCCACGAGGCTTCGTTCTCGTCATGGTGATTCCACTGAACCTTCACCAACGGGATGTCTTTATTCCTCAACTTCTTGATACTCTGATCCAAAATCTTCACAGGTCTCTCCTTGTAAGAAACGTTATGACTTGTCTCAATATCGTCATAACTAACCACGTGCGAGGGGTCTCGTATGTTTTTCCTCAACATGCTTACGTGAAACACGTTGTGAACCCCAGACATCTTCGGTGGTAGCGCCAGTCGATAAGCTACTTTTCCGACTCGATCCAAAATCTCAAACAGTCCGATGAAACGCGGAGCTAACTTCCCTCTCTTGAGACCAAAATGTACTACTCCTCGGGTTGGTGAAACCTTGAGAAGCACGTGATCTCTAACACTAAACTCCAAATCCTTCCGGCGTCGATCAGCATAACTCTTATACCGGCTTTGAGCGGTTCTCATCCTCTCCCTGACCAAAGTAATCTTCTCATTGGTTTCTCTTACCAAATCTGGTCCCAATAACTCTGTATCCCCAACTTCTGCCCAACACAAAGGGGAACGACATGGTCGTCCGTACAATGCTTCGAACGGAGCCATACCGATACTCGTGTGATAGCTGTTGTTATAGGCGAATTCAACCAACGGCAAGTGTGTCTCCCAAGATTCTTCAAAATCGATCACACAAGCCCTGAGCATATCCTCCATGATCTGATTAACACGCTCAGTTTGCCCATCTGTCTGAGGGTGAAAAGCAGTGCTCATCTTGAGCGAAGTTCCCATAGCTTCTTGTAGACTTTCCCAAAATCCAGAGGTAAAACGGGCGTCACGGTCTGACACTATTGACACAGGTGCACCGTGAAGTCGCACAACTTGTTGTATGTACATCCGGCTCATCTTCTTTACCGGGTATGTCATACTATAAGCAACGAAATGAGCTGACTTCGTCAATCGATCCACGATTACCCAAATGGCGTCATGATTCTGCTGCGATCGAGGTAATCCTACTACAAAATCCATCGTAATGTGTTCCCACTTCCAACCAGGGATAGGTAGCGGTTGCAACAATCCTGACGGTCTCTGATGTTCGGCCTTGACTTGCTGACACGTCAAACACTTGGATACAAACTCGGCCACGTCTTTCTTCATACCTTCCCACCAGAAATTTCTCTTCAAATCTATGTACATTTTCGTTCCTCCCGGGTGAACTGTATACCTCGACTTATGTGCTTCTTCCAGGATATCCTTCCTTAACTCTTCATTACCTGGCACACATAATCTATTCCTGCACCGATATCCTCCATCGACTCCCACTTTCCATTCTGTCGGGTCTTTTTCTGACATCTTCATGAACCATGTCTGAAACTTCTCATCTTCTTTCTGAGCTCCAATAATGCGGTCGATAAGAACAGGCTGCAGGATAAGACATCCGAACAATTGTCCTTCTCCTTCTTCAGCACTCTGTACATCGAATTCCGCCAACGTCTCCAAAGCTCGCCACTCTCTAACCATTAAGGAGGCGATCGTCTCACGAGTCTGTCGACTCAGGGCATCAGCAACCACATTGGCTTTACCCGGGTGGTATTCTAACGTGAAGTCGTAATCTTTGATCAACTCCATCCACCTGCGTTGCCTCATGTTCAACTCTTTCTGTGTGAACAAATACTTCAAACTCTTGTGATCGGAGAATAAATCAAACTTCTCACCATAGAGATAGTGTCTCCAAATCTTGAGTGCGAAAACCACTTCCGCCAACTCCAAATCATGAATGGGATAGTTCAACTCATTCGGCTTCAGCTGTCTGGATCCATAGGCGATCACCCTGCCATCTTGCATAAGTACACACCCTAACCCTTGATATGATGCGTCACTAAAGATAGTGAACTTCTCATCAGGCTTGGGTATTGCTAGTACCGGTGCGGTAGTGAGTCTCTCTTTCAACTCTAGAAAGGCTCGCTCATGCTTCTCTTTCCATTCAAACTTCAAATTCTTCTTCGTCAACCCGGTTAAAGGTGCTGCTATCTTTGAGAATCCCTCAACGAATCTCCTGTAATAGCCTGCGAGTCCTAGAAAGCTCCGAACTTCTGTAGGGTTGCTCGGTCTAACCCAATTTGATACAGCATCGGTCTTGGATGAATCCACAGAAATTCCTTGAGATGACACCTTGTGTCCCAAAAATTTCACTTCCTGCAACCAGAATTCACACTTACTGAACTTGGCATACAACTGATGGTCTTTGAGCGTCTGCATCGCAATCCGTAGATGTTGCTCGTGTTCTTCTCCTGACTTAGAATAGATCAAAATATCATCTATAAAGACGATGACAAACTGATCTAAATAAGGCTTGAACACTCTATTCATCAGATCCATAAACACTGTCGGGGCGTTTGTCATTCCAAACGGCATCACCAGAAATTCATAATGACCATATCGGGTTCTGAAAGCAGTCTTAGGTATGTCTTCTTTTCGTACCCTCAACTGATGATATCCCGACCTAAGGTCTATCTTGGAAAATGTCGTAGCTCCTTGTAGTTGATCAAACAAATCGTCAATCCGAGGCAAGGGATACTTGTTCTTGATAGTTACCCGGTTCAATTCTCTGTAGTCGATACACAGTCTAAGTGTCCCGTCCTTCTTCTTCACGAATAACACCGGTGCTCCCCAAGGTGATGTACTTGGACGTACAAAACCTAGGTTCTCGAGCTCTTGAACTTGTTCCTTCAATTCCAATAGTTCTGTGGGGGCCATTCTGTAGGGAACCTTGGTGATCGGTACGGTACCCGGTATAAGCTCAATACAGAACTCTATACTTCTCTCGGGCGGTAGACCAGAAACATCTTCAAACACTTCTTCGAAGTCCTTGACTACAGGTATAGATGACGCTGTCACCTCTGTACTGACGACTTCGATGTTGGCTAAGCATCTCGTGAGGAACATATCTCCCGAAGGGTTACATTGAAAATCAAAGGGTTGATTCTCATTGTCGGGGAATGTAATTCTCTTCCTCGCACAATCCAACTTCACTTGATTCTGAGAGAGCCAATCCATTCCTAGGATTATGTCGAACTCCTTCATTGATAGGACAATCAACCTAGCAGGGATTTCACGGTCTCCTAACCGTAAGGGACAATCCTTGCACACGTGTCCTAATCTGACCGCAGCTCCTAGTGGCGAAGTAGTCTTCAAAGCTTTCTCTAAGCGATGAGGTAAAATACCCAATCTCCGAATTGTATTAACAGATATGAACGAAAGAGCAGCACCCGTATCAAATAACACTTTAACATGGGAGTTAAACAGAGTTAATGTACCTTCTACTGCTTGCTGATCAGGTTGAGCTTCTCCATAATTCCCTTCTTCATACGCAGTTCCATCATATCCAGCGGCATCAGGGATAACAGCATTCAAGCGAGTCTGACTCTGTTGACCATAAGTCACCTGCTTAGGAGCAGTACAGAATCTGCTGATGTGACCTGGTTCACCACAGTTGAAGCAGACTATCCCTTGCTGAGTAGCACGCCTTGGTGCCTTGCAATCACGAGCCAAATGACCAGGGTTGCCACAGTTGAAACACTTTCCACTACTACTTCCTTCTCCTGTTCGGGGTTGAGTCGGATAGGTAATAGCCTGGGTCTTCTTGCTTCCGTCGAAATTCCTCTTCTGCCCTTGGGTACGGTTCATTGGTGGTCTATTCCCAAAATTACCCCTTTGAGGCGGTCGGAATTCAAATTGTTTTCGGCTTACTCGGGCATCCTCTTCCAGATCAGTAGCCAAACCAACAAGTCCTTCAAACGATTTATCCAAGTGGCCGAGAGTCAAGCGGCGAATCTGCGATGTCAGCCCTTGATTGTACTTGCGGATCTTCTTCTCCTCGGTATCAACCAGGTGTGGAGCAAACCGAGACAGTCTTTCGAACTGTGTGGTGTACTCTTGCACCGATTTGGTTCCTTGCGTCAGGTCCATGAATTCCTTCTCTCTTCTGTGCCTCTCCGTAGCCGGGAAATACTTCTCCAAAAATCTCCCCTTGAACGCAGTCCACGTCATTCCCGTTGCAGCTGCATTCCCGATAGTAGCTATGACCGAATCCCACCAATCTGCGGCAGCATCGGTCAGCTGAAACGTAGCCAATCTTCTCTTGTCTATCTCGTTGCATTGGACAGCTTCGAACATCCGGTCCATCTGTCTCAACCACTGTTCCGCCTTCCAGGGTTCCGCGGTACCCGCAAACTGTTCGGGCCTTAGAGCACGGAATCGTTCTAGCAACTTGTCTCCCGTTTGACGGTCTCTTCGGTTGTCGTTCGTATTACCGATTCTTTCTAACCGTCTGATAAACGCTTCAAACATCCCTGTAGGATCGGTAGCCTCGGGTGCTCCCTCGATCAGGTTCCTGTTCCTCCTGACTCCTCCAGCCATTCTATGCATGATAGTGGTAGTAGAATGAGAAACATGCATGCAACAGTGCTATGAAGTAATTTAAATGACAACAACATTCAAAAGAGTATATCTTATATATATAACTTCTGTCAAGTAGATACAAAAAGCATGTATGGTCAGATCAATGCCTACCCTATCTGTATGGGTTAGGACGCATGCAAGAGTTAATGTTACAAAAATGGGGTCATTGCCCTACACTCTAATGCATGTAATTACAGCTTGCAAAAAGAGATAGAGCTAATAGTCAAAACAGTCAATATGTACAAGGCGATATCTAAACAGTCAGTCATCGCCGTAGGTAGCCATCAACAGGTCAAGCGAGTCGGCCTGATGCAGTCGCTGAACATGGGAGGGGCCTGCCCCAAAGTTACAGCTGTGAGAGGTCATCAGTGAAGCAGGTCCAGGGACATCTGCCTCAGGCAAGGCTGGCTCAAGTACAAGCGCCTCCTCAAGGTCGACTGCAAAGTCGTCCCATCCTAAGCCATCCTCCTCGGAAATAGAAGCGAGCACAATATCAACGTCACCGTCATCCTCACCAGCAGGGACGACCGGTGGAGGTACCTCCAGCTGTGCAAGGTGGGCCTGCACAACCTGAACCTCAAGGGGAAGATAGAAGGTATCGCTATTAACCAAGCGAACCATCTCAACGAGTACTAAGCGCTAGATCTCTATGAAGTAAAGAATCTCGAGGCGAGCACGAGATAGGTCGACCAGTCCTAATATATGAATCTGATGCCAGAGGTCTAGTTCGACGGTAGCAGCTGCACGCTGCCCAACAGCAGTGAAATAAAGGGTCGCCGAAGCCGGTACTATAGCTCCTACAGTAACCCAATGCCCTCCAAAAGCATCAGGTACAAACAGGGGCTGAGCTGGATCCATACCTGAAAAGGTACTACTTAAAGTCAGAACAGAATAATCTTAGGCGTTTGGGTTCTGAGTCTATCCTCCCTGTCGTATCATCGGGTGTGTAACACTTAATGGAATGTGGAATCGGGTCTATACTGGTAAACCCTAACCTGGCTAAACTATCTTGTGATAAATAATAACCTGGCTCTGATACCACTAAATCCTGTCACGCCCCGACGTAGCATAAATAAGGAAAGCGTTTAATTTCCTTTATGGACCCGTAGGTCGCGACAGTTTGAAGGATCGATTCCGTCCCAAACATCAAACCACAAAACATAATAATCAGAGTAAACAATCAAGGCTTACAAAAATTTTCTAACTTATTACATCTTATGAACCAGGGTCAACTAAGGCACAGACCGCCTTGAAAATAACATAATAACTTAGTGTCTGTTACAGTCATCCTTAAAACAAAACAGTTCATAACTTAAAACAAATAAACTTAAAACATATAATAAACAGTTTCTTTATTCCAGAAGCAGCCATTCTCAATTAGCATAGTCGTATGATTCCTCCTGGTTATAACCTGAAAAGCCTGAACACGAATGTCCAGGACGCATCAACGTCGTCAGCTTCAAGAAGCTGGTGAGTATTAAAAACATGACTTTGAATGTAAAACATACCCATTTACCTTTTTCCAATTCAAGGTTAAATCCACAAGTTTATAATTATGATTAAAGAGCTCGTTTAGAAAAACAACCACAACATTATTTAAAGAGGGTAAATTTACACAGATGGGACCGTGTATGAGAACAATGCACCACACTCATCTTGCCGACTCTTTTCTCTTGACAGCCACAATAACCCACTATCCTACTCCTGGTATCTTTGAAACACTCAGATAGCCACACTTTAGCAACGGGGCGCCAGGGAGTGTCCAGTTTGCCTCACACTTTGGTCCGGGGTACCAGGGAGTGTCCAATGCCTCACACTTTGAATACCCTAACCGCCATGCAAATACCGGGGTAACCCCTCGCACAGTATCCAGACTCGAGTTATCAGGGAGTGTCCGTAGGCCACACTTTAGCACTACCATGGGTGCCAGGGAGTGTCTGAGTTCGGCTTCACACACTTTAACGCTTCCATGGGCGTCAGGGAGTGTCCATATTTGCCACCGTCGCATTTCAAAGATACCCTCTCCACAAGCTCAACCACAACCACAACCACAACCACAACCACAAACTCAAACTCAACCACAACCACAACCACGACCACAAACACAAACTCATACTCTTTCCACACTACCATTACTCTTTTCCACACAGACTGACACCTCGATGCATGTACCACTGACCCACATGAATGGTATGCACTTAAACAAAAACCAAAAAAATGCTGAATTAAAGGAACAACACGCGTACGGGGGTTAATGAGTCATACTACAATGTTTTAATTATTCAAACATAACCAAATAGAGTTCTAATCAACCAAATTCCCAAACAGAGCCTTAACAGTACTAAAAAGTTGAACCAAACAGACCTTAAACACAAAACAGACAAAAACAGAAACTGTCAGAACTCGCGCGCGCGAGCCGCTCGCGCGAAGTGTAGCTCGCGCGGGCCTCTCGCGCAATATGCCCATTTTCCTTTTTATAATATAACTTTTCTGTCTGCCTGAGAAAGCCAAGGTCGCGCGCACGGATCGCTCGCGCGAAAGGGTTCTCGCGCGACCCTCGCTTGCGCGATCAGCCAAATTTTCCTTTATATATAAAAAAAAACTTTCCTTTCTGCCTGGGGAAGCATACCTCGCGCGCGCGGGCCGCTCGCGCGAGGGGTCGCTCGCGCGGGCCGCTCGCGTGATTCTCGCGCGCGCGATCGTGGCGCGAGGTGAAGCTGAGGCTTCATCTTCTTCGTGGAGAATACCCTGTTTCAGCAAAACAGGGTCTAAATTGACCCATTTCCATTCTGTGAGTTACTAGGCCTTATAGTATATGATTCTCTTTGGTTTTTCACAAGGATTAATAATCTATGATTAATTTAACACCATTTGATTTATAGCTCTCTAATTTTATGAAAAACCAAAACATTTCAAAACTTCATTTTTAATATACTTTCTTATATGAATGAATTGGGTTCTAAAATTTCAAACATGGCATGTAGGATGTATAATCTATCATATTCATCTCTAAAAACGAATTTAGATTAAGGTTTGAAAATCTTGATTTTTGAAGCTCAAGCTTCCATGGACGAAATTGAAATGGAGGATTCTAAATTACAATCACATACATAGCAAACAAGTATAATTAACATTCTTAGTGAGTTAGAAATACTCACTGATTGAAGCCTTAGAGATTAAGTTGAGAAAGAAATCACCAATAAGAACTTCAATTAAAACTTGGCTATGGAGATAGAAGTTTCTCTCTCAAAATTCTGAAGAACTCTCTGCACTCTCACTGAAACTCTCTATGTTTCTATGTGAGCAGAATGTGTGAGTGTATGGATGAGAGTGTAGCATATATAGAGGATGTTTTGATGAACTTGGAGGCCAAGCAAAATGTTGATTACTCAACAATTTGAATTAGTTTAACTAATTCTCTAACTCTTCACAATTAGCAGCATAAATTCATACGTATATACATTTATACACAGATTATATGAACTCCTAAGTGAGGCTAAGGGTCAAGTAGGTGCATAGGGGTCAAACAAAAGTGTTTGGGAAATTTAGCTTATGGCATTAAATTAACACACACACAATTTCAATACCCAAACAAGGCATATCTAATGATTACTTGCCATAAATGGCAATAAAGCAAATGTCCAAATCGGTCACTTCCAAAATCTGTGGAAGTTAAACACAACATGGACAGTTTTGAACATAAACTGGTATTTTCGGGGCGCGGTGGTCACCACAAAAATACAGGAATTCCATTTTAACGTAAGAATTGATTTTCTGGTTTTATAAAAATACAGTTTGAATCAAGAGTAAACTTTTCCACCGTTTTTGAAATACAGATTTTGAAATCCATACAGGTATTACTAACTTTTGTAAAATTGCAGTTTAGCCCCTAATAAACTTTAAATGTGAATTAGATAAGAAATTAACATTCCAAACAAGTGACTGGAATTAAAGTAAAAGCAGACCATGCTAATTGAATTTTAAATATGCCAATGCCAATACACATAAATTAAATATGGACATGAATTTTAAATTAAATGGAAATGCAGGTTATTACAAGTTTGCACTGCATAAGAGCATTAAGTAGCGGGTCGTCCATTTTGTAGTTTAAAACTGAAATGGAGAAATATCACTTGCCACACGAAGATTTGAGCTCCTGGTAGGGTCGTGGGTCGATTAGTATTTTCAAGCTTCTTTGGCGAGTACCTACTACTTATGGATTTAATTTTTGTTAAATAATGGTAAAGAGAGAAATAAAAATATAAATTAAAAACTTAAGTAAAATCGGAATAATAGAAAATCAAAATCAAAATCAAAATCAAGCTTTTCTCTAGATTATAGATCTTACCTTTAGTGATCGATAGAGTGGATTGGATAAAAGAAAACAAAGAAAATGGGAGAAATGAGAGGCCGGGGGAGATCGACAGAGAGGCAGAGAGTCATCGCGGTGAGGTGAAAGAAAAGAGAGAAAAGAATGAGATTGATTAGGGCTTGAGGTCCTATTTATTGCCATTTTCTCTTTTTCAGTGTAGCTCTTCCTATATAAAAAAAAGCTCATCATATTTTTTAAAAAAAATTTCAAAGTAATTTAAGAAATAAAAATAAAACAAACAAACAGGTGTTAATCGTGAAACCGCCCCCCAACTGAGTCTGGCATTGTCCTCAATGAGTGAGATGAGAAAAAGTAAGGAGAAGTTAAAGATAACACATGTAATATAAAGAAACAAACAAAGAAAATATAGAATAATAATGACATTAAAGAAATTAACTCATATACATGTAATATAAAATAAAAGTACAATCACTGTGTTGAGATAAAGTTACCAAGAATCACTCTACAATCGATTTTTTGAATTGTAGTTTAAAAGGATCAATCTTGTGTTCAAATTTTGTTATCTGGTAGTTTTAGCAGCATAATTTTTAACTAGCAATACTTCTGCTGTGCCCTTTTATTTTAGACTGTAATGGGATAGTTCAAACATACAATTTAGTACATTTATTAGATAGCACTATTGGAGATTCGTAAAATTTGATAAAAAAAAAAGTCAAAACTCATAATCTTTTATGAAAATAATAAGTGCAAGTGGTTTTGACACTTAAAACATAGTGATGAATTTTTTTTTTATATATGTATATATATAACAAAAAGTAAAGTACAATAACAATAGTAAAATAGACAGGAATTTCTTAACATATCTAGATGTCGTCTAAGGTTAATGCCCATGAAAAGCGATCATTTCGAGGTCTAGGACAGTAGACTCGAAACATCAAATAGGTGTTAATAGTCATATACGTCGGGATCATCATACAATGTTACTTCCATGAATATATTATATCCGACAATGACTTCTTGAGGAATGAATTGTTCAATAAATATACTAGAGAGTCTCCCCATTCAAGTAGGTGAAAGAACCAATTCCTCTGGAAGGCTTACCTTAACAGTTCTCCATCAATAACTCTAGTTAATAAACGCCTCCATCCAGAAATAGTATCATTTTCGTCATAAATGGGGAATTGTTCTAAGGATGTCAGGTATTGCTCCCATTCATTTTCTTCAGATTCATTATATAATTCTTGGAGCACCTCATATTGAGCTTGTTCCCATTCATCGTAATTTGTACTAATGTTTTGCCAGTCTTCTAATTCATAATACTCTAGTGTACTCTCCCAGTGTGGATCTTGGTTAGGATCTTCTAAAGGTGGGTAATTTCCTTCGATGTAATCATTCGTTAATATATTATTAATGAACCTAGCATAAAATATTTCATCCTCTTCGGATTCTAAGTATTCAAATTTTGGGTATGCATCACCAACTGACAGAGTTCTGTCCTCAGATGGATAGTTGTTATTTAAATTAGACGAGTTAGGTTGGTCTGATCTTGAGTTTGCACCTTTTATAGTGGATTTACCACATTGGAATGGTCCATGTCTTGGTGTTACTTTGTAAAATCAGATAATATGTTAAAAAATACTTCCTGTAAAATATTAAATAGCAAGAATAAGAAAAGAAAAAGAAACTTAAAATTAAAATAAAATTCCTACTATGTACTATTCTAATAATTATTTAAGGAATTAAGGGGCATTATAGCTGGGGTCCTCCAAAGGAATGGACTCCAACTTAGGCTCAAAACCTTCTAAGAACAGTTTTAATTTGTTCCCATTAACTTTAAATGTATGTCCATCTTTAGGATCCTCAATTTCAACTGTTCCATACAGATAGACGTTTTTGAGTATATAAGGACCAGTCCATTGAGATTTCATGTTTCCTCTAAAAAAATGTAGTCTTGAGTCATATAATAGAACTTTTTGCGCGGGGGTAAATCTTTTACAAACAGGAGTGTTAAGACTTTCTTGTGTAGAGTACCTTATCATATGGCATGTATTGCAAAGTTCTAGTTCGTCTTAGATAGAGGAGGATTAGCTTTATCCAATTTAAAAGCTTCTAGCTTACGAGCTAATTCTTCAATTTTTAGTACTAATTCATCTTCTGATTGTAATTTCTGCGAACTTTTAGCCTTTTCTATCCTAGTAATTTCTTCTTTTCCTATTAGGAAGCATTATCGCCCAGCCAATCAATATATGATTCAACTTCGTCATTATTTTTAAAAAATTCCCCTTGACATATAGTTTCAATTAATTTCTTTGACTCTAGATCTAATCCTTCATAAAAGAACTAATTAGACGCCATTTTTTAAATCCATGACGTGGACAAGTTAATGGGAGATCTGTAAAACGTTCCCAACCTTCAGGGCCGGTTGCCAAACCAAGCAAGTAGTCTTCACTACTATAACTCTCAAACATCGAGAGGCGTGCCCTGGCATGAAATTATACAAAACTCCCATTTAACCCACATAATCATTTAGCATGCTCACATAACCATGTCACCATGTTTTTCAATACGTACTTGCTAAAATTAACAGGCCTAATTTAACACATGAATTTTATCCAGATCACAATTTTATACACAATATCCAAAAGCATCCAAAATTGTCTATATAACACAAGTTTGGAATTCATACCTTGAACTTCGGTCCTATAATTTCAGGAAAAGTACTAGTAGCCCGATTAACTGTCAGATCTTCGTTTGTAAGAGATTCCTACAAGTATACACATATTTTCTCCAAATTTCTAAATTAGCTGTTCGGAAACAATTCGCCAAACGAGGTCTAAGAGGTATCAAAATCAAGCTCTTACCTCGAGGAGTCTAAATATGAAATCTGGGGAAAAACTAACAATAGAAAGTTCGTCGTTTGGCGTCGTGAAGCTCGAAGCCAAAAAATCTCCTTTTTCTCTCTCTTGGTTTGTGAGATATTTTGAAAATATCTCAACCACATCTATATATAGGCACAACTCTTGGGAGTTATGTTTACCTCCCCACGAGTTCTCAAAACTTCTAATTATCTCTCAAAACGTCACACACGCCCATTTTATGACTTTACGAGTGAAAAACTATAAATTATAAAAGTTTTTGTCTAGGTTCCGTTTGGGTCTGTAATTTACGTTTGAAAACTAAATTCTGTGGAATCTCTAGATAACCTACCTTTATGCAATGTATCCCCTACGCTCTCACCAAAGTATTCAAAATGATCTAACTCGAGATCAAAACTACCAGAAATTATACACAACAGGTATAATTACTATTCACATATACCAGAAAACATCAAATAACATTTAAGCCATATAAATGTCATTTACTTATGTTGATGCCACACGATTCTCCTATTACCGCGTCCTCGATTAACACCTCACCGTTGACCTCCAGTCAAAAGATAGTTTTATCTAGTTTATATTTCCGTTTTTTTTGTTAAACTTTAGTTTAACGGGTACTTGGGCATATGCTGTCTCCAGGCCTGTTGTGGTCCTGCGAACAACACTCTGATGTTTGTAATAATATTTATGTTATTATATTCAATTGTTACTGTTCCTGTTTATCTTGTGGACTAGTACTATGTGTTGTGGATATTTAGTGACTTTCACTTGTCATTCCCTATGGACCCAAAAAGAAAATTTATTTTTCTCTATTTTTGCTGCTCCGAGGCGTGACATTTTGTTTCCTTTTGCTCAAAGACTGGTAGTTGGAAGAAGTGTTGACAACGTAAATAAGCAATAAGCACATGGGAGATAATCCTGTATGCTCGTTGCTTCTTTCTTTCCTTTTATTGCATTATTTTACTTCATTTTCACCTAAACATATAAAACATGTAAAAGCACATAATTATACACATTTGAGTGACATCATCATTAAATCATATTAATTCCAAAATGCATGTAAAACTAAGGATTTAGGGATTAAATGAGCACTATATCTATTATATTAGCACATGAATATGCAATATTCATTGTTTGTCAAAAAACATACATCAACATTTTATGTATGACTTCATAAATCTGATATTTAGATGATCCATCGATATTCCATTCATAGATGGTTCGACTATTATAAGAAGTTTAATTTTGGAAAAAAAAATACCTTCCTCAAAAAGAAGATCTTGAGGAGTTAGTCTCTTATAATAAGTTTTTAAACCAGAGAGTTCATAGCTTCAATATCATGAATGATTCAGATGACTGAGGTGAGGATTGTTTACTTAGAACATTAATATTGAGGTTTTTTTTTTTTTTTTTTTAATCTTTCAACAAGAAGGTTAGCAAACTCAGTATCCTGGCTGTCAGTCAACTTGAATCCTGGAACTGCTAAAGTAGGCTTCATATCAGCAGGATGAATACTAGAAGACGGAGTACTGGTTTTATGTATATCAGGTTTTTGGACCTGGTTTTCAATACGGTTTAATTGGGCACCAATAGTTTGGAGAGCTAAATTGGTTCAATTATGCTGTTTGATAAAGGGATTGACATCAGTTGTGGTAAGATTAGGTAAAATAAAAGCAATAGCTTCTAACTTACTGATCATACCATCCTTGGCTTCTGGAGGGGGATGGTAAGACTTTAGAGTAGAACCATCAATTTTAGTCTATAACTTGGTATGGTCTTCCAGAATACTGATATATGATTGTTGGGGGTACCATTGTTGGAACCAATCAACAAACCAAATAACCTCTTGACGTTTTTCTAAGTCAAGATAATACAAGTGCTTGATTAAACAAGTTCTTGATTATTAATGTTTAAAAATATGTATTTATGAATTGCTCATATTCAGAAGACATAAATTCATCCCGGATACAATGGCGAATGAAAGAGTCGGGAGAAAAAATCCATAAAATCACCAATGAGATTTTGCATCAGATACAAGAGAGACAGGTTTGTCTTCTTCCTCCTGATATGGATGGTGGGTAGATGGAGCACTGTAGACATACGAATCCCTTGAAGGATGTGGTCATGTTCAGATATAATTGACTCTTTAGGACTGGATATTGAATGCCTAGATGAAATTGAATGTCTAGAAGACGGATGGGTGGCATGGTATGGACAATGTCGTCCAGATCTAGAGGAAACACTCCTAGCCAGGGAGATTCTACTAATTTGGTTGGGGGACAAAAGTGACCTCAACATTTCCATCTGCAATCTGGATGATTTGATCTGGTTAATTGATTATCTAGGATAGGTTGGGGAGGGACTGCATTCTGCACAGTCCATTCAGTTGGAAAGTTGATTTCTTTCCATTAAATGAGTCTGGGAACATCAACATTGGTAGTGACATAGTTACTATCAATAACAATAGTCTTTCGTGGTTCACTATGTAATACGGCTTTAGGACATAAAGTATTCATAACCTTGTAGTGAATTCGAGAAATGATAGTAATGGTTTCAAATCCAGGGAGGAAATTATATCACTGAATTTGAATCCGTAAAGAAGCAGCTTCAAAAAAGATTTCTATCTATTAAAGATAGTGTTAGATTCGAATAAACATTGAAATAAACAAAGACTAGTTTGGATGATACCCATTAAAGATGGAAGGAAGTCTAAATAATGGCCATCTCTAAGATAAGCTAAAATGCTAGCATTTAATCCTGCTAAGGTTAAATGTTTGAATGCAACTTGAATGCAGATAATGATATTTAGACAAATATATTTGTAAACCCCTAAGACATACGAGATTTAAGGTCTGATTAGATTGATCAAGAGCTATGGATTGTACCAAAGTCTTGACATTGTTTTGACTCAAAAAGTCAAATCTACATTTCTTATAAATCTTTTTAGATTCAACAAAGGTATTGTCCATTGGTTCAATTGTTGAGTTTGAGAAAACTCAACTAGGTATTTTTAGTAGATCCAGATGATGTGGATAAACCACTTAATGACCTGTTCATAATGAACAATGAGGTAAAATATATGCAACATTAAACTAAAGTAGCTTAATAGTATAATTACTATTGATCCGTAGCAAGGAAAATGTTTAAATAACCTCTTTATTTTATTTTGAATCATACATCTGTCAACGATTTACAGGAACCAACAGTCCAAAATAGGACAAAGCCAAGCACAACTTGGATGATGTTTCGTGAGTCAAAAGAGAAGAACAGAACGACTTGAGTATTTTTCTTATATGGATGAACATTAAATATACTATAATTCTACATCATCTTATGTATACTAGGCACAACACGTGCGTTGCACGTGGTAGATAAGTTTTTTAAGCAAATATTAATAGACTAATATCCAGGTCATCATTAGATGACCACATTATTAATAGCTGATTCCAATAATAGTTGATTCCGAAACTCGGAATGTATTTTGAAACTATAACAAAAAAAAAATAATAATAATTCAATTCAAGTTTGACAAAAATTCCACACTATTCCAGCCTTTTGTATCAAAAGCCCTTTTAACCTCTTTTTTTTTTTTTTTTTTTTTATTTATAAAAGAGATAATAAAGCCCAAACTCGAAAGAAAGTGACTTTGTACAATATGTAAAAGTGTAAAATTCAATTTACAGACATAAGTGTGAGCAATATCAAAGTATATAATTTAATTGTGTAAATTCAATTAAATTAATGTTTATAGGCATGTGTGTGTGTAAATTAAATTTATGTATGTGTATAATAAAAATTAAATTGAAGGAAATTAAAAAAAAAAAAAAAACAAAAACAAAAAAAAAACAAAAACAAAAAAAATAAAAAACCAACCAAAAAACAAAAACAAAAACAAAAAAAAATGGAAAAAAAAGAGGCCTTGTTTGGGAACAAAAAAAACAAAGACACAAAAACAAAGCCCAATTGGGAACAAAAAAACAAAGACACAAAAGCAAAGCCCAAACTCTAAAGAGAGTGAATTTGTACAATATATAAAAATATAAATTCAATTTCTAAACATGAGTGTGAGCAATATCAAAGTATATAATTTAACTGTGTATATTCAATTAAATTAAATATTTATAGGCATGTGTGTGTGTAAATTAAATTTGTGTATGTGTGTAATAAAAATTAAAATTTTAAGGTATGGGTATAAAATTAAATTGAAGGGAAAAAAAACAAACAAACAAACAAAAACCAACCAAAAAAAAAAGCACAAATCGGAAGAGAAATACCCCCAAAAGGGCCGTGTTTGGGAACAAAAAAACAAAGTCCAAAATTGGTTTGCCAAACATGTCATAGACTGAATTGTTGCCTTAGGTATTAATGCCTTGTTTGGAAAAAAGGGAATAAAAACAAACCAAAACAAAGGCCAAAATGGGGTTGTCAAACTAGCAGCCACAATTGTCGACTTTTGTCCATGACACAATAGTGCCTTGTTTGGAAAAAAAAAAAAAGAAAGAGAAGAAAACAAAAGCCAAAATGGGGTTGCCAAACAAGGAACCACAATTGTTTGACTTTTGTCCATGGCACAATAGTGCCTTGTTTCGGAAAAGAGAAAAAAACAGAAGAAAAACAACGGCCAAAACGGGGTTGCCAAACAACTTTCGTAATTTATTTTTAAAAGTTGAAGCAAATTGTAAATATTATTGCAAAAGTTGACTAAAACACGATTTCTAGAATAATTTAATTTTAAAAGTTGACATCATGATAATAAGCGATGTTTTATGGGTGAAATGACTAACCTACCCTCACAAAATGACAAAAAAAAACCATAGAAACTGGTGAAGGAAAAATGGGAGGAAAAAAAAAAAAGGAGCAAATTGGTCACAACACTACTGGATGAATAGTAATAAATAGTATAACTAAAACCTCTGGATATGGACCCCTAGAAATTAGCCACAGAATCTGATACCAATTAAAGATAAAGACAATAATAAAAATAATAGCAACAAGATTTAATTGCAATAAACACAATGCAAGACTTCAAGAAAAATTTACAGGATACAAGTGTAATAACCTGCATTTCCATTTAATTTAAAAGTCATGCCCATATTTAATTTATGTGTATTTGCATTGGCATATTTAAATTCTATTAGCATGGTCTGCTTTTATTTTAATTCCAGTCACTTGTTTGGAATATTAATGTCTTATCTAATTCACATTTAAATTCTATTGGGGGCCAAACTGCAATTTTACAAAAGTTAGTAATACCTGTGTGGATTTCAAAATCTGTATTTCAAAACGGTGAAAGTAACTTCTATTGACTCAATCAGTATTTTTATAAAACCAGAAAATCAATTCTTACGTTAAAATGAAATTCCTGTATTTTTGTGGTGACCACCGCGCCCCGAAAATACCAGTTTATGTCCAAAACTGTTCGCGCCATGCTAAACTTCCACAGATTTTGGAAGTGACTGATTTGGACATTTACTTTATTGCCATTTATGGCAAGTGATCATTGGCTTAGGCCTTGTTTGGCAATGCTTTATGTGTGTGTGTATTGTTAGGCCATAAGTTCCATTTTCCCAAACAACTTGCATTTGACCCCTATGCATCTACATGGCCCCTATAAACTGATGATATACTCTTATACGTATGTATAGTTTGTTTATAACTAATGTTAGTATTGTAAGTTAGGAAATTAAGATTAGATTTTAGTTTGTTGAGTAAAGCTCAATGAACTTGGGCTCCAAGATTGTAAGTTCTATATATATATCCAACACACAAACACACACATTCTGCACATCACTAAACACAGAGAGTTGAGAGAGAGAGATTTCACAGAGAATTTCAGAATTTATAGAGAGAACTCTTAATCCCCATAGCCAAAGCTTGGGTTTGAATTTCTTCATTTGGTTTTCTTTCTCAACATCTTTGCTCTTAATCACAGTGAGTATTTTTAACTCACTCCCAATGTAATCTCATACTTATTTGCTGTGTATTATTTCAATTTTGTCAACCTCCATTGATGAATTTTGGTATGAACTTCAAAGCTTGAAAACATGGATTTCCAAAACTTAACCAAAATTAGTTTTGTGAATGAAATATGATAGATTGTAGTGAGTAGAGTATATGGTTGTAAAATTAGAGCTTAATTCGTTCATAGGAGAAAGTATATAGAAAATGAAATTTTGACATGTTTTAGTTTTTCCTAAAATTGGAGAGCTATGAATCAAATGGTGTTAAATTGACTTTAGATTCTTAATCCTTGTGAAAAACCGAAGAGAACCATATATTATATGCCCTATATACTTTAGAATTCCAAAATGGGTCATTTTGGACCCCTTAAGCTGAAACAGGGCAGTTTCTGCGAAGAAGACGAAGCCTCAGCTTCATCTCGCGCCACGATCGCGCGCGCGAGAATCGCGCGAGCGGTCCGCGCGAACGACCCCTCGCGCGAGCGGCCCGCGCCGCGCGCGAGGTAGGCTTCCCCAGGCAGACGTAAGAGTTTATATATATATATAAGTGAAAATTGGCTGGTCGCGCGAGCGAGGGTCGCGCGAGGACCCCTTCGCGCGAGCGATCCGCGCGCGCGACCCTGCTTTCCTCAGGCAGACAGAAAAGGTTATTAATAAATGAAAATGGGCTTATCGCGCGAGCGGCCCGCGCGCGCGAGGTAGTGCAGTTTCTGCTTTTGTCTGTTTTTCTGTTAAGGGACTGTTTGGATGAAATTTATATACTGTTAAGGCTCTGTTTGGGAATTTAGTTGATCAGAACTCTATTTGTTTATGTTTAAGTGATTTAAACATTGTAGTATAACTCATTAATTCCCGTACGCGTGTTGTTCCTTAATTCGGCATTATTGTTTAAGTGCATATCATTCATGTGGGTCAGTAGTACATGCATATGGGTGTCAGTCTGTGTGGAAAAGAGTAATGGTAGTGTGGAAAGGGTATGAGATTGTGTTTGTGGTCGTGGTTGTGGTTGAGTATGAGTTTGTGGTTGTGGTCGTGGTTGTGGTCGTGGTTGTGGTTGTGGATGTGGTTGCGATTGTGGAAGAGGGTATCTTTGAAATGCGACGGTGGCAAATAAGGACACTCCCTGACGCCCATGGAAGCGTTAAAGTGTGTGAAGCCGAACTCGGACATTCCCTGGCACCCATGGTAGTGCTAAAGTGTGGCCTACAAACACTCCCTGATAACTCAAGTCTGGATACTGTGTGAGGGGTCGCCCCGGTATTTGCATGGCGGTTAGGGTATTCAAAGTGTGAGGCATTGGACACTCCCTGGTACCCCGGACCAAAGTGTGAGGCAAACTGGACACTCCCTGGCGCCCCGTTGCTAAAGTGTGGCTATCTGAGTGTTTCAAAGATACCAGGAGTAGGATAGTGGGTTGTTGAGGATGTCGAGAGAAAAGAGTCGGCGAGATGAGTGTGGTGCATTGTCTCATTTCACGAGTATCTGTATTTATGAATGAACAACTTTTATTATATTCCTTGTTGTTTTATAAAGTGAATTCTTTCAGTATTTAATAATGGAAAAAGGTAAATGGGTATGATTTACATTCAAAGTCATGTTTTTAATACTCACCAGCTTCTTGAAGCTGACGACGTTGATGCGTCCTGGACATTCGTGTTCAGGCTTTTCAGGTTACAATCAGGAGGAATCATACGACTATGCTAATTGAGAATGGCTGCATCTGGAATAAAGAAACTGTTTATTTTATGCATTAAGTTTATTTGTTGGAGTTTTAAACTGTTTTGTTTTAAGGATGACTGTAACAGACTCTAAGTTATTATTTTAATTTCAAGGCGGTTTGTGCCTTAGTTGACCCCGGTTTATAAGATGTAATAAGATAGAAAATTTTTGTAAGCCTTGATTGCTTTACTCTGATTATTATGTTTTGTTGTTTGACGTTTGGGACGGAATCGATCCTTCAAACTGTCGCGACCTACGGGTCCATAAAGGAAATTAAACGCTTTCCTTATTTATGCTACGTCGGGGCGTGACAACAAGTAAACTTTTGTTATGCTAGTAACCCTCTCCAATAATGGCGGAAACACTTCAACATCAATATCAATTGGGCCCACTGTCATGTGTTGGGAAAACACTTTTTGGAAGAAAAAAAATGGGTTCTTTAGATTTCAGTTTTTTATTGTAGCATTTTCTAGAAATTGATCCATTCTATAAGTTAACCTAAAAATTAGTCTCTCACCTATTTTGATGACTAAAATACCTCTACTCCCACAAATCAAGGTTTTTAAATTCAAAACACATATAGCTATATATAATCAGGATTTTAAAATTCAAAACCCATAAAATACATATATATATATATATATATATATCTTATAAAAATCTAGAAATTGACAAACCAAGGAGAGAGAGAAATAAATAATTAAATTTCTCACTCACCATAAATGAGAAATTATATACATTACGGTGAGAAATTCGCACCAAATCAGGAAGAGAGAAATATAGGTTTGAAGGAAAATTTGTCACCAAAAAAAAAAAAAACCATTTCTCACTGAGCATAAATGAGAAATTATAGTATACGTTATGGTGAGAAATTCTCACCAAATCAAGGAGAGATAAATATGGATTCTCACTATCCGTGAATGAGAAATTATATATATATATATATATATATTATGATGAGAAATTCTTACTCAAAGACATATAATCGACCATCAATGGCGACCCACATTCTCAAAGACATCATTTTCAAACTCCTCACAAACCCTCCTTCAAAGACAGACTCTACCAGTTGTAGACATCACTTTCCACATCAACTGCGGCACCGCCTCCTTCCTCCGCAACTACCCTCACATATTCCACATCTTCTATGATCCATCACTATCTCAGACTCTCTGCAAATTAACCGCCGCCGCCATCAAAATTTCCCATCAAGAAGTTGCCGCAATTAATGCTTCTTTGCCAGTCGTCGTGGACCGGTTGGTTCGGATTCTGTCAATGGCCACCCTCCAAATCACTCCCACTTCGAGCAATTTTCAAAGTCATGTCTCCGATGATGACGGATTGTTGCTGCATACATCTCTTTTTCATTTCTTTTCTTTTTCTTCTGGAGATAGAGATAAAGATAGAGAGAGACCACCCATTTAATGGGTAGTAAAGGAGAGGAGAAAAAGAGAGATCATGAAAGAGAGAGATATAAGTGCATTTGATTAATTGCCCTCGTCAATTTTGAAATTCATAAATTTAAGTTGATGAGATATATATATATATATATATAATGATGAGGACAATCTTGTCTAGAACAAATGCACAAATTTGGGAAAAAAGACTTAATTCTTATATTTCTTAACAATTAAGGATGAATTTAAGAGTTTAAAAAATCAAATACACTAAATCCTTTTTTGACCCATTATGAGGGACTAAATCTTATATTTCTAAAAAAAAAATTGGAAAGCACAGCATTACTCATATTACATGTATACACTTGGGTAACTTGCACGTACCTCCCCTCGTGTTTGGCTAAAATATACTCGCTATCCCTCACATTTCAAAATTAATACTTACATCCCTAGTTTTAGGAATTTCAATACCAGATTCACCCCTCCGTTAAGTCATTGTTAGGAAAACTAACGGATAAATTGTGATGTCATCGAATATAATTCAGAATATCTAAAATACCCTTCCACAAGTAGAGGAAGTCTAAAACAACCTCTAAGACTCAAACTATGGTAAAAAGACTAAAATGGCCAAATGTTTGGGCCTTTTTTCTTTATAGGTAATTCCCCGGAAAAAATTATAGGTAAGATACCATTTGGTCATTTTATTCTTTAGAAATATAAGGTTTGGTCCCTATTTTGGACCATTAATAGGAATTGGTCATAGCCATATTGCATGTATAGTAATTAGTCCCTGATTTTGGAAGGTAATCAATATTTAGTCCCTTTTTCCAATTTGATAGAGATTTTATGGACCAATATGCCCTTCGTTACATACATACATACATACATACATACATATATATATATATGTGAGAAAATAAATTTCTCACTTTTTACACGCTTCTCACTTTTTTATGAGAAATTCTCACTTTTTACACAGTCTGTTTTTTAAGATCCGGATTATATATATATAGTAATAAAGACTTAAATTTAGGGGGTTTTAAATTTAAACTCCAAACAACTATCTATATATAAATATATAGAGAGAGAGATAGGAACTCCACAAATTTTATACATATATATATATATCTCTCTCTTTCCAATTCTCTCTCTCTCTTCTCTCTCTCTCTCTCTCAAATACAATCACACAAAATGATTATACTCATCATCATTATCGTTGTTGAGATGAAGTTTGGGATTTCCAATGCATATTGAAGCATCCATACTCGATTGGAGGGATAAATTTTTCTGTTACAAACCATTAAAAAAGCTCCTCAATCACTTTCCGGTGGCCACTATATACCAATCATCCTTACCTTTTGATTGATGCCGATGCCGTCATCGGAGTTGACGATTTAAAGAGTTACATGCCATCTTTGGAGGCTCTACAGGATTGGTAACAATTTGTGTTGTGAATAAGAACAAGAAACTTAAGGGCCAGAGTCTCGACCCAGATTGATGCAAGAAAGAGAATCACAGATCAGAAATTCGAGAGAAGCACAGTCTGGAGTTCTAGTATCGAGAGAGAAGTGAGAATTTCTCTTTGAAAAGTGAGAATTTCTCACCTAAAAGTGAGAAATTTGTATTAAAAAGTGAGAAATTACTCGTCATATCAATTTAAAATGTGTGAATTTATTTTGAATTTTTTTGGAATTCTTCTCGATAAATTGTTAATTGTTGATAAATTTCCCATCAAATCCTCTCTATGTGTATGCTTATTTTTATTTTAAAAAGTGGGTTGTTCTACCCTTTTAGTATGAGTGAGAAATTTTTCATTATTATACACATTAAAATATGAAATTCTCACTATTTTCAATACTTAGTCAATATAGTGAGCAATTTCACATTATTTTAGTGCACTCTCATTGATAATTTTCTCAGTTTTTAAGTATGAAGTTCTGAATACGTAGTGCGAATTTATCAAGAGTTTGTGAGAAATTTCTTGGTGTTGGTGGACTTTATATGGAGATATTTTCTCAGTTTTTAGCTATATATGATAACTGATTTATCATATATAAATTAGTTTATATATGTACATGTATGAATTGTGGAGTAAATGATGATAAATCAATTACCATATACAGTTATACATATATATACATTTCTATAAAAATGATATAGGGGTATGTTAGTCTTCAAATTAGGCAAGGGACTAATTTCTAGATTCGTTTTAAAAAATGACATATTTCTAATTAGATGCATATATTAGAACTATATATTAAATTACCCTTTATTCTTTTTACCATATATCATTTGATCATGAGACGTGCAAACAGACCTTAGAAGTATTCCAGCTTATATATATGGCACAGATAAAGACAAGTAAAAACAAATAAAAAAAATTGTAATAAGCTCTCCATGAATTTCTTGCAATAATGTCACCCATATAAAGTTTTTGGGGCTCAAATTTCCCTATGTTTTTAGCAGCAGATGCTACTTAGTGTAAAACGTTGCCATTGAAAGGAATGACATTACTTGATTATTGAAGAGTAATTGTTAAAACTGAAATGAGATCAATTCCAAACTTCAGTTACTTCGTTGCAATATCTCATCAGCAATGGGAAATTCTGGAGCTATATCCACAGGAACCTGAAAGGGAATGTGAAGGTTAAAAAACGAAATATATATATATATATATATATATATATAGAAAAGAAAAAGAAATTACAGCTTAAACACCATGTATAGGAGAAGTGGTAATATAATTTGTTAACTAGCCATGGAAGGGATTTTATTTGGGACACGGGTGTCAAAACAATCTTTTATAGTATTCTTCCCTTTTTGGTTTGTTTGTGGAGGAAAGATATTCAAAGAAATTTATTACTTTGGTGTTAATGATTTATCTAGTGCTATTTGTGCAGTTTGTTAAAACACATTATTTGTGGTAAAGCTTAGGGTTAGACAACTTGTCTCACTCCTTTTATATAAAATAATATTAAAGAAAAGAAATATTACAATATGACCCTTACTCTAATAACTTAAATAACAATCAACATAAAAATAACTCTAACACTCCCCCTCAAGCTGGTACAAAAATATCTCTCATTCCCAGCTTGTCTAAGATAGTGTGGAAAGGTCGACTCCCAATAGCTTGTGTAAGAACATCTACAACTTGATCGCCAGTCTTCACGAAGGGAACACAGATAATACCATTACTAATCTTCTCTTTGAAGAAATGTCTGTCGATCTCCAGATGCTTAGTTCTATCATGTTGAACAGGGTTATGAACTATACTAATGGCCGCCTTGTTGTCACAAAAAAGATTCATAGACTCTGTCTGATCAACATTCAGATCCTTTAGTAATGACTTAATCAACAACAATTCACAAATACCTTGGGCCATAGCCCTGAATTCGGCTTCTGCACTCGACCTGGCCACTACATTCTGCTTCTTACTTCTCCAGGTAACGAGATTACCACTCACAAATGTGCAGTAACCTGAAGTAGACCTCCTATCGGTAATAGAGCCAGCCCAGTCTGCATCAGTGTACCCTTCCACCCTTAGGTGGTCATGTTTTGCAAAAACCAAACCTTTCCCTAGAGCAGACTTCAAATATCGAAGGATCCGGAAGACGGCTTCTTGGTGTGACTGTCGTGGAGAGTGCATAAACTGACTGACGACACTAACGGAAAAAGCAATATCCAGACGAGTATGAGAGAGATATATGAGCTTACCAACAAGTCTCTGATAACTCCCCCTATCAACTAATTCCCCACTACTGTCCTCACCAAGTTTCTGATTCTACTCCATAAGCGTATCACACGCTTTACTGCCCAGCATTCCTGTCTCTTTTAACAAATCTAGGACATACTTCCTCTGGGAAATAAAGATCCCATGTTTGAATCGAGCAACTTCGATCCCAAGAAAAAACTTTAGGGCCCCCAAGTCTTTTATCTCAAATTCAGTAGCTAATTGCTTCTTCAATCGATCCATTTCCTCCAGATCATCTCCTGTCAAAACAATATCATCAACGTACACAATAAGAGCAGTAGTTTTACCCTGCATGAAATGTTTGATGAACAATGTGTGATCTGCGTGACTTTGTTTAAACCCGAATCGAAGCATAGCCTGCATAAATCTCTCAAACCAGGCCCTTGGTGACTGTTTGAGACCATACAGAGACTTTTTAAGTCTACACACCTTCCCATCTGTCCTGGAGTCCTCAAACCCTGGAGGGATGTCCATGTAAACTTCTTCTTCTAGGTCACTATGCAAGAAAGCATTCTTCACATCAAACTGGTGAAGAGGCCAATTCTGATTAGCTGCCAGAGAGGAGAATTCTAATGGAATTCATCTTTGCGACTGGGGCAAAGGTCTCCTCATAGTCCACCCCGTAGGTCTGAGTGAACCCTTTTGCTACCAACCGAGCTTTATATCTCTCAATAGAACCATCAGCCCTGTGCTTCACAGTGTACACCCACTTGCACCCCACAGTCCTCTTTCCTGTAGGCAATATGGTCAACTCCCAAGTATCAATCTTTCGAAGAGCTTTCATCTCTTCAATCATGGCATGTTTCCACTTGGGATCAGCAAGAGCTTCTTGGACATGGTTAGGAATGCTAACAGAGGAAATTTTGGAAAGAAATGCTTTATAGGAAGGAGATAGATGAGAATAAGATACAAAATTAGATATAGGATGTTGAGTGCAGGATCTAACACCCTTTGTAACAGCAATAGGGACATCTAAATCATCTATGTTAAGAGAGGGTGTATCAGAGGAATTACCTGAATCTTCATCACTAAGAGAACATGGCAATGGCAGGGAAGAAACAGGAGCAGTAACTTCTGGAGTCACTCTGGTCTTTCTTTTACTCCATGTTCCCCTGGAATATACCCTCAGCTCATTCACCCTCGGTCCCTCAATTACTACTTTTTCAAGCACCCTCCTCTCACATCTCTCTCTTTCCCTTTCTCCCTCGAATTCAAGGTCTTTTTCTATCTCTACTTCAACCATAGGTTCCTTTTCTGTCTCCATCTCAGTCATCATAGGTAAAACTGGCATCTCTTCACACCTCGACTCCTCCTGAAGAGATACCGGAGAGGCAAGAAAGTAGGACTATGACTCATGAAATGTGACATCCATAGTAACAAACCATTTCCTAGATGGAGGATGGTAGCACTTATAACCTTTTTGAGTGGCTGAGTAACCGACAAACACACACTTAATAGCACGAGGGTCTAATTTCTCACTGGTTGGACTGTGATTATGAACAAAGCAGACACACCCAAATACACGAGAAGGAATGGATGAAGAAGAGTGAGAAAGGACCTGAAGAGGTGTTTTCTGGTCCAACACACGGGTAGGTAGGCGATTGATAAGGTAAGCTGCTGTTAACACTGCCTCGCCCCAATAAGAACGAGGGGCTTGAACCTGAAAAAGCAAGGATCGAGCTACATCTAGAAGATGATGATTCTTACGCTCGGCCACGCCGTTTTGTTGTGGAGTGTCAGTACAAGAAGTCTGGTGAAGAATGCCATGAGAGCGGAAATACTGACCTAAACCTGAATCAATGTACTCACCCCCATTGTCAGACCTTAAGACTTTTACAACCGCCCCAAACTGGGTACACACCATTTTACGGAAACTTTGAAATATAGAAAAAACTTCCCGCTTTTCTTTCATCATATACAACCACGTAGTACGGGAACAATCATCTAAAGAAGACACAAACCATCTATGACCTTTCAAGGACACAGTACGGGAAGGGCCCCAAACATCAGAATGTATTAAAGCAAAAGGAACAGAACTTTTATTATTGCTTGGAGCATAAGAAGCTCGAAAATGTTTACCAAGTTCACATGCATCACAAGAAAACTTAAAATTTGAAATACTATTATTCGTAACAAGAGAAGGAAACATATATTCAAGTAGTGACAAAGATGGGTGTCCTAATCTTCTATGCCAAAGCACCAAATCTTCAGCTTTATTCTCCAAAACGACAGAATTATTAGCAATCTTCTCCCTCTCATCCAGATTCTTCTCTCCCCCATCCAGAATATAAAGCCCCTGTGTCTCTCTACCACTGCCAATCACCCTCTTCGTGCTAAGATCCTGAAAGACACAATGAGAGGGAAAAAATGTTACAGAACAATTCAAATCCTGAGTAATACGACTCAAGGATAAGAGATTATAAGAAAAACTAGGAACATGTAACACTGAGTTCAGGGATAAAGAAGGAGTGACACGGATAAGACCTTTCCCTGAGACAGAGGAAAAGGTACCATCGGCAATTCTAACTTTGTCCTGACCTGAACAGGGCTTATAATCACAAAAAATCAGAAGAACGAGACATATGATCAGAAGCACCAGAATCTATAATCCAATGGGATGAAGAAAGAGAGAGAAAACCTCTTGCTGGCGCGACAATATTACCTGATTGTGCAAAAGACGATGAGGCACTAGCAAATGGCGATGAAGAACACCTGGACATCAAGTTTCTGAGAGTATCAAGCTCGGCAAGATATAAAGGGGTCTATCAGTAGTTGAAGCAGCCTCAACACTAGCTGGGGTCTCAGTATCAGTAGTAGTATGATGGGCACGAGGACCACCTCCTCGGCCCCCTCGACCCCCACGGCCTCTTCCACGACTGCCTCCACGACCCCCACGTCCCCCAGGGGGACGTCCATGAAGGCTCCAACAATTGGCCCGAGTATGATGGGGTCGATGACAATTATCACAAACCACAACGGGCCGATCTGAAGGAGTACTCTGCTGAGTCCCCTCTCTAGGTGGGACAGAAAGAAGAGCTGAACGCTCAGTGGATACAGGCGGAAGCATAACAGAACGTCAACTCTCCTCGTTCTGAACATAGGCAAAGGCCTCCTGAAGGGGAGGGAGAACATCCATCCCAAGAACCCGACTACGAACATCATCATAATTGGAGTGAAGCCCTTGAAGAAATTTGAAGACCCGTTGTTTCTCAAGTAGCTTCCGGTACTCCTCTGCATCAGTGGTACAAACGGGCTGAAAGGACTGTAGATGATCTACTCTGTCCCAACTAGTAGTAAGGAAGGTATAATATTGGGTGACAGTCATCTCAGCCTGCTCAGAACGGTCAATGGAGCGGATAAGTTCAAACTCCTGAGCGTAATTCCCCTTACGAGAGAAAGTGGAAGCAACAATGTCCCAAATAGCCCTAGCTGTCTTCATTCGATAAAAGCTCTCACCAATCTCAGGGACCATGGAATTAATGAGCCAAGACATAATAATAGAGTTCTCAATCTCCCACTTGTCATAACCTGGATCGGTAGTGGAAGGGGCCACAATACGCCCATCAAGATGACCCATCTTCCCGCGTGCCTTCAAATAAAGTTCTACAGCCTGTGACCACTTCAAGTAATTTTGGCCATTGAATGGAACAGTAGTAATTTTTAGATTGGGATCCAAGGGGGAAACCACAGTCTGAACTGTGGTGGAACTTGTAGCCACTGGCTTCTCAAGGTCAGGCATAGTTCCAGATAACAAATGGAAAACCCACAACAAGACGAAGGAAAATGAGGGAAGTCGGGTGTTTGTAGACCAACTAGGTCAACTTAATGGTCCATATAGGGACCTAAAAAGCTGCTGAAACTGAAACTTCAATCAATACAGTGGATTGTATGGTGGTGAGTGAGATTTAGAAGGCTAAAAAATGGTTGGGTAGATCTCGGTGATGATCTACTATTGCATGAACACTGTCGGCTGGACTTTGGGTAGGGTTATGGTGGTTTGCGCAAGGTTTAGTGGTGCATAGGTGTTCGGCGCAGGCAGGAGGGGCTGTGGGAGGCTGCGGCGCAGGCTGGAGGGGCTTCGGGAGGCTGCGGCACAGACTGGGAGCCTGGGAAGGCTGCGGCGCAGGCAAGGGAAGCCTTGGTAGGCTGCGGCCAAGGTCTGGTTGGGCTAGGGTTGAAGGCGCAGGGTTGGGTGGTCCAGCGGTGGAGATTGGTGGTGGTGGATGGTGGTGGATCTGTTCAGATTGGCTCTGATACCATGTTAAAACACATTATTTGTGGTAAAGCTTAGGGTTAGACAACTTGTCTCACCCCTTTTATATAAAACAATATTAAAGAAAATAAATATTACAATATGACCCTTACTCTAATAACTTAAATAACAATCAACATAAAAATAACTCTAACACAGTTATGGCCAAAAAAACAAAAAATTCTTCTACATGTAGGATCTTAAGATTGGTGTGACAGAAAAACAACTAAATAGTGTAAGCGTAAATAACATTAAGTCTTCTGGTAAACAATGCATTAGGATAAGCAAAACAACACTTCCCAATCCCCCCAAAATTAAAATAGATAATATGATATAAAATGAAAAGAAAAAAAGAAGAAGAAGAAGAAGAAGAAGAAGAAGAAGGTAAAACCCAGTTCACAAGCTTGTTGAACAATATTTCAAGCTAAAAGTTCAAAGAAGGAATATAATTACATCCCATGGTTTCATAATCCATCTCCATTAACTTGTAAATAGCAATAAAACACAAGAAGACCTATCACCACATTCTGAAACTGACCTACTTGCCACTATCCACTTCCTATGAAGTTCCATATTGAAATTGAATCATATATCTATATTAATTGCAATCATGAAAGCTAAACTCAGCTTACAAACCTTGCTTTGCTACCATGTGAAAGCCTATACTTGTGGCAAGAGTGTAATTTTTTACAGAGGCTTATATTATCTTCCACGTTATCACGATTTCACGCAAATTTGAAGTATCTCAAGACACTAAACAAAATAAGGTCAAATGCACTTTGCATTATGGGACCTTTAGTATTTATTGAATCACTTAATGCCCTCGATTTTCTAAATTGATTTTAGTGAGGAAGAAATAATTGTCCACTAACTGAAATCAATTCACTGTTCTCAATTGTCCTAGATTGAAATTGAGTTGAAAATCAAAGGTCTTTGAAGTGTTGCAATTTATTTATACTAGAGGGCCTAAATTGAAATTCTGAGAATAGTACGGGATACTGACGTGTATTTGACCCAACAAAATATGTAGCTCATACCTGAAGCTTTTCCAATTTCTCCAATGCAACTTTTAATGGTGGTGTCATTATAGAATATTTCTGAAGTAGTTCTTTTGCTCCATCTTTGTCACCTTTTGCCTGTATGGTAAGAATCACCCTACTCAAGCCCTCAACTGCACCTTCAACCTTATATTTTTTAAAGGAAAAAAGAAAAATTACTTCTTTTATTGTTTCAACTTAAACAAAGAATCCAAAAAGGAGAAAATTTGGAGAAGCTATACCTTAGCAAAGTCAACAGAAAAGGTCTCGGAATCAGGATGAAAAATAAAGGCTCCTTTCTCGAGTAACCAATTGAACTGCAATGCTTGCCCTTTTCTGATTATATTCAAGGAAGCAACTATGTTAGCGCGATTTACACTATCATTGTTGTCAAATCGTGAATTGAATCATGAATAGGATTGCCAAAATTATGAATCGGGAATAAACTAATAGTATTGAATAGTGAATCGTAAGATTCACCATCTTTAAAAAATAGACAATATTATGCATGTAGGTATTGGTGAATTGTACACATAAAACACTCCAAGATTGCTTAGATGGACAAAGATATGGTTGTTAGAATCGAGGATTCACGATTCGATTTGATAGTACCGAAAAATTCGAATCATGCCTATGATTCAGAATCGCATTAGCCATTAAATCAATTTGAATTGTCCGATTCATGGACGATTTACTATTTGAATCACACAATTCATACGATTCATAAAACTTTTGAGTTTCGCAAAGAAAAAAGGTGTGGTCTAATTTTTTGCCCGTGTTACATGCCCTTCTATTCTTCAGTTGTATTTGTTTAAATGCTAAGTTGTGATGAAATTTCAATATATAAAGCTTCTGCTTGTGTGTAAATAAATGTGTGACTAGTCAAATAATACGAATACTTTCATTAGGAAATCAGCAATAATACGATTCATGCATTGTCCTATTAACATTCATTTATGTATATAAAGTGTTGGGCTTCACATCCTTAAAAAAGCGCAGACATTGTTATTTGTATGTACATACAATCATGTATATCCATGCATCTTATATGCTTATACAAATGTATTATCAGTTATTTCCTCAAAAAGTGAATCTTACGATTCACGACTTTGATTCAATTCACGATTCATAATTTTGCCAAACTGATTCACGACTCGATTCACGATTTGACAACAATGGACAAAATAACAATTTAACACAAGTTTCATGCATTGTCGAGGCTCATTATTTAAAAAGTTTACCACTTAGAACTTAGAACTTCAAAGCTCAAAATTATGAATCGTTAATCATATAGGTTGTATGAAGCTCGAATGGACTCGAAAATCGACCGATTCTAACAACTACGATCAGCATACAGTAAGGTAGAGCAGGATGAATTGCTAGCTTACCCATGAGCTTCTTCTAATCCAAAACGTACAGAGCGGAAGCACCCAGCAAGGTAAGAAACATACATGGACTTGACCAGACTGTGTGGAAGCAAATCCTGGCCCCACAAAAGAACAAAGGTTACGAATATATACAAGTCACCAGGTTTGGGTGATAAACCACAAAAGTGAAGTTTAAGGAGTACGGTATACTATTATGAATAAAATAAAATAAAAAAATTAACAGCAAAGACTGGACAAGTGATTTAATTCGTAGGTATTAAACAAAAATGAAACATCCTTCAACGTCATTTGAGGGCCTTCTTGGGAATTCTTATCAACTTTAGACCCATTCACTTGTTTGCAGTTGCTTGTTGGTTACTTTGGAGTATGTGACTGACTTAAAAATACACCAAGAACTAGTTCTTAATCAAATCAACACAATACTGGTTTCACAAACATCCTCTTAGATGCAGTCTTCTTGACTGGTAATCCAGATTCAAAAAATTAACTTGTAAGCAACATTAGACTTCTACCTACCAGATTAATAAACGGATAAAAGCTGTATTTAGTACAGCTCAGGATTACATATGCAACTAGAGTTGGATATGTTGAACAATCCTATATTCGAGAAGAACTTCGAACCAAACGTAATTCAAAACTTCAGCTGCAATTGAAAGGAGTACCAATGCCTCCTGGATTTTTCTCGGGTAGAAATGTTAAATCGGCCCACCTGATTTCTGTCTCTCAAAAATCACCAGACATCCTTGAAAATGAAGGCACAAATAATATCACCAAGAAGACAACATGGGGACTAACGGCCCGTTCGGATTGGCTGTCGCTTCTGCGTTTAAGCACAACTAGAAGCCATAATAACAAAAGCACGATGGGAATTAAAAAAAGCAAATGAAGAGTTCCAAATCAAGGCCCATGTATCCACAGGCACAAATTATTAACCAGCATGTCAAAGAAGTATAAATCTAGATTTATTCATTTGATTTTGACAAGATTCAAAAAGTTATTGTATAATCCATCCTTTGTCTTTGTCCCCACTACACTGGATTTTTTTTTATTTTTTTATTTTTTGGGCTGAAAAGTTGTTATTTGTGGTCTGTTAACAGGGGAAAAAATGACATTAAGATAATTTTTTATTGAACAAATATTTTAGGAATTACTATCTACAATCCCAGTCCAACTCAACGAAGGCTATAACTCTTATCCTAGCTTTGCTCGGTTTTATGTATTTCTCCATTCTGGACTGTATGAGGCCACCTTGCACACAAACTTAAGCAAATTAAATTATCTAATCGGAACAACAAAATATTTGTAAACAAAACTATAGGATTGTCTCACATCGCCCGAGCATAGCCCCGTCTATGCTTTCTTACTGTGTGAGTTCTTTTTAGTGTGGATGAGGTGTAAAGAGAGGTATAACACGTAGGCAGGCTAGTGAGTGTAAAATATAGTAAAATAATAGAAAAGTAGTAGTATAGTCAGATGGGTCCCAGAGAGGACGTGGCTCGAGTGAGAGCCAAGGTAGTTCCAAATAAGAGAGAGAGAAGCAGTAGGTGTCCTATGATGAGGATATGAGTATGGGAGGAGTGAAGGTGGAGTAGGAGTGGTACTAGGGTATGAGTAAGGGTGAAGGAGGAGTGGTAGGTAAGGTATGAGTGAAGGTGGAGGAGGAGTGGTAGGTAAGGTATGAGTGAAGGTGGAGGGGGAGTGGTAGGTAAGGTGTGGGTGAAGGTGGAGGATGAGTGGTAGGTAAAGTGTGGGTGAAGGTGGAGGAGGAGTTGCTTGGATAATAGCAAGGAGGGTGTGATAACTTGATTAATTGCTCAAGCTTCGGGTTGATTCCGGTTATTTTCAGGTCCTTGAATGTATTGAATGAGGTTGGTATTTATAGAAGAGTTGTGAGGGATTATGGTCTTGCTGGAGGAGCTGCCAATGTGATGTGTTGGAGCTATGGGATAAGTCCCTCTGTTTAAGGTATGTGACTTAAATGTGGTGGTTGGGGTATTAAATGGGATTTGACCAGGAGATGGTCAAGCAATGACGGGTCATATAGAAAAGCAAAGCTAACATTGATGAGTGGCAGGTGAGGCAGCAGGTGCTGTAAGTGTGTCAACGAAAGTGTGGCTTGCTATTGGTTGCAGAGGCTTAAACAAGGGAGTGTATCAAGATCATGCTATTGATCTGCAGAATGTGCTGCAAGGTTGAAGTGATAAGGCATGAGAAAGTTAATGGCCCAGCTGGTCTTACAGTCATGGGACTCCCTAATTGGTTTGTGAGGCATGGTTGCAGGGCACGTGAAGGTCACGTGTCTCTCTCTCTCTTTGGAACCAACCCTAGCTTTGCCTGGGAGGCATAAGTTAGGGAGATGCCCTTGGCTCTAGCCACCTAGCCATGAGCTCTCGAGATCCCAATGGGCCAGGCCACCCTTCAGTACTGCTCCTGACTAAGGGTGGTTGACCTAAGTGTGAATATGTGTGTTTGTGTATTGATTATGGGCTCTTGTAATTGCCATCGGTCTGGACTCTAAAGTGCCATGGCCTTGGGGCTGGGGCTCTCATCATAGGCTGGGCCTTTTGAGGTGGAGGGCCCTAAGTATTGGAATTGCACTTGAGCAGTGGGCCTTCTTGGAGATTCATGGAGAGAGCCTCCCATCATGGGCTTAGCCCTTTGAGGCGTCGTAAGTGTTGGAGATGTACCCTTCCTATAGAGGGCATTCCATTATCTTGGGCTTGGCCCTTTGGGGTCCCCAAGTATTGAAGTTGCAGCTTTCTAGGGAGGGCCTCCCAGCATCATGGGCTTGGCCCTTGGAGATGCTATAGCCAGGTAGTGGAGTTGCGGGGCCCTCTTGGAGATTTAAGTGAGTAGGTAAGTAGTCTATGTGGACATATAAGTAATGACGATGTTGGAGATACGTTTCCCTTTTGGTGACGTATGCAACTATCACGTGGCGGATTAATACACATTACCTACATTAGCCCCCCTGTCCGCATGACGGGTGCGTAGCACATGGCAGGCGGGCATAACTTTAAAAGTCATTTGTGTTTGTAACCGACGATTGTGTCTCCATGTAGTAGATAGCTGGTTGATGGATGATGGTTGATCGTGCTTCGCAGGCTTTGAGTGACTAGTTAATGGACAAATGGCTTCCATTTTGCAGACTCTGAACTTCACGTGGCTACAGTACCACTTCACATGGGTACAACGGCCCTTCGTCTATAGTTCTTGCACGATATGGAGCTCAAGTATCAAGCCTTTAAGTTTGTGACCTTGAGGAAGAGAAGTGTTGCTCGCCATTTGAACGTTTTGCACGATATTCAGGAGTATAAGAATTACTAGCTACAGAGGACGCCTGAGACAGACAGCCGGATTTTGCCATTTTGGCCCCCTAATAACTTGTTTGCTCTGGACTTTCTCATAGTATTTCCTTTTCCTTGCTGATTTCCTTTGTTTGTTGCTTGTGTAGGATCCCTTGGGAGCATATTATGTATGGATTAGCATTTTATGGACTCGAATGGTGAGTTTAGTTGTCATATTGGTGGATAGGGAGAGCGTGATGCTCATGCCACCTTAAAGGGTACCGCCCTGAGGTATAAACGGGGGATGGGGTTGCACATGCCACCCGATTGGGGCAGGAAAAAGTGTGATACTCGTGCCGCCCTGAGGTGGAGAGCCTGATACTCATGCCACCTGAGGCTAAAAAAAAAAGGGGGAGGGTGTTACCCGTGCCATCCTAGCGAGGCTCGTAGGGGGAGAGCGCGATGCTCGTGCCGACCCTATGGTGGAGAGCGCGATGCTCGTGCCACCCTTCTCAAAAGGGGAAGAGCATGTTGCTCGTGATCCACCTTAATGAGGCTCCTCAAACGAATGGAGGGCATTACCCGTGCCACCCGAGTGAGGGAGGGGGAGAGCGTGATGCTCGTGCCGCCCTGAGATGGAGAGCGTGATGCTCATGCCACCCTTCTCAAAAGGGGGAGAGCATTTTGCTCGTGCCGCCCAGGTGAGGCTAGTAGGGGGAGAGCGCGATGCTCGTGCCACCCGGAGGTGTAGAGCGTGATACTCGTGCCATCTTGATTAGGTGTGAGCTTGGAGCTCTTTTTTGTGAATCGAATGGAGTGTTCGTGTGACTGGAAATGGCAAAAACTTAAATTTGAAGGCATAAAACTGTATTTTGCAGCAAGTCTTTCCTCCATTTTTATAATGATAAGAAGAATATAATGTTGAAGCAAAAAATTGTGGTATGGGGAAGTTGAAGAAAATGATGTGAAGAACCTACTTATTCCTCCCCCCCTCTTTTTTTAAAAAAAATGGAGGAGGGTAAAAATGAAAAACTTTGTTCTTCTCCTGTTTATGAAAGATAATTGACGAAGGTAAAAAAAAAAAAAGATTTTGGAGAACTTTGTTCCTCCCCTTTTTTTTTGGAAAGAAAAATGGAGGATAAAAATGGAGAATTTTGTGAGGTCTTGATGGTGTGTGGTGGCTGTTGATGTCTTTGAGGAAGGATAAGTATGATTTCTGATGAGAATATGTTCTTTCATGTGATGTAATATTTGCAAAAGAGAATGTATTCCTCTAGTCAAGAGAGCCCGCCCGCTAATAGAGATGTGCCTCATGGGCCAAGGGTGTAGCAATAGACGACGAGAGCTATGGCTCTGCAAGCGCCAGAAAAAAAAAGATTCTACAACTTCCAGAAAGTTTAAAATTTTCTGGAATTTTGAAATAGTTTGGGACCGTTTTGTAGTTTCAAAAAAAAAAAAAAAAAAATTGGGGCTAATTTGTAAATTTCAAAAAAAAAAAATATTGGGGCCTTTTGTAATTTTTGAAATACATGGGGTGTTTTTGTGATTTGAAAAGATTCTAGGAATGTCTCCATAATTTCTGAAAGTACTGCGGTTGTATGTCAAAAATATACAAAATTGAGCAGTCTAACTTGAGGAGGAGGTGATACCCTTGGTGTGACAACACACCCTTGAGTAGGAAGTGACACACTTGGGGAGAAAGTGAAACTTTGGTGTGGCGACACCTTGGAGAAAGTGACCCCCTTAGTGTGGTGACAATGGGGGGAGAGGGAGGTGACACACCCTTGAGTAGGAAGTGACACACTTGGGGAGAAAGTGAAACTTTGGTGTGGTGACACCTTAGAGAAAGTGACCCCCTTAGTGTGGTGACAATGGGGGGAGAGGGCGGTGGAGCCTTGGAGGAGGGGGGGGAAGGGTCCGAAGGTGGAGGTGGGGTGATGTCCCCCCACATTTTTTTTCTTTTCTTTTTTTTTTTGCGGACTAGCCTTGGAAGGGGGGGAGGGTCCGAAGGTGGAGGTGGGGTGATGCCCCCCCTTTTTTTTTTTAGAATGGAGGTGGAGCCTTGGAAGGGGGAGGGGGAGGGGGAGGGGGAGGGGGAGGGGGGAGGGTCCGAAGGTGGAGGTGGGGTGATGCCCCCCACTTTTTTTTTTTTTTTTTTTTTTGAGGAGGAGGTGGAGCCTTGGAAGTGGAAGGGGAAGGGGAAGGGGAAGGGGGAGGGGGAGGGGGGAGGGTCCGAAGGTGGAGGTGGGGTGATGCCCCCCACTTTTTTTTGGAGGATGGAGGTCTCTTGGAAGGGGGAGGGGGGAGGGTCCGAAGGTGGAGGTGGGGTGATGCCCCCCACCTTTTTTTTTTTTTTTTTTTTTTTTTTTTTTAGAAGGAGCTGGAGCCTTGGAAGGGGGGGAGAGGGTCCGAAGGTGGAGGTGGGGTGATGCCCCTTTTTTTTTTAGAATGGAGGTGGAGCCTTGGAAGGGGAAGGGGAAGGGGAAGGGGAAGGGGGGAGGGTCCGAAGGTGGAGGTGGGGTGATGCCCCCCACTTTTTTTTTTTTTTTCTTTTGAGGAGGAGGTGGAGCCTTGGAAGGGGAAGGGGAAGGGGAAGGGGAAGGGGAAGGGGGAGGGGGAGGGGGGAGGGTCCGAAGGTGGAGGTGGGGTGATGCCCCCCACTTTTTTTTTGGAGGATGGAGGTCTCTTGGAAGGGGAGGGGGGGAGGGTCCGAAGGTGGAGGTGGGGTGATGCCCCCCACCTTCTTTTTTTTTTTTTTTTTTTTTTTTTTTTTGGCGGAGGATGGAGTTGGAGCCTTGAAAGGGGGAGGGGGAGGGTCCAATGGTGGAGGTGGGGTTTTTTTTTTTTTTTTTTTTTTTTTTTTTGAGGAGGATGTAGTTGGAGCCTTGGAAGAGGGAGGAGGAGGGTCCAAAGGTGGAGGTGGGGTGATGGCCCTTTATTTTTTTTGGAGGATGGAGGTGGAGTCTTGGAAGGGGGAGGGTTCGAAGGTGGAGGTGGGGTGATGGCCCCCACTTTTTTTTTTTTTTTTTTTGCGCGGAGGATGGAGTTGGAAGGGGGAGGGTCCAAAGGTGGAGGTGGGGTGATGCCCCCCACTTTTTTTTTTTAGGATGGAGGTGGAGCCTTGGGTGGGGGGAGGGGTCCGAAGGTGGAGGTGGGGTGATGCCCCCCCACTTTATTTATTTATTTATTTATTTATTTATTTATTTTTGCGGAGGGTGGAGTTGGAGCCTTGGAAGGGGGAGGGAGGAGGTGGGGTGATGGCCCTTTAATTTTTTGGAGGATGGAGGTGGAGCCTTGGAAGGGGGAGGGTTCGAAGGTGGAGGTGGGGTGATGGCCCCTACTTTCTCCTTTTTTTTTTTTTTTTTTTTTTTTTTTGCGCGGAGGATGGAGTTGGAAGGGGGAGGGTCCAAAGGTGGAGGTGGGGTGATGCCCCCACTTTTTTTTTGGAGGATGGAGGTCTCTTGGAAGGGGGAGGGGGGAGGGTCTGAAGGTGGAGGTGGGGTGCTGCACCCCACCTTTTTTTTTTTTTTTTTTTTGCGGAGGATGGAGTTGGACCCTTGGAAGGGGGAGGGGGAGGGTCCAAAGGTGGAGGTGGGGTGATAGCCCTTTATTTTTTTTGGAGGATGGAGGTGGAGCTTTGGAAGGGGGAGGGTTCGAAGGTGGAGGTGGGATGATGCCCCCCACTTTCTCTTTTTTTTTTTTTTTTTTTTGCGAGGGAGAGAGTTGGAGCCTTGGGGGGGGGTGGGTGGGTTTGGCCTTTTTCTTTTGTTTTAAAAAAAAATCCACAGCCAGACCTCCAGTCGTGCCCCTTTTTTTTAAAAAAAATTTCACAGCCAGACCTCCAGCCGTGCCTCATGAAACCGATCCTTCGCTAAATTATTATTATTCTTATAAAAATATATGAAGAGCTTTTGCAAAGAAGGTTACAAAGATCTACTGGTTAAAGTGTCGTTTAAAGGTTGTGAATTACTCAATAGATTTTTTTTTAATCTATCGGAACAAGATAAAGGGTGTGGAGGTACATGTACTTACTTGATGGTGTGATTGAGGGTGATTCGGTGTTGTGCGGCTGTTGCTGTGAGTAGGTCACTTGAGATTTACTTGTTCACTTGAGATTACTGGTTCTCATGTACAAGGGAATGGAGAGAGAAAGTTGAGGAGAGAGAACCGTACCCCTCAAGCTCACTCACATTCCAAAATCATCCTCCTTGGAGCCCTACATTTTCCACAACCTTTTTTTTTTAGGGAAGAAAGGCGGAGGGATGCCCAGCAGAGGGACAAGGAGAGACGACCCTAGCACGAGGGACGATCTCAGGAGGGACGACCCTAGAATTATAAGGGACGGTCCTAGCAGGAGGGACGGCCCCAGAGGAACGACCCTAGCAGGAGGGACGGCCCCAGAGGAACGACCCTAGCAGTAGGATGGACGGCAACAGGGACGGCACCATCAGGAGGGATGAACCAGTAGAGGGACTAGGAGAGACGTCCCTAGCATAAGGGACGATCTCAGGAGGGACGGCCCCAGCAGAACGGTGACCCCAGCAGGAGGGATGACCCTAGCAGTAGAAGGTTTTGTCCTCTTTTTCTGTCTTTGGGTCCTCTTCTTTGGTATTTTTTCTGTTCGTCCTTTAATTTTGGGAGCGCTTCGAGCTTATGGGTGTAGATAGATGTTTCTGGGAACTCCTCATCTACGAGGGTGACGTGACCTGGAGATCTCTGTTTCTCCCCTTTCATGGTCAAGGGGATGGTACCATTATTGGGTATTGCCTCCAGAATTTTCATAGGGGATTGGGGACCAACAACGGTCCATAGGAAATTGTACATCCTCGAAGTGGCATTGGGTATGGGTACAATGAGACTCCTCGTGCCATGGCAACTTGAGTCTCCATAATGGCAACTTGCATGTATTGTTGTTTCTCAAGTTTCTAGAACTGTTTTTGCTGCGCCTCCATTTATTCAAGCCATTTTGGAATACTGAGTTATACATCGAAAAATGACTCCAAAGAGTTGTGAGTGAGAGAGTGGCCAAGTTCCTCCCTACTGGGGTTCGTACTCTGGTGAGTAGTAGACCCAGTAGGTAAAACATTGGACTTCTTTGTTTAGGGAGCTAGTGTTGCTACTGTTGCGTACTTACCATGTCTACGAGTATACCTCCCACTGTGGTCGCCAAAATGTGTGAGTTCTTTTTAGTGTGGATGAGGTGTAAAGAGAGGTATAACACGTAGGCAGGCTAGTGAGTGTAAAATATAGTAAAATAATAGAAAAGTAGTAGTATAGTCAGATGGGTCCCAGAGAGGACGTGGCTCGAGTGAGAGCCAAGGTAGTTCCAAATAAGAGAGAGAGAAGCAGTAGGTGTCCTATGATGAGGATATGAGTATGGGAGGAGTGAAGGTGGAGTAGGAGTGGTACTAGGGTATGAGTAAGGGTGAAGGAGGAGTGGTAGGTAAGGTATGAGTGAAGGTGGAGGAGGAGTGGTAGGTAAGGTATGAGTGAAGGTGGAGGGGGAGTGGTAGGTAAGGTGTGGGTGAAGGTGGAGGATGAGTGGTAGGTAAAGTGTGGGTGAAGGTGGAGGAGGAGTTGCTTGGATAATAGCAAGGAGGGTGTGATAAATTGATTAATTGCTCAAGCTTCGGGTTGATTCCGGTTATTTTCAGGTCCTTGAATGTATTGAATGAGGTTGGTATTTATAGAAGAGTTGTGAGGGATTATGGTCTTGCTGGAGGAGCTGCCAATGTGATGTGTTGGAGCTATGGGATAAGTCCCTCTGTTTAAGGTATGTGACTTAAATGTGGTGGTTGGGGTATTAAATGGGATTTGACCAGGAGATGGTCAAGCAATGACGGGTCATATAGAAAAGCAAAGCTAACATTGATGAGTGGCAGGTGAGGCAGCAGGTGCTGTAAGTGTGTCAACGAAAGTGTGGCTTGCTATTGGTTGCAGAGGCTTAAACAAGGGAGTGTATCAAGATCATGCTATTGATCTGCAGAATGTGCTGCAAGGTTGAAGTGATAAGGCATGAGAAAGTTAATGGCCCAGCTGGTCTTACAGTCATGGGACTCCCTAATTGGTTTGTGAGGCATGGTTGCAGGGCACGTGAAGGTCACGTGTCTCTCTCTCTCTTTGGAACCAACCCTAGCTTTGCCTGGGAGGCATAAGTTAGGGAGATGCCCTTGGCTCTAGCCACCTAGCCATGAGCTCTCGAGATCCCAATGGGCCAGGCCACCCTTCAGTACTGCTCCTGACTAAGGGTGGTTGACCTAAGTGTGAATATGTGTGTTTGTGTATTGATTATGGGCTCTTGTAATTGCCATCGGTCTGGACTCTAAAGTGCCATGGCCTTGGGGCTGGGGCTCTCATCATAGGCTGGGCCTTTTGAGGTGGAGGGCCCTAAGTATTGGAATTGCACTTGAGCAGTGGGCCTTCTTGGAGATTCATGGAGAGAGCCTCCCATCATGGGCTTAGCCCTTTGAGGCGTCGTAAGTGTTGGAGATGTACCCTTCCTATAGAGGGCATTCCATTATCTTGGGCTTGGCCCTTTGGGGTCCCCAAGTATTGAAGTTGCAGCTTTCTAGGGAGGGCCTCCCAGCATCATGGGCTTGGCCCTTGGAGATGCTATAGCCAGGTAGTGGAGTTGCGGGGCCCTCTTGGAGATTTAAGTGAGTAGGTAAGTAGTCTATGTGGACATATAAGTAATGACGATGTTGGAGATACGTTTCCCTTTTGGTGACGTATGCAACTATCACGTGGCGGATTAATACACATTACCTACACTTACAAACCTGGGTAATCCTCCCTTGTAAGGCATCTTTTGATGGTGAGTCAAACCCATTGGTTTTTCTACTTGATATCAGAGCAGAGATAGACCCCTCTACAGCAAACCCCCCCCCCCCCCTCGTGGACCCTTGTTGGGCTTTCCTGTTGATGTGGTCCAGGGGGTGTGTTGGATTGTCCTACCCGGGCATAGCCATGCATTCCACACACACACACAACCCCCCCCCCCCCCCCCCTGTTCCTGGTCTCTGCTCAAGCCTGGGTAATCCTCCCCTCATAAGGCTGTCTTTTAGGGTGCAGGCCCATTGGTATTTCTATTATAACTACACTACTACTACTCATCCTTCACCAATATAAAGCATTCAAAATTGTTGAAGCTTGGCCAATTCTGTAATAGCTTAAGCTTTTAAAGTAACCAGTGATTTGCCCAACAAAAAAAAACCAAAAAAAAAAAAACAACCCCCCCACCGGTGACTTAACATTGTATTAGAGCCCTGGTTTGTGGGGGTCAGGTTTGAGTCTCCAACTCCGTTGTGGTTCTGATTGTTTGTCAAAATTATGATGGAGTTAAGTTTGTTGCCTCTCCACATGTGAGACGGGGTTGGATGTGAGAGATGGGGTTGAAGCTTGATATACATTCTTGGACCCATTTTCTAACAGCTTAAGCCTTCGGCGAGGTAACTTAACATGGTATCAGAGTCTTGTGTGTGATAGGTTTCATGTTTGAGTCCCATCCCCGCTCTAGTCATATTGTAGTTTGTTGTTTGTCTCCATTATGCCGGAGTTTCCTTTATTGCCACTCTAGGTGTGAGACGGGGTCACACGTGAGGGAGGGTGCTGAAGCTTGATAGACATTGTTGGGCCATTCTCCAACAATTTATGCATTTGGAACAATTGGAGACTGAACAACAAACCACAAAGTAGCTAGGTAATCTACTGATAGAGTAGCTTATTGCATCTGAGAAAGCACCATTGACCATTGTTAACAATCTCATACATAAAAAGAGTGGTATTCTCGTTAGTTTCACTATGCAATTACTGACCTGGCGAATTAGAAATTTCAGTGCCCAAAGTCCAACAATATCAGCTTTAGCTTCTTCCAGTGCCGAGTGGAGTTCTTGCAGCTCCTGTGTTCAGTAAACATGGCATTCAGCAATAATCTATTTATTGGGAAAAAACAACAAAAACAAAAAGTTCACTAAACCTATGTCGACATTCAATATGTTAGGACTTAGGGTTTATGTTTCTTTTCTTTTTTTCCATGTATGTGTTCTTTTCTTTATATGCTCCATAATATTCGTGGGCGGTTTTTTATGGAATTCTATGATAAAAGACCCAACGCAAAACTATAGGAATATGCTTCCCTCCAAATTATAAAAAACATACTATTTAGCTCATATGAATGTACCACGAAATGAATAAATCAATAAATTCAAGGGCAATGGATAAAATGAGAAAATTAAAATTAAAATACGAGTCGGATGTACCATCGTTTCAAGCCAACCATAATTCACCCAAGACATAAGTTTTCTCCACATCTTCCAGTTAATGTCAAAGCATGATACCGGCATAATTTTATTCATTTATTTATTGAAATCACTACTAGTTTCCCACGATCAAATAGTTCACTTAGTAGCCAAGATGTTTCATTGTCGTGTGTTCCTAGCACAACCAAAATTGTTGGAAAGAACTATATTTTTACGAGATGCAGATTAACACCAATTACCTCATTTACATTAATGATTAACATTATGAGAGCCAAAAAAGGAAAGGACGCCAACAACTTTGGGAGAAAGAGAGTATTGAGAACCTTCAGTATTTACATCAGCTTTAAATCATATATTCACCATATATTTTGATTTTTGATCGTCGGCCGGCTGCCATTGTGGGAACACCAATGTGGCCACTTAAAAGACCACAAATTTATTATTATTATTTTTTTTGTTAGTTTTTTCAAAATGCAAAAAAAAGAAATTGTTGTCCTGCAAGTGGCTCCGTGGGTGCTGCCCACAATGGCAGCCCACAATTGCAGCCGACGATCGGGACTCATATATTTTCCCCATACTGTACAAGTGCAGGAAAAATGTAAATGTTGTTAACAATGATTAACCAAAAAGCTTAGGGTTGATTAATTAGTCACATCCATATGTATTATTCAAATTAGAAGGAAAAAATAATTAGAGACTAGTCATTTAACTCTTATAGTATAAAATAAAAGTGATATAACTACACTCTCCCTCAAGCTGGTGCGAAGATAGCTCTCAATCCCAGCTTGTTAAGCATATCACGGAACGGTCTTAACCCCAACACCTTTAGTAAGAACATCGGCAAGTTGATCACTACTCTTCACAAAAGGAGGGCAAATTGTTCCATTGTTGAGGTTTTCTTTAATGAAATGCCTGTGAATCTCAGTATGTTTAGTCCTGTCAAGCTAGACTGGGTTGTGTACAATACTAATTGCAGTCTTACTATCACAATACAACGTCATGGAATCCTCATGCCCGATCTTCAAGTCCTTCAATAGCAATTTTATCTATAGAAGTTCACACTCACCTTGAGCCATTGCTTTAAATTCAGCCTCTGCACTAGACCTTGCCACGACATTTTGTTTCTTACTTCTCCACGTAACAAGGTTACCTCCCACAAATGTGCAATACCCTGACGTGGACCTTCTGTCGGTTCTAGGGCCTGCCCAATCAACGTCAGTGTATGCTTCTATCCTGAAATGATCATGCTTACCAAAAAATAAGCCCTTACCAGGAGCATACTTAAGATATCTTAAGAACCTATTACTCCTAAGCAGAATGAGTTGTGTGAAGGGGAGGTAGAACAAGTAACTCCTAAATAGAAAGAGTTGTTAGTGTACTCCAAAGGTACATGGAGTAAGAGAAAAAACAAAGAAGCAAAGACCAGTACTCCTATTCCTCTACTGCCAACGTCTCCAACTAGCGATGTCTCTGATAACTCTCCAGGTAACACTAATAACTTTGTTTCTTTAGAGTCTGAGGATCTTGATGTTCCTATTGCTGTTAGAAAGGTTGTTAGATCTTGTACTCAACACCCAATATCTAACTTTGTGTCCAATTCTCAGTTGTCCCCTACTTATCGTTCCTTTCTTTCAAAGATTGCCTCAATGTCTATTCCTAATCATGACCAGGATGCTCTTAGAGACCCTAAGTGGAGACATGCCATGGAAGAAGAGATGAAAGCTCTTCATAAGAATGGCACTTGGGAGCTGACTAAGTTACCTATGGGCAAAAGAACAGTGGGGTGCAAGTGGATTTATGCTGTGAAGCACAGAGCAGATGGTAAAATCGAAAGGTTTAAAGCCCGTCACGTTGCTAAGGGTTTCACGCGAACCTATGGAGTGGACTATCAAGAGACCTTTGCTCCAGTTGCTAAGATGAACTCTATCAGGATCCTTTTATCTCTTGCAGTCAACTGTGATTGGCCACGTTCACCAGTTTGATGTGAAGAACGCATTCTTACATGGCAATTTGGAAGAAGAGGTGTACATGGATATCCCTCCTGGATTTGAGGGCGCAAAAACATAAGGTAAGGTATGTCGGCTCAAGAAGTCATTGTATGGCCTCAAACAGTCTCCAAGGGCATGGTTTGAGAGATTTACTCATGCTATGTGTAGATACGGGTTCAAACGAAGCCAAGCTAATCATACCTTGTTCATTAAGCACTCTTTGCAAGGTAAGACTACTGCACTTATTGTATACATGGATGACAATGTCCTCACAGGTGATGACCTGGAAGAAATATAGCGTCTAAAGGAGTACATGGCAAGGGAATTTGAAATTAAAGATCTAGGGGAACTGAAGTACTTTCTGGGAGTTGAAGTTGCCAGGTCTAAGCATGGAATCTTCATCTCTCAAAGAAAGTATGTCCTGGATCTCTTGAGTGAAACTGGAATGCTTGGAAGTAGAGCATGTGACCGTCACACCGTTCGACAACCACTGTGATTTCTCCATTATTGCGGGACCCAAAGAGTACTCTAATCATAGACTCATAGTGGATGTCACATAAATGAGAAGGTCGTATGAGATAATTTCTCGAAGGCAAGGTCTACACCTACTCTTATCCTTCTCAACACCTTGTGTTGCAAGACCTCACTGAGTAATGGCACTTTTGTGAAGCTACCATAATGTAAAATTTATACAAGAGCGTAATTTCATAGAGAAGATTCCTTCTGCAAAGAAAGAGATACAATACCAACCAAGTGTCAAAAATTAAGCCCTGTTTGGGAATGCTTAAAACAGGATCATGTTCAGACCATGGTTTTTATGGTTTCCTATACTGCTAAGTTTGACAAGAACCAGCAAGGAACTTCTTAAATCAGGCACAGATTCCAGTGTAATAAAAAACAGTGCTACAAACACTTAACTACATAGATTTTAGAACCGGTTCTTCCTGAACCATAGAACTGGTTCTTATATTATCCAAACAGCCGCTTAACTACATAAGTGAGAACCCAAAGTAAGAAAGAGGATGATCATGATAAATAAAGCCACTAACCAATCTCACTGTAGACTTCTGACCATTTGGAAGTACTATGCTATGAGGCCCAATCCCATGGCAGCACTCGTGGCAAATTGTGTGAGTGAAGAAAGAATCAAAGTCTACGTACTCCAGTTGTTCCTTCGTAATACACATGTTAGCTATAGGCTGAAGAATATGCTTGAACCTGGTTAGGAAAGGCAGGTCTGATATATCAGTTTCTCTGGATTCACTAAACAAAAATCCCACATAGCCAGCGGCAGAACATCTGCTCATCAATGTATATTACGCTTTGTTTGTTTAGACGTAAAAAATTTCAGCATTTTTTGGTGTGCGGTATCTGTAAAATGTTTAGCAAAATTTTTTTAGGAAAATGAAAATCGCTTTAAAGGCTGAAAATGATTGCCAGGAAAAAAAAAAGGTCAATTTCCAAAAGGGAATTGCTATTAGCACTCCATGGATGAACTAATGTACTCCATGGAATGCATTGATAGCATGGTACTGCATGTGGTGTCAGCAGTACCACGGAGTGCATTAGTTCAATTTTGGAGTGGGAATAGCAATTCCCTTCCAAAAAAGTACTTAAAAGTGGATTGTCCAATTAAACAACATTCTGATGTAGTACTTTATACTAAATAGTGGTACGTAATGCTTTACCAGTAGTATCTTTTATGTTATTTGTTTTGGTTGTCATACGGTGTTGGTCATAAGCATATGAGGTTAGAATGGGTTAAAACCAAGTGAGCTTTGAGCTCTTTGATGGAAATTCTCTTCCCAAAACCCTAGTTCTTCAATTGCTCTTCAAAATCCTCTCGTTATTGCATTCTCTTTGCATCACATTCTGTATACTAACACATGTATATATCCACGCACAGGTATATTCACAAATATGTTTATGCACATATACAATACAGCCTACAGGTATATATATACAAACTTATATGCATGCACATATTACTTTATATAGATCTGATACATGAATACAAATATACATATTTTTGTTTGTATATGCTCCTATATGCTCCTATATGCTCTTTTCGTAGATGTCAACCAAATACGGAAAATATGAAGTAAATGATTGTTATTGTAAAACATTTTATATGAAAAAAAATTCCAGCGTAAAACGCATTGCATCAAAACCAAAGAAAGCGTTAGAAAACAATCATAGTTACTTTAAAGAAAGAATTGTACTTTGCCTCCTGAACATTCTTAAGAATGACCATCGATGTTCCATGATCTTTTACTATACGCTCATCATTTGGCAGGTTAAATGCTACAGTTTGAGGGCCCTTCACATCCTGTCATACAGTCATAGCAATATAATTAACAAACCTCAGTTTCTCCCAGATATTTGCAGTTATAGAGAGCAATAACACAACTTCTACTAGAAAATAAAGTCAAGAAATAGGTAACAAAATTTCAGAATAGACAATAATTTTATAAACATGACACAGTTACAATGTTCAACGGAATTAATTATTGATTTAACTTGCAGGGTACTTCCATATTGAACTATGCAGTTTATACTGTAAACATGTACTTAAAATTTATAACCAACCTTGAACTACAAATGGTAAAATTCTGCCCAACAAAATAGCACAAACAGATCTGTTCTTTACTGTCGTTTCTTTCACATGAACTTTTTCTTTTTCTTTACTTGACCGTTTTACACACTTAATAGATTCACTTTTTCCATCAACATAGATGGGGTTACAACTATTTATTATTGCGTCCAACGTTTTATATGATGAGGGGTGAAGGTGAAGCTTTTCTACCTCCAAGAGGCTAGGTGATGATGCCGGATTTGGGTAGCAATAAATGTCAGCGATAAATAAGAGAGAGAGAGAGAGAGAGAGAGAGAGAGAGAGAGAACGTGTTTGTATGTGGTTCGGCACTGTTAACGAACTTACCTACGTCCACGTGTGTCAGAGAACTCCACTATGTTAGAGTTATCTTATGGTTATGTTTTTATTTTGTTACAAGTCTATGATTTAGTTGTAATATTTAATTTTCCTTGTCTATGATTAATATATAGGTTCTAACTAATTGTTAGAACCTAAGTTTTTCCCAATATTGTATCTGTTAAAAGGGTAGTTTTGTATTAGGTGTTTTATTATGTGTATATGTTGTCCCATATCGGAAAAATGTAAAGTGTGGTTAGGTTAGCTAAGTATATAAATAGGCCCTTAAATTCTCCTTTTTATTCATTCAATATACAAATTGTTTACTTTTACATGGTATCAAAGCCACTTTTACATGGCATCAAAGCCACCCGATCTTAGGGTCCGCTCCTCTTGTTGTTGCCGATCAAAGTTGATCGAGAGTGTTCCTCGTGTTTTATCAATTGCCGGATCTTTGTCCAAGATCCGAGACCAGCAACCCCTCAAACCCTAGCCGCTGCCCCTCAAGCACTGTTCATCCGAAGTTACTGTTCATTGCAAAAGTTACTGTTCATTAGCAGCCTTTAGTTTGTCCAAATCTGTTCCGATTTGGTCCTTTCTCAATCTGATTTTTCTCTTTTCTCTTATTCTTCATGGAGTCTAAGGCTCTCCCACAACTCACTTCTCGAAAATTGAATGGTTCCAACTTTCTTCAATGGTCTAGGGCTGTCACCATTGCCCTTACTGGCTTGGGTTTTGATGATCACCTCACCGGGGCTACTCCTACCACCGATGAGAAGGCGATTAAGCAATGAAGACAAATGGATGCTCAGATTGTTGCACTTCTTTGGAATTCTATGGAAACGCAAGTTGCGGATATGTGTGGTCATTTGGGCACGTGTAAGGAGATTTGGGAGTATGCTTATCTCTTGTCCTCCAGTGATTTGACTCGGATGTACGATCTCTCTTTTCAGTATTTCCAGTTGCAACAGAGTGATCTATCTAAAACTGATTACTTTGCTTCGTTTAAATGGTTAGTTGAAGAGTTGAATAGCGTCCTTCGTATCACTACTGATGTGAAGGAACAGCAGAAGCAGCGGGAAGAAATGGCCGTGATGAAATTTCTCACTGGTCTCAAGAGAGATTTTGAGCCAGTTCGGTCTCAAATTCTTGGTGGTGCCACTCTTCCTTCTCTTGCTGAGACATATCAGCATGTTTTGAGGAATACCTCTCGGGATCTGATTATTCCTATTTCGGCGGTTACTGATCACTCAACTATTGTTACCCAGGCTTCACATCCCCCGATTGGTAGGGGTGGTGGCAATCCCCGTCATCGAGGGGGCCATCGTGGTCGACGTAGGAGCCGTGGCAGAGGACAAACACGACATTGCAATAATTGCAATAAGGATGGCCATACTAGGGAAACTTGTTGGGATCTCATCGGTCGCCCTGCACGGTTTGCTAATACAGTTATCACCGAATCTGGTGATACTCACCATCCCGCTCCCACTACTAATACTCACTTTTCTGTCTCTCGTGAGGAGTATTCTCAGTTCCTTCAGTTCCAGGCAGCTCAGCAGGCATCCATTCCTAGTACCTCACTTTCTCAGAAAGGTACACCTACTGCTTGTCTCACCTCTCGTTCTGCACCGTGGGTAATTGATTCAGCAGCCACTGATCATTTGACAGGTATATCAACCCTTTTTTCATCCCTTGAAAAATCGTCATCATTACCCCCTATTACATTAGCTGATGGTTCCTCTATCCCAGTTGAAGGAATAGGGACAGTCTGATCGGCTTCATCCTTGTCTTTTTCCTCGGTCCTTTATATTCCTCGGTCTCCTTTCAATTTGATATTTGTTTCCAAATTGACTAAAAATCTTAATGCTTGTGTTTCCTTTTTCCCTGATTTTGTTTTTATTCAGGATTTGAAGACTTGGAAGACAATTGGCATAAGGCATGAATTTGATGGTCTCTATTACTTTGATGGTCCGCATGCTCTTCCTACCTCTCCCATTGCATGTCCTGCTGCTATCGTGTCTCACCAGATTCATTATCGTCTTGGCCATCCCTCCTTGGCTAATTTGAAGCTGCTAGTTCCTAGTTTGAGTCATTTGTCTTGTTTAGAGTGTGAGTCGTGTCAGTTGGGGAAGCATCACTGTGTTCAATTTGCTTCCGGGGTCAATAAACGTATCTAGTCCTTTTCAATTAGTGCATTCAGATGTTTAGGGTCCACACCGTATAACCTCCACAAAGGGGTATCGGTACTTTGTTAGTTTTGTTGATGGATTTTCTAGAACTACTTGGATTAATTTAACGAAAAATCGTTCAGAGTTATTTTCCATTTTTTGTGCCTTCTGTAATGAAGTTAAGACTCAACTTAATGTTCCTATTAAAATTCTTCATAGTTACAATGCACAAGAATATTTTTCCCATCCATTCAGCACTTATATGGCAAACTCTGGTATGCTTCACCAATGATCATGTGTGCATACACCTCAACAAAACGGTGTTGCTGAAAGAAAAAACCGTCACTTATTGGAAGTCAGCCACACACTGTTATTTGAAATGCGGGTTCCTAAAACCTTTAGGGGGGACGCAGTTCTTACTGCTTGCCCTTTAATTAACCTTACACCCTCTTCCATTCTTGATGGGTGCAGCCCTCATGCCACTTTATTTCCTACGGAGCCTTTCTTCCCCGTTGCTCCCTGCGTTTTTGGCTGTGTTTGTTTTATCCACCAACTTACATCGGGTACTAATAAGTTAGACCCGTGTGCTATCAAATGTGTGTTCTTGGGGTACTCCCGCACCCAAAAGGGTATCGATGTTATTGTCCTGTCTTGCGTCGTTTTTCTGTCTCGGCCGATGTTACCTTCTTTGAGTCAACTCCATACCTTTCAGAGTCTTACTCCATATTCGACCCTGACTTCATGCTTCCCCAGCCATTGTCGACTCCTCCAGTGTCCCCTACCACTCTACCTCTTTCGTTACTACCCATGTCAAGTTTGGACCACCCTGATCTCCAGACTTACACCCGCCGTCGTTAAAACATTGAGACCACTCTGGATTCCGCTGCTTCGCCTACAGATTCCGCGTCTTCAAATCCGCCTCCATCAGATTGCTCTCCGGAAGGGTTAAGTGTTCTTGTACTTCTCACTCTATTTCCTTTTATGATCACTTATCTCCTATTTTTTCTTCCTTTGTTGCCTCTGTCTTCTTTTTCTATACCTAAGACTGTTGCACAGGCTCTTTCCCATTCCGAGTGGAGACAGGCTATGGAGGATGAGATGTCTGCTTTATGAGACACTGGTACTTGGGACTTAGTTCCTCTTCTCGAGGGAAAATCTGTGGTGGGCTGCCATTGGGTTTATAATATTAAGGTTCATCCCGATGGCACGTTAGACTGTCTGAAAGCTCGTCTTATTGCCAAAGGTTATACACAAGTTTATGGCCTTGCCTATTCTGAGACTCTCTCCCGTGGCCAAAATTGCCTTAGTCCGCCTCTTCATCTCCCTTGCTGCTAGCCCTTACATCAGTAGGATGTTAAGAATGCCTTCCTCAATGGCACCCTGTTGGAGGAAGTTTCTATGGAGCAACCAACTAGGTTTGTTGCTCAAGGGGGGTCTAATATGGTATGCAGATTGAGGAAGTCTCTATATGGTCTAAAGCAGTCTCCCCGTGCCTAGTTTGGTAGATTCAGTGAAGTAGTTGCTGAATTTGGACTCCAAAGATGTGGTGTTGAACATTGTCTTCTATAGACATACATTAGCAGGTAAAATTTTGTTGATTGTTTATGTGGATGATATCGTTATAACTAGTGATGACTCCAAGGGTATTCTGGAGTTAAAGTTGTTTCTACAGAATAAGTTTCAAGCTAAGGATCTTGGGCAACTCATATGCTTCTTGGGTATTGAAGTAGCCAGATCTAGTGAGGGGAATTGCTTATTTCAGAGAAAGTATGTTCTTGGTCTTTTGGCAGAAACACGAATGTTAGGTTCCAAACCCGTGGATTCTCCTATGGATCCCAACACAAAGCTTCTACCAGATCAAGGAGAGTTATTGGAAGATCTTGAACAGTACAAGCATTTAGTTGGTAAACTTAATTATCTCACCGTTACTAGACCTGACATTGCTTTTGCTGTGAGTGTGTCAACCAATTCATGAGCTCTCCCTGAACCACACATTGGGATGCAGTGGTACGAATTCTGAAATATCTTAAGGGAGCTCCTGGTCGTGATTTATTATACAAGGATCATGGTCATATACATATCGAGAGTATAGTCATGTTGACCGGCCAGATCTCCTTGTGATAGGAGATCCACTACAGGGTATTGTGTTTTAGTTAGAGGTAATCTCGTCATAGAAAAGCAAGAAGCAAACAGTTGTGGCAAGATCGGGTGCTGAGTCAGAATACAGGGCTATGGCACATACTACATGTGGGTTAGTGTGGATGAAGCACTTACTAGAAGAGCTTGGTTTTCCTCAGTCTAATCCTATGAATTTGCTTGTGACAATCAAGCAGCCGTTAATATTGCCTCTAATCCTGTTTTTCACGAGAGGACAGAACACATCGAAGTTGATTGTCACTTTGTTAGAGAAAAAGTTCTGGAGAAAGTAATTCATACGGTGCATGTGAAATATGCAGACCAGTTAGCGGATTTATTTACAAAGGCATTCGTTGGAACCCGAGTTAAATATTTTTGTGACAAGCGGGGTGCATATGATATGTATGCTCCAGCTTGAGGGGGAGTGTTAAAAAGGGTAGTTTTGTATTAGGTGTTTTATTATGTGAATATGTTGTCCCACATCGAAAAAATGTAAAGTGTGGTTAGGTTAGCTAAGTATATAAATAGTCCTGTGTATTCTCCTTTTTACTCATTCAAGATACAAAGTGTTTACTTTTACAGTATCAAAGGCATGTCAATTCATCACCACCACCTAAGCCTTGCGCTAACCTCAACACCACCCACCATCGCAGCCACCAGAACTCCACCACAGATCAGCCGTAGCCCCAGAAGCCCCTACCCAGACTAGTCGCACCACCACTCCTCTACCCAGCCTTAGCCGCAGCACCAATCACCTACCCAGATCTAGCCAACAGCCTTAATCACCTACCCAGACCTAGCCGACAGCCTAGAGTCTCCTTCCAGCCCAGCCGCACCACCACAGGCCTCACCCAGTCCAGCCGCACCACCCATAGGACCTATTCAACCCTCCTCAAGCCTCATGCACGCATAGATTGCAGTCACAACCTCTATATTTTTTCCCTTCTTTCTTTGGCTTCCATTCCTCCCATCTATATCATTATGAAGCCTTCAATTTGATTGACGTTTAACTTCGCCGTATTTTTTGGTCCCCTTAACCCTTGAATTGATCTAATTGATCTGTGAGCACCCTACTTCCCTCGTCTTCCGTCCCTTTGTTGTGGGTTTTCCATTCATAATCCGAAACTATGTCAGATCTTGATAAACAGGTGGCAGCAAGCTCCACCACACTTCAAACTGTGGTTACTCCCTTGGATCGCAATCTCAAAATTACTACTCTTCCTTTCAATGGTCAAAATTACTTGAAATGGTCAGTAGAACTTTATTTGAAGGCACGCGGGAAGATGGGACACCTTAATGGGCGTATTCTGGCCCCTCCCGCTATTGATCCAGGTAATGAAAAGTGGAAGATTGAGAACTCTATTGTAATGTCTTCGCTCATCAATTCCATGGTCTCTGAGTTTGGTGAGAGTTTTTATCGGATGAAGACTGCTAAGGATATATGGGACACAGTTGCTTCTACTTCCTCTTAGAGGGGGAATTATGCTCAAGAGTTTGAGCTTATCCGCTCCATTAACCGTTTTGAGTAGGGTGAGATGACAGTCACCCAATCTAATACCTTCCTTACTACTAGTTGGGACAGAGTTGATCATCTACAGTCCTTTCACCGCATCTGTACTTCTGATGCAGAGGAGTACCAGAAGCTACTAGAGAAACTACGGGTCTTCAAATTTCTTCAGGGGCTCCATTCCGATTATGATGTTGTTCGTAGTCGGGTTCTTAGGATGGATATTCTCCCTCCACTTCAGGAGGCCTTTGCTTATATTTAGAATGAGGAGAGTCGTCATTCTGTTATGCTTCCGCCTGCATCCATGGAGCGTTTGGCTCTAGTTTTGTCCCACCTAGAGAGGGGACCCAACAATCTACTCCTTTAGACCGACCTGTCGTGATTGGCTAATTGTTGGAGCCTTCATGGACGTCCCCCTGCTGGTCGGGGAGGTCGTGGAGGTGGTTGTGGAGGCGATCGTGGATGCAGTCGTTCAGGTGGCCAAAGAGGTGGTACTCGTGCTCATCATACTTCTATTGATATTGAGACTCCACCTACTATTGATGCTACTCCTACTTCTGATATGAGCCCTTTATCTCCTACCGAGCTTGACACTCTCAGGAATTTGATGACCCGGTGTACTTCATCGTCAGCTGCTAGTACCTCATTCACTTTTGCACAATCAGGTAAAATTGTCGGGCCTGCAAGAGCTTTTCTTTCTCTTTCTTCATCCCATTGAATTATAGGTTCAGGTGCTTCTGACCATATGTCTTGTTCTTCTGATCTTTTTTGTGATTATAAGCCTTGTTCAGGTCAGCACAAATTTAGAATTGCTGATGGCACCTTTTCTTCCGTCTCAGGAAAAGGTCTTGTTCGTGTCACTCCTTTATCCCTGACTTCAGTTTTACATGTCCCTAGTTTCTCCCATAATCTTTTATCCTTGAGTCATATTACCAGTGATTTGAATTGTTCTATAACCTTTTTTCCGTCTCATTGTGTTTTCTAGGATCTTATCACGAAGAGGGTGATTGGTAGTGATAGAGAGACACAGGGGCTTTACATTCTGAATAAGGGAGAAAAGCTTGCTAATAGTACTGTAGTCTGTCGTTATGAAGAATAAAGCTGAAGATTTAGTACTTTGGCATAGGCGATTAGGACACCCATCCTTCTCTCTCCTTAAATATATATTTCCTTCTCTTGTTGAGAATTATAGTATTTCAAATTACAATTTTTTTCTTGTGATGCATGTGAACTTGGAAATCATTTTCGGGCTTCTTATGCTCCCAGTAATAATAAAAGATCAGTTCCTTTTGCATTAATACATTCTGATGCTGGGGTACTTCCCCAACTGTGTCCTTGAAAGCCATAGATGGTTTGTGTCATTTATAGATAATTGTTCCCGTACTACGTGGTTGCATATGATAAAAAATAAAATAAAATAAAAAACCGGGAAGTTTTTTCTACATTTCAAAATTTCCACAAAATGGCCAGTACGCAGTTCGGGGCGGTGGTAAAAATCTTAAGGTCTGGTAAGAGGGGTGAATACATTGATTCAGGCTTAGGACAGTACTTCACTTCCCATGGGATTATTCATCAGACTTCTTGCACTGACACTCCGAAGCGGTGTTAATAGCAGCTTATCTTATCAACCGTATTCCTACTCGTGTATTGGATAAGAAGACACCCCTTCAGGTTCTTTCTCATTCTTCTCTCTCTCCATCCATTCCTTCCCGTGTTTTTGATTGTGTATGCTTTGTACATAACCACAGTCCAACTCGTGGAAAGTTAGATCCTCGTGCTATTAAGTGTGTGTTTGTTGGAAAAGAATTAGGTTGAGGGGTTAAAAAGGATAATTTTATTCATACTGTATAACACCTATTTATATACAAGCTATGGGAACAAGAAAAAGGAAAGACAATCAAGGAAAATAAAGGACAATAAATGACAGATTACAATCCAAAAATCATATCCCTAAAAGCCTGTGATCTACAAGATTATGGGCTTTGACTAAATATTCCAACACTCCCCCTCAAGTTGGAGCTGGAGCTGGAGCGAAGATATACAGAAGACCCAGCTTGACCCAAAGATCGACTTCAGGAGAGAAGGGCCCACAGACTCTTTAAACATATCAGATGTCTGATTAGAGGAAGGCACAAACTCTGGGATGATAATTTCAGCACGGACTTTCTCTCTAATAAAGTGAACATCAACTTCAATATGCTTAGTACGTTCGTGAAGAACAGAGTCAGAGGCTAGCATAATTGCAGACTTATTGTCGCAGAATAAAGTAGATGAGTCCACAATTGGATACCCCAACTCTTTCAATATTGATCATAACCATAGCAGTTCACATGTTCCCTAGGCCATAGCCCTATATTAAGCTTCAGCAGAAGAACGAGATACCACGGCTTGTTTCTTACTTTTCCATGAGAGAAGATGATTGCTATAAAAAGTACAGAAACCAGTCGTGGATCAACGATCACTCTTGGATCCAGCATAATCTGTATCAGTAAAGCAAGACATCCCTGATTGGGTTCCTGCAGGGTAGAATAACCTAAGACCTAGACAGGTCATGAGGTACCGAAGTACATGGTGAACCGCATCAAGATGGGATGTCCGAGGTGCATGCATGAATTGGCTCACATCACTTACAGCAAATGTGATATCGGGACGGGTGTTAGTGAAATAAATAAGGCGACCAACAAGGCGCTGATATTCCAATGCATCAGATAAGAGTACTCCAGACTCGTTTGACAATTTATGATTTGAATCCATTGGAGTAGAAGCTGGGCGACTGTTAGGAAACTGCTTTCCCAGAATCCGTTGACAGTGCGTCTAAGTTGGTATTGCAAAAAATTTAGGTGAGAGCTACAATAACCCTACAAGGGCGGATACTAGGGTTACCTTGAACTGCAAAAACGGATTGCTGTAGTAGACGAATCGAGAACACGGGCTCGATAAAAACCTCACGATCTTCTACCGTATTCCTTTGCTGCCAGAATATCGAACTGAGTGTGGGCTCTTTCGAAATCCTTTATGTTTTCTGCTCTTCCCTCTTTACGTTCTATTTTCTAATCCCAGTTATAACACTCTCTTTGATTGCTGTGACGATTCAATCCCGATCACATTGATCCGGCAAAGATGTGTTCGTCAGGAGGACTAAACGATCTCCGATTTACTTGAATTTTTTACAGCAGCTCCGTCTCGACGTCAGGAACGTCGTGTAAAAAATTCAGCAACTTTCGATCAGTATCGAGCAGTCCGAAGTTCTTTTAGTGAGCGTTGTCCGACGCTAGCGATCTTCACTCCTATGTCTCTTGAATGCTCACAGAGACTAGGGTTTGGTGGAAACCCTTCTAGAAGAAAGCTAGGAGGTCAAGGGAAGCTTAGAATGTGAAATCATGCAACCTGAGGGAAGAGCCAAGGCAACATATATATAGGCTACGATAGGGACCATAAGAAGTCAATAAGGAATAGGCTTCCTTATGGAATTAGGAAACCCTAATTCGAACTGAATCAGATTCCTATTTCCATAAATTATAATTCATACCACTAAAGAATTATAATTGCACTCCTATCCTTATCTCAAAAATATATTTCGAGCTCCATGTTATTAAATGCTTATTATCTCCCCATGTAAAGATTACAGATATCCATTAATTAAATATAATTACTGACAATCATATTTAATTAATCTCTTAAAATTCCTTGAGATCCTCTGCTTAACTTATCTGATATGTCGGATACAAAATCCACCTGCAGGGTTTGACATAATCAAAACTTATAAGCTTTCTCAAGGGGATATCATCAATCCCAAAATTGAGACATGGATTCCATCATTAATTAATATCCACCATACAATTAAAATTGTCACCCAATCCAATGAGATATTGACCCATTTAAGGATCTCACCCTTTTAGGGATCAAAGTGTAAATATCAAATGTACGTGTCTATAAACTAACTTAGGATTTAGAGCATAAGCACTCATAATAGCCATGAGGTATTAATTATCTTATAAGTCAGTATAAAGATAATTGCCCCAAGTCGGTCCTGTTTAATACACAAAGTGTACCAGCATAGTGAGTTGAAACTATACCGTTTTCCGCAGTCAAGACAAACCTACTACAACACCATGCTGCAGTCCTACCGATGGTGTGTCCAATCCCATCTAAGACTGTAAACCAAAATCTTACATTCTACAATATCTGGTGGTCTGATCTTCCATGTGTAAGCCGAACTCTATACACCAAACCACCTACTATGTAGAATGAGAGACACACATGCATAATATTAAATAAATAATATAATACAAACATTGCCCACACAGATTCTCATAAAAAATGGATTAACTGATTTTATTAAATGAATAATAAATTAACTACATAAAGCATGGCTTTTAGTATATATCCCTAACAGCGACATCCCATCATTCCAGTATCCTTAAGGAGATCCCGAGTATACCTCCGTTGAGACAATTAGATTCCTTGACGAGAGAGGGCAACCTCTATCCCAAGAAAGTATCAAAGAGAGCCCAAGTCCTTAACATCAAATGACTGACCGAGAGCCTTCTTGACTTTTATAATACCCGGAGCATCATCACCTGTAATGATAATATCATCAAAATATACCAGAACAATAACAAACCGGCCATTAGGACGCCGATGTGTGAAGCATGTGTGATCAGAATGACACCAAGTGAAGCCCAAAGATATAAACATAACTGAAGCGATTAAACCATGTCCGAGGCGATTGCTTCAGTCCATACAAAGATTTTCGTAGACGACAAACTTTGCCTGAACACTCCCCCTCAGCTCGAAAACCCGGAGGTGGGTCCATGTAGATAGTTTCATCCAAATCGCCATTCAGGAATGCATTTTTGACGTCCATTTGATGTAAAGGCCGGAATGAGAAGCAGCCAAAGAGATAATAAGGCAAACAGAAGTCAATTTGGCCACTGGCGCAAAAGTGGCACTGAACTCTTTGCCAGGGATCTGAGTAAACCCCTTAGCAACAAGTCGAGCCTTATATCTTTCAATAGTACCATCCGCCTTATATTTAATACTGAAAACCCATTTGCAGCCAACAATTTTCTCACCCTTAGGTAGTTCAACAAGTTCCCAAGTCTGGTTACGCTAGAGGGCATCCATCTCCATTTGCATGGCTGCCACCCAATAAGGATCGTGAATGGCCTCAGGAACAGACCGAGGGATGGAAGTGGCATCAAACTGACTAAGAAAAGAGGAATAGGAACCTGAAAGTCCCCTGATCAGAAACAAACTGCGCAATGGGATGATTAGTACTGTCAGAATAACAATAACAATTAAGAGGCCGCCAAAGTCTAGAAGGATATCTAGAAGGTAAAGGAGAAGAAGCATTACCAGATTCCGACAAAAATATTGGCATGGGAATTTGAGCAGCAGGAAGGCGAGAATACACCTGAGTAGGAGTAGTGGTAACAACAGGTGGAAGAGTGACATAATTTTCCAGAGGAGGTTCAACCAAAGGAACTGGACGCAGAAGCAAACTTGGATCCTCTAGACAATTAGGAAGAGATGAATCAGGTATATCTGGAGATCCTGCAAAAAAAGGAGTATCCTCTAGAAAGGTTACATCCATAGAGTGATACATATGACGAGTGATAGGATCATAACATCTATAACCTTTGGACATAGTAAAATAGCCGAGGAAAATGCATCGAACAGTTTTATCGTCCAATTTAGTGCGAGTAGAACTGCGATTCTAGACAAAGCATGTGCATCTAAAGACATGAGGAAGAATCGGAAAGAGGGTTTTTTCGGGGTACAACAGTTGCAGAGGTGCTTTTCCTTGTAAAACACGACTAGGAGTTCGATTGAGGAGAACATGGCTATAAGGACAGCCATATGCCAAAAATACTTCGGAACATGCATCCCACATAGAAGACACCTAACAACACAGACATGATAGAGCGGTTTTTTCGTTCCGCCACACCATTTTGCTCTGGGGTGTAGGGACAAGTGAGTTGGAGGATACCTTGCTTATTTAGTTCGCCTGAAACTCGTTAGTAATATGTTCATGACCATTGTCAGAACGAAGATTGCGAACAGCAGTTTTAAATTGAGTTTTAACCATGGTTAAGAAATTGAAAAACAAGGAAAAAACTTCAGATTTTTTCTTTAGTAGATAAACCCAAGTACACCTAGAATAGTCATCAATGAAAGTTACATAATAACGATATCCAAACATAGCAGTAACAGGGGAAGGCCCCCACACGCAAGAATGAATAATGTCAAAAAGCATACGGTGCACGATGCATGCGGGGTATATAACTAGAACGAGTATGCTTTGATAATTCACACACCATACAATGAAATTTAAACTTCTGGCAGGCTTTATTTAATAGTGGAAAAAATTGACAGAGATAGGCGTGCCACAAATGTAAAGACTCCAAAAGAAAACTAAAAGACTCAGATTCAGGCAAAATAGACGCCTAAAGACCAGAAGACAACACATTCCCGCCAAGCGGATCACCAAAGTAATATACACCATCCCACTCATGTCCCCTGCCAAAACTCTTCTTCAAAATCCGATCCTGCAAGAAGCAACAACCGGGTAAGAATACAACGATACAATTGAGAGATTTAGCAAGACGGCTACAGGAGTATAAGATTATGAGAGAAGGTGGGAACATGAAGCACAGATCATAGGGTAATATTAGGGGACAGACACACATCGCCTGTACTCTTAACATTAAGAATAGATCCATCGGCAATACAAACAGACCGGAATTTGGGTGGACTAGAGAAAGAGAATAAGGATGACTCACTAGTCATTTTCATTGGCACCGGAATCCAGAATCCAAGAGGGATTTCCAGATCTAACATGAAGGGCAGTAGTAGGAGTACCTGAGGCCAAAGTAGCAGTGGGAGTGGTGCCAGAATGAGAACCTTGCTGAAGAAGAGACCCTAACTGAGCCTGGAGCTGTCCCATCTAAGCCTGGAGCTGAAGGAGATTCAGTGTAGGAGTAGCTTCTGCAATAGCCGCAGTGCGAGATGGGGTCTTCCCTTTATTGCGAGCAAATTTCTCTCGCAATTCAGGGTAAAGCTTAAAATACTTGTCCTTCACGTGACCCAGAGTATTGCAATGAGTGCAGAAAGGGCGATTACCCGAACCTGGAGGACGAGTGGCTGAGCCCGAGGTGGCGGCAAATGCCATCTGATCAGGTACTGGAGAGGCTTGGGTAAGGCTGGAGGTTGAAACAAGCAACGACGACGCTCATCACCATCAATAGTAGTAAATGTCTCAAATAAAGAAGGCATAGGAGTGGTGTTTAAAATCTGAGTTCAACGAGATTCAAACGCAGGTTTTAAACCCATTAGAAACTGGTAGGTGTGCTGGCGATTGAGATGACGCAGAGCAATAATGGCAGCCTCGGCAAGAAAATCACTAAGTGGTTTATACTGGCAAGCTCCTCCTACCGGGACTGAAGAAAGCCAAAGTAATCAGTAACTGAGAGACCCAAAATTGCCTGAGAAGCCTGAGAGACCTCCTGATAGAGCTTGTAGATGCGAGAATCATTGCACTCATGAGCATACATCTGAGACAAAGACGTCCACAGACTATGAACAGTGTCATGGAACATGAACATGTAGTAAATATGATCTACCATGGAGTTGAACAACCATCACAGAATGTTACAATTGTAAATATCAGACTAAACTAAGGTGCGACCTGACCCTATGCCCAAAATCCAACTTGACTTGCCTTTACCCCCAAGATAAAGGCGAAAGGGCGAGACCATGCAGCAAAATTACGCCCGATCAACAACACACTAGTAACTCGGTGAGCAGGGTGTGTTGAGAGAGAAAGATCCGAACGAGCAGAAGCAGCGGGAACAAGAGCAAGGTCTTTGTCAGTCATGATGTGATTGGATATGGATGGCACAAGAGATACAGGAAGATCAACGAACAATCCGGAATAATCGGAGCACAAACGAGGCAACCGGAGAACAATCGGTAGCACAAAGAGAGAGAGAGAGAAGAGAGCACTAGGGCTCTAGTGTATCACACGGATGCAAAGGAGGCCCACAGAGGGGCAGGCGACAGCAGGAGAGGTTACCGCAAGAGGGCTAAATGCCTACAAGGCTGGTGGAGGAGCCGAGAGTGGCTGGGTGGCTGGCGGTGGGTCTGGGAAGGATCGCCGAGAGTGGAGGTAGTGGCTGGTGGTGCCGGCGAAGGTGGTTGGGAGGTGTAGAAAGGTCGGCGAGGGCTGTGATGAAGGCTGGGGGTAACAGCGCAAGGAGGTAGGGCTACTGGTGGGTGACCGAAGGTGGTGGAAAAGGGTTAGGGTTGGTGTTTGCTCTGATACCAAACAGAGTTAGGTTGAGGGGTTAAAAAGGATAATTTTATTCATAATGTATAACACCTATTTATATACAAGCTGTGGGAACAAGAAAAAGGAAAGACAATTAAGGAAAATAAAGGAAAATAAATGACGGATTACAATCCAAAAATCAAATCCCTAAAAGCCCGAGATCTACAAGATTATGGGCTTTGACTAAATATTCCAATAGTTGGTTACTCCCCACTCAAAAAGGTTATAAGTGCTACCATCCTCCGTCTAGGAAATGGTTTGTCACTATGGATGTCACATTTCATGAGTCACAGTCCTACTTTCTTGACTCTACGGTATCTATTCAGGGGGAGTCGAGGTGTGTAGAAATACCAGTTTTGAGGAGGAGATGGAAAGAGTTGAGGGAAAGGAACGTAAACCCGAAGGAGAGAGAGTTGAACTAGGCAAAGAAAGTGAGAAGGTGCCTGAGAGAAGTGAGACAGTGCCTAAACTTGGTGAGAATGAGTTGAGGGTCTAGGGGGGCATGGAGTAAAAGAAAGACCAGAGAGACTCCGGAAGTTAGTATTGCTCTTGTTCCTGCACTGTCACTGCCATTCACTCTAAGTGATGAAGATTCGGGTAATTCCTCTGCTACACCCTCTCTTGACTTGGATGATTCAGATGTTCCTATTGTTGTTCGAAAGGGTTCGATCCTGTACTCAACATCCTATATCTAACTTTGTGTCTTATTCTCATCTTTTTCCTTCCTATAAGGCTTTATTTCAAAATTTTCCTCTGTTAGGTTTCCTAATCGTGTACAGGAAGCTCTTGCTGATCCCAAGTGGAAACATGCCATGATCGAGGAGATGAAAGCTTTTCGAAAGACTGGTACTTGAGAGTTGACCATGTTACCTAAAGGAAAAAAGACTATGGGGTGCAAGTGTGTGTACACAGTGAAGCATCGGGTTGATGGTTCTATTGAGAGGTATAAGGCTTAATTGGTGGCAAATGGGTCACTCAGACCGTCGGGGTGGACTATGAGGAGACATTTGCTCCAGTCGCGAAGATGAACTCGATTCGAATCCTTCTTTCCTTAGCAGCTAACCAGGATTGGCCACTTTACCAGTTCGATGTGAAGAATGCCTTCTTGCATGGTGATTTAGAAGAAGAGGTTTACATGGATATCCCTCCCGGGTTCGAGGACGCCAAGACAGATGGGAATGTATGTAGAGTTAAAAAATCACTGTATGACCTCAAACAGTCTCCTAGAGCTTGGTTTGAGAGATTCACATAGGCCATGCTTCGGTTTATGTTCAGACAGAGTCATGCAGATCACACATTATTCATCGAACACTCATCACAGGGTAAGACTACTACCCTTATTGTATATGTTGATGATATTGTGCTGACAGGAGATGACTTGGAGACAAGGATCAAATTTCGTTTCGGTGTAGTGTTTCGGTGTTCCCGGAAACAGAAACTTTTCAGAAACGTTTCGGAAACATGTGGAAACACCGGAAAATTTTGAAAACACTAAGAAATTTGTGGAAACATAACTTCAAACTAAACTGTATGCACATCTAAAACTTATAATTGATTAATTGAACCTTTGAGAGGTCAATATATGTAGTTATAACAATAATATAATAGTTTCAATTTGAAAATACATGATAATTTAGGCGTCAATTTACTGTCAAGCAGTTCATAGAATACCGAAATCTCTCTTCTTTAATTTTTTTATAAGAATATTTATAAATTGAAATTAGTATACCACAATTATATGACTAATTACTAATTAGAATTAATTGCAATTACTATACACAAATTATTAAATTTATTACAACTAATTTTTATATTTCTAAGAATATTAGTTTCAATGAGTATTATAAGAAATATAATTTATAAAGTTATAAGTGATAAGTAATAAGGAATAAGTTTTAAGTTATTTCATCAATAAATAAATAAATAAATAAGAGTTATAAGTAATAAGTAATAGACTTATATAACTAATACTAAGTAGTAAAGTATTTGATATATATATATATATAGATATAGATATATACACAAAGTCCAATTAGGGTTCCTCTCGATTAAATCCGAAATCGTCTCCAGTGGCAGTGTAAGAAGAAGAAGGAACCAGCGAAGAAGAATAAGAGGAAACCAAAGAAGAAGAGAAGAAGAACTGACCAGAATCTTGACCAAGCAAGTTTTTATAAACAGATCTTTGCCCCAAATTTCTCTGCCTCACAGTCGAATCACGTAACTATTTCGTTCGAAACACATGGAAACTCACGAAACTTGTCGAATCTCTGGACTTTCGAGATTCCCATGATGATTCATGTCGGTGGGCCACGAAACCGAAAAGTTTCAGTGCCTTCAACCGACACGAAATGAAATTTTGTTCCTTGCTTGGAGGAGATGGAATGGTTGAAGAAGCAGTTAGCCTCTGAGTTTGAGATTAAGGACTTGGGGGGCTTGAAATTCTTTCTTGAGATCGAACTTGCTCCGTCCAAACATGGGATTTTTATTTCCCAAAGGAAGTATGTCCTTAACTTGTTGAAGGAAACAGGGATGCTTGGCAGCAAAGCTTGTGATACGCCTATGGAGCATAATCATAAACTTGGTGATGACAGTAGTGGAGAATTAGTGGAGATGGGGGAGTTATCAAGACTCGTTGGTAAGCTTATTTACTTGTCTCATACCCGTGCAAATATTGCTTTTGCGGTTAGTGTTGTCAGTTAGTTTATGCATTCACCGCGAGAGTCACATCAAGAGGCTGTTTTTCGAATTCTTCGGTATTTAAAGTCTGCTCCTGGAAAAGGCTTGCACTTTGCGAGACATGACCACCTAAGGGTGGAAGCATATACTGATGCAGATTGGGCAGGGTCTATTACAGATAGGAGGTCCACTTCAGGTACTGCACATTCATAGGAGGTAACCATGTTACCTGGAGGAATAAGGAGTATGTAGTGGCCAAGTCTAGTGCAGAAGCTAAGTTTAGGGCTATGGCCCAAGTATTTGTTAGCTATTGTGGATCAAGTCATTACTGAAGGACTTGAAGGTTGAAATGACAGATTCTATGAAGCTATATTGCGACAACAAAGCGGCCATCAGTATAGCTCATAACCTTGTTCAACATGATAGAACAATACACGTGGAGATTGATCGACACTTCATCAAAGAAGATATTAGTAGTGGTATTATTTGTGTTCCCTTTGTGAAGACTTGCAACCAAATTGCTGATGTTCTTACTAAAGCCGTTGGGAGTCGACCGTTTCATACTATCCTGGACAAGCTAGCAATGAGAGATATTTTTGTACCAGCTTGAGGGGGAGTGTTAGAGTTATTTTATGGTTATGTTTTTATTTTGTTATAAGTCTAAGGACTTAGTTGTAATATTTATTTTTCCTTATCTATGATTAATATAAAGGGTTCTAACTAATTGTTAGAACCTAATTTTTACCCAATATTGTTTCATCACACTATGAATAAGAAATTGTTGCAGGGACCTTGGTGATCCAACGATGGCGATTGGAACTACCAAGGGTCCGAGGGCTGGTATTAGGGTTTCTTGGGAGACACTTAGACAACTAGGGTTCTCAAGTTGAGATATGGTATGATCAGTGATGATCAAATCGGATCCCCTTCTTGGGGGTGTAGACTAGGAAGCACCAGTGCGGATGCGGAGATGCGAGTGCGGGGAGTTTGGCAATTTTCTCAAAATCATGAGTGCAAGTGCGGCGGGGGTACTAAGATAAAATATTTAAAAACACATTTTATATAACATTTATATAGTATTATTTTTAAAAAAAGAACATTTATGTAGGAGTATATACAAACTATTCCAATACTATATTTTTTCAAATTTAATAATTTACACATTTGTCCATCAAGAAAAAATAATATACCCATTTAAAATAACACACATCTAAAACAAGATGGGTTTTATTAAAAATTTAGGAAATTAACTTGGGGCTAAAGTCTAAATACAAAAGAAATAAAGGATTTAAAAGAAAGTTCATTGTTTAAGTCAAAGTCTAGGGCGCGTCAGGAGACCCATTTTGGGCCATTTATTTCACGTTCCACACACACACACACACACAGAGAGGAAATCGCAGAGGAAGAATCGAAGAAGAAGAAGAAGAAGATCGAAGACGAAGAATAAGGAGCACTTGTATTCGCGAGGTATTTGAATCTGCCTTTCTTCCTCTTTCTTCCCCTTTCTTCCTCTCTTTTTCCCCTTTCTTCCGCACTCCACTGCACTCAAACATAGACAAGAACTCAAATTATGTCCACATGCACTCAGTGCGCACTAAGGCGCACTAAAGCCTCAGCCGCACTAAGTACGCGTGCGTCTCCATTTTTGACGCACTAGTGCTTCATAGGGTGTAGGGGACACTTTTATAGCATGAAGAGTCCTCCTATGTACAAGATATTCACTTTCCTAAGTAGTTTAGGAAACTAATGTGCTCATCCACGCAACCCTAGGTGCAATTGCCTCTAAGTTGCGGCCTCACTAAGGAGTCTTTTGAATCTGAGATATGTGGGACTCGGCCCCTAGACATCCGAGCCAGACGGGGCTCGGGGTTGCCAGTTATGCGTGACTAGGACTGTTCTGCTGTTGGAATAAGAGTCCGAGCTTACCCGACCTGTGGGTCGGGATCTTCACTAGGCGTCACTGGCTCCCTAGTGTGCTTAGGATAACTCGGAAATGTAAGGCTCTTGGGAGATGGTCGGGTCGGGCCGGGCCGGGTCGTTGTCCCTTAGACCATTTTAGGTTTATCATAGGTATACGGCTCGATGCAAATAACAAGTTTTTTCTAGTATTTAATCAATTTAAGTCAGAAATAACAAAAAAAAAATGACAAAATTCATAAATGAAAGAGATAATTAGTTTGACAAGGCTTATAAATATACTTGTAGTCATCTAAGTCAGGCCAACAAACATAGGGGCCTAGATACATATCAAAAATTTTCAAATTAGCACACCGTTCATTATAGTATGTGGTTCTAAAAAACTATATTGAGTATGAGAGAGGAGCTTATGCCACTTAATAGTCCACTGCAAGTATTCAAATTTGATGCAAGTTGCTCAAGTTTACTACTTCGAGAATCAGGTTGTCATAAACGTACAACCCGTTTTCGGCAAATTAGCAAATCGTGAATCAATTTGCCAAAATTATGAATTGTTCACTTTATATATATATATATGTGTGTGTGTGTGTGTATACATGTATATATTGTATACAAATGAAGAAACATGTATAGTGCTTAAAATGAACAAAACAACAATTTAACACAAGTTTTATGCAATACCAAGCTTCAACATGTTGAGAGTTGTCCACTTAAAACTTTAAATTTCAGTATTATGAATCGCGAATCATATTGAATTTTGAATCATATCGGGTTACATGAAACTCAAATCAATCGACTCTAACCACCATGGCAGGACCATATCTCCACATATCTTAGGTGTGGGTTCCTTTTGATGTGGATTACAGAGATAGAGACGTAGAACAAGTAAGCAGATCACAGGTCAGAGAGGACGTGGCTCAAGTGACACCAAGGTGTGGATTCCTTTTTGATGTTACTTGTTGGTTATTCTTTAAGAGCCTTTCGAGATATTTGCATTTGAGACTTAATTTGGTCTTATTTTCCTAAACTTTGTGTTTGAAATTTGATTATGTGAAGTCATGGAATGATTTAGTACTATATATCTATTAATAATTATTTACATAAGTGCTAATCAAACCAAAAGTTCGAACCGAAGCGAACCACGAACCAAAAAGGCGAACCACGAACCAAAAGGTTGAACCAACTGAGACTACCCCCTCGTACCCCGAATTGAGCCAAGTGACATCACATACCCGCACCTGTACCACACACCGAGGTGAAGCATGTTCCAGGTAACATTGGTTGAGGGGCATTTAATGAGGTAGGTGAGGTCCATGAGGAAGGTCAAAGCGTTGACGAGTCTTGCGATGATAGGTTGGCCTAATTGGTGGTGAGGCACAAAGGGCACGTGCTGAGGTATGTCTCTCTCTCTCTCTCATTGGAACCAGCTCTAACTTTGCATGTGAGGGCGGCACCATTGGCTCCAGCCACCAAACCATAAACTCTCGAGGATATCAAAAACGCAATCACCCTAGGTCCTGCTCCTGACCAAGGGTAATCAATCATGTGACTGTGCTAAAAGCAAGTGGAATGCCTCACTTGCATTATTCTTTGGAGATGAAAATGAGGCTCCAAGGAGATGAGCGCACGAGCGCGAGGCACAAGTGACAACATGTTGCTTGGGTACTCTTGAGCATGGAGTCAAGGGGTAAGCGCAGAGCTAAGGGGTAAGCGCGCTGCTCAAGCACCCTGTGGAGCTCAAGAGGAGAGCGCATTGGTAATGTTGGGTGTACCATGTGACGAATAGTGGTGACAGGGCTAATGTTGGGTGTACCATGTTTATATGGGTTCCATACACATGAGATTGTTCCTTAGTGTGGCTTACCTTTTGACTTCATTTGTTAAGGCTCTGGTCACTTAGTAGGCCACCTGGGCATAACCCATTAAATGGACAAGCCATTTGTATTAGCCTTAGAGAATCAAAGGCAGTGGCTTTGGTTTTTCTTTAATATAGTGTCGGTCATATATGTTCTGGCATAACATCAAAACAGGGGTTTTTTTGCTGGAGTTTTGTGTGTGACGACGGTGACGAAACCAAGAAGATTCAAGAGCGTTCAAGGGGTTGTTTGGTACCAAAAATCTTGGGGTTTTTGAAGGTGGTTTTTGCTTGTATTCCTTTGGGTTCTGAACGCTAAGAGGTAACCCTTTGTACTCACTCTAGTTGATTGGATACCTCAAGTTTTGGGCAAAAACTTGAGAGAAACTTTGTATTCCTTGTTTTACAGAGTGGAATCGTCCTATAATTGCCCTGTGGTTTTTTTCCTCTACATTGGAGGGTTTTTCCACATAAATTCTTGGTGTCTCTTTATTATAGCTCATGAGGTGAGGCTTTCCCTCACACTTATAAACTGCCCACCTGCCCCTTCCATAACCGATATGGGAAGCCCCAACAATCTCCCCCTCAGACCTCGGGCTTTAGATCGGCAAAACCCTCGACCAGTCTCTCCCTTGTGGCTGTTGGGCAGCGATGTAATAACCTGGGCTCTAATACCAGTGTTGGGTGGTCTGGGCCTCCTCAACCCCAAAAGCTAGCTCGTGAAGTGAGGCTTTCCCTCACACTTATAAACTGACCACCTGCCCCTTCCACAATCGATGTGGGAAACCCCAACAGCTAACTGCCTCGTGGCGGACTCTTGATGACTACATACATCTTGAATTTCAAGCGTTTCAACCTTAAATTTATTTCCCGGTTAATAAGAGAATGTTGCAAACCAAGAGTCAAATGTTTAGCCGAATATATAAGTAAATAGATCAACCCTTGAATTTATGCAATCACAGTAGCAGTATTGACAGCATGCGATTACTCCGTTGTTAATTGCTGAAAAACCAAATAAACACCCAATCCAAACAAAACACACGACTATTACAATATTTTGGTTTTTCCATTTCATTATGTAATTTTCTCTTTTAGACATACGGTTTTATTCAACTATTTTAGGCTTCAAGAAGTTGAATCTGAGTTCTAGTAGGTTAGGACACATGTTAAGAGTATTTTTAGAACGGTATGACTTGTTTCCGAGGTTCATAGGGTCTCTAATTCCATGGTCAAAGGGAAAACTGTTAAAATGTTATTTGGTAAAGCTAAGATTCTAACAATAAGCTAGAACCTTTTATATTAAACATAAAGAAGAAGAAAACAAATATTACAAGTAGGTCCTTGGACTTATTACAAAATACAGCATAACAGTAAATAACTCTAACACTCCCCCTCAAGCTGTACAAAAATGTCTCTCATTCCCAGCTTGTCCAGGATAGTATGAAACGGTCGACTCTCAACGGCTTTAGTAAGAACATCGGCAACTTGATCGCAAGTCTTCATAAAGAGAACACAAATAGTACCATTAGTATTATTTTCCTTGATGAAGTGTCGATCAATCTTCACGTGCTTTGTTCTATCATGTTGAACAGAGTTATGAGCTATATTGATAGCCGCTTTGTTGTCACAGTATAGCTTCATAGAGTCTGTCAGTTCAACCTTCAAGTCCTTCAGTAAAGACTTGATCCACAATATCTCGCAAATGCCTTGGGCCATGGCCCTAAACTCCGCTTCTGCACTAGACCTGGCAACCACATTCTGCTTCTTACTCCTCCAGGTAACGAGATTACTCCAACGAACGTGCAGTACCCTGTAGTGGACCTCCTATCTGTAATAGAACCGGCCCAATCGGCATCAGTATTCGCTTCCACCCTTAGGTGGTCATGTCTCGCAAAGTGCAAGCCCTTTCCAGGAGCAGACTTTAAATACCGAAGGATCCGAAAAACGGCCTCTTGATGTGACGCTCGCGGTGAATGCATAAACTGATTGACAACGCTAACAGCAAAGGCAATGTCTGGACGGGTATGAGACAAGTAAATCAGCTTACCAACGAGTCTCTGATAACTCCCCCTGTCCACTAATTCCCCACTTTCATCACCAAGTTTCTGATTTTGCTCCATAGGTGTACCACAAGCTTTGCTACCAAGCATCCCTGTCTCCTTCAACAAGTCAAGAACATACTTCCTTTGGGAAATAAAGATCCCATGTTTGGAACGAGCAAGTTCGATCCCAAGAAAGAACTTCAAAGCCCCCAAGTCCTTGTTCTCAAACTCAGTGGCCAGCTGTCTTTAATCTTTCCATCTCCTCCAAGTCATCTCCTGTAAGCACAATATCATCAACATAGACAATAAGGGCAGTAGTCTTACCCTGCCTTGAGTGTTTGATGAACAACGTGTGATATGCATGACTCTGTCTGTACCCAAACTGAAACATAGCCTGTGTGAATCTCTCAAACCAGGCTCTAGGAGATTGCTTGAGGCCATACAGTGATTTTTTAAGCCTACATACCTTCCCATCTATCTTGGAGTCCTCGAACCCTGGAAGAATATCCATATAAACCTCTTCTTCTAAGTCGCCATGTAAGAAAGCATTCTTCACATCAAACTGGTGAAGTGGCCAATCCTGGTTGACTGCCAGTGAAAGGAGGATTCTAATTGATTCATCTTTGCAACTGGGGCAAATGTTTCGTCATAGGCCACCCCGTAGGTCTGAGTGAACCTTTTTGCCACCAACCAAGCTTTATGCCTCTCAATAGAACCATCAGCCCGTTGCTTCACAGTATACACCCACTTGCACCCCACAGTCCTCTTTCCGTTAGGTAACATGGTTAACTCCCACGTACCAGTCTTTTAAAGAGCCTTCATCTCCTCAATCATGGCATGTTTCCACTTGGGATCAGCAAGAGCCTCCTGTACATGGTTAGGAATACTAACAAAGGAAAGTTTTGAAAGAAAGGCTTTATAGGAAGGAGAGAGATGAGAATAAGAAACAACATTAGATATAGGATGTTGAGTACATGATCTAACACCCTTTCGAACAGCAATAGGAACATCTAACTCATCTAAGTCGAGAGAGGGTGCATTGGTGGAATTACCTGAATCTTCATCACTTAAGGAAAATGGCAGCGGCAGTGGAGAAACAGGAGCTGTACAAATTCCTGGAGTCTCTTTGGTTTTCTTTTACTCCATGTCCCCCTAGAATAAACCCTCAACTCATTCTCCTTATTCTCCCTCTGTCTCTCACTAACCTCTTCTTCCTCGGGCTCCCTCTCAGTTTCTCTCTCTTTAGGCTCCTTCTCATTTTCTCTCTCTGGTTCAACTCTCTCTAACTCAATCATCATAGGCAAAACAGGTATCTCTTTGTTGAATATCATTACACAATATTATTGAAGGCTTAATCTCACAACTGTGAGACCTCTTTATTTATAATAACAAGAGAACAAGTAATTACACACAAGTCCCTATACTAATCATAAAATAAATAAAACATTTATAACTAATGAAACTCAACACTCCCCCTCAAGCTGGTGCGAAGATATCTCTCATTCCCAGCTTGCTAAGGATAAAGTGAAACGAACGACTTGCTAGACTCTTGGTAAGAACGTCTGCTAGCTGCTCCCCAGACTTGACAAATGGAGTACAAATGCTTCCACAATTTAACTTCTCCTTTATAAAATGTCTGTCAATCTCCACGTGTTTTGTCCTATCATGTTGGACCGGATTATGAGCAATGCTAATGGCTGATTTACTATCACAGTACAGTTTCATAGAGTCCTTTGGCCCAAACCCCAGATCAGTCAAAACTATCTGAATCGATAATAATTCACATACTCCTTGTGCCATAGCTCTAAACTCGGCCTCTGCACTGGATCTTGCTACCACTGCTTGCTTCTTGCTTCTCCATGTGACCAAATTACCTCCCACAAATGTGCAATACCCCGTAGTTGATCTCCTATCCATCACTGAACCTGCCCAATCAGCGTCGGTGTAGGCTTCAACAAGTGTATGACCATTCTTGGCAAAGAACAGCCCTTTCCCTGGGGCTGACTTAAGATATCTCATAATTCTAAACACAGCATCAAGATGGAGTTGTCTAGGAGCATGCATAAATTGACTTACCACACTAACAGCGAAAGCGATATCCGGTCTGGTATGAGCCAAATAGATAAGTTTGCCCACTAGTCTCTGGTATCTTCCCTTTTCAACCGGTTCTCCACTGGGATCATCACTGAGCTTCATATTTGGATCCATGGGAGTATCAACTGCTTTACAACCAAGCAAACCTGTCTCCTTTAGGAGATCCAGGACATACTTACGTTGGGATATAAACAACCCTTCCTTGCAGCGTGCCACTTCTATTCCAAGAAAATATTTCAAATCTCCTAGATCCTTAATTTCAAACTCCTTGGCAAGATAGGTCTTCAACTGTTCCATTTCAACTAAGTCATCGCCTGTGAGAACTATATCGTCTACATAGACTATCAAAGCAATCAATTTCCCTTGTGATGAATGCTTGATAAAGAGAGTATGATCGCCTTGGCTTTGTCTGAAACCATATCGTATCATAGCTTGAGAAAATCTATCGAACCAGGCTCTAGGAGATTGCTTGAGGCCATATAAGGATTTCTGGAGGCGACATACCTTACCTTGTGTCTTACTGTCCTCAAACCCGGGAGGAATATCCATATACACTTCTTCTTCCAAGTCACCATGTAGAAATGCATTCTTGACATCAAACTGATGCAAGGGCCATTCCAGATTTGCTGCTAGCGACAGAAGGATCCTGATGGAGTTCATTTTTGCAACCGGGGCAAATGTCTCTTGGTAATCAACCCCATATGTCTGAGTAAAGCCCTTAGCAACAAGCCTGGCTTTGTATCTCTCAACAGTCCCATCCGCATTATGTTTCACGGTGAATACCCACTTGCATCCTACCGTCTTTTTACCTCGAGGTAACTCTGCTAATTTCCACGTCCCATTTTTGTGAAGAGCTTTCATCTCTTCAACCATGGCATTCTTCCAATTAGGATTAGACAAAGCTTCCTGAACATGGTTAGGGATAGACACAGAATCGATTTGGGACACAAATGCCCTATATGATGGAGACAGATGGGAGTATGAAACAAAATTTGAAAGAGGATGTTTAGTACATGCTCTAGTTCCCTTTCGCAGGGCAATAGGCATGTTTAAATCATCATCATCAGATGGATCAACAAGAACAGGTATTGGAGAATTGGCAATAGAAGGAGAGGAAATACCTGAATCATCTTCACTAGAAGGCGATTGAAGCGGGATTGGAGAGATATGCCTTTTTTCTGCTGCCCCAAAAATCTGTCTCCTCTTATCCTTGGTATACGTTAACAATTCCTTACCTTCTCTCTCTTCCTCTCCTTTTTTCTCTCCTTTTTCTCCCTCTTCCTCACCTTTTTCCTGCTCACTCTTTTCTCCCTCATTCTCTCTTTTTCCTTTTTTTTCCTCCCTCTTCCTCGCTAGATATAGGAAAGGGAACAATGAAAGTAGGCTGCTCTGCTTGTTGGTCTATCTCCCCCTGAAGAGGAGAAAGAGAGGACTGAAAGTAGGAAAGTGTTTCATCAAAAGTGACATCCATAGATACATACCACCGACGAGTAGGAGGATGATAACACTTGTACCCTTTTTGAGTTGGAGAATAACCAACAAAGACACATTTGATAGAACGAGGATCTAACTTCCGACGAGAAGGAGAATGATTGTGGACAAAACACACACAACCAAACACTTTAGGAGGAATGGGAAAAATGGAGGATGACTTAGTAAGAAGCTCAATTGGAGATTTCTTACCAAGGACACGAGAAGGAAGACGGTTAATAAGATAGGATGCAGTTAGGACTGCTTCCCCCCAGTAAGACTTGGGAAGATGCATAGAGAAGAGCATAGACCTGGCTGATTCTAACAAATGACGGTTTTTTCTCTCTGCAACACCATTTTGCTGAGGGGTGTTAGTGCAAGAAGTTTGATGGATCATTCCATGTTCAGAAAAATAGTGAGTGAGACCACCAAAGATGTATTCCCCCCCTTTGTCAGACCGAACAACCTTGACAACTGTGCTAAACTGTGTGCATATCATTTTGTGAAAGGATTTAAAGATGGAAAAAACATCATTCTTATCCTTCATCAAATAAACCCAAGTAGTGCGAGTACAGTCATCAATAAAGGTAACAAACCACTTATAGCCATTTAGAGTGATAATAGGAGAAGGACCCCAAACATCAGTGTGAATAATAGCAAATGGAACAGTACTTTTATTAAAACTAGAATTATAAGTTGCACGATGATGTTTTCCCAACTCACAAGCCTCACAAGAAATGTTGGAAACACTTTTATTACTGACAAGAGAAGGAAATAAAAAACGAAGTAAATAAAACGAAGGGTGGCCTAATCTCTGATGCCATATCCAAGCTTCCCTAGGAATAGTCTCTCTCTGTATATGATGAGCTACTTGTGGTAAGTTTCCCTGTGTGGCTGCCTCTGGCAGCAGAAAATATAGGCCATTCTCCTCTCTACCACTGCCAATCACCTTCTTCGTGGAGAGATCCTGAAAGACACAATGAGATGGGAAGAAGGTAACACTACAGTTAAGATCATGAGTAATCCTAGCAATGGATAAAAGATTAGTAGAGAAATTAGGAACATGAAGTACTGAAGATAAAGGTAATGAATTAGAAATTTTAATGACACCTTTACCAGAGATGGATGAAAGAGAACCATCTGCAGTTTTAACTTTCTCTTTACCAGAACTTGGGGTATAAGAAGAGAATACAGAGGAAAGACCGGTCATGTGATCGGAAGCTCCGGAGTCAATAATCCATGGTTGACTAGAATCAGCATGTAAGGCATGTGAAAAATTAGCAAAAATACCTGACTGGGCAAAGGAAGTAGAGGCAGATGGAGTGTTCAACTGAGTCATAATACGGCGGAGTGTTTCGATATCGGCACTACTGATGTTTCCCACTGCTGGAGAAGACGATGGATGAGCTGAGGCAAGAGTATCTTTCTCCTCAGACGGAGACAAGTCAGTAGTCAAATGAGCTCGTGGAGGACCACGACCACCATGACGGCCACCACCACGTCCCCTGGGAAAGGAAGGACGCCCATGAAGCTTCCAGCATGTCTCGCGAGTGTGTCCGAGACGATTGCAATGATCACACCAAGGTCTATTATTGTTGGTGTCACGTCCTATATACTGGGATTCTCTCGGAGGAGTAAAGGCCTTGCCGCCCCGTTGATTAGAGGATACCAAGGCTGACCTATCTGTCGATGAAGAGGGCAACATAACAGAGCGGCGACTTTCTTCATCTTGCACAATAGAAAAAGCTTCTCGAAGAGATGGAAGGGGAACAATACCCAAAATACGGCCACGAACTGGATCAAACTCGGGCCTAAGACCGGCTAGAAACTTGAAGATTCTTTCCCCTTCAATGTATTTCTGAAAACCCGCAGCATCAGTTGGATTAGAGGGATTAAATGTGATTAAATGATCAAGTCGCTTCCAAAGAGAGCCTAGAGCGGTGAAATACTGGAGAGTAGTGCGATCCCCTTGAACTTCATCCTGAATTGCTCTTCGAAGTTCATACACTTGGGCAACATTCCCTTGACGGGAATATGTTTCAGCTAAAGTATCCCAAATATCTTTGGCCGTGCCCATAGATAAGAATGGATCTGCAAGTTCGGGTTCCATAGAATGAACTAGCCAACTCATAACAAGAGAATTATCACCTTCCCACTTGAGATATGTCGGATCATCACGAGTAGGGGCCTTGACTGAACCATCCACATAACCGAATTTATATCTACTACGGAGCCATAAAGTTGCCGACTGGGACCATGAGAGGTAATTAGCACCATTGAACAACGCAGTGGTGATTTTGGAACCCGGATTCTCAGTAACGTACGATTGTCTTTCGTTACCCATAGAAGAACCTGAAGAGGCGGCAATAGATTTCTCGGATATCACATCATCTTTTGACATGATGAAGGATGCAGATGATCAAGGGATGGTGGTCAAGGGAAGCCTAAGATGATCCGATCTAATTAAACAACATAGATCCGCTTACGGATCGAAGACGAACAAACTAGGAGCAAATAATGTTCTCAAAAAATTATTGCGGCTAGGTGTGAATAGTGCTGCGTGAACAGTGCTGCGGTGAACAGTAACTCGATTAACAGTGCTGTGATGAATAGTGCTGCGATGAACAGTGCGCGATGAACAGTGCGCGATGAAATTCTCGTTGGGTCGGCTAGGGTTAGGGTTAAGGTTAGGGTGGCGGTGGATGGTGGTGATGGTAGGCGGCTGGTGGTGGTGACAGAACCCTAATTTAGGGAGGCTCTGATACCATGTTGAATATCATTACACAATATTATTGAAGGCTTAATCTCACAACTGTGAGACCTCTTTATTTATAATAACAAGAGAACAAGTAATTACACACAAGTCCCTATACTAATCATAAAATAAATAAAACATTTATAACTAATGAAACTCAACACTCTTCACACCGCGGCTCCCCCTGAAGAGATACCGTAGAGTCAAGAAAGTAGGATTATGACTCATGAAATGTGACATCCATAGTGATAAACCATTTCCTAGACGGAGGATGGTAGCACTTGTATCCCTTTTGACTGGGGGAGTAACCGACGAACACACACTTAATAGCACAAGGATCTAATTTTCCACAGGTCGGACTGTGGTTGTGAATAAAGCAAATACAACCAAAAACACGAGGCGAAATGGATGAGGATAGAGAAGAGTGAGGAAGGATCTGTAGAGGAGTTTTCTTGTCCAATACACAAGTAGGGAGACGGTTGATAAGATAAGCTGCGGTTAATACGGCCTCCTCCCAATAAGCGCGGGGGGCTTGAACCTGGAAGAGTGATGACCGGGCACATCTAAAAGGTGTCGATTCATATGCTCTGCCACTCCATTTTGTTGTGGAGTGTCAATGCAAGAAGTCTGATGGATAATCCCATGAGAACAGAAAATACTGACTTAAACCCCAATCAATGTACTCTCCTCCATTATCGGACCTTAAAACTTTCACTACCGCCCCAAATTGGGTACTTACCATTTTGTGAAAATTTTGAAATATAGAGTAAACTTCCCGTTTTTCTTTCATCATATACAACCACGTCGTACGAGAATAATCATCTATAAAAGACACAAACCATCTATGACCTTTTAAGGACACAGTCCGAGAAGGACCCCAAACATCAGAATGTATTAAAGCAAAAGGAACAGAACTTTTTATATTACGGGGAGCGTAAGAAGCTCGAAAATGTTTCCCAAGTTCACAAGCATCACAAAAAATATTGGGGTATGAAGTACCATTTATGTTAACAATAGAAGGAAACATATATTTAAATAAAGAAAAAGATGGATGGCCTAGTCTTTTATGCCAAAGCACTAAATCATCTGCTTTATTCTTCAAAACGACAGTGATGATGCCAAAAATTGGTAAGAGTAATTTTAGGAGAGAGAGAGAAAGTGAGAGACTATTTTTTTTGTATGTGGTTCGGCCCTGTTAATGAAGGTACCTACGTCCACGTGTGTGTCTGAGCACGTTCACTAGCAGGTCACCGGCGGGCCTGGTGAGCCAACAAAGAGGGGCGGCACTACCAGTAATACCGGCCGGGTGTATGCATATAATGGTGAATTTATAGAGGTGCTGTGTAGACTACAGAATTGGTGGCCCCTTCAATGGGGGGTGAGTGGTCTCTTTTATAGATGCAAGAGACCTACTCATACATGGATAAGGAAATATAATCCTATTGATATAGATTGGCATTAATTGTGGGGATTTCCTAACTGGATTAGGAAATAGCTTGCACTTTCCATTAGTCTTCTAGCTTGAGTAGGAAACTGCCCGTAATGCACGGGATTACGCCTGTGGGCCCGGATGAGCTGTTCCCGCGGCCAAGGATCAAAATTTCCTTCTGTTTCCATCGAAACGACCGAAACGTTTCCGTTTCCTAGGTCATGGAAACGAAACAGCCATGGAATCTCGAAATTCCATGGATTCCATCGAAACGACTTTGTTTCTTTTGTTTCCATCGAAACGTAATTGTTTCCATCGAAACAAACCTATGATTCCGCATCGTTTCATTTGCTTCCAACGAAACATACTTGTTTCCATCGAGATAATCATGCGGTTGTGTACTTGTCATATGAACAACCATTTTATTTTAGAGATGGCTTATTAGCTTACTGTGTACTTATATGTATCTTTTGCATTCTATGAAATGTTTTGTGGATTCTATGAAGTATTTGACAGTAGATTGACGACTTAATCCTCATGTATTTTCAATTTGAACTACACATTTTTAATGCAGCACTACATATATAGACCTCTCAAATGTTCAATTAATCAATTATTAGCTTTATTCATGCATATAGTTAAGTTTGAAGTTATGTTTCCCAATGTTTCTCAATGTTTCCAATTTTTTCCACTGTTTCCACATGTTTCCGAAATGTTTCCGAAACGTTTCCGTTTCTGGGTAGACCGAAACAATAGACCGAAACGAAATTTTGATCATTGCCCGCGGCGGGATGCGGTTTTCCCGACCTGCTGGCTGGGTCGTGAATGAACTGCTCGGGCTGATGAGTAGGCTAAACCGCTCGGGCTGATGCTTCTAAGGAGTAGCGCATGATTTGCCCGGGGCATGGACTGACTGCTGATTTGAACCGCTCGGTCATAGGATAGAGCCAAATTTGGGTGTATCAGCTGCCCCCCATTTTCAAGGTTGGCCAGATGCTATATCGGGGCAAGTTTGGAAATCAGTTTGATGTTACTTGCCGCTGTCTGAGTGCTTGTGGAAGCTGCCTCGGGGCTTCTGAGCCTGGTGAGTCCTGGGGAACTGACTAAGAGTTGGGACCCAGCCTAGCTCGGGACCTTTAGGTGCTCGGGAACTGACCGGGAGTTGAGACCCAGTCTAATTCGGAGTCTTTGAATGCTCGGGAAGTGACTGAGAGTTGAGAATCGGCCTACTTCGGAGTCTTTTTTGCTTGAGTTAGCTCCCAGTATGGTTATCTTCTGCCTGTAAACCTTCGTCAAGGCTGTGGGTAGAAGGATTTTACCATGTTGGACAAGCCGACCTAAAGCGTATCGCTTTAGGGTCCTTTTTATATTAACTCCCCAGGATGGTTGTCTTCCGCCCGGCCAGTCTTCGTCAAGACTGTTGGGAGAAGAGCTTGACCATGTTGGTGGAGCCGACCTAAATCACGTTGCTTTAGGGTCCTTTTACTCCTCTATCGTCGGCCAACCTAAGAGATTTTAGTCACCTCTATCGTCGGTCTGGACCTAAGTGGAGTTAATGTCTCTGAGTACTGTAGGTGCTCGGGTTGTCCAAGATTTTGACTTGGTTATCCGCGAGGCCTGTAAATACCCGGTGTGATTACCTGTTTAGTTCACTACGCCGTCTTGCCCCCCAAGCTTTCGCTAAGACGAGGGTCTTACAGAGGCTATAATCTGTAGGTAACCGACCTGGAACATGGTGGTTGCAGGGTCTTTTGAAGCTTGTCATCATCAGCCGCCTAAGGGGTTTGCCCCCATCGTCGGTTGGACCTAGGCGAAGCCGGTGCCTCGGGCGTGACCCCGAGGTCTTTTGTGCCTGGGTTCGGAGCCCGAGGTCTTTTTAGTGCCTGAGTTCGGAGCTCGAGGTCTTTTTAGTGCCTGAGTTCGGAGCTCGAGGTCTTTTTAGTGCCTCGGGGTTAGGCCCGAGGTCTTTGTATGAGTTCTCTGACAATCGATGGAGCCTCATGTGGTGATCAAGCAAGTACCAATGTAGTCGGGCTCTTCTAGACCGATGGAGACAGGAGGTCGGATCAGGATCGTTGTGCTTCTGACTTCTCTGTGCTGGAGGCAAAGTCGGAACTGTTTGATCCTGACCGATGTGAACTGGAGATCGGGCCGGGGCTGCCGGACTCAGACCGCTGCGAACTGGAGGTCGGGTCGGGGCTGCCGGGCTCAGACCGCTGCGAACTGGAGGTCGGGTCGGGACTGCTGGACCCTGCCTGCTGTGAGCTGAAGGAACTGTCAGAACTCCCGGGCTGATCTCGCTTTCGCTTATTTCTGGAAGACTCGTTGCTTTCTTGCCCGGTGTCTTTGGTCTTCAGAAACTCTTCAGTGTCAATGTATTTTTCAACCCTCTCAGAGATCTCGATCAAAGTTTCCGGTCGGTTTCTGTGGAACGACGCGGCGCACTTGGTGTGTTGAACTCCCGAGCAGAAGGCTATTATAGCGGCGGTTTCATCAAGATCGTAGATGCTGAGCTTCTCTTGATTAAACCGGCCGGTGAACTCTTTGAGGGTCTCATTATTCCTTTGTATGACCGTTAGTAGATGTATGTCAGGCTTCGGCCGTTCGTGCATACCGATGAACTGATTGATGAACTGCTTGCTGAGTTGCGTGAAACTGCGGACCGATCGGGGCTCCAACGAGTAGAACCATTGGGCAGTCGGGCCTTTCAAAGTGCTGGGGAAGGCTAGGCAATGTAGTTCATCGGAGTTGGTGGCTAAGGCCATCTGAGCCTTGTAGGTCCGGACGTGGTCGACTGGGCTTCCCGAGCCGTTGTAGGGATCTAGGCGAGGCTGCTTAAATTTGCGCGGGATGGCAAACCTCATAATCTGGCTGGAGAATGGTGACTCTGTCTCGGTTTGGCTTGATTCTGAGCACGGTTTTGACCAAGCTTTTTGGCCACTCCGTCGATCTGCTTCTGTAAATCTTTGATTCGGGCTTCCACTCCTTCCCGACCGGTATCTGAGGAACTGGTCGGGTTGGTGGAATAGGCTTCTTCATAGCGGGGTGCTGTCCTCTGGGATCGGGCTCGGCTATGACTCCGGGTAACCGTGTCCCCAGGGACGACTCGGCTCTTGACCGAGTGATCCTGGACTGATTCCCGGGCCATATGCCCCCTCCTTTCCTCTCGGGCAGCACGCCCACTGTTGATGTCTCTGGTATCCTCAACACGGGACGGGTTGGCTCGGGCACGTTGTCTGGTCCAGATTGGTTCCCGACCGTACGCAACGTTCCCGGCCCCTGGAGAACGGCTTTGCTGGGCTAGCAGGGTTTCGATCTGTCGCTGGATTTGACGCTGGCCCTCCAAGAGTTGTGTGAGGGTCGCAGTGATCTGCTCAGATGTCATGGTTGCCGCAGCCGGTGCCGAGGCCGAAGGAACATCCCAGTCGGACTGCTGATCAACCTTCTTACCCTTCTTCGGTGGCATGACGATCAGTCAAGAGATTTGTTGATGAGAAGACTTGTCGTTCCCACAGACGGCGCCAAACTGATGATGCCAAAAATTGGTAAGAGTAATTTTAGGAGAGAGAGAGAGAAAGTGAGAGACTATTTTTTTTGTATATGGTTCGGCCCTGTTAATGAAGGTACCTACGTCCACGTGTGTGTCTGAGCACGTTCACTAGCAGGTCACCGGCGGGCCTGGTGAGCCAACAAAGAGGGGCGGCACTACCAGTAATACCGGCCGGGTGTATGCATATAATGGTGAATTTATAGAGGTGCTGTGTAGACTACAGAATTGGTGGCCCCTTCAATGGGGGGTGAGTGGTCTCTTTTATAGATGCAAGAGACCTACTCATACATGGATAAGGAAATATAATCCTATTGAAATAGATTGGCATTAATTGTGGGGATTTCCTAACTGGATTAGGAAATAGCTTGCACTTTCCATTAGTCTTCTAGCTTGAGTAGGAAACTGCCCGTAATGCTCGGGATTACGCCTGTGGGCCCGAATGAGCTGTTCCCGCGGCGGGATGTCCATGTGCGGTTTTCCCGACCTGCTGGCTGGGTCGTAAATGAACCGCTCGGGCTGATGAGTAGGCTAAACCGCTCGGGCTGATGCTTCTGAGGAGTAGCGCATGATTTGCCCGGGGCATGGACTGACTGCTGATTTGAACCGCTCGGTCATAGGATAGAGCCAAATTTGGGTGTATCAGACAGTATGATCAGCAATCTTGTCTCCCTCATCCAGAGTTTTCTCCCCCTCGTCGAGTATATACAGTCCCTGTGTCTCTCTACCACTGCCAATCACCCTCTTCGTGATAAGATCCTAAAAGACACAATGAGAAGGGAAAAAGGTTACATAACAATTCAAATCACGAGTGATACGACTGAGGGATAAAAGATTATGTGAGAAATTAAGGACATGTAAAACTGAAGTCAGTGGTAAAGAAGGAGTGACACAAATAAGACCTTTCCCCGAGACAGAGGAAAAGGTACCATCGGCAATGCGAACTCTATCCTGACCTGGGCAGGGCTTATAATCACAAAACAAGTCAGAGGAACGAGACATATGGTCAGAAGCACCTGAATCTATAATTCAATGAGATGAAGATAGAGAAAGGAAATCTCTTGCCGGTATGACAATGTTACCTAATTGTGCAAAAGAGGATGAGGTACTAGCAGCTGACGATAAAGTACACAGGGTCATCAAATTCCTGAGAGTGTCGAGCTCGGCAGGAGATAATGGACCCTAATCAGAAGTAGGAGCAGTATCAACACTAGGTGGAGTCTCAGTATCAGTAGTAGCATTATGGGCACGAGTACCACCTCCTCGACCTCTCGAACGACTTCCACGACCGCCCCCACGACCACCTCCACGACCTCCTCGAGCACTGGGGGGGCGACCATGAAGGCTCCAACAATTGGCCTGAGTATGATGTGGCCGATGACAGTAATCACAAATCAGGACAAGTCGGTCTGAAGGTGTGGACTAATAGGTCCCCTCTCTGGGCGGGACAGAAACTAAAGCAGAACACTCGGTGGATGCAGGTGAAAGCATAACAGAACAACGACTCTCCTCGTTTTGAACATAAGCAAAGGCCTGCTGGAGGGGAGGTAGAGAATCCATCCCAAGAACCCTACTACGAACATCATAATCGGAATGAAGTCCTTGAAGAAACTTGAAAACCCGTTGCCTCTCTAGAAATTTCCGGTACTCCTCGGCATCAAAAATGCAGGCTGGCTGAAAAGAGTGTAGGTGATCAAGAAGATCCCAACTAGTAGTGAGTGAGGTGTAGTATTGGGTGACGATCATGTCACCCTGCTCAGCACGATCAATAGAGCGGAGCAGCTCAAAATCCTGAGCATAATTCCCCCGTCGAGAGAACGTAGAGGCAACTGTGTCCCAAATAGCTCTAGCCGTCTTCATACAATAAAAACTCTCACCAATCTCCGGGACCATGGAGTTGATAAGCCAGGACATAATAATAGAGTTCTCAATCTCCCACTTATCATATCCCGGATCAGTAGTAGGAGGGGCAGCGACACGCCCATCAAGATGTCCCATCTTCCCCCGTGCCTTCAGGTAAAGTTCTACCGCCTGTGACCATTTTAGGTAATTTTGGCCGTTGAATGGAACGGTAGTAATTTTGATGTTGGGATCCAAGGGTGTAACCATGGTCTGAACAGTAGCAGGAGTAATCGCCGTTGGTTTATCTAGGTCAGTCATAATTCCGTGACCCGAATGGAAAACCCACACAAAAGGAAGGAAGACGAAGGAGATGGTACCAAGAAGATCTCGGGAAATTAAACAACGAGCACCATATAGGATGCTATTAGATCAGATATAGTTGATCAGTGGTCCAAGAAGGGACCAAGAACACAAAAAACCAAACAACAATCAGAATAGCAAGTATGTAATGGTGCTGGTAGAAGCAAAAAGGTTCGGCTGAGGTAAAAAATGGTTGGGTTAGTGTTCGGTTTATCAGTCTAGGGTAGATTGGTGATGCATGGGTGGTTTAGGAGTTGCGCCGCTGGGTTTGGTGGGGTATGCGTAGCGGCGCAAGTCTAGATGTGCATGGATGTGGCTGCGAAGGTTTGCAGGTGGTGAGTAGAGTTGCGAAGGCTGTGTTGGTGGTGGTGTGAGTTGCGCAGGTCTAGGTGGTGATGATGGGTTGGCCGGAAGTAATGGTGTGGTGGTGGCTGGTGGCTGGTGGCTGCTGCCTCTGTTGTCAAAATCGTACGATTCGCGATACGAATCTTACGATTCATCATGACAACGATACGTATCGATGCACGAATCGAACATGTAAAAGAATCTAAGGTGAATCTTACGATTCGTAAGTGAATCTTACGATTCGATTCGCGATTCTTACGATTCACTTGACTGCTAGGCACAAAACTTAATTGTTCCAATTTTTTTTGTTTTTTTGTTTTTCAAATTTTTCTTAAAAAATTGATTACCAACCCTCTTTTAAACCACTTAGGATATGTTTATACAAGCCTAGAACAAAAAGGATATGTTTATACAAGCCTAGAAAAGAAAAGAATACGTTTATATGGTTTTTTTAATTTGTTACCGAATCTTACGATTTTCGATTCGCGAATCCCGATTCGATTCACATGTATCATTTCGATTCACAATACGAATCCCGATTTGACAACTATGGCTACTGCTGCAGATGTTAGGGTTAGGGTTTGAGGATTGGCTCTGATACCATGTTAAAATGTTATTTGGTAAAGCTTAGATTCTAACAATAAGCTAGAACCTTTTATATTAAACATAAAGAAGAAGAAAACAAATATTACAAGTAGGTCCTTGGACTTATTACAAAATACAGCATAACAGTAAAATAACTCTAACAAAAACTACTAGAATTAGAATTCCTAGCTTTATAAATATAGAGTTGTAACTTGTAAGCCATTTCAAAGTAACTCACTCACATTAATATTAATCAAATACATATAATTTTCTCTACTTTGCCTTGTGTTCAAGGTTTCTAGCCCAAATCTGTTGCAGCATCACTTCGCTAATGAGCTAATGCTTGTCATGAGAAGAAAACATCACAAGAAATGAGTCTATATTACAAGTTTAAAGAACTTACCCCTGCATTATACACAAGCTGGATGACACGAATAGGAGCCACATTCACATCTTCTGATTTGTATGCACTGTCCATTGGAAGATTTTCTTCTAAAATCTAGAACATTATGATCCATATTAGAAAGAGACATTACAAAACGTGCTCGAAGGTTGAATCTACAAAATCACCTTCAAATGATCACCGAAGAGTTTAACTTGAGCCGTTGCTTTGTCATCCCGAACTCCAATATATGCCTCAAATGTTGCCTAAGGGGTAAACAAATGTACAATAAGCTACATCCACCCCTGTGAAGAGCCTGTTTGGATCGGCTTATTTGGGACCAACAATCACTTGTTTGGGATCGTTAGAGATTTGAGTCAGTTCGCAACTTTTCACAGCTTTTCAAACATCAAACCCACTTAAAACCCAAAAAAAAAAAAAAAAAAAGCTTATTTCAAAACCACAATTTGCTGCTTTTTCGAAAATTTATTCAAGGAAAAAATATTTTATTCCCACAGCAATACCAAACGGGCATGAAGAACAGTAAAAGATAACAAGAATGCATTTCTCGTGAATATGCATGCATGCCTGGCTGAGTGGGTACGCAAGTGTATGAATTGTCTTGCCACAGAAAACGTGAAAATTTATTGTTCAGACTTTTAAAACCCCAAGGCCCTGTTTGGTATGCAGATATCATGAAGCAAAAGAAAAAGGAAAGGAAAATGACAAGGAAATCCGTTTCGAATACAACAGTAATTCAGAAAGAGGAAGGGAAATGAATCAAAAAATTAAAAACCCTTACCATATTTATCACCATATTTCCATTTCATCCCTATTTTCCTCAACCTTTTCCTTATTAACCAAACAAAGGAACGTGTTTCATCTATGTATTATTTTCGTTTCCCTCACTAAATCCTTGAACCAAACAGAGCCTAAGAAAAAGCTCCCAATATCACTGAGGAAACTGTAAAATTACCGATAATTGGTGCATGGCTTCTTATACAATGATATGCTGTTTATAATTTAAATTTATATATTGCAAATTTATCAACAAAATTTGGTGCCCCAGTTCACTAACTGTGCCAAGTTGCGTCTTTTGACCAGAGGATAACTCTAAAATTTGGGGCACAGTATATAATATTGTTAGGCCAATCAATCAACATTGCTCTATCTACAGTAGGGACCTCAAGAACGTTATTAAATTTATGACAAGTTGTCAGATGCTGACATGTAGGAAAAGAATAATTTACAACTTTCCAACGTTTTATCTACTATTTGTACCAACATTATGAAAGGAGCAAGTTGAAGTTAAGATTACCATATTCTCATCACACACATACTTATATATATATATATATAAGTATGTGTGTGTCATGTTGTGACTGAGTTTATTAGCACCTTCATGTCTATGTCTGCATTGAAGGACCGACTCAAATTGCTATAGGGAATAGATCAACGAGGGAGCATAAGGAGATAGTACCTTGTATCCAAAAATTGCATCTTCATAAGTCTCGTACGGGCCAATAGTTATGTCCAACTTAGAGTCCTTTATAGATATAAAAATAAAAAGGTTGTCAGAAATTTGTCAGCATTGTGAATGCAAAACTATGGTCATTAATGGTTACAACTACGAAAAAAAAAAAAAGAAGATAAAAAAAATTTATGAATTCTAATGAGGTATATTTTTTTTTTCATTTTTTATCAATCCGAAATGGAGAGAAGTAAAAAAGAGGGAACCAAATAAAAGAAAGAGAAAATAGTAAAAAACAGAAAATTGCAAAACTAGCACCTCAGGGCTTCAACTGCACCTATGTAACTCACACACTGGTGTCCTAACGACTTCAAAAAAATTCTAGCCAAAACCAGGTATGCAGAGTTTACAAGAATTTGTCGGAGAGTTAACAATAAAAAAAAGAGCAAATTAACAGTAAGCAATATATACTAACCAACTCCATCCAAGCTATATCCGACTCATAATAGTCATTTGAAAGGAAAGCATCAGCCTTGCTATGTAGGAACCTCTTCAAACTACACGAGGAAAGCATGAATACACAAGAAGCTTAAAATCAGTTAGTTGCTAATAAATATTAGCGTTAATTACATTTTATGTCCACTTTACACACTATGGTTCAAAAGTTGACACCAATGAAGCACAGACTTTTCTAAAAGGTCAAAGAATCCGCACCCGCATGGGCATGGATTCTTCTCAAATGCGGCAGGGTTTTTTTTTTTCAATTATTTTTTTTAAGAAAGGGGACTCTTAACATAATTCTAAAAACTTTGGAATCAATTTAAGAACGTTGGGAGTTGGATTCCACGACAAAAGGCTAGTATCGCTCAAATATACCTGTTATTTGTCTTAATTACATTAAAAAAAAAAATTTAGGCAAAAGTCCCTAGAAGTAATTGTCAAGAGTTTAAAGTCCAATTTGATTCTTAATTTGTTAAACAGCCCCTCAAAGGTCGAGTTAAGTGAAATTTCACTTCCTATTCATGTACGAGTTCAATGAAATTTCACTTTATATTTTTATATGGAGGACCTTTCCCCAATCAAGAATCTTAATTGTCCGTAACTCTAAAACAAGCTTATCATAATGTCCTTTCACTAATTGTCCCAAAAATAAAAATCAATACAATATGTAGTTTATAAAGTTATATGTAAAGTATATTTTTAATAATTTATAAAGTACCCCCGCACCCGCACCCTTGAATTTTTGAAAATTGACAAATTCCTCGTTGCTTCCTAGGTTGACACTTTAGCCCTTGTACCGGTGCAACATGAAACCCAAAAGGTGTGAATTTTGACCTTCAAATGACACACCCTTCATTTATTTTGAAATTATTTATTGATCTTCTTCACAATCAATGGCGGAAGTAGGAGAGGACTGGGGTGGGCTATAGCCTCCCCAAAATTTGGAAAAAAATTTAGTACATGTGATATTTTAGCCCAAATGTAGTCCAGCCCACCCCAAAATTTGAGAAATTTTTTTAGTACAAGTGATATTTTAGCCCAAATGTAGTCTAGACCACCCTAATAATAATTGTCTATGTGATATTTTAGCCGAAGTCCACCTTAATATTTGATACCACACCTTATTATGTCCATTCTCATTTCAGCCCAACCCAATTTTAGAGTTCAAAATTCAAAATATAGTCAAACACACCTAATATTTGACACCATGTGATATTCTAGACCAAGACCACCCTAATATTTGGCACCAAACCGTATAATGTCTATTCTGATTTCAGCCCAACCCAATTAGTGTTCCAAACCCATTTTGACACCATACCTTGTTGATTCAAATAGTTTATATTTATCTCATTATCTTTTCTTATCTCATTATCAAAAATATATATAAATAGACCCCAATTTTTTTTCCCCCGGGGGCACCCCCTAGAGCTTCCTTAGCCACACCCTCACCACCCCCACACCCACCCCAAAAAAATGAATAAATAAAAATTCCTACCTCCGCCCTTATTCACAATAGAACTGCCCTATTACTCACTTTAGTATAAATTCAATGAACATTTTTGTTAGTATTAATGGAAAACTTATCGCGTTTAGTTTAGTCGCAACAAAAAGGGAGTCAAGAGGTGATTTTGCCTAAACACAAGGTAGTAAAATGTATTCAACCCGTAATTATAATAGGTGAACATAACAAACAGGAAGTCAACAAATGCTATACCTAGGTGTACCGGTAAGGTCTGCTGCTTTATGCAGTCCTTCAGCAGCTTTTGTGAGGAAAGGCTTGTATTCTTGAGAGTAAGGAACGCTATAAAGATCATGAGTAACCCCCACAGAGTGTTCAGATTCACCACCAACAGTATTGTTGGATATGGATGTGTCCACAATCAACTCACTGTGCCTTTTAATAACACTGAAAAATCCTGTAGCATCTATCTTTTGATCCTCTGTTAAACTGTCCCTCCATAGCTCAAATTCCTATGACAGAGAAACAAGTATCAGCCTTCAGGCCGGAAACGAAATTAGATGAAATATGAAGGATGACCAGCGTTTGAACAGTGAAAAGTCACGAAACAGTCTAACAGCCTGTTTGGGATCACTTCCCAAACAGGCTTCTGGGACCCAAAATGCATATATTAGTCTGTTTGGATTAATTTTATAAAGCACTTTAGAGCTCGAAAATCACGTTTAAGCTGAAGTAGGTCTAAGAGTTGCTTCATCCCAAAAAAGATAAAAGGAAACAGATGTGGGTTTCAGTATACTTTTCTACGGTGCCCTTGTGATTATTGCTTTAGCTTCTGCCTAAATGCAAAGCAAATCCAAATGAGCCCTAAGGGCTGGTTTGGAATCACTTCTCCACAGTTGGGCCCAAATGTGCCTATGTTACTGTTTGGATTAATTAGAGAAAGCACTTTAGAGCCCCAAAACCACAATTTGGTTCGAGTAGGTCTAGAGGTGCTTCAGCCCAAACATGATGCAGAAAAAGATTGGGGTTTTAATTAATTTCACTGAATTCCCATTGCACCCTTGTCATTAATGCTTCTACTTCTTGTTCTTTTGTTTCTTCCTAAATGCAAAAGCCAAAGCCAAAGCCAAAGCCAAAGCCAATCCAAACCGGCCCTAAGTGGGTGAAATGTACAAGAGTGTGTTTTAAGAATGCAAAGAAGTTCCCATCAAATACCATTTTGTCCATATCCGGGGGGTAAAAATTTGCGCCAGGTGGTTTTGGCATGGGAAATGCAGTCTTATATTCAAGCCCCTTCCAACCAGTTACTGGCTTTGTAGCTTCGGGAAGTAACCCAATGGCCGAATCTGCAGTAGTCAAAAAGGCCTCATTTTCATCAAGGCTGGACCTGCCAATATGGATACGAATCAGTTTACAGAATAAGCACTTTATAACTATTAAAAAAAAACTTCAGTAAACAGACAGATTCAGAAACTTAGATGGTAAGAAAAGCATGAGCATAGCATCGAAGGGGCCATACGTAATGATCATGTAAGATATGAAGACGTTATCCAATCAATATAAGAAGAAAAGAATAGGGAGAATTTTCTGACAGTTATATTCATCAATCTGCAGTAACAGTATATATTTACAACCAAGATTACAAGAAAGGAAAATAAGGAAAAGGAAAGAAAAATCGAAAAGGAAAAAAAAAAAAAAAAAGATAAGATCAAATTAATCCCTAAAATCCTGTAAAAGGATTTGACTAAAATCTTATCCTAGAAAATCTAATCGCCAACACTCCCCATCAAGCTGGGGCGATGATATCCACAAGACTAAGCTTACCAAGAGAAGCTCCTAAGAGAGAAGGGCCAACCGGCTTGGTAAACATATCTGCAGTCTGATCAGATGAGGGAACAAACTGTGGAGTGAGAACACCCGCCCGAACCTTCTCCAGTATGAAGTGAACATCCACCTCGATATGTGTTTGTTCGTTCATGGAGAACAGAGTCGGAAGCAAGCATTATAGATGATTTGCTGTCGCAGAACAAAGTAGAAGAGTCACTTATAGGATACCCCAATTTCTATCAACAAGGAGCGAAGCCAGATAAGCTCACATGTGCCCTGAGCCATTGCTCGATACTCGGCTATAGCTGAAGACCTAGAAACAACGGCATGTTTCTTACTTTTCCACGAAAGGAGATGACTGCCATAAAAAGTACAAAAACTTGAGGTAGAGCGCCTATCAATTTTAGAGCCTGCATAATCAGCATCGGTAAAACATGAGATCCCACTATGAGGACCAGTTGCATAGAATAACCCAAGGCCAGGGCAAGTCTTGAGATATCTAAGAATATGATGTACATCATCCAGATGTGAAGAACGCGGAGCGTGCATGAATTGACTCACAACACTCACAGCAAATGAGATGTCTGGTCGTGTATGGGTGAAGTAAATAAGGTGACCAACAAGACGCTGATATACAATAGCATCGGGTAGAAGTTCTCCAGACTCAACTGACAATTTCTTGTTTGGATCCATAGGGGTGGAAGCTGGCCGACACCCCAGCACAGCAGTATCTTGAAGTAGATCGAGAGCATGCTTCGTTTGAGATAGAGAAATTTCATGGCGGGAGCGAGCCACCTCAATACCTAGGAAATAATGGAGAAGGCCCAGATATTTGATATCGAAGACCTTTCCAAGAACCGTCTTAATTTTGGCTATACCCGAGACATCATCTCCATTGAGAATGATGTCATCAACATAAATAGAGAGAATCACACAACGACCATTCGGGCGACGATAGAAGAAGCAAGTGTGGTCCGAATGACATCGGGTAAAGCCCATAGACAAAATGACCTCACTGAAGCAATTAAACCATATGCCCGTGGCGACTGCTTAAGGCCATAAAGATATTTGCGTTGACGGCAGACTTTCCCATAATACTCCCCTCAGCCCGAAAACCTGGTGGAGGATCCACATTGTTTCAAGAAGATCACCGTTCAAGAAGGCATTCTTGACATCCATCTAATGTAGAGGCCAAGAATGCGAGACATCTAAGGATATGAGAAGTCGAACGGTTGTCAATTTAGCCACAGGAGCAAAGGTTGCAGTATAGTCCTTTCTTGGAATCTGAGTGAACTCTTTAGCCACAAGACAAGCCTTATACCTTTCAGTCGACCCATCCGCCTGATACTTCACATTGAATACCCATTTACATCCAACCGTCTTTTCCCCGCTCGGAAGAAGAACAAGCTCCCACGTTTGGTTGCGCTGAAGAGCATTCATTTCCAAAGTCATGGCTGCCATCCAGTGAGGGTCCTGAAGAACCTCAGATACAGACCGAGGAATCGGGGTGGAGTCCACAAGGCTAAGAAAGGACCGATAAATGTCAGAGAGACCTAAATAAGAAACATACTGGGCAATTGGGTGGTGAGTACTATTAGAGAAACCACAACGATCGGGGGGACGACGAGTACGAGAAGGATATCGAGAAGTAATAGACTCAAGTGGACTAGAAGCATTGCCAGAAACCGGAGAGGAAAATGGCTGAGAGACCAGAGCAGTCGAACGTCGGGAGTACACCTGTTGAGGATCTGTAGTATTGACAGGAGGTAGCATGGTGTCAGTTGAAGGAGGCGAGGAGATCACCGGAGGAGATTCAAAGGAGAAACAGGATGCGGAAGCACACAAGTCTCCTCTAGGACCTCTTCAACTGCAGTTCCTGATAAAGAATGAGGTCTGTTGAGATTATTATGCTTTTAGTTTATGTTAAGTCTTGTTAGAGTTAGCTCTATGCTTCTTGCAATTTAAATATTAGTGTGGGTCATTATGTAATTTCTTCTTCTTGTTTAATATAAAAGGGGAGAGATAAGTTGTCAAACCCTAAGTTATCCCAAATATGCTCAACATGGTATCAGAGCCAAAAATCATCAAACCTTAACAGCCACCACTTTACTCCACCACACCCACCTTACGCCACCGCCAGCCACCACCCTGGCTGTCGCCAGTCTCCCAGCCACCACCTGACCCTGCGCCGAGACCTCCACCAGTCCCCAGCGTTGCGCCGAGGTCACCAGCCTCCTTCCCAGCTTGTCGCAGCCCCCTCCTGCCCTAGCCGGACCACCCTAATCACCCTGGACTAATCTCCTACTACCCTACCCTCCTCCTAACCCTATAGTTGAACCCCTAAGGGGGTAATCTCATCCAGCACCATCATTTATGTGCTACTTTGATTGGTTCTTTGATTCCCAGCTTTGTTGGTCCTTTAATGGACCTTTGAGTCATTTTTCTTGACCTTCTCATACCCATCTTCTCCGTTTCCCTTCCTTCTTTGCTTGGGTTTTCCTTTTTCGTGTACTGGAACTATGATAGAAACACCAGATAAACTGTTGTCTGATAGTCCAACCATACTACAGAGTGTGGTGACACCATTGAATCCCAACCTTAAAATTACTTCTACTCCATTCAATGGCCAGAATTTCTTAACATGGTCACAAGCGGTAGGTCTTTACTTGAAGAGCCGAGGGAAGATGGGACACCTTGATGGACGCATTCAGGCTATGATAAGTGGGAAATTAAGAATTCCATTATCATTGCGTGGCTTATTAATTCTATGGTTCCTGAAATTGAGGAGAGTTTCTATCGTATGAAGACTGCTAAAGATATTTGGGATTCTGTTGCCTCTACCTACTCTAGGAAGGGGAACTATGCCCAAGAGTTTGAGTTGACTCGTTCCATTGACCGTTCAGAGCAGGGTGACATGACAGTCACCAAATACTTCACTTTCCTCACTACCAGTTGGGATAGAGTGGATCATTTCCAGGATTATCAGCCTGTCTGTCCCACTGATTCTGCCAGGTACCGGAAACTACTTGAGAAGCAGAGGGTGTTCAAATTTCTCCAAGGACTCCATCCAGATTATGATGCTGTGCGGAGTCTGGTACTTGGAATGGATAGTCTTCCCACTCTCCAGGAGGCCTTTGCTTATGTTCAAAATGAAGAGAGTCGACGTTTAGTTATGCTTCCTCCAATCTCCACTGAGAGGTCTGCCTTAGTTTCTGTTCCACCGAGGGAGGGGACCAAGCAGTCAGGAATCTCGATCGGCCTAAGTTATTCTGTGATTATTGTAATAGGCCTCATCACACTAGGGAGACCTGTTGGAGTCTCCGTGGACGTCCTCCTGGTGGTCGTGGAGGCCGTTCTGGGGGTCGTGGAGATTGCTCAGGTGGACGAGGGGGAAATGCTCGTGCTCATCATACTATGGTCACTGATACTACAGATCTGGTTCCTACTGATGATGCTCCCTCCACAGTGAGCCAGTTGTGTGCTACTGAACTTGAGACTCTCAGGAATTTGATGGCCCGTTGTGCTCCACCTACTTCCACCAGTGCCTCATCTTCTTTTGCTCAATCAGGTAACTTAGTCCCATCAGCAAGAGCATTTCTTTCTCACTCTTTATTTCCCTGGATTATTGATTCCGCTGCCTCAGATCATATGTCACATTCGTCTGACCTTTTCTCTAATTATAAGCCCTATTTTGGTCAGGACAAAGTTAAAATTGCCGATGGTACTTTTTTCCTCTGTCTCGGGGAAAGGTCTCATCCGTGTTACTCCTTTACCATTAACTTCAGTGTTACATGTTCCTAATTTCTCTCACAATCTTTTATCCTTGAGTCATGTTACTCGCTACTTAACTGTAGTGTAACCTTTTATCCTTCTCATTGTGTTTTTCAGGATCTTATCATGAGGAGGACGATTGGCAGTGGTAGAGGGGAGCAGGGACTTTACATTTTGAATGAAGGGGAGAAGCTGGCTAACAGTACAGTAGTCTTAAAGGATAAAGCTGAAGACTTAGAACTTTGGCATAAGAGATTAGGACACCCATCTTTTGCTTTACTTAGACACATGTTTCCATCTTTTGCTTCAAACAATGTTTTTTTGAATTTAAAGTGTGATGCTTGTGAACTTGGGAAACATCATAGAGCTTCTTTTGCTCCTAGTAATAATAAAAGTTTCATTCCTTTTGCATTAATTCACACTGATGTTTGGGGTCCATCTCGTGTTGTGTCTTTGAAAGGTCATAGATGGTTTCTCTCTTTTATTGATGATTGTTCCTATTGAATTGGAGCATCCAACCCAAAACCAATTGGCAAGGGGTGGAGTAGTCCCTTGAACTTATATATTGAGTAGCTAGGTTATAAGTCCCCGATGTGGGACAGACAATCTCAACAGTTTCCGTACAACATGGTTATATATGATGAAAGAAAAGCGGGAAGTATTCTCTATTTTTCGAAATTCTCATAAAATGGTGTGTACCCAATTTGGGGCTGTGGTGAAAGTTTTACGGTATGATAATGGGGGTGAGTATACTGATTCTGGACTGAGTGCCTTTTTTTCGTCTCAGGGGATTATACATCAGACGTCTTGCACTGACACTCCACAACAAAACGGAGTGGCTGAACGCAAAGAATCGTCATCTATTGGATGTTTCTCGTTCTTTACTCTTCCAAGTTCAAGCTCCCCGTTCTTATTGGGGTGAAGCAGTTTTAACAGCCGCTTATCTCATTAATCGTCTTCCCACTCGAGTATTGCATAAGCAAACACCACTTGAAGTTCTTTCTCATCCTTCCGTCTCCTCTTCCATTCCTCGCCGTGTCTTTGGTTGTGTATGCTTTGTTCATAACCATTCCCCTACTCGTGGGAAATTGGATCCTCGCTCCATTAAGTGTGTGTTTGTTGGCTACTCACCAACTCAGAAGGGTTATACGTGTTTTCATCCTCTTAGGAAATGGTATGTCTCTATGGATGTTACCTTTCATGAGTCACAGTCCTAGTTTCGTGATCCTCAGCTATCTCTTCAGGGGGACCCTAGGAGTGAAGACATACCTGTGTTACCTATGATGATTGAGGGACTCCAGAGGCTACTGCTCCTCAACTACCACTGTCATTCTCTCTAAGTGATGAAGATTCAGGGAATTCCTCTGATACTTTCTCTCTTGAAACTGGTGATTTAAATGTTCCCATTGCTGTCCGTAAGAGTGTTAGGTCTTGTACTCAACATCCTATATCGAATTTTGTGTCTTATTCTCGTCTATCTCCTTCCTACAAAGTCTTTCTTTCCAAAATTTCCTCTGTTTGTATTCCTAACCATGTCCAGGATGCTCTTGCCGATCCCAAGTGGAAACATGCCATGGTTAAAGAGATGAAGGCTCTTCACAAGAGTGACACTTGGGAGTTGACAACGTTACCAAGAGGGAAAAAGACTGTGGGGTGCAAGTGGGTGTACACGGTGAAGCACAGGGCTGATGGTTCCATTGAGCGGTTTAAAGCTCGGTTAGTAGCAAAAGGCTTTACTCAGACTTACGGTGTGGATTACCAAGAAACCTTTGCACCGGTTGCAAAGATGAATTCAATCCGGATTCTTCTTTCTCTAGCAGCAAACCTAGAGTGGTCCCTTCACCAATTTGATGTGAAGAACGCTTTTTTGCATGGAGATTTGGAGGAGGAAGTCTATATGGACGTTCCTCCAGGTTTTGAAGACTCCAAGACAAAGGGAAAAGTGTGCAGACTGCAGAAGTCTTTAAATGAGCTTAAGCAGTCTCCTAGAGCCTGGTTTGAAAGATTTACCCAAGCATTGCTTCGATATGGCTTCAAGCAGAGCCATGCTGATCACACATTGTTCATCAAACATTCACCACTGGATAAGACTACTGCTCCTATTGTTTATGTTGATGACATTGTGCTCACAGGAGATGACTTGGAAGAAATGGAGCGGTTAAAGGGGTATTTGGCCGGTGAATTTGAGATAAAGGATTTGGGAGCGTTGAAATATTTTCTTGGGATTGAACTTGCTAGATCCAAACATGGGATATTCATCTCCCAAAGAAAATATGTTCTTGATCTGTTGAAAGAAACCGGTATGCTTGGGAGCAAAGCATGCGATACTCCTATAGAGCCCAATCAGAAGCTTAGTGATGACACCAGTGGAGATGTGGTTGATACGGGGAGATATCAGAGGTTAGTAGGTAAGCTCATATACCTGTCTCATACTCGTCCTGATATTGCTTTCGCTGTCAGTGTGATCAGTCAGTTCATGCACTCTCCTCGGGAGTCTCATCTCGAGGCTGTTTTCGAATCCTTCGATACATAAAGTTTTCTCCAGGGAAGGGCCTGTTCTTTTCAAGAAGTGATCATTTTAGAGTGGAAGCCTATATTGATGCAGACTGGGCTGGCTCTATTACTGATAGAAGGTCGACATCTGGCTATTTGTGGGAGGTAATCTAGTTACTTGGCGTAGCAAAAAACAGAATGTAGTGGCTAGGTCAAGTGCAGAAGCTGAGTTTAGGGCAATGGCCCAAGGGATTTGTGAGCTTTTGTGGATCAAGTCTCTGTTGAAGGATTTGAAAATTGAGATGAAACTTGAAAGACTCCATGAGGCTTTATTGTGATATAAATCTGCGATTAGTATTGCTCATAATCCACTTCAGCATGATAGAACCAAACATGTTGAGGTTGACAGGCATTTTAATAAGGAAAAGCTCACCAGTGGTACCATCTGCACTTATTTTGTGAAGACAGGTGATCAACTTGCCGATATTCTTACCAAGGGAATAGGAAGTAGGTCGTTTCATTCTATTCTTGACAAGCTGAATATGTGAGATATCTTTGTATCAGCTTGAGGGGAAGTGTTGAGAATTATTATGTTTTTAGTTTATGTTAAGTCTTGTTAGAGTTAGCTCTATGCTTCTTGTAATTTAAATATTAGTGTGTGGGTCATTATGTAATTTCCTCTTCTTGTTTAATATAAAAGGGGAGAGAAAAGTTGTCAAACCCTAAGTTATCCCAAAAATATGCTCAACAAGGTCTTGCAAAGAAAGGAGTATTCCGAAAAAAATGACATCCATAGAATGATATAAGTGACGAGAAATTGGATCATACCAACAATATCCCTTAGACATAGAAGAGTACCCTAAGAATATACACCAAACTGCTTTATCATCCAATTTAGTCCGAGTGGGGCTCCGATTCTGAACAAAACAAGTGCATCCAAAGACCCGAGGGAGAACAGGGAAAAGAGTACAATCGGGCTGAAGAATTTGCAAAGGGGCCTTACCATGTAAGACTCGACTAGGAGTTCGGTTCAAAAGGTAGGTATCAGTAAGAACAGCCATATGCCAAAAATATTTGGAAATATGCATCCCACGCAAAAGGCATCGAACAACAGCCATGGAGCGGTTCTTGCGTTCCGCAACACCATTCTGTTCAGGGGTGTATGGGCATGTGAGTTGTTGAAGTATACCCTTTTGACTAAGTATGGAGCGAAATTCATTAGTAATATATTCCCTGCCATTGTCAGATCGAAGATTACGCACAATAGTATTAAATTGGGTTTTAATCATTTGTAGAAAGTTAGTGAACAAAGTGAATTCTTCGGATTTTATCTTTAAAAGACAGACCCAAGTGCAATGAGTATAATCATCGATAAATGAGATAGTAGTTGTGGTCAGAGAGAGCAATAATTGGGGAAGGACCCCACACACATCACTATGAATAAGATCATAGCACATGGGGCACGATACATGCAAGGAATGTAACTAGATCGTGTATGTTTAGACAATTCACACACCACACAACTAAAATTTAACTTCCGTCAAGTTTTATTTATTAGAGGAAATAGTTGATAAAGATATTGAAAGTTCGCATGGCCAAAAGGGCGTGCCACAAATGTAACGACTCTAAAGAAAAACTAACAGAGGCAGGCAACGGATGCCTGAAAACTAGAAAATTGCCCATGCTCCCCTGAAGGATCCCCAAAATAGTACAATCCATCCCGTTTATATCCCCTGCCAAAAATCCTCTTCGAAATCTGGTCCTGCAAGAGACACCGATCATGAAAGAAAATAACAGAACAATTTAGATCCTTAGCAAGGCGACTAACAGAAAGAAGGTTATAAGAAAAGTTTGGAACATGAAGAACAGAGGATAAAGTAATATTGGGAGATAGGGTAACATCACCCTTGCTTTAGATATGGATGATGGAGCCATCCGTAATTCGAACATATTGGAAGATGGGAATAACAAGGGATGAAAAATAAGACAACTTGCCAGCCATGTGATCATTGTGTCCAGAGTCAAGGACCCAAGTAGGCTAGCCAGACTTAACATGAAGAGCAGTGGAGGTAGTACCTGCAGCTAGAGTAGTAGTAGAGGTGGATCCAGGACGAGGACTTTGCTGAATAAGTTACCCCAATTGAGACTGGAGCCAGCTTATTTGAGCATGGAATTAAAGCATTTATAGATTAGACTGGTTGGGTACTGAATGAGCAACTACTCAAGTCCGAGAGGGAACTTTGCCCTTATTCCTAGCATATGTTTCCCGAAGTTCTAGATGAAGTTTGAAACAGTGATCCTTGACATGACCATCTCTGTTACAATAAGTACAAATTGTACCTGAGAGTGAAAAACAGAACCGATGGATGTTGAAAATGCCATCTGATCCGGTATAGGAGTCTCTGGGATAGCAGGAGGTGGTGACTTTAGTAAGCGACGCTGAGTGGCAAATGCCTCATAGAGAGAAGGCATAGCGGATGAGTTAAGTAGTTAACAATCTGGGTTCGAAGAGCCTCGAATTTAGGTTTGAGATCCATAAGAAACTGATATGCATGTTGACGATCAAGACGCTGAATGGCCGCCTCAGAGGATGAGTCACTAATAGACTCATATTGAGCCAACTCCTCCCAAAGAGCCTGAAGATATCCGAAATAGTCAGCCACAGAAAGTCCCAAAGTCTCCCGAGTAGCATGATGAATTTCACGATAAAGCTCGAAAATCCGTGCATCATTGCGCTCATGCGCATACATTTTGGTCAAAGGAGACCACAAACTTTGTACCGTAACATGGTACATGAAAATATGATAGGCTCATTCCTCCACAGTGTTAAAGGAGTCACCCTAAAATTGTGCAATTATCTATGTCCCATTGCACGAGTTTGGGATCAGTGGCAGGTGGTTTGGGTTCAGCGTTGAGGATCCAACCAGATTTGCCCTTTCCACCCAAGAAGAGGCGAAACGAGCGGGACCATGCAGCAAAGTTTCTCCCATTCAACAAAATACTAGTGACACGGTGAGCAGGTGCATGTTGAGATAGAGAGAGATCTGGCTGGGCTATTTTGGTCATGGTTTTTTCCTGTATTTCATGATGAAGACACAGTAAACGTTACCCAAATAGCAAAAAGAAATACTCCAGAGAACACAAAGCAGCCCGGAAAATACGGAGCAGGAATAGGTCACTACAACCAACGGAAGAATCGGTAGGAAGGAGAAGGGGCTACCGAAAAAAAATCGATAGCCCAAACAGAGAAGAAAATGAGCACTTAAGGCTCGTCGCATCACGAGGATGCAAGGGAGGGCCCACAGAGGGGCAGGCAACAGCACCTAGGGCTGTCGCAGGGGCAGCAGGCCTCGGTGTGGGCTGGGTGAGGCTCGCCGAGGCTGGAGGGAGGTGGCTGGTGGTTGTCGGAGGTGATGGGGTGTACGGCGAGGGTGGTGGTGGTGGTGTTTGGGGTGGCCGAATGTGATGGGGCTAGGGTGTTCTCCCTGTGTTGGCTCTAATACCAAGAAGAAAAGAATAGGGAGAATTTTTTTATAGTTTTATTCATCAATCTGCAGCAGTATATATATATATACAACCTAGATTACAAGAAAGGAAAATAAGGAAAAGGAAAAAAAAAAAAAGAGAAAAGGAAAAAAAATATATTGATAGATCAAATTAATCCCTAAAATCCTATAAAATGATTTGACCAAAATCTTATCCTAGAAAATTTAATCTCCAACCGTATATATTTTAACCACCCAATTACTAGGACTATAACGAACATCAGTTAAATTTCGAAAGAGCATTCACATTTATGCAAACGTTTGACTCAACATAGTCGCTATTAACTAATATATAGATAATGCATGTACGCAAGTAACTTTTTCTGTCTCTCAAAAATTGGTAGTGGCCGATAAAATACATTAGTAGCATGGCTTTCAAGACTATAAATTTATCATCTAAAAGGAACAAAAATGACAACTATCATGCTTAATTTTCACCACCAAAGCTTTCAGGAGCCAAAAATGTAGCCACCCCCCCCCCCCCCCAACCCCGCGCGCGCGCGCAACAAGGCATAAGCGTTTTGACTTATCAATTTTCTAAATTATATTGATAGTACTTTTATCCATATTAGACAAAGGGGAAGTGATACATGATAAAGACAGAAATTCCAGTTAGTAGTATTTCAAAGATTGCAAGTAGAATTGCAATAATGCCAATATGATCTACTTTTGTGTATGGAAGTCAGTTATGTATAACAAAATGGAGCAGAAACAAACATGATCCAAACTCCAAAGTAATAGTTTTAACAAAAACCAGTAAAAGAAACAGTGGTGGTTGCTAAAATAGTAAACCAACAAATGAAAACAAATTACATGCAAAACAAAGCTCAAAGTTGAGCCTTCAATTCAGCCTTTATGAAGGTTTTTGTCTGATGAGAACCTTATATTTTTAAGAAGGCCTATATATGCCTTTACTGCGCTGTGGTTATGAGTAGAATTGGTGTTTGTGAAAAATTATGTGTAGAATTAGAAACCAAGCCCTACAAATACATATGGGCGATTTTTTTTGGGGGTCTACAAATACATAATTGTGTAGAATTGGTTTTCTGTGTAGAATTAGAAACCAAGCCCTATTATACTTGTGGGCAATTTTTTGGGGGTCTACCTATACATAATTATGTAACCATGTCCCCATCTCTATCTTTACCCTTCTTTTGTTTTTTTCTCTCTATAACCACAAAATATTATCAATCTTAAATATGTACTCCACTAAAAAAACAACTTCAACAGAATAAAAATTTCCCATCCGATAAAAGACGGGCGGCGCCCATCAGACATGTTAGATTCAGATTAAGTTCTTTGCTTCATATTTTATACGTTACTTGCTCTTACTGGAAATTACAGTAACATAATAAGACTAGCATACGATTGATATATCCTTATGCAAAACGCAATAGATATGCATAGATGATCTGACAGGAGAGAGCCTAAGAGAACAATAACGAGAGAAAACTTACCATGGACTTTTGTTAATCCAGTAATACATCCATTTTAACTTGTCCAAATCAGACACCTCAGCGTGTTTTTTCAACCAGTCCCTCAATGTTGAGTTGCAGTACCAAGCCTGATGAAGGGGAGAAAAAAGTAGAAGTTAAAGGCCTATTTGGGAGTCCATAAAATAAGATTTGGCTTAGTCCAACTCTCACTTTTAAACTGGTTTTATGAGAACAAAGGTTATGTTGGTTTAACAGAGAAGTGAACTAGCTCTAGTTGATATATCAAAATGGAGACATACTACCTATGAAGCACCGACACTATTTTCAGCCCTCGTATCAGTGTCGGGAGCATCTGCAATACGGACACGCTCGGACAAGCCCAGGACACGCGTCGGGTACTCTTAAAATCATGTCTGAATACTTTATACTTTTTTAGAAGTGGACACACGGAGGACACAGACACGCTTAAGACACGCAACCGACACATGCGGGACACGCAGCTTTTTCTTTTTTTCTTTTTTTTTTCCTTTTCAAATAATGTTTATTTAAATAAACAATTTTTAATAATGCCTCAAATTTTATTTATTGGCTTTGTTACTTGTGATAATGCCATAACATTGTTGTGATTTGTATTTTTATGCCAATTTTAATTAGAATAATGTTAGGTTTCCATTACATGGTAAAATATATATATATATATATGTACACACACTTTAAAATACAAAAAATCAACGTATCCCTCACGTATCTCCATCCTACTTTTTTAAAAAAAATATCGTGTCTACAAATTCGCGCCGAGTCTCGTGTCCGTGCTTCTGAGCGTACTACTATGCAAGAAATAAGTATAAAACAAACACTTGAATTTATAGAACTAGTTCACTTATGAACTATAGAATCACTTCTTTTTCCCAAACAGCCCTTAAGGTGCAAATCAGAGCACTACAACAACATTGAAATCAAGATAGATTGTTTATTTATAGCAGTACCATTGCTCCTGGATAGTTATTATACATATTAGTGCAAACAATCACTTGAGAAAGAGTCTATTACAAACCTGCACGAGAAAAATTTCATCCATAACACTAGCAGCTTTAATAAGTAATGCCAAAGCTTCCTTGTCTGCATCTGTGAGTCCGGTCAACTGTGTCACAAAAGGTTTCTCTTATACATTCCATTCCTTATGTATAGAGGAGATATAATGTACCCAAAAAAGGATTTAGAGAGAGAGAGAGAGAGTCAAAAATATTATAAGATTCAGTTTGGTATAAACAATTTTTTTGTGTTCTTTGCAAAGCACTAGTACATGAAATTGTAAACATGGGAAGAACCATTAAGAAAATCATAAACAAGAAATGAGTTACGACTATGGTTGAAAACTGGTTAACCATGTCCATATCTACGAAGGAGGATGAGTTATGAAGTCCAGAGTCCGGACACTTCAATTTAAGTGTCATATCCGCGTAGGACACACACAAAATGTGTTAATTTTTTTGTATCGCCGGACACGCGGCTAACATGGCTAGACTCGCGGCAAGATGGCTTCTTTGAAACAGTTTTAAAATTTAGAGTAAAAGTCTAATATAATAGAATAACAGACAAGTAATGGGTTTACTTGAAAATTGAGGAAATGGGAGCGGACACGATATTGTATAATAAATACAAAATCTCTCTTCTTCTTCTTTTTTTCCCATCATGTCTTAGTTATTTTGGTATCCTACATAGTTAAGATTTCAGTCTCGTCAAGTTTGCATCCGTGTCCCATGTATGTATCCGTACAACATAGAGGATGAAGTATGACAAGGAGCTTCATATTCAAGCCAACTATTATAGCCTTGCGACAAATTCTTCTCATTAATAATATTATACACAGATTTAGTCAATGACAGCAATTATAACAAATAAAATATAAAGAACACCAAAAGGTTGACAACCTCAGCATCAAGGGAAATACGTGCAAAACGAGAGAGCTGTTTTTGAAGAGCTAAACTCCGTGCCTCCTTGTTCTCTTTGTACCTAGAGTGCTTTTACATTAATGAAAACCATAGGAGCATAAAGCAACTACAAGGAGATTCATATATTCAAGGGAAGCTACCATAATTCACCCAGTGTTTGGTTCTCTAGTCTAGATCAGCATAAATTTTCCAGCACACGGCCAATATATACATAATTTGCAAGATGTGCAAAACAAGTTCAATATATATTTGAAAAGACAACAGAATTGGAAATCGAAATATCGTAATTCATTCGAGTACTTGCTTTTGTGACATGCAAATAGGTTACAGAAAATTGTCGTCCCAAGGGGAGAAAAGGTTACTAAATTAAGGGTCTGTGTGGAATCACTTTCAAAACACAAGTTTAGGCCCGAACGTAGTTCTGGAACACAAAACACATATATTTGCATATATAAATTAATTTTAGGAAGCAATTTAGAGCCCCAAAAGCACATTTTAGGTGCTTTAGCCCAAATGTGATGTAGGAAACAAATAGATTTTGATAAATATTTTTTAATTCCAATGATGCCCTTATGACTAGGGGTGTCAAAATGGCCCGCCCCGCACCGCACAACCTCGGCCGGCCCACGATTGATCGAGGGGGCTTTAGACCACAGGCTCATGTCTCTCTTTGGGACGGACCGGGCTTAGTTCAGGCTTAAGAGTTCACAATTCATGCCCTAAGGTAGAGCCGTAGAGCCTAAGTGAGCACTTTAAATTTATCACAAAAATTATAAGGTCTAAATACTATCAGATGCGTAGTAAAATTATAAGGGTTTATCACAAAAATTATAAGGATTATTGTACACAACTAACAAGTAAAAAAAACTATTAAACTAAAGATACAATAGACTAGAGTATAGCTAGATATACAAAAAATTATTATTTATTTAAGAGCAATTAGAAATAAAAATGATCACATTACTAAATGTGGAACCCTTGTTAAAGCATTTGGGATTCAAATTTAGGAATCATAACATTAGTCGTTGTAAAATTGTAGTGTAAACATATTTCCATAGGTTGGAAAAACTTGGAATATAGCAACTTGTTAAAGCATTTGGGATTCAAATTTAGGAATCATAACATTAGTCGTATAATTGTAGTGTAAACATATTTCCATAGGTTGGAAAAACTTGGAATATAGCAACTTGTAATTTCTACATTTTTAATACTTGAAAACAGTCAAAATTTTGATTGTTAGGAAGCTCCTAATCGCGCTTCTATGAGTTCCTCAAGGCATGCTTGATCGGGTTGGCCTCGGACTTCAAGAGGTAGGCACAGACCCTACCCCGGGATGCTAGGGCCCAGGCCGGATTGGCCCTAGCTTGGGCCGGGCATAAGGCCCCTTTTTTGGGCTTGGCTACGAGTCGCCCGTCAGGCCAGGCTTTTTTTACACCTCTACTTATAAGTTATAATTAGGTCTTCTGCATCCCTTCAGCCTAAACATAAAGTCCATAGTCAATCCAAATGTGCCCTAAAAGCATATCTTGGAGATGCAACAAAGAGTAACCTTATTCACCAATAACAATGACGAATCTTGATCGAAATAGTTCTTCACAAAAGGAAACCAAATATCAAAAGCGGTTTTCACTAGAGATGCACGAGTTTTCCTTATTCCATTTTACAGCCATGAGATAAATCCAGATTCCCATTAGTTGGATACAAGCAATTTTCCAGCTATGCAAAATCTATAATTACAATGTCATACCTTTTTGCAAGTATGTCAAATAGCTGACCATATTGCCCATTTACATCATAGGGAACATACTCGGGATCTTCTTTAGCCAGTAAGCTTTTGTAATCCTCCAAAGAGATGTATTTAACAGCTGAGACTTCTGAATCCTACGAGAAATCAAAAGGTTCAGTTTTTGTTACATTGCAAAATAGGTAGAATACTTCTATCCGATCAATAGCGCATCGAAATAGTAAAATGAAAGAAGGTTGAATACATATGTACATGTAGATTGTAGACGTGTACAACTATATGCATCGTGAAGCCTGGCTTTTCATTATGTTGATAGGTAGTTAGTGAGGATCGTATCGCCCGTAACTGGTCATACTCGGAAATAGACTTCTAAAAAAACAATTTATATAGACAAGAGCAATGGATATACGCAAAATCATTAAAATATATATATATTGCTGAGAAAAGGAGAAATTCACAAGTATCACTCAGACACGTCTTGTCATGCCTCGAATCCTGTGTCACCAAGGTGGGGTCAAAAGTTCAAACTTCAAGGCCATTGTACTATTGCACGTATGGAAATGATGTGGCAGTCAAAGAGTAAAAATAGAATAGGTTAAAGCCAATAAATCGTAGATGGTCAAAGCACTAAATGAAAGGTCAAACTCGCTCAAGCGAATTACATTTCGCTAGGGTGATACTGCCGGAGAGAAAATTAGAAGTTTCTGCACAAGTGAGAGGTCAAGGTTCCAACTAACGGTCGAGGTCACCTAACAATAACGGGTACGGTCACAGATGCGGGGTGTAACTAGCGTAACGTAACGAATGTGGGCATCACAAACATGGTTGTTAGAATCGTGCGATTGACAATTCGAGAATCGTGCTTATGAATCGGAAATCTTGAATCGGTTTGAATTATCCAATTCATGGACGATTCACGATTCGATTCATACGATTCATAAAAATGTTGAGTTTCGCTTAAAAAATAAAAATAAATAAATAAAAAAAAAGTGTTGCCTTAACTTTCGCTCGTGTTACATGTCCTATTCTTCACTTTTTATTAGTTTACAGGTTGTTAATTTGTGATACAATTTCTACACATAAAGTTTCTGCTTGTGTGAATAAAAATGTGATAAATCAGATAGTGCCAAGCTTTTTACGAGCAAATCAGCAGTATGAGAATTGTCCTAATGTTTGTTCCTTTTCCTATTCACATTCATGTATGTGAAGTGCTGGGCTTCACGTCCTAAAAAAAAAAAGCACACATTGTTATAGGTATATACATACAACTATGTAATATACATATATATTTTTTATTTTCTAAAAAAGTGAATCTTAAGTTTCACGATTCAATTCGATTCACAATTCATAATTTGGCAAACCGATTCACGATTTGACAACATGGATCGCAAAAACGAAAGCTTCATGCTTTACACAGCACCCTCTACAATTGCTTAAAATAATTTCTCAACAATAATTCTCCAGGGTTAGTTTGGTTTGCCGATTCATTGAAGGAAAAGAAAACAGAAAGGAAAACAAGAAGGAATACGAGTTCCCTGGTTTTTTCCCTTAGGTTTTCCTCCATGCTTACACAACACTACAAGTAAAAAAAATTCAAAATACAACTGTAACTAAAAGAAGAGGAAAAAAAAAAAGAGAGACTCACAAACTTTTAAGTTCTACGTGTATATTTCCTTCCTCTTTTCGTCAATAAACAAACAAAGGAAAACATTTTCCTTTGTGTTTTCCTTTCTTTGCCCTTGCTGAATCCATGAACCCAACAGAGCCTTGTAAACATAGGATTTTCATTATATGTAGTATACTTTTTTGTTATTATATAATAATGAATGGTAATTTAAAAAAAGAAATCACTACTCTTGGCTTCTGTAAACTATTTTTCACTGAAAGGTCTGAAGGAAAGTATGATTGGTTGGGTATTTTTAATGATCCCTAATTTTCATTAGTATTCACACGACATTTGTAAGCCAATGATGTCTTGATCTTTTGATTACAGAGAAGCATTGAGAAAAAGGAAAAAAAAAAATCAATTTCTCCCTCTTTATGCAATATTTTTGTTTGTATGAAACTCTCTTTGGAGCCACAAAACCCTAGAATAAATTTCTCTCTCCTCTGACCACTCTCTTAGTCACAAAGTACAAACAATTCAATCCATTTATGTCATGTACAGCGGCAACTTCGTCGATCCTCAATCTCCTGGACACATGGTTTGAAGTAACGACCGATACCGAGACGTATCAGCCGAGTTAACTCGGTATCGAGAGGGTCTGATACAAGATATAAGCCGATTCAGACTAAGTTAAAAAAATAATTTGACTCGTGATACATATCGGCCGAAATGACCGAGTTTCGTACATCTCGGCAACCGTTTCGCGCGATACACCCGATACGAGAGACGACAAAATCAAAAAGGGAAGAAAAGCTCAAAAAACTACTCGAAAAGTACCAAATCTCACATGCATATGTCGAATTGGATCTCTCTCTTGAACCTCCTCTCAGATCTACTCTTTTTTTGGGTCAAAAGACTCAAAACTCTCTTGAATCTTCATCTCAAATCTACGATCTGACCTCCAACACTGCGTCTTCATCTCGACCTCGATCTCTCTCCAAGGCTACGTCTTCGATCTCGATCTCTGTCCAAGGCTGCTTCTTCGATCTCTCCAAAGCTGCGTCGCCATCTCCATCGCAGGTAATGAGCCCTTTTTTTGGGGCTATGAATCTGTGAGGTGTGTTGACTGTGAAGGGGGTTTTTGGTAGTGTTAAAGTTGGGAGTCTATTGTGTGTAGCATGTGTTTGTGTGTTATGTTTTTGACCATCTGATTTTTGTGTGTTGTGCAATTTTTTAGAATTTCATGAATTACATGGTTAGGGTTAACAGTAAAGGCATGAGTACTCGCAATTTTTGTTAACCCTTGTGTATTAATTTTGTTTATTTATATATATTTATAAAAAATAAATAAATAAATAAATAAAAAGGTTACCATTAACCCTAACCATGTATTAATTGTAGAATCTAGTGTATTAATTTTTGTTTATTTGTATATATTTATAAAAAAAATGTTTAATTAGCTGTATCTTGTATTTTAATATGTAACAATTTTTGTTTATTTATATATATTTATAAATAAATGTTTATTTAGTTGTATGCGTATTAATTTTGTTTTTTATTTATAAAAAAAATGTATATATTTGGTCAAAATGTGTGTGTGTGTTAATTTATGTTTATTTATTTAAAAAAAATGTTTGTTTAATTAATAATATTTAGTAACATAATTATATTTAATAAAAAAAAGTTTATTTATAAAAAATATTTATATGTTTGTATTTCCTAGAATGCCTCCAAAGAATGACATTGGTTGGGATCATGCATCACCTGTTGGGGGTAATAAAAGGATCGCCATGTGCAATTATTGTGGCATGATTGTGCATGGCGGTATAACGAGATTGAAGCAGCATGTTGCTAGAATATGGGGACAAGTAGACAAATGTCCTAAAGTTTCAGAAGAAATATCAAAATTATTGAGACAGCATCTTTATGAAATGGCAAATGCTAGGGAGCTTGAGAAGAGAAAAAAGGAACAATTTATAGAAAGTCTCCGAGATGATAGCTTATATGAAGGAGGGGATAATATTGAGGATGCAGATGATTACGACGACGATGACACTGGCGGAATGTCGCGGCTTGAACAACGACAATTAAAAATTGCAATGAAAGAGAGTAGGCATATGGCAACTATGGACGAGGATAGACGTAGGCGGTCTATTTCCGAAAGAGGACATTTCACTAACTTGTCTTAGTTTGAGAGTGGATCGCATATTCCTCCTGGCTGGAAACGTCCCACACCATCTCAAAGGAGTTTCAGTGTGAGGGAAAATGTTAAGATGCCCGCCACAGGTGGAGACCCTTTTATGTTTAGGCCGAAGACAGGATTTCAAAAAAAGGTGAAGGATATGTTCAACACACAAAATGTGAGGAAAGTAGGGAAAGTTGTTTCTAAGGTTTTCCCTTTCAGTGGAATCGCATTTAATGCAGCTGACAGTGGCCCATACTACCAGACGATGATAGATACTATTGCGGATGCTAGACCTGGAATTAAGGGACCTTCTGGTTACCAGATCAGTAATTCATACTTGGATGAAGAGGTGAAAGAGCTAGAGATGTACATTCGGCAGTTGAAACAAAAATGGCCAGATTATGGTTGCACAATAATGTGTGATGGGTGAAGCTCTAAAACCAATAAACCTATGTGATAGGAATATGATATACCATACATTGGTCAATTCTACAAACCAATCCAAAACTGCCTCATACATTTTCTCAATAATGGATAAAGTTGTAGAAGAGGTTGGTGAGTCGAATGTCGTGCAAGTTGTGATGGATAATCAACCAATTTTAAAGCGGCAGGGAGATTATTGATGGAGAAGAGGCACCATCTCTTCTGGACTCCTTGTGTAGCACATTGTATCGACCTCATGTTAGAAGACATTGGTAAAATAAAGAATGTGAAGGCTACTCTTGACAAAGCAAAGACGATAACAAGTTTTATTTATAATAGCGAAAAAGTGGTGAATCTTATGAGAACATATACACAAGGCAGAGATTTGTTGAGACCGGGAATCTCTAGATTTGCCACCAAATTCATCACGATAGAGAGCCTTATACGTTATCAATCCGAATTGAAAAGAATGTGCACATCTAGTATTGTGAAAAAAGTAGATGTATTTCTGCGGCAGTGTCTAATCTCATTTTGACTGATCGATTTTGGAGGAATGCAATATGAACGTCTATTATGGAACCGCTTGTTAGGGTTCTAAATATCGTTGACCAAGACAAGAAACCCACAATGTCTATCATCTATGAGGCAATGGATAGAGCTAAATTAGCAATAAAGGCGTCAGTCAAAAAAGATTATCATAAGTATTGGGATGTCATTGACTATAGGTGGGAGAGTCAATTACATAGGCACCTTCATGCAGCAACATATTTTATAAACCCTGCATTTCAGTATTCCTATAATTTTTCTAATCACCCAGAGGTACGACTCGGCTTCAAGGAAGTAATTAAGAGATTAGAGCCAGACGTAGAAAACCAAGCGAAGGCGATTAGTGAGGTATGAAATTAGAAATTGATTGATTGTTTGTTAAATAAAATGATAAGTCCAACTAAAATGTTTAATTTGTAGATCAAAAACTACGCGGATGCAAGAGGAGAGTTTGGACAACCTCTGACAAAGAAGGCAATAACATCTTTCCCAGGTTATTGTTATAATTTCTAGCATTAACTTGATGATTAAATTGCATAATCTATTTATTTTTTAATTTCATTATTGCAGCTGAATGGTGGTATCACTATGGTGAGGAAGCTCCACATCTTAGGCGAATCACGATTAAAGTCCTCAGTCAGACATGCTCTTCATCAGGGTGTGAGAAAAATTGGAGCACCTTGTCACTAATTCACACCAAACTCCGCAATCGCTTGGCAATGAATACGTTGCATAAACTAGTTTTTGTGCACTATAATTTGCGATTGCGAGTTTGAAACATCATGTGCATGAAAGACGATGAGGATTATTATAATCCAATTGATCTGAATAATTTTTTTGAAGATTATGATATTTTAGGTGATTGGATTAGGGAGAAGGAGGCACCTGCTCTTGGAGATGATTTGACATGGTTAAATGAAGGTAATCAAAATAGTGATGAAGGTCAAAGAGGAGGAGCTGAAGAAGAAGAAGAAGAAGATAATACTCCTATTCCTTCAAGGCCGAAGCAATCTACAGTCGTCAAAAAAGGGAAGGGTATTGCACAGAGAAGTCGAATCAATTTTTCCTAGTTCTAGTAGTGATGATGATGATGATGATGACGACGACGATGACAACGATGGGGGTGGTAATGATGATAATGATATCGAAAGAAGAAGTGGTGATTACGGCGGCGACAGTGGTGGTGGTGGTCATTCTTGCTTACCCCCTGGCATGTCATGGGCGGAGGGAAATAGTCAATATTATGCCACACAAGACACATACCATGGATATTGGCCAGGAATAGATGCACAGCGTCAACATTTGGCTAGGGTGACTGAGATTTATAGTGGTGATGATTATTCTAGTGGGCACAATGCTGGTATAGGTATTGATGATCAGTTGCATACTATGGGGGATAGGATATCAGGATAATGGAGGATATGGAGGACATGGGGGATATGGTCAGTCGTATCATTCTACGATAGGACATGGATATGGTTCTCACGGCGATCCTAGATATTCAAGTAGTAGCACGGGGAGTAGGGGAACCTGCCACCAGTACGGCAACTTGAGAGATCTACTAGTACCAGTAGTGGTGGGTATTATGATCGTGCTCGTAGGAGGTATCGGGATACATCAACTAGCACTGCCATAGGTGATGGAGGAGGTTATAGCGGCTATGATTTGAGTCGTAATTATGATGGATCATCCAATAGTAGCGTTGAGTATCAAGGATTTGGATTTTATCATGATACATATCCTGCCAATCCTTCTCAATCCCAAAACCCAGATTATGGATCATCAAGCCAGTCGTCTCAACCTGCACCTTCAGAATATGGTTCAATTTATTTGGAGGCCTTCAATTTCCATATCCAAATAATGCCTTCAATAATGAAGGGGATAATGATGATGATGATTTCGAGCCCCCACGACACTCCACGTGGCACTGATTTTTCTATTGCATGTTACATAGTTGTATTTTTATTATCATGTTATTATAGTGTTTGTATTATGTAGAGTACTATTGAACAAATTTTATCCAGCTATGTGTGTAAAGCTATCAAACACTAGAACGGCAGCGCATCAATTGAATAATTTGTGATTATATAATTGGTACATTGTATAGTGTGATAATCTATTAGGCCAATTTTGCTATTCTGATGATTTTAGAATTTTTGGTTATTTTTTCATTTTTTTTTTTAGCCTTAAATCTAGCGTATCGTTGCGTATCGCCTGATACCAGGCCGCGACACGTCGTCACACTGGTCGCCGATACCACGACCGATACCGCGACCTCGAACCATGCCTAGACAGGAAACACAAAAGATGGAGTAGAGAAGCTCTTCGCTTCAATTAGGGGTGAAGATAGAAGTTGAGATCGAATTTTCTTTGTCGGTTAGCTCTTACCTCGTCGCCAACTACTGTTATATTCCATTAATGGCCCGACGTTACATGTGAATTTTGGAAATAACGTTGCGTAATGGCCCATTACGGTTACTTAGCCGCAAAACCGCCGTTCCCGTTATGCACCGCCTCTAAAACCTTGGCTTAGGTCGCTCGGGCGGCCTCCAAAGTTTGGGTTGACCAGTTTCCCCTATTCTGCTTCCCTTTCTCTCATTAATAGAAGGGGTCCGAATCATGGACTAAACAATACAATACTCCAAGACACACAACACCGCCCTAACCAAGGGCACATTCCCAACAATATTCAAGATATGCACCAATGAATAAATTAGGCAATTACACCAAGCCATAGCATTCAAAATATATTAAATAAAATAAATTAGAAATTATCAAGTCTCATGATTTCTAATCCATTAATTTCAAGTTTGTAAACATGGCATAACATTTACTATTCCAATGGATCCAAAAGTTATAATGTAATCCTATATTTTCAATCAACACAATATCAACAAATACAGATTTGTATGTATTTCATAGTCTATGCCAATTACATTATACCAAAAGATATTCCCCGCACAAGGGGTATTCCAAGTAGTTAATAGTTTTAGATAGTCAAAAAATACAATTCAACCAACTAATGGATGAAATACATGACAAAAATGATGATAAGCAACTAAGACTGACTTGTATGTCGCATGGCTGCTTGCCCTACATGGCAATTCACAAAGATTTCTTGTAAGCCAAGTTTTTACCAGCAAGTTGTTATACTGTTCCAGTAGTAAGCTATGTAATACCCTTAAAAAAGCATCCATATATATATATATATATATTAAAAAAAACAAATAAAAAAATAATAAGAATAATACAAAGAATATATCACTGCAACAGCTAAAGATGCTGCAATGCGGCATAAAGGAAAAGGACCGAACGAAGATGCATATAATGTAATATTTTATGTATCTAATGACTAAACAGATGACCATTTTCAAACAAGTAGAAACATCACCATCTTCTGATAAACATTAACCCCCTTACCTGAAGAGTAAATGCCTCTAACGGGATTGGAACTAGAGTTGTTACAAGATATACATCATTGAATTCGTTATTGATAAATTTGCCATCATTTATGACACTGTAAACAAACAAACAAAAAAAAAACAAGCTTTGTTAATCAAGTAACAGAAATTTCAGGTTTGAACAGATCACAGCTTAAATTACAGGTCAACCTTAGACTAACTCAAAAGCATAAGGGTAAAATGCATTTAGCACCCTCAAACTATATGCCAATTTGCAGTTTGGTCCCTCATCTTTCATTTGTAGCATTTAGTCCTTGAAATTTAGGACAGTTGCAATATCAACTTTCTATCAGATTTCGTCTAAAAGGGACAAATTCCCACAACGTGAAATGTTGACATGACACCACATGTGGCACCACTCGACAATTTTCCGCAAGGTAGACATTGCAATAAGCTTGAAAGTTGGCCCAAATTGCAATTGGTGTATAGTTCAACGGTGCAAAATGTCTCTAATGTGGAGAATTTAGAGACTTGTTTTTCATAGAATGTGTCTGAATTAATCGGTTTTGGACATTTCTCCCAAATTGTCTCTGAATTTTTCAGTTTCAAAGACATTTCTCCCAAGATGATGTTGAATTTTTCGGATTAGAGACATTTTCATAGAAAGGTATCTAAACTTTTCTGTTTTAGAGACATTTCTCTAAAAATAGAAAATTCAAAGACATTTGTCCTGAAACATCTCTAAATTGAAATGTCTCTAATTTTCCAGTTTTAGAGACATTTCAAAAGTTGACGTCAGGGAAAAAAAATCACTTTGGGCTCTGACGTTAGCGCGGTAATACAATGGGTTTTATTGTCCAAAAAAACACTTGAGGACCTTAGAAGGAGTTGAAAGACTTTGTGGACCTAATTAATTAAATATTACTACAGTGACCTCAGACCAAGCGCCCTAAGTTATAACATAGTACATCAAGCATTTAAATTATAGAACAATCTTACATATTTTATGCCAATATCAATATCTTTCGAATTTAAAGTTAGTACCAATATGACCTACTAGCCAAAACGTAAAAGAGGAAAGATTACAAAATTTTGGTCTACGAACCACTCTTGAAGAAAAACGAATAGTAGTTCAAATGCATCTTTTGGAAGTATTACACCAAGCTCTTCATGAAGCTCCCTCCTGCAAGCATAAAGGGTTGTGCCAGATACAAGTATAACTTAACAAGCAATTAGCTTTAAGTCCGAAGCAATGCATCAAGCACTACATCTGCATCAAATAAAACGGTACAGCCAACTATTTGAGGACTAGATGATAATTCCCCCATTTGAGAATTTTAGAAATATAGACAAGAAAATTTATTTGGAAAGTTATATATTTATTAGCTGCCAGCAATCTTCAAATGCTGCATGGGGGCTCAGACAAAACATGAAAAACACCGTTCTGCAGACGTTTAGTGACCTAGAATAATCAAGTTAAATTGCATTTTGCACCCTCAAACTGTCCCATGTTTGGCAATTTGGTCCCTAAACAATTTTTTTTGGGCATTTTGCTCCCTCAACCAACGTTTTATGGCACTTCCCCCCTTCTGCCACTTGCCAAACAGGTTATAGTTAGAGGCTGCAAAATACAATTTACCCAATAACCAATCATACCGATATCTCAGTGATCAAAATAATAATAATAATAATAATAATAATAATCAGATTTAAAAGACTAAATAAGATAATTTGTTTACTAAGAGCTGAACTAGCAGGAAGAAGAACTCTAAAACTTTTCCCCCTCCATCAAGTTTTTTGGTGCTTTCTGTAGTATAACTTCGTTTTTCACAAACGTAATGCAGTATTAGCCCTGTTAAAGCTTGATACATAATGTTGGGCTCATTCTCTAATAGCTTAAGCTTTTGGAGCAACCGATGACTTAGCATGGTACCAGAGTTTGTTTGTGGAAGGTCTAAGGTTCAGGTCTGGCCCTGCACTACACTCTGTTATTTGTCCCCACTACAATGGACCTTGGTTTGTTGGCTCATCATGTGCAAGAAGGGGTCTCACGTAAGGGAGGATGTTGAAGATTGATGTACATAGTTGGGCTCATTCTCTAAAGCCTTGAGTTTTTGGAGCACTGGTGACTTAACCGGCCTCACTGATTATATGTTATGTTTTAAAGCCATTTTTTTGGGTTGCTGTCAATATTTATTTTCTACTTCAATATTCACTGTTGATTTTGGAATGTTATTTTGATTCGTGGATCAAGCCTTAAAATGTTAGAAATTCTACCTAAATTATGAACTTTCAGCACAGGCGTGGTAGTCCATGGCATCTCTTAAGAAAAAGAAAAAGAAAAAAAACAAACACTAAACCCTTGACCCTAGAAATGCAGCATCTATACAGACCAATTAATCGCAAAGCAAAAGAAACATTCAAAGATTTCAATGCACAAACTATCATAAACATAACAAGGAGCACATAAATTAATCACATTTAGAATAATAAATCATTTGCATAGCGTTTAAAATTCTACAATTTGCCACGAGGGATATATGCATTTTATTTTAGATTACAAATAGAACTATTGAGACAACCAAAGTGGGAGACACTCAAACCTAACTGGTGTATATTATATATTTGAGCATTGAGACACATAACATGTAAGCAATAAACATCCAAAGCATTGTTTGTTACATGAGGGACTGAAGCTTAAAGAAAATTTCTCAAGAAGAAATGTGGGTCATACAAGAACCAATTCTGTTGTTTAGAAAAGAACCAGCTGTAAATAGTTCCGAGTTTGTGTAGCTGCATTTGATTACATAGGAGTCTGTGCCTGACTTAAAAATACCACTAGAACTAATTCCTTTTCAAACCATCACACTACTGGTTTTCATAAAAACCATGTAAAACTGAGACTTGGTATGGACCTGATCGTGTATTAAGCATTCCAAAACAGGCCTCAAGGGTGGGGTATAACCGTATAAATCCTTTGGAAATAAGACTCAACCAAATCTTCGATTTATTGGACTGGGCTAAAATTACCTGGCTGTGATAAGGGATGAACTGCCAGCAGATATATGACCTGCACTAGAGATATCCCACAAACCTGCCCATGAATCCTTGCAATCAGCACGTCGTTGAAGAAGCAGTTCTTGCGTACTCTCAGCAAAAATCCACACATGAACAGCTCGATGGTAATCCCCATCTCTATGAACCTCCCCCCTACGAACAAATAAGGGAAAACATTTAACACAAATCAAATATCATAATATGCAATGATTAAATACATGTCCATATACTATAATTAAATCAATGATAGTTTTCTAAAAGAGGACCGATCCATGCTAATGTTAATGGGTGAGGGATAAAAAAAAAAAAAGATTGGAGGTCATCTACAGAATCAATGACCATATCTAAGTAAGGGGCTGTTTGGCAAGGCTCGGAATTGGTTGAATGGTTTATAACTTAAGTGAACACCACTTCTACATAATCAAGTGTTTAGTGGATGCACTTTTATTTTATGTGAGTCCATAAGGACCTAAAATTACTCTTAAAATTTGTTCTTTGTCAAACCAACATGCAGCTAGTTTTTAATTTTTTATAAGAAAAGGTAGAAATGACACTCGGTCTGAACTGTTTTATGCATTTCCAAACAGGCCCTAATAATCAACAAAGTAGACAATTATAATCAAAGAGGTAGGGAAGATACTGGAGATAAAAATTGTTAACTAACATGAGTTCTCTTCTGTAGGAAGAGAGTACAGAAGCAATGAAATGTTTCAACCATCACTACAACCCAACGATGCATGGGTTATTCTAAAAGGATGAAGTCGCTGAAGACTCTGCACCCGTTTCTGCTTCCGCACTAGCATGGATTCTTCTCAGGTGCACAGAGTGCTTCCTCTAATTTTTTTGTTTAAGAAAACGAGATCTCTAACATAACCATAATACCTTTAGAATCAAGTAAAGAATGTTGGTAATTGGAGTATATGGTAAAAGGCTAGTTTTACTTATATAGCCTTTACGTTTGTTATTGTGTCCTAAATACAGAGAAAAAATAAAAATCAAGTCAATGTAGTAGTAAAGTTGTTCACATAAGTATATTTTTTCAATATTTTATGCAAGTACGACCCCGGACTCACAATGGTGCTTCCTAGCCACAATCATATGCAAAATGGGTAAAGGTCCCATTGATCATACACCAAGGCAAATTGGTGCCTTAATTACTATGACAACTCATTTAATGGTGCCACAAGTCCACAGATGATCACACAATGTCTAGATATCAACTCTGCCACATAGTTCAATTTTCAATATCTACCCTTTGTTAATACCAGACTACATTGCACTTGAATATTCCTTCAAAATAGTTTCCATGATTATAGCTACTTATCTGATTTTTCTTCATAAAAAACAGAGATCAGGTGAGAAAACACATTCTGATTCCGCCTACATCATATTATAAATAAACAGAATATCATGCATTCATTTCTTTGCACATCAACCACACTTTTATTGAAGAACCATGACATCCTAAGAGGGGTTAAAAGTCGTCATTTAAGCACGAGATAAATCTGTCAAGAATATTCATTTGGTAAAAGCTTAGGTCTCTAACATAAGTTAGAGCCTTTTATATTAACCACAAAAGGAGAGGAAAGAAATATTACAAATAGATCCCTGAACAAATAACAAAATAAGAACAAATAACTAACTCACTCTAACACTCCACCTCAAGCTGGTACAAAAATATCTCTCATTCCCAGCTTGTCCAGGATAGTATGAAACGAACGACTTCCAACGACTTTAGTGAGAACATCGGCAACTTGATCACAAGACTTCACAAAGGGAACACAAATAGTACCACTACTAAAATTTTCTTTGATGAAGTGGCAATCAATCTCCACGTGCTTTGTTCTATCATATTGAACAGGGTTATGAGCTATACTGATGGTAGCTTTGTTGTCACAATATAGCTTCATAGAATCTATCAGTTCAATCTTCAAGTCCTTCAGTAAAGACTTGATCCACAATAACTCACAAATTCCTTGGGCCATAGCCCTAAATTCAGCTTCAGCACTAGACCTGGCTACTACATTTTGCTTCTTACTCCTCCAGTTAACTAGATTACCTCCTACGAATGTGCAGTACCCAAAAGTGGACCTCCTATCTGTAATAGAACCAGCCCAATCTGCATCAGTGTAAGCTTCCACCCTTAGGTGGTCATATCTCGCAAAGTGCAAGCCTTTTCCTGGGGCAGACTTCAAATACCGCAGAATCCGAAAAACAGCATCCTGATGTGACTCGTGGGGAATGCATGAACTAACTGACAACACTGACTGCAAAAGCAATATCTGGATGAGTATGTGTATGAGACAGATAAATGAGCTTACCAACGAGTCTCTGATAATTCCCCCTGTCCACTAATTCCCCACTACTATCATCGCCAAGTTTCTGATTTTGTTCCATAGGAGTATCACAAGCTTTGCTGCCAAGCATCCCTGTTTCCTTCAACAAGTCAAGGACATACTTCCTTTGGGAAATAAAAATCTCATGTTTAGACCAAGCAAGTTCGATCCCAAGAAAGAACTTCAAGGCACCCAAGTCCTTAATCTCAAACTCAGTGGCTAACTACTTCTTCAACCTCTCCATTTCCTCCAGGTCATCTCCTGTCAACACAATATCATCAACATAGACAATAAAAGCAGTGGTCTTACCCTGCGATGAGTGTTTGATGAACAATGTGTGATCCGCATGACTTTGTCTGTACCCAAACCGAAGTATGGCCTGTGTGAATTTCTCAAACCAGGCTCTAGGGGACTGTTTGAGACCATACAATGATTTTCTAAGCCTACATACTTTCCCATCTGTCTTGGAGTCCTCGAACCCTGGAGGAATATCCATGTAAACCTCTTCTTCTAAATCACCATGCAAGAAGGCATTTTTTACATCAAACTGGTGGAGTGGCCAATCCTGGTTAGCTGCTAAATAAAGAAGGATTCTAATTGAGTTCATCTTTGCGACAGGAGCAAAGGTCTCCTCATAATCCACCCACTAGGTTTGAGTGAACCCTTTTGCCACCAACCGAGCTTTATACCTCTCAATAGAACTATCAGCACGATGCTTCACGGTGTACACCCACTTGCACCCCACAGTCTTCTTTCCTTTAGGTAACATGGTCAACTCCAAGTGTCAGTCTTTCGAAGAGCTTTTATCTCCTTGATTATGGCATGTTTCCACTTAGGATCAACAAGAGCTTCCTGTACATGGTTAAGAACACTAATAGAAGAATTTTTTGAAAGGCTTTATAGGAAGGAAAAAGATGGGAATAAGACACGAAGTTAGATATAGGATGTTGAGTATAGGATCGAACACCCTTTCGAACAGCAATAGGAACATCTAACTTATCTAAGTCAAGAGAGGGTGTATCAGAGGAATTACCAGAATCTTCATCACTCAGAGAGGCAGGCAGTGGCAGTGGAGGAGCAGGAGTAGTACTAACTTATGAAGTCCTGATTTTTCTTTTACTCCATGTCCCCCTGGAAAAAACTCTCAACTCACTCTCCCCTCGCCTCAATCTCAATTTCCTGTTCTTTTCAAGCTCCCTCTCACTTTTCTCACTTTCTCTCTCTGGTTCAACTCTCTACTTCGGTCTCTTTTGTCTCAACACTCTTTACCTCAATCACCGTAGGCAAAGGCAAAACCGGTATCTCTTCACACCTCATCTCTCCCTAAAGAGGTACCGGAGAGTCAAGGAAGTAAGACTAGGACTCACGAAATGTGACATCCATAGTGATGAACCACTTTCTAGATGGGGATGATAGCACTTGCAGCCCTTTTGAGTGAGGAAGTAACCAACAAACACACACTTAGTGGCACGAGGGTCTAATTTTCCACGGGTTGGGCTGTGGCTATGAACAAAGCAAACACAACCAAAAACACGAGAAGGAATGGATGAGGATGAGTGAGAAAGAACCTGTAGAGGGGTTCTCTTATCCAACACACGAGTAGGGAGGCGGTTGATAAGATAAGCTGCAATTAACACGGCTTCACCCCAATAGGAGCAAGGGTAGTGGTGTCAAACGGGCCGGGCCGGGCCGGGCTCGGTCAAAGCGGGCCCCGAGCGGGCTTCGGGCCGGGCTTCACCAAACATCGGGCCGGGCCGGGCCGGGCTTGGGAGTGGAGGAGGTGTGTCCGCCCCGGACCGGTGGCCCGGGCCTAGCGGGCCAGACATCGGGCCGGACGGGCTAGCGGGCTTTCTTCTATTTTGAAGTGGGCCGTGGCAGGCTTCGGGCCGGGCCGGGCTTTTTCACTATTTCGGGCCGGGCCGGGCCATGGACGGAAAGATGGGTGTCCACCCCAGCCCGGGGCCTAGCGGGCCGGGCCTTGTGGCGGGCTGGGCCGGGCTTTTAGCCCGAAAAAAGCGGGCCGGGCTGGACCAACCCGGCCCGATTGACACCACTAAGCAAGGGGCTTGAACCTGGAAGAGTAAAGACCGGGCAACATCTAAAAGGTGACGATTCTTACGCTCAGCCACTCCATTTTGTTGTAGAGTGTCAGTGCAAGACGTTTGATGGAGAATCCTATGGGAACAAAAATACTTACCAAGACCCGAATCAATATACTCCCCTCCATTATCAGACCTTAAGACTTTCACTACCGCCTCGAATTGGGTACATACCATTTTGTGAAAATTTTGAAAAATAGAGAAGACTTCTCGTTTTCCTTCATCATATACAACCACGTAGTACGTGAATAATCATCGATAAATGACACAAACTATCTATGACCCTTCAATGACATAGTCCGGGAAGGACCCCAAACATCAAAATGAATTAATGCAAAAGGAACAGAACTTTTAATATTACTAGGAGCATAAGAAGCTCGAAAACGTTTCCCAAGTTCACACGTATCACAAAAAATATTCGAGTTTGAGCTACCAGTGTTGGGTTTGTGCCCTCAAACCATTACTTTATATATGAGACATTGACATTTTAATATATGGATATCGGCTTTACATTTAGTTATGTATGTTTCTTTCATAAGATGATTGTTATCCTTAAGTATCATAGTAAGTAATTCGTGTATGTATGAGATACATACAAGTGAGATACGAATTACTATTCTTTGTTACTTAGAACTTGTCACAGTGGATGATGAGATTGGATATCTCATCAGGTTTACACTGTAGCATGATTAACTACCATTGGATGGAGTGATTAATCTCAAACACTAGAGTGTAACTCTTAGTTAATATGCTAGTGCTTATAGTGCATTGACAGACCTGAGCTTTCCTATTGACACTCAAGACTGTCAATCAGTCGACAGGAACTCATAACTTGTATAAGGTACGTGCTCTTAATCTTGAGACGATTATGAACACAGACTGTGAATATGGCTGCTTTGACTTACCAATCAGTGAGGTCTATCGAAGATCAACACCTGGGTATCTTGGGTATGTCATGTTCATAGGGTTGTGAACATATATTATTAAGATAGAATCTACCCTCTGATTCAGAGTAAGCATTCCCTTGAGAATGTCACCAAGTTGATTACTGAGAACTGCAGTCTTGTTGATAAGTAGTTATCAACATGTTTGGTAATCATGAGTGGTGAATAAGACTCAAGGAATATAAGAAGTAATCATGATTCAGGTTGACAGTAACCAGTTATCCGACTACCTGAATATGATTACGAATGCTGAAGGTAGAGGGACATTAGTACACCATACAAGTCTAGTTATCGCTTCGGATATGTTCTTTTGCGTTAGAGTTCAGTTATCGTTTTATAGTGAAGTAAACGTTAACTGACCAATTAGTTAGTTTGCTGATCAAAGAATTTGATCATGGTAATTAACAAACTGGTCTGAGCCAACAATAAAGAGCCTAGGAGGTCCCACTCTTAGCTCCGCTAGAATGCTTGGAAAGGCACATGAGGATCTAGTGTCTCGATTGATCGAAAGTGTCTCGATCGATTGAAGTCTTGGCGAGTTCGATCGCTCGAAGGTGGTTCGATCGATCGAAGTCTCAATCGATCGAATGCACTTCGATCGCTCGAATGTTAGGTCGGTTCTGGAAATCTATAAATAGGGCAGCTGCGTACTGAATGTGAGGAATCGTCGTTTTGAATGTCAGAAGCTGCAGAAACTATTTTAGAGCTCCCAAACCCTCCTTATCCTCTCCATTAGAGATCCCACAATCTCTAGCCTATCCGGGAAGCATTCGTAGGAGACATAAGGGTGAAGACAACCTAGTGGAGGCTGCTGCACCATCCCGGAGAAAGAAAATAAGAATTAGGTTCAAGACCTGAGGTATATTTCTTCTCCCTCTTTAGTGTACGCATCTATTGAATTAATGAGTAGTAGATCCTGGGATACCAAAAGTTTTTGAAACTCAATCTTTCCGCTGCGCGTTTAATCTTTGATTTTAAACCTGTTTTTCCATCAACCAGTATTACCAACAAGAGAAAGGGAACATATATTTAAGTAAAGACAAAGAGGGGTGGCCTAATCTCCTATGCCAAAGTACTAAATCTTCCGCTTTATTTTTCAAAACGACGGTATTAATAGCAAGGTTTTCTCCCTCATCCAGATTCGTCTCTCCCTCTTCCAAAATATAGAGTCCCTGTGTCTCTCTACCACTGTCAATCACCCTCTTCGTGATAAGATTCTGAAAGACACAATAAGAGGGAAAAAAGGTTCCAGAACAATTCAAATCCCGAGTAATATGACTCAAGGATAAGAGATTATGAGAAAAACTAGGAACATACACAACAGAAGTCAGGGATAAAGAAGGAGCGACACGAATATGACCTTTCCCCGAGACGGAGGAAAAGGTACCATCGGCAATTCCAACTTTGTCCTGACCTGAACAGAGCTAATAATCACAAAAAGAATCAGAAGAACGAGACATATGGTCAAAATCACCTGAATCAATAATCCAATGGAAGGATGAAAGTGAAAGAAAAGCTCTGCAGGCGTGACCATGTTACCTGATTGTGCAAAAGAGGATAAGGTACTAGCAGTTGCCGATGAAGTACACTGGGTCATCAAATTCTTGAGAGTGTCAAGCTCGGCAAGAGATAACAGATCCTGATCAGAAGTAGGTGCAGTATCACCACTCGGTGAAGTCTCAGTATCAGCAGTAGTATGATGATCACGAGTACCACCTCCTCGGTTACCCGAACGACCTCCACGACTGCCCTCATGACCACATCCACGACCTCCCCGAGCACCAGGGGGACGACCATGAAGGCTCCAACAAATGGCCCGAGTATGATGTGGCCAATAACAGTAACCACAAATCACGACAGTTCGATCTGAAGGTGTAGACTGATGAGTCCCCTCTCTGGGCAGAACAGAAACTAAAGCAGAACGCTCGGTGGATGCAGGTGAAAGCATAACAGAACGACGACTCTCCTCGTTCTGAACATAAGCAAAGGCCACCTAAAGGGGAGGTAGAGTATCCATCCCAAGAACCCAACTACGAACAGCATCATAATCGGAATGAAGTCCTTGAAGAAACTTGAAAACCCGTTGCCTTTCTAGAAATTTTCAGTACTCCTCGGCATCAGAAATGCAGGATGGCTGAAAAGAGTGCAGGTGATCAAGTCGATCCCAACTAGTAGTGAGTGAGGTATAGTATTGGGTGACAGTCATGTCACCCTGCTCATAACGATCAATGGAGCGGAGCAGCTCAAACTCCTGAGCATAATTCCCCCATCGAGATAATGTAGAGGCAACTGTGTCCCAAATAGCTCTAGTGGTCTTCATACAATAAAAACTCTCACCAATCTCTGGGACTATGGAGTTGATGAGCCAGGACATGATAATAGAGTTCTCAATCTCCCATTTATCATATCCCGGATCAGTAGTAGGAGGAGCAGTGATACGCCCATCAAGATGTCCCATCTTCCCATGTGCCTTCAGGTAAAGTTCTACCGCCTGTGACCACTTCAAGTAATTTTGGCCATTAAAAGGAGCGGTAGTGATTTCGATATTGGGATCCAAAGGTGCAACCATAGTCTAAACAGTCGCCGCTAGTTTTTCGGGGTCGGCCATAGTTCAGTGCACGAATGGAAAACCCACAAAGACTGAAGGAAGACAAGGGAAATGGGATCCAAAAAAAGGATCAACACGATCTGTTTAAAGGTCCATTAGAAGACCTAGAAAAAAAGAACTCGAAACAATCAAGCGCCAATCAAACCTAGAGGTGTCAAACGGGGCGGCCCGCCCCACCCCACCCCGTCACCTTAACGAGTTGGGCGAATTTTGGCGAGCCACGGGGCGGGGCGGCGAAATAGACGGAGCGGGGCGAATTGACTCGGTAAGGGATATAGGGTGACTCGCCCCAACCCACTAATTCGTGGGTCAACGAGACGAGAGGAGACGAGGCAGGGCGGCTAACTCGCCAGCGGGTAGGTTGGCGAGTTAGCCCGCGAGTTGCTTGCAAAAACTTATTTTTAATATTAATAAAAAAATTTCTAAAAAATAGTTTAATAAAATACTTTATTTAAAAATAGTTTGTTGAAACAAGTATTTGGAAACTATTTTTTTTTTTTTAAATTATTTTCTACTTAAAAGTTTAATAAAATTGTTTATTAGTAAACAGTTTATTTGAAAACAATTAAATAAAAATGTTTTAACGGGCTGGTGAGGCGGGGCGGGGTGGGTCTGCGAGGCGAGGCGGGTTACGAGGCGAGGCGAGTTGGTGGCGAGTCGGTGTGTTAGACGAGCTGGGTCACAGGGCGAGTTGTGGGTTGCAAAAATAGAGGTTGACCCGAACCCATACCCAATGAATTGTGTCACGAGCTGGGTTCGTCCACGGGGCGAGACGAGTTGCGACTCGCCAAATGGCAATTTGGGGCAGGGCAGGCGGGCCAATTCGCCCCGTTTGACACCCCTAATCGAACCCGTACTTGTAATGGTGCTGAGTGAAAGTAGCCCCTGTGGGATTCGAGAGAAGCTAGGAAGGTGGATGGGGGCTTCGGTTTACGCCAGGGGAGGGTTGGGTGTTGGCGCAGGGGCTGGGTTGGTCTGGTTAGGTACGGCGCAGGCTGGGGTGGGCTGGGTAGGTGCGGCGCAGGCTGGGGTGGGCTGCTTGGCTGCGGCGCAGGTCTAGGGGAAAGAAAGGGAGGAGGTTGGCGAAGGACAGGGTGTTTGGTGGAGGGGTGGCACGGGGAGTGGTGGTGGCTAGTGGTTGGTGGCTGCTGATGGTGGCTGGTTAGGGTTAGGATTTAATGTTTGGCTTTGATACCATGTCAAGAATATTCATTTGTTAAAACTTAAGTCTCTAACATAAGCTAGAGTCTTTTATATTAACCACAAAAGGAGAAGAAAAAAAATATTACAAATAGGTCCCTGAACTAATAACAAAATAAGAACAAATAACTAACTAACTCACTCTAACAAAATCATACACTTGCAACATGTATTTTTCACATGGCCCGATGTAGCAACCTATATTACATGGACTTTCCTATTTCCCAAAAGTATTGATTGGGTATGGGTACAAGATATGTGTCCAACACCATTACTCAATTCGGACACCAGATCCTCATATGTGATATTTGAAAGGTAAGAAGAAGCACGAATTGACAGCAAAGACAAGTTTCTAGACTTTCAAAGATGAGATAGTTAAAAATAAATAAATAAAAGGACCCTTAATTAAGTTCTAATAAATGGCAAACCCAGTGCACAAGGCTCACGCCACTGCGGGGTTTGGGGAGGATTAGATATACGCAGCCTTACCCCAGAGATCGGTGACCTCCAAGTCACAATGAAGCGATCTTACCTTTGCAACGAGGCTCACACTTAATTAAATTCTAAAAAAACAAAATTAGAAATATTTAAATTTCACTGCCACTATGCGCATCTAACTGTTGGACAGATTTCAAGTCAAGTTCCCGTGTCCGAATATTTGGAGTTTAGAGAGGTCCAACAGCTACACACACCCGCACTTGATATGCGTACCCAACTCCAGATAACATAGATATCATTGCAACATTAGCGTGCATCTCTATCATGAATTCTGTGATTCAGGGTCGTTAACGAGAAAGACATTTTGATATGAGGCCTAGATTTTCTAGGAATGGAGCTCACTATACCGATAGACAAATCTGTGCAATCCATATCAACAACAATCCAAAAAAAGAAAAAGAAAAAGAAAAATATTGACCAAAAAAGTAAACCCCGACCCACAAAAGTTGAGCATGATGAACTCCTCCCCCTGAGAAATTAGGGACACAATTATTGCAACAATCTTTCTTTGATGTAACCCCATCAATCTAGGCTCCTTTTTAAGCCAACTCATTAATCAACTTGTAGAATTTACTTTTCTTTTTCTCATTTCTTTAGGGGAAAACCAAATAAAACAAATTAACAAAGCACAATTTAAAATAAATGCTTAGATGATCAATTAACATTATCACATAGAGAAAAGAAGGGTTAGCTACCACTAATTTTCAAATTGAATTTATTTAATTCATCAAGGCTCCTTATAATCAGTTGATGTAATAATCAAAAACAAGTGCCAAAAGAACACAATTCTTCCCCCCAATATATATATATATATATATTGAAACCCTTGAAAAGTCTTCAACTTGCAATTGTTGAGACTTCTTCAGAGTAGTTGCTTTTGGCCCCCATCGAATTAACATCCAAAGTCGTACATTGATTCATCAAATTACACATACTTTTATATGCTTACTCTATCTTTAACTTATTAAACTATTTGTTTCTTTGGCAATAATGGCAGCCTCATTTTCTATGCATTACTGCGTTATAGGGCTCGAATAGGAGATATATATATATATATATTGAGAGAGAGAGAGAGAGAGAGAGAGAGAGAGAGAGACGGGGGGTTAACCTGGGTTTGGAGAAACCAGTTTTCTGGCCAGTTTTGGTGAGAACATCGAAGCGCTCCTCTTCAATGACATGCTCAGCCATAGCTTTACTTGCGCGAAAGCAAAAGATGAAGTGAGTGTACCAATGCTATGCTATTGATAACAAGAAAGAAAGCAAAACATGCATTTGTTGATGGATGAATCGATTCTCTCTATTCGTGAAGATAATGCAGTAGTCAATTTTAAAGTACGAGAGAGAGAGAGAGAGAGGGCAGAGCGGAATTTGATCTCGATGGCCCCACTTAAATTTTTTGGGTTAATTACATTTTACTCCCCAGTAGTTAAGCATATTTGTATTTTTACCCATGTACTTCAAAAGTGAATACTTAACTCTTGTGATTTTGGACTAAACTGAAACTGTTAAAATTTTTCTCAAAACAGATAAAAATTCTAAAATTAGTCAAAAATAATAACACTTACCCCCTTTGTGAGATAATTTTGGGGCACACTAGCAACTTGTGAAAACATAACACAACTATATTACAACGCCTATGAGTTACTCAACCAAAGTTATTACAGAGTTTAAATCCCAGAGTTTAAACCCCAAATAGGGAATTGGTGCAACATAAAACAAGTTCCATTTACAATACTAGAAGATTACAAAGTCTAGAACCCAACCTACAACCTAACTTGTTAAAGCATGAGTTAAAAGTTAACATTTACAAGTCTTCTCCAAAAACCAACTAGAACTAACATATTGCAAGTTTCTAGAAAACGTTATAAGTTAACCACAATCCCAAAACCCATGTTTCACACCACATCTTTACCGATTCCATTTCTTCATTCTTTTACTGACTTGCCTTTATCACCTACAATGGTTATTCAATAACCACTACACTATATCAGCTATATGCTAGTGATTGCCAACAATTATAAACATAAATAATAGACATGCTCAATCTCATCTTTTACACATAATTATGGTCTCTAGAAACGCAAGTACCGACAACCCTTTCATACTAGTCCACGACTACTCGATCCATTAGTCTGCGCGACTAGCCGAGACCCACGCCTCTTTCATGTTAGTCGTGCGATCTCATGGCCAATTTGGCACATGATCTCATTACCAGATGGCCAGCACAGGTTTTCCATTGACCCATATAAACAACTCAACATGCTCAAGTAATCATTACACCGTGCAATTTCTCAATACATAAGCTATCAAAATTACTCTAAATATGTAAATTTTGGCTAACTAATCATGCTTAGCATCACAAAGATAGTCTCAAACAAAGAATTATCCAATTTCCATAATCATTGCCACTCACCTCGAAGATTTCGCTCCTAATTGCAGAATTAAGACCTTAACAAATTCTGGGTGCAATTCTTATATACAAAATTACAAGTTATGAGCTAAGCTCCCAAATTGGGACGCAAAAAAACTGTCTCAAAATGCAATAATATTTATACCACTGCGTTAGACTCACCTCCAGGAGTCCAAATATGTAGTTTGTTTTGAAATTGATAGTCAAACCGCGCGTCATTCGGCGTCGAAAGCGTCATTGTCGAGACCGTAGTCGAGATTCTTGCGTGAATCTCTTCTATACATATTTTGTTTACCTTGAAAAGGCTAGTGGTGATGAGTCACCATGCCACGTAGCATGTAAGCCACGTGTTATAGCTTCTATATTTGCCTCTTCAAATTTCTTTAGTTTTACATTTATACCCCTACTAATTAATGAAACCTATTAAAATTATCTCAAATTTAAATGGGTGTTTGTCTGTCACGTATGGATTCCATAAGCAGTCCCATATAATATTATGAGGTTGCTAATTAACCTACTAATTATGCAGCATGTATAATTCGCCCTCATAAAGGTACCCCTAACGGACAATAGAAATGGTCTCTAACAATTAACATGTTAATAAAACATCATAATAATATTAATTACATATGCCTTAATAAACAATTAAGCACATAAGCATTATCCCCCATATCTGTCCCATCACACGGGACCTCTCATAACTATTCCAAACAGTAACTGCCACATTGGCCTATCTCTGGGTTCTAAACTGGACACCCCTAATCAACTTAGTGAGTTAATATTCACTTAACATATATAATCATGTCATTAATTTAATGCTAATGATGCATGCTAAATGCAATTAAATGCTACCAGCGGGAGCGGGTGTTACATCTCTCCCCTCCTTAAAAAGGAGTTTGCCCCCAAACTCACAGTACCTCAAGTCTCGAACAAGTACGGGTATTGCTCTAGCATCTCTTTTTTTCCATTTCCCAGGTGGCTTCCTCAATCGAATGATTCCGCCATAATACCATAACTAACGGGATAGTCTTCGTCCTGAATACTTGCTCCTTTCAGTCAAGAATCTTGATTAGATGCTTAATATGATAAATCTTCTCTGATCTCCAACGGTTCTGGTTTGATTACTTGACTTGAATCCAATACACATTTCCGTAACATTGATACATGTAAAACGTTATGTACATTGGCTAACATTTCCGGCAATTCTAATCGATATGCCACAGATCCAACTCTCCCAATAACCTCAAATGGTTCGACATATCTCGGATTCAACTTTCCTCGCTTCCCAAATCATACCACTCCCTTTGAAGGTGTTACTTTCAAGAATACATAGTCCCCTACTTCACATTCTACCGATCTTCTCTTTAAGTTCGCGTAACTCTTGCAACAACTTTGGACCGTTTGTAACCGTTGTTGTATCACTTTGATCTTTTCTATAGTTTGTTGAACTATCTCAGGCCCTATTAGTTTTCTTTTTCCCACTTTAGTCCAACAAACTAGTGAATGACATTTTTGCCAAGTTTTTCTTTTTTCATTTTTTTTTTCAAGTACAAAGCCTTAAAAGGCGTCATTCCAATACAAGATTGAAAACCGTTATTGTAAGCAAATTTGGCTAAAGGCAAATGCTCTTCCCAATTACCCTTGAAATCCAATACACACAGTCATAACATATCCTCCAATATCTAAATTACATGCTCTGACTGGCCATCAGTTTGAGGATGGAATGTTGTACTAACACTCAATTTAGTACCCATATCCTGTTGTAATCCTTGCTAAAATTGCGACGTGAACTTACTATCTCTGTCAGAAATAATTGATACTGGAGCTCCGTGTAATCGTACTATCTCTTGAACATATAACTCCGCGGGTTTCATCGGGTCATTGGTCTTGATCAGCAAGAAGTGTGCTGACTTGGTCAATCGATCTACGATTATCCAAATGGTGTCATTCGACTTTCTAGATCTCGGCACACCTAATACAAAATTCATTATAATATTCTCCCATTTCTATTCTGGTATAGGTAATGGCGTTAACTGTCCTGCCGGTCTCTGATGCTCTACTTTGACTTGTTGACATACCACACATTTGGCCATATGTTCCGCTACCTCTCGTTTCATTCTAGACCACCAATAGATTTCTCGTAAGTCACGGTACATTTTTGTCTTCCCGGATGAATCAAATACTTAGTATTATGAGCCTCTTTTAGAACAGTTTCTTTGATTCGATCTACATTTAGTACACAAACCCTATTTCTGAACTTCAATATACCATTCTCAAAGGTAAACTCTGGCTGCTTACCATCGGGTATACCATCACAAATCTTCTTCAACTCTGGATCTTGAAATTACTTGTCTCAAATCTCATCAACTAAGGATGGTTGTGCAATGATAGCTAACATCAAGGCACCTTTAGTCTCTGGGATCACTTCCAGTTTCAACTGCTCCATTTCTTGTATTAACTTCTCCTGAGTAGTCAAGGCATAGATCAGGTTACTTGTCGATTTCTGACTTAACGCATCGGCCACCACATTGGCTTTCCCCTGACTTATCTTAAACTCATATCTCATCTCAGGGAATCTTAAATACTAGGACCAGATGGTATAGAATCATTAGTAAATGAAAGATCACAACCTAGAGCTCTGATGCCAAAAATCCTGTCATGCCCCGGAGCAGCAAAAATAGAAAAAAAATAATAATAATAATAATAATAATAATTTCCTTTTTGGGTCCACAGGCAATGATAGGTGAATGTTACTAATTATCCACACCACACAGTACTAGTCCAACAAAAACAAATAGGATCAGTACACAAACTGAATATAAAATAGCAATTGTATCTATTACAATATTAGAGTGGTCCTCAGGATCACAACAGGTTTGGCGATAACATATGCTCAAGTACCCGCTTACCAATAAAGTTCAATAGTAATAATAGAAATATAAACTAAATATAACTCCTTCATCTCTAGATGGCATAAGGGTAGTTGTCAGCATAATAATCTTCCCTGGCATAACCTTCATCAGTGGGGCCACACGCAGCATAATCCCCTTCCGGGTAGTAGCTGCCGTCATATACATCAATACCTGCATTAAGAGGGACGGGGTAATCTAGATGGGGAATGTCTAGGCAGTAACGGCCGTCAGCTTACGGCGAGCTGAGTGAATAGAAACTCGCAAGGTACCAATTATATGATGCAATAACAAGTTATTGAAGTCATAAGATATAGTATTACAATAATATCTTTCAATTTATTACCCAATATCGTTACTCAACCCTTATAGTCTTGTTAATAACAAACTCAGCACATACTAACCCTTAGAACAGACTTGATTGTAAACCTCCTGGATATACCACTGCTCTGTCTACCGCGTCACCGCAAGTCATAGATACCGCCTACCGTGTAACACTGCAAGTTATAGAGATCATCTACCGTGTGCAGCGCAAGTTATAGATAATATATTAGTTCATCCTCCCCACCCCCCTCCCGCTTTTAAGAACATATGCACAGTTCACCGCATGTCAGGAATTTAACGCTTCAAGCATCGACACATCAATTCTATTGCCATGACTTATCGTCTGCTACATATTCTCAGCCACCGCAAGTTATAGATACCTTCTACCGCGTAGCACCGCAAGTCATAGAGGTCATCTACCGCGTTTGAGAATGCTTGTTTACCAAGCCACCACAAGTCATAGACACCTTCGTTTATCTACCACGTTTGGGAAACAGCTCCTCCTATAATCATCCCAGAACTTAGCAAACATACCGATTGTTATACCACTAATGATTACATAGCAACCCTATTGTGGCCTGACTAATTTGATTAAAAGAACGGATATCAAACTCATATATGAACCGCATAGTATCTAACGTCATCACGTTAATCCATTATTCTTAATCATACTTATCGTTGTTGTCACATTATCCCTGATCAAACCAAAATCACATAATGAAAGTCCGAATTGAGAATCGAATAACCTTTATATAATAAACAAAAAGAACTAACCATGTTCTGTGATTGGCGGCGAATAGTTGCCGTTTATAGTTCTAAAAATACGCTTTGTTAGCCCATTTCATGTAGTTATTAGTTATTTTTTAATAAGTATTCTAAATTTTGTAGGATTTGGAGCTTTAACTTGAAAATGCACAAAAAAATAATGATTAGTGGCTTTGAAAGTCATTTTGGGCTCAAACGGTGATTCCGGTGAAAGCTCAATGCAGTAGTAGTCTTGGAAAATCACATTTTTGACAAGAAATACTTCAGATTTTAGAAATTTCTCCAGAGATATAAAATGTAGATCTTTGAGTTACAGACGCGTGGCCGCAAACGGCGAGTGAATCCGAGTTCCGAGCAAAACGTTATCGCAATTCTACGAAAGTTGCACAATGCAGCGAAAAGGACCTCGCGCGAGCGACCTGTGAAAAAACCAAAAATGCGTATTTTGTTAAATTAAAGTGCCCAGTGAAGGTGGTTTGCGCATATGACGTCCAGAAACTTAAAAACAGTTGTTTTAGTGCGATTTGACTTAGGAAAGCTTCCTAAATCCTTCCTAACTCTATATAAATCCTATTCTAAATCAATTTTATGATTACACATCATTACACAACATTAGATACATCAATATACAACTAAAATTTCAGCCAGTGAAGGGGGGAAAGCAAGGAGAAGAAGAAGAAGACCAATGATTCCCATGGCCTTTTCCATCAACCTCTTGCCGTTCATCAATTCTATGGCCGCTTAAACCTAGATCTAGGGTTTCAATGAAACCCTAGTCAAGTAATAGGGTGTATTTTATGTTTTTATTTTAGTTTTATTATGTATGGATGACAGTTACATGTTCCGAGAATTTTTATAAATAAATCGCGCTTCTATTGATTAAAATCATTACTTTCAAAGTTTATTCTTGTCTTAGATCTATTTTGACTGTGATGTGCTCAATGATTTATTTTTGTTGTGCTTGTTTAGATTATTTACATGTAATGGTACTTAATTGAATTATGTTATCAAGTATCCAAATAGTCCACGCCTAGATTAGACGGATTATACCACAACCCTAGTTTAGTGTGGGATAATTCGTGCTAACCGAAGATGGATTATGTTGGTGCTTGAACCATAGTTATTTTCTTGACGGAGGAATTGGGCTTGTAGCTACAATTCCCCATTATCATCCAACTTAATATGCTAAAGTAATTCATAAATACCCTTATTATGTAGCTAGTGGTGGATTTGCAATCCAAGGTTCCTTAAACTTATTATAAAAATAACTATTTGATTGCTTTCATAATTTAGATTTACTTCTATTGTTATTAGTTTAATTAAAATCAAATCAAAATCTATTTTTCTTAAATTAGCTAAATTTAGGTTTTAAAATTAAAACGCGGTAGTTAATCAATCTCTGTGGGTTCGACCTTTACTTCCACACTGCAAATCTTTAGAAAAGTAAAGTATACTTTTATATCTTGATTTTGACAACATCAATTTTTGGCGCCGTTGCCGGGGATTGCATTACTACCTTTAGTTTTATAATCTTAGTTTAGTTAATTCGTAAATATTAGATTAGGTTTTCTTTTTCTTATTTTTTGTTTTATTTTGAGTCACTAACTTTTCTTTTTATTTTGTAGTTTCTCGAGTCGTCAAAATTCTAACGTTTTCGAGTGGATTAGCTAATCACATCAAAGGAGCTTACGCAAATCAATAAAATAAAAAAACAAAATTCAAGTAAATTGTTTCTTGTGAAACTCGCTTTAAACCACTGTAAGTCAGGGTGCTGTGACGCACTATTTGCATTAGTTTAGGGTTAATTGCACTGCATTAGCTAGGAAACCCGAGGCGCTGGGCTTGACACGGTCATTGCATTACAGGATAATATTCATGCATCACAATAGTTGAGTGCTTGTTATCTTAGTTGCGTGATTGCTATTTTTTTTTTATTTGAGTCAGTGTTTGTTTTTAGTTTATTTTCTTTTTAGTTTATGTTTGGTACAAGTTCTAGTAAACCTAAATTACAAACTTTTGATCCTGAACTTGAACTTACCCTTAGAATTAGTAAGTCTTCAACCCAAGCTCCGAGAGCTCAGTGGAAAATAGACGACGAATCGACTCCAGAACCATCGTCTCTATTTCAGGCCGAAATTCAAAGTACCCTTAAAAGTTTAAGAAAAACTCGAATTTGAACATAGAACCTATTCCAATGGCCGACATTGGAAACAACGCAAACAATGGAAATAACCTTAATATACCTCCACCTCCTCCGCTTAAAGACTATTTCATTCCTACGGCATATACACCCCAGGCAAGCATAGAGTTACCGGAAGTGACGGCATCTCACTTTGAGATAAAGTCATCTACCATCGCATTATTACCATCTTTCCATGGCCGTATTAAAGAAGACCCTTATCAGCACTTAGGTGATTTTCAAGATATATGCTCTACTTTGAAAATACAAAACCTAACTGATGATGAGTTAAAATTGCGGCTCTTTCCATTCTCTTTAAAGGACAAAGCTAAATATTGGCTTCAATCTCTTGAGCCAAATACCATTAAAACATGGGAAGCCTTACACACCGCATTTTTACAAAAGTTTTTCCCAATCACAAGAACTAATCAGATAAGGAAATCAACAACAAACTTTGTGATGCAAGATAGGGAAACACTTTATGACACTTGGGAACAGTTTAAAGAATTGTTACGCTCATGTCCACATCATCAGGTTCCCAAGTGGCAATTAGTTCAGGTCTTCTACGAGGGACTTATTCCCTCAATACGTAACACCGTCGATGCCGTTTGTGCGGGTACCTTCTTACACAAAAGCGCCGATGAGGTATGGAAGATATTTGAAACGTTAAGCGAGAATTTGATGCACCAAACTGTGTCGATACGGCCTGAGGGGTGTCTTCCACCTAAACTTAAGCGTGAGGAGCGTTTCGAGTCGAGTCAGTCAATTGACATACAATAATTGAATAGGAAACTTGACCGACTTATGACAATGAACCAAATGTCGAACACACCTTCTTACGAAGTATGTGCATTATGTTCTGAACCTTCTCATAATATCTTTGCATGTCCTTCCGCTTCTCAATTTCCTGAATTCGTGGAGCAACACATAAACTCTATTCAACAATACCCACGAAATAATTATAATCCTATGTCGAATAATTTTTCTAACACTTATCGACCCCAATTTCCACAAAATCAATACCAACACCCTCCTCCTAATCCTAATCCTCCAAGGGTGAACGCTTTTGAGGAGACGGTGTTGAACTCCCTTAAGACTATTGAGGCACAAGCACAAATAGTGCACTCTCACACACAATCCATTGCGAAGCTTGAATCCCAAATGGGACAAATTGCTAATACAATGAGTCGTAGAAACGAGGGTCAGTTGCCTAGTCAAACTATTCAGAATCCTAAGGGACAATATGAAAATGGGGGTTCGAGTGAGCACGTTAATGCCGTTTCAACTAGGACGACTATTCGGGAAGATGAAGTAACTAAAATTCCGGATGAGGGTGAGAAAGATATGAATAATAACTCGACTAAAGAAAAGGGTGAGGAGACGAGTAAAATTCGAAAAGAAAAAGAACCGGTCCCAACTAACTATGTTCTAAAGTTACCTTTTCCACCTAACGTTGAGGGACCGTCACATTTGTCTAAGAAAGGGTCAAAGGTTGAGGATATACTCGAGGTATTCAAACAAGTTAAAATTAATATTCCATTCCTCGATGCTATTAAACAAATTCCCGCTTACGCTAAATGTCTTAAAGACCTATGCACTCAAAAGCGTAAATTGCATAGTCATACTCCTAAAAAGGTCTTTCTCACTGAAAAAGTAAGTTCTATTTTTCAACACTCACCTCCAAAGTATAAAGATCCAGGTACGCCTACGATATCATGTGTCATAGGTGACACTGTCATCCATAGGGCTCTCCTTGACTTAGGAGCTAGTGTTAACCTCGTACCTTATCACGTCTACAAATGACTAGGACTAGGTGAACTTAAGCCTACGGCCGCTACCATACAATTAGCGGATCGTTCCATTAAAATACCTAGAGGAATCGTCGAGGACGTCTTAGTTAAAGGTGACAAATGCTATTATCCTGTTGATTTTATGGTCCTTGATACTGAACTTGTTTTAGATGCTAGGAAATACACTCCTATCATTCTTGGTCGTCCATTCTTAGCCACCGCTAATGCGTGTGTCAACTGTCGAACAGGTGTAATGAAAGTGTCGTTCGGAAACATGAACCTTGAATTAAACTTGTTTAATGCGATTGATCAACCTCCTAAAGTCGATGATTATCAATATATGGAGGGTAGTGAGGTTAGAAGAACGGTTGAACTTAATCAGGACATAAGCGTGAGTGAGGAGAATAATATAGTGGAAAATGAGCGGATGAATTTGAATAGTACGGACCCTAAGGATGAATTTACTCGAAAGGTTAGGAATCAATTTGAACACGATATAAGAGACTCATCAAAGGAATTAACAAATAGAGACCTTGTTTTGACGTTCCACCGAAATCTCCCTAACGCCCTAACGGGTACAAACTCTGATTTACGACCTCCTTGAGTCTTGAGCTAGAACGGTCTAGCTAAAGACGTAAAAGATAGCGCTTCTTGGGAGGCAACCCAAGCTTTATTTCGTCTGTTTATCTTATTTTTGCATGATTTTGGGTCATTTTGGCCAGTTTTTGAGTTTTTTGGACAGGTTTGGGAGTGGAGTAAAGTTATGTTTAATTTATATATATAACATAAGTGAACCGAGAGAAAATATCCTTCTCGCGCGCGCGGTCCGCTTGCGCGAGATTGTGCCTTACTGAAATTTTTCTGACTTTTCTTTTTATGAGCTCTCGGGTTCTCCTCGCGCCTTGTTTCGCGTGCACGAGGTATCTCGCTCGAGCGATTGTTCTAAAAAAAATAAATTTGGATTCGCGCGTGCGGACCGCTCGCGCAATCCCCCATTTTCCTGATTTTTTTCTTTTGTTTTCTATATCCTTCTCCCCCACCTGTTTGAGTAGTTTTTACTTTCCTGTTTCTGTTTCTTAAGTACTTTTTAGATCAAGTCATGTGCTGTTTTCCTATTTATAGTTATGTTTTATTTTCTTTTATAGTTATTATCTTTCTGTTTTCATGCTTTTGTTCGGTCTTATTGTTTATTTCGTTTCGTTTAGCTTAGTTATGATTCTTTTAGCTGCTTTAATTAATTTGTTTGTTTGTTTTATTTTATCAAGAAGTAACAGGTAACAGGTAACATTGAACTTTATTGACATATTCGTTTGTGTTCACTTGTTTGTGATTGCCGAGATCGAGGTATTATCGTTCCTTCCTTACGTACTCTCATTTCTTTCGTTTTATTGTTTCATTGGGGACAATAAAAAGTTTAGGTTTGGGGGTATGCATTCACATATTCACATGCACATTATTATGCACTAATTTTTAAAAATTTCGATTCTTGTGCTTAAATAAACGATGTTACCGACGTTTTTGCAATCTTGATTCGATACATCTTGTTATGTAACTTAGATTGTAATAGAATGGTAAACATAAGAAGATGTAATTAAATATTTGCTGAAGTCATGATATAATGTTTTAGGTTATGTATCGTTCGAATCATAATTTTATATCATAGATTTGCATGCAAACCTATGCACTGCACGTAGTCGCTTGAATACATGTTTGATGTGAACTATAATATGATTCGGATTTCTAGACAACACATGATGGAGACTAGACCCAGTGAGCTTTTGAGCCTATCTTTTCTTTTTAGAGGGTTATAAGTACATATTGTGTGTTATCGAATTCCGTTGAAATAGCGCATTAACTTGTTGTTTAGTCTCATTAGTCTTGTTTTTGTGGATAATCAAGTTAAAATATTTGCTACCATGCTAAATAATCTTCCATCGTAAACATTAAAGAACCATACGACCATAGGAGATGATTTTAGGCCTTCTTTGTTTGCTACTGACCGATAAATGATAAATTTCCTTAGTTCGCCCCTTGAGCCATTAAAATGCCATTTTTCTTCAATTACCATTATCCTGTTTTTGCTCCAATTTGGCCAACTTGGAGTTCAACCCTGAAAGATTGATCAACTTTTAGTGGTGTTAAGGCGATGTGTGATTGAGAAGAAAAAGAAAAAGAAAATAAGATGATGTTTGGGGTGGTTGCCTTGGTATTAAATGAATATTCGTTTCAAAAGCAACGAGGAGGAAAAGAATAAAGAAAAAAAAAGAGCAATGAAGAAAAAAAATAATGAGGTTAAAAAAAAAAAAGAGGAAAGAAATTGAAAAATATGAAAAGAAGGAGAATGAAAAGATGAAAGTTGGTAGACGAATGAAAGAAATCGAACATGCCTTACAATGCCATTCTGAAAACTATCTAATGAATCCTTTCTATCCTTTTTCACTGCCTGAGCCACATTACAACCTTTGAAAAGTCCTATTTGATCCTAGGAAACATGGTTTGGATATGAAAACGATGGGAGGGGGATTAAAACATGGTAATGATTAATTATTCTTGATTGTTGGCATCCTATCCATGAGACTACTATCTTTCGTGTCAGGCGTCTTGTTCGAGTCATATGTGAGCATTTCTCGTTTTGAAAACATATTTCCTTTGCTCCCATATATTAGATAAATTAAACATGTTTCTGAGTGTTTCATTTTAGAGTGTAATTAACATTGTGAGATTCGTAGTCGAAGCATAGTTAGATGGTCATCCAAAGTATATTCCATGTTCATGACATACGCGTGTTTATTTGACTACCATATCACACACGTGCAATTTTATGAAAAACTCTATTGATTTATACAATGCATGTACTTGAGATTGTGTTTTTCAGGACGTAGGTAGACGTTTGATTCTGTTTCTTCTTGTTCGTTATTCTATTTCAATCATCGTTTTATGATAAGGAGTATCGAATGTTGTTTTTCGTTTTAGTTAAACTTTTCTTTACAAGTTAATAAAGATGGTTGTGGGTGACTTGTTGACGAGAACCCTCACGAGACTTCACTCGTCCGACTGGGGACACCTAGATGTTTAAAAGGCTTGTTGCATAAGCTAAATGCAATCGCGATCCATGCGAAAATGGAATAGATTTTTGTTCGTAGTTTTATTTTTATTTTCTTTTTGCTCGAGTACTAGCAAAGAGTAGGTTTGGGGGTGTGATCGGCGACGAATAGTTGCCGTTTATAGTTCTAAAAATATACTTTGTTAGCCCATTTCATGTAGTTATTAGTTTTTAATAAGTATTCTAAATTTTGTAGGATTTGGAGCTTTAACTTGAAAATGCATAAAAATCCAATGATTAGTGGCTTTGGAAGTCATTTTGGGCTCAAACGGTGATTCCGGTGAAAGCTGAATGCAGTAGTAGTCTTGGAAACTCACATTTTTGACAAGAAATACTTCAGATTTGAGAAATTTCTCCAGAGAATTAAAATGTAGATCTTTGAGTTATGGACGCGTGGCCGTAAACGGCGAGTCAATCCGAGTTGCGAGCAAAACGTTATCGCAATTCTACAAAAGTCGCGCAGTGCAGCAAAAAGGACCTCGCTCGAGCGGGCCGCGCGAGCGACCTGTGAAAAAACCAAAAATGCGTATTTTGTTAAATTAAAGCGCCCAGCGAAGGTGGTTTGCACATATGGCGTCCAGAAACGTAAAAACAGCTGTTTTAGTGCGATTTGACTTAGGAAAGCTTCCTAAATCCTTCCAAACTCTATATAAATCCTATTCTAAATCAATTTTGTGATTCCACATCATTACACAACATTAGATACATTAATATACAACTAAAATTTCAGCCAGTGAAGGGGGGAAAGCAAGGAGAAGAAGAAGAAGACCAAGGACTCCCATGACCTCCTCCATCAACCTCTTGCCGTTCATCAATTCTATGGCCGCTTAAACCTAGATCTAGGGTTTCAATGAAACCCTAGTCAAGTAATAGGGTGTATTTTATGTTTTTATTTTAGTTGTATTATGTATGGATGACAGTTACATGTTCCGAGGATTTTTATAAATAAATCGTGCTTCTATTGATTAAAATCATTACTTTCAAAGTTTATTCTTGTCTTAGATCTATTTTGACTGTGATGTGCTCAATGATTTATTTTTGCTGTGCTTGTTTAGATTATTTACATGTAATGGTACTTAATTGAATTATGTTATCAAGTATCCAAATAATCCATGCCTAGATTAGACGGATTATACCACAACCCTAGTTTAGTGTGGGATAATTCGTGCTAACCGAAGATGGATTATGTTGGTGCTTGAACCATAGTTATTTTCTTGACGGAGGAATTGGGCTTGTAGCTACAATTCCCCATTTTCATCCAACTTAATAAGCTAAAGTAATTCATAAATACCCTTATTATGAAGCTAGTGGTGGATTTGCAATCCTAGGTTCCTTAAACTTATTATAAAAATAACTATTTGATTGCTTTCATAATTTAGATTTACTTCTATTGTTATTAGTTTAATTAAAATCAAATCAAAATCTGTTTTTCTTAAATTAGCTAAATTTAGGTTTTAAGATTAAAGCGCGGTAGTTAATCAATCTCTGTGGGTTCGACCTTTACTTCCACACTGCAAATCTTTAGAAAAGTAAAGTATACTTTTATATCTTGATTTTGACAACATCAATTTTTGGCGCCGTTGCCGGGGATTGCATTACTACCTTTAGTTTTATAATCTTAGTTTAGTTAATTCGTAAATATTAGATTAGGTTTTCTTTTTCTTATTTTTTGTTTTATTTTGAGTCACTAACTTTTCTTTTTATTTTGTAGTTTCTCGAGTCGTCAAAATTCTAACATTTTCGAGTGGATTAGCTAATCACGTCAAAGGAGCTTACGCAAATCAATAAAATAAAAAAACAAAATTCAAGTAAATTGCTTCTTGTGAAACTCGCTTTAAACCACTGTAAGTCAGGGTGCTGTGACACACTCGCTTTAATTGCACTATTTGCAAAGTTTGATCAATTGAAACCATTTCAATCGATTGAGAAAAAAAATGTTCAAGCGATCGATGTCCTTTCGATCGATTGAACTCAGTTCAATTACTCGAGAGTCATCTTCTCCAAAGGTTCTAAACAGTGAACGTCCAAAAGTGTTAGGGAGTGCTTTGGTCTATTTATTTACATCAAAACTCACAAAACATCATATTAAAGGTACCAAGTGTGTTTAGAACTCATCGAACGTCGTAAGAGCGAGTTTGGCATGGCTTAGGCTCCAAGCTTCTCTAATGGCTCCTCCTCCTCTTTGCCTCTGTCTCTATTCTCTCTCTATCTCTGATTTTTTTTTCTTGTCCTTCTTCTCTGTCTGCTTCTCTCTCTCTCTCTCTCATAGAGTATATATATATATCAATATGTGTGTATATATATATGGATGTGTATGTATAAATATATATATACACACACACACTCTCTCTCAACTCTTGGTTTCAGCAACCAACACCCACACACGAAATACATGTATATATAGGGAAGGTAAGGGGTAGGTGGCATTCCAGTGCACAAAATTGGGATAAGATTTGCAGACACGTTCGATCGATCGAAGATACTTCGATCGCTTGAGAGCAGATTGGCCCATTTTGATCGATTAAAAGGGATTTGATCGATTGAAGTGGGGAACATGTAGTAAATTCATATCGACAAGGTTTCGATCGATTGAAGAAAGAAATTCTCGATCGCTTGAAATGACTTCGATCGATTAAAGGTGAAACTTCAATTATGGTCAAGGGAAGTATAAAGAATCTTATGTATTATTTATACAATCCAAAAATACCGGGTATTATATGGTAGCTACTGAGACACAAAAATTGCTCAAGAAGCCTACCAAGCTGAGGAGTCCACTCGAGAAGGGGTAACAGAACATGTATTACCAGTATCATAAGAATCACGGCCAAGATACGGAGGACTATTTCAAGCTCAAAATTGCCATCAAAAAATTCATTAAACAGGGTTACCTAGCCGAGTTCATCATCGCAGAAATATGACCGTGACAAGATACCTGGGCTCCCGAGTAGCAGCAACCCCTCGGCCGCATCAACGTGGTCTCCGAAGGAGCCTCAAGCGGAGGGGACTAACAGTCGGCCAGGAAGAGGCATGATCGGGCATCCCGAGCAGATGTCCTTCAAGTCCATCCATCCATCACCTCAATGACTGATATCTTTACCTTCTCATCTGACAATGTCCGGGACTTGCATTACCCCCATGACGATCCACTAGTGGTGATGCTCTCTATAGGCAATTACATGGTAGTGGACACGGGTAGCTCCTCGAACATACTGTTCGCCTCAGCTTTCGATCAGTTTAGGATATCAAGGGACCGGCTCTGACCAATGGCCACTCCCTTGATAGGATTTAATAGATCCAACACACAACTGCACATGGTGATTGAGCTCCTGGTCCTAATGGGGACCTACCCTTAGCAGACCTCCGTGCTTTCTAACTTTGTTGTGGTAGATGCCCCTGTAGACACCCCATTTTGTCAGCTAACATATTTAGGAGGCCACAAGCATGTCAAACCTCGATAATTAGAAAGATCAAATTTTCAGAGATTGCCTCTAACTCTCAAGAAGTCAAAGAATTGGCAGAAATGACCAAAATGCCCCTAAAAGCCCAAAACTCTCCAGATTGGCCCAAAATCTCAAAAATCATTCAATGTCATTCAGAATTAAAAAAAAAGTATTTTAAAAGAGAAATATTTGAAATCGTAAGCTCCCAGAGACCTCCGGAAGTCCCCAGAAAGTCTCCGTTCACCGGTTTGACCAAAGTTTGACTAAGTTTGACCAGGGTTTCACCAAAATCATCCGAATTCGCCCAAAATTTTTGAGTTCATTCTAGATCATGTGAAAAGTCTTAAAATATATTTTAAAAGAAAATCGGACGGAACTGTCAGTCTTTGGAGGCTCCCAGAACTTCCCGGAATTTCCTGGAAGTAGACTGTTTGACTAATTTGAGTGCAAGTTTGACCAAAAATCAAAATCTCATTTTCGATGTTGAAATATTTTTATCAAATACTAGAGGTCAATAGCTTTCCAACGGTATATCGCACATAATTTTTGGATCTAAAACGAATTTGTTATGAATTTCTGAATGTGAAAAATGCGATCAATTCGAGTTTTATCGCAAATACCGCAAAACTTTCTAAAGTGACCCAACTCTAAATTAATTTTTTTTATGTAAATTAGACCTCAATACCTTTCCAAAGGTATATCACAATCTCAATTTGGATTTCATATGAAGTTTTTGTGAATTTCGGACGAAATAGAGCCATTTCGCGAATTCCGGGAGTTCTGGGGGCCAAAATGCAAATTCTGGTCAACGGGAGGGCTGACAGACGTGACGGCACTGACCCACTACTGCGGCGGCAGTGGCCAAGTGCCACGGTAGCACTCTGAGTGATTTTTCATTTTTTTTTATTTATAATTTTTGGTTAATTTTTGGGTTTTAATTCAAATTTTCAACAAATAAAACGACATAGTTTTGATAATCTGAAGATTTTGGACCAATTAGAGACTTTTTAAAACCCAAAATACCTCCCCAAGTTTTCCTATAAAGGAGACCCATTTACTTCCATTTGAGAAGAACTTGAAAGCCATTGGAGAGAGATATAGAGAGTTAGGAAGAAATAGAGAGAGAAATAAAGATTTTCTTCTTCAAATCCAAGCCAAATGTGAGTTTTTATTTAGTTTTCTCAAAACTAAACTAGTATTTACAAGATTTCAATTCATTTTCTTCATCTTCTTTGAGTTTCCAATGAGTTAGAGAGCAATCTACACCCACATACATACATACATACATATATGAGAGGTTGAATGCTTGTGGTTCCACCATTGAATATCATCTATTGATTGTTTATTTTCTTGCTTATATACAATGTTCATCTCCTCTTACCTCGTTTCTTTTTGGTTTTCTTTGCTTTACTTATAGTTCATCATCATCATCTAAATGATGACAAGAAGTTTGAGGTGAGTGAATCCTTATGGATAGTAGCTCTTGATCTCAAAAACATGTTTAATAGATGATGATTATAACTTCAATACCTCCAAGGTATCCTTGAAGTTATATTCAAAATAAAAATGAATCTCTCCTATAATATTGGGGGTTCTTGATGATGAGTTTGATGCTGATATTCCAAGAGGTCATAATCTCTATTTGAAGTTGAAAATATACTTTCAAAACCTCTATTTCAAAACCCCTCTTTAACCCCCTCATTTTGATCTCAAGAAAGAAAAACTCTAGTTTTTCCCAAAATCTTCAAAACAGTGAGTGATCCGAGTTCAAAGATTTCTCTAGAACTCAATACTCAATGTATTGATGCAAGACCACTTGTAAAGTCTTCCTAAATCATTAGAGAACACCCATGATTTTTGGTTTGGCTTGGAAATACTTGGAAGTTGTCCATTTTGACCCAAACATTCTCTCTAGATATTCTGTTTTTGTTGTCACAGCAGCTTGGTTGATTTTCAACTTATTTTACAGAAACCTTTTCCAAAGGGAGTGGTCCCAACTCATTTTTTCCTTGCACTTCAGTGTCTTATTGAACTTTCTGTATAATATGGGCCTCTAGATATTTTGTTTTCATTTTCTAAGATTTTCTAACATTTCAGTCGACAGTACAGACTCTGTTTCTGAATAACCTCTATTGTTTATATGATTTCTCTCAATCTGTGATAGTTATTAAAGATCGCCTTTTTGTGTTGTGTTCTAGACACAATAAGAAAGGTACTCATAAAAAATCATGTATTGAAAACATTCTTTACCCCTCTTTTCAATTTCTAGAAGAACATGTTACTGTTCTGTCCACTATTCACAGCAAGCATATTTTCACTTCCATCCTTTGATTTGATGCTTACATGTACTCCAAATTAGCTTATGTCTTAGGAAGTAGTTCATACTACATTTGCATATATCCCATGATGATTTCATTCATTCATTCATACACATTTTAGACTTCTAAGTCATTCTAGGAATCCAAGAACATAAGACACACTACAACCTTGGCACATTCTAGATACAAACATTGCATCCATGCAAAGATTTGGGGTTTTTGTAACTCCTAATCTAAGAAGATTATAAGGAATGATTATGATCACACGTTCATGCTTCCCCTTGATCTAATCCTCCTTTCTCATCCGTCTCGGGGATTGAGAGATCTTCTTTTCTCAAAGATTAACATGCATCATTCTAGCTTACTAAGCATCCTTGAGTTCTTTGATTTATTTGTTTCAAGAACAATTCATGTCCCCTTATATTAGGAAAACTTTATTACTTGATATGTGATTAGACGATTTTTCCTAGGTTTATTTTGTGTGATCTTTCACTTTGCATTGTGTGATACTTGGCTTAAATCTTATGAATGATATCTTATATTTAGATCTTCCATTTCAAAATTTTCTTATGTGATATAATATACTATCATAGTATTAATTGTCGAACCATATGTAGTATAAGATGATTATTTGGATGCTAATTGAGGCCCGTCGAAAGAGGGGCGAGGTAAGGGTGTTTTAGTCGCGACAAAGGCTCCTTCCTCTCTCGTACCAAAACCTCGAGCCAAGTTCTTTGGTTATGAAGGGCCGGTGCCCTTTATCCATTTGGGTGAGTCAAAATTAGGTTTCTTGGTTCCATAAAGACTAAGTGGCGACTCTGTATATGTTTTCAACAGACCTTTTCTTTCTTTTCTTTTCCTTTCAAAACAATCACATTCTCAAAACAAAGAAAGATGTGGAATTCCGCGTGTCCACAATCTGGCGACTCTGTTGGGGATATTTTTTTTCAAAACAAAATAATACAGAGGTTTGACTCATAAGAAGCATCCTTAAAATCATCTTTTTACTGTGTTTGGTTCACCGCATTGCACTCCTGCATTTCCCCTTTTGACTGTGTCTGAAACGCGACGCTGACATTATTCAAGTCTTGCTGTGCCAGGGCATAAGTCACCGTTGATACTGTACCTTCCAAGGTATATCAAAAAGAGTAAACACTTCCGTACTGTCTCTCTGACGGTATATTGGAACTCTCGTCAATGGACCCTCTTTGACTAAACCCAGCCTTTGCATATAGATTCCTGTAGAACCTTTCATAGGACTGTTCATTTATCTTTTCAGATAGGACAATGTGATATAACTGCTGTATGCCTTGACGGGATTGCCTGCGCAGTGTAGACACTTATGTGGCATGAGGCAGAACCTCTTTCTTATGATTCTCAAGACAATCACTCACATGTGATCACATTGAGTTGACCTGCCTAGGTACCATAACAAGGATGTCTGCTCCATGCTCACAAAGATATACACCGCAAACCTTGTTTGTCGGTCCTAAGTGTAGACACCCCAATTTTGACCGGTCGTCGAATTTAGGAGAGCGTCACCTCCACGTCCAATGATGACAATGACCGAAAAATCCGAAGTATTCCAAGCTCTTCAGAAAGTTCTCCAAAACGCGATAAAATTTCACAAAAAGAGGGAAATACCAGGTATTTAGGAGAATTCAGATATAAAAACACAACTTTTGGAAAGGATCTTCAAAAATAATTTGTTTTAAAAAGAGAAAAGACCTAAAAGGGGAACCTTAGCCAGAAACGGCACACGGAAGACTGACGCGGCACTCCCTGAGTGCCGCGCGGCAGTCAGAGAATGCCGTTCCGGCGTTCACCGAATGCCGCCACAGTTTTCTGACTGCCGTTCGCTTTTAAAGTCTGTATTTTGCAGAGCAATACGTATGCGCATGCGAATAAGAACAAAAACTGATAAAGTAAGACTGACAAAAATGCGGCAATCCATTAATTGCCGCGGCATTTGGTGAATGCCGCGCGGCAGTCATGAAGTGCCGCAAAGGCATTTGATGAATGCCGCAGCGGCAGTCACGGACTGCCGCGTCAGTGTCTGGACTGCCGCGCTGGACAGCAGTCTGCATAATTTCAGAAAGTACACATTGTACCAACAAATGAGGGAATTACACCTGTTTTTTTGCTCCGAAATTCACCAAAAATACCTGGTAATTTTGCTTATAAAAGAGAAGGGATCTTCCTAAAAGAAGGGAGACCAAGAAGAAGAACACCAAGAAACACATTGGGAGAGAGGTCACATACAAAAAACTACTTCCATTACACCAACATTTTTAGAGAGAAAAGAGAGTGTTTAGAGAATTAGAGAGAAGGGCTTGGAAGATCTTCAAAGAAAAGAAAACTTTGAGGATAATTTGGAGGTGATCCTCTAACCATAGATTATTGGCTTTTTCTTTCTTCTTTTAAAATCTCTAATCCTAAAAATCTTTCACTATCTTCTTTGTTTATCAAGTAAACTTAGGAGTTTCTTTTGTTTCCATATTACTTTCTTCCACTTTCTTTGTTTATATTTTTATCTTGAAGGTCTTGGAGATCTTCAATATCTCTTTTGATCTCTTGAGCATGATCTTTTGAATCCCATGTAGGCTTGTGCTTCACATAGGAGTCAAAGTTTGATCACCACTCCATAAGAGGATCCAAGTCCATACTCATGATTTGGATCTTCTAAACTTGATGTCTTGAGGAATCCCTTCTATATTCCTTTAGGACTCATGGGTCATAGTCATGTCTCCTTCTCCAATGACCATCAAACGGTAGGAGAAGGTAGTTTTGAGTCTAAACCCACCTCCGTGGTTTAGATTCCTTATCTTATGGATTTCATGAAGTCTATCCATATTTCATTCGAAATCTATGAAGAATAAAGGTTTATAGTCTCTAATGGCCATCAAATGGTAAGAGAAGTGGTTTGGTTCAACTCAACTTCATGGTTTAATAGTTGGAGTTACCAAATAAAAATTGAACTAGCAAAGTAAAAACAGTGAATCCACAAACTGTTTTTGATCAAAGATTTTTAGTTCGAAATCTAACCGTTGAAATCAAGTGAAACCAACGGGAAAGTGTCAATAACACAATATTCTACCGCTGTAATTTTTGTTTTAAGGTGGTTTCACGTTTAGCATGGTTTGATCATGAGTTTTGTGCACAAATACAATATGTCCAGAATTTCAGAATAGTTTCAGAATAGTGACACTCTTTTGAAACAATTAAATCAGAGTTCTAATAAAGTGTTTGTGACTCCAAATAATTTTTTCTATGAAGATTAATGTGTTAGGAAGTCACCCTAAAAAAAAACAAAGCAATTCGGATTTTTTTTCTATTTTTAATAAATTGTGCAAGAATTCTGGACAGAAGGTTGTAAAGTGCTGAGTGGCGTCTAGTATTTTTCATATTCCCGGAGATCCGACCGTTGGAACTTTGATTTTCTTTTTGATTTGAAAACTAGACTCACAGAGGCATATTGAGTCCAAAAATCATCAAGATCAAACCATGGGAGATATGCTTTTTATTTCTTTTAAGTTCTGGTCTGCTCTCTGCAATCTTCAGAGTTTTTTATGACACATTTGACTTACTTTGTAAGTAAGGGTCTAAATGACTTTTGTATGATCTAAGGCTTAAACCATACTTTAATAATGATTAGTTGAGCTTGAATTCAAGGTTTAAGAGTATTTCATAGTTTACCCTTGTCCATGTACATATTCATCTATATGATTCGACACTTGTAATTAAGACTTATTTGCTTTGGATTTAATTACATTAGATAGATGCAAGCTATAAATTTAGGATTGTCATTTTTTAACATTGTATTTTGCATATCATGTGGACTAACCCTTTGTTTTGTAGCGCTATTAAGGTACGATTTCTAGAACTCCTCTTTAGTTTATCTTAATTTCTTGTTTTTATTGATTTTTCGACTTAATGCGCGACACCTTAGAATTAGGTTTTGCCTTATGTGTATATGTGATTAGAGACTCTTTTTAAGGTTTTCTTTTTCGCATGCATTGCACGTTTATTATCACTGCTGGATCTCGGGTAAGTTCACTTGTTCTCTATTGCATATCATATTGCTTGTTACCTGAATTACGTGGCTTTTTGAATGAAATTTTGTCAATTGCAATTTTACACCCTTTGGACATGCTTTTGTGATGTATATGTATATATATGTATTAGTTGAGGGCATGTTTAGATTAATAAATTTGATTAAAAGGATGTTGAGTAGAGGCCTATCACAAGATAGGATGAGAGAGGGTGCTTTAGTCCGATGGGCTCCTTCCTCTCTCATTCCATAATCCCCGGACCTAGTTAATCTTTGATTTCGCAAAAGATCGGTTTGCTTTTAAAATGGTTTCTTAATTTTCCTTTTAAAAATTAAGTGGCGACTCATTTGTTTTGAATTTGGAATTTCGAAAAGAAAAGCTGTGGGTAAGTCAACCTGCGATATCCACAATCTGGCGACTCTGCTGGGGATCGAACCCAGAATCTCTGGTTTCGCAGACCAGAATTCTGATTTTGGGTTCACTTGAGGATTAGACTTGAAAAACATCCTTTTAATCGAATTAATCAATCTTTGTGTGCCTGCTGCATTTCACTTGCATGTCCAGCCAGTCGATTGCACGGAATTATGACCTTGGAGGCTCGGGGCAACCCGGTCGGTCAAGTCATCATGGGACTGTATGATCACCCTTGATCTTGTACCATGTGTTGGTATATGAAGCATCCTATCGGGTGTGTGTCAAGGGTCCCTTATTTGACCAAAACCCAGCCTTTGCATAGTAGTTTCTATAGAACATTTCAATCTTAGGAAATCAATTCTTGATTAGGGTTATGTGTTAGGAAGTTTTGTATGCCCGGAAGGGATTACTTGAGATGATGACGATACTTGCTTAATGAAAGATGAATAATCTTTTAACCACCTTTTAGCAATTTCTCCTCGTGTTACATGACATTTGGAGGACATGCCGAACCTTGATTATAAGATTATACTTCTTATATCACGTTAGCTAAGCATCATTGACCTTGTATGTATCCAAACCCATGAAAAGTACGATGATGATCTTATCACATGACCCTTCTACCCTGAGAATTTTAAAATCAGCCTTCGAAGAATAAGATTTCCGCGGCCTTTATTCAAAACCGCTCTTTCAAAGGACTTGGGGAATTTCAAAATCAAGATTTCGAAAAATTCATGCCTTTCAAAAACGGAAATTTTTGACCCAATCACCTTATGATCCAAAATTCTTGAAAACTGCTTTTCTAAAGTTGCTTCCCAAAAATGGATTTCAAGAATCCCCAAAATTTTTCAAAACTTCGAAGGATGGGAAAAGAGGGCCACAATGAATGGAGAAATCATCATACTTGACATGGGTAAGGGTTTTATGTGCTTATGTGTTTATGTGTTAGGGTTAGATTTTTCGTTTTCTTTGGCATATAGAGTAGGCACGCACGCACACATGCATTGCATCCGCATGACATACAAAATAAAAGTTTTGCTAAAATAAAGGTAAAAAGGTATTCTAAAAAAAAAAAACATAATAAAACTTAAAATCTGCTGTAGGAGCAAAGATAGCCAATCAAGCGTGGTTCAGGGATCCTACGGCAAGACTTGTAAGGAGAGGATACGCTAACATGGCCGAAGAAAGGAACAACGAAGAGATGACCGGATTAAGGGTGCTAGTCGAACAGCAAGCGGAACAAATGAGGAGACAGGCCGAGAACATGAACCGCATGATGGGAATGATAGAGGAGCTGAATCGCCGACCGCCGCCGCATATAATTCCACCCATTATAGACCCGCCTTTGGGAGGAGGAGACGGAGATTGGTTTGACGATCAAGAGGCACATTGGAACGATGCACTAAGAGCCAATAGGGACAGAGAGAAAGATGAGAAGGAGAAACTGTTGACCGAGAAGATAGAAAAGTTGGAAAGGGTAATGCGCAAGGCTCAGGGAGTGGATACCTATCTGATGGAACTGGAAGGATTGTATGACGGAGTCCACGAAACGCTACCAGCTGGTTTCAAAATGCCAGTTTTCGATAAGTTTGATGGCACAGGCAATCCCCGCAGTCATGTCCGAATGTGCATAGGAGCTTTTCAGCCTAGTGGACTGAGCACTACCATGATGCTGTTCTATTTCAACAAACCTTAACAGGAGCTGCTCTGTCGTGGTACCTTACACTTGAGCCAAGCAAAACCAGAGTATGGGAAGAAGTGATTAAGGCGTTTGTGGCACAATACGAGTACAATCAGGATTTGGATGTTACTGTCCGAGATTTGGAAACGACCAGGCAGGGGAACAAAGAATCATTCGCCAAGTATTTGAGTCGATGGAGGGGAAAGGCAGCTAAAATGGTACAAAGGCCGCCTGAGAAAGACCAGATCCGAATGCTAATGAAAAATCTGCAACCAATTTATCAAGAAAAGATGAGATTTCAGTCAATCAACACCTTTGCCGAGGTATTCGATGTAGGGACGAGAATCGAGGATGCAATTCAAGAAGGAACAATCAAGAAGGAGGAGCCGGAGAACCGATATCGAAGGCCCAGTTATGGATCAAATGGAGGGCACTCGGGGGGTCACTCTGGCCCCACCGATGTCAATGCACTTAGCGAGCCGGAGAAAAAATTCGATATCACCAGAAACCATCCAAGAGGAGGGGAGGATAAGCCACTGAGGAAGTTTTCAGACTTGGGAGTATCATTATCAACCGCCCTCGACAGGCTATTAGCAAAAGGGTATCTCCGTCAGCTAGAACCTCGACCCCCGCCGAGTCCACTCCCACCACATTTCAAGGGAGATCTCTACTGCAAGTATCATCAACAAAAGGGCCACTCAACGGATCGGTGCATGAGATTAAGGCACGAAATCCAGGACCTCATTGACAACAAAAGTGATATCCGAGCCACCTGTCAAAGCCCCCAATGTCACCAAGAATCCTCTGCCGAATCATCGTGCTGTACCACCGCTGCGGGGTCTTTATTTCTTAGGGGTAGAAGAAGCGGCATTCGATCCATCCAAGCTAATCACAAAGGTCGGAGAACCAAAGAAGTTCTATCAGTTGCCAGAAAATTCGGGGATCTGCATGCTTAGAAGCCAGCCAGGGATATGGGAAAACGAAGTGACAAGGCCGTCAGATTGGTGGGTCCAAGAAAGCAATGATCGGAACATAGGCCAGGTAGGGGAGGATGATCTATGGTATCAAAGCGACGAAGAGGCAAAAGAAGGCTCAAAGACCGTTTCAGAAACTGACAACATTTGGGCAAAAGAAGAGATCGACCATTTGACTCGATCTGGTAGGCACTTCAAGCCGCATGAATTAGAGGAAGACCACCCGGGGAGAGAGCTGGAGAAAGGAAAAGGAAAAATGAACGAGGAAGAAGAAGAGGATCGGGTCCTAAAGCAAATGAAGAAGACTCAGGCTAACATCACTGTCTGGGGGTTGCTGATTGCCTCCAAACGCCATAGACAGGCGGTCCTAGACGCTCTGAATCAGGCTGATGTGTCTATCGACACCACCCCGGAAGACCTCATAGGATTGATCGGCAGGATTCCGACTTCGGCTATCACCTTTTCATCAAATGACTTACCTCCGGGAGGACCCACTCTCAACAAGCCACTATATATCACCGTTGAATGTTTGGGGAACACCGTGCCCGCTTGTCTCGTTGACAACGGATCTGCTCTTAATGTATGTCCCTTCCGCACAGCCAAGCGAATGGGCCTAGATGAATCTTCCTTTGTGCCGTCTCAACAGAAAGTCCGGGCATATGACAACACCCAAAGGGCAGTCATGGGCATTATCTTTCTTAATCTCGCTATCGGGTCGATGGACAAAGAAGCTGAGTTCCAAGTCATCGATATCCCCGGTTCTTTCAATCTGCTGCTGGGAAGGCCTTGGTTGGACAGTTTGGGTGCTATACCATCGACGATCCATCAAAAAGTTAAGTATGTCTGGGAAAACAAAGTCTGTGATATCCTCGGAGATAGTTGGGTTCGTTCGTCCGAAGCGTCGTCAAGTGCACCGGTCCTAGAATTACAGCTACAAGAAGAAGAAGCGAAAATGGGAGGATTCGAGTTCATCAGCGTGATAGAAGAAGGAAAGTCGGGAGAGTCCCTACCACCCCATTTCGATCAGTATGCTAGTCCAGTGGTCGCAGGAATCATGAAGAAAATGGGCTTCTTTCCAGGATTAGGACTGGGAAAGAACCTTCAAGGCCTGCCGGAGCTTCCGAAAATTCCTACTCAGACTCACACTCACGGCTTGGGGTATCAGCCAACAAAGAAGGAACTAAGGGTAAAGAAGAAGGCTTTCGATGCACCACTAGACCCTTACTTGAAGACGCTCAATGGATACTTCGTGAAGGAAGGAGAGGATTTCCCCTTCTGTGGTTTCCCAGAACCATGGATGGACCAAAAAGACAAATGCATGAAGCCGGGATTCGAGATTTTCTTCTCCCATGAATTTTCTGGGTACAAAGACCCATTTTTGCAAATGCCTGAAAAGTCTGTTGCTGCCAAGGACTGGATTGGTACGCTAGACGGTTCTGCCATGAAAGATCTGCTAGGCGAAGGGAACGCAGAGGTCATGAAGGAAGATCCCGGAAAGACCAAAAGTGAATACGTCGAGGGCATAGTGGAGGAAGCTGCCGAGAGTGAAGAAAGTGAGGAAGGGAAGGCTGAGGAAGAAGAGATGGAAAAAATCACCAAGACAGGAGGCCGGAAGAATGCTTTATTACTGGCCTGGGAGGAGAGCACAAGAAGGAGTGGGTTTTTGAGTCTAGTGATAGGTTCCCCCCACACCCAGAGTCTGTAATGGCCCAAATGAGGCGTCTTTCAATTTCTATGTCTGTTGTAATCACTCCAAAGAAAATCAATGAAAGTATGACTGATTCTGCCTACTCGAACGCGCTTAATGAATGTGATGAATGTGATGATCATGAAATACCTATTGAACTGCAAAAACTAATTGAAAAAGAAAAAGAATCTGCATGTAAAATCATTGAGGACACCCTGACAATTAATCTTGGAAATGAGAATAATCCTCAAAATGTCTTCATCGGCTCTACACTTAGCAATAAAGAAAGTACAGAACTAATCAGTCTATTAAATGAATTCAAAGATGTTTTTGCATGGTCTTACAATGATATGCCAGGTATCGATCCAAAAATAGTCCAACACCACATCCCCCTCTTTCCCAATTCAAAACCCATAAAACAAAAATTGAGGCGAATGAGGCCAGAATGGGCACTCAAGGTAAAAGAGGAGGTTGCAAAGCAATTAAGAGCTGGATTCTTGATGGTCACCGAGTATCCCGAGTGGATTGCCAACATTGTGCCTGTCCCAAAGAAGGATGGTCGTGTTAGGGTTTGCGTGGATTTTCGGGATTTGAACAAAGCAAGCCCTAAAGACGATTTCCCATTACCCCACATCGACGTGTTGGTTGATAACACTGCGGGACATGAACTTCTATCTTTCATGGATGGGTTCTCCGGGTACAATCAAATCCTCATGGCTCCCGAGGATAGAGAGAAAACCACGTTCATCACTCCGTGGGGGACATATTGTTATAGGGTCATGCCATTCGGGCTCAAGAATGCAGGCGCAACCTATCAAAGGGCTGCCACCACTTTACTGCACGACATGATCCACAAAGAGGTAGAGGTGTATGTGGACGATATGATTGTGAAATCCAAGGAGAGGAGAGGGCACCTAGAGGCTTTGAGAAAGTTCTTTGGGAGATTGAGGGAGTTCAAGATGAGGCTGAACCCGCAAAAATGCACGTTTGGAGTCACTACTGGCAAGCTGCTAGGATTTCTCATTACCCAAAGAGGAATAGAAGTGGATCCTACCAAAATAAAGGCCTTAACCGAGATGAACCCACCGAAAAATGAGAAAGAACTGAGAGGGTTCCTGGGTAGAATACAATTTATAAGTCGTTTCATTTCAAAGCTCACCATGACCTGCGACCCGCTGTTCAAGCTACTCAGAAAGGGAGAGAGATTCAATTGGGACACCCCGTGTCAACAAACATTCGACAAAATCAAAACCTACCTCCAGAACCCACCTGTCTTGTCACCACCTTCACCCGGGAGACCTTTGTTACTTTATCTCTCTGTATCCGAAGATTCGATGGGATGTATGCTGGCCCAAGAAGGAGAAGAGGGGCGCGTGGAGAAGGCCATTTACTACTTAAGCAAGAGAATGGTAGGATATGAGTTAAAGTATTCGCCCTTGGAGAAGGCCTGTTGGGCCTTGGTTTGGTGTACCCGTCGCCTCCGCCACTACATGCTAGCCTTCCCTGTAATCCTGATATCCCGAATGGACCCATTAAAATACCTGTTCGAAAAACCCGTCTTGACCAGCAGGATTTCCCGTTGGACCATGATGCTGGCTGAGTTCGACATCAGATATATCACCGCCAAGTCCGTAAAAGGAAGGGCTGTCGCCGAATTTTTAGCCGACCTCAGGACAAGGGAGACTTCAAGTTCCCAGATGAAGGAATAATGGAAGTCAAAGAGGAGTTGTGGAGAATGTACTTTGATGGAGCAGCCAACCAGTTAGGTTACGGGGTCAGAATCATTCTCGTAGCACCAGACGGAGTCCCTACCCCATTAGCTGTCAAACTCAAATACAACTCAACCAACAATACCGCGGAGTACGAAGCCTGCATAATTGGGATGGAAGCGGCCTTGGCCTTGAAAGTCGGACGAATTGATGTCTTCGGAGATTCCAACTTGATCATATCCCAAGTCCGAGGAGATTGGAGGGTAAAGCATGAGAAATTGAGACCTTACCATGACTATCTAGAAAGCCTGAAAGCGCAATTCCGAAAGATTTCCTTTTACTACCTCCCTCGTGAAGAAAACCAACTAGCCGACTCTTTGGCTACCTTAGCCTCGATGATCCAAATCCCTTCCAAAATTGCCATGATCCCGCTGTCCATAGAAGTAAGGAATCAACCGTCATTCGAAATGATCGCAGCCATAGAGAGAGAAGATGAAGCGCCTTGGTATGTGGACGTGTGGAAGTTCATTAAAGAAGGAGAATACCCCGAAGGAGCCTCAGAAAAGGACAAGAAGGCGATACGACGATTTGCTGCTCAATTTGTGATCTACGCGGATAAACTATGGAAGAAGTCCTACACCGGGTATAATTTGGAGTGTTTATATGGAAGGGAAGCTAAGAGAATGATGGAGGAAATACATGAGGGAGTATGCGGACCCCACATGAACGGGCACATGATGGCGAAGAAGATCATCCGACAAGGGTACTATTGGACGACCTTGGACAAAGACTGTTGTGAATATGTTAGAAGGTGTCACAAGTGTCAGATTCATGCAAATCTGATGCACACCCCACCGTCGCAGATCTATAGCATGACCACCCCTTGGCCATTTTCCGTATGGGGGATTGATATCATCGGTGAGATAGTTCCAAAGGCTTCCAATGGGCACCGGTATATAATCGTGGCAATCGATTATTTTACAAAATGGGTAGAAGCGGCCTCATATGCGACTTTGAAAGCCAAAGATGTGGTGAGTTTCATTGAGAAGAACATAATCTGCAGATATGGAGTCCCGAACGAGTTTATCTCCGATCATGGCAGTCATTTCTAGGGGGAAGTCATCCCGCTCTTAGAAAAGTATAAGATCACTCGCCATCAGTCATCCCCGTATAGGCCCCAGACGAATGGAGCAGTAGAGGCAGCGAATAAGAATGTTAAAGCAATCTTGGGGAAGACGACATATACGTATAAGGATTGGCATGAGAAGCTGCCATTTGCTTTATGGGGGTATCGGACGTCAGTAAGGACTTCAACGGGTGCTATGCCATACTCGCTGGTCTACGGAATGGAAGCAGTCCTTCCAGTCGAGGTGGAAATACCCTCTCTCAGAGTCTTAACAGAATGTGAAGTGGCAGAATCAGAATGGATACAAGGAAGGTATAAGGAATTGATGCTGCTCGATGAAAAGAGGCTGACCGCGATAAACCATACTCGGGGGTACCAGAAGAGAATAGCTCGTGCTTTCAACAAAAAGGTCCGCCCAAGGAAGCTTGCTGAGGGTGACCTGGTCCTCAAAGAACTGAAAGTGCCTGTTTATGACCCCAGAGGAAAGTTCAAACCCAACTGGGTCGGGCCGTACATCATTAAGACCCTCCTTTCCGGAGGGGCGGCCTATCTCATGGATCTGGACGGGGTTGAATTTAAACAGCCAATTAACCTCGATCGCCTCAAGAAATACTTTGCTTGAAACCATTTCTTCCGAAACCTCCTACTTTGATGAACTACGCTTGACCTGATTCCCGCTAGGGGATACGTAGGCAACCAACTTGGTTCGGTCATTTCAAAGAGAGAAAAAAAAAAAAAAACGGTGCTAAACTAGGGGCAAACTAGCGTTTGCCCAGAGCCGCTTCAAAACCATAAACTAGGGGCAAACTTCGTTTGCTAAGCCGAAGAACCCAGATACAAAACCCTCCCTTGGATCATCTGGCTATCGAGATAAGTACTATAAAAAGGCAAATGAGAATTCATAGAAGGATTAAAGTTTAAAGCAAGGAAGCAAAGTAAAGAGCCAAGTTAAGACAATAAAAGGATAATTCTTCATAAAAGATTAATCGAAAGGGTGGACACTTTAGATTTAGCATGACAACACTTCTTGAAAAGGAAAAATAAGAAAAATCACATTCAAAAACGCAAACAGAGGGTAGGCAGGGTCTGTCAGAAGAGTTTCGTAAAATGTCAGGCATTTTCCCTGTTTTCGTCTACTTTTTTATGCATGTGTCTGTCAAGCTCGCCTCGCAGCCAAGGTTTGGATCTCTAGAAGATACTCAGTAGTAGGCACAGTCAGAGCAGGAATCCTCGGGAACGGAGCAGCCATTCTATTGGGCCAAGCCTCCATGAAAGCCTTCACGATAGAAGGACGCAAAGGGAATCCCCTGGTGAAATCAGCGGTCACAGATTCAGTGATATCTTGCAAAAGTCCGAACTGACGGACGACTCGGTCAGGAATGTAGAAAGTCGTAGCGTGCAAACCTGGCAGCCAGATGCCAGGTTGCCCTGGGAGGCGTACAGCAACAGAGCGATGGATCCACGACGGACAAACCCAACAGATGTCACTAGGAGAAAGACCCTGAAGCCAATCAAGCCACGCGTCGGCGGACTGAAACAAGCTGTGAATCTCCATGCGATCATAAGGAAGTGACCCACGGAGATGGGAAGCATGAACGAAGAGGTCCAAACGCTCCATGAGCCAAACCTGCAAGACAAAAGGTGCTCCAGCAGATAACATGACCCCAGTGGCATGAGCATGGCCCAATCCAATCAGAGTTTCACCAAGGACTAGCATAACAGCACTCTTCATCTCCCGCAAACCGCAAGCGATGGGTATGAGAGTGTCCGAAGATGACCGAAAGAGGAAGTAAGAGAGCATAGCAATCGACAAGGCACTACGTCGAATGATCTGATACTCACCATTGTAAGGGTCCCCTATGGGAGCGTAAACAGAAGAAAGGCGCTCAAAGTCGATTTGCCTGTCATGAACAAAAGAGCCCGCCGCATTCCGAGACGTGTGGAGAAGGCTGGCTAAGTCCCGAACATGCCCGGCCTGAATCTGAGGAACCATCAATTCAGCAGAAGGATCCGTGTGGAGAATGGCGCTAAACTCCTCAAATAGGGGACAAATCTCCTGAGAGCCGAAACGAAAGACATTGAGAGCGGGATCCCAACATTGGACGGCGGCGCGAAGTAGACCCTCATTTAGATTCATCTGTTGGAAAGAGAAGAGATCGTTTAGTCTGAAGCACTCAAAATTGAGCTTATCAATGCCGGAGAGAGTATCCATCCATGGGAAGAGGATTTGAGAACTAATGGGGGCCATTTGAAGGGGAAATAAGGAGAAATGAGAGGTGTTTTGCGGAACTTTGAGAATGAAGGGATATAAATAGAAGAATAAGGCTGTCTACCTACCCGCGGCACTCGATAAAGTGCAGCGGCACTCGATGAAGTGCCGCGCGGCAGTCAGCGAATGCCGTTGCGGCATTTACAGACTGCCGTAGCGGCTCTCATTGAGTGCCGCGGAGGCTTAACCGAGTGCCGTTCTGAGTTTTTCATTGGCCAGAATCTGTTTGTAACACGATCAGCCCACCTGCAAACAGAAAACTAATTGAGAAGCAATAAAAAACGTGCGCATCATGCAGCATGTACAAATACATTCATTCATTCATTTCATTTATTTTCAAAAGATAAAAGAAGCAAGAGCATTCAAAATAAAGTCGGGACCAAGCCATGGTCCCACATACGGCAAGAGTTGGACCAAGCTATGGTCACACGTACGGTGAGTAAGCAAAGAAAACATAAATGTGCAAAGCATCTATCCTACCAACTATAAGGAAGCAACCATCAAAAATAAAGCATATGTGTATATATATACAGTCATCCACCAAAATAAAAAATCCTCTCAAAAGAAAACAAAAAATATATAAGCAGGATCAGCTCCGACCCCGACCCCGGCCGCGAGTCTGACGGGTCGTGCGCCTAAGAGGCTCCTCCGCTGACTCAGTCCCGCTGCCTCCACCACTCTCTCCACGCCCGCTGCCTCGGCCTCTACCACCGCTAGTGCCCTCGCCGACGCCTCCGCCACGCCCAGCACCGCTACCTCCGGGGGCATCGCTGAGAGAGATGCCGAACTGCTGAAGCCGATGCTGGAGCTGTCCCACCTGCTGAGACAGGACTCTGTTCTCCTCCATCTGGAAGAGAGGGAATGAGTCCAGAAAAGTGTTGAAAGGACATTTGGAATACTAAGAATATGGAAAGGGTAGGAGATCATACCTGGGCCCTCAACTGAACCGCAGCAGTCGCCCGAGCTCCCTCAGCCTAAAAACAAGAGCCAGGAATAAAGATCAGTAAAAAGAGATACAATCCCGGTCAAAAGTGGGAATGGGGATAAATTTCTTACCATCCACTCCCGCACGAGAATCCACTGTCGCACGCTATGGGCATACGCTAGGCCCTCCTCCGCATAAGCACGCGGGACGACGTCATAATGTAGAGGTATGGTGGGAGCACCATGTGAAAGTCGAGGAATCGTCGTCGAGTGGGGCTCTCCGAATGAGACGGTCGACATAGTCCAGTCCCACTCGGGCAAGGCAGGAGCTCGAACCGCGGCAGGAACAGGCTGCAATCAAAAGAAATAAAGCATGGGTAAAGAATAAAGAGAAAATTCACATAAATAATAAAGGAATCGTTTACTCACCCGAGTCACTTCCATCAGAGGGAAGTTCGGCATCAGCTTGGCGGCACGGAAAGCCGCATAACCTGACGGGTCGTCCAAAAAGCCGTGGATACCAAAGCCGGCTCGAGCAGCCGTAAGATCGCCGCCCTGAAGCGTGTCTGTGGCCCTCATAGAGACGGGGGGAGGGAATGGCACATGGAACCCGGGGGCCGCTATCGACTGCCGGGTCACTCTCTCTCCCAAATACCACGCCATACCCTCTGACCCACCATTAAGAAGTCGCCTCGTCGGGTCGTACCCAGCCGACTCTCGCAACCCCACCCTAGCCTCAGGCAAGACCCTGAGCCACGGCTGCCAGTGCACGTGCCCCTCCCTCAGGTTCGTCAGGAAGTTCCTGAACGAAACAAAATCATGAGCCCCGGTCTTCCTCCCAACTCTGTCCTTCGCCCATTTCAGCCCCTGGGGCATGATAAGGGCGTCGGCATCGCGTGTCTGAGGAGACATCATGCGAAGATACTCGTGGGACCAAATCTGTGATACAAAGAGAGAAGAAAGAAGATTAGTCTCACATTTTTTTTTAAAAAAAAAGGAAGAAAAGGAAGAAGAAAGAAATATGATAATGAGCAATATAGAAAAAGTATACCTCCCACGCTCTCCAATACCCGCCAGTAGCAGCCGACCTGTCCCGGGAAATGACGCTCATGTGCCTATACAGGATGGCCAACCCTGTACCAACCCAGTCGTACTCGGCAACCTGGTCCAGGCGCTCCAACGACGCTACAAAGGAAGCGGAAATCCGGTCCCCCTTGGTGCTCAACAAGGAGCACCCCAGCACATACATCAAGAAACCTCGGGCCATCTGCTCGTTCGTAAAGCCGGGTTTCCCCCGGAAAGTATCCATGAACCACCGAGCAGTGACCAAGGCCTCCTCCGGGACCACCCCGAGCAAGGGCTCCATCTGATCCCACTCCTGGTCTGTAAGGTGCCGCAGGGGCTCTCCTCTGAATGGGATCCCCGTAATCATGCTGAAGTCTAGGGGGGTCATCGTCATCTCCCCAAAATCGAAGTGGAAGGTACTCGTAGTATCCCACCACCGCTCCGCCAGCGCATGTATCTACTGAAGGTCGTTGGAGCTCTTCGTCAAAAGCTTGACGAAGTCTCCAAACCCTGCGGCATCCACCAAAGCCCTCACAGTCGGGCTCAGCTCTGTGTACCACTCGTGGCCGTGGGCGAGGCTGCCATGCCCCTTCAGCACCTTCGGCTGCAACTGCAAGAAAAGAATATAAAGTTTTGTTGTTAGGGAATGGATAAGGAAGAGAGCAACAACAATAAATAAATAATAAAGAAAGGAATAGAAAACCCAAAAGTTTTCGTAAGGAATTTCACAAGCAAGGCACTTGTTTGCGTTCAAGAAGAAATGAATAAAAGAAAAACATTCAATATTCTAGCAAGGTTTTGAAAAGAAAAGAAAAGAGGAAAAGTAGTTTGTTCGCATTTCTGAAATACATGCATATATGAATCCATGATCACAAGCATTCAAGAGCCAAGTTTGAACAATAAAAGGGCGTTTAGCACACCCGAGAAAATTCACAAGTATAATAAGTAAAAGGGGAATGTTCAGGATTTCATTCAAATGGCATCGCATTCGTAAACCCTAAAAGGAACAGAAAAGAATTGAGAAAAGCCGAAAATCTTTTAAAGTTGAAAAGGAAATAAAAGAACCGATACAGTTGGGACACCCGAAAATCCAATGAAAGAGGGAGAATAATAAGTTCTGATTCGTCAAGAATGAAGTTCATAATAACAAAATAAATAAAACTTCTTTACAAATAAAGCATCAGAGACGCACAAGGGCATGTCATGGAGAACAGGGTATCTAAGAGTGGTGACAATTCTATGTTACATTCACAAGGAGGAGGATATACGAGAAAGAAATACGAGAAATAAGAAAAGAGAAGCGTTTACCTCGTGCTTAAATGCGCGGGCCGATAAATGCTTATCAGGATCCCTCAGTAGAAGCGTGGCGTCTGGGTGATGAGTGGCAGTATATCTGGCTTTCTTCTTACGTCCTGAACCACTCGCCATAATCTGTCAAAAGAAAAGAGAGAATTCGAGCGTTAGATTCATGAAAATTTTAGAAAAACAAAGAAATAAACGAGATTAATCAAGTTTTGATCGAGTAGAACGAACCTGATAAGCCCCTGGTAGATCAATCCAAGCTAGGAAAGAAAAAGAATTTTTTTCTCCAGAGAGATCTCGAGATGAAGAGAGTGAGAGAATGAGAGAAAGGGAAGAGAACCCCGGCGGTTTAAGCCACTGCCCCTTAAACGAGGCACTCATTTTTCCGTGCGCGGCAGTCAGTCAACTGCCGCGCGGCACTCGCCTAGTGCCGCAACGGCACTCCGTGAGTGCCGCGCGGCAGTCACGGACTGCCGCGGAAAACCGCGTGTGCCGCGATTAAGGCGGTTCAAAGATATTTACTTTCCCCCAAAAAATTCAAATCAAGTCCCGAAAATTGAATTTGAGGCCCCAAAAATTGCCCTCATTGCGCTTTTGTCCCTCAGGGTCGTTTCTTAGGTACACTTTGACTACAAATTTTGGAATTCAAAAATATTTGAGCCCGTGGGCCCCCATTTTTGAAAATTGGAGATGTTTGAGCCCGTGGGCTCCCGATTTATGAAAATTAAAATAAAATCCTAGCCCGCGGGCCCCGGTTTTTGAAAATGTACAGTAGATTTTGAGCCCGTGGGCTCCCAAAGCTTGAAAATTTGAAATCTGGAGGATATAACAGATTTATATCCCCTATCCGCGTGACAGATTTGCGCCGATTAACCCTCGTTTGGAGAATATAATGGATTTATATTCCCGGTTTTCGCAACGGACTTGCGTCAACCCTCGTTTTGAGAATATAACGGACTTATATTCCCGGTTTTCGCAACGGACTTGCGTCAATCCTCGTTTTGAGAATATAACGGACTTATATTCCCGGTTTTCGCAACGGACTTGCGTCAACCCTCGTTTTGAGAATATAACGGACTTATATTCCCGGTTTTCGCAACGGACTTGCGTCAACCCTCGTTTTGAGAATATAACGGATTTATATTCCCGGTTTTTGCAACGGACTTGCGTTAATCCTCGTTTTGAGAATATAACGGACTTATATTCCCGGTTTTCGCAACGGACTTGCGTCAACCCTCGTTTTGAGAATATAACGGACTTATATTCCCGGTTTTCGCAACGGACTTGCGTCAACCCTCGTTTTGAGAATATAACGGACTTACATTCCCGGTTTTCGCAACGGACTTGGGTCAACCCTCGTTTTGAGAATATAACGGATTTATATTCCCGGTTTTCGCAACAGACTTGCGTCAATCCTCGTTTTGAGAATATAACGGACTTATATTCCCGGTTTTCGCAACGGACTTGCGTCAACCCTCGTTTTGAGAATATAACGGACTTATATTCCCGGTTTTCGTAACGGACTTGCGTCAACCCTCGTTTTGAGAATATAACGGACTTATATTCCCGGTTTTCACAACGGACTTGCGTCAACCCTCGTTTTGAGAATATAACGGATTTCTATTCCCGGTTTTCGCAACAGACTTGCGTCAATCCTCGTTTTGAGAATATAACGGACTTATATTCCCGGTTTTCGCAACGGACTTGCGTCAATCCTCGTTTTGAGAATATAACGGACTTAGATTCCCGGTTTTCGCAACGGACTTGCGTCAACCCTCGTTTTGAGAATATAACGGACTTATATTCCCGGTTTTCGCAACGGACTTGCGTCAACCCTCGTTTTGAGAATATAACGGACTTATATTCTCGGTTTTCGCAACGGACTTGCGTTAACCCTCGTTTTGAGAATATAACGGACTTATATTCCCAGTTTTCGCAACGGACTTGCGTCAACCCTCGTTTTGAGAATATAACGGACTTATATTCCCGGTTTTCGCAACGGACTTACGTTGACCTCCGTGATCAAATCAAAAGCACTCTCATGACTCCTGTAACAGATTCTCGCATAGATAATCTTCCCTGACTAACACGCCACGAAATGTGCGTCGTACACAGGGAAAATGTGATAAGCATGACATTTACATAACCAGGTTAATTCAGACAACACCGTTGCATAGCACGTGCATCACGACAGGATAGGTGCATCCATCCGTGTGACTATTTGCGTCTGTGAATGTTCAACCCATGCCTGAACTACGCTTTGGTCTGATTCCTGACAGGGATACGTAGGCAGCTCGTCATGGAGCACAACCAATTAGAATTCCGCTGCACGCCTATTTTTGCAACGCATTTTGTTTTCACCTAAATTCGACAGTCGGGTCAAAGGCTTGTCTTCACACAGGCTTTGACATTCACTTATGGGACGCGTTGCTCCAGAAGCTCTGTCAAAGAGGGGCAAACTGTAGACACCCCAATTTTGACCGGTCGTCGAATTTAGGAGAGCGTCACCTCCACGTCCAATGATGACAATGACCGAAAAATCCGAAGTATTCCAAGCTCTTCAGAAAGTTCTCCAAAACGCGATAAAATTTCACAAAAAGAGGGAAATACCAGGTATTTAGGAGAATTCAGATATAAAAACACAACTTTTGGAAAGGATCTTCAAAAATAATTTGTTTTAAAAAGAGAAAAGACCTAAAAGGGGAACCTTAGCCAGAAACGGCACACGGAAGACTGACGCGGCACTCCCTGAGTGCCGCGCGGCAGTCAGAGAATGCCGTTCCGGCGTTCACCGAATGCCGCCACAGTTTTCTGACTGCCGTTCGCTTTTAAAGTCTGTATTTTGCAGAGCAATACGTATGCGCATGCGAATAAGAACAAAAACTGATAAAGTAAGACTGACAAAAATGCGGCAATCCATTAATTGCCGCGGCATTTGGTGAATGCCGCGCGGCAGTCATGAAGTGCCGCAACGGCATTTGATGAATGCCGCAGCGGCAGTCACGGACTGCCGCGTCAGTGTCTGGACTGCCGCGCTGGACAGCAGTCTGCATAATTTCAGAAAGTACACATTGTACCAACAAATGAGGGAATTACACCTGTTTTTTTGCTCCGAAATTCACCAAAAATACCTGGTAATTTTGCTTATAAAAGAGAAGGGATCTTCCTAAAAGAAGGGAGACCAAGAAGAAGAACACCAAGAAACACATTGGGAGAGAGGTCACATACAAAAAACTACTTCCATTACACCAACATTTTTAGAGAGAAAAGAGAGTGTTTAGAGAATTAGAGAGAAGGGCTTGGAAGATCTTCAAAGAAAAGAAAACTTTGAGGATAATTTGGAGGTGATCCTCTAACCATAGATTATTGGCTTTTTCTTTCTTCTTTTAAAATCTCTAATCCTAAAAATCTTTCACTATCTTCTTTGTTTATCAAGTAAACTTAGGAGTTTCTTTTGTTTCCATATTACTTTCTTCCACTTTCTTTGTTTATATTTTTATCTTGAAGGTCTTGGAGATCTTCAATATCTCTTTTGATCTCTTGAGCATGATCTTTTGAATCCCATGTAGGCTTGTGCTTCACATAGGAGTCAAAGTTTGATCACCACTCCATAAGAGGATCCAAGTCCATACTCATGATTTGGATCTTCTAAACTTGATGTCTTGAGGAATCCCTTCTATATTCCTTTAGGACTCATGGGTCATAGTCATGTCTCCTTCTCCAATGACCATCAAACGGTAGGAGAAGGTAGTTTTGAGTCTAAACCCACCTCCGTGGTTTAGATTCCTTATCTTATGGATTTCATGAAGTCTATCCATATTTCATTCGAAATCTATGAAGAATAAAGGTTTATAGTCTCTAATGGCCATCAAATGGTAAGAGAAGTGGTTTGGTTCAACTCAACTTCATGGTTTAATAGTTGGAGTTACCAAATAAAAATTGAACTAGCAAAGTAAAAACAGTGAATCCACAAACTGTTTTTGATCAAAGATTTTTAGTTCGAAATCTAACCGTTGAAATCAAGTGAAACCAACGGGAAAGTGTCAATAACACAATATTCTACCGCTGTAATTTTTGTTTTAAGGTGGTTTCACGTTTAGCATGGTTTGATCATGAGTTTTGTGCACAAATACAATATGTCCAGAATTTCAGAATAGTTTCAGAATAGTGACACTCTTTTGAAACAATTAAATCAGAGTTCTAATAAAGTGTTTGTGACTCCAAATAATTTTTTCTATGAAGATTAATGTGTTAGGAAGTCACCCTAAAAAAAAACAAAGCAATTCGGATTTTTTTTCTATTTTTAATAAATTGTGCAAGAATTCTGGACAGAAGGTTGTAAAGTGCTGAGTGGCGTCTAGTATTTTTCATATTCCCGGAGATCCGACCGTTGGAACTTTGATTTTCTTTTTGATTTGAAAACTAGACTCACAGAGGCATATTGAGTCCAAAAATCATCAAGATCAAACCATGGGAGATATGCTTTTTATTTCTTTTAAGTTCTGGTCTGCTCTCTGCAATCTTCAGAGTTTTTTATGACACATTTGACTTACTTTGTAAGTAAGGGTCTAAATGACTTTTGTATGATCTAAGGCTTAAACCATACTTTAATAATGATTAGTTGAGCTTGAATTCAAGGTTTAAGAGTATTTCATAGTTTACCCTTGTCCATGTACATATTCATCTATATGATTCGACACTTGTAATTAAGACTTATTTGCTTTGGATTTAATTACATTAGATAGATGCAAGCTATAAATTTAGGATTGTCATTTTTTAACATTGTATTTTGCATATCATGTGGACTAACCCTTTGTTTTGTAGCGCTATTAAGGTACGATTTCTAGAACTCCTCTTTAGTTTATCTTAATTTCTTGTTTTTATTGATTTTTCGACTTAATGCGCGACACCTTAGAATTAGGTTTTGCCTTATGTGTATATGTGATTAGAGACTCTTTTTAAGGTTTTCTTTTTCGCATGCATTGCACGTTTATTATCACTGCTGGATCTCGGGTAAGTTCACTTGTTCTCTATTGCATATCATATTGCTTGTTACCTGAATTACGTGGCTTTTTGAATGATATTTTGTCAATTGCAATTTTACACCCTTTGGACATGCTTTTGTGATGTATATGTATATATATGTATTAGTTGAGGGCATGCTTAGATTAATAAATTTGATTAAAAGGATGTTGAGTAGAGGCCTATCACAAGATAGGATGAGAGAGGGTGCTTTAGTCCGATGGGTTCCTTCCTCTCTCATTCCATAATCCCCGAACCTAGTTAATCTTTGGTTTCGCAAAAGATCGGTTTGCTTTTAAAATGGTTTCTTAATTTTCCTTTTAAAAATTAAGTGGCGACTCATTTGTTTTGAATTTGGAATTTCGAAAAGAAAAGCTGTGGGTAAGTCAACCTGCGATATCCACACTAAGACATAGGAGTATGAAAACTTGCTAGACAGTATGATCACCATCATCACATGCTACTGTCATATACACCTATTTCCCCTAGAAACTCTGCATAAATCTCCCAGATATACCAGTTTTTTCCAGAAACTCAAATTTCCTAATTTCTCCCAGGAACTCACCCAAATATACCTGTTTTTCCATAAAACTCTCTCCAAATTTCCTAATAAGTGCCTAGATATACTTGTTTCTCCCAGAAACCGTGTCTGAATTACCCACATATTCCTGCTTCTCCCAGAAATCCTATTCGAACTCTCCAGGTATCTTTGTTTCACTCAAATTCACAGAAAATCCATGTTTCTCCTAAACCTCTACCTAAGCTTCCCATAAATCCCCATATCCTAGAAATACCCAAAATACTTGTTTCTCCTAGAAACTCTATCCAAATTTCCCAGAAATGCCCAAAGTACTTGTTTCTCCCAAAAACTCTGCCCAAATCACCCAGAAATGCCCAATATACTTGTTTCTCCTAGAAACTCTATCCATATTTCTCAGAAATACCCAAAACACCAGTTTTTCCCATAAGCTCAATACAAATCAACCAGAAATCCCTATTTCTCCTAAAAACTCAAATAACTTCTGAAAATTCCTCCGAATCTTCCAAATCCCTGTTTTTTTCCAGAAACTCTGTCCAAAATTCCCGAAGTATCCCGAAAATCCTTGGTGTACTGGAAAGTAAAGTTAGCACACTCTGTTGGCTAGGACCTTACTTGTTTAACTACTATCTATTAGGAGTAGGAGCGTCATGTAGATTAGGGTTTGCATCCGCATGCTTGCTTCATCAGTCTGCACACACTGTGATAGTCAGTCTGTACACGAGTCAGTCCTCACTTGTCACTATAGTTGTCATCTCAATCATCACTATTAAAAGTTTAACATAGTCTTTTCACACCTATATGTCAGTACAAGTTTTGAGCACCCAGGATCTGCATTTGTGAGTTAGAGGATTAGGGAGTCACCTTATCAGAATCACTCAACCAAAAGTCAGCTTTATGGATCCAGAAGGTTTGGAAGCAAGAATGGCAGAAATGATCAACCAACAGTCTGACCGGCCGGTTGGCCCAAGTTTTAGCCTTTATGGAAGAACTGAAACAGAAACAACCACAATACCCACCTGGGTTCCTACCGCCACCGGGGTTTATACCACAACCACCGCGTGGGTTTGCACCACCTACCGAGAATGTTTTAGATGATGATTGGTTCAATGGGGCCCCACCACCTGCACTTAATAAGAAAATTCAAGAAAAACTAGATAAGGTCGACAAGCTTGAGAACATACTGAGAAAGAGTAAGGAGGTCGACGATTATATGTTAGATCTAGAAGGATTGTTTGAGCCCAACAAATTAAAGCTACCTGATAACTTCAAGATGACGGAAATTTATCGTTTTGATGGAACTGGGAATCCGAAGAGCCACCTAAAGTTCTGCATGAGTGTTTTCCAATCAATGGGCTGCACCCATGAGCACACTGCAATGTTGTTCCCTCAAACCCTCGCCAAGGCTGCTCTATCCTAGTTTTTGACCTTGGAGGTTTCTAAGATGCGGACTTGGGAAGATATAGTCCAGGTCTTCGTTGATCATTACTCCTACAACCAAGAGCATGATGTCACCATCTGGGATCTAGAGACTACCTGACAGATCTTCAATGAGTCCTTCGCTATGTTCTTGAGCAGATGGAGGAACAAAGTGGCCCAAATGACCCACTGACCAGTCGAAAAGGAACAAGTCCAGATGTTGATCAAGAATCTACTGCCATTGTACCATGAGAAACTATTCTACCAGTCCATCTCAACATTTGAAGACTGTTTGAGATTGGGACTAGAATTGAGGATGCAATCAGGGAAAGAAAAATCACAAAGCCAGTCCAAGAGGCCCACCTACTCCCGAAACCCTTCGGATGTCAACGCCCTTAGTAACCAACTTATGGCCTATTCTCCCCAACCATACCAGCTCACAAACCAAACCAGCTCGCCTAGCCACCCTTACCAAAATAGGGTACCCCATGAATTTTCCAAGCTAGATATCTCCCCCTCCGTAGCCTTAGGCCGCCTGCTAAAAAAGGGACACCTCCATCTCCTTCATCCTCGTGCCGATCCCCCACCACCTAACTGTGACCTGTCCAAACGATGTGCCTACCACCAAGGCCCAGGCCATGACACCGAACGGTGCATACGTCTCTGCCATGATATCCAAGACCTCATTAACCGAAGAATCATTGAGCCACCACCCATTCAACCCCATGTCACTTAAGCCCCTGGTCGGTCCTTGCAAATGATCCCCTTTGCTGAGGCCAATGATTATTGAAGCTACGCGGTGAGTTGATAGTGTTTGGAACTTCTGCCAATAAAAAGGGAAGAATAAGCGAGTCACCGCGACACTCCATTTGAGACCGGGTCGAGTCTGTTCTATGTTTTGAGTATATTTCAAGTTTAGTCTTGTGGTCAAGTCTGTCTGTTATCAAGTTGTTGTGAGTTTGTATCGAGTAATGTAATCATTCTCTTCTAATGGAATGAAGTCTCATTTTGCCTAATCTGATGTATATATTCATAAGTGCATGAATCGCTGAATTGAAAATGTCACTTTTCAAATTACCATGGACATTACTCTGCTAATAAATTTTTGCATCAAACAAAAAAAGAGAGAATTCCAAAAAGGCCAAAGTCGATTTCGCGCTGACCCCAAAGAAGAGCTGAGAATTGAATAGTCTTACTTTAAGAATTTAAAGATGCTTGTGCTCAAATCTCGAAAAGAAATACTTGAGACTGATTTGGGACTTGCCCAACACCCTTTCCACCATTTCTACCATTTCAAAGCCTTGGGCCCGACCCAATTGATTGCCATGCGAATCTGTATGGACTTGGTCCTTAATGGTAGCCAAACATTTCAGTGAGTTTCATCTCCACCTTCAAAAAAAAAAAAAAATTAAAAAAAAAAAAAAAGCTCGCTAGGTTGAAAACCCAAAAGGGCACCTAGGCAAAAGTTAGAGCTGAAAAGGTATTGATTTCCAAGATCTGACCCTAGCCAGTCAAAATAATTTTATAAATGAGAGAATTGTACGCTTCAAGGTACATCATAAAAACGTGCCTAGATCACATTTCAAAAGGCTTAAAACGACCACAAATAAATCCCGAGAGCTGACGTGCACATTCTGGAATTTCGAGATTATGATCGGAAGATCTCACATGAATCAACTATGTGAAAAGGAAAATTGACTGGCTAAGAGAAAGTGAAAAGGATCAATCCTCAAAACAAAAGAAAAAGAAAAAGAAAAAGAAAAAGAAAAAAGAAAAAGCAAAAGAAAAAGAAAAAGAAAAAAAAGAAAAGAAAGGGAGATCGAAATTGAATCCACTTATTCTAGGCTACCACAAGTAACCCAAAGTTGAACTTGTCCTTTTTTTGAAGACTTCCCTTGAACTACGCTCGACCTAATTCCCACTCGGGGATACGTAGACAACGACATTGGTTCAGTCGACACCATCATAATCAACCCCCTTTTCTTCAAAACTTTGACTCGAACTACGTTGGACATGATCCCTGCTCGGGGGTACGTAGGAAGACTTTCAAAAAGAAAAGGAGGATGGCTCACTAGGTCACAAATCCGAAAGGATGTCTAGGCAAAAATTAGAGCTAAATCCAAGGTGAGCAATAACAAAAGAGGGAAAAGAGCTCGCTAGGTCATCTCACTAGTGCCTAGGCAAAAGTTATGAGCATTTGAGAGATTAAAGTCACAGTCCTTGCCTCAAGCCAGAAAATCACCTTCCACACTAGGGGCAAACTTCAGCTAGGTGCCTTATTTGCTTGAATTTTACTATCTACCCTTCATACAAGGGCAAACTTCGGTTACCTACCTCGTTTGCCCAAAACCTCCAATAAACCATCATTCCAAACTAGGGGCAAACTTCGGTCACCCACCTCATTTGCCTATGAATTCCACTTTGTACACCTCAAACTAGGGGCAAACTCCTTTTTCCTAACACGATCCCTTCACACCAAGGGCGAGTTTTCAAGTCACCAAGTTGTTTTGAATTTTTTTGAAATGGACCATCTTTTATTCTAAAAGCTAAGGCACTAATTCAAAGTACTTCCTGGGAGAAGTAGAGAATTAATTAGATCAATAGGGAGGAATTTTCAAAAACCAGATTTATCAGCAAAGTGCTGTCATATTAAGATGAGGAGTGAACATAAAAGATGAGCGGTACATCATTCATGATGAAGGCACATTGGATCGTGGCAATTTGAGAATTTCATGTCCAAGTTAATCCTTCTTTGTTTGAGTCAGTAGTAATCTGATCACAAGTGTGTCAGAGATCGAGGTTTCATACAAACTAACCCAACTTTCCTTGTCGTTCCTGTTAAGTCCATTTGTCCTGATGGTCTCAAATGTGTGGGTTAAAGGTGATTCCCAATTATAAAAAAAAACTTTGAATACAAGCAGAAGTACCAAACATTATTACTACACCAGTCAAGGTCGCAACATGAGAAGTGTCCCAGGTACTAGTGGCATAAACTCGTAAGTGGTTGCAAACTACAAACCGATAGTTGTTTCTCAAGGCGGCTGATCGAAGGAAATATCGCCAACACCAAGAAACTATTGCTGATGTATTGATGAGGTGTGTCGATGATATGTGTTGTTGAGGTGTTTTAGGGCCCAAAATCCAGTGTGTTGATGAGGAGTGTTGATAAGATGTTTTGGGGCTCAGAGTCCAGATGTTTTGATAAGATATGTTGTTAGGGTGTTTTTGGGCTCAGAGTCCAGGTTTGCTGATGTTATATGATGTGAGGATGTTTTAGGGCCCATAGATTGGAGGAGCATCGAGTAACATCAGGAGAGTTGAAAACCATTGTTGGAGCACTGAGGAACATCAGAAGAGTTGAGAAGCATTGTTGGAGCATCGAGGAACATCAGAAGAGTTGAGAAGTATCGTTGAAAAGTGGAGTAACATTGAGGAACATCGGAAGTGTTAAGGAATATTGTTGAAGAGGAGCATCGGGTGTGTTGAGGAGCATTATTGAAGAATGGAAGAGCGTCAAATGTGTTGCGGAGCATCAAAAGAGTTGAAAAGCATCATTGAAAAGTCGAGGAGCATCGTTGATGATTTGAGGAGCATCGTTGAGATTTGAAGAACACCGTTAAGAATCAAGAAGCATTAAGAAACATCGTCAAAGAATTGAGGAACAACATAAGCTCCGTTGAGAATTGAGGATCATCATTGAAATTTGAAAAGCACCATTGAGAATCCGAGAGTCACCGAGTCCATAGTATCACGATTAAGGGGAGCACGAGTCGAGTCAAGAGGGTCACTTCACCCAACACAACAAATTGGTGATAACATGACATATAGCCCATCGGTCGCGACACACACAAATCACAAAGCCCACTAGGAGTGGAAAACACACCACAAGCATTCTTTTGAGCACCACAGTATCACTTTGAGCACCACGCTCTTCCTTGGGTAAGACCTCTAGGTCGAGATCCCTCACAAGTCTATTAATCACAGCGAAGCGTAGATCACCAAGCCCACTGAGAGTGGCGAATACACAGAACACATGTACTAGGACCACAAACACTTTAGAACACAACATCATGCATGACACGTATCATTTTAGCTCATCATAAGATAGCATCATCCTCGCATAGCATCTACCTGATTGTTGTGTATTTGCATGTGTTTGTTTCTTTGTGCCCCGAACTACGTCCTGGTCTGATTCCCCTTGGGATTCGTAGGCAGCTCACAAAGAGCACGACCAGCACTAGCCTTAGTAACATCATTGCATCTTTTGCAATGCTTTTATCCTAAATCTATAGCCTCCAAAAGACCTGTTTCTTTAAATCTTTGGCACTCGCTTGCGACATGCGTTGCTTCGCCAGTTCATGCCAAAGAGGGGCAAACTGTAGACACCCCATTTTGTCGGCTAACAGATTTAAGAGGCCACAAGCATGTCAAACCTCAATGATCAGAGATTGTCTCTAACTCTCAAGAAGTCAAAGAATTGGCAGAAATGACCAAAATGCCCCTAAAAGCCCAAAACTCTCCAGATTGGCCCAGAATTTAAAAAAAGTATTTTAAAAGAGAAACATTTGAAATCATAAGCTCACAGAGACCTTCGGAAGTCACGAAAGTTCCCAGAAAGTCTCCGTTGACCAGTTTGACCAAAGTTTGACCAGGGTTAGACCAAAATCATCCGAATTCGCCCAAAAGTTTCGAGATCATCCTAGATCATTTGAAAAGTCTTAAAATATATTTTAAAAGAAAATCGGACGGAAGCGTCAGTTTTGGAGGCTCCCAGATCTTCCCGGAATTTCCTGGAAGTGGACTGTTTGACTGATTTGACTGCAAGTTTGACCAAAAATCAAAGTCTCCTTTTCGATGTTGAAATATTTTTATCAAATACTAGAGGTCAATAGCTTTCCAACGGTATGTCGCACATAATTTTTGGATCTAAAACGAATTTGTTATGAATTTCTGAATGTGAAAAATACGATCAATTCGAGTTTTATCGCGAATACCGCAAAACTTTCTAAAGTGACCCAACTCTAAATTATTTTTTTTATGGAAATTAGACCTCAATACCTTTTCAAAGGTATATCACAATCTCAATTTGGATTTCATATAAATTTTTTGTGAATTTCGGACGAAATAGAGCCATTTCGCGAATTCCGGGAGTTCTGGGGGCCAAAATGCAAATTCTGGTCAACGGGAGGGCTGACAGATGCGACGGCACTGACCCACTGCTGCGGCGGCAGTGGCCAAGTGCCACGGTAGCACTCTGAGTGATTTTTCATTTTTTTTTTATAATTTTTGGTTAATTTTTGGGTTTTAATTCAAATTTCCAACAAATAAAACGACATAGTTTTGATAATCTGAAGATTTTGGACCAATTAGAGACTTTTTAAAATCCAAAATACCTCCCCAAGTTTTCCTATAAAGGAGACCCATTTACTTCCATTTGAGAAGAACTTGGAAGCCATTGGAGAGAGATATAGAGAGTTAGGAAGAAATAGAGAGAGAAATAAAGATTTTCTTCTTCAAATCCAAGCCAAATGTGAGTTTTTATTTAGTTTTCTCAAAACTAAACTAGTATTTACAAGATTTCAATTCATTTTCTTCATCTTCTTTGAGTTTCCAATGAGTTAGAGAGCAATCTACACCCACATACATACATACATATATGAGAGGTTGAATGCTTGTGGTTCCACCATTGAATATCATCTATTGATTGTTTATTTTCTTGCTTATATACAATGTTCATCTCCTCTTACCTCGTTTCTTTTTGGTTTTCTTTGCTTTACTTATAGTTCATCATCATCATCTAAATGATGACATGAAGTTTGAGGTGAGTGAATCCTTATGGATAGTAGCTCTTGATCTCAAAAACATGTTTAATAGATGATGATTATAACTTCAATACCTCCAAGGTATCCTTGAAGTTATATTCAAAATAAAAATGAATCTCTCCTATAATATTGGGGGTTCTTGATGATGAGTTTGATGCTGATATTCCAAGAGGTCATAATCTCTATTTGAAGTTGAAAATATACTTTCAAAACCTCTATTTCAAAACCCCTCTTTAACCCCCTCATTTTGATCTCAAGAAAGAAAAATTCTAGTTTTTCCCAAAATCTTCAAAACAGTGAGTGATCCGAGTTCAAAGATTTCTCTAGAACTCAATACTCAATGTATTGATGCAAGACCACTTGTAAAGTCTTCCTAAATCATTAGAGAACACCCATGATTTTTGGTTTGGCTTGAAAATACTTGGAAGTTGTCCATTTTGACCCAAACATTCTCTCTAGATATTCTGTTTTTGCTGTCACAGCAGCTTGGTTGATTTTCAACTTATTTTACAGAAACCTTTTCCAAAGGGAGTGGTCCCAACTCATTTTTCCCTTGCACTTCAGTGTCTTATTGAACTTTCTGTATAATATGTGCCTCTAGATATTTTGTTTTCATTTTCTAAGATTTTCTAACATTTCAGTCGACAATACGAACTCTGTTTCTGAATAACCTCTATTGTTTATATGATTTCTCTCAATCTGTGATAGTTATTAAAGATCGGCTTTTTGTGTTGTGTTCTAGACACAATAAGAAAGATATTCATAAAAAATTATGCATTGAAAACATTCCTTACCCCTCTTTTCAATTTCTAGAAGATCATGGTACTGTTCTGTCCACTATTCACAGCAAGCATATTTTCACTTCCATCCTTTGATTTGATGCTTACATGTACTCCAAATTAGCTTATGTCTTAGGAAGTAGTTCATACTACATTTGCATATATCCCATGATGATTTCATTCATTCATTCATACACATTTTAGACTTCTAAGTCATTCTAGGAATCCATGAACATAAGACACACTACAACCTTGGCACATTCTAGATACATACATTGCATCCATGCAAAGATTTGGGGTTTTTGTAACTCCTAATCTAAGAAGATTATAAGGAATGATTATGATCACACGTTCATGCTTTCCCTCGATCTAATCCTCCTTTCTCATCCGTCCCGGGAATTGAGAGATCTTCTTTTCTCAAAGATTAACATGCATCATTCTAGCTTGCTATGCATCCTTGTGTTCTTTGATTTATTTGTTTCAAGAACAATTCATGTCCCCTTAGATTAAGAAAACTTTATTACTTGATATGAGATTAGACGATTTTTCCTAGGTTTATTTTGTGTGATCTTTCACTTTGCATTGTGTGATACTTGGCTTAAATCTTATGAATGATATCTTATATTTAGATCTTCCATTTCAAAATTTTCTTATGTGATGTAATATACTATCATAGTATTAATTGTCGAACCATATGTAGTATAAGATGATTATTTGGATGCTAATTGAGGCCCGTCGAAAGACGGGGCGAGTTGAGGGTGTTTTAGTCACGACAAAGGCTCCTTCCTCTCTCGTACCAAAACCCCGAGCCAAGTTCTTTGATTATGAAGGGTCGGTGCCCTTTATCCATTTGGGTGAGTCAAAATTAGGTTTCTTGGTTCCTTAAAGACCAAGTGGCGACTCTGTATCTGTTTTCAACAAACCTTTTCTTTCTTTTCTTTTCCTTTCAAAACAATCACATTCTCAAAACAAAGAAAGAGGTAGAATTCCACGTGTCCACAGCCCCGTGCGCCTATAATGTCATCCTCAGGAGACTAACGGTCAATAAGGCCATAGCGGTTGTGTCAACTTATAACTTGGTCATAAAACTCCCAACCCCATAGGGTCTGGGAAGTATGAGGGGAGATTAGTTTACCGCCCGAAGCTACTATATCAGTTCATTGCATAAGGAGGCTATTTCAGAAGCACAAAAAATTCAGGAGATGAACCCAAAGGATGCTAGGGATGGAGTCAGCCCAGTTGAAGAACTTAGTCGAGTGGTGTTGGACCCTCAATTTCCCAACCAGACTGTCAGCATTGGTACTCTCCTGGAACCAGATCTCAAAGAGAAGCTAGTCCAGTTTTTTAGATAGAACCGAGACATCTTCACCTAGAGCCATGAGGACATGCCTGGATTTGATCCCTAGGATATGTCTTATTGACACAATGTTGATTCGAGCCACCGCCCAGTAAAGCAAAATTGGAGGGGAATGGCTCCCAAAAGGTAGGAAGCTGTACGCGAGGAGGTTGGAAAGCTTCTCAAAGCGAATTCAATCTGAGAAGTGGACTACCCCAACTGTTAGCCAATGTGGTGCTAGTCAAGAAGAGCAACAAGAAGTGGAGGCTGTATAGATTTTACCAACTTAAACAAGGCCTATCCCAAAGACTGTTATCCATTACTCCGAATAGATCTCCTTGTGCACTCAACAGTCGGTCACTTACTCTTCTCCTTCATGGATGCATGCTCCGGGTACAATCAGATCCGCATGTATCCTAGCGATGAAGAGAAAACTTCCTTCATCACCGACCAAGGGACTTACTGCTACAAGGTGATGCCTTTTCCTCCTCTGGCCCGCGTGTATAGCTAGAGTGGCTTCCTTCTCCTTCAAAGCAGCCATGTCTCTGGGAGCTATCTCTGAACAACCATGAAAAGACTCGAGTCAAAGGGAAAGAAGATGGGCAAGCAATTGGATAATCAATGAAAAATAGCTTAAAAGCATGTTAGCAATTATTGGAGGGAAGACAGGTGCTTCGAAGGGCTGGTTGGTATATGACTTTCCAACCTCCCACCCAGGTCAACACGTCAGCAACGTTGGACGGTTCCTCAGCCAAAGCCCTAATCCTGTCTTGGCACTCCTTAGGAATACTCGGCGGGTCAGATGTCCCCACTGTAAAAGGAGCAGCTCAGTTAGTCCAATGGAAAGAACAATATAAAAGGAAAAACATATGCAAGATGGGAGCTTACCCCTCAGCTTCCCCACCCAGGAGGTCCTTTGCTGAATTCCCGGGGCATCCTCGCATAGCCTGAGGCTGGACACATGGAAGAATTTCTTCTTCCACTCCTTTTTATTGTTTGGGCACTTGTCAATTATTTTTCTCCCCTGCCAGGCCCCTAGAGAGAAGAAATCAACCTCCCCGTGTAGTGGGAATGGACGGTAGGTCTACAAAAACTCTTGAAGGGAGAGCTCATACCCGAAGACTTAGGGCCAGAGATGTATGGTCCCCCATCAGGAATCTTTACCCGTTCAAGGCAAGCTGCCCGGAAGTGATCCTGAGGTAAATTAGCACGTTTTGTGCAAGCGGGTGGAGGGGAAGACGAAGGCCTGCCATAAAGGCATCCTCATAAAGGGTAACGAAACCCGACCGGCGCAGATGATCTCTACCGGTGGGTATGGCCGAAGAACAGTGGTCGGGGATATCGTACCTGTCCCTAATCCATCTTAAGTCATTGATGGGTAAGCTACTGTGAATCAACTCGCACGAGAAGACTATACCAGGACTACCAGACGATAAGGCCTCATCACCCAAACCCCGTGACCCAGAGGCTGTCTGGAGCCCCTAACTCAGCTCATCATCGATCACCCAGATGGGAATCCTACCTTCACTATGGTGATCTAACGGAGTCAGTGAAGGGGGGTCCAAGCTGGTATCTGGGGTACCCAACCTAGATTGTTCATCTTCCGATCGGTAAGTCGAGTTGAAGTCAGAATGACACATCTCTAAGGCTCTTACGACGAGACAAGGGAGTAGTGGACGGTTAAAGTAGGGGTCGGGAACACCAAACATGAGATATAAGGGTGGAAGGATTAATAGCTTGTAAGGTAAGGCATATAGGGTTTTCACAATCAAGTAACACTCGATCAAAAGATTTCTGGGACACCCCAACTGGTTCGACTGCTCTACCAAAGAAAGGGATCCCCTTGATCTAAGGAAGAAGCTAAACTTGAGGAAAAAGAAATCCCACTCCCTCACTAGTCCTAGCGGGTTCCTATTCTCCAGCCTCACTCGGGAATATTAAGAGATGAAGGAGAAAAAAAATGCAGTGAATTATAAGGCTGAAGGGATGAAGACTTACAAGAACAAGGCACAAAAAAGAGCTCAGAAGTCTTTGACCGGACGCTTTTTCTCTTATACAGCTCGATAGACTCAGGAGATGGGTAGCAGAAGTAGCAAAAATGCCCAAGTTTATAGAGTGCATGGACGGTCTACATGATCTCAGATCCAATGGTCTTGCAGAACTCTTGCCTAAATGCATGACAGCTGGCGCCTCGGACAGCCCAAGCGGTGCCTCAAAAGGTGTGCATATTAAATGAACGATGTGACGATTCGGTTAGGATGTGACTGCCTAGCTGCGCTTAGACCGGTCTCATTGGATCCTAGCCAGACCAACCACTCTTTAACACGTGGCAGGTAGCGACCCCAAGCTCTAGAGGTAACCGATCGATCCAGGCCCCGAGTGACCAGGGTGACTGATCTGGTCCCGAGTAAGTTACCGAGCTACATCCTGGACAGTTTACTGAGCTATGCAAATTTTCAACCCTCATCTAATGAAGCATCACATTAGCCTTAAAAATGGGGGGCAACTGATATGTACAAAAATGTCTAGTGAAAGTAAAGGCTCAATTCCCGTCTAACCTGAGTGGTTCACCCAGTACTATGTGGTCATGACCAACAGGTCAGGAACACTATACATGTTCGGTTCATCACAGGCGCACCCCGACCACATCCCATGATGTGCTCCAACATAACGAGACAGTTTCCTATATAAGCTAGAAGACTAATGGAAAGAGAAGATTGTTTCCTAATTCGATTAGGAAACTCCCATGATTTGTGCTAGTCAATCCCAATTAGATTGTATTGCCTAATCAATTTGCTTACCTTGTACAAATAGGTCTCTTCTATCTATAAAAGAGACCACTCACCCCCTTCAAAGGGGACGGCATTCTTATTTCATAGAATTGCATTCTTGCTTGACAGACTCGCATATATATACATTCACCCGGCCGATCTCTGCTAGCTCCACCCCTATTGTTGCTTCACCAAAGATCTCCGGTGATTCAATATTATAGTACAAGTTCTCTGACACACACGTGGGCGTAGGTCTCTTCATTAATAGGGCCAAACCACATACAAATTCTCTTATCTCATTTTTCTTCTCTCTAATCCAAATTTAGGCATCATCAAATTCTATTCTTTATCGGGCCAATATCCTCATCATCGTCAATTCAACTTATGCACTAGCACATTAATTAAGAGCCAACCACTCTTGTAAATGAGATTCATCACTCTATTATATAGAAATTAATCATGCTACAATGTATCCTAATTTCAAGCAAAAAAATGAAAAAAAAAATATACCTTATCATCTACTGTGGCTTATTTGAAATAACAAGGATTAGTGATTCATGTCTCCCCTGTGTAATCTCATACACATATGAATCACGTACAATAATGTTTATGGATTTCAACCTAATCATTCAACTCATGAAATGACATACTTATATGTATTAAGATATTCCATAGTCAAACTAACTAGTTTGACAGAAAATAATCCCAACATCATATGCATTGAGAATTAACTTTGGGATAGAAATTTGATAATCGTATCAATATTACTCTATGTAGACATGCATCTAACTAAACCAGGCAGTGAAAGAAGGAAGGGGAAGAATTACAATAATATTAGATAGACAATTTAACATGTTGGTTACATTCATATTAATCTATTCTACTTCAGCCCAACCAAAGACACATATACTCTTAGACATTTTTGGACGGCAATGTAACACGTCTGCGATACTCTGCCAGAGCCCACAATGGGTATATATTCCTATATGCCGCATAGTGTAACATGCAATTCTTCATGAAAACTCCAGTAATTTCCTATAATGTACAAGTAGATGATAACCACAATTAGACAACAATTAATATGCAACTTATATATGCATATACATATATATATAATTTATAAAAATGATATCCTGCTACATACTTAAAAGGAGTTGTTAAATACACCCACTAAATTTTTCTCTATCCCCAAATGTATTACATGAGATTGTCCATGTATTTTCTTCTTAATGTGTAAGGCGGATGTAGACAGGAATCTGGAGGGTGTGTTTTCCAGCACTCTATGTATGCACATATTTTGGACAAGAAAGGACTTGCTACGTTGCATTAAGTGATAGCGCTAAAATAATCTTACAACAAACCAAAGTGGCATGGGATTTTAATGTCCAGTTAATTTAATGCCTTATAGTAAATTTATCAGGGCGTTAAAGTAATCCAACTGTCTAAAATTTGTCAAAAATGAATTTAAAATGAGGTTCTTTATTATTTGTGAAAGAAAATGGCCCAAAAATGATGAACGCTAGGAGAGAGGTGGCAAACACATCATGCAGAGTAAATTTGTCAGGGCACATTGATGTTAATACCTCATTAAAATGTTGGATTTTCACATACTTAATTCATCGCCCTGATTGTACACTTACTCTAATGTCCCCATTTTAATGAATCAATTTGAACACAATGATGTTTATGAACAGATTCCATTATCAATTTAGACAACTATGATTAAGTTTTAATCGTATCTTATTTGTGATTACCTGTTGGGGAAAATCACCATCTTCCATCTGAGAATTGATTATCAACTTTGCTGAACGGTGAAGAGGTGTTGGGTCACTGTCCGCCTATCGATGAAATGGTGAAATTTAGAAATAAAATATATTAGGGGATGATTGCACACACACACACACACACACATATATATATATATATATATATGAATGAATATAAGGAATAAATTCTAAATGTATCTATGGTTGCAGTAATACTGAAGACTAACCTGCCCAGAGTGGATTAGACCCATCATTGCCCATGCTGTGTGTACCAAATTTGATCGGTACCCTTCCAAAGGTGTGTATTCCTATATCACCCAATATGGTATGATGTTACAAAACAAAGGGCGAAAATCGAATGAAAACCTATATAATTTAATTTAATTAGCTTTGTTTAAGTCAATTTTAAATCCTAAGATCATACCATCTACCTAGATACAATGGTATGAGAAGATAAACCTGGCAAGATGGATTTATATAACATTTGGAATAGATTTGAATTTCTTGTAGTGTAGAAAAATGTTGTCTTTTTAGAGTATTCAAATCTAGGTGTTGGTACCAATCAAAAAACTATTTGCATTTCTATGTGAGAACTTATGTATCTCTAGAACATTTTATAAACAAGTAGAGAATAAAGTAGATCAAATACTTCTTCTAATGGGATTTTCTCAAGTAGATGTGAACATATACTATTTGAAAAGGGGAGGGTCCATGCTCTTTGTACAAGATTTGGGTGTACATTTACAAACTAATGTTTTGTCACGAAGATTGAACACCAACATTGGTAATGTTAGAGCTTCCTGAATTCTTACTTATAAATGAAACACACACATATACACACACACATATACAAATGTATATGTATTATTACCTTGTTTGGGCAAGAAAGATAGCTTTCTCCCCAGCCACCATCATCGCGCTGTGTTTTTAACAGAAAATCAACGGCTTTACGAATAGCTGTACAGTTATCGTAAGTCTTCCCAGTAGCTGCTAGCCCTCCAAGTGCAAACCATGTTCCATATGTAAAACACACTCCCCAATTTCCGTACCTATACATGAGCTTCTTCCCTTTAAGCATTTGTATATAATGACTTCTACTTCATTTTATATTTGGTTAAAAAGATATTTTAAAAAAAAGTTTTAAGTTAGGATGACCTCCCATGAAGTATGTGATAGATACAAAGACCTCCCCATATTTTTTAAAATTACACTAAGACAAATGACCTCCTTGGGGAATGTCTTTAAGACAATTTAATGTTTTTTTGATTAACCACTGACCTTTCCTTTAGATAGGAAACTTAAACAATGTTTACCAACATTGCAAAAGTTCTACATCACCCTCAGAGAATTTTCAATTTTAATAAATGAATCAAGAAGTTACATAATTAATAATAAAATATTCTAAACTTTTAGGAGAAATGAGGACGATATTTTAGGGATTTTTAATAGACTATTATTTATTTATAAGGATAAAGTAGTCATGTTAAAAAGTTCAACAAAAAATTAGCTTTTTTGTTGGTCAATTACTCGTTAACTTACCAAAGAACTAAGTATGTAAGGGAGGTCTATATATTTATGGCATACCTCCGAGGAGGTTAATGTAATTTACCCAAGATATAAAAGTCATCTCATCTAGTTTTAATAAGGGATATACAATACCATGAACCATCAGGCATCTGTATGTCTTCAAGGTATTGAACAGCATTTCTAATAAAGTTCTTTATCTCTTTCTCTCTATGTCCAGGGTGCAACTTCTTAAATAAAACTAGAGCTTGGATTGCCGATGAAGTGCACTCAACATACCTGGAATCAATTAAAACTTTGTGTCTCAATGGGCTTCTACTTTCTACATAAGAAACGAAGTTACAAGAAAGCAACGTAAGTGAATCTTACTCATGTTCGATGACAATGTCTGCAAAGAATTCTGTTGGATTAAGTAGCTGTGGACAACAACAACAAAAAAACAACCAAAGAAGAAAGGGTAAATTCTGGACCATCAACGACACTACTATGGAGGAAAAATATATTATTATCTAAAACCGATGGTGATATAATCAATGTTTGTGCTAATATTTCATGTTATTGATGCAATTACCTCCAACCACTCTAGTGCCCCAGCTGGCTCCCAGGCTGCTAAACCACCATTTTTGCTCTACAATCATTTTTACAAGTAGAACTTATAAATGTGTAAAGTAAGCACTTAACAAAAACTTGTATAAATATAGCAAGATTTCATAGGAATGAAAAGGGAAGTGTTTGGGGTTGGCTAGCTTGAAATTTTGGTAGTTATTTTGCTGGTGATTTGGTAGTTTTTTGGGGTCATTTTGTCCATATTGTATGGCATTTTAGCTCGGATAATTTTATGATTATTGTTGGTTTTTGGGGTGCTCTGACACCAAAAGTCTAACTAAAGACAGATTAAGAATGCAAAAAGTGTAACTGGTTATACGACTCAGGGAAATCACATACTCAGACTGGGTCGAACAGTTAGTTTAAAAAAGTACACTAGGTATACGTAGTGTACTTTCTCGTCCGGAGGTTTTGGTTTCCAGAAATACAAGTTTAGAAGCTTACTTATGTAACCGGGTAAGAGCTCTAGAGGACAAGGATTCCATTTTGACAAGAGAAGCCGCCTGATCCCGATGATGCACTCTTTTACTATTTCAGGAACGACAAATCTCTTTATGATAAACAGATCCATTTTGTAAGTTCGTTATTAGGGGTAGTTCCTACCAGCTTCCATAGTGTGAAGGGCAGTGTGTACAAGGTCTGGGAACAAATTCACCGCTATATGGCTGACCGACAATTACTAGCAATTCCCGTCGTAGACCATGACAAATTCATCCAATCTAAATAAAGCCTAAGAACATCGTTCATCAGTCGCATAAAGGTTGCAAGTGCATTGGTCGAGTTAGTAGAAGTGCCCGCAGTAGACAGTGCGTAATCTTATATGGAGTTGGATTCTTTCCTACTAGTGCAGTGCTTCCACTGGGGTTGCTAACCATATAGGTTTAAGCCCTAAGTACACTAGGTATACCTAGGTACCTAGGTGGAAATCGTCGATAATACATAGTATATAGCTAGCTTGACGGAACCAATTGATATGTGTATTGGATTACAAATCAAGAGATCAAATTGTGAATGAGTGTTTGCGCACCCCTTGGCGCCCACCTAAGTACACTAGGTATACCTAGTGTACTTTTTTTTTCAAGCTTTCCCCGGCCCCTTCTCATCAATGGACTCCTGACATATACGAAGGAGTGCGGTTCGTTCGATAAATTCCTACCTCTCTATCTATCTTTAAGATGAAAAGTACACAAGGTATACCTATCCCCTTTAGAATATAATGGGCTAATCCTCCCCAGAAACATGTAGTCCCAATAGCCAGACTCTCTCTACAATAAGTTATATACTTAGTATAGCATAGCTGCGCAAAAAAGTACACTAGGTATGCTTAGGAATAACTAGTGTACATTTTTGCAACAAATCGCATGACGGACAAGCCAAGCCTTGTGACTGCAAATCTTTCTCAGATCTAGTTGTGAACGCTCTCTAAGGTAAATCCCCAAAGCAATGCAGCTACTATTAAACTACATGGTTCAAAGGTCCTCACGAGGGACTAATAAGGAAACACGGTTAGTTTGTGCGGAATAATTTATAAGGTATTTGTTTCGAAAAGTTAGGGATTGGTATATGCTTTCAATAGTATGGGAGATGGAAGACTTAGTTGGAATTGTCTTTCATTCACTTCACTTCACTTGCAAAATGGCTTGCTTACACATTTATAGGACACTTAACTAATGTCTTGACTCTTCTAGAATTTTCTAGTACATACACATTCTAGGTTGTACATAATCTAGCTAATTCTAGGAATATTCTAGATAGTACTCAATCTAGCTAATTCTAGGAATATTCTAGATAGTACTCAATCTAGCTAATTCTTAGACAATTCTAGGAATATTCTAGATACATGTATATATCTTTAGCTATTCTAGATTATTCTAGGAATTAACAACTCTCAAATAATTCAAATATTCTAAATAGTTCTAGGAATTTTCATCATGTTTCAACACTCCTCCTTGATGCGAATTCCGTGATTCCAATGTGCGCAAAATATTCTTGATATTTTATATTCCCATCATTTCTAAAGTTTTCTCCTCCTCTAGAATTTTCTTTTGATTTTTTCCAATCACATTGCCTAGAATTTTGAGACCTTGCATTGAATTTAGATTGAAAGGCATTTTTAGTTGGATCTTCATTACGCCGACTCAGCCTTTGTTCATATGCTTCTAGAGCTCCCATTAGTTTAGTCATAGAAAGTGTTGGTAGATCCTTTGTACTTTCAATTGTAGTAACAATTGGATCAAACTTTTCAGTTACACTAATGACTATTTTTTCGACAATTCTTTTGTCTTGAATATCTTTACCATCGGCTCTTAATTGATTTACTATTTCCTTTATGTTGGAATAGTAAGCCTTGGCAGTTTCAGATTCCTTCATTTTAATGTTTTCAAATTCTCTTCTCAAAACTTGTAGTTTGATGGAACGTACCTTTTCATTGCCTTTAAATTCATCTTGCAAAATCTCCCATGCATCTTTAGAATCGTAGCTCTTGCTATTCTAGGAAATATTGTATCAGTCAGTGCTTGATGAAGCATATTGAGAGCTCGTGAATCCTTTATCTTGTTATCTTTTAGCTCCTTTCATTGAGCCGCATTGAGAGTAGAGATGTCTTCTGGAATGACAAATCCTTCATAGACAACATCCCATATATCATGGGCTTGGAAAAATGTTATGATTTTGATGCTCCAAAAAGCATAGTTGTCAACATTAAAAATGGGAACTGGGATGGACAATAAATGTGATAGATTAGCCATGGAATGTTGTTGTTACGCTCAATATTTGAACGAACAAGACGCTGAAGTTTAGTATTGTTTCGCCCAGTATTTGAACAAACCAAGCTCTGATAGTTTAGCGTTGTTACACCCAGTATTTGAATGAACAAGGCTCTGATACCACTGTTGGTTTTTGGGGTGCTCTGACACCACAGTTAGTTTGTGCGGAATAATTTATAAGGCATTTGTTTCGAATAGTTGGGGATTGGTATATAGTATGGGAGATGGAAGACTTAATTGGAATTATCTTTCTATCACTTCACTTCACTTGCAAAATGGCTTGCTTACATCTATTCATAGGACACTTAACTAATGTCTTGACTCTTCTAGAATTTTCTAGTACATACACATTCTAGGTTGTACATAATCTAGCTAATTCTAGGAATATTCTAGATAGTACTCAATCTAGCTAATTCTTAGACAATTCTAGGAATATTCTAGATACATGTATATATCTTTAGATATTCTTAATTATTCTAGGAATTAACAACTCCACACAACTCTCAAATAATTCAAATATTCTAGATAGTTCTAGAAATTTCTAGGAATTTGCATCATGTTTCAACACTCCTCCTTCATGCTAATTCCGTGATTCCAGTGCGCGCCTAATTTTGAACTTTGCTCTTGGTAGTACCTTTTTGAAGATATTTGTGACTTGCTCTTCAGTGGTGCAATCATTTAACTTGATCTGTTTGCTAGCGGCTATCTCTCTCTGGCTCCTCTAAATCCTTGATTAATGAAATAACCATCGATCCTGCTGTACCGAGTTCTTGGATCTTGTTTTTGCCCGTATAAAGTTTTCTTTGGTCTAGGGATCTTATCATCCCTTTTCGTACCTTGAACCCACAATTCTTGTTTTGCGGCAGCTTCACAGCTTTCTAATTATGTAGTTGTTGAGTCACATCTTTTATAGATATCTGTTGATATTTAGTTCTTTTAGGAGGGGAATCAAATGATGAGTCTTCTTTCTTTACTGATGCTGGAGGTGTCACTATTGGTGTCGAGGTGCAAATTGAAGTCTCCGTTGCTTTAACATCTGGTGCCTTCACAGTTGTATCCATTGCTTTACTCAATTGAATAGGAAAATTTCTATTTTTCTTCATTTTCACCACAGCTACTACCTAACTTTTGTTTTTCTTGTCATAGATGGTGCATGAGTCTCCATCAAAGTGTGACAAATACCCATTTTCCATCATTTGACCAACACTGAGTAAATTTTACTCTAAACTGGGAACTAGTAAAACATCTTGAATAAATCTCGTACTATTCTTCATCTCCACGACAATCATGCTTTTACCTTTGGCCACTACTACAGTACTATTCCCCATTCTGACTTGTGATTTGGTCGATGTATCAATATCACGGAATATGTTTTCATTTGCTACCATATGATTGCTGCAGCCGCTGTCAATATTCCACGTATCTTCTTTCTCTTCTCTTGCTGCTTGGCAAACATAGAAAAGAATTCCTTCCTCTTCTTTTTCTTTGAAAAAATTGGCTTGGAGTTTTTCTTTAAGACGACAATATATTTCAACATGCCCAAATCTTTTGCAATATCCGCATTGTGGTTTATCTTTAAACCAACGATCCTTTTCTAAGTGGTTTGTATTTTTAGAAATGCCACATGGTGAATAGTTTCCTTTTTTTTCCCCTTGATTTTTTTGCATTCCCATCATTTCTAAAGTTTTCTCCACCTCTAGGATTTTCTTTTGATTTCTTCCAATCACCTAGCCTAGAATTTTGAGACCTTCCGTTGAATTTAGACCGAAAGGCATTTTCTGTTGGATCTTCATTACGCCAACTCAACCTTTGTTCATATGCTTCTAGAGCTCCCATTAGTTCAGTCACAGAAAGTGTTGATAGATCCTTTGTACTTTTAATTGTAGTAACAATTGGATCAAACTTTTCAGTGACACTAATGACTATTTTTTTGACAATTCTTTTGTCTTGAATATCTTCACCATAGGCTCTTAATTGATTTACTATTTCCTTTATGTTGGAATAGTAAGCCTTGGTAATCTCAGATTCCTTCATTTTAATGTTTTCAAATTCTCTCCTCAAAACTTGTAGTTTGATGGAACGTACCTTTTCATTGCCTTTAAATTCTTCTTGTGAAATCTCCCATGCATCCTTGGAACTCGTAGCTCTTGCTATTCTTGGAAATATTGTATCAGTCAGTGCTTGATGAAGCAAACTGAGAGCTTGTGAATCCTTTATCTTGTTGTCTTTTAGCTCCTTTAGTTGAGCCGCATTGAGACTAGAGATGTCTTTTGGAATGACAAATCCTTCATAGACGACATCCTATATATCATGGGCTTGGAAAAATGTTCAGATTTTGATGCTCCAAAAAGCATAGTTGTCACCATTAAAAATGGGAACTGGGATGGACAATGAATGTGATAGATTAGCCATGGAATGTTGTTGTTATGCTCAGTATTTGAACGAACAAGACGCTGAAGTTTAGTATTGTTTTGCCCAGTATTTGAACGAACCAAGCTCTGATAGTTTAGCGTTGTTACACCCAGTATTTGAACGAACAAGGCTCTGAAACCACTGTTAGTTTTTGGGGTGCTCTGACACCACAATTAGTTTGTGCGGAATAATTTATAAGGTATTTATTTCGAATAGTTGGGGATTGGTATATGCTTTCAATAGTATGAGAGATGGAAGACTTAATTGCAATTGTCTTTCTATCACTTCACTTGACTTGCAAAATGGCTTGCTTACATCTATTCATAGTACACTTAACTAATGTCTTGACTCTTCTAGAATTTCTAGTACATACACATTCTAGGTTGTACATAATCTAGCTAATTATAGGAATATTCTAGATAGTACTCAATCTAGATAATTCTTCGACAATATTAGGAAAATTCTAGATACGGGTATATATCTATAGATATTCTAGATTATTCTAGGAATTAACAACTCTACACAACTCTCAAATAATTCAAATATTCTAGATAGTTCTAGAAATTTCTAGGAATTTGCATCATGTTTCAACAATTATAATTCCATGTTGTTCAAAAAAAGTTAGCAAGGCATCACAGCTATGACAACGGAGATAAATACTATATGTACCTGAAGGGAAAGAAGTATATTCACGGCATTAAATAGTCCTTGGGGCTCCATTTTTTCACCAACAATTTCTGGTGACATCATTGAGAAAAGGAGGCAACACTGCAAAAATTAAAAGAAACATAATGATTTAAATAATAGAAAGAACATTAACTAATTTACCCACTGTTAAGAATATGACCAAAAACACACACACAAACACACGAAGAAAATGAACAATCATAGGAACAAGAAACAAAGAAGCGACCTAAAGATTTACCTTATCGTTCGACCCTCACACTAGGTTTTACTACTATCGAAAAATAGGATTACATCTATGCCTCACACTCTATGGCTGCTAGGGAAAAACCATATATAGATACCACTAGGGTTGCATCAACGCAAATCACCGAAATACCTACCACTCGAAAAGGCTTCACAAACAAAACAGAAAAGGCTTAAAAAAACCCCAACACCCTCAGCCAGACCAAGGTATACAAGGGTGGAGTTATGTAGAGGCTAGACTGGGCAGTAGGCTTATCTCCCCCCATTATTCTTGGGAAATTTCTTTACATGTAACTTCTTCGCAAATTGTAGTTTAGCCCACACATTAGCCTAACTCTCTCTAAATATATATACACATATATATAAAGGGTCAGACTCTCCAGTGCACTGGGCTTTTAAGCCTAAAAAACTCACAAGTCAGCGGGTCGGCCCGCGAGTTTTTAAGGCTTAAAAGTCCAATGTACTTGCCAAGTGCATTGGAGAGCCTTTCCCTATATATATACTAGTAATAACTCGTGACCGTGGACACAACACAAAAAAAATGTTAAATAAATAAGCCATCTATGAACCCAAAAAAGCCATTTACATGGTAATGCTCATCTTTATTTACACACAATAAATCTATAAACCTAAAAAAGCCTTGGTAACTAAATAAAAAAGGTATTTTCTCAACGTTCTCTTTTTTTTTTTTCCTTTAAACATCTATGAATGAATCAAAGCCATAAATTTTGCTTTCTTTGGACTCATTAAATCTATAAATCAAATGGACCCTTAGATATATTTACGGATTTGGCCATCAAAGATCTTGGGTTCAGTAAAGAGTAATGATATGTTTCTCAAATTTGGATTTTAAATTATGTAGCAGCGGTAAAACATACATAGATAATAGTCGATAGTACCACATATCGCTTAAAGTGGTACAACTGACGGAGTATTTAGGAGCCAAATACAGAAATCATAGCTGTATTATCACTTCCCTCTAAAACCATTTGCCCACGCCTCGTCCAAGGTGTCTCTCTCTGTGGGCTTTAGCTCTCTCGCTTTGCTAGTTGTTCCTCTCTAGGTTGGTGATTACCCTCTCTATTGGAAAATTGTGAGGGGGTCATGCTGATGAGTAAATTGGAATTGCTTTGCTCAATTAAAGAAAAGGATGTGACTAAGAAATAAATGGTGGGTTGATGAGGGGATTGTTTGATGGAGTCCAAATCTACAATTTTATGGTGGTTATGACATGTATCTTTTTGTAAAAGTCTCCTTATACATGTTGGGAATTTAACACGTGAAACCAAATTCCCCCAAATAAACATACACATGAGCAGTAATTAAACATGCACACACCAAACAAAAGACAGATTTCTGCGTGGTTCGGCGAAACACCTGCATACGTCCACACCTGAGAGATCCATTCTTTCACTATTGAGTAAAACATGTTACAAGTTACATGGATTAAATCCCATAACCCCAATACAAGACCCTTATACATTCCCCATTCAATACCCCAAAGAACCTGACATAATCACTGTAATACATAAAGAAATCATAGAGACAAAGAAATACCTTCTCTACCTCACATCCCTATAAGGCTGTAAACATCCCTCTTAGAAAACCCCAATTATTAATGACTCATGCCCCAAAGGGGCACCCTCTCTCGTCACCACTCTCTTACCCTAGAACATGCACTCCCATGAGGGGAGACCCCCAACTTGGTACATCAAGGGCTTTCTAAATTCCTATACAACATCCATATATATAGAGTTTGCAACCCATTACTTATTGAACAAATAATACAACTATATCATAAAAGAAACCAAATCACAATAGGAATCTAACCAAATCGCAATCCCTAAATTAATGGGATTATCCCACATGTGATATAATCCCAACAATCACCCCCTCTCTCACTTGTGGGAAAACTGTCCAACCAATCCATCACACATGATCAGCACCCCCTCAACCGGAGCACCCACAAAGCTGACGACTTTGTAACCATTTACCATTGACCGTCTTCCGTACCAATGTGCACACCCCAAATCAATATGGTCTCAACACCTCTGATTCATCAAACTACGGCCAATACATGTGCAAGACCAAAGTTAATTATATCCATTAACTCCACCAGAGAAGAGCCTCGATCCCTCTTTCTCCCCACATAGGATTTCCCCTTACCATCCTCTGAACCGTGAACAAACCATCCACACACTCACTTATATAAGAATTTTTCATCGAGGACTTGAGAGTACAACTCTACCAACCAGACAACACAAACCATCCACACTTCTCGCAACCGCCGTGTGTGATTTCAGCAACAATATTAGATTTCTCCATAACTTTGGGATCAATATCACACTACCCAAATAGCGAACTTGTTCCAAAAATATTTAATCAACGTTCGTACGTGTAGTATCCTAACAATTACCTTTGTCGGGTGATTGCGGATGTGTCTGTCCCTGCCTTCTTGGAACCCATCAAATTATTTTTCTCAAGAAGCACATACTTACCGTACCCAGAATCTAACAACCCAAGAGAAATGACCATATGAGTGGAATGTGAGAACATCTCCACCATTCGCAACCTGCTACAATCATAGTAGCATCAAAAATTTTTTATGGCCTAGATCCCAACCTGCTGTAATATATATAGGATCTATCACCAAGGAAAATAAATTTCACTCCACGCAGGATTTCATAAATCTGCACCAACAGATGAATCTACAGCACCCACAAACCTTAGGAATCATCTTTGACCCAAATTCCAAGCAACATAGCTTATCCCTACAAGCTCCTTGAAATTCTAACCAATCATGATTCATGTTTCGCTACACCATGCCACATGGACCACGACCATGACCACTGTCACCACGTTACTAACATGTTCACCTGTTCCCTTTTTTTTCTTCATCCTGTGTTATCTTTTAACCACCGTGCTGCTAATCTCCACTGTCACCGTGTGCCTCTATCACCATGATCTGACCACTAGAGCTTTGTCCACCATGATCTTCCAACCTGGATTTGATACTACTTGTTGGGAATTTAACACGCTGAACCAAATTCCCCCAAATAAACACACACATGAGTAGTAATTAAACATGAACACCAAATAAAAGACACATATTTCTACATGGTTCAGCCAAACATCTGCCTACGTCCACTCCCGAGAGATCAATTTCTTTCACTATTGAGTAAAACATGGTACAAGTTACATGGATTAAATCCCATAATCCAAATACAAGACCCTTGTACACTCCCCACTGAATACCCTAAAGAACCTAACATATTCACTGCAATACATAGAGAAATCATAGAGATAAAGAAATACCCTCTCTACCTCACATTCCTATAACCCTGTGAACACCCCTCACAGAAAACCCCAATGATTAATGTGTCATGCCCTAAAGGGGCACCCTCTCTCGTCACCACTCTCTCACCTTAGACCATGCACCCCCATGAGGGGAGATCCCTAACTTGGTACATGAAGGGCTTTCTAAATTCCTATACAACATCCCTATATATAGAGTTTGCAACCCATTACTTATTGGACAAGTAATACAAGTCTATCATAAAAGAAACAAAATCACAATAGGAATCTATCCAAATTACAATCCCTAAATTAATGGGATTTTCCCAAATGTGATATAATCCCAACAATATAGGAAAACAAAATCTTGAGAAAGAAAAATGGGTATTTGTTGGAGAACAATGTAACTTTTTTGTATAGTCTCCTCATCATGAAATGCTAAAATTAAGTGTTTGTCATCTAACTAAAGGAAAACTTTATGACCTACTTGAGGTGACACAAAAATTTAGGGTTCGCATGGTAACGTTGTAGTTATTTATTTTCAGTTTTTGTTTCTAGTTTTTGTATTGGGAGTTGAATGTGATCAATTCAAAAAATGAAAACAAAAATAGAAAACCAAAAACCACAATGTTACCATGCGAGCCTTTAGCTTTCTCATTCATTTCATCCAAAATATACGTTAAACTATATATATATATCATATTCTCAATAGTAATACTAAGTATCTACATCATTTTTTACCTCCATCTTGTACTTCTAGACCTTTAACTTACCCTTATCATCTCAAATGACTTCCCTTCATCTTATAACGGCCCAAACAATAAATATTAAACCAAGAGACAAATATAATATCATTTTCAACCAATTCTACACGAAGGTAATTGTAAGGAGTAAGGACCAATCTCACACGGTCAAACACAAAATAATTCTTCCCCTAATTTAAAAGAACTACCACTCGAGATAGCCTTCTTCACCCCCGAAGAACTACTAATCAATATATGAAGTTTAGATAAAGGTGTACTAAAAGCTAAATTGAGGAGAGAAAGTAATTATTTATGGCAGAGTAATATTGGGGTGATTTTTATCCAGTAATATATGCATGTAAGTATTTTTGTGGGACAAATCATCCAACGAAGAATATCCACTCTTGTCTCAAAGGTTGAAATTGAAAGTTAGCTTAAAAAGGGAGGGACCCACATCCCTAACTTATTATATAGATATAAAAGAATATTGGCTCGACCCTTGTAGGTAAACCTAGCTAATTTACCTTCAATCCTTCAGCAGTGCAATCAGAGACTTGCCATCCATGATCTTGATCTGAAAAAGTCCATGACCCTTTAGAGATGTGTCGGTACATGCTTTTAAAGTCACCAGAAGGATTGTCTTTGACCTACAAAATTTCACAAATGGCATGGATAATGAGGCCAAAGAATTATATAGAAACAATGAATTCCATAGAAATTTTGAAGAATTCCTTGGTATTTGGGCTATAACCTGAGATTTTTTAACAAAATCATGTCCTTTCAAAAGAGTAGGTCCAATTTCATATGTGAGATCACTAGCCAGTAGTGCTTGGATTGCAAAACCAGTATCCCATTGTTGACTGCCAAAACTCTGGAATTAAATGACAATCATCAAACTTCACATATTGTGAATCAATTACTTTTAAACTAACCCATATATACTCTGAGATTGTTCATAAATTTTGTAGTAACCTGCATCTTCATTCCATCTTCAGCAACCCATAAATAATCAGGGATCCTAGCAAGGTGTTTCTTGAAATAATCTCCATTTGGATCTTCAACCCAACAAGCAAGCATACATAGCACCTACTCAAACTCAAATGGCATATTCTATTAGCTTGTCATCAGAGAAGACATATACATAAGCACATGTATAATTATCATTGCACACATGTCACCTTTTCAACACATCCAATTGTAATGTATCGACTATTTTCATCTTCATAATGTATGTGTTTCATTGTAGTTTCAAGAGCCTTCTCTCTTATCTTGTTAAACGGCCAATGATTCAGAAAAGGCTCTGTGAATATGTATAGACTATCCCAAAGTAAATCTTGCATTAGGGGATGGGGATAGTAAATGTCCTCCTGCAATAACATAAATTAACATTCTAGTAATACAAAGAAACATCCCAAGAGTATATGATATTTATAGGTAAGCGTCTCAAATCCTCAATAGCAAATTGAAGTGAATATAAGTACCTTTGCACACAAGTGGCGCGCTTTAGTCCACTTAATTTCATGGTATGGTTGAGCATAAAGTTCTTCTCTGAGTTGAAGAATGAGAGGAGTGATTGGGCCAACAAACTTTTTCCCATACAAATATGACATTGGCAAGTAGACCATTCTACAATAGCACCACATTTCCGCTGTATTTATTGAGATACAATATCATTGTAAGAATCTATGTTTGTAAAAAAAGAGAAAACATTCAATACAACCAAAATTGCATAATAGCCAACTACATTCTTGTAGTTGAATTTGTCTCATTTTATAGTTTTGTTCGGCCAGGTTTTACAAAGGCTTGCTCGATCGAGATGAAGGGCGAGATTGTAGTGAGCAAAGTCGATCGAGCGAGGAAGCACAGAGAGTTTCCATGTCCATTTTGGACTGCATTTTTGGTTGCCTTGAAGGATGAGATGCCTTGGGGTCTTTATTAGAGGACTCTGGAGAACATTTTTAAAGAGAACATAAGACATTGAGGGAGCCTTTAATTTTGAGATATACTCGAGGAGAAAAAGGAATTTTTAGGGTTTGTAGGACTCTTGGATTGTTTTCAGATTAAAAGCTTTGACTCACTTGTTTTTGTTGTGATCTTCTTTAAGTAGTGGAAGTCTTTAATTCATTATATGGTTCGCTCGTCGACATAGGAGATTCGTCGGTCCACATATATTTGTGTGTCTCATGTGATTTTGAATTTCATTACTATTTTTCATTTTTTCTCTACGGATTCCTATTTTCTGTGTCTTGTGCACAACACTAGTAAATATGGACATATTGCTTATTTGTAGACATATTTTTCAAAAAACTAGGATAGAGAAATATTCGAATAATGGTATTTTATTCGTTCATAATACCATATCATCAAAGTAATAATATATTAACTATTTTCTCGTGAAAAAGGCTTTAAGCTTCCAATCTGAACAACTGACCTGGGTGTATAGGAAGAAAAGAAGGGAGGATCCAGAACTCGGGGGGCATTGGGTTGGTTCCAGACCATTCAAAGACTCCAAGTATCTAAAAAAACATAAAGAAAAAATACACAAGATTTTAGTAGCTCCAATTCAACACACATATGTAGAGTACTGGACTAAATTATAACTCTATGAAATTGTTTAGTTCTTCCTGTAGAAGTGGTAGGCTCGGTTTTGTTTATGAATTTAGCTTGAAAATGGAAAATAAAACATAGAGTAAATGCTTTCATTGCTTGATTGATAAGAAAAATGGTGAGAAATATTTGAAGAAAAATGAAGTAGAATGAAAAATAAACTATAAGCTACAAATTTGTGAGTCACTTCCGATTCCCCTTTTCTTGAATTCCATTTTGCTTTCTTTTTTTATTTTTTTAACTTTGAATATTACTTAATTGTGAATACAAATAAAAGGAAAATAGTAGAGAAAATGATTTTCATTTCATCGCTTTCTTGTACTTTTATTTTCCTTCTGTAAATTGAAAAACCAAACACAAGTTTAGTTAATACAGAGAGAGACAGACAGAGAGAGAGGGGGGGGGGGGGGGGGGGGGGGGGGGGGGGGGGGGGGTTGAAGAAGGAAAATTTGGACATACCGAGAGCCAAGTCTTTCCCCAGGAGGGTATGGCAGTGACAGAGCCATGGTCAAGAATCCATTTACGTGCTCTGACACATGCATTGTTTTCACCTCCATCAGGTCCTTCTCCAAGTATACGCATGCATATGTAACTTAGAGTGGTGCAGAACATTGTACTGTGCCCCTCTATATGGAATCCCCACCCACCATCTTCGTTCTTTAACATGCACACAAAAGCCATTGACCTAGTTAGTGTCTGTTTAGTAAACAATTATCCTAAGAAGCACTGATACGGACACGCGACACGGACACGACACGGATACGCCGATACGTCATTTCTAAAAAAAGCAGGATACGATACGTTCGGGACATGATTTTTAAAATATTTTTTTTTGAAATATATGTTTACCATGTTTTATCAAAATTGGCATAAAAGCACATAAATCACAACAGTACTAGAAATTATCAAATACAACAAAGCAAATGAATAAAATTCAAAAACATCTTCATTAATAAGTTAATAACATTCATCAACCAAGTGTCAAAGCACATTGTCATTTGCTAACTACTAATTAATGTGTGCACTTGTCCCCAAGTATGTCCATCTACATAAACCAAGTAGCAAAAGATATTTGCTAACTTGTGTCCTCTAGTATATAGCCCAAAAAATATATTTTGTGATCATGAATTAAGTTCCAAAAAATACCGGCTAATTACTAAATAGTAACTAGTAGTTCTACATATGTCCCAAAAAGATGTCCATCCACTCATTCTTCAATTGCCTCATTACCATCATCAGTAAATATCGGGTCGGGTCGTCGTCGTTGTCTCTTTCGATATTAATACGAGGGCCAAAATAGAGTGTCGGTGCTCCATAGACCATTGGTTACCCACCAATGGTGGATGAAATCAACATCTGCAAACTCTCATGACTTACTTGAGTATCCGACACGTGTCCAAAGAGTATCGGCTCAAGAAAAACTAACAAAAAATTCCGACACGAAATTTTGAGTATCTGACACGTGTCCAAAGAGTATCGGAGAGTGTCGGTGTCGGATACGTATCCGATACTGATACGTGGGGCAAAAGAGAGTGTCGGTGCTTCATAGCAATTATCTGACATTACTCAAAATTATTGAAAAAGTCGAGTTCTTAGAACCAACGTTACAACTGTGCCCAAAATCAGATTTTTCACACAGTGGAAAAAAGAAATTAATGTAATGCAGTAAATAAAATGTTCTTTCAAAAAAGTTGAACTTGTGAAAGCATTTGTTTAACAAAAATGTGTTGGGAATTTTTGGCTCGATTTGTTTGAAGAAAAAAGGAATAAAAAATTGGCATTGTCGCCCGAGTGGTCCGCTAAGCGAGCAATGGTTTGAGCTTCTAGAGGATTTTGGTTTATAACTTACTACAATCTCACTCAACTGGGTACCCGCCCGAGCGGACCACGCTAGTGGCGATGGAAAATTTTGGCAACGAGGTTAAGGAAAGTTATATATGAAGTTGGATTCCTAATTCGGTTTTGGTAGCAAATCCTTGTCATATTGGAATGGGGAATATGTTTAGCCCTATATAAGGATTCTTTGGGTCAATTGGGAGTAACTTGACTTCTTTTGAAAGAGAGAGATATTATTGTTCATTGGAGAACCTTAGGGTTCATTCAGATCTCTATTGTTTGTTTAGCCTCTTTGAGTGTTTGGTGAGGTTTTGTTTAGAGAGATCAATTTGCTTTGTTTTGGTGAGAGTGTGTATTCTCTTTGGGCACTGTAATCATCTGTTTGATAGTAGATTTGTTCCTTGGTTCCTGTGTGTGGACACGGGCAAATTTGGCCAAAACACGTGTGAAATCTTGTGTCTTTGTGTGTGTTTGATTTTCTCCGTTTCTTTCTCATTTGTTTGTGTTTGTTTATTGTATTTGTGGTATCAGAGTGCCATGGTTAAGACCGAGCATGTGGAGAAAGACAAATCTGGTTCGAAGATGGGTGGACTCAAGCCAACAATTTCTAGTTCTGGCACACAAAGTACGAAGATTTTTATTTCAAGCGCGAGGTTTGAAGTTGAAAATTTTGATGGAGCAAACAGTTTTGTGATGTGGCAGTGTGAGATGATGGATTTCCTTATGCAACAAGGATTAGATTTTATTTTCGATGACAAACCTTCAAATTTGGATGAGACAGAATGGTTGAAGATGAACAAATTGGCATGTGGATCCATTCAGCTTTGTCTCGCTAAGGATGTGAAGTATTTTGTCGTGAGGGAGATCAAGGAAAAAACTCTTTGGAAGAAATTCAAAAACAAGTATATGACCAAGAGAATCGAAAAATCGTCTCTAATTGAAGAAGAATATCTTCCGGCTTCAATATGTTGAAGGCACGTCTATGTTGGGTCATTTGAATGCATTCAAAATTACTTGCCGACTCACTGAATTTGGAAGAAGAGGTTAAGGATGAGGATAAGGCTCTCATACTTTGAATTCCTTACCCGATTTGTATGAACACTTAGCTACTATATTTGATTTATGGAAAGGATTCAATCAAGTTTGAGGATGTGTCGAATGCTCTCATAAACAATGAATTTAGGAAGAGAGATAAGAGTGTCCATAATGATACATCTGAAGTTTCAGTACAAGAGGAAGATCCGAGGATAGGAACACACAATTTGGCAACAAATCTCATGGGAGAGGAGTTTCAAGAGGAGGGCACACGTGGCCAAAGATGAGTGTGCTTAGGGGTGTTCAAGAAAATCAAAAACCAAAAATAAACCGAAACCAAACTGACCAATCACCAATTGGTCAAATTTTTAAAGTAGTGTATGAGCTAAAATTGATCGAAAATCGGCCGACACCGCCTAAGCCGACCTACAGAAACCAATTGGTTGGTTTTAAAATCACTAAAAAAAAAAACCCGATTGCGAACACCCCTAAGTGTGCTTACTGTAACGAGAAGTATCATTAGAAGAAAGACTATCCTAAGTTAGTGGGCGATATGAATAAGGATGTCAATGTGGTTCAAGTTGAAGACGATGATTCGAAGTTTGTGCTGGTTACCACGATTCAAGAAGGTCACTTGGATAAATGGGTTCTCGATTCGGCTTGTTCCCATCATAGTGTCACTTGGATAAATGGGTTCTCGATTCGGTTGTTCCCATCATAATGTCATAAATTAGTGTGCAAGCTTAGCGGGGTTTTGATTTATATCTTACTGTAATCTCACTCAACTAGGTACCCACCCGAGCGCACCGCGCGAGCAGCGATGAAATTTTTTGACAGGGAGGTTAAGTTATATACGAATTTGGATTCCTAATTCAGTTTTGGCAGCAATTCCTTGTCATATTGGAATAGGGAACATGTGTAGCCCTATACAAGAACTCTTTAGGTCAATTGGGAATAACTTTACATCTTTTGAGGGAGAGAGATAGTATTGTTCATTGGAGAACCTTTAGGGTTCATTAGGATTTCTATTCTTTTCTTAGCCTCTTTGATATTTTGGTGAGGTTTTGTTTATATAGATCAATTTGTTTGTTTTGGTTAGAGTTTCTTCTCTTCTAGGGCAATGTAATCATCTCTTTGATTGTAGATTTGTTCCTTGGTTCCAGTGTGTGGACGTAGGCATATTTAGCTGAACCACACGAGAAATCTTGTGTCTTTGTGTGTGTCTATTGTTTTCCTTTTCTTTCTCATTCTTTTGTGTTTGTTTATTCTCTTTGTGGATGCTTCTGCACAACAAAATGTTTGTATTAATTCTTGTAAATAACCATGACTGTCCTATTAGATTTTGAAACTAACATTTCGAATTTTCTTATTACTTATTTTATATAGCAAATTACTTTTTTCACTGTGTCGCCAAAGAATAATATTTGGGACACAAAAGGGTCATAAACATATATGTGACATCCCATGTGGCTGTATGACACACTACAGCCTACACTTAACTCAATCTATGAAATACCACATACCATGTCACAACCTTTTATGAGTATCTCTTTAAAGCATTACCTATCGCCAAATACTCTTTTTGAGATTAATTTCTAATTCCCATAGCAATAGCAGACTATAAATACCATTTCAAATTTTTTAAAAAAAATTTCCCTTTTAAAAAAATCAGTAAATAAAAATCTCTTATTTTCACGCGCATCCCAAAAGAGCTCTTGCAGTGTTTGTTATTTTTGTATTGAAACATGTGTAAATCTCAAATTGAGCACCACTCAATGAGCATATTACCACAAATAAAAATGAATAAAGCTAAATACAAAAAAAAAAAAAAAAAAAAAAAAAAAAACCAAACCACCAAACAACAAACAAAGAATAACGTACTTGATGGTTGTATATGTAGCGAAGAATTTCCTTACGATGCTCTGCTGGGAATACAATATTAAGATGCCCTGTGATGAACAGGCACATCACCTGTAAATTTTCAAAAAAAAAAAAAAAAAAAAAAAAAAAAAATAAATTTCAATTGTAGCAAAACAAAAAAGTTAAAAATTCAGCAATTGCATTTTAGCTGAAACCTAGACAGGCATGACAAACAGGCTAGAGATAACTTACAAGACTTAGGCTTAGTCTGGCCACCTCCGTGGCTTTTTAAAAGGAGCTTATAAAATTTATTACAAGTTATTTGATAATTTTATGCAATTGACACACTATTCTTCCAAAAGATATCATAAAACAAAAAAAAAAACCCTAAGTTTAATTTTTGCAAAGCTCATAAATTAGTTACCAAATGAATTAACATATAATTGTGCTTTAAAAAAGGAGATGCACCAAAATGGGATCAAACTAAGCCTTAATAACTATTGCTTCAGTTCAGTGGAACCAACAAATAATGTACTATATAGTCCACAGTTACTATATAAAAGCTTTATATACTTTATATAATTTAATTATTTAGCAAGAGGTACTAAAGTAATGAAGATGAGAAAGGCTCACCAGGGGAGGAAGAAAAAAGAGTGGGCCAGCATTTTCAGCAGGCCAATGGCCATCACTGGCCTGCAATGCTGCATAAAAATGGACTGCTCTCCTCAATGTGACTGTGGCTATTTCCGAAGTTATTTCTTCACCATCCCCAACCTTCACTTGGGGTATTATCTGTTTGAAATTCTTCTCGTGTAGAAACTGAAAAATCAAATAAATTAGTGAGTACCAAAAATATTTATAAAAAAAAGAAAAAAGAAAGATCAAGCGTTTGTCAATACATATGTGGAGTAGTTAGCAGCATGGGGCAATAAAATAAAAATGAAAAATAAAAAAAGAAGGGGCAGCTCAGTGTTGTGTAGGGTTTGGAGATTAAATATTTATAAGTAATCCTATAATTCTCAATTTTTTTTTATTTCAATTTCTCATACAGGTGATTGTAGGACCAACAAGACAACCAAAACCAGGTGATCCCACTTTTAATGAATGTGATCCATAATCAAATTTACTTGAAATCAAAGTTAGGAATCATAACATTATTACTCAAGATTATTTGAAAGGAGGAGCCTTACTCGAGCTAGTCAAATTCTATAACAGTCCCATTTGAAGCGGGACCTGGCTGTTTCGAGCCAAACCGGTTTAAATCAGGCCGGGCTGCCACACCGTACCCTATTCACATGATTTGGGTAGACGGGTCAGATATGGGTGTGTGCTAATTTCGGTCCTAGATTGTATTTGTGTTACAGAAGGTAGGCCAAAGAATTACCCAAAGTTAAACGGGCTAGAAATTGGCCCATCGGGCTTGGTCAGATTTCAGGCAATCATAATGCTGGAACAAAATGTAAATGTAAAGGGCAATGCTAGGGGCACTAACAAAATCCACTAACACTTACTAACACACTCTATCTCTCTCCTAGTGGCATTGTGTGGTCCACTGCGGACCACACAATGCCACTAGGAGAGAGATAGAGTGTGTTAGTAAGTGTTAGTGGATATTGTTAGTGTCCCAAATATAACTCAAATGTAAAATACGCAATGCCTTGTCTTGTTCTCATCCTTATTTCTCACACAATTAAACCTCAATTATTACTGTTTATTGTTTACTGTAGGTAACATTATGTCAGGAGTAATATTATGATTCCCAATTTTTTGATCTCAAATACTTCTTAAATAGTGTAATAGTGGGCCCACTAAATTTTGATTGGTGGATGTCGAAATGGTCTTATTATTATTAAAGATGGTCTCACTATCACATGTATTTGGGATCCAAAATTTAGGAAGCATAGCATTACTCTGATGTCAGACATTTCACTTTTTTACAAACTATATAACGGTACATTGATATGCAAACAATGATAAAGACCAAAACCAAGGCCACATTTTAGCAGGCTGGATAAAAACTGTAAAATAAGATATGATAAGAGAGGATCAGATGGGAGAAGTGATTCTGTTGAATAAGCTTCAACCCTGTTCTGTGTAACTGCGTTTAGCCTTGTGTCGTATAAGAGTTCTTGATGTTACTAAATGTTTAAAAACTTTACTATAGTAAATTTCATATTTTGTTTCATGTTTTTTTAAATATATTTTTTTTCTATATTTAAAATATAATTTAATGCTTGAAATATTAATTTTGTACTTTTTATCAACACATAAATATTTAAATTTTATTTTTCAATTTTAATTTTACTTTTACAATTTTTTTAAAATGTATTATGATCGTTGATGACTAAATATTTACGAAATTGTACATTTACAATCTAAAATTTAGTTAATTTTTTTTGTCCCACTACTCCTTATCTAGCCCTTTCCCTCCATCTGGCATAATATTATCCAACGAATTCGGGATATAAAGAGAGTTCCAGATTTCTTGATCCAGCGGATGGGCTGCGTCAAAAGCAGGATAGGATAAGACTTATCTATCTATCCCCTTATTCCATGTACCACACGCACCCAGATGGTTTGTCAAATATACCATATTGGACAAAACTTCACTACATTTTCTTCGATACTTTTCACATTGTTCTACTATGTAATAGGTCGATATATATTTCATGTACACACTTATATATATATATATATATATATGGATCAATCGCACATCAACATAGTAAGAAAAAATGCTTGGAATATCTCAAATATTTTTCTTTCATCATTTGGCAAGTTAATTTTTTCTAGCAAATCAGATACATACTGATGATGCCTAAATTTGGGTAAGAGAGAGAGTAAGAAGAATCAAAACAAGAGAGATTTGAGTGTGGTTCGGCCCTGTTAATGAAGAGACCTACGTCCACGTCGTGTATCTGAGCACTTGCACAATATAGTTAATCAATCGGGGGTCTATGGTGAACCAATAGAGGCTGGGAGCTACCAGAGATTGGCCGGGCAGAGTATGCGTATATGCATTGTAATGTTGCGATTCTGTAGAATAAGAATGCGATCCCCTTTGAAGGGGGTGAATGGTCTCTTTTATAGATATTAGAGACCAATCGTACAAGGTAAGCGACCCGATAAGGCAGTATAATCAAATAGGGATTGATTTAACATAATTCATGGGAGTTTACTAATCGGATTAGGGAACAATCTCCTCTTTACATTAGTTTTCCAGCTGAGATAGAAAAATGCCTGGAACCTTGCAGAGCAAGTCATGGGACGTGCTTGGGCTGCACCTACCGTGGGGCAAGCCTGCATCGTGCACCCGACCTGGGGTCCAATCCGGGAGGTCCTAGATGGATAACCCGAGATGGTTGCATGGGGAGCGCCATTACTGGACAACTCGGCATTCCTTGCCGAGGTGGCGGAGGCTGACTTTGACTTGGATATTTCTGTAGGCATCAACTGCACACCCCCCCCCCCCCCCCCACCCCCCATTTATGAGGCTAATGTGATTCCTCATTAGATGAGCGTTGAAATTAGCACAACCTGGGAGCTAGGGGTCGGTGCTTGCCACTTGTTAGGGAGTGATTGGTTTGATCAGGATTTAATCAGGACGATGTGGAGGTAACCAGTCCATTCCATCTGAACCAAGTTGTCATGTCGCTCATTAAATGAGCACTCCTTTTGAGGTGTCGCTTCACGTGCCTAAGGTGGCAGTTGTCAAACGTTCAGGCTAGAAATTTTCCTGGCCATTGGATCTGATTTCATTTGTGCCGTCCATATCGCCTGTTTAAGGGACACTTGAAACATTTCTCCATTCTTGTTATTTAGTGAAGAAAATTATTGAGCTGTTTTGAGAAAGAAAGTTCCCAGCAAGCTTCTCGAGCTCGTCCTTGCTCTTATTTCCTTGTAAGTCTTCGTTCCTCTAGTCTTTCCATTCACTACACTTCCCCTACTTTCCTTCTTCTGTTTTCATCCCCAAGTGAGTCTGGAGAATAGGAATCCCCTAGGCTTTGTGAGGAAGTGGGACTTCTTTTTTCATAGATTCTATTTTTCCCTTAGATCGGGTGGTTCTCTTTCATTGGTAGAACAAATCGACCGGCTGGTGTGCCCTAGGTGGGCCCTATCCTGACTTTTAAGACCATATACGCCCTGCCATACAAGCTTGTGTCTCTTCTGCCCTTAAACATTAGGCTTGGAGTTTCGGATTCATACCTAGGTCATCAATTACTCCTCCGACCCATAGTTGTGACATCTAAAATGTGTCATTCCGGTTTTGACTCATCTTCCCGGTCGGAGGATGAGCGGTCAGGATCTAGGACTCCAAGTGACAGCCTCAACCCCCCTTCGATGACTCCATCGAATAACCATAGCGAGTGTAGGATTCCCGCCCAGGTACCTGATGAGAGACCAAGCCGGGCTTATGTTGAAGTTCTTGGGTTAGGCGAGGCAGGTGACCATGCATCAACCTTGAGTAGTTCAGGGGTCGTCTTTTCCTGCATGAGGACCCATAGCAATTTGGTCGCCTAAGACCTAGTCAGGATTAGGGAGAAGTTCGCTTGCTTCGATGGTTTCTTGCTCACTGTTCCGGATGGTGAGGCACACATTACCTGGGTAGGATACACCTCTCTCTATAAGGATGCGCTTCTTGTGGGTCTTCTCCTTTTTCTCCACCCGCTCGCACGGGCCAGTTGATCTACCTTAGTATCACTCCCAGGGAGATTGCCCCGAACAGGTGGAGGTTTCTGACGGGGGCCATGTCCCTCTGGCCCCCAAGTGTTTGGGTACGAGCTCACCCTTTATGAATTTCTGTGGACCTACCATCCCCGTTATATAGGGAGGTAGGGCTTTCTTCTTTGAGTGCCCAGCAAGGGAGGAAGATCTTAAAGAACGTCCCCAGTAACAATAAGGGGTGGAAGAAAAAATTCTTCCAAGTATCTACTCTCGGGCTCAGCGCAGAGGCCCTGGGAATCCCCTTGAGGACTACCTGGGTGTGCAAGTTAAGAAGTAAGCTGCATCTTAGGTTTGCTTTTGGATGTCACTTCCTGTCGCAGCGGTGTAAGCTGACTTCTTTTTGTTTTGCAGTGGGATCTACCGACCCGCCAAACCTCTCGTAAGAGTGCCAGAACTAGATAAGGCACTAGCTCAAGCTCCCACAAACATCGTTGATGTATTGTCTCAGGCGGGAGAGCCTGCGATCACATACTGCCCGAACAAAGTTCTTGTTACCCCAATCTTCCCTCCTATCATCGCTGGTAAGTCTCAAAGTTATGTTGATTTCCCGTTTACCTTCTTAATATTCGTATCTTAGTCAGTCACCTTCAGACTCACTCTTTGTATGATTTATCACAGCGATAGCTCCCAGGGACGTAGCTGACTTGAAGGAGAAGGAGGCTGCACTGGCCACCTGGACTGGACAGAGGAGAAAGAGGCAGGGTCTCATTGAGGTCCAGTAGCTGAAAAGGATCCACAGGGGGCCCCAAATAGAAAGGGAAGTGGCTGGGATATTAGCACCCAGAGTGACAATTGTTGTGCCCCCCGTACGCCTTGCTGATGCTATACCGGTCGGGGCGTCGAATCCAAAAGTTGAGGCTGTTGTGCCCACTAGGCCACACGACATTCTGGTCGGGATGCCGGCGGTGGAGACAGCAGACGATGTCCGAGCGAGGGTCCGCCCTAGGCTGTTATAGAGCCAGATGGACAGGAGCTCTAGGTTGGTCCCGAGGCCCTGATCGAGTGGCTGCATAGCATCAGCTACATGGTAAGTAACTTCATATGCAATTTTCCTTGTTCCCCTTGTTGGGTTTTTGCCCTCAAACCATTACTTTATGTATGAGACATTGACATCTTAATATATGGATATCAGCTTTACATTTCATTATGTATGTTTCTTTCATGAGATGATTGTTTAATCCATAAGTATCATAGTGAGTATTTAGTGTGTGTATGAGATACATATAATGAGATACGAATTACTATTCTTTGATACTTAAAGCTTGTCACAGTGGATGATGAGACTGGATATCTCATCAGGTATACACTGTAGCATCATTAACTACCATTGGATGGAGTGATAAATCTCAATCACTAGAGTATGACTCTTGGTTAGTATGCTAGTGCTTATAGTGCATTGATGGACCTGAGTTTCCTATTGACGCTCAATGCTGTCAATCAGTCGATAGGAACTCATAACTTGTATAAGGTATGTGTTTTGAATCTTGAGATGATTATGAACACAGACTATGGATATGGCTGCTTTGACTTACCAATCAATGAGGTCTATAGAAGATCAACACCTGGGTATCTTGGGTATGTCATATTCATAGGGTTGTGAACATATATTGTCAAGATAGAATCTACCCTCTGTTTCAGAGTAAGCATTCCCTTGAGAATGTCACCAAGTCGATTACTGAGTACTGCAGTCTTGTTGATAAGAGTTATCAACATGTTTGGTAATCATGAGAGGTGAATGGGACTCAAGGATTATAAGAAGTAATCATGATTCAGGTTGACAGTAACTGTTTATCCGACTACCTGAATATGATTGCGAATGCTGACGGTAGAGGGACATTAGTACAACATACAAGTCTAGTTATCGCTTCGGATATGTTCTTTTGCGTTGGAGTTCAGTTATCGTTTTATAGTGGAGTAAACGTTAACTGATCAGTCGATTAATTTGCTGATCAAAGAGTTTGGTCATGGGAGTTAATCAACTGATCTGAGCCAACAATAAAGAGCCTAGGAGGTCCCACTCTTAGCTCCGCTAGGATGCTTGGAAAGGCAAATGAGGATGATGTCAAGACAGGTTCGATCGATCGAAGTTGTCTCGATCGATTGAAGTCTAGACAGGTTTGATTGATTGAAGATGGTTCGATCGATCGAATGTTCGATCGATCGAAACCACTTCGATCGCTCGAGAGCTAGGTCGGTTCTGGGAATTTATAAATAGGGCAGCTGCGTTTTGGAAAAGAGGTTCGTCGTTTTGAACGTCAGAAGCTGCAGAAACTATTTTACAGTCCCAAAAACCTTCTGTATCCTCTCCATTAGGGTTCCCACCAACCCTAGCCCTTCCTGCGAGCATCCATAGGAGTCATAAGAGTGAAGACCATCTAGTGGAGGCTGCTGGAAGTCAGAGATTTCAGAATTGGGTTCAAGACAGTAAGGTATAATTCTTGTCCCCTCTTGTGCGCATCTATAGAGTTGATGGGTAGTAGATTCGGGCATGCCAATTAAGTTTTATAACTTGATTTTTCCGCTACGCGTTTAAACTTAGAACTTAAACCGGTTTTTCCAACAATTGGTATCAGAGCCACGCTCGTTTGGATCTATAGATGCGTTTTTGGAACACTATTTTGATTTGCATGTTGATTTTAGAACTGTTTTCGAAACTGCATCGTCACAGATCTGTTTCTGCAGTGTTATCGCAGCAGTATACAAATCTGTGATTGCATAGGATGCAAGGCGGGTTCAATCGATCGAACATATTTCGATCGATCGAACATACTGTTCTCAAGCGATCGAACAATAGTCGATCGATCGAAACCTTCTAGTATTCGATCGATCGAATGAAGTTAGATCGATCGAGACAGATACTTTGTCAGGTTCTCTATTTCACAGTTTTTAAGAGTTTTGAAATTAAAAACTTGAATTTTAAGATATTCTGTAAAATTTTCAAATCATTCTGTGCAACGGAATGTTCAAGCGATTGAACAGTGTTCAATCGATCGAAGGTTCGAGCGATCGAACGGTCTTCGATCGATCGAACTGTGACAGAGAAGTAAGATGCTGTTTTAAGTTCTAATTCAGTATGTAAAGAGTTTATATACTGTGTGAATCAATTAAGTGTTTCAACAGTTACATATATTTGTTATGTATGTATGGATGCGTGTACGACTAACCCTTTTGCAGCTAGATTAGTCGCTATCTCTCATGGCACCAAATCATTTGAATATTTGTATTTAAATTGTTTGAGATTGGTGCATGTTGTAATTTAAGTTTGGTTTGGTTTTAAGGCATATTTAAAGGGGCGCTGCGACTTCAATCCTATGAAAAGGAAAGTCGCACCGGTTTCCCTAGCCTTTTATTTTGTTGTTATTTCTATTTCTAGATAAATTGTAAACTTCGAAAGAAGCATAGGACAAATGTAATAGAATTAGAAAATCCATGAAGATGGAGCAAGGAGCCGTTATCCATGAAGATGGAGCTAGAGGCGATCAAACCAAAAGGAGGTTCTATAGAGATAGAGCCATGGGAGATAGAGGCATTGTTTGAATGCCTATATTTCATTTTAGTTTTTTGTTTTATGTGCTTGGTTTGTGATTGGCGTATAATACATTGTTGCATGCACGCAAAACAAGTTTTCTAAAATAAAATTCAAAAACCGTTTTCAACACATTAGTAAACATTAGATGTTTATGGGAAGTGTGTAGAAACAGATTTTCTCAAAAAGCAAAATCCTTTTTACTAAAACTAGTGGGAGAGGGTCTTATTAATTACACCCACGATCTTCCATTAACGGTTCACTGTAAGATGAGTGGTGCATTCTGTGTCACCTCGTCAGGGGTATTCATTCCATACAGAGGCTGCATTACTCATTGGTTACTAGATGTGAACTTCTTATGATAGGATCAATCAGACGCGTTAGAGGGTGACCACCACACAGAGGCGCTATTTGAGACGGTTGTGATTGGATCCTAGTTAATGGTACACACTAGCTAAGCTATGGATAAGGGATCCCACACGGCGCATTGTTCAGAAACTTAGAGATCAAAAGGGATCGGGAGTCATAACTTGTTTTTGCAAGAGTTGCATAGCGGACAAGTCTTGATTAATCGAAAAATAGAAAATTGACCTCCACACGGAGGCTTTATTCTTTTGTTTCGATATTCCGGCGACTTTGTTTTAAAATAAGAGTTTTAAGGATTCTTTTATTTCAAACTGTCAAATCCTGATATCCATATTTATTTTGTTTGTTTGAATTTCAGTAATCATAATGTCTGGATCTGCATTTAGTCCACTTGCCACCATACTCACTCAAAATAAGTTAACTGGAAACAACTACACTGAATGGAAACGTAACCTTGACATCGTGTTAACTGCGGAGGATCACATATATGTCCTCACCACCCCATGCCCCGAAGAACCCGCGGCAAATGCTTCGGCAGCTGCCAGACGCGAGTTCGACAAATGGAAGAAGTCGAATAGAATGGCTCGTTGCTATATTCTGGCCTCAATGGCTGGTGTGTTGCAACACCAATTCCAATCGAATGATTCTGCCAGTGACATTATCACATCCCTGAAAAAGATGTTTGGGGAGCATGGCAGGCCTGCCAGACAGGTAGCCATGCAAAAGATAATGAGTGCAAAGATGTCGGAAGGGACTCCAGTCAAGGAACATGTTTTAAAAATGATTGGTTATTTAAACGAGCTGGAGACCCTAGGTGCCAACATCGATGCACAGACCCAAGTTGATATGATCCTTAATTCGCTGTCGCCTTCATTCGCTCAATTTAAACTTAACTATAATATGAATCAAATGAATTTTTCAATGAGCGAATTGATGAGTTCTCTTTTGGCAGTGGAAGGGGTGATCAAACCTGGGGTCAACGTTTTGAACGTTGAGAAAAGCGCTTCCTCCTTCCAATCTGTGCCGAAAGGAAAGAAAGGCAAGAAGAAAGCTAGCACTGGTGGTTCAAGTGTTGGACCAGTCCCTAAGATTGCAAAATCTAAGGGAAAAGGTAAGGGCAAAGGGAAGGTGGGTGGCCAAGGCAAAGGAAAGTGTTTCCAATGCGGTGAGAAGGGCCATTGGAAGAGGAACTGTCCAGAATTCTTAGCTACAAGAGTTCAACGTATGATTGAATCACATGTGATTGAAGTAAGTTTTATAACGGATACTTCAAACACTTGGTACATTGATTCTGGTGCGACTAACCATATCTGTAATTCATTGCAGGGGTTTAGATCAACCAGGAGGTGCAGTGATGGGGAAATCGTACTTACTCTAGGTTCTAGCGCAACCGTTTCTGCGGTTGCTATAGGAGTCGTAGTTTTAGAATTTCTAGACAATAAAATTTTGATTTTATCAGATGTACTTTACGTCCCTTCAATGAGACGTAATTTAATTTCAGTTTCTAATTTATCGAATAATGGTTATTCTTTTCATTTTAGAACTGAAGTTGTGATTAAAAGAAATAGTTCTTTTATATGTTTTGGTGTTAAATCAAATGGTTTGTATGTGATTACTCCCAATATTTCTAAAGATTCTTGCTTGGAACTTAATAACTCAATGGTAACTATACCATCTAAAAGAAAAGAACCTTCCACTAATCCAACAAGGCTTTGGCACATGAGGCTTGGCCATATCAATCTAAATAGGATTGGCAGACTAGTCAAAGAAGGGATCTTAGGCGATTTGGTTCTCGAACCAATGGAAGTCTGTGAGTCTTGTTTAGAGGGTAAGATGACCAAAAGGCCCTTTCCCACAAAGGGCAATAGGACCAATGCATTGTTGGAATTAGTTCATACTGATGTGTGTGGACCAATAAATATTAGAACAAGGGGTGGTTATGAGTATTTCATAACATTTACTGATGACCACTCCAGGTATGGATATGTGTACCTAATGCAGCACAAGTCTGAATCCTTTGAAAAGTTCAAAGAGTTTAGGGCTGAAGTGGACAAACAATTGGGCTCACATATCAAAGCCATTCGATCTGATCGAGGTGGCGAATACCTCTCTAATGAGTTTATTGATCACCTAGTACAGAATGGGATTCTGTCACAGTTGACTGCACCTGGCACGCCTTAGCAGAATGGTGTAGCTGAGAGAAGGAATCGGACTCTTTTAGACATGACTAGGTCAATGATGAGTTATTCAGAGTTGCCATTATTCCTTTGGGGTTATGCTTTGGAAACCGCTGCATACATACTAAATCTAGTGCCAAGCAAATCTGTTCCCAGGACACCACGGGAGATGTGGATTGGGCGCAAGCCTTCTTTGCAACATCTCTGGATATGGGGGTGTCCGGCACATGTGCTGAAAGGAAAGATGAGCAAGTTGGATTCTAGATCGGAAGTATGTTACTTCGTAGGGTATCCAAAGGGTACTTATGGATGGTATTTTTATGATCCAAGAGAGCAGAAAGTGTTTGTTAGTACGAATGCTGTTTTCTTGGAGGATGACTATATCATGAACCATAAACCTAAGGGAAGGATAGATCTGAGAGAGATAGAAGGAGAGCCCTCAGTCCAACCCGTAGTTGATAACGATATAAATCAAGAAAATACCACTTCTTCACCCATTTCCGCACCGGTACCTCGTCGTAGTGGGAGGATTATCAGCCAGCCTGATAGATACATGTTCTTAGGAGAAGTTTTTGAAGCTGTCTCCATAGATTCTGAATCTGATCCTGCCACATACGAAGAGGCAATGACTGATGTTGATTCAGAACATTGGGCTAAAGCTATGAAGGCTGAATTAGAATCTATGGATTCTAATCAGGTCTGGGATCTTGTAGAACTTCCAGCCAATATTAAACCCATTGGTTGTAATTGGGTCTACAAGAGGAAAAGAGCATCTGATGGAAAGGTTGAGACCTTTAAGGCTAGGCTTGTAGCGAAAGGTTATACTCAGAAGGAGGGCATCGACTATGAGGAAACCTTCTCGCCGGTAGCCATGCTCAAGTCCATCAGAATACTCTTATCCATTGCTGCATGCCTAGATTATGAGATCTGGCAGATGGACGTCAAGACTGCATTCTTGAATGGCAATCTTGAGGAGGACATCTATATGCAACAACCAGAAGGGTTCATAGCTGGTTGAAAAGGGAACTTGGTATGCAAGCTGCAAAAGTCCATTTATGGGCTTAAGCAGGCATCCAGGAGTTGGAACATCCGATTTGACCAAGTGGTCAAGTCGTTTGGTTTCATACAGAATCTGGATGAACCTTGTGTATACAAGAAGTGTGAAGGAAAAGTGATGGCCTTTCTTGTGCTTTACGTTGACGATATTCTACTCATTGGGAATGATGTAGAGGCATTGTCAACGGTCAAGGTTTGGCTAGCTAGTACTTTCGATATGAAGGATCTAGGAGAGGCGAGCTATATTCTTGGGATAAAGCTCTTTCGGGATCGCAAGCGAAAGATAATGGGATTGTCTCAAGCTGGTTATATCGATAAGGTGCTAACTAAGTTTTCAATGGATAATTCGAAGAAAGGATTGTTACCTTTCAGGCATGGTTTAGCGTTCTCCAAGGACCAGTGTCCAAAGACACAGGAGGAGAGGAATCGCATGATAGGAATTCCCTATGCTTCAGTAGTGGGAAGTCTTATGTATGCGATGTTATGCACTAGACTAGATATTTTCTTTGCCGTTGGCATGGTTAGCAGATATCAGTCGAATCCAGGTCCAGAGCACTGGACAGCCGTCAAGCACATTCTTAAGTACTTGAGAAGGACTAAAGATTACATGCTTATGTACGGTGGTAGTGAGTTAATTCCAGTAGGATACACTGACTCGGACTTTATGTCAGATAAAGATTCGAGGAAGTCGACATCCGGTCATCTCTTTACCTTGGGAGGTGGTGCTGTCAGTTGGAGGAGCATTAAGCAGAAATGCATTGCAGACTCAACTACAGAAGCTGAGTATGTGGCTGCTTGTGAAGCCGCAAAGGAAGCTGTTTGGCTCAAGAAGTTCCTTATGGAACTCGAGGTGGTACCAGCGTCGCTGTCACCTATTACGCTTTATTGTGATAATAGTGGGGCAGTGGCCCAGTCCAAGGAGCCAAGGAACCACGGAAAAGGGAAGCACGTAGAGCGGAAATATCATCTTATCCGAGATATTGTTCAACGTGGAGATGTGACTGTCACCAAGATTGCCACCGTTGACAATCTTGCTGATCCGTTTACAAAGGCCTTGCCACAGAAGGTCTTTGATTGTCATCTAGATAGTCTAGGTCTCAGATGTAATCCTGTATGGTTGTGAGTGCAAGTGGGAGTTTGTTAGGTTTTTGCCCTCAAACCATTACTTTATGTATGAGACATTGACATCTTAATATATGGATATCAGCTTTACATTTCATTATGTATGTTTCTTTCATGAGATGATTGTTTAATCCATAAGTATCATAGTAAGTATTTCGTGTGTGTATGAGATACATACAATGAGATACGAATTACTATTCTTTGATACTTAAAGCTTGTCACAGTGGATGATGAGACTGGATATCTCATCAGGTATACACTGTAGCATCATTAACTACCATTGGATGGAGTGATAAATCTCAATCACTAGAGTGTGACTCTTGGTTAGTATGCTAGTGCTTATAGTGCATTGATGGACCTAAGTTTCCTATTGATGCTCAATGCTGTCAATCAGTCGATAGGAACTCATAACTTGTATAAGGTATGTGTTTTGAATCTTGAGATGATTATGAACACAGACTGTGGATATGGCTGCTTTGACTTACCAATCAGTGAGGTCTACAGAAGATCAACACCTGGGTATCTTGGGTATGTCATATTCATAGGGATGTGAACATATATTGTCAAGACAGAATCTACCCTCTGTTTCAGAGTAAGCATTCCCTTGAGAATGTCACCAAGTCGATTACTGAGTACTGCAGTCTTGTTGATAAGAGTTATCAACATGTTTGGTAATCATGAGAGGTGAATGGGACTCAAGGATTATAAGAAGTAATCATGATTCAGGTTGACAGTAACTATTTATCCGACTACCTGAATATGATTGCGAATGCTGACGGTAGAGGGACATTAGTACAACATACAAGTCTAGTTATCGCTTCGGATATGTTCTTTTGCGTTGGAGTTCAGTTATCGTTTTATAGTGGAGTAAACGTTAACTGATCAGTCGATTAATTTACTGATCAAAGAGTTTGGTCATGGGAGTTAATCAACTGATCTGAGCCAACCATAAAGAGCCTAGGAGGTCCCACTCTTAGCTCCGCTAGGATGCTTGGAAAGGAAAATGAGGATGATGTCAAGACAGGTTCGATCGATCGAAGTTGTCTCGATCGATTGAAGTCTAGACAGGTTCGATCAATTGAAGATGGTTCGATCGATCGAATGTTCGATCGATCGAAACCACTTCGATCGCTCGAGAGCTAGGTCGGTTCTGGGAATCTATAAATAGGGCAGCTGCGTTCTGGAAAAGAGGTTCATCGTTTTGAACGTCAAAAGCTGCAAAAACTATTTTGGAGCCCCAAAAACCTTCTGTATCCTCTCCATTAGGGTTCCCACCAACCCTAGCCCTTCCTGCGAGCATCCATAGGAGTCATAAGAGTGAAGACCATCTAGTGGAGGCTGCTGGAAGTCAGAGATTTCAGAATTGGGTTCAAGACAGTAAGGTATAATTCTTGTCCCCTCTTGTGCGCATCTATAGAGTTGATGGGTAGTAGATCCGGGCATGCTAATTAAGTTTTATAACTTGATTTTTCCGCTGTGCGTTTAAACTTAGAACTTAAACCGGTTTTTCCAACACCCCTGCCCACAACAACTAATGGCTTTTCCCTTTATTTTTGTGGGTTAGTTGCTTGGTGGCAGGGGCTGAGGCTTACCTACCCAGGGTGGCCGAGAGACTAGCTACTGCTAAGGCCGCCTTGTCTGCGGAGAAGGCAGTGTGGGAGGCTTCGGACTTCGCCCTCACTGTTGAGGAGGAGAAGACGAAGGCCCTGACCCTAGAGTTGGGGGCAGCTTTGGAAGACCTGGCGGACGAGCGGGTAACCGAGAAGGCAGCCGCAAAGACCGAGAAAGAGACCGCAGAAGCCGAGAAGCTTGTTCTTTCTGAGGTCATCGCTGCTCAGGAGGCGGGGTGAAGGAAGCAAAGGAGGAGTTTGAAGGTGGCTTCCTTACGGGCTACGCTGACCTGACCTAGTAGGTGGCTGCTGACCATCCAGATTAGGATCTCTCAAGCTACTCCTGGGCTGAGTCTGACTAAGGAGGAGCAAGCTGTAGAGGGGGTCCTGTCTAAGGATGCTGTTCCGGGTGGAGAGGACAGGGAAACTGAGGAGCAAGTGGTTATGGTTGACAATCCTTAGCTCCCAACCTCGATGCATCATGTATATGTATCTTTTTTTTTTGTGGAGGCTACTATAATAGCCCCCCAGGCAATGTACTCTTGGTATTTTAGTAATGAAAAAGGTCCCTTGAGGCCATATTTTACACACTGCTTACGTATTCTTATTGCCTGAGTATGTTTATAGTTGCCCGTGCCCGACCAGTTGTTTATCTTACCAAAACCCTGCCTTAGCAAAAGGCTTGGAGCTATGATCAGTAGGGAACACTAGGTCTTGTGGGGACCCGTAACGCCTTAAATTCTCGAGCACTTGACTAGGAGTTTAGGTTTGTGAGCCCCATCCAGGATAGTGTAGGGGTTTTCATTCCTGTTTCTACTCGGTAAACTCTGAGCCCTATAGGTACTTAGGAATGTTCAAAGGTTAATTCCAAGTCCTGTTGGTGCTCGTTGTGATTTCCTATTTTAGTTCAATGTTCCTCTTGCCCCCCAAGCTTTTGCTAAGGCGGGCATGTGCAAAGGTAAGGACTGTAGGTAATCGACCTAGAGCGTTAGTTATTCTAGGGTCTTTTGGGTTTTCTTTTGTCAGCTACCTAGGGGAAATTACCCCCATCACAGGTTATGGGCCTAAGCGAAACCGATGCCTCGGGTATGATTTCAAAATCTTCTTGGTGCCTCGGGTGTTATCCCGAAGTCTTTTAGTGCCTTGGGTGGTCCCTTGGGTGGTCCCTTGGTCTTATTGGTGCCTCGAGTGTGATCCCAAGGTCTTTTTGGTGTCATGGAACACTGGTAAAGAACACTTTTTATGAAAGAAAACGCTTTTATTCAAACTGGAAAACTGCTCGGAAAGAAGCAATAATTTTTAAAGAAAGTTTAAATCGTTAACCAACATAGATCCATATTTTACTGAAGGTTCTTTCGTAGGTGCTCCACGTTCTAGAGATGTGACAACTCTTGACCTTCCAGGGTCTATAACCAGTATGTTCCCGATTGGTTGACCCGGGTAACCCTGTAGAGCCCTTCCTAATTTGGCCCCAGCTTTCCATGGCAGGGGATCCTAGTTGACTGATTCACCGATTTTAGGATGAGGTCCCGACCTGGAAATTGCGGTGTTTGATTTTGCTATTAAAGTACCGTGAGACTCGCTGCTTGTAGGCTGCTACTTTTAGATATACATGGTCCCTTTTATCTTCTATTTAGTCAAGCTCTCCTCTGAGGGCTTCCTCGTTGCCTTGCTTGCTGAAGTTGCCCACCCGGTATGTTGGCAGTCTAAGTTCTGTGGGAACCACTGCCTCGAAGCCATAGGTGAGCAAGAACAGGGTATCTCCTGTCGCCGCTCAAGGAGTAGTACGATAGGCATACAAAAGGGTCGGTAGTTCCTCTGTCCAGAGTCCTTTGGCATTTTCTAGCCTGGTTTTAATGGATTGCAGAATTGTTCAGTTCGTTACCTCGGTTTTCCTATTAGCTTGAGGATGCTCGGGGGAAGAGTAGTGATTTGATATCCCATAGCCCGAGTAGAACTGCCAGAATACCGGTGTGTCAAACTGCCTTCCATTGTCACTGACTAGTACCTAGGGTATGCCAAACTTGCTGAGAATTTTTCTTTCAACAAAACTTTCCATTTTCTTCTCGGTGATTGTTCCCAAGGGCTCGGCTTCTGCCTACTTGGTAAAATAATCCACAGCGATGACGGAAAACTTAACTTAGCCTTTTGCCATTGGAAGGGGGTCGCGATATCAATGCCTCATTGGGCAAACGACCAGGGGTTTGAGGATTGGAGTTTAAATCTACGTCGGGCGATTGATCATGTTGGCATGGCTCTGACACTTATCATACCTTTTGACGTACTACTGAGAGTCTCGGGCCATTGTAACAAAGCTTTACGAGAGAGTGTCCGACCTCCAACGTGGCTTCCACACACACCCTTGTGGATTTTATATAAGATTCCTTGCACCTGGGCATGGTGGATGCATCGGAGATAGGGGATAGAGAACCCCCTCTTATAAAGCACTCCATCAACAAGGTGATATATAGCCGCTTGGTATTTTACCTGTTGAGCTTCATCTTTCCCGTCTGGTAGACCACCGGTTGTAATGAACATCATGATCGGATCCATCCAGTTGGGTCCTAAATCAACTGGGTCGACCTCCATGCCTTCCGAGTCAGGCACACTGGGTTCGGGTAAGTATTTTATCCTTATCCCGGGTAGGTCCGACTCAGAAGATGACGCAAGGCGGGCTAACTGGTCGGCCCTTGTATTCTTCATCCTCGAAATTTGTGTGATGGAGAACCCCTTAAGCTTCTTTGCAACTGTGCGGACAAGGGCTAGGTAGGCTACCATTTTATCTTCCTGAGTCTCATACTCATGATTGACTTGGTTGACCACTAGTTGGGAGTCACTGTACCCCTAAATTTGCCATTGAATTAGCCAGTTGTAGCCCAACCAACAGGGCTTCATACTCGGCTTTGTTGTTGGACGCCTGGAACCCAAACCTTAGTGCGTACTCTAACTGGATCCCATCGGCTGTGGTCAGGATGATCCCTACCCCATTTCCATATTTGTTCGAGGACTCATCCACGTGTAGTACCTAGGTCGGGGTTCTAGGCTATAGGTCGGGTGGTTTGGACAGACTAATTCTACGAGAAAGTCTACCATTGCCTGTCCCTTGATCGACATTTGGGGTCTGTAGACCCCTTCAAATTCTTTCAGCTCCAACGCCTACTTAACGAGCCTCCCAGATGTTTCAAGCTAGGAAAGGATCCGACGGAGAGGCTGATCTGTGAGGATCACTATGACGTGGGCCTGAAAGTATGGGCGGAGTCTCCGAGTGTAGGTGATGAGTGTGAAGGCGAGCTTCTCGATGCGAGAGTATCGTCTTTTTGTACCTTGGAACGCCCGGCTTGTGTAATAGACTGGGAACTATATCCTATGCTCTCGGATTATAGCCGAGCTTATTACTAAGGGTGACACCGCCAGGTAAAGAAACAGCTCCTCCTTTAGTACGGGTACTGAGAGTAATGGTGGTGACGTTAGGTACTTCTTAAGTTCCTAAAACGCCTTCTCACACTTTTCTCTGAAAAGCTTTGTGGAGGATTTTGAAGAACATCAGACACCGGTCGGTTACCCGAGAAACAAATCTGTTCAATGCTGCTACTCGGCCGGCTAGACTTTCAACTTCTTTTGTTGACCTGGGTGACCTCATATTGATGATGGCTTGAATTTTTTTGGGGTTGGCTTCAATTCCTCGCCGGCTCACCATGTGTCCCAGGAACATCCCGAACGAGACTCCAAATGTGCACTTGGTCGGGTTCAACCTCATCTGAAACTTTTTTAAGATGCTGAAGGCCCCAGCTAAGTGCTCGAGATGGCCGAACTCATCTCAGTTTTTGACCAGGAGGTCGTCAACATACACCTCCATTATTTCCCAATTAGATCTTTGAACATATGGTTGACTAGGATTTGGTAAGTTGCCCCAGCAATTTTGAGGCCGAAGGGCATCACCTTGTAGCAATACGTCCCATGGTAGGTGATGAAGTAGTCTTCTCTTTGTCCCCGGGATACATGCTGATCTAGTTGTATCCCGAGTAGGCATCAATGAAAGAGAGAAGTGAATGACCGGTCGTGGAGTTCACAAGGAGGTCTATCCTATATAGTGGATAGTCCTTGGGAAAAGCCTTGTTTAGGACGGTGAAGTCCACGCACATCCTCCATTTCCCATTGTTCTTCTTGACTAATACTACATTGGCTAGCCAATCAGGATATTGTACTTCCCGAATAGACTTTGCCTTGAGAAGCTTCCCAATTTCTTCACGTACTGCTTCCTGCCTCTCAGGTGCTATACCCCTCCTTTTTTGTTTGACTGTTCGGTGGCTCGGGTCAATGTTGAGTTGGTGGGACATGAACCGGGGATCAATTCCCGGCATGTCCTCGTGGCTCCAGGGGAAGACATCTTGGTTCTCTTCAAGAAATGGACCAAATTTTCTTTGAGTGTCGATTCCATGAGAGTACCGATGCTGACTGACCGATCGAGAATTAGGGGTCTAGTATCACCTGATCTAGTTCTTCCACCAGGCTGACCCCATCTCGCGCTTCTCTTAGGTCCATCTCCTTGATGTTCAGTGTTTCTACAATCGCCTCTCTGCGCAAGGAACTAATGTAACATCTTTGGGAGGTTGTCTGATCTCCTCTTAGGATTCCCGGACCCTAGGGGGTGGGGAACTTGACCACCAAGCTATAGGTCAACACCGCCACCTTAGCTTTGTTAAGCATTGGCCTCCCAAGGATGATGTTGTAGGCGGATGGGGCTTCCACCACCACAAAGTTTGGCATTACTGAGGTTTACTGTGGGTAGGTTCCCATCAAGATTGGCAGCTCGATCATCCCGAGCGGTTGTGCTTGAACCATTAAACCCGACCAGGGGAGTGGCCACCGGTCAGAGCCGGTCCCTCAATATCCCAAACTGATCAAAGTTTAAGGTAAACAGGATATTCGAGGAGCTGTCTGTGTCCACTAATACCCTCTTGACCATGTAATTGGCTATAGAGAGCGTCACTGCCAGTGGGTCATCGTGGGGTAAGTGCAGGTTCTTTGCATCGTCGGATGAAAACATGAATACATTGGTCGGTAGGGTGTTAGCTAATTGGACTTGCAGGATGTCTGCTCTGGATTCCCAAGCATGACTCTTTCTCGCTGATTGTGAGTCCCTCCGCCCAATGTTCCTCTGGAGACCACGTTGGTATGACCGAGGGTTGTGGCTGCTCGGGAGCTCGAGTATCTGGCAGTGGTCATCTGTCTGCAATGACAAACTTGGCGAGGTAACACTTTTTAATGATCTTCTTAATGGCAATCTTGAGCTTGAAGCAATCCTCAGTATCGTGGCCATAATCCTTATGATACGGGCAAAAGTTGTCCCGGTTCTTCTTCTCAGGCGGGGTCTTCAACTTTGTTGGCTTCTTGGGCCTCGGCCGCAACCATAACCTCCTGGATAGGCCAGGAGAGTGGTGTGAAAGCAATCGGAGCCTGATTTTGACTTCCTCGTGGCTAATCCTACTTCGGATTCTTTCTCAAGCCCTTCTCGGAACCTTCCCGCTTCCGTTTTGCCCTCGGGGAATCCTCTTCCGCGAAGCTCAATCATTTAGACTTCAGAAATACCTCGATATCAATATATTTTTTTGCCCTCTCTGAGAGTTCGACCAAGGTTGCTGGTCAGTTTTTGTAGAACAACGTGGCACACTTGGTGTATTGAACTCCTAAGCAGAAGACCGTGATTGTGACCATCTCGTTCAAACCGTGGATTTATAGCTTTTGTTGGTTGAATCGGTCGACGTAGTCCTTTAAGGACTCCTCTTTTTGCTGTTTGATAGTCAAAAGCTAGATTTCTGGCTGTGGTCGACCGAGCATGCTGACGAACTGGCTAACGAAGAGTTTGCTCAGCTTTTTGAATCTGCTAATCGATCGAGGCTTGAGTGAATGAAACCATTGCGCTGCCAGCTCCTTGAGAGTACTGGGAAAGGCCAGGTAGAGCAGCTCATCGACGTTGGTTGCTAATGCCATCTGGGCCTTATAGGTTCAAACATGGTCGACTGAACTTCCGGTACCATCATAAGAATCAAGGTACAGCTACTTGAACTTGCGTGGGTTCGCGAACCCTATGATCCGAGCTATGAGTGGTGATTTGGTTTTAGTATTGGTATAGTCACGACTTGGCTTGTGACTCAGCTTCTCGACCTATTTTTGTAGATCATTGATGTAAGCCTCAACGTCCTTTTGATCGGTATCCTGTTTAGTATCCATATGGTAGGTCAGGTCAGACGAAGAAGCCTCTTCTTCAAAGTGTATCATCCTGAGGGATAGGGCACGGCTGTGGCTCCAGTTAATTGTATACCTAAGGTCAATTCATGTAATACCCTGTATTTTCTATAACTATTTATACACAGAGATACCATATATTTCCCTGGTCAATACTTGAAATTTTACCTTCAACTGATCGAGCTTCCATCGAGCGATCGAATATTCCAAAGTTCAAGCGATCAAACTTTGTTTAATAGATCGAAACCCTACAAACCTGAATTTAATATGTGGTCCCCATTTCAATCGATCAAACTATTTTCAATTGATCAAACCTGACCGATCTGCTTTCGAGCGATCAAACATGCAATGTTCAAAAATCCTAAGTTTCCCGCAAACATGGCCACCTGCCCACCCCTCCCCTCCCCTCCCCTCCCCTCCCCTCCCCTCCCCTCTATATATACTTTGGTTTTGTGTGTGTAGTGTGTTCAGAACACTTGAGAGTTTGAAAGAGAGAGAGATTTTGTGGTTGTGCTTTGATATATATACATAAACACCCATATATATACACACACATATAGATATACATACTCAGTCAAAGATAGAGAAGAAGAAAAAAAAGAAAGGAAAGAAGAAGAGCATCAGAGAGAGAGAGATAGAGACGAAGAGGGGAGCAGAGAGAGAAAAAGAAAGAGAGGCCGCCATTAAATCTTTGAAGCTTCAAGCTTTGCCAAACGCGCCTTAGCAACTTTCGGTGAGTTCTAAACTCAGTCAGTAGCTTCGTTATGATGTTTTACATGTTTTGGATGTTTAATATTAATCCAAACGTGCCCTAACAAATTTTGGAAGTTCAATGCCAGAATATGGAGAAGACAAAGTTTGAGTAATCGAATTGAGTTCAATCAATTGAATAACCCTGAGTCTCAACCAATCGAGACCGCCTTGACTTCATTCGATCGAGAACACTTCAATCAATCGAACTGCAATTTCTTCAAGCGATTGAGAGGACTTCAATCGATCAAAACATAACAGAACTTGGTTGTTTCCTTTAGTTTATAATTCATAATGCTTAGCTGTTCATTGATGTTTTATATTCCTATTATGCGATATTATGGATTACGGAGGTAATGGGATACGAAAATGAGATTGAGATAACATGGTAAGTAACATAGTCGGGTTTGGAATGCTAGTAATAGTACGATGCGTTAACGAGATAAGGTTTGAGTCATAACAATGGGTAACATTAGATAACCTAGTGAGTATCCATGATCGATTGTGAACACATCTGCATGGGATGTGAGCATTATGTATTGTACTCGCAAGCGTTTTAAAAGTGGTAAAGCGGTGAAAAAGAGTACGAATACATATTGATTGTGAACGGACGATACTCGAAAGAGTTCTTAAGAGCGATGAACAGTAAGAGTTCTTAAAAGCGGTTAATAAGAGTATTGGTGCGTCCATGAACTAGTAGTTGTCTTGGGAGTTATGGGTGTACAGTGTTCCCAAGCGTTCTTAAAAGTAGTAAACAGTAAGAGTTCTTAAAAGCAGTGAACAAGAGTACATGGTACGTCCATAGACAAATCTTTATATGAGAACGATGGCTAGTGTTCGCAAGAGTTCTTAAAAGTGGTAAAAAGTAAGAGTTCTTAAAAGCAGTGAATAAGAACATTAGTATGTCATGATGATATAATCAGTTCAGTATAGTCAGCTGGGATTTGTATAGTCAATCTTAGAATTGGAAGATGATAAGAATCGATTAATGATGTGTCGGAATAAAAGAGGAGAAGATATAATTAATATCACTGCTATATATCGTGCAAGACTAATGATTAAATTATTTCTATGAGACTGTGTTGGTTAGTTCTTACTCAACTTTTAGTAAGCTGATGCCCTTTATTGCCTGGACATTCCCGGCCTAGACTACCCTGTCCTTAACAATGCATGTGATGGAACCTACGATGATGGTTACTATCTGGAGTTGGATTATGCAGAGGGTAGACCCACTGATGCCGGTTATGCTGGAGAGGTGTGTTATGCTGACGACTAACCTTACGCCAGCTGAAGACCTGAAGATAGCTATTTAGTTTATGTTTCTATTATTCTGTCGAACTCTGTTTTGTGTTGTTTTGATGGGTACTTGTGAATATGTTGTCTCCAGACCTGTTATGATCCTGAGGACACACTCTGATGTTGTAATTGTAATACTATTATTATATTTCAGTTGATCATGTTATTGATCCTGTTTGTCTTATGGATTAGTACTGTGTGGTGTTGATATTTAGTGACTTTCACTTGTCATTCCCTATGGACCCAAAAAGGAAATTTATTTTACTCCATTTTTGCTACTCCGGGGCGTGAAACGATTTTTGGTATCAAAGCTCTAGGTTGTGATACTTTCGTTCACTAACGGTTACACACCACCTGGTCCTAGTATTGTGGATACCGGTATTTGGGCCCACTTTTTAGAACTTTTCAAATTTTAAATTCAAATACAAGTCGCCACTTAATTTTTTTAAGGAAAATTAAGAAACCAATTTAAAAACAAACTGATCTTTTGCAAACCAAAGATAAACTGGGTCCAGGGATTATGGAATGAGAGGGAAAGGAGCCCTCTCTCATCCTGTCTCATGATAGGCCTCTACTCAACATTCTTTTTAATCGATTATTAATCTAAGTATGCCCACAACTAATACATACATACATATACATTACAAAAGCATGTCTAAAAGGTTAAAAATTGCTAAAGATAAAATATCTTTCATAAACCACGTAATTTAATTAGCAAGCAACATGACGTGCAAAAGGGAATTAGAGAACTTACCCGGGATCCCGCTGCGAATAATAAACGTGTAATTTACACAAAAATAGAAAATCCTAAAAAGGGTCTCTAATCATATATACAAATAAGGCAAATCCTAATCCTAAAGTGTCGCACATAGAGTTGAAAATCAATAAAAATCAAAGAATAAAGTAGACTAGAAAGGGGTTGGGAAGTCTTACCTCGATAGCACTACAAAACAAAGGGTTAATCCACATGCTTTGAACAAGATAACAAGTAAACAATCCTAACTTCTAGCTTGAACCTACCGATTAATGGAAGAATTGACATAACTATGAATTCCTTTTAACTAGTTGGGATCATAGCACCTCTATAGATATACAAGTCTCAACTAGGAGCCAATGTAATGTCCATATAGAGACTCATAACCCCAACATGATCATAAGGAACCCCTAGTCATGTTCAATTAGGTTCAATTAAGTGCAACTTAGACCAAAAATGAGTTCTACTCATAAGTATCAATATGTATGAATGAATGCATAATTATGAGCTATGAGATATTCATTAGTTTAGATCATCTAGCCTTTGGATTTAAACTTATTTGACATGATTTAAGACATGGTTTAGATCTTATGACATTAGCAATCCATCAGATTAGAGTTGTTCAAGATTTATCAAAACTGTGACAAGATTGTAAGAATTACAGAGAGCAGACCAGACTTTCAAAAATAGAAATAAAATACTTCCAACGGTTGGATCTTAATGATTTTTGGATGTGATATGCCTCTATGAGTCTAGTTTCTAACCCAAAAAGAAATCAAAAGATCTAACAGCTCAATCTATGGAAATTGGGTAGAAACTAGACATCACTCAGAAAACTGCAACTCTCTGTCCAGAATTCTTGTATGATTTTCTAAAAATAGTAAAAATATCGGAATCAATTTGACTTTTTTAGGAGACTTTATTAACACCATAAATTTCATAGAAAAACTTATTTTAAGCCAAGAGAAGTTGATTAAGGTTCTGATTTATCAAATTTAAAATGGACTTACTGTTCTGATTTTCTGGACAGAGAACAACCTATTCTGAAATTATAAGACCAAACCATCCTAGGCATGGAATTTCGGTAAAGCAAAAATTGTAGTAGTACTTATATGAGTTATGAACATCCTCTAATTGGTCTCACTCAATTCTCATGGACCATGATTTAATTAAAAATCTTTGATGTCAGTGAGTCATGAGTTCCCTGCACCAATATTGACTTGATATTCATAAGAAATTATTAAGTAAAATCCCTCTCTCATAGTTGATGATCCTTGAGGGATGTAAATTTATTATATCCTATTCTCCTCTCAAATTAATGGTCGTTGGAGACTAAACAAGACTAGATCCACATGAGTCTCTATGGAATATGAATTGGATTCCATGAGATTCTTAGTAGGAGGATCCAAATCATAGACTAAGACTTGAACCCAACCAAACATGGGTAGATATGACTATGACCAATCTTAATCCCCTTATAAATCATAGGATCATATAGGGCTAGAGGATCAAACTCAAAGAGATCTGATGAGATATTGAAGATCTCATAGACCCTATGAGAAGAATCTAAACAAAAGAAATGAAATCAAAGGTTATTTGAAAAGTTCAAGTCAAAAACTCTTTTAATCTTAAATCCAAATCTCTATTTAGATCCAAATCAATGAAAAAATTCAATCACAATTCTATGTAGTGTGTGATGTAGGAAGAGACTTTTTGAAAATGTGCAAAGCTCCTAGATCTATGAATTGTGATTGAATTATTATATATATAAATTTGAAGGTTTTTCCTCTAGACCTTCTCAAAATTTATAGAGATGTTGAATTCCTCAAGCTTTTCCTCTTCTTCTTCCTCAAGCTTCAAGCTCCTTCAATGGTGATTTGATAGATTGTATGAATTGGGTAGAGTTTGGTGGGGTTTGGGTATGAGATTTGGTAGAGTCTCTCTCTCTCTCTCTCTCTCTATATATATATATATATATATATTTTTTTTTTCTCCTCTAAAACTCTCCCAATATATTTCTCTATATAATTCAAGTGTCCAACCTCTAGACTTTGATTTAGGAATATTCTATGGCATCTCTAACTCTCCATGACACTTCTATATAATTCCAAGAAACTTGAAACGCATTTAAGTTGGTTAGAATAAAAGAACATCTAGATGATCTTCAAAGCACATGGGAGATTAGTGCCCAACAAAGGGCTCTTTGGGTATTTGCTTAGATTAGGAATATGCCAAGGAATCTCTAACTCTCCAAATCACATGAGATACTTTCTTTTATTATTTCCTTTTCTTATATATATATATATATGTATAGACACATTTTTCATTTTAATCCAAATTAATTATATGAGTCACTAAATAGAATTTTTTTTTTCTTTTTTTTTTCTTTTTGAATCTAAAAATATGGGACACAATGTTATTTTTAGAAAATATCATCATTATTATTATTATTTAATCTATTCTAATTTTTTAGAAAGTAACCCATGATCCAGTGAGCTCGAGACATATGGTCAGTGATTGGCCAAATCTAAGGATATTAGGAGCAAGGTTTGGGAACATGAAGCTTTTCAGAAGTCGAAGCGATGAACTTGAAGAAAATCATCGGGACATTATTCATTATTGATTTCTAGAGGTAAATCCCCCTAAGTTTAATAGTTTGGTCAACATTGGGGTGTCTACAGTTTGCCTCTCTTCGGCAGAGCTTGTGAAGCAACGCGTGTCACAAGCGAATGTTGAAGCCTGTGTGAAGACAAGCCTTTGACCGGGCTATTGAACTTAGGTAAAAACAAAATGCGTTGCAAAAAAATTTGCGGAGATGGTCGGTGCTGGTCGTGCTCAATAGTCAGCTGCCTACGTATCCCAACGGGAATCAGACCAGGACGTAGTTCGGGAAAGGGATCATACACAAGCACAAATAGTCACACGGATGCACATGCTCAAGTCCTATCGTGATGCACATGCTAAAGTAGTCTCATACTCTATGCTCCCAAGCGCGACGATTCAAAAATCATATTGTTCTCTCTAATGACAAGAATGCGTTCTACGCCTTTAAATTTTCTATTATGATGTTGTCCTATTATGGAAAAGTCATGATTGATACAGATGTGCTTCACGCCTTATATTCCGATGTTAAATCAGGAACCGAGCTATTTTGAAAGATTGAGATGCACTTCGCGCCTTATACTTCGGTGTCTTCTAAGAATCATCTGATTGACTGAGATGTGCTTCGCACCTTATACTGCCAGTGTCACTAATAATCTGTCCTGATCCCTTCACAATATTCTATGATGTTTCACGGTATTTCACACTGTTTTATAGTACTTCATGGTGGTCTATAGGTGGTGACTTATTCCAATAGTCAAGGTGATTGCAATGACTTATTCCAATAGTCGAGACAATTTCTTTGAAGTGACTTATTCCAACAGTCAAGGTGTTTGCTCTGAGGTGAATTTTTCCAACAGTCAGGATTCATCAACAGTGACTTGTTCCAACAGTCAAAATTCATTTGCAGTGTTCAAAATTCATTGACTTATTCTAACAGTCAAGATTCACCGACAACGACTTATTCCAACAGTCAAAATTCATTGACTTATTCCAACAGTCAAGATCTCCTCATAATGACTTATTCCAACAACGAAGGTGGTATCTAAATAATGACTTATTCCAGCAGTCAAGATCTCCTCATTATGACCTATTCCAACAGCCAAGACGGTATCTAGATAATAACTTATTCCAACAGCCAAGATGGTATTTTAGATAATGACTTATTCCAACAACCACGATCTCCTCGTAGTGACTTATTCCAACAGCCAAGACAGTATCTTAGATAATGACTTATTGCAACAATCAAGATCTCTTCGTAATGACTTATTCCAATAGTCAAGACGGTATTTTAGATAATGACTTATTCCAATAGCCACGATCTCCTCGTAATAACTTATTCCAATAGCCAAGACGGTATCTTAGATAATGACTTATTCCAACAGTCAAGATCTCTTCATAATGACTTATTCCAACAGCCAAGACGGTATCTTAGATAATGACTTATTCCAACAGTTAAGATCCATCTGCATTGACTTATTTCAATAGTCAACATCTCTTTGTAATGACTTATTCCAACAACCAAGACGGTATCTTAGATAATGACTTATTCCAACAATCAAGATCCATCTGCATTGACTTATTCAAACATTGACTTATTTCAACAGTCAACATCTCTTTTTAATGACTTATTCCAACAGCCAAGACGGTATCTTAGATAATGACTTATTCCAATAATCAAGATCCATCTGTATTGACTTATTCGAACATTCAACATTCATCCTCATTGACTTATTCCAATAGTCAAATCTCTTCGCAATCATCTAATGCTTAGTTTCAGCGAGGCTTCAACTATTTCTACAATCATCAGGTCAATTTAATCGACTGATGCTTGGCTCAGAGATTTTCAACGATACTCTACTATTTCAACTGGATGTCGCTTAACTCGGTGAGGCTCAACCGATTTTTCAAACAATACTGACAATTTCATATTCAACTCGGCTCATGTTGCAGTTTGACTAATGCAGTAATAGTGTTTAAAAGATTTGCTCGTATACTCCTCTGAATGCTTTCAAAAATTTAATTATTTATTTTGAAAACTCATTATTAATCACTTCAAATCCACACATTTTAGATCGTGACAGACTCGATGACTAATAGATATTGACATAGGAGGACAAACACACTTGACGCCGAAACAAGATTTTTGAGGAATGAACTCAACTTGCCATGATTTAATGCACTTTTGTCATGCCTGATGTATCTCATTACTTGTCATGTTCTCTTCTCATCTTACCATGACAGTACTCAATTGATAAAGTTATGCTTTTGAAAATGTTTCTCCATTGATCTAATCAACATTTTACTTTTTCCAAAATGTGCTTCAAATTAGTGTCTTAGCTTAGAGAATAAAAGACGATTCATTCTAAATCTTTTCTAAAACATACTTGATGACTTAGGACTTGCCCTTACTTGAAAAAGGTATTGGCAAACAAAGTTTGCCCCTAGTTTATAGGGGACTTGGAGGCTTACTTTTAGGATGAATGGGACTTTTGGGCCAAATACAGCTTGCCTCTTCTTTGAAGATGTGATAGGGATCACACAAACTTATCTCAATGGATTTTGGCAATTCAAATGCGACTTTAGGCAAATGCGAGTTTGCCCCTAGTCTGAAAGAATTGTGAAAAGGTTGGTATTTACAGACCGAGAACCAAGTGAGGCTCGCCTACTTATCCCCGAGTGGGAATCATGTCCAAAGTAGTTCGGACAAGGGTTGAAAGAAAATTCTGTAACATGGCAAGGATGTCGACCGAATCGGATAGGTTGCCTACGTATCCCCAAGACGGAATCAAGTCGAGCGTAGTTCAAGTACTCTGGAGGTCTTGAAAGAATAGGACTTCAAGAATTGGTGGGCTTTCTGAGCCATGTTGCCATTTGAGTGCGAGTCACTTGTGGTAGTCCTTGTGTATGATTATGAACTACTTCTCCCTTCTATTTTTTTCTCTCTCTTTTTTTTTGGCGATTGATTCTTTTCACCTTTTCACTAGCCAGTCAACTTTGCTCCTCTTATGATACATCCTATTTTGATTACATTCTCACATACTCTCAAAATAATATCAACCCTTCAAGTTTTTCTTTGTTTATTTGGGCTTATTCAAAGATACCTCTTCATTTGTTTTTGCCCATTTAACCTCTAAATATCTCTTCACTTGTTTAGACCCATTTACCCTCTGAAAAATTCTACCTTCAAACTTTTTCTTTGCTAGCACAACTCAAAGCCTTGAGATAATTCATATGATAATGATGTTTATCGAAGTATTCATGAATTCTCAATGTTTTTCATTCACTCTTCACCTTTTTTGATTTTTTTTCATTTTCTTCCTCTCATCATCTCATATGATTTTGACTGGCTAGGATCCGAATTTTGAATCAACACGCATTTTATATATGCTCTAACTTTTGTCTAGGAGCCCTTTCGGATTTTCATCCTAGCGAGCCCCCTTTATTTCTTTTTATTTTTTTATTTTTTGGAGAAGAAGTTCATTGGAAATGCTTGGATACCATCAAGGACAGAGTCCATATAGCTTTCAATTGGACAATTTTACATGGCTTGTAATTGGATTGGGTTCATACTTTTAGGCTTAGTGGGCTTTAAAATGGGAAGAAAAGGGATTAGACATGTCCCAAGACTATCAAGTATGTCTTTTTATGAATTGAGCAAAAGCATCTTTAAATTCTTAGAGTAAGACAAATCAATTCTTGACTTTCTTCAGTGTTAGCGCAAAATTGACTTCGATCTTTTCAAGATTCATTTTGATGCAAAAGTTTATTAATGGAGTAATTTCCAGATCCCGGATTGTCACATCTATCTCCTGATTGTACTCATATTGAGCCACGAATAATTTGACCACTTCTTCCCATATTCTCGTCTTGCTTGGTTCGAGTATGAGGTACCATGCCAGGGTGGCTCCCATCAGCGATTGTTGAAATAAGATAGCCATCATCGTGGTGCTCACACTGCTAGGTTGAAAAGCCCCGATGCACATCCGCACATGACTGCGATGTTTACCTATACCATCAAACTTGTCGAATATTGGCATTTTGAAAACAACGGGTGAGGTTTCCTATACTCGTTCGTATGACCCTTCTAGCTCTAACAGGTAGGTATCGACTCCTTGAGCTTTCCAGACTATCCTCTCTAGCTTTTCCACCTTCTCGACCATTACCCTTTCTTTCTCGAGTTTCTCGGCTCTTTCCTTCTATATCCTTTCTCTTTCAGATCACGGTATGTCAGCCCTTTGTATCTCTGGATCATCATACCAATCCTCTTCTCTTGTAGAGGGAGGAGAAGGATCAACAACTTGTGGATTTGCTGCGAGTATCTGTCGCGCCATTGTTTCCATCATTGTCATCATGCGGCTCATATATTCTGTTTGTTGCTCAACTATCGCTTTCAACTCTGCTACTTCCCTATTATTTGTTTCTTGTGCCATCTCAGTGTTGATGGTTTGTCTTCTCACTAGCCTTGTCGCAGAATCTCTAAACCATATTGTGCTCAAACCAGGTGCTATCTTGCCTAGAATTACATTTTATTTTAATCAATTTATGATTTCAATAGAATCTTGGTTTTGGTGTTTATTCATCCTTTCATTTTTATCTTTATTTTGTTGCAAAATGCTCGATGAGCTGTTCGTGAATGGTTCATGTGTCATACGGATGCAATGCATATGTGAATGTGTGCCTAATCTATATGCCAAAGAAAAGGAAATCCTATTCCTAACACATAAAGCACATAAGCACATAAAATCCACCCATGTCAAGTGCGCAAACTTCTCCTTTCATTGTGATCCCTACTACCTTTACCAAGGTTGGATATATTTGATATTTTTTAAAATTCACTTGAAAAGTATTTCTTGGGTGTTATGATTTTTTTGAAAACAATCCCCAAACATTTTGGATTTGTTTTTGAAAATGGGGATGTGAAAATATCTTTCAACAAAAGATGATTGAAATAGAATTTTGTTTTGGAATTCATTTGAAAAAATTTTCTTTAGTTAGCGAAACTTTTCAAAAATAACTCCCAAGAATTTTGGGTTCTTCCTTCGAAGATGAGAGTATGAAAATATACCTCAACAAGGGTTGACTTGAAATTTTAATCAAGAAGTGGACTCCAAAGATTTTGAAAGAGCGATTGAAAACTTTTGGGATGTAGATGGCAAAAATCTGTTTGCTTTCAAAGATGGATTTAAAATTTTTTTGGTAGAAGGATCACATGATCGAATTATCGCCGTACTTTTCATGAATTTGGATACATACAAGGTTAATGATGCTTAGCTAACAAGATATAAGAGATGTAATCTTACAATCAAGATTCAGCATGTTCCCAAATGTCGTGGGACATGAAAAGGAATTGCTAAAAGGTGATTAAAAGATTATACATCCTACATCAAGCAAGCATCGTCATCATATCAAATAGTCCCTTCTAGGCATACAAAACTCCCTAGCAAATAATCCTAATCGAGAGTTGATTCCCTATGAAAGGTTCTATAGAAGCTATCATGCAAAGACCGGGTTTTGGTCGAAATGAGGGACCCTTGACACATACCCGATTGGATGCTTCATATACCAACATATGGTACGAGATCAAGGGTGATCACACAGTCCCATGATGGCTTGACCGACCAGGATGCCCCGAGCCTCCAAGGTCATAGTTTTATGTAATCGACTGGCTAGACATGCAAGTGCAATGCAACAGGCACACAATTACAATTAATTAATTCGATTAAAAGGATACTTTTAAGTCTAATCCTCGAGTGAACCCAAAATCAAATCCTGGTCTGCGAAACCAGAGATTTTGGGTTCGATCCCCAGCAGAGTCGCCAGATTGTGGATACCAGTATTTTGCTCCACTTTTTAAAACTTTTCAAATTTTAAATTCAAATACGAGTCGCCACTTAATTTTTTGTAAGGAAAATTAAGAAACAAATTTAAAAGCAAAATGATCTTTTGCGAAACCAAAGATAAACTCGGTCCGGGGATTATGGAATGAGAGGGGAAGGAGCCTGACGAACTAAAACACCCCCTCTCATCCTATCTCATGATAGGCCTCTACTCAACATCCTTTTTAATCGAATTGTTAATCTAAGTATGCCCTCAACTAATACATGTATACATATACATTACAAAAGCATGTCTAAAAGGGTGAAAAATTGCTAAAGATAAAATATCATTCATAAATCACGTAATTCAATTAGCAAGCAACTTGATATGCAAAAGAAAAATAGAGAACTTACTTGGGATCCCGCTGTGAATATTAAACGTGTAATGCACACAAAAATAGAAAATCCTAAAAAGGGTCTCTAATCATATATATAAATAAGGCAAATCCTAATTCTAAAATGTTGCACATAGAGTCGAAAATCAATAAAAATCGAAGAATAAAGTAGACTAGAGAGGAGTTGGGAAGTTATACCCCGATAGCACTACAAAACAAAGGGTTAGTCCACATACTTTGAACAAGATAACAAGTAAACAATCCTAACTTCTCGCTTGAACCTACTGATTAGTGGGAGAATTGACATAACTATGAATTCCTTTTAACTAGTTGGGATCATAGCACCTCAATAGATATACAAGTTTCAACTAGGAGCCAATTTAATGTCTATATATAGAGATGTTATAACCCCAACATGATCATAAGGAACCCCTAGTCATGTTCAATTAGGTTTAATTAAGTGCAACTTAGACCAAAAATGAGTTCTACTCATAAGTATCAATATGTATAAATGAATGCATGATCATGAGCTATGAGATATTCATTAATTTGGATCATCTAGCCTCTGGGTTTAAACTTATTTGACATTATTTAAGAAATGGTATAGATCTTAGGACATTAGGAGTCCATTAGATTAGAGTTGTTCAAGATTGATCAAAACTGTGACAAGATTGTAAGAATTATAGAGAGCATACCATACTATCAAAAAGAGAAATAAAATACTTCCAACAGATGGATCTTAATAATTTTTGGATGTGATATGCCTCTGTGAGTCTAGTTTCAAACCGAAATAGATAATTGAAGATCTAACAGTTCAATATCTGGAAATTGGGCAGAAACGAGACATCACTCAGAAAACTGCAACTCTCTGTCTAGAATTCTTGTATGATTTTCTAAAAATAGTAAAAATATCGGAATCACTTTGATCTTTTTAGGAGACTTTACTAACACCTTAAACTTCATAGAAAAATTTATTTTAAGCCAAGAAAAGTTTATTAAGGTTCTGATTTATCAAATTTAAAACTGACTTACTGTTCTGATTTTCTGGACAGAGAATAACCTATTCTGAAATTATAAGACCAAACCATCCTAGACATGGAATTTTGGTAAAACAAAAAAATTTGTAGTAGTACTTATATGAGCTATGAACATCCTCCAATTGGCCTCACTCAATTCTCATAGACCATGATTTAATTAAAAATCTTTGATCTCAGCGAGTTCATGAGTTCAATGCACCAATATTGACTTGATATTCATAAGAAATTATTAAGTCAAATCCCTCTCTCAAAGTTGATGATCCTTGAGGGATGTTAACTTCTTATATCCTATTCTCGTCTCAAATTAACGGTCCTTGGAGACTAAACAAGACTAGATCCACATGCGCCTCTATGGAATATGGAGTGGATTCCATGAGATTCTTAGTAGGAGGATCCAAATCATAGACTAAGACTTGAACCCAACCAAACATGGGTGGATATGACTATGACCAATCTTAATCTCCATATAAATCATAGGATCATAAGGAACTAGAGGATCAAACTCAAAGAGATCTAATGAGATATTGAAGATCTTGTAGATCCTATGAGAAGAATCTAAACAAAAGAAATGAAATCAAAGGTTATTTGAAAAGTTCAAGTCAAAAACTCTTTTAATCTTAAATCCAAAGCTCTATTTAGATCAAAATCAATGAAAAATTCAACCACAATTATATATGGTGTGTGATGAAATGGGGTAGGAAGAGACTTTTTGAAAATGTGTAAAGATCCTAGATCTACGAATTATGATTAAATTATTATATATATAGATTTGAAGGTTTTACCTCTAGACCTTCTCAAAATTTATAGAGATGTTGAATTCCTCAAGCTTTTCCTCTTCTTCTTCCTCAAGCTTCAAGCTCTTTTGATCGTGATTTGATGGATTGTATGAATTGGGTAGAGTTTGGTGGGGTTTGGGTATAAGATTTGGTAGAGTCTCTCTCTCTCTCTCTCTATATATATATATTTTCTCCTCTAAAACTCTCCCAACATATTTCTGTATATAATTCAAGTGTCCAACCTCCTACCCTAATGAGAGATATGAGCTTTTGTAGACTTTGATTTCCTTGGTGGCTAAGATAAGAATAGATAGGTCAATTTGGGGTGGGTTAGGAATATTCTATGGCATCTCAAACTCTCCATGGCACTTCTATGTAATTCCAAGAAACTTGAAAGGCATTTAAGCTGGTTAGAATAAAGGAGCATTCTAGAGAATCTTCAAAGCACATGTGAGATTAGTGCCCAACAAAGGGCTCTTTGGGTATTTGTTTATATTAGGAATATGCCAAGGAATCTCTAACTCTCCAAATCACATGGTATACTTTCTTTTATTATTTTCCTTTTCTTATATATATATATATATGTATGTATAGACACATTTTTCATTTTAAATATAAATTAATCATATGAGTCACCAAATAGAATACTTTTTTTTTTTTTTTTTTCCTTTTTGAATCTAAAAATATGGGAAACAATGTTATTTTTAGAAAATATCATTATCATTATTATTGTTTAATTTGTTCAATTTTTTTTTTAGAAAGTAACCCATGATCTAGTGAGCTTGAGACAGATGGCCAGTGATTGGTCAAATGTAGGGATATTAGGAGCAAGGTTTGGGAACTTGAAGCTTTTCCGAAGTCGAAGCGATGAACTTGAAGAAAATTGTCAGAACATTATTCATTATTGATTTCTAGAGGTAAATCGCCCTAAGTTTAATAGTTCGGTCAAAATTCGGGTGTCTACAAGTATTTTGAGATTCCCTGAGATCAGATAGGAGTTTAAGATAAGTTTGTTCGTCTGATAATAGGTAGTTTTCTTTTGCAGGTTAGCATGGATCCAGATTTCCACCTGTTCGTAGATGACTTTTTTGGCGGTCATGTTACTCATGGCGATACAGTGGAGCCTGTCATACCAGAGATATACTAGAGCCACATTTTCCAGACAGCTAGTTGTTACTTGGAGGAGAGGATGTGGACTTCTCTCTATGTTATGAGCACGACACACTCAATAGAGATACATATGTATGCGTATCACTACGCGATGACCCGAGCAGCCATATACCAGGAGATGGCTAGATTGATTCAGAGTAAGTCGGAGGTAGATGAGATTGAGTTGCGAGCTATATTAACCGGGCTTGTTCCACCAAAGCCTGTAGTTGCACCAACTAGCACCTGTAGTCCCCACCATCACCATTACCTGGCATACCAATTCTAGAGCATGAGCCGATTCAGGGTAAGGAAGACCCAAAGCCGGAGGATGATCATCCTAACGAGGATATTATGGAGATGGAAAGGGGGATCCTATGGATGATGAGGACCCAGCAGAGGAGGAGCCTGCAGACGATGACAATGATGATGATGATGAGTCAGAGGATGACCCAGAGGAGCCAGAGTATGATCCTGCTAAGGAGCCAGAGCCAGAGCAGGAGCCAGAGGACCCCAACGCCGTTGATGCAGATATAGTCGTTGGAGAGGATGATGCAGTAGTAGCAGGAGAGGTGATCATAGAAGTGGTTGATGAAGATGTTCCTGACAAGGAGGTAGTTGTGCCAGAGATACCTGTTGTTCATCAGTTACCCTCCGGATTGATAGTACATGTGACAGTCATGGCCAATATAGCAGTAGGATAGATAGCTGAGATGCATGGACAGCTAGTTGAATTTGTTATGGGAAAGGCTGCATTAGTCGGAGCTTTGGACATAGCTGATGGATTTGCTATTGTAGCCATCGACGTCGCTAATTAGGCAATAATGGCAGAGGACGTAGTTGAGGATTGGGATATCGGAGTGGTAGTCAGAGATCTTGCCGTACCAGTCGAGGATGCACTCCTGGAGGAAATGGATATCGTTTCAGAGGATGAGGCACCACCAGCAGGATCAGACGCTGACAATTTTTGACTCAGGATCTGCCGAATTTAGTTTTGTTAGTTTTATACCAGGACATGTTGTCCACATGAGTTTTGGGAGCTTGAGAGATAGCTATCAACCATAGCCTTGTATAGATATCAGTAGTGGTGGTAGTTTTGTGACTAGTTGATCTTAGTACTATTTTAGCCCTTATCCCATGTGGTACACAGTTTGACTAGTGTGTACTATGCGGTACTTCTTTTGATATATTCGAATAGTACTTTTGATATTGATTGTATGTTTGAATGATATGTGTTGTTTAGTAGACTGTTAGCTCTTGCTGCTTCTCGCTCTATCTTATTTTCGTTTCTGCGAGAAGACTTTCAGCTAATCAATGGGTCTCTTGTAGGTGACACTCGTTATTATTATGGTTAGACCAAGGAACCAAACAAGATTGGGAGCCCCTATTCCGGAAGGTATGGATCCAACGAGAGTTTTTGAAGCCTTAATGCGAAGGATGGAGCATGTGGGAGATACGTATGACCACTCTACTCACTAGAGACCTGTTGTACTACCACCACCGAGGCAGATTGGTAATAAGTTACCCAAACGTTTATGCAGATTATGCCCAGAGAAATTTGATGGGTTAACGGAGTCATGGAATGAAGAACAGTGGATACGGGAAATGGAATTGATTTTTGAAGTTTTGGAATGTACCAAGCAAGATAAACATCGCCTTGCCACATTTTAGTTGACTTACGCTGCCACAGATTTGTGGGAAGCCGAAAGAGCTACAGTAGGATTTGAAGCTGCAAGGAGAATGCAGTGGGGGATATTACGGGAAAGATTTCTGGAAAAGTACTTCCTAGAATATAAGAGAGATCAACAGGAGAAGGACTTCCTCAATCTGGTCCAAGGAGGATGGACTGTACGGGAATATACTACACAGTTTGAGCATCTATCCTGATTTGCTCAACATATAATAGACACTCCACAAAATAAGGTGAAGAGATTTTACCAAGGATTGAACCCCCCACCTCAGACATATGATGGTTGACAATCTGAATCAGCCATTTGAAAGGATTATTAGATTTGCTACAGGACTAGAGAAGGATGCCTATCTAGCACAGCAACCACAGATAAATTGACCTCAGTCATCAAGAGGATTTCAGCCACGGAATTTCCAAACCCAGCTACCAAGGAACTTAGAGTTGGAGACCTCAAGGAAATTTCCAAAGAAACAAGAGAACTTGGGATGGGACCAGGTGATCGGGAGAGAACTAATCCTAAATATACGCCTTAATGAACATTTGTTAGTACCTTTTTATTCTGTTTTTGTATATTTTTACTTCGTTTTCTAGTTTCTGACAGGTTTTGGAAGAAATTAACTAAACCAGGTTAAACAGGGTGAAAAGTCAGAAGGAAAGAAGCTGAAAAATGCAAGTCGCGCGCGCGGTCCGCGCCCGCGAGAAGCCAGAAGTCGCGCGCGCGATCCGCTCGCGCGAGACCCCCAATAACTCGCTCGCGCGATCCGCGCGCGCGAAGGACCAAAAGTCGCGCTCGCGCGACCCGCTCGCGCGATATGCCCAAAAACCAAAGTTGCGTATTTCAGTATACTGAAGACTCCTGTGCAAACGAGACTGCTAAACGACGTCCAGACTGTAAATTACATCAGTTTCAGTCCGTTTCGAGTTGTAAAGGCTTCCAAAACATGTTGTAAATCTATATAAACTCTAAATTTACTCAATTATGGGGTTGGCAACTATTATACACACATTCTACAACCATACTTCCAGCCCTTGAAGAGGGAGAAGCAAGGAGAAGAAGAAGAAGACCAAGGATTCCCATGGCCTCCTCCATCAACTACTTGCCGATTTCTACTACTCCTATGGCAGCTTAGATCATTGATCTAGGGTTTCAATGAAGCTCTAGATGAGTAATAGGGTTTTATTTATGCTTTTATTTTAGTTTTATTATGTATGGATGACAGTCACATGTTTAGAGGATTTTTATAAATAAATCGAACTTACATTGATTAAATCATTGCTTTCAGAATTTATTCTTGTCTTAGATCTATTTTGACTGTGATGTGCTCAACGATCTATTCTTGCTGTGCTTGTTTAGATTGTTTACATGTGATGGTGCTTTATTGATTCGTGCTATCAAGTATCCGAATAGTCCATGCCTAGGTTAGACGGATTAGATCACAACCCTAGTTTAGTGTGAGATAATTCGTGCTATCCGCAGATGGATTATGTTGGTGCTTGAACCATGATTATCTTCTTGTCGGAGGAATTGGGCTTGTAGCTACAATTCCCCATATTCATCCAACGTAATAAGCTAAAGTAATTCATAAATATTCCTATTATGAAGCTAGTGGTGGATTTGCAATCCTAGGTTCCCTTAAATATTATTTAAAACAACTTTTAATTGCTTTCATAGTTTAGATTTATTTTTATTGTTATTAGTTTAATTAAATTCAAATCAAAATCCGTTTTTCCTAATTAATTAGACTTAGGTTTTAAAATTAAGTTGCTGTAGTAATCAATCTCTGTGGGTTCGACCTTTACTTTCACACTACAAATCTTTTGAAAAGTAAAGAATACTTTTTATATCTTGATTCTGACAAGATCAATTTTTGGCGCCGTTGCCGGGGATTGCATTACTACTCTTAGTTTTATAATCGTAGTTTAGTTAATTCGTAAATATTAGATTAGTTTATTTTTCTTATTTTCTGTTTTTGTTTTTAGTTACTAACTTGTTTTTCTTTTATTTTGTAGTCAACGTTTCCAAGTGGAACAGCTAATTACATCAAAGGAGCTTACGCAAATAAAATAAATAAAAATTAAGTAAATTGCTTCTTGTGAAACTCGCTTTAAACCACTGTAAGTCAGGGCGCTGTGACGCACTATTTGCATTAGTTTAGGGTTAATTGCACTGCATTAGCTAGGAAACCCGGGGCGCTGGGCTTGACGCGGTCATTGCATTACAGGATAATTTGCATGCATCATAGTAGTTGAGTGCTTGTTATCGTAGTTGCGTGATTGCTTGCTATTTGTTTTTTTTAGTTGAGTCAGTCTTTGTTTTTAATTTCTTTTCTTTTCTTTTAGTTTATGTTAGGTACACGTTCAAACAAACCGGAATTACAACCTTTAGACTCTGAACTTGAACGTACATTAAGACTTAACAAGTCTTCAAATTTAACTTCTGGAACTAGGGTTGTAATAGACGACGATTTGACACCAAAACCAACGTCGTTATTTGAATCTGAAATACGTAGTACTCTTCAAAAACTAAAGAAACCACGCTTTAATAACATAGAACCAATTAAAATGGCAGACATTGGAAATAATAACGACAACAACCAAAATAACAACAGAGCTAATATGAATAATCCTAATATACCACCACCACCTCCGCTTAAAGACTACTTTATTCCTACGACGTACACGCCACAAACATGTATTGAATTACCGGAGGCGACGGCATCTCACTTTGAGATAAAGTCGTCTACCATCTCGTTACTTCCATCTTTCCATGGCCGTTTAAATGAAGATCCATATAAACACTTAGGAGATTTTCAAGACATATGCTCTACTTTGAAAATTCAAAATTTTACTGATGATGAATTAAAAATGCGGCTCTTTCCATTCTCATTAAAGGACAAAGCTAAATATTGGCTCCAATCTTTGGAGCCAAACACAATTAGAACATGGGAAGACTTACACACCGCATTTTTACAAAAGTTTTTCCCGATTATGCGTACAAACCAGATAAGAAAATCAATAACCAATTTTGTAATGCAAGATGGGGAATCACTTTACGACACGTGGGAAAAATTTAAAGAATTATTACGCTCGTGTCCACATCATCAAGTTCCTAAGTGGCAACTTGTTCAGGTCTTCTACGAGGGACTTATTCCCTCGGTCCGTAATACCGTTGATGCCGTTTGTGCGGGAACTTTCCTACACAAAAGCGCCGATGAGGCCTGGAAAATATTTGAAACGTTAAGCGAGAACTCGATGCATCAGGCTGTGTCGGTACGTTCGGAAGGATATCTTCCTCCAACCAAACGAGAGGTGAAGTTTGAGTCGAGTCATTCTATTGAATTTCAAGAATTATCTAAAAAACTTGACCGACTTATGACAATGAACCAAACGACAGCCTCACCCGCTCGTGAAATTTGTGCATTATGTTCTGATCCTTCACATTCGATACTTGCATGTCCATCGGCGAGTCAATTTCCGGAATTCGTGGAGCAACACATTAATTCTATTCAACAATACCCACGAAATAATTATAATGCAACTACTAATAACCCGGATGCGCCATGGAGAAACCATCCTAACTTCTCTTGGAAAAATAATAATAATAATCCTAATGAGGCGACTAATTTTCCTAATGCGTATCGACCTCAATTTCAACCTAATCAATACCAACACCCGCCTCCTAATTCGAATCCTTCAAGGGGTAATGCTTTTGAGGAAAAGGTGTTGGCGTCCCTTAAGACTATTGAAACGCAAGTACAGGCACAAGCACAAATAGTGCACTCTCATACACAATCCATTGCGAAGCTTGAATCCCAAATGGGACAATTAGCTACTGTAGTGAGTCGTAGAAACGAGGGGACATTGCCGAGTCAAACAATTCAAAACCCTAAGGGACAATATGAGGTTAAGGGGTCGAATGAACAAGTAAACGCCGTCTCAACTAGGTTGACTACACGAGAAGAAGAGGTAAAAGAAATCCCGAATGAGAATGTGAAAGATATGAATACTAACTCGAATAAGATGGGTGAGGACATGGATAAAAATAAAAAAGAAAACGAATCGGTCCCAACGAATTATACTCCTAGAATGCCATATCCACCAAACGTTGAGGAACCGTCTAATCTTACAAATAAAAAGTCTAAGGTTGAGGATATACTCGAGGTGTTCAAACAAGTTAAAATCAATATTCCTTTCCTCGATGCTATTAAACAAATTCCCGCTTATGCTAAATGTTTAAAAGACCTATGTACTCAAAAGCGCAAAATACGGAGTCATACTCCTAAAAAGGTCTGTCTCACGGAAAAAGTAAGCTCTATATTTCAACACGCTCCTCCGAAGTATAAGGATCCCGGTACACCTACTATTTCATGTGTCATAGGTGACACTATCATTCATAGGGCTCTCCTTGACTTAGGTGCAAGTGTTAATCTCATACCTTATCATGTCTACAAACAACTAGGTTTAGGTGAACTGAAACCTACGGCCGCTACTATTCAACTAGCGGATCGTTCGATTAAAATACCTAGAGGAATCGTCGAGGATGTATTGGTTAAAGTTGATAAATGCTATTATCCTGTTGACTTCATGGTCCTTGACACTGAACCCGTGCTAGATGCTAGGAAACATACTCCTGTCATTCTAGGCCGTCCATTCTTAGCAACTGCTAACGCACGTGTTAATTGTCGGACGGGGGTAATGAAAGTGTCATTTGGGAACATGAATTTAAAATTGAACGTTTTTAACGCTATGGATCAACCTCTTAAAAACGACGATTCCCTATGTGAGGTGGAAGGTGAGGTAACACGGAATATTGCGCCTACCAAAGAAATAAACGTGAGTAACAAAAACGATATAGCGGACGATGATGAGTGGATGAATCCTAATCCCGTGGACCCTAATGCGGACTCTAGTCGAAAGGTAAGAAATCGACTTGAACATAATGACAATCCGTCAATCGAATTACTTCGAAGCGACGTAGTTTCTGCGTACCATCGGGCTCTTCCTGACATTTTAAAGGGTTCACAGTCCGATTTACGGCCTCCATGAGTCTTATGCTAGAAAGGTCTAGCTAAAGACATAAAAGTTAGCGCTTCTTGGGAGGCAACCCAAGCTTTATGTTGTCCGTTCCTTTTATTTTTGGTCATTTTTGGGTCTGTTTGTGTCTGTTTTAGACATTCTGGATAGGTTTGGGGGTTAGAATTAATGTATTTTAATAATATACACATAATTTTAGTTACAAAATGGAAAACACCAAACTCGCGCGCGCGGCCCGCTCGCGCGAGTTTGTGCCTTAGGTGGTTTTCTTTGCTTTTCTTTATTATGAGCCTCAGGTTCTCCTCGCGCCTGGATTCGCGGGCGCGAGGTACCTCGCTCGCGCGAGATTGAAAAAAAAAAAAAAAAAAAAAAAAAAAAAAAAAAAATCGCTGGGAATTCGCGCGCGCGATTCCCCCATTTTTGCATATTTTCTTTTGTTTTCTTGTATCCGTCCCCCATACCTGCTTAGGTATTTGTTCCATTTCTGTTTTTGTTTTGTAAGTTCTTTTCCAGCAGGTTTTTGATTGTTTACTTAATTCTGGTTATGTTTTACAGTATGTTTTAGTTTCTTTTCTAGTTTATCTTCTTATGGATCTTTATAGTTTTGTTTCTTCTTATAGTTTATTTAGTTTAGCTAAGTTAAAATTCTTTTAGCTGTTTTTATTATTTTGTCTGTTTAATTTTCTTTTGTTAAGAAGTAACAGGTAACATTGAACTTTATTGTCACATTCCTTTGTGTTCACCTGTTCTATGCTTGTCAAGATCGAGGTACTATCGTTCCTTCCTTATGTACTCTCCTTTCTTTCATTTTATTGTTTCATTAGGGACAATGAAAGGTTTAGGTTTGGGGGTATGCACACACGCACATTATTATGCACTAATAAAAATAAAAAAAAAATCGATATTTGTGCTTAAATAAACGATGTTACCGACGTTTTTGCAATATAAATTTGATACTTCTTGTTATGTAACTTGGATTGTTATAGAATGATAAACAAGAGAAGATGTGATTAAACATTTGTTGAAGTTATGATGAAACGTTTTAGGTTATGTATCATTTGAATCGTAGTTTTATATCATAGATTTGCACATGAACTTATGCACTGCACGTAGTCATTGGAATACATGTTTGATGTGAACTATAATATGATTCGGATTTCTAGATAACATATGGTGGAGACTAGACCCGGTGAGCTTTTGAGCCTATCTTTTCTATTTAGAGGGTTATAAATACATCTTGTGTTTGTCGAATTTCATTGAAATAGCACATCTACTTGTTGTTTAGTCTCATTATTCTTGTTTTGGTTGATAGTCAAGTTAAAATATTTGTTACCATGCTAAATAATCTTCCGTCGTACATGTTGAAGGACCATATGACCCTAGGACATGATTTTAGGCCCTCTTTGTTTATGACCGATAAATAAAAAATTTCCTTAGTTCGCCCTTTGAGCCATTGAAATGCCATTTCTTTCTTAAATTACCATTATCCTGTTTTTTTTGCTCCAATTTGGCCAACTTGGAGTTCACCCCTGAAAGATTGATCAACTTTTAGTGGTGTTAAGGCGATGTGTGATTGAGAATAAGAAGAAAATAAGATGATGTTCGGGGTGGTTGCCTTGTTATTTATTGAATATTCGTTTCAAAAGCAACGAGGAGGAAAGGAATAAAGAACAAAATAAAGAGGAGAAGGTTGAAAAAAAATGATGAAAGAAAAGAAGAAAAATGAATGAAAAGGAATGAAAGAAATGATGAAAGAAAAGAAGAAAAATGAATGAAAAGGAATGAAAGAAAAGATGAAAGTGTGTAGAAGAAGAATGAAAGAGATCGAACATGCCTTACAATGCCATTCTAAACCTACCTAATGAATCCTTTCTATCCTTTTTCATTACCTGAGCTACGTTACAACCTTTGAAAAGTCCTATTTGATCCTAGGAAACATGGTTCGGATATGAAAACGATGGGAGGGGGATTAAAACATGGTAATGATTAATTTCTCTTGATTATTGGCATCTTATCCATGAGACTACTGTTTTTTCGTGTCATGCGTCTTTTTCATGTCGTATGTGAGCATTTCTCGTTTTGAAAATATATTTCCTTTACTCACATATTTTAGAAAAATTACACATGTTTCTGAGTGTTTCATTTGAGAGTGTAATTCATTGTGAGATTCGTAGTCGAAGCATAGTTAGATGGTCATCCGAGTTATATTCCAAGTTAATGACATGCGCGTGTTCATTTGACTACCATATCACACACGTGCAATTTTATGAGAAACTCTATTGATTTATACGATGCATGTGCTTGAGATTGTTTTTCATGATGTATGTAGACGTTTGATTCTATTTCTTTATGTTCGTTATTCTATTTCGAATCTTTGTTGTATAATAAGGAGTATTGAATATTATGTTCGTTGTTTTTAATAAAAGTTTTTAAATTAATAAGTTAATAAAGATGGTTGTGGGTAACTTGTTGATGAGAACCCTCACGAGACTTCACTCGTCCGACTAGGGACACCTAGGGGTTTAAAAGGCTTGTTGCATACGCTAAATGCAATCGTGATCCATACGAAAATGGAATAGATTTTTATTAGTAGTTTTTATTTTAGTTTTGCTCGAGGACTAGCAAAATGTAGGTTTGGGGGTGTGATCGGGAGAGAACTAATCCTAAATATACGCCTTAATGAACATTTGTTAGTACCTTTTTATTCTGTTTTTGTATATTTTTACTTCGTTTTCTAGTTTCTGACAGGTTTTGGAAGAAATTAACTAAACCAGGTTAAACAGGGTGAAAAGTCAGAAGGAAAGAAGCTGAAAAATGCAAGTCGCGCGCGCGGTCCGCGCCCGCGAGAAGCCAGAAGTCGCGCGCGCGATCCGCTCGCGCGAGACCCCCAATAACTCGCTCGCGCGATCCGCGCGCGCGAAGGACCAAAAGTCGCGCTCGCGCGACCCGCTCGCGCGATATGCCCAAAAACCAAAGTTGCGTATTTCAGTATACTGAAGACTCCTGTGCAAACGAGACTGCTAAACGACGTCCAGACTGTAAATTACATCAGTTTCAGTCCGTTTCGAGTTGTAAAGGCTTCCAAAACATGTTGTAAATCTATATAAACTCTAAATTTACTCAATTATGGGGTTGGAAACTATTATACACACATTCTACAACCATACTTCCAGCCCTTGAAGAGGGAGAAGCAAGGAGAAGAAGAAGAAGACCAAGGATTCCCATGGCCTCCTCCATCAACTACTTGCCGATTTCTACTACTCCTATGGCAGCTTAGATCATTGATCTAGGGTTTCAATGAAGCCCTAGATGAGTAATAGGGTTTTATTTATGCTTTTATTTTAGTTTTATTATGTATGGATGACAGTCACATGTTTAGAGGATTTTTATAAATAAATCGAACTTACATTGATTAAATCATTGCTTTCAGAATTTATTCTTGTCTTAAATCTATTTTGACTGTGATGTGCTCAACGATCTATTCTTGCTGTGCTTGTTTAGATTGTTTACATGTGATGGTGCTTTATTGATTCGTGCTATCAAGTATCCGAATAGTCCATGCCTAGGTTAGACGGATTAGATCACAACCCTAGTTTAGTGTGAGATAATTCGTGCTATCCGCAGATGGATTATGTTGGTGCTTGAACCATGATTATCTTCTTGTCGGAGGAATTGGACTTGTAGCTGCAATTCCCCATATTCATCCAACGTAATAAGCTAAAGTAATTCATAAATATTCCTATTATGAAGCTAGTGGTGGATTTGCAATCCTAGGTTCCCTTAAATATTATTTAAAACAACTTTTAATTGCTTTCATAGTTTAGATTTATTTTTATTGTTATTAGTTTAATTAAATTCAAATCAAAATCCGTTTTTCCTAATTAATTAGACTTAGGTTTTAAAATTAAGTTGCTGTAGTAATCAATCTCTGTGGGTTCGACCTTTACTTTCACACTACAAATCTTTTGAAAAGTAAAGAATACTTTTTATATCTTGATTCTGACAAGATCACCAGGAAACCTCAATTAAGTTACCCTCAACCCCAGCAATATCAACAATGAGGATCACAACCTTAGGCATTGCTAACATCCTCACCAACCAACACCAGAGCATATTTTAATTGCGAAAAACTATGCACATTGCAAAGTTCTGCACAGTCCCCAAGATCAACCGCCGAATGCATGCTATTTGTCGGAATTGGAACAAGTCAAGACATTTTGAGCAAGGACTGCCATGCACCGTGCGGAGGATATTATGGAGTACCAGTTCAGGGGATACAAGGATCCCTAACTCAGACAAGGATGAAAGCTATCATTTCAGCAGAAGTAGGCTTTAATGCTGATGAGCAGCAACATTTGGAAGGTGAGCTTGTACTCTTTCACTGTCTAGTTAAAGCTTTATTCAATACTAGAGCTACATGTTCATTTATTGCTGTTAAGATTGTACATCAATTGGGTTTAGAACCCCAGACACTTGAGCTAGCACTTAATGTTGTGTCACCATTGGGAGTGACTGTTAAGTAGGGTAAAATGTGCAAAGATTGTCCATTGACCTTGGGAGATAGGAATCTTCTAGCAGATTTGGTAGTATTGTCGATGTCAGAATTTGACATTATCCTAGGGATGGATTAGTTAACTAAGTATGATGCCAATTTGGACTGCCCTACTAGGACCATTGTATTTCCAATACAAGGATGACCAACGATTAGATTCTAGTGTCAGCCGACGAGCGACATGTTTCTTACAAGTAGTTTGGCTATAATCGGGAGCACGAGTACGAAACTCATGATGGATTAGATTCTATCGTACAAGACTTTTAGGATATTTTTCAGGATATTAAGGGACTTCCACCAAAGAGAGAAATAGACTTCTATGTAGAACTAGTACCTAGTACATTGCCAATATCAAAGACTCCATATAGGATGGCACCGACTGAGATGTTGGAACTGAAGAAGCAAGTTCAGGAGATCGAAGATTTAGGATTCGTTCACCCAAGTACGTCACCTTGGGGAGCACCAGTTCTGTTTGTGAAGAAGAAAGACGAAACACTTCGACTTTGTATAGACTATAGGGAGTTGAACAAGGTAACGATCAAGAACCGATATCCACTACCTCGGATAGATGACCTATTCGACCAGTTACAAGGATCAAGGATCTTTTCAAAGATTGATTTTCGTTCGGGATATCATCAACTTTTAGTTCGACCGGAGGATGTGTCGAAGACTGTGTTCAGAAAAGATACGAGCATTATGAGTTTCTAGTTATGCCTTTTGAATTGACGAATGCGCCAGCAGTATTTATAGACTTGATGAATAGAGTATTTAGTCCATATCTGGATAAATTCATTATAGTATTCATCGATGATATATCAACTCAAAGAAAAAGGAAGATCACAAGGAACACGTATAGATTGCTTTACAGACACTTTGAGATAGCAAGTTATATGCAAAGTTCAGCAAGCATGAATTTTGGCTACAGGAGGTCAAATTCTTGGGACATGTTATATCTCAAGATAGTATCTCAGTGGACTCATCTAAGATCGATGCAGTCTTAAGCTGGAACTGACCGACCAACGTGACAGAGGTTAGGAGTTTTCTTGGTCTAGTAGGATATTATCAGAGATTTGTCGAAGGATTCTCCAAGATTGGAGGACCTTTGACGAATCTGACCAAGAAGGAGACAGTATGAATGGATAGACAAGCATGAGCATGCATTCCAAGAGTTAAAGAAAAGATTAACTTCTGCACCAGTACTCGCAATACCTAAGAGTGGAGAAAGGTATGTGATTAATAGTAATACATCGCACCAAATACTTGGTTGTGTGCTTATGCAAGATAAGAACGTGATCGTGTATGGATCAAGACAATTGAAGGTACACGAGAAGAATTATCTGATGCATGATTTGGAATTATCAGCAATAGTGTTTGCATTAAAGATTTGGAGACACTATCTCTATGGAGAGAAGTTTGATCTATTTTCCTATCATAAGAGCCTGAAGTATTTGTTCTCTCAAAGGGAGTTGGACATGCGACAACAAAGATGGATGGAGTACTCAAAGATTATGACTTTTCATTGCAATACCATCTAGGTAAAGCAAATATTGTAGTAGATGCTTTGAGTCGAAAACCTCAACTAGTAATCGCTACACTATTAATTCGAGAATGGCAGGCAAAGGAAGTTTTAGCTGAATTCGATCTTCAGCCATAGGAACCAATAGAAGGACAACACCTCGGATGTCTTGTGGTACAGCCAACTTTGATCAGTCGTATCATAGAAGCTCAGTAGGTAATTGAGGATTTAAATTATGGTTCGTAAAGATGTCAGCCAAGGAGCCAGAGATCTGGAGCATCAGTACCGACAGAGCTTTACGATGCAAAGGTAAACTCTGTGTACCTGAAGAAGAAAATCTATGGAAAGAAATATTAGATGAAGCACATAAGTCACGGATGACGATTCATCCTGGAGGTACGAAGATGTACAAGGATTTGAAGAAAAAATTTCGATGTGAAGGAATGAAGCGAGAAATAGCTGAGTATGTATCACAATGTCTTACTTGTAAACAAGTAAAGGCAGAACATCAAAAGCCACCTGGACTTCTATAGCCATTGTCGATTTCTGACACGACTTGAAATGTGTTCTCTGAAGAGTACGTCCAAGTGTAGACGGTCGCGTCGCGTTAAAAACCGGTAAGACCGGGTCGAATCCCAAAGGACGGAATGTAAAGGCAGAAGAATCTAGATTGAATCCTAAAATAAAGTAAAAGATGATTTCTTGTAGAAAAGGGGTTTGTAACAGTCCTAAAAAGAAATAGAAGAAACAATTTAAAGTGAAGTAAAGACTTAATTAGATAAGATTAAAAGTTGTGATAAAAATCAAATATGAAAAAGAGTTGGGAATATGTGAATCCACAAAGCACCAGCCACTACCATGATTTTAACAAGAATGAACAGTTGGGGTTTTATCCTTAGAGTATTCCTTATTTCGAAATGATTAAGTTAAGCATTCTAGACGCTAGGTATGTAAATCTTGCATATCTAGTGGTTCGTTTACCTCACTTATTTATGAAGAACTGAAATAAGTAATTAATTAAACCCATGAACAATGACTAACAAATTGAGTATAGAATATTCGAAGTGTTAGTTATGAGTGTCCATAGATTTAACTAATTGGAAAAGCCTTTATTCCAAAATCAGATTACAATTTGAACTTGAAAGATCAATTTGGACCTAGTTTCTGAAACAAAAGTTACTGAAATACAGAAAGGAGTAAACCCAAGTCATAATCATATCAATCGATTGACTTAATGTCAATCGATTGACATGGAATGGCTTTCAATCGATTGACAAGTATATCAATCGATTGACTTGGAGTCAATGTCAATCGATTGAATACTGTATCCAATCGATTGGCATTGACTCTTTCACAGAATCATGGCAGAGGGCTGGGAACAATGCTTCTTCACATTATTCCCAACCAGAGTTCTACTCACGCATAATTAAGACTGCATAAACATGAATAAACCGAAAGACAGGATCAAGCATAGCCATGGATTAAAATGTTAATTTAAAATTGCTTAAATCAAATCCTAACTATAATATGCATAACAATCACAATTCCTAAGCAACTAAAAACAAGAATTGAAACCTGAGATTCGAGAATGAAAAACAGAATATGAACTTATCCACTGGAATGCTTCAAAAACTAAAAATCAATGGTGAATACCTACAAAAACAATACAAAAATGAGCCAACCCCTTCGCCCTCTCTACTCTCCTCTATATATAATGTCAGAAAAATGAGCTAGAGGCGTCCAGGTTCATTCCATAACGGCTGGTCGTCGCCTGATTGCTGAGATCTTGCGCCATTAAAACAAGCTGTTTCCAGTTTAAGTCAATCGATTGACAAAGATGTCAATCGATTGACAAACATGTCAATCGATTGATACTATGTCAATCGATTGGTATCAAGACTTCATCAATTTGCTTCTTGAGTTATTCCTTTCAACTTGTAATTCCCTTTAGCTTCAGAACCTGCACTTACAAAGCCAAACACAACAACATACCTCGAAAAACGTATCATTGTGCAAAGAAGCAAATTAAACACAATTGCAGGTAAAACTAGAGAAATGAGGTTATATCCAGTCAGTTTTTACTCCTTATCGAGCTAATATTAAACTAATATCAGCTCTCATCACGACCCCCAACTAGCGTTTTGCTAGTCTCTAGCAATGAAGCGGAATTAACACAAATTGAGACGACCAACTATTATCGTTACAGTTTTATTGAACTAAAACAAAAGGGAAATCCTATCTCACTGTCGCAGGAATCGCGGTTGCATTTAGCGTATGCAACAAGCCTTTGAACCCTTAGGTTTACCCTAATGGACGAGTTGTGTCTCGTGAGGGTTTTCAGAGAATTTACCCACAAAATTCAGATGTCCAATTTCCAAACTTATCAAAACTTCAATTTCTCCTTTATGCTAAAAAAAATTTTGCTTAACAGGGATATGAATTCCTTTACCATGCTATGGAAGTAAACAACATGTTACGAAGTAACTTATTCAAGTTAAGATACATTCACAGCCTTTATATATCCTTGTGTGTGTGTGGGGAGTTAACAACTACGATATAAATCTTTATCTTAAAATTCTTTAGATTGACATGTTTAAGACTTCATAGTTTCAACTCAATTCTCACACGGTTTACGCTCAAAATAGAAATCACTCTGAAACAGGCGTAAAGCTTATGCACTCATAGTATGAAGCTCAAATGAGTAAATGTAGAGGCAATCAAACATGCTTACATACTAGACACTGAAAAACGCTTATTTGAGGTGCATGAGTCTCATGAATGGAATGCCAATTACAACAAGAGCGATCTACTGTGGAAAAACTCCTTTCATACTCGAGATTTGTTAAAATTAATCTAGAATCATTAGGACTTGTGACAGAAATATGAGGAGAGGTAAGAGATAATGGACTGTGAAAAATGAGTTCAAGCATGTGACATAGCAAAACCAACTCCACTTCACATCTTTTATTTAACAATCCTCCAATTTCTTTTATTTATTGCTTTCCACTTTTCTTTTCTTTTCTTTCTTTTTCTCTTTTTTTTTTTTTTTTTTTTTTTTTTATATAAATCTGCAATCACTTCTCCTTTTCCTCCTTTAACTATTTTCACGAAACCGTCACATACTTGATTATAAAAAGGTGATTTAGGTAGGGACCTTGATTTGTGATAGGTAAGTGAGGTTTTAAATTTCCTCGAGAGATGAGGTGAAGAAACGATGGCCTAAATCCTCTTCTAGACATTATAACTTATCTCGAGTATTTCCTGAGTTTTAAAATTAGTAAATCCTGAACGTTCTCCTGATGCATTAGCCAAATGAAACAAGAATGAGACTCTCAACGAGATAAAAGTGTGTTTCAAAAATTGACACGAGTTTTGTGATTAACCCTCAGAATAAACGAATAGCTCAAAACTCACTAGGGTTAAAAGTTTTACTATTAATCCAATCACATGACAATCGTATTTCATTTTAATTTAAAGATTCTTTCGTGACTGTCAACTCGTGCAGAATTGTTTCAGGATATATTCGTGCTGTGGATGTGAAACTAGATTAGTAACTAAGTAACATGTAATCGAAATCCATAATCTAGCAAGGAAAACATAACTGCATCATTACACAATAATTTAGCTAGGAGGAACGAGGTGTTGATAGTTAGAATATTAACAACAGTTTTTTTTTTTTTTTTTTTTTTTTTTTTTAAAACTGGAGATAATAATAATAACAAGTGTGCATAATGAACTCAAAAATATACAGGTGGATATACAGGTGGATAATGAACTCAAAAATATACAGGTGGATATCTACTCCCTACCCCCAACTGAAATCGACATTGTCCCCAATGGAAGAGATTCGAGTAATAAAAGATATCACCTGATTCACGCGATTCAGTACAAATCTGAGAATTCACCTGTTGTAATATCACAATCTCCGCACACAACCAAGATCAAGAGTAAAAGGATAATAGAGAGAGTCTAAATGATAAAACATAATCCATGAGTAACAGAGCTATCTGTAAAGTAATATCCAAAAGTCCAATACAGTCCATGTACAGATATAACTGAAAACAACTACCCAAGAGTATCCAACCGACCCAAAAAATAACCAAAATATCAACAAATACACAAATAAAGTGACAACAGAGAGAGAAAGATAAATGAAATAACAACACACTCTCTCGCTCGCCACATCTCCCTCCTAAAGATCGGCAGTCTGATCAACGGATGGCGTGATAACTACCTCACTATCACCCTCAGCAGCTGTCTCAGTCTGGACGACAACTGCCGGGTCACTCACAGCTGGCGGTGAAGCAGCAGCTGGAGGTGGTGGCTGTGAAGGTGTCTCCAAGGTGACGCCCTCTGGCTGAGCTGATGTCGAAGCTGGATCTGACTGTGGAGGTGGCATAGATGAGCGCAAAGATTGCTCGATCCCGAGCAACATCGAAATCTGCTCTATCTGACCACCTAGCCGCGACATCTGGGTAGCTAAAAGTAACTGCTCAGCTGTGAGCTCTCTAATCATCGCATGTAGCTGTACCCTCGCAGCTCGCTCCTCTAACAAGAAATCATAAATGGTCTGAAGAGATGGAGGGGTAGATGTAGAGGCTGTAGGTGGCACAGGAGCTGCAGGTGGTGGAGAGGCTGAAGATGGCTCACGCATCCTCAACTCATACTGACCCTCAGCCTCAGTCGGCGTCCCAGAGTCCTCATCATCCTCCTCCTCAGCTACCTCCGTATCCTGACCCTCCGCCTCAGTAGGCGTCCCTGGGTCTACGTCTTCCTCCTCTGATGACACGTCTCCTCTCTTCCTCTTCTTCTTCTTACTACTCTCACCTTCTTTTCCTTTTCCTTTCGCCAATTTTTTAAATTGTGACAGCGATCGCCGAGCCACTGACTCTCCAAAAACTCCCAGCTTTGACTTCTGCAGAACCTCACCAGCTGGTGCCTCTAAACCAGCCACCTCACAAACCCGATGAATCGCCCACGCACCCTTCAAGTGCTGAGATTTACCAGGATGACGTGTAGGCTCAATGAAAAACTCTATGAAAAGTCGGGCGAGGCAGATAGGTAATCCTGTCCCGATAGCATACAAAACTCTAGTGTACCACCCGGCGAAGTCTAACTTATACGTAGTGGGAAGAATGCAACTGCAGAGTGTCAGGTGCAATAGGTGGTAGTCCATCGTCAAATCATGGTCGTCAAACACCGTGATCCCAGAATACTTCTTCACCTTCCCTCCTGAAATCTCCGTGGCCACGACATCATAAGATGGAAATGAGCGGTCAGGATGAATAGGGTACATATGGTCGGGCACCTCGGGGATACCAAGCGCCTGAGCAACTGTGGCTGGGCTGAACTCGACCGCCCGTCCCGATACACACGAGAAATATGTGTAAGGGACGTCTTGCACCTTAACCATGCTAGCACAAGCTGCTCGAATCCATGAAGGCCGAACTTGTTTAACCGCTGTCAGAACCGGGAGCCAATCGGGAAAAACTCGAAGACGGGCCAAATGGAAAGGAATTTTGTCGTCGCTCCAAATATTCTCGAACTGTCTTTCAACCATGATTGCGCGTGTTCGGAAGTATTTGGTATACCACGTATTCTCTTTGGCGTTTCTAAACCCGTGAGCAAGAGGTGGGTCCGGAATCTCGAGAGAGGTTGACTTTTCTGGGTGGGGCCCACTGTCTTTGGGTTTCGGAGCCATGGGAGCTGCAAGAGAAGCACAACAGAGAGTTAGAATGAAGAAATAAAGAATCTGCTTCTCTGTTTATGTCAATCGATTGACATAACTTGTCAATCGATTGAAGTTGGGTTCCAATCGATTGAACCCTGATGTCAATCGATTGACATCAGCAATTCCAGGGGGCTGCCCACAACAAGGTCTCACGTCCCCCTTTCATCAAATTAATGGTCTTAAGCCAGAGGGCGTCACCTTGGAGACACCTTCACAGCCACCACCTCCAGCTGCTGCTTCACCGCCAGCTGTGAGTGACCCGGCAGTTGTCGTCCAGACTGAGACAGCTGCTGAGGGTGATAGTGAGGTAGTTATCACGCCATCCGTTGATCAGACTGCCGATCTTTAGGAGGGAGATGTGGCGAGCGAGAGAGTGTGTTGTTATTTCATTTATCTTTCTCTCTCTGTTGTCACTTTATTTGTGTATTTGTTGATATTTTGGTTATTTTTTGGGTCGGTTGGATACTCTTGGGTAGTTGTTTTCAGTTATATCTGTACATGGACTGTATTGGACTTTTGGATATTACTTTACAGATAGCTCTGTTACTCATGGATTATGTTTTATCATTTAGACTCTCTCTATTATCCTTTTACTCTTGATCTTGGTTGTGTGCGGAGATTGTGATATTACAACAGGTGAATTCTCAGATTTGTACTGAATCGCGTGAATCAGGTGATATCTTTTATTACTCGAATCTCTTCCATTGGGGACAATGTCGATTTCAGTTGGGGGTAGGGAGTAGATATCCACCTGTATATTTTTGAGTTCATTATCCACCTGTATATCCACCTGTATATTTTTGAGTTCATTATGCACACTTGTTATTATTATTATCTCCAGTTTTAAAAAAAAAAAAAAAAAAAAAAAAAAAAAAAAAAAAAAAAACTGTTGTTAATATTCTAACTATCAACACCTCGTTCCTCCTAGCTAAATTATTGTGTAATGATGCAGTTATGTTTTCCTTGCTAGATTATGGATTTCGATTACATGTTACTTAGTTACTAATCTAGTTTCACATCCACAGCACGAATATATCCTGAAACAATTCTGCACGAGTTGACAGTCACGAAAGAATCTTTAAATTAAAATGAAATACGATTGTCATGTGATTGGATTAATAGTAAAACTTTTAACCCTAGTGAGTTTTGAGCTATTCGTTTATTCTGAGGGTTAATCACAAAACTCGTGTCAATTTTTGAAACACACTTTTATCTCGTTGAGAGTCTCATTCTTGTTTCATTTGGCTAATGCATCAGGAGAACGTTCAGGATTTACTAATTTTAAAACTCAGGAAATACTCGAGATAAGTTATAATGTCTAGAAGAGGATTTAGGCCATCGTTTCTTCACCTCATCTCTCGAGGAAATTTAAAACCTCACTTACCTATCACAAATCAAGGTCCCTACCTAAATCACCTTTTTATAATCAAGTATGTGACGGTTTCGTGAAAATAGTTAAAGGAGGAAAAGGAGAAGTGATTGCAGATTTATATAAAAAAAAAAAAAAAAAAAAAAAAAAAAAAAAGAGAAAAAGAAAGAAAAGAAAAGAAAAGTGGAAAGCAATAAATAAAAGAAATTGGAGGATTGTTAAATAAAAGATGTGAAGTGGAGTTGGTTTTGCTATGTCACATGCTTGAACTCATTTTTCACAGTCCATTATCTCTTACCTCTCCTCATATTTCTGTCACAAGTCCTAATGATTCTAGATTAATTTTAACAAATCTCGAGTATGAAAGGAGTTTTCCACAGTAGATCGCTCTTGGGAAGACTCCAATCCGGAGATTGCATTATTGGAGCTGTTGTTAGGTGATGTTTGAGCTCATCAAAAGATTCCTGACACTTGCTGTTCCACTCAAAAGGTTGGTCCTTAACAAGGAGTTGACATAGTGGTCTAGATACAGCACTGAAATCCTTAATAAACCTCCGGTAGAAACCGGCGTGACCTAGAAACGATCGTATTTCTTTAACTGTAGTGGGGACAGGAAGATTAGAAATTATATCGATCTTTGCCTTGTCTACTTGTATTCCCTCAGCAGACACGATATGTCCCAAGACAATCCCTTTTGTCACCATAAAGTGACATTTCTCCCAGTTGAGGACCAAATTCTTTTCCTCACATCTCTTCAAGACTTTTTGAAGGTTTTCCAAGCAATCATCAAAGCTGCTTCCAAAAACAGAGAAATCGTCCATAAAAACCTCCATAATCTTCTCTACCATATCGCTGAAGATGCTCAGCATGCACCGCTGAAAAGTAGCAGGTGCGTTGCACAATCCGAACGGCATCCGGCGATATGCAAATGTTCCAAACGGGCAGGTAAAAGTGGTTTTCTCTTGATCAGCAGGATCAATTTCTATTTGGTTATAACCACTATAACCGTCCAGGAAACAATAGAATTGGTGACCCGCTACCCTTTCGAGCATTTGATCCATAAAGGGCAATGGAAAATGATCTTTCCGAGTAACCGCATTCAACCTTCGATAGTCAATACACATGCGCCAGCTCGTGGTTACACGTGTGGGTACCAATTCTCCTGCTTTATTTTCTACCACTGTAATGCCAGCTTTCTTCGGCACTACTTGAGTTGGACTTACCCAAGGACTATCCGAAATTGGATAAATAATCCCAACATCCAGCAACTTCAAAACTTCCTTCTTCACCACCTCTTGCATGTTTGGGTTAAGACGCCTTTGCATTTGACGACAAGGTTTGGCATCTTCCTCAAGGTAAATCCTGTGGGTGCATATGGATGGACTAATTCCTCTTAAATCAGCAACGGTCCATCCTAACGCACTCCTGTGTTGCTTAAGCAACTGTATCAGTTTGCCTTCCTGTTCGTGATTTAAAACAGATGAAATTATTACAGGAAAGGTCTTCTCTTCTCCCAGGAATACATATTTCAATTCTTTTGGGAGTTCTTTCAGTTCCAACTCTGGAAATTGCAAGTTCGACGGCACAGCCAACTTGGTCTTTGGTGGTAGCTGCTCGTATTGAGCCGTCCACATTGTTCTTGCAACTTCCTCTTCAGTAATCTCCAAGATAGAACAAATCTGACTCATTCTTTCATCTTGTGGAGTGTATCTTTCCAATTCATAACATGAGTTAGTTATAACGGACTCCACAGGATCAGAGTGAGCAGTTGAATCAAAGCAATCTTGAATTACTGCTTCTACCCAATTCACCTCCTCTTCCTCCTCATCAAAATCTTCAATCTTGGGATTTGAAAAGATCTTGATATTTAATGTCATATTCCCAAAAACAACGGTCATAACTCCACTCCTCACCTTAATCGTCGCATCAATTGTCGCGAGGAAAGGACGTCCAAAGATCACCGGAATCTGTGATTTAGCATTGTAAACTGGTTCAGTGTCCAGAACAACGAAGTCAACAGGAAAGACAAAAGTGTCAATCTGGACTAAGACATCCTCCAGCACTCCTCGCGGGTATTTGATTGATCGATCTGCCAGTTGGAGAGTAATGCGAGTGGGTTTAAGTTCTCCTAACCCTAATTGTTGATAAACAGTGTAAGGTAAGAGATTAACGCTCGATCCTAAATCGAGTAACGCATTGTTCACTTTCTTCTGACCGATTATACAAGAAACTGTTGGTGTGCCTGGATCCTTGTATTTAGGAGGCAAATCGTGTTTTACGATCGCACTTGCCTGGCATGCCAAGTAAGCACTCTTCTTAACACTTTGCTTCCTCTTTACAGTGCACAAGTCTTTAAGGAACTTGGCGTAGGAAGGCACTTGTTTGATTGCGTCTAGGAGTGGGAGATTGATCTTTACCTGCTTGAATAACTCCAGAAACTCCTGACTTTTCGTTTCTTGTTGAGGTTTCTTCAACCTCTGAGGATATGGTGCCGGAAAAGGACATTTGGGTGCCTCCTCGATGAGAGGTTCTTTTCCAGGTCTTCTCTTTATTTCATCATCCTCAGGAATTGTTATTTTGGGCTCAACTGTTTCGCCCTCTTTTCCTTCTTCCACCAATTCTTCTTCATTCTCTGCCTCTTCTTCATCACTAACTACAGGTTGTGAGGGCAAAGAGACTTTCTCAATTTCTTTTCCACTCCTCAACACAGTTACTGCCTTGGCCTCCTCATGTGGTCCAGATCCCGAGGGTCCTGTACCCGAGTGTTGGCCTTTAGGATTTTGCTCTGGCTGTGCAGGGAACATAGTTCGTTCTCGATCCCCTTGTTGGGCAGCTAACCTCTCTACACTTGTATTGAGTTTACTCATTAGCTGCATCATCTGTTGCATCATGAGTGTATTAGGATCCTCTTGTGCCTTCTTATGGGGTGGCACATAAGTGTTTGGTGAGAGTTGGTTGTTGCTTCCCTGATTGTAATTGGATTGAGGTAAATGATTTTGATATTGGTTCTGGTGATACCCTTGATTTTGATAAGTATGAGGAGGTTGGTAGCTCTGGTGGTACCCTTGGCTTTGAGGTCGGTACTGGTTTCCTTTATTTGGCTGCCACTGTTGAGATGGGTTTGCTGCAGCAGCACTGTTTCTTTGATCGAAACCAGGATGACTCCACCTATCATTGGGGTTGAAACGACCAGGGGCATTTACAGCATGTACCTCTACTGGACTCTGTTCTTGGTAAACAGGGTATATTTGGCAATGTTGAGAGGTATGCCCCATCTGTAGACAACTTGAACATGATTCTTCAGATGCAAATTGTACTACCGGGTCCTTCTTTGCTTCCAAAATTTCCAATTTACGAGCCAGTTGCTCGTATTTCTCCAGTAAGCCATCTTCCGCCTTCAGTTGATAAATGCTCTTTTTACTCGAACTCGAACTGGGTTGAGTTCTCGTCACTTGAGTTTCCCATTCCGGTGCATGTTCTGCTAACCATTCAAAATGAGCTTCTGCTTGGTCAGCATTTTTACTCATGAACTCACCGTCACTCGTAGTTTCTACGAGCTTCTTCGACTTTGGACTTAGGCCATCAAAGAAGAAGCTTATCGTTCGCCACTTCTCAAAACCATGATGCGGGCAGAGCAGTAACAAATCCTTGAAACGCTCCCATGCCTCAGCAAAAGTTTCTTCCTCTTTTTGATTATACATCTTGATTTGTCTCAAGATGTCAGTTGTTAACCGGTTAGGGAAGAACTTTTTGAGAAAAGCTTCATGAATTGCTGGCCAAGTCGAAATCGAATTTGGTTTAAGTGACAACAACCATGACTTCGCTTTGTCCTTCAAGGTGAAGGGAAAAAGCTTTAGTCGAATTATATCACTTGGGCAAGTCTGATCTGTGAAAGTGCCACAAACATCTTCGAAATCTCGAATGTGCAAGTACGCCTTCTCTTTATCCATCCCATGAAATGTGGGTAAAAGTTGAATCATCCCATTACGGAAATGGAATGTACCTGTGTGTGGGGGAATGCGGATACAAGAAGGTGTGGCTGTTCGATCAGGGGCCAAGAGTTCTCGTAAAGGTCGCTGACCGTCATCGATGAGGTCATGCCTATTCTCTCCTTGTTGGCTCTCTGTATCAGACATTGAGTTAGAAGTGGATGGAGTAAAAATGGGATTATCAGCACTATGGATTGGATCTTCAAAAAGATTTGTGATGAAGGCTTCAGTGGAATCAAAGGACATAGAAGGACACAAGCAATGCAACTTTGTGTTCTGAAGAACAAAAAGAAAGATAGAAATGGGATAAGAAAAGATTGGATCAAATCTAAATTCCTGGCCTTCGTTACCGTCCCCGGCAACGGCGCCAAAAACTTGACACGACTTGAAATGTGTTCTCTGAAGAGTACGTCCAAGTGTAGACGGTCGCGTCGCGTTAAAAACCGGTAAGACCGGGTCGAATCCCAAAGGACGGAATGTAAAGGCAGAAGAATCTAGATTGAATCCTAAAATAAAGTAAAAGATGATTTCTTGTAGAAAAGGGGTTTGTAACAGTCCTAAAAAGAAATAGAAGAAACAATTTAAAGTGAAGTAAAGACTTAATTAGATAAGATTAAAAGTTGTGATAAAAATCAAATATGAAAAAGAGTTGGGAATATGTGAATCCACAAAGCACCAGCCACTACCATGATTTTAACAAGAATGAACAGTTGGGGTTTTATCCTTAGAGTATTCCTTATTTCGAAATGATTAAGTTAAGCATTCTAGACGCTAGGTATGTAAATCTTGCATATCTAGTGGTTCGTTTACCTCACTTATTTATGAAGAACTGAAATAAGTAATTAATTAAACCCATGAACAATGACTAACAAATTGAGTATAGAATATTCGAAGTGTTAGTTATGAGTGTCCATAGATTTAACTAATTGGAAAAGCCTTTATTCCAAAATCAGATTACAATTTGAACTTGAAAGATCAATTTGGACCTAGTTTCTGAAACAAAAGTTACTGAAATACAGAAAGGAGTAAACCCAAGTCATAATCATATCAATCGATTGACTTAATGTCAATCGATTGACATGGAATGGCTTTCAATCGATTGACAAGTATATCAATCGATTGACTTGGAGTCAATGTCAATCGATTGAATACTGTATCCAATCGATTGGCATTGACTCTTTCACAGAATCATGGCAGAGGGCTGGGAACAATGCTTCTTCACATTATTCCCAACCAGAGTTCTACTCACGCATAATTAAGACTGCATAAACATGAATAAACCGAAAGACAGGATCAAGCATAGCCATGGATTAAAATGTTAATTTAAAATTGCTTAAATCAAATCCTAACTATAATATGCATAACAATCACAATTCCTAAGCAACTAAAAACAAGAATTGAAACCTGAGATTCGAGAATGAAAAACAGAATATGAACTTATCCACTGGAATGCTTCAAAAACTAAAAATCAATGGTGAATACCTACAAAAACAATACAAAAATGAGCCAACCCCTTCGCCCTCTCTACTCTCCTCTATATATAATGTCAGAAAAATGAGCTAGAGGCGTCCAGGTTCATTCCATAACGGCTGGTCGTCGCCTGATTGCTGAGATCTTGCGCCATTAAAACAAGCTGTTTCCAGTTTAAGTCAATCGATTGACAAAGATGTCAATCGATTGACAAACATGTCAATCGATTGATACTATGTCAATCGATTGGTATCAAGACTTCATCAATTTGCTTCTTGAGTTATTCCTTTCAACTTGTAATTCCCTTTAGCTTCAGAACCTGCACTTACAAAGCCAAACACAACAACATACCTCGAAAAACGTATCATTGTGCAAAGAAGCAAATTAAACACAATTGCAGGTAAAACTAGAGAAATGAGGTTATATCCAGTCAGTTTTTACTCCTTATCGAGCTAATATTAAACTAATATCAGCTCTCATCAATTTCCCAATGGAAATGGGAGCACATCACCATGGATTTCATGGTAGGATTGCCAAAGTCACAGTAGAACCACGATGCAATTTGGGTGATTGTGGATCGACTTACAAAGATGACACGTTTTATTACCTACAGTATGATGTATCCAGTAGAACATTTGAGTCGGATGTATATCCAACACATTGTACGGTTTCACAGAGTACCTGTGTCAATTGTGTCAGATCGAGATTTGCGCTTTACTGCAGAATTCTGGAAGAGTCTTCAGATTGCAATGGGAGCAACATTGAACTTAAGTTCAGCTTTTCATCCACAAACTGATGGGCAGACTGAACGAGTCAATCAAGTAATAGAAGACATGTTACACACTTACATTATTGATTTTGAGAGTTTTGGGAAACGCACTTACCTTTGATCGAATTCGCCTACAATAACAGTTATCATTCGAGCATAAGGATGGCGTCGTTTGAAGCTTTGTATGGAAGACCTTGCCAATCGTCGCTATATTGGTCGAAGATGGAGATAATCAACTTCTTGGTCCAGAGATGGTACGAGAGACTAGCGAGAAGATTCAGATTGAACGTGAGAAGATGAGGATAGCTCAGACCCGACACAAGAGCTATGCTGACAAGCGACGCAAAGACTTGGAATTTGTCGTTGGTGATTATGTGCTGCTCAATGTTTCACCCTTTTTAGGGATTGTTCGTTTTGGACAGAAGAGAGGCAAGTTATCACCGCAATTCATTGGACCATTCGAGATTCTAGAACTTGTTGGGAAGGTTGTTTATCGACGTGTGTTGCAACCAAAGATATCAGGAGTTCACAACATTTTCCACATCAGTATGCTAAGGAAGTGTGCTCACAACCCAGCGCACGAGATCAACTTCAAAGATATTAAGGTCAACGACACTGTTACGTTCAATGAAGGACTAGTGCAGATTTTAGATCATAAAATCAAGAAGCTCCGGAATAAGGAGATTCCGTTAGTCAAGATGTTGTGGAAGCATCATGATGAAGGAGAAGCTTCGTGGGAGCTAGAGTCAGAGATGTGTGAGAAGTGTTCGTTTTTGTTTTAACTCTATATGCCTTTGATTTCGAGGATGAAATCTTTTATTGAGTGGATTATTTATACACAGAGATTCCATATATTTCCCTTGTCAATACTTGAAATTTCACCTTCAACCGACCAAGCTTCCTTCGAGCAATCGAACATTCCAAAGTTCAAGTGATCGAACCTTGGTCAATCGATCGAAACCCTACCGACCTGAATTTAATACGTGGTCCTTACTTCAATCGATCAAACTATTTTCAATCGATCAAACCTGACCGATTTACTTTCGAGGAATCGAACTACGTTTGATCTATTGAACTTGTAATGATAAGAAATCCCAAGTTTCCCACAAACATGGCCACCTGCGCACCCCTCCCCTCTATATATACTTTGGTTTTGTGTGTGTAGTGTGTTCAGAACACTTGAGAGATTGAGAGAGAGAGAGAGAGAGAGAGAGAGAGATTTTGTGGTTGTGCTTTAATATATATACATACACGCCCATATATATACACACATATAGATACACATACAAAGTCAAAGACAGAGAATAATAAGAAGAAAAAGAAGGGAAGAAAAAGAGGATTAGAGAGAGAGACTGAGACAAAGAGGGGAACAGAGAGAGAGGGAGGTCGCCATTTAAGCTTTGAAGCTTCAAGCTTTGCCAAACACGCCTTAGTAACTTTCGGTGAGTTCCAAACTCACTCAGTAGCTTAGTTATGATGTTTTACACGTTTTAGACATTTAATATTAATCCAAATGTACCCTAACAGATTCTGGAAGTTCACTGCCAGAATATGGAGAAGATAAAATGAAACTGAGTTCAATCGATCGAACAACCCTGAGTCTCAATCGATCGAGACTACCTTGACTTCAATCGATTGAACCGCACTTTCTTCAAGTGATTGAGAGAACTTCAATCGATCAAACCTTAACAAAACTTGGTTGTTTCCTTTAGTTTATAGTTCATAATGCTTAGCTGTTCATTGATGTATTCCTATTATGCGATATTATGGATTACAGAGGTAATGGGATACGATAATGAGATTGAGATAACATGGTAAGTAACATAGTCGGGTTTGGAACGTTAGTAATAGTACGATGCGTTAACGAGATAAGGTTTAAGCTATAATAATGGGTAATGTTGGATAACCTAGTGAGTGAGTCAGTGGAGTATTAGTGTTTTCAGTACAAGTGCTGTCAGTATCAGGGATCGGTTGTGAACACATCTACGTGGGATGTGAGCGTAATGTATTGTACTCGCAAGCGTTCTTAAAAGAGGTAAAACGGTGAACAAGAGTACGGATGCATATTGATTGTGAACGAACGATACTCGTAAGAGTTCTTAAAAACGATGAACAGTAAGAGTTCTTAAAAGCGGTGAACAAGAGTATTGGTGCATCCATGAACTAGTAGTTGTCTTGGGAGTTATGGGTGTACAGTATTTGCAAGCATTCTTAAAAGCGATGAACAGTAAGATTTCTTAAAAGTGGTGAACAAGAGTACATGGTACTCCATAGACGAGTCTTTATATGAGAACGATGGCTAGTGTTCGTAAGAGTTCTTAAAAATGGTGAACAGTAAGATTTCTTAAAAGTGGTGAACAAGAGTACATGGTACGTCCATTATATGAGAACGATGGCTAGTGTTCGCAAGAGTTCTTAAAAATGGTGAACAAGAACTATAGTATGTCGTGATGATATAATCAGTTCAGTATAGTCAGTTGGGATTGGTATAGTCAGTCTTAGAATTGGAAGATGATGAAAATCAATTAATGATGTGTCAGAATAAAAGATGAGGAGATATTATTAATATCATTGCTACATATCGTGCAAGACTACTGATTATGTTAGTTCTATGAGACTGTGTTAGTTAGTTCTCACTCAGCTTTCAGTAAGCTGACGCCCTTTATTGCCTAGACATTCTCCGTCCAGACTACCCTACCCTAATAATGCAGGTGATGGAACCTACGGTGATGGTTACTACCTAGAGTTGGATTATACAGAGGGTGGCTCCACTGATGCCGGTTATGCTGGAGAAGAGTGTTATGCTGACGACTACCCTTACGCCAGCTGAAGACCTAAAGATAAGTATTTAGTTTATGTTTCTATTATTATGTCGAACTCTATTTTTTTTTGTTTTGTTTTATTTTGACAGGTACGTACTTGGGCATATGTTGTCCCTAGACCTGTTGTGATCCTGAGGACACACTCTAATGTTGTAATTGTAACACTGTTATTATATTTCAGTTGATCATGTTACTGTTCCTGTTTGTCTTGTGGACTAGTACTATGTGGTGTGGATATTTAGTGACTTTCACTTGTCATTCCCTGTGGACCCAAAAAGGAAATTTATTTTTCTCTATTTTTTGCTGCGCCAGGGCGTGACACTTTGGCTCCGAGCTGGGCAATCCTTGGCTGATTCCCGAGCTGTCTGCTCTTGCCCCTCCCTTCTTGCAACACGCTTATCGTTGATGATCTCTCTGGCATCCTATACTCGGCTTGGGTTAACCCGGGCACGTTGTAGGGTCTTCTCGGGACCATGGCTATGCTCATCGTTCCTGGGCTGTCCCAAAGCCGAGAGGGAGGGTGGCGCAGTATAGGCATGCCGTCGGACCCGTACGAGTGCCTGATCGCGTACGTCGTTCCCGGGCTGATCCTCAGCTTGAGGGGGCTTGCTCTATCGGGCCAGCAGTGTTTCAATTTATTGTTGAGCCTGAAGCTGGCCTTCTAGTAGTTGCGCGAGGGCAGCAGTGATCTATTCGGCGGTCATTGAAGCCACTGGTTGGGAAACTGGTGGGACCCCCTGACCTGTTGGTGCAGCGGTCTTCTTACCCTTCTTTGGTAGCATGTTGATCAGTCAAAGATTTGTTTTTGGGAGAAAACTATCGCTTCCCACAAACGGCGCCAAGCTGATGATGCCTAAATTTGGGTAAGACTCGTAAGAGAGAGTATAAGAAGAATCAAAACAAGAGAGATTTGAGTGTGGTTCGGTCCTGTTAATAAAGAGACCTACGTCCACGTGGTGTGTTTGAGCACTTGCACTATATAGTTAATCAGCCGAGGGTCTATGGTGAACCAACAGTGGCTGGGAGGTACCAGAGACCGGCCGAGCAGAGTATGCGTGTATGCAATGTAATGTTGCGATTCTGTAGAATAAAAATGCGACCCCCTTTGAAGGGGGTAAATGATCTTTTTTTATAGATACTGGAGACCATTCGTACAAGGTAAGCGGCCCGATAAGGCAGTACAATCAAATAGGTATTGATTAACATAAATCATGAGAGTTTACTAATCACATTAGGGAACAATCTTCTCTTTATATTAGTTTTCTAGCTAAGATAGGAAAACTGCCTGGAACCTTGCGGAGCAAGTCACGGGATGTGCCTAGCTAGGCTGCACCTACCATGGGCAAGCCCGCATCGTGCACTTGACTTGGGGGTTAAATCCGGTCTGTCCTAGATGGACAACCTGGGATGGTTGCGTGGTGAGCGCCATTACTGGATGACTCAGCATTCCTTGCCGAGGTTGCGAAGGCTGACTTTGACTTGGAAATTTTCGTACGTATCACATACTTTAAATGAGAAATTGTATATTCTCTCTCTGTCTCCAATTACTTCAAAATTTCAGGTATTTAAGAAAGCTTCTATATTTTGGTTAATTTTTTAAAATTTTTATTGCTGCTCTACTTTTGAATTTAAACTTCCTCTGTCATGATTTATGACAAAAAGTTTTATGAGAAGTGGAAGAGTTTTCATATAGTAAAAGGTATATTTGACAACTCTTAAGGTATGTTTCATTTTGCTAAAAAAGCAATTCATTAACAACCAAAAATGACCCACCTCCAAATACAAAGGGAGGGGGTGGCATCAAAGGGGATTGAGCCCCAAAAAAGTACAATAAACTGTCTAATAGGAAAGTTTATGCCCTACATAATAGGCGGATCTAGAAATTTTAATCACATTCCAAAAAATAAAAGATTAGGTCAAAAGGTCTCTACACTTTTGTACCAAAAATTCAATAGTATAGAATTCACTTAAATTGGTACGGAGGGAGCAGCTATTAGTATGTTGCTTTCTTCTGTTTTCTGTGTAGGAACTCTTTTTTTTTTTTTTTTAATTTAGCCAATCAAACAATTGTGTCAGTGAATAAATGCAGTGTAGGTCACCATAACTAATTTAATAGCTATGAGTGCAAATTTTTTATTTTTTTAAAAAAATAAAAAATAAAAAATTATGAGTGCAATTTTGCTATCTTGTTCACCCATCAATACAATATTGATATGTGTCATATTTCATTCACATTTAACCTTTTTTTAGCAACATAACTACTATATAGAACATGAATGGGGCACATGCCAACAAAGTAGTCCAATAAGTTGGAAAGTGAAGTTCAAGTGTGGTCGGTAAGCAAAGGGTATTAAATAATGAGTAATGTTAGGCACACACATCCATTGGTATATCAATGAAGTACATTATATACGAATGTATGCTAGGACGCCCTACTCTGGATTGCTCGCACATAAATGAGTGCTACTATTCATTCAATTCTGACATATGACACCAGTAATATGGTAGAGGATATCTGAGATACTATAAATAGAAATCACAAAAACCAAGTAAGAAAACTGATTTGTGTGATTATGCCCACGAGTTTTTGAGAATTTACTATACTAAAAAAATCAAAGGAAAAAAAAAATCACAGAGTAAAACGATCAGTGGCACATGCATAGTGTCAAAATAAAAAATAAAAATAAAAAAATTAACTCAGAATAAGTTGCTTATCATGGGTCGAATTTTCCAATAGTATTATGTTGTGCTCCACATGAATTATTAATTTATTTTTCTTCTCGAGCAGGGACGGATCTAATGTAATGCATGGGGAATCAAACCACCTTTTATTTTAGAAAATTTTTATGTATATTCTAAATATATATATATATATATCTATATATTTTTTCATTTAAACCCCCTTTCTAAATTCAAGAGTTTCCTATTTTACATTTAAGCCCCTCACAAATATGAAAAACTCAATTTTTTGGTCTCAATTTATAGTGACAATGTGTCATTTTATTTTACCATTGGTGTCAATTTGTATTAACTTTTCTAATTTCTTCATTCGTCCAAAAAATATTTATGAATAGACCCAAAAAAACCACCTCGAAGCCCGATAAACTCACTACCCCTTTCACCCAACCAATCCCCCTAACTCCAAATTCCTAGATCCGTCCTTGTCGAGGACAACAAAATAGTTTCGGATTCTGGATTAATTGGTTTTTAGCTTAGAACAATTGAATGGATGTGTAAACCCCTTTTTGATAATAACTTTTGAAGTCTGGAAGTGATTATGGAATTCCAGAGTCTAAAATAAAAAAGTTTTTTTTTTTTATCTTATTATATTTCTCTCTTTTCGTCTGAAAAAACATGTGCAAAAACAATTTGAGGTTGTTTTGGCTTCAACGTACCCAATAACCACATGGCATGACCAAAAAATTTCCAAGATTTCTAAAAGCCATAAAACTTGACAACAATTCAAAATTCTAATAAAGGGATCAATTCCCATTGGGTAACACACTTGAGATTTTGCGCAAACCGATTGATCTCAATCCACCCGAGAAGTTATTAAGGATTATGGTCCTGTTTGTTACTACTTATTTTAAGCTAAGAAACTATAATCTCAAAAACATCTAAAATTTTGTTTTTGATAAGTTAATTTATTTTTTCACTTTCAAGTTATTTTTTGCTAAAAAAAGTTATAAGATATACCTGTTTAGTACATTTTAAACTTATAATAAACTATAAGCTAAAAAAGTCAGCTGTAACAACACCAGGGTCGGTCTCGAGTATTTGGAGGTCCGGGACGAACTACTAAAAGTAAGGCCCTTTATTCAGGGGTTCGAGGGCAGCGCCCCTGAGGCAATTTTTTTGGGGTCTTTTTATACATAATTGGCTATTTTTTAGGGTTTACTTATACATAATTGACGTTTTTTTGGGGTGTACTTATAATATGAGTCTATTTGTGAAACTTAAATATTGTATGGTGTTTTTCAAAATTCTAGGGAGACCCATGGCCGGCCCAAAGGGGGGGGCCAGTGGGGCAACCGCCCCGGGCCACCAAAGTTCATCAAATTTTGAGGGCCTCTATAAAATTTTCATAATTATATTTTTACCTTGAGATTTTTTTAGCATTTTACATTAGGTCTCCCTTAATCATGTTTAAGCCTCTCCTCAACTTATGTTTGAGCCCCAAAGGGGCCCAATGCCCAATTTAGTGTCATCAACTATATATCTATTGATATACATATATATAAAACTCAAAAGCAAAGGCCCCTAGAATTTTGAAAATTACACTTTTAGTTTAAGAATTTTTTGAATTTTAGAAATAGGTCTCCCTAGAATTTTGAAAGACACTATACAATATTTAAGTTTCACAAATAGACTCATATTATAAGTACACCCCAAAAAATTGCCAATTATGTATAAGTAAACCCTTAAAAAATAGCCAATTATGTATAAAAAGACCCCAAAAAAATTGCCTCGGGGGCGCTGCCCTCGAACCCTCGAATAAGGGGCCTCACTTTTAGTAGTTCGTCCCGGGCCTCCAAATACTCGGGACCGGCCCTGGGGAGACCTATACATAAAACTCAAAAAATTCTTAAACTAAAAGTGTAATTTTCAAAATTATAGGGGCCTTTGCTTTTGAGTTTTATATATATATGTATATCAATATATATATAGTTGATGACACTAAATTGGGCATTGGGCTTCTTTGGGGCCTAAACATAAGTTGAGGAGAGGCTTAAACATGATTAACGGAGACCTAATGTAAAATGCTAAAAAAATCTCAAGATAAAAATATAATTATAAAAATTTTATGGAGTCCCTCAAAATTTGATGAACTTTGATGACAAGGACAGTTGCCCCACTGGCCGGCCATGAACAACACCCCTATAATTTAAACTTTCTTAAGCATAGGACCAGCAGAGGAAGTTCATTCGTGTACCTAGTCCCTTCTAATTTTTGTAATATGTACATCCATATATATATATATATATATAGAGAGAGAGAGAGAGAGAGAGAGAGAGAGAGCACAGAGAAAGGGGATGGGGGGAGTTGATCACCTGCTTCCGCCATAGGAGATCAGCACTAGGCTTGACCTCATGCCGGTTGTTCCAGAAGTTGAAACGAGCTTTTTCAACCTCTTCTCTCTCCTCAGTTGTTCCTACATAGTCATTGTCAAATTTCCAAGTCTGTCTTCCTACGTAGTTGTTTGTGCTGTACAGATACGGATCATTTCTACCTTCCGCTATCTTCAGTCTCCACATTCTCCTCCTTTAAATTTGATTGACTATGATCTGTTAATTTCATGCAACAACAACATATACAATATTAAAAACGTACAACAAAATATTTGAACAAAATCATGTCCTGAAAAATGAAGTATTTTTGTATGTATATATATATATATATACAGCCTCCTTAACTACACGCGCTTCTATCTTTAGTACTCAACCTATTACCAGCCAAAAGCTTTTCTTGGTGGTTTTCCATATTAAACTGGATGTGCGCCTGCGTGATTGTGTGTGTGCGCGCGTGAGAGAGAGAGAGAGAGAGAGAGAGAGAGAGAGAGAGAGAAAACGAAAGATATTGAAATACCTGTTAGACGATTTGGAGCTGGCTAGAACTCCAATGGGGAGACAATTACTCGTACTTGGGAGGGGTGTACTCTTACACATATCCATATCTATATATAGGAAAAGACTTGTGTACATAATACTTTTAGATTTTTTTTATAATTATTTTGAAGTGTGATTAATGTTTGTGTACAAGTGTATTTTGGCATATATATATCACACAAGAGAAATGTTTGGTACACACATATTTTGACACACTATGCTTTAAACACATGTACCTTGTGCTGTTTGAATTTTTCACATTTTTCTATGCACCACTTACACAACACAAGATACATGCATTTAAAACTGTTTATCAAAAAGTGTGTCAAAAAATATGTATGTAACACTACTCATCACACAATTAGACCAATAGTACTTTGAAAAAGAGGGAAAGAGAGAGCAAGAAGTACTAAAATGTTGTGGTATACATAGAGAGAGAGAGCAGTCAAGCTCAAGCTTAAGATTAAGAGTAAGTTTTGGGCACAAACATAATCTATAAATATCATAATGTATTTATTTTTGTCTTAATGGGGATTGCTTATACTGTGCAGTTCACTGACACTGTAAGATCCACAAAGAAGAAAGATAGACACATTGCGACATTGCGATGTTTGTGAATTGTGTTTGTGAAATTTATTTGTGCCCAAAGACTAACTCTAATTTTAAAACGATTGGCCGCTGAAGATCAATTTTTGTTTGGTATCTTTCAAAGCCAGATCACGAATTTAGGGGGAACTCTGGCCCAACTTTTCAATTTCGTATACATAAATAACTACAGAAATTTAGTTTTAAATAACTTAAATCTCTTGTTGAAAAAAATATTCCCTCCATCCCTTAAAAGTAGTCCACTCTTGGGAATTTAACTTTTTAAGGAGATCAAAAATATTTACAGCTACTTTCCACAATTGCCTCTAATTATTTCAACTACTTTTTTAGTTTTGCCTTGAGACAGATTTCAAAGAAGGATAGTTTTGTATAGTGAGTAAAAAGTGTATATTAATTTTGGAAGGTAATAATAATTTTGAGACATCCAAAAATAAAATACAGAACTATTTTTAAGAGAAAGAGGGAGTATTGGTTAAGAGACAATGAAAACTTTTCTAGTGAAAAGTCCTACAATCCAAAACTTTTGTTAGAATTAAAGAAAAATTTCAACGATTTTGTGAAATTTTGCTAAACTTTTCGATGATTTTTTGCCTGGAAATTGTCCGGATTTTTTGCTCAGTATTATATACGAGGGACTTTTCAATAAAAAATTTTCATTGTTGAAACCAATGCTTAAAATGTAGAGTATAATGGACTAAACCCTAATTACCCATAAACTAAGCCCAATACTCCAAAAGTTAAATACTTCTAACTCTTTGTGCTAAGTGTCATCCTCAATAGGAAAGAAGGATTTTGCTCTTTTCCAAGAGGGCTCATACTTTTTTTTTTCCTGCGTCGTCATTGTATTCAGTGTCGTCAAAGTATTGAATATTTGAATATGTATATGATCTATGCAACGTAACGAAGGAGCATGAGTAGTACAAGGCTATACAAGGATCACACTAACTTATGGTGTTATACAAACTTATGTTACCATTTGTTAGCCCCCCAAAAAAATGTATTTTTAACCGGACCAATTATTTAGAGCATTTGATAAAAAGTGCTGAACATTGTGGGTTTCAAAGATTGGTAAAACTTTGACTAGCATGGCCTTACAGTAGGTGATGGGAATATATCACATGTGAGATAATTTTATTAATTTAAAGATTGTAATTTGGCTAGATTTTTATTGTGTTTAGTTTTCTTGTTAGAGTTGTATTACTCATCCGACAAGTAATGAGTCATAATTAAACTCTCTATATATGGATGTTATACAGGAATTTAGGGAAGTCCTTAGTGTACCAAGTTGGGAGTCTCGCCTCATAGGATGTATGATCTAGGGTGACATATGTTAATCATTGGGGTTTTCTGTGATGGTTGTTCACAATGATAGGGATGTGAGATAGGGATGGACATTTCTTTATCTCTGTGATTTCTCTGTATTACAGTGATTAATTATGTTAGGTTCTTTGAGGTATTAAGTGGGGAGAGTACAAGGGTCTTGTATTTGGGTTATGGGATTTAATCCATGATTCTTGTACCATGTTTTACTCAATAGTGAAAGAATGAATCTCTCGGGTGTGGACGTAGGTAGGTGTTTGGCCGAACCATGTAGAAATCTGTCTTTTCTATGATGTGCATGTTTAATTACTACTCATGTGTGTGTGTTAATTTGAGAGAATTTGGTTCCGTGTGTTAAATTCCCAGCAAGTGGTATCAAAGCTATGGTGGTTGTCGCGCACGCTTTTTCGGCGCAGCCGGGCTGTCGTGTTGTGGGCCTGGCTTTTTTTTAAAGTGGGTGAATTGCGACTTGATTTTTATTGGGAGTGGTAAAAAGAGTATTGTAGGGCCTATTTAAATGTTCAGAGTCGCCACCTAACATTTTGGGTGTTAAGACCCCTGCAAATACAATTAAAGTAATTCATCTTTGACTTAAAAAAAAAAACAGTTTTGAGAAAAGTGGGCCCTTTAAAAGTGTGACTCTTGATAAGATCTTTTAAAATATGGGTTCGGGGACTCGATTATGTCGAGGGAAGGTGTTAGGCATCCTCGAACATCCATGCAAAGCATGGTTGCCAATTCTAGTGATTTTCATAATAATGGGGTATAAATAAAAGAAATAATGTGTGAGAATGTACAAGTATTGGAAAAAAATGTAGCTATGGCCGCACCCAGGTGAGGGGTTGCATACGTATCTCAAGTCGAGAATCAGGCCGTACGTAGTTCTGTGCTTTGTACATGATGAGTGTGTGTGTGTGTGCACGTGTTTTGAAAAAGGTTGGTCGATGTAGACCGTGTGAGTGTGAAGTAGTGTTTCAAGTAAAAGTTGGTGTAGTTAGGAACTTTAACATGTACGGTGTAGTCCTAGACTTTAACCTTTGAAAGAGTGAGTTTTGAAAATGTGATTTGAGTGAAAAAATGGTGTAACTAGAAATTTTGAAAAGTGATTGTGATTGAAACGAGCTTGTGCAAGTGAGTGGAGAATGAAGAGTTTTTTTTTTTTTTTTTTTTTTTGCGTTTTTGTATTTTCCGTTTTCTGTTCTTTTATTCCTATGCCGGAGGTAAGGCTTGTCGCCCAAAAGAAAGAAAAGAGATTTTTTTTTTTTGTATGCCGAAAGTAAGGGTCGGTGCCCAAAAGAAAGAAAATAGATTTTTTTTGTATTTTATTTTTTTATGCCGGAAGTAAGGGTCGGTGCCCAAAAGAAAGAAAATAGATTTTTTTTTTATATTTTATTTTTTTATGCCGGAAGTAAGGGTCGGTGCCCAAAAGAAAGAAAATAGATTTTTTTTTGTATTTTTATTTTTTTATGCCGGAAGTAAGGGTCGGTGCCCAAAAGAAAGAAAATAGATTTTTTTTGTATTTTATTTTTTTATGCCAAGGGTCGGTGCCCACAAGAAAGAAAATAGATTTTTTTTGTATTTTATTTTTTTATGCCAAGGGTCGGTGCCCACAAGAAAGAAAATAGATTTTTTTTTTTTTTTTTTTGTATTTTATTTCTTTATGCCGGAACCAAAAGAAAAATGTTCGAATTTCCTTTTATCAAAGTTATTGATCAACTTAATAAATTAAGCATATTCGATTTTAGTAGAAGTAGAAAAATGCTCAAACTTCCATTTATCAAAGTTATTGAACAACTTGATAAACGTGAATATTTGGTAAAAAAGAAAAATAAAATTTATTTTTTTTGTTGTTTTATGTTTTTTATTCTTTTTTTTTTCTTAGAAGTTTTCTAATATACTAGGATTTATTCATTTGAAAAAGATCAAAACCCCAAATGAAAGAGATAAAAGAAAAGTTTTACAAAAATTCATGTCAAAGTGCAGTTTTCTCACAGTTTTGAGAGAAGTCTCCCAAAAATGGAACGGGGAGGGTCCGGTGCTTATAATTTTTTGAACTTTTGAGAGAAAGTTCCCAAATGAGTCTAGTTTTCATGGTAGCAAACCATTTTGCAATATCCTTTGGGGATTGGGAGAAATTGAGTTTAGAAGCACCCTTACTCAGAAATAGGGACTGCACTGTCGACTAAAATTGGACGATTTTTTACAAAAATTAAACTGATCCAAAAAAATAAAAAAAAATCACAGATGTAATCAAGAGGCTATAGTTAATGGACAAAAAAAATGGAGTGAAGAAAAAATCTTGAAGTAGTCCAAACAGTGAACGTGATATGGTGTCACTGCTGTGATGTTTCTGGCAGATTGTATGCCTTGTGTGTTTGTGCTTTGAAAATGGGTCATATGATTTTTTAAAATTCTGAGAAAAATCATAGACCAATATCATTGATTAAGGACACTCTCCAATTGGTTTCATTTGATTTGAATCAAAAATGAATTCGTGGTGATACCTTGATTATCATCACAGCAGTGAATTTCGACAAAATGGACTTGGTTCTTCAATGGTGATTGAATTTGATAAGAGAGATGAGAAGGAGGTGAGAGAGTGGGATTCTCCCTTCCTTGTGTAGATGTGAATCATCAGTTTATAAAACAAAAAAAGTTGGCCTCTTTCGGTGGGTGTGATAATGTTAGATATAGGAAAACAAAAGAGGATGCAAGGAAAAGAAAGTTGAGATGTCTCAACTTTTGAGCTGTGTAAAGAGGAAGGAAAGGGAATCCAATGCCATGGATTCTATGTGGTGTGGTTGAGTGCACGTAGGATGTTTAACCTTTTGACCCCATAGTTTTGACTTGCAATATCTTTTCCATTTGAGGTCAGATTGAGATGATTCAAAAAATGACAGGCTAGTGTCAATGAGCACTTTATTTTTTAAATGACTGGGTTGGGCAAAAATGGGGTGTCCACAGCTGCCCCTCTTTGTCATGCTTTGCGAAGCAAATCGTGACAAAGACAGGAGACACCACATTTTTGCCGCATTTTCTTTTAAGTGATGAGAATAAGTAAAGACGTGCCAAAGTAGGCAAGTGAGTATGAGGTGCCAACGTAGGCAAGTGAATGTCAAATGAGTATGAGGTGCCATTGTAGGCAAGTGAATGTGAAGCAAGTGAGTGTGAAATGTCATCGTAGGCAAGTGAGTATGAGGTGCCAAGGTAGGCAAATGAATGTGAAATGCCATCGTAGGCAAGTGGGTATGAGGTGCCAACGTAGGCAAGTGAATGTGAAATGCCATCGTAAGCAAGTGGGTATGAGGTGCTAACGTAGGCGAGTGAATGTGAAATGCCATCGTAGGCAAGTGGGTGTGAGGTGCCAATGTAGGCAAGTGGGGATTGTGAATTGCCATCGTAGGCAAGTGAGTGTGAGGTGCCAATGTAGGCAAGTGAATGTGAAATGCCATCGCAGGCAAGTGAGTGTGAAGTGCCAATGTAGGCAAGTGAATATGAGATGCCATCGTAGGCAAGTGAGTATGAGGTGCCAACGTAGGCAAGTGAATGTAAAATGCCATCGTAGGCAAGTAGGTATGAGGTGCCAACGTAGGCAAGTGGGGATTGTGAATTGCCATCGTAGGCAAGTGAGTGTGAGGTGCCAATGTAGGCAAGTGAATGTGAAATGCCATCGTAGGCAAGTGAGTGTGAAATGTCAATGTAGGCAAGTGAATGTGAAATGCCATCGTAGGCAAGTGAGTGTGAAGTGCCAATGTAGGCAAGTGAATATGAGATGCCATCGTAGGCAAGTGTGAGAGGTGCCAATGTAGGCAAGTGAATGTGAGTACCACTAGAGTATGCAAATAGCTCCGCTGGGGATTGAGAGCATTAACAGAAAGGGTGAACGACTTTGTTGGGGATTCATGCGAGAATCGAGTAAAAGAGGGATGGTGTAGTCGAGAAGTGCATAACCGCGTAATCTCAAACTCTAACCGAAAATGTAGTAAAGTGAGGGTATGGTCGAGCTCTTAAAGCTGCTACGTATCTCCTATCGGGAGAATCGGACCGAGCGTAGCTCGTACGAACCTGGATAGCTGATAGATGGTGAGAGACGGTGTAGTCGAGAAGTGCGAAGTCGCATAATCTCAAACTTTAACCGAGAATGTAAAAGTAAGGGTATGGTCGAGCTCTTAGAGCTGCCTACGTATCTCCCATCGGGAGAATCAGACCAAGCGTAGTTCATGCTTTGACGAAGCAAAAGTGATGAAAACTAGAGAGACAAGAGAGCAAAACGCCAGGTTGGGGTGTGATTGCTGTGGATGTGAGAGAGCGAAATGCCGCGTGGGGCGTGATTGCTATAGAGCGCGAGATAGTAAGGGAAAATGCCTGATGCTTAATGATATGGACAGGACGCCACTTGACAGACTTGTACCTGATGTTGAATGAGATGAGCAGGACGCCACTTGACGGTCTTGTACTTGATGCCTAATGATATGAACAGGACGCCACTTGACGGACTTGTACCTGATGTTGAATGAGATGAACATGATGCCACTTGATGGACTCATACCTAATGCTAAATGATATGAACAGGATGCCCCTCGACGGACTTATACCAGATGTTGAATGATATGAATAGGATGCCCTTGACGGACTCACACCTGCGACTGATGTGGGATGAATAGGATGCCACTTGAAGGACTCACACCTGATGCTAGAGAAAGATGAACAAGATGCCCCTTGACGGACTCACACTTGATGTTGTAGGAGATGGACAAGATGCCTCTTGACGGACTCACACCTGATGTTAGAGGAGATGAACAGGATGCCCCTTGACGGACTCATACCTGATGTTGGATGATATGAACAGCTGATCCCAAGTACGGGACATACTTCTTGATGATCCATAGATGGGAGGTTGATTTGACATATAGATCTGAACTGAGAGGTTGTTGTAGAGTTGGCGAGCCTGACCAAAGGCTGCATACAGTGAGAGGTCTTGGAAGTATGTTGGGCCAGTGGTTGAGCTTTTGAAAGTTGGGCCAGTGGCTGGGCTTTAGAAGTTGGGCTTTGGAAGCATGTTGGGCCAGTGGTTAGGCTTTTGGAAATTGGACCAGTGGCTGGGCTTTTGGAAGTTGGGCCAGTGGCTGGGCTTTTGAAAGTTGAGCCAGTAGTTGGGCTTTTGGAAGTTGAGCCAGCAGTTGGGCTTTTAGAGGTTGGGCCAGCAGTTGGGCTTTGGAAGTTGGGCCAGTAGTTGGGCTTTTGGAAGTTGAGCCAATGGTTGGGCTTTTGGAGGTTGGGCCAGCAGTTGGGCTTTGGAAGTTGGGCCAGCAGTTGGGCTTTGGAAGTTGGGCCAGTGGTTGGGCTTTTGAAAATTAGGCCAGTGGCTGGGCTTTTGGAAGTTAGGCTAGTGGTTGGGCTTTAAAAGTTGGGCTTTGGAAGCATATTGGGCCAGTGGTTGGGCTTTTGGAAATTGGGCCAGTGGCTGGGCTTTTGGAAGTTGGGTCGAGGGTTGGGCTTTTGGAAGTTGGGCCAATGGAAGTTGGGCCAGTGGTTGGGCTTTTGAAAGTTGGGCCAGTGGTTAGGCTTTAGAAATTGGGCCAGTGGTGAGTGTTCTCCTTATAAGGATGATGGAGGCACCAGGCTCCAGTTGCCCCTGTTACAAAAGATATGCATTTTCTGCTATGCTGTAAAGTATGAATGATTTTTTTTTTTTTTTCATGCAATGTACAGAGTATTTACAAAAGTATTTGATGCATGAGTTAATCATCTGCGAAAGAATGTTCATAAGTTAGTGGATATTGTCTGTCTTGTTGCTTGTTGGAACACTAGAAGGTAACGTATTTGACCGTATGAGCAGTGCCCCAGTATTCAGTGAATGTCCAGTCCTTGTCCGTATTTGCTGCATCGACAATTTTGCCATAGTCTTGATTCATAGCACCTTTTTTCTTAGGTTTTCACTACGCCCGCGCGGACTATCTTGAAATTGACAGTATGTGATGGCCCATATCTTTGAAATGATGCAAAAGTATGATTTAATAAATCCAACAAGGCTTGTGTCAATCAGAGTGGACTTTTAGTGGGTTGTATTGTAGGCCAAGGTCGTGGGTTAAGAAATGAAGGATCGCATGAAGGCTCAAAGTTTTTTTTTTTGAAAGGTCGATGCCCGAGATCACCTTATGCTCTATTTTTTCTTTTTTCCTGCCCCAATCTAGTGTGAGGTGAGTATTACTGAGTGTAATGTGACTTGGGGGGAATTGCCCCAGTTCGAAGCCAGTATCCAAGTTTGGATAGTATTCTGTGGATTTGTCCAGCTTCTGTATTTTTTTTCTTTTTCGTTGAGCTTCGTTTTTTTTTTTTTTTTTTTATCATTGCCCCAGTGTGGGGGTGATCCTCAGGGGGTTTGAATTTGAAAAGAAATTTTTATTGTATTGCTCAAGTGGGCTAGCAAGTGAATAATAGTGTATGGATAGCTGAAATGATTGCCTCTTATCATTTTGACACAAACATAATTGGATTTTAGAAATCATATATGTGCAACATTGAAGCTCGTGCAATGTTATGGGGAACAATGGGCCGCCCCGCTTGGTATTTGATGATGTATGGCGTGCCTTGAGTTGAGGTATTTCTGCCCCGGAGAGCGTCCTGTCCATATGCTAAAGTGATAGAGCAGCATGCACTTGCGATGATGAACAATGTCAGACACTGTAATGATTAATCATGGTCTTAAAGCCTTTTTGGTATGTTCTATCGTGTGTTGCGTCCAAAAGTCCAATGCGATGTCCAAATTGGTTTCAACAAGTTACAAGACAGCCATATCCAATGAATCATGAGATTTTAAAGCAAGATGATGAAAAAAGGTTTTTTTTTTTTTTTTAACTTGTTTCTTTTTTTTTTTTATAAAAGAAATGTATGTACTTATGCAAAGCAAACAATGCATATATTTAGTAGTGGAGAAACTGTCCCTGTGTGACATTTTGATGCCTTGTAAGAATGGAATTTTAGGCAGTGGGTGAAGTATTGGCCTTTTGCGAGAGTGACGCTTGTGGGTGTATTAGACTGTTGGTAAAGGGTTTAGAAACAATGCATGTACTGGATGGATGGGAACAACACATATGATTGGATGCCCATGTATTTACATAATTCTTGACATTCTCTTTTTATTGATGATATTTTCTAATACATATAAGAGCAAAAAGAGAACAACAAGAAAACCCTTACACTCTCATCAACCCATTGTTCATTGGTAAAGCCACCCCATCCAAAAAATGATTCGAATCACAGGGGCGAGCTGAGTTCCAAGAACATTTCTTCTAGTCTTTATGAGCTTCTTCGTTATCAGACGGTTTGAGCCAGAAGTAAATTGCAGCCGCCATAGCCATCCAAAGAAGAATGCACACTTCGCAAAGCATAATTGTCTCGCCCAAATCCATGTTCTCCAAATTGCTTTTTTTTTTTTGAAAGAGCTCCCCCACGCCTAAAACAAGATCAAACTTCTGGTATAATGGTGAAAGACGATGACTATGAGTATGGTGAGGGGAGAGAAGTGAGAGAAATATGAGTGAGCAAGAAGGGAGAGGAGATAGAGATGCAAAGTTGCGTTCGAGGAGGAGTGAAGAAGTGAAATAAATAGGGGAGAGAAAGGGTTTATGCTCGGCACTTTTTCTCTCTCTCTCTTCCTGTCTCTTCTCCTTTTTCTCTTTCTTTTTCTTTCCTTTCCTTTCTCGTGACTGACCATCTCTTTCTCCCTTCTTTTCTTTTTGATTTTTTCCCTCTTTTTTTTCGTGCAGACACACTCCCTCTCTCTCTCTTCCTTTACTTTCTTTTTTTTTTTTATCTCTGACACTTTCTCTCTCTCTCTTTTTTCTCTTTTTTTTTTTTGTTTTTTGATCTCTGTCTCTCTGACTCTTTCTCTCTCCTCTCTCTCTTTTTTCATTTTTTTTTCTGTTTTTTTCTTTGCCGACACTCTCCCTCTCTCTTCCTTTTCTTTTTCTTTTCTTTTTTTTTTGTTTTTGTTTTATTTTGAAAAAGTAAGAATGTATTTGAGAAGGTAGAGCAGCCTAATGACTTGGTAACAAGATGATTTGGACAGTTGCGAATGCACTAGTACTGCTTGGATTTGATAATGTCAGTGTTCACAGTATTGGCTTTGCACGTGTTGCCATTGTATCGAATTAGGCCTGAATGAAGGATTAGAAATGATCAAGCATGCCTTTTTTCTGACTTGGGACAAATGTCAGCCTTTAAGCTGATTCAGATTGATGATAGCAAACACAAGTGGATTATGAAAGTGATGATGAGGGAATAGAATCCTCATTTTATAAAGTGCACTTATGTTACCAACAAGAGATAGTATTTCCACAGCTGATTCTTGAACTGATTGTTCAATGTGAGAGTACATTACGTAAGGAGTGAACATAGTGCTAAGGAGGATTTTTTTTGAAGTATGAAAAGTTACAATGATACAAATGTACATTTGGATTTTGATGAGTGGGAACAGAGTTCTGCCAACGTGAGGCTTCTTTTTAGAGGTCAAATCAAACGACATCCTACGCGCTTTTTTAGCAACCATATAGATCCTATAGTCCGTTCCACAGAACCTTGGGTTAATGCTTTTCAGGACTTACTTCTGAGGACAATACCATCCTGGGATGCTTACCCTCCCAGTTGCCCTATAAATCAGTACCCAAAGGTCCAAACTACATTAAGCTGGTGGAGGGACACGCGTAGTAAGACATGTGGGCTCAATCCCACGCACACTCGACGTACAAGGACTACCTCGAATCCGGACCATGATGTTCATTCCACCCTCTTTTTTTGAAATTTTTTTTGATTTTTTTTTTTTGATTTTTTTTAAAAAAAAAAAAAACAAAAAGAGCCTTAGTTCTAAGGCTCAAGCCACCTCGTGACTTTCTTTCTTTTCCTTTTAAAGACATGTTGACTCTCCATCTCTTCAATTAAACCCAAGAAAGAGTTTTGAGCTAAGTTATTAACAGTGAAGAAAGAGTAAGGATCAGTGGATGGAGTAGGTGTTTTTGATGAACTTTCTTGAAGACTTGGGGGGAGGTTTGGATATTTTGGGACCTCCAGTTTTTCCGTTTGATCCAAAAGAATCTGGGACTTTTTAGATTGTGAGTGTTGGACTAAATTAGACCAGCAGGAGCAAGTTGGAGTAACAGAGGGGGTGCGGGCAGGATGAGAGACTGGAGAAATCGCGTTGGGAGTAACGAGATCCAACGAACTTTGAGAAGTTTGGTAGTTGTTGCTAGGTTGTAAGGACCGGACTGGAGAAATGGTGTTGGGAGTAACGAGATCCAATGGACTTGGAGAAGTTTGATGGTTGTTGCTAGGTTGTAAGGACCGGACTGGAGAGATGGTGTTGGGAGTAGCGAGATCCAATGGACTTGGAAAAGTTTGGTGGTTGTTGCTAGGTTGTAAGGACCGGACTGTAGAGATGGTGTTGGGAGTGGCGAGATCCAATGGACTTGGAGAAGTTTGGTGGTTGTTGCTAGGTTGTAAGGACCGGAGTGGAGAGATGGTGTTGGGAGTAGCGAGATCCAACGGACTTGGAGAAGTTTAGTGGTTGTTACTAGGTTGCAAGTGCTGGACCAGATCAGACCAACAAGAATGAGAAGAGGTCGTACAAGTTTGAGTAACAGGAGGAATATAGATAGGGCTAGAGATTTCCAAGGAGATTGGAGCAGTTGTGGTGGGAGAAATGAGATTGGAACACTTTCGAGGGCTTTCTATGTCGATCTAGATCTTCCATGGCATAGTTGAGCCAAGGATCTAGATCAGGTTCTTTGGATTGTTTGGGTGACTCTTCTTTTGATTGAGCTTGAAGTTGTGAGACTTGTTCCTTTAGTTCTAGAACTTGTTGTTCGAGGAAAAAGACGTAGGAAACACAACCCAAAATGGGGTCCTGAAGCCTAGCTGTGGCTTCATACACAAGGGATTTGATAGTTTGTTGATGATCTGCCTCGGAGACCCTTTCAATAAGGCGTAGAAAATTCCTATATCCGAAAAATTCGTGAATTGCCTCATAATCCTTCATACTCCCTGCGTACTGAAAGTAGGGAGCCAAGGAACAGTCACTTCTGCACCGTCTTCTGTTATACTCGCATGCACCACAACGACTAACAGCCTTCTTAAAACCCATTTTTGGCTTGTTTTACCTTCCTCTTATTCAGACCTGGGTTGGGTGAGGTTTTTTTTTTTTCAAGAAGAGAGATGAGTTTAGAGATAGAAGAGGAGGGTAAGAAGAATAAAGAGGGGAGGAGAGCGAGACACAGAGAGGTTAGCCAAAGAAAGAGATAATGAGTGAAAAGGATAGAGAAAGAGGGGACGTAGAGGGTCTTTTTAAGAGGAGAGGAAGAGAGAGAGAGAGAGAGAGAGAGAGAGAGAGAGAGAGAGAGGGGGTCAGTGAGTGACATAAAGAGAGAGAGAGAGCGGGGAGGGGGGTCAGTGAGTGACATAAAGAGAGAGAGAGAGAGAGAGAGAGAGAGGGGAGGGGGTCAGTGAGTGACATAAAGAGAGAGAGAGAGAGAGAGAGAGAGAGAGAGAGAGAGAGAGAGAGAGGGCATGTGGAGAGAGTGATGTATGTGTAGAGAGTGAGAACACGTGGAGAGAGTGATGTATTAATATTAATGCACGTGTAGAGAGTGAGAGCATGTGTAGAGGTTGATGCCTAATACAGACTTAAATCAGGCCTGGTCCCCAAACCTTCAAACCTCCAGCGCCGAAGCACTTTCTTAGGTTGGTGGTTCGAGCGGAGGAAGTTTCGGTGCTGGTACCGGCGGTACTACCGCAACGGCCATGCCACTTACTAATCCTCCTATCTAATCTTACAAGGTTTCCTCTTGAGGAAGGGTTATATTATTCTTGCATGCCAGTGTGTAGTGTGCAAAATGATTTAGGCATTGGCCTTTGCAAATTTGGCATTGGCCTTGCAATTTATTTCAGCCTGATTCGCGAACACCTGTACAAAAGAATATGAATTTACAAAGAAAAGGTAAAATAAAAAAAATGTTAGTACAAACGAAATGCCCCATTGTAATGAAAATCACTAAAGTAATGGCCTGAGTCTTCTTAAGTCTCAATCCCCAGCAGAGTCGCCAGTTGTCGCGCCCGCTCTTTCGGCGCAGCCGGGCTGTCGTGTTGTGGGCCTGGCTTTTTTTTAAAGTGGGTGAATTGCGACTTGATTTTTATTGGGAGTGGTAAAAAGAGTATTGTAGGGCCTATTTAAATGTTCAAAGTCGCCACCTAACATTTTGGGTGTTAGGACCCCTGCAAAGACAATTAAAGTAATTCATCTTTGACTTAAAAAAAAACAGTTTTGAGAAAAGTGGGCCCTTTAAAAGTGTGACTCTTGATAGCCATGCGAAAACCAAAGATCTTTTAAAATATGGGTTCGGGGACTCGATTATGTCGAGGGAAGGTGTTAGGCACCCTCGAACATCCATGCAAAGCATGGTTGCCAATTCTAGTGATTTTCATGATAATGGGGTATAAATAAAAGAAATAATGTGTGAGAATGTACAAGTATTGGAAAAAAATGTGGTTATGGCCGCACCCAGGTGAGGGGTTGCATACGTATCTCAAGTCGAGAATCAGGCCGTACGTAGTTCTGTGCTTTGTACATGTATGAGTGTGTGTGTGTGTGTGCACGTGTTTTGAAAAAGGTTGGTCGATGTAGACCGTGTGAGTGTGAAGTAGTGTTTCAAGTAAAAGTTGGTGTAGCTAGGAACTTTAACATGTACGGTGTAGTCCTAGACTTTAACCTTTGAAAGAGTGAGTTTTGAAAAAGTGATTTGAGTGAAAAAATGGTGTAACTAGGAATTTTGAAAAGTGATTGTGATTGATACGAGCTTGTGCAAGTGGAGAATGATGTGTTTTTTTTTTTTTTTTGCATTTTTGTATTTTCCGTTTTCTGTTCTTTTATTCCTATGCCGGAGGTAAGGCTTGTCGCCCAAAAGAAAGAAAAGAGATTTTTTTTTTTATGCCGAAAGTAAGGGTCGGTGCTCAAAAGAAAGAAAATAGATTTTTTTTTGTATTTTATTTTTTTATGCCGGAAGTAAGGGTCGGTGCCCAAAAGAAAGAAAATAGATTTTTTTTGTATTTTTATTTTTTTATGTCGGAAGTAAGGGTCGGTGCCCAAAAGAAAGAAAATAGATTTTTTTTGTATTTTATTTTTTTATGCCAAGGGTCGGTGCCCAAAAGAAAGAAAATAGATTTTTTTTTTGTATTTTATTTATTTATGCCGGAAGTAAGGGTCGGTGCCCAAAAGAAAAATGTTCGAATTTTCTTTTATCAAAGTTATTGATCAACTTGATAAATTAGGCATATTCGATTTTAGTAGAAGTAGAAAAATGCTCAAACTTCCATTTATCAAAGTTATTGAACAACTTGATAAGCGTGAATATTTGGTAAAAAAGAAAAATAAAATTTCTTTTTTTTTGTTTTATGTTTTTTATTCTTTTTTTTTTCTTAGAAGTTTTCTAATATACTAGGATTTATTCATTTGAAAAAGATCAAAACCCCAAATGAAAGAGATAAAAGAAAAGTTTTACAAAAATTCATGTCAAATTGCAGTTTTCTCATAGCTTTGAGAGAAGTCTCCCAAAAATGGAACGGGGGGGTTCCGGTGCTTCTAATTTTTTGAACTTTTGAGAGAAAGTTCCCAAATGAGTCTAGTTTTCATGGTAGCAAACCATTTTGCAATATCCTTTGGGGATTGGGAGAAATTGAGTTTAGAAGCACCCTTACTCAGAAATAGGGACTGCATTGTCGACTGAAATTGGACGATTTTTTACAAAAATTAAACTGATCCAAAAAATAAAAAAAAATCACAGACGTAGTCAAGAGGCTATAGTTAATGGACAAAAAAAATGGAGTGAAGAAAAAATCTTGAAATAGTCCAAACAGTGAACGTGATATGATGTCACTGCTGTGATGTTTCTGGCAGATTGTATGCCTTGTGTGTTTGTGCTTTGAAAATGGGTCATATGATTTTTTAAAATTCTGAGAAAAATCATAGACCAATATCATTGAGTTAAGGACACTCTCCAATTGGTTTCATTTGATTTGAATCAAAAATGAATTCGTGGTGATACCTTGATTATCATCACAGCAGTGAATTTTGACAAAATGGACTTGGTTCTTCAATGGTGATTGAATTTGATAAGAGAGATGAGAAGGAGGTGAGGGAGTGGGATTCTCCCTTCCTTGTGTAGATGTGAATCATCAGTTTATAAAACAAAAAAAGTTGGCCTCTTTCGGTGGGTGTGATAATGTTAGATATAGGAAAACAAAAGAGGATGCAAGGAAAAGAAAGTTGAGATGTCTCAACTTTTGAGCTGTGTAAAGAGGAAGGAAAGGGAATCCAATGCCATGGATTCTATGTGGTGTGGTTGAGTGCACGTAGGATGTTTAACCTTTTGACCCCATAGTTTTGACTTGCAATATCTTTTCCATTTGAGGTCAGATTGAGATGATTCAAAAAATGACAGGCTAGTGTCAATGAGCACTTTATTTTTGAAATGACTGGGTTGGGCAAAAATGGGGTGTCTACAGTGGTCATATCATGGTGACAGAGGCGCACGGTGACAGCGGAGATTAGCAGCACGGTGGTTAAAAGATAACATAGGATGAAGAAAAGAAAAGGGAACAAGTGAACATGTTAGTAGTGTGGTGACGATGGTCATGGTCATGGCCCGGAGAATGATAGGCTTCAGATTTGTTTTTTGAAGTTTGTCGTGGTAAGTTACTCCATGTGGCATGTTGTAATGAAACTTGAATCATGATTGGTTGGAATTTCAAGGAGCTTTTGGGGATAAGCTATATTGCTTGGAATTTGGGTTAGAGATGATTGTTTTTGGGTGTTGCATATTCATCTGTTGGTGCGGATTTTTGAAATCTTGCACAGATTGAAATTTATTTTTTCTTGGTGATAGATCCTATGTATATAGCAGTAGGTTGAGATCTAGGGCTAAAAAAATAATTTTGATGCTACTGTGATTGTAGCAGGTTACGTATGGTGGAAAGGTTCTCACATTCCACTCATATGGGCATTTCTTTTGGGCTGTTAGATTCTGGATACGGTAAGTATGTGCTTTTGAAGAAAATAATTTGATGGGTTCCAAGAAGATGGGGGCAGACACAGGCGCAATTATCCAACAGAGGTAATTATTATGATACTACACGTACGAACGTTGATAAAATATTTTTGGAGCAGGTTCGCTATTTGGGTGGTGTGATATTGATCCCAAAATTGCGGAGGAATCTAATATTATTGTTGGAATCACATACGGTGGTGTGAGAGAAGTGTGGATAGTTTATGTCGTCTGGTTGATAGAGTTGTACTCCCAAGCCCTCGATGAAAAATTCTTATATAAGTGAGTGCGTGGAAAGTTTGTTCACGGTTCAGACGATGGTGAGGGGAAATCCTACTTTGGGAGAATGATAGGTCGAGGCTCTTCTCTGGTAGAGTTAATGCGTATAATTAACTCGGGGCAGCTGCACATGTATTGGCCGTGGTTCGACGAATCGGAGGTGCTGAAACCATATTGATTCGGGGTGTGCTTGCTGGTACGGAAGACGGTCAATGTTAAACGGTTACAAAGCAGTCAGCTTTGTGGGTGCTCCGGTTGAGGGGGTGCTGGTCATATGTGATAGAATGATTAGGCAGTTTCCCCATAAGTGATAGAGGGGGTGATTGTTGGGATTATATCACATATGGGATAATCCCATTAATTTAGGGATTGTGATTTGGCTAGATTCCTATTGTAATTTGGTTTCCTTGATAGAGTTATATTACTTATCCAATAAGTAATAGGTCATAAACTCTATATAGAGATGTTATATAGCAATTTAGGGAATCCCTTGGTGTACCAAGTTGGGGGTCTCCCCTCATGGGGTGCATGGTTTAGGGTGAGAGATATATTAATCACTGGAGTTTTCTGTGAGGGTTGTTCATAATGATAAGGATGTGAGGTATGGATGTGTATTTCTTTATATCTGTGATTTCTCTATGTTATAGTAATTAATTGTGTTAGGTTCTTTGGGGTATTGAGTGAGGAGAGTACAAGGGTCTTGTATTTGGGTGATGGGATTTAATCGATGTATCTTGTACCATGTTTTACTCAATAGTGAAACAATGGATCTCTCGGGTGTGGACGTAGACAGGTGTTTGGCCGAACCACGTAAAAATCTATCTTTTCTATGGTGTGCATGTTTAATTACTGCTTATGTGTGTGTGTTATTTTGGGAGAATTTGATTTCGCAAATTAAATTCCCAACAGTTGGTACTTTTGGTCACCTTAGTCAGACTAAATGAGATTTGTTTTATTTTGGCCCCTCATGGCTGTGAAAGATTCGACTGTTGAGTATGGTAAATGTGATGAACCCCACTTATCAATAAAGTTGCATGGCTTATGACTTATGAGTCAAAATCCAAACAATTCGGACTTTTCAGTGACCGAATTGAAATCAATGGAGGACCATTAGTGTAGTAAAATATTATGGTGCGCCTATATACTTTTGGAATATTATCAGCCCTTACTACACCATATGGCCTCATTACTAACAGATATTTCCGTTGGGAAAAATATTCCTAACGGATATATCCGTTAGTAAAATTAATAATTTAGTAACAGATATTTTAGTATTAGTAATATAACTAACGGATTTACTAACGTATATATCCGTTAGTAAAATTAATTTTTCTAACGAATAAATCTATTAATAAATTAAAGGGTTTCTAACGGATAAATACGTTAGAAATCTACTTACTAACGGTTGTTTTTCATCTGATTTTAAATGATTTATATTGAATACTAACGATTTGCAAACAATTTCTATCAGATATATATATATATATATATATGTTAGTAATTTCCCAAAAAAAAAAAAAAACTAACGGATAGATTCAGAAATATCCGTTAGAAATATGCATAAATCTAAAAAAATGAAAGGTTAATTAAACTCACCTCCCATGCGTTTTGCCTTCATTACACGGACCTCCCTTGCATTTGGGAAAATTACACGCCCCTTCCTTATGCCTAGTATTTTTTTACAATTTGAGGGAGGAAAGTGCTACAGAATATTAATGTTATGGGGAGAAAGTGTTATAAATACTAATTTTAAGGGAGGTCCCTGAAATTTCTCAAAATGCGAGGGAGGTTTGTGCAATTAAGGCAAAACACAGGGGATGTGAGTGTAATTAACCCAAAAATAATTTATTTATATGCTTCCAATTTTTATTTATTTATTTTATTTTTTTGCATCCAATTAACAAGCATATTAATCTATACCAAACACAAAAAATAACAAGACTAATCTATATCCAACATAACAAAAGATAATCTAAAGTAATCATAACAAGTAATTCATTTATCCATGTCTAACAAACATCTCTATACCCAACACAAGTCCTGGAGATAAAAATTTGTTTAAAATGCATAAATGAAATTTTGTGAATTATCATTGCTATTTGATAATTGTGATGAGTTTGACTAGAGGTCATCGGAAAGTGTCAAGTGAGGACACGGTAATCTGTAAAATCATGATGCATTGGCATGAGGAAATGACATTTATATCATTTTAAATGTTATTTGACTTTACCTGATTTTCATGAATAGTAATCATACTTGTGTAGTATAATTTTTGGTAGTTTTGGTCTAGTCTTAGATTATTTTGAATACTGAGGTGAGAACGTGAGTGACACATTCCATAAAAAGTAGGTGGTATAGAGATTCCACAGGAGATTAGTTTTTGGATCCTCATTTCGAACCCAAATGGAACTTAGTCGAAAACTTTAATAATTTTTAGTTTTTCACTGCTAAAGTAAAAACTGGACATGTGTGACGTTTCAGAAATTAATTAGAAGTTTTGAGAACTCATGGGGAGGTAAAGGTAATTCCCGAGAATTGTGCCTATAAATAGTAGTTGATGGGATATTTTCACCGAGTACACTTCGAGGTATAATGTTTTGTTGAGATTTTGAAAGCGGTTTGTGTTGACAGAGGAAGATAGAGCAAGGAAGTATGAGGACGGGTTGAGAGAGAACATTCGCCTGAGGGTAAACCTATGAATATTCGACAGTTGTCGCAGTACAACAAACGGTACTTGTAGCCGAAAGTGGGATGGAGAGATCAAGGCAGAGTCAACAAGGCTAACAAGGGAAGAGAAGCCATGAGGGTAATGACCGGAGCTATAGTGGATTTTTCAAGAGGACATTTGCAAGAGGCTCTAACTCTAGTTTTAGTGGGTTCAGAAAGCTGGTAGGTAACATATCGTTGTGCCCACTTTGCAACCGACCACACACTGGTAGATGTTTCATGATTAACTTTCAGAACAAAACCCAAGGGATGAATAGTGCAGTGCTACACCTGATATGAGGGGAAAATATTATGATTGTGGGATATTTGGACATCAATCTAAAGAGTTCCTGAGGAAGCGTCTTCAGCAAGGAAATAGTTCTATGGCTTCCAGTGGCTCGAAGCTTAGACTGACCAATGACGGGAGATAGAGGACAACTACGCCAGAGAAGGTCATTTCAAATGAACCAAGGAAATATGGCTGCTTCAGAGATAGTGGTCTCAAGTATGGTGCCTATATGTTCATATGTAGCACGCATACTTATTGAGTAAGGATCTACTCATTCATTTGTATTGCACGATTTTATTGAATATTTGAATGTTATCGGCACTGTTAGGATATGAATTGTTTGTGGTTGTACCCCTTAGTAAGCCAAAAGTGACATCTACAATGTACAAGGACTGTGAGATCAAACTAGGTGAGAAGTTGATGACTATAGATCTTATACCGATTGCGATGAACCACTTTGACGTTATACTAGGGATGGATTGGTAAGCCCTTAACCAAGCCATGATAGATTGTAAACGAAAGGAAGTTAATTTTCGATCATGGGTACACAGAAGCTTTAATTTTCAAGGGAATGGGGTTACACCCCCACCGTATTTAATTTAGGCTATCCGAGCTGGTAGATTGTTGAGGAAAGGATGTCATGGATTTTAAGTTCAGTATTTGATATTTCAGCGACCGAATTAAAAGTAGAATATATTCCAATAGTACGAGAATACCCAGATGTGTTTCCCAATGACCTACTAGATGTTATTATCGAAAGGGAGCTTGAGTTCACTATTGAGATAATACCAGACTCAAGATCAGTATCAAAAGCACCGTATAGAATGGCACCCGTGGAATTAAAAGAGCTGAAATTCCAACTACAAGAATTACTCAACAAAGGTTTCATTTGACCTAGCATATTGTCGTGGGGAGCTCTAGTATTGTTTGTAAAGAAAAAAATGGTTCAATGCACATGTGTGTTGACTACCGCAAGTTAAACAAGTTAACCATCAAGAATAAGTATCCGGTGCCGAGAATCGATGACTTATTCGACGACCTTCATGGGGCGCAAGTTTTTTCAAAGATAGATTTGAGATCGGGTTATCATCAGCTGAAAGTAAAAGCAGAAGATGTTGAGAAAACAACTTTCGGAATGTGCGACAGACATTACGAGTTTCTAGTCATGCCATTTGGAGTTACAAATGCACCAGTCGCGTTCATGGATCTTATCAACCGAGTCTTCAAGGACTACTTGGACGATGTTGTGATAGTGTTCAACGATGACATTCTTATATATTCATCGAGTAAGATAGAGTACGAGAATCATTTGAGATTGGTACTTCAGAGATTGTGAGAGAAGTAATTATTCAAGAAATTCAAGAAGTGTGAGTTTTGGTTACCGAGTATTACTTTTCTTGGCCACATGATTGATAAGAATGGTGTTTCAATTGATCCTCACAAAGTAGAGGCTGTATCTAATTAGCAGAGGCTGACATCCGTATCTAAGTTCCGAAGTTTCTTAGGATTAATGGGATTTTACCACCGTTTTATTGAGAATTTTTCCAAGATTTCATTGCCAATGACCAAGTTGATGAGAAAGGGTATTACTTTTGAATGGAGTCAAGAGTGTGAAGAAAGTTTTCAAGAGTTGAAGTCACGGTTAATGAGAGCACCTATATCGACGATACCATCCGAAATCGAAGGGTTTGTAATTTATAGTGATGCTTCTCATCAAGGCTTGGGGTGTGTAGTTATGCAAGGTAGCAAGGTGATTGCTTATTCTTTAAGACATTTAAAGACACATGCGATAAACTAGCCGACTCATGATCTTGAATTGGCCGCAATAATCCATGTTTTGAAGATTTGGATACATTACTTGTACAGGGAGAAATGTGAGATCTTTATGGACCACAAGAGTCTGAAGTACCTATTTACGCAAAGAGATTTGAATATGAGATAAAGAAGATGGTTAGAGTTTATGAAGGACTTCGATCTTTTGATAGAGTATCATCCGGGGAAGGCTAATGTAGTAGCCAATGCGTTAAGCCGGAAGATGACAAGGAACTTAGCCGACGAGCTAACCAAGAAAAATGAATTAGTCAAAGAAATGGAACGTTTGGAATTAGATGTGATTCCAGAGATGAATGGTGGTTTGATGATGGCAATCATAACTCACCAGCTATTATTGATGAGATCAAGACGGAGCAATTCAACGAGCACTATTTGTTTAAAATGAGAGACGAGATACCTTTAAAAAAGTGACCTAGATTTAAGTTGCAACAAGGAGTATTGATGTTTGGAAACCGATTGTGTGTACCAAACGTAAAGGACTTGGAAGAGCGACTATTAGAGGAGGCTCCTAGTACTAAATATTCGATTCATCCGGGAAGTTATAAGATGTACCAGAACTTGCGAGAAAATTTTTAGTAGAGAGGTATGAAACAAGAAGTTGCTAAATTTGTTTTTGAGTGTTCGGCAAATCAACAAGTCAAAGCAGAGAGACAAATACCTACAGGACTACTACAGCTGTTACCTATATCAGAATGGAAATGGGATGAGATCATAATAGATTTTGTATCCGGATTTCCACGATCGCCTAACAAGAATGACAAGATTTGGGTGATAGTTGATAGATTGACAAAGTCAGCTTATTTCTTACCGATTAAGACGACTAAGCCGTCTAGGTTAGCAGAATTGTATGTGAAAGAGATTGTGAGACTACGTTGTAGACACCCCATTTTTGCCCAACCCAATCATTTAAAAAATAAAGTGCTCATTGACACGAGCCTATCATCTTTTGAATCATCTCAATTTGATCTCAAATGGAAAAGATATTGCCAATCAAAGCTATGAGGTCAAAAGGTCAACAATCTCACATGCACCCGACCACACATGATTTTTGCTCCACAAAATTTTGAGAAAACTTTCGGTGGATTTACCAAAGGATAAAACAAAAAAATTAAAAAAAAAAAAAAAATAGCACATGGTTGTGCTTGGGATCCCATCCCATTACATTTTTTTCCTTTACTTTTTCTCTCTTTTCTCCTATCACTCATTTCTTTATCTCCCACTCTCCTTTCTTTTTCTTTTCTTATTATTCTCCCTTTGCTCTTCTCTCCGATAGAAATACTCACATGCCCATATGCATAAAGAGGGGAGAAACCCACTCCCTCATCTATTCCTCATCTCTTCCTTATCTCTCTTCTCCAAAATTCAATCACCATTGAAGGACGAAACAGTCCATTTTACAAAAGTTCACTGCTGTGATGATGATCAAGGTATCACTAGGAATTCATTTTTGATTCAAATCAAATGAAACCAATTGGAGAGTGTTCTTAACTCAATGATATTGGTCTATGATTTTTCTCAGAATTTTAAAAAATCATATGACCCATTTTTAAAGCACAAATACACAAGGCATACAATCTGCCAGAAACATCACAGCAGTGACACTAGATCACGTTCACTGTTTGGACTACTTCAAGATTTTTTCTTCACTCCATTTTTTTGTCCATTAACTATAGCCTCTTAACTACGTCTGTGATTTTTTTTTATTTTTTTTGGATCAGTTTAGTGTTTGTAAAAAATCATCCAATTTCAGTCGACAGTGCAGTCCCTATTTCTGAGTAAGGGTGCTTCTAAACTCAATTTCTCCCAGTCCCCAAAAGATATTGCAAAATGGTTTTCTTCCATGGAAACTAGACTCATTTGGAAACTTTCTCTCAAAATTTCAAAAAATTGGAAGCACCGGAACCCCCCCGTTCCATTTTTGGGAGACTTCTCTCAAAGCTGTGAGAAAACTGCACTTTGACATGTTTTTTTGTAAAACTTTTCTTTTATCTCTTTCATTTGGGGGTTTTGATCTTTTTCAAATGAATAAATCCTAGTATATTAGGAAACTTCTAAGAAAAAAAGAATAAAAAACAGAAAACAAAAAAAAAAAAGAAATTTTATTTTTCTTTTTTACCAAATATTCATGTTTATCAAGTTGTTCAATAACTTTGATAAATGGAAATTTGAGCATCTTTCTACTTCTACTAAAACCGAATATGCCTAATTTATCAAGTTGATCAATAACTTTGATAAAAGGAAATTCGAACATTTTTCTTATGGGCACCGACCCTTACTTCCGGCATAAAAAAATAAAAAATACAAAAAAAAATCTATTTTCTTTCTTTTGGGCACCGACCCTTACTTCCGGCATAAAAAATCAAAAATACAAAAAAAATATATATTTTCTTTCTTTTGGGCACCGACCCTTATTTTCGGCATAAAAAATCAAAAATACAAAAAAAAAAAAAAAAAAAAAAAAAAAAAAAAAACCTATTTTCTTTCTTTTGGGCACCGACCCTTATTTTCGGCATAAAAAAATTAAAATACAAAAAAAATCTTTTTTCTTTGTTTTGGACACCGACTCTTATTTTCGGCATAAAAAATAAAAAAACACAAAAAAATCATTTTTCTTTCTTTTGGGCACCGACCCTTTACTTCCGGCATAGGAATAAAAGAACGGGAAAAAATACAAAAAAAAAAAAAAAAAAAAACACTTCACTCTCCACTCACTTTCACAAGCTCGTTTCAATCACAATCACTTTTCAAAATTCCTAGTTACACCATTTTTTTTTCACTCAAATCACTTTTTTCAAAGCTCACTCTTTCAAAGGTTAAAGTCTAGGACTACGCCGTACATGTTAAAGTTCCTAGCTACACCAACTTTTACTTGAAACACTACTTCACACTCACACGGTCTACATCGACCAACCTTTTTCAAAACACGTGCACACACACACACACATGCACACTCATACATGTACAAAGCACAGAACTACGTACGGCCTGATTCTCGACTTGAGATACGTATGCAACCCCTCACCTGGGTGCGGCCACATTTTTTTCCAATACTTGTACATTCTCACACATTATTTCTTTTATTTATGCCCCATTATCATGAAAATCACTAGAATTGGCAACCATGCTTTGCATGGATGTTCGAGGGTGCCTAACACCTTCCTCGACATAATCGAGTCCCCGAACCCATATTTTAAAAGATCTTTGGTTTTCGCATGGCTATCAAGAGTCACTTTTAAAGGGCCCACTTTTCTCAAAACTGTTTTTTTAAAGTCAAAGATGAATTACTTTAATTGTCTTTGCAGGGGTCCTAACACCCAAAATGTTAGGTGGCGACTCTGAACATTTAAATAGGCCCTACAATACTCTTTTTACCACTCCCAATAAAAATCAAGTCGCAATTCACCCATTTTCAAAACAAAGCCAGGCCCACAACACGACAGCCTGGCTGTGCCGAAAATGCGGGCGCGACAGCTGGCGACTCTGCTGGGGACTCACTTTAGAAGACTCAGGCCATCACTTTAGTGATTTTCGTTATAATGGGGCATTTCTTTTATACTAACAATTTTTCTATTGCACATTTTTTTTTGTAAATTCATATTTTCTTTTACAGGTATTCGCGACTCCGGCTGAAATAAAATTGCAAGGCCAATGCCAAAATTGCAAAGGCCAATGCCAAGATCTTTAACTATCACAAACACTACATACTGGCATGCAAGCATAACATAACCCTTCCTTAAAAGGAAACCTTTAAGATTAGATAGGAGGATTAGTAAGTGGCATGGCCGTTGCGGTAGTACCGCCGGTACCAGCACCGAAACTTCCTCCGCTCGAACCACCAACCTGAGAAAGTGCTTCGGCGCTGGAGGTTTGAAGGTTTGGGGACCATGCCTGATTTAAGTTTCCATTAGACATCAGCCTCTCCACATGCTCTCACTCTCTACACATGCATCAATGTTGATACATCACTTTCTCCACGTGCTCTCACTCTCTATGTGTGCATCAATATCGAGTGATGTCACTCTCTGTACGTGCTCTCACTCTCTCTACATGGTCTCTCTCTCTCTTTGTGTGTGTGTGTGTGTCAGTCTCACTAACCCCCTCTCTCTCTCTCCCTCTTTCTTTTTTTTTTCTTTCCCACCGGGTCCCTCTCTCTGTCACTCTCATGGACCCTCTCTCTCTCTCTCTCTCTCTTCCTTCCCACCTGCTCCCTCTCTTTTTGTCTCTCTCACCGACACACACACTCTCTCTCTGTTACTCTCATGGACACCTCCCCCCCCCTCTCTCTCTCCACTCTCTCTTTCTTTTTCTCACCTGCTCCCTCTCTTTCTGTCGCTCTCACAGACTCTCTCTCTTTCTCAATGCCCTTTCCCTTTCTCTCTTTCTATCACTCTCAATGACCTCTCTCTTCCCCTCATTTTAAAAAACCCCCCACATCCCCCTCCTTATCTGTCCTTCTCACACATTCTCCCTCTCTCTTTGATGAACCTCTCTCTATTTTACTCTCCTCCTCTCTTTCTTCTTCTCCTCCTTCCATCTCTCTATAGAAATTCATCCTTCTTCTTGGGAAAATCAGAAAAAAAAAAAAAAAAAAAAAAAAAACCTCTAATAAGAGGAAGCTAAAACAAGCCCTGTACAGGAGCTTCTCATAGAGATCAAGAAGAGGAACAGAGAATCATAACAAAAGAAATGGGTGTGAAGAGAGTTATGGACCCAACATATCATCGTTGTGGTGCATGTATATATAATAGAAGACAGTGCCGAACTGATTGTCCCTTGGCTCCCTACTTTCAGTACTAAGGAAGTAACAAGGATTATGAGGCAATTCACAGTTTTCTTGGATACAGGAATTTTTTACGCCTTATTCAAAACATATCCAAGGCAAATCACCAACAAACTATCAACTCCCTTGTATATGAAGCCACAACTAGGCTTCAGGATCCCATCTTGGGATGTGTTTCTTATATCTTTCTCCTTGAACAACAAGTTTGAGAACTGAAGGAACAGGTTTCACAACTTCAAGCTCAATCAAAAGAAGAATCACCCAAACAATCCAAAGAGCCTGATCTGGATCCTTGGCTCAAGTACACCATGGAAGATCCGAATTGCAACATGGAAATTCTTAAAAAATACTCCAATCTCGTTTCTCCCATCACAACTGCTCCAATCTCTTCTGAAATCCCTAGCCCTACCCATATTCCTCCTGTTACTCAAATTCGTACAACATCTTCTCATTCTCGTTGGTCTGATCTAGTCCAGCACGCGCAATGTAGCAACAACCACCAAAATTCTCCAGGTCTGTTAGATCTCTTTACTTCCAACACGAGCTCTCCAATCTCTAGTCCTACCCACGCCCTCTCTGCTACTCCAAATTGCTCCCACTGGTCTGATCTAGCCCAACACTTGCAATCTGGCAAGTCTCAAATTCCCTTGAATCAAACAGAAAATTCAGGGATCCCAAAATATCCAAATCTCTCTCTAAATCTTCAAGTGAGTTCGTCAAAACCACCTACTCCATCCACTGATCCTTACTCTTTCCTCACTGTCAATAACTTAGCTCAAAACTCCTTCTTGGATTTAATTGACAAGATGGAGAATCAACATGCCTTCAAAGAAAAGAGAAGAAAATTCACGAGGTGGTATGAGCCTTAGAATTAAGGCTCTCTCTTTTTGTTTTTTTTTTTTAAAAAAAAATTCAAAAAAAAAAAATCAGAAATAATAAAAAATAAAATAAAATAAAATAAAATAAAAATTAAAAAAAAATGGAATAAACATCATGGTTCGTATTCGAGGTAGTCCCTGTACGTCTAGTGTGCGTGTGATTGAGCCCACATGTCTTACTATGCGTGTCCCTCCACCAGCTTAATGTAGTTTGGATCATTGGGTATTCTTTTATAGGGCAACTGGGAGGGTAAGCATACCAGGACGGTATTGTCCTCAGAAGGACGTCCTGAAGAACATTAACCCAGGGTTCTGTGGAACGGACTATAGGATCTATATGGTTGCTGAAAAGCGCATAGGATGTCGTTAGCATTCGATCTCTGGAAGGATGCCTCACGTTGGCAGAACTCAGTTCCCACTCAGCAAAATCCAAATGTACATTTGTATCATTGTAACTTTTCATATTAAAAAAAAAAAAAAAAATCCTCCTTCGCACTATCTTCGCTTCTTATGCAATGTACCCTCACGTTGGGCTATCAGTTCAAGAATCAGCTGTGGAAATATTATCTCTTGTTGGTAACATAAGTGCACTTTCTAAAATGAGGATTCTATTCCCTCATCATCACTTTCATAATCCACTTGTGTTTGCTATTATCAATCTGAGTCAGCTTAAAGGCTGACATGTGTCCCAAGTCAGAAAAAGGCATGTTTGGTCATTTCTAATCCTTCATTCAAGCCTAATTTGATACAATGACAGCACACGCAGATCCATACTGCGAACACTGATATTCGCAACTGTCCAAATCATCTCGTTGCCAAGTCATTGCCAAATCAATAGGTTGCTCTACCCTCTCAAATACACTTTTACTCTCTTCCAAAACGAAACAAAAATCAAAAAGCAAAAAGTAAAAAGCAAAAAGAAAAAGAAAACTGAAAAGAAGAGAGAGAGAGAGAGTGTGTGCATCGGTCACGAGAAAGGAAGAAAAAAAAGGGAAAAAAAAGGAAAAGGTAAAGGAGGAGAGAGAGAGAGATTGTCGGCACACCACAAAAAAAAAAGTAAAGGAGGAGAGAGAGAGATTGTCGGTCACGAAAAGCAAAAAAAAAAAAGAAGTCATAAGAATAAAGGAGGAGAGAGAGAGATTGTCGGAAAAAGAAAAGAAAAGAAAAAGAAAAAGAGAAGAAGAAAAGACGGGGAGAGAGAGAGAACGTGCCGATGGAAAGAAAAAAAGAGTATAAACATTCTCTCTCTCCCTCATTTCTTATTCACTCCTCCCCCTCGAACACAACTCTCCCCTCATCTCTGCATCTCTGTCTCATCTCCCTTCTTACTCACTCATCTTTCTCTCACTTCTCTCCCCTCACCATACTCACTGTCTTTCACCATTGTACCAGAAGTTTGATCTTGTTTTAGGCGTGGGGGTGCTCTTTCAAAAAAAAAAAAATTTGGAGAACAACATGGATTTGGGGTGAGATAATTCTACTCTGCGAAGCATGCATTCTTCTTTGGATGGCTATGGCGGCTGCAGCTTACTTCTGGCTCATACCGTCTGGCAATGAAGAAGGCCATAAAGATTAGGAAAAAATGTTATTGGAACTCGGCCCGCCCCTGTGATTCGAATCACTTGTTGGATGGGGTGGCTTTACCAGTGAACAATGGATTGATGAAAGTGTAAGGGTTTTCTTGTTGTTCTCTTTTTGCTCTTATATGTATTCGAAAATATCATCAATAAAAAGAGAATATCAAGGATTATGTAAATACATGAGCATCCAATCATATGTGTTGTTCTCATCCATCCAGTACATGCATTGTTTCTAAACCCTTTACCAACAGTCTAATACAACCATAAGCCTTTGGTCACTCTCGCAAAAGGCCAATACTTCACCCACTGCCTAAAATTCCACTCCTTACAAGGCATCAAAATGCCACACAGGGGCAGTTTCTCCACTACTAAATATATGCATTGTTCGCTTTGCATAAGTACATACATTTCTTTTATAAAAAAAAAAAAAAAAACAAGTTCAAAAAAAACAAAAGCAAAAAAAAAAAAAAACCTTTTTTCATCATCTTGCTTTAAAATCTCATGATGCATTGGATATGGCTGTCTTGTAACTTGTTGAAGCCAATTTGGACATCGCATTGGACTTTTGGACACAACACACGATAGAACATGCCAAAAAGGCTTTAAGACCATGATTAATCATTACACTGTCTGACATTGTTCATCATCGCAAGTGCATGCTGCTCTACCACTTTAGCATATGGACAGGACACTCTCCGGGGCAGAAATACCTCAACTCAAGGCACGCCATACATCATCAAATACCAAGCGGGGTGGCCCATTGTTCCCCATAACATTGCACGAGCTTCAATGTTGCACATATATGATTTCTAAAATCCAACTATGTTTGTGTCAAAATGATGAGAGGCAATCATTTCAGCTATCCATACACTATTATTCACTTGCTAGCCCACTTGAGCAATACAATAAGAATCTCTTTCCAAATTCAAACCCCCTGAGGATCACCCCCACACTATGGCAATGATTAAAAAAAAAAAACGAAGCTCAACGAAAAAGGAAAAAAAAAAAACAGAAGCTGGACAAACCCACAGAATACTATCCAACTTGGATACTGGCTTCGAACTGGGGCAATTCCCCCCAAGTCACATTACACTCAGTAATACTCACCCCACACTAGATTGGGGCAGGCAAAAAGAAAAAAATAAAGCAAAAGGTGATCTCGAGCATCGACCTTTCAAAAAAAAAAAAAACTTTGAGCCTTCATGCGAACCTTCATTTCTTAACCCATGACCTTGGCCTACAATACAACCCACTAAAAGTCCACTCTGATTGACACAAGCCTTGTTAGATTTATTAAATCATACTTTTGCATCATTTCAAAGACATGGGCCATCACATACTGTCAATTTCAAGATAGTCCGGCGGGCGTAGTGAAAACCTAAGAAAAAAGGTGCTATGAATCAAGACTATGGCAAAACTGTCGATACAGCAAATACGGACAAGGACTGGACATTCACCGAATACTGGGGCACTGAGGTCATATGGTCAAATACGTTGCCTTCTAGTGTTCAAATAAGCAACAAGACAGACAATATCCACTAACTTATGAACATTTCTTCGCAGATGATTAACTCATGTATCAAATACTTTTGTAAATACTCTGTACATTGCATGAAAAAAAAAAAAAAAAAAAACAAAAATCATTCATACTTTACAGCATAGCAGAAAATGCATATCTTTTGTAACAGGGGCAACTGGTCGTGGTGCCTCCATCATCCTTATAAGGAGAACACTCACCACTGGCCCAATTTCTAAAAGCCCAACCACTGGCCCAATATGCTTCCAAAGCCCAACTTCTAAAGCCCAACCACTAGCCTAACTTCCAAAAGCCCAGCCACTGGCCCAATATGCTTCCAAAGCCTAACTTCTAAAGCCCAGCCACTAGCCTAACTTCCAAAAACCTAGCCATTGGCCTAATTTCCAAAAGCCCAACCACTGGGCCAATATGCTTCCAAAGAACAACTTCTAAAGCCCAGCCACTAGCCTGACTTCCAAAAGCCCAGCCACTGGCCCAATTTCCAAAAGCCCAACCACTGGCCCAACTTCCAAAAGCCCAACTACTGGCCCAACTTCCAAAAGCCCAACCATTGACCCAACCTCCAAAGCCCAACTGCTGGCTCAACTTCCAAAAGCCCAACTACTGGCCCAACTTCCAAAAGCCCAACCACTAGCCCAACTTCCAAAGCCAACTGCTGGCTCAACTTTCAAAAGCCCAACCCTTGACCCAACTTCCAAAGCCCAACACCGGCCCAACTTCCAAAGCCCAACTACTGGCTCAACTTTCAAAAGCCCAATCCTTGACCCAACTTCCAAAGCCCAACACCGGCCCAACTTCCAAAGCCCAACTGCTGGCTCAACTTTCAAAAGCTCAACCCTTGACCCAACTTCCAAAAGCCCAGCCACTGGCCCAATTTCCAAAAGCCCAACCACTGGCCCAATATGCTTCCAAAGCCCAACCACTAGCCTAACTTCCAAAAGCCTAGCCACTAGCCCAATTTCCAAAGGCCTAACCACCGGCCCAACGTGCTTCCAAAGCCCCAACTTCTAAAGCCCAGCCACTGGCCCAACTTTTAAAAAGCTTCACCACTGGCCCAACATACTTCCAAAGCTCAACCACTGACCCAACATACTTCAAAGACCTCTCACTACATGCAGCCTTTGCTCGGGCTCGCCAACTCTACAACAACCTCTCAGTCAAATCAACCTCCCATCTATGGATCATCAAGAAGTATCATCCAACATCAGTCGCAGGTGTGAGTCCGTCAAGGGGTATCCTGTTCATATCATTCAACATCAGACATAAGTCCGTCAAGTGGCATCCTGTTCATCTCATCTAACGTCAGGTATAAGTCCGTCAAGGGGCATCTTGTTCATATCATTCAACATCAGACATAAGTCCGTCAAGTGGCATACTATTCATCTCGTCTAACATCAGGTGTGAGTCCCTCAAGGGGCATCCTGTTTATATCATTCAACATCAGGTATAAGTCCGTCGAGGGGCATCCTGTTCATATCATTCAGCATCAGGTATGAGTCCATCAAGTGGCATCATGTTCATCTCATCTAACATTAGGTATAAGTCCGTCGAGTGGCGTCCTGTTCATCTCATTCAACATCAGGTATAAGTCCCTCAAGGGGCATCCTATTTATATCATTCAACATCAGGTATAAGTCCGTCGAGGGGCATCCTGTTCATATCATTCAGCATCAGACATAAGTCCGTCAAGTGGCGTCCTGTTCATCTCATTCAACATTAGGTACAAGTCCGTCAGGTGGCGTCCTGTTCATATCATTTGGCATCAGGTATAAGTCTGTCAAGTGGCGTCCTGTCCATATCATTAAGCATCAGGCATTTTTTCTTAGTATCTCGCGCTCTATAGCAATCATGCCCTACGTGGCATTCTACTCACCTGTCTCACAACAATCATGCCCCACGCGGCATTTTTCTCTCTCATATCCGTGGCCTTTTACTCTCTCATATCCACTGCAATCATGCCCTGACGTGGCATTTTGCTCTTCACTATCCTAACATGGCATCATCTTCATCACATGAACTACGCTCAGTCTGATTCTCCCAATGGGAGATACGTAGGCAGCTCTAAGAGCTCGACCATACCCTTACTTTTACATTCTCGGTTAAAGTTTGAGATTATGCAGCTTCGCACTTCTTGACTACACCGTCTCTCACCATCTATCAGCTACCCAGGTTCGCATGAACTACGCTCGGTCTGATTCTCCCGATGGGAGATACGTAGGCAGCTCTAAGAGCTCGACCATACCCTTACTTTTACATTCTCGGTTAAAGTTTTAGATTATGCGACTTCGTACTTCTCGACTACACCGTCTCTCACCATCTATCAGCTATCCAGGTTTGTACGAGCTACGCTCGGTCTGATTCTCCCGATGGGAGATACGTAGCAGCTTAAAGAGCTCGACCATACCCTCACTTTACTACATTTTCGGTTAGAGTTTGAGATTACGCGGTTATGCACTTCTCGACTACACCATCCCTCTTTTACTCGATTCTCGCATGAATCCCCAACAAAGTTGTTCACCCTTTCTGTTAATGCTCTCAATCCCCAACAGAGCTATTTGCATACTCTGGTGGTACTCACATTCACTTGCCTACATTGGCACCTCTCACACTTGCCTACGATGGCATCTCATATTCATTTGTCTACGATGGCATCTCACACTCACTTGCCTACGATGGCATCTCATATTCACTTGCCTACATTGGCACTTCATACCCACTTGCCTACGATGGCATTTCACATTCACTTGCCTACGATGGCATCTCACACTCACTTGCCTATGATGGCATCTCATATTCACTTGCCTACATTGGCACTTCATACCCACTTGCCTACGATGGCATTTCACATTCACTTGCCTACATTGGCACCTCTCATACTTACCTACGATGGCATCTCATATTCACTTGCCTACATTGGCACTTCACACTCACTTGCCTACGATGGCATTTCACATTCACTTGCCTACATTGGCACCTCACACTCACTTGCCTACGATGGCACTTCACAATCCCCACTTGCCTACGTTGGCACCTCACACCCACATGCCTACGATGGCATTTCACATTCACTCGTCTACGTTAGCGCCTCATACTCACTTGCCTACAATGGCATTTCACATTCACTTGCCTACGATGGCACCTCATACTCACTTGCCTATAATGGCATTTCACATTCACTTGCCTACGTTGGCACCTCATACTCACTTGCCTACGATGGCATTTCACATTCACTCGCCTACATTGGCACCTTATACTCACTTGGCTACAATGGCATTTCACATTTACTCGCCTACATTGGCACCTCATTCTCGCTTGCCTACGATGGCATTTCACAGTCACTCGCCTACGTTGGCACCTCATACTCACTTGCCTACTTTGGCACGTCTTTTACTTATTCTCATCACTTAAAAGAAAATACGGCAAAAATGTGGTGTCTCCTGTCTTTGTCACGATTTGCTTCGTAAAGCATGACAAAGAGGGGCAGTTGTAGACACCCCATTTTTGCCCAACCCAATCATTTCAAAAATAAAGTGCTCATTGACACGAGCCTATCATCTTTTGAATAAGGCCATACACCGTCAGTTGAAGCTGAGTGAAATACTACAAACAAAATACAATATGTAAAAATATACCATTTAAGTTATCACTGAAAAGTTATCAAGACGTTACACAAGTTCTCTCCAACCCAACCTCCTTTCAAACGATGTGACTACTACAATGCAACACAACTCGAACAAATCCACTGTGCCAATAACTCACCAACTGAACATACTAGTTTTGATCAACTCACAATGCAACAGTGGCAGTACTAGCTTCTGTCCACAACCACAACAACACTAAACTAACGGTACTAGTTTCCGTCACATACTACACACGAAGCATCCTAATTGACAAGCGGGGGTATTTGTAAAATATAACCGCGCTAAAAGAAGAAAATATACTAATTTAGTTTACAATTCCCTTGTTTATCCGTAATTTGAATTACAATGCCAGTTCTCACACATTATGATTAATCTATGATAAGTTGTGTGTTTTAGCTGTAATTTGTGCAGACTATGGTTGCTATGTGGAGAATTAGAAGATAACGATAAAAGGAAGTGCCGAATTTCAATGAAGACAACCAAAGGATGAAAAGTGAACTTCGATCGATTGAAGAACATTCGATCAATCGAGAGAAGCTCAATCGCTTGAATATCCCAGAAGTTCGATCGATCGAGAGATGTTCGATCGATCGAACATGGCTTTTATCAGAACATATGCGCACGTTGCGGGGACAGTGTTTGAAACCCTAGTTTTAGTTTTTTTCTATATATATATATTAGTTGTATTCACGAAAAGAAGGACGCCCACATAACTTTTATCAGTTTTATAGAGAGAGAAGAGAGTTTTCTCCTTATTTTGTAGGTTTTCATTAAAGATTGGTATTGTTTGGCTTGAGTTTTCGTAGTTTAATACAAGTTCGTCTTTCCAGGTTACTTCGTATTACTTTATTTACATTTTGTTAGTAGGTTATTAAAGTTCAATCTGTTAAATACATAGTTTTGTATGTTAGATACGTTTACACCATTAGTTTTGATAGTTTTCATGTTTAAAACACAAACAAACAAGACTTTAATGAATCTTTACGTTAAAAACAACTCTATGCTACTCCAGACTATGTCTGAGTAGTCCCTAGGTTGGGAGAACACGATGAAACCATGATCTTAAGCATCTACCATGCAGCAGAATAATTCCTGTGTTCGATCGATCAAAGTTAGTTCGATCGATCGGAACAGAGACATGGTCAATCGATTGAAGTCAATTCGATCGATCGAGAGATGAAGATGTTCGATCGATCGAAAGCGCGTCGATCGATCAAACACTCTGATTCTTGAGGACATTCTATGCAGTATTCCTAGACTTTCTGTTTTACTGATTTGTTATCAAACTGTCCCCAAATGCCTCAGTTTGTCAAAGTAGTCTGTAAACTTAAAGCCTTGAGGCATTTTCCTTCAATACATTTTGCAAACCACCCTCAATGCTAACACCATTGTAGGTGCGAGTCTTGACTATTATTTTAAACCGCTTTTATGTATTTCAAACTTAATTGTGATGATATAGTCCCGGTCATGAAAGGACTATGGATTCTTTACCATTAGATAAATACGGAATACTGTAGAGAATGTGCTCCATTAAGCTTCAATGTAACTGCATGGTAGATGGCTAAGTTGCGGTGAATTCGTGTAATCCCAACATTCACTTTCATTAAAGAAAAATACGCTTTAAAATACTATTTTAATTTGTTAGTTAGTTATTAGATTAATTTAGTTTAATTGATTTATCGTTAGTAGTTGATAAACTGTGGGACTTCGTGTTCTACATCCCTTCAAAGTATTGTTTTTTGTTTTCTTTTTAGAGATTAATCTAGGTTTCTTAGTTTAACCCCTTCCCTGTGGGATCGACCTGGACTTAACCAGATTACTACTTGCACGATTACCTACACTTGGGTATAGCACACAAGCGCACACAAAAAAATTCTCGTGTCAAGTTTTTGGCGTCGTTGCCGGGGAAGGCGACAAGCTGACGCTTAGATTACCTCAATCTATCCTTATCTCTTTCTATTTTTCTTTTTTTTCTTTTTTTCTTTAGATTAAAAACTACTTAAGGTCTTTCCCTTTATGCCCGATAATTCCATCGAAGGAATTTACGGACACCCATTCTATTCATCCAATTCATCTAGTTCTATTAATCCTATAGTTACACCTATTGATTCAATGGCCGATAATCAAAGTGAAAACGGTGATAATGTGGTGGTACCAATCGACGATTCACTTCGTCCTTTGTGCGATCTCATGACACCTGAACACGCGCCTACACCTTCTTGTATTCTCATTCCACCCCATACAGGCGAATTTTAATTTCGCAATGGAATGATTCAAATCCTTCCTACCTTCCATGGAATAGAGAGCGAGAAGACGTATCTACATGTCAAGGACTTTGAGGATGTTTGTAAAACATTTTCACAAAATTGTCCTATAGACGTGACACGTCTAATGCTATTTTCGTTCACCCTGAAGGATAAAGCAAAAGCGTGGTTACTCACCTTAAAGCCAAATTCAATTTACACCTAGCATGCGATGAACACCGTTTTCCTGAAGAAATTCTTTCCACCCCACATGACCACTGAGCTTAAACGATAAATAAACTCTTACAAACAAAAGAGCAATGAAACTTTCACCCAAACTTGGGAGCGTTTCAAGGATTTGCTTCTATCATGCCCACATCATGGGTATGAGAAATGGCGAACCATAAGCTACTTTTATGAAGGGTTAAATGGTGAAACTAAAAAGTTGGTCGAAACCATGAGTTCAGGGCTGTTTCTTCGCAAGAACACTGAAGAAGCTGAAGCTCACTTTGAGTGGTTAGCTGAACATGCCCATGAGTGGTCGAACTCAGAAGATGTCCCACGCTCACAGATATCCTGTGTGGAAGAGAAAAGTTTATACCAACTAAAAAGCGAGGATCATCTGATGAATAAATATGAAGAACTAGTGAAGAAAGTGGAAGAGTTGGGAATAAAAGGAGAGAGTTCTAGGCAGGTTTTGCCTGAAGAACCATGCGGCACATGCAGCATGCTGGGACATACTAGCCAATACTGCCCTAATGTGCTGTATTTTCAAGAACAACCCCCCATGGAAATGAATGCCATGCAAGGGTATAGGAGGGCGGGGAATTCCTACAATAACTACAATTCACAACATAATAACAATAGATGGAATCACCCCGAGTTTGATTGGAAAAACAATGCTGGGACCCAAAATCAATATCAACAACAGCCCTATAATAACAATAACCAATATCAAGGGCAATTCAATAGGCAACCCCAGCCATTCAATCAAATAAGACCAAACAACTACAATCAAGCTCAACCCTCTAATAATCAACAGCCAAACGTGTACGTTCCCCCACACAAAAATTCGCAGGAGGAAGATCCTCTTTTTAACGTGAATCTAATGCAGCAGTTAATTCAAATGATGAGCAAGATGTCTGCAACATTAGAAAGGATGGATGCGTGACAAGAGGGACTGGGAGGAACATTTCCTGCCCAACCACTTCCAAACCCTAAGGGATTCAACAATGGTCCCAATAACCATGAGCAAGCCAAAGCCGTGACAACTCTGAGAAGTGGCAAAGTCATAGGGCAAAACATACCTCACTCTACTCCTGAGGAGTATGAAGAGGAGGAAGTGGCGATTAAGAACAAATCATCTACTCAGGAAGAGGAGCAACTCAATAATAACGAACCATTGGTTGAAAAAGATGAAGCTCCTAAACGAGTAGAAGAAATTGAGAGAAGGCCCAGAAAGGAGCTTGCCAGTAACGAATTACCCAAATGCCCTTTCCCCGGGCCTTACCCTCAAAGGCTTAAGAAACCCCCAAAACGAGGCAAAGAATTAGGAGTTCTTGGAACAGTTCAAACAAGTCAAAATCAATCTTCCACTCCTTGATGCAATCAAACAAGTGCCGGCCTATGCTAAATACCTCAAAGACTTATGCACGGTCAAGAGGAGGCAAAGTGTGAAGAAACATGCCTATGTCGCTTGCCAAGCAAGTGCAATCATCCAAAAAGAATTGCCTCCAAAGCTTAAAGACCTTGGCACCCCAACTGTCTCGTGTCAGATTGGAAATCAAAGGATAGACAATGCACTCCTTGATCTAGGAGCAAGTGTAAACCTGTTGCCATATTCAGTCTATAAACAACTAGGGTTGGGTGAACTCAAACCCACCCGAGTTGCGTTGCAAATGGCAGATAGGTCAGTCAAATATCCTAGAGGAATACTGGAGGACGTTCTGGTACAGATAGACACTTTTGTCTTCCCGGTTGATTTTGTGATATTGGATACCGAACCCGTGTCTAATCCATGTTCACAAATCCCGGTAATTTTTGGACGTATATTCCTTAACACCATAGATGCCACAATCAAAATAAGAAGTGGTATCATGACCATCGTATTCGGGAATATGACCTTAAATGTCAAGATATTTTCAAATCCCCAACCTGAAGAATACGAGGACGAAGAAGAAGTTAACTTCATCGAAACGATCATCGATGACGAGGCTGATTTTGTTGACTATAAAGATCCTTTGGAAGTAGTAGTGTCACAACTTGCCGCAGTCTATAAACCTTACGATTCAACTCCATTGGACACCGCCTTAAATCATGCCTACCTCATGATGGATATGCAAGAGGAGGATAGAGCTGAATGCATGTGGGTCACACTATATGAACCTTTGCCTCCAAAAATGAAGTTAGCTATGCCTTCAAACTTTCAGTTTTCCGACTTAGAATTAAACTTCCAAAAGAGCTCAAATACGCTTTTCTAGGGACTGAAAAGACTTATCCTGTGATAATCTCATCCACGTTGAACTTGGAACAAGAGGATAAGTTAATTCAAATGCTCAAACAGCACAAGGGAGCATTGGGATGGACTATTGCCGACCTAAAAGGCATAAGCCCATCTATTTGTACCCATAAGATATATCTAGAGGAAGACGCCAAACCTTCGCGACAAATGCAGAGGTGTCTAAAACCCAATATGCAGGAAGTCGTGAAAAAGGAAGTCTTAAAACTTCTGGACATTGGGATTATATACCCTATCTCTGATAGCTCTTGGGTTAGTCGAACCCAAGTAGTGCCCAAAAAGGCTGGTATAACAGTTATTCCAAACAAAGACGGCGAGTTAGTACCAACACGCGTCCCCACCGGATGGCGGATGTGTATTGATTATCGAAAGTTAAATACTGTGACCCGAAAAGACCACTTTCCATTGCCATTCATGGATCAAATGCTAGAAAGAGTGGCGGGTCATAAATTTTATTGCTTCTTGGACGGATATAGTGGCTATAACCAAATCGAAATTGCTCCTGAAGATCAGGAGAAGACAACTTTCACTTATCCGTTCGGTACATTCGCCTACCGTCGTATGCCCTTCGGCTTATGCAATGCACCTGTCACCTTTCAGCGGTGCATGTTGAGCATATTCAGCAACATGGTCGAATAGACACTCGGGGTCTTTATGGACGACTTCTCAGTGTTTGGCCATAATTTTGATAACTGCCTAGAAAACCTTGAGAATGTGTTAGCTAGATGCGAGGACAAACACTTAGTATTAAATTGGAAAAAGTGTCACTTCATGGTGACCAAGGGAATTGTCCTCGGCCACATTATTTCTGATAAGGGTATCCAAGTTAATAAAGCAAAAATCGATATAATTTCAAATCTACTTGTCCCTCGTACAGTCGGAGACATCCGATCTTTTTTGGGACATGCGGGATTCTATCGTCGATTTATCAAAAAATTTAGTGCAATCTCCCGACCACTATGTCAACTTTTGGCTAAAAGACATGCCATTCGAATGGTCAGAAAGCTGTCAAACATCTTTTGACGCACTAAAAGAACACCTTACCTCCGCACCGATAATACAGGCACCAGACTGGAGTTTGCCTTTTGAGTTAATGTGCGATGCTAGCGACTATGCCATTGGCGCAGTTCTAGGACAGAGGAAGGACAATAAGCCTTATGTAATATACTATGTCAGCCGAACACTAAACGAAGCTCAAATAAACTATACAACTACCGAGAAAGAGCTACTGGCAATAGTTTTCGCTCTAGACAAATTCAGGTCTTATTGATAGGGTCCCCAATAGTCTATTTTACTGACCACTCGGCCCTCAAGTACCTGCTATCAAAGAAGGATGCGAAACAGAGGCTCATCCGCTGGATACTCCTACTCCAAGAATTTGATATTACTATCAAGGATAAAAAGGGAGTAGAGAATGTGGTTGCCGATCATTTATCTCGGTTGACATTTACTGATAACACGAAGCCCGTACTAATAAAAGATGATTTCCCAGATGAGCAACTGATGGCTGTTTCCAATTTGCCTTGGTATGCGGATATAGTAAATTATCTTGTTACAGGAGAGACCCCAAGTCATTGGTCAAATCAGGACAAGAAAAGGTTCCTTTCGTTCGCACGTCATTTCTTTTTCGATGACCCTTACTTATTTAAGTATTGTGCTGATTAGGTCATCATACGTTGCATCCCGAATGAGGACATAACTGAAATTTTAGCCTCCTGTCATTCTGAAGCCTGCGGTGGCCATTTTGCCTCCCCAAAGACCGCACATAAAGTCCTACATAGCGGTTTCTATTGGCCCACCGTGTTCAAAGATGCCTATGCTTTTTGTAAATCGTGCCAACGATGTCAAAAGCTTGGTACAATTTCAAAAAGGAACTCTATGCCCCTAACCCCTATTATCACAATTGAAATATTCGATTGTTGGGGCATAGACTTTATGGGCCCGTTTCCTAAATCTAACAACTGTGAATATATACTCCTGGCTGTGGAATATATATCAAAATGGGTAGAAGCGATACCGACGAGACGCAATGACCACAAAACAGTAATGTCCTTCCGTAAGAAAAACATCCTATCGCGTTTCGGAACCCCAAAAGCATTAATAAGTGACCAAGGCAGGCACTTTTGCAATAAGCCTTTGGAATCACTACTCAAGAAATACGGGGTGAATCACAAGATCACTCTAGCCTACCACCCACAAACAAACGGGCTTATAAACTAATTGATGCTCTTTGGGCATACCATACTGCCTACAAGATAAATCTGGGGATGTCCCCGTATAGGTTAGTGTATGGTAAGGCATGTCACCTTCCCATTGAAATCGAGCACAAAGCATATTGGGCGACACGCTCATTAAACTTCGACATTAAAGAGGGAGGTCATCTCCGAAAACTCCAATTGGCTGAACTGGAAGAAATCCGTCGAGATGCATACGATAATGCTAAACTTCACAAGGAAAGGTTGAAGGCTCGCCATGATAGAACGATTTTTCGAAAATCTTTCGAGCCTGGACAGAAAGTTTTATTATACGATTCACGCCTTCATCTATTCCCAGGAAAACTCCGATCTCGGTGGACAGGACCTTTCATAGTCAAATCCGTCTTTCCACATGGGGCCGTCGAGTTATTTAATCCTAAGAATGATGGAAGTTTCAAGGTCAATGGCCAAAGGTTAAAACCGTTCTTAGAGGATTTCCAACCCGAAGTCGAGCACATCCATTCAACAAACCGGTATAATCATGAATCCTCTTACTCTTTAAGACGATGAATGTAATGCAATGCAATACGGTATGTTATGCCTAATGCATGTATGAATGTGCCCTTGATTTTGTGCATTTTGATATGCCCAAACTTATTGTTATGCCTCCCCTTTTTAGATTGATACTGAATGAATTACTAGACGTTTTGATCATGTGCGACACTTACAACTATGATCTTGCCTGTTTTCTATGTTTGGATTATATTGAATTTGTACCAAAACCATGCTCAAAATTTTATTACTTCATTTATTCTCCACAATGGGGGGTCGATGTCGGACACTCAAATTTTACCCATACGTAGTTGATTCATACTTATGAACCCATGATTCAAAATCACGGAGTCACTATGACTCAAAAGAATTTCACAAAATCAAGGAGTCACTACAATTCAAACAAACTTCTTTTTACAAGACATGGAGTCTTTACGACTCACAAGAATTTCTTTTTACAAGACATGGAGTCGTTACGACTCAAACGAATTTCACATTTTACAAAATCACAGAGTCGCTACCACTCAATAATTTTATTTTACAAAATCAAGGAGTCGCTACGAATCAAAAAAAAATTCATGGAGTCTCTAGGACTCAAGAGAATTTTTTTTTAAAATCACGGCGTCGTTAGGACTCAAAAGAATTTCATTTTTTTTTTTACAAAATCATGGAGTCACTATGACTCCAAGAACATTTTTTACAAAATCAAGGAGTCATTAGGAGTCAAAAGAATTTCATTTTTTTTACAAAATCACGGAGTCGCTATGACTCCAAAAGGATTTCATTTTTTTACAAAATCACGGAGTCACTATGACTCCAAGAATTTTATTTTACAAAATCACAGAGTCGTTAGGACTCAATAGAATTTCATTTTTTTTACAAAATCACGGAGTCGCTATGACTCTAAAAGGATTTCATTTTTTTACTACTAGACTTTATTGACTTTGTTATCTTTCCTATCTTTACTGCCCTTTCTTTCCTTCTTATTACATAGTCGCTATGACTCCAAGAATTTTATTTCACAAAATCACGGAGTCGTTAGGACTCAAAAGAATTTTATTTTTTTTACAAAATCACGGAGTTGCTATGACTCTAAAAGGATTTCATTTTTTTACTGCCAGACTTTATTGACTTTGTTATCTTTCCTATCTTTACTGCCCGTTCTTTCCTTCTTATTCCTTCTTATTATTTTTTCTTTTTCAGATGCCCTAACCCGTTCTCAAGGGCCATAGGAGCCTAGCTCACAGACGTAGATGGTATAACGAGCTCTCCGATGATTGTAGGCATCCCATTTCGTCAGCTATCAGATTTAGGAGACCCATAGCTTAGTGGTTCACAATGATCGAAAAAGACTCAAAAGAACTCCTGGAAGTTAGTTCTATTTCTCAAAATGCTTAGAATGACCAAAATGCCCTTAAAAGCCCAAAAACTCCCAGATTTGGACCAAAAGTTCTAGAAATATGCTATGGCATAAGAAAAGTAAGAAAATGAGTTTTTAAATAAAATCAGACAAAATTGCCAGCTCCCAGAGACCCCCGGAAGTCCTGAAAGTTCCCGAAAAGTCCCCGTTGACCGGTTTGACCAAGGTTTGACCGAAGTTGTTCAAATTCGCCGAAAAGTTCCAAAACAATTCTAGATTATGTGGAAAGTATTAAAATGAGTTTTAAAAGAAAATCGAACGAAAACGTCAGCTCCTACGAGCTCCCAAAGCTTTCCAGAACTTCCCAGGAATCTCATGTTTGACCAGTTTGGCCAAAAGTTGACTTTAAAACCAGAGCACCGTAACAATTTTCAAACATTTTTCATGGATACTAGAGGTCAATAGCTTTCCAACGGTATATCGCACATAATTTTTGGATTTAAAACGGATTTATTATGAATTTTCGAAGGTGAAAAAGGCGAGCAAATTGGCTTTTATCGTGAATACCGTAAAACTTTTTAAAGTGACCTAACTCTAAAACATTTTATATAGAAAGTAGACTCTGATACCTTTCCAACAGTATATCACAAGCTCAGTTTGGAGTTCGTACGCATTTTCTGTGAATTTCGGACGAAATAAGGCCTTTTTGCGAATACCAGAACCTCTGGGGGCCTAAATACAAATTTTTGGACATCTGAGGAGCAGTGCCATGGCGGCACTGGGCCACTACTGTGGCGACACATGGTCTGTGCCGCGGCGGCACTCAACCCTCACAAAGTCCATTTTTGTAATTTATTTGGGGGTCCAATTTGATTAATTAAAAACCAAAACGATGTAGTTTTATGTTCACAGATGTTTGGGACCAATGGGAGCACTTTCTAAATCCCAAAACCTCCCCAAATTAGCCTATATAAACTCCCCATTGCTCTTCATTGGGGGGGGGGGGCAAGTGCAAAACTTGAGAAAGTTTTAGAAAGTTGTAGAGATGGAGATAGGTTTAGAAGAGAAAGGGAGCTTCTCCCACTAATTTTCTATAGAAAGTGAGTTCTAAACTCAAGTTCTTCCATCATCCTTCTATATACTTCATCATCAATACACCCGACCACCATTTCTCTAAGCATTCATGAGTTAGAGAGCTACTTCCATATCCAAATGTCAATATCTATGAGTGAAACACCAAGCTACAAGACCAAAATCACATTGATTATCATCTATTGATTATTATTTACTTGCTTGTTCATATCATGTTCATCTCTTCTTAATCTCATTTCTTTTTTCTTATTATTTTTCTTTATTTACTTACTTGCTCTTCATCATCTAAATGATGACATGAAGTTTGAGGTGAGTTAATCCTTATGGATAGTAGCTCTTGACCTCAAAAACATGTTTAATAGATGATGATTATAACTTCAATACCTCCAAGGTATCCTTGAAGTTATGTTCAAAATAAAAATGAATCTCTCCAATAATATTGGTGGTTCTTGATGATGAGTTTGATGTTGATATTCCAAGAGGTCATAATCTCTATTTGATGTTGAAAATATACTTTCAAAACCTCTATTTCAAAACCCCTCTCAAACCCTCTCATTTTGATCTCAAGAAAGAAAACTCAAGTTTTTCCCAAAATCTTTAAAATAGTGAGTCAAAACAGTGAATGATTTGAGCTCAAAGATTTCTCTAAATACTCAATGTATTGATGCAAGACAACTTGTAAAGTCTTCCCAACTCATTAGAGAACACCCATGATTTTTGGTTTGACTTGGAAATACTTGAAAGGGGTCCATTTTTGTCCAAACATTCCTTCCAAACATTCTGCCTCTGCTGTCACAGCAGCTAGGTTGATTTTCAACTTATTTTACAGAAAACCTTTCCAAAAAGAGTGGTTCCAACTTATTGTTCCCTTGAACTTCAATGTCTTAGGAAACTTTCTGTGTAATATGGGCATCTAGATCTTCTGTTCTCATTTTCTAAGATTTTCTAACATTTCAGTCGATAGTACGGACTCTGTTTCTGAATAACCTCTATTGTTTATATGATTTCTCTCAATCTGTGACAGTTATTAAAGATTGGCTTTTTGGGTTGTGTTGTAGACACAATAATAAAGATCCCCATAAAAAATCATGCATTGAAAACATTTTTAACCCCTCTTTTCAATATCCAAAAGATCATGTTACTGTTCTGTCCACTATTCACAGCAAACACACTTTTACTTCCATCCTTTGATTTGGTGCTTACATACATTCCAAATTAGCTCATGTCTTAGGAAGTAGTTCATAATAAATTTGTACATATCCCATGATGATCTCCTTCATTTATTCATACACATTCTAGACTTCTAAGTCATTCTAGGAATCCATGAACACAAAACACACTACAATTTTGGCACATTCTAGATACATACATTGCATCCATGCAAAGATTTGGGGCTTTTGTGACTCCTAATCTAAGAAGATTATAAGGAATGAACTTGATCACTCGTCCATGCTTTCCCTCGATCTAATCATCCTTTCTCATCCGTCCCGGGGACTGAGAGGTCTTCTTTTCCCAAAGATTAACATGCATCATTCTAGCTCGCTAAGCATATTCCGATTTATTTGTTTATTTATTTCAAGAACAATTCATGTCCCCTTTAGATTAGAAAAACTTCATTACTTGATATATGGTTAGACGATTTTTCCTAGGTTTGTTTGTGTGATCTTTCACTTTGCATTGTGTGATACTTGGCTTAGATCTTATGAACGATATCTTATCTTTTGATCTTCCATTTCAAAATTCTTGTATGATGTAACATACTATCATAGTATTAATTATCGAACCATACATAGTATAAGATGATTATTTGGATGCTAATTGAGGCTCGTCGAGAGACGGGGCGAGTTGAGGGTGTTTTGGTCGTGACAAAGGCTCCTTCCTCTCTCGTACCAAAATCCCGAACCAAGTTCTTTGGTTATGAAGGGCCGATGCCCTTTATCAGGTCCGCAGTAGTTCGGTTTAAGGCATGACAGAAGGTGCCACTCGGGCGATTTATTAATGACCAAACGGAGCTGGTTGCCTATATATCCCCTAGTGGGAATCAGGTCGAGCGTAGTTCATCTAGGTAAGAAGTTTTGAAAGAAGTGGTTTCAAGCAAAGTATTTTTTGAGGCGATCGAGGTTGATTGGTTATTTGAATTCATCCCCGTCTAGGTCCATGAGATAGGCCGCTCCTCCAGAGAAGAGAGTCTTAATGATGTACAGCCCGACCCAGTTGGGTTTGAATTTTCCTCTGGGGTCATAAACGAGCACTTTCAGTTCTTTGAGGACCAAGTCACCCTCAGCAAGCTTCCTTGGGCGGACCTTTTTGTTGAAAGCACGAGCTATCCTCTTTTGGTACCCCCAAGTATGGTTTATTGCGGCCAACCTTTTCTCATCAAGCAACATTAGTTCCTTATACCTCCCTCGCATCCATTCCAACTCAATCACTTCATACTCTGCCAAGATTCTTAAAGGAGGTATTTCTACTTCAATTGGAAGAACGGCTTCCATCCCGTAAACTAATGAGTACAGCGTAGCTCTCGTGGAAGTCTTTATAGAGGTGCGGTATCCCCACAATGCAAATGGTAACTTCTTGTGCCAATCTTTGTATGTATCGATCATTTTCCCTAAGATTGCTTTAATATTCTTATTTGCCGCTTCTACTGCTCCGTTTATTTGAGGCCTGTAGGGGGAAGACAGATGGCGGGTGATTTTGTACTTTTCTAAGAGTGGGATAACTTTTCCCTGGAAATGGCTACCATGATCCAAAATGAACTCATTTGGGACCCCATATCTGCAAATTATGTTCTTCTCTATGTAGCTCACCACATCTTCAGCCTTTAAAGTGGAGTATGACGCTGCCTCTATCCATTTGGTGAAATAATCAATTGCCACAATTATGTATCGGTATCCATTGGATGCCTTTGGAACTATCTCAACGATGATATCAATGCCCCAAACAGAGAAAGGCCACGGCGTGGTCATGCTATAGAGCTAGGAAGGTGGGGTATGCATTAGATTTGCATAGATCTGACACTTATGGCATCTTTTGACGTACTCACAGCAGTCTTTGTCCAAAGTGGTCCAGTAATACCCCTGTCGAATTATCTTCTTGGCCAGCATATGTCCATTCATATGGGACCCATAGACTCCTTCGTATATTTCTTCCATCATCCTCCTAGCCTCCCTTCCATATAAACACTCCAGATTGAACCCGGTATACGATTTCTTCTACAACTTATCCGTATAGATCACAAATTGGGCGGAGAACCTTCGGATCGCCTTTCTGTCCTTCTCTGAAGCTCCCTCGGGATATTCTCCTTTCTTAATAAAATTCCAGACATCCATGTACCAAGGTAACTCACCTCCTTCATCTATCATTACGATCATCTCAAATGAAGGTTGGTCCCTGATTTCTATGGATAACGGTATCATGGTGACTCCCGAAGGGATTTGTATCATCGAGGCCAAGGTTGCTAGGGAATCGGCTAACTAGTTCTCTTCATGGGGAAGGTAGTAGAACGATATCTTTTTGAACTGTACTTTTAAGCTCTCTAGGTAGTCATGGTAAGGCCTCAACTTCTCATGCTTCACCCTCCAATCACCTCACACTTGGGATATGATCAGGTTAGAGTCTTCGAAGACGTCGATCCTTTCAACTTTTAGAGCTAAGGTTCCATCCCAATTATGTAAGCCTCGTATTCGGCCGTGTTGTTGGTTGAATTATACTTAAGCTTGACGGCTAACGGGGTAGGTGTTCCATCGGGTGCCACGAGGATGATTCCAACCCCATAGCCTAGTTGGTTGGTGGCTCCATCAAAATACATCTTCCACAGATCCTCTTTCAACTCTATTGTCGGGAAACTTGAACTCTCCTTTCTCTTCAGATTCTATGGCAAGGTCGGCTAGGTATTCAGCAACAGCTCTTCCTTTGACAAATTTAGAAATGACATATCTGATATCGAATTCGGCTAGCATCATGGTCCAACGGGAAATTCTACTCGTCAAGACAGGCTTTTCGAATAGGTATTTGAGTGGGTCCATTCAGAAGATTAGGACAACGGGAAAGGCCAACATGTAGTGTCTAAGATGACGGGTACACCAAACTAGGGCCCAACAGGCTTTTTCTAAAGGTGAGTATTTCAGCTCATATCCAGTCATCCTCTTGCTCAAATAATAAATGGATTTTTCCACATGCCCCTCTTCCCCTTCTTGGGCCAACATGCACCCCATTGAATCCTCAGACACACAAAGGTACAACAGTAAATGTCTCCCGGGTGAGGGTGGTGACAGGACAGGTGGGTTTTCGAGGTAGGTATTAATCTTATCAAAGGCATGTTGATATAGGGTATCCCATTCGAATTTTTCTCCTTTTCTGAGTAACCTAAACAATAGGTCACATGTTAAGGAGAGCTTCGAGATGAAGCGGCTTATGAACTGTATTCTTCCCAGAAATCCCCTTAAATCTTTTTCGTTCTTGGGTGGCTGCATTTTAACTATGGCCCTTATCTTGGTCGGGTCCACCTCTATCCCTCTCTAAGTAATGAGAAACCCTAACAATTTTCCGGTAGTGACTTCGAAGGTGCACTTCTGGAGGTTTAACCTCATTCTGAATTCCCTCAACCTTCTGAAGAATTTTTTTAATGCCTCCAAGTGACCTCTCCTTTCCTTAGATTTTACAATCATATCATCCACATACACCTCTACCTTCTTATGGATCATGTCGTGTAATAGCGTAGTAGCGGCCCGCTGATAAGTTGCTCCTGCATTTTTTAGTCCAAATGGCATCACCCTATAGCAGTATGTCCCCCATGGTGTGATGAAAGTGGTTTTCTCCCTATATTCGGGTACCATTAGAATCTGGTTGTACCCTAAGAACCCATCCATAAAAGATAAGAGTTCATGCCCCACCGTATTGTCCACTAACACATCAATGTGAGGTAAAGGGAAATCGTCCTTAGGGTTGACTTTGTTCAGATCCCGGAAGTCGACACAGACCCTAACACGACCGTCCTTTTTTGGGACAGGTACTATATTGGCGATCCATTCTGGATACTCGGTGACCATTAAGAATTCGGCTCTCAACTGCTTTTCAACTTCCTCTTTGACTTTAGTGCCCATTCTGGTCTCATTCGCCTCAATTTTTATTTTACAGGTTTGGAATTAGGGAAGACGGGGATGTGGTGTTGAACTATATCTGGATCAATGCTTGGCATATCATTATAAGACCATGCAAAAACATCTTTGAATTTGCTTAATAGTTTGATTAATTCTTTGTTTTCTTCTTTGCTAAGTGTAGAGCCGATAAAAATATTTTAAGGATTATCTTCATTTCCTAGATTGATCGTTAGAGTGTTCTCAATGATTTTACGTGCAGATTCTTTTTATTTTTTGATTAACTTTTGCAATTCATCTGGTATTTCATGATCATCACATTCATTAAGCGCATTCAAAGAGGCAGAATCGGTCATGTTTTCATTGATTTTCTTTAGAGCAATTACAACAGACATAGAAATTGAAATATGCCTCCTTTGGGCCATTATAGACTCTGGGTGTGGGGGACACCTATCACTAGACTCAAAAACCCACTCTTTCTTGTTTTCTCCTCCCAGATCAGTGATGAAGCACTCTTCTAATTCCCCTGTCTTGTTAATCTCTCCCATTTCTGGCTTCTCGGTCTTTTCCATGTCGTTCTCCCTGCCTTGCATCTCTTCCACCAATCCCTCAGCGTGTTCTTTTCTGGCCCTGTCTTCCATGACCCCTTCTTGGCCTGTTCCCTTATCTTCTGTGCTTTCCTCGCCCAACAGGTTCTTCATGACTGAGTCATCTAACGCACTAACCCAATCTTTTATAGTAGCTGACTTCACGGGTATCTGTAGGTATAGATCTTGATACTCAGAGAATTCGTGGGGGAAAAAGATCTCAAACCCAGGCTTAATACACTTATCTCTGATCTACCCATGGTTCTGGGAAGCCACAATAGGGAAAATCCTCTCCTCCTTTCACAAAGTACACATTAAGCGTCTTTAGGTATGGATCCAATAGTGCATCAATTGCCTTCTTCTTATCTCTCAGCTCCTTCTTTGACGGTTGATAGCCTAGGCCATGAGTGTGAGTCTAAGAGGCGATACTTGGAAATTCCGACAGACCATGATGATTCTTACCCAATCCCATACCTGGGAAGAAACCCATCTTCTTCATGATACCATCAACCAGTGGACTCACGTACTGATCGAAATATAATGGTAGAAACTCTCTCGGCTTCTCTCCTTCCAACATATTAATGAATTCGAACCCTCCCAAACCTGTTTTTTCTTCTTGGAATTGTACCTCCAAAACCGGCGCACTCGATGAAGTTTCAAACGGATAAACCCAACTATCTCCGAGAATATCACAGACCTTACTCTTCCAGACACACTTGACTTTTTGATGAACCGTAGATGGTATGTCGCCCAAACTGTCTAGCCACGGCCTTCCCAGTAGTAAATTGAAAGAAGAAGGTATGTCAATGACCTGAAATTCGGCTTCCTTTTCCACAGGCCTAACAGCTAAATGAAGGAGAATTATTCCCACGACCGTTCTCTGAGTGTTGTCGTATGCACTTACCCTATGCTCAGATGGTACGAACATTGTTTCATCCAAACCTATGCGCTTGACTATTCGAAATGGACACACGTTTAGAGCGGATCCATTGTTAACAAGACAGGCAGGCACAATCTTCCCTAGGCATTCGACAGTGACATACAATGGCTTATTGTGAACAGGCCCTCCTAGAGGTAGGTCGTTTGATGAGAAGGTAATAGCCAGAGTCAAAATTCTACTGATCATTCCCATGAGATCTTCTAGTGTTGCATCGATGGAAACGTCAGATTGGCTCAAAGCATCCAAGACTGCCTGCCTGTGACGTTTTGAACCGATCAGTAAGCCCTAAACAGTGATGTTAGCCTGAGTTTTCTTCAATTGTTTCAGGACCCTGTTTCCTTTTCCCTTGTCTAGATCCCTCCCCGGGTGATCTTCCTCGAGTTCGTACGGCTTGAAGTGTCTTCCTGACCAGGTCAAATGACTGACTTCTTCTCTTATCCACAAATTGTCAGCCTCTGAAACCCTTCCCAAATTCTCATTTTTGGTTCCCACCTCTTCATCACTCTTGTACCATAAATCATCCTCTATCTGATCTATATTGCCCGTTTTTTGAACCCACCAATCCATCTGTTCTGATTTTTCCTCTTCACATCCCTTCAAAGCACCCTCCAAGGTACAGATTGTCGGATTCTCCACCAGCTGATAAAGCCTTCTTGGTGTCCTAACCCTAGTGATTAGCCTAGACAGATCAAAGATGGTTTCTTCTATCCCCAAGAAATAGAGGCCTTGCAGTGGTGGTACAGCGTGGTGGTTTGGTAATGGATTTCTTGTGACATTTAGAGCTCTGGCGGGTGGTTCTGATATCACCTTGTTATCAATAAGATCTTGGATTTCGTGCCTTAGCCTCATGCAATGATCCGTCGAGTGGCCCTTCTGTTGGTGGAATTTGCAAAAGAGATCCCCTTGAAAATTTGGCAGAGGCGAATTTGGTAGAGGTCGAGGTTCCAACTGACGAAGATGCCCTTTTGCTAACAGCCTTTCGAGAGCGATTGACAGTGATAATCCCAGATCTGAGAATTTTTTCGGTGCTTTATCCCCCCCCCCCTTGGTGTTATGTCAAATCTCCTCTCTGGCCCGGTCAGTGCGTTGACATCAGTGGGGCCAAAGTAACCCCCTGATTGTCCTCCATTGGACCCATAGTTTAGTCTTCTGTATCTGTTCGGCTGTTCTTCCTTCTTAATTGTCCCCTCTTGGATCGCATCCTCTATTCTCGTTCCCACATCAAAAACTTCAGCAAAAGTGTTGATCGACTGGAATCTCATCTTCTCTTTGTAGACAGGTTGGAGGTTCTTCATCAACATTCAGATCTGGTCTTTTTCGGACGGTCTCAGTACCATCTTAGCTGCTTTTCCCCTCCATCTGCTCAAATATTTGGCAAACGATTCTTTGTTTCCTTGCCTAGTGGTCTCCAAATCTCGGACTGTGACATCCAAGTCTTGATTGCACTCATACTGTACCACGAATGCTTTGATCACTTCTTCCCAGGCCCGGGTTTTGTTTGGCTCGAGAGTGAGGTACCAGGATAGGGTAGCTCCAATCAAAGTTTGCTGAAATAGGACGGCCATCATGGTAGTGCTCAGCCTGCTTGGTTGGAAAGCCCCGATACACATTCTCACGTGACTGCGTGGATTTTTTTTCCGTCAAACTTATCAAAAACTAGCATTTTAAAACCAACAGGCAGCGTCTCGCGGACCCCATCGTACAACCCTTTTAATTCCATCAGGTAAGTATCGACCCCTTGAGCTTTACACATCACCCTTTCCAGCGTCTCTATCTTTTCGGTCATTATCCTCTCTTTGTCAGTCTTTTCCCTTTCTGCTCTAGGAATCTCGAATCTTGGCATCTCTGGGTCTTCGTACCAACCCTCTTCCCTAACTGGTGGATCGTTATTTGGTGGGTTCATGACTGGTGGTGGGAGTGCTATCACTTCTATCATGACAATCATTCGGTTAATATTCTCAGCCTGTCGCTTCATATGTTCTGCCTGTTGTTCTACCAATGTTCTTAACTCTGCTACTTCCCCATCATTCCTTTCATCCGCCATTTCACTGTCTTCTCTTCTCCTTACTAATCTTGCAGTGGGACCTCTAAACCAAATCGTACCCGAACTAGATGCTATCTTTACCCTACAAAAGAAAGATGTTTTTTTAAAAAGACCTTTTTTTTTTTTTCCTTTTTTATCGAAATTTATCATATTCAAAAAGACATTTTGGTGGGATGTTCATATGTCGCGCGGATGTAATGCATGTGTGCGTGTGTGCCTACTCTATATGCAGAAGAAAGAAAAATTCTAATCCTAACATATAAGCACATAAACACATAAGATCCTTATTCATGTCAAGTGCGCCAACTTCTCCTTTCATTGTGATCTTCACCACCCTCTCAAAAAAAAAATTTGAAATTCATTTAAAAAGTAGTTCTTTAGCTGATGAGACATTTCAAAAATGATTCTAAAGGATTTTGAATTTTTTTTTATGAGGATGTGAAAATATTTCTTAATAAAGATGAAATTTTGCTTTGAAATTTGTTTGAAAAACAAATCCCAAAATTTTTGGATTTTTCCTTAGAAGATGATCATCAGGGGTTAGTTTAGAGCTTTAATCAAGAAGTAAGTTCTAAAGATTTTTTTTAAAAGAGCGATTGATAAAGATAGCAAAAAGACGTATTTAAAATTCTTTGGGTAGGAGGATCACGTGAACTGATAATTATCGCACTTTTCATGAATTCGGATGCATACAAGGTCAATGATGCTTAGCCAATAAGATATAAGAGATGTAATCTTATAATCAAGATTCAACATATTCCCAAATGTCATGGGACATGAGAAGGAATTGTTAAAAGGTGATTAAAGGGTTACACATCCTTCATCAAGCAAGTATTGTCATCATCTCAAATAATCCCTTCCAGGCATACAAAACTCCCTAGTACATAATCCTAATCAAGAATTGATTTCCTAATTTTGAAAGGTTCTGTGGAAGCTACTATGCAAAAGCTAGGTTTTGGTCAGAATAAGGGACCCTTGACACACACCCGATAGGATGCATCATAAACCAAAACATGGTACAAGATCAAGGGTGATCACACGATCCCATGATGACTTGACCGACCGGGTTGCCCCGAGCCTCCAAGGTCATAGTTCTGTGCAATCGACTGGCTAGACATGCAAGTGCAATGCAACGGGCACACAAAAATTAATAAATCCGATTAAAAGGATGATTTCAAGTCTAATCCTCGAGTGAACCCAAAATAAAAAATTATGGTCTGTGAAACCAGAGATTCTGGGTTCGATCCCTAGCAGAGTCGCCAGATTGTGGATACAGGCATTTGGACCCACTTTTAAAACATTTTCAAATTTCAAATACCAAGAGTCGCCACATAATTTTAAAAGGAAAATTAAGAAACCTTTTTAAAGTAAACTGGTCTTTTAAAAAACTAGAGATTTTCTAGGTCCGGGGATTATGGAATGAGAGGGGAAGGAACCCATCGGACTAAAACACCCCCTCTCATCATATCTCGCGATAGGCCTCTACTTAACATCATTTTAATAGAATTAATAATCTAAGCATGTCCTCAACTAATACATATGTATAAATATAAATTACAAAAGCATGTTTAAAGGGTGTAAGATTGCAAGTGATAAAATATCATTTTAAAAACCACATAATTCAAGTAGCAAGCAACATGGTATGTAATAGGGAACAAGGGAACTCACCCGGGATCCAGTCGCAATATTAAACGTGCAATGCATACAAATGAAAGAAAATCCTAAAAAAAGAGTCTCTATTTCAAATATACAAATAAGCAAGACTTATTTCTAAGGTGTCATTCATGGGGTCGAAAAACCAATAAAGATCAAGAAATAAAAATAAACTAAAGAGGATTCAAGAAATCATACATTGATAGCGCTACAAAACAAAGGGTTAATCGACATACTTTAAACAAAACACATCATTGAACTTAAGTAACTAACTCTAACACAAGGTGAATTCTATTTACAAGTATCAATCTACATGAATGCACATGAATACATGAGTATGAATGAAATAAACCTATGAACATTTCATTGATTTGGATCATTAAGCCTCTGGTTTTAAGCTTGACTAATCACTATTAACACATAGTTTAAGCCTTAGGTCATGGAAAGATCATTGGGACCATTGTTTGCAAGATATATCAAAATCATGACAGAATTCTGAAAATTGCTGAGAGCAGATCAGAACTTTAAGGAAATAAAAAGCATGCTTCATGTGGTTTGATCTTGATTATTTTTGGACACAAGATGCCTCTGTGTGTCTAGTTTCCATCCAAAAAAGAAAATCAGAGTTTTGACAGTTAGGTCTCTGGGAATTAGACAAACACTAGACATCACTTAGGGACTTACAACCCTCTGTCCAGATTTTTTGCATGATTTTCTAAAAATAGTAAAAAAAATCAGAAATGCTTTGGTCTTTTTAGGGTAGCTTCCTAACACATTAAAATATCTGGAAAAATTTATTTTGGGCTAAGAACACTTGATTAAGGTTCTGATTTGCTTATTTCAAAAGAGTATTACTGTTCTGAAACTCTGGACAGATTATAGTTGTTCCACAAAACCATTGACTAAACTACCATAAACATGAAGCTTCCTTAAAAAAAATTTACAGTGGTGGAACATTGAGTTATAAACACTTTCCCGTTGGTTTCATTCAATTCCAATGGCCTGATATTGAACTAAAAATCCTTGATCACAGGTGGTCATTGAATTCACTGCACTGTTTGTTCAAGTTCAACTTAGTTGGTTAATTCCAACTACTAAACCATGAAGTTGGGCTTAATCCAAACTACTTCTCCTACCATTTGATGGTCATTGGAGACTAAAGACATACATGTTTTTGGATTTTGATGAAGTATGAAATGACTTTCACAAAATCCCCAAAACAATGAACTCACACTTATGGACAAAAGCTTGGATTCATATTGTTACTCCTACCACTTGATGGTCATTGAAGGCTAAAGATACACACATGTAGATTTCAATGAATTATGAAGAGCTTCACAAAACCTAAGAAAAGGATTAGCCTAAGCCATAGAGATGGACTTAAACTAAGCTACTTCTCCTACTATTTGATGGTGAGATTAATAACACTTGAACTTATGGGTTTTAATGAAGTATAATGAACTTCACAAAACCTTGAAATAATAAGCTCAAACTATGGATGAAGTTTGGACTCATTGACTCAACATACTAAGATCAACCTCAATCCCTTTATGAATCATAAGTTCATAAGAATATTGAGGGATTCTAAACACAAATGTTCAAGTAAGGCATTGAAAGTCTCATGAACCTAAGAAATAAACATAATCAAAGAAAAGGGACCAAGGTTTTATTTCAAGATTTATTTAAGCTTTAAACACTAAACCATTTTGATCCAAACTAATGAGATGAAAGCTCAATCACAATATATATGTGGTGTGTGATGAAATGAGGTGGGAAGAGAGGTTTTGAAAATGTGTAAAAGGTCCTAGATATCTAAATATTGTGATTAAGCTACTAATAAACTAATTAGTTTAGAGTTTTACCTCTAAGTATCCTCAATTTCGTGGCTTTTTTAAGACCTTCCAAGTAATGATCAAACTCTTCTTCCAATTCTACTACTCTTCCTCTATTTAGAAAATTTTTGAAGGAGAATCAATCTTGGGATCCTAACATTCTAATATTCCATCCCTAATAATGGGATATACACCTTCTATATATAGGCAATCATTAGGGGGTCATTTTGGGAAATTCGCAGCCAAAACCCTAATTTCTACCGCCTTTTGATGGTATAAACTGACCTACTTTTGGACAGACTGTCACAAAAATACGACACTCCCTGGAGATGGAAGCGGCACTCGCTGAATGCCATAACAGTACTCAGTGAATCCGGCACGGCATTCTCTAAATGCCTTAACGGCACTCATGGAATGCCGCGTACAGCTCCATGGACTGCCGTCTTTTTAGAATTTTCAAATTTAGTGGCACTTGAAACATTTTATCGGCAGTTAATGGATGCCGGTGCGGCTCTCCCTGAATGCCGTTTCGGCAGTTAGGGAGTGCCGCAACGGCAACCCGTGACTGCTGCAAATCCGCCTAAGTGCTGTTTTGCCTAAATTCTCCTCTTTATTTCTTTTTTGCTTTTTGTTTAGGTTAGAGAGTCTTTCGAAGAGTTTGAATCATCTTTGGAAGTCCTAGATTAGTTGGACACTTGTCATCATCAGATCTTAGAGGTAGTACTCCCCTTAACTTAACGTTTGGTCAAAATCGGGGAGTCTACAGTCCTTGAAATTGTCCTTTTTTTACATGCATCATTGGCTGAGGCAGTAAGCCAGTTGAGGATGTTGGTTGTGCATTCGAAGCCCATTCTTTAGACTTATTTTGGGGGTAAATGGTTTCATTCATAATTTTATTCTTATATATTGCATTATTATCTTTGTTTTAATTAGCTGCTAACATTTAACAATTGACTATATGAGGCTAAATGTATATACATGAGGGTTTCCTTGTTTGGATTATTTGCTCGACGTACTAAGCCTTGTATTGTTGAGAGTTAAAAGTGAATCTGTGTATTCTATTAGTTGTGTGTTTAACAATATTTAAGAATAAGTATTTGTTTTACCGTCGCTTCAAATTTCGGGACGAAATTTTCTTTAAGGAGGGTAGAATGTAACAACCCTAATTTTCTAAGTGCTTTTAATAATTTTTATATTATTATACGAAATTTTCTTTAAGGAGGGTAGAATGTAACAACCCTAATTTTCTAAGTGCTTTTAATAATTTTTATATTATTATTTTCAAGGATTAGACATTAACTGTGTGTATGTATCTTAGTGACACCTAATGAAAATGTTGAAGTAGCGTGTACGGGTAGTTAGTATGTTAAGTAGTGTGCTTAACATAGAAATTTAGTGCCTGGGGTCATGGGTACCCATTGGGCTAATCATTTGTCACATTAGAATGCATTTTCGGGTCCATATAAAGCCTTTTTGTGAGGCCCTTAGATAAAAAACGGGATTGACATGTTTGTGTGTGTTTTATTTATAAGTGTTGTGTGTGAAATATATATACACATATATTAAACCCTAGCCCCCATTTAACAAAAAATAAAAGGGAAGAGGAGAGAAGAAACTAGAGAACAAACGTATGTGAGAGAGAGGGAGAGAGAGATAGAGAGAGGGAGAGAGAGGGAAGAAGAAGAAGAAGAAGAAGAAGAAGAAGAAGAGAGGAACCTCAACCTTTGGTTTGTGTAATCATCATCAACCTTGAAGCCCTAAATTGGTGAGTTAACTTGTTATTTTCTTTCAATCTCGTTTGATTGAAATTTAAATAGATAGAATATTAAATTAGCATGGTTATGGATTATGAGATTTAAGTATTTTTTTTACAATGATTGAAGTTGTGATTTGAGATTTATAGATGAGCATTGGATATGCATTTGAGCAATTATTCAATTTTCGGATTTGGGGTTTTCACGGATCAGATTTGAGTAAAAAATTCATAATAAATCATACGTTATAGGTTTCGTGATTCTGTTCATGCTAGCCTGTAGGAAACGCAATTTTGGACAACTTTCGTCTAATGGTGTTTTTCCCAATTCTGCACCGTTTGGGTAGAAAACGCATATTACATGTAATACCCCGTATTTTTAGGTATAGATCCCTAGTACCTTTCTTAGCCTTTGGAGAGGTTGTGTGTTCAATCGATTGACCTTATCTCAATCGATTGACATGTCAATCGATTGGATGTTTTACCAATCGATTGGTATCCTGCCGACCTAACACCAATCGATTGACACCTGGTATCAATCGATTGGAAGTAGCTAGAGTTGGCCACCTCGTTGGTTTTGTGTGGTTGTGATTGTTTCCCTCCCCTATATATACCCCTCCCCTTATACATATATATGTTTACTTGTGTGTGTTTGGGAGAGAGAGAGATATATATATATATATACTCTCATATATATATACACATACATATATATTGTATATACATATTACACACACACACACTCTCGGGTTAGAGAGGAGAAGGAGAAGAAGAAGAAGAAGAGGAGGACAGAGAGAGAACAGAGACGGACAGAGGAAGAGAGAGCAGAGAAGAGAGAGAGAGGAAAGAGAACCACCATGGCCGCCGCCGCGGAGCTCGGGACGCCGTCAACGGACCACCGGGAGAGGTGAGTTTATTAACTCACTCAAAGAGGTTTGTTTTGTGATGTTTATGTGTGTATAATAACGTGCATGAGGAGGAAAGAGGACCCCAACGTTTTTATAATAAACCCAGCAGTTTTGAGGAAGAAGACAGAGTTCAATCGATTGCCATAGAGTTCAATCGATTGATATATCAATCGATTGACATTAGTCCAATCGATTGACATTAGTCCAATCGATTGACATTAGTCCAATCGATTGAGTAAGAGCAGAATGTTGTTTATTTATTATTATATGTTATGAGCTGATTGTAATGTACCCAAGCTGTTAATGGCTGTACCATATGTGATATTGGATATGTGCTTAGTCAACATGATACTACGTAAGCCTTATATGATGTTTATGTTAATGTTACAAGATGAACTGTTTATTATTTACTGTCGATATGAGATGCTCTAATGGTTAAGTAACTGCCATATGTTATTGTCAAACTGAATAGTAGAACGGAATACAACTGCATGTTAATAATCAATAATCAGTAGATAAGATTAATACAGAGCATGTGGTATTTCTAGTATTTAGTATATGAGCATTTCACAACATGTGTCAGCATGCATGGGATAGTGATGTGAGGAGGCAAGAGAAGCTGATGAGAAATGGGACATGTGACTTATGTGGAATATGAGATATGTGTACTTTGGATCCATGGGATCAACGGCTGACGAGTCGGGTGGACGTGGGACGGTTAGAGTTCCTAGTGCGCCTCTTGCTGTTGAAGACGTCCAGTAATGCGTATGCACTGTTGAAGACGTCCAGTGTACCGTTGACGATTACGTCCGGCTAGTGCCCTAATGTATTTTCACCGTGTAGACGACCAGTGAGAATATACACAGCGTAGAAGACGTCCGTTGTGCCGCTTCCATCGTTTACAGATAGGTGGTACCGTGTAGACGACCGGTAACCCTATCAAGGGATTGTAGGACCTACTGCCTAGTCGGGTGATTCCGACTGGTATTATGGTATCTATGTATGGATACGGATTTGGATTATGGTATCAACGTACATATACAGAGATGGATATGGATATGAATATGAGAATGGCTAGTAAGAAGATGGTTCAGTCGTGGATTCAGCGTCCCGACGTAAAGGTATATGCATGGGATGGATGCATGGGTTACATGCATGGATTTGATGAATATGTGATAAGATATTATACCATGATCCTTGTCTTTGTCATTACCATGCTTCCTGTTATTCCTGTTACCTTTGATTAATGCATAGTTTAATGAGACCTTTGCTATGTCCGTGAGAGACGTCATTGTTAAGAGATTAACCGCATCTTAAGATGCTGAACAATAGCGGTGAGGAGTGTTGTTTAATGTACTCACTCAGCTTTGTATCCAAAGCTGATGGCGTTTGTGCCCTGGACATTCCAATGTCTAGAGCTTCGCAGGACTTGACGACGAGAGACTGATGTTCTGCCGGTCTTGGAGCTGAAGGCTTGGAGAAGAAGACGTGCTGCTTGTAATAGTTAGTTGGTATATCTTTTGTACTGCTGTTGTTGTTGTTATAGGCCTGAGATTGTAAGCCAGCTGTTGTAATAGTTTTAGTAGACTTTTATAATTGGTACTTGGGCATCTGTTGCTTCCAAACCTTTTATAGCTTCCGCTGTAGCCTCTGATTATGTTAATAAGATATGTTCTATGAATAGCATCCTCCCTATCGTGGTGTTTATTGGTTTGAGTAGATGACAATGCGGTTATTCACCCGTCATTCCCTATGGACCCATAAAGGAAATTTATTTTTCTCTATTTATGCTGCTCCGGGGCGTGACAGGATTTTTGGTATCAGAGCCTAGGTTTTAGTTGTTAACCGCTTGTCTTTGGTGTTCGAACCTGAATTCTAAGTTAATATCGGTAGCATGAGGATTAGCTGAGATGAGATAGAACTGTTATCTTGTCACGCAGATAAGAGGTTGGAAGAATCTGTCTGAGGATGTTTCTTTGGAAGATAGTAATTGTTGGAACCAATAAGGATGTGGATAGCTGAGTTAGCGAAGAACAGGCATTGAGAATTAGTTGTGGTGGTGGAGAACCTAAATATAGAACCGTTGGATGTTAGACGCTGACGAATTCCTGAGCAATCTCGGAACAGTCAGTATGATCTAGAAATAGAAAGAGGTTTAGGATAAGATTATCCTGTTACCTTGAGCCACATGTTAGTTGAGTGTTCTCACATTTTAGTTGAACAATACTCATAGCTTGGAACCTGGGAATAGAAATAGAATGTTTAAGATTTGACGTTGTGCGTAGAGGTTGTAGTTTCGTCTTGAGCATAGATACATTTAAGCGTACCTAGTAGGTAGACTGACCTCTGTGGTTATATTATTATATCCGTATTGCTTAATGTGATCGTATTATATAGTGGTACTATATATTGGTTACCACATGTTTTGTTCTTGCTTGAGCTGTAAGATAGAATGTGTCTGACCGAATAGTTTTCATTTGTAGGTAGCGACACTGAACCCTACCAGCACTCGTTATGGTTAGGACGACTCAAGGAAACCCGGGCCAACTGAATGGAGTATCTGATATAGTACCTCCTGATATAGATCCAACAGGAATGATTGGAGTTTTCATTCGTCGCATGGAACAAGTTATCAATCGTGCGGATCACGTCATCGGCAATGAAGCACCAGTACGTCGGACAAGAGTCAAGCTGCAAAAGGAATTTCGTGCTCTTCAACCAGGAACCTTTACCGGATTAACAGGAGCATGGCAAGCTGAGCAATGGATTCGCCAGATAGAATTAATTTTTGAAGTACTTGAATGTACTGACACTGAGAAAAGACATTTGGCCGTATTTCAACTGACGTTCTCAGCAGCAGATTGGTGGGACGCAGTGAAAGCTACGATAGGTGAAGAAGCTGTAGGAAGGATGACTTGGGAATCATTCAAGACTCGATTTCTAGAGAAGTACTTTCCAGAATCCGAGAAGAACAAAATGGAGATGGAGTTCATACGATTAGTCTAAGGTTGTTTTACAGTGCCCGAATATACAACTCAATTCGAGAGGCTATCACGATTTGCACCGCATATGATCGATACGCCAAGAAGAAAGATCAAAAGATATCATCAAGGACTAGTTCCGCATATTCGACATATGACTATAGGACATTTAGATCAATCTTTCGAAGCTCTGGTAGAAATGGCAACGAAGCTAGAAGACGATACTCAGATTAGTGAAGGACAACACTTTGATAAAACATTTCCAGAGTACGATCAGTTTTTCCTAACGGATCAGAGAGGAAGAGATAGTCAGATTGTGTTGGCTGCTAACCAAGTTCAACAAGGAAATACAGAGAGAAGTTACATGGGCAACCGCCAGAAGCGTAAGAGGTTGGGGAACAATAAGAAAGAATCAAAACCCGTGACGACCCCAACACAGCACAGAGAACGAGATATCTGCTACAATTGTGGAGTACCTGGACACCATTCCCAAGAATGCAGAGCGTTAAGGAAATCTAATGGACGGGAAATACGATGTTTCAACTGTGGTAAATTTGGTCATGTTCGTAAGTTTTGTCCAGAACTAGAGATGCAACACAATGTTCCGTTGCAACAAGTATCACGAGGGCAGACTCACCATACAAATAATTGGTCTCAACTTAGACAAGGACGATAGACAGAAGGTACAATACTCATCACCTACATCATGTATTACATATGATCCCGATATTATAGGAAGCTTTGCACCCGTTTGATTGAGTGTAAGAGGATTAGCCTACACCATAAATTGTAAATACCCAAACACCCCATTTGGCACTGATCAATAATCGTCTATGACAGTAGTTATCCAAGTATAGATATAACATCATTTGCATCCCTGTATAACATCTATTGCATCCCCATAAGACATCAATTGCATCCTTATATGACGTCAATTGCCTCCCTATCGAAAGACTACGCCAACCGTTGGTATATTGGACAGAGACTATAGATGAGGAATCTAAATTTGCTTTAGATGTAGCTTTGACAAGAGAGGACGAACTAGAAGATTGCGAGTATACGGGAAGAGATACGAGTAACGCAGAGACAACACCAGAACTTTCAAAAGAGTATCGCAGAAGAATGTTTTCAACATCGACGTCTGTTGCTTTCATCTGGTCAAGATGTTATACAATAGATCGACTCACGATATCAGTACGTAGTCCTGCCTAACCTATTTGATTAGTACGTGGAAGCAGAACGAGTATTCAATGGATTGAACGACCTCAAAGAGATGATTATATCAATAGTACGTGGGAATTTGGAGATACGTAAGGAAGTTTAAATCACCAGTTACGATATTAGAGTCATGAATGCTTTCAAGTCAATATCCTGAGAGACGACGACAATAACATGGGAGTTAACAAGGAGTTCAGAGATAGAAGACAATCAACTGGTACAGTAGTACAGACATCGTTAGCACAGTATGAAGTATCTTCAACGGTGGGAGTAGACGACAACGCTCTTCTACGACTTAGACGAGATTTGAACACTTGATCAATAGAACCCTCACACCGTAGAGTTTGACCTGAGAGAGGAACCTTGTGTGTTTGGAGACTAACCATTTCAGATGTTGTAAGATGATTAGATTGTGCTACCTAGAACCTTTTTCCTGAAGTTTGACATACGAATTTCATATCCCTTAATCCTGAAGATTTGGTAGTTGTAACCCTAGTATTTGTAGATCAGTGATATTTTCGTATCGCGTGTCTAGAACTTGCATCCGTTGGCCGCTGAGGTAATCGTTTACGTAAAACGAGAACTTGAGCATTTTTAGATTCTATCTTCTGAGATGGATTTCTTTTTGGTATAGGAGCTACTGCTTCAGATTTCGAGGACGAAATCTTTTGATGAGTGGTGGATGATGTAATACCCCGTATTTTTAGGTATAGATCCCTAGTACCTTTCTTAGCCTTTGGAGAGGTTGTGTGTTCAATCGATTGACCTTATCTCAATCGATTGACATGTCAATCGATTGGATGTTTTACCAATCGATTGGTATCCTGCCGACCTAACACCAATCGATTGACACCTGGTATCAATCGATTGGAAGTAGCTGGAGTTGGCCACCTCGTTGGTTTTGTGTGGTTGTGATTGTTTCCCTCCCCTATATATACCCCTCCCCTTATACATATATATGTTTGCTTGTGTGTGTGTTTGGGAGAGAGAGATATATATATATATACTCTCATATATATATACACATACATATATATTGTATATACATATTACACACACACACACTCTCGGGTTAGAGAGGAGAAGGAGAAGAAGAAGAAGAAGAGGAGGACAGAGAGAGAACAGAGACGGACAGAGGAAGAGAGAGCAGAGAAGAGAGAGAGAGGAAAGAGAACCACCATGGCCGCCGCCGCGGAGCTCGGGATGCCGTCAACGGACCACCGGGAGAGGTGAGTTTATTAACTCACTCAAAGAGGTTTGTTTTGTGATGTTTATGTGTGTATAATAACGTGCATGAGGAGGAAAGAGGACCCCAACGTTTTTATAATAAACCCAGCAGTTTTGAGGAAGAAGACAGAGTTCAATCGATTGATATATCAATCGATTGACATTAGTCCAATCGATTGACATTAGTCCAATCGATTGACATTAGTCCAATCGATTGAGTAAGAGCAGAATGTTGTTTATTTATTATTATATGTTATGAGCTGATTGTAATGTACCCAAGCTGTTAATGGCTGTACCATATGTGATATTGGATATGTGCTTAGTCAACATGATACTACGTAAGCCTTATATGATGTTTATGTTAATGTTACAAGATGAACTGTTTATTATTTACTGTCGATATGAGATGCTCTAATGGTTAAGTAACTGCCATATGTTATTGTCAAACTGAATAGTAGAACGGAATACAACTGCATGTTAATAATCAATAATCAGTAGATATGATTAATACAGAGCATGTGGTATTTCTAGTATTTAGTATATGAGCATTTCACAACATGTGTCAGCATGCATGGGATAGTGATGTGAGGAGGCAAGAGAAGCTGATGAGAAATGGGACATGTGACTTATGTGGAATATGAGATATGTGTACTTTGGATCCATGGGATCAACGGCTGACGAGTCGGGTGGACGTGGGACGGTTAGAGTTCCTAGTGCGCCTCTTGCTGTTGAAGACGTCCAGTAATGCGTATGCACTGTTGAAGACGTCCAGTGTACCGTTGACGATTACGTCCGGCTAGTGCCCTAATGTATTTTCACCGTGTAGACGACCAGTGAGAATATACACAGCGTAGAAGACGTCCGTTGTGCCGCTTCCATCGTTTACAGATAGGTGGTACCGTGTAGACGACCGGTAACCCTATCAAGGGATTGTAGGACCTACTGCCTAGTCGGGTGATTCCGACTGGTATTATGGTATCTATGTATGGATACGGATTTGGATTATGGTATCAACGTACATATACAGAGATGGATATGGATATGAATATGAGAATGGCTAGTAAGAAGATGGTTCAGTCGTGGATTCAGCGTCCCGACGTAAAGGTATATGCATGGGATGGATGCATGGGTTACATGCATGGATTTGATGAATATGTGATAAGATATTATACCATGATCCTTGTCTTTGTCATTACCATGCTTCCTGTTATTCCTGTTACCTTTGATTAATGCATAGTTTAATGAGACCTTTGCTATGTCCGTGAGAGACGTCATTGTTAAGAGATTAACCGCATCTTAAGATGCTGAACAATAGCAGTGAGGAGTGTTGTTTAATGTACTCACTTAGCTTTGTATCCAAAGCTGATGGCGTTTGTGCCCTGGACATTCCAATGTCTAGAGCTTCGCAGGACTTGAAGACGAGAGACTGATGTTCTGCCGGTCTTGGAGCTAAAGGCTTGGAGAAGAAGACGTGCTGCTTGTAATAGTTAGTTGGTATATCTTTTGTACTGCTGTTGTTGTTGTTATAGGCCTGAGATTGTAAGCCAGCTGTTGTAATAGTTTTAGTAGACTTTTATAATTGGTACTTGGGCATCTGTTGCTTCCAAACCTTTTATAGCTTCCGCTGTAGCCTCTGATTATGTTAATAAGATATGTTCTATGAATAGCATCCTCCCTATCGTGGTGTTTATTGGTTTGAGTAGATGACAATGCGGTTATTCACCCGTCATTCCCTATGGACCCATAAAGGAAATTTATTTTTCTCTATTTATGCTGCTCCGGGGCGTGACATTACAGTAGCAGTTTATGAAAGTTAAAATAAGCGTATTTGCTACATCATATTTTTGTGTGATTTCGTGCTCGTTAATATGAATTAATTTGTTTGTACTTGGAGAGATATGAGTTCTCATTTATAGTTGAGCTTTGTGACATTGTGACTGTGTGATTTTGTGTGGGTTATGAATCTGTGTGAACATGTAGCTGTTAATATGATGTTAACGGATATTTGATTTGAGATACATGAATCTCTTACAAAATTGAGTTTTGTGAAAAATGTGGATGTTTGAACGTTAGAAAAGTCCTTAGAGTTCACCACTGCTCCTTATGATTTTAGGCGGCGACTTCGTGGATGACCCGTCCTTGTGTGATTAGACGGCGACTACGTGGATGACCCGTTCTTGTGTGATTAGACGGCGACTACGTGGATGACCCGTCTCTTCATTTTTAAGCCTTATGCCCGGCTTTTTGGTCTATTTCATGTGTATTTAGACATTGTTTTATTGACGTCAAGAACGTAAGGACTAGCCTTTCGGTGGATACTCAAATCCCAGTGATACCCCATTGGAGTTGGGACCGGAGTGGGAGTTAGTATTACGTTAGGAGACACATGGGATATATGTGTAGGTTGAACCATGGATGGGTGGCCGAGGTGGTGAACATAAGGTGTAATTTGGATAAAATATTATGTGCTTTTTTTTTATTTGCGGATTTACAGATGTAATGTGGTTTATGATTTTTAGTTATATGAAATTCTAAGAATTGGTAGTCGTGTAGTTTTCAGGATTTTAAATAATTTCGGTGTTGTGTCCGTTAGCTGAAACCTAGCATTCTATGTGTAACGTACCATTTTTGGAAACGTAATAAATTGATAATAAACTGGACCAGATTAGTAAATTGAATATTTTGGATACTTAGATTCATAGTTTATGGCCGTTTCGCGTAAACTGAAGTAAAACGACGATCCGAACAACTTTCATGTTTTACACTTTTTCTATAAACGTCATCTTGACACTATTATCATCGATTTTCAGAATCTGCTGAACATCGTCTATGTAAGAGCTGCATTTTAATAATTAATTTCTGAATTATCTATTTAGAATTTATGAACGAGGACGTTTGTCATTCCTTCAAAATTTTATTCTTGACATTTTTCGTGGTTTAAGTTTTGTCTAATTTCAGTTCTTTGTTAGAGATAAAATCATTTTAATTAATAACACCTTATTATTGGCTTATATTATTGTGTTAAGTTCTATTTGTACAGGATGGTAGGCCTATTAATGGTTTGCAGGTATCGGCCTACCATAGTTAAGAAAGGTAGGTATTTAATTGTTTTTATTCGGGCAAGAAACTACTTGCCACCACATAAATGGAAACTATTTTATTGTCCAGATATGTGTGTGGAACTACCTGTCTTTGCCCAAGAATGTTGTAGTATGATTTGTAGTATACGGGTTCAAGTTAGATCCCTAAGACTTGTGTTTTGTTTAACTCATACCAGTCATGTGACTGACCCGAGTGTGTTATGCATTCGGGTGCGTTTCTGTTTGAAACGTAGTCGGATGACATGTGCAGGATAGTATAGTTGGAGTTCATTGTGGAGCAGCCGATCTGTTCGTGAAGTTGAAGATACCTTCTTTTTATTCTTTAATTACTATATGATACTCTTTTTTTTTTAGTTGGCATTGTGAGCCATGGTTGAAAACTTGTATTAGATGTAGTTATATTTCAGTTGTATTATTGGACTTTTGGGGACGTTTATAGCAGATCTGACCTGAGATAGTGTAGTGTTGAAATTATTCCGTTTATTATTATAATTAGATACTTTTATTGTGATTCGATGGAGGAAATTATATTATTTTTATGTAAAGGGAAACGTTTGGTTTTCATTTTGTAATAAATGAGAATGGAGAAAATTTGAAACGTGGATTTTTCTTGTAAAGTTTTTGGGAATGAATTTGATGATAAATGAGTTTTGTTTAAATAGAAATCATGTGGGTTATGAAAGCAATTAAATTTAGTTTATCTTAAAATAGTCTTTTAAAATTGGGTATAGGTTGTCACCCTTGGATTTTTGGGTGGTTGAATATTGATTAGATACATGCTCTGGAATAAATATTTGGTTGTCCAAAAATCGGGGTGTGACAGTTTGGTATCAACATATCAGTATACTCTTCTCCAAACCTGATACACAATTGTGTGAGAATCTTCGGATCAGTACTTGGCCCCATAGATTCGTGTTTAGCCAATTTCTCCAATTTTCTTGCATGCTTTGCTTTGTTCATCTTTTCCCTTTGCTCAATCTTTGACAAAAGGAACTTAGTAGTCTCAAATGCTGAAGTCTGAACCATGTTTATGGACACTTTATGCACTGCTAGGAATGGATCTTTGTCAATCCCCATGGCTTGCTTATCTTGCTGAGGGAACTTTAACTTCTCTTTCTTGATCAAATCTTGAATCCTGTCTCGAAACACAGTACATTTGTTAGTAGGATGTGTCCAAGTGTTGTGCCATTTGCAATATTTTCTTATCTTTCATTTTTTCAGAAGAAGGTAATTTAACATCATCACACAGTTTTATAACTTTACCAACTAAAAGATGATCAAAAATTTCATCTACTTTATAAATATCAAAAAGAATATCTTTTGAATGATCCTTTTGCTTAATTAGATTCAGCAGACACATTCTTTTTCACTAAACTCTTACAAGTGAAAGAGCATCATCTATCTTGTAATTGGGTCTTTATAATAAGTTTTGAGTGAAGAAACGTTTCTTTCACTTTCTTCTTCTAAGAGAGCTTCATACCTAGAGACTCGAGTAGTTAATTCTACTAAATCTCTGAATTTTATGGCATTGAACTTTTTCCTAAGTCTAAATTCGAGACCACTTTGTCCCAATTTCACAAATTCTGGTTCTGGAAAAACAATCTTACATTTTGTTCTTTCTCTCTTAAACCTATTTATAAATTGGGTAGCTTTCTCATCAGGCTTTTGGCTTAGCCTAGCCAAAGAGCTAAGCATGGAATAGATCTTCCATTTGGGCTCAATTTTTGACAGAGTTTAGTGCTAAATTGATAAACTAAGTAAAAGATGTGTCAGCTAACGAATTAGCAAATAGTCTGAGTTTAAGAAACTCATTTGTAGTAGCATCAGCGCACTAACTTTTAAATTTTGTGATGTGTTTAATTGTGGATTGACTTCCATCACCAGAAGACAAGGTGAATGTGGGAAATTTAAAGCCTCGAGGAAGTTCGATCATATTTATCTAATCGAGATAAGGTTTCCTATATATGGGAGTTTGTACCCCATAGCAATAGGTCCACATATCTCATGAATGAGGTTAATTATATTGTTTCTCTCAAACAAATTTGGTTGTTGTCGAACTAGTTGTACCAAAGGTGGAACAGACGTTGAGACAACATGTGGTGGTTGAAAGTTTTCTACTCTCCTATAAGGTTCATAAACACCCTTTTGCCATGTCCAAACTCAAGTTTGAACACGGGATTGTTATTCACCCTCCTGTTCTGACCAATATTAGGGTCTCTTGGCCTTCCATCCTCTATATTTATTGGCCTAAACATTGGGTCTTGGAAGCCCCCAGTCTGGTATGCTTGGATACCTTCAAAAATAGGTCCTGCATTATTTTGAACCGGCATGTAGAAGCTTTCTTGTGCATTTGGCCTTGGGTTAGGACCATTCATACAATTTGTAGGACTGAGTTGACTATTTCCAGGTGGATATTCCCTTCGAAGTAAAGGTGAATGACCATTTGGTACCATTACTGGCATGTTTTGTGGTAAACGATGGGTAAAGGAAGTGACCAAAACGTTAAAGTTTTGGATCATATTTCCAAGATGATAAAAAATTGGAGTCAACTGATTCACCAAATGATTTTGCATTTCTATACCAATTGCTGGTATTGATTCTTGTTAACTTTAGGTTTTCATTAACCACCCCATTATTTATAGGGTCAACCACATTTTCATTATGAGGTTCTTGGTGTGAAGTACTACCAACTTCTATATTCTCACCATTATTGGTGTTAACACCATTGTTGGTGTTCTCAGCAAATTTATTGCTTCGAAGCGCTATATTGGTCATTTTGACACTGGGGTCTCACTGGGCGTGCGAAAATTATGTTTGGCTAATTATCCTTCAAACGATTTTTGTGTAATTATGTGTTTGCGAGCATCCCAAACAAGCAAGTTGCCAATGCATTTGTGTAAGCCAAATGCGCCTCACTAGGCCAATTGTGATCGTTCAGATGCCTTAATCAAAAGGATTTCTATAATGTAGAATTGACAAACACTTGCAATATGAGATCTAAACTAAATAATATACTAGATAAGCCTAAATAAAGACTGTAAAATAGTAAAAGAACTTTAAACAAAGGAAACTACTTTATTTACAACAAAGCAAAGTACAGATCCTAACCTCGAAGGGTACTTCGAAGTGATTTTCTACTCTTAAGGAAAAGGAAAGATATGATAACAGAAAAGTATTCTGAAGAGTTGTTTGCGTGATTGCGTGTGTCCTTCTCATTCTATCTCGTCTTCTATTATAGGCCCTCGAAGTAACTGCTTCCTCTAATCATCAAGTGCTCCAACCGTTACTTCAAATTGCCTTATTCTCTCTTCAACATGCGTCTCAATAGTTGCCTTTTGAATTTAAATTTTGCTGAATGATAAACTGCTCGAGCCGAGGTTGTCTTCTTGAATCCCTCCATGTGTCAAACTTTTATCTTCCCATGTTATGCAGTGTAATTGCCTCTCTGCACTCCATGTGTCAGTGTACTACTAGATTAGGTTTTTATGGTACAAATAAATGTCATTTAGACATTTTATGTTTCCCATTTATGTTTATAACCATGTTAGTATGCTTGTAAGGACATATTAGTTTTATGTAACTAGTCATGGCTCATAGATCCGCAAAGGAAAATTTTATTTCCCTCTAATTCTGCTACTTTAGGGTGTGACACCCAAAGATCTAAAACTTTCAAGTTTTAAGATTTCTTTGAAAACTATTTTAACTTGGCCAAACATCTATCATAAACAGAACTTAAAAATCTAAAACTGAAGCTTTTGAAAATCATAGGTTGTTTTAGTAAAACCAACGTATCTCTCAACTCAAAATTTCTTTGCATATGAGATTTTTAGGGTTGAAAGATAATGCAAAGATCTAAAACTTTGATTTTTTGAGGAAAGCCGAAATCTCAACTCATCTAGGGTGGAAGGGACTCTCAAGTCAGCTTAAAACAGAAAACTGCTACTTGGATAACTTGTATGCTTTTGTTGAAAACTCAAAAATGATGAATCCCTTTGATTTCAAATCTTTTCTTTAGCATTTGAGCAACTAATTTCAATATATAAGAGGTTAAAAAAAGTAAAACTAAAAAATAATGCAAGAACTCACAAGAGTGTGTACAAAGAAAAAGAAGATGAACTCTCAATTAATGCTTCAAGAATACTCTATATACATTAGATGTAAGGTATGTAGTACTCATCAAGCTCAGAAAGTTAAAAGCTTGACTAAGGTCTAATGGCTCTCTCTCTCTCTCTCTCTCTCTCTCTCTCTGGTTTTTCTCTTCTTGGCTACTCTCTGAAATTCTTCTTACATAAGAATTTCAATGTGAAGAAGTGAAAGGAAGGTGTGGAGAAAGAATGGAAGCAAAGCTTGCTATTTATAGGCAATTCATCTCTCTCTCTCTCTCTCTCTCTCTATATATATATATATATATATATACAAATGTGAAGTGTGTGGAGAATGCAGGGTGTAGGGTCTAGGGTGATGATGAAGTAGAAAAAATGACAAAGATTGATGGGTGTACTTGGGGTACTTTCTTGATTTAAGGAATGTGTCGGGGTGTAGTGATGTTGTGATGGTGTCAAAATAGTGCATGGTATGTATGCCATCTCGGTCTAAGTGCAAAACTAGTATAGTGTGTGTATGAGGTAGATTGTGACTGACAAATACATGTATAAACATAATTATATACAAATATTATAAACACACTAGTAATTGCCCGTGCCCGAGGGCACTAACCCCTCAAAATAATACCACCATATGAGATAGGCATATCGATAATGTTAATTTGGATACAGGATTGGACCTGTTTGCAGCTTGAAAAATGTTTTGACAGCTTAGGATGACATTTCCCCAGCCAAAAAAAAAAAAAGAAGGTAAGTTTGCATTTTGGTCATAAGGACCTTGAATATTTTGGTGTAATAGGGCCTTAGGAGGATATATGTTTGTACTGCTATGAGCTACACTTGATTGAGCAAGAGATGTAAATTACACATCTATCATTCTAAAATACTCCGGTAATTAAAAGAATAATCCAGTAGAAACTCCGTGAGAGGCCCTTTTGAAATCTCTTTCTCTCTCTCTCTCTCTCTCTTGTCAGAAGTCAAGAAGATGCTCCATTGAAGATAAGAAAAGTGAGGGTCTCCATAGAGAAGTAGATAAAAGCCCCAAGTAAATGAGTGAAGAAACAACCAAACACAGTGCCATCCACTCCCATATATCTTGTCAAATTCCTGCAAATTCAAAAACCCACCGAAAAGAAAGGGAACAAAAAAAAAAAAAAAAAAACCAGTTATGTGGCTATTTGAAAAGGCATGTAAAGAATTTGATTTTATTCCAAACGTAAGAGAAAGGAAAGTAATTGTGTGACATTAAAGTGAGTACCTTCTTGATGTAAGCGGCAACTGAGGTACTATCAAAGACATGATAGCGATTTAGATCATGAGAAGCAAAAGACATCTTTATTGACATGTCTGTTTCCTTCACCATAGCTTTGCCTTCCCCATTCTCTCTATCTTAAAAGACACTCTTTTCTCCTTGGCATGCTTCTATTTGTCAATGTTGCCCACCCCAGTTGAAAAATAACCGTTGGGACCTTTCTTGGGGTTTGAAACTTTCCTCTCCAAATCATCAAATCACTAAAACTTCTTCAGATTTTGTCACTAAAGCTGCCAAGGATTTATACTACATTGAGTTTTACTGACTGGCTTCAACAAATTAAGGAATACAAATGTATATATATATATATATATATGTATACAAATGTGAAGTGTGTGGAGAATGCAGGGTGTAGGGTCTAGGGTGATGATGAAGTAGAAAAAATGACAAAGATTGATGGGTGTACTCGGGGTACTTTCTTGATTTAAGGAATGTGTCGGGGTGTAGTGATGTTGTGATGGTGTCAAAATAGTGTATGGTATGTATGCCATCTCGGTCTAAGTGCAAAACTAGTATAGTGTGTGTACGAGGTAGATTGTGACTGACAAATACATGTATAAACATAATTATATACAAATATTATAAACACATATAGTATACTTACATGTATAGATAAATAAACTGGCGTACAAAATAAATATATTACATATATGATAAATAACCATAGATAAAAATATTAATATCAGATGATCGAAGGGGATACAGATACGACTACGGGTACGATTAAACAAATACACAAACGTGAATGACTATGCTAATGGCTGTGAACATGTCTATGTGAATTACTATGCTATCAACTACGTGCAAGACTAGATAAATATTCATATGTTCATTTTATGTAAATGATTACGTAAACGGTTACAAGAATAGGTTCAAACATGTGTCAGGTTCTAGTTGACATTCTTTCTATTGATTGTTCTATAACTAAGAAATTACTGGCCTATGGTTTAGGAACACAAAATTCGTATTTTGAATTTGAAGAAAATTGTGAGTACTACACCCTACCCGCAACTACAGAGGCCCAAACATGAATACACCTAGACATTTAAGCTCCCTCCACAGTCCACAACTAGCTCTCTCTCTCTCTCTCTCTCTCTCTCTCTCTCTATCTTGATCTCGAGTCCCATAACACTCCATTCATGGCACACATATACTCAAATCCACGTACATAAAGAAGCATGTGTGTGTATGTGTGCGCAAAAGTGTTCAAGCCCTAAATCAAAATTAACAAACCCTATCAACAACAAAATCCATCTCTAGAATATGTGGATATGTGTGTTCATATATATATATATATACACAAATTTGTGCATATACATAGATTTAAGTTGAGAAATCTGTACATATGTACATATATCATATTTATGTAAAATTGTACATACATATAGATCTATGCGTGTACATATATATATATATATATATATATATATCTTTGTAGAGAGAGAGAGAGTGGTAGAAATGGTCGGCGACTAGGAAAGAGAGGAAGGGAGTAGTAGTGGTGGCGACGGCCGACGGCGAAGGGGAAGTAAGAATGGCAGCCGATGTCGATGAGATAGGTGGTTGGATTTCTATCTTTTAAGGTTTCTCTGTATAGTTTTTGGATTTAGGGTTGGGGAAGAAGGGTAGGTTTGTTAAGAGAAAAAGGAGTTTTGTCCAAAGATTATCAATTTTCGATGTTTGTCGAATTAATTAATTAATTAATTTATTTTAACTTAAAAAAGACATCATTTCAATATATAAAGGGAAAGGGAGGGGGTACCAATATTATTTTCTAAGTTCTCTATAATTACAGTTAAACCATTACACTTTATCTTCTTAAAAAGATATTAGAAGGGTATTAAAATGTCCAATCAATTAAAAAAAAAAATTTACTTCAACAATTGAAAAAAAAAAAAAAATTTGCCTAAAACAGTTGGTTAAAAAAGAAACTGTCTAAAAAACAAATAAGCTGTCACACACACGGAATGTGTTGCCCTATTTTAGTCATTTCAATCAGCAAAAAATAATAGACTGACTTTTAATTTTATCAAATGTAATAGACTGATATGTAATTATTCCAAGATCCAAACTCCTCTCCAAATCCGGGCTGAATTTTCTAGAAATTCAGTGGAAGTTTGCATAATTACTGGAAGCTCTGTGGGTGGTAGTATGAAGTACTGAAATAGTTTTAGCAACTCGGCCGAGTCCAAGTTCAACTCACCGAGTCTTCAAAATGTAATAAAAGTCGACTCACAACCCATCCAAAATATTCCAAGTCCTGATAATCAAGCAAGCTATAATTTCATATTCTCTCTCCAAGAATCCATTGCTCTTCTGTTTCTTCATCATCCGATCGTAAAAGGTATATCAACACCTTTCTTTCTCTCTACAATCACACATGCGTATTTATATTTTATACTTAACGAATTCATCAATTTCACAATATTTACCTTTAGGGTTTCATGATCTTCGTTTGTAGATTTTTTTTTTTTCCCCTTCTATTCGTACAATTTAGCTGTTTCTTAGGGTTTCATGATCTTCGTTTGTAGAATTTTTTGCCGTATCCGTATGATTGGTATCCTTTGATGATTAGATTCTTGATCACTGATGAATTTTTATTCTTTGATATTAAGGTTCGCAAGAGGTTTTGTGATCTTCTTTTGTAGAATTTTTTTTACCCTCTATTTGAATAATTGGGTGTGGTTTGATTATTAGATTCTTGATCACTGATGATTTTTTTTTCTTTGATATTAGGGTTCACTAGAGTGGTGGTTGGATTTTTCATTAATTGAAAATTGTAGTGAGAGAGGATGTGGGCAGCTTCTTGCCTTGCATCGTGCTGCGCATCATGCGCATGCAGTGCGTGCCAGTCCGTGGTGTCGGGGATTAGCCGCCGCTCTGCTCGGATTGCATATTGCGGCCTCTTCGCGTTGTCATTGATTGTGTCATGGATTCTTAGAGAGGTTGCTGCACCTCTCATGGAGAGTATCCCCTGTAAGTGGCTTTGAATTTAATACATTTGTGAATTTTTAAACCTACTTACACTTTCCTTTCCTATTGCTGTAATTCACAGTTGCATTTGAGAAGATGTGAGAAAGCTATATCTTTAGTTCAGAATTAGCTATTAATACAACACAACTATACGCGGACGTCATACATCTATTTTCAATGCTAGTCATGATAGCTATACATTTGGGTTTGCTACTCAAATATTGGACCTTCTCTCAGCAAATATAGATAAAGCCAAAATGCGTATTATTGTGATTCACCTATGCAGTTTTATTTGTAATAGCTGTTGTGTTAGTTATTTAAGTGGAGTAAACTGTTTTTTTTAGCATGAAAATGTTTCGATTAGTGTCCCTGAAAATATCCTTGTTGGCTGTGAGAATTCACTCAATTCAGTTGGGTGTATTATTTCTTCTTCTAGGTTGTTGAGTTTACTCAGAGCCCGACTGCCAGTGTGGGGTACTGAAATGGCCATGGTGAATTGTCAAGATGAATTTTTAGCCACCATTTGAAACGTTGAATAGCTATTATGTTCTTAGATGTCTTCGTAGGTGGTCAATGATGAAGCTTTTCTCCTATTTTTGTGCCCATGCAGGGATCAATCATTTTCATAAAACACCAGACAGGGAGTGGTTTGAAACAGATGCAGTGCTACGAGTTAGCTTGGGAAACTTCTTATTTTTCTCCATTCTAGCGTTTCTAATGATTGGTGTGAAAAATCAAAAGGATCCTCGTGATAGTTTGCACCATGGTGGATGGATGATGAAAGTCATTTGCTGGTGTCTTTTGGTAATTTTAATGTTCTTCCTTCCCAATGGGATTATAAGCTTCTACGGTAAGTGGTTTTTATTTTGGGTCCAAAATCTGATTTTTTTTTTTTTTTTTTTTTTTTTTTTTTGTTTAAGGTACGGGTTGCTTTCTTTTTTATTGCATTCACTTGATAATAATATCCTCTACAGTCCTTTTTCTTCTTTAATTCCCCAAGCGTTGTAAGTAGCGATGTAGAGTTGCTAGCATATTTTTAATGCTTGATAAATTATATATTTTCTAGCATACTGTGTACTTAGGAACTTAGGATATGAGATATAGGCCAGATGTTTAGGGCTAGTTGGGTTTAGAAGAATTTTGTACAATAGTGATAATAATGTTGCCATAGCTCTTTTTCAGTTGTCAAAGTTTAACAAGAGCTCAAATGTTTTAACATGCATGTTTGTTGTTGAATTCTATTTCTTAAATCTACAAACTCAGTCCTTGACTAATGTTTTAAAATTGAATCTTTTAGCTTAAATCTAGAAACTCAGTGCTTGTTAGTGAGTATCGTTGATGATTTTTTCAGTTGTGGTTGATGGTCAGACCATTTTATTAGTTAGGTTTTGTAGGAGAAGTAAAGAAATGATGGACATTGGACAATAGAAAAAGGAAGGCCTTTACCACTTCATACAATATTATCACACTAATAAGTACCTCATTCAATCTATATGAAACATTACTTCGCAAGGTAATCCTTTTGGCTTATCTGATATTCATTGGGTGATGCCAAGGTCCTTTTGGTTGTATTGTGAGAGTCAAGCTTGGGGTTAACGGTGCTTATGGACTGTAGTTGTTTGTAGCTCTTTTGGTCTCAACTGTTGAATGCAAGGTTGTCGTTTGTTGTTCCACTTGTCGTAGTTTCTAGAAACACAATATCTTCCAAAGTTAATCCTAACGTTTTTGTTGAGAACAAGTTTTTAATATACCTCTCTTCTCACATCAACACCCACACTTGGGATTTTCAACATGTGGGGTCCATCCAGTCTAGAGGCGTTGATAAAAACCCTCTTGAGAGGGTTTGTTATTTGAGTGACTCTCGTGAGAACAGATCACATAGTTTCTTTTTGAAAAAAAAAAATTGAATACAAAAAAATTGTTGCATCCCTTATTTAGTAGACAAACCTATGTGAATGAGGTGAGTTGATTTTGTAGCTTGATTCATTCTGATTGTGTTTTGTGTGCAAGACGAGCAAATAAAAAAAATGTTACTGAAGTTTTCTTTGCCTCGAAATTTGCATAATCGGTGAGTATACGACAACTGAAAATATTATGAACCACCTCTGTCCTGATTTCCGAGCAACATAGCTCATTTGATAAGCTGCTTGAAATTCTAACCAATCATTATTGCACCTTGGCACATTGGCCCATTACCAACACAAGCACAACATTTGTTTGCGAAAAGAAATCTCTTTATTTAGTTTGCCTTTTGTTTGGTGTAAGGCACCAGCAAAACAAGCTTTTACCAAATTTAATTCCCATTCACTTGTGTTTTGTCTGTCAAAGAAGGGTTGTTACACCAAATATATATATATATATATATATATGTATATTTTAAATGTCAATTTTGCTTCCAAAAGAATATATATGATGTGACTTTGTGAAAGCCACTCCAATAACAAACCCTCTCAAGCTATGTTACCCGTACCTTTCATAATGCATGGAGTACCCGTGCTCGACTCCGACCCTTCAAAATAGTGTAAAATATTTGAAAACTGGACGACCCGGACACCATACCCGAGTTTGTACCCGACACCCATACCTGAGTCTGGATAACAAAGCTCACAAGTGGGCTTATGTCAACTTCCCCAAATGAGGGTGGACCACAGATGTGGAGAATTTAAATTGTCACCCCATCTGCTACATGTAGGGTTGCTGTTGTATCGCTACCAGTGTTGATATATGCGGTTTATGAAAGACAAAAGTGGGTGAATATAGCAGCACGTGTCTTGCAAATAGGTGCACAAGTTTGGCATGATTTATAGTGCGAATTTCGAGGCAAAGAAAAGTTTTGCAACCATTTATGTTTTGGCATGAAACACAAGATAGATTAATATTGAATTTCTTTTGGGGAAAAACACTGTATATTGACAAAGTAATGATGTGGCGTGCCAAGGTACAATAAATTATGGGTCTTGATCGGTCAGAATTTCAACTAGCTTGTGGGTTGGGTTATGTTGCTTGGAATTTGGGACAATGGTGGTTCATGAGGTTTCTAGGAGCTGCAGATTTACCAGTGTTCTAAAAATTGGTCTAGGCGGCACCTGGCCAATGTGATTTTACCCTAGGCGGACCTAGGCGGCCCTTTTCTAAAGAATTTTGGGAAGAAGGAAAAAAAAATATATATATATATATATATATGCACACACTCATAAACAAGTATGGGTCTCAAACTCCACCAAAAAAAAAAACTGGGTCTCACATTCACAAGAGAGGGACTTGACGAGCACATTCGCACATATGAGAGAGAGAGAGAGAGAGGAGTACGCACCTGGACAACAACCACGCTACTGGAAAAGGAGCGCAGTCTCTTCCTCTTCACCGCCTCTTCTTCTCTCTCTCTCTCTCTCTCTCTCTCTCTTTGCAAATTGAGTATCGCTAGGAACTTAGGGCATCAATAGTAAAGTTTTGTGTATTTAAATCTTTTTTATTTTTTAAATCCTTTAGTTTTGTGTATTTAAGCCTTATACCCATATAATTTTTGAACATTTCAAAGGAAACTCCAACTTGTCTCACGGTTTATTATATTATGACTTTCACCCTAAAACGTTTTATGACTTTTTCAAAATAACCCCCATGTGTGTGGACAATTTGTCTAATTGTGTGCACAAAACTTGTGTGAACGTATTATTTAGTCCATTTTAAACATACACATGGATACACATATATAATATTATTAATTTTGTTTAAAAATAAAATTTTCGCCTATGCCCCCGTCTAGGCCCCTTGGCGCTAGGCTCTTCTCCACCGCTCGCCTACTCCTAGCGATTTTTAGAACATTGAGATTTATTAATGAGTACAAATTTTACTGGGCTTGGACAGAGTCGACAGACCGACAACTATAAACAGATAGCTGCTGGTTGTGTGGAGATAAGACACATTTTGGTCCAAATCAAGGGTAAAGCTCAGTTGTGGAGTCAATCAGATGGCGATTTCTTGATGTGGCAAATGATTGGCATGTTTAGGCTTGTGGGGTATGGGTGTGAAGCTGTCGTTGAGCATGAGACATTGTACGTGTCGAGGTTATGTGCATGTGATGTGTAGGGTTGACGTATGGAGGACGGTTGTAGAGGCACGTTTGTCTAGGGTGCAGACGTTGACAATATTTTGTGAAAGCGTGGATATATGGACAATGGGCAGAAATCTGGCCTGAAAGTCAGCAAGGCGTTGGACAGCGTCCAAGAGGATTCTCTGCGGGATTTAGCATTGAAGATAACAATTACCCAAGATGTGGTAAAGGGGGTGATTGTTGGAATCTCCACTGGTAGGTCCATTCCCATTTAGTGGGGTCGAGTGGTTAACAGAAACCCACTTGAAAGGGTTTGTTATTTCAGTGACTCTCATGAGGCCACGACACGTAGCTTCTTTTGGAAGCAAAATTGATACAAGAAAAGGTGCGGTAGCCTTCTTTGGCAGCACACTCATGTTATTGGGCGTCAATGTTTGTGGTCAAATTTTGCCTTAGGAAGGAAGATAAGAAAAAAGCTTATGTATACACAGTATTTGTACTCTGTGGGGACTTCGGTCCACCAGAGAAGAGAGGGGTGGAGACACTAGAGAGATATTAGAGAGACTGAAAATTTTCAAGGAGAGGGAAACCAGTGTCTTCCCGACTCAAGGACACTGGTGTGAGCGGGGGGAAAGCAGTGTTGCTTTTGGGCTTGGGTACAAGTATCAGGTTTTCGGTCTCTTTTGGGTTTCATATTGTAATCTTCTCTATTCATAGAATCATAATGAATTTCTCTCTGTGGACCTAAGCAGGATTGTGCTGAATCTCATATATCTCTGTGTTTTTCTTTGACTAGTGTTTGTTACTTACCGCATGGTTTTGTGCGTGATTTTTTCCCCAACTATTTGTCTCAGAGCTTCTGTGGTGCTCAGCACCCATTAATGATATACCTCTATAATGTCTTCTTATCAGTTCAATTTATCGTCAGGTGCAATCAGAAATGTTGTCCAGTTAACATTTTATAAATGAAGTGAACAATTGGCTTCCCTTTGCTTATAATGACTTTTTTTAGGATCTATAGAACTTTACAGTTTACGTGGCCTTCCTGAGTGGGCATCTTTCTGAACATTCACCCTGTTTTGGTCTTGCATCATCAAGAATTAAATGCAAGAATACATTCTTTCCATTGAAGTATCCATATGAATAAGAGAGTTCCAAACTTTGCAGCAAATGATCAAGACCCAAATAGGGCTCATCTTGAATTTAGTCCCAACAAGAAAATAATTGACATGCTATATTTTGTGGTGTTGAGCATATCTAGGATGACACGGCTATTACCAGAATTTATCTCCTGGTTGCGTGATGTTGGTTTCATGGGGGAAGATTTCTATCAGCAAGTTTTGGGAATGAAAAAAGCATCGACTCTTGTAGATCATTAATAGAACTAAATGGAAACCAGCTGAAACAAGGAATGAATTGCGTCATGATGGTTATAGTGGTTTCGTTTGCTTAGAGAAGACATGTACCCCAACCTTGTCTCATGTATATTGTTTGGACAAAAAGATGTGCCCTTTCTTGGAAACTTGTGCCACTTGGCTGCTAGGATCTTATTTCGCTTGTGTACTTCTTTCCCATGAAAACACAGATTGAATATATGAATATTTCCTTCTCCATAATTTGAACTGAGCTTATAGTTCATAAATGCAGAGACATTATCAAAGTTCGGCTCGGGGTTGTTTCTTCTTGTTCAAGTGGTGCTTTTGTTGGATTTTGTGCATGGATGGAATGACAAATGGGTTAAATATGATGAGCAGTTTTGGTAAGATGTAACCAACCATTTGTACTCAGGATACTTAGAAGTTAAAATCAACATTGTTTTACTTTTAGCATTTTTTGATCCTAATCTTTTCACTCTCCCCCCTTTTTTGAAATTATGCAGGTATGTCGCTTTGCTGGTTGTTTCACTTGTTTGTTATGTGGCAACGTTATCCTTCTCTGGAGTTCTCTTCTATCTGTTTACCCCATCCGGTCATGACTGTGGGCTCAACACCTTCTTTATCGTTATGACACTAATATTTGTGTTCATTTTCACAATAGTGACGCTGCACCCTGCAGTAAGTTTCTAGTCTACCGTTCTTTATATCATGGCCAACCAGTAACAACTTGCTCTGTTTCAATTCGTTCATATTTTTGTAAGATCTTGCACGCATGCATCTTCTACTCCTATATTACTGTACTATATAGCTGATTGAAGTAAACGGATTTATTGCGAGTCAATTGGGAGAAATAGATCCATGGTACTGATTCTAAACAGTTATTGGAGGATGATGGTGATCAGTGGGGAATTTTTCATTTTTTTATCATTCATGATGTAAGCATGGATGGTATGATCATATTTTTGGGCTGTTTTTTGTGTTGTGCAAGCTGTTTGGTAAAATGGCCATGTACCTTGATTTGATCGGTATACTATTATATTACTTGTGTTATGACTTAAGCAATGGTTGTCTGATGACAACATCAGGTGATCGCTTCACTATATGTTGTTTGTGCCTTTTTACTTCATGGTAGGACCTGATCTGGAAAAGGAAGTATCGGAGGGAATAGGAAAGAAAAATTAGTTTTGACTTTTTATCTTCCATCAACTGTACATCCTTCAGTTCGTGTGCCACAACCCTTCTCATGTGAACTCTCTCTCTTTCACTAATATTAGCTGATTTGTATACTGGTTGATAAACACACCAAAGACTAAATCCAGTCCGGTAGTATCTGATACACTAATGCTATGACTTTAGAGTATAAATTTGGGTAAATTACAGTAACACCCCTTCAACTATCACTCTTTTTCAAATACTCCCCTATTTCAAATGGAGAGGCAAAAAGGACATGTTATTACCACTTTTATATCATGTGTTCGTTTTTTTTGGACAGCCTAATTGAAGGGGTGTTAGCGAAAAAATGTATAAGTTGAGGGGGGTATTTGAAAAAAGGTCATAGTTGAGGGGGTGTTAGCGTAATTTACCGTATAAATTTTAAAGTCGGGCGCAGCTGCCCTCTGTGCATCTGCCCCTGGACATGATCTTTCCAGTTAGCGCGGGCCCGTTTGGCAACAGGTTTGGAGTTCTTGGGTGATTTTGAAAATTAAAAAATTATAATGGAACTTTTTGGCAAATCGGCTTCTGTGGCAAAATTGCAAAATGTTAGTCTATTGCAAAAAATTGCCATTGGCCAGAAGCTACCTTGGCCAGATTTTGGTCAATCACAGTTATTTGCCATTGAATCACAAAAGCAGAAGCTGTGCTGTGCCACACGGTCCTTCATATTCTTGTATGTCTCACACTTCATTCACTTGTGCTTCTTGCTTGTATTGCTTTTCACTGGGACAATACTTGAATGCATGAATTGTCTGAGCTGTAATAATACTCGCAGAAACACACTCATGCTCAACTGAGGATCATGTGTTTTATTGTCTCAAAGTTTTCATCCGTGTGATGAAACAGGTAGGTGGCAGCATTTTGCCAGCTTCAGTTATATCTCTGTACTGCACATACCTCTGCTACAGTGGACTTGCCAGTGAACCGAGGGACTATGAGTGCAATGGCCTTCACAGGCATTCTAAAGCAGTTTCAACTGGTACGCTTACAGTTGGGCTGATCACAACTGTTCTATCGGTTGTCTACTCTGCCGTTCGTGCTGGTTCTTCTACTACTCTTCTGTCCCCACCAAGCTCACCCCGTGCAGGTTGTGTTCACCTCTATTCCTTTTTATGCCATTCAAGGAAAGTATTTTGGATATAAGTCGAGAAATTTTACCCAATAATGCATGTTCTAGGAAGATGTTTTATTTTTGAGGTGTTTGTTTATAATGAGAGAATTGATGATGCTTACTCTACGACCTGTTGATCTTCATCTGGTTATTAGGAGGGGAACCGTTATTTTTGTGACCTTGTTTTGTTGGATATCTTGACAGTGTGTGTAGATTGAAGGGAATTGGAAGGAAAAGAAAGGAAAAATGAGGGAGAGGGAAAATGATGTTTGGTTTGAAAAATGAAGACGAAGGGTTCATTAAACCTCCGAAAGGCCATTGTTTTGCTTCCCACGTCCATAAGTGGGAGGAAAACGAGGGATAGGATAAGTGACTTTGTGATAACCTGCATTACCCCTGCGTTTTATTAACAAGTGAATTCCCTATTTGACCCTTCTAAATACGTAGTTAAACGGCTTTCCTATCATTTCTGAACTTTCCACTGTCTTTTACAAACAAGCTGATGGATTTGTTACTATCCTTGCCTCTCTTTTCCTTGACCATCACAACAAGAATGGAGGGTCGTACTATCTTTTTCTTTTCTGTCTTTTATCTGATAGCTAATAGTATTTCCTCTCTTTGCCTTACCTTCCTACTTATCAAAACAGCATCTCTCCCCATCTCTGTGTGTGTGTGTGTGTTAGGTACAGCCGAGGGGTATCTCTTGGCCTTGTAAAGTTCTTTCTGGAAGATCTGATCCTGTCAAGTCCTAAGATGCTGTTTTTTTGTGTCTGGAGAGAAAAGGGAGGGGGAGGAGGAGGGGGAAGAGAGAGAAATCGATATAGAACGCTTCAGAGATCATTTGTTGCAATTTGCAGCCCAAATTTAAAATACAACAGATTTTTTTTGGCTGATGAGTTCAATTTTAACTTTGATGCACCATTGTTTTCCTGATATAGGTACCGGGAAACCTTTGCTTCCAATGGACAAGGCAGACGCAGAGGAAGAGAAAGAAAAGGCATCAAAGCCAGTCTCATATTCATATTCCTTCTTCCACATAATATTCTCTCTTGCCAGCATGTACTCGGCAATGCTTCTTACTGGGTGGACAACCTCAGTTGGTGGAAGTGGCAAGTTGGTGGATGTCGGGTGGCCATCCGTGTGGATCCGGATCCTAACCGGGTGGGCCACTGCAGCATTGTTCATGTGGTCACTTATTGCCCCTATTCTGTTCCCCGAGAGGGAATTCTGAGTCTCCCGAGTGCCCTAACCGCACTAATACACCTATGTAGTTTTAATGGTTTGTATATGTGGCTTGAAATTGCTACAATGTGTGGATATTGGTAAATGCTATACTGTGTGGACTTCGGTTTGATTTCCAAATAAGAGCAACTTGGTTTGCTGCAGCTTACTTTGCATACAATTACATATAATGGGCATTCATAAAAGAGTAATGCTAGGTGTACACAACTTTTGTACACACAAATGCTTTAAATGCATGTACCTTGTGCTGTTTGAATTTTTCACATTTTTCTATGCACCACTTACACAGCACATGGTACATGCATTTAAAGCGTTTGTGTGCAAATTTGTGTACACCTAGCATTACTCTTCATAAAATGGCACTACCTTCTTGGTGAGAGGGTTGGAGGAAGATGGCTGCACTGAATGGAGATTTTGAAGCTCAGTTTGGATTCTTATTTCAAGTCAGGATGATCCATTTATTTGAGTAGAGCACTGTTTGCCTTGTGTGTAAATTTTGCAGGAATCTACTTATTCAGGGTGCTTTCTACAAGCATTGATTGGAACCCATAATTGAATTGTTTGATTCAGTCATCTAGGCATTGTTCGGCCATAGCTTCTAATTCTGTAATTCAATCGCAAAAAATTGTTTTTGGCCAAAAGCTAGTCAATAACAAATTTCTGCAATTGTGCACAAGCTGGTTTGACTTTGGTTTTAGTTCTTTGAGTTCTATAATCACTTATGGACTCCAAAAGCTATTTTTAAAATGGACTCTAAAAGTTATTATCAAATGGAGCCTTAGTTGGTTTGACAAGTGGAAAATGTGTTGCTACTTACTTACTATATCATCACTACCACAGAGACAAAACTTACTCTGCCTTGCGCTAAAACCTCAAGTTTGCTAATCTTCAGAAGATCACTGGGATTTTTGAAGACCAGGTGGATTCAGACGTTGAACTATTTTTATAACCGGTACTGTGATTATCCAAAAATCCTCTTTAGCCTCTGTTTTGTTTTTGGATTTAGGGAGGGAAAAGAAAAGAAAATATAGAGGAAAGCATTTTCCTTTATTTGCTTAGTAAGGCAAACGACAAGGAAATAAGAAATAAAAGAAAATAAATAGAGGAAAAAAAAAAAATTTAAATGTTGTGAGTCATTTCCCTTCTTTTATTCATATACTGAATTATACTTTGGAAAGTTTTTATTTTAAAAGTCATTTAAGCATAGAGCGGACTACACCTAGCTTAGCCTATCCAATATCCGATTCAAAAAGAGCCTAGATTGATGCGTTTCCTCTCTCATGAAGGAAAACTCGAGGGAATTAGTTACCTTCTTGTTTTGCTTACCATTTTCTTCTCCCTCAGGAAATACATGAACAAACAGTGCCTAAAGAGGATTTTTGGATAATAGCAATACCGGTTCTAAATAATTCAACGTCTGTGTAGCTACTAGGTATAATTCATACCAAAATGTACTATCAAACAATTCTAATCATGCCTTGCCTTTGGCAAGTAACTAATTCTGCATACTTTCAGCGAATAACCCATTCCAGCTGACCCTTTAGTCAATAGCCCTTAAGTCAAACAACCTTTAAACTAAAAGCTACTAAGTTAAACAACCTTAAAGCCATAAGCTAAAAGGCATTAACCCAAACAACCTTTAAGCCAAAAGCCATTTGGCAAAGGAAATTTCAGTCAAAAACCCTCTAAAATAGACATTTTTTAGTATTAGGTCCAACTCGATTTTTATTTCAGTAAAAAATCCATATGTGTTAAAAGTATGTTGTAACAATTGAACTAGTAATGTGAATTTATACATAAAAAAGTGATGTGAATTTCACAACTTTTCAAATATAGGGACTTGATCCGATTAAGCTTCACTATTCATGGAGTTTTGATCAAAATAAAACATGGGTTATCCTTTAAACTTAATTAATCTAGACTGAAGAACTTTTCACTAAATTTCTATTAGGCCAAAGAGTCCTTAAGCCAAAATTCAATCAACCAAACTATCTGGGGCTAATTTTTAGCATACAGCCCCTTTATAAGGCTAATGTTGGATTAACTGTCTATGTGGAGTTAATTTTAACACTTAAACTCTCTTTTGTAAAGCTAATTTTGACATTAATTCTTGTATGGGACTATTTTAAGAGAAATCTTTACATTTCACTTTAATCCAAAACTATAAAGAATAAATGTCTACTTTTAAAGTACATGGAGTAAAATATAATTAACCTTTTTGTTTTTTACTTTGTAAAATTATATTGTACCCATACTGCTATCATAACTACCGTCATTAAGTACAGATTTATATATTTATTGTATGTAGTTGAGAAAAGGACACTGACATGCTCACCTTGAAGAAGGATGGTGAGCATTCAATTAATTTAAGCCTATAGATTTGATTTTGGGCGACTTTTGATCCAAAACGATGAACTAGGTCCGGATGCCTACCTAATTAATCTTCATCAATGCTCACATTTCAGAAAAAAATAAATGCAGAATTTTCACTGCTTAAACAACTCTCTTACACAAAGCACAAAAGGAAAAACAAGCAAAAATTAAATTTCAGTCACCTTTTTGTGAGCTAATTAAGAGTCAGTGAATTATTTTTTGATTTGAGAAGAATGTCTAATTTAAGTGAAAAAATCAATAACACATCAAAATTTATCTGGAGCAACTAACCAATGGTGTCGAGAGCAACTGTCCAAACGTGAGGAGCAACTCATCAAAAGGTGTCGAGAGCAAATCACCAGACTGTCACACCCCAATATTTGGACAATTAAATATTTAATCTAGAGCACGTATCCAGACTAATATTCAATTTCCAAAACACCGAGAGTGACACCCTCACACAGACTAATAGATAATTAATGAAAACAGTATTTTATACTCATTAAATAAGTACATGTGATTTTGTGTTTAAAGAAAAAACTCTTTATTATTAAACTTGTATTCCCAAATATTCATTTTCATTATAAAAGAAATTAAACTCCATTACACATATTATATCCTTTCGATTTATAAATGAAATATTAGGTTCATTTAATAAAACCCTCTTTACAGAGTTCAGCAGATAGAAAATAAATAAGCATAAAATCCATACATCTATTGGTCAGAGCAACTATAACGTTCTTAATACCCAATATATAATCCTTATTACAATTATACACATGTGGCCCACACTGCCAGAAATAAAATAAAGTACAACTCTAATACTAAACAACACCGCGACCATCTCTTCACCCAAACAGAAGCTCCAAATAAAATCTCCAAATACTAAACCTGCACATACATTCGACTACGTTTCATATAGAAACGCACGAATGCATAACACACTCGGGTCAGTCACATGAATGGTATGAGTTAAACAAAAATAACAAAATCTGAGGGTTCCAACCTGAACCCGTCGACTACAAACCACATTACAACACTATTGGGCCAAGACAGGTAGTTCCACACACATATTTGGACAAAAGAGTAGTTTCCATTTATGTGATGGCAAGTAATTTCTTACCCAAAATCCAAAGTTACTACGAGTTTTATACTTACTTCGGATATCTATGGTGAGCCAGCCCTGCATAAAAGTTAGTAGATCCACCATCCTGTAAATCGAATGATCACAAATTAGGCGAATAATTCCATACATAAGCCGTCCACATTTTAACTTAAATGTCGCGTTCATTATTTCACGCTTATCAGTCTTATGAAATAATCCATTTTCATTATTTATTAACATTAAATTTATCTTTGGGTTCCCTAGGTTCACCACTTGGCCACCCTCCATGGTACAACCCACACATATATCCCATGTGTGCCCGGACATACTACCAACATCCACTCCGGTGCTAGTTTGGTTGGGGTATCAACCAAACCAGGTATACACAATGGAAGGCCGGTCAATATGCCTAGACGTCTAACAAATAAGCCGGGCATAAGGCTTAGGCCAGCTTGATCACGAAGCCAATGGAAAAAAGGTACACTCAGCAAGTCGAGCTACAAAAAATATATATCACATAACGGGGAGCGGTGAACACTAAAGAATTATGTTGCAATTATCACTTATCGTTCGTATTATCCCCAATAATTGTGAATTTCACATTTATCACATAGTTCTGTCTTATCATCCAATCACATCTCTAACTTTTAGATACATTCCAATTTCTTACAATAAATGGTTTTATCAACTAACCCATAACAATCTTCCCTCAAAAATTTCCAATCAATTACAAGATCCCCAGTATACTATTCAACGTATCCAATTTACTCATTTTTATCAAAATGACCACAAAATAAGGTCAGTTATTTCAGGTACAATAACCTCAACCCAACATTCAATATTAAATGAGAATTCATGTATCTCTAAGTAATTTTTGTTAAGTCATACGAACGAATAAAAAAAAAACACAACGAATCATATTTATCCAATTTCGTACATTTTAATATACTAAAAACTGCTACTGAAATCTTCAATTTCTGCCCAAACGGTGCAGAATCAAGAAAAACTTCATTAGACGAAAAGTGTGCAGAATTGCGTTTTACATAAGTATTATGGACAGAATGTTCAAATTCAAAGCCACGATTTTACAATTATTTTCTAAAGTTTCTGCAACTGTGTGAATTACAAGAAAAACGAATTTCACATATACTTCTTAATTACCATGAATATTTCACATATGGTTTTATCAAACTAACTATTCACCTAACCCTTTCAAATACCCTAATGTCATAATCACAAAGTCACACGAAGGGGAAAGAAAATATCTAGATTACTTTAACAATTACAATGTGTATCCATTACAAAGATTTAACTCTAACAATTAAATTAAACATGTACTAATTTAATTTACTCCCATATACATATATACATACGTGTATATATATACTCGGATACACAAAATTTAACTCACCTCGTTGATAAAAAATTGACACCCATGAATGCTCTACGATTCCCCACGTGCCCACGAACCCGAGACCATTCTCCTTTCTTCTTCTTCTTCTTCTTCTTCTTCTTCTCTCTCTCTCTCTCTCTCTCTCACACACACACACACACACACATACACACACACACGTCTGTTCTCTCTTTGGATGGCTAAGGTTAATGATATATGGATATCATACTCTCCTAACTATATTTATAAAACTACTAACGCTTGAGTACACAAGAATCCCCTTTTTCTTTTTGTGGGCTCACAAAAGAGACCTATATGAGCCCAGAATGCAATCCAAACCACTAAAATAGCTAACCCAAATAGTACTCATACCCTGGGTACTTAATTTTCATGTTAAATTCACTACTTAACTTACTAGTGGGCCCCGAAACACTACTCGACACTAAACTTATCATTCTACAAAAATTGTAACTCAGTCAGACAATAATCTATCATACAATTTAATTAAAGTTCAAAATGTCATGTCATAATAATAATGAAACATTAGAAATTTTAATACAAAAACAAACGGGAAAATATTATTGGTATTACTAACAAATTAAATATGCTTACTAGCAATTTAATTTATGGGTTCTTCAAACTTAAAATTTTTAAACACATGTCTTACCTAGGTACACTCATATATCATTGTTAATTGAAAAAAATTAATTAAAATAATTATTTACACACTTAAAAATTTTAGGGTTGTTACATTCTACTCTCCTTAAAGAAATGTCGTCCCGAAATTTGTAGCAACGATAAATACACAATTCAGTTATAAATAAAGTTAGGCATGCAATTTCATACAAATCATTGATTACGTTTAACTCTCAACTATACAAGACTTAGTACGTCGAGCGAATAATCCAAACAAGGAAACCCTCATGTATATACCTATAGTCTCGTATAATCGATTGTTAAATTCTAACCAGAACTAAAATATAACACAATATAACTAGTCATTTCATATACACTTGGACCTTATAAATAATTTCAACCTACAGTGATGCAATTCACGAATATAGTCTATGTACATGCACATGTTCACCTCATACCGTACCCCGCACTACACCTCCAATTACTAACCGCTTCACCCAAGTCCGAGAAAATACTGGCATTGAAGATAAAGAAATTTTCGTCCGATGGTAAGCCTCGTATATAATCAATACTCACCTGAGATTCATAGTATAATCTTGGCAGATAGAAGAAGGCCACCGATTTGATAGATACTCCAGATAGAATTCCATAATATTGATAATAATAATGTATTCATATGAATAAAATGAGCTGGTTGTAACAGCAGAATACCCGAAGAAATAATCAGCTTGATAAGAACTCTAGAATATCCATAATGATAATATTGCGTTAGATGCCCAGTTGATAATAGAAATAAGAAAATCAGTAAAAATAAAGAAATCCCAATGACAACTGATCTCTTCCATATAATTCAGAAGTTTAGCAGAATGTCAATAGATACGCCGCAAGAGCTCACCAAGATAAGAGGATTCCCGACTAAGAAATTCCGATGATTGACGTGACTTCCAAATCCCCCCATTACTCCTCATATAAATAAAATGAATGCACTACTATGCAATGCTAAAGAATACTATGTATGACTTGACACAGTTATCATGAAAATGGTAGATAATAAAAGTTAAACAAATCAACAAAATAAAGCACAAAGCTCACACATAACAGAGAAACAGATGTAGTACATACTCAACCTAAATCTCAACCCAAGAAGATTCGCAGTCCTATAGCTCTGAACAAACCCAGTAATCCACATTCCGAGGATCACCTAGACTCGCTAAGCTAACCTTAAGCTTTGATACCAAACTGTCACACCCCAGTTTTTGGACAACTAAATATTTAATCCAGAGCACGTATCTAGACTAATATTCAATTTCCAAAACACCGAGAGTGACACCCTCACAGAGACTAATAGATAATTAATGAAAACAATATTTTATACTCATTAAATAAGTACATATGATTTTGTGTTTAAAGAAAAACTCTTTATTATTAAACTTGTATTCCCAAACATTCATTTTCATTATAAAAGAAATTAAACTCCATTACACATATTATATCTTTTCGATTTACAAATGAAATATTAGGTTCATTCAATAAAACCCTCTTTACAGAGTTCAGCGGAAAGAAAATAAATAAGCATAAAATCCATACATCCATTGGTCAGAGCAACTATAATGTTCCCAATACCCAATATATAATCCTTATTACAATTATACACATGTGGCCCACACTGCCAGAAATAAAATAAAGTACAACAAAAAAATAAGTACAACTCTAATACTAAACAACGTCGCGACCATCTCTTCACCCAAACAGAAGCTCCAAATAAAATCTTCAAATACTAAACCTGCACAGACATTCGACTACGTTTCATATAGAAACGCACTCGAATGCATAACACACTCAGGTCAGTCACATGACTGGTATGATTTAAAAAAAAATAACAAAATCTGAGGGTTCCAACCTGAACCCGTCGACTACAAACCACATTACAACATTATTGGGCGAAGACAGGTAATTCCACACACATATTTGGACAAAAGAGTAGTTTCCATTTATGTGATGACAAGTAGTTTCTTGCCCAAAATCCAAAGTTACTACGAGTTTTATACTTACCTCGGATATCTATGGTGAGCCAGCCTGCATAAAAGTTAGTGGACCCACCATCTTGTAAATCGAATGATCACAAACCAGGCGAATAATTTCATACATAAGCCGTCCACATTCTAACTTAAATGTCGCGTTCGTTATTTCACGCTTATCAGTCTTATGAAATAATCCATTTTCATTATTTATTAGCATTAAATTTATCTTTGTGTTCCCTAGGTTCACCACTTGGCCACCCTCCATGGTACAACCCACACATATATCCCATGTGTGCCCGGACATACTACCAACATCCACTCCGGTGCTAGTTTGGTTGGGGTATCAATCAAACTAGGTATACACAATGGAAGGCCGGTCAATATGCCTAGACGTCTAACAAATAAGCCGGGCATAAGGCTTAGGCCAGCTTGATCACGAAGCCACTGGCAAAAGGGTACACTCAGCAAGTCGAGCTACAAAAAATATATATCACATAACGGGGAGCAGTGAACACTAAAGAACTATGCTGCAATTATCACTTATTGTTCGTATTATCCCCAATAATTGTGAATTTCACGTTTATCACATAGTTCCGTCTTATCATCCAATCACATCTCTAATTTTTAGATGCATTCCAATTTCTTACAATAAAAGGTTTTATCAATTAACCCATAACAATCTCCCTTCAAAAATTTCCAATCAATTACAAGATCCCCAGTATACTATTCAACGTATTTAATTTACTCCTTTTTATCAAAATGACCACAAAATAAGGTCAATTATTTCAAGTACAATAACCTCAAACCAACATTCAATATTATATCAGAATTCATGCATCTCTAAGTAATTTTTGTTAAGTCATACGAACGATTAAAAAAAAACACAACGAATCATATTTATCCAATTTCGTACATTTTAATATACTAAAAACTGCTACTGAAATCTTTAATTTCTGCCCAAACGGTGCAGAATCAAGAAAAACTTCATTAGACGAAAAGTGTGCAGAATTGCGTTTTACCTAAGAAGCGCGGACAGAATGTTCAAATTCAAAGTCACGATTTTACAATAATTTTCTAAAGTTTCTGCAACTGTGTGAATTACAAGAAAACAAATTTCACATATACTTCTTAATTACCATGAATATTTCACATATGGTTTTATCAAACTAACTATTCACCTAACCCTTTCGAATACCCTAATGTCATAATCACAAAGTCACACGAAGGGGAAAGAAAATATCTAGATTACTTCAACAATAACAATGTGTATCAATTACAAAGATTTAACTCTAACAATTAAATTAAACATGTACTAATTTAATTTACTCCCATATATATATATATACATACGTGTATATATATATATACTCGGATACACAAAATTTAACTCACCTCGTTGATCAAAAATCGACACCTACGAATGCTCTGCGATTCCCCGCGTGCCCATGAACCTGAGACCATTCTCCTTTCTTCTTCTTCTTCTTCTTCTTCTTCTTCTCTCTCTCTCTTTCTCTCTCTCTCTCTCTCTCTCTCACACACACACACACACACACACACACACACACACACACGTCTGTTCTCTCTTTGGGTTACTAGGGTTAATGATATATGGATATCATACTCTCCTAACTAGATTTATAAAACTACTAATACTTGACACAAGAATCCCGTTTTTTCTTTTTGTGGGCTCACAAAAGAGACCTATATGAGCCCAGAATGTAATCCAAACCACTAAAATAGCTAACTCAAATAGTACTCATACCTCGGGTACTTAATTTTCATGTTAAATTCACTACCTAACTTACTAGTGGGCCCCGAAACACTACCCGACACTAAACTCGTCATTCTACAAAAATTGTAACTCGGTCATACAATAATCTATCATATAATTTAATTAAAGCTCAAAATGTCATGTCATAATAATAATGAAATATTAGAAATTTTAATACAAAAACAAACGAAAAAATATTACTAGTATTACTAGCAAATTAAATATGCTTACTAGCAATTTAATTTATGAGTTCTTCAAACTTAAAATTTTTAAACACATGTCTTACCTAGGTATACTCATATATCATTGTTAATTGAAAAAAATTTAATTAAAATAATTATTTACACACTTAAAAATTTTAGGGTTGTTACACAGTCGATGTCGTGTTTTTCCCGACATCGTTTGGTGAGTTGCTCTTCACGTTTGGACAGTTGCTCCTGACACTGTTTGGTCAAATTTTGATGTATTTTTAAATTTTTTACTTAACATAGATATCCTTCTAAAAAAAAAAAATAATAATTGAGGGACTCTTAATCATGCCACAAAAGGTGATTGAAATTTAATTATCCCAAGAAACAAAGTCTTCGGACAAATTATGCTTACAATGAGTCTATTCAAGAAGTTGATTGGATGACACAAGAATCGATTCTTTCCTTTACAAAAGAATTTACTTTATATTGTTCTATGTTTGTCTGCTTTTAGTCATATAGAAATTTGTTTCTAGCTTAAAAATGTTCTAAAAATTAGTTCTTTATCAACTGAACACAACACTGCCTTTAATAAAAATTACATAGAATTAAGAGTTAAAAATATTCTAAAAACTAGTTCTTTATCAAACTAACACAATATTAATTTTTGTCAAAACTAGATAGAAATAAGAATTTGTTTGAATCTGATCCTAATTTCAACAATCCCATGCAGCCCCTAAACGATAGCAATCCTAGAAATGACAGTTGCATGAGATAGTTTCCATGCTCACATAACACAAAAAATACATGAGGAATAGCAAAGAGAAGAACACTAGAGCATTAGTTTATAAGCTCTAAAACTTTTCTTACTCTTTTTGGTTTTTTTTTTTTTAAACAAGAAGAGATAGTTACAACAAATCAAAGAGAAACATTTAGTTCAGTCAAATGTGAATTTTTTTTTTTTTTTTTGAAATTGACACTTCGAGAATGCGTGCTTTCCAATTATATTATAATATTCTTTTAATTATAAATTATTTTAAAGATACATTTGAATACAATTTTAACTTTTTTTAAAAGAAGTCCTTTAGTAAGGGTGTGTTTGATAAAACTGAAAATTAAGTGCTGAAAATTAAGTGTTGAATTTTAAGTACTGAAAATTTTAAGTGATTGAATTTGTAATACTGAAAGTGCTTCAACTACTGAAATAGAATGCATTCAGTGATTATTCTCAGTAGAAATTTTTCACTTAAAGTTTTCAGTTATTTTTTGGCTGCTTTTTCAATTAAGTGGTATGTTATCAAACGCACTGAAAAAGAATAAGTGCGAAATCTTTTTATTTTCAGCACTTAATTGGATTATCAAATATACCCTAAATGTTATAAACTGATAGACCTAATCCTCTTCAACTTGTTCACCGAAAGTATGTTCTTTTAATTAATTAACTTTTCCAAATAACGTTACCTTTCTCTCTCCTTTTGTCTATATGATATAGTTGTGGTATATTTATATATTTATACAAGTGAATCGAACAAATAAGTGAAGACAATATATTTAAATTTACATTTATTTATTTATCCTCAACCATTTAACTAGCTAGCTAGGTTCTCACAATATATGATCTCTTAAAGTGCCAATAGAAAGTACATGAAGACTGAACCCATTTGGACACTGCGATTGAAGGCAATAGCGCAATTTTCAATCTCAACTCCAAATTGTTTGAGATGTTGCGATTGCAAAGTGGTAGAAGCTAAACAAAACGGGGGCCAATCTATATTTTTCAATGTGTATTTACACGTGGCCGCACCGGAATGGTAGTAGAATAGACTTTGTGTGGAATTTGAGAAATTATTGTGTGGTATAGGACCATCACTTCATTTGTGTTATGTAGTGAATTGGATTAATTAGAGGGAGCTGGTTGGAAAAAAAAATACTCCCTCCGTCCCATAATAAGTGTCCACTTCTTTTTTGTACAATGTTCAAGAAAGTTGTATTATATTAATTTTTTTGGTTCATTAAAAAATTACTTTCTAATTTTACCCTTAAATGTGATGGGTGTTTGACTTTTTATTTGTTTTGAGACCACAAATAAATGCTACTTTGTCTTTATTATAAGGGTAGTTTTAAAAAGTAATTAAAAGCTATATGTCAATTTAGGAAAGTTGACACTTATTGTGGTACATCCAAAAAAGGAAATGTGGATACTTATTATGGGACGGGACGGAGGGAGTGTAAAAATAAAAAAAAACTGGCACCCTTTTGATTTCAACTGTTGTGTCAACTTTTTGACATATATAGCTCTCTCTCATTGATCAACTCTATCACATCACATGAAATAGGTGGTGATCCCGGACCAGTGAATAATTTCTCTAATTTGACCATTGGACACATCATAGCATGAGAATAATTTAAAAAAAAATATAGCTTATTCTCCCAATTTTTTTGGCCTGTTAGGTAGGAAATGCAGTTATAGCCCAGTGGCTATGTTGTTGGACCTCCTTATACCACATACCCACAAAAAAAGTATGAAGTATGAACACACTAATAATCCTATGAAAAACTTTAACACGGAAAGAAATGAAAGAGAGAGGTATTATATAGAGAGCAAACCACTCCACCCCCCAACTAGCAACTATAATTAAACAACCACATTACTCCATAATGAAGTATACCATTACCAGCCAACCATCTCTCTCTCCCTCAAATCATACACGAAAAATTATTTTATAGTTCGCAGCACCACCTCGTCCAGTCCATATGAGGTAGACCAATGAGAGAGAGCCGCATATGTAGTAAAAGTAAATTAACTGATTTATCTGTGCAAAAATAGAAAAACATAGTACAAACATAAAAATAGAAAAGTTGTTCTATCTCGTTTGGTAACGTTACGGTATTCAATTTTCAGTCTTGGTCTTTATTTTTTGAAAACGAAAAAATTCAACACATCATTTGAATGGAGAATACTACGGTAGTAGTCCTAGTAGTTTAATTTGGGTAAGAAACATTTGTTCTTGGGGTTTTGAGTAAGAAATATTTGTTTCCATAATTAAAACAAAAAAACAGAAAACAAATGTTTCTTATGGTAGAACAAAAAAATTTCTTGCCAAAAAAAGGATAGAGTCCCACTTTGGTACACCAAAGTGGTTTTGGTACCTATACCATTTGTTCCCAGTTGAAAACATTTATTCCGTGATAGAAAATATTTATTCCAAAGTGGTATGTGTGATTTTGATGAAAACAAATACTTTCCATCATAGAATAAATGTTCTTTACTCGGGAACAAATATTTCCCACCCAAGGTCACTTTAATGTATATGCATCAAAACCACCTTAGTGTACCGAAGATTTTTCCATATGTCGAAAATTGGAGTTACCAAAGTGTTTTTCCCCCCTCCCACTTGAATGGGATGCTACAGTTGCTACTGGCTAGTCCGGACCACTGAATAATAACACCACATAACACACAGTCTCTCTCTCTCTCTTAATTTTCTGCCAATTTTATGAACACAGCTGTCAGGTATGGTGCTTAAAAATGCGCACTCAAGTGCGCTTTCAGCTGCAAATTAGGAGGGTTTGTCAATTTCAGGCAATAATTTATTTTGATGGAGATGTATAACTGCGTAATTGAAATTTGTACACTTGCCCACAGACAGATCTGTATATCTACTTCTGGAGTACTATATATATATATATATATATCTATCTATCTATCTCTAAAATAGCCTAACATGAATATGTAGTATGTAATCATGCAACTGTCAAATTTATTTCGCCAATTTTGTAATTTCTCGACTTGATTTGTCTATTTTAGTAAATTGTTCAACCCTTCAAATAGCGGCTGGATTTGTCCCATTAGGGTATTCCTTTTCATCATCCAACATAAGAAATTATAATACGCTTCTCGCCTTACTTTTATCACACTAGGTTTGCAGCTGGATTTGTCCCACTCTGGAGTATTCCTTTTCATCATCCAAACATAGAAATTATAATATGCTTCTCGCCTAATTTTTATCACCTAGGTTTTTCATTATTTGTGACATGTGTAGGGTCCGTTAATAGTATTCCTTCATCATCCAACTTAAAAATTATAGTATTATACTATGCTCCTCGCTTCACTTTTATCACACTAGGTTTCTCATCATTCGTGACACGTGTAGAGTGCAATCTTGTAATGCTAAAATTATAACCGACTTAAGAAAAATCAATAAAAATGCTCGCTACACATATTTACATACATGTCCAATTTTTGTAAGGAAATTTATAGAATGATCATCTTTTGGCATAACTTTCTTCTTCTTCTTCTTTTATTTATTTATTTAATTTAAATGGTTAATTTTAAACTTTGATTATACACGCGCACATACACATGGTTATATGCTTATATTTTGTTCTTTTAGTTATAATTTATATCATAATAAATGGAGGTTTAATTCACAAGTAACAGTTGAGTAGGATAAAAATACAATAATCACGGCATCTAAAACTCAATAAAGGAAAACACTTCACACCAATAATTACAAAAAACTAAAAAATATGTACATAAAAATGTTACGAATAATTATTAATCCTATGAGAGATGTGGTGTTATTATTCCATTTAATAATGAAAGGTGTAACTAATAGTGCACAATCTCGTGGATAAGCTTATGTTATGATAGCAAAAAGTGCTTAAGGTGACAAAAATGATTACAAAAATATTATAAAATTATCAAATCATAATACTCTCACATATATTACTAATTTTTTCTTAATTCATACAAACCGCTCACATATCACAAATTTCATCCACATTCATTGACGGGCACGTGCAAATGCGTGTGCTGCGCCCGTAGTGTGTGTCTATGTGTGTATATATATATATATATATATAGTGAGGGAGAGAAGTGCAGCATAGAGGTGAGAAAGTGAAAAGACAGAGCAGAACAGGGAAGTCTTAAATCCAACATAAAAAAAATTAAGTTTCCTTTGTCTTTTCTTCCTATTATTCTAGTCTTGCACTATACACACACGCACATATTCTCATCAGCTGCTAAATTAAAGAAGGAAAAATCAAGATTTGATGGAGAGAGAAAGTCACAAACTGGTGGAAGAGAAAAAAATTGAAGATGAAAGATATCAATTTTCTGGAAAAATGGGTTCCACTCTGTTCTCTTGGCCATGGGAGAATTTGGGCACTTTCAAGGCATGTATTTGATTTCCCCTTTCTTATTATGTACTTGGGCTACCTATATATTTATAAGTATATACGAGTATGTATGTAAATATAAGCATATTGGATTCATGCTTGTTGATTTTATTTAGCTAAGTAAGATGGGAGCCATTTTTTGTTTATTTGGCCATGGGGGAATCCATCAGTATGTATATGTCATATGTATGTGTGTACATGTATGCATATACATATATTAATATATGCTTGTTAATTTGTTTATTGATTTATTTTATTACTTTGGGTATGAAACACTATTTTGTTATATGGATTTTTTTCTCCATGGGGGATAATTTGGGCACTTTCAAGCCATGGTCTGATTTCCCCTTTCTTTTGTACATGGCTACCAATATGTATATATGAATGTGTATGTATATTGTAGACTGTTTTATAATATGTGTGTATGTGTATAGTAGACTGTATATTAGTGGGTTAGTTTATTGATTGTTTTTAGGAGAAAAGAAAGGAAGAAAAAGATTTGTTTATAGATTTAATTTTTCTGGGAAGACTGAAGATTGGTGCCACCTTGATAGTTTGGCCATGGCAGAATTTGGGCACTTGTATATACTTACATGATTGTTATACGTGTATATATATATATATATATAGATGGCGGCTTGAAACGAAGGTCTGTTTACAGACTTCACTTTTAGCGACGAAAGTTTATTGCTAAATGTGAGCAATACTTTCACTAGAAGGTACGAATTTTTCGTTGCTAAAAACGAAGTTTGTAAACGGAACTTCACACCATAGATTCTCCATATATGTATATAGGTTGATTTTGTTTATTGATATATTTGATTTGGGTATATGAAACAGTATTTGTTATATGGACCCTTAGTTGCAAAGTTCATGTATTCAAGATTTTGGAAGGAGACAGAAGAGGATATTTGGTGCATACATATTCTCATAATATGTGGTCTTAAAGGACTTATTCATCAGCTATGGAGTGTTTATCATCACATGCTTTTCCTCAATCGCAACCATCGGTTGTCTCAACAAGGCATAGATTTCAAGCAAATCGACAGTGAATGGAACTGGTACGTACATACATGCATACATGTATTATGCCTGTAAACGGATCGGATCCGGATCGGATTTGTGATATCCGTTGAGAAATCCGTTAACTAAATCCGAATCCGATCCGATAAAAAAAAAAAAAAAATCCGTTAACCAAAATCCGAATCCGAATTTGTTAGAATTCGGATATCCGTTCAACACTAAAAAAAAAAATACCGTTAAGAAAATCAATATATATATATATATATTTTTTTATTAATTGGATATCCGTTAAGCACCAAAAGAAATTTTTAATCGGATATCTGTTGAGCACCAATTTTTTTTTTTTCCTAATCGGATATCCGTCAATCACCAAAATAATTTTATAGTGTAGGGTCATTATGTAATTTTCACAAAACAAGGGAAGCTAAACTGTAAATTAAATTCGATTATCAGATATTTTCTGGCAGATTCGGATCGGATATACCAAATCCGAATCCGATCCGTTTGCTAACAAAATATTCGGATTTGGATTCGGATATTATTATCGGATATTTTCTGTCGGATCTGGATCGGATCGGATCCAAATCCGATCCATTTACAGGCCTATTAATGTATGTGGAGATGTTCAATGATACATATTATATATTGGTTTAGGTTTAGGGTGTAACATATAAATACAACCTAAAGTAAATTAAAAATCACATTGCTTTTGAAACTATTATCTTTCCTTGGTACAATATCTTAGTACAAAGTTACAACAATATTATAGCACTAAAAGCTATATCATAGCATAGATCACTTTTCCCATATAATGTATAAGTAGTGTTAGATACACCTAAAAAAAGTCACCGAATGATGTGGCTACTTGAAGCTGTTCTTTAATTGTAAAACAAAAGGGACATAAATGTTGTGTTTAATTTCAAGAATACCATTTGCCATATCAGCCAGTAAACGAATTTGGGTAACTAAGGACTCACATGGTAATGTTGTGGTTTTTGTTTTTATTTTTTGTATTGATGCATGCCTCTAATTCAATACAAAAAATGAAAACGAAAACTGAAAACTAAAAACCACAACGCTACCATGCGAGCCCTAAATTAGGTGTTCTTAAAAAAAGGTTTCTACCACCTCATTGTACAAATTAACTAATTTTATGTAGGCGCTAATCTAAATTACGTTAGTGACCTAATTGTAAAATTATTTTATGGTCCGTTTGGAAGGACATTAGCTATATGTATTCTTACTAATTACAAGTACATCATCATCTTCAATTTTAACTTATTTATAAGATGCATTCTAATTAATGCAGTTTTTGCTTCTTAAAAAAGCAAGTCTTACTTGCTTCTGCTTTAAAATTGGAGGAGGTGTTCCGCATATAGGGACATGAATTTGTTTGCTATAATATTTATTTGGGCGTGCCAGAGCCTTGTTAGGTAGGCCCAAACTAATAAAACAAAATTTTCTAAGTCACTTGTGTGAGTGATACACAAGGTTTGGAAATCTGACTTCTATCAAAACGATTGTGATGGCCAAGTAGGAAAGTACCCTTGGCCTAAGATCCTATGGCAGTATTGAAGCACACAAGCCATACAAGTGATGAAAGATGAATTAAATAAAATAGACTTTTATTTAATTAAAGAAAAGAAATTACAAGAAGTAATTGAAAAACTAGGAAAATAATAGACTGCTATATTTGCCTAAACTAAGAATGCTAAAGGATGCATTTGGGATGCGGTTGAATGCGGTGTATCGAAGAGACGCGGAGTGATCTGATAGCTTGGCCTGCCTGTTAATTTATAGCGGCCTGACTGGTCTCCTAGATAAGGTAGGAAATGTCAGATGCATCATTATCTGGTAAAAATACCAGTTTATTTCCATAAACTGATAAAGCCTTCCATATCTTGAAATATATATATATATATATATATTGATCTTGAATGTGGTCACCTTTGTGGTCTTCATTCGGCTGACTTGGTTCCCAAGTAATAGATATACTTTCCAAATCAAATAACATTATCTTCCCTGATTGATAATATCTTCAAAAATATTACCTTTCCTAAAGCTAATAATATTACCCTCTTAAATGATAATATTTGATCATATCAGATAAAATCTATATATCACATTGAGAGTTTGTAGGATGATACACTTCCCAAATATGACCACATCTTTTCCAAAGCGGCCAAAACTGGTAAAGGCCAGCTCACACACTGCCCGGACTCATTAAAATACTGCCAACCCATTTGTATTGATTCAAAGTTAAATAATTGCATGGGCCCCACCAAAGTTGACCTCAATCCTTGAATATCAATAGCTCTTCAGCCCGATAACAATGAGGTCATGCCAAACGAAGCTTAAGTCCGACTGAATTAATGACTTTGCTAAACAATAAGCATCATTGGCACGTGGCCCACCACGTTGATTTTTATAGTGGCAAAGCTATGCCAACCATGGCCCTCGTGTCCCAATTGATGTCAATGGCCAAATAATCATAATTATTAAACAATCAACCCAACTGGCCAAAATTACACGTAGATCGGGCTCAATGGTTAAAAGCAATCGGGCTTCCATATATACATGTGACTGAAGAAATAAAGAATTCCATAAAGTGGATACCACCATCTCCATGTACACACGTGTATATATCTATCTTAAGTAGCTAGTAGTGCATGTTGGCACGATTCAATATGACGTAGTTCAAAATACATTCGGCCTCATCAACTTCGAATCAGTCACTTTGTTCTTAATTTTTTGCAATCTGTCATTATGTCCGATTAAAAGAAATCCAATCGGCCTCTACCAATTTTGACTTAAAAAATGTATTTTTTAGGTGCAAACAATTGCCCCCCTGGCCGTTTAAAATAAAAGTAAGTGAAATTTTGAATGGCCATATTTCCTAGAGACCGATTACCTTTAGACTGCGATCGGGCTCATCATGTAGACCGATGATCTTTGAACTAATATCGGGCTTGGCCAAAAGACCGTTTGACTCCTCATGTTGTAACTTGACTGAGACATGTAATTACTTTATCGGGCTCCACCACTTGACTGTTACACAAGCACTTCTAAAATTAATTACACCATCGGCCTCTATGTCCGATCAGCATCCCAAGCATCCTTCCAGCACCACTTTATTTATTATTATTATTCTTGCTATCGGCCTTGTGAGTCCGAATAGCACTATTGACTGAATTCATTCAGTCTGGTCTTCAGCATCTTTTTAGTCTTTTGATAATACCATTGCTGCAACAAGAGCCACCAAATAATATTTAATTTTTGGTGACATCCACTCAGCCATCGTGGACGTAGATCAACCCAAGCCAAATAATTTATTGGCTTAAAATATAAATAATAATCGGTCATAACAAAGAGACTGAAAAAATTAAACAATTCCTTGAGGCTGAGTTTCCTCAAAGGAATATTTTCAAAAGCTTCATGAACCGATTTACAGTCAATCGGTCTCTGCGAAACTTGCCCCCCGAGCGGTTCATCACCGATTTCAATAATGGGGTCTTCATCATCGTCCTCCTCGCTAACGGGAGGCTCTATGGCCGGTTCAAGATCACTCGGCCTATCACACTCTTCCTCCTCGGCCTCAATAGAATTTTGAGGCTCGTCTTGAATTTGCCCCCCGAGCGCTTCGTCGTCTTCTTCAACGTCGGGGAGAGGCTCTATGGCCGATGTAAGATCACTCGGCCTTTCCTTAAAAATCATTTTTTCGCCGTCCCCTTGCCCCCCGAGCGGTTTGGACAGCGTGGAATCAAGATGACCAGAGACACTGGCCTCTTGATTTGGAGTGTTAACATCGGCCTTCTCGGGCCGTTGTCGTGACTTTAAGAATTGTTCGATCTTGTGCCCTTGAGCCTCTAGTATTGCCAGGCCTGCTTTCGTGTCCTCTTCAAATCGGCTAAGCTTGGCCTCCTGTTCTCTCGAGTGCGCCTTCATATCATCAAGAGCACGAAGAATGTTGTCACAAAGTTGCTTCTTTCGCCAGTCACCGTATAGAAACTCGTCTAGAGACATGAACGAATTTCCCTCGGGCGGCGGTTCATCAGCTCCACTCGAAGCTGTGAGGAGGCCGATTTCTTGATTAAAAAATCGCAAGTCGGCCTCAAAACGGTCTATCTCATTGTAAAGATGACCAGTTTCATTCCAATATCCATCGTTGTAGAAACGATAGATTTCTTCGCGAAGTTGGCGTATTGACTCATTCCGCCAACCAATCTGGTTGTTGTAGAAGTATAGCCATGCTTCAGTGTGTGCATGGCTCATCACTTGGCTGTCCCACCGGGCGTGCCAAATTGTTTGCTATAATATTTATTTGGGCGTGCCAGAGCCTTGTTAGGTAGGCCCAAACTAATAAAACAAAATTTCCTAAGTCACTTGTGTGAGTGATACACAAGGTTTGGAAATCTGACTTCTATCAAAACGATTGTGATGGCCAAGTAGGAAAGTACCCTTGGCCTAAGATCCTATGGCAGTATTGAAGCACACAAGCCATACAAGTGATGAAAGATGAATTAAATAAAATAGACTTTTATTTAATTAAAGAAAAGAAATTACAAGAAGTAATTGAAAAACTAGGAAAATAATAGACTGCTATATTTGCCTAAACTAAGAATGCTAAAGGATGCATTTGGGATGCGGTTGAATGCGGTGTATCGAAGAGACGCGGAGTGATCTGATAGCTTGGCCTGCCTGTTAATTTATAGCGGCCTGACTGGTCTCCTAGATAAGGTAGGAAATGTCAGATGCATCATTATCTGGTAAAAATACCAGTTTATTTCCATAAACTGATAAAGCCTTCCATATCTTGAAATATATATATATATATATATTGATCTTGAATGTGGTCCCCTTTGTGGTCTTCATTCGGCTGACTTGGTTCCCAAGTAATAGATATACTTTCCAAATCAAATAACATTATCTTCCCTGATTGATAATATCTTCAAAAATATTACCTTTCCTAAAGCTAATAATATTACCCTCTTAAGTGATAATATTTGACCATATCAGATAAAATCTATATATCACATTGAGAGTTTGTAGGATGATACACTTCCCAAATATGACCACATCTTTTCCAAAGCGGCCAAAACTGGTAAAGGCCAGCTCACACACTGCCCGGACTCATTAAAATACTGCCAACCCATTTGTATTGATTCAAAGTTAAATAATTGCATGGGCCCCACCAAAGTTGACCTCAATCCTTGAATATCAATAGCTCTTCAGCCCGATAACAATGAGGTCATGCCAAACGAAGCTTAAGTCCGACTGAATTAATGACTTTGCTAAACAATAAGCATCATTGGCACGTGGCCCACCACGTTGATTTTTATAGTGGCAAAGCTATGCCAACCATGGCCCTCGTGTCCCAATTGATGTCAATGGCCAAATAATCATAATTATTAAACAATCAACCCAACTGGCCAAAATTACACGTAGATCGGGCTCAATGGTTAAAAGCAATCGGGCTTCCATATATACATGTGACTGAAGAAATAAAGAATTCCATAAAGTGGATACCACCATCTCCATGTACACACGTGTATATATCTATCTTAAGTAGCTAGTAGTGCATGTTGGCCCGATTCAATATGACGTAGTTCAAAATACATTCGGCCTCATCAACTTCGAATCAGTCACTTTGTTCTTAATTTTTTGCAATCTGTCATTATGTCCGATTAAAAGAAATCCAATCGGCCTCTACCAATTTTGACTTAAAAAATGTATTTTTTAGGTGCAAACAGAATTGGGGGTAGATGGAACTGCATACTCTTTCACTTTTATAACAAAGAACTATCACTCTATAATGGTTTTATCTTCATCTTTACCCTTCTTTCAATTTTTTTTCTCTATCTATATCTAATGTCATGTGTACATTATAACTATACATGTGCTCAAAAAAAAAAAAAAAAAGAAGTTACTTCCATATCAAATGGAGCATTTACTTTCATTATTTCAATGAGGTGTCAAAATTTTTTTTTTTTTTGGTCCTTTTGAAATTGAACACTATAATGTTCTACAACAAATTTCTATTGTAGATAGTGGAAAGACACCGTTTTCATTTCTAATGAGGCAAAAAATTATATGTCAACTTCACTAAAATGAGAACACTAAAACTAATGCTAAAAAGAGGCACTAAAGAAGTCTAAAGAAGTCCCCTCCAAAAAAAAAAAAAAAGTCTTAAGAAGTTCAATCTTTTTTTAATTTGTTTCAATATATATCCTCATTATACGCACACGGCCGTTTAAGAATGAGGTACTTTTGAATTAGTGTAATAGGTTGGCAATTATATGTATACACGTATATGTATATCTATATGTTATTGTTTGTTTGAAGTCCCTTTAAATTCACCACAATCTTGTTTCTTGGTTCGTTAATTGTTTGAATTTTTTTATTTATCTGCTTCACAGGGATAATTTTATAATTCTTCAAGCTTTTGTGGGTTCAATGGTCTATCTCAGCTTCTCTTCCCTGGCTTATCTTCCTGTGTGGGACACCAGAGGAATTGTTTGCTGTGTAATACTCCACGTAGGACTCTCAGAGCCACTTTATTATTGGTTGCACAGACTATTCCACACCCATTATCTCTACACCAATTACCATTGGGTACACCATGCTTCTAAAGTCATACACCCATTTACAGGTACAAAAGTGAATGCAACATCTCACAAAACCTATACATACACACACATAATATATAGTGGGATTTCTACCTATGATATAATAAAATGAATTTGCTTGTATCATAATTCATACATATTTCAAAAGTTATGATTTTTTCGTATCCATTTAATTGTGCCAGAATTGTAACTTGATTGCCAAAACTTACAACCTTTGAAAATTCTGAAAGTTTCATCTTTGCACAAGGTGTGGCTGATCCAGCAATAATGATAGGGTACTACTGTAAAAATAATATAATCCATGGGGTGACAATTTGTAAAATTGAAAATTCTCAACACTTTCTACAGAATTTTAGATAGTTGTAGATCTTTTGGGGGGATGCAGTACTTGCCAGCCCTGGATCTGCCACTAGCTATGTAGGACGGACACTTCATTTGAGGTGCCGTTTGCGTTTCCGACACTTTGCGAACACGGATACGCGTGCGACACGCGGGGACACGACTATGGAAGTGTCTGGATTAATTTAAATTAAATCATAATGCCGGACACTTCTGGAACACGGCAAAACACGTCCGGACTATCCTGGGACACTTTTGGCGTGGTGGTACTTTTTTTTTGAGGAATGGTGATCATTTTAAAAGAAGTGTTTTTTTTTTGGTGGGGGTTCCAAACAAAATATTGGGAAAATAAAATGGTATATAAGTACATATATCATGTAAGCCTTAGTCTTTTAGACTCTTTCTTTTTAAATTTTGTTTTATTTATTATACTCTTTCTTTATTAGTTATTATATGAGTCAAAAAGGGTTTTGAGTTTAGGGCTTTTTATACTAGGGTTTACAAATTGAATTTTTTTTTTTGATGGATATGTAATGTAATGTTGATGTTTAATCCTCCCTTCTTTTTTTTTTTCTTTCTTTTTTTATTTTTTATTTTTTATACTTAAAATTAAATTATATTTAAAAAAATATTTTTTTATTCGAAGTATCCTAGCCGTCTCCGTATCCTATATTTTTAGGATTTATCATTTCGCTGTCTCCGTGCCATATCGTGTCCGTGTCACGTGTCCGTATCAGTGCTACATAGGCCACTAGTGCCAAAGTTTGTAACCTTTGGAGATTGTACCTTTTGCTTTATTTATGATATGATACGGCCACAACTCACTCGATCGTATCATAGTTCTCTCAATATATAGGTTACGGATACTGAGTGTTGCTATCCTACTACGTAAAATTAGTATAGCATTACGTAATTTTAAATGAAAAATAGAAGTCTTTGCCACATTTATAAAATGAGAGAGATCTAAACTGATTTACTTTAGTACGCTCATTTAATGAGTCGACGGAGACTCTAGCTTTTCTTCATTTAAGAATGAATAATTTTAGATATTTAATAGGATAACATTTCTCATATAAATATATACATGTATGTACATATATCTGTGTGATTTTATGTAATGGGTTATGGTCTAACCAAACCTTTTAAATTATTTTTAATGGTGCAGCTGGGCATGCAACATTTCTGGAACACTTAATGCTGTGTGTAATTATGGGAGCACCAATCCTTGGGACAATCTTTATTGGATATGGGTCAATAAGCATGATATACAGCTATATTTTGATCTTTGATTTTCTAAGATGTTTGGGCCACAGCAATGTTGAAATTATTCCTCATCATCTCTTTGAGACCTTCCCATTTCTGTTTTATGTTATTTATACCCCTACGTAAGTCCGCTTTACTTTCAAAGTAAATTCTTTGGAACCATTGTTTGGTTTGCGAATTTTGAGAAGAAACAAAGAAAAGAAAAGAAAGGAAAATGAGAAGAAAAATTCTTTGGACCTCTTATGAACCAAACAATGCCTTAATGAATGAATTTAGTAAGGGAAAAGAAAGGAAAATATAGAGGAGAACCTTTTTGTTTGGTTGGTTAATAAGAAGAACCATAAAATGAGTTTAAATTAATGAATTCAAATTTTGTGAGTCATTTTCCTTTCTCTTTTTTTTTTTTTTTTTTCGTACTTTACCAATATATATTGAAATTTTGTACTTTTTAATGTTGTTTAAGCTCGAAGAAAATTTATGTTTAATTTACCACAATCCGTTTCTTTGATGTTTGCCTCTGTAGATACCACAGCCTACACCACACAGACAAGGCCTCCAATTTTTGCCTCTTTATGCCCATCTATGATGCACTATGGAAGACAATGAACCACCATTCTCTGAATCTTCACAAAGAAATAAGTTCAGGTTCAGGTAATATCTGTCTCTATCTATCAATTTCATTAGTATTCACAACCATAGCACATGAAACTTGTACAATTTCCATGAACCATGCCCTCTTATTTTGTCACAATCTTTTCTCAATTATATAAGTTATAATTGGACAAATTTCAGCATATAAGAGGATGTTTTAGATGGCTCGATTAAGTGGTTCATAAGAGGTCTGGTTACATATGCAAGTGTTTGGTGGATCCACTATTATTGTATGGGAATCTGTGCTTAGTCTATGACAATTTTGAGTCTTTTTGAAAATATTTGCAATAATAGGATATGTTGCAATCCCAGTTTACTATTTTTTCTTTGTAAAGGGAAAACCAAGATTTTTTTTTTTGATTTGACAAAGATAATTTTTAAGAGAAATATTAGATTAGGCACAAACTCTAGTGCAAGAATTGGACATTCATTGAAAACTTGAATTTATAAAATTGATTCACTTTTGAACCACATAAAATGAGAATATTGGACTTGTTGGGTGCATGAAATAGGACCGGTATTGACAAAGGCCACGTTCTTCTTATGAATAATGATTTTAAGTCGAACTCTGCATAATAAAAGGATAATCTACCAAACGCTTAAAAAATATAGAACTAATTCACCTATGTAAATCGTAGATTTTGAGCCTCCCTAAATAGCCTATCATAGAGTAAACCTGATAGTTTTGTGTGCATTTCTAACACACTATTCTTGTTCTATTATGAGAACTCACATTTTTTCTTCTGAAGACTGTTTAGAAATGCTCATGACCGGGTTTAAGATTTGTAAGTAAGGCCTACATATTCAAATGTTTAGTATATGTGTTCTTATTGTGTGGGAATTCGTTCCTGATCGAAAACAACTATCAATCGAGCGTCTTAATCAAACCAATATAATGCCATTTTTATAAAAAATCAAATAGTAAGTGAGATTACTAAGCTTGTCTAAGAATATATAAAATAGGACCAGTTTCAATCACATTCGCACTTTCTATCTGAAGTTTACACACCAATAAAGCCCTTCTAAGAGCGACTTTAAACTGAGCATGGACTCTTGTGCACTAAAGGGCATCTCCTGAACATTTAAACAGAGATAACTAGTTCACTTTGATGAAATTCAGTGGATGTCCCAAAGGTCGCCACAGAGATTGATTTTTCTTTGTCAGATTTTCTTCCATCCTGTGACTTGATTCCACCCTTTTTTTTTTTTTTTTTTTTTTTTTTTTTTTTTTTTCGGTTTATAGCTCTGTTGTTCCTTTTAAGTTTGGGTTGGTTTCTCTCTTTTCTTTTGGGGTTAGATTGGTCTCCATTCCTTTTAGTGTTGCTCTCTGTGCATGAGCTTGTTGTTAGACTTGCTTCTCTTTGTTGGTTGGGAAGGGGGTCTCTCCATCCCTTGAGTTGGATAGCTTCCCCTTCCCTTGCTGGAGGTGTTCTCTATGTTTTTGAGCTGATTGTATATTCTGGGGTATACCCCTTGTACATTTGTACTCTACTTTTCGATAATTAACCAATTTTCCAAATGAAAAAAAAAAAACCTAGTTCACTATGAATCATAGAACTGATTAAGTGACTTATCAAATAATCAGAATTGAATCTGATTTTATTTTATGCATTCTAAAACATTCCCTAAGCTTGTGCTATTATACGGTTATTTCACGTGCCCAAAATACTTAGACAAGCTCACCTTTTTTTTTTGGTAATTTACTTACCTTTTCTGTTTTACTTTTGAATTGAAGGCAAAAATGGAAGATCACCGGACTTTGTGTTCCTAGTACATGTTGTTGACGTATCACAAGCAATGCACGTGCCATTTGTTTTTAGATCCTTTAGTTCAATACCGTTCACTTTTAGGCCTTTCTTGATTCCAATGTGGCCTTTCACTTTCTTGGTGATGCTTGTTATGTGGGCAAAGGCCAAGACTTTCTTGATCAGCTTGTACAATCTTAGAGGGAATTTGCACCAGACATGGTCTGTTCCAAGGTTTGGTTTTCAGGTACTTGATTAATTTTCTCTACCTCTATCGATCTTCGGAGAATTCTATTTTACTAGCAAGCGGTTTAGTCGTATTATACGATCATACGATTAAAACGGGATACGATACTGGGGGTCATGTTTTGTGACCTGAGTATGACCTTTTTCACATGGTACGCCTTGTTTTGTGACCAGAGTATGACCTTTATCACATGGTATGACTTTTGTGGTTTCTATAACTGTTTTGCTTAGATCTCAAAACATTGTATCCTACTGTGATAGTATGATACGATCAAACTGCTTGGTCCCATCGAAAAAATTCTCGTCACTTCTTTAAGCACCTTCCTAAAATGATTCTAGAAGCATCAAACACACTTGGATACTCTATTTTTATTTTTGGATTGACTTGGATACTCTATTTTTAATATTGGCTCAAATATTCTATTTTTTATTTAATTATAAATTTTGTTTTGAATCCTCTAGTATTGATTGTGTTGCTTAAGGGCCCTGTTTTTTAAATTAATTTTAATTGAGGACAATTATCAACAAAGGCTATTGAATGCATTAAATAATTATATATCCTCAATTAAATCTGGTTGGCCTAGTTCTCCATCCTCAATTAAAATTGAAATCAATATAAAATCGAGGGCCATAAGTGATACCAAATTGGCATAATATCAACCCTTGATTTTTTATTTATTTATTTATTTTATATATATTTTTAAATTGCAAAATATCAATTCAGGATCATCGTTAAAAGTTGTAACAAAATCAAGGCTCATGACTTATGCGTATTTCATTAGTACCGTTAACAATTGTCCTTAATTAGTTGGTCTATTTTTTAAAAATATCAAGAGTCTTAGGGTTCGTGAGGTAATGTTGCGGTTTATGGTTTTTGATTATTGTTTTCATTTCTGGAATTAATTCTCTCATATCAGAGTGAATGATAAATACAAAAAAAGAAAATAAAAACTGAAACGCAAAAACCGAGACTTTACCATGCAAGCTCTTCATCATTGCAATTGAAACTACTGTGTCTAAAGTGGAGTGGAGTGTTTAGAGAAAAACAGACTGTCTTGAAGAAATTATCTTGTGAGATTGTCACACCTGTGGGACTTCTACTATGATTTGAGTATTACGTGGATCTCACGTGGGTCCTACAGAAATAAAGAGATCACAATGGCCGTCACTTGATGTGACAGTTATATGGAATAATTTCTCATATTTGACACTACATTTTTGAAGTATATATAAAGATAAAAGGGGCTGCTAACATACAACATGGTGAATGTAGGTTAGCAGCGCGTACACCAACTTATAGCGACAAAAAAAAAAAATGCTTTTAGCGATGAAATTTTTCGTCGCTAAAAACCCTGACTTTTAGCATTTTTTCCGTCACTAAAAGGGTGTCGTGCTATAAATTAACATTCCCATAAATAAAACCAAATATATTACCAAATGCTCGTATTTGACTCGTAACTTTGATGTATTTGCTAGTACTTCTTACCATTTGCAACGGAAGGCATCAATAAGCAAATTGAAGAAGGCATTCTCATGGCTGATAGAATTGGTGTCAAGGTGATTAGCCTCGCTGCATTAAATAAGGTCTGTCTCATGTTCTCCTCCCATTTTCTTTCTCATCGATCTTGTTTGATACAACTTAAAATTGTAGTACTTAGATTTTATTAATGAAAATTTTACGCTAACAAATTTAAAGTTTTTGAAAAATTATGTTTGAAGTACTAAAATAGATTGCATTCAGTGATTTTCTTCAACATAATTTCTTTACTTAAAGTTTTCGGTAGATTTTTGACTGCTTTTAATGAAGTTAACAAACGCACTAGAATAAAATTAGTGCCGAAACTAATCTTCTAGGATCAATTGACATTGGCCCCGTTTGTTGTAGCTTAAAATAAGCTGAGAAGCTATAATCTCAAAAGTATCTAAAACCCTGCTTTTGATAAGTTAGCTTATTTTTCACTTTTAAGTTGTTTTCTATTCTACTTAAAAAAAGTTGTAAGCCAAACCCTGTTTGGTGCAACTTAAACTTATAATAAGCTATAAGTGCACTGAATATAGTTACCTAGATTTGTATACCACCTAGTGTGCGAGTGGAGACTTTGAAATTTAATGTAAAAACGCACCACTCTATTTGCAATTAAAGAGTAGTTTTACTTAAGAGGTTACATGTTTACTATTGCGTTTTTTTTCCCCCCTGAATTAAGACTAAAAAGTGACTACTTTCTGACTCGAACGTGTGTTCTAACATTTGGTTTTGTTGGTTTTATGAAATTCATTTTATAGAATGAAGGTCTAAATGGAGGTGGAACACTATTTGTTAACAAACATCCCAACCTCAAAGTGAGAGTTGTCCATGGAAACACATTGACAGCAGCTGTAATTCTCAATGAGATTCCTAGAGATGTAGAAGAGGTGTTCTTAGCAGGGGCTACTTCTAAGCTTGGAAGGGCCATTGCCATCTACCTTGCTCGTCGGAGTGTTCGAGTCCTAGTAAGAAGAGCCTTTTTCATGAATTTTATTTTTTACTTAGAAATTTCACTTGTTTTGTAGTCTCTAAAGGGGCTTGTTTATGGAAATTCTAAAATCCGCTCTATTATTCATAAGTGACATTTTTATAAATATTCTACATTTTTTTTTTTAATAATGTGAAGTCGGTGTGCGACCCTAAAATCTTATAATATATATATATATATATATATATTTTTTTTCATCAGATCAATATTTTGTTAATTTTGGTAGAAATGAAATAAGAAAACAGAGGGGAACTTAGACTCCTTTTGATTTGAGTATTTAAAAAAGGAAAAGGAAAGAAAAACGAGCAGTAAACGATTTTCTTACTGATTATTCCATGCTTAAATAGTATTAGAAATTAAAATTTGTAAAAAACTATTTTCTTACTGCTTTATCCCATGCATGAATACTATTAGAAAATAAAATTTTCAAATTAGTATAAGAACTTAAAAGAAGAGGAAGGGAAATGACCCGTAGAATTCAAAATTTTAATTTTAATTTTCCCTTATTTCCCATTTCTTCTATTTTTCTCATTGCATTCTTTATGAGCATAAAATTGTTTCTTTTCTTTTTCCTCACTAAATCCACGAGCTAGGCAGAGCCTAAACTGAATTCTATTTTCTGCATTCACAAACAAGCCCTAGTTATCTTAGACGGTGACTTAAAGGAAACAGAACTAAATTAAATTTTGTCCAATTTTTTCTTTATGTTGCTGGGAGTTTAGACATTTTCAGACTATTAAATGTAATAATTTCTGTAGCATTTTAAACACCATAGATTTGGGAATTCATATAACATAGAGATTTTGTCCCCAAATTTTTTTTTAAAAAAAATTTAAGTTTGTTTTGTGTGACAATAAAATGCAGATGCTAACTCAATCAACTGAGAGATTCATGAGCATCCAAAAGGAAGCCCCAGAAGACTGCCAGAAATTTCTAGTTCACGTAACCAAGTATCAAGCTGCAAAACATTGTAAGGTGCAATTCATCTCCTTAGTGTTTGTTTCCAAGAAAATAGGTATGCATAAATTGCTTTCTTGCCTAGAAAAAAAAACAGGGAAAATAGAGGAAGACTGCAATCTTACAGTTTAAAAAACTAGAAGAGTTAAAAAGTCTTTGAGGTAAAATCCATATGATGGATGTGTGAGTTGATCTAATGTGTTATTGGAAAACACTTAGGTACTCTTTCTTGTGCACTTTTCCTTAAATTTTGAAGTGTAATTGGTCCACGTACATAAGTGTATTTATAAGTGACATGCAGGTAGAACGTGGACCAATAGCAACTTATAACATGATGAAAAGTACCCAAGGAAAAGTACTAACGTGTTGTCCTGTATATATATAATTATATATGTTTTACCTCATTTGTGTACCACACCAGAAATTCCCACATTTACGTTCATATTCATGAGACATTTGGGAAAACTCAAAACTGGTTATGTAGTTCATAACTATAAGTTTTTACTTTTGTGTAGGATCTAAAATCACTATTGAAACAGATTCTTTGTCAAATTAACACTGTTTTTTTTTATTTTTTATAAAGGAAAATGCTGCGTACATTTGACCCAATGTGGTCCGACCCTTCCCCGGACCCCGCACTGCGGGAGCTTCGTGCACCGGGCTTCCCCGGACCCTTTTTTTTTTTTTTTTTTTTTTATAAAGGAAAATGCTAAGTACACACATCTAATTTTGTTACTAGATGGTGTGCTAGTGGCAATTGCGAAATTAAAATATAAAATTTTGTCTTTTTAATATGTAATTAAAGAAAAATTCTACGTGTCCACATTGCCCGGTGCCTTTTTTAGTTAGTTTTTTTTTAGGTATTTTTAACATTACTCTTTCATAAAATTCATGTAGAAAATGGGTCTTGGACGGAATCTCATCCTGGGTCTTAACTTGATCTTGTCTTAAGAATTCCCAAATCATTCCCCATCTCATTTTTTATCTGGTTTTATGAATCATAATTCGATAAAAAACATGTTTTAAAAGTGATTTTTTGGCCGAGCATACCAAACACTCAATGAGTGTACAGAACCGGTTCGCATATGTACCTCGTGACTTCCTAGACAATCCATTTTATACATTCCCAAACAGGCCCTAACTTCTACAATAATTTACAGACATGGATTGTTGGTAAATGGACTACACCAAGAGAGCAGACTTGGGCTCCACCAGGAACACATTTCCACCAATTTGTGGTTCCAACTATAATTCCTTTCAGAAGAGACTGTACCTATGGTAAACTTGCAGCCATGAAACTGCCTGAAGATGTCAAGGAACTAGGATCATGCGAGGTATGTATATATATATATATATATATATATATATCAACTTTGCATAGCTCTCTCTTATTATGTTTGGTTTGCAAGGAGACTATGTTTGGTTCATCGATTTGGTGAGAGAAAGGAAAAGAAAATAATCAAAACATTTTCTTTATTTGGTTGATAAGAAAATAATGGTATATTACTTCGACCTCGACATAACTAAATAGACCTCTATAGTAGTTTCAGAAATTACACAGATGTTCCTTGAAGTTTGCTTTTGTGTAAAACTCGTCTTGCTTGCGTCAGTCAACGGTCAGTTGTCTGTTAATTTTATGGTTAGGACTTTTTAAAATGAATACTTTGTCCTTAATAAAGTAAAAAAAAAATAAAAATAAAATCCCCAAATAATTTTTCCTACTTGTTTTAAGGACAAAATTTTCATTTCTCAACTTGTTGATTCCTATATTACTAAATAAATGTTTTTTTTTTTCAAAGGTAGATCAATACTTTTGCATTAAACTTTAACACCGTCATGATATCATCTTTGACAATGACGTCAATGTATTTTTGAAACTATGATGGAGGTTCTTGCAACTACAACATACCTAAGGGAAGGTCAGTGTAATTTATCCAAAAAAACAAATAGCAATATAGGAATGAAAAAATAGGGGGAAAGAAAAATACTATGTAAAACATGCTCCTTAGTTTGGTGGTTGAGAAAATCGTGGGAGAAGGAAAAGAAAATATAGCGAGCAATAAATTAAAAAGTTGAATTTGTGAGTCTGTCCGGCTATTCCTTCCCTTCTACTTAAGTTCCAAGTATATTTTGGAAATTTTGAATTTGAACATTACTTAAGCATTGAGGGAAAACACAAATTAAGGAACATGTTTTTCTTTCCTTTTTCTGTTTTCTCTAACTTCGAAAAACAAATGATGCTTGAGGCTTTGTTTGGATTTATTGAGGGAAAACATAGAAGAAAACATTTTCCCTTTGGTTGGTTAATTAGGAAAATAGTAAAGGAAAGAGAATAAGTTGAAAAATAAATTTAACAATTTGAATGTTGTGACTCATTTCCCTTGCTTTATTCATATGTTACAATTGTATTTTAAAGAATTTTAATTTTGAAAGTAATTTAAGTATGAAGGAAAACGCAATGGGAAAACTTGAGGGAACTAGTTTTTCTTTTTGTATATTTTAAAGAATTTTAATTTTAAAAATAATTTAAGCATGAAGGAAAACATAAAGGAAAACATGAGGGAACTAGTTTTCCTTTCCCTTTTGTTTTCCCTCACGAAATCCATGAACCAAACAGAGCCTTAGAAAATAACCTTCTATGTCGTTTTTCCTTCTCCTTCTTTAAATCGATAAACCAAACAGATTATAAGAAACTAATGAAGGAAAAACATAAACATAATAATAATAATAATAATAATAATAATAATAATAATAATAAAAAAAAAAAAAAAAAACAAAGTATATGAATTAGAAAAATACAGAAACTCAAGAAACTATTTAGGATTGTAATTAGCTATTAAAGATCTTGAATTTCTAATGTATTTTTCTTTTAATTTTTGTTGGGTATTGAACAGTATGAAATGGATAGAGGTGTAATACATGCTTGCCATGCTGGTGGGGTTGTTCATTTTCTTGAAGGCTGGAGACACCATGAGGTTGGGGCAATTGATGTTGATCAAATTGATGATGTTTGGAATGCTGCTTTGAAGCATGGTTTTAAGCCCTTGTAGCTCTCTCTCTCTCTCTCTCTCTCTCTCTCTCTCTCTCTCTCTCTCTCTCTCTATCATTTTGTTCACATGATCAAAAACATCAAACACCAGCTGTGACAATTCCACACAGATGGCATATCTTAATTTTGTACTATTATTTGTCTTAATTATTTTCCCTCAGCAAGAATAGTAAAACAGTGCTGTTGGATTAAAAATCCAAATCTGTATTTTTGACATGAAATAGTGCTATAGTGAAGTGGTTTTGTTACTTTTGTACCACAGCAAAATTACATCTCTCTCTCTCTCTCTCTCTCTGCAAAACGTTGTTTTTGGTCATCAAATTTATGCCACAGACTCACAAGCTTTTATAATTGAATTGGAAAAGTTGATTTGTTAAACAATTTTATTTTAATTTTTCACATTTTATAATCAATTATGAACTCCAAAAATTATTGCGAAACGGATTGATTTAAAGTTACTGAGTTTTATCCCAAACCCTTCTAGTAGATAAAAAAAAATATGTTACGAAGAAGTGAATTCAAATTATTTAGACCAAAACTTGGGTTCAAAATCAGATATCCCAAACTATTATTGGATCCGGTTTGTTTACAATCTCGAGAGCACTTTTTATTATTTATTTATTTATATATTATTAATATTATTATTATTATTATCTTTTATGTTCTTGCATGATATGCTTCTAGAAATTTTACTGCAATGTCAAAGTAAATGTTGCATAACATATATACATATAGATGTTTCTAACTTATAGATAGCTAATCAAACCCAATCTTTATCCAGGCTTAAGACCAATTGACTGTATTAGTTAATGTAGTCAATTGGTTCAACATTTTAGAAACCGGGCTAACTAGGACACCGATGTAGTAAAAATTAGATTTTTTTTAGACTCGTAGGCCGTGACAGTTGAAAGTCACCATATTGTCCATAAACAAAGTCTAATCATCAGAGCAATGAATCAAACGACACATTTAGGAATATCTAAGTTCAAAATATTATAATCAAAGTTCACTAACTATTACAACCTATAAGTATCTTTGAAAACGTAATAAAATATTATGGCAACGTATGCCAAATTACAAGCTTTATATTAATACAACAGTCTCTAAAACATAAACATAATAAACTACGACGCAGTTCCAAGTTTTCAGCTTGCGTAGTAGTCATCTCCAACATAGCCTCTTCCTCATAGCTTCTCGGAAAGTACTCTTCTCCTGTATTCTCATAACCCTGACAGGCTGGACGTAGAATATCCAGTGGCATATACGCCTTCAGATTATGAAAGTCGAGTGAATGTAAATACTTACAGAGTATCAATAGATATACAATATATAAACTAACATTATTAAAAGCCATCTCATCATTCACATACACATATGCACCAACTCAATATATAGCAACTGACATCGTCCAAACTAATCCCAAACATAATATGGACTCTTGGATTCACATTTTGAACGTAGCTTTACATCCCACATCACTCAACTTAATAACTTCCTGAACCACTCTTTATTAATCTTGCCACGTAGCCCCATACGTCACAATCTATCAAACCCCACACAAAGTCCCAACTCTCTCACACATAAGTTTGACACGTAGACCCAACTTCTAATCAATGTATCATTCTGGCACGTAGTCCCAACTTTCTGGCCAACACACCTCGATACATTCTAGCCAACACGCCCTGATACATTCTGACCAACACGACCCGATAGATTCTCAACATATAAGCATGACGGGTAGTCCTAGCCCACAATATATATACCTGACACGCAGTCCACAACACCTATGCCTGACTCGTAGTCCCCAACCCACAACACTTGAAAACCCACATGCTTTACAACCGAACACATCTAACTATCCCAGCTCATTAGGATCATGCACCCAACATCATACGATCTTTAGGATCGCATCCACACACTCAATTATGAATAGTATCGACCGCCTACTACTATGCATGTTGGCTTCTCAATCCGGTTAACAACATTATATCATCATTATACAAATGGTTCCACTGTTTAATGTATTAAGCCCATTATTCAACGTGTGTATTATTCCCATACAGCTTCCTACAATCAACGTAGGATATAAAACAACTTAACAGTTCGTCATGTATAAACAACCTGAATATTTAACATTCTATCCTATACAATCGATTGAAATCACTTTCAATCGATTAAGACTCATTTCGATCAATTGGGCCCTGTTCAATCGATTGGATAAAGTCCAATCAATTAGGTCGTGTTTCAATTGATTGAAACTAATCGATTAGGAAGTCATCTTCCTCCCAGAAGTGGACTGGACGCTCCGTGCACGTTCGGGGGTATGTTCCTTCTTGTTGAAACGCATATATAAATTGCATAACTAAGCTAATCAATGAGTTTAGACACTCACGAGTAAGGTTCGATGATGCTGGTGGCTCGGGGTGGTGCTCGGGGTCCTCGGGTGTTCCTCTCTCTCTCTCTCTCTCTCTTATTCTTCTTCTTTCTCTTTCTCCTCCTCTGGTCTTTCTCCTCTCTCTACCTTCTCCTTATGCTCTTTTTCCTCTCTCTACCTTCTCCTTCTGCTCTTTCTTCTACTTCTCTTCTTCTCTAGCTGAGAGTATGTGTGTGTGAGTAGTTGTGTGTATATATATACACGATGTGTGTATATATATACATGAGTGTGTATGTATATGTTTTGCATATCTCTCTCTAACTCTTTCCAACAGTGCAAAACGTGTGTGTGTATATGTGATACATATATATAGAAGAGATGAAGAAATCATAGTTGCACGATATAAACTTGGTGGCCAAGCTCAGTCCTGTTCAATCGATTAAATGGGGTTCAATCGATTGAAATCAGTCGGTCAAAGCAATTCATGTCAGCATGGTTCAATTATTGAGACACATTCAATCGATTGGGTGGGAACATTGTCATGCCCCGAATAATAATAAAAGTAGGATTATTTTTATTTTTATTTTATTTTAAATCAACTTTGAAACGACAGCGGAGACAGGTTTGAATCCTATATTGCAGTTCCAACTATAATAAAATAACAATAGTCTAAAGTTATTACATCACTTAATAAGCGGAAATATTTCGATCCAACTACATCATAAGAAACAAACATAGTCTTGGGACTTAGCTCTTAAAAATACAAATATACAGATCATTAAATTTCTTAAAGAAAAGCTCTCTTTATTCATCTTCCATGGATTCCATCTATTAAACTTCATTTCCAGAAAAGGGTGGATAACAACGTTCATCAGTATTACTGGTGAGTTTCTCAATATTTTTCAAGTTTTATATAAAAGTCGAGCCACAGAAATGATTTACCAAAAATTCAGGAATTTCCAATATGTGTGTGTGTGTAATCAAATAGTAGTATTTTTGTCATCTTTTAAAAAGATCTCCATTTACCTGATTCTTACCAATTTTCTGATCTCATACCAAATAGTCTGTTTACCAAGGCTATAAAGCATAGAGTAATTCATACACTACCCACCAGTCCCTTACTCGAAATGGATAGTATTCTATTCACCAGCCATTGCTCAAAATGAATAGTAAAGTTGACCACAACACCCAGCCTATTTTGCTAGCAAGCTGTATACCAGTTACCAGCTTCTCAAGCGAGCTCAAAATTAACCGGTATATAAGACTTTCTTAGCCCTCAGATTCAAGTATCTTGATAACAACCTCAACTATCTAGCCCGATTCAAATCCACCATACATGAGATCAATAGAATTGTCTTTAATAAAATCCTTCATTAACAATGGCTTTTCTTCCATAAAGCCTTTTATGCAATTACTAGCATAATAAAATACTCTTTCCCAAATCATAGCTTTTTAAGTAAAATCAAGGGAGACTTGGTGTGAAGCCCCTAAGGTTGGGCTAAGTTGGACTGAAGGACAAGCTATAATCAAAAACCCACACAAGAACACACTCTAAAAAAATTTTCCCATCCAAAATCTTCTAAAATTTAAACTTTCCCTCTTATTGCTATAAAATTTTAAATTTCACTTTAAATGGAAAAATTGCCCATGGAACCCTAAGAGACCACCACCACCATCTCTCTTCTCTCTCTAACTTTTTCTCTCTTCCCTCCATAGCCACCACCATCACAACCACCACCACCGGAGCCATCCTTGTCGTCGCCGTTACCGTCGCTACTACCACCAACTCTCTTCTCTCTCTAACTTTTTCTCTCCTCCCCCTCTATAGCCACCACCACCACCATCTCTCTTTTCTCTCTAACTTTCTCTCATCCTCCTTCCATAGCCACCACCATCACAACCGCCAGCACCGAAGCCATCCTCGTTGTCGCCAGAGACGTCGTCGGAGCCGTCGTCACTACTACCAACTCCTTTCTCTCTCTAACTTTCTCTCTCCTCCCCCTCTATAGCCACCACCACCAACACAAATCTCCACAAATCAACTGATCTTAAGAGAAATTTCTCTTAAGATGGTGAGAACTATTGAGTGAAGGTGGGATGATAGGTAATGGTCGTCGGAGTTGCTAGTGGTGGTCGTCAGAGGTCGTATGAGGTCGCTGGAGGTAGAAGTGGTGGTGGTCAGAGGTTAAGCATGGGTGGTGGCAATGGTGAATGGTCGTCGGAGCTGCTAGTGACGGTCGCCGAAGGTCGTCAGAGGTCGCTAAAGATAGTAGTGGTGGTCGCCGGAGGTGGAAGTGGTGGTGGCCGGAGGCTAGGCATGGGTAGTGGTAATGGTGGCTAGGGTTTGATAGTATGGTTGGATGATGAAGATGATGATATTTTGGTCCAAAAAAAAATTAGCAATAAAAACCAAGTTGTTTTATTAGGTGTCCTTCATTCCAATTTCACTTATCTTAATGCCCTTTTAACCAATTTTTCCTACAATGAACATAGATAAAAATAAATCAACAATATCATGGATATGGAAGCCACTGCTCACTTTATTTCTTATTATATATATATATATTTTATTTGTGAACTATCAATGAATTTAAACAAATGAATAACCATAGGAGATCATTAAAATTAAGGGAACTTTTAAATAACCCAAAGGGATAGTTTCAAGATTCTAAAAGAATGACCATATATATATTTTTAAAAATAAATATAACTTAATAGTAGGACTAGAAGAAATCAATTAAGTTAGGCTTTTTCCTAGTAAATAATAATTAGTTACTATTCCTATACTTAGTACAAGACTCTAGTCTTTCCATTTAAAATTTCTATCTCTAACATTGAGTAATAGAGGTCTTAAGAATGACATTTAGTAAAATTTTCCAATCTTTATTTTAAACCTATTTGGGGCAAGAACTTGTCATATGGCCGAACCAAAAGGGTTTTTTTTTTCCTTTCTTTTGTTTTTCTCATTTGTACCTCTTCCTAAACGTTTTCAAACTAAGAAAAGGGACCAAATATTTTTCTAGCATGGACATTACAGTGGCCATTTCCATACCCATTTTATTTTATAAAAGTACTTGATATTTCTAGATAAAGTGGAAAATAGTTTTAGTAGATCTTTGGAAGACCCAATGTGCCATTGTGAGGCCGTCAGAACCGCCTCTGCCCAGGCGTACGGGAAGTGTCCACTTCGGCTTAGTTTGGCCCCCATGTGGATTTTTAAAAGTGTCTTATGAAATTTATTATTGATTTGTGTTGGCCCAAAAGTAATCCTTAGAGGGGGGGGGGGGGTGAATAAGGATACTTACAAGTAATGACAAATTAAAACTAATATAAAGCACAATACTTAATTAAAACAATAATTAAGGAGAGAAGAGAAAGAGACACTTGCAAACCAAAATTTTCAAGTGGTTCGGCAATCGCACCCCGCGGCCTACGTCCACCCCTCAAGAACACCTCTTGAGGAATTCACTAGTCAATCTTCTTTGGGTGAAGATCAAACCACACTTTACAAGTTCTTCTTGAACTCCTTTTACACCTCCAATGAATAGTGCCTTCACTTGGAGCAAGGGTTACACCAACCCTCTTACAACTTCAAGAAATGATGAATGTTGGGTTACAATTGAATAAATACTCTCTTTGTAGAGTAGATGAAGACAATAAATGCTCACAACATAATCTCTCAAGATTTTACAAATGAACTCTAGAGTTAGAAGATTAAATCTCAAGATTTAGGGCTTGAATATTTGATTGCAACAAGTGTGTATTAAATGAGAGTAAAAAGATATTCAACAACCAAATTTGAACTGAGTATATATATTCTTTCCAAGAAATTTGAACGTTTAAGGTAGGTGGGAGCATTTAATGCTAAAGCAAATCAGAGGAAAAGAGCCGTTACTGTTTCTGCGCAGAGGTCCAGTCGACTGGGTTTACGATTCAGTTGACTGCCTTTTAAATATATTGAATATGCGCCTTTAATTAAGTCGACTGTATAAAATGGTCCAGTCGACTGGATGGCTGAAGCAGAACCTAGCTTCAAAAACCATGATTCAGTTGACTTTTTTTGTGTCCAGTCGACTGATAAAATTTGCTCCCAGTCGACTGTTGAAATTTATCAGTCGACTGGATGGCTGAAGCAGAACCTAGCTTCAAAAACCATGATTCAGTTGACTTTTTTTTATGTTCAGTCGACTGATAAAATTTGCTCCCAGTCGACTGATGAAATTTATCAGTCGAATGATCTTCTGTTTTCTAATATTCTTGTTTTGAAAGGTTTGTTCCATTTCAAGCCCTTGTTTATGAGATTCAATCTGACCAACTTTACATTAAGTCCTATAAGAGCAATACAATAATGAAATAGTCTTCCACAATGCTTCCATGATATATCCATCATCATTCTTAGGATCTGTTTGGACAATATGCTAAATACAAACATAAGTAATCAACTTAATAGTTTGTTAATCATCAAAATTACGTAGGGTAAAACCATCGGGGCTAACAATTTGTTTGATAATTTTGTACAAGTGCTGGAGACCCAACATGTTTGATAATTTTGTACAAGTTGGCCGGAGACCCAACGTGCCGTTGTGAGGTCGTCAGTACTCAAGTTAGGGTTTTTGGATTTGGGTATTTTGGGAAGAGCAATAGATACAAATCAATTCTAACCAAATTTGAACAATATTGGTCGGATTTCAGTTTTGTCTAAAACTCCAATTATCAAGAATTGGCAAGAATTGGAAATCATTTCATTTCTCATTCTTGTGTCAAACCAAACACATGATTTGCCACAAAACAAGAATTGCAAATCAATTCTTTTCTTGTTTGTGGCATACCAAATGGACTATTAAGGTAGGGTTTGGTTGGAAGGATTTGAGAGTGCTTGGACCCAATAGTTGTGGACCTCCTAATAGTGTTTCTGGAAGTGTGCTTCCCAACTAGAGCTTTAGCTTCCAGACCAAAAGAAAATAAAAATAGTATATGCTGGGGAGTGTCTTGGCAGTGAGTTATAGAGCTAGAGAGAGAGAGAGAGAGAGAGAGAGAGAGAGAGAGAGAGAGAGAGAGATTGGTGTGTGGGAAATGTTTACCGAAGCTTACCCTTTTTATAGCAAAACTTCCACAATAAATTCTTAACCATCATTTGATATTCCCTAGTACACTTCATATGTATGTATCTGTGAATATGTAAAATCTATGGTGAAGTGAGAGTTCTTAGAGTGAGTTAATTCTCTTTGTACAACCATCTGTTGGGAATTCCATGGTGGTACTAGTGGTCCCTACCACATGAGAGCAAACCCATGTAAATGGGCTTATTTCTTTGGACTTGGTTGTATTAAGTCTAAATAGTCTTGCCATGTGGGCCCATGAGCCATACTTCCTTCTAGTCTTTTAACTAATTGATTTAGGCTTTTATATTCACTCTCATTGATTATTGTATACCTTAAGTTTTGGGGCAAAAATTTAAGAGAATATTTGTATTCTTTATTTTACATAGTGGAATTATTCGGAGTTGTCTTGTGATTTTTTTCCTCTTTATTAGAGGATTTTTCCACATAAATCTTGATGTCATTTAATTCTTGCTTAGGTGCCATTTATTATATTATTTGTGCTTGATTGCGGTGAAAAGAAATTACTATTTGTATTGTGGCTTGGATATTAGTTTTTATTTTATTTACACTTGACAAAGGTTAGGAAGTGTTACTCCTAATAGTGGGGGATTCCGATTTATCCCCAACAAAGTGGTATCAAAGCCCAGGTTACAACATCTCAGTCGAATAGTCACAAGGGAGAGACTAGTCGATGGTTAGCCAATCAAAGGCCCAATGTGTGAGGGGAGATTGTTGGGGTTTCCCACATTGATTGTGGAAGGGGCTGGTGGTTAGATTATAAGTGTGAGGGAAGCCTCACCTCTTGAGCTAGCTTTTGGGGTTGAAAAATGCCCAAAACAACCCAACACTGGTATCAGAGCTAATCTTAATTAATATTTATTGTCTTGTGTGATTAAATAGAGGAGTCATCACATTCGATGATTAAGCTTACGACTTCGAATTATGCATGCCATTTGGAAGCCAAGAATGGAGGGTATTCTCTATTGTAAAGATTTGTATGATCCTATTGAGGGTGATACGGCCAAGCCTACAACTATGTCCACTACAAATTGGGTAAAATTAAATCAAAAGACAATAGGTCAAATTAGACAGTGGATTGATCACACCGTATTTCACCACGTTGCCCAAGAAGTTATTGCAAAGACTTTATGTAAAAAATTAGAGTCTATGTATAAGAGGAAGACCACGCAAAACAAAGCTTTCTTGATTCGAAGACTTGTGAACTTGAAATTCAAAGATGGGAATTTTGTTGCCGAGCACTTGAGTGACTTTCAGAGTCTGGTTAATTAGTTGGCTACGATGAAGATGAATTTAGATGATGAATTTCAAGCTTTGCTATTATTGAGTTCTTTGCCTGATAGTTGGGAGACGTTGGTTGTGTCACTTAGTAATTCAGCTCCTAGTGGTAAGCTGACTTTGGAGATTATTAAAGACAACATATTTAACGAGAAATCCAGGCAAAAAGGTATGGGTACAGATCAGACGCAAGCTCTTGTCATGGAGAATAGGGGTAGGAATTCGAACAGAGGGTCTTGGAAAGGATCTAAAGATCGTAGTAAGTCCAAGAACAGCAGAGGCAAGTCACAGACGAGAGGAGGTTTTCTATGCTATTATTGTAACAGAAGGCCACAGGAGCAAAAATTAAAGAATTCATAAGAGAGGCCAGAAACAGGTTAATATTGAGAAGAAAATTCATACAGACAAGAATCTGTCTGACATGATGACTAAGGTCATGACAAAAGAGAAGCTTGAGATTTGTAAAGCTCTAGTCGGAATGGACTCTAAGGGGTCGAGTTTGGGTGTTCCCTCCTCTCATGTGTATGGAGGGGGAGATTGGTGTCATTTAATTCTTGCTTGGGTGCCATTTTATTATATTGTTTATGCTTGATTGTGGTGAAAAGAAATTACTATTAGTATTGTGGCTTGGATTTTAATTTCTATTTAATTTACACTTAACAAAGGTTAGGAAGTATTACTCCTAATAGTGGGGGATTCCAAATTTTCTCCAACAAACTATATCAGAGCCCAGGTTACAACATCTCAGCCTAATAGTCACAAGGGAGAGACTGGTCGATGGTTTGCCAATCAAAGTCCCAATGTGTGAGGGGGAGATTGTTGAGGTTTCCCACATTGATTGTGGAAGGGGTTGTTGGTTAGATTATAAGTGTGAGGGAAAGCCTCACCTCTTGAGCTAACTTTCGGGGTTGAGAAGGTCCAAACTCGCCCAACACCATCATCATTCATTCATGTGGGGAGGGAGTACAAGCTGAGAGATAAAGACATTTGGACATTTATGCCTTAGGCTTGTATGTATATACACACATCTGTGTGGTTAACCTATACCCCATGTGTTTCCATTATTGCCCTCAAAGCTATATGTACTTATCCTACCATAGAGTGTCCTTTAACAAAGGGAGTTTTGGCCGAGTGAGAGGGTGCTAGTGTAAAGCTGACTTTTTCATTAACTACTTGTACTTGAAGCCATCTCATTACTTCCCTAGTCAGGTTATTGCATGCATGTATATATAATTGTGTGTGTAGCTAACCGTGTAAGTGAATGGAGATGGGGAGTTGTTTGTGTGAGTAATTCTTATATTTACTACCCATGTTAAGTCTATGAGCAAACCCATCATTTGTACAGTTTCTATCACATCACATGTCAACCTCCCAAATTGAATCACTACATAACTATGTGTGTAGGGCTGTAAATAAAAGAGAGGGGTGTAGTGTGAGTTTAATATTTATATGTTTCTTATCATTCTTAATATGTACAATGCAAATTTTATGGCACATAAAATAATCATGGTTACTTATAAGGATTTGGTCCTTTACTAGTTAGGATATAATTCCTCTAGTTAGATTGGTTGTAACAACCTATATTTTCTTTAATTATAAATGTAATTTCCAAACCTATATTTCTAGTTCCTGTTGTATTTTGATTTAATAGAAATACTTTTTTTGGGATCAAACCATATTTCTTATAAATTTTGGAACACCTGAGATGGATTTGAAAACTGTATTTTGAAGGCGGTGAAAATATTTACTTTCAATTTAAATTGTATTTTTATACGACCGAGAAATTATTCCTACGTTAATATGTTTTTTTTCTGTATTTTCATAATAATCACTGCGCCGTGAAAATACCAGTTTATGAATGAAAACTGTCCGTGCCGTGAATGGACTCCCACAGATTTGGAGTCTTTGTCAAATCAAAACTTGACAAATGTTTTTTTTTTTTAACCCAATGATGGTGTTGGGGCTTGTTTGGGAAAGCTACTAGTCTATGTATTGATTTGTGGCATTAAACCATTTTCTTAAACGCTCTAATAAATTCCTAGACAACATTTTATGCCTTGTTTGGCAATGCTATATGTGTGTGTGTGTTAATATATAGTCATAAGTTGATTTGCCAAACACCCTACTTGACCACTATGAGTTCTTAGCAACTCCTATAATCCTAATTGGAGTGTATGTAGTATATCATCTGCACATATATAAACTCATATACGTATATGCATATTACGTATATTTAGGAGTTTATAAAACAAATGAATTTGTTGAGTGATCAAGAAAGAACTTGGAGGCCAAGCCCAAGAGATTTATTTTCTATATATACACATACTTAGCCTCTTAATATGCACATTGTTACAAACAGAAATATACAGAGAGAAGAATGAGATATAGAGAAGATTTACAAAAATTATTTTTAGAGAGAGAGAGAGAGAGAGAGAGAGAGAACTCAACTCACAAGTGGGTTTCTTATTTGATCATTCTTTCTCAACAAACACTTCAAAACACAATCACAGTGAGTCTTTATAACTCACTTAAAATGTAATACATGCCTTAGTTACTGTTTGCATAGCTTAAGCTTAAGTTGTGTATCAGCATTGTTGATTTTGTCCTTGAAGCTTGAAGCTTGAAAACTTGATTTTTCCAAACTTAACCAAAATGAGTTTTGTTAGATAATTATGAAAGATTACAGTCTATGGAAGTTGTGTTTAAAGTTTTAGAGCCTAATTCATTCGTATTACAAAGTATATTAGAAACTAAATTTCATCACCTCTCAGTTTTTCGTAAAATCTGAAAGCTATAGTTCGAATTGGAGAGAATCATATATTATATGTCATGTTTAGATTGGCTTGCAAAAGGGATCAAAATTAGCCTTTAAAATCAAAACAGGGGAGAAAACTGCTGAATAAGATGACTCTGTAATAATTCGCGCCTGCAACCCGTGCGAACGCGACTCGAGTGAGCAACCTGTGTAATTTTGACTGTTCTGGAAATTTAAAAGAAATTTGAAAAATACGTGCATCATGCGCGCGGCCTGCGCAAGCTACCTTTCGCATGCGCGACTAGAGCTTTTTATGGTTTTGTCTGTGCATATATCAGGTATTGTTTGGATGATGTTTTACATGTTTTAAAGTTACTGTTTGGAAAAATTGTTGTTTTAGAAACTTATTTTAAAAGATTGAGTTAAAGAGAGAGATAAAAAAATTTATTTGGGAATTTCTTACATATTTTATTGATTTTATGTTTAGCAGTTATAATGACATACATGTTGGGGTCGAGTCAACATGCATGATAGTGTCAAGATTGAGTCAACATGTATAATGTGATATAATGGATCAAGGCAATAGGGATTGTGATGATATGGAGTTAGGGTACCTTTGAAATACGACGGTGACAAATTGGACACTCCCTAGCACCCGTGGTAGTGCTATAGTGTGTGACGCCAAATTGGACACTCCCTGGCGCCCGTGGTAGTGCTATAATGTGTGACTCCAACGGACACTCCCTGGTACTCGAGTCTAGATACTAAGCGAGATTCTCTCTGGTATTGTCGAGACGGATTAGGTACTGTAGTGTGAGGCAAACTGGACACTCCTTGGTACTTGTATACTATAGTGTGAGGCAAACTGGACATTCCCTGGTACCCGTGTACTATAGTGTGAGGCAAATTGGACACTCCCTAGTACCCGTGTACTATAGTGTGGTCACCTTAGTGTTCTCAAGGTACTAGAACGTGAAAGTTGGATGCTGTGATCGTGTGTTTTGTAGTCGAGGTAAAAGAGTCAGTGAGATGTGTTGATTGCATTGTTACATACACGGTCACAATCTTTTATTGATTTGAATATTATTATACTGTCCTTTCATTTTATAATTACGAATTTATTGTTGTATTTCTAATATGTTGAATAGTGATCCTGTGAAACGTAAATGATAATGAAGTATGTTGTACATTATAAGAACATGTTTTTAATACTCACCCGCTTCTTGAAGCTGACAACATTGATGCTCCCTGGACATTTATGTCTAGACTTTTCAGGTTATGATCAGGATGGACAATACAACTATGCGAATTGAGAGCAATTATCTATGAAGAAAAACTAGATATTACTGCTTCGTTTTATAAACTGAACTTTGTTTTAGGAACTGATGTAATAGATATTAATATTTTTGCAAGGCGAGTTGTGCCTTAAGATTTATACATGATGTAATAAGTATTACCTTTGAAAAATTTTATAAGCCTTGATTGTTCTTACTCTGAGTTAAGTTATTATACTGCTTGACGTTTGGGACGAAATCTATCCTTCAAACTGTCGCGACCTATGGGGAGAGCTAGAAACGCCTCATTTCGTTTCGTTCCCGTTCTTCATTTCCTTCTTCTCGAATCCAAGGGGGACTTCTCATATTTAGAATCTTTCTGCGGTGTGCTCCGTTTACTATTCTTTCGTACTTTCTTCTCTTTACCACACGATAGGTCAGCGAAGCGTGAGCGGGCGCGGAGAAGGAAAGGCCAAAGACTTCGGCCTAACGGGAATGAGCAACGACGAAATGACAAGATGAGGTGCCCCGGGCACCCCCCCCATTTAGAAAGAAAGGTCGAAGGTTTTGGGCCTGTAGCTTTCCCCGTCCCCCCTTCGTCGGGTGGTGCTTGTGTGGGGGGTGCGCCACCAGAAATCGGGCTTGAAGCTCTCGCCTTACCAACGAGCCGACAGCCATCACATAAAGGAAATTAAATGCGCTCCCTATTTATGCAACATTGGGACGTGACAGGATTCAGTGTTATCAGAGCTAGGTTATCTGGTTTAACCATGCTCAGTTATTCATGCCACGGATTAGCAACACAGGTTAACTTTAACTATACAACCAAGTTTATCTAAGTCTAGTCTGATTTACCAAGTTCACGTTTACCGAACAACTAGGTTCCAGTGTTTTTTAGTTGTTTAGTACCGATTGTCCTTAGTCCAGAAACTCGAGTTCTGGGTTGGTTTTGTCGTAGAAACGATTGTACGAATGTTTTGTCACGTTGACAAGAATGTTAGTAGTCACCAAATATCCTCGAGTGTATTCATTTGGAAATTAGCCAAGTTGGCTATGACATATGAAGGCTCTATAGACAGATAGTAACCGAGCTCCTTAGGAATTGAGGTAAGTCAGCCCTTATGAATAGCTTAGACACTAACGAACTTCTTGAGTCAGATCTCGGAACAGTCAGCATAGCCTACAGCCTAGAGTTTAGAAGTAGGATAAGAATAAGATCTCTTCGCTATTAGACATAGCCCTAGTTTGAATTAGTGTTAGGTATATTACGTATAATTGAATTATATTATGTAAACTTGAATTTTATTGTATACTTACGTTATAGCATGAGTGTATTATATAATAATATTAACCTGTTAAGCTCGATATGTGTGTAGGAGTATAGATGTTCGAGTCATCTCAGACAACCGAGAACCGATCACGTAAACAATCTCAGTTGTTATCCCTAGAAGTCGATCCCACTGGCTTGGTCGGATCACTTATTCTGAGCTATGGAAGGTGGGTGATAGAGTCACCGTAGGTCGATCAATTAGGAGATCATCAATATGAGAGTTTCTCCACACCGTCTATTTCAAATTCTAAAAATTCTCACAAGAATTGTTTTGTTAAGGAATCAATCTCAAATGAGACCCTCCTCCATATAACTTGTCATTATTGCATGAAAAAGAGGCATATTAATTATAAGGGTAAATTACAACACCACTGACAAACACTGAATATTGTACATTTATGTGCCAATATAATAGATAGAGTGCTCATTTAATCCCCCCAATCCTTAGTTTTACATGCATATTTGAATTAATATAATTTAATGGTGATGTCACTAAAAAATGTGTAATTATGTGTTTTTACATATTTTATATGTTTAGGTGAAAATGAAGTGAAATAAAGGGAAGGAAAGAAGTAGCAACCACACTGAATAAACTCTCATATGCTCATTGAAAAAAAAAAGTTACAATGTCCAAAACTATCAACAAAAGAAAGAAAAGAGAAAAAGAAAAAAGAAAAAAGAAAAAAGACAAAATGCAAGCAAATTGTCAAAGCAAATGAACTGCTTGACAATGATGTATGTGTATATGTTTAAACAAATCCTTCTCTCTCTCTCTCTCTCTCTCTCTCTCTCTCCATCTCTGTAGGGTTAATTTCAACTAATGTCAAAACATTTTGAAAAACGTGGACGATCGCGCGAAGAAAAAACTGCATATCTCATGCTCAAAGTGACAAATGGAGTGACGAATTTTGTCAAAACTTCGTCTATAAAAAGAGGCAACAAACAGCACAGAAAGGAAAACACCAACAATCACAACTGCCAAGTAGCAACTTCACTATGCACCATCAAATGGAGAGAATAATTTAGGGAGGTTATCATGTGAGCACTTCATAGTGTCCTTAGGAGTAGGAAACTTTAGTTTTTCTTTGCCTTTTCTAGTTCTAGTAATTGTAAAAATTTGTTTTTCTGTAATTGTTGATTTCATGTTCAAAAACATGTAACAAAACTTTATGTACTGTATTTCTCAAATTAAAATATTTGTTTTCTTGTACAACCTTTGTCAATTTGTAGTAGTAAAATATTCCTATTAAAATTTAGATTTAATATTTTTAGTCTAGTAGTACTTGTAGTTGTCCCTAAAATAGTTTGAAACCCCAAAATTTCAGTTTTTATAGCAATATTTCCATTCACTAGAAGACAGATTTTGCAAGTAAATGTCAGATTTCTTTATTACATAGTTGTTATAATCACATACCAAAGCCCCAAGCACACCCTATCCATATCTCATTTCCAAATTATATTAGGATTTGGTTTGACTTTGCTTGTGTTCTTGGAGTTCAAACACTATGACCCCACAAGAAGCCAAAGTCAAAGGTTTAGTATTTTATTTTAGGTTCAGTATTTCCATTTATTTATATTTTATTACCCTAGTTGTAATAAACTTTGTTATTTTTCAGATTCCACAAATTCAACCCCAACTCCTGTTAAGTGAAAAGAAAAAGTATATTAATAAGTGAAAGAAAAAGTTTATTAATATTATATTTCACCCTTACCTTGTTTTTATAACTTTATTTTAATTGTACAGTCACTATGTACATCTATTTAATCTTTCTTTAAAGAGGTCATTTGGAAGACAGTTTCAATTCCAAAATGGTAGGCTAAAACTTTAATTAGGGATATGCAATAAAACATAGAAACAACAGCTTCTGTGCACTAATCTTAAATGGAAAAATTTATCTAGATGAGTTGTTTTTCCATTTAAGGCAAAAAAATATCTATATATCTATAGTTTATGACCATTTAACATGTTTATAGACTATGGCTATATTGGTCATCAAAAGATTACATATTCGAAATAAGAATATAATTATGTGAATTGTCAAACTATGCCTTTTGTCATAAAAAACACTTAGCATACTCAAACAATTCATATGACAGATAGGGCTTCAACCTTTCTTCTTTCACTTTTCATTCTCCTCTAGCTTGTGATATAATGAGGTTTGAATCTCCAAAGACATCCAACTTCTGAACTTTCAGCTCTATGGCTGCTTTCATCTCCAGAATGCATACCTCATATTCAGCAGTGTTGTTGGTGGAGTTATAATTGAGCTTGACTGCTAGTGGGGTGTGGTCCCCATTTGGTGACACTAGAAACATTCCTACTCCGTAGCCTTTTATGTTGGCTGCTCCATCAAAGTACAACTTCCACTGTTCTTCCTTAATTTCCATGATATTCTCGTCTAGGAATGGAAAATCTCTATTTACTTCAGAATCAACGGCGTGTTCAGCAAGATGTTCAGCTATAGTTCTCCCTTTTACCGATTTGCTTGTCACATGCTTGATATCGAATTCGGACAATAGAAGTAACCAACGGGATATACGATCGGTCAGGGCAGGTTTTTCGAGGAGGCATTTTAGAGGATCCATACGGGATATGAGCATAATTGGGAAGGCCAGCACATAGTGCCTCAGTCGGCGAGTGCACCAAACCAAGGCCCAACAAGTTTTTTCGAGGTAGAGTAGTTGAGCTCATACCCAGTCATCCTCTTGCTAAGGTAATATATGGCTTTTTCGGAGCAGCTTTCTTTTCCTTCTTGGGCTATCATGCATCCCATGGCATTCTCGGAGATAGATAGGTAAAGAAGCAAAGGCTTATGAGGGGTAGGTGGTGAAAGGACGGATGGTTTTGGAGGTAAGTTTTTATTTTGTCGAAGGCAGCTTGGCATTGGTCGTCCCATTGGAACTTCTCTCCTTTCTTTAGCAATTGGAACAAGGGATCATATGTGGTTGTGAGTTTGGGGATGAAGCGACTGATAAATTGGATTCTTTCGAGAAGTCCTCGCACTTCTTTCTCATTCTGTGGCGGTGCCATTTCTAAAATTGCTTTGATTTTGGAGGGGTCCACTTCTATCCCCCTTTGCGTGATGAGAAAACCTAGGAGCTTTCCAGAGGTCACACCGAAAGTGCATTTCCTTGGATTCAACCTCATCTTGTACTTGCGCAATCTTTCAAAAAATTTCTCCAATGCCACCAAGTGTCCTTCTCTGTCCTTGGATTTCATGATCATGTTATCTATGTACACTTTTACTTCCTTGTGAATCATGTCATGCAGCAGAGTGGTGGCAGCTCTTTGGTAGGTTGCTCCAGTGTTCTTGAGTCTGAAAGGCATAACCCTATAACACTAGGTTCACCAAGGTGTGGTGAATGTTGTCTTTTCCCAATCTTCTGGCGCCATTAGAATCTGATTGTACCCCAAAAAGCCATCCATAAATGACAGTAGCTCATGTCTTGTGGTGTTATCCACTAAAACATCGATGTGGGGAAGCGGGAAGTCATCCTTAGGACTGGCTTTGTTTAGATCACATAAGTCGATGCACACACAAACTTTTCTATCTTTCTTGGGGACTGGCACGATGTTGGCGATCCATTCCTGATACTCGGTAACAATGATGAACTCTGCCTTGAACTGCTTTTCTACCACTTCTTTGACCTTGAGTGCCCATTCTGGTGTCATGCGCCTAAGTTTTTGCTTGACGGGTTTATAATTGGAAAGAAGGGGAATGCGATGTTGGACGATGTCGGGATCGACCCCAGGCATATCCTCGTAAGACCAAGCGAAAACATCATTAAATTTTTTTAGCAAGAGAGTCAATTTTTCTTTTTCTTTTTTATTTAGTGTTGAGCCGATTTTCACAATTTGTGGATTATCTTTTTCACCTAGGTTAATTGATAAAGTATCTTCGATTATTTCATAAGCGGGTGGTTTTTCAATTAGTTGCTTAAGTTCTATTGGGAGATCCTCGGAGGGATCTGTGCATTCACAAGTATTAGACATAGAGGAGTAAGCAGAATCATCTTTCATTTCATTCATGACAGGTGGAGTGATTACATTAGACTGTGGTGGGCTTACAGCAGCCAACTCTGGTACAGACTCGATAATTAGAAGTATAGACTCTGGGGGAATAGGGGATAGGGAGACAGATGACTCTACAGCATGGTTGCTCATACCCTCCTCAGTTGGCTTGATCTGATCATCTTGGCTCTTGGCCCTCTTTTCTTCCTTTTTTTCAGCGAACTCTTCCCATATTTTCTCGATGGCTTCAGTGTCCAAATACTCCAACCAGTCTTCCTCCGGGGTTTTCTCAACTTCTTCAGGATAGAATGGATCTTGATAGGGGGGCCTTTCGCAGTCAGCGAAGATTTCCAGCCCAGTGTACCTTTTTCCAGTGGCCTGATTGATCCAGGGTTCTGGGAACCCAAAATAGGGGAAATCATCCCTTCTTTGATGAATTGCCCATTCAAGGTTTTGCGGTATGGTGGGAGACTCCTCACTCTTTTCTTCCATGGCCTCTGTTGCTCGACGTCTTCTTCAGTGGGCTTATACCCTAACCCAAAAGTGCCTTATTGCCCTTTGATTTGAGGGAACTCACGAATCTCTTGCTGGCGTCGGCCCAATCCCATTCTAGGGAAGTAGTTCATTTTGCGGACGATGTTGACAACTGCAGAGTGGATCTCGGGGAACCTGTCTTCATCATTGATCATGTGGACTTCTTTTATAAAGAATCCCCCAATTTTTCCTTCTAGCTCAGGTATTTGGATTTCAAAGATGGGAGCGTAGTTTGGAAAAGCTTCATTACCCCAACTATTGTCGAGGATGATTTTTACCTCCTTTTCATGAATGTACTTGATCATTTGATGCACAGTGGATGATACAACTTTGTTGACATGCAGCTAGGGCCTTCCGATCAATAAATTGAACGAGGCAGGTATGTCCATAACTTGAAAGATTTCAGTGCTAACTAAAGATCCTACCCGAATTTGGAGAGAAACAGTCCCCATCACATTTCTCTTGGTGTTATCGTAGGCCCTCATAGATTGCACAGATGGTGTGATGTCAAGGATATTGACCCCCAAGGCGGTGGCAGTCCTTAGAGCACAAACATTTAAGGCAGAGCCTGTATCAACGAGACAAAACGGCACCTGCTGTCCCTTACATGCAACAGTGATGTACATAGCTTTGTTATGTGTAGGCCTTTCGGCGGCAGGTCTTCATCAGAAAATGTAATGATTGGGTCAGGGGTGAGTGCGCCGAAGAAAGCCACCATGTCTTCTGGTGCAGCATCAATGGGGACCTCAATTCCAGCCAAGGCACTCAACACAGCTTGCCTATGCTTGTAGGATATTACCATGATGTCCCACATCGAGAGACGTACTTGGGTTTTCTTCAACTGCTTTATCAAGTCATTGTCTTCTTTGATGATCTCATCCATTTTTCCCTTTCCCTTGCCTTTGATCGGACTTTTTTCGATTGCTTCAGTGGTAGGCTACAGAGGCTGATAATGACAGCTTGACCTAGTCAGATGATCAATCTTGGCAGGAGTAGGCCCTTCTACAGTCCCATCTTCTTTGAACCAGTCACAATCTGTTCCCACAAATGGTTTCTCCTGCTCGTTCCAAATAGAAGCATCGCTTTCATTATCGAGATCATACCATTTGAGGTCCACTACCCCTAGATTGTGTTCTTCCAAGAAGAATAGATCTTGTTCATTAGCCAGCTGTTGCTGCCACTCATCATCCCCTCCTTCAATCAGATGAATTCCCACAGATTCTGGGATGTCAATGAGGGATAAAGGTTAACCTAAGGGGGTGATATAGGTAGCAGGGTTGAAGGATACATGGTTGGACTCAATGAGGCTGATATTTTGGTGGTTTGGTAGAGGATTTTAAGTGATATGGGGCTGCTTTGGAGGTGGCTCAATGCTATTATGGTCAATGAGGTCTTGGATATCATGGCAAAGGCGCATGCAATCATCGGTGTTGTGGCCAGGGGCTTGGTGGTAGGTGCATCTTTTGGACATATCGCAGTTCGGCGAGAGCGGGGTATTTCAAGGCTGGAGTAGTTGGAGGTGGCCCTTTTTAAGGAGGCGATCTAAGGTTGAGGAGAGGGGGATTTCTAATTTGGCGAAGTTACGAGGAGGCTTCCTCGGGAAATGGCGATTGGAGGAGTTAGCTTGGTTGGGAGGTTGGTATGGCCTAGGAGGGTAAGCCATAGGTTGACTGCTAATGGCATTGACATCCGAAGGGTTGCGAGAGTAGTTGGGCCTTTTTGACTGACTCGGAGGCTATTCTTTTTTGATCTTTCCTTCCCTTATGGCGTCTTTGATTAGAGTCCCAACTTCAAACAATTCCTCAAAGGTGGAGATGGATTGGTAAAATAATTTCTCATGGTAGAGCGGCTGCAGATTCCGGATTAGCATCCTTACTTGTTCCTTTTTAATCGGCCGGTGGGTCATTTGGGCTACTTTATTCCTCCATCTGCTCATAAACGCGACGAATGATTCATTGTTCTGCCGAGTTGTTCCCAAATCTCTGATAGTGACATCAAGTTCTTGGTTATAGGAATAGTGATCAACAAATACCCGAACTATTTCTTCCCATGCCCAAGTTTTGGAAGCTTCCAAGATAAGGAACCATGACAGTGCAGACTTTGCGAGAGTTTGTGGGAACAGCATTGCAATGTGCTCATGAGTGTAGCCCATTGATTGAAAAATATTCATACACAGCTTTACATGGCTCTTCAGATTTCCGGTTCCATCAAAACGGTCAATGGCAGACATCTTGAAGTTTTTTGACAGCTTCAGCTTAACAGGATCAAAAAGTCCTTCCAAGTCTAGCATGTAATCATCAACCCCTTTACTCTTCCTCAATACGCTTTCCAGCTTGTCGACTTTGTCCATTTTCTCTTGGAACTTTTTCTCATATGCGGGCGGCGGGGCCCCTTGAAACCAGACTTCTTCTCCATTGTTCTCGGGATGCAGTATGAATCCGAACGGTGGTGGTGGGAACTCAGGGGGACACTGCTGCCGCTATTGTTTCAGTTCTTCCATAAACTTTAGGACCTGGGCCAGGCTGTCGGATTGCTGGATTATGGTGGCTCCCAATTCGGTGACCTTGTTTTCTAGCTCTTCCTGATTCATGCTGAAATAACTTGTTGGGCTGATTTTGACCAAACGATTATCTAAATTTGTTACCCAGGACGAAGATCCTAGTTGTTGGCTTTGAGAATCTATAGTGACCCTACAGATTTGAGAGGATTTATATCAAATTCTGACAGTGGTGACTTTAGATAGACAAATGACAGTGAAGTTAATAGACGTAGATTGACTTGTGTATAGCCTGACTGAAACAATGCGTGCAGACCGATAAGAATGGTGCATGCAAATGAGACAAGCACGCTGATGTAAGCCCTAATCTATATGATACTCCTATTTCTAACAGATAGCAGTTAGACAAATAAAGTCCTAACCATATAGAGTGTGCCAACTTTACTTTCCAGTATGATCACCAAGGGATAATAGGGGTTTCCAGGGTTTTATGAAGGCTTGTAGGAGAGACTGGGCATTTTTAGCTGGTTTGGACAGAGTTTTTGAGAGAAACTGGCATATTTGGGCATTTCTGGTTGGTTTGGATAGAGTTTCTGAGAGAAACTAGCATATCTGGGCATTTCTGGGTGGTTTGGACAGTGTTTCTGGGAGAAACGGGTTAATACGATTATATCTGGGATATCTGGACAGAGTTTCTGAGAGAAACAGGTTGATATAGCGGGAGCGTGTGATAATTGTGATCATACTGTCTAGCAGGTTTTCATACTCCTATGTCTTAGGACCGACAAACAAGGTTTGCGGTGTATATCTTTGTGAGCATGGAGAAGACATCCTTGTCATAGTGCCTAGGCAGGTCAACTCAATGTGATCACATGTGAGTGATTGCCTTGGGAATCATAAGAAAGAGGTTCTGTTTTATGCCACATAAGCGTCTACATTGCGCAGGTAATCCCGTCAGGGCATACAGCAGTTACATCACATTGTCCTATCTGAAAAGATAAATGAACAATCCTATGAAAGGTTCTACATGAATCTATATGCAAAGGCTGGGTTTAGTCAAATAGGGTCCATTGACGAGAGTTCCAATATACCGTCGCAGGCAGTACGAAGGTTTTTTACTCTTTTTGATATACCTTGGAAGGTACAGTATCAACGGTGACTTATGCCCTGGCACAACAAGACCTGAACAATGTCAGCGCTGCGTTTCAGACACAGTCGGAGGGGAAATGCAGAAGTATAATGCGGTGAACTAGACACAGTAAAATGATGACTTTAAGGATGCTTCTTTAGAGTCAAACCTCTGTATTATTTTGTTTTGAAAATAAAAATTATCCCTAGCAGAGTCGCCAGATTGTAGATACGCGAAATTCCACTTCTTTTTGTTTTTGTTTAAATTGATTTGGATCAAAGAAAGAAAAGGAAGGTCTGTTGAAAACAGATACAGAGTCGCCACTTGGTCTTTAAGGAACCAAGAAACCTAATTTTGACTCACCAAATGGATAAAGGGCACCGGCCTTTCATAACCAAAGAACTTGGCTCAGGGTTTTGGTACGAGAGAGGAAAGAGCCTTTGTCGCGACTAAAACACCCTCAACTCGCCCTGTCTTTCGACGGGCCTCAATTAGCATCCAAATAATCATCTTATACTATGTTTGGTTCGAAAAATAATACTATGATAGTATATTACATCACATAAGAATTTTGAAATGGAAGATTGAAAGATAAGATATCATTCAAAAGATCTAAGCCAAGTATCACACAATGCAAAGGTGAAAGATCACACAAACAAACTTAGGAAAAATTGTCTAATCACATATCAAGTAATCAAGTTTTCCTAATCTAGGAGGGGACATGAATTGTTCTTGAAACAAATAAATCAAAAAGGATCAAAGTATGCTTAACAAGCTAGAATGATGCATGCTAATCTTTGAGAAAAGAAGACCTCTCAATCCCCGAGATGGATGAGAAAGGACGATTAGATTGAGAGAAACATGAACGTATGATCAAGTTCATTCCTTATAATCTTCTTAGATTAGGAGTCACAAAAGCCCCAAATCTTTGCATGGATGCAATGTATGTATCTAGAATGTGCCAAGGTTGTAGTGTGTTTTGTGTTCATGGATTCCTAGAATGACTTATAAGTCTATAATGTGTATGAATGAATGAAGGAAATCATCATGGGATATGTACAAATGTATTATGAACTACTTCTTAAGACATGAGCTAATTTGGAGTGCATGTAAGCACCAAATCAAAGGATGGAAATAAAAGTGTGCTTGCTGTGAATAGTGGACAGAACAGTAACATGATCTTTTGGACATTGAAAAGGGGGGTTAGGAATGTTTTCAATGCATGGTTTTTTATGGAGATCTTCCTTATTGTGTCTAGAACATAACCCAAAAATCCAATCTTTAATAACTATCACATATTGAGAGAAATCATGTAAACAATAGAGGTTATTCAGAAATAGAGTCTGTACTGTCGACTGAAATGTTAAAAAATCTTAGAAAATGAAAACAAAAGATCTAGAGGCCCATATTATACATAATGTTTCCTAAGACATTGAAGGTAAAAGGAAAAATAAGTTGGGACCACTATTTTTGGAAAAGTTTTCTATAAAACAAGTTGAAAGCCAACCTAGCTGCTGTGACAGCAGAGGCAGAATGTTTGGAAGGAATGTTTGGACAAAAATGGACCCCTTTCAAGTGATTTCAAGTCAAGCCAAAAATCATGGGTGTGCTATAATGAGTTATAAATACTTTCCAAGTGATCTTGCATTCATGTATTGGGTATTGAACTCAAAATAATTCTTTGAAGTTAAATGACTCACTGTTTTGAAGGTTTTGAGAAAACAAGGTTTATTTCTTGAAATCAAAATGAGGGGTGTAAGAGGGGGTTTTGTAATGGGAGTTTTGAAAGCATATTTTCAATACTTAATGAAGATTATAACTACTTAAAATGTCAACATTTGACTCACATCAAGAACCTCCAAGATTATTGAAAAGTATTATCTCCATTTTAAAGACAATTTCATGAATACATAGGAATGTATTGAAGTTGAAATCATCATCTATCAAACATGTTTTTGAGGTCAAGAGCTACTTTTAATAAGGATTCACTCACCTCAAACTTCATGTCATCATCTATATGATGATAGACTAGTAAATAAATAAAGAAAAAAAAAAAAAAGAAATGAGGTAAGAGAAGATGAACAAATATAAATAAGCAAATAGATAGCAATCAATAGATGATATTCATGATGATCTTAGACTTATAGCTTGATGTTTCACTCATGTATGGTGACTTTGGACATGGAAGTAGCTTTCTCTCTCATAAATACCCAGTAGAATGGTAGTTGGGTGTACTGAATGTGAATTAAATAAAAGTAATGAAGTAAAAACAAAGTTTAAAACTCACTTTCTTGTTTAAAAATCAAAGAAGGAAGCTTCTTTTCTCTCTGTTCTAACCTTATCTCTACAGCTTTCTCTCTAAAACTTTTCAAAGCTTGCATTTGACACCCCTAAAATGAGAAGTCAAGGGGGGTTTATATAGGCCAATTTGGGATGATTTTGGGGTTTTAGAAGTACTCCCTTTGGTCCCAAACATCAAAATGAACCCCCAAAAGAAATTACAAAAGTGGAGCATTCTGGGGGAGAGTGCCGTGGCGGCAGTGGGCCACTATCGCGGCGTCACTGCTCCTCATTCGTCCAGATAATCCTTTTTAGGCCCTCAAAGGTTCTGGTATTCACAAAAAGGCCCTATTTCGTTCGAAATTCACATAAAATGCATACAAAATCCAAATTGAGGTTGTGATATACCGTTGGAAAGATAATGGAGTCTAATTTACATAAAAAATAGTTCAGAGAAAGGTCACTTTGAAAAGTTTTGCGTATTCGTGATAAAAGCCAATTTGATCGCCTTTTTCACTTTCGGAAATTCATAATAAATTCGTTTGAAATCCAAAAATTATGTGCGATATACCGTTGGAAAGCTATTGACCTCTAGTATCCATGAAAAATGTTTGAAAAATGATACGGTCTCTGATTTCAAAGTCAACTTTTGGTCAAACTGGTCAAACTTGGGATTCCCGGGAAGTTCTGGAAACCTCTGGGAGCTCCCAGGAGTTGACGTTTTCGTTCGGTTTTCTTTTAGAACTCATTTTAGTATTTCCCACATGATCCAGAATGATCCCAAAACTTTTCGGCGAATTTGGACGATTTCGGTCAAACCGGTCAACGAGGACTTTCTGGGAACTTCCGGGACTTCCAAGGGTCTCTGGGAGCCGACGATTTCATCTAGTCTTGCTTCAGAACTCATTTTATTGCTTTTCTTATGACATAGCGCGTTTTCAGAACATTTGGTCCAAATCCGGGAGCGTTCGGGCTTTTAGGGGTGTTTTGGTCACTCTGGGCATTTTGAGAGATAGAACTAACTTCCAGGAGTCCTTTTCTTTGAGTATTTTTCGATCATTGTAAACCACCAAGCTATGGGTCTCCTAAATCTAATAGCCGACAAAATAGGGTGTCTACAGAGAGATCAAACTCATAGATCAACTTAATTAACACAATTCCCAATCAATTTAGCCCTCAAGTTCTATGAAGAACTTTAGATCATGGACCAAAGGGACTTAAAATATCCTATTAGAGATGAAATTCAATAAGAATTCTAGGTAATAGGAATAATCAACAGATAGGTATGAACACAGGAACCATTATTCTCATAGATCATACTTCCAAACCATCATAGAATTCAAAATAGATGCATATGTATAATCATGTATGCTTATACCTAAATTAAATAGAAGAATGAAATCAAAATTGAAAATCAAAGTGAAAATCAATCACTAATTATAGATTATCAATAAAATCAAAGAGACTTTGATCTAGCTGTGAGTGTGTGAAGAACAAGAGAGGAAGAAGATGAATGTTCTAATAAATAAAACAAAACTAAACTAGATTACAAGTCTTATAGTTCTATATATAAAAGTAGGAATTAGAGATGAATTGTAATGTTTACCTCTTGGAGGATTCTTAATTATACAATCAAAGTCGAATTGAAGATTCTTCTTCTTCAAGTGTTCTTCAAGTTCTTCAAACACTTATCCATGAAAGTTGAGGGAAGCAATTGATGTCTAATTCATCTAATCTAATTATCTTGAGATTAGTTTATGAAAATTTTAATTCATAATTCACTTTATCTCTCTAGAAATCTCTCTTTAATTGAAAGTATTTTGCAAGTATATTCACTTGTATGTACTTCTCTCTTGTATATCCTCTCCTCTATATGTACTTGTGTGTCTATATATCCTCTTGTGTGTGTACCTCTCAAAGATGATCTCATATGGATCTATATATAGAGTTTTGAAAACTTAACTCTTAAGTTACAGGGTTAAAACAGGATTTTTAGGGAGCAAAAAAGGGTTAAAATGGCCATTTTGGTGCCTAAACGCAGTTTCCAGGCAATTTCCTCGCAGTGGGAGACTTCTAGAAGGGTCTAGAACTCAAAAAGCTTGATGGAGGGGGCAACATGTGGGTGGTGACTTAGGTGGTACCCACCACCTTCTTTTCCAGTTCCCTTGGTTGCCTTCAAGCTCTGTTTAAAATATTAGGTGCATTGCTTTTCCAGATTTTCATAAAAATACTTTTTGGTGTCCGAAATCGTCCGTTTATGTACCGTTGGAAAGCTGTTGAGTTGAATTTCAGTATAAAAAAATTCGAGGAGGTTTTATACTGAAAATTGAAGTCCAATTGAAGTCCGGAAGTCCTCTGGAACTTTTGTCGTCTTTTTGAAATCAAACGACGTCTTTTCCAAAATTGCTTTCAAATGTGCGTCAATTTCAAACTTTTCTTCAAAATTGAATCTCTGGATACCTAGAATATTGTGTTTAGAACACTTCATGTTCATATAACCCTGAGTGAATATGAATCCTGAGAGATAATTTTGACAAAATAGGGATTTATGCATGGAAAAGGGCTTTTCTGAGCTTGAAGTCACTTTCCGAAGTTCGATCTTTTGATTGTGTGGAGTCCAGTACCTTTCACGGGGTAATTTTCATCATCGAATCCTCCAATATGTTGTCCACCCTAAATACTATGAGTGTGGTCAAAATTGGGTGTCTATAGTTTGCCCCTCTTTGGCAGAGCTTGTTATGAACAATGTTAACTGCAAGTGAGTGCCAAAGCTTGAAGGCACCCAATATCCATACTGAGAGGTTTTCAGAAAAATAAAAATCCGCAAAAATCAAGAAATTCAAAATCAAAGAAAATCAAGAAATCACGAATGCAAGAATGCAATGCAATGCTGGGTAGAGGCGGCTAAATCTAAGCTGCTGCTGGTCGTGCTCCACTGGAGCTGCCTATGTATCCTTTTCAGGAATCAGACCAGGGCGTAGTTCAAGCGCACGAGAGGGCAGAAAACACACAAACAAACAACATAAATGAAATGCTCTTATCCTAGGATGCTAATACAACATGAAAACATGAATGTGCAAGTGCTAGAGGAATCGTCCTCAAGGGTTCCCTAGATGCAAAATCTAATGCAAGGGATGCTGCAACGTTTTATTCTCACAGTCGAATATATCTAAAGAGAAGTATACTATCTGTATCTTGGATGATTCTCATTATAGGAGTCTTTCTTCTGAGTCTGAGGCTTTTAGGTGTCATCTATATCTCGGATGGCTGTTGAAGTATCAGAATATCTTGGATAAATTATGAATCATGTCCAACAATTTCTAATAAAAAGTGTCCTTAAGCCTAGACGATCGCTGATGTAGAGTCCTTCTACTGGGAACGATTGCTGATGTAGAGTCATTCTGCTGGGAACGATTGCTGATGTAGAGTCCTTCTGCTGGGGACGATTGCTGATGTAGAGTCCTTCTGCTAGGGACGATTTGCTTATATAGAGTCCTTCTACTGGGGACAATTGCTAATGTAGAGTCCTTCTGCTGGGGTCAATTGCTGATGTAGAGTCCTTCTACTGGGGACAATTTGCTGATGTAGAGTCCTTCTGCTTGGGACGATTTGCTGATATAGAGTCCTTCTGCTGGGGATAAATCTTTTGAAACAGGTCTCTCCGCCGGAGACAAATCTTCTGTTCTTCTGAAACATGTCCTTCTTTGGGGGACAAATCTTCTGAAACAGGTTTGGAGGCAAATCCTCTGAAACTGGTCTCTCTACTGTAGATAAATCTTCTGTTATTCTAAAACAGGTCCTTTTTCTAGAAAAATCTTCTGTTCTTCTAAAACAGGTCCTTTTGCTAGGAATAAATCTTCTATTTTGATGCACGAATTCTGAAAGATACACGGATTCTGAGAGATACCCTGTTTCTTGAGGCAACCCCGATACTCAATTCTGAAATACATGATTCTGATAGATACCCTACATCCGGAGGCAATTTTGATACACAGTACTGAGAGATACCCTTTATCTGGAGGCAACACGATGCCGAGAGAAACCCTAGAGGCAACCCCGATACTCAATTCTGAGATACACGATTCTGATTGATACCCTATATCTGGAGGCACTTCTAATACACGATGCTGAGAGATACCTTATATCTGGAGGTAATTATGATAGTTGATGCTGATAGATACCCTTCATCTGGAGGCAATACGAATTCTGAAAATTCTCTACTGGGGAGATTCTATGATCCTGAGAGATGCACGGGTTCTGATTTCATGAATCCACTAAAGTATACCTTTCTTCTGAAGGTAACTCTGACGATATCTAAAAGTTCTCTGCTTAGGGAGATATCTAAGATTACTGAGATGTGAGCACATATTCTGGAGGCCCTGCTGATTCAATTTGAGACTCATATTAGTGCTTCGACCAGCTCAACATTCTTATAACATGTCGGGTTTATTCTGACCCTTTCTTGAATATCTTGTTCATGGTTTGAAGATCTTGTATTCTGACCCATCTTTTACAAATCCAACAACTTTGTTCTGGATGTAATTCTCGAGTGATAGTAGGCCTAAGTGTCCAACACAATCAACCCAAATCTACGAGAGTTCGCTACAAATTAACATCTCTTGGCTATTTCAAGCTGCGGTGCCCTCAATTGTTAGTGTCTGGAGACTTTTCTTCAACTCTAAATGGTTTTCATCCAAGATTCAAATTCTTAAGGGTCCTTCAGGCCAATTCTAACGAGCTTCAAGCACTCCTAAGGCTTATATATCAAGATTGGGCCAATCCGAGGTAAAAACAAAGTTCCCAATATCACAATTCAGATTCATAATTGATAGGTACTCAAAAGACCTGATGATTTCGGCATGACTTTGATGTGCTTCACAAGTCTTCAACCAATTCTAGTAAATATCTATGCAAGGCACACTGATCTATTTCAACAACGGCTCAACTCAATATCCAAGGCCGGTCTTCTGATTACCATGATTAATTGATGCAATAACAGTGTTCGAAACTTATGCTTATATCCACCTTTAGATGCTCTTAGAGTTTTACAATTTTAGATCACTTTGAACCCACACGCTAGAGATCATGACAGACTAGACCACGACAGAGATTGACAGATATTGATACAGGAAGTTGACACTCACACTGAAATAGTAGTTTGGAGGAGAAAACTCAATTTGCCATGATATAATGTACATTTGTCATGTTTGACGTATCTCTTTGCTTTTCATGTGCACTTCTCATCTTAGTGAGATAATACTCAGCTGATAAAGTAATGCTTTGAAAATACTCCATATGGATCTCAATCAATCCTTTGCTTTTTCTAAAATGCGCTTTGAATTAGTGCCTTAGCTTATAGAATAAAAGATAATTCATTTCAAATATTTTCAAAGATATACTTGACGGCTCAGGATTTGCTTTTAATGTAGAAAGGGAGTATAGGCAAATGATGTTTGCCCTTAGTTGATGGGATAAATGAAAGCTTGGGAAACGCAATTTGCCCCTAGTATGGCAATGATATCTTTAGGTTCTGGGCAAACTTTTGCCCCTGGTTTGCAAGGTTCAGGGACTGAGAGCTAGGAAAGCTCGCCTACTTATCCCCAAGTGGGAATCAAGTCCAAAGTAGTTTGGCCGAGGTTTTAAGGAAGGTATTCGAGATGTGGCTGAGTGTTTCAGGAGCAGTGACCAAACCGAGTAGGTTGCCTACGTATCCTCAAGTGGGAATCAAGTCAAGCACAATTCCTCAAAGGTTAGAGGTTTTGAAAGAGCAAGAATTCAAGAATTGGGGGAATTTTCAAGCCATGTCATCAGACAGACATTCTGAAGCAGGTCACTTGTGGAAGCGTTGAAAGAAACTAAAGTACCTCTCCTTTTTCTTTTCTTTTTGTTTTTGACAGTTTATTCTTTTCACCTTTTTACTAGCCAGCCAATTTCACACCTCTCATCATACATCATACATATTTTCAGAACAAGATTAGCCCTTCAAATCTTTGGGCTGACAAATCAAAGCTTTGGGATAATTCATGTTCCCAATTTCTCGATATTCTTCATTCTCCATCCTCTTCTTTCTTTTATTTTATTCTCTCTAAAGTTTTGACTGGCTAGGATCAAGTTCTTGAAAACAACACGCAAAATTTTCTTTTCTTTTCTTTTCATGCTCTAACTTTTGCCTAGGCGCCCCTTCGGGTTTTCATCCTAGCGAGCTTCTTCATTTTTTTTCTTTTTCTTTTGTGCTCTAACTTTTGCCTTGGCGCCCTTTCAGGTTTTCATCCTAGTGAGCTTCTTTTTTTAGAGAAGTAGTTCATTTGAAATGTTTGGCTACCATCCAGGACAAAGTGTACATAGCTTGCAGGTTAGACAGGTTTGAATGGCTCATTTTTCTGGGCTCAAGATTTTGAAATGGGAAGATCAGAGATTTTAAGCTAGTCCCGAGTCACTATCAAGTATATCTTTTCAAGATTTAAGCAAAAGCATCTCAAGATTCTTAAAGTAAGACTAATCAATTCTTAGATTTCTTCGGCGTCAGCGCAAAATTAACTTTGATCCTTTCAGGATTCTTTTCAATGCACAAAATTATCAGCAGTGTATTTTTTACAATAATCAGAGAAATGACACTTTCAGCTTAGAGATTCATTCAATCATGACTAGGCGCATTTAATCAAGCAAGTCAAGATTTTTATTTCTTCACTAGAAAGATAAGGATTACAATACTCGACATAGACTCAAAACACAACTTGACGATAGACAGGCTCGACAAAAAGACTTAAAACTAACTCGATTGGACTCGGCTTGATCTCAAGTGGAGCGTCACTGTGACTTGCTTATTCCTCTCAAGCATCCATTTGGCTTGAACAAGCAGCTGTTTCCAAACATCATCATTTCATCACTTTCTTGATCTTGCCATTCTCCACCAAAGGCTCAAGCTCCTCGGTTAACCCTTCAGGCCCATACTCATCGTCTTTGAGGCACCAATAATCTTCCTTGGTAGATTGAATCTAGTTCATTTCCACAGTATCAAGCAAAATTGTGTGGGGCATTTGCTGCCTCATAGCTAAGGTATAAATTGTTGGGTCATAGCATGCAGATTCTATCTCAAGAGAATTGATATTCTGTGACTGTGGGGGAGTGATCACACCTTTTTCAATCAGGTTCTGAATTTCATGCTTGAACCTCCAACATCTATCTGTGCTATGCCCGTGTTCTTGGTGAAAATCACAGTACAAATGGGTTCTGAATTTTAGCGGAAGCGGATCTGGCTCTGGTCGGGGTTCTAATTTCTCCAAGTACCCTTTTTCTAGCATCCTCTCAAGTGTAGTGCTCAAGGACATTCCCAATTTAGAAAATTCCCTTTTCTCTCTTGACTGCCCCTGGTTCTGACTTCTTCTTGCTGTATAAGTACTTTGACGTTCTTTCTGAAAAGGCTAAGGAGATAATGCATTGACGTCAGTGGACTGATGATAGACTGGCCTTCGATTGCTTGTGTTTCCTTTCTTGATTGTCCCATCCCTGATTGCATCTTCAATGAGTGTGCCTATGTTAAATAATTGTTCAAATGTCATGATAGACTGGAATCGGAGCTTTTCAAGATGCTCAGGCTGCAGGTTCTTAATGATCATTCAGACTTGCTCTTTCTCAGTAGGCCTGATCCTCATTTGAGCAGCCATAGCCCTCCAACATGTAAGGAATCCTGCGAAGGATTCCTCACACTCTTGCCTAGTGGTTTCCAGATCTCTTGTAGTAACGTCAAATGACTGATTATATGAGTATTGAGCCATAAATGCTCTAGCCAGGGCTTCCCAATCTTTGGCCATAGCTGATTCTAAGGTCAGATACCATGATAGTGCTGCCCCACTCAGAGTTCGTAGAAACAGCACGGCGTAAGAGTCAGACCTAATACCCATGGGCTGTAATACTCCAACATAAAGCCTCAAATGGCTCTTTAGATTTCCAGTTCCGTCAAAGAATTCGATATAAGGCATCTTGAACTTATCAGGGAGTTTTGCTTTTGGAGCTTTACACAGACCTTCTATATCGAACATATATTCATCAACCCCTTTGCTCTTCCTGATCACACTCTCTAGCTAGTCGATTTTAGCCAACTTGTCCCGAGTTTCCTAATCTAACTGAACCTTTGGATGAGTTGTCTCCCCAAAGTCTTCTTCTTCATGATTCACTGGAGGCGGTGGTGATGGCAGATTAGTCAGTTGCTCAATCATTCTCATCATATTGATAAGTTGTTCCCGATTCTGTTCTCTGCTCTGATCCAATGCAACTTGCATTGTGGTCAATCTGGCTTCCATATTAGCTTCGTACGTCATACCCTTAACCCTAGTTGACTTAGCTATTTCTTCTTCAAACCCTGATCTGATCAACTGGCTGTTCGAAGCTCTGACCCAGGAAGGAATACAACTTTTTGGTCCTATCTTCTTTTCTGGTTTATTAGGGATTTTCAAAATAATCAGGCATCCTTATAAAATTTTTTTTTTCAAAGAATGATATTTACAAAGTGGATTTATAAAGATGGAAAATCATTTCCTTTTCAAAAACATTTTCTAAAATTGAAGAAATCTTTTACAAAATTCTGAGGAAAACAAATCTTTTCTTTTCGAAAGTATGTTTAGAGGTGTTGCACTCGTGAATCGTATATGCAATGCTCGTGTAGGGTATGCAATGCAGATGAAATGCAATCTAATCTAAAAACAATGCACCTTAATCTAGCTTAGACCTAGCATATCAGCACATAAACACATAAGTTTCCTTGAGTATGCTAATCACCTTACTAATCTAATCATTATCCAAGGATTTTTAACTTTGAAATTCTTGATGGCTCAGGTTTACAAAATTGAATTTTTCATGAAAATCTTGAAAGAGAGGGAGGATTTGTAATTTTCAAAAATACTTTTGAACCATCAATGCTTGTGGTGTGAAATCATGATTCTTGAAAATCGATGTAGCAAATTGTGAAATTCTAAAATCTAGAATTGAATCATCAAAGTGTGGAATCGTGATTTCTTTTGAAATTATAAAAACCAAAGTAGGAATTTGAAATCCTCTAAAATCTGAGAGGAGGTTTTAAAATTGAATCATCAAAGTATGAATTTTGAAATTTTCTAAAATCTGAGGAGAGCTTTTGGAAGGATTTTGTAAAAGTGAATTTCACAACAAATTTTCAAAAGGGATATTCCTGGAATTTTCAAAAGACTTGGGTTTTTCAAAGAAGTGCTTGTATTTTCAAAATTTTCAAAAATTGTCCTTAAATAATGATTGATGTTTGGATAAAGACCATACTACTCTAGAGGAATCCACCATACAAGTTTTGATGATGCCTTTGCATACACATCCTTACCATCTGCATAATCCCTTACGAGCAAATGCAAATAATTCATCACATTGTCCTAATCAAAGATGATAATTAAAATCCTAATTAAAGGGTTCTATAGAGACTATATGCAAAGGCCGGGTTTTAGTCTCATAAAGGGTCCATTAGCAAGCTCAGCGGTGTGGGTGACCGCCTCCCCGAGGGCATGTCGTTCACACATGGGCTCTATATACCACACGCGGTACAAGGCTAACAGTGACTACATGCTACTAAAGTTTCCTGAAAAATGGAAGGAAGAGGGCCCTCCACCCACAAGGCAATGGTCTCAAGCAGTCACGGTGAAAGAATAATGCAAGTGCAAATACAGGCAGAAACAACACGATTATCGAATTAATAACAAGGATATTCTTTGGCTCAAGTCAAACCCTTAAGGAACAAGAAACTATAAGTTTCATGTTCAAATCCCCAACAGAGTTGCCAGATTGTGGGCCGTCAAATGCGGATGACGGGAGGTATCACACCCGAACCCGCCTCGGGCGCGTTAGGACAAGTGTAACAAGGCCCACAAGCTAAAACTCCCTTAATTTATTAAGGAAATCATTGATTATACCTCATATAATAACTTTGCTGACACAAAATAGCCCCAAGGGAAAAATTGTCATAAATAAAGTATACCCAAATTTTACACCAAAAGATAGGTCTTTGAGTCTCGATTCTAACTCGAAAAATGGCGCGCAAATTCGAGTTTTCTAGAAAGAGAGATGCTTGTTTCCGTAAAAGTGGACAGTCAGATTTAATAGGGGCGGATCGATCCGTGAAAAGAAGGAATCTATCCATTTTACTGGTTTTCAAGAAGAATGTCCCCGGAAATGGGTGGATCGATCCGCGGGAAGGCCAGATCGATCCGGCTTCTGCAGAATGGTTCCCTGCTGCTAAAAAACATCATTTTTCAAGTCCAAAACATCCCCAAACTTCACCAAACTTTATGTAAACATCCAAGATCACTCCAAATACAATTCTAAGTGTTTCTAAACATTGACACAAGATTTCCATATATGACATGACAATCAAACACCCAAATTCTTCTCATGAATCATAACTAAACATCCAAATCCACATTTCTTCCATTATACACATGACCATTCACATAGGAAAACCAAGTTAATGTTTACAACTCAAAATTACCTTAACATGCCCAAGTCCTTCCCAACTTTACACATGGCTCTTGACTCGCAAATACGACTTACATTTTGGTGCAAAATCAACATCAACACCCAACTTAACATATTACAAGACTCCCAAAAACCTAAGGTACATTTATAATGACAACAAAAAAGATACCTTTTAAGCTTAAACTAACTAGGCATATGAACATGTACACATGGACACAACTCCCATGCCCAACCCAACGTGCGCATCATTTTCTCTCCTCTTCTCGTGCCATACCTGCGATGGTTATTCAATAACCACAACAGAAAACATATTTTCGTTTAAGCTTTCGCTTAGTGAGAGGACTAATCATACTATTGGAATGTTTGATATGCAAATGCAACAATCATTATAAACAACAACAAATTGATCTATGGAAAGTCAAGTAACTCCAGCCACCACTTCCGGGTCATTCTCACCCCGGATCTTTCTCACTTTTTGGCGCATATAGTGCAACATACACTCTATTGTGACCCCGAAGACGTCACCGGCATTTCATTGTGGTCGTCACCACACCTCACTCATTGAGGGCTTACTATCCCTTACATATGGGACCTATAAGTGGTGACCAATACTTGACTTTCCTTTGATCCATATAAGCACATAAGCAACTTTAATATATAAGCATAGCAATTTCATAATTTTGACATGCTTTTACCCAAATTCATCACAATCAAGGCTACATAGGCATAAATTAAGCATTCTAAACTAACAATTATCACATTAACATAAGTAAACACCCAATTTTGGGATTATAACACTTACCTCCTCAAATTGTTAGAAAATTATGCCTAGCATCCCCAATTCATTCCAAGTTTTCGCTCAATTCTTAGCTGGTGATAGTCCTGCATAAGTTTGGTGCAAAAACATCGTCTATCAAGAACGGTTGCCATAGAAACGTTGCCAAAAATGAAAATAAATATGTGCATGTGATCCTCTTACCTCTATGAGTCCAAATATGGTCTCGGTTCGTGAATCCGGCGTCGGACGGTGAAAAAAACGGCGTCAAACATCGTCGGAGCGGTGTCGTCTTCGTCGAGAGCTCTTGGTTATCTCAATCCTAGTAATTCTCAGTTGTGTTTGGTGTAGTAGAGACACATATGCATATGTGTTGGCATAGGATTTTCATATTTCAATTTACCTCCCCTAACTTTCTTTAAGTTTTATTATGAAACCCCCATGTTAATTACATTAATTACCCACCTTTTCTAAATGGATTTAACTAAGTCCCGCATGGGTCCCAAACATGGTCCCACATAAATTGTGAGGTTGCTATTAAACCTATCAATTGTCAATTATTTTCAATTACGCCCTCACATGGGTACCCAAATTGGTCCCCTTACCTATCATAAAACATAACAATATCTGTAAGCATTTAAACAAATACTCATATAAACATATAATGACATCAAAATGTAAATTATTTTAATTAGACCCTCGTTGGGCCCCATATTTATACCAATCCTGCCTTTTACATAACTTTCATTTGTGTCTGCATTTGAACACCTTTTCACATGTGGGTTCATAACCCCCCCTTAAACCATTTTATACATTAATTATCTTTAATTAACACATTTTATTATCACATTAATCTTCTTTTTTGGGTACGGGTATTACATTTATCCCTCCCTTTTAAGAAGTTTGTCTCCAAACTTATTCTTACCTCATTAGTCGAACAAGTGCGGGTACCTTCCTCTGTTCTCATCTTCTCATTCCCATGTTACCTCTTCAACGCTGTGATTACGCCAAAGAACCATGACCAACGGGATTGTTTTCGTTCTCAACACTTAATTTTTTCTATCTAGAATTCGTATTGGATGCTCAACATATGTCATATCTTCGCAGACTTCCAACGGTTCTGGGTCAAGAATATGACTCGAAGCTGACACGTAACGTCTGAGCATAGACATGTGGAACACATTATGAACATGTGCCAACTCCTATGGCAATTCAATCTGTAAGCTACCGGTTCCACCTTACTCAAAATCAGAAAAGGTCCAACATATCTTGGACTCAACTTACCTTTCTTACCAAATTGCGTAATCCCTTTCGAAGGTGAAACCTTCAAGAACACATAATCACCAACCTCAAATTCCAACGGTCTTTTACCCATATCATCATAACTTTTATAACGACTTTGTGCCACTTGCAACCATTGTTTAATGAACTTAACTTTATCGGTGGTGATTTATAAATTTTTAGCCCTAGATGTTGCTTTTCCCCAACCTTTGTCCAACACATAGGCGATCTACATTTCCGACCATGCAATGCCTCAAAAGGCGCCATTCCAATGCTTGTCTGGAAACTATTGTTATAAGAAAATTCAATTAGCAGTAAGTGAGTTTCCCAGTCAGCCTTGAAATCCATAACACAGACTCTAAGCATATCCTTTAGAATCTGAATAACCCGTTCTGACTGCCCGTCAGTTTGTGGGTAAAATACCGTGCTAAAATGTAAAGTTGTCCCCATTGCTCTTTGTAGCCCTTCCCAAAATCTGGACACAAAACGTGTATCACGATCCAATACATAGATACCGGTGCTCCATGCAATCTTATAATCTCTTTAACATAAAGTTCCGCTAACTTTGTCGGTTCTATGGTCTTAATTGGCAGGAAGTGGGCTGATTTAGTCAACCTATCAACGATCACCCCCAAATGCTATCAATAGATCTAGGAGACCTCGGTAATCCAGACACAAAATCTATTGTAATATGTTCCCATTCCCATTCTGGTATCTCCAATGGTTGTATCTCCCCAGCGGGTCGTTGATGCTCAAGCTTTACTAGTTGACATGTCATACATTTAGCTACATATTTAGCAACTTCATGTTTCATTCCACTCCACCAATAGTCCTCCCTCAAATCTCTATACATCTTTGTACTACCCGGATGCACGGAATATCGTGTACTATGAGCTTCTTCCAAAATTCTTTTTTTTATATTGCCAATATTAGGCACAAATAATTGATTAATGTACCACAACACCCCATCACGTAAACTAAACTCTGGCCAGTTACATTTAGGTAATTCATCTATAACTTTCTTTAAGTTTGGATCCAAGAGTTGATTTGTTTTAGTCTCTCCAATCAAGTCAGGTTGTGCTATAATTAATGCCACCAACCCACCTTCAACGCTAGGAATCACCTCTAACTCCAATCGTCCAAACTCTTTCACTAACCCTTCTTGCGCCGTCAAAATGCATGTCAAACTTTCTGATGATTTTTGACTCAAAGCATCGGCAACCACATTCGCCTTACCCGGATGATATTGAATTTTCAGGTCGTAGTCCTTCATTAATTCCAACCATCTTCGTTGTCGCATATTTAGATCCCTCTGAGTAAAAAAGTACTTTAAACTCTTGTGGTCAGTGAAAATTTCACAAGTTTCCCCGTATAAGTAGTGTTGCCAGATCTTTAGAGCAAAGATTACTGCAGCAAGTTCCAAGTCGTGGGTTGGATAATTCTTCTCATGAGTTCTCAGTTGCCTCAAAGCATACGCTATCACCTTGTCCCCTTGCATAAGGACACATCCCAAACCTTGATGAGAAGCATCACTATAGATGCTAAATCCTTCAGTACTTGTCAAAATTGCAAGAATTGGAGCAGATGTCAACTTATTTTTCAATATCTAAAAGCATTCCTCACACTCTTTCCCCCATTCAAACGGAACATCCTTTCTCATTAATGTTGTCATCGGGGTTGCAATCTTTGAGAAATCTCAAACAAATCTTCTATAATGCCCAGTCAATCCCAGAAAGCTATGAATTTCTAATACATTAGTTGGTCTCGCCCAATTCTTAACGGCTTCTATCTTCTGCGGATCAACTGACACACCATCCTTGGAGATGACATGACCAAGGAATGTAACACTAGTTAATCAAAATCCACTTTTCTTTAACTTTCCAAACAACTACTTTTCTCGAAGTCGTTGCAACACCTATCTTAAGTACTTATCATGCTCTTTTGGACTCTTTGAGTAAATAAGAATATCATCAATAAAAACTATAACAAATTTATCCAAATACGTTTTGAAGACTCATGACACGACTAAAAAGTTGTGCGCTCTTGTACAACACTCAAGTGTAGGTGATCGTGCAAGTAATACTGGAAAAGTCCAGGTCGATCCCACAGGGAAGAAATAGGGAGAATGTCTACTAAGTTATAACCTAAAGAAAAGGAAAAAGATGAATATACGGGTGGAGGTTCTAACGAATTCTAATTAATTAAATTAAACTAAATAACAAACTAAAGCATAAAGAAACATAACTAATTAAACAGATAAATTAAAGGTGTTGGAAACACATGAATCCACATTGATCCTAACCATCTACCATGCATACTCATTAATGTTCTATGGAGTTTATTCCTTTTCAGCATTCCGTATTTTTCTAAAGATAATAAATCAATAGCCCTTTCATGACCGGGACTATATCATCACAAGTGATTTAAAATACTTAGAAGACGGTTTAAAACAATGGTTATTACTTGCACTATAAATGGAGTCAACATTCAAAGTGATTTTCAAAAGTCATTGAAGAAAATAGCCTTAAGGCTTAAAGTTATAAAAACTGTTGTGACAAACTGAGCTTATAGGGACAATTTGATGACAGATTTCTAAAATAGAAAGTCATGGAATACTTAAAAGAATCATCTCAGGAATCAACAAGTTCGATCGATCGAAGCGCTCTCGATCGATCGGACATCATCATCCTTCAATCGATCGAAATGTCTTCAATCGCTTGATTATGGCTCTGGTTTGATCGATCGAAATACCTTCGATCGATCGAGCCCAAGGTTTCTAAAGGTTGCATGGCAGAGGCTGGGAATCAATATTTCATCATATATTTTCAACGTCTAAATTATGAAAACATGATTAAACTAATACAGAAATAACAAAACATAGTAATCATTAACATCTAAAGTAATAAACAATCAAATAAAGAAAAAAGAGAAGAAAAACCTGAAGATAATATGAATATAAATTGTAATAAACATCAATCTTGAGTTTAACAATGGAAAATGAGGAAGAAAACTTGAATATAACCTAATCTACACCTAATCTAACCCTAAAACTACCCTAAAACTGCTATTTTCTGTGTTCTAGAGCGTCCTCCCCTCGTCTGATGTCAAAACGACTTATTTATAGGGTTTCTGCAGAGTTTACGCAACTTTTGGAAGAAAATAAAGTTCGATCGATCGAGCTTAGTTCGATCGTTAGTTCGATCGATCGAAGGTTCGATCGATTGAACTCTCCTCAAGCCCTTGAACTCTCTAATTTTGACAGCTCTGCGCACCGATGGGAGAATGGCCATAACTTTTCACTCAGACCTCGGATTGACCTCCCGTTTGCGGCCACGTGACTGCAACTCAAAGATCTACATTTCATATTTCTAGGAAAAGCTTCCAAATCGGAAGTCTTCATTATCAAAATTGGTATTTTCTCAGCTGCTTCCGTTATTCTCTTCACCAGAATCACTTTTCTTTAGCTCCACTTCATTGATTTATATTCTAATACCTATAAAACAACGCATAAACATATGCTTTAGCATTACACAATAAAAAGAACATTGTTGTTAGAATGCACCTACATGTAGGGACGTTGGGGATAAAAGTGTGCATAACATACCACATAATACACTATAAATATGCACTTTTCACCTTAAATCACACCCCCCAACTAGCTCATTGCTAGTCCCTAGCAATGAAGCGTACTATAGCATTGTTTATTTAAACTCTAAGAATTGAAAACAAAAGAAATTAAAAAACCTAAATCACTTTCGCATGAATCGCGATTGCATTTAGCGTATGCAACAAGCCTTTAAACCCCTAGGTTCCCCCTAGTGGACGAGTGTTGTCTCGTGAGGGTTTGCAGTGAATCTACCCACAAAATTCATGTTTATGGTAATGGTTCTCATTTAAATGTTTTCAAGAAATTTTTTTCTTTTCTCTCATTTAGCAATGTGGTTAAGCTCAACAATCTCATGAAACTCTCCAATATGCCATAGCAATGCAACACACACATTACAGTTAATCTACTATCAAAGTCATTAGAATATTCCATACCTGTTAATCTTCAAGTGTGTGTGTGAATGGACAACCCAAATACAAAACTTTAATTTCAAAGCTCGCATAACCTAAGATGCTATCAAGACGTTCATTTTGACTCAACTCTCACTAGAATTACACTCTCAAGATGAAATCACTCCGAATTAGGTGTAATAATTGTCACTCATGATATGGAAGCTATAGAGAGTAAATGTAAATAGAATCTAATGCTTCTCATATCTAAATAGAAAAACGAAAATTTTATAGTGCACAAAGTCTCATGAAAGGATACTTTTCACAAGAAGAGCGAGATACCGTGGAAAACTCTCTCATTACATTAACTTCAAATCCAATTTACTTAAAATCATCAGGACTTTAAAAAAGAGGTGTTTGGTTAAAAAGAAAGAGGTTCGTGATTTTCAATTGGGTCAAAGAATGTGAATGGAATGTCTAATATAACTTTTCAAACTTTCCCACATCTCCAATCTCTCTTTCTTCTTCTTCTTTTTTTTCACTCTTCTTTTTATTATTATTTTTTTGTTTTTCTTTTGTAACAACCATTGACATTTTTTTTCCTTTTTATTTTCATGGTTTTCTTTTTTTTTTTGCCATTTTTTTTCTTTGCCAACTTTTCCTTATTCACACTAACCAACTTCTTGTGAATGCAACACATCCCAATCATTCCTAAGTAGAGAAAAGAAACTCAAACTCGTATTTTGGAGTTGGACACAGATTTTTGGATTGTAACAACAAGGCGATTATGATAAGCTCAAGAGGTGAAGTAAAAGGAATAGCATAGAGGTAGGCCAAAGACTGTATTATTCATGTATGGTCAAAAGATGGCCTAAATCATCTTCTAAATTAATAGGATTATTCATTTCAGTAATTCAAGAGCTCTAGAGTTTGGTAAATCTTGAACGTTCTCTTCTAGTGATCAGTCAAAATGAAGAAAATTGAGACTTTCAACGAATTATTACGCTTTTTAAAAAGTAAGAGTAATATTATAAAACCCTCAAGAAAAAAAGGAATGGCTCAAAAGCTCACTTGGGTTATTAGTCTCCACTACAGTCCCTCAAGACACCTTAGTTATGCTTACTCATCCGTTTTAGCTAAGTGCAAGGTTGTCACAAGGTGCTCAAGTTGTTTGAAGATTAAAAGGCACAAAAACTAATATAGTAAACAAAATATCATAGTATATTACATAATAATAACATACAGAAAGTAACACTAATGCATCATAACTAACTACATTAACTAAGAGAGAAATACAAGAACCATTTTATTATATTTTTTTTAAAAAAAATTAAAAATTTAATTAAATGAGTTATGTTGCTAAATAGGTACATGACACTAAAGCATAATAAGAAAGAAATGAGGCATGCAATGACTCACTCCCCCCAACTAAAACTAAACATTGTCCTCAATGTTCTAAACTAAGCACATGGACATGTAAAGTAAAGCGAGAGAAGGAAGGATGTTATCTCGAGGCGTTAATGTCCAATTTTTTTATTTTGATAAGTCACCTGCAAATTCATTAATATCAACAAAGAAAAATAGAAAATACAATACAACTACTTAGTATATAAATTCGGTTAATCAAGATTTTAATCATACAGTAATAACCAAAATTTTTGAGGATCCTCCCAATCAAATAATTTAGCAGTGAGAAGAGTGCGGGGATCCTCATAAAAATGCAATTCCCCCCAACTAATGTCAGGCTCAAGGTCAGAGGAGATGACGCAAAACCTATGGCCTCCAAATTTGTTAGGGACAATTATAAGAGGTATACCACACTTTTTAGGAATTATATTCAATAAACGATCTTTGGTGTTTGTATTTCCTATAACGGCCTCTATTTTAATACTAGGGGGTGGCCACGGTTCAATAAAAGGGGCAGGGTCTAAGTAATATTCTAATTTAGCTTTGTTACCCTCCTCTTGTTCTAGAACAGAATCTAAGGAGATATAATCATAGAAATTTAATTCATGTTCTATGCACATAGTTTTGGACTGAACTTGGATAAAGCTATCTATTTGAGCCTCAATGTCACTATTATTCAAGACGGTTAAGCAGTCTAGAAGATTACTGGCTTCTTGTTGAAGTTTAAAATCATCTAATGTGGGCCCAATATTTTCTAAGTCCTCTCTCACAGAATTTTGAAATTTAAAATTTTGTGAAGTACATATGCTAGAATCCTTACCGTCCTCTTCTACAACACATTCTTTTTGTTCAAGAGTAGGGTACACATGATTTTCGAGCTTGGGATGAGAGATTTGATTGATAACAAGGATAGGTGATGGGCAACTTGGTGACACCACCTCTTCGGCCGAAAGAGGTGAGGGTTCATGAATATCACATGAATCTAAACAGGATCCAGAATTTTCAATTATGTCCTCCCTAAGGTCACTATCAAAGGTAGGGGTAGAGTCAACAGGGGACTCATCCTTTCCTAATTGTGTGCAGTCACCTAAACTCTCATTATCTGTAAAAATCTCATTCTCATCCATGTAACTCTCCTCACTATAGATGTCATCTATTGAGGTGCTCTGGACAAAGGAATTGTGCAACTTTATCCAGGCAGTGAAAGAGTTGATGTTTGGGGTTGTATATTGTGGATAAGATAGTTCTACAACTTCATGCTCAATAGTTTGGTTTTGGAGTTCTTGTTGGGTTATGACTTTCTCGAGTGAGTTGTTAACCTCATTCGGTATAAACCCATCAATGTCCTTTAATTCCATTCCATTGTTAATGTCTTGAAATTTAGGTTGTAGTGTTGAAGGACTGGTATAGTCTTCTAAAGGTTGGCTAGCATATGTTTGTTGATATCTAGTTTCTAATTTATCAAGTGCACTATCTAGCCTTTTCATTTCCCGAAGTAGTAATTCTAACATACCATTATCCTCGACTTGGTTATTCTCCTCATTATTACCATATGAAGTTTCGCCCCATTATTGTTGGTAGTAATTCTCATCCCATTGTGTTTGTGGACAAGACTCGCCAAAGGAAAAGTCTTGGTGCGTTTGGTAATCGTGGAGCTACTACTATATTTTACATTATCATTTTGGTTATATCCCCATTGCAATTGATAGAACTCCTATGTGGAGGTTCTTGATATGTTTGATAATATGGGAGACTACCACTATCATTTCCCCATTGTGGTGGTTGGTAGCACTCAGGTTGATAATGCGCATCATATGTGGGTGCTTGCCAACTTGGGGGATAGTTTTCATTACCTAATATGTACTTATTGGTGGCATTTGTGTTTGTGTTGTATGGAGGGTAATATGGATAAGACATATTCACCCAAAATTTTTGAACAAAAGAAATTTTATTTATTTATTTTTTTATCTTGTGAGAGAAAAAGTCCAAAAGTTTTATTTATTTATTTATTATTTAATTTTATTTTTTTATTGCTTTTTTATTAATTTTTTGAAAAGTAAGAAAAATTTGAAAATAACTTAGTAAAATCATAACCTAGTTGCTGTCCCCGGCAATGGTGCCAAAAACTTGACACGACTAAAAAGTTGTGTGCTCTTGTGCAACACCCAAGTGTAGGTGATCGTGCAAGTAATACTGGATAAGTCCAGGTCGATCTTACAGGAAAGGAATGGGGAGAATGTCTACTAAGTTATAACCTAAAGAAAAGGAAAAAAGATGAATATACGGGTGGAGGCTCTAACGAATTCTAATTAATTAAATTAAACTAAATAACAAACTAAAGCATAAAGAAACATAACTAATTAAACAGATAAATTAAAGATGTTGGAAACACGTGAATCCACATTGATCCTAACCATCTACCATGCATACTCATTAATGTTCTATGAAGTTCATTCCTTTTCAGCATTCCGTATTTTTCTAAAGATAAAGAATCAATAGCCCTTTCATGACCGGGACTATATCATCACAAGTGATTTAAAATACTTAGAAGACGGTTTAAAACAATGGATATTACTTGCACTCTAAATGGTGTCAGCATTCAAAGTGGTTTTCAAAAGTCATTGAAGAAAATAGCCTTAAGGCTTAAAGTTATAAAAACTGTTGTGACAAACTGAGCTTATAGGGACAATTTGATAATAGATTTCTAAAACAGAAAGTCATGAAATACTTAAAAGAATCATCTCAGGAATCAACAGGTTCAATAGATCGAAGCGCTCTCAATCGATCAGACATCATCATCCTTCAATCGATCGAAATGTCTTCGATCGCTTGATTATGGCTCTGGTTCGATCGATCAAAACACCTTCGATCGATCGAGCGCAAGGTTTCTAATGGTTGCATGGCAGAGGCTGTGAATCAATGTTTCATCATATATTTCTAATATCTAAACTATGAAAACATGATTAAACTAATACCGAAATAACAAAACATAGCAATCATTAACATCTAAAGCAATAAACAATCAAATAAAGAAAAAGGAGAAGAAAAACCTGAAGATAATATGAATATAACTTGTAATCAACATTAATCTTGAGTTTAACAATGGAAAAAGAGGAAGAAAACTTGAATCTAACCTAATCTACACCTAATCGAACCCTAAAACTACCCTAAAACTGCTATTTTCTGCGTTCTGGAGCGTCCTCCCCTCGTCTGATGTCAAAAAGACTTATTTATATGGTTCCTGCAGAGTTTAAACAACTTTTGGAAGAAAATAAAGTTCAATCGATCGAGCTTAGTTCGATCGATCGAAGGTTCGTTCGATTGAACTCTCCTCAAGCCCTTGAACTCTCTGATTTTGACAGCTCTGTGCACCGATGGGAGAATGGCCATAACTTTTCACTCAGACCTCAAATTAACTTCATGTTTGTGGCCATGTGACCGTAACTCAATGATCTACATTTCATATTTCTAGGAAAAGCTTCCAAATATGAAGTCTTCATTGTCAAAAATGGCATTTTCTCAGCTGCTTCCGTTGTTCTCTTCACTAGAATCATTTTTCTTTAGCTCCACTTCATTGATTTACATTCTAATACCTATAAAACAACGCATAAACATAAATTTTAGCATTAACACAATAAAAATAATATTGTTATTAGAATGCACCTACATGTAGGGACGTTGGGGATAAAAGTATGCATAAAATACCACATAATAAACTATAAATATGCACTTTTCACCTTGAATCAACTCGATTCATTAAATCCATGAACGCAGCTAGTGCATTGGTTACCCCAAATGGCATTATGAGAAATTCATAATGACTGTACCGAGTTCTAAAGGCCGTCTTCTCAACATCCTCAGCTTTTACCTTTAGCTGATGATACCCTGACCTCAAATCAATCTTTGAAAACACTTGAGCTCCTTGTAGTTGATCAAATATATCATCGATCCGTGGCAATGGGTACTTATTCTTTTATGGTTACCTTGTTGATCTCACGATAATCAATACACATTCTCATCGTCCCATATTTCTTTTTCACAAAAAGAATCGGTGCACCCCAGGGTGATACACTTGGCCGAATGAACTCCTTATCCAACAACTCCTGTAACTGAGTCTTCAACTCTTTCAACTCTACTGGAGCCATTCTATATGGTGCCCGCGATATGGGTTGTGTTCCTGGTATCACATCTATGCCAAATTCGATCTCCCTCTCAATCAAAACACTTGGTAGTTCTTTTGGAAATACATCAAAAAATTCTCTAACCATGAGTATATCTTCCAACTTTAGTTCCATACTTTTGGTATCCGATATGCTACAAAAAAATCCTTTACACCCCTTCTTCAATAAACAGCAAGCCTTGATGACACAACGCCTACCCCTTGAAAAGAAAAGACTCTACGAGTTGGTGCTTGGAATTCTACCCTTTTATTCTCACAATCAATGACCGTGTGATTTACTGATAACCAATCCATCCCCAAGATGACATTGAAATGTTGAATTACTAGTGGTACTAGATTCGCTATTAACACCTCATCATTAATTACAACTTCACAATTCTTATAAGCTCCTAAACTCACTAAAGATCTTCCCAATGGAACATCAACAGACAAATCATATTCGAGAAGTTCTAAAGGTACATTCATCTTTCTAGCAAATTGATGTGATACAAACGAGTGTGTAGAACCCGAATCCATTAACACATTAGCAGGTGCTGAACAGATAAGAACTTTACCTGACACGATCGTGTTAGCAACGGTGGTTTCCCATGGTTTAAGCTGGAAATAACGGCCCTGACGTTGCTCCCTTCCTTGAAGTGGTTGTTGTTGAGATGGTTGTGATACCGGTGCACTAGTTGCAGTTACACTAGAACCCCCTTGCCTCGGTCTAGGACAGTTGCGCATTCGGTGTCCAAGCTCCCCACAGTTATGGCAAACCATTCCATTATCATCGGTATGTCTCATTGGATCATTTGTACCTGGCCTTATACCTGGACAATTCTTCACCACATGACCCATTTGTCGGCAATTATTACATGCTGTTGTCGGTAGATTGCACACACTCCAATAGAACTTCCCACATGTGTTACACCGTGGCTTGCTACCTCCACCTCCCGAAGAACTCCCAAAACTTTGTCTTTTTAAACTCCCTTGACCGCTATATTGATTTGAGCTCGGTCTTTTGTATTGTTGAGTTGTTGGTGCTTGTGAAGTTTGTTGATATCCCATGTCTCTTTCAGCGATTGAAGCCACATCCAATGCCTCTACGACTTTATCCAACCGTTGCACGAATACTTGGTATCGAATCTCATCCCTAAGCCCTGTGACAAACTTTCTAGTTCGATCCCCCTTCATCCGGTACTATGTTTTCAGCAAATCGAGCCAAACTTGTGAATTTGGCAGAGTATTCCCGAACTGTCACCCTCCCTTGTTTGAATTCGATAAACTCTTGAGCTTTCATATCTTCGAACGATTTCAAAAAATATTGCTTCTTGAAGAGTACTACAAACTCCCCCCAAGTGTTCGGCCTTTCTGGTCCCAATTTTGTACACCACCAGTACTGTGCTTCTTCTTTTAAAGTATCGGCGGCAAATAAAACCTGCTGAGCCTCTGAACACGGAAGAACTCTGAATATCCTCTCCATATCGAATAACCAGAAATCGGCTCTCATTGGATCAGTCTCCCCCCTAAACAATGTCAGTTTCTGCTTGTAAAATTGTGAAATAGTGGTCACCTCTTCCCTTGGATTAGGATTCGGTTGATCATATCTCCCCTCTATCGCATGAGTTTCAACTACTTGCACCGATCCAGCTACCATTCTTTCCATTCTTTCCATTTGCATAGGCGGTGTCGAACCAGACATTTTCTCTCTGGCATTTACAATACATTTTCACACACACGTTATGTTTATACTTTTCAATGCATGCTCAACATCATTCAACTTGCTAAGTAAACGTGTATGCATGATTTAAACAACTTTTAATCATTCATATTTGTTACGCATCGTAATTGTCACTCATCCCCAAGGCTCTGACCTATTGCTCGGATACCAAAAATTATCACACCCCAACCTACCTCGGGCGAGTTAGGACACGTGTAACAAGGCCCATACGCCAAAACACCCTTAATTTACTAAGGAAATCATTGATTAGTTCTCATATAACAACTTTGTTGACACAAAATAGCCCCAAGGGAAAAATTGTCATAAATAAAGTATACCCAAATTTTACACCAAAAGATAGGTCTTTGAATCCCGATTCCAACGCAAAAAATGGCGCGCGAATTCGAGTTTTCTAGAAGAGATATGCTTGTTTCCATAAAAGTGGATAGTCAGATTTTATAGGGGCAGATCGATCCGCAAAAAGAAGGGATCGATTCATTTTACTAGTCTTCAAGCAGAATGTCCCCGGAAATGGGTGGATCAATTCGCGGGAAGGCCGGATAGTTCCGGCTTCTATAGAATGGTTCCCTGCTGCTAAAAAACATCATTTTTCAAGTCCAAAACATCCCCAAACTTCCCCAAACTTATGTAAACATCCAAGATCACTCCAAATACAATTCTAAGTGTTTCTAAACATTGACACAAGATTTCCATATATGAAATGACAATCAAATACCCAAATTCTTCTCATGAATCATAACTAAACATCCCAATCCACATTTCTTCCATTATACACATGACCATTCACATAGGAAAACCAAGTTAAGGTTTACAACTCAAAATTACCTTAACATGCCCAAGTTCCTTCCCAACTTTACACATGACTCTTGACTCGCAAATACAACTTACATTTTGGTGCAAAATCAACATCAACACCCAACTTAACATATTATAAGATTCCCAAAAACCTAAGGTACATTTACATTGACAAGAAAAGATACCTTTTAAACATAAACTAACTAGGCATATGAACATATACATATGGACACAACTCCCACACCCAACCCGTCGTGCGGAACATTTTCTTTCATCTTCCCGTGCCGTACCTGTGATGGTTATTCAATAACCACAACAGAAAACATATTTTTGTTTAAGCTTTCGCTTAGTGAGAGGACTAATCATACTATTGGAATGTTCGATATGCAAATGAAATAATCATTATAAACAACAACAAATTGATCTCCAAGAAGTCAAGTAACTCCAGCCACCACCCCCATGTCATTCTCACCCCGGATCTTTCTCACTTTTTGGCGCATATAGCGCAACACACACTCTCTTGTGACCACACATGCGTCACCGGCATTTCATTATGGTCATCTCCTCACCCCACTCATTGAGGGCTTGCTATCCCTTACATATGGGACCTATAAGTGGTGGCCACTACTTGACTTTCCTTTGATCCATATAAGCACATAAGCAACTTTAATATATAAGCATAGCAATTTCATAATTTTGACATGCTTTTACCCAAATTCATCACAATCAAGGCTACATAGGCATAAATTAAGCATTCTAAACTAACAATTATCACATTAACATAAGTAAACACCCAATTTTGGGATTATAACACTCACCTCCTCAAATTGTTAGCAAATTAAGCATAGCAACCCCAATTCCTTCTAAGTTTTAGCTCAATTCTTAACCGGTGATAGTCCTACATAAGTTTGGTACCAAAAACATCGTCTATCAAGAACGGTTGCCGTAGAAACATTGCCGAAAATGAAAATAAATTACGTGCATGTGATCTTCTTACCTCCACGAGTCCAAATATGGTCTCAGTTCGTGAATCCGGCGTCGGACGGCAAAAAAACGGCGTCAAACTTCGTCGGAGCAGTGTCGTCTTCGTCGAGAGCTCTTGGTTTTCTCAATCCTAAGAATTCCCAACTGTGTTTAGTGTGGTAGAGACACATATGCCTCATCCATATATGTTGGCATAAGATTTTCATATTTCAATTTGCCTCCACTAACTTTCTTTAAGCTTTATTATGAAACCCCCATGTTAATTATATTAATTATTCATCTTTTCTAAATGGACTTAAACTAAGTCCCGTGTGGGTTCCAAATGTGGTCCCACATAAATTGTGAGGTTGCTATTAAACCTACCAATTATCAATTATTTTCAAATATGCCCTCATATGGGGACCCAAACTGGTCCCCTTACCTATCATAAAACATAATAATATCTGTAAGCATTTAAGCAAGTACTCATATAAACATACAATTACATCAAAATGCAAGATATTTTAATTAGACACTCGTTGCGCCCCATATTTATACCAGTTCTACCTTTTATTGAACTTTCATCTGTGTCCGCATTTGAACACCTTTTGACATGTGGGTTCATAACCCCACCTTAAACCATTTTATACATTAATTATCTTTAATTGACACATATTATTATCACATTAATCTTCATTTTTGGGTACGGGTGTTACAGGTGGGTCCTGGCGTATTCCCTCGATAGTGTCCCGGGACGGATCCCAAGGAGCACACTTTAGGGAAATCTAGGACTTCCTCACGCGATCCTAGAGACAAAGTGTCGCCACTTAATTTTTATCGGGAATTACAAAACCCAGGTTTGACTCACCCAAAATTGAATAAGGTTACTCGCCCTTCATTACCAGAAACTAGGTTCGGGGGTCTTGGTATGAGATGGGAAGGAGCCCAAGCAGGACTAAAGCACCCCCTCCTCGCCCTACCGAATGGTAGGCCTTAATTCAAATATCCTTGTTCTTAATTCATAATTGGTGTTATTTCCTCAAACATAGTAGATAGTATATACATGTCAAAAGGGGAACATCTAGGAAAATCATGTCAAGAGGTTAAATCAAGTAGAAGTCGGATGCACATGCAATACAAGTGAGAGGTATACTTATAGTGGTTAGTCCCGCCCGGGACCGATGCAAGTAAAGGAAATATGACATGATATGCAAGAGGGAATGAGAAGACTTACATTGGATTGACTCAAGCGGAGTCGCAAAAAGCAAAGATAAAGGAAACGTGCAATCCAATCATGCAACAATCCTAGATAAGATGTCTCTAACATATAAGCATATAAACGGAGACTATCCTAAAGGAAATGCGTCATTGAAAATAAAGTTTTTAACCTAAAAAAATTCTAAGAGAAAGGATAGAGATAGTACACGATACATGGACACTAAGCCACATGTAGACGAGGCAAGTCCACAAATCGAAGTCTGAATTCATGGCATTCAATTCTTTGCACTAAGACACCAAGAAATACCCAAGTATTGCAAAAATACAAACAAGCAAATGATATGCATGAAAAACAAGTAGAAAATGTCATCAATCAAATTTCCAGATTCAGCAACCTCTAATGAATCCTATCAAAAGAGGTCTTAACCATGAGTTGCGTTAAAACCCTTTTATAGAAAAGTTAGATACATGTCTTAGGGAAATTCTCCAAAAAGTAGAACCTCTTTACCATTTTTGAAGTTCGAGAAATAAGAGTTTTGGGAACAGTGGACCAGGACTATCCACTGTTCTTGTAAAAATCATAATTAATTCTACAAAAATCATGTGAAGCTCTATTTGGTGTCAAAAGAAATCTATTTCATTTTATTTTATGACAAAAATAATCCCATGGACATGTCATGACCTTAATGTTTCTGAAAAGTTGTTTAAAACAGACTCTGTTATTCTGCAAGTTTGGTATCATTTGACAAAGGAACATAAAACATAATAGAAGTTCATGAATCATGTTAATCAAGTTAATCTAAGCTTTTGATCTCTCATCTCTTCATCCTAGATTATTTCTAAACCAAATTTATTCATCAATTTTTGTTGAGTGATCAAGGAATGACCATTTTGTATATATAATCATAATTGTAGTTAAATATAGAAAATTCTAGAATAGTTGTATCAACTTCAAACGCTTAGAAAATGATCTTAAATCGATCGTATGGTCACGTTTTTACATCGGCATATAGATACACGAGTTAAGAATCATCCCCAAAAAGCAGAATATCGATAACTATTATAGATTTTCTGAAATTCAAACACAAAGAGACTAAGTTCAAATCTATCCACCGATTTCTCAACAATTTCTAAAAATAGCATATGGATCCTAGAGGTTCTCAAAACGGATCGAATGAAAGCTAATTCATCAAAGTTTACCCAAAAAATTTGAAATCCATCAAACTATGAGTTTTAATGGACCAAATCTTATGGACAAAACTAATCTGTTTTGCTGAATTTTATCTAGTTCATTTTAAAGTGTGAAAAAAACATCTTAGGTGATGATTGAAGTTTATTAGAGAGATCAAACTCATAGATAAACTTAATTAACATAATTCCCAATCAATTTAGTCATCAAGTTCTATGAAGAACTTTAGATCATGGATCAAAGGGACTTACAAATATCCTATTGGAGATGAAATTCAATAAGAATTCTAGGTAATAGGAATAATCAAGAGATAGGTATGAACATAGGAATCATCCTTCTCATAGATCATACTTCCAAACCATCATAGAATTCAAAACAGATATATATGTATAATCATGTATGTATGGATCTAAATTAAATAGAATAATGAAATCAAAATTAAAAATCAAAGTGAAAATCAATCTCTAATTATAGATTATCAATAAAATCAAAGAGACTTGGATCTAGCTATGTAAGTGTGTGAAGAACAAGAGAGGAAGAAGATGAATGTTCTAATAAATAAAACAAAACTAGACTAGATCTAAGTCTTATAGATCTATATATAAAAGTAAGAATTAGAGATGAATTGTAATTTTTACCTCTTGGAGTATTCTCAATTATACAATCAAAGTTGACTTGAGAGTCTTCTTCTTCAAGCGTTCTTCAACGACTTATCCATGGAAGTTGAGGGAAGCAATGGATGTCTAATTCATCTAATCTAATTATCTTAAGATTAGTTTATGAAAATTTTAATTCATAATTCACTTTATCTCTCTAGAAATCTCTCTTAAATTGAAAGTATTTAGCAAGTATATTCACTAGTATGTACTTCTCTCTTATATATCCTCTCCTCTATATGTACTTGTGTGTCTATATATCCTCTTGTGTGTGTACCTGTCAAAGATGATCTCATATGAATTTATATATAGAGTTTTGAAAACTTAACTCTTAAGTTACAGGGTTAAAACAGGATTTTTAGAGAGCATAAAAGGATTAAAATGGCCATTTCGGTGCCTAAATGCAGTTTCCAGGCAATTTCCTCGCAGTGGGAGGCTTCTAGAAGGGTCTGGAACTCAAAAAGCTCAATGGAGGGGGAAACATGTGGGTGACGGCTTAGGTGGGACTCGCCACCTCCTTTGTGGGACTCTCCACCTGCTTTTCCAGTTCCCCTGGTTGCCCTCAAGCTCTGTTTAAAATATTAGGTGCACTGTTTTTCCAGATTTTCATAAAATTGTTTTTTGGTGTGTGAAATTGTCCGTTAACGTACCGTTGGAAAGCTGTCGAGTTGAATTTCAGTATAAAAATATTGCAGGAGGTTTTATAATGAAAATTGAAGTCCAATTGAAGTCCGAAAGTCCTCCAGAACTTTCGTCGTCTTTTTGAAATCAAACGACATCTTTTTCAAAATTGCTTTCAAATGTGTGTCGATTTTGAACTTTTCTTCAAAATTGAATCTCTGGATACCTAGAATACTACGTTTAGAACACTTCATGTTCATACAACCCTGAGTGAATATGAATTCTAAGAGATGATTGTGACAAAACCATGATTTATTCATGGAAAAAGGCTTTTCTGAGCTTGAAGTCACTTTCCGAAGTTCGATCTTTTGATTGTGTGGAATCCAGTACCTTCCACGGGGTTACTTTTCATCATCGAATCCTCCAAAATGTTGTCCACCCTAAATCCTATCAGTGTGGTCAAAATTGGATGTCTACATATCTCAAGCAAAGATATATTTCTATATGCATTCTCATAATATAACATGCACGTCTCTCTCTAGTCATCGTCTCTCGCACCCAAGTTTTTTTTCTTAGCCTATTGCTCTGATACCACTAAATGTCAGGCCCTTGAACCACCCAGATGATCCTAGGACACCTGGCATGCCACCAGGCTCGTCTCAAGTTATTAAAGTTGCTAAAATCATAATAATAAAAGTTTTGACCAAAGAACTCAACACACTATTTCATTTTTAAAAGATTTGAACACACACACACACACACCCAAACTCACCAAAATCTATTTTCAAAAGTAACATTTATGTAGATTAAAGGGTCCCCAAAGGTACCCCCATACCTAATTAGAGCAGAATTAAGAGAAATAAAGTTTGGGAAAAGGGGTGTTCGACCGGTCGAACACCCCCGGCCAACCAGTCGAATGGGACCTGGGCAGTACAAAATTTTGCCTAAGTCTCATTCAATCCACTCAAACCTATACCCCTTTTAAGCATTTTAAAACATTGTAAATGTTCCAAAAATATGTAAACATTTTCGGGTCATAACCCTGAACTTCATGAGTTCTTAACACTGTTTTAAAATACTTTAGAAAAGTAATATTTATAATTAATTCATATCGAAGTCGTCAAGTAGAAACTCTGAGTTCATCGCCCCAATCCAACTATGCAAGGTACATAGAATACAACTTCAGCCCAAAATCAGCCAACATAATACGTCTCCTTTATTACAAGAATTTAAGCCGATATCCTTTTACTAAATAAACCCAAATAAATAACTGATTACAATAATCCACTACTTTTATTTATTAAACATAATTCTATTAAACAAGAATTCAACTATAATCCCACGCCCATAAATACTCACTAATTCCATTTCTTTCCTTCTGAGCTTCTCCTTGAACACCTACGATGGTTATTCAATTACTATAATATATAAGCTATATGCTTAGTGAGCAATGCTAATCATGAACATGGATAACAAACATGGCCAATTCAACTCATTACACAAAATTATAGTCTCCAACAATTACTAGTTCACTTCCACCACTACCGACTAGCCCGCGGCTCCACTCCCCAAACCCACGTGACTAGTCATGACCCACACTCTCACACGTGCAGTCCCATAGGCCTCTAGCGGCCGTGGTCTTCACCATAATGATTACCACATGGTGGTATAGAACTAGTAATTCCATTGACCCAAATAGGCAACTCAACATACTCATTTAAAAATCACACCGTGCTTTCCCAATCAAATTGGGCCTAATTTAATCACATGAATTTTGCCCAAAAATAAACTAAATAAGCTAAATTAAACTAATTAGGCATGCCTTGGCACCACAATTGAACCCAATGTGGAAATCATCCAAATATCAAAATTAACATCACTCACCTCTTAGCTTTCACTCCTAATCTTGAAATTAAAGTCCTACCAAGAACCATGTACAAATCCTATACAAAAACTACAAGTTATGAGCTTAAACCCCAAAATAGGTCACAGAAAAACTGTCACAGAACTCAACAAAATTGGTACCAATTGATTAGACTTACCCCATCCGAATATGTGACCCGTTTTGAAAATTGACATCGTTTAGCGTGTCAATGGGCGTCGAGAAGCACGACGTCGTTTCGTCGCAACTATCATATCTATCTCTATAATGTACTGACCGAGACTCAAGAAGAATAAGGAAGAAGAGATGATTCATCTCTTAGGTGTCTTATGCACATAACTTCCCATTTTAATTATAAAAATCCCATAAATTTCCTAATTCGTAATTATACCCCTGTTAAGTATTAAACTATATTAAAACTATTCCAAACCTAAATGGGTATTTGTCTATGTCTCGCATGGGTCCTATAAGTGGTCCCATATAATTATATGAAGTTTATAATTAGCCTACTAATATGTAACGTGTTCAATTCGCTCTCACAAAGTTACCCCTAACTGACCACAAAAGTGGTCATCGCCTAACAACATGATATTATTAACAATAAAATAATAAATAATTTAAGCCTTAATAAACATTTAGGCACATAGGATATTCCACATATTACTATCCCATCTCAACTGGGACCCATCAACACATGTTCCAAATTGGAAATTGCCACATTGACTACATCCGGGTTCCCAATCGGACACCCATAATCAACTCAGTGTGTCAAAACCCACATCGCATATACATTTTCAATATTATCATATAATTAATAGTGAATACTAAATATGATTAAAAATGATCCGCAGGAGCGGGTGTTACAATCAGGGATTTATCCGTCATATAATTGACTTCAAATTCCATAATAGGGCTTGCTCCTAGTGTAAGGGCAAAGTAGGCACACAAGATTCAAGGGGGGGGCCTTGCCCCTAGTGCAAAGGGCAAATGATCTTAGGTCAATGGCTGAGACTGAACCTTTTGGAAGGTTGCCTACATATCCCCTAGTGGGAATCAGGTCAAACATAGTTCCAAACAAGAACAGGACTAGGATAATATCGGGATTGTGAAGCATGGTTCAAATAAAGTCAGGACTCCAGAGATGAGGCTTAAACACAGGTGAGACCGAACCTTTTGAGAGGTTGCCTATGTATCCCCTAATGGAAATCAAGTCAAACGTAGTTCAATGTTGGCATGAGACTTTTGATCTTTTAAGTTTGGTCAAGTTGATGAATTTGAATCTCAATCACATTTAGATTCAAAAATGATTTGACAAAACAAGATTTGAGTTAAATCGATTTAAACTCAATGTTAAGGTTTTGATTTGTGCTCAGAGCATTTCACGATTAGGTTTGTCTTAGCAAGCACAGGTTCGATTATGGTATAATGCCTTCACCCCTTTTTTTCTTTTTTTTTTTCTTTATCACTCTAACTTTTTCCTAGGCGTCCTTTCGAGTTTTCATCCAAGTGAACTTTTTTTTTCTTTTTCTGATCTAACTTTTGGCTAGGTGCCATTTTAGGTTTTCATCCTAGCGAGCTTCATTTTTTTTTATTATACGAGTCTACTCTTCATAACTCACCATGGTCATCTTCCAGGAATATGGCACATTCTTCTCTTCGTGTATTTCCATAATAGTCAATATCAACCTACGGTTCTTTTAATCTTCCCCCCTCCCCTTCCCTTTTTGTCACTCTCTATCTTTTGCATTCTCCTCCCTTTTCTCTTTTCTATTTCTTTTCTTTATCTTTTTTTTCTATTTTTCTTTTTCTATTTCTCTCTCTCTTATCCTCCCAATTTGAGGTACATTCTAAACTTCTTTGAGTCCACAAGGTTTGGAAAATAACCATTGGCACACCTTTTTTTTTTCCTCATCGTATGGATAGCTTTTGAGGTCTGAGAAGTTTTCCCGTATGGACAATTTTTTTTTCTTTTCTTTTCCTTCCTTTTTGTTTCTATCTTCTCTTTTCTTAGGCAAAGTCATTATACCACATGATCACCATAACTTTGAATAAAATCTACTCCTTAATCGAGACACCAATTTCAGCCTCATTTAACAAAAGATGGGATTGAACACATGTATGGAATAGAAACGAATGGTTTGGGATTCATTCTGAGTATATTCTTTAGAGCTTAGACAAAAATCTTTTTTTGGTTCCTTGGATAGAGCGACAACTTTTAGCTTTAACTTGGAGTTAGCAAAGAACTAATTCAAGCACATTTTAGGATCTTTCTCAATACTCGAGTTCATATGTGAAGTCTCTTCTACAATTTCTTGGGTGATTCATTTTTTCTTTTTATTTTGGCAATCATTATGATGCTATCCACACACTCATAATTTGGCACAATAGAATTAATAAAGATGAAAATTCTTTTTTATTGATTATAAGAAGAAACTCATGCATCACTAGATTCTTTTTCTTTCTCCAAACTCGAATACTAGACTCTTGAACAATCATAATTTATTCAAATTCTCAAGACTAGACAGGACTCAACCTAAACCTTTGACTCCATAGGTGTATTATGAACATTTTATTTGAAAACTCTTCTTCGTTAATTAGTCCACTAGCATCCATGCTCAAGAATAGTTTCCAGCATCATCAACTCATCAGCACCTTCACTACCATTCTTAGGTGTAGGTTTCCCAAACAACAAGTACATGGATACGTGATCCACATCCTCCATCCAGTCCTTCTTAGACCTTAAGCCCTTCATCATATTTGTGCCTTATTGAGCCATTGAGAGACTGTCCATCCCACTACTTGATTTCTTGCAACCCAAGGTCTAGTTCTTCTAAGAAGAAAAGATTTTCCTCATCATCATTTCAAAATATTCATCATCTTCAAAGAAATCTAGTTCTCCTTCATGGCTCATGCTACATATTTCAACATCTTTTAGAAGGATAGCCATAAGTTTGGGTTCGATTATTAAGGTGATATATATATGGGCGGGTCATAATGAGTTGGTTTAAGGCTTATAAGATTGATATGTTGAGGTGACGGAGCAGCATGGTGATTTGGTAATGGGGGATAGACATTTGGCTGAGGAGGCAGGGGTGCGATGATCTTATTGTTAACAAGATTTTGGATTTCATGGTGGAGTCTAATGCAATGATCAGTCTCATGGCCATATCCTTGGTGAAAGATACAGTATTGGGTGGAATTATATCTAGCTGGAAGTGGGTTAGGTGGTGGAGTAGGGTCTAGTGGTTTGAGATGCCCTCCAATAACAAGTTGTTCAAGGCTGGTGGATAGAGTCATGCTAAGCTTGGTAAAGGTCCCATGGTCATTGCTTTGGAAGAATCTTGGTTTGGAATTACAGCTAGGGTTTTGGTGAAGGACTTTGACATCGGGTTCAATATGATTGGTGGAGTGGTTCCCTCCCATAGGTTTCCTCTGAGGCACAACTTCTTCCTTCTTGATCTTTCTATTTCTAAGCATATCCTTGGGAATGCTAAGAGATCTTTCTAACCCTTGGTTATAATCATTTTCCCCATTCTTTGAATCCATCATACTCTCCAACCTATCTATCTTTTGCAGCTCATAGAATAAGACGCTAACAGAGCTTGTCAATTCATCTAATTTCTCGGTGATTTGGGAGAGCATGTGACCTTATTGTTCTATTATACCTTGAAGTGCATTAAACCTTCTTTTGAGATACTTGTGAGGCATTGGACCAGTCTTGATTTCGAAATGATCAGAGGATTAAACCTAAGGAGGTGTGGCCTTCTTATTTCTCGGAGCTATGTTCACCTATCTCTATGCAATTTCAAATTTTAAAATTACTAGCATGCATTGTTTGCTAAAAAAATATATGGATCCTTGAGAGAAGATTTGTATACAATAATATTCTCTATAAATCGTAAAAAGTAAATGTATTACAAATATGCACTTTCCATTCTCTCAGTGTGATAGGTAGCTAATTAAACCCAAGATCGTCACATATTCTCAGCAATTCCCATTTCCCATATCGTACCCTACATAGATGAAAGTAAATTCACCATTTTTAGTGAGAAAAAAAAATATCCAAACCAAGACGCTCATATGTAAGATATATAGGAACCAAGTTGACATCAAAAGCATTAAAATTACAAAATCAATGAAAACTACATAAGGAACCAAAACATAAGGAGCCCAAACATTTGCCAATTCCCCCGTTTCAATATAATGATCTAAAATGATCAATATCTTGATCTTTTCCTATGATGTTCTTTTCTAGCATTGTACATTGTAAACCAAAAAGGTGGAAATCAAAATTTCCATAAAAGAATAATAATATTTCTGATATGTAGGTAGCATTTTAGATCTTCTCTACCCGTGGTCTATCCAAGGTGGATGAGCATGCATATTTTGTACATTAAAATTACATTTGTTTTATTTCATTAGAAAGAGTTAAATTGCCACATGTCGGTACTTCTGAATCTTAGCATTCAATATAATATAATTAGAGGTGTTTAAAAAAATTAAAACTAGATCATTGCACTTTTGGTTTGCTTTGTCACAATTTATAATATGTTCTACAATTGAATCTGACTTGTCGCTTTCGCAGAAATAATCTCTCAATCAAATGCATAAAATGCAAACAATTTGAACAAAGCACACAATTTTGATTGGTGGCCTTTTTTGTATTTTGATTCTACTCACAAAACTGGGAAAATACCTATGAGAAAATATCTTTAGTGCTCATGTCCAACTATTTAATTGTATGTTACCCAAATATCTTAATAGTTGTACCATCAGTGGTACTGTTATGCCATTTGGGTACCAAATTTGAAATTCAAATTTAAAAAGCATAACAATTTTCATTATGTAATAAAGTCAAAGATAGCCATTTGGAAACGAAATTTGGGATTTAAATTTCGGACGTATCGAATTGTTCATTATGTGAGATAGTCAAAGATTCATACTATTGATCAACTATAAACTTGAAAGAGCCAATAAGTTTGATGTGTTTCAATGAATCATTGGGTGAGAGAAAAACCCTAATTATGTTGAATGTAAGGTATCAATCCAATCTCCAACTATGTCCACACAAGTAGAAACTTAAAACCTCAAAAAAAAGCATTCAGAACTCAAAAAGAGACTTGTGCAATGAAATCAGTCATTGCAATATACACATAAGAATGGTTTTTGATTATATAGTTATAAAACGCCAATCAAAACTGTAGACCTATGTGATTTTCTCTGGGTAATAATTAATAGTTAATACCCTTGCAACTACTGATATTGAATGATTTATTAAACAAATACTATACAAAATGATGACTCACCTCATGAAAAAATAGCTAGTGTGGTATTTTGGAAAATACACACTGCGATGTTGGTTTCAATTCACCCACTCTCAGTAATTTGCCAATACATTTAGCACTCAAAAATTACCTTAGGATGAATGCACATACACACTTATACATGGAGAGAAATATGCATACATGCATATTTTACACATGTCACACCCCAGAGTAGCAAAAATAGAGAAACATAAATTTCCTTTTTGGGTCCATAGGGAATGATGGGTGAATGTCACTAATTGTCCACACCACACAGTACTAATCAACTAGAAGCAACAAGAATAGTAAACAACTGAAATATATAATAACAATTCTATCCATTACAAAATCAGAGCGGTCCTTAGGATCACAATAGGTCTGGAGACAACATATGCCTAAGTACCCGTTAAACCAAAAAAAACCAACAGTAATGTAAAGTAGTAATATAAACTACTATCTATCTTCAGGTCCTCAGCTGACGTAAGGGTAGTCGTTAGTGTAATAGGCGTCTTCGACTAACCGTCATTAGTAGGGCCACCGTCATTAGTAGGGCCACCCTCTGCATAATCCAACTCTGGATAGTAGCCATCACCGTAGGTTTTACCACCTGCATTTTTAAGGACAGGATAGTCTGGACAGGGAATGTCAAGGTAATAAAGGCCATCAACTTACTGAAAGCTGAGTGAGAACTAATTAACACAGTCCCATAAAAATAAAGTAATTTCCATTCATGAACGATATATAGCATTGATACTAATAATATCTTTTCCTCATTTATTCAGACTAATCATTATCCAATTCTTATCATCTTCCCACTTTAAGACTAACTGTACCAATCTCGACTGACTACTATGAACTGATTATATCATCATGACATACTAGTGTTTTGTTCACCGCTTTTAAGAACTCTTGCGAACACTATATAACATTCTCATACAACGACTAGTCTATGGACGTACCCATGCTCTTGTTCACCGCTTTTAAGAACTCTTATTGTTCATCGCTTTTAAGAATGCTTGGAGTACTATGCACCTATAGCTTCCACGATCCTAGTTAAATCCTTGTTACCTAGTTATTGGATTAAACCTGAGCGAATCATCAACTCGAATAACACAACCGTGAAAATAACTAAAACTCCACTGACTCTGTCACCAGATTATCATATGTTACTACCGTTATACCTCAAACCTCATCTCATTATTGCATCGTATCGTTACTAACGTTCAGAACCCGAATACATTACTCACCACATTATCTCAATCTCATTATCATACCCCACTACCTCCGTAATCCATAATATTGCATAATACAAACATGAGACATTAATTAAATAACTATGCATTATAAATTACAAACTTAAATAAAACATCCAAGTTTTGCTAAGGTTCGATCGATTGAAGCTATTGATCTATTGAAGAAAGTAAAATTCTACTGATCAAAGTCATTTCGATCGATTGGAGTCAAAATGGTCTCGATCGATTAAATAGAGTTCAATCACTCAAAAGTCGTCTTCTTCATAATCTGGTAGTGAACGTCTGGAATATATTAGGGCATGTTTAGGTCCTTATTAAATGTAAAAACCTTGTAAAACATTATAACTAAGCTATTAAGTGATTTTGGAACTTACCGAACGTCGTAAGGGTACGTTTGGCAAGTTTGAAGCTTCAAAGCTTTAATGGTGGCCTCCTTCTCTTTCTCTCTCTGCTCCTATCTTCATCTCTATCTCTCCTTCTCCTTCTTCTTCTAGTTCTCTCTCTCTTTCTCTGACTATATATAGATAGATATGTGAGTGTATGTATATAAATATATGGATTTATATATGATGGTGTATATATAGATATATGAACACACAACTCTCTCTCTCTCTCTCTCTCTCTCTAACTCTTAGTTTTTCCAACTCTTTCACATACACAAAATACAAAGTATATATAGAGAAGAGGGGTGAGCAGGTGGCAATGTTTGCACAGAAATTGGGATTTTTGATGATTATAAGTTTGATCGATCAAAGCTACTTCGATCGCACGAAAGTGATTCGGCCAAGTTTAATCGATTGAAGTGGGGACCACGTCATAAATTCAAGTCGGTAGGGTTTCAATCGATTGAATAGGGTTCGATCGCTTGATCTTTGAGATTCTCGATTGCTTGAATGAAGTTCAATTGATCGAAGATAGAATTTTAAGTATGGTTAAGGGAAGTATATATAATCTTTGTGTATTAATAAAAATTGAAAATACAGGATATTACGTCATCCACCACTCATTAAGGATTTCGTCCTTAAAATCAAAAACAAATAAGGTCTAAAACAGAAATGGAAACTTCTCTGGCATCTCTGACTCTAGTTTCCATGAAGCTTCTCCTTCATCATGATGCTTCTACTGGATCTTCATCAACGGAATCTCCTTGTTCCTGAGCTTCTTGACTCTATAGTCTAAAATGCGATCCGGTCCTTCATTGAATATAATGTTGTAGTTAACTTCAGTATCATCGAAGTTGATTTAGTGCGTTGGATTATGAGCATACTTCCTCAGCATACTGATGTGGAAAACGTTGTGCACTCCTGACATCTTTGGTGGCAACGCAAGTCAATAAGAAACCTTCACAACATGCTCCAAGATCGTGAATGGTCTGATAAATTGCGACGATAGCTTGCCTCACTTATGACCAAATCTAATGATGCCTCAAATAGGTGAAACTTTGAGTAGCACGTGATCTCGAATGGCAAATTCCAAGTATTTACATCGCTTTTCAGCATAGCTCTTGTGTTGGGTCTGAGCTGTCCTCATCTTCTCACGCATAACTTGAATCTTCTTGCTTGTCTCTTGTACCATCTCTGGCCCAAGAAGTTGAGTATCTCTGACTTCAGCCCAACATAGCGATGATCAGCTAGGTCTTCTATATAAAGCTTCAACCAGTGCCATCACTATACTCGTATGGTAACTATTGTTGTAGGCGAACTCGCTCAATGGTAGGTGCATTTCACAAGAATTCTCAAAATTAATAATGCAAGCACGTTGCATAACTCACTCAGTCTGCGGATGAAAGGCTGAACTTAGGTTTGGTGTAGTTCCCACCACTATTTGGAGACTCTTCCAAAACTCTGCAGAAAAGCGCGAATCTCGATCTGACACTATTAAAATAGGTATACCGTGAAACTGTACAACGTGCTATAGATACATTCGGCTTAACCATTCCACTGTATACGTTATACTATAAGTGATGAAATGTGCCATCTTTATAAGTCGATCCACGATTACCTAAATAGCATCGTGGTTCTACTGAGACTTTGGCAATCCCACCAATAAATCCATGGTTATATGTTCCCATTTCCATTAGGGAATCGGCAATGGTTGTAGAAGTCCAGGAGGTGTGGATATGCAGCCTCCTGGAGTCCACCCCCTTTTTTCCGGGGTTTCAAAATTGATTTTCCTTTGACATATTTTTTGAAGAAAAGAAGTCTATCAAAACTGATACAGAGTCACCACTTGGTCTTTAAGGAAGCAAGAAACCCAATTTTGACTCACCCAAACAGATAAAGGGCATTGGCCCTTCATAATCAAAGAACTTGGCTTGGGGTTTTGGTATGGGAGGTGAAGGAGTCTTTGCCATAACTAAAACACCCTCTGTTGGGAATATGCCCTCAAACCAGTTAGTTGGACAATGGAATATCATAATGCATGTATGCATGTTAGTTCATGAGATGAATATTAGACTGGAATCCTTAAACAACATTGTATGTGGTTCATTTGTGTATGTGATTACACATGTGAGATATGAACCACAAATCCTTGTTGTTTCAAATAAGTCACAGTGGATGATAAGTCTGGATAACTTATCAGGTATACACTGTAGCATGATTAACGTCTACGGGGTAGAATGATGAATCTCATTCATAAGAGTCTTTGACTCTTGGTTAATATGCTAGTGCACTCGGTGCATTGACGGACCTGAGTTAAGCCTATTGACACCTAAACACTGTCACCGTCAATAGGAACTCAAAACTTGTATAGGGATACATGTCCTCAATCTTGAGATAGTTATGGACGCAAGTTGTATGCTTGGTTGCTTTGACTTACCATTCAGTGAGGTCTTGCAAGATCAACACCTGGGTATCTTGGGTAATCAAGTATGCAACGTTGGGAACATATATTGTCAAGATGGAATTCTACTCTCTTTAATAAAATGAAGAATAAGTATTCCCTCGAGAATGTCACTAGGAGTGATTACTGAGAGCTGGCCAGCCTTGTCAACAAAATGTCATTGTTGACATGTTTAGTAATCCAAGCGTAGTGAATGATACTCGAGGAATATAAGATGTACTATCTGTTAGGTTGACAGTATCTTAAAACATACATCCCAATGATAGATATGAATACTGCCTGGTAGAGGGACATCCGTATCATATTATATAAGTCTAGCAATCGCTTATGTATGTGTGATTAAGTTCTTATGAACTAGAGTGCAATTATCATTTTATAGTGGCATTAATGATAATTGATTAATTATTGATTCCTTAGTCAAGAGTACTGACTAGATGGAATAATAATTAATCGGAGCCAGTAATTAAGAACCTAGGAGGTCCCACCCTTAGCTCCGTCAGAATGCTTGGAAAGGCAAATGAGAATGCTGTCAAGACTGGTTTGATCGATCAAAGTTGTTTCGATTGATTGAAGTCTAGACATGTTCGATCGATCGAACAAGACTGGTTCGATCGATCGAAGTTGTTTCGATCGATTGAAGTCTATACAGGTTCGATCGATCAAACTAAAGTTCGATCGATCAAAGTCACTTCGATCAATTGAAAGTTAGGTCGGTTCTGGGAATCTATAAATAGGGCAGTTACATCCAGAAATAAAAGGTCACCATTTTTAACGTACCAGTTGCTGCAGAACCTGTTTAGAGTTCCCAAACCTTCCCTATTCTCACTATTAGAGTTCCCACCAACTCTAGCCTCTCTAGGAAGCATTCAAGGAGACATAAGGGTGAAGATTTCCTAGAGGTTGCTGCTGCACACACAAGGAGAAGGACAAAAATCAGAATTGGGTTCAAGACCTAAGGTATAAAAGCCTCTCCATCTTGTTATGTGCATCTATAGAATTAACAAGTAGGAGATCCAGGCAACCAATAAAAGTTTTGAACTTTATTTTTCCGCTGCGCGTTTAAAACTGTTTTAAACCTATTTTTCCCTACACCCTCAACTCATCCCGTCTCTCGAAGGACCTCAATTATCATCCAAATAATCATCTTATACTATGTCTGGTTCGACAGTTAATACTATGATAGTATATTACATCTCATAAGAATCTTGAAATAGAAGATCAAAAGATAAGATATCATTCATAAGATCTAAGACAAGTATCACAAAATGCAGAAGTGAAAGATCACACAAACAAACCTAGGAAAAATCGTCTAATCATATATCAAGTAATCAAGCTTTCCTAATCTAAGACAGGATATGAATTGTTCTTGAAACAAATGATCAAAGAAAACAAAAATATGCTTAGCAAGCTAGTATGATACATGTTAATCTTAAGAAAGGAAGATCTCTCAATCACCGGGACGGATGAGAAAGGAAGATTAGATTGGGGGAGCATGAACGTGTGATGAAATTCATTCCTTATAACCTTCTTAGATTAGGAGTTACAAAAACCCCAAATCTTGCATGGATGTAATGCATGATCCTAGAATGTGCAAAGGTTGTAGTGTGTTTTGTGTTCATGGATTTTCTAAAGTGACTTAGAAATCTAAAGCATGCATGAATGAATAAAGAATGTTATTGTAGGTTGTGTACAAATGTTGTATGAAATACTCCCTAAGATATGAGCTAATTTAGAATGCATGTAAACATCTAATCAAGGAATTAAAGTTAAAACATGCTTGCTGAAAATAGTGGACAGAGCAGTATATTGATTTTGTAAGAATGCAAATGTGAGTTTAGAAGAGTTTTTAATTCATGATTGTTTATGGAGATCATCCGTATTGTGTCTAAAACACATATCAAAAAGCCAAATCACTATTGAAGTTACAGATTGAGAGAAATCATATAAACAAGAGAGGTTACTCAGAAACAGAGTTCATACTGTTGACTGAAATGTAAAAAAATCTTTGAAAATGAAAACAAAACATTCGGAGGTCCATATTATACAAAAAGTTCCCTAAGACACTAAAGTTCAAGTTAAAAATGATTTGGGACCATTCTCTTTGTACAAGTTTTCTGAAAAACAAGTTGAAAGTCAACCAAGCTGTTGTGACAGAGAAAACAGAATATCTGGAAGGGATGTTTGGGTCAAAATGGAACCATTCCAAGTGTTTTTAAATCAAACACAAAATCGTAGGTGTTCTCTAATGAGTTAGGAAGACTTTCCAAATGGTCTTGTAATCATCCATTAAGTATTGAACTCAGAATGACATTTTAAAGTTGAAGAACTCACTGTTTTGAAGATTTTGAGAAAACAAATGTTTTGTTTCTTGAAATCAAAATGAGGGGTTTAAGAGGGGTTTTGAAAAGGAGGTTTTGAGAGTGCATTTCCAGTAGTAAATGGAGATTATAACCACTTGGAGTATCAACATCAAACTCACCTCAAGAACTTCCAAGATTATTAGAGAGCATTGTTGGTTTTTGATCATAACTTTCAAGAATACATAAGAATGTATTGAAGTTGGAATCATCATCTATCAAACATGTTTTTGAGGTCAAGAGGTACTATCCATAAGGATTCACTCACCTCAAGCACCATGTCATCATCTAGATGATAATGAACTAGTAAGTAATCAAATAAAAATCAAAAAAGAAATGAGGTATGAAGAGATGAACATATATAAACAAAAATGAGGTAAGAAGAGATGAACATCAATAGTTGATAATCATTGAGATATTGGACTTGTAGCTTGGTGTTTCACTCATATTCATTGACATTTGGATAGATTCATAACTCAAGATTGATCAAAAATGGTGATTGGGGAGGATACGAATGTGAAGTATAAGAGAGGTAATGGAAGAAAATAAGATTAGATCTCACTTTGTTATAGAAAAACAGTAGAAGGAAGCTCCTTTCTCACTTTTAATTCTAACTCTATCTCTCTTTCTCTCTACAACTTTTTCTAACTTTGCACTTGACCCCTCCAAAATGAAGAGCCAAGTGGAGTTTATATAGGCCAATTTGGGGTGGTTTTGGGATTTATAAAGTGCTCCCATTGGTCTCAAACATCTGTGAATAAGAAACTACGTTATTTTGACTTCCAATTATTCAATGTGGACCCCCAAAATAAATTACAAAAATGGACCCGACAAGGCTTGAGTGCCACCATGGCACTGCCCATGTGCTGCCATGGTAGAGGCATAGTGCCGCCGCGGCACTGCTCCTTAGATTCCCAAAAAATTATGTTTAGGCACCCAGAGGTTTCGGTATTCATGAAAAGGCCCTATTTCGTCTGAAATTCACAGAAAATGCGTAAAAACTCCAAAATGAGCTTATGATATACCATTGGAAAGGTATTAGAGTCTACTTTCTATAAAAAAAATATTTTGGAGTCAAGTCACTTTGAAAAGTTTTGCGATATTCGCAATAAAAGCCGATTTGATCGCCTTTTTCACCTTCAAAAATTCATAATAAATCCGTTGTAAATTCAAAAATTATGTGCGATATACCATTGAAAAGCTATTGACCTCTAGTTTCCATAACAAATGTTTGAAAATGATACGGTGCCCCAGTCTCCAAGTCAACTTTTAGGTCAAACCGGTCAAACTAGGGACCTCTAGGAAGTTCTAGGAACCTCTGGGAGCTCCCAGGAGCCGACTTTTTTGTCTGTTTTTCTTTTAAAACATGTTTTAATACTTTTCACATGATCTAGTATGATCTGAGAACTTTCAAGCAAATTTGGATATTTTGGTCAAACTCTGGTCAAACCTTGGTCAAATCTGAAACGTAGACTTTCCGGGGTCTCTGGGAGCTGATGATTTCATCCAATTTTTCCTTAAAGCTCATCTTATTCCTTTTCTTATGACATATCTTATTTCTAGAACTTTTGGTACAAATCAGGGAATGTTTGGGCTTTCAGGGGCTTTTTGGTCATTTATACCACTTTTTGAGTATTTGGAGAGATAGAACTAACTTCTAGGAGTCCTTTTTGAATCTTTTTCAATCATTGTGAACCACCAAGCTATGGATCTCCTAAATCTGATAGTCGACAAAATGGGGTGTCTACAGTTTGCCCCTCTTTGGCATGAACTTGCGAGGCAACGCATGTCGTAAGCGAGTGCCAAAGCTTTGAAGAGACAGGTCTTTTGGAGGCTATAGATTTAGGACAAAAAGTGTTGCAAAGATGTAAGGATAAAAACATGATGCTGAGATCAGTGCTAGTCACGCTCTTCGTGAGCTGCCTACGTATCTCAGGGGAATCAGACCAGGGCATAGTTCAGGCATAAAGGAACAAATCACACATGCGCAACAAGATAGGCGGATGCTATGTTATGAGAAAGATATGAAATGCATGGAAGTGATATGAATTGTGTCCTGAGTCCTATCGTGTCTAGTGTTCTGATCCTAGTATGAGCTGGTGCTGTGGGGTATGTGCCACTCCGAGTGGACTTATATCATGCTAGTGTTTTTTACTGTGATGCAGTTATTAACTCGGATAGGGACACCAAGGTTTGAAGACTCTGGGTCTTGGAATAAACTTCTTAAATTTTAAGGAGTGCGAGACGCGAACGAATGGGATCGGATGTCGGGTCCTTGAGGATGACAATTAAAGATAACCGATGGACGTGAAGTCCTGGATACCAAACAACGAATGAGGAAGCTCAAGATAACCAATAGGTAAGGGAGCTCACGATAAGCGGCAGGCAAATAAGCTCACGATAATTGATTGGTGAGGACGTTCATGATTTTGGACAATGAGTGAGGAAGCTAATGATAACCAACGAACACAGAGCCTTGGATTTGTGAATAGACAATGCTTTCCCCAAGAGCCGGGATCTCTAGACTGTTGATGATGATTCTTGTGGTGGTGTGGACACCCGGGATTCCACCTCTTGCTTGTTTTTGTTTGAAATTTGATTTTGAAAAGAGAGAGAAAAAGGAAGGTCTGTTGAAAATAGATACAGAGTTGCCACTTGGTCTTTAAGGAACCAAGATACCTAATTTTGACTAACCCAAATGGATAAAGGGCACCGGCCCTTCATAACCAAAGAACTTGGTTCGGGGTTTTGGTACGAGAGAGGAAGGGGCCTTTGTCGTGACTAAAACACCCTCAACTCGCCCCGTCTTTCAACGAGCCTCAATTAGCATCCAAATAATCATCTTATACTATGAATGGTTCGACAATTAATACTATGATAGTATATTACATCACATAAGAAAATTTGAAATGGAAGATCTAAAGATAAAATATCATTCATAAAATCTAAGTCAAATATCATACAATGTAAAGTGAAAAATCACACAAATAAACCTAGGAAAAAAAATCGTCTAATCATGTATCAAGTAATTAAGTTTCCCTAATCTAAAGGGGACATGAATTGTTCTTGAAACAAATAATCAAAGAAATCAAAATATGCTTAGCAAGCTAGTATGATGCATGTTAATCTTTGAGAAAAGAAGATCTCTCAATCCCTGGGACGGATGGGAAAGGAGGATTAGATCGAGGGGAAGCATGAATGTGTGATCATGATCATTCCTTATAACCTTCTTAGATTAGGATTCACAAAAGCCCAAAATCTTTGCATGGATGCAATGTATGTATCTAGAATGTGCCAAGGTTGTAGTGTGCTTTGTGTTCATGGATTCCTAGAATGACTTAGAAGTCTAGAATGTGTATGAATTAATGAATGAAATCATCATGGGATATGTACAAATGTAGTATGAACTACTTCCTAAGGCATGAACTAATTTGGAGTGCATGTAAGCATCAAATGAAAGTGGGAAAGTAAAAGTGTGCTTGCTGTGAATAGTGGACAGAACAGTAACATGATCTTGTGAAAATGGAAAAGAGAGGTTAGGAATGTTTTCAAAGCATGATTTTTTTTATGGAGATCTTCCTTATTGTGTCTAGAACACAACCCAAAAAGCCAATATTTAATAACTATCACAGATTGAGAGAAATCATATAAATAATAGAGGTCACTCAGAAACAGAGTCTGTACTGACGACTGAAATGTTGAAACATCTTAGAAAATGAAAACAAATGATCTAGAGGCCCATTTTATACAGAAAGCTCCCTAAGACATTAAAGTTTAATGTAAAAATAAGTTAGGACCACCCCTTTTGGAAAAGGTTTTTGAAAAATAAGTTGAAAGTCAACCAAGCTGCTGTGACAGCAGAGGCAGAATGTCTGGAAGGAATGTTTGGGTCCAAATGGACCATTTTCAAGTATTTCCAAGTCAAACCAAAAATCATGGGTATTCTATAATGAGTTAGGAAGACTTTTCAAGTGGTCTTGCATCCATACATTGAGTATTGAGTTCTAGAGAAATCTTTGAACTCAGATCACTCACTGTTTTGACTCACTATTTTGAAGATTTTGGGAAAACAAGGTTTATCTCTTGAAATCAAAGTGAGGGTTTTAAGAAGGTGGTTTTAAAATAGAAGTTTAGAAAGCATATTTTCAATACTCAATGAAGGTTATAGCCACTTAAATGTCAACATCAAACTCATCATCAAGAACCTCCAAGATTGTTGGAGAGATTTATTTTCATTTGAACATAACTTCAAGGATACCTTGGAGGTATTGAAGTTATAATCATCATCTATCAAACATGTTTTTGAGGTCAAGAGCTACTATCCATAAGGATTCACTCACCTCAAACTTCATGTCATCATTTAGAGGATAATGAAAAAGTAAATAAAGAAAAATAAAAAGAAATGAGGTTAGGAAGAGACAAACATAATATGAACAAGTAAGTAAATAACAATCAATAGATGATAATCAATGTGATTTTAGACTTGTAGCTTGGTGTTTCACTCATATGTGGTGACATTTGGACATAGAAGTAGCTTCCTATCTCATGGATGCTTAGAGAAATGGTGGTTGGGTGTATTGATGATGAAATATATAGAAGAATGGTGGAGGAAAACAAGATTGGAACTCACTTTCTATGGAAAAAAAGTAGGAGGAAGCTCCTTTCTCACTTCTAAATCTATCTCTATCTCTCTTTCTCTCTACAACTTCTATGGACTTTGCACTTGGCCCCCCCAAAATAAAGAGCAATGGGGGGTTTATATAGGCTAATTTGGGGTGCTTTTGGAATTTAGAAAGTGCTCCCATTGGTCCCAAACATCTGTGAACATCAAACTACATCGTTTTGATTTTTAATTAATCAAAATGGACCCCCAAAATAATTGCAAAAGAATACTATTCTGGAAGAGAGTGCCGCGGCGGCACTGGGCCTGTGCCACGGTGGCAGTGGGCCAGTGCCACGGCGACACTGCTCCTCAATCATCTGGATAATCCTGTTAAGGCCCCCAGAAGTTCCGGTATTCGCTAAAAGGCCCTATTTCGTCCGAAATTCACAGAAAATGCATACGAACTCCAAATTGAGGTTATGATATACCGTTGGAAAGGTAATGGAGTCCATTTTACATAAAAAATAATTCAGGGATAGGTCACTTTGAAAAGTTATGTGGTATTTGCGATAAAAGCCGATTTGTTAGCCTTTTTCGCCTTCGAAAATTCATAATAAACTCGTTTTAAATCCAAAAATTATGTACGATATACCGTTGGAAAGCTATTGACCTCTGGTATCCATGAAAAATATTTGAAAATTGTTACGGTGCTCCAGTTCTAAGGTCAAATTTTGGTCAAACTGGTCAAATCTGGGATTCCCGGGAAGTTCTGGAAACCTTTGGGAGCTCCCAGGAGCTGACGTTTTCGTTCGATTTTCTTTTAAAACTCATTTTAATACTTTCCACATGATCTAGAATGATCCCGGCGAATTTGGACGATTTTTGGTCAAACTTGGTCAAACCTTGGTCAAACCTGGTCAAACCTTGGTCAAACTGGTCAACGAGGACTTTCCGGGAACTTCCGGGTCTTCCGGGTCTTCCGGGGTCCTTTGGGAGCTGACGATTTTATCTGATTTTACTTAAAAACTCATTTTCTTACTTTTCTTATGACAGCATGTTTCTAGAACTTTTGGTCCAAATTTGTGAGCTTTTGGGCTTTCAGGGGCATTTTGGTCATTCTGAGCATTTTGGGAAATAGAACTAACTTCCAGGAGTCTTTTTGAGTCTTTTTCGATCATTGTGAATCACCAAGCTATGGGTCTCCTAAATCTGATAGCCGACAAAATGGGGTGTCTACAGGTGGTTGCCCCAAAAAGTCGGTTTAAGCTTCCGGGAGCTGATTTTCTCTATTTTCTTCTACAAGGGATGAGGAGAATGTGCTGGGAAATATTCCAACTGATATGGGTATAAAGGTATCATTCTATTTGGGATGAAGGATACATAGATGAACTGCGGCTATGGATTTGACATTGATGGAAGACAATGATCAACAACCACTCATGGACTTATGTTGCATGGACGAGGGAAGGTAATCAACAGCCACTCATGGACTTATGTTGCATGGAGGAAGGAAGATAATCAACAACCACTCATAGACTTATGTTGCATGGAGGAAGGAAGAACAATAGCCACTCATGGACTTATGTTTCTATGACTAAGAAAGATCATCAACCGCCACTCATAGACTTATGTTGCATGAACGAAGAAAGATGATCCACAGCCACTTATGGACTTATGTTGCTAGGAGAAAGGAAGATCAACAGCCACTCATAGACTTATGTTTCTAGGATGAATGAAGATCATCAACCGCCACTCATGGACTTATGTTGTATGAACGAAGAAAGATGATCAACAGCCACTCATGGACTTATGTTGCTAAGAGATGATGGTTAACTTTTGGCGGTTTGGAAAGGGATGAAATTCACATTTATCCCAAGTTTGGACACTTCTCATGCTGACGCCTTGACTGGTGTAGTAATAGTGTTTGGTTTTCCTGCTTGTATTATCCTTGGAATGCTCTTAAAAATTTTATAACTTGATTATTAGTCACTATTGATTTACAAATTTGAGACTTCAACACACTTAAAAACTGACAGACATCGACGCACGAGGGCGACTCATTAGACACCAAATTGAAAGAAGCTCGACTTGCCAAGATTTGATGTGCCTTTGTCATAGATGATACCATTTCACTCCTCATCTTAACATGGTAGCACTTTACTGATAAATCAATTTTTTGAAAATTCCTCCTTATTGATCTAGTTGATTCTCTGCTTTTCCCAGGATGTGCTTTGAATTAGTACCTTAGCTTATAGAATAAAAGATATTCTATTTCCATCTGTTCAAAACAAAATTGGTGACTTAAAGTTTTACCATCAGTGTGCGGTAAACGAAGTGTGCCCCTAGTTTGAAGTGTAGGAAGTAGAATTCATAGGCAAACGAGGTAGGTGACCAAAATTTGCCCCTAGTTTGGACGATAGTTCATTGAAGGTTTTAGGCAAACGAGGTAGGTGACCGAAATTTTCCTCTTGTATGAAGGGTAGTTAGTAAAATTCAGGGAAAATGAGGCGAGTAGACAAAGTTTGCCCCTAGTGTGGAAGGTGATTTTCTGGCTTGAGGCAAGGATCGTGAGTTTAATCTCTCAAATGGTCATAACTTTTGCCTAGGCACCAGTGAGGTGACCTAGCGAGCTCTTTTCTCTCTTTTTTTATTGCTCACTCTGGATTTAGCTCTAATTATTGCCTAGGCGTCCTTTCAGATTTTTAACATAACGAGCCATCCCTTTTTTTGTTTGAAAGTCTTCCTACGTATCCCCGAGTGGGGATCAGGTATATAGAGTAGTTTTGGCCAAGACTTTGATAGAAAATAGGGTTGATTATGATGGTGTTGACCGAACTGACATGGTTGCCTACCTATCCTCGAGTAGGAATCAGGTCGAGTATAGTTCAGGGCAAGGCTTTGAAAGATGGGGGGTTAATTATGATGGTGTCCATCCAACTGATGCGGTTGCCTATGTATCCCCGACTCTGAATCAGGTCTAGCATAGTTTAATGCTAAAGGGTTATAAGAAATGAGGTATAAGGGTTTTCTAAACCAACTGTCAGAGAAGTTCAAACTTTGGTCACTTATGGTAGCCTTGAATAAGAGGATTCAGTTTCGGTCTCCCTTTCTTTCGTTTTTTTCTCTTTTTTTTCTTCTTTTTTTTTTCTTTTTTTTTTCTTTGAGGATTGATCCTTTTTACTTTCACCTAGCCAGTTATGTTTTCTTTTCACGATGTTGATTCACGTGAGATCTTTCGATCTCAATCTCAAAATTTCATAATGTGCATGTCAGCTCTCAGAATTTGTTTGTGGTCATTCGGAGCTTTTTTAAAATATGATCTATACACATTCTCATGATGTAACTTGAAGTGTACAATTCTCTGTATCATCAAAATTTTATTTCTTTCATTTTCTCCATCGTTTTGACTGGCTAGGGTCAAATCTTGGAAATCAATACCTTTTCAGCTCTAACTTTTGCCTAGGTGCCCTTTCTGGTTTTCAACCTAGCGCGACTTTTTTTTTCTTTTTTTTTTTGGTGAAGGGGAGAAGAAACTCACTGAAGTGTTTGGCTACCATCAAGGATTAAGTTTGCATCGGGGACAGATTCACATGGCTCTTGATTAGATTGGGCTCAAGGCTTTGAAATGGTAGAAAAGGGTGCTGGGCAAACCCCAAGTTGGTTTCAAGTATGTCTTTTCAAGATTGGGGCAAGAGCATCTTTAAATTCTTAAAGTAAGACTATTCAATTCTCGGCTCTTCATCGGTGTCAGCGCGAAATCTACTTTAACCTTTCAGGATTCTTTTTTTTTATTTGAAGCAAAAATTTATCAGTAAAGTAATATCCATGGTAATTTGAAAATTGACATTACAGTTTAGTGATTCATGCACTTATGACTAATCCACATCAGGTTAAGCAAAACGAGATTTCATTAGCAAAAGAGTGGGATTACATTACAAACTCATAACAACTTGATGACAGACAGACTCGTCCACAAGACTAAACTTGAAATAGACTCAAAACATAGAACAGACTCGACTAGACTCGTCCTAGTCTCAAATGGAGTGTTATGGTGACTCGCTTATTCTTTTTTTATATATTTATATTTTTAGCAGAAGTTCCAAACACCACCACTTTATCGTGTAGCTTCAAAATTTATTGGCGTCAGCAAAAGGGATCATTTGAACGGATTGGCCAGGGGTTGGTCCAGACCAAGGTAGTGGATTAGATTGGGGTGCGGCTAGGGGTGCATACGAGCTATGCTGTTCAACAAGGGCTCGATAAAGGCTAGGCTTGGCTTGCTTATATGAGCTCGTGAACACAATCGATTAAGGCTCGTGAGCATGCTCGTGAAAAAGCTCCTTAATAGGTTTGATAAAGTGTTTGTATAGTGACTGTTATATATATATTTATTATAAAACTATATAATTTTAGAGAAAATATGACATATCTTGTAAATAAGCTTGATAAATGATTATTTTATTATTAAACTATATAGCTTAAAAGGGCGTATGAAAAAGCTCATTAAAAAGCTCGTTAAAAAGCTCGTGAGAAAGTTCACGAACACTTGAAAGGTTGGCTCGTTTGAGCTCGCGAGCAAGTGAGAAAGCTCGCGAGCAGGCTCAGCTCAGCTTGTATGCACCCGTAGGTGCGGCGCATCATCTATGAGGTCTTAAATTGAGTGATGGAGCCTCTTGCAGTTGTCGGTATCATGGCCATGATCTTGGAGGTAATCACAGTACTTGGACTCATTATACCCAGGAGGTGGGCGATTAGGAGGCTTACTAGGCTCTAGAAGCTCAAGGTGGCCCTTTTGGACAAGGTGGTTGAGGGTGGTGGATAAACTCATGTCGAGTGGTGTGAAGACTCTTTGGTTTCCTTTCTTATGCCTCTTACTATGACCATTCTGGCTTGATGATGGGCTTAAGGCATTGACATATGGGCTCTTTTGATCTAGACCATAGGTATTGGGTCTCTTTTTCTTTTCCAATGTCCTAGCTTCATTAATCTTACCATCATGGATAGCATCCTCAATCCTGGTACCCATGTCAAATAGTTGCTCAAATGTGTTAATGGGCTGATAATACATGTGATCAAAGTAGATGGGTTGCAGATTCCTAATGAAAATGTGGACCTGTTCCTTTTCCTTTGGCCTGTGGCTAATCTGTGTGACCTTGTTTCTCTATCTTGCTAAGAATACAGCAAAGGACTTGTTGGCATTCTGGCAGGTGGTTCCTAGATCTTTGATGGTAACATCTAGCTCTTGATTGTATGAATAATGCTCAACAAATGTTCGAACGATGTCTTCCCAAGTGTGTGTCTTTGAGACCTCCAAGGTCAAGAACCATGATAATGTGGCCTTAGTGAGAGTCTGGGAGAACAACATGGCAATGTGCTCGTGAGTGCAACCCAATGATTGGAAGATTCTCATGCATAGCTTAATATGGCTCTTCAGGTTTCCAGTACCGTCAAAACGTTTAGTGTTCGGCATCTTGAAATTTTCTGGCAGCTTCACCTTGGTGGGTTCAAACAATTCCTCTAAATCTAGCATGTGATCGTCAACTCCCTTGCTTTTCTACAAAACACTTTCTATCTTGTCAACCTTGTCTAGACTAATCTGGATCCTCTTGTCAATTGCAAGCCGCGAGGCTCCATCAAGGCAATCTTGAGCCCCTTCATGTCTAAAGGTTGCATCTTAGGGTGGTATAACTCTGGGTGTTGGTTGGACAAATCTTGGAATTGGAAGGAATCCTGGTGGGTACTATGGGTTCTGTTATCTCATCTCTTCGAGAAATCCAAGGACTTGGGCTAAATGGTCTGATTGTTGGTTTATAGTGTTTTTTAACTCGGTAACTTGGGTTCCCATATCTTCTTGATCCATAGGTTTGCTTCAAGAAGGGCTGTTGATCTCAAGAAGATAATGTAGCATGACGATGTTTAGGACCTGTGATGTGTTACAAATTGGAATGACGAGGATCAGACTTAGGAGATGAAGATTGATGTTCGTACAATGATGAGAAGAGGTAGAATGTGCGGACTTATGAGATGTATGTGCATGCGAACTGATATGAATTATGTATGCACATGAGACAAGCATGCGGATGCAAGCCCTAATCTATATGATGCCCCTACTTCTATTATATAGTAGTTAAGCAAATAAGGTCCTAGCCATACATAGTGTGCTAACTTACTTTCCAGAATGATCACCAATAGGGGAATAACAGGAATTTCAAAGGTATTTTGGGAGATTCAGGGGAATTTATGGAACTTCTAAGAATTTCTAGAAGAAATATGGGTTTCTGGGTGATTTGGATAGAGTTTTCGGGAGAAACGGGTATTTTTTGGGCATTTCTCAGAAAATTAGGTAGAGTTTCTAGGAGAAATTGGGACATCTGGGTACTACTGGGAGATTTGGACAGAGTTTCTGGGAGGAACTGGTATATTTGTAAATTTTTGGGAAATTTAGACAGTTTCTAGGAGGAAGTGGTATATCTGGGAATTTCTGGGAAATTTAGACAAAGTTTCTGGGGGAAACTGGTATATCTAGGTAGAGTTTCTAGGAGAAACTAGTATATCTGTGTATTTTTGAGAAATTTAGACTGGGTATCTGGGAGAAACTTGTATATCTGGGAATTTCTTATTGTTTTGCAATTTTTTGGGAAATCTAGGCAGAGTTTCTAGGAGAAACTGGTATATCTAGGTATTTCTGGAAAATTTAGACAAAGTTTCTAGGAGAAACTGGTATATCTGGGCAGATGATGATGGTGATCATACTGTCTAGCAAGTTTTCATACTCCTATGTCATTGGACCAACAAACAAGATCTACAGTGTATATCTTTGCGAATATGGAGCAGACATCCTTATCACGGTGCTTAGGCAGGTCAACTCAATGTGATCACATGCGAGTGATTGCCTTGGGAATCATCAGAACGAGGTTCTGCCTCATGCCACATTAGTGTCTACACTATGCAAGTAATCCCACCAAGGCATGCAGCAGTTATATCGCATTGTCCTATCTGAAAAGATAAATTAACAGTTCTATGAAAAGTTGTACAGAAATCTATATGCAAGGGCTGGGTTTAGTCAAAGAGGGTCCGTTGACGAGAGTTCCAATATACTGTCAGAGAGACAGTACAGAAATTTTTACCCTTTTTTATATACCTTGGAAGGTACAGTATCAACGGTGATTTGTGCCCTGGCACAGCAAGACCTAAACAATATTAGCACCGCGTTTCAGACACAGTCGGAGGGGGAAATGCAAAAGTGCAATACGGTGAACCAGACACAATAAAGAGATGATTTTAAGGATGCTTCTTATGAGTCAAACCTCTATATTATTTTGTTTTGAAAAAAAATATCCCCAACAGAGTCACTAGATTGTGGACACGAGGCCTCCTGGAGTCCACCCCCCTTTTTTTCTAGGGTTTTGGAATTAATTTTCCTTTGAAATGTTTTTTTAAGAAAGAAGTCTGTGAAAACAAATACAGAGTCGCCACTTGGTCTTTAGAGAACCAAGAAACCAATTTTGACTCACCCAAATGCATAAAGGGCACCGGCCCTTAATAACCAAAGAACTTGGCCCTAGTTTTTGTACGAGAGAGGAAAAAGCCTTTCCCACGACTAAATACCCTCAACTCACCCTGTCTCTCAACGGACCTCAATTATCATCCAAATAATCATCTTATTCTATGTTTGGTTTGACAATTAATACTATGATAGTATATTACATCTCATAAGAATCTTGAAATGGAAGATCAAAAGATAAGATATCATTCATAAGATCTAAGCCAAGTATTACACGTACAATGCAAAAGTGAAAGATCACACAAACAAACCTAGAAAAAATCATCTAATCACATATTAAGTAATCAAGCTTTCCTAATCTAATAGGGGACATGAATTGTTCTTGAAACAAATCATCAAAGAAAACAAAAATATGCTTAGCAAGCTAGTATGATGCATGTTAATCTTAAGAAAAAAAGATCTCTCAATCCCCAAGACGGATGAGAAAGGAAGATTAGATCGGGGGAGCATGAACAAGTTATCAAGTTCATTCCTTATAACCTTCTTAGATTAGGAGTAATAAAAACCCCAAATCTTGCATGGATGCAATGCATGATCCTAGAATGTAAAAAGGTTGTAATGTGTTTTGTGTCATGGATTTTCTAAAGTGACTTAAAAATCTAAAGCATGCATGAATGAATGAAGAATGTTATTGTAGGTTGTGTACCAATGCAGTATGAAATACTCTCTAAGATATGAGCTAATTTAGAATGCATGTAACCATCTACTCAAGGAATTAAAGTTAAAATATGCTTGTTGTGAATAGTGGATAGAATAGTAAACTAATTTTGTAAAAATGCAAATGTGAGTTTAGAAGAGTTTTTAATTCATGATTGTTTATGGAGATCATCCGTATCGTGTCTAGAACACATGTCAAAAAGCCAAATCACTATTGAAGTTACAGATTGAGAGAAATCATATAAACAAGAGAGGTTACTCATAAATAGAGTTTGTACTGTCGACTGAAATGTGGAAAAATCTTTGAAAATGAAAACAAAACATTCGGAGGTCCATATTATACAGAAAGTTCCCTAAGACACTAAAGTTCAAGGTAAAAATGATTTGGGACCATTCTCTTTGTACAAGTTTTCTGAAAAAATAAGTTGAAAGTCAACCAAGCGTTTGGGTCAAAATGGAACCCTTCCAAGTATTTTTAAATCAAACACAAAATCTTGGGTATTCTCTAATGAGTTAGGAAGACTTTACAAGTGGACTTGTATTCATCCATTGAGTATTGAACTCAGAATGACATTTTAAAGTTAAACTCACTATTTTGAAGATTTTGAGAAAACAAATGTTTTGTTTCTTAAAATCAAAATGAGGGGTTTAAGAGGGGTTTTGAAAAGGAGGTTTTGAGAGTGCATTTCTAGTACTAAATGGAGATTATAACTACTTGGAATATCAACATCAAACTCACCTCGAGAACTTCCAGGATTGTTGGAGTGCATTGTTGGTTTTTGATCATAACTTTAAGAATACATAAGAATGTATTGAAGTTGGAATCATCATATATCAAACATGTTTTTGAGGTCAAGAGCTACTATCAATAAGGATTCACTCACCTTAAACACCATGTCATCATCTAGATGATGATGAACATATATAAACAAAAATAAGGTAAGAAGAGATGAGCATCGATAGTTGATAATCACTGAGATATTGAACTTGTAGCTTGGTGTTTCACTCATATACATTAACATTTGGACATAGAAGTAGATTCCTAACTCAGGATTGCTCAAAATTGGTGATTGGGGAGGATTTGAATATGAAGTATAGGAGAAGTAATGGAAGAAAATAATATTAGAACTCACTTTGTTGTAGAAAAATAGTAGGAGGAAGCTCCTTTCCCACTTCTAATTCTAACTCTATCTCTCTTTCTCTCTACAACTTTCTCTAAATTTTCACTTAACCCCCTCCCAAAATGAAGAGCAAAGGGGGTTTATTTATATAGGCCAATTTTGGGTGGTTTTGGGATTTATAAAGTGCCCTCATTGGTCCCAAACATCTGTTAACAACAAACTACGTCGTTTGACTTCCAATTATTCAATCTGGACCCCCAAAATAAATTACATCCCGTCAGAGATTTAGTGCTGCTGCAGCACTGCTCCTCAGATGCCCAAAAATTACGTTTAGGTACCCAGACGTTTCAGTATTCGGGAAAAGGCCCTATTTCGTTCAAAATTCACAAAAAATGCGTACGAACTCGAAACTGAGCTTATGATATACTGTTGGAAAGGTATTTGAGTCTAATTTCTATAAAAAAATTTGGAGTCAGGTCACTTAGAAAAGTTTTGCGGTATTGGCGATAAAATCCGATTTGATCACCTTTTTTACCTTTAAAAATTCATAATAAATCCGTTGTAAATCCATAAATTATGTGCGATATACCATTGGAAAGCTATTGGCCTCTAGTATCCATGACAAATGTTAAAAAAATGATACGGTGCCCCAGTCTTCGAGTCAACTTTTAGGTCAAACCAGGGACCTCTAGGAAGTTCTAGGAACCTCTAGGAGCTCTCAGGAGCCGACGTTTTTGTCCGTTTTTCTTTTAAAACTTGTTTTAGTACTTTTCACATGATCTAGGATGATCTCAAAACTTTTGTGCTAATTTGGATGATTTTGGTCAAACCCTAGTCAAACCTGGGTCAAACCGGTCAATAGGGACTTTCTAGGAACTTCCGGGACTTCCGGAGGTCTCTAGGAGCTGACAGTTTCATCCGATTTTTCATTAAAGTTCATCTTATTACTTTTCTTATGATGTAGCTTATTTTTAGAAATTTTGGTCCAAATCTGAGAATGTTTGGGCTTTTAGGGGCATTTTGGTCATTTGTACGATTTTCTGAGTATTTTGAGAGCTAGAACTAACTTCCAGGAGTCTTTTTCGAATCTTTTTCATTCATTGTGAACCACCAAGCTACGGATCTCCTAAATCTGATAGCCAACAAAATGGGATGTCTAAAGGTGGTTTCTGATGTTCTGCCTTTACTTGTTTACACGTAAGACACTGAGATACATACTTAGCTACCTCTTACTTCATTCCTTACCACTAGAAATTCTTCTTCAGATCTTTGTACATCTTCATACCTCCCTGATGAATATTCATCTGTGACTATGTGCTTCATCCAATATTTCTTTTCAGAAATTTTCTTCATCAGGCACACAGTGTCTGCCCTTACATCGTAAGACTCCCTCTATACTAATACTCCAGACCTCTGATTCTTTTGCTGACATCTTGGCAAACCATAATTTCGAATCTTTCGTTGTCTGTTGAGCTTCTATGATACGATTGATTAAAGTTTGTTGCAACATCAAACATCCAAAATGTTGTCCCTCCATTGATTCCACTGGTTGAAACTCGAATTCAGCTAAAACTTCCAATCCTCTACATTCTCTAATTAGTAATGCAGCGATCACTAATCGAGGTTTACGACTCAAAGCGTCTGCTATGACATTTGCTTTACCCGGATGGTATTGCAATGAAAAGTCATAATCCTTAAATAACTCCATCCATCTTTGTTATCGCATATTCAACTCTTCCGAGAGAACAAATATTCAGGCTCTTATGATCAAAATATAGATCACACTTTTCTTTGTAGAAATAGTGTCTCCAAATCTTCAATGCAAACACTGTTGTAGGTAATCCATATCATGCGTTGGATAGTTCTTCTCATGTGCCTTTAACTATCTTGATCCATCTGCAATGACTTCCCATCTTGCATGAGTACACAACCTAGTCCTTTGTGTGATGCATCACTGTAGATCACATACCTTTCTCCACTCTTAAGTATTGCGAGTACTAGTGCAGAAGTTAATCTTTCCTTCAACTCCTGAAATACACCTTCATGCTTGTCTGTCCATTCATACTTCATCTCTTTCCTTATTAAATTTGACAAAGGTCCTGCAATCTTGGAGAATCCTTTGACAAATCTTCTATAATACCCAGCTAGGCCAGGAAAACTTCTGGCCTCTATCTCATTGGTCGGTCTGTTCCAGCTTAAGACTGCATCGATCTCGGATGAGTCCACAGAGATACCATCTTCAGAAATCACGTGTCCCAAAAATTTGACCTCCTATATCCAGAATTTGCATTTACTACACTTTGTATACAACGGGCTATCTCAAAGCGTCTGTAAAGCAATCCGTAAGTGCTCCTTGTGATCTTCTTCTGTCATTGAGTAGATCAAGATGTCGTCAATGAAAGCTATAATGAATTGATCTAGATATAGTCTGAATACTTTATTCATCAAGTCCATAAATACTGCTAGCGCATTCATCAATCTAAAAGGCATAACTAGAAACTCATAATGCCCGTATCTTGTCCCGAACACAATCTTTGATACATCCTTTGGTCGTACTAACAGTTGGTGATATCCTAAATGCAAATCAATCTTGGAAACGATATTTAATCCTTGTAACTGGTCGAATAGGTATCTATCCGAGGAAGTGGATAACTATTCTTGATTGTGACCTTGTTTAAATCCCTATAGTCTATACAGGATCGAAGCGTCTTTTCCTTCTTCCTTACGAATAGAATTAGTGCTCCCAATGGTAACGTACTCGGACGAACAAAACCTAGATCTTTAAGTTCTTAAACTTGGTTCTTCAGTTCCAACATCTCAATTTGTAACACCCTATAATTCCTTTTTCATTTATAAATGAATGTTTCACTTTTATTTCTCTTTATAATAATTAATTGGGGTGAAACCGTAATTTTCTTAAATATAGGAAATACTTTCTGTGGTTTTAAAAACAATATCTATATTTTTTGTATTAATCAGGAATTTAATTCCTACGCTATTATTATTTTCTGTATTTTTTAAGTTTAACCAGTTAATACCAGTTTTTACTTTTAATCTGTGTTTTTATCGCGACGTGTGTGTGGGAGCACGTGAACGCACCAAGTGGGATCACCTCCCAATTAATTGGAGGCTACCCAATTCTTGGTACACATATATGTGTATCACAGTCTCTCATTCTCTGATATCACTCACTGCATCTCTCAATTCTTTCTCAATTCTCTCAACTCTCTCAAGAACACACACTCAGATTATATATCACACACATATATAGATTATATATAATATACACTTACATACATACATAGCTATATAGATATATTTCAATCCAGAGAAGAAACGGAGAAATTCTCAAATGCCGGAAACTTCGGCGAAAAATTCTTGGTCTCTAAATTCTCTGTATAATCACCTCAGTGAGTATTATAAACTCACTCGCCATGTTTATATATGTATATTTCAGTATATATAGGTGTATATATATGTATATATGTGAAGAACACCATGAAGGCTTTGAATTGGAGTTTTACAAAACTCAACCAAAATCAATTCCGTGAATTGATTATGGAAGATTTCAGTCCCAATAAGCTACGGTTCCAATCCTACGGCTTAATTTATCAGTATGGCGACGTATTGATGATTTGAAGTTTTGTCACTCTAACTTAAATCGTGAAAATTGAGAGATTCAATCCGTATTTGTTCAAATTGATCGTGTATTATTAATCTACGCGAAAAACTGAAGAAATCCATATATTACATGCATTATTTAGAACAGAATCTGGAAATGGGTAAAATTCCAGTTTGAAAATCAAAAACAGGGGAAAAACGAGGAAGATGATGAAACTGTGACAACTCGCGCACGCGGCCCGTTCGTGCGACCCCTCGCTCGCGTCCTGGACTCTTTGTCCAGGTTTTCTAGGTCAGGAGCTGCCAGAGTACTTTGACTATGCTAGTTAAAGGCAGGAGACGTCCCAGGAGGCTGTTTTTATACTTCTTATGTCTTTTAATTTGGAGTTGTAATAGAAATTATGATAGATTTGAATAAGGTGGTTTGTGACTAAGTTCATAACTGATGTAATAGTTTAGTAAGTTTAAACTTTGGAGCTTATGATTATTATTATCCTTTGTTTTAGAATTGTCGTTTAAGATATTTGTTGTAGGGACAATTGGTCATAATCACTTGTCACGACCTACAAGTCCATAAAGGAAATTAAATGCTTTCTTGTATTATGCTACGTTGGGGCGTGACAGGCTTTTTGGTATCAGAGCCAAGTTTTGGATCGACCGATTGTCCAGAACACGTAGGATTTATCATTAAGATAGCATTAAGATAAGATAGTTTGACCTTATTATGTGTTTAGTCGCTTTTTATCGTTGAGAACTTTCCTATTTGGAGTTTGACCGAATTCTGTTGTTCAATAAATAGGTACCTTTCTCTCGAACTTATGGCTGGAAGGATTCTTAAGCCTCGTCCCGTTGCTATTGAAGCTGCACCCCCGGCAGTGGATCCAATCGGGATGTTTGAGGCTTTTGTGAGACGATTGGAAAGGGTCAGCGATCAGAACACAAGGAACAATAATCAAAATGGGTATCACAACGGGAATGAGAGGTGGGCCCACCAGACTGGGGACAAGCTTCTCAAGGAATTTTGCTCTCTACGGCCTGAGTATTTTGCTGGGACCGATGAACCCTGGCAAGCAGAGCAGTGGCTACGCCAGATGGAGCGTATCTTTGAGACCATAGATTGCACTGATCTGGAGAAGAAGCGCCTGGCAACCTTTTAGTTGTCATATGCAGCAGCTGATTGGTGGGATGCCGAAAAGGCAACTATTAGGGAAGAAGCCGCAAGGGGTATGCCGTGGGTGGTGTTCAAAGAGAGATTCCTCGAGAAGTATTTCCCTGAAGAAGAGAAGGATAAGAGGGAGAAAGAATTCATGGAACTAGCACAAGAAAGTCTAACAGACCGTGAGTACACCACTCGGTTTGAACAGTTGTCTCGCTTTGCTCCACATATGGTAGACACAGCCAAGAAGAAAATCAAGAAGTATCACCGGGGTCTCAACTTGTCTCTCCAACATCTGACTATGGGGCACCTGAACAAGTCATTTGAGGCTCTAGTAAGATTGGCTACGGGGTTGGAGAATGATGGTTGTCAGAGTCTGAAATCATTTGGGAATCGACCTCCGCAGAAAGGCTATCCCGGACAGAAACCTGGGTACCCTCAGGGACAGAAAAGGACTTAGGATGGAGGGAAGAAACCTCAACAGACATAAGCAGTGCTGCAGTATCCGCCTCGAGTAATAGGAGAGTACAACAATGATAAATATTTTAATTGTGGTAATCCTGGTTACCGAGCTAAAGATTGCAGAGTACCTAGGCATGCTGATCATCTGAGAGTTGTGTGCTATAATTGTGACAAGCCGGGTCACATAAGTACGGAATGCAAGGCTCCTAGGAGAGGCAATTATGGTCAGCAAGGATAGGCCCGCCTGAATGCTGTTATCATCGAGGCTGCTGGTTATAAAGAAACAGGATATGAAGAAGGTGCTTATGAGGAGGAACCGCCTGAGCAACGAGCAGTGGAAGGTACTCTAACCTTGTTTAGCTCTCATGTTAAAGCTTTATTTGACACGGGTACTACACATTCCTTTATATCTGTTAAGATTGTTTGGAAGTTGGGTATAGTACCGCAACATTTAGATAAAACTTTGACTGCTGTCTCACCCTTAGGGACCACCATCAAGTTAGCACATGTATGTAAAGATTCCCCTCTACGGTTAGGAGACCGTGAATGTTTGGCGAGATTGGTGGTTCTATCGATGAAGGAGTTCGATATAATCCTGGGAATGGATTGGCTTGAGAAGAATCATGCGAAGTTGGATTGTACAAGGAAAAGGATCATATTTGCGGACAATGGGAACCAACCCTTTGATTTCCAATGTAACCCTTCAGGTGATATGTTCCTCACCAGATGCTTAGCAAATATCAAAGTTGTCAGTACAGAAGTGACGGTGTCATCAATACCGGTGATCAAGGAATTTGAGGAAGTATTCTGAGATATTTCAGGATTACCGCCTGAGAGGGACATAGAATTTTGTGTGGAATTGGTGCTAGGTACTCGACCTATAACCAAAGTTCCCTACAGGATGGCCCCTACCGAGCTACTAGAATTGAAGGAACAAGTTCAAGAACTTGAGAAGTTGGGTTTTTTTCATCCAAGTACTTCACCGTGGGGAGCGTCGGTGTTATTCGTGAAGAAGAAGGATGGAACAATGCGGTTGTGTATTGACTACCGGGAATTGAATAAGGTTGCTATCAAGAATAAGTATCCTTTACCTCGAATAGACGATCTGTTCGATCAATTGCAAGGAGCCACGACATTTTCTAAGATTGATCTACAGTCGGGGTACCATCAATTAAGGGTACAAAAGGAAGACATACCTAAAACTGCTTTCAAGACGAGGTATGGACACTATGAGATTAGTGATGCCGTTTGGGATGACGAATGCTCCGGCTGTGTTTATGGACTTGATGAATAGAGTATTCAAGCCATACTTAGATCAGCTCGTTATTGTCATCATCGACGATATTTTGATCTATTCTAAGTCAGAGGAAGAGCATGAACATCATATACGGATTGCGATGCACACTCTCAAGGATCACCGCTTGTATGCTAAATTCAACAAGTATGAGTTCTGGCTTCAAGAAGTTAAGTTTCTCGGGCATGTGATCTCTCAACGAGGTTTTGCGGTTGACTCATCAAAGACCGATGCAGTTGCGAATTGGACTCGGCCGACCAATGCTACAAAAATCAAAAGTTTTCTAGGATTAGCTGGTTACTATTGGAGATTTGCGGAGGGATTCTCAAAGATAGCAGCTCCATTAACTAGTTTGACTAAGAAAGATTTGAAGTTTGAATGGACTAATCAACACGAATGCGCTTTTCAGGAATTGAAAGAAAGACTGACAACAGCGCCAGTGCTTGCAATACCAAAAGACGGTGAGAAGTTCACTATTTTTAGTGACGCCTCTTACCAAGGGCTGGGATATGTCCTTATGCAATACAGAAAGGTTATCGCATATGGTTCACTACAGTTGAAGCCGAATGAATTGAATTACCCAACTCATGATTTAGAACTGGCAGCAGTTGTGTTCGCGCTTAAGATCTGGAGACACTACCTCTATGGGGAGAAGTTTGATTTGTTCTCGGACCACAAGAGCCTTAAGTATTTGTTTACTCAGAAAGAGCTAAACACGAGGCAACGCCGATGGATGGAATTGATTAAGGACTATGACTTTACATTAGAGTACCACCCTGGTAAGGCTAATGTAGTTGCTGACACCCTAAGTTGGAAACGTCGAGGAATGACTGCTTCATTGATGATAAAGGAATGGAAAGCTTTAGAGACAATCACTGAATTGGATATGCAGATTTCTGAGGGAAGTGACGGACATCACCTTGGATGCCTTATGGTTCAACCAACACTTGTGAGTCGAATTATCGAGGCCCAGAAGGAAGATGAGAAATTTCAAGCATGGTTCATCAAGATGTCAGCAAAAGACCCTACAGAATGGAAAGTTGGGACCGATGGAGGGTACAGATGTCGAGATAGATTGTGTGTGCCAGATTCAGGAGACTCGAGAAAAGATATTCTCGAAGAAGCACATAAATCGAGACTGACAGTACACCCAGGAGGAATAAAGATGTATAAGGATATAAAGAAAAACTTTTGGTGGGAAGGAATGAAAAGAGAAGTAGCCAAGTTAGTGTCTAAATGTTTGACTTGTCAACAAGTGAAGGCCGAACATCAGAGACCCTCGGGATTATTGCAATACTTACTCGTTCCAGGATGGAAGTGGGAACACATAACTATGGATTTTGTAGTTGGACTACCCCGGTCACAATAGAACCATGATGCGATTTGGGTAATTGTGGATCGTCTGACGAAGTCCGCACATTTCATCGCGTATAGTATAACTTACCCAGTAGAAAGGATGAGTCGAATGTACCTACAGCAAGTGGCGCGACTGCACGGTGCACCTGTGTTTATTGTATCAGACCGCGATGCCCGCTTTACCTCGGGATTTTGGAAAAGTTTACAGAAGGCTATGGGAACTTCGCTCAAGATGAGTACTGCTTTCCATCCTCAGACCAATGGGCAGACCGAGCGTGTCAATCAGATTATGGAAGATATGCTCAGAGCTTGTGTAATCGACTTTGAAGAGACTTGGGAGACGCACTTGTCGTTGGTCGAATTTGCGTATAACAACAGCTATCACTTGAGTATTGGGATGGCGCCATTTGAAGCCTTGTACGGATGGCCATGTCGATCTCCGTCATGTTGGGCAGAAGTGGGAGATACAGAATTATTGGGACCAGATTTGGTGAGAGAAACCAATGAAAAGATTTCACTGGTCTAGGAAAGAATGAAAACTGCACAGAATGGACACAAAAGTTATGCGGATCGACGTCAAAAGGATTTGGAGTTTAGTATCGAAGATCACGTACTCCTTAAAGTTTCACCCGTTCGGGGAGTAGTACGCTTCGTTCAGAAAAGAGGAAAGTTGGCACCTCGTTTCATCGGACCGTTTCAAATACTGGAACGTGTTGGGAAGGTGGCTTATAGGCTCGCGTTACCACCAAAGATGTCTAGTGTTCATAACGTATTCCATGTCAGTATGTTGAGGAAATACATACGGAATCCTTCACATGTAGTAAATTTTGATGATATTGAGACGAGTCAGAATGTTGTCTACAAGGATAGACCCGTGAGGATTCTTGACCAGAGTATCAAGAGACTAAGAAGAAGAGACATTCCTTTGGTTAAGGTTCAGTGGAGGCATCATGACGAGGGAGAAGTGTTGTGGGAGTTAGAGTCAGACATGAGGACTAGATACCCCGAGTTGTTTCAGGATTAGTTAGCTCAAATTTCGGGGTGGAATCTCGATTAAGGTGGGTAGAGTGTAACACCCTGTAATTCCTTTTCATTTATAAATGAATGTTTCACTTTTATTTCTCTTTATAATAATTAATTGGGGTCAAACCATAATTTTCTTAAATATAGGAAATACTTTCTGTGGTTTTAAAAACAATATCTATATTTTTTTGTATAAACCGGGAATTAATTCCTACGCTATTATTATTTTCTGTATTTTTTTTAGTTTAACCAGTTAATACCAGTTTTTACTTTTAATCTGTGTTTTTATCACGACTGTGTGTGGGAGCACGTGAGTGCACCACGTGGGATCACCTCCCAATTACTTGGAGGCTACCCAATTCTTGGTATATATATATGTGTGTGTGTGTATCACAGTCTCTCATTCTCTGATATCACTCACTGCATCTCTTAATTCTCTCAACTCTCTCAAGAACACACACTCAGATTATATATCACACACATACACAGATTATATAAAATATACACTTACACACATACATAGCTATATAGATATTTATTTCAATCCAGAGAAGAAACGGAGAAATTCTCAAACGACGGAAACTTCGGCCGAAAATTCTTGGTCTCTAAATTCTCTGTATAATCACCTCGGTGAGTATTATAAACTCACTCGCCATGTTTATATATGTATATTTTAGTATATATAGGTGTATATATGTATATATGTGAAGAACACCATGAAGGCTTTGAATTGGAGTTTTACAAAACTCAACCAAAATCAATTCCGTGAATTAATTATGGAAGATCTCAGTCCCAATAAGCTACGGTTCCAATTCTACGGCTTAATTTATCAGTATGGCGACGTATTGATGATTTGAAGTTTTGTCACTCTAACTTAAATCGTGAAAATAGAGAGATTCAATCTGTATTTGTTTAAATTGATCGCGTATTCTTAATCTACGCGAAAAACTGAAGAAATCCATATATTACATGCATTGTTTAGAAAATAATCTGGAAATGGGTATAATTCCAGTATGTAAATCAAAAACAGGGGGAAAACGAGGAAGATGATGAAACTGTGACAACTCGTGCGCGCAGCCCGCTCGCGCGACCCCTCGCTTGCTCGGCCCGCTCACACGAGCTGTGTATTTTTGGGCAGAAAGCTATTTTTTTTACAGATTTCAGGAAAAAGGCAAGATCGTGCGCACGACCCGCTTGCGCGACCCTCGCTCGCGCGGCTCGCTCGCACGACCTGTGCAGATTTGGACAATAAGGAATTTTTAAACAGTTTTTGTAGAAAAAGGTAAGATCGCATGCGCAGCCCGCTCGCGCGATAATGTTTTTTTGGCAGTTTGTGTATTTTCGTATAAGGGACTGTTTGGAAAGGTTTTGGAAGTTTTTAAGGAACTGTTTGACAGATGCACTGTTATAAAAGCTTATGTTTAAGAAACAAATTTATAAGAACGATTAGGCCTGAGATTCATGTTCTTACGATTATCCAGCTTCGAGATAAATAACTGATGTCATGATTTGTGAATATTGACCTACATATTAGGGTCGAGGTTGAGTCAACATGCATGTGTGTGAGAATGTGTGAAAAGAGTAAAGAGTGGCGGTTTGGTTTGCGGTTCCAATACTGAGCGGATATTATTCCTGGTATTGGAGGTGACAGTGTGTACGACTTAGATATCGAGCGGATATTATTCCTGGTATCTAAGGCACTTGTTTCGGATATCGAGTAGATATTATTCCTGGTATCTGCAGTGATAGCATAGTGTACGACTTAGATATCGAGCGGATATTATTCCTAGTATCTAAGGCGTTCGTCTCGAATATCGAGCGGATATTATTCCTGGTATCTGAAGCGATGGTTGGTTGTGTGCGACCTAGGTATCGAGCGGATATTATTCCTGGTATCTGAGATAATGGGTTGTTTGAATCGAGTTTGTCGAGAGAAAAGAGTCCGAAAGATGAGATGTCACATGGTTCATGCACGGTCGCATATTTATTGTTTACTATTATCCCCTGTGACTTATGTTGAAGTTGGAACCTTGAAATTATTGTTTTATTAGTTTAAGGGTGATGCTATTGCCACTCCATCATTGAACCAATGCACTCCATGGTACCATTCTTAAAGCATGTGGTACATGCATGTCATGCATTATATACATGGTACCTCATGCTCTAATAGTGGTACCATAGAGTGCATTAGTTCAATGATGGAGTGGAAATAACAATTCCCTAGTTTAATTGCACCGTTGTCTTATATGCTTATATATACATTGCGAGCATATGTTTATTTTTCTCACCAGCTTGCATAAGCTGACGGCGTCGATGCGTCCTGGACTCTTTGTCTAGGATTTCCAGGTCAGAAGCAGCCAGGGTACTTTGACTATGCTAGTTAGAGGCAGGAGACGTCCCAGGAGGCTGTTTTTATACTTCTTATGTCTTTTAATTTGGAGTTGTAATAGAAATTATGATAGATTTGAATAAGGTGGTTTGTGCCTAAGTTTATAACTGATGTAATAGTTTAGTAAGTTTAAACTTTGGAGCTTATGATTATTAATATCCTTTCTTTTAGAATTGCCGTTTAAGATATTTGTTGCAAGGACAATTTGTCATAATCACTTGTCACGACCTACGAGTCCGTAAAGGAAAATAAATGCTTTCCTTTATTATGCTACGTCGGGGCGTGACATAGTTGATGCCATCCGATTAGAAGTTGGCAATACGCAAGTACTAATTCCACACAAAAATCTATTTCTCTTTTTGGAGGAAGTCCCTTAATATCCTAGAATACATCCTAAAAGTCTTATACAGTAAGAATCTGATCCATCGTTAGTTCCATACTTGTACTCCCGATTATAGCTAAACCACTTGTAAGAAATATGTCACTTGTCGGCTGACACTGAAATCTGATCGTCGATCGTCCATGTATTGGGAATACAATAGTCTTGGTAGGGCAATGTAGGTTGGCGCCGTAATTAGTGAAATAATCCATTCCTAGGATAATGTCAAACTCTAACATTGATAAAACTACCAAGTTCGATGGAAGGTTCCGATCTTCTAGAGTCAATGGGCAGTCTTTACACACTTTACCCAACTTAACAGTCACTCCCAATGGTAACACAGCATTAAGTGCTAGCTCAAGTGTCTGGGGTTCTAAACCCAACTGACTCATAATCTTAATAGGAATAAACGAATGTGCTGCTCTAACCTCGAATAAAGCTTTAACTGGACTATGAAAGAGTACCAACGTACCTTCCAATTGTTGCTGCTCATTAGCATTAAAGCCTGCTTCTGCGGGAATGATGGCATTCATCCTTGTCTGATTTGGGGGTCCTTAAATTCCTTGAATTGGTGCCCCATAGTATCCTCCTCATGGTGCACAACCATCCTTGCTCAGATGTCTCGGCTTGTTGTAATTTCGACAAATTAAATCCATTCAGCAGTTGAATGGGGATTATGCAGAACTTTGCAATGTGCCATGGCTTTCTGCAGTTAAAACTTCCTCCTTTATTGGTTGCCAGAGCTATTAGTAGTGCCTGAGGCAGGGGTCCTGTGGATACCGGGCTTCGGACCACTTCTCTCGTTCGAGATAAGTTTTGAAATTGATTTGAATCAAGGAAAGAAAACGAAAGATCTGTTGAAAACAGATACAGAGTCGCCACTTGGTCTTTAAGGAACCAAGAAACCTAATTTTGACTCACCCAAGCGGATAAGGGCACCGGCCCTTCATAACCAAAGAACTTGGTTCGGGGTTTTGGTACGAGAGAGGAAGGAGCCTTTGTCGCGACTAAAACACCCTCAACTCGCCCCGTCTTTCGACGGGCCTCAATTAGCATCCAAATAATCATCTTATACTATGTATGGTTCGACAAATAATACTATGATAGTATATTACATCACATAAGGAGATTTGAAAATTGGAAGATCAAAATATAAGATATCATTCATAAGATCTAGGCCAAATATCATGCAATGTAAAGTGAAAGATCACACAAATAAACCTAGGAAAGATCGTCTAATCATGTATCAAATAATCAAGATTTCCTAATCTAAAGGGGGACATGAATTGTTCTTGAAACAAATAAACAAAGAAATCAAAATATGCTTAACAAGCTAGTATGATGCATGTTATTCTTTGAGAAAAGAAGATCTCTCAATCCCCGGGACGGATGAGAAAGGATGATTAGATCAAAGGGGAAGCATGAACGTATGATCGTGATCATTCTTTATAATCTTCTTAGATTAAGAGTTATAAAAACCCCAAATCTTGCATGAATGCAATGTATGTATCTAAAATGTGCAAAGGTTGTAGTGTGTTTTGTGTACATGGATTTCTAGAATGACTTAGAAGTCTAAAATGTGTATGAATGAATGAATGAAATTAACATGGGATGTGTACAAATGTAGTATGGACTACTTCCTAAGATATGAACAAATTTGGAATGTATATGAGCATCAAATCAAAGAATGAAAGTTGAAATGTACTTGCTGTGAATAGTGGACAGAACAGTAGCATGATCTTTTGGAATTTGAAAAGAGGGGTTAGGAATGTTTTCAATGCATGATTTTTTATGGAGATGTTCCTTATTGTGTCTAGAACACAACCCAAAAGGCCAATCTTGAATAGCTATCACATATTGAGAGAAATTACACAAACAATAGAGGTCACTCAGAAACAGAGTTCGTACTGTCGTCTGAAATGTTAGAAAATCTTAGAAAATGAAAAAGAATGATCTAGAGGCCCATTTTATACAGAAAGTTTCCTAAGACATTGAATTTTAAGGGAAAAATAAGTTAGGACCACCCCTTTTGGAAAGGTTTTCTGGAAAAGAGGTCGTAAGTTGACCTAGCTGCTGTGACAGCAAAAAACAGAATGTTTGGAAGGAATGTTGGGACCCAAATGGACCATTTCCAAGTACTTCCAAGTCAAACCAAAAATCATGGGTGTTCTCCAATGAGTTAGGAAGACTTTCCAAGTGGCCTTGTATCCATATGTTGAGTATTGTGTTCTAGAAAAATCTTTGAACTCAACTCACTCACTGTTTTGACTCATTGTTTTGAAGATTTTGGAGAAAACAAAGTTTAGTTTCTTGAAACCAAATGAGAGGGATTGAGAGGGGTTTTGAAATAGATGTTTTGAAAACATGTTTTCAACACTCAATGAGGATCATAGCCACTTAGAATACCTACATCAAACTCATCATTTAAGAACCTCCAAGATTGTTGGAGAGATTTATTTTATTTTTGGGCATAACTTCAATACATTCCAAGAATACCTTGGAAGTATTGAGGTTATGATCATCATCTATCAAACATGTTTTTGAGGTCAAGAGCTACTATCCATAAGGATTCACTCACCCCAAACTTCATGTCATCACTTAGATGATGATGAACTAGTAAGTAAATAAAGAAAAGAAAAAGAAATGAGATAAGGAGAGATGAACATATATATAATCAAGCAAGTAGATGATAATCAATAGATGATATTCATGAAGCATGAGACTTGTAGATTGGTGTATCACTCATATGTAATGACACTAGACATGGAAGAAGCTTCCACACTCTTCAATGCTCACTAAAATGGTGGTTGGGAAGTATTGAATGTTGAAGTAAATGGAAGTAATGAAGTAAAAACAAAGTTAGAACTCACTTTTGTTTTGAAAAATCAAAGAAGAAAGCTTCTTTTCTCTCCACTCTAACCTTATCTCTACACTTTCTCTCCCAAACTTTCTCTAAACTTGTATTTGACCCCCCTAAAATGAGGAGTAATGGGGTGTTTATATAGGCCAACTTGGGGTGTTTTTGGGATTTAGAAAGTACTCCCATTGGTCCCAAACATCTGAAATCATGAAACCACGTCGTTTTGGATTTTAATTAATCAAAATGGGACCACCAAAATATTTACAAAAACTTACTGTTCTGGAGGTGAGTGCCGCGGCGGCACTGGGCCACTGCCGCGGCGGCAGTGGGCCAGTGCCTCCGCGGCACTGCTCCTCCCTTCGTCTGGATAATGCTGTTTAGGCCCCCCGAAGTTCCGGTATTCGCGAAAAGGCCCTATTTCGTCCGAAATTCACAGAAAATGCATACGAACTCCAAATTGAGGTTGTGATATACCGTTGGAAAGGTAATGGAGTCTACTTTACATAAAAAATAGTTCGGGGATAGGTCACTTCGAAAAGTTTTGCGGTATTCGCGATAAAAGCCGATTTGATCGCCTTTTTCGCCTTTGGAAATTTATAATAAATTCGTTTTAAATCCAGAAATTATGTGCGATATACCGTTGGAAAGCTATTGACCTCTAGTATCCATGAAAAATATTTGAAAATTGTTTCGGTGCCCCGATTCCAAAGTCAGATCTTGGTCAAACCGGTCAAACCTGGGATTCCCGGGAAGTTCTGGGAACCTCTGGGAGCTCCCAGGAGCCGATGTTTTCGCTCGATTTTCTTTTGGAACTTGTTTTAATACTTTTCTCATGATTTAGAATGGTTCTGGTGAATTCAGACATTTTCGGTCAAACTTGGTCAAACTTGGTCAAACCTGGTCAAACCTTGGTCAAACCGGTCAACGAGGACTTTCGGGGAACCTCCGGGACTTCCGGGGGTCTCTGGGAGCTGACGACTTCTTCCGGTTTTATTTAAAAACTCATTTTATCACTTTTCTTACGACGTAGTATGTTTTCAGAACTTTGGGACCAAATCTGGGAGTTTTCGGACTTTCAAGGGCATTTTGGTCATTCTGAGCATTCTGAGAGATAGAGCTGACTTCCGAGAGTCCTTTTGAGTCTTTTACGATCATTGTGAACCACCAAGCTACGGGTCTCCTAAATCTGATAGCCGACAAAAATGGGGTGTCTACAGGTCCCTGCTGGTGATATTGCAGGGGTCTAGGATAACCCTGTTGAGGCTTACTAATTCCGTCCCAGGTTCTCTTATTCCCTTGAAAGTTACCTTGAGACCTCCAACCATGGGTATTCCTTGGCTGCTGGTTCTGGAAACTCCACTGTTGAAAACTTTTTAATGACTGAGTTTGTTTTATCTGTGGTTGCTGTGCTAGATTAACATCTTTCTCCGATCCTGCAGAAAATCTAACAATCCCCTCAAACAATTGATTCAGATGACCAACCATCATATATCTAAGGTGAGGGCTCAACCCTTGGTGAAATCTCTTTACCTTCTTTTGTGTTATATCAATTATGTGCAAAGCGAATTGAGATAGACGCTCGAACTGAGATGTATATTCCCTCACAGTCCATCCTCCTTAGATCAGATTGAGAAGTTTTTCTCCTATTGGTCTCTTTCATTCTTTGGGAAGTACTTTTCCATAAATCTTTCTCAGAATTTTCCACAAGACATTCTTTGTGCAACTTTGGCTCCTGTCGTAGCTCTTTTAGCTTCCCACCAATCTGGGACAGCATAAGTGAGCTGAAATGCGGTAAGGTGACGTTTTTCCTATTCACTACACTCTAGCGCTTCAAAGATCAATTCCATCTCTCTTATCCATTATTCGGCTTGCCATGGATCTGTTAACCCACCGAACGTTTCGGGACGTAATCCACAAAAATGTACTAGTAACTTATCACCAACTGTCTCAGCGATGGTGGTGCAATAGGTCCCTGGTGAGTCGAGTTGTTATAAGTATCTCCCACATGTTCCATTCTCTGCATGAAGGCTTCAGAAATGTCTGTTGGATCCATGCCTTCTGGAATAGGGGCTCCTAATCGCACTTGATTCCTTGGTTTAACCATAAGGATATTGTGTAAAGTGTACCTACAAAAGACCTATCAATTAGCTAAACGTCTTCTCGTAGAAACTAAATCAAGACAGAGCGATAAGCAGCAAGAACTAACAGTTCTACCAAACAGCATATAACAAACTCAAACATACACTCAATATCCAAAAGTACTACTCGTGTACATATATATATATATATCAAAAGATGTACCATGGAGTACACAGTAACTGTACCATGTACCTTGTGGGACATAAGCAAATACAGTGCTAAGGTCAGCTATTTACAATACTACTATGGATAATACCTATGCAAAGCTATGGTTAAAATAGCTGTCTCTCAAGCTGCCAAAAATTATGTGGACAACATGTCTTGATAAAACTAACAAAATATAAACCTCCTCATATCCTGACTCAAAAGTCTTCAGCATCCGATCCTATTGGTGGGGCCTCATCCTCAGGTGAATGTCCATCTCTACTAGTGGATCATCCTCGGCTGGTGCTGCTACTCCTCTTACTACCACCCCAATATCCTAGTCCTCAACAATTATGTTGTCAACATCCATATCCTCAACACTAAACGCTGGCTCTGTGATGTTGGCGATCATCTCGGCAAATCCCTAACTAGGGCCATAGCCTCTCCTAGAGCGGCCTCTCCTATTGGAAGTCCATCTGGCTGCGCAACCATCCCTACTACCCACTCGGCTGCCATATTGGCAATGGCTACCATATGTAATATAGGCCCTACTGGTAACTCAAACATAATGGATATCTCTGGTACGACTACCTCTTCATGCTCAACTGCAACAACCTCCACACCTTCATCTCCAACTACCCCGATGTCATCCTCTCCAACCATAATATCCTCATCAACTAACTCTGGATCCTCTTCTGGATCCTCATCATCATTAATGGGCTCGATGTCCCTTATGGGATCCTCCTCTAGGTCAGCATCTACTATTGGCTTAACCTTTGGTTGCTCTGGCTCCTCAGGCCGCTCCTGCGGCTCTAGAATGGGTACCTCAAGTATTGATGATGGCAGTGCTACTGCTGGTGTTGCCTCAACAGGTCCTCCAAGAATGGCTCGAAGCTCTATAGCATCCATCTCTATCTTACTCTGGATCAATCGTAAAATCTCCTGGTAAATATCCCTACCAATCGTTGTAGAATGATAAGTATCCATACGCATCTCTATAGGGTGAGTCTTTCTGGTCACATAGAGAGCCTTCCACATATCCTTCTCCAGATACCAACTAGCTGTCTGGCGTACGCATTTATGGTAAAAATCTGGGTCAGCTGGCTCCACGGTATCCTCATGGATCACGTGTCATCCATATGCATCAGTCACAAACTTATGGAATTCTAGATCCATAATGCTAACCTGTAAAGGAAAACTAGCTATCGTCAGGAGGACAACATATCTTAAACTCTATCTTATCTCAGGGATCTTAAAATACTAGGACCAGATGGTGTGGATTTGTTAGTGAATGAAAGTATCACAACCTGGCTCTGATACCAAAAATCCTATCATGCCCTAGAGCAGCAAAAATAAAGAAACATAAATTTCCTTTTGGGGTACATAGGGAATGACGGATGAATGCCACTAAGTGTCCACACCACACAGTACTAGTAAACTAGAAGCAACAAGAATAGTAAACAACTTAAATATATAATAACAATTCTATCCATTACAAAATCAGAGTGGTCCTCAGGATCATAACAGGTCTAGAGACAACATATGCCCAAATACCCATTAAAATAGAAAAAACCAACAATAATGTAAAGTAGTAATATAAACTACTATCTATCTTCAGGTTCCTCAGCTAGCATAAGGATAGTCGTTAGCATAATAGGCATCTCCGGTATAACCATCATTAGTAGGACCACCGTCATTAGTAGGGCCACCCTCTGCATAATCCAACTTCGGGTAGTAGCCATCACCATAGGTTCCACCACCTACATTGTTAAGGACATGATAGTCTGGACGAAGAATGTCCAAGCATTAAAGGCCATCAGCTTACTGAAAGCTGAGTGAGAACTAGCTAACATCGTCTCATAGAAATAAAGTAATTACCAATCATGAACAATATATAGAATTGATACTAGTAATATTTTTTCCTCTTATTCAGACCAATCATTATCCGATTCTTATCATCTTCCCACTCTAAGACTGACTGTACTAATCCCAACTGACTATCATGAACTGATTATATCAGCATGACATACTAGTGTTCTTCTTCACTGCTTTTAAGAACTCTTACTGTTCACCGCTTTTAAGAACTCTTGTGAACACTATATATCGTTCTCATATAACGACTACTCTATGGACATATCCATACTCTTATTCATCGCTTTTAAAAACTCTTATTGTTTACCGTTTTTAAGAACACTTATGAGTACTGTGCACCCATAACTTCCACGATCTTGGTTAAATCCTTGTTACCTACTTATTGGATTCAACCTAAGCGAATCATCAGCTCGCTAACACAACCATAAAAGTAACTAAAACTCCACTGACTCAGTCACCAGATTAACACATGTTACTACCATTATACCTCGAACCTCATCTCGTTATTGCGTTGTATCATTACTAATGTTCTAAACCTGACTACGTTACTTACCACATTATCTCATTCTCATTATCGTATCCCATTACCTCCATAATCCATAATATCGCATAATAGAAACATGAGACATCAATTAAATAGCTAAGCATTATGAATTATAAACTTAAATAAAACATCCAAGTTTTGCTAATGTTTAATTGATTGAAGTCATTTTGATCGATTGAAGAAAGTAAAATTCGACCGATCAAAGTCATTTCGATCGATTGAAGTCAAAGTGGTCTCGATTGATTGAACATAGTTCAATCGCCCGAAATTTGTCTTTCTCAGATTCTGGCAGTGAACATCCAGAATATGTTAGGGCGTGTTGGGGTCCTTATTAAATGTACAAAACTCGTAAAACAGTATAACTAAGCTACTAAGTGAGTTTAGAACTCACCGAATGTCGTAAGGGTGCATTTGGCAAGGTTGAAGCTTCAAAGCTTTAATGGTGGCCTTCTTCTCTCTCTCTTTGCTCCTCTCTTCATCTCTGCCTCTCCTTCTCCTTCTCCTTTTCTTCTCCTTCTTCTTCTAGTTCTCTCTCTTTTTCTCTAACTATATATATAGATATGTGAGTGTATGTATATAAATATATGGATGTATATATGATGGTGTATATATATATATGAACACATAACTCTCTTTCTCTAACTCTTAGTTTCTCCAAACTCTTACACACATACACGAAATACAAAGTATGTATAGAGAATAGGGGTGAGTAGGTGGCAGTGTTTGCGTAGAAACTGGGATTTCTAATGATTACAAGTTCGATCGATCGAATCTACTTCGATCGCTCGAAAGTCATTCGGCCAAGTTTTATTAATTGAAAAGGGGTTTGATCGATTGAAGTAGGGACATCGTCATAAATTCAAGGCGGTAGGATTTCGATCGATTGGACAGGGTTTGATTACTTGAACTTTGAGATTCTTGATCGCTTGAACAAAGTTCGATCGATCGAAGATAGAATTTCAAGTATGGTCAAAGGAAGTATATAGAATCTCTGTGTATTAATAAAAATTGAAAATACAGGGTATTACAAACACATATGTGCACTCGGATCAATTCTTAATCAAGAAGGAATAAAAATAAAGACTAATTAAGACAAAATTTTCGGCTTCACATGAATGCACTAACACACAAAATAAATTTTCCCCGACCTGTCCTAATTTAATCCGTAGAAGAAACTACATCATTTTGGGTGTGGAAAGATGTTCTTTGGTTGCTCCTTTATTCCAAGTATTATGTTATAAGCGAATGCCATTTTGATGATGTTACATGTTTTTTGCAACCTTTTCCTTCAAAAATGTTACTTTCCAAACAATCTTAAAGTATTTAGTACTTTTACGCTAATAACTAAAAAGGACATATGTCATGAAATTATTGTTAGGGGTGTACAATTAGGAACCCTACATAGAACTTGAACCCAAATTTTGGTTATTTTTTGATACCAGGTAATCCAGTTTGAAACCCAATTTTTATTAGTTCAGATTCTTTTAAAATGTTCTACCCATACCCTACCCTATACCTAAATCTCAAGGTATAATGCAGTAAAGTCCGTTCTATTTTTTTTTTCAAAAATATATTAATAATAATGAATTAAAAAGTCATAAAAAAATGTACAAATTTAAAAAGTTATAAAGCACTATATACATAAAAAAAAATCCTATTAAACAAACTCGATGATCGTACCTAAATGTTCACTAATCTCTTTCTTAAGGGATAAATAAACTAAACATAATGTTTTTCGAATGAAACCAAGCAGAATATTAAAATACACACAACTGATACTTAAATATGCTAATCGCCATAATTTTGTGTTCTCTTTCTCTATCAATTTTTATCAAAACTCTGGTTGGTTGGCTGTCAAACAATCAAAAAGTGTCCCAATTTGAGAAATCAAGTATGTACCTTGAGCAATGTGTGATGTTTTGTGGGGTAATCTGATCCAAACATCTCTTGTGCGGCCCTTAGGTTTGCACAGCACTCTGTTGATATCCATTTTAAGATTGTTCTTTCTTCAGAACCTACATTGTCAATGAACCAATAGGATCATAAAATATAAATCATAGATGCTTAATATTATGATTAAAAGTTAAAAATCATAAACACGTATTTGAAGGTGCCTTATATACATAAAGGAGTCTATAGTTAGCATGACAACACTGTTTCTTTCCCACATCAGTTCTTCCTTGAGATTGTCAAAATTTTCATATGACATAATAGCCTTTCCCTTATAATAGAAAGATTGCAATAAAACCAATTATAGATATTAAAGATATCTCATGAAATATGAACATTAAAAAATATGCACCCAAAGAGTAATGACAAAAAAGAAACATAAAATAGTTGCTTTAGAACTTGTACGCTTGAAGAAAATCTTGTTTAAGCTCCCCCACAGACTTCTTTTGTGGGTGTTAGTTTTCTGGACTCATGAAACCCCAAACTAAAGAGCAAGGGAACTAAAAATGGGTGCACATGTATGTGATCAAATCCAAGAGTTTTGGGGAAATAAAAACTCCAGGGCAATGTTCTTGGTATTGGAGAAAATTGTTGAAACTTAGGGATATTGCTAGACCTCTACTTATACATAGGATAGGTAATGACCTACATACTTCCCTCTGGTTTGAAAATTGGCTCCCTTCTAGCCCTTTGTTTGAAAAATATACCAGTAGAATTGCTTATGACGATGTTATTGACTCCAAAGCTAAAGTAGCAATTGTAATCATTAATGATGATTGGAATTGGCCCATTTCAAATTCTATTGGCTTAAATAAAGTTCGCATCCTTTTGTCTAATATGTATAAGCCTACTGGTATGTTGGACAGTATCTCTTGGATTGTATCCCCCACTGGTAAATTTCACTTTGCGCATATTTTGAATCATCTTAGACATGCCTCCCCTATAGTCCCTTGGCACAAAATTGTTTGGTTTTCAGGATGCACTCCTAGACAAAATTTCACTTTATGGATTGCAGCTCAAAATAAACTTGCTACTCATGACAGGATCTATACTTATACCCCTGGTCCGCTGGCATGTGTGCTTTGCCATGGCCAAATGGAGTTCCATAAGCACTTATATTTTGAATGTGCTTATTTCTCTTTTATTTGGCAGAAATTGATGCAATAGATGTGGATTGAGATGGAATAGAACATATTGGGACACTATGCTGCAGTGGATGGCACAACATTAGAAGGGGAAAGGAATCCAACATGCCATCCCTAAAGTCTGCCTTGGAGTTGTGGTCTATGGTCTTCGGAGGGAGAGGAATTACAAAATTTTTCAAGAAACTCATACTCCAAAAGAACTATTGCTGTGAAACATGATCTCACAGGTCAACATCCATATTAGATCTCAGTGGAAACATCATTCCCAACTTAGCTTATATGTACAATCATGGACCTAAGGGTCTCTTTATGATTAGAGTTCTGATGGGTTGTTTGTTATCTTATTAGATTTTTCCTAAGTTTGTTTTAGGTATTTTCAGCTTCTGCCTCTTTTGTGTGGCCTCCATTTCCATAGTCCTCATACTTTGAGCTCATTGTTATATCCTGGGGTATGCCCCTTATACATTTGTACATCCCTTTTTGGAATATATTTACCATTTTTCGAGAAAAAAAAGGTAACTCGGCTTGATAAGTATTGAAAAGTTGAGTTGTTAGTCCTCGCCATTAAACACGCATTCAGGTAGACACATGATGCACATTTACATGGATAACATGTCATACAACAACCTATGATATGATCCTATTATTGCTTGAGGATTTACTCCCATGGAAATTTAACGGCTGCCAAAATAGAAACAAAAATTCATTCTCTATTGTCAAAATTGAGCTTATTGTTCCACTTCACAATAAATTAATAAATAAATAAATAAAAAGCATAGTGATTAAGATTATATTTTGATATTAATATCAATTCGAGTGTCAATTTAAATGTAATATCATCCATATATAACGTTCAACTCAATAATAAAGGAAGATGTATGTACAAATAACATGAATGATGACTATGATTGGGGATCACCTCTCATTGATCAAGCACCTTCACCGTTGCTCTGTCACCAGGCAACAATCTAATTCATGTTTAGAACAAAAGATACAATGTGATTCCATATGGGTGGCCATGTTTGGAATGAGTGAAAGTGAAGGAGAACAAATCTGAAATAGGAAGATGTATAGAGAAATACACACACACACACACATACACACACACACAGAAAAAAAAATTTAGCTGAAGAGAAAGTAGGAGAACTCTCGTGAACAGGAGCGACCCCCCAATACACAACCACTACAATACAATATCCTCAAGAAAGTAAACAGAGAGATAGATCTAGATAGAGGACGAGATTGGAGAGAGTACGTAATACCTAACGGGGAATGCGGCGGTGCTTGGAGGTGGTGATGGTGCAAGCCTGGTGGTGATTATCGGCTAGTGGTGATGTTGGTATTGGCAGAGAGGTGGAGTGGTTGGTAGTGGGAAGGAAGAAGAAAATGAGGAGAAATATGAGAGGTTAAGAGGATGAGACGATAGACAGAGAGAGGCATTGTGGGCACACACAACATTCGAGGGAGAGTTTCAGTTTCCTAAGATCTCAAGAGAGAGACGCTCAATTAATAGCAGGAAAAGAGAGAGAGAGAGAGAGAGAGAGAGAGAGAGAGAGAGAGAGTTAATATAATCCCAAAATGCCACGCATCATCAGCTTATCAACTCCTAGCCAAACTCTCCGCTATTAGATAATAGAATAGATGCTTCAACCCCATAATGATAGTGCCTCCCCTTTTTGTTTGTTCCAATTTTTCTTTTTGCTCTAAAGTCCCTATTCAATTTTATTCATTCAATTCCCATCTATTTTTATTTCAAATCATTTTCTTGTTCAAAATTGGAAGTTTCTCTCTCTTTTCTTCTTTTGAAATATATGCTTTTTAGAAAAACAAATCATGGGTTCCACCATTTCCCTTTCTTTTTTTTTTTTTTTTTGAAATTAAAAAAAAAATTACACGTCATAAAAGCAAAAAAAAAATATATTATTTTTTTGAAAACGTGAAATTTTATTATTCTTTGGAAATGCACGACTCAAAAACTCTTTTTTCTTTTCTTTTTTCAAATGATTTTTTTTTAGAAAGGGAGAATTTTTTTGTTTTCAAAATGACCTCTAAGAAATTATATTTTACTTTGAAAAGATTTTTTCTTTGGAAAAAGAGGTCAGAGATATTTCCATTTTTATTTCAAAAATAAATTCATATTCAAAATGATTTTCTTGGGAATGCATTTTGAGAAAGGACTTGTGTCTATTTGAAAAACATTTTTTCATGTTTTTTGATATGCATGAAATGCAAATGCATATGAACTACCTTTTTCCAAACCATCATATAGACATTTAAGTCCTAGTCGCATCATCGAGAATTCCTTCTTATTCCAAGGCCACCATAATCAATGTCATGCTAGTTGTTCCATGCTTTAAACTTCATGTGCGACGATGTTCATGATAATATAGGTCTAATCAGGGCATACTCTAGCGATTAGGACACAAACAAGGTTATGATTATGTTAGTAGTATGCCCTAAAAGCCAATTAGATTGGAGTTGTATTTTAGGAATATTACATTGTAATAACAGTTTCATATTAATAAAGGGCAAGATTATTATTTATCATTATTGTTGTTTAACATTTATATGATATGTCCATAGAATTAAAGTTGAGAAGGTATGTACTTAAAGAGTTAAGGAACAAGACCATATACTTCTCAGTTGCTTTATTCTAAAATTGTTCTTAGTCGTAGGATTATTAAATTGGGCATTTGATAATCCGGTTAGACTAACATGTGCCATGTTTATTTTATATGATGAAATATGATTAGTCTTAAGTCATCAGTGTGGGGACACTAGAGCAGACATATGGGTGCTTGTTATAGAACAAGTTCACTGAACATGATCAACTATTAGGAAAATCCAAATGGAGTTTTATTTATCTATCAATGGATTGTTCTTAGTTACAGTGGTACAGGTAATCCTTAGACCTGAGACATTACTGTTGTCTTGTATATGAGTTATTATGCTTTAACGTACACGGTGTTTATGTTTTAATCAAAGGCATATTCATGTACTGTTGGGTATAGTAAGTTATACATGGAGACATGTGAATGTACAACAAGGAATCTATCACTCTCAAGTGCGAGAGTGAATGTCCTATGTGATCTTCTATGATATATCTCAAGTAAAGCTCCCTGGCCAGGGCAGGGTGAGAATTAGAAAGAGTTTTCTAATTTCACCAAATAGAGAAATATCAATTAGTTCGAGAACATATAATTAAATCTGGGTTTGATAATATGTCCATTACCCAAGAGATTTAATTGGGACATTGTTTGATAGAAGGATTGAATTGTATGATAACTGTTAACGGAAAGGTTCACTATTTTTCAGACTGTCTGGGGTGTGTCATGATATACTGCTAGGTGTCACTCATGACTAGTGGAAGCTCAGAAATAATAAATATTAATATTAATTATTTCTACAAGGGAGAATTAGAAGATGTTCTAATTTAAATTAATTAGAAAGGGTTCTAATTGTAATACTTTAAAATATTAGTACCTACTACCAGATTAGTATGAACCTAAAGGGTCACACACAAAAGAGCAATGTGTAATTGGAAGAAGTTGTGAGGGTCTACTTGATATTAAGTTGTTAATATGGAAGTAGTATAATAATACTATTAGTTTACATTTGATTTAGGAAAGTCTTCTAATCAAATATAGTTTCCTAATTAGATTAGGAAAGTGACTTATAGCATTATTATATATATGAGGCATGGGAAATAATAATATAGCTAGCACATCATATTATCTCCCAACAATATATCTTTGCACAAGGATCCGTACGGCCCAAAATAACTTCAACAGTTCTTGTTTGCTTCAATTAATTATTTGAAGAAATTAGACATTCTTCAAATTCGTGATTTGCTCGTGTGGATACTTTTAGAGATTGGACGCTTGGACGATTTGGTGAACTGTTCGTGGGACGAACTAGATTTAATATTTTGTAAAGCACGCTTCAAGGGTAATTATTCGATTAACCCCCTATGGATGTTGTATGTATTTTGTATATATCATAGACTTGATCATGGGTTTTAGGAAACCATTAAATTTTTGTTTTCCGCTGCGCGAACCTTTAAGGGTTCCACATGGTTTTCTTTCAGTGGTATCAGAGCCTTAGGCTATGATTAATACAAAATACTGTAATTGTTTTTGTAGTATAAATTTATTTTGAATAAATTGGAATTTTGGGAATGTTTGTATGAAGATACTAGGGTTTTTGTTCATATGATGAACAAAGGGCTTAAACTTCGCTACATTGGTATATAGTGTTTACATAAGATGTAAACATGTATATGTCAATTTTAATGTGTATAAAAGTTATATATATTTTTGTGACAAGTTTGGAACTTATTCATGATTCTTTATCCGAATCTGTTAGCGGTTCGCTAGAGAAGACGAGTCAGATCCGAATTTCAAAATTTTACGTCAGAACACCTATATTCGATTGGAAACGACGTTTTGAGAAAGACTCATACCCTTTGGGGTATGAGCCTTGGTAAATTTTGTCCAAAATCGAACGTTTAGACCCTCTAATATGCATTTTAATGTATAGCAGGATTGTTTTTATATTAAGACAAATTCTAATTGGATTAGAATTGAACCCAAGATTCATGCTATAACTAGAATGATTATTTTTATTTTTTTTTCTTTCATTTACATATGATGTGAATGGATGAAAAGGATGATTATGGACTATACCAAATAATTGAGTTATGTGATTGGTTTATTATTTCAATGTGATTGAATGTTTTATTATTTTGGGTTTGTAATTTTTAAATAAGGCTTGCATGCCCTCCTCCCTCCTTCTCGATGTAATTTCTATCTCCCTCCTATGTACCTCCCCCTTAATTATGGATCAAGGGTTTTCTTATTAAAGTCATGTAAAATTAGGTTTAGAGATGAAGATCAGAAAATTACAAGGAAGAAGAAGGTGGAGCCTACTTGGAGTAGATAAGGTGTCCAAGAAAAGAATGAAGACTATTTATTATTATTGTTTCAAGCTTAGATCTTGAAAGCATGTGATGTTTAATAATGATTACAACACTATAGACCTAGATTCAACTTAAAGGCTCAAGTTGAATCACCTTAACAGTCCATAATCATCCATGACCCAATTTTTTATGTGATAATTGTTTGGGCGGTTTCACCATATATTTTATATGTCCATATTTTAAAATTGTTTTAAAATTTAATCCATTTATTGTGTCACGGAGATACTCCTTTAAATTAAAATTTTAGAATTATTTTCTAAATTTAATTAGTGGGAGCATTGTATGGACATATTAAAATATAAATGATGAAATATTTATTTTATGTATTTGATGCATGTATAATTGATGAGACCGTAAAATTCCCTTCTTGTTTATGATATTAAGTTGTAAGCGAAGAGACATTATGAATGTCTTATCATAGCCTTCCACCATTATAGGTGACTGTATTTTCTTATTTGGGTTTGTCGGCTACAGATATGTAGGGACTGCTCATTCTAAGAAAAGCCACTCATACTATTTAAATATTTGATATTATGAGATGAGGGGTTAGTGGGATCCAAGAAACTATTATGTGAGGGTCTCATTGGTGACTCATACTTGTATGAATGGTGGGTCTAACTTAACTAAAATATATGGATCAAGAAACTATTATGTGAGGTTCATAATTTTAGAGGCTAAATGATGATTGGAACTTGCTTAAGAAGCAATAGGTAAGAAGTTACCTTCTTATCAAAGTTAGTACAACCAAGAAACTATTATGTGAGGTTGTACTAGTTTTGGTGGGACCCCAATCCCCACTAGGAATTTTAATAAATAAAGATTCCCAAATTTCTTTAAAGGGATGAGGAATTTGAAAAGAATAGTGGGAGGTACCATTATGATTTAAAGACCCAAAATCTAATGGATAATAAAATTGAATTTTATTTTATGCTCATAAATTGCTATTTATCTTCTGTAGATCACCGCTAAAAATGTCAAACTTCAACCCCCTTGCTAAAATTCTGGATACCAACCGTTTGACTGGACCAAACTTTGATGATTGGTTTAGGAACTTAAAAATCATTCTTACTTCTGACAAAATTGCCTATGTCTTGGATGGGCCAATTCCGGAATCTCTTCCAGAAGGATCCACTGAGGAAGAGCATGACACTTTGAGAAAGTGGAGGGAAGATGAAATAAAGGTGAGATGCTACATGTTAGCATCCATGAGCAATGAGCTTCAGAAGAAACATGATTCATATAAAAGCTCAACCTCTATTCTTCTTCACCTACAAGAGTTATATGGGGGACAAAGCAGAACCGCAAGATTCAATGTTTCAAAAGAACTCTTCCAGGCCAAAATGGCAGAGGGGTCATCTATAAATGAGCATGTGCTTAAGATGATCGGTTACATTGAGCAACTCGAAAAGCTTGATGTAGGCATGGATGCAAATTTACAAATAGATTTGATCTTACAATCCTTGCCAGATTCATTTTCGCAGTTCGTTATGAACTTCAACATGAGCAGGATGACAGTTCCACTGCATGAGTTGCTAAATATGTTGAATACTGCGGAAGGCTCTATCAAAAAGACAAAGGGATCTTCTCTTGTCATTCATGAGGCTTCTACTTCCAAGTCCAAGCCCAAGGGTAAAGGAAAATGGAAGGGGCAGAAATCCAAGGTGAAGGCAAAGGGAGGGATCGAGAAAGGCAAGCCCGCAAATGATAAGGGTAAAGGAAAGTGTTTCTTCTGTGGCAAAGAAGGACATTGGAAGAGGAACTGCAGAGAGTACCTTACTTCCATAAAAGACAAACCTTCTGAAGGTATGTCTAAATTGCTTTTTATAGAAACTAACCTTTCGGTTAATTCTGTTTCTTCTTGGGTATTAGATACCGGAGCTAGTTCTCATATTTGCAATTCGTTGCAGGGATTAAGGGGAAGCAGAAGGCTGAGTAGAGGACAAGCTGCTCTTCGAGTGGGAAATGGAGCAAGTGTTGCTGCATTAGCTGTAGGGAGCTACTATTTAGCATTACCATCTAGCGTAGTTTTAGAATTAAAGGATTGTTTATTTATGCCAGATATTATTAGGAATATTATTTCTATTTCTGCTTTATCTAGAGATGGTTATAAATTTGTTTTTGAGAAAAATAAATGCACATTTTATTTAAATGATGATTTAGTTGGTTCTGGCATATATTTGAATGGTCTTTATCTCTTAAACTTGGATAATGGTATTAACTATATTGAGCAAGCAAAAGATAAAACACCAAAGAGACCTAGAGATGAAGTTAATCCTACTTATATGTGGCATCTTAGATTAGGTCATATTAGTGATGATAGGATCAACAAATTGGTTAAGGATGGACACTTTGGTTCATTAGCTTATGAAGCTTATCCAGCTTGTGAATATTGTCTCATGGGCAAAATGACCAAATCACCCTTTGTGGGACATGGGGAAAGAGCTGCCGACATACTTGGATTAATTCACACTGATGTGTGTGGTCCTATGAATTCAATTGCGAGAGGAGGTTTTTCATACTTCATAACCTTCACCGATGATCACTCACGGTTAGGGTATGTGTATTTAATGAAATACAAATCTGAATCTTTTGAAAAATTCAAAGAATTCAGAAATGAAGTAGAAAAACAAACTGGGAAAAATATTAAAGTTCTTCGATCAGATCGAGGAGGTGAATACTTAAGCAATGAATTCTTGGATCATCTCAAGGAAAATGGTATTTTATCACAATGGACTCCACCTGGAACACCACAATTAAATGGTGTGTCCGAAAGGAGAAATCGTACCTTATTGGATATGGTACGATCCATGATGAGCTACACAGATTTACCTATGTCATTTTGGGGATATGCGCTTCAAACAGCAGCACATATACTGAATAGGGTGCCAACCAAATCTGTTCCTAAGACACCGCATGAGATGTGGCATGGGAAGAGGCCTAGTCTTAATTATATTAAGATATGGGGTTGTCCAGCCTATGTCAAGAAACTAGAAGTGGACAAATTGGAATCTAGGTCAGTAAAATGTAGATTTGTGGGTTATCCAAAAGAGTCTTTGGGATACTATTTCTATCACCCAGGCGAACAAAAGGTGTTTGTTAGCAAGTTTGCCGTATTTCTTGAAAAAGAGTTTATTCAAGATGGAGGCAATGGGAAAGTGATAGAATTAGAGGAAATGTCCTCTGAATCACAAACCAACATTGACCAACATGAGAAAGAGTCCTCAAACCCTATTACAGTAGCACCTTCTATCACACAACCTCCACGTAAGACTAGTAGGACTCCCATACCTAATAAGAGATACTTGGATCTCCATCAAGGTGATGAGGAACTCTTTCATTGTGGAGACAATGACGACAAGAGTGATCCTACTAATTACAAAGAGGCGATGTCAGACATCGATTCGAGTAAATGGCAAGTTGCCATGAAATCAGAAATGGATTCTATGTACTCCAACCAAGTCTGGACTTTGGTAGACCCGCCTCAAGGTATTGTACCTATTGGCTGCAAATGGGTTTACAAAAGAAAGATAGGCTCGGATGGAAAGGTAGAGACCTACAAAGCTAGGCTAGTGGCAAAAGGTTACAAACAAAGACAAGGAGTTGACTATGAGGAAACCTTCTCGCCAGTAGCCATGCTAAAATCCATCAGGATTATACTTGCTATAGCTGCACACTATGACTATGAGATATGGCAGATGGATGTAAAGACCGCTTTTCTCAATGGTCAGATTGAGGAAGAGATTTACATGGAGCAGCCGGAAGGCTTTATATCCCGTGGTGAAAACCGCAAAGTGTGTAAGCTGCAGAGATCCATTTATGGACTCAAGCAAGCATCTCGAAGTTGGAACATCCATTTTGATGAAGCGATTAAAGCATTTGACTTTCATCAAAATATGGATGAACCATGTGTGTATAAGAAGCTCAGTGGGAGAGCGATTACGTTCCTAATTTTGTACGTTGATGACATCCTCCTCATTGGGAATGATGTAGGAATGTTATCATCAGTCAAACTATGGCTTTCACAAAACTTCTCCATGAAGGATTTGGGATAAGCACCTTATATACTGGGTATAAAGGTTTATAGAGATAGATCTAAAAGATTGCTTGGTTTATCCCAGTCTTTATACATAGATAAAGTGTTGAATAGATTCAACATGGCAGATTCCAAGAGAGGAATGCTGCCCTTCAGACATGGAATTCATCTCTCGAAGGATATGAGTCCTAAGATACCAGAGGATAGAGAGAGCATGAGCAAAGTACCATATGCTTCAGCAGTGGAAAGTCTCATGTATGCTATGCTATGTACTAGACCTGATATCAGTCATGCTGTAAGTGTTACAAGTAGATATCAGTCTAATCCAGGTATGGACCACTGGATTGCAGTGAAGAACATCCTTAAGTACTTCAGAAGAACTAAGGATATGTTTCTTATTTATGGAGGAGGAGAATTGAGAGTTGATGGTTACACGGATTCGGACTTCCAGTCTGATGTGGATGATAGAAAATCCACATCTGGGTATGTGGTTACCCTTAATGGGGGCGCTGTTAGCTGGAAGAGTTGTAAGCAAGATACAACGGCAGATTCCACGACCGAAGTAGAATACATTGCTGCTTCAGAAGCAGCAAAGGAGAGTGTGTGGATAAGAAAGTTCATCAGTGAACTAGGTGTAGTTCCAACCATTGAATCACCTGTGCCTTTGTACTGTGATAACAATGGGGCGATAGCTCAAGCCAAGGAACCAAGGTCTCATCAGAAATCCAAACACATTCAACGTCGATTCCATATGATTAGAGAAATCATTGGTAGAGGTGATGAGGAGATACAGAAGATAGCATCAGCAGATAATGTAGCAGATCCATTCACTAAGGCCTTGACCCAACAGCAATTGGATCGCCATCTTGAGAAGATGGGTATGAGATACATGGTCGATTGGCTTTAGTGCAAGTGGGAGATTGTTAGTAGTATGCCCTAAAAGCCAATTAGATTGGAGTAGTATTTTAGGAATATTACATTGTAATAACAGTTTCATATTAATAAAGGGCAAGATTATTATTTATCATTATTGTTGTTTAACATTTATATGATATGTCCATAGAATTAAAGTTGAGAAGGTATGTACTTAAAGAGTTAAGGAACAAGACCATATACTTCTCAGTTGTTTTATTCTAAAATTGTTCTTAGTCGTAGGATTATTAAATTGGGCATTTGATAATCCGGTTAGACTAACATGTGCCATGTTTATTTTATATGATGAAATATGATTAGTCTTAAGTCATCAGTGTGGGGACACTAGAGCAGACATATGGGTGCTTGTTATAGAACAAGTTCACTGAACATGATCAACTATTAGGAAAATCCAAATGGAGTTTTATTTATCTATCAATGGATTGTTCTTAGTTACAGTGGTACAGGTAATCCTTAGACCTGAGACATTACTGTTGTCTTGTGTATGAGTTATTATGCTTTAACGTACACGGTGTTTATGTTTTAATCAAAGGCATATTCATGTACTGTTGGGTATAGTAAGTTATACATGGAGACATGTGAATGTACAACAAGGAATCTATCACTCTCAAGTGCGAGAGTGAATGTCCTATGTGATCTTCTATGATATATCTCAAGTAAAGCTCCCTGGCCAGGGCAGGGTGAGAATTAGAAAGAGTTTTCTAATTTCACCAAATAGAGAAATATCAATTAGTTCGAGAACATATAATTAAATCTGGGTTTGATAATATGTCCATTACCCAAGAGATTTAATTGGGACATTGTTTGATAGAAGGATTGAATTGTATGGTAACTGTTAACAGAAAGGTTCACTATTTTTCAGACTGTCTGGGGTGTGTCATGATATACTGCTAGGTGTCACTCATGACTAGTGGAAGCTCAGAAATAATAAATATTAATATTAATTATTTCTACAAGGGAGAATTAGAAGATGTTCTAATTTAAATTAATTAGAAAGGGTTCTAATTGTAATACTTTAAAGTATTAGTACCTACTACCAGATTAGTATGAACCTAAAGGGTCACACACAAAAGAGCAATGTGTAATTGGAAGAAGTTGTGAGGGTGTACTTGATATTAAGTTGTTAATATGGAAGTAGTATAATAATACTATTAGTTTACATTTGATTTAGGAAAGTCTTCTAATCAAATATAGTTTCCTAATTAGATTAGGAAAGGGACTTATAGCATTATTATATATATGAGGCATGGGAAATAATAATATAGCTAGCACATCATATTATCTCCCAACAATATATCTTTGCACAAGGATCCGTACGGCCCAAAATAACTTCAACAGTTCTTGTTTGCTTCAATTAATTATTTGAAGAAATTAGACATTCTTCAAATTCGTGATTTGCTCGTGTGGATACTTTTAGAGATTGGACGCTTGGACGATTTGGTGAACTGTTCGTGGGACGAACTAGATTTAATATTTTGTAAAGCACGCTTCAAGGGTAATTATTCGATTAACCCCCTATGGATGTTGTATGTATTTTGTATATATCATAGACTTGATCATGGGTTTTAGGAAACCATTAAATTTTTGTTTTCCGCTGTGCGAACCTTTAAGGGTTCCACATGGTTTTCTTTCAGATTAGTCGTCCTACGGACTCGTAACACACATTCCCAGTATAAGACCTAAGCATGCCATCCTCATGTCATGTGGTGAGCATTTTACATGGATTGAATGCTTTGAGTGTTAGACAGGGCTATGTACCACTGGTCGTATAGGCTTCCTTATCATGTCACATAATCCCATAGGGCAAGCAAAGCGTGTGTGCATACATTGTCATAACAGGTCAAGCCCTAAAGGATTGGGATCTATGGCTACTATATGCATCAAGGTGGATAGAGTCAACAAGGGTCCCCCCAGCGAGTGTCCTATATGCCCCCCATTACAGGGTTTTTGGTATGTGGACAACTTTTTATACTGTTAAGTACCTGCTAGGGCAGGGAGGTACTCTGTGGGGGGACCTGACAGGCTACAGGCCCTAGGCTTTGGTCCTCCCAAACTTCCTAAAACTAATGCACATGTGATCCTCATAATACAAAGTCAAAGAACCTTGAAAGTTATGGAATCTAACCCTCTTAGTTCAGTCCCCAATAAAGTTGCCAATTGTGGGTACCCGAACCAAGCTTAAGGCCTAGAAGGATTAAACCCGCTTGATTAATCCATGACAATTCTCATGTCAACAACCACGAATGAGGTTCACCACCCTTCATTAGCCTATATCCGATCCGACAGATTTGGATTACTCATATTTTGGATTCAGGAAATTGACTTTTATCCAAAATTCCCGAGAAAATGAAAGATTAGTCAGATCAAGGGGAAGGGAAGAAGAAACGGGATGAGCTGGTGCTATTGCCGTTGTTCAAGAATGGCTTTTGGTTTAGACCAGCTCCTAGTAGTCCAATTGTCTTTGTCCCAATCCAATATATGTGATCAATCCAGAAAGAATAATTTAATAGAGAAAGAATTTAGTACAGATATAAAGGAAAGGTTAACATAAAGAGCATCTGGCAGGCGGTGTGTCAGTACGTAGTTGGGCCAAGTAAAAGAACAACATCACGTGAATCTCTTTGTGGATCAACGAATAAGACTAGGCCCTATTGACAATTTAGCCTTAAAAAGGGACCGGTCTTACAATTGAAGTGCCTATAAATCCATAGATTTTCATCCTGGCAAGGGACACAATACGGACGAAAGACGAATTGACTTCCGTCTTTACCTGTGCTAATAGTGGTCAAGAATAATATTGAGGCATTTTATCCAACCCGAGCCTACAATCGATGCCCATGATCCATATCCGAGGCTACACGATGAGTCATCCATATCTATCCCACAAGGCTAAATCCGGAGAGATCCTCACCAATAGAGTCGCCACTTGGTTTGATAAGGAAAACTAAGAAAACTAAATCTATCAAGTCTAATAAATAGAGAGCGCTACTTCGTCGTCGCCAAAGAACTCGGTTCGGGGGTTAATGTACGAGAGAGGAAGGAGCTAGATCATGCTAAATCACCCCCTCTCACCCCCATCGTGAGATAGGCATCTACTAAGCTTTCAAGGTGTTTGACTAGACATTATGTGGACCGTTTCAATTATTTATAATGCAATCCTAATTCAAGTTATAAATGACTAAAGAAAGTAAAATCATACAAGAGACTGTACAAGTATCATGTAATGCATATGCTTGAATAATAATTCGGGGACTAGATGTATTGCTACGCTATCCTCACTACACTATATGGCCTCATTACTAACGGACATATCCGTTAAAATAAATGTTACTAACAGATATATCCGTTAGTATTTTAGCGTTAGTAATATTTCTAACGGATTTACTAACAGATATATCCGTTGGTAAAATTTAAAATTAATTTTACTAACGGATATATCCATTAGTAAATCCGTTAGTAAATGAAGAGATTTCTAACGGATATATCCCTTAGAAAACTACTTACTAACGGTTTATTTCAACCAATTTTAAAATATTTATATTGAATACTAACGGGTTGTCAACTATTACTAACGGATATATCCGTTAGTAATTGTAAAAAAATAAAAAAAAATTACTAACGGATTTACTAACAGCTATGTCCGTTAGTAAAACGCGTAAACCTAAAAAAAATTGATTTATTTATATGCTTCCCAATTTTTTTTTCTCACCTAATTAACAAGCATATATTACTATACCAAACACAAAAAATAATAAGATTAATATATCCATGCTTAACCAACATCTTTATATCCAAAACAACAAAAAAAAAATACATAATAATCATAAGTAAAGAGTTCATACATGTCGAACAAAGTCTGAAATTTAAAGAGTTCCACTCAAACATAAACTAACAAACAAAACATGTCTGGAATTTAAACAGTTATATAAACTACATCCCTCGCCATTCAATCTTCTTAAAGATAATTTAACCAACACTTGAGCCATATCACATAACCCCCTTCAACAAAGCCTGCCAAAGTCTCGTAGCCCCCCTGAGGTGGGTCCCACAAACGAGCATCGGGCTGCATCACTTCCTCGATATAAACCTTTTTTTTCAGTTTTACTAACGGGTTTGAAGTGACACGTGTTAGCTATAGCATTCATCTCAACGTACCCCTTTGCCACCTCTTTACCAAACTTATCACATAAGATAACTGGGGGTTTGTCGGTGGGAGTAGGAATAGAATGAGAAGAATGTGGAATGCCCGTTATAGGAAAAACATTGCTCAAGTTTTGAGCCAAATGAGTAGAGCGATTTACTGAATTTGAACCAAGATCACTGAAGGGTGTACTCACCAATGGAGGGTTACTCACAGTTTCTAGTTTCGACACTAAAAACTCAATTTTATTCTCAAAATTGTTGAGTCTTGAAATAATTTCATCCTTGAATGAGGCATCCTCTTTATTTGCCTTATCTTTTAGTTCAATTTTTGAATTTGCCAGACCAAGTTGAACTAGTTGCTTCTTAGAGATGTGGGAACCCACTCCACGAACTCCTCCCTTTCATTCCTTCCCAAATACTTCTGCTAGCTCATCACTCTCAAGGTCTTCACACATGTCACTACATACCTCGCCATTCAAACTTCTACTTTTTCTTCTATTTCCAGCAGTCTTCACTTCATCCTATAGTATTCAAATATGAAAATTTAGATAACACAATATACAAACTATCTTAAAATTAAAACAACTCAAATAAACAAATATGCTACTTACATATTTACTTTTAGCACTCTCCAACATAGTCCCGTCATTATGCTCATGAACTGCCAACCATTTCTCTACACGACTAACTTGGGTTCTAGGATTTTCTTGCTGCTAGACATTGAAATTTAATGAGTTAGTTATAGAAAAGTTGTTAAGATTAAAAAGTGTAAGCAATGATATGAACCATTGAAAAATGTTTCTGAGCGTAGGAATGATGCCCAAGAGTGTGTCCACACTTCAACTCTTTTCGATTGCTAGAGTTTGTAAGAGTTTGCTCCTTCTTTTTTGGATGACTCTCATTTTCTACAAACTTTTTCCAAAATATTGGATCAACACCTTTTGGACCTCTGTCATTAAAATTACCCTTCTTCAAAAGGGCCAGCAAGGAAGCTTTCCAGGTCCTAAATTTTTGGGGCCATGCCAGTTCTGCCAATGGACGAGCCACAGATGGTGGAACATTTAATTTAAATTCACCCTAATAGTTGAATAGGATAGTAATATTAAACATTTATGATATAATTAAAGTAAGACAACATTTGGAACTCAGAACTTCTAAACAAAAGTTTACCATCAAGGAATTCCAAACATCATCTTTGAAGTTCTTTGGCACTTTTCTAATATCTTCGTAGCAAATGAGAATGAGAGCTCTTACAAAATCTCCTGTCCGAGTACTCCATACCTTCGCTTACTCACCCACTACAGACCCATCCTCTTCGATTATGACTTTTATTTTCCCCTTTGGGGCTTTGCCTCTTGATGACTCATATGCAGGTGGGTCAGAAGAAGATGGGTGAGATGAACTCGGGTTAGGATTACCTGCACTTGATGACATACATTTGAATGCCTATCATTGGAATACAATGCGTTAGTTTGCCCATGCAATATTAGATCAATAATTACAATATTAGATCATATAGAAACAACCATTTATTTCACATAGCAACGACCAAGTATTTCACATCGCAACAACCAAGTATTTCACAAAGCAACAACTAGATATTAGATTTAGAATTAGAGGCTATTAATAATGCACAGAAAGTAATAGAAGCTTGAGGAGAAAGTAAAACTTTAATATGAAGCTTGAGGAGAAAGTAAAACTTTAAACATTTCTAAGACAGTCATACTTTGCAAGGCAGAATTTTGGGCAGTTAAGAGACTATTCAGAAATGAACGAAGACACACTAGAAGTAACACTTATTTATAGTTTAGAGTGAAGCAAGTAAGTGAATATTGGCAATGGAAGTATTAGCACAAATCAGTTTCTGCTCATAATTTTCCAGTTTCAGCAAACACTAATGAGTTTCAGCACAATTTCAGCACATAATTTTCCAATTTCAGCACACACGAATCACTTTTAGCACATCATTTTCCAGTTTCAGCAAATACATTTCTAGTTTCAGCACAATTTCAGCACATAATTTTCTAGGTTTAGCACATCATTTTCCAGTTTTAGCACATACTTTCCAGTTTCAACACATACATTTATAATTTTAGCACATACTAATCAGATTCAGCACACAATTTTAGCACTTTCAACACATACTAATCAGTTTCTCAGCACAATTTCAGCACATAATTTCTCAGTTTCAGCACATACTACAGTCAGTTTCAGCACAATTTCAGCACATAATTTACCAGTTTCAGCACATATATCTTCTTTTATTTTTTCTTTTTTCCTTGTTTTATGTATTACTTTTAATTTCATTAAACATTACTAACGGATATATCCGTTAGCATTTTTTTTAAATCCGTTAGAAATAATATATCCTAACATGGAGAGTCATTACTAACGTATACATACCATTACTAACCGATATATCCGTTAGTAATTACTAACGGATATATTCGTTAGAAAATACAAAAGATGTTCGTTAGAAATCTGGTCATATGGTGTAGTGCCTATGCATGCGAAACAAAATAAAAGGAATTTAAACGTGAAACTCACACTCAAAATCCTAGAAAAACATGAATTCTATACACAAGTAATCATGTAAGGAATTTAAATCGTGTTTTATCCACGTAATCATGCTTCTATGCTATCCTAAGAAAGCAGTAAATAAGAGGGAAGTTAAGAACTTGCCCGGGATAGCAGAGCATTCCCAATTATCCCTAATTAACCATGGTTAGGGCAATAAAAATAATACATATGTATAGGATAATCTAAATGAATACCCTATAGCATGTATGCATGTCCAAACATGTCAACTGTGTGTAGTAGTATACATGTGTAAGCCTAATTAATTGTTATCCCTAGTATAGATAACCTACTATTCTAAGTGAGGATAGCGTGCAAGTGTATGTATGTGTATGGATATGAATTAATTCATGCATGAAACTATTTAAATCAAATTAACTACTATGAATAATCTAATTCGTGGATTGACTACTATGCATGGATAAAACATGAATAGGAATAAAACGTGATAGCCTACTATCCCAACTAATATGAATTACAATATTATTCCAACGTGAATGCCCTAAATCTAGACTCGTAGATCCAAATTAAGGTTTCAGTATCCTCAGGGATCAGATATCCATGAATTCGATACCAACCCCACAGGCTCCGGCTACCCCAACATAGAGGGATAGCTTCACCTAGGATAACTTAAATTTAATGGGGACACTACAAACAAGGAATTAAAACTATTCTAGGAACTTTAAAGATCTAAACTAATAAATATGAAGAACACGAAGAACAAACAAGAAATTTACCCTGGAACTATGAATATAAATCAAACAGAAAATAAAAGCAACAAAAGAAAGAAGAAGAACTTATCCCAAGAACTCCCCTCAAAATACTCCTCCGACAGAGCTTCACTGGCACCGCGGACTCCAAGACTCAATCCTAACTCTAAAAACTTATACTTTTCCTAAGGACTTTCTATGAGTGCTTCGGAATCCTCCAGAGGGATTTCCTTGGGCTCTCTAGTCGTTAGGATTTTCAAGTATGAAGGATGGGAAGGGGAGGAACCCTTTTTTTTGTTTGAGTTTTGGGTTGAAAACTTAGTAACTAAGTGATGTGGGACAAGAAAAACACAAATTTTCACGTTTTCAGGCATTTTCATGCAGATTAGGGTCAAATCAAGGGTTCAGAATGAGTTTGGGACATCTGATAGCCATAGTGAGACTTGGGAGAGTGCTATATGTAGAAGTCTTGACTCCAATATGGCAATCAATAGTACCACGCAGCACTCACATGTGTGCCACCATGGCACTCAGCCCAGAGCATTGTGTTTTCTCCCTATTATTCCCATACTTTGTTCTCTCACCTCGATTATCCTTTTTGGGCTTATGATATACTATTGGAAAGGTATGGAAGTCTAGTTTAATGTTTTTTGTCTCATTCAAAAAGAGTTTGTAAATTTTGAGTAATGGTCAAAAGAGTGAGCTGACTCTAAGAAGGAGCAAACCTGTGAGGTGTCAGTTTTTTGGCCAATGTGAGGGCTTGAGTCAATAATTTAGGCTATTTTAGAAATATTTGATAAAGGGAGTTCTCAGGATCCTACCTCGAGGTTCGGAGTTTCTCGATACAAGATGATATTTCTTCATTTCATGTGAAAAAAACTATCCTAAATTGAGTTTTTGTTTCTAAATTGCGTTTCTAATGTACTTAAGTTTTCCTAAAAGTTATCAACACGTTTTCGAGGTTTTCGACTACTTTCTAAGGTTTTTGACTCAAGGCATCAACACGTTCTCCTTACTCGGGTGATACTGCAACGTGAAATTGTAGTCCTTCAACAATTCCATCCAACGTTGTTGCCTCATGTTCAACTCCCTTTACGAGAACATATATCTCAAACTCGTGTGATCAGAAAACATGTCAAACTTCTCGCCATAGTGTATATACATATATGTATGAGTGTGTATATATTTTGTATATATCTCTCTTTCTAACTCTCTCCAATAGTCGAAAATGTGTATGTGTGTATGTGTTTGTACCTCCTGGATGAATATACATTCACTAGTTGTGCGCTTAGTCCAATACGTCCTTCCTGAGATTATCGTCATCAGGCGCACAAAGTCTATATCTTCACCGGAGCGCTCCTTCAGAAGTTGTACTCCAATTCTCCGATTCTTTCATTACAGCGCTTATAAACCATTGCTGAAGTCCTTCATTCTTCTTTTATTCTTCTAAAATACGACTGATGAGGGTTAGTTGCACCATGAGATATCCAAAGTGTTGTCCTTCACTTGTGTTTGTGTCACGCCCCGACGTAGCATAATTCAGGAAAGCATTTAATTTCCTTTATGGACTCGTAGGTCGTGACAAGTGAGTATGACCAATTGTCCCTGCAACAAATAACTTAACAAACATTTCTAGAGCAAAGGATACTAACAAAAACATAAGCTCCGAAATAAAAACTTACTGAACTATTACAGCAGTCATAGTCTTAGGCACAAAACGCCTTATTCAAAAGTCTAAACTAGTTTATTACAAAACCCAAATTAAAAGACATAGGAAATATAAAGCAGCCTCCTGGAAAGTCTCCTGACTCTAAGTAGCATAGTCAAAATACCCTGGCTGCTCCTGACCCTGAAAATCTGGACATACAGTCCAGGACGCATCAACGCCGTCAGCTTATGAAAGCTGGTGAGCAAAATAAACAAGTGCTCGCAATGTATATATAAGCATATAAACAACGGTGCAATTTAACTTTTAAAAGCAATAAATTCAAGGTTCCAATTCCAACATAAGCCACGGGGGAAAAATAAAGAAAGCAATAAATAAGCGACCATGCATGAGCAATGTAATATCTCATCTTTCTGACTCTTTTCTCTCAACAAAACTCAACACAACCAAACCATTATCTCAGATACCAGGAATACTATCTGATCGATATCCAAAACAGCACACCAAACTATCGCTTCAGATACCAGGAATAATATCCGATCGATATCTAAGCTACACTCAATACCATCATTTCGGATACCAGGAATACTATCCGATCAATATCCGAAACAAGCGCCCTAGATACCAGGAATAATATCCGATCGATATCTAAGCCGTACACAACACTATCACCATCGCTTCGGATATCAGGAATATTATCCGATCAATATCCGAAACGCGCGCCTTAGATACCAGGAATACTATCCGATCGATATCTAAGTCGTACACGACACTGTCGCCTCCAATACCAAGAATAATATCCGATCGATATTGAGGTCGCACACCAGACCGCTACTCTTTACTCTTTTCACGCTTTCTCACACACATGCATGTTGACACAACCTCAACCCTAATATGTATGTCAATGTTTCATAAATAACACCATTAATAAATCACAAAGCCGGATAATCGTACGAGCATAAATTTTGGCCTAAGTTGTTCTTGTTTCGTACAATTCTTTAAACATAGACCTTTAAAACAGTATATTTGCCAAACAGTTCTTTAAAAACTTTTAAAACATTTTCCAAACAGTCCCTAATAAGAAAACATAGAAACTGCTCAAACTGCCTAGTCGCGCGAGCGGGTCGCGCGAGCGAGGTAGAGGTGATGTCGCGCGCGCGGGTCGCGCGAGCGAAGGGGAAGGCCAGATCGCACGAGCGGGGGAGCTGGACAGGTCGCGCGAGCGGATCGCGCGCGCGAAGGGGGGAAATGGTTCGCGCGAGCGGGTCGCGCGCGCGAGTTCTTGCAGAATGCCATCTTCTTCGTTTTCTCCCCTGTTTTCAATTCTGGACTGAAATTTACCCATTTTCAGAATCTGTTCGTACTAGGACATGTGATATATGGTTCTCCTCGGTTTTCCGCCTAGATTAAGAATACGCGATCAATTTTAACTAATACGGATTATATCTCTAAATATTCGCGATTAAAGTGAGGGTGTCAAAACTTAAAATCAACAGTACGTCGCGATACGGGTAAATTACTGCGTAGGATTCGAACCACAGCTTATCGGGATCAATATCTTCCATTCCCAATTTACAGAATCGATTTTGGTTACGATTTCTAAAGCTCCAATTCTCAAGCTTCAATGGTGTTTTCATATATATACATATATACACACTTATATACACTGAAAAATACATATATAGACATTGAGAGTGAGTTTAAATTACTCACCGAGACGATTATACAGAAAATTAAAAGCCGAGAACTTCCGCCGTAATAATCCGTCGTTGAGAATTTCCTCCGTCTTCCTCTCTTGATATATATATATAACTATGTATGTGTGTATGTGTATATGTATATGGTATATAATCTGTATGTGTGTGTATTGTTCTTGAGAGGAAGAGAGAATGGAGAGAATTGTGAGAGATTGATACACTGTGTGTGTTTTGAGAGAGAGGCAGTGAGTTACATATAGAGAAAAAAATGTTTGGTGCCCAAGAAAGACAAGGAATTTCTCCGGTGTGGTTGAGCTCACGTGCTCCCACACCCAAGACGCGGTATCAGCGCAGATTTAAATCAAAACTGGTATTTTACGGTTGAAAATAAAATGCAGAAAATTATATTAACATAGGAATTAAATTCTCGGTTATACAAAATTATAGATATCGATTTTGAAACCATAGAAAATATTTCCTATATTTTCAAATATTACAGTTTGGCCCCAGATAAATATTTATAAATAGAAATTAAAACAGATGCTCATGGAAATGAAATGCCGTATTTATTTATTAATGATAATAAAATACAGGGCGTTACACCCTACCCACCTTAACAGAGATTTCGCCCCGAAATCTGAGCTAACTAATCCTGAAACAACTCGGGGTATCTAGTCCTCATGTCTGACTCTAACTCCCATGACGCCTCTCCTTCGTCATGATGCCTCCACTGAACCTTAACCAAAGGAACGTCTCTTCTTCTCAACCTCTTGATACTCTGGTCAAGAATCCTCACAGGTCTATCCTTGTAGACAACATCCTGACTCGTCTCAATATCATCAAAATTAACCATATGTGAAGGGTCCCGTATGTATTTCCTTAACATACTGACATGGAACACATTATGAACACCAGACATCTTTGGTGGCAACGCGAGCCGATAAGCCACTTTCCCAACACGCTCCAATATCTCAAATGGCCCGATGAAACGGGGGGCCAACTTACCTCTTTTCTGACCAAAACGTACTACTCCCCGAACAGGTGAAACCTTAAGGAGTACGTGATCACCAATACTGAACTCCAAGTCCTTTCGTCGTCGATCCGCATAACTCTTGTGTCTACTCTGTGCAGTTGTCATCCTTTCCTTGACCAGTGAAATCTTCTCATTGGTCTCTCTCACCAAATCTGGTCCCAAAAGTTCTGTGTCTCCCACTTCAGCCCAACACAATGGAGATCGACAAGGTCGTCCGTACAAGGCTTCGAACGGCGCCATTCCAATACTTGAGTGATAACTGTTGTTATACGCAAATTCAACCAAAGGTAAGTGCGTCTCCCAAGACTCTTCAAAGTCAATTGCACAAGCTCTGAGCATATCTTCTATAATCTGATTAACACGCTCGGTCTGTCCATCGGTCTGAGGATGGAATGCAGTACTCATCTTGAGCGAAGTTCCCATAGCCTTCTGTAAACTTTCCCAAAATCCCGAGGTAAAACGTGCATCGCGGTCTGATACAATCGACACAGGCGCACCGTGCAGTCGCACCACTTGCTGTAGGTACATTCGACTCATCCTTTCTACTGGGTAAGTCATATTGTACGCGATAAAGTGTGCAGACTTCGTCAAACGATCCACAATTACCCAAATCGCGTCATGATTCTGTTGTGACCGGGGTAATCCAACCACGAAATCCATAGTTATGTGCTCCCACTTCCAACCTGGAACAGGTAAGGGTTGCAACAATCCTGAGGGTCTCTGATGTTCGGCTTTCACTTGTTGACAAGTCAAACATTTAGACACAAACTCGGCTACTTCTCGCTTCATCCCTTCCCACCAGAAATTTCTCTTCAGGTCTTTATACATCTTCGTTCCTCCTGGGTGTACTGTCAGTCTCGATTTATGTGCTTCTTCGAGAATATCTTTTCTCAAATCTCCTAAATCTGGCACACACAATCTATCTCGACATCTGTACCCTCCATCGGCCCTAACCTTCCATTCTGTCGGGTCCTTCTCTGACATCTTGGTGAACCATGCTTGAAATTTCTCGTCTTCCTTTTGGGCTTCGATGATTCGACTCACAAGTGTTGGTTGTACTACGAGGCATCCAAAGTGTTGCCCGACACTTCCTTCCGAAATCTGCATATCAAATTCTGCGATTGTCTCTAAAGCTTTCCATTCCCTCAACATCAATGAAGCAATCATTCCTCGAGGCTTCCGACTTAGGGCGTCAGCGACTACGTTAGCCTTACCAGGGTGGTACTCTAATGTGAAGTCATAATCCTTAATCAGCTCCATCCACCTACGTTGCCTCATGTTCAACTCCTTCTGAGTAAACAAATACTTAAGGCTCTTGTGGTCCGAGAACAAATCAAACTTCTCCCCGTAGAGGTAGTGTCTCCAGATCTTGAGCGCAAACACTACTGCTGCCAGCTCTAAATCATGAGTTGGGTAGTTCAATTCATTCGGCTTCAACTGTCGTGAACCATAGGCGATAACCTTTCCGTCTTGCATAAGGACACATCCCAATCCTTGATACGAGGCGTCACTAAAAATAGTGAACTTCTCACCATCCCTTGGTATCGCAAGCACTGGCGCTGTTGTCAATCTTTCTTTTAATTCCAGAAAAGCGCGTTCATGCTTATCAGTCCATTCAAACTTCAAATCTTTCTTAGTCAAACCAGTTAACGGGGCTGCTATCTTTGAGAAACCCTCTATAAATCTCCGATAGTAACCAGCTAGTCCCAGAAAACTTCTGACTTCTGTAGCATTGGTCGGCCGAGTCCAATTTGCCACTGCATCGGTCTTTGATGAGTCAACCGCGATTCCTTGTTGAGAGATCACATGCCCGAGAAACTTAACTTCCTGAAGCCAGAATTCACACTTGCTGAATTTAGCATACAGGCGGTGATCCTTGAGAGTCTGCAACGCGATCCTCAGGTGTTGTTCGTGCTCTTCCTCTGACTTGGAATAGATCAAAATATCATCAATAAAGACAATAACGAATTGATCCAAGTATGGCTTGAATACTCTGTTCATCAAGTCCATAAACACAGCTGGAGCATTCGTCATCCCAAACGGCATCACTAAGAACTCGTAGTGTCCGTATCTCATCCTGAAAGCAGTCTTAGGTATATCTTCCTTTCGCACCCTCAACTGGTGATACCCTGACCGTAGATCAATCTTAGAAAAGGTCGTGGCTCCTTGCAACTGATCAAACAGATCGTCTATCCGAGGTAAGGAATACTTATTCTTGATAGTAACCTTATTCAGTTCTCGGTAGTCAATACACAGCCGCATTGACCCATCCTTCTTCTTCACAAACAACACTGGTGCTCCCCAGGGTGAAGTACTTGGACGAACAAAACCCAATTTCTCAAGTTCTTGAACTTGTTCCTTCAGCTCCAACAACTCTGTAGGGGCCATCCTGTAGGGAACCTTGGTTATAGGTCGAGTACCTGGCACCAATTCCACACAGAATTCTATGTCCCTTTCCGGCGGTAATCCTGAAATATCTCGGAATACTTCCTCGAACTCTTTGATTACCGGTATAGATGATACTGTCACCTCTGCACTGACAACCTCAATGTTTGCTAGGCATCTAGTGAGGAACATATCACCCGAAGGGTTACATTGAAAATCGAAGAGTTGATTTCCCTTGTCCGCAAATGTGATCCTCTTCCTTGCACAATCCAACTTCGCATCATTCTTCTCGAGCCAATCCATTCCCAGGATTATATCGAACTCCTTCATCGACAGAACCACCAATCTTGCCAAAAGTTCGCGGTCTCCTAATCGAAGAGGACAATCCTTACACACATGTAATAACTTGACTGTGGTCCCTAAGGGTGAGACAGCACTCAAAGCTTCCTCTAAACGATGCGGTACGATACCCAACTTCTGAACGATCTTAACAGATATAAAAGAATGTGTAGCACCCGTGTCGAATAAAACTTTAACATGAGAGTTAAACAAGGTTAGAGTACCTTCCACTGCTCGTTGCTCAGGCAATCCTTCCTCATAAGCACCTCCTCCATACCCTGTTTCTTCATAACCAGTAGCCTCGGGAATAACAGCATTCAGGCGGGCTTGTCCTTGCTGACCATAGTTGCCTTTCCTAGGAGCCTTGCATTCCGGACTTATGTGACCTGGCATGCCACAATTATAGCACACAATTCCTGGACGATCAGCACGCCTAGTCTGTCTGCAATCCTTAGCTCGGTGACTGGGATTACCACAATTGAAGCAGTTGTTGTTTTTGGCCCCTTCTATTGCTAGAGGCTGATACTGCTGAACTGCTTGTGTCTGCTGTGGTTTCTTTCCTCCATCCCAGGTCCTTTTCTGTCCTTGAGGGTACCCAGGTTTCTGGCCGGGATAACCCTTCTGCGGAGGTCGATTTCCAAACGGCTTCGAATTCTGACACCCATCATTCTCTAACCCCGTAGCCAATCTCACCAGAGCTTCAAATGACTGGCCCAGATGCCCCATAGTCAAATGTCGGAGAGACAGGTTGAGGCCCCGGTGATACTTCTTGATTTTCCTCTGGGGTGTGTCCACCATATGTGGAGCAAAGTGAGACAGACGCTCAAATCGAGTAGTGTACTCTCGGACAGTCAGATTCCCTTGAGTCAACTCCATAAACTCTTTCTCTCTCTTGTCCTTCTCTTCTTCAGGAAAATACTTCTCAAGAAACCTTTCCTTGAACACCACCCATGGCATTCTCCTTGCAGCTTCTTCCCCTATCGTTGCCTTTTCTGCATCCCACCAATCAGCCGCTGCATAAGACAGCTGAAAGATAGCTAGACGCTTCTTCTCCAGATCAGTGCACTCTATGGTCTCAAAGATACGCTCCATCTGGCGTAGCCACTGTTCCGCTTGCCAGGGTTCATCAGTCCCCGCAAAATACTCAGGTCGCAGGGCGCGAAACTCTTTGAGAAGCTTGTCTCCAGTCTGGTGGGCTTGCCTTCCATTCCCGTTGTAATTCCCATTCTGATTATTGTTCCTTGCGTTCTGATCACTAACCCTCTCCAACCTCCTTACAAAAGCTTCGAACATCCCGGTTGGATCTATTACTGGCGGTGCATCTTCAATAGCGGGACGATTCCTGAGATTTCTTCCAGCCATCTGATCGAGAGAACGGTACCTATCCATCAATCAATAGAATTCGGTCAACCCCTCGAGAAGAAAGAAAACTCTAAACGATAGAAAGCGACTAGACACGGAATAAAGTCAAACTGTCTTATCTCAATTCTATCTTAACGGCAGATCCTAGGTGTTCTGGACAATTGGTCGAGCCATAACCTGGCTCTGATACCAAAAAGCCTGTCACGCCCCGACGTAGCATAATTCAGGAAAGCATTTAATTTCCTTTATGGACTCGTAGGTCGTGACAAGTGAGTATGACCAATTGTCCCTGCAACAAATAACTTAACAAACATTTCTAGAGCAAAGGATACTAACAAAAACATAAGCTCCAAAATAAAAACTTACTGAACTATTACAGCAGTCATAGTCTTAGGCACAAAACGCCTTATTCAAAAGTCTAAACTAGTTTATTACAAAACCCAAATTAAAAGACATAGGAAATATAAAGCAGCCTCCTGGAAAGTCTCCTGACTCTAAGTAGCATAGTCAAAATACCCTGGCTGCTCCTGACCCTGAAAATCTGGACATACAGTCCAGGACGCATCAACGCCGTCAGCTTATGAAAGCTGGTGAGCAAAATAAAAAAGTGCTCGCAATGTATATATAAGCATATAAACAACGGTGCAATTTAACTTTTAAAAGCAATAAATTCAAGGTTCCAATTCCAACATAAGCCACGGGGGAAAAATAAAGAAAGCAATAAATAAGCGACCATGCATGAGCAATGTAATATCTCATCTTTCTGACTCTTTTCTCTCAACAAAACTCAACACAACCAAACCATTATCTCAGATACCAGGAATACTATCCGATCGATATCCAAAACAGCACACCAAACTATCGCTTCAGATACCAGGAATAATATCCGATCGATATCTAAGCTACACTCAATACCATCATTTCGGATACCAGGAATACTATCCGATCAATATCCGAAACAAGCGCCCTAGATACCAGGAATAATATCCGATCGATATCTAAGCCGTACACAACACTATCACCATCGCTTCGGATATCAGGAATATTATCCGATCAATATCCGAAACGCGCGCCTTAGATACCAGGAATACTATCCGATCGATATCTAAGTCGTACACGACACTGTCGCCTCCAATACCAAGAATAATATCCGATCGATATTGAGGTCGCACACCAGACCGCTACTCTTTACTCTTTTCACGCTTTCTCACACACATGCATGTTGACACAACCTCAACCCTAATATGTATGTCAATGTTTCATAAATAACACCATTAATAAATCACAAAGCCGGATAATCGTACGAGCATAAATTTTGGCCTAAGTTGTTCTTGTTTCGTACAATTCTTTAAACATAGACCTTTAAAACAGTATATTTGCCAAACAGTTCTTTAAAAACTTTTAAAACATTTTCCAAACAGTCCCTAATAAGAAAACATAGAAACTGCTCAAACTGCCTAGTCGCACGAGCGGGTCGCGCGAGCGAGGTAGAGGTGATGTCGCGCGCGCGGGTCGCGCGAGCGAAGGGGAAGGCCAGATCGCGCGAGCGGGGGAGCTGGACAGGTCGCGCGAGCGGATCGCGCGCGCGAAGGGGGGAAATGGTTCGCGCGAGCGGGCCGCGCGAGCGAGCCTCGCGCGAGCGGGTCGCGCGCGCGAGTTCTTGCAGAATGCCATCTTCTTCGTTTTCTCCCCTGTTTTCAATTCTGGACTGAAATTTACCCATTTTCAGAATCTGTTCGTACTAGGACATGTGATATATGGTTCTCCTAGGTTTTCCGCGTAGATTAAGAATACGCGATCAATTTTAACTAATACGGATTATATCTCTAAATATTCGCGATTAAAGTGAGGGTGTCAAAACTTAAAATCAACAGTACTTCGCGATACGGGTAAATTACTGCGTAGGATTCGAACCACAGCTTATCGGGATCAATATCTTCCATTCCCAATTTACAGAATCGATTTTGGTTACGATTTCTAAAGCTCCAATTCTCAAGCTTCAATGGTGTTTTCATATATATACATATATACACACTTATATACACTGAAAAATACATATATAGACATTGAGAGTGAGTTTAAATTACTCACCGAGACGATTATACAGAAAATTAAAAGCCGAGAACTTCCGCCGTAATAATCCGTCGTTGAGAATTTCCTCCGTCTTCCTCTCTTGATATATATATATATATAACTATGTATGTGTGTATGTGTATATGTATATGGTATATAATCTGTATGTGTGTGTATTGTTCTTGAGAGGAAGAGAGAATGGAGAGAATTGTGAGAGATTGATACACTGTGTGTGTTTTGAGAGAGAGGCAGTGAGTTACATATAGAGAAAAAAATGTTTGGTGCCCAAGAAAGACAAGGAATTTCTCCGGTGTGGTTGAGCTCACGTGCTCCCACACCCAAGACGCGGTATCAGCGCAGATTTAAATCAAAACTGGTATTTTACGGTTGAAAATAAAATGCAGAAAATTATATTAACATAGGAATTAAATTCCCGGTTATACAAAATTATAGATATCGATTTTGAAACCATAGAAAATATTTCCTATATTTTCAAATATTACGGTTTGGCCCCAGATAAATATTTATAAATAGAAATTAAAACAGATGCTCATGGAAATGAAATGCCGTATTTATTTATTAATGATAATAAAATACAGGGCGTTACAGTTTGAGACCTGATTATCTAATTTAGCCAATGTTTACAATGCATGCCACTCTTTAGCCATAAGAGAAACTACTACTACTCTCCGGGGTTTTCGACTCAAGGCATTGGCAACTACGTTCACCTTACTCGAATGATACTGTAACGTGAAATTGTAGTCCTTCAACAATTCCATCTAACGTCATTTCCTCATGTGTCAACTCTCTTTGAGAGAACAAATATCTCAAACTCTTGTGATCAGAAAATAGGTCAAACTTCTCGTTGTATTGTATATATATATATGTATGAGTGTGTATATATATTTTGTGTATCTCTCTTTAACTCTCTCCAACAGTCCAAAACGTCTGTGTGTGTATGTGATACATATATATAGAAGAGAGGAAGAAATCACAGCCAGATGATATAAACTTGGTGGCCAAGCTCCGTCCCGTTCAATCGATTGAATAGGGTTCAATCGATTGAGATCGGTTGATCAAAGGATTTCATGTCGGCAAGTGTTCAATCGATTGAGACATGTTTAATCGATTGGGCGGGACACTATGTCGATCGATTGAATAAAGTTCAATCAATTGGATGGGCAATCTTGTCAATCGATGGGGTGAGGTCCAATCGATTGGGAAGGGCAGTATAGGAAATGTAAGTAAAAAACATAATGAATCTTATTTATATATACAGGAATACAAAAGTCCAAATAAAATTGTTAGGATTACACTCTTCCTTAATCTACGTTAATAATTGACGTTTTATCTTGGGTAATCCTTTGTTACACGACCATAATTCGCGCGTGGCGGGATATGGTATGACAATTGTTGAAGTCGGTTTCGTAGTGTCTGTGTTGAGATTGATGGACGATTTGTGATATACGAGATTTGGACTTTGTAGATTGAATATTAATAATATAGTTGACTGTTAAAGCATGATACAATCTTGACACACCAAGGGGTGTTCAAGCGGATGTTAAGGCATATATGGTGTACTATTTAGTCGGCTGTTAGGGTATGTTAAATTCATCGGACAAGTCATGGATCTTGAATATCTTGACTGATTCGGTTGTTAAGATATGATACTATCTTGACGCACCAAGGGGTGATCAAGCGGCTGTTAAGTCATGATAGTATACTCATCAAGTGACTTATAAGGCATGAATATTAAAACTAAACGGCTTATGCCAAATTTATTGGAATAGGAAGAGTTATTAAAATAAATTGCTTCCATAGTAGACCTCCCAGACATAAATCCAAACTGATTTTTTTGACACTGATGTTGCACCTCTTAAGTGATGCCCCATCACTCTCTCCTACAACTTCATAGTATGGCTCAACAACTTAATACCTCTATAGTTGTTGCGTTATTGTACATCCCCTGTATTCTTATATATAGGCACTAGAATGCTCTTCATCTACTCATTAGACATTTTTCTAGTCATTAAAATCGTATTAAAAACTTTTGTAAGCCAAAATACCCCCTACATCTCTCAAGCATTTCCAAACCTCAATGGGGATCGATCCCATCTGGTCCTAAGGCCTTGTTGGGTTTTATCTTCTTTAAAGCAAATTTTACCTCAAACTTCCTTATTCTCTGATAGAATATGCATTATCTAGTTTCATCGCAACTACCACTTTTTTCTTTAATTGCGTTATCTATATGTTTTCCATTCAACGACTTCTTAAAATAGCTCTTCAACATTTTCTTAATCTCTTTGTCTTTCACTAAAACCCTAGAGTCATCGCTTTTGTACACTTAACCTGATTAATGTCTCTTGTTTTCCTTTAGCTCAACTTAGCAAGCTTATAAATGCATTTTTCTCCCTCTCTAGTGTCTAGCTTGGTGTAGAAGTCATCATAGGCTTTTATTTTAGCAACTCTAACTGTCCTTTTAACCTCCTTATTTGCACATTTATAGCTCTTGAAGTTTTTCCCACTTTTATCCTTTGCCACTTCTTAAAGCAATCTTTTTTTATTTTTACTGTATCTTGTACCTCTTCATTCCACCACCAAGTATCTTTAGATACCAGCCCTCTTCCCTTCAACTCTTTAAGGACTTCCTTTGATATTCTCATGATGCACTCTACCATTTTATCCCACATAGTATTGCTTCCACTTCCAAATTCCAAGGTACTCCTATAAACATTTTATCTTAAAATATTGCTAGTTTTCACCTTTAAGGTTCTACCACCTAGTTCGTGGGTTTATGTGAGCTTTTCTGGTACGGCGTTATCCTTTCATATGAATATCTAAAATAGTATGTCTATGTTATGATGTTAAACTCTCATTTAGGATGACCTTACAGTCTTTACATACTAAGCAGTCTGCCTTTCTCACAAGAAACAAACGATCAGTCTTTCTTATCATGTGTTGGTCATATAATACACAAACGTTAGTGGTTTGGATGGCATCCCAATAACTATTACTATTTTCAAACACTCCCTGAACTATAATACTCGACATACTGACCTCTCAACTATTGCATTTTTTCACTAACAACATGATATTTATTTATTTGTACTTTGAGCTGTTGAAATTTTTGGACAAAATTATTTTTTGTTGCACTCATAATTGCTCTTGGTTGTACACAAATTTTTAGAAATTTTATTCTAAAATTTTCAACAACACAGAGGAGAGGCAAAAATATCATGTTGTTTATATTTTTTTATATCATGTGTTTATAATAGAATACAAAATTATTCAATTTTTTTTTTACACTGCAACCTTACCCAAGGGGGGTAACGAAAAATCATAATAGTTGAGAGGTCAATTAGTTGAGTTTTATAGTTAAGGGAAGTGTTTGGAAAAATATGTCGTAGTTGAGGGGAGGTTAGCGTAATTTATGCATAAAAAAAAGATAGGTGAAAAGGTGAAGGTGAGGGGGTCCTAAGGTGCGTTTGATAAAACTGAAAATTATTTACTAAAAATTAAGTGCTGAATTTTAGGTACTAAAAATTTTAAGCGTTTGAAGTTTTATTCCTTAAAACAGTGTTACAACTATTGAAGTAGAATGCATTCAGTGATTATTTTCAGATAAAAATTTTCACTTAAAGTTTTCAATGGTTTTGGAGCTACTTTTTCAAGAGTAATATTTGGGACACAACCTTCATACAATTTTCATACAACCTCCCCAAAAGATGTGTCTATCTCTCTCCTGTGATGTCACTGGACCCCACAGTGACACAAGAAAGAGATAGACACATCTTTTGGAGAGATTGTATGAAAGTTGTATGAAAGTTGTGCCCCAAGTATTACCCATTTTTCAATGAAGTGGTGGTATGCTTTCATTTTCAACACTTAATGAGCTTTTCAAATGAGTCATAATTTAGGGGGTGTGGATGTAATTTGTCCAAAATAAAAATAGACTAGACAGAAAATCGAAAAAAAAAAAAAAGTTGGAAAGAGAGAGAGAGAGAGTATCGGAGGAGCGATCAAGAAGAGAGAGAGAGAGAGAGGGGTGCTCTTCACTTCAATCCCTGATTCAAGAGCGCGCGAGAAGAAGTTTTGTTTAAGAGAGAGAAAGTCAAGCGAAATCGTAATGCTCGCAATTTCTAGAGAGAGAAAGCTAATGACAATAACAATGGAGGAAGAGAGAGAGGAGAGAGAGAGAGAGTTACATGGATTCCACCGAACAAGTCTCTGTGAACACTCCTTCGTAATCTGAATTTTCCAATCGTTTTCAGAAGCTCTAATAAGGTCAGAGTATCATTTTTTTTTCTCTCTGTAAACTAGAGTTTCTCTCTCTTGAAGCTTTAATCTCTGTTCAGTTTTTCGTTGTTTCAATTCATTTCTGTGAAATGTTTGAACTTGTAGCTCGAGCCGAGTAACGGTAATATTTTAATCTCAGTCACATTCAAGTTTCTGTGAGGTTTAGGTTTCTGAGAGAATTGTTGATAGTGTTAGCTCCCTGAATTCGAATGTTTTGAGGTTTGTTTCGCGCATCAAATGAATTGAGATTTACTTCGTCATACATAGAGAGGTATATACTTCATGGGTTTGAAGAACATGGTTAGATATGGGGGGGTTTTTCTGATTCGTTGTGGTGTATAGAGTTAGAACTTGAGTTTGGTGGATTTGAATTCAAAATTTGCAGAATTGAGTTTTGGAGGGAGAATTAGTTGGAAAATGTGATCTTCAGTTTCAGTTGTTGTCTCACCCCTTCAATCCTCATAAGCTTATGTTTCGATTTTGAAGATTTGCTTTATTTCGGATTTGTCGGAGTTGTTCATGGGGATTAAACATTGATTGGAAGGTGTGGGTTTCCATAAACAGAGCAAAACCCTAATTTATTGTAAATTGAGGGTTCATGTTTTTGAGTTTGGGGCAGTGGATTTTTATTTGTTGTAGAAATGCAACCGCCGCAGAATTCACGTATTAATCTTGCTGAATTAAAGTCTCTGATCGTTAAGAAACTTGGGCCAGAGAGATCGAAACAATATCTGTATTATTTGAATAGACTATTGAGCCTGAAGTTAAGCAAGTCCGAGTTCAACAAGCTTTGTCTTCAGATTGTTGGGAGGGAAAATATCCCATTGCATAACCAGTTCGTTTGTTCGATTCTGAAAAATGCTTGTAATGCAAAAGTCCCACCGCCGATTCATAATAAGGGTGTTCTAAAGTCAAAGGAAGTAGATACACCAAAAGAGCCCCATACTTCTAGACCATTGGTTTTGTTGAATGGCGATTTGCTGCCATTGTCACCTCGAAAGGCGAGGTCAGGAACTCGTGACAGGCGGGTAGGGGATCGTCTCACTCCTCGTGGACCTAATGGGAAGGCAGAGTTTGCTTCTCAAAAATCGCTGACCACAAATACCTCTGATTTTAATGGTGTTCTGGAAAATGGAGATTTAACTCCATCCGGTAGTCGGTGGCCGGTGCAGCATCATCAAGGAATCACGGAGAAACTAGACCACCATGGTTTAGTTTCTCTACATAGAAAAGATCAGATTGCTTCTAGAAGACTACTCCGTGCTCCGCTTGGTATTGCACTTTGCCCAGTTATTGTAGCTGGAGCCCACAGGGTAAAATCTTTTATAAATGGTAGTCAATGTGCTAACAATGGGGATTTGTTGAAGACCGAGACACTGAGGGAACGGATGAACCTGATTGCTTCATCGCAGGGCCTTGAAGGGGTTTCAACGGATTGTGCCGATCTATTGAACAATGGGTTGGAGGCTTACTTGAAAGGCCTAATTCAATCTTGCATTGACCTTGGTTGGACAAAGTCAGGTTGTGAGCCAAAGAAAAACAGTACAAACAAGGACCAAGCTCGTGGGAAGCTTGTTAACGGTGTTAAGCTGGGCTATCAGGTCCAAGAACAGATAACCCATTGCCCAACATCTTTGCTAGATTTCAGGGTTGCCATGGAACTAAACCCACAGCAGCTTGGTGAAGACTGGCCGTTATTACTGGAAAAAATATGTACTCAGGCATTTGAGGAATAAAAAGATATCTGGGGCAAATTTTTGGTGTCTCCTAATTATGATGTGGCTGGTCACTACTGGTCGAGAGGGCATGCCAGCTGTTTGGGTAATACAAGAACCGGTTCTGTGGTTTGGGAAATTGTTGTTTCTAAATAGCTAGGTGTTTGTGTAGCTGTTTTTGGATACATAGTAGTCTGCGCCTGAGTTTAAAGTACCTTAAGAATTGGTTCTTTATCACGCCAACACAATACCAGTTTTCTTAAAACCCTATTAAAGATACTGGTGCAGAACCTTATCATTTTTTTAGGGCCTGTTTGGGAATATTCAAAAATAAGACGTGGTTCTGTCCGAGTCTCGCTGTTTATCTGAACCAATCTTATGTTGGTTTGACAAAGAATCAGTTTTATATTAGACTAGACACTGACTCTTGTACAACAAATGGTCATCCATAAGACACTTTATAAAACTGCTTCATCTATGTACCGCAGAACTGGTTCTTAACCTTTGCAAATAGCCCCTTAAGGTGACTTTGAAGCGATGATTTCTCTTTCGTGGCCTTCTTGGACCAGTCCACAGCACTTGAGGTAAAATCTCCATTCCTTGCAACATGGTGGGGATCAGAGCAGTGAAATTTGTGTTTTACATGTGATAGAGTTCGTCCTCAGTTAGATATAATATCCCATTCATCTGCAACCGGAGGGAATCAAAGAATAATGTCAAATCTTTGGTTGCACTGTTGTATGATTAGCACACGAGTTATTTGTCTCACTGCATATTTTATGCATTCTCTGTAATTTATAACCAAGTTAGAAGGAAAATTTAGAACAATTTTGCTAGCTGAGTAGAAGAGTAAATCTGAATGATGTAAGATTATGTGAATGTGACTTTAGCATCTCAATACTAAGTACTAACATGTGCTTAATCTTGACGATATATATTTACTTCCAGTTGAGTTTATGCTATATTACAATGAGGACACATGCATTTTTCTTGCTTTCTTTTCTTGCAAATTTTAATGTAGCTTTGGAATACATTTTATGGAGCTTCACTAGTACTATGCCTTCTGTTCTCTGGAATTTACCTATTTAGTTAAGTTGGTGGAAGAATATTCTTATATTAAAAATTGCTTCCAAGTCTTCTTTTTTGTCTTTTCTTTGATGAGTTTGTGGTCATAGATAGTCACTAAATCTTATTCCTGCCCTAAATTATAGTTTAAATTTCTACTTTGGGATGTCTCGAAAGATTTTCCATGTTCAATATCAACAAGCAACTATTACACAATTTAGGTGGTTATATTCTCATATTAAAAATTGCTTCCAAGTCTTCTTTTTTGTCTTTTCTTTGATGAGTTCTTGGTCATAGAAAGTCACTAAATCTTACTCGTTCTGACTATAAATTGTAGTTTAAATTTCTATTTTGGGATGTCTCGTAAAATTTTCATGTTCAAATATCAACAAGACATTGAATCCTTAACAACAAATGGTCATCATTCAAACACTTTATAGAACCGCTTTACCTATGTACCACAGAACTGGTCTTTACCTTCGCAAACAGTCCCTTAAGGTGACTTTGAAGTGATGAATTCTCTTTCGTGGACTTCTTGGACCAGTCCACAGCACATGAGGTAAAAGCTTCATTCCTTGCAACATGGTGGGGATCAGAGCAGTGAAATTTGTGTTCGACCTGTGACAGAGCTCATCCCTAGTTAGACATACTACACCATTCATCTGCAACCCAAGGAAATCGAAGAATAATGGCGATCTTTGGTTACACTATTGTATGATTAGCGCACGAGTTATTTGTCTCCCTGCTTATTTTAAGTGCGAATGCATTTTACGCTCATTCCTGAAACTTTGGCCTATTTTTCTAGTGGACAGTAATTGTAGGGATGGAGCGATTACCTATGTAGCACTGACTTTATTTGGGTGCCGTGTCCCACATCGACACTCGTCGAACACGCGCCGACACGTGTTGGACACATGAAAAAACGTGTGTTAAATACTTTTTTTTACATCGGACACACGCTGGACACGTGAGTGTACATGGCACCGTAGCTCCTTTCAGAAACTTTTCTCAAAATAAGTTTTGAGGTAAAAGTCTTAATATAAAATATTTAATATGTAATAAAATGGGAAATAAGTAAAGGTTTTATTTTTGAAAGTTTAGGAAATGAGAGTGGACATGGCTCAATATGTTGGACAATTAATTAAAAAGTACAATTTTTTAGTCGCCGTGTCCTAGCCATGTGTGTATCCTACATTTTTAAGATTTTCTATGCCGCGTGTCTGCATCATGCTGTATTCGTGTCCCGTGTCTCTGTGTTTTGGGACTTTGGGTTCAAAGACACTTCTTTTATTGCAGGCTGCAGCCTCTCTGCAAAATCCTAGTGGCTAGTGGTTTACTAAGTAAGAATGCAAAATTATTCTTGGTATCCCCAATGTCTTTAGACTTTGAAGGTTGGGAGGACAATCATTATTGGTCTTGAACTTCTCAGTGCAAACCATGCAATAAAATGGGGGATACCAACTACTGGACCAACTTCCATATCCAGCAATATATTCTTGTACCATTGATTTATTTATTTTTTCCACTTGAGAAAAGCTGTTATCCAGTGCTGGTGCCCTCTATGGGAGATGCAGGAGTGGTGGGCTGGAATGGAATTTAGCTTTTGGCATTATTTCGCACAAAGTAGCTGCTTCATATCTGTACGTAGCGATGACCCTTGGCATTCGAATCAATCACATGTAAGTTTGATATTTGCATTTGTTCTGTAACTTATCACTTCATAAGTAGTTTTTGCTAAATACAAATGACTGTGCTCAGGTGTGCCCATACCACATCCAAAGGCCATTAGATAAGTTCTATTTTTGGAATATTATTTTCCTTTTTATTCTCTCTCTGCAAACAAACTGCCAATTTTAATTGGAATGATAACATCCTGTGGAATTTTACTTGACCTTTCTTACTTCTTAGTGGTTGTTGGTGTACCATTGTGACTTTGACCATGCCTGATGTTTCAGAGCACAGATAAAATCGTTGTAAGTTGCTTTTACTTTATTTTCTTGTACTGCAACAGTAGTAGCTGTAATGCTCTTGCATTTACATAGCTGTTTTTTTTTTTACACATTTCTTTATGTGAGTTGATTATTGAGTTTATGACTTGCACTATCACTAGAAATGTGTGTGAACTGTGTCTTAGAAATATATTGTGGTGTTCAATTTATTGTGTCATGGTTCTTAAAGCAGCGGTTACACTAGTGGAATGCTAATCTACTTATTGTAATAAGAATATTTATGAGGTTAAATGGCACTCTTTGTAACTTGATTAATCCTATTTAATTGCTCTACGAAATTGAGATCACTGTATATCTTAGCGGTTTTTTTTTTAATTTTATTTTACTGCATATGTGGGTTTTGTTAGATTGAGGACGTCTGTGAAACAGAAAATTGTTATGATTTGTTATCTTGGAGAGAAGTTCTTATTTTTGTTCTGTCAATTGTGTGGGGAGGGAGTTCCCTTACGTAGATTGAAGGGGTGAAAAAGTAGGAAATTGTGATTGCAACGATAAATATTCAGAGCTTTTGAAATACTTTTTGAGAAGCGATGGGTTGATGGGGTTGCATCATTCCTCTTTAGGTTCTACTGATTGGTTCATGGCTTTATGAGGGAAGAGAAAGAAACCAGGAGGAAACCACCTTCCTTTATTTGGTTAATAAGGAAAAAAGTGAGGAAAATAGGTAGAAAATGAAGTAATCAATTTTCCTTCTTCTTTCTTCAGTTCGTATTATATTTTGAATTTTATAAATTTATAATGTTATTAAGCATGGAGGAACATGTAGGGAAACCACTAGGAAAATATATTCCTTCCCATTTTCCTTTCCTCAATATCCTCGAACCAAGCAGAGCCTAGAGGTTTGACTGTTAAATATTATTACCAATTTCCACTTTAAATGTTTCAGAGCAGAAATGATAATTCCAGTTTCTATAAAATAATCAGGATATTTCAGCTTATCCAGTCTAGTTCATCACGTAGTGTTTTTTTTTTTTTTTTTGGGCTCAATATTGTAAAAACCTGAGGAATTTCCATCACAGTTTTAAAATAGGGTCCTTTTGGAGCAATATCCCTTCCTTTCTGAAATCTTTGCCAACCAAACAAATCAGAATATTTGGTGTGAACTGACTCGACTTTAGTTTCAAACAACCCAATTGGATTTACTATTCAATGTGATTCATGAGTTGTTTTTTTTTTTTTGTTTTTTTTTATTATTTAAAAGTGAAAACTTTCAACATTTTGGGCCTTGATATTGCATGAAACTTGTGTTAAGTTGTTATTTTCTTCATTATAAGCATTGTACGTATGTTTTTATATGTATACAGTAAATACATATACTATTACTATGTTCATAAATTAACAAATCGTAGAATTCACCAGTCGATAGGATTCACGACTCATAGTTTTGGCAAAACCTATTCACGATTCCATTCATGATATAACAGCATGGTTGTCAATTGACTTCCAAGATTCTTTATGCCCTAGTTTTGCCTATAGTTTTGGAGAGTTACCACGATATTATAGCATTCCATGACATTACTGCCTTATATTTCGTCTACCTTTATTATCTTCCCCTTGTAAGGGGGAGTCCATGGGTGGATTTAGAAAATCATTCCAGGGCCCGATTTATTTATTTTTTGGACCTATTTATACATATATTGTGTATATTTTAGATCTAATATGACAAATTTATAATGTCAGAGGGGGATTTTGGATCTATTTATACATATTTTGTGTATATTGTAGACATAATATGACAAATTTATAATGTCTAGGGGGCTTTTGGACCTATTTATACATATTTTGTATATATTGTAGACCTAATATGACAAATTTATACTGTCGGGGGGGGGGGGGGGGGGGGGAGGGGACCCTTGGCTGTAAATCTGCCTCTGGAGGAGTTCCTAGTTGATCTGAGTTCTTGGTAGTGGCTTTAAGACCCTTGGCATAGCACGTAGACTTCTTTGACTTGAATTTTAGTAGAGTTCGAGATTTTTCCTCATTGACAGATTAATCAACCTTACCTCACATATCTTCGAGCCATATTCAACTGAAAACATTCCCTTTAGTTTAGTCTGCTAATTATGAACAAATCTCCAACATATGAGGGCTCAACCAATAAAAGCTTTCTAAATACCCTTGGCTGTAAATCTGCCTCTGGAGGAGTTCCTAGTTGATCTGAGTTCTTGGTAGTGGCTTTAAGACCCTTGGCATAGCACGTAGACTTCTTTGACTTGAATTTTAGTAGAGTTCGAGATTTTTCCTCATTGACAGATTAATCAACCTTATCTCACATATCTTCGAGCCATATTCAACTGAAAACATTCCCTTTAGTTTAGTCTGCTAATTATGAACAAATCTCCAACATATGAGGGCTCAACCAATAAAAGCTTTCTAAATGTTTTGGCCACACACAACTAAGACAATGAATTTTCCCAATGAAGAGATGTCTTTTTAATCGGAAGCTACCAAGAAGACAAGAGGTGGCAAAACAAAAATAAAAGGAATAAAAGAAAGACGGTTGGCACTGTAAAAAAATATATGATTTCCTTGAAGATACGATCTTTTGATATAGCAGGGTGAAAAAGATTCATGTAGCAGATGTTGCTAAAAAAGGCTTTCTTAAGTTAAAATTGTTCAAAGTATTGTCCACGACCGAGGCGTCTCGAGTAGTTGGTCACTGAGACAAGGCTTCGAGTAGTTACATAGATGTAGCGAGAAAATATCCGTCTCGTTTGCATCATGATGTTGGAGTAAATTATGATAAGGACAAAGGAACATATTGATGGATTGTGTCACTCTAGCTTATTTTGAAAATAACAAATACTTTTGGATTGTTAATTAAAATTTACAACTATATTATAATGCAATCTTGTCACAGACTTTTTGGGTAATGCATGTATTTAAGAATTAGACAATATCGTACATGGTGAATGGTTTATCCAGTTTTTGTTGATGGACCTTTTTTATTGTTCTTATTGCTTTGTAGATTTGCATTATCGTTTCGTTTTCTGAAAAAATTCTGCGTATCATTGTGTATCGGCCGATATTGTGATGGGACGCTCCGACCGATTCGTTTTGGCGCCTCAAGACTGTGTCCAATGCCGCGACTTTGAACAACGATTTTGAACCATGCGTAAGTCGGACCACTACTGCAAAATATCTTCTTCTGTTTTTTTCTCCCCACCAGTTGCCCTGGTTGACTCCTTAAATAATGCCACCTTTGTTTTGGTTGTATTTCTTGAGAGAACTTCCAATCTAAATGAACGTATGGACTGTCTTCTTATCCCATGCCTCTTTTGGGCCCTACGAAATTCAATTGAACCTTCGTAGTTGTAGAAGTTGTCTGTAACCGTGATTCATGGTTAGTGTTGCATTATCATATGTGAGGCCACTAAGATAAAAAAAACATGGTCAACTTTTCTTTTTCTTTTTCTTTTTGTATTTTTTTTCAACTCTTCTTGACAGCATTCGTGATAAAAGTCTTGTTAGTTTTCAATTACATTTTAGCATTCTATTTCCCTATATCATAGGATGTCATGTGATACCATCATATTTCCTAATAAGCAATTCCGGAAAACGAAGGGGCCGCCAATTTTGAAGGAAAAGGTTTTAGCTAATTTGCAATATTCTGATTCACATTACAAAGATTTGCGGTATTTGCCTGTGTTGCACACTGGATATGCTTTGTCAATTTCAAAACCAAAATTAGATAAGTCTCTTTGACACCTTATACATATATCTGCTTTTTCAAAAAAGGTTGTTTGGGTAATACAAGAATCAATTCTATTATTCAGAAGTGTCATTTCCATGTGTCGGACACGAGACATGTACACGTTACCTTCGTAGAAGTGTCCGTGCTTCTTGCATGTGGGCTCATTGCTTTGCACTGAACCCATCATTGTTCTAGAAGCAGCAATACCTTAGCAGTTCGATGCTGTATTGCAAGATTCCCACTACATGGTTCTCTATGATCCGCAGAACTCACTACCTGTTTCAAACTACATGACTTCCCATCTCTATAGGTACAGGATACCTAGAGTACCCTAGGTACAGGGATACCTAAGATTTTTCTTCTTTTTCCCTAGCTCTATTACCTAGGTTTCTATCATTTTTCCTTCTCATCTCAGTTCTATGTTCAAAGTCATCAATTCTCAATATTGTCCCGTATATGCAATAGCCAAGGTTTAGGTCTCTCTCATACCGGTCATTGATTTGCCTGAGGAATCTTGTAGGGTCTATTTTATATCAACCACCAAGGGAGGCAGTTCTTGTTCACCAGCAGAGATGAAGAAGTGTTTCTATGATGTCCCACATCGGTTAGATAATAAGAGTGTGGTTGATCCCCCCAAGCCCTGCGGGTCGGAGGCTCCCAAGGTCACGCCCAAGGAGAATGGAGATAGGTCACCTACGGTTGCCCCCCTTCAACACATTTTTGCTTAACAAAATAATGATAATAAGAGTTTTGTTCGCAAATAAAACACAAGCAGCCTTCATACCAGTAACTGGGCAGCAGGCTTGGGGAATGGGGCGTTGCAAGTTTCTAAAAGGGTCAGACAAACTGGCATTCAACAGTGGTGGTTTGGGGGTATCATTGGCCGGTTAGTTTTCATTTATCAGAGCATTAACTGTTCAGGTTATCTAGTCTATAACCTTCCTTTTAGAACAAGTACTCAAAAGTTTGTCTTCGGATAGCACAAAGAACTGGTCAGTTGATCTAAGTTGCAGGAGCTAATTCACCACAAATTGCATTTCAGACTCATAAGGTCTGATTCATTATGTCATTACAATTCTGATTACAGGTCAAAGTTTTAGGTGTTAAATCCTCAGTCCCTGTGTACATAGATTCTCTGGGGCCAATGCTGCTTGCTCTTCTCTCTCTAGATCTTGATTTTGGCAGTTTCTTGAAGTCACTGTATCTCAGATTGTTCTGGCCCCATGGCTTTCCACCTGTTTGTTGGAAATCCCTATTCTTAATACGTGTGTGCATGTATATATCATTTACATTGTTATCGGTCATGTCCTACCCAAATATATATATATATATATATATTTTAATGAATATCCACTGTAAGCCATAGCAATTAGCATTCTTACATGTGTGAGAGGTTTATAAATCGCTGTTGATGCTGGTTATGAATGATTTTGAGGTTTGCTATGGCCGTGGAAAGATTTGTAGGTTTAGATTTAGATGCAAGCAGCAGGGAAATCCACTCAATGTAAGCTTCCCATCTTCAAAATTGAACATTAGGAGTGCGTTTGGCAACAACTTCTTGAGTCTATAAGTGTTTATGAAACTTCAACTGCTTGGCACAGCATCTGCGATTCAATCGTAATTTTGTGTGAGTCGATCGCAAAAATTTGCAATTGGCCAGAATCTACCATGGACAGCTTTTGGCCAACTGCATTTTTTTGCGATTGAGTTGCGGAAGCAAACGCTGTTGCCAAACGGGCCCTAGGGAGCTCGTGAGGTCTATCAACGCCAGCTTAGTTGACAAAACAATGGCCTGATGGACTACTTCAACAGACACCTCATGACCATATAAACACTGAGCTTCTACAAAGAAAAGCATACCAGGTACCTCTCTCCCCAGATATTATCTTATGCTGTGTTTGGAACGGTCTTAACTTTTTTTTTTTTTCCTGACTACATGTATGATGTATCAATATTGATATACTTTAGATGCAGAAAGAGAGAAAAATTAAAGAGTGGTGGATATGGGGATAAAAGAATGATAGAGTGAGAGTTATTTGTTATAGAAGTTGAGGATCACTGATTCTGGCAACTACCAACTCCTGTTCTTGTACGCAAAACACCATTTCCAACTTAAAAGTAGACGAAAGTAAGACTTGCTATTTTGAAGGGTTGAATAGTGTACTGTAATGAATATTTAAATTCAGTTGAGAATGATGAGGCTCATTTAATTACAACTGGTTTTCAAGATGTCATTCCAAACACACCATTGTATGTCTCAGTTCATGAGTCGTATTCATGACTCAAAATCTGCAGACAGATCAATATAGAGAATCCAATATGATTATGCAGTTACCGGCCATTGCCTCTGCTTGAAATGCAACCGTGACGTTACTGGATTTTATCAGGGACGAATTCACTATGACATATTCTCTGAACTACATTTTAATAAATGGTCAGAGGTTTAAGGTGTGTTTGGAATGACATTTTCGGAATGCATCCTCACCAATTATAATTACAAATATCCTCTTTATGAACTCGTAGGATTCTAATACAAAATTTACATTTTTGAAAAAGCGAGTTTTTCACGCTTCCGCTTTTAAGGTGGAGATGGTGTTTATATATGAGAACACGAGCTAGGTGTTGACATAACTCCATGCTCCTGAACGTTCTCACTCTATTTCTATCTCTGTCTTTACTATTCTTCCGTTCTTTTATCTATCTAAAGCATATAAGTAAAACGTCACTTCCTTACCAAATGGAGCATTAGGCTTGAGGAGTACATCATCGTTTGTTTTTAACCGGCCCTGATCAGGAAGTGAGAGAGCCCCTGCTCTGAGATGCTTGGCCATCATTGGTTACGGATTTTCTCTCTGGTATTCTTTAGGTTGAAGCTTTAGTGCTTTACACAAGGAGAAAGAAATAAATTACATGTATAAACAGTATTTCGGTTGACAGTTATTACTATTATTATTATTATTATTTTTATTCTTTTCTGAAGACATTGGTTTTGCTGAAATATCTATATTTCGTACTGACAAAGACCTGTGTGCTCTTACACGTTCACGGGACTCTCTAAATTATTTAGAACCATGTGTCAGTTCTTGAGTCTGACAATCTGGTGTTCGCATCAAAACCAAACTATGTGTTCACTCTTGGTTAGCTACATGCTGTGTTACCCGGACTTTTCATAATGCCTGAAGTACCCAGGTCTGCCAGATAAGGGTACTCTCAGACCCTTCAAAGTAGTGTAAAACCTTTGAAAACTTGACGAATCCGTCACTTGGATATGTGTCCGACCTGACCCATACCCGAGTCCGGGATTCCTTTGTCCGCCTCCAAAATTTTGCAATCAAGGAATTGAACTTTTGTCAGTTGCTATTTTATGACATATTGATGATGTTAAGGGTGCAACCGTGTACGTATTAACAATGATGTCAAGCAATGGTGTCCTAGGTTGATTCTGTTAGATTACCAAACACTTGACAATAGATAGGAAGGTAAGAACAGGAACGGCCAGCAGTGTCATTAACATGGGTTAGTTACTAGACTTAGTTACTACCTTCTCAGTTTTTAAAAGGCCCAATGGGTTTCACCACACCCCGCGTGCGCCGCAGGAGTCCTCTTCCGGGCCGGGCATCGGTGTGGGTTGGGCTAGTTCCTTGCCTTTTGATACAAAATTCTTTTAAAAATTGTTTTTTAAAAAATTTAATTCTGAAGAGAGAGAGTTTGACCTGGTCGGTGGGAGACCCACTCTCCCGCAGTCACACCACGTTCTCATTTTTTCCAGCCTTAAATGTTCTAGTTAGTTCGGAAATTTTTGTATAAAGACAGAGGCAGTCCCTTCAGTTTGATATACGGAAAAATACAGTGTTAAAATTTTCTAGAAAAGAGAGTTATACACTGAAATATAGAGAGTTTTTCTTCACTGTTTTCCGAGCAACAATTCTGAAAGCGTGTTCGTATGCCGGCCTTCCTTTGTGAAAGGAAGATCCAAGACAGGCAAATTCTGGGCTGTTTTATTCTGGGGACATTGTGGCCTTTTTTCAAACTACTTGCACAACTTGGACGGAGCCGTAAAACATCTTAAAGAGAGCGACTTTTAACGCGACTCAACTCAAAAATTGTCTGAAGGCTACTGATTTCCGGAAACTTCGTTCTATTTTTAGTTTTGCAGCAACACTTTCCCCCTATGGTTTAAAAGTCGACACATTAGACCCTGAAATTTCTAATTTGTTCCAATTTGCACCTTCCACCAGTCCTATGAGTCAACCTTTAAACTATGGGGGTAGAGTGACACCGTGTGTAGGCTACAATGATGTAAAGTCTAATTTACCTCAAGATGGTTTGCACATAACACTGTAATTGATATGAAAATATGCTGGTAGTAATCTTGCGGATGACTCGGCTTGTGCATGCAAAAGGAGCCCTTCCGTATATTATAATTTATATGTGATGTCGCTAACATATATAAATACATGTATATATATATATATATATAGAGAGAGAGAGAGAGAGAGAGAGAGTCACACACACGAGCATTCCTATTATCTCAATCACGACTTTCTGCTCACGGGGGGTGGGGAGTTTTTCCACTGTATGACATGAGTGTGCACTGTAACAAAACAGGATATGTGTAAGATGATATCACTTTGGTCCGAATGATACTGGCATTACAGGTAAAAGTAGATGTGTGTATATTGTTTCGTCCAGTGATATGTACACCCTGAAAATAGCGCTGCACCGTATGTCAAGTAATGAAGCCATATGTTCATGTTGCAGGATATTAGAGACACATTATTGTTGTATTGTTGTAGCAGAGTCAGTTTTCCTGCATGGTTTGGAATGACTGGACCATACAAAAATCCTCCAAAGAGGTCTTTGCTTGTGCTTTGTTTGGTTTGTCGTCAATTCGGATTCTGATCTCCTAAGCATTTCCCACATCACCTGCACGTCCTCGTATCCGCAAGTCTGTATATCGTCCCGAAGCTTCAAAAGCCCAGCACCTGCCCAAAACAAACATTATTAGTGGGAACTTAAGTAAGTGATCCTTCTAAATTAATTAAGGCTTCGTTTGGTTTATGAGCTTATTGAGGGAAAAGGAAAGAAAATACTGAGGAAACTGGAAAGCGCTTTTTCTCTGTTTGATTACTAAAGCTCTGTTTTTAGAGAGGAAAATGAAATAAAAACACCGAGGAAACCAACTTGTCCTTGTGTCTATACCATATAATAAGAGGAAAATTTATGTTGGAACGAAAACAGAATAAAATGAAGCAAACATTTTTTTTCTTTTTTTTTTTTTAAATTCATTTTTCTTAATTAATTTTTTTTATTTTAAGAACGTGTTAGTTCTGATACTACTTTATTAGAAAATAGAATGGATGTTGGTTTTCCTTCCCCATCTCCTTCCTTTTTTCCTTTCCTTTCAATGTATTTCATAAGGAAAACGGTGAGGAAAAATAGGAAGGAAAGTAACTAGGATGACAAATAAATTGAAACTTATGAATTTCGACGAGTGATACTCCTATTATTTAAGAATGAACAAAGCAAACCAAGGAAATGGTTGTTTCTTCTCATTTTCCCTTCCCTTTTTCATTTCCTTCTAAACTCACAAACCAAACACAACGTAAGAGTTTGTCTTGGATCATAAAAGTAGCACAAGTGAAGACACATGGCTATGTTGCATTAGCATCTTTGTCAAATTCTAACACTAAAATTAACCACATGAACGGTCATAACCATACAAGTCTTTTTGCTGTACATAAATGTGGCTACATGTGTGCGAGTGTGTGTCTAGATATATATATATATACACACACACACGGAGAGTCCGTCCGAAATCTCTTTTTGAAGGCCGTTTAAGATCCGGAGTGTGTATATATATATATATAGGGAGAGGATCTAAAGTGAACTGGGCTCAGTAAACTTACCCAGTGAACTAATTTTTAAATCTAAAAGAACTCATGGGCTGCCCCCATATACATATATGCATGTTATGTAGATACTGCACACGACGTGAGGAGAACCTATAATAGGAATTAGGGTACAAAGTTGCGCTGAAAATGATAATATATGGATGCTTTTAAACCTAATTAGTGAGTGATGATCAATCAAGGGGTCAGATAACACTTAACCGACTGCAAACACGTGAAGATTAAAAATTCAACTGTCTAATGGTTATCTACTCATCCTATTCTATTAGTGTATCCCAACATTAGAATGTATATATAGGTATAATGTTTGGGACTTTTGGATTCACTTTGTTTCTATTTAAAAACTTTAGAGATCAAGTTGATGCAATTGAAATTAGAGGGACTAAAATGTGATAGTGACCAAACTTCAAAGTGTATATTTTATAATTAAAGCCAATTTCTATTGTATTATATATGCATATATATATATATATATATGTGTATATGTATATGTGCACTTTTTTGGGGTTTGGGCTTAGGTTATCCGGTTACTAAAGTTTCTGTTCAAGCGAAGTCTGATATACATAAATCTGCTCAAGCTCGACCAAATTTGGATTTGGGTTCGGGATGGGCTCAGGTTGATCCATCCAAATTGCAGTCCAACAAGTAATTGTCGTCATTCTATGTTAAAAAACAGATAATCCTTAACTTACTCTAGAAACAAAAAGTATTAATTTGAATCGAGTTAAGTTTATCAAACACAAGTGAAAAGAACAAAGTGGGCCCTCCATAGGGACTAACCAACAAAGTGGGCCCTCCATATGGACTAACCAACACCAACAAAAAAAATAAGTTCATTGTTGCATATATGTTTTGTTAGGAGAGCCAAAAAAAAATATGCTTCTTTTAAATCCAATCAATATAAAGGTGGAGAATAAAATTGAAGACCATTAGGGAACCAATTGCTTTATTCTTTATTGTGTCTTCCAAAATAGATTATGTGATTGATGCAAGTAAACTGATTTTATGAATTTAAATGTTTGGTAAGTGTAATATATTTTAAATGAGTGCGCATGAGAATTAAAAAGCTTTAAATGAAAGTAAAAAAAAAAATCAAATCAAATGTTTGGTAAGTAATACTATATTTTAAATGAGTACGCATGAGAATTAAAAAGTTTTAAATGAAAGTAAAAGAGAATCTGCATCGTGGTCTTCTCAGTGAAGTGGCCTTTTGATGTTGGTGCAGATAACTCTATTAGAACTAAAATCTTTCTTAAATCAATATAATATGGGTTCTAAAGAACCGGATAAAAAGTGAGACTTACACATTCATAACCAATTCATTGGTTCATAACCAAATTAGTGCTAAAAAAAGTAACTAAAAAAAATTAACTATTTGGTGAGCGTCAATCTCTTGCACAAGAGTACATGCCCAGACAAGTAATTCTTATAAAACTGGTTCTTTGCCGAATTAACATAAACTTAATTTTTACAAAAATAAGATAAAAAGTGAGACCTGATATTGTTTCACACACATGATTAAAATTGCATTAATTCATGTACATATGTGTTCGCCCCTGAAAATCACCGTGGGTGGTTTTTTTTTTTTTTTTTTGGTTGTGGTAGCCCTTAAAAAATATCTGTATAAACACAAATTCACAAAATATGTTTGGATAATGCTATTGTTAGAGCAACAATAGTTAATGGCAAAACAAAAAGTGTTACTAAAAGTTTTAGCGACATTTTTTTGTCGCTAAAACTTTTATAAAAATTACTATGACATTAGCCCTTGTTGCTTAATTGGCAATAGCATTAGCCAATATGTTCATAGACTCTTTCTTTTAGTAACAAAAAACAATTATAGGAATTTTGTCTTTTTTTTTTTATCGTACAATATATCATCTTTGATTCCTTCCCGAACGAACCAAGCACACACAGAGAGAGAGAGAGAGAGAGAGAGAGAGAGAGAGAGAGAGAGAGGAATAATGAGTAGATACCGTTATTAGGCGTCTTAAGTTTGGAAGAGACAGAAAACCAAGCTCTTCTCACAGGCAAGACCATCTTGTGCCACCAGTCCATGACCTTTATCTTTACCTTCTTCTTCTGATTTCCTCCTCCGAGTCGACTCACTATTCCCCTTAACCCGGCCAGACCTATTCTCTATGTAATCTCTAATTCTATGTACATGTATATATATATATATATGTATATGGAGAGGAGAGAGAGAGAGAGAGAGAGAGAGAGAGAGAGAGAGAGAGAGAGAGATTTTGAGCTAACAGTATTCAGAAGCAGAGTACGTTTAACCTGTTGGATTTTATTTTTAATGTACAACAAAAATGGGAATCCAATCACAGACGACACGTCACGGTTTAATTTCATTTTTCTTTTACTTAAAAAAAAAAAAAAAAGAATATAAAGGAAATGTGCTGCGGTTTAAATTCTTTTTGCTTTTTAGTGTTGGGTTCATTTTCTGTGGTATGGTTGCCTTTCGGGATTTGACAGATGTCATGTTCTGATTGGGTTGATGGATAATTCAACTATAGTTTTTTTTGTGCCCAAGCAGTGGTGGATCCGTCGGTTAGCTTCCATCACTCCAAAATGTAGAGGAGGGAGACGTCTTACATACTAATGCTTGGGTCTTACAACTTGGCCACTCCCCCGACTAATAGCAGAGTTTCACATGATAATTATAATCTCGTTTATAGTGCTTTTTTTTGTGGGGGGGGTATTTGTACTAATAAATTAATTAGTCAACTTTTTAACACATGTTTGCAATTTGAGGGTTGATTGAAAAAGCAAAGAAGGGTTTTGTATTTCTCGTTTGAGGCTGACTTTAACTTTTTCATTATTGTGCTCTGTATAAATATTTGAGTTACACCTTATTTAGCAGTATAAATTTTTAGAGTAGATAGTTTTATCAGTGAAGTCAATAATATTTTTGGGTGACTAAAATGTTAATTTTGTACAGAAATATGGGGCAATTGTGATTCTTAGATGCCTTTTACTTATGTAGGTGTCTGTGTGTGGCTTAAAAATGTCCAACTAGTCCTTTGTCAAAAATAATATAATGATAATTTTTTTTATAAAAAATTAAATAAAAATAAGATTTAGGGTGTGTTTGATAAAACTGAAAATTAAGTACTGAAAATTAAGTGTTAAATTTAAGTGTTGTAAATTTTAAGTGATTTGTATTAGCAAAACTAAAATAGACTGCATTCAGTGATTATTTTCAGCAGAAAATTTTCACTTAACGTTTTCAGCGAATTTTTGGTTGCTTTTTCAATTAAGTGATACATTATCAAACACACTGAAAAAATTAAGTGCTGAAAATTTTTATTTTCATCACTTAATTGAGTTATCAAACACACCCTTAACCTAAACCTGATCATGTTTTTAGCTAAGTATGGGCACAATAAGAGAGAATTGGGCATGGGTAAAATAAGAGAGAGAGAGTAGGTTATTCTCACTTCTAATTGAGAATAAATATTGGACCAATCACAGCCCTTGAATTGTTAATAGATAAAAGAATAAAAAATATAAATATTAAAATGTACCATGGTTGATGTGTGGGTTGGAGTGATTCATTTTAAAACATCAAAATTAACGCATCAACTTTGTCATAGACCATTCAAATGATCTATTTGCTACATCACTTGATGTATTACCTTCGGAGATATATAGTCTCAAGAGTTGCTTGAAAAATCTCATAACTATTTATGTGTTTCATAAGTGAACAGTTCTATTTTGCATATGTTTGGCACATAATAGTTAATTGAATAAGAGTCCGTACTTATAACTTTCAAAACTAATTCGTTAGCAAACTAATAAGAACAGGATTAAACGTAGTCCTATATTAGGCATTCCAAACAAGTCTCAATCTCTCTTTTTATGTACTCCTTCTGTCTCATTTTATGTGTCCTTTTTTTCTTTTTTGAAATGTCTCAAAATTATTGTCCACTTTCTTAAATTGGTATGCAAATTTTACTTAGTTTTCAAAATTACGTACCCTTCTTAGAATTAACACCAAAAAAAAAAAAATTACAATAATTATGAACAATTGTGGACAGTAGATATAAATTCTTTTTGTCTCATTAAATAGTTAGATTTCCTCAAAAAAGAGATGAATAAAATGGGACAAAGGAATTGATATTTATTTTTAATTTTTTTTCGAGAAAACTTTATGTATGTAATTTACATACTCCGTATATCAAAATATATAGAGGTTGTATTTATTTTGTATATAAGTGTCGGCGAGGTCCTTGAGAGAAGGGGACGTGTACGGGTGAAAAAGATTGGTCATCTGACAGTGACGACCTCCTCCCAAAGTTGGTTTTGAAAGGATTGCCGACCAATAAAACGACGACGCTTAGATGGTCGCAAATTGTTGCTTTTCCTCCTTTGACCAAATTCTCCATTCTATTACTATTAAAACCACCATCCTGTCGGTTTTGTTTATTTTCATTTCAACTCTCTGGTTATTTATTTCCTTTCCTCCAAGCTTAGGCTTAGTTTGGCATCCACGTGACTTTTCAAAAGGAGCTTATGAAATTTATTACTAAGTTCTTTGATAATTTTATACAAGTGACACACTACTCTTCAAAAAGACATCATAAAATCAAAAGGCAACCGTAAGCTTTTAAAAGCTCTATTCTAGAGCTTTTAAAAGCTCTCTCCAAAAAAGCCCTAAGTTCAATTTTTTGCAAAGCTCATAAACTAGTTACCAAATGAATTAACATGAAATTGGGCTTTAAAAAATGAGAAGCACCACGTGGGGTCCAAACTAAGCCTAAGTGTCGTCGTAAGTATAACATTAACGGGTAGCACTTCATTTCATTTTTTTTTTTTTTCAGTTCATTTCGTGTTGTTCTCTCTTATAAAAATGAATTTTAATTCATAAAAATTGTATTTCAAAAACTATATATATATATATATATTTTAAATTTCTAGAACACACTCCTGTAAAAGAAAGCAACATGAAATGACGGAAGAAAAAGGATGGATGTGTTGTCCAAAATTAACAAAGGGGATTTTGTCAAATGAACCTACATAACTCCTTTTTATTTCTCACTTGGACAATCGGGAATGCTATATGTACTTTCGCTCAATCCACATAATGGGTGTATTAAATAAATATTATTTGTGACTTCCTCAGCAAAATTCTTTGAATCGTTTAGAGTAGCTGCAGTGGGTATATTAAATTTAAGAGAAAGTGGTTTAAGTTTAATGTATAGAGGCTAAGCATTTGTAGTGGTGTAGATCAATCACACGGCACTGAGAAAGCTGCAGGAAAATCACACAGCACAGTGGAAACCGTGTGGCAACCCACACGACACACACTAAACCGTGTGCTAATAGACAGCTTAGTGTGTGCCGTGAGGTAGATTTGTTAAATTTTTTTACTTTTTATTGTTTATTTTTTATTTTTATCTTTTTCTAGAAGGCTTAGTGTAAGCAGTGAGGTAGAATTTTGTGTTTTTGTGTGTGTGTGCATGTGTGCATGTTCAAGTCATCCAAAAGGCTTAGTGTAAGCTGTGAGGTAGATTTTATTTATTTATTTATTATTTTTTTGGTGTTCTAGTCATAAAAAAAAAAAAAGCATTGTTAAGAAAACAAATTTAAACGGCAGGGCTTAAGCTGTGGGGCTCCTGGTGGCACACACTAAGCCGTGGGAGTTTCAAACGGCACATTGTGTGCCGCCTAGGGTCCCACACGGCTCTCCCTTAGCCTTTTGCTTACTCACAGCTTCCACAATACCGTATGGCATATACATTAAGCGAACTTAATTAGGCGAACACTAAGTTTAGAATTTGCCAAGTTTAGTTGTTGTACGCTGTTATATCATCTACACTACTACAGATGTACATCACTAAGTTTGGCTAAGTTTATTGTACCATTTAACCCACTGCAGATGCTCTTAGGAGAATGTGTTTTGTGATTTCAGAGAGAGTTTTGACATTTAAAGGTTATATTCTATAATGAACATCTTAAAACTCGTAAAATAATAATTAACTTGTCACTTATGTATGACTCCTTAATTAAAGAGTAATACTAGGCTTCTCAAATTAAAATTTGAATTCCAAATTTACATTTTAAATAATGTGATAGTGGACCATTGTGGGGTCATTAGATTGTGATTGGTGGAGTGATCCCACAATAGACCTACTACCATACTATTTGAGAAGTGAATTTTAAAATTTGAATTTAAGACGCATAGCATTCCTCTCCTTAAATATACACTCCATGCCAAGTTTTAAAAACTTTTCATCATGTGCCAAATTTGGCATAAGATGATACTAGACTTGTCATTTGAAACAGGATTTAGCGGGCCATTGGAGTGAGAAATATGGCCGCTATGTTACAATTCTGCATGTCAACATGGCTTTATAACATCAATTTGTTTCAAATATAGATAAAATGATACCATTTCTTTTAGAACGTACGATTGGATTCAGTCCTGTTTTTGTGTCATTTTTAATTTATATACTGGCCTATGAATTTTTTAAGATTGAAAGAATGTTAATTTAATATGAAAAAAATTAAAATGACGCCAATATATACATGTGTGTATATATATATAAATAAACATTTAGTTTTTTAAAAAGTACGATAATGTATATAATTATTGCAATTTCAGAAAGAATAAGAAAATTCATTAAGAATTGAATTGAGAGTTTACAGAGAGGGGACTCTGTTATATATAACAAACCTACTACTATAACTAACTTACTGCTAACTAATTATTTTATATAATTACAGAAAAGCCCTTATTATACTTATTACATTCTAATATCTTAACACTCCCTCTCAAGTTGAGCTGTGTATGTTTAACACACCCAACTTGCCCTTAAGAATATGAAATTGTGTAGTGGGTAGAGGTTTTGTTAATATATCAGCCAACTGGTGTCTAGAACCAATATGCAAAGCTTTGATGACTCCTTCTTGAACTTTATTTCACAATGTGGCAGTCAATCTCTATATGTTTGGTTCTTTCATGGAAGACAGGATTTTGAGCTATATGATTGGCTGCTTGATTGTCACAAAACAATAAAGCTGTCTTGTTGTGTTTTGTCTGTAGATCTCGCAGTAAACCTTTCAACCATATTCATTCAAAAAAAAAACCTTTCAACCATATAATTTCACAAGTTGCTCCTGTCATGCTCTTGAATTCTGCTTTTGCAGAAGATCTAGAAACTGTTTGTTGCTTCTTAGATTTCCATGATAATAAGGAGTCTCCCAAGAATACACAGAAGCATGTGGTTGATCTCCTAGTGTCTTGGCAGGCTGCCCAATCTGCATCTGCAAATGCTATCAGTTGTAAATCAGACTTTGATGAGAAGAAAATGCTTTGTCCTGGTGAGACTTTCAGATACTATAAAACCTTGTTTGCTGCTTGTAAGTGTAGTATTCTTGGTTGTGAGAGAAATTGACTCAATCTGTGTACTACAAAAGATAAAGTAATTTTCCTATTAAAGTTCTATATGTGCTGGGATTTGGTATAAGTTCTCCTTCTGTTAAACTAAGTTTTGCATCTGGCTCCACAGGAATCTTAGAAGGTTTTGAACCTATGAAACCAATAGATTCAAGAAGCTATAAAGTGTAGTGTCTTTGAGAAACAAAGATACCTGTATTATTTCTAGCAACTTCTAAACCAAGGAAGTATTTTAAATTTCCTAGGTCTTTAAGCTTGAATTGTTTATTGAGTAATTATTTCAACTCATTAGCAGTTGTAGATTATTGCTAGCAACAATAATATCATCTACATATACTTGTAATGCTATGAAAATAGAATCTTTAACTTTGGTAAAAAGAGTATAGTCGTATTTACTTTATATAAAACCATGAGCTATTAAAGCAGAGGAGAATTTGGCATACCATTGTCTGCTTGCTTATCTGAGTCCATAGAGACTTTTGTTTAATTTACATACTTGTGTCTCCCCCTTGCTATGGAAACCAGGTGGTAAAGTCATGTACACTTCTTCTGATAGTTCTCCATGTAGAAAAGCATTGTTGACATCCAATTGTAACAAGTGCCAGCCCTTGACAGAAGCAAGAGCTAAAACTACTTTAACTGTTGCTAACTTAGCAACTGGTGAGAAGGTTTCAGTAAAGTCAACTCCTTCTTGTTGTGTGTAGCCCTTTGCTACTAATCTGGCTTTATATCTCTCTACTAAACCATCTGAGTTTAATTTTACCTTGTAAACCCATGTACAACCTATGGGTTGCTTTCCTATAGGTAAACTAGTGAGGGACCATGTATTGTTTCCTCTAGAGCTTTTATTTTAGCTGCCATAGCTTATTTCCAATGTGAAAATTTTATAGCTTGATGATAAAATTTAGGTTCATATTGCGAAGATATAGATGTAATAAAAGCTTTATAACTTGGTGACAAATTATCATATGATAGCACATAAGATAAGCAATATGGAGTGCCTGATTTATGAGAAAAAGAATCAAAATGTTGAGTGATCATATGACAATGATAATTTTGAAGATATGTTGGAATTTTATGAATTCTGGAAGATTTTCTGACTTGAATAGGCTCTGCTATACTGTAACGAATTTGGTGTTGTGGGCAGGCTGTTGTAGGTGTCTTTGTGGTTGCAGTAAGTGTTGGTAGGCTACACACCATGGGAAGTTCGTCCCACATCGCCTGGGTGTGAAAAAGTAATGTGCTATATATGTATGGTTCTAAGTCTCCCTAGTAAGAGGCCTGTTGGGTAGTGGCCCAAGAAAAAAATCGTGTGGGTTTGGGCCCAAAGCGGACAATATCTTACTGAGCGAGACTTGGGTCGTGACATATACTTTCATAACTAGAATTTTGAGGATCAATAACAATATGTTGTTCACTTGTAATGTTATGATCTGAAATCTGTGGCTCACATGTGATGTTCAAATCTTTTTGAACATTTTCATTCAAAATAGGTATAGGAAGAGAAATGTTTAAGAAAGGATCTTCATTTAATTTTGATTGATGAAGAGGAAAATTATATTCATGAAAAACTACATTCCTAGAAATAAATATTGTTTGTGTTTCAAGGTCTAACAGTTTATAACCTTTGACACCAAAGGGATATCCAATGAAAACACATTTTCTGGCCCTCTTGTCAAATTTATGTCTATGAGAAGGTAAAGTGGATGCATATGCCAAACATTCAAAAACTTTTAATTGAGTATAAGAAGATTTTGTGTTGAATAATAATTCAAAAGGAGTTTTATTGTTTAATAATAGAGATGACAATCTGTTTATCAAGTATGTTGTTGTAAGAACACAATCTCCCCAAAGATGTAATGGGACATTAGATTGAAATCTGATAGCCCTAGCCACATTAAGTAAGTGTTGATGATTCCTTTCTACTATAGAGTTCTGTTGTGGAGTGTCCACACAACTTAATTGATGAATTATGCCTTTATCCTTATAAAAATCAAATAAGTTGAATTCAGGACCATTATCTGACCTGAGAACTTTGAAAGAAGTATTAAACTGGTTGAGAGTTAAATTATAAAATGCAGGAATAAGAGTGAGCACTTCAGACTTGGCTTTCATCAAATATATCCAAGTAGCTCTACTATAGTCATCAACAATACTTAAAAAATATATGTGTTTATTGATAGTTTGGACATGAAAAGGCCCCCATATATCACAGTGAATCAAATCAAAAATAGAACTAGATTTGTGAGTACTAGGTAAAAAGGGTAACCTTTTTTGCTTTGCAAGAGGACAAATGTCATAAGGTTCTGAACTATTTATTGTAGAATCAGATGAACTACATTCTTGGATAAATTGCAACCTAGAATTAGAAGGATGCCCTAGCCTACAATGCAACAAATTGTTCTTAACAAAGCTAGAATCATACAAGGAAGAATTAACAGAAGAAGAATTATGAGAATTCAAGTGTTCATTTTGTGAATTGCTATCCAAAAAATAGAGATCTCTAGCTTTCCTACCCAGTACAATCGTTGTCCATTGGGTGTGGTCCTGGAGGAAGCAATGATCATGTGTAAAAATGCAAGTATAGTTCATTGTATATAAGAGTTTGCTAACAGAAATTAAATTGAATTTAAATTCAGGAATGCACAAAACATCTTGTAAAACCAGAGAACTATTAATTCTAACATTTCCTATATGTGTGATAGCTATACTAACACCATTAGGAAGTTGGACAGAAGAATTAGTCATGACACAAACATTTTCAAATGCAAATAGAGTATTACACATATGATTAGTGGCACATGAATCTATTATCCATGATTAGCATTCATAGTTATGTTATATGCACATATTGCAGAACCTTGCATAACAGCAGATAAAACTGCTGGAGAAATAGAATCTTTACCTGACAGGGCAAGAGAAGCATTAGAAGACTGAGGGTTTGAGCATTGGGCCTGATTTTGAGAAGTACTCATGTGATTATGCAAATATGTCAATAGTTGTTGACACATTGCAGGAGTTATCTAACTGGTGGATGAATCTTTAGAATTAAAACTTTCATGTCCTTCAAACTGATGAGACATAAGACCATTTGATGAGCCATAGGAATGAGCAATTTGACCTTTTGCCTTGAATTTGTATCCTGGAGGATAGCCTTGTAAATTGAAGCATTTGTCCACAATATGACCTAACATTCCACAATGAGTGCATAATGGTATGTCCTTCTTGACCATTTTGTTGCCAGGAACCACATTCTTATTATCGTCATATCTTGTAAGCATAGCCATAGACTCAATTGAATTTTCAGTCTTAGAATTAAAAACAGTAATCTCTCTCTGTCTTTCTTGTTGAGTTACTTTTGCAAACACAACATTCATGGAGGGAAGATGATCCATTAGAAGAATCTGATCTCTAACATGAGTAAAGGAATCGTTCAAACCCATCAAGAAATACATGATATGTTCATGTTCTTGAGCTTCAAAAAGGTTTTTAACAATATTGAAAACACAAGACTTCAGAGTTCCACAGCTACAGACTGGAATAGGACTATAATTGGTGAGTTCATCCCATAAACCTTTCCTTTTTGCAAAGTATACTGTAATAGACAACTATTCTTGTTTCAAACTCGAGATAGCCCTTTTTAACTGGAAAATCCTAGGACCATTTTTTTGGGAATACCTTTTCTTAATGTCAACCCAAACCTCTCTAGAATTATTCCCATATATGATGCTCGAAGCAATTTCTTTGGATATAGAGTTAATGATCCAAGAAAGAACGATGTTATCACACCTCATCCATTTATCATGTGTTACATCAGTATAACCTGGTTCTTGAATAGAACCATCCACAAAACCTAACTTGTTTTTGGCCCTTAAAGCAACTATCGTCAATCTGTACCAGGTACTGAAATTCTCAGCTCCAAGAAGAGATTGAGAAACCAGAATATTACCTGGGTTATCTCCACTTGTGAGGAAAAAGGGAGAAGAAGAATCATCCTGATGATGATGTTGTCCAGTATTACCAGAATTTCCAGAAGCTGCCTCAATCGTAGTTTCAATCGCCATTGATAATCAAAATGTTAAAGAACAATTCAATTGAATGTAGTCTTAGAAACTTGATTTGATCTTTTTCTTGAAAGAATTAGATGAAATAACCAAGGAGAATTCTGAAAAATAAAATAAAATAAATGAAATACAAAAACAGAACTTCACTTCTTTGAAGAAGAAGATGAAGATTTAGAAAAAAGATTCAATCGCGAACGGAAGAGTTTAGCTCAATACCATATTACAATATCAGAAAGAATAAGAAATTCATCAAGAATTGAATTGAGAGTTTACAGCGAGGGGACTTTGTTATATATAACAAACCTACTGCTATAACTAACTTACTGCTAACTAACTATTTTATATAATTACAAAAAAGCCCTTATTATACTTATTACATTCTATTATCTTAGCAATAACTAAGACAATATAAAAATGTTGTTGTCTGATTTGGAGTACCCATTGTTGTGATGACGTGCTCCATACATTTACTCATAGTGTTGTGCAAGTTGCACCTGAATCATATGATACTACCATAACAGATTACACTGATGCAGCTTGAACGATAAATGGAGCAGCTCAACATAGTACTAGGTGCAATCTCACATCCTATAACTTTCATTTTTCAATGCATTACGCTTTCAATCAAATAAATAAATGCATTACATTAATATTGAACTATACTTTTTAAAACATTAAAAGCTAGATGTTTTATTAACTTCATTGATTTTTTTTATTTAAATTTGGTTGATTTGTAAAATTTCCAGTAGAAGTTAGACATTCTTTTAATCTGCAAAATGTGTAGACTTAAGAATAAATATGGCACAAAAAGTTGACTAAATTTTAATTAACCAAAAATAACATTAAATCTCCGTCGAGGTATTTATGTCCTAAATACAAAGATATCCCTTATAGTAATAAAAATTACACCGACTTTTCTTGAAGTTTGTAGTTAAATGTAATTTGTTAGTCAACTATTAGTTGACGTTGATTTTTTAAAAATGATAAGTCTATCCTTATCAAAGTCAAGAAATAAAAATTAATAAAATCCTCAAAATGAAATTAAATTGTGATACGCCCAAGATCGGCTTTACTAAGTGATTGAGCAATTATGCACGGCGACCGGCCCCTATCCCGACCAAGTCACAGTGCAACTGTCACGACCCATCCCACTACGCGTGGAAATAGGACACGTGGCACGCCACCAAGGCTCATCCAAACAACAATATAATTATACGCAGCGGAAAGAACTTTAAAACAACCCTGGGTATTTTAAAACTTAGGGAACATTACCCTCTGAGTTTGTAAAATCCATTGAAATCGGAGTTATAAAAAGTTTTGGCCAAAGGAAAGCACTTCAAAAGAAAACAGTTTTGAAAATAGAGGTTCAGTCGACTGCCCAGTCGACTGTACTAGGGTCCAGTCGACTGCTTCGTCGACTGTGTCATACAGAACCAAAATTTAACATTTATCAAAAGGGGTCCAGTCGACTGCTATGGGGAAACCAGTCGACTGCTTAGCAATCAAAGGAAGCAGTAGCCAAAATCAACAGTATTCAGTCGACTGCTCAAAGAGTTCAGTCGACTGCTTCTCTGATATTCACTTACAGTATCTCAAATACACGAGATCCAGTCGACTGATCAGGGGGTCCAGTCGACTGCTCCTCTGCTGGCAGCCCTGTGCTGGAAATTAACAAGTCCTACTACTCAATACCAACAACAATCACAACCACAACTGATTTTAACGCATTAAAACATAACTACAGACGTTCAATTACAAGATTACAATACTATAGAACTAATCTATGGTTCTATTACAACATATTACCAATCCTTACACAAGTTTAGAATTTAAAACAAAAACAACCAAAACATATACAAGTGTGAAACCCCCGGCGTTCCTCGGCCTCACACCTCACGATTCTTCTTGTCTTTCTTCTTACCTGCAATGGAGTACATCTCCACTGCTCAGCTATATGCTGAGCGTACAATTCTAAATGTATGCTTATATGACAATTCATGGTTTAAGCATCTAAAACACATAGAAATAGTCTCTGGGGTGAGTGGTACGCATTCATCTGGTCGATGCCGTAGGAGGCCCACCTCTCCCACGCATCTCGTACACTGGTTGGGCCTTCTTCCATACCAGGTACCGTGTCCTGGTTGGGCCCACCTCCAATCCAGACACAACCACAATTCCAATTCCATTTCAATCACAATCATAATCCTCAAGGTTCGAGGAGCTTACCCCGAATGAATTTGCACCAAACTCCCCTTTGACCCAAGTAGACATATAACATGCTCATATAAACAGTTATACGTGCTTTTATCATAATTTCACGTGCATAATTAACGGGCCTAACTAACACATGAATTTCGCCCGGATCCAAGAATATCAAAAGTGATGTCCAAAACATGAAAATCCATATATTTCATAGATCTAGAATTCATACCTCGTGCGATTCTCTTCAAACTTTGAAGGATCGTCTAGGGAGCTAATTAATCATCGGATTTCAAATTTGGGACAATTCCTACAAGTTTTACCTGATTTTTCCCAAAAGTCTAGAATTAATATTTTTACAAAAATTGGCCAAACATGACCTAAGTGGTATCAAAACGTAGATCTTACCTCCACGAGTTCAAATCTGAAATCTGGAGAAAATCTGACAGACGAACGGTCGTCGATCGGCGTCGCAAAGCCCGTGGCAACAATCTCCCTTCTCTCTCCTCTTTCTAGATATTTTGAAATGTTTGGATGAGAATGAATCTCATCCACCACTATTTATAGGCAACTTTTTCGGAAATTACATTTACCTCCCCACGAGTTCCTCAAACTTCTAATTAGCTCTCGAAACTTCGCACACGTCCATTTTATAACTTTACAAGTGAAAACTATAAAATTCAAAAGTTTTCGACTAGGTTTCGTTTGGGTCCAAAAATAGCGTCCGAAACTATATTCTGTGAAATCTCTACACAACCTACCTTTTATTTCACGTGTCACTCACGTTCTCACCACAGTTCTCAAAATGATATATATCAATATCGGAAAAATCAGAAATTATACTACACAGGTATAATTCACTATTCATAAAATACCAGAAAAGTTAAATAACATTTAAATCACATAAATGTCATTTAATCGTGCCAAAGCAAAATGGACTATCATATTCCCGTGTCCTTACTGACACATTACCGTTGACCTACAGTCAACCTCATCTCAACCCAATTATCAAATAACATTGATATACTCACAACTTTCCAATTATGTATGATAAAACTATGAAATTTTGGAACGGGTGTGACAACTCTCCCCTCCAAAAAGGAAGTTTGTCCCCAAACTTATACCATCTTCTCAAGTCACCAAGACTTCACACAAGTACTTCAATCATTTGCCTCATACACAAACCAATCACGTTACTGAGAAGTCACAGTCTCACGAGGAAAATAAATCCTCAGGCTCTTAAGGAAAATAAATCCTCAGAGCCTCCGTCTCAATCTGATAAGAGATTCAAACAGAATCCTAACAATACTCCGAAGCATCTCGATAGATAAGAATATCAATACCTGAGTGAAACTTACCCAATAGTCATACCTGACATTATCTCACCTCACGACTTCACAACGTCAACTCATGTATCATCCCATCGTACGTGTCACATTTCCTTTCCGGAATTCAAAAGTTTCACTACAATACTCAACCCAAGGAAATAATTCATCTCTCATTCACCTATCTTGCTTTTCGACTAAAAGTCGTTGACAACACGTTTTAGCTGGTGCACAATCATACACAATTCTTCCTCCCGAGGTGAACCGCAACTGAGTACTGTCACCCATATATACCCCGTCGATAAGTCAACGCTTCAATCAATTGTTTCACACACTATAGATTCAATCTCTTACTCTGCTAATCACCAAACCACTTGCAGCGCTATACCGCATTTCAAACGACTCCCAAGTTCTTATCAATTTCCAATCCTTCTTTCCTAATAAATCCATATCATGGCAACTGCAGTTGAAATGACTATCACATAATCGGTAGTGCATTATACTAGTACTCTCTCTCTGTCTCTATTAATGCTTATCATTCCATTCCGGTTTTACCAACCTCGTACTATACTCCCATCCCTTGTGCCTCGTAAGGTATCAATCAAATTCTCTATTGAAAATCTCACACCATTTCACTTGTTCGAGTCTACACATGTCCTAAATCACTTACAGTGAGGTCAAACACATTCGTCGTTCATCGCTCCCAAGTTTGTACTCGAACTATCGTCAATTAACATAGAAGGTTACCCCTAACATTTACTTTAAAATGTTTAACAAAGTCCAATACATTTCTCATTCAGGTTTTAAAACAACTATTTTGAAATCTCACATAATACCTCATCTCTTTCTCAACACCACCACCCCAATATCCATCGTAACGAATAGCATTTGATGTTGTCAATATCAAGATATAAAAAGTATACTTTACTTTTCAAAAGATTTGTAGTGTGAAAGCAAAGGTCGAACCCACAGGGATTGGTTAACTACAGCGACTTAATTTTAAAACCTAACTTTAGTTAATTATGAAAACGGATTTTGATTTGATTTTAATTAAACTAATAACAATAAAAATAAATCTAAACTATGAAAGCAATTAAAGTTGTTTTAAATAATATTTAAGGGAACCTAGGATTGCAAATCCACCACTAGCTTCATAATAGGAATATTTATGAATTACTTTAGCTTATTACATTGGATGATAATGGGGAATTGTAGCTACAAGCCCAATTCCTCCGACAAGAAGATAATCATGGTTCAAGCACCAACATAATCCATCTTCGGTTAGCACGAATTATCTCACACTAAACTAGGGTTGTGATCTAATCCGTCTAATCTAGGCATGGACTATTCGGATACTTGATAGCACAATTCAATAAAGCACCATTACATGTAAACAATCCATACAAGAACAGCAAATATAGATCATTGAGCACATCACAGTCAAAATAGATCTAAGACAAGAATAAACTTTGAAAGTAATGATTTAATCAATAAAAGTACGATTTATTTATAAAAATCCTCTAAACATGTAATCATCATCCATACATAATAAAACTAACATAAAAACATGAATAAAACCCTATTACTTGGCTAGGGCTTCATTGAAACCCTAGATCTATGATCTAGCGGTCCATGGAAGTAGTAGATAGCAAGAGGTTGATGGAGGAGGCCATGGGAATCCTTGGTCTTCTTCTTCTTCTCCTTGCTTTTTTCTCTTCAATGGCTTAAAATAAAATATATTATGGCTGTATATTGATGTGTATAATAGTGTGTAATGATTTGTAATCACAAAATTGATTTAGAATAGGATTTATGTAGAGTTTGGAAGGATTTAGGAAGCTTTCCTAAGCCAAATCGCACTAAAACTGCTATATTTTGTAATCTGGACGTCATATGCACAAACCACCTTCGCTGGGCACTTTAATTTAACAAAATACGTGTTTTTGATTTTTGCACAGGTCGCTTGCGCGACCCGCTCGCGCGAGGTGCTTTTCGCTGCACTGCGCGACTTTCGTAGAATTGCGATAACTTTTTGCTCGGAACTCGGATTGACTCGCGGTTTGAAGCCACGCGTCCATAACTCGAAGATCTACATTTTATGTCTCTGGAGAAATTTCTCAAATACAAAGTATTCTTTGTCAAAAATGCAATTTTTCAAGACTGCTACTTCATTCAGCTTTCACCGGAATCACCGTTTGAGCCCAGAATGACTTCCAAAGCCACTAATCATTGGATTTTTGTGCATTTTCAAGTTAAAGCTCCAAATCCTACAAAATTTAGAATACTTATTAAAAATCACTTAATAACTACATGAAATGGGCTAACAAAGCGTATTTTTAGGACTATAAACGGCAACTATTCGTCGCCGATCACACCCCCAAACCTATTCTTTGCTAGTCCTCGAGCAAAGAAAAACATAAAACTAAATACTACTATAATTAAAAATCCTAACTTACTGTCACAGGCAACGCGATTGCATTTAGCATATGCAACAAGCCTTTTAAACCCCTAGGTGTCCCTAGTAGGACGAGTGAAGTCTCGTGGGGGTTCTCATCAACAAGCCACCCACAACCATCTTTATTAACTTGTAAATTTAAAAAGTTATATTCAAATGAAAAACAAAACAATCAATACTCTTTATCATAGAACGAAGATTTGAAATAGAATAACGAACAAGAAGAAACGGAATCAAGCGTCTACCTACATCATGAAAAATAATCATAAACACATGCATCGTATAAATCCATAGAGTTTCTCATACAATTGCACGTGTGTGATATGGTAGTCAAATGAACACGCGCATGTCATGAAATTGGAATATAACTCGGATGACCATCTAACTATGCTTCGACTACGAATCTCACAATGTCAATTACACTCTAAAATGAAACACTCAGAAACAGGTGTAATTTATCTAAAATATGTGAGTAAAGGAAATATGTTTTCAAAACGAGAAATGCTCACATATGACTCGAAAAGAACGCATGACGCGAAAGAATAATAGTCTCATGAAAAGGATGCCAATAATCAAGAAAAATTAATCATTACCATGTTTTAATCCTCCTCCCATCGTTTTCATATCCGAACCATGTTTCCCAAAATCAAATAGGACTTTTCAAAGGTTGTAATGTGGCTCAGGTAATGTAAATGGATAGAAATGATTTGTTAGGTAGTTTTTAGAATGGCCTTGTAAGGCATGTTCGCTTTCTTTCATTCATCTCTTCTACCAACTTTCATCTTCTTATTCTCTTCTTTTCAATCCTTTCAATTTTTTCTCCTTCTGTTTCTTTTTTTTTTTTTTTTTCAACCTTATTCTTTTTTTTTCTTCATTGCTTTTTTTTTTTTATTCTTTTCCTCTTCGTTGCTTTTGAAACAAATATTCATTGAATACCAAGACAACCACCCCAAACATCATCTTAACTTCTTCTTCTTCTCAATCACACATCGCCTTAACACCACTAAAAGTTGATCAATCTTTCAGGGGTGAACTCCAAGTTGGCCAAATTGGAGCAAAAACAGGATAATGGTAATTAAAGAGAAATGGTATTTTAACGGCTCAAGGGGCGAACTAAGGACATTTTATCATTTATCGGTCGGCAGTAAACAAAGAAGGGCCTAAGATCATTTCCTAGGGTTATATGATTCTTCAACATTTACGACAGAAGATTATTTAGCATGGTAACAAATATTTTAACTTGACTATCAACCAAAACAAGAATAATGAGACTAAACAACAAGTTAATGCGCTATTTCAAGTGAAATTCGACAAACACAAAATGTATTTATAACCCTCTAAAAAGAAAAGATAGGCTCAAAAGCTCACCGGGTCTAGTCTCCACCTTGTGTTATCTAGAAATCCGAATCATATTATAATTCACATCAGACATGTATTCACGTGACTACGTGCAGTGCATAGGTTTGTGTGCAGATCTATGATATAAAACTACGATTCGAACGATACATAACTTAAAACGCCATATCATAACTTTAGCAAATGTTTAATCACATCTTCCCTTGTTTACCATTCTATAACAATCCAAGTTACATAACAAGAAGTACCAAATTAATATTGCAAAAACATCGGTAATCATCGTTTATTTAAATACACTTATTGAAAAATTTTAAAATTTTGCATAAAATAATGTGCATGTGTGTGCATACCCCCAAACCTAAACCTTTCATTGTCCCCAATGAAACAATAAAATGAAAGAAAGGAGAGTACATAAGGAAGGAACGATAGTACCTCGATCTTGACAAGCATAGAACAGGTGAACACAAAGGAATATGGCTATAAAGTTCAATGTTACCTGTTACTTCTTAACAAAAGAAAAATAAACAAACAAAATAATAAAAACAGCTAAAAGAATTATAACTAAGCTAAACGAAACTAAATAAACTATAAGAAGAAACAAAACTATGAAGACAACACGAAAATAAGCTATAAAAGGAAATAAAACATAACCAGAATTATGAAAACAATCAAAGACTCGATCTAAAAGTACCTAAGAAACAAAAACAGAAAAGTAAAAACTGTGTGACAGGTGTGGGAGGAAGATATAAGAAAACAAAAGAAGAAAATGCATAAATGGGGGGTCGCGCGAGCGAATCCCAAGTTTTTTTTTTTTTTTTTTTGAAATCGCGCCAGTGGGACCCCCTCGCGCCCGCGAGCTACCTCGCGCCCGCGAAACCAGGCGCGAGAAGAACCCGAGGCATCATATAAGAAAAAGAAAGAAAATACCACTAAGTCACAAACTCGCGCCAGCGGACCGCGCGAGCGATTCGGGTTTTTTTTTTTTTTCATTTTTTGGCTAAAATTATGTATATAATATTAAAATAAATTAATTCCAACCCCCAAACATGTCCAGAAAAACTCCAAAATTGACAAAAACGACTCAAAAATGACCAAAAACAAAGAAAACAGACGAAATTAAGCTTGGGTTGCCTCCCAAGAAGCGCTAACTTTTACGTCTTCAGCTAGACCTTTCTAGCTCAAGATTCATGGAGGCTGAAACTCGGATTGTGTATCCCGTAGGATATCAGGAAGAGCTCGGTGATATGCAGAAATCACGTTGCTTCGAATTAATTCAATCGACGGTTTGTCAGTATGTTCAAATCAATTTCTTACCTTCCGAGTAGATTCAGCATTAGGGTCCGAGGTATTAGGGTTCATCCACTCATCATCCGCTATATCTTTGTCGTTACTCACATTTATTGCTTTGTTAGGCTCAATATTCCGTCTTACCTCACCTTCCGCCTCACATAGGTAATCGTCATCTTTAGGAGGTTGATCCATAGCATTAAAAACATTTAATTTTAAGTTCATGTTCCCAAACGACACTTTCATTACCCCCGTCCGGCAGTTGACACGTGCGTTAGCGGTTGCTAAGAATGGACGGCCTAAAATGACAGGAGTATGTTTCCTAGCATCTAGCACGGGTTCAGTGTCAATGACCATGAAGTCGACAGGATAATAGCATTTATCAACCTTAACCAAAACGTCCTCGATGATTCCTCTAGGTATTTTAATAGAACGATCCGCTAATTGAATAGTAGCGGCCGTAGGTTTAAGTTCACCTAAACCTAATTGTTTATAGACGTGATAAGGTATGAGATTAACACTAGCTCCTAAGTCAAGGAGAGCTCTGTGGATGATAGTGTCACCTATGACACATGAAATCGTAGGCGTACCAGGATCCTTATACTTTGGAGGTGAGTGTTGAAAAATAGAACTTACTTTTTCCGTGAGGAAGACCTTTTTAGGAGTATGACTGCGTATTTTGCGTTTTTGTGTGCATAGGTCTTTAAGACATTTAGCGTAAGTGGGAATTTGTTTAATAGCATCGAGGAAAGGAATATTAATTTTAACTTGTTTAAACACCTCAAGTATATCCTCAACCTTAGACCCTTTCTTAGGCAAATGTGACGGTCCCTCAACGTTTGGTGGATATGGCATTCTCGGAATATAATTCGTTGAGACCGGTTCATTTTCTTTTCTACTTTGATTCACATCCTCACCTTTTTCTTTATTCAAATTTAAATTTTTATTTTTCTCACCCCCATCCGGAATTACAACAACTTCCTCATCTCGAGTAGTCGTCCTAGTCGAAACAGCGTTCACGCTCTCACTCGTACTACCCACTGCGTATTGCCCCTTAGGTTGCTGAGTAGGTTGACTCGGCAACTTACTCTCAGTTAAACGGTTTAATGTATTAACAATTTGCCCTACTTGGGACTCCAGTTTTGCGATATATTGTGTGTGAGAGTGTACTAACTGAACCACCGAACCAAAGTTTTCAAGTGAGGCCAACACCTTCTCCTCAAATGCATTATTGCGTGGAGGTGGAGGAGGTAGTTGGTATTGACCTTGTTGATATTGGGGTCGGTACATATTAGAAAAATTAGTCGTCCTAGGATTATAATTATTTTGTGGGAATTACTGCATAGAATTAACGTGTTGCTCAACAAATTCCGGATATTGAGATGCAGAAGGACATGCAAAGATATTATGAGACGGTTCAGAACATAATGCACATACTTCTAAAGAGGGTGGATTGGATGTTTTGTTCATTTGCATAAGTCGGTCAAGTTTTCTATTTAATTCTTGTATTTGAATTGATTGACTTGACTCAACTGTCACCTCTCGCTTAGGTTGAAGATGATATCCCTCTAAACGTACCGACACAGCCTGATGCATCGAATTCTCGCTTAGTGTTTCAAAAATCTTCCAAGCCTCGTCGGCGCTTTTGTGTAGGAAAGTTCCCGCACAAACGACATCGACGGTATTCCTAACAGAGGGAATAAGCCCCTCGTAGAAGACCTGAACAAGTTGCCACTTAGGAACCTGATGATGTGGGCAAGAGCGTAATAATTCTTTGAATTTCTCCCAAGTATCATAAAGTGTTTTCCCATCTTGCATTACAAAGTTTGTTATGGATTTCCTTATCTGATTTGTACGCATAATAGGGAAAAACTTTTGTAAAAATGCGGTGTGTAAGGCTTCCCATATTTTAATTGTGTTTGGCTCAAGTGATTGAAGCCAATACTTAGCTTTATCTTTTAAAGAGAATGGAAAGAGCCGCAACTTTAATTCATCATCAATTAAGTTTTGGATTTTCAAAGTAGAACATATATCTTGAAAATCTCCTAAGTGTTTATATGGATCTTCATTTAAACGACCATGGAAAGATGGTAGTAGCGAGATCGTAGACGACTTTATCTCAAAGTGAGATGCTGTCGCCTCAGGTAATTCGATACCGGCTTGTGGCGTGTTAGTAGTAGGAATAAAATAATTTATAAGTGGAGGAGGTGGCGGTATATTAAGATTATTCATATTAGCACCGTCGTTTTGATTGTTATTGTTATTTCCACCGTCAGCCATTTTAATCGGTTCGATTTTAAAAGTTTGAGTTTTCCTTAACCGTTCACGGGTACTTTGAATTTCGGCCTCAAACAACGACGACGGAATCGGAGTTGATTCGTTGTCTTGCAACCCAGCTCTAGAAGCTTGGGTTGTGGACTTACTAGTTCTTAAGGTACGTTCAAGTTCAAGATCGAAAGATTTTAATTCTAGTTTATTTGAACGTGTACCTAACATAAACTAAAATAAAGAAAAAGAAACTAAAAACAAAGACTGACTAAACAAAAGAAACAAATAGCAATCACGCAAATAAGACGACAATCAAGCACACAGTACTACTATGATGCATGAATATTATCCTGTAATGCAATGACCGCGTCAAGCCCAGCGCCCCGGGTTTCCTAGCTAATGCAGTGCAATTCACCCTAAACTAATGCAAGTAATTGCGTCTCAGCGTCCTGACTTACAGTGATTGGATGCGAAGTTAAAGCGAGCAATTTACTTAATTTTTATTTATTTTATTTGCGTAAGCTCCTTTGATGTAATTAGCTACTCCACTCGAAAACGTTGGAATTTGATGACTCGAAAACCTATAAAATAAAAGAACAAGTTAGTAATTGAAAACAAAAACGGAAAATAAGAAGAATAAAAACTAATCTAATATTTACGAATTAACTAAACTAAGATTATAAAATTAAAGGTAGTAATGCAATCCCCGGCAACGGCGCCAAAAATTGATGTTGTCAATATCAAGATATAAAAAGTATACTTTACTTTTCAAAAGATTTGTAGTGTGAAAGCAAAGGTCGAACCCACAGGGATTGGTTAACTACAGCGACTTAATTTTAAAACCTAACTTTAGTTAATTATGAAAACGGATTTTGATTTGATTTTAATTAAACTAATAACAATAAAAATAAATCTAAACTATGAAAGCAATTAAAGTTGTTTTAAATAATATTTAAGGGAACCCAGGATTGCAAATCCACCACTAGCTTCATAATAGGAATATTTATGAATTACTTTAGCTTATTACATTGGATGATAATGGGGAATTGTAGCTACAAGCCCAATTCTTCCGACAAGAAGATAATCATGGTTCAAGCACCAACATAATCCATCTTCGGTTAGCACGAATTATCTCACACTAAACTAGGGTTGTGATCTAATCCGTCTAATCTAGGCATGGACTATTCGGATACTTGATAGCACAATTCAATAAAGCACCATTACATGTAAACAATCCATACAAGCATAGCAAATATAGATCATTGAGCACATCACAGTCAAAATAGATCTAAGACAAGAATAAACTTTGAAAGTAATGATTTAATCAATAAAAGTACGATTTATTTATAAAAATCCTCTAAACATGTAATCATCATCCATACATAATAAAACTAACATAAAAACATGAATAAAACCCTATTACTTGGCTAGGGCTTCATTGAAACCCTAGATCTATGATCTAGCGGTCCATGGAAGTAGTAGATAGCAAGAGGTTGATGGAGGAGGCCATGGGAATCCTTGGTCTTCTTCTTCTTCTCCTTGCTTTTTTCTCTTCAATGGCTTAAAATAAAATATATTATGGCTGTATATTGATGTGTATAATAGTGTGTAATGATTTGTAATCACAAAATTGATTTAGAATAGGATTTATGTAGAGTTTGGAAGGATTTAGGAAGCTTTCCTAAGCCAAATCGCACTAAAACTGCTATATTTTGTAATCTGGACGTCATATGCACAAACCACCTTCGCTGGGCACTTTAATTTAACAAAATACGTGTTTTTGATTTTTGCACAGGTCGCTTGCGCGACCCGCTCGCGCGAGGTGCTTTTCGCTGCACTGCGCGACTTTCGTAGAATTGCGATAACTTTTTGCTCGGAACTCGGATTGACTCTCCGTTTGAAGCCACGCGTCCATAACTCGAAGATCTACATTTTATGTCTCTGGAGAAATTTCTCAAATACAAAGTATTCTTTGTCAAAAATGCTATTTTCCAAGACTGCTACTGCATTCAGCTTTCACCGGAATCACCGTTTGAGCCCAGAATGACTTCCAAAGCCACTAATCATTGGAATTTTGTGCATTTTCAAGTCAAAGCTCCAAATCCTACAAAATTTAGAATACTTATTAAAAATCACTTAATAACTACATGAAATGGGCTAACAAAGCGTATTTTTCGGACTATAAACGGCAACTATTCGTCGCCGATCACACCCCCAAACCTACTCTTTGCTAGTCCTCGAGCAAAGAAAAACATAAAACTAAATACTACTATAATTAAAAATCCTAACTTACTGTCACAGGCAACGCGATTGCATTTAGCATATGCAACAAGCCTTTTAAACCCCTAGGTGTCCCTAGTAGGACGAGTGAAGTCTCGTGGGGGTTCTCATCAACAAGCCACCCACAACCATCTTTATTAACTTGTAAATTTAAAAAGTTATATTCAAATGAAAAACAAAACAATCAATACTCTTTATCATAGAACGAAGATTTGAAATAGAATAACGAACAAGAAGAAACGGAATCAAGCGTCTACCTACATCATGAAAAATAATCATAAACACATGCATCGTATAAATCCATAGAGTTTCTCATATAATTGCACGTGTGTGATATGGTAGTCAAATGAACACGCGCATGTCATGAAATTGGAATATAACTCGGATGACCATCTAACTATGCTTCGACTACGAATCTCACAATGTCAATTACACTCTAAAATGAAACACTCAGAAACAGGTGTAATTTATCTAAAATATATGAGTAAAGGAAATATGTTTTCAAAACGAGAAATGCTCACATATGACTCGAAAAGAACGCATGACGCGAAAGAATAATAGTCTCATGAAAAGGATGCCAATAATCAAGAAAAATTAATCATTACCATGTTTTAATCCTCCTCCCATCGTTTTCATATCCGAACCATGTTTCCCAAAATCAAATAGGACTTTTCAAAGGCTGTAATGTGGCTCAGGTAATGAAAATGGATAGAAATGATTTGTTAGGTAGTTTTTAGAATGGCATTGTAAGGCATGTTCGCTTTCTTTCATTCATCTCTTCTACCAACTTTCATCTTCTTATTCTCTTCTTTTCAATCCTTTCAATTTTTTCTCCTTCTGTTTTTTTTTTTTTTTTTTTTTTTTTTCAACCTTATTCTTTTTTTTTCTTCATTGCTTTTTTTTTTTTTATTCTTTTCCTCTTCGTTGCTTTTGAAACAAATATTCATTGAATACCAAGGCAACCACCCCAAACATCATCTTAACTTCTTCTTCTTCTCAATCACACATCGCCTTAACACCACTAAAAGTTGATCAATCTTTCAGGGGTGAACTCCAAGTTGGCCAAATTGGAGCAAAAACAGGATAATGGTAATTAAAGAGAAATGGTATTTTAACGGCTCAAGGGGCGAGCTAAGGACATTTTATCATTTATCGGTCGGCAGTAAACAAAGAAGGGCCTAAGATCATTTCCTAGGGTTATATGATTCTTCAACATTTACGACAGAAGATTATTTAGCATGGTAACAAATATTTTAACTTGACTATCAACCAAAACAAGAATAATGAGACTAAACAACAAGTTAATGCGCTATTTCAAGTGAAATTCGACAAACACAAAATGTATTTATAACCCTCTAAAAAGAAAAGATAGGCTCAAAAGCTCACCGGGTCTAGTCTCCACCTTGTGTTATCTAGAAATCCGAATCATATTATAATTCACATCAGACATGTATTCACGTGACTACGTGCAGTGCATAGGTTTGTGTGCAGATCTATGATATAAAACTACGATTCGAACGATACATAACTTAAAACGCCATATCATAACTTTAGCAAATGTTTAATCACATCTTCCCTTGTTTACCATTCTATAACAATCCAAGTTACATAACAAGAAGTACCAAATTAATATTGCAAAAACATCAGTAATCATCGTTTATTTAAATACACTTATTGAAAAATTTTAAAATTTTGCATAAAATAATGTGCATGTGTGTGCATACCCCCAAACCTAAACCTTTCATTGTCCCCAATGAAACAATAAAATGAAAGAAAGGAGAGTACATAAGGAAGGAACGATAGTACCTCGATCTTGACAAGCATAGAACAGGTGAACACAAAGGAATATGGCTATAAAGTTCAATGTTACCTGTTACTTCTTAACAAAAGAAAATTAAACAAACAAAATAATAAAAACAGCTAAAAGCATTATAACTAAGCTAAACGAAACTAAATAAACTATAAGAAGAAACAAAACTATGAAGACAACACGAAAATAAGCTATAAAAGGAAATAAAACATAACCAGAATTATGAAAACAATCAAAGACTCGATCTAAAAGTACCTAAGAAACAAAAACAGAAAAGTAAAAACTGTGTGACAGGTGTGGGAGGAAGATATAAGAAAACAAAAGAAGAAAATGCATAAATGGGGGGTCGCGCGAGCGAATCCCAAGTTTTTTTTTTTTTTTTTTTTGAAATCGCGCCAGTGGGACCCCCTCGCGCCCGCGAGCTACCTCGCGCCCGCGAAACCAGGCGCGAGAAGAACCCGAGGCATCATATAAGAAAAAGAAAGAAAATACCACTAAGTCACAAACTCGCGCCAGCGGACCGCGCGAGCGATTCGGGTTTTTTTTTTTCATTTTTTGGCTAAAATTATGTATATAATATTAAAATAAATTAATTCCAACCCCCAAACATGTCCAGAAAAACTCCAAAACTGACAAAAACGACTCAAAAATGACCAAAAACAAAGAAAACAGACGAAATTAAGCTTGGGTTGCCTCCCAAGAAGCGCTAACTTTTACGTCTTCAGCTAGACCTTTCTAGCTCAAGATTCATGGAGGCTGAAACTCGGATTGTGTATCCCGTAGGATATCAGGAAGAGCTCGGTGATATGCAGAAATCACGTTGCTTCGAATTAATTCAATCAACGGTTTGTCAGTATGTTCAAATCGATTTCTTACCTTCCGAGTAGATTCAGCATTAGGGTCCGAGGTATTAGGGTTCATCCACTCATCATCCGCTATATCTTTGTCGTTACTCACATTTATTGCTTTGTTAGGCTCAATATTCCGTCTTACCTCACCTTCCGCCTCACATAGGTAATCGTCATCTTTAGGAGGTTGATCCATAGCATTAAAAACATTTAATTTTAAGTTCATGTTCCCAAACGACACTTTCATTACCCCCGTCCGGCAGTTGACACGTGCGTTAGCGGTTGCTAAGAATGGACGGCCTAAAATGACAGGAGTATGTTTCCTAGCATCTAGCACGGGTTCAGTGTCAATGACCATGAAGTCGACAGGATAATAGCATTTATCAACCTTAACCAAAACTTCCTCGATGATTCCTCTAGGTATTTTAATAGAACGATCCGCTAATTGAATAGTAGCGGCCGTAGGTTTAAGTTCACCTAAACCTAATTGTTTATAGACGTGATAAGGTATGAGATTAACACTAGCTCCTAAGTCAAGGAGAGCTCTGTGGATGATAGTGTCACCTATGACACATGAAATCGTAGGCGTACCAGTATCCTTATACTTTGGAGGTGAGTGTTGAAAAATAGAACTTACTTTTTCCGTGAGGAAGACCTTTTTAGGAGTATGACTGCGTATTTTGCGTTTTTGTGTGCATAGGTCTTTAAGACATTTAGCGTAAGTGGGAATTTGTTTAATAGCATCGAGGAAAGGAATATTAATTTTAACTTGTTTAAACACCTCAAGTATATCCTCAACCTTAGACCCTTTCTTAGGCAAATGTGACGGTCCCTCAACGTTTGGTGGATATGGCATTCTCGGAATATAATTCGTTGAGACCGGTTCATTTTCTTTTCTACTTTGATTCACATCCTCACCTTTTTCTTTATTCAAATTAAAATTTTTATTTTTCTCACCCCCATCCGGAATTACAACAACTTCCTCATCTCGAGTAGTCGTCCTAGTCGAAACAGCGTTCACGCTCTCACTCGTACTACCCACTGCGTATTGCCCCTTAGGTTGCTGAGTAGGTTGACTCGGCAACTTACTCTCAGTTAAACGGTTTAATGTATTAACAATTTGCCCTACTTGGGACTCCAGTTTTGCGATGGATTGTGTGTGAGAGTGTACTAACTGAACCACCGAACCAAAGTTTTCAAGTGAGGCCAACACCTTCTCCTCAAATGCATTATTGCGTGGAGGTGGAGGAGGTAGTTGGTATTGACCTTGTTGATATTGGGGTCGGTACATATTAGAAAAATTAGTCGTCCTAGGATTATAATTATTTTGTGGGAATTACTGCATAGAATTAACGTGTTGCTCAACAAATTCTGGATATTGAGATGCAGAAGGACATGCAAAGATATTATGAGACGGTTCAGAACATAATGCACATACTTCTAAAGAGGGTGGATTGGATGTTTTGTTCATTTGCATAAGTCGGTCAAGTTTTCTATTTAATTCTTGTATTTGAATTGATTGACTTGACTCAACTGTCACCTCTCGCTTAGGTTGAAGATGATATCCCTCTAAACGTACCGACACAGCCTGATGCATCGAATTCTCGCTTAGTGTTTCAAAAATCTTCCAAGCCTCGTCGGCGCTTTTGTGTAGGAAAGTTCCCGCACAAACGGCATCGACGGTATTCCTAACAGAGGGAATAAGCCCCTCGTAGAAGACCTGAACAAGTTGCCACTTAGAAACCTGATGATGTGGGCAAGAGCGTAATAATTCTTTGAATTTCTCCCAAGTATCATAAAGTGTTTCCCCATCTTGCATTACAAAGTTTGTTATGGATTTCCTTATCTGATTTGTACGCATAATAGGGAAAAACTTTTGTAAAAATGCGGTGTGTAAGGCTTCCCATGTTTTAATTGTGTTTGGCTCAAGTGATTGAAGCCAATACTTAGCTTTATCTTTTAAAGAGAATGGAAAGAGCCGCAACTTTAATTCATCATCAATTAAGTTTTGGATTTTCAAAGTAGAACATATATCTTGAAAATCTCCTAAGTGTTTATATGGATCTTCATTTAAACGACCATGGAAAGATGGTAGTAGCGAGATCGTAGACGACTTTATCTCAAAGTGAGATGCTGTCGCCTCAGGTAATTCGATACCGGCTTGTGGCGTGTTAGTAGTAGGAATAAAATAATTTATAAGTGGAGGAGGTGGCGGTATATTAAGATTATTCATATTAGCACCGTCGTTTTGATTGTTATTGTTATTTCCACCGTCAGCCATTTTAATCGGTTCGATTTTAAAAGTTCGAGTTTTCCTTAACCGTTCACGGGTACTTTGAATTTCGGCCTCAAACAACGACGACGGAATCGGAGTTGATTCGTTGTCTTGCAACCCAGCTCTAGAAGCTTGGGTTGTGGACTTACTAGTTCTTAAGGTACGTTCAAGTTCAAGATCGAAAGATTTTAATTCTAGTTTATTTGAACGTGTACCTAACATAAACTAAAATAAAGAAAAAGAAACTAAAAACAAAGACTGACTAAACAAAAGAAACAAATAGCAATCACGCAAATAAGACGACAAGCAAGCACACAGTACTACTATGATGCATGAATATTATCCTGTAATGCAATGACCGCGTCAAGCCCAGCGCCCCGGGTTTCCTAGCTAATGCAGTGCAATTCACCCTAAACTAATGCAAGTAATTGCGTCTCAGCGTCCTGACTTACAGTGATTGGATGCGAAGTTAAAGCGAGCAAAATACTTAATTTTTATTTATTTTATTTGCGTAAGCTCCTTTGATGTAATTAGCTACTCCACTCGGAAACGTTGGAATTTGATGACTCGAAAACCTATAAAATAAAAGAACAAGTTAGTAATTTAAAACAAAAACGGAAAATAAGAAGAATAAAAACTAATCTAATATTTACGAATTAACTAAACTAAGATTATAAAATTAAAGGTAGTAATGCAATCCCCGGCAACGGCGCCAAAAATTGATGTTGTCAATATCAAGATATAAAAAGTATACTTTACTTTTCAAAAGATTTGTAGTGTGAAAGCAAAGGTCGAACCCACAGGGATTGGTTAACTACAGCGACTTAATTTTAAAACCTAACTTTAGTTAATTATGAAAACGGATTTTGATTTGATTTTAATTAAACTAATAACAATAAAAATAAATCTAAACTATGAAAGCAATTAAAGTTGTTTTAAATAATATTTAAGGGAACCTAGAATTGCAAATCCACCACTAGCTTCATAATAGGAATATTTATGAATTACTTTAGCTTATTACATTGGATGATAATGGGGAATTGTAGCTACAAGCCCAATTCCTCCGACAAGAAGATAATCATGGTTCAAGCACCAACATAATCCATCTTCGGTTAGCACGAATTATCTCACACTAAACTAGGGTTGTGATCTAATCCGTCTAATCTAGGCATGGACTATTCGGATACTTGATAGCACAATTCAATAAAGCACCATTACATGTAAACAATCCATACAAGCACAGCAAATATAGATCATTGAGCACATCACAGTCAAAATAGATCTAAGACAAGAATAAACTTTGAAAGTAATGATTTAATCAATAAAAGTACGATTTATTTATAAAAATCCTCTAAACATGTAATCATCATCTATACATAATAAAACTAACATAAAAACATGAATAAAACCCTATTACTTGGCTAGGGCTTCATTGAAACCCTAGATCTATGATCTAGCGGTCCATGGAAGTAGTAGATAGCAAGAGGTTGATGGAGGAGGCCATGGGAATCCTTGGTCTTCTTCTTCTTCTCCTTGCTTTTTTCTCTTCAATGGCTTAAAATAAAATATATTATGGCTGTATATTGATGTGTATAATAGTGTGTAATGATTTGTAATCACAAAATTGATTTAGAATAGGATTTATGTAGAGTTTGGAAGGATTTAGGAAGCTTTCCTAAGCCAAATCGCACTAAAACTGCTATATTTTGTAATCTGGACGTCATATGCACAAACCACCTTCGCTGGGCACTTTAATTTAACAAAATACGTGTTTTTGATTTTTGCACAGGTCGCTTGCGCGACCCGCTCGCGCGAGGTGCTTTTCGCTGCACTGCGCGACTTTCGTAGAATTGCGATAACTTTTTGCTCGGAACTCGGATTGACTCTCCGTTTGAAGCCACGCGTCCATAACTCGAAGATCTACATTTTATGCCTCTGGAGAAATTTCTCAAATACAAAGTATTCTTTGTCAAAAATGCAATTTTCCAAGACTGCTACTGCATTCAGCTTTCACCGGAATCACCGTTTGAGCCCAGAATGACTTCCAAAGCCACTAATCATTGGATTTTTGTGCATTTTCAAGTTAAAGCTCCAAATCCTACAAAATTTAGAATACTTATTAAAAATCACTTAATAACTACATGAAATGGGCTAACAAAGCGTATTTTTCGGACTATAAACGGCAACTATTCGTCGCCGATCACACCCCCAAACCTACTCTTTGCTAGTCCTCGAGCAAAGAAAAACATAAAACTAAATACTACTATAATTAAAAATCCTAACTTACTGTCACAGGCAACGCGATTGCATTTAGCATATGCAACAAGCCTTTTAAACCCCTAGGTGTCCCTAGTAGGACGAGTGAAGTCTCGTGGGGGTTCTCATCAACAAGCCACCCACAACCATCTTTATTAACTTGTAAATTTAAAAAGTTATATTCAAATGAAAAACAAAACAATCAATACTCTTTATCATAGAACGAAGATTTGAAATAGAATAACGAACAAGAAGAAACGGAATCAAGCGTCTACCTACATCATGAAAAATAATCATAAACACATGCATCGTATAAATCCATAGAGTTTCTCATATAATTGCACGTGTGTGATATGGTAGTCAAATGAACACGCGCATGTCATGAAATTGGAATATAACTCGGATGACCATCTAACTATGCTTCGACTACGAATCTCACAATGTCAATTACACTCTAAAATGAAACACTCAGAAACAGGTGTAATTTATCTAAAATATATGAGTAAAGGAAATATGTTTTCAAAACGAGAAATGCTCACATATGACTCGAAAAGAACGCATGACGCGAAAGAATAATAGTCTCATGAAAAGGATGCCAATAATCAAGAAAAATTAATCATTACCATGTTTTAATCCTCCTCCCATCGTTTTCATATCCGAACCATGTTTCCCAAAATCAAATAGGACTTTTCAAAGGCTGTAATGTGGCTCAGGTAATGAAAATGGATAGAAATGATTTGTTAGGTAGTTTTTAGAATGGCATTGTAAGGCATGTTCGCTTTCTTTCATTCATCTCTTCTACCAACTTTCATCTTCTTATTCTCTTCTTTTCAATCCTTTCAATTTTTTCTCCTTCTGTTTTTTTTTTTTTTTTTTTTTTTTTTCAACCTTATTCTTTTTTTTTCTTCATTGCTTTTTTTTTTTTTTATTCTTTTCCTCTTCGTTGCTTTTGAAACAAATATTCATTGAATACCAAGGCAACCACCCCAAACATCATATTAACTTCTTCTTCTTCTCAATCACACATCGCCTTAACACCACTAAAAGTTGATCAATCTTTCAGGGGTGAACTCCAAGTTGGCCAAATTGGAGCAAAAACAGGATAATGGTAATTAAAGAGAAATGGTATTTTAACGGCTCAAGGGGCGAGCTAAGGACATTTTATCATTTATCGGTCGGCAGTAAACAAAGAAGGGCCTAAGATCATTTCCTAGGGTTATATGATTCTTCAACATTTACGACAGAAGATTATTTAGCATGGTAACAAATATTTTAACTTGACTATCAACCAAAACAAGAATAATGAGACTAAACAACAAGTTAATGCGCTATTTCAAGTGAAATTCGACAAACACAAAATGTATTTATAACCCTCTAAAAAGAAAATATAGGCTCAAAAGCTCACCGGGTCTAGTCTCCACCTTGTGTTATCTAGAAATCCGAATCATATTATAATTCACATCAGACATGTATTCACGTGACTACGTGCAGTGCATAGGTTTGTGTGCAGATCTATGATATAAAACTACGATTCGAACGATACATAACTTAAAACGCCATATCATAACTTTAGCAAATGTTTAATCACATCTTCCCTTGTTTACCATTCTATAACAATCCAAGTTACATAACAAGAAGTACCAAATTAATATTGCAAAAACATCGGTAATCATCGTTTATTTAAATACACTTATTGAAAAATTTTAAAATTTTGCATAAAATAATGTGCATGTGTGTGCATACCCCCAAACCTAAACCTTTCATTGTCCCCAATGAAACAATAAAATGAAAGAAAGGAGAGTACATAAGGAAGGAACGATAGTACCTCGATCTTGACAAGCATAGAACAGGTGAACACAAAGGAATATGGCTATAAAGTTCAATGTTACCTGTTACTTCTTAACAAAAGAAAATTAAACAAACAAAATAATAAAAACAGCTAAAAGAATTATAACTAAGCTAAACGAAACTAAATAAACTATAAGAAGAAACAAAACTATGAAGACAATACGAAAATAAGCTATAAAAGGAAATAAAACATAACCAGAATTATGAAAACAATCAAAGACTCGATCTAAAAGTACCTAAGAAACAAAAACAGAAAAGTAAAAACTGTGTGACAGGTGTGGGAGGAAGATATAAGAAAACAAAAGAAGAAAATGCATAAATGGGGGGTCGCGCGAGCGAATACCAAGTTTTTTTTTTTTTTGAAATCGAGCCAGTGGGACCCCCTCGCGCCCGCGAGCTACCTCGCGCCCGCGAAACCAGGCGCGAGAAGAACCCGAGGCATCATATAAGAAAAAGAAAGAAAATACCACTAAGTCACAAACTCGCGCCAGCGGACCGCGCGAGCGATTCGGGTTTTTTTTTTCATTTTTTGGCTAAAATTATGTATATAATATTAAAATAAATTAATTCCAACCCCCAAACATGTCCAGAAAAACTCCAAAACTGACAAAAACGACTCAAAAATGACCAAAAACAAAGAAAACAGACGAAATTAAGCTTGGGTTGCCTCCCAAGAAGCGCTAACTTTTACGTCTTCAGCTAGACCTTTCTAGCTCAAGATTCATGGAGGCTGAAACTCGGATTGTGTATCCCGTAGGATATCAGGAAGAGCTCGGTGATATGCAGAAATCACGTTGCTTCGAATTAATTCAATCAACGGTTTGTCAGTATGTTCAAATCGATTTCTTACCTTCCGAGTAGATTCAGCATTAGGGTCCGAGGTATTAGGGTTCATCCACTCATCATCCGCTATATCTTTGTCGTTACTCACATTTATTGCTTTGTTAGGCTCAATATTCCGTCTTACCTCACCTTCCGCCTCACATAGGTAATCGTCATCTTTAGGAGGTTGATCCATAGCATTAAAAACATTTAATTTTAAGTTCATGTTCCCAAACGACACTTTCATTACCCCCGTCCGGCAGTTGACACGTGCGTTAGCGGTTGCTAAGAATGGACGGCCTAAAATGACAGGAGTATGTTTCCTAGCATCTAGCACGGGTTCAGTGTCAATGACCATGAAGTCGACAGGATAATAGCATTTATCAACCTTAACCAAAACGTCCTCGATGATTCCTCTAGGTATTTTAATAGAACGATCCGCTAATTGAATAGTAGCGGCCGTAGGTTTAAGTTCACCTAAACCTAATTGTTTATAGACGTGATAAGGTATGAGATTAACACTAGCTCCTAAGTCAAGGAGAGCTCTGTGGATGATAGTGTCACCTATGACACATGAAATCGTAGGCGTACCAGGATCCTTATACTTTGGAGGTGAGTGTTGAAAAATAGAACTTACTTTTTCCGTGAGGAAGACCTTTTTAGGAGTATGACTGCGTATTTTGCGTTTTTGTGTGCATAGGTCTTTAAGACATTTAGCGTAAGTGGGAATTTGTTTAATAGCATCGAGGAAAGGAATATTAATTTTAACTTGTTTAAACACCTCAAGTATATCCTCAACCTTAGACCCTTTCTTAGGCAAATGTGACGGTCCCTCAACGTTTGGTGGATATGGCATTCTCGGAATATAATTCGTTGAGACCGGTTCATTTTCTTTTCTACTTTGATTCACATCCTCACCTTTTTCTTTATTCAAATTTAAATTTTTATTTTTCTCACCCCCATCCGGAATTACAACAACTTCCTCATCTCGAGTAGTCGTCCTAGTCGAAACAGCGTTCACGCTCTCACTCGTACTACCCACTGCGTATTGCCCCTTAGGTTGCTGAGTAGGTTGACTCGGCAACTTACTCTCAGTTAAACCTGTTTAATGTATTAACAATTTGCCCTACTTGGGACTCCAGTTTTGCGATGGATTGTGTGTGAGAGTGTACTAACTGAACCACCGAACCAAAGTTTTCAAGTGAGGCCAACACCTTCTCCTCAAATGCATTATTGCGTGGAGGTGGAGGTGGAGGAGGTAGTTGGTATTGACCTTGTTGATATTGGGGTCGGTACATATTAGAAAAATTAGTCGTCCTAGGATTATAATTATTTTGTGGGAATTACTGCATAGAATTAACGTGTTGCTCAACAAATTCCGGATATTGAGATGCAGAAGGACATGCAAAGATATTATGAGACGGTTCAGAACATAATGCACATACTTCTAAAGAGGGTGGATTGGTTGTTTTGTTCATTTGCATAAGTCGGTCAAGTTTTCTATTTAATTCTTGTATTTGAATTGATTGACTTGACTCAACTGTCACCTCTCGCTTAGGTTGAAGATGATATCCCTCTAAACGTACCGACACAGCCTGATGCATCAAATTCTCGCTTAGTGTTTCAAAAATCTTCCAAGCCTCGTCGGCGCTTTTGTGTAGGAAAGTTCCCGCACAAACGGCATCGACGGTATTCCTAACAGAGGGAATAAGCCCCTCGTAGAAGACCTGAACAAGTTGCCACTTAGGAACCTGATGATGTGGGCAAGAGCGTAATAATTCTTTGAATTTCTCCCAAGTATCATAAAGTGTTTCCCCATCTTGCATTACAAAGTTTGTTATGGATTTCCTTATCTGATTTGTACGCATAATAGGGAAAAACTTTTGTAAAAATGCGGTGTGTAAGGCTTCCCATGTTTTAATTGTGTTTGGCTCAAGTGATTGAAGCCAATACTTAGCTTTATCTTTTAAAGAGAATGGAAAGAGCCGCAACTTTAATTCATCATCAATTAAGTTTTGGATTTTCAAAGTAGAACATATATCTTGAAAATCTCCTAAGTGTTTATATGGATCTTCATTTAAACGACCATGGAAAGATGGTAGTAGCGAGATCGTAGACGACTTTATCTCAAAGTGAGATGCTGTCGCCTCAGGTAATTCGATACCGGCTTGTGGCGTGTTAGTAGTAGGAATAAAATAATTTATAAGTGGAGGAGGTGGCGGTATATTAAGATTATTCATATTAGCACCGTCGTTTTGATTGTTATTGTTATTTCCACCGTCAGCCATTTTAATCGGTTCGATTTTAAAAGTTCGAGTTTTCCTTAACCGTTCACGGGTACTTTGAATTTCGGCCTCAAACAACGACGACGGAATCGGAGTTGATTCGTCGTCTTGCAACCCAGCTCTAGAAGCTTGGGTTGTGGACTTACTAGTTCTTAAGGTACGTTCAAGTTCAAGATCGAAAGATTTTAATTCTAGTTTATTTGAACGTGTACCTAACATAAACTAAAATAAAGAAAAAGAAACTAAAAACAAAGACTGACTAAACAAAAGAAACAAATAGCAATCACGCAAATAAGACGACAAGCAAGCACACAGTACTACTATGATGCATGAATATTATCCTGTAATGCAATGACCGCGTCAAGCCCAGCGCCCCGGGTTTCCTAGCTAATGCAGTGCAATTCACCCTAAACTAATGCAAGTAATTGCGTCTCAGCGTCCTGACTTACAGTGATTGGATGCGAAGTTAAAGCGAGCAATTTACTTAATTTTTATTTATTTTATTTGCGTAAGCTCCTTTGATGTAATTAGCTACTCCACTCGGAAACGTTGGAATTTGATGACTCGAAAACCTATAAAATAAAAGAACAAGTTAGTAATTTAAAACAAAAACGGAAAATAAGAAGAATAAAAACTAATCTAATATTTACGAATTAACTAAACTAAGATTATAAAATTAAAGGTAGTAATGCAATCCCCGGCAACGGCGCCAAAAATTGATGTTGTCAATATCAAGATATAAAAAGTATACTTTACTTTTCAAAAGATTTGTAGTGTGAAAGCAAAGGTCGAACCCACAGGGATTGGTTAACTACAGCGACTTAATTTTAAAACCTAACTTTAGTTAATTATGAAAAAGGATTTTGATTTGATTTTAATTAAACTAATAACAATAAAAATAAATCTAAACTATGAAAGCAATTAAAGTTGTTTTAAATAATATTTAAGGGAACCTAGGATTGCAAATCCACCACTAGCTTCATAATAGGAATATTTATGAATTACTTTAGCTTATTACATTGGATGATAATGGGGAATTGTAGCTACAAGCCCAATTCCTCCGACAAGAAGATAATCATGGTTCAAGCACCAACATAATCCATCTTCGGTTAGCACGAATTATCTCACACTAAACTAGGGTTGTGATCTAATCCGTCTAATCTAGGCATGGACTATTCGGATACTTGATAGCACAATTCAATAAAGCACCATTACATGTAAACAATCCATACAAGCACAGCAAATATAGATCATTGAGCACATCACAGTCAAAATAGATCTAAGACAAGAATAAACTTTGAAAGTAATGATTTAATCAATAAAAGTACGATTTATTTATAAAAATCCTCTAAACATGTAATCATCATCCATACATAATAAAACTAATATAAAAACATAAATAAAACCCTATTACTTGGCTAGGGCTTCATTGAAACCCTAGATCTATGATCTAGCGGTCCATGGAAGTAGTAGATAGCAAGAGGTTGATGGAGGAGGCCATGGGAATCCTTGGTCTTCTTCTTCTTCTCCTTGCTTTTTTCTCTTCAATGGCTGAAAATTAAATATATTATGGCTGTATATTGATGTGTATAATAGTGTGTAATGATTTGTAATCACAAAATTGATTTAGAATAGGATTTATGTAGAGTTTGGAAGCCATTCGTTTGATAACCACCGTTATGTCCCAAGCACAAAGCATACCATATCCTTCCACGATACCCGTCTTCCAAGGTCTACTTGATACCTAATCACAAGTATTAAAACAAATTTTTTTTTCTCAACGAAAGTTTTATTTTAAAACATTTTAAACACTTTAAAATTTTCTTAGGGTGAAATTCGACATTCTCAAAATCCTCCAATCTTGTTGGAATTCAACTGTGATAGCTTCCCATTGCATCCACCACTGTACTCTATCAGCCTCACATTCCCGCTATCATATCTGTTAACGTACTCAATGTGCTACCAAGTCTTCATTCCACTCAACTGTCCCCGTTCATTTACTCATTAAAGCTTCATTTCCTCTATTTATATTTTCACTTCTCTACATTGACTTACCCAAAGTCTCTCTACCCGTCTATCGTTCCCACAACCGCTCTTGTTCATTATCGTAATACCCGTTGTACTCTAGCGTCCTGCTGGTAGTATCTTGTGTTAAATATTCAACGATATTTTAAAAGCATTTAAAGGAAAGATTTTCGTTTTATTTTTGAAAATACGTTAAAAATCCAGGTTTGAAATCGCCTGTACTTCACCCCTTTGTGATAACCACCTTCACTACAAGCTTCTTATCAAGTATTCTCATTCCCATGATAACCAAATATCCACTCGATTTCTTTGAGTTTCTTATCACGTTCCATAATTCACACTTATCTTTTATTCCCAGTCTCCTAATCTTACTCCCTTAATTCTATCTCTTCCGACAACCTCCGGAAAAACATCAGGGAATCTTATTACTCTGCATTTTTGTCCATTTACTCTCCATCAACCTTTCCATAGAATTTCTCTATCAAGATCCTCTTATCCTTATGTTATCGAATTATCAAGTTGATTCCTCTGAACTTCTGCCCCTTTTGATCAATTTCCTTCACCTATTATTTCTGGTTTCGTCTTCTTACCTCCTTTATTTCATTTCTTTTAGGGAACCATCTCAAAACACTAATGAAATTTCATTACTATGCATGTCCATTCTTTTGTTTCTCACCAAGACCTCTACAATTTCTAATCCGACCTATGTCGTCCTTCAACATCAGTCATCATCCTTATCGTTGCATTTCTACGAGCATAACCATCAAGTCTAGGCAACCACTCTAGAAGTCTCATTATCTCATCAGTTAACCTTTGACTATCTATAGGCTCAAACTGTTCATTCATACTCTGTCATTTCCATTCATAATTCTCATCTTAGGTCAACCTTCAAATCCCAACAATTCCCTTTATACTATTAACTCGATAGTATTTGCTACAAATCCCTACACTGCATCTGCATCTGTTATAGTGCTACGACTATTTGAAACCAGGTTCAGTTGAGAGATTCCTCAACAACCACAATACCGATAACCCAAAGAGATATTGCCCAATCCCCAATACATTCCACAAGATAGGTTGAGAGATTCCTCAACCGTCCAATACATACCGTAAGATAGGTTGAGAGATTCCTCAACCATCCAATCGTCTCAATACCATACAATAAGTTGAAAGATTCTTCAACTACCCAATACACACCGTATATACCGTAATACAAACCATACACTGTATAGGTCGAAAAATACCCCATAAGATAATCTCGCACGATCGTGCTGTAGGTTACCACCACCGTAAGATAAGGTGAGAGATTCCTCACCGGTCCCATACACGAGCAATACATACTGCTGAACTATTTTTCTGTCATAAACCCCAACTGGTCATCCCTTTTTTTTTCTCACATAATGACGTGTATCCCATGTCTAAAGTATAACTTTTATCAAGTACTTCTAGTCTCAAAACTCAACCACAACACTCACTTTCATTCTCTAGGTGAACTATACGGAAATCTTCTCTGACGTTTACTACTCGACTTCGTTCTCGGTAAGATCTCCCAAAGGACACTCGTCACTAACATTAAGAACATCAACCGATTTGATCAAAATCATCTAGTTTTGTTTAGAAATCCAACTGTCTCTTACTACCAAGATATCATCTCTCCCTCGTCTCCCTTCACAAGGTCTACTATAACGCACGGTAAGCCTCATCTCATCACACAGCTCTACGTCCGTATGATTCCACCAATTCGCAAATGCATAAATGCTATGCATGTATGACAATGACATAATCATGTATGTATAACAACATACCATATGCATCAAACATCTCTATAATGTATGGATGCATTCTAGAACATGTGACAATTCACTCAACACTCCACTCGACGTCGAACGTTCCCAAAGGTTTGTTACCTATTGCTCTGATACCACTAAATGTCATGACCCGTCCCACTACGCGTGGAAATAGGACACGTGGCACGCCACCAAGGCTCATCCAAATAACAATATAATTATACGCAGCGGAAAGAACTTTAAAACAACCCTGGGTATTTTAAAACTTAGGGAACATTACCCTCTGAGTTTGTAAAATCCATTGAAATCGGAGTTATAAAAAGTTTTGGCCAAAGGAAAGCACTTCAAAAGAAAACAGTTTTGAAAATAGAGGTTCAGTCGACTGCCCAGTCGACTGTACTAGGGTCCAGTCGACTGCTTCGTCGACTGTGTCATACAGAACCAAAATTTAACATTTATCAAAAGGGGTCCAGTCGACTGCTATGGGGAAACCAGTCGACTGCTTAGCAATCAAAGGAAGCAGTAGCCAAAATCAACAGTATTCAGTCGACTGCTCAAAGAGTTCAGTCGACTGCTTCTCTGATATTCACTTACAGTATCTCAAATACACGAGATCCAGTCGACTGATCAGGGGGTCCAGTCGACTGCTCCTCTGCTGGCAGCCCTGTGCTGGAAATTAACAAGTCCTACTACTCAATACCAACAACAATCACAACCACAACTGATTTTAACGCATTAAAACATAACTACAGACGTTCAATTACAAGATTACAATACTATAGAACTAATCTATGGTTCTATTACAACATATTACCAATCCTTACACAAGTTTAGAATTTAAAACAAAAACAACCAAAACATATACAAGTGTGAAACCCCCGGCGTTCCTCGGCCTCACACCTCACGATTCTTCTTGTCTTTCTTCTTACCTGCAATGGAGTACATCTCCACTGCTCAGCTATATGCTGAGCGTACAATTCTAAATGTATGCTTATATGACAATTCATGGTTTAAGCATCTAAAACACATAGAAATAGTCTCTGGGGTGAGTGGTACGCATTCATCCGGTCGATGCCGTAGGAGGCCCACCTCTCCCACGCATCTCGTACACTGGTTGGGCCTTCCTCCATACCAGGTACCGTGTCCTGGTTGGGCCCACCTCCAATCCAGACACAACCACAATTCCAATTCCATTTCAATCACAATCATAATCCTCAAGGTTCGAGGAGCTTACCCCGAATGAATTTGCACCAAACTCCCCTTTGACCCAAGTAGACATATAACATGCTCACATAAACAGTTATATGTGCTTTTATCATAATTTCACTTGCATAATTAACGGGCCTAACTAACACATGAATTTCGCCCGGATCCAAGAATATCAAAAGTGATGTCCAAAACATGAAAATCCATATATTTCATAGATCTAGAATTCATACCTCGTGCGATTCTCTTCAAACTTTGAATGATCGTCTAGGGAGCTAATTAATCACCGGATTTCAAATTTGGGACAATTCCTACAAGTTTTACCTGATTTTTCCCAAAAGTCTAGAATTAATATTTTTACAAAAATTGGCCAAACATGACCTAAGTGGTATCAAAACGTAGATCTTACCTCCACGAGTTCAAATCTGAAATCTGGAGAAAATCTGACAGACGAACGGTCGTCGATCGGCGTCGCAAAGCCCGTGCCAACAATCTCCCTTCTCTCTCCTCTTTCTAGATATTTTGAAATGTTTGAATGAGAATGAATCTCATCCACCACTATTTATAGGCAACTTTTTCAGAAATTACATTTACCTCCCCACGAGTTCCTCAAACTTCTAATTAGCTCTCGAAACTTCGCACACGTCCATTTTATAACTTTACAAGTGAAAACTATAAAATTCAAAAGTTTTCGACTAGGTTTCGTTTGGGTCCAAAAATAGCGTCCGAAACTATATTCTGTGAAATCTCTACACAACCTACCTTTTATTTCACGTGTCACTCACGTTCTCACCACAGTTCTCAAAATGATATATATCAATATCGGAAAAATCAGAAATTATACTACACAGGTATAATTCACTATTCATAAAATACCAGAAAAGTTAAATAACATTTAAATCACATAAATGCCATTTAATCGTGCCAAAGCAAAATGGACTATCTTATTCCCGTGTCCTTACTGACACCTTACCGTTGACCTACAGTCAACCTCATCTCAACCCAATTATCAAATAACATTGATATACTCACAACTTTCCAATTATGTATGATAAAACTATGAAATTTTGGAACGGGTGTGACAGCAACTCGGGAACAGCTCAGCTAAACTCAGTAGCACATCTCAAACAGTTCGACTCCAACAGCTTCCTAAACGGTCAAGGACATGTCAGCAGATTCATCCCAAGTAGTTTACCCGACATCCCGAGGCCCGACCAAACAGGTCGGGATTACAGCACTAGCCCGGCCCATAACGGGTGCAGTACAACCTGGCCACGAGATATGCCCCAGAATATTCCAGACAATCTCTTACTCAAGATAGAAGACTAATGGACAACTAATGTCGTTTCCTAATCCAATTAGGAAACCCCCACAATTAATGTTAATCAATCCTAATTGGATAGTATTTCCTTATTCTTGTACGAGTAGGTCTCTTGCATCTATAAAAGAGACTACTCACCCCCATAGAAAGGGATCAACTTTTCAGTCTATACAGCACCTCTATAGCAGTCATCAACTCGCCTAGCCGACCTACGGTAGCTCTAGACTATTGTTGGTTCACCACAGGTCCCTGGCTTTTTACAGTATAGTGAACGTGCTCAAACACACATTTGGACGTAGGTTCCTTCATTAACAGGGCCGAACCACATACAAAAAATTAGTCTTTCACTCTCTCTCCCCCTAAATTGCTTTAATTTACTTCAACCAAATTTTGGCATCATCAGCTTGGTGCCGTATGTGGGAAACGACAAATTTCTCAAAGCAAAAATCTCTCAGCTGACAGCCACGCCTCCGAATAAGGGTAAGAAGACTGCGTAGCGGGCTGGCCGGGCTACCCCGCTGGCCCTGGCATTCTTGACACCGGAGTAGATCACCGCAACCATCACACATCTCTCGAAGATCCAGCGTCAAACCGAGTAGCAGATCAAAGCCTTGCTGGCCCAACAAAGCAATCCTGTAGTGGCTGGAAAACCACCCGAGAACGTTGCGAACGGTCGGGAACCGATCTTGATCAGACAACATGCCCAAGCAAACCCGTCCCGCGTTGAGGGTGCCACAGACATCAGCGGTAGGCGTGCTGCCCGAGAAGAGAGGCAGGAACATATGGCCTGGGAATCAGTCCAGGTCACTCGGTCAAGAGCCGAGGTGGCCTTGGGTACACGATCAGCAGGAGTCATAGCCGAGCCCGATCCCATAGAACAGCACACAACCATGAATAAGAAGCCTCTTCCACTAACCTGACCAACTCCCCTCCCCCCTCCCCCGGATACCGGTCGGGAAGGAGTGGTGGCCCGTACCAAGGACTTGTAGAAACAGATTGACGGAGTGGCCAAAGAGCTAGCCCATAAAGCTACTCAGGACCTTGTCAATACCGAGATAGAGTCGCCATTCTCTAGCCTAATCACGAGGTTTGTCATCCCACGAAAGTTCAAGCAGCCTCGACTAGATTCTTATAACGGCTCGGGAAACCCGGTCGACCACGTCTGAACCTACAAGGCTCAAATGGCCCTGATCACCAAAGCCGATGAACTGAACTGCCTGGCTTTCCTCAACACTTTGAAAGACTTGGCCGCCCAATGGTTCTACTCCTTGAAGCCTCGATCAGTCAGCAGTTTCAAGCAACTCATCAAGCAGTTCATCGACCAGTTCATCGGTATGCATGATCAGCCAAAGCCTAACATGCAGCTACTGACAGTCAGACAAAGGAATGATGAGACCCTCAAAGAATTCACTGACCGGTTTAATCAAGAAAAGCTCGACATCTATGATCTTGATGAAACTGCCGCTATTATAGCCTTTTGCTCAAGAGTTCAACACACCAAGTGCACCGCATCGTTTCACAGAAATCAAACGGTAACTGATGTTGTCAATATCAAGATATAAAAAGTATGTTTTACTTTTCTAAAGATTTGTAGTAGTGAAAGTAAAGGTCGAACCCACAGAGATTGAATACTACCGCACTTTAATTTTAAAACCTAAATCTAATTAATTATGAAAACAAATTTTGATTTTGAATTTAATTAAACTAAGAACAATAAAATAAATCTAAACTATGAAAGTAATTAAAGTTGTTTTAAAGATATTTAAAGGGAACCTAGGATTACAAATCCACCACTAGCTTCATAATAAGGGTATTTATGCATTCAATTAGCTTATTAAGTTGGATGATAATGGGGAATTGTAGCTACAAGTTCAATTCCTCCATCAAGAAAATAACTATGGTTCAAGCACCAACATAATCCATCTTCGGTTAGCACGAATTATCCCACACTAAACTAGGGTTGTGGTATAATCCGTCTAATCTAGGCATGGACTATTCAGATACTTGATAGCACAATTCAATTTAAGCACCATTTCATGTAAATAATCTAAACAAACACAGCAAATATAGATCATTAAGCACATTACAGTCAAAATAGATCTAAGACAAGAATAGATTTTGAAATCAATGATTTAATTCATAGAAGCACGATTTATTTATAAAAATCCTCGGAACATGTAATCATCATCCATACATAATAAAACTAAAATAAAAATATAAATAAAACCATATTACTTGGCTAGGGTTTCATTGAAACCCTAGATCTAGAGTCTAGTTGTCCATGGAAGTGGTAGATAGCAAGTAGTTGATAGAGGAGGCCATGGAAATCCTTGGTCTTCTTCTTCTTCTTCTCCTTGCTTTCCTCCCTTCAATGGCTGAAAGTATGGTTGTATATTGTGTGTATAATAATTGTCCAATCCCTAAATTGAAGTAAAATAGGGTATATATAGATTTACAACAAGTTTTTGGAAGCTTTCCTAACCCCAAACATACTAAAACTGCTTTATTTAGCTTCCAGACGTAATTAGGCAGTTTCGTTCGCGTAGGAATCATCAGTAGAGTGAAATACGCAAGTTCCATTTTTGCATAGGTCACGCGCGCCCGGCCGACCTACAGTAACTCCAGACTGTTGTTGGTTCACCACAGGTCCCCGACTTTTTACAGTATAGTGAACATGCTCAAACACACACGTGGACATAGGTTCCTTCATTAACAGGGCCGAATCACATACAAAAAACCAGTCTCTCACTCTCTCTCTCCCTAAATTGCTTTAATTTACTTTAACCAAATTTTGCCATCATCAAAATGTTTTCTCTTGTTTATCTTAGGACATATTGTAAGGTTAAAATAAGCTTTTTACAAAATATTTTCAACGGATAAATTGGTATTTTCGCATTAACCGTTTACACTATTAAAGTTCCATCAATGACGTGAAATATCACTTTATGGTATCTTAAGAGAAGTCATTGTAATTTAGAAGAGAAATTGTTATTTACTAACATTTATCATGAATAATGTTATACTTATGGATTTGACATATGATTTTCAAATATGGGTAAAGTAGGATTTAGCTCCTAATCCTAGCTTTTTCTAGAAATAGGTCCTACCTATATCTGAATATAGAAATTAGTCCCTTTGTATAGATAAATACATAAATACCCCTATATTATCCTCTCTCTCTCTCTCTCTCTCTCTCTCTCTATTTATATATATCAGGATAATAATCTCTCTCTCTCTCTCTCTCTACAGTCTATAATGGCAAAGAAATCAACAGACTCGAAATAGACTGACTGTGTTTTAGGCGGAATGGACGAGATGGAAAAGGTGTTCAAGAAGTTTGATGCCAATGGCGACAGAGAGATCTCCGTCTCAGAACTCAAGGCCATACTATCGGAGATCGATACCGACGGTGATGGCTACATCGATCTGAAGGAGTTCATGGAGTTTCACCTCGGAGGATCGACCGGCAGCAACAACAACGAGCTTCGAGAAGCGTTCACAAAATATTGATCATATTTGAAATCGTTATAATTTCTCAGTATTTATATCTTATTTTTTATTGAGGAATTGTTCATCGTTGTTCAGTTAATTGAGAAAGCTCATGTCAATAGAAAATCCATTACTAGGAATTACTCGAAAAAAATTAGCGAAAAAACATGATAACAGTGATATTTCACAATTGTTTTGCAATTTTACATGGTAAAGTATCTATTTCTCACATCTTGATGGATAGACCTGTTATCCATTTGTGTGATTCCTTGCTAGAACCAATGATATTGTTTATGCGTAATTTCCCAGTTTATAGGATCAAAAATTTCACAAAGGAGTAGGAATTAATTTCTCAGTGTTTTAATCAGCGATTTCACAAAAGAGTAGGAATTTCTCAGTTTTTAATAAGAAATTTCTCAAGATTAGGGAATTTATCAGTATTTTAATCAGGGATTTCATAAAATAATAAATAAAAAAGCATATTATATAATTTGAATTTCAACCAAAAGGCCATGGTGAATAGATAAGGAGATCCCTTGAATTAAGGGAACATAATCCCATTATCAGTTAATGACATTAACTTCAAATCTATATCTATATGTATACATATAGTTACACGAATATACAATCTGGATTTTAAGAGGACCTTAAAAAACGAACTGTGTAAAGACTGAGAAATACCCACAAAAGACTACAAAATTCTCACTATTTGGAAAACATATTAAATCATTTGAATTTCAACCAAAAGATCATGGTGAGCAGATCAGGGAATCCCTTGAATTAAGGGAACATAATTCAATTATCAGTTAATGACATTAACTTCAAATCTATATCTATATGTCTATATATAGATACATGAATATACAGTACGGATCTTAAGCGGACCATAAAAAGCGGACCTAAAAGACGGACTGTGTAAAGACTGAGAAATTCTCACAGAAGACCGAGAAATTCTCACTTTTTAAAAAACATATTAAATAATTTGAATTTCAACCAAAAGATCATGGTGAGCAGATAAGGATATCTCTTGAATTAAGGGAACATAATCTCATTATCAGTTAATAACATGAACTTCAAATCTATATATGTCTATGTAGATACACGAATATATATATATATATATGTATAGTGAGGATCAGGTGCGGGTGTTAAGGGGCGGACTTTGGGGCGGATCATTTTTAGCGACGAAAATGTCGCTTTTAGCAAAGAAATTTTTCGTCGCTAAAACAATGATTTTTAGTGACGAAAAATTTCGTCGCTAAAAGCGACATTTTCGTCGCTAAAAGTGGTCCGTCCCAAAGTCCGTCTTTTGAGACCCGCTTAAGATCCGGACTGTATATATGTATATATCTGGCCGTGTGAGTAAGGGTAGTTTAGACATTAAAATTTTATTAAATTGGGAGAAAAGACCTATTTCTAATTAACATGCCTAATTAAGGGTCTATTTCTAATCTAACCCTTCCAATAGATTAACTTTTAATTAAATGACTAGAGAGAGACTATTCTTATATTTTTATTCAAATATTTGATCAGTTGTATCACATACAAAGAAATGTGGTACTATTACCACATTACAAATAAGAAGTACAATTATTAAAGTATTTGAGAACCAATTTAAAAATTCCAATTTAAAAAATATAGCATCGCTCATTAATCTTTGATTCTTTGAAATGCTCAAAGATCTGAACAAGATATTTTTACCAAATGCTTAGGAGGCCGGATAGGAAGCTTGAAAAAATTCAGGTAACAAGTTGATAGGCTTTGAGAAATATATAAATAGAAAAGTTGATGAATATCCTCAATATCACATTATTACTCATAGGTTTGGTAAAAAAAAAATCGTCTGAAGAAAGTGGATACATAGCCACAGCCACACCAAATTTCCATGCTTACATTGTCCATCAATCATCCGTCTCAATCATCAAAGATTCAAAATATCCAATCATTTTTCAAAGAATATAAAAGTACCTTGTCCCCACCGACACTCATGCCCTTCGATAATTAAATCATATTTTTAGCCACCAGCATTAGTTATTAGACTCAGCCGCTTAAAGATTGACGAAGCTTTTGATGTACGAGTATGTGTTGGTGGCCTATTCTCAAAAGGTTCGTTTGATCACATTGTAGTATTTAGTTTTTTTGTTTTTGTTTTTGTTTTTTTTTTTTTAAATTAAAAACCAAAAACGCGTTTGGAAATATTTTTGTTTTTTATTTTTTTTCCACAAAAAACGTTTTCATATTTTGGTACTAAAACGAAAACCGGAAAAAGTCGTTTTTATAATTAAGAAAAACGAAAACGCTTTATCATCGTCTAATTCGCGTACTAAGACAGAAAAAGATGACTCTATGAACTGCCCCGAGGCCCCCGACCTAGTCACTGACTCAAGGCCTCTCTCTCACTCTCTCTCTCTCTCTCTCTCTCTCTCTATATATATATATATATATATGTGTAATTATATATTTATATACTCCCTCCGTCCCATTTTATGTGTCCCTTTTTGGGAATCCAACTATTTAAGGGGACAAAAGGAATCTACACCTACTTTCCACAATTGCCCATAATCATTGCTCTTTTTTTTTGTTTTGTTTTGGTATTGGTTGTAAGGAAGGGCAATTTGGGAAACTTAGTAAAATATATATACTAATTTAGGAAAGTGGACAACAATTTTGGGACATACCAAAATAGAAAGGGGGACACATAAAATGGGACGGAGGGAGTATATATATAGGATTATACTTAGGGCACAACCAAAGCCACAACTTTTTTTGCACAACCTCCATTTTGTGTCTATCTCTCTCCTAGTGGGCACTGTGGGGTCACTGGCACTGTGGGATCCATCAAGAGAGAGATAGACACAAAATGAAGGTTGTGCAAAAAAGGTTGTGACTTTGGTTGTGCCCCAAGTATTACTCATATATATATTAAGCTGGTTGAACTGCCCCCTATATACACCTAGTCAGTAGTCACTGTCTTATTGCCTCTCTGACACTTGACAGTACAACTCCTCTCTCTCATATACGGAGTACATGTGTGTAATACTCCCTCCGTCCTATAATAAGTGTCCACTTTCTTTTTGTACAATGTTTAAGAAAAGTTGTATTATATTAATTTATTTGGTTCATTACAGAGTCACTTTCCAATTTTACCCTTAGATGTGATGGGTGTTTGACTTTTTGCTTGTTTTGGGACCACAAATAAATATTTCTTTGTCTTTATTATAAGGGTAGTTTTGGAAAGTAAGTAAAAGATATATGTCAATTTAGGAAGTGGACATTTATTGTGGGACATCCAAAAAAAGAAATGTGGACACTTATTATGGGACAGAGGGAGTATTATATACTCATTCCGTCCCTTTATTTTTGAGTCCACCTTTGGGAACTCAACTTATTAAGGGGACAAAAAGAATCTACACCTACTTTCCACAATTGCCCCTAATCATTGCAATAACTTTTTTAGTTTTGTCTTGGTGTAGATTTCAAGGAAGGGTAGTTTTGGAAAGTAAGTAAAAATTGTATGCCAATTTAGGAAAGTGGACACTAATTTTGGGACATCCCAAAATTAAATATAGAACTCAAAAAAAGGGACGGAGGGAGTATATATATATATATATATATTAATATGATCTTCTCTCTCTCACTTCTTCATTGAATATTTGGCTAGTCTACAAAGTTCTTCTATAATACATATACTGGTTTTAGTTGTATAATACATTTTAATTTGTTGTTAAAATAGTATCACACATTTTTATTTTCCTTTTTTCTATTTTAAATAAACAATATTTCCAAACAAGTTTTCTGTTTTCATTTTATTCATAAAAAAAATAGAAACTAGTTTTTATTTTTAAAAAATCGAAAACAGGAAACGTTACCATGCAAACCCTAATATTTTAAGTTTTTTTTTTTTTTTTTTTTGAGAAATTGGTGACTTAAGATGATGTTTGGCTAAAACTTTTGATTATGAAAATGCGAGCGTGCCAGACAAATGTCCTCTAGAACTTGAACAAAACCCAAATCAGACTAATAAAGAGACAGAGGAACGCAATCTCTTTTTAGGTTTAGTTGCTTTAACCAAAGATTAAAGACTTCCGATGTGAGACAATCGAACTAGCAAATTAAGAAACAACATATTTGTATTTCCATTAGATCTTTTACAAACAGAATTCAATTAGAAGTGGTAATCGCGCTTTCCAATTGATGAAACTAGAAATCTACTCCTAGAAAAGGATTCAACGATAGAATAGAAAGATAAAGAAAAATACAATAAATAAACTAATTTGGTTGATCTTCTTCATTTCTAATCCCCTCTTTCTTCTTCCCCTCTCCCTTAATAAACTATAATCAAAATAACCGTCATTGGCACATAAGAAACTACCCACTATATCCATGATTTGGAAATAGTGAGGCCTCAATGTAGATTGCACGTCATATTACCCGTATTGCCACACGTGCTGCATCTCTGGCCCCCCATAACTGCCATTAACCGTCTCACCACTGACGTGGCAAACCTACTGGATTATGGCATTGTGGTAGACCACATCAGTCTATCTTCATCTATGGAATTAATCCACATGTTTCCTACTTTAGATTTTGGGTGGGCCCAATTTATTTTTATTTTGTGGTGCAAACAATGCCCCACCAACATCCCTTTCAAGTAAAGTCAATTAAACAAACACTTGAATGGATGTTGCCAAACAAGCCACTGACCTACACAATCTTAATGGCCAAACCTATTAGGAAGAATTAAATCATTCCTTTCTCCAATTCACCTAACCGCCATTTTCAAAAAATTAAGGTGGCAGCTCGAGAACAAAGATGCCCTTTCTTCATATTTGACTCTGATTTGACCACTACTAATTTGACGTGTACCGTTAGCTCTATCATTTCTTCAGTTTAGGGATTTCAATTTCAACCAAATTCTATCTCTAATCCCTTCATTTCTTCTCTGAAACTCTTCAATTTAAACCCTCTCAAACCTTCTGCGCTACCATAGTTTCTCAAAAACCTCACAACCTTCAATCTCAAGTTTCCATGGCCGAAGAGCCAACCCAATTAGTCTCATCACCAAATATCGAAAAGATGGCTGAAGATCCTACATCTCAAGCTGAAGAATCCTGGAGTCAATTTCATAGTGCCGCTTTTGAAGGAGTCAGCCTTCAGGTATTAAATTCTTCTTTTAATTTTGTTTATCCCATTTTTGGTCCTCATATTACCCAAGAATTTTTCTTTCCCAGAATCTCATCACACTTCCCCCGTAGCTGAACATTCGAACCCACCTATACATAGGGGAATCAGAGTAATGATATTCGCTTCTGGCCAACTAAGCCTCTACCAGAATGGTTGGCTTGGGTCTCTCGAATTACCCCTATAAGATGGATGAATGGAAAAAACAACATATCTATGAACTTATTCAATTTTCCACGTCATCTTTCCTAATCATACTCTTATTCTCTCCATAGCTTTCGCCTTTTGGTCAGTGTCAACCAATTCCTTCCATTTTCCTTTTAGGATGATGTCTCCCATTCTTTAGGACATGGCTGCTCTTCTTAGAGTAAGACCAGATGGAGACTCTCTCAATGCCCTCTTATCAGACCAAACCTAATCTAGTCCTCTTCTCTCAGTAGGCTTTGAAAGAACCTGAGATATCAATATTTTATCTTAGAACATAAAAAGAGTAAAGGCCCTGTTTCTGATGAAGAATATTTGGCATTCCTGACATTCTGGATCAGTAATACCTCAACGTCCCCCTTCTTACAAAGTGGTTCAATAGCCACTGGCCAAGTTTTGGCTTAGGCCCTGACAACATCCTATTGATGTGTTTTCTTATCAACACCCAAGTGTAGGTGATTGTACAAGTAATAAAGTTCTGGAAGTCCAGGTCGAACCCCTGGGAAACGGAAAACAAAGATAGGCAGTAACTATTTTGTCACTAAAAAGATGATAGATTTGTTGAGAGTTATTTCGTATTTATCATTTATCTAAGGACTTATGTGTAATTATTTATTTTCTGTATTGATGTTAATATAATAAGAGAGAGAGAGAGAGAGAGAGAGAGAGAGAGAGAGAGAGAGAGTGATTACTCTCTCTAAGACTGAAAAACTATTCTTCTCTCTAATTCAACATGGTATCAGAGCCACCCTAATAGAGTTTACCACCATCAACACCAACCACCACCTGCGCCGCACCATCAGTCCCCACCAAGCCTTCGCCATACCACCAGCCAGCCACCTAGCCTATGCCGCATCACCAGCCACCTACCCAGCACTCACCACACCACTACACACCCATCCAGCCTGCGTCGGACCGCATCATGGCCCCCTAGGCTGCGCCGGACCTCTCCCAGCCTCTCCTAATTGTCTCGGTAACCCTAAATCCCTGGGGTCAATCTCTACAGCCTATTCTAGCCTAACCGAACCACACCTAATCCCCCTCTTCTCTTTCCTCTATCCTAGATCAGTGGGTACTCTACTTCTAGGGTTTAGGTCCATCTCTGAACCAATGATCTATCCATAAATTGGACTTTTGCACTTATTTGGTGCATGTGACGACTAAGTTACCTTATTGCCGCGTGTGATTGTTCAAACTAAGAGTTCTCTACAAGATGTCAAAAGAGGATTTGTCAACACCCCCTACCACTGGCGTTGTGAGTTCTCCTATAGGTAATGAGAAGCATTCCCTTATTACCAAGAACCCAGGTACAAAAATTACCACAACCTTATTCAATGGTGAAAATTATATCTCTTGGTCTCAGTCTGCCACCTTCTGGCTCCGTAGTAGAGCAAAGTTTGGCTATGTTGATGGTACACACAAGGCACCTAGTCGTGAGGATTCCATTTATGCCAAGTGGGAGACAGATAAGTATCTAGTTATGAGTTGGCTCGTTCACTCGATGGAGCCATCGATTGCCAAATTTTTCTTAGAGATGGAGACTGTACATGATATCTGGGATACTCTTGCTCAAATGTATGCCCAGTAAGGGAATGTGGCTCAAGTTTATGAACTTTGTAGGGGTATTGAGGCGGAGGTTCAAGGTAAGCGTACTATTCTGCAGTATTATACCTCTCTATCCACGATGCGGAAACGTTTGGATCATTTGAAGAATTATCGTCTTGTCTGCCCCACGGATGCAACTAGCTTTAAGGAATATATTGAGAGTGGGAGAATTTTTAAGCTCTTGGCTAGACTCAATACAGAGTTTGATCAGGTGCGAAGTCGGGTTCTCGGGATGGAACCTTTACCCTCTCTCCGGGAAGCATTTGCGTATGTTCAGAATGAAAAAGTTGTCGTTCACCTATGCTTATCCCTACTTCTACTGACATGTCTGCTTTAGCCTCCAACCAAAGAGGGACTAAGGGTCCCTATCCTCTCAAGAACCAGCCTTTGACAGATGAGACAACAGAAGATAAGAGTAAGCAGTTCTGTGATTACTGCAATAGACCTTATCATAATCGACAGAGTTGCTGGAAGCTTCATGGTCGTCCTCCTTTCACTAAAGGAAAGGGGGGTGGACGGGGCAGAGGTCGAAATGGTGGTAGGGGGAATGGACATCGTGCTAACTTATCCAGTGGTTCCGATATGAATTACTCAGAGGAGTCAGCTTCTCCTTCACCTGCCGACGGGAGCATCAGTAGTACTGATATGGAGACTTTGAGGCGTATTATGGCACAACTTGACGCACCCACGAGCTCTTCTACCTCTTTTGCTCATGCAGGTAATGTTGTTAATTTTCCTAGTGCTTTACATGCTCAATCTCACCAACCATGGATCATAGACTCAAGGGCTTCCGATTACATGACTGGTTTGTCCAGTCTTTTCTACTTATAATCCTTGTTCTAGTAAAGATAAAGTTAGAACGGTCGATGGTAATTTTTCTTCCATTTCTCATAAAGGTGTCGTTTATGCTTGTAATTCACTAGCCTTATCTTTTGTCCTTCATGTCCCAAAATTTTTGACTAATCCTCTCTCTATTAGTCGACTTACACGTGATCTTAATTGTTGTGTAACTTTTTTTCCTTCTCACTGTGTTTTTCAGGACCTCTCCACAAAGAAGACGATTGGCAATGGTAGGGAAACGAATGGACTCTTTTCCTGATCCCCAATAAAGCTGGAAGTGGAAGTGTGACCAAAAGTGCCCATCATTCATCGAGGGAGAATCTTCCTGAGGAGGCGTGGTTGTGGCACCAGAGACTAGGACATCCATCTTTTTTCCTTCTTAGTTATTTGTTTCCTTCATTAATAAATGATAAAGACATTTCGAATGTTTTCTGTGAGGCTTGTGAACTTGGCAAGCATCATCGTGCCACTTTTAATTTAAGTTTGAATAAAAGTACTTATCCTTTTCAGCTTATTCATACTGATGTGTGGGGTTCCTCTCATATTTCTTCTTTGAATGGTTTTAAGTGGTTTGTTAATTTTATCGATGATTTTTCTCGTACTACTTGGGTGTATCTAATGAAACACAAGAATGAAGTGTTTTCCATTTTTAAAACATTTCACAAAATGATTTGCACTCAATTTAGTATTGCTGTAAAAATTATCCGTTCTGATAAATGAGGAGAGTATATTTATGGTGGTCTTCAAGATTATTTTTCTGAGCATGGGATGATCCACCAAACTTCCTGTACTAATACTCCCCAACAGAATGGCGTTGTTGAGCGCAAGAATCGCCACTTGTTAGAAACTGCTAGGTCCATGATGTTTTCAATGCAGCTTCCAAAGTCCTATTGGGGGAGGTTGTTTTAACTGCTGCCTATCTTAGCAATAGGTTACCCACTCATGTCCTCGGTAAGAAATCTCCCATTGAAGTTCTTCTTCAACCGTCCTGTCTGCTTGGTATTTCTCCCAAAGTATTTGGTTGTGTCTATTTTGTAAACAATCACTCTCTGTTTTGGAAAAAATTGGATCCTCGTGCTATTAAGTGCATTTTTCTAGGTTATTCCCCCACTTAAAAGGGATATAAGTGTTATCATCCTCCTTCGCGTACGTGGTATGTCTCTATGGATGTTACCTTCCATGAGACATACTCCTACTTTCAGTCTCCACAATCACCTCTTTAGGGGGGAAAAAGAGAGTAAGAAAGAGATGCCTAGTACTATTATATGTATTGAAGGAGTTGGAAAAGCTGAAAATGAAGGAGTTGAAAAAGCTGAAAATGGAGTTGAAAAAGTTGAAAATGAGAGAGTGGAGGGGGGAATCTAAGAACAGTGAGGGAGAAAGAGAACAAGCTATGGAGAAGGGGAAATAGAAAGAGTTACTGACATACTCAAAGAATAAGTTTGGGGCATCAGAGATAGAGGCTATTCCTTTCCCTTCACTGCAGCCAATTACTTCTAGTGATGATAATGGTCCAGGTATGTCTAGTTCCCCAATTTCTATTCCTGATTCTAGTGATGATTTAGACATTCCCATTGCTCATCGGAAGGGCATTAGGGCATGTACCAAACACCCGATCTCTAACTTTGATTCATACTCTCGTTTATCTCCTTCCTATAGAGCTTTTATGTCCAAAATTTCCTCTATTTCTGTTTCTAATCATGCCCAGGAAGCTCTGTTTGATCCTTAGTGGAAGTCCGCCATGGTTGAGGAGATGAAAGCACTTTCCAAAAATTACACTTGGAAATTAACAGAATTACCTCAAGGAAAGAAGACTATAGGGTGCAAGTGGGTGTTCACTGTGAAACACAAAGCCGATGGGACAGTGGAGAGGTACAAAGGAAGGTTAGTGGCCAAGGGATTTACCCAGACTTACGGGGTAGATTATCAGGAGACCTTTGCGCCAGTGGCCAAGATGAACTCGATTAGAATCCTGTTGTCTCTCGCAACAAACGTGGAGTGGCCTCTACATCAGTTCAACATCAAAAATGATTTCCTACACAATGACTTAGAGGAGGAGGTGTACATGGATGTTCCTCCAGGCTTTGAAGACACCAAGACAAAGGGGAAGATATGTCATCTCAAAAAGTCTTTGCATGGGCCCAAGCAATCACCTAGAGCATGGTTCGATAGATTTTCACAAGCCATGATTAGGTATGGATTCAAACAGAGTCAAGGGGATCATATACTTTTCATAAAACACTCTTCAGGAGGTAAGTTGACTACTCTAATTGTTTATGTGGATGACATAGTCCTCACAGGGAATGATTTAGAGGAAATGGGACAGTTGAAAGTTCATCTTGCTAAGGAATTTGAAATCAAGGATTTGGGGAGTTTAAAGTACTTCTTGGGAATTGAGGTTGCACGGTCTCAAGAAGGAATATTTATTTCATAGCGAAAGTGTGTATTGGTTCTACTGGAGGAGACAGGAATGCTTGGGTGTAAGGCAGCTAATACTCAAATGGATCCAAATTTGAAACTGAGTGATGATCCAAGTGGGGAATTAGTTGAAAAGGGAAGATATCAGAGACTCGTAGGTAGACTAATTTATCTTTCTCACACCAGACCGGACATTACCTTTGCTATGAGTGTAGTTAGCCAATTTATGCAGTCCCCAAGACAGACTCACCTTGATGCTATTTTGCAGATTGTAAGGTACCTCAAATCAGCTCGAGGAAAAGGGTTGTTCTTTTCTAGGCATGGTCATACCCAAGTAGAAGCTTATACCGATGCAGATGGGCTAGGTCAACATCTGATAGGAGATCGACTACAGGGTGTTGTTCCTTTGTTGGCAGTAATCTTGTTACTTGGAGAAGCAAAAAGTAGTTAGTAGTAGCTCGATTGAGTACAGAGGCAGAGTTTTGAGCCATGGCACACAAGGGGTGTGTGAGCTACTGTGGATTCAAATCATTTTGGATGACCTTGGATTTGGCCCTACAGATTCAATGAGGTTATACTATGATAACAAGTCAGCGATTAGCATAGCTCATAATCCAATGCAACACGATAGAACCAAGCATGTGGAAATCGATCGACACTTTATTAAGGAGAAGTTAAATAGTGGAATTATTTGTACTCCATTTGTAAAGTCAGGGGAGCAGTTGGCTGATTTTTTAACTAAGAGTCTTCCTAGTAAAACCTTTTTATTTTATTCTTAGCAAGCTGGGTATGAGAGATATTTTTGCACCAGCTTAAGGGGGAGTGTTGAGAGTTATTTCGTATTTATCATATTATCTAAGGAATTATGTGTAATTATTTATTTTCTGTATTGATGTTAATATAATAGGAGAGAGAGAGAGAGAGAGAGAGAGAGAGAGAGAGAGAGAGAGAGAGAGAGAGATTACTCTCTCTAAGCCTGGAAAACTATTCTTCTCTATAATTCAACAAAATTTTTGTGGGATTTTACTAAACTACTAGTTTTTATATTTTTGCAATAAAACTAATTAAAAGCTATTTTGTCACACCCCGGAGTAGCAAAAATAGAGAAAAATAAATTTCCTTTTTGGGTCTATAGGGAATGACTGGTGAATGTCACTAATGATCCATACCACACAGTGCTAGTCAACAACAAGAATAGTAATAAAAACAAACTGGATATAAATAGCAGTTGCTTCTATTACCAACATCAGAGTTATTACTGTTAGTGATATATACTAAAAGCCATGCTTTATGTAGTTGATTTATTATTCATTTAATAAAATCAGTTAATCCATTTTTTTATGAGAATCTGTGTGGGAAATGTTTGTATTATATTTTTTATTTAATATTATGCATGTGTGTCTCTCATTCTATATAGTAGGTGGTTTGATGTGTAGAGTTTGGCTTACACACGGAAGATCAGACCATCAGATATTATAGAATGTAAGATTTTGGTTTACAGTCTTAGATGTGATTGGACACACCATTGGTAGGATTGCAGCATGGTGTTGTAGTAGGTTTGTCTTGCCTACGGAAAATGGTATAGTTTCAACTCACTATGCTGGTACACTTTGTGTATTAAACGAGACTGACTTGGGGTAATTATCTTTATACTGACTTATAAGATAATTAATACCTCATGGCTATTATGAGTGCTTATGCTCTAAATCCTAAGTTAATTTGTAGACGCATACATTTGATATTTACACTTGATCCCTAAAAGGGTGAGATCCTTAAATGGGTCAATATCTCATTGGATTGGATGGCAATATTAATTGTGTGGTGGATATTAATTAATGATGGAATCCATGTCTCAATTTTGGGATTGATGATATCCCCTTGAGAAAACTTATAAGTTTTGATTATGTCAAACCCTGCAGGGGGATTTTGTATCCGACATATCAGATAAGTTAAGCAGAGGATCTCAAGGAATTTTAAGAAATTAATTAAATATGATTGTCAGTAATTATATTTAATTAATGGATATTTGTAATCTTAACGTGGGGAGATAATAAGCATTTAATAACATGGAGCTCGAAATATATTTTTGAGATAAGGATAGGAGTGTAATTATAATTCTTTAGTGGTATGAATTATAATTTATGGAAATAGGAATCTGATTCAGTTCGAATTAGGGTTTCCTAATTCCATAAGGAAGCCTATTCCTTATTGACTTTTTATGGTCCCTATCGTAGCCTATATATATGCTGCTTTGGCTCTCTTCTCAGTTAGCATTTTTCTATATAGAGAATTATAACTCGGAATAGAAAAGAGAGCGAAAAAGAGGGAGAGCAGAAAACAGAAAGGATTTCGAAAGAGCCCACACTCAGTTCAATATTCTGGCAGCAGAGGAATACGGTAGAAGATCGTGAGCTGTTATCGAGCCCGTGTTCTCGATTCGTCTACTACAGCAATCCGTTTTTGCAGTTCAAGGTAACCATAGTTCCGCGCTTGTAGGGTTATTGTAGTTTTCACGTAATATTTTTTGCAGTACCAACTTATACACGCTGTCAATGGATTCTGGGAACGCAGCTTCCTAACAATTACAACAGTAAAGCTACAGCGGAAGTATATAAGGTTTGGAAGCAACATATGCCCAAGTACCAAATATAACAAAAGAGCCTAAACAGAAATATATATACTATTAACTATCTCCAAGTCTTTAGCTGGCGTAAACATCAACATAGTAGTCCTCCTGGCATAGGTGTCATCAGTGGGGCAACCCTCTGTGTACTCCTTTCCCGGATAGTAACCATTGTTGTAGGATCTGTCACCTGCAGAATAAGGTACATGATAATCTGGACGGGAAAAGTCCAGGCAATAAAGGCCGTCAGCTTACTGAGAGCTGAGTGAGTATAAACTAACAAGGTACCAATTATCTGAAGTAAAAACAAACTTATGAAGACACGAGTTAAATCTTACTATAATAATAATATCTTGCTTCTTATTCGACATTGTTAACCAACCCTTATCGTCTTGTTACTCGAAGACCGACGATCAACATAATCTCTAGAAATAACAAACTCAATTGTTTCACATATATAGACATACCATTATTCTGTCCATTGCTCGTCAAGGATATAAACCATCCACCACATTCATAGACACCACGTCGGTCCATCCCCCGCTCGTTAAGGATATAAACCATCCACCGCATGTTAGGGATACAACGCTTTGAACAACAGCACATCAAATCTATTGCCACGACTTCTCGCTGTATACCAGTGATCCCCCATCTACTGTTCATTAAGGATATAAACCATCCACCGCTCATTAAGGATATACATCGATCACCGGACTATCTCTGAACTACTTGGTCCTGCCCACTGCTCGTTAAGGATATAACTCATCCATCGCTCGTTAAGGGCATCGTATGACCAAACGTCCACTTACATACCATTCCCAAGAACTTATCGAAACTTATCTAAATTTCGTACTATGATTGATACATGACATCCGATCCCATTGTGGCATGACTACTCTGATTATAAAAAATGGATCTCAAATTCATATCAGAATCAAAATGTCACCCACGTCGTAATGTTAATCCATTATTCTTAATAATACTTTATCTTTATTGTCACATTATCCCTGATCAACCTAGAATCGCATAACGGAATCCTGAAACAAGAAACGAACCATCAACCCTTAATATAATAAATAGGTAAGGGAATCCATGTTTTGCCAATACCAATCGATTGGGATAAGGTCCAATCGATTGGGATAAAAATCATAACAATCGATTGAGGAAACTGGCAATCGATTAGGTCAAAAATAATGTCAATCGATTGCTAATATTGGCAATCAATTGGGATGTCAATCGATTGGAATTCTATACAATCGATTGGGTCCAGACTGATGGCAATCTATTGGTAATTTTACCAATCGATTGGCACTTTGTCTTCACCAGCAGATTAATAAAATAGCATATATATTTAACGGATCTAAACTTCACCATAACTTGTATAAACGTCAAATATAGGGACCAAGTGAGCTAGGAACTCACCTAGGGTGTGTTTGGCTTGTGTGAGCTTGAAAAACCTCAAGTTTCTCTCTCTCTCTCTTTCCTCTTCTCTTCCTCTGTCCAGCTCTCTCTCCTTCTCCTTTTTTCCTCTTCTTCTTCTTCTTCTTCTTCTTCATCTTCTTTCTTCTGCTTCTCCTCTGCTTCTAAGGCAGTGTGTGTGTGTATGTATCTATATAGATATAGATATATGGATGTAAGTGTGCGTATATATATGATATACAAACTCTCTCTCTCAAGTACTAAACAAACAGCCCCAAGGCCTGAAATGAATTCATATATATATATATATAGGTTTGAGAGTGCCACACGTTCAAAGCTCAAGAAAAGAAGAAAGCTTATCTCAGCTTATGCCAATCGATTGGTAATGATGGCAATCAATTTGTAACAGATATTTGAATGCAATCGATTGGAAACAATGTCAATCGATTGGTATGTTGCCAAATCATAAAATTTAGTCGGTAGAATAGCAATCGATTGGTAACCAAAAAGTGGCAATCGATTGGGAAAACAAGGCAATCGATTATAACCAAATTTTACCAAAAGGAAGAAAAAGTTTATATAAGTTTACATAACAAAGTTTTATTAATACTCTCCAGAAATTCAGGGTATTACATCATCCACCACTCATTAAGGATTTTGTCCTTGAAATCAAGAACAAACAAGGTCTAAAACAAAAATAGAAACTTCTCTCGCATCTCTGACTCTAGCTCCCACAAGGCTTCTCCTTCATCATGATGCTTCCACTGAACCTTGACTAGCAGAATCTCCTTGTTCCTGAGCTTCTTGATCCCTTGATCTAAAATGCAAGCTGGTCCTTTGTTGAATGTAACATTGTCGTTGGCTTCAATATCCTCGAAGTTGATCTCGTGTGCTAGATTATGAGCACATTTCTTCAGCATACTAATGTGGAAAACGTTGTGCACTCCTGACATCTTCGGTGGCAACGCAAGTCGATAAGTAACTTTCTCAACATGCTCTAAAATCTCGAACGGCCCAATGAAACGCAGAGATAACTTGCCTCTCTTCTGACCAAATCTGACAATGCCTCGAATGGGTGAAACTTTGGGTAGCACGTTATCTCCAACTGCAAACACCAAGTCTTTGCGTCGCTTGTTAGCATAACTCTTATGTCGGATATGATCTGTCTTCATCTTTTCACGCACAATCTGAATCTTCTCACTGGTCTCTCGTACCATCTCCGGGCCAAGAAGTTGAGTATCTCCAACTTCGGTCCAACAAAGTGGCGATCGGCAAGGTCTTCCGTACAAAGCTTTGAACGGCGCCATTCCTATGTTCGAATGATAACTATTGTTATAGGCAAACTCAATCAAAGGTAAGTGTGTCACCCAAGAACTCTCAAAATTAATGACACAAGCGCGCAACATGTCCTCCATTACTTGATTAACTCGTTCAGTCTGCCCATCGGTTTGCAGATGAAAGGTTGAACTCAAGTTTAAAGTTGTTCCCATCGCTGTCTGGAGACTCTTCCAAAATTCTGCAGTAAAGCGCAAATCTCGATCTGACACAATAGAAATAAGTACTTCGTGTAACCATACTACGTGTTGTAGATACATCCGGCCTAAACGTTCCACTGCATACGTCATACTATAGGCGATAAAATGTGTCGTATTTGTAAGTCGATCCACGATTACCCAAATAGCATCATGGTTCTACTGTGACTTCGAAAATCCTACCACGAAATCTATGGTGATGTCTTCCCATTTCCGTTGAGGAATCGGTAACGGGTGTAAAAGTCCAGGTGGCTTCTGATGTCTTGCCTTTACTTGCTTACAAGTAAGACACTGAGATACATACGCGGCTATTTCTCTCTTCATTCCTTCCTACCAGAAGTTCCTCTTCAGGTCCTTGTACATCTTCGTACCTCCCGGATGAATAGTCATCCGTGACTTATGTGCTTCATCCAATATTTCTTTTCGGAGATTTTTTTCATTAGGTACACAGAGTCTACCTGTACATCGTAAAGCTCAGTCTGTACTAATGCTCCAGATCTCTGGTTCCTTTGCTGACATCTTGGCGAACCATAACTTCAAATCTTCCATAGTCTGTTGAACTTCTATGATACGACAGATCAAAGTTGGCTGTACCATCAAACATCCAAAATGTTTTCATTCCATTGGTTCCACTGGCTGAAGCTTGAATTCAGCTAAAACTTCTAATGCTATCCATTCTCGAATTAGTAATGCAATGATCACTAGTCGAGGTTTACGGCTCAAGGCATTCGCTACGACATTCACTTTAGATGGATGGTATTGTAACGAAAAGTCATAGTCTTTGAGCAACTCCATCCATCTTCGTTGGTGCATGTTCAATTCCTTCTGAGAGAACAAATACTTCAAATCTTATGATCGAAAAACAGATCAAACTTCTTTCCATAGAGATAGTGTCTCTAGATCTTTAATGCAAATACTATTGCTGCTAGTTCCAAATCATGAGTAGGGTGATTCTTCTCATATACCTTCAACTGTCTTGACCCGTAAGCAATAACATTCCCATTTTTCATAAGTACATATCCAAGTCCTTGGTGCGATGCATCACTATAGATCACATACCTTTTTCTACTCTTAGGTATTGCAAGTACTGGTGCTGAAGTCAATCTTCCTTTTAACTCCTGAAATGCACCCTCATGCTTGTCTGTCCATTCATACTTCATCTCCTTCCTCGTTAAATTCGTCAAAGGTCCCGCTATCTTGGCAAATCCTTTTACAAATCTTCTATAATATCCTGCTAGACTGAGGAAACTCCTAACTTCCGTTGCATTGGTCGGTCTATTCCAACTTAAGATGCATCAGTCTTAGATGAGTCCACAGAAATACCATCTTGAGATATAACATGTCCCAAGAATTTGACCTCTTGTAGCCAAAATTCGCACTTACTAAACTTTGCATACAACTTGCTATCTTTGAGTGTCTGCAAAGCAATCTGTAAGTGCTCTTTGTGTCTTCCTCTGTCTTCGAGTAGATCAGTATGTCGTCGATGAACAATATAATGAATTTATCCAGATATGGCCTAAATACTCTATTTATTAAATCCATGAATACTATTAGAGCATTCGTCAATCCAAAAGGCATAACTAGAAACTCATAATATCCATATCTCGTCCTAAATGCAGTCTTTGATACATCCTCTGGTCGAACTAATAAATGGTGATATCCTGAATGTAAATTGATCTTTGAAAAGATCCTAGATCCTTGTAACTGGTCAAATAGATCGTCTATCCGAGGTACTGGATATCTATTCTTGATCGTAACTTTGTTCAACTCCCTATAGCCTATGCAGAGTCGAAGTGTGTCATCCTTCTTCTTCACGAATAGAACCGGTGCTCCCCAAGGTGACGTACTAGGACAATCAAATCCCAGATCTTCAAGTTCCTGGACTTGCTTCTTTACTTCCAACATCTCAGTTGGTGCATTCTGATATGGAGTCTTGGAAATCAGTAATGTTCCAGGTACTAATTCCATACAAAAGTCTATTTCGCTTTTTGGTGGAAGTCCTTTAATATCCTGGAATACAACTTGAAAGTCTTGTATAGTAGGAATCTGATCCATCTTGAGTTCCATATTTGCACTCCCGATTGTAGCCAAACTACTCATAAGAAACATGCCACTTGCCGGCTGACACTGGAATCTAATCGTCGGACATCCTGTTATTGGAAACACAACCGTCCTAGTAGGGCAATCCAAAGTGGCATTGTACTTAGTTAACTAATCCATCCCTAGGATAATGTCGAACTCTGACATTGACAGAACTACCAAGTCTGTTGAAAGATTCCTATCTCCCAAAGTTAGTGGACAATCCTTACATACCATACCCAGCTTAATAGTCACTCCCAAAGGTGACACAACATTTAGTGCTAGCTCAAGTATCTGGAGTTCTAAACCCAACTGACGCACAATCTTAACAGAAATAAATGAACGTGCGGCTCTAGTATCAAATAAAACTTTAACTGGACTATGAAAGAGTACAAGTGTACCTTCCAAATAGTGCTATTCATCTGCATTAAAACCTGCTTCCCTTGGGATAACAACATTCATCCTACTCTGATCTGGATATCCTTGAATTCCTTGAACTGGTGCCCCATAGTATTCTCCCTATGGTACACGAAAATCCTTACTCAAGTGTCCTAGCTTACTACAATTTTGACAGAGAGCATCCGTTCGATGATAAACCTTAGAAGTTGTGCAAAACTTAGCAATATGTCCTGACTTTCCATATTTAAAACAACCTCCGTCATTTGATGGCAGAGCTGTAAGCAGTGCTTGGGGTTGCAGTCCTCGCTGTCGATACAGTTGGGGTCGAAGATAACTCTGTTGGGGCTTCCTGGTTCCTTCCCAAGTTCTCTTGTTACCTTGAAAATTTCCCTGGGGTCTCCACCCTTGGGTATTCCTTGGTGGCTATACTTGGAAATTCCTCTGTTGGAAGTTCCTTGATGGCTATGGTCGATTCATCTGTGGTCACTGTATTGGATATGTATCCTTCTATAGACTTACAGCAAGTCTAACCAGTCCTTCAAAACTTTGGTTCAGGTGACCAATCATCATGTGGCAAAGATGGGGATTCAGTCCTTGATGAAATCTTTTCACCTTCTTCTATAGTGTATCAATCATATGTTGGACGAGTTGAGACAGTCGTTCAAACTGAGTGGTATATTTTCTTACTGTCCAATTTCCTTGAACTAAGTTCATGAAATTCTTCTCCTGCTGATCCTTTCATCTTTCGGAAAGTACTTCTCCATAAATCTTCCTTTAAAGGTTTTCCACGGCATTGTTCTCGCAATATTTATCTTACCAGTGGCTCGCTCAGCTTCCCACCAATCTGCGGCGGCATAGGTGAGCTGGAATGTAGCAAGACGACGCTTCTCTTGTTCGTTGCATTCTAATGCTTTGAAAATCAACTCCATTCCTCTTGTCCATTGTTCGGCTTTCCATGGTTCTGTTAGTTCATTGAACTTCTCGGGATGTAACCCGCGGAAATTTGTTAATAACTTGTCTCCTGTTTGCCTCTGCTAGAACAGTGCGACTGGAGGTTGGATCGATCGTTGATTAGTAGCATTACTGTAGGTATCGGCTACATGCTCTATCTGTTGAATAAATGCTTCAAAACTTCAGATGGGTCCATTCCTTTCGGAATAGGTGCTCCAATACGTGCCTGGTGATTTCCTAGGGGTCCTACCATAATGAAAACGAGTATCGCCTATAACAGACACATCGCTTAGCTGAAAAGCCTTCTTGCAGAAACGAAACCAAGATGGGGCGAGAAACAACAAGAATTAACAGTTCTACAAAACAATACATCAAAACAACCATACGATCAATATCAAAAGTACTGCTCGTATAAATCAAAAGATGTACCATATAGTACGCACTAGTCAAACTGTGTACCACGTGGGACAAAGCTAAAATAGTACTAAGGTCAACTATTACAATACTACTACTAAGGATAACATCTATACAAAGCTATGGTCAAATAGCTATCTCTCAAGCTCCCAAAATCATGTAGACAACATGTCCTGATATAAACTAATCAAAAACTACACCCCCTGCAGATACTGACTCAAAAGTTTTCAACATTCGATCTTGCTGCTGGTGCATCATCCTCAGGTGCAATGGTCCATCTCTACCGGTGGATCATCCTCGGCTGGCGCTGCTACTCCTCCTACTACCACCCCAATATCCCAATCCTCGATTATCATGTCGTCAACCTCCATGTCCTCAACATTAAATGCTATCTCGGCAACATCGGCGATCAACTCAGCAAAATCTTCAACTATAGCCATAGCATCTGCTAATGCAACCTGTCCTATTGAAACTCCAACTGGCTGTGCAACTATCACTACTACCCACTCGACTACCATATGGGCAATAGATGCCATATGAAGTACAACACCTGCTGGTAAATCGAACACCACGGGGATCTCTTGTATAACTACCTCCTCAGGTTCCACTGCAACATCCTCCATAATCTCCTTTCCTACTACTCCTATGTCCTCATCAACAACTAGCTCTGGCTCCTCCTCTGGCTTCTTGTCATCCTCAACTGGCTCAACGACCTCTACGGGATCCTCCTCTGGCTCCTCTGGGCAACATCTATGATCGGATTGGCCTCTGGTGATACTAGCTGCTCAGGCTGCTCTTGTGGCTCTGGAATAGGTACCTCAGGTACCAGTGATGGTGGCACTACTGCAGGTGCTGCCTCAATAGGTCCTCCAAGAATCGCTCGAAGCTCAATAGCAACGTAAAATCTCCTGATAAATGTCTCTGCCAATCCTCGCGGAATGGAAAGCATCCATACACATCTGAGTCGGGTGAGTCCGTCCATCAACATAGAGGGCCTTCCACATGTCCTCCTCTAAATAACAACTGGCTATCTGACATACTCGATTCTGGTAACGCTCTGGGTTAGTTGGCTCCACGGTATCCCCATGGATAACGTGTCCTCCATATGAGTCATCCACAAATCTATAAAATTTTGGATCCATGCTAACCTGCAAGGAAACTATCTATCGTCAGATGGACGAACTTATCTCAAACTCGTATCTCATCTCAGGAAATCTTAAAATGCTAGGACCAGATGATGTTCATTCGTTTAGTGAACGTAAGTATCACAAACCTAAAGCTCTGATACCAAAAATCTTGTCACGCCCTGGAGTAGCAAAAATAGAGAAAAATAAGTTTCCTTTTTGGGTCCATAGGGAATGACTGGTGAATGTCACTAATGATCCACACTACACAGTGCTAGTCAACAACAAGAGTAGTAATAAAAACAAACTGGATACAAATCGCAGTTGCTTCTATTAGCAATGACGACGTCCTATTGACGCGTTTTCTTATCACACCCAAGTGTAGGTGATCGTACAAGTAATAAAGTTCTGGAAGTTCAGGTCGAAGCCACAGGGAACGGAAAAGAAAGATAGGCAATAACTATTATGTCACAAAAAGAAAATAAAAGATGATGGATTTTTGGGGTTTTTACTAAACTACTAGTTTATATATTTTTGCAATAAAACTAATTAAAAACTATTTTCTTTTAATAGTTTATGGTAAAGATTTTAACAGTGCAAAATAAATTAGCTAAGATACTAGTAAGAAAAGGAAGAAAAAGAAATAAAAACTAAATTTTGTGAGATAAACTTTTTGGATTTAATAATAGCGAAAGATGGAAATAATACAAATATTTACGCAAAGTTATTAAAAACAAGAAATATTAATTAAGTTGGAAGAAATGATTTAAAGAATTGGGAATATGCTAACCAACACTAGATCCCAAAACTTTTGTGCATTTGAAAAGGATTTGGCATTTAAGACCGCAGAGTCATTCTTTATTTAAAAATAAACTTTCACTAGTCTGGGTCATATCAAGTGTGTCAGGTTTGATATGAAACGATGTCATTTGGTTTAAAGAAAAATAAAAAAGCAATTGGGTAGTAGCCAGGTTTGAAACGTGCCCCGCAGCGGACGTGAGTTATTCGGCGTTGTCACGACCCATCCCACTACGCGTGGAAATAGGACACGTGGCACGCCACCAAGGCTCAACCAAACATCATCTAGTAATACGCAGCAGAAAGAACTTCTATAGAACAACCCTGGTAGTTTAAAACTTAGGAAACGTTCCCCTCTGTGTTTGTAAAATACCTTGAAATCAGAGTTATAAAAAGTTTTGGCCATTGAAAACACATTCAAAGAAAATAGTTTTGAAAACAGAGGTTCAGTCGACTGCACTAGGGTCCAGTCGACTGCTCCGTCGACTGAGTTAAGCAGCACCCAAAAGGTATCATATTGCAAAGAGATCCAGTCGACTGATTCGGGGATCCAGTCGACTGCTTTTCAATGAGTGGAAGCAGTAGCTAAAGTCAACAGTGTTCAGTCGACTGTCCAAGGGGTCCAGTCGACTGCTTCTCTGATAATCACTTACAGTATCCCAAATACACGAGATCCAGTCGACTGATCAGGGGGTTCAGTCGACTGCTCCCCTGCTAACAGCCCTGTATTGAAATATTCACAACTCATGCCTCTCAACACCCACCGTGGTACAATCATAAATGATTTAACGCATTAAAACATAACTACAGATGTTCAATTACACGATTACAATACTATAGAATTAATCTATGGTTCTATTACAACATATTACCAATCCTTACACAAATTTAGGATTTTAAACAAAACATAAACAAGTGTTATCCCCGGCGTTCATCGGCCTCACTCATCGCGCTTCTTCTTGTCTTTCTTTTTACCTGCAATGGAGTACATCTCCACTGCTCAGCTATATGCTGAGCGTACAATTCTAAATGTATGCTTATATGACAATTCATGGTTTAAGCATCTAAAACACATAGAAATAGTCTCTGGGGTGAGTGGTACGCATTCATCCGGTCGATGCCGTAGGAGGCCCACCTCTCCCACGCATCTCGTACACTGGTTGGGCCTTCCTCCATACCAGGTACCGTGTACTGGTTGGGCCCACCTCCAATCCAGACACCACCACAATTTCCAATTCCAACAAGATCACAATCCTCAAGGTTCGAGGAGCTTACTCCGAATGAATTTGCACCAAACTCCCCTTTGACCCAAGTAGACACATAACATGCTCACATAAACAGTTATACGTGCTTTTATCATAATTTCACGTGCATAATTAACGGGCCTAGCTAATACATGAATTTTGCCCGGATCCAAGAATATCAAAAGTGATGTCCAAAACATGAAAATCCATATATTTCATAGATCTAGAATTCATACCTCGTGCGAATCTCTTCAAACTTTGAAGGATCGTCTAGGGGGCTAAATAAACGTCGGATTTCGAATTTGGTACGATTCCTATAAGTTTTACCTGATTTTTCCCAAAAGTCCAAAATTAAGATTTTACAAAAACTTGGCCAAACACGGCCTAAGTAGTACCAAAACGTAGGTCTTACCTCCACGAGTTCAAATCTGAAATCTGGAGAAAAACTGACGGACGGAAAGTCGTCAAACGGCGTCACAAAGCCCGTGGCAACAAAATCTCCCTTCTCTCTCCTCTCTCTAGATATTTAGGGGTTTGGATGAGATTGAAATCTCATCTCAATCTATATATATAGGCAAACTTTCGGGAAATTACGTTTACCTCCCCGCAAGTTTCTCAAAACTTCTAATTAATCCTTGAAACGTCGCACACGTCCATTTTATGCCTTTACAAGTGAAAACTATAAATTTCCAAAAGTTTCCAACTAGGTTTCGTTTGGGTCCAAAATAACGTCTGAAAACTAAATTCTGTGGAATCTCTACACAACCTACCTTTTTAATTAGCGTGACACTCACGTTCTCACCACAGTTCTCAAATCAATATATAACAATATCAAAGATTACTACAATTTACCAAACACAGGTAAAATTTACTATTCACAAAATACCAGATAAAGTCAAATAACATTTAAGTCATATAAATGTCATTTAATCATGCCAATGCAACAGGTGTTACCAATTCCTCGTGTCTCCACTAGACACCTCACCGTTGACTCACGTCAACTCAACTCAATCAAATTATTAATAACATTAATAATTCCACAATCTCAATTTATGCATGTTTTAAAACCATGAAATTCTGGAACGGGTGTGACAACTCTCCCCTCCAAAAAAGAAGTTTGTCCCCAAACTTTACCTCATGCGTCGAACAAGTACGGATACTCATTCCTCATGTCTTCCTCATGTTCCCATGTAGCCTCTTCCACCGTGTGACTACGCCATAGCACTTTTACCATTGGAATCGTCTTAGTTCTTAAAACTTGTTCTTTGCGATCTAGAATCTCCACTGGTTGTTCTACATAAGTCAAGTCCCCCTGAATTTGCAACGGTTCAGGTACAATGATCTTACTCGTGTCAGTCATACAACGTCTCAACATAGACACGTGAAACACATTGTGCACATGTTCCAACTCTGATGACAAGGCCAGTCGATAAGCCACTGGACCAACCCTCTCTAGGATCTCAAAAGGTCCTATGAATCTCGGATTGAGCTTTCCCCTCTTTCCAAATCGTACAATGCCTTTTGAAGGCGATACTCATAAGTATACGAAATTTCCCACTTCAAAGTTCATCGATCGTCGTTTAGAATCCGCATAACTCTTATATCGACTCTGAGCTACTTTGAGTCGCTTTTGAATCAACTTCACTTTCTCAGTAGTCACCTGTATTAACTCAGGTCCTAATAGCTTCCTTTCCCCAACCTCGGTCCAACAAACCGGTGATCGACACTTACGGCCATATAAAGCTTCATACGGTGCCATACCGATACTTGACTGAAATCCGTTGTTGTATGCAAATTCAATTAATGGTAAGTGGTGCTCCCAATCACTCCCAAAGTCTAATACACACAATCTCAGCATATTTTCTAGCGTCTGAATCATGCGCTCTGACTGTCCATCGGTCTGAGGATGAAATGCAGTACTGAAACTCAATTTCGTACCCATAGCTTCTTGCAAACCTCCCCAAAATCTTGACGTAAAACTACTATCGCGATTGGATATAATCACAGCTGGGACTCCATGTAGTCTTACAATCTCTTTCACATACAATTCTGCTAACTTGGACGGTTTAGTCGTCTTGATCGGTAGAAAATGAGCTGACTTGGTTAATCGGTCAACTATAACCCAAATCTTATCATTCTTATTGATTGATCGTGGAAATCCTGAAACAAAATCCATCGTAATCTCATCCCACTTCCATTCTGACACTGGCAAAGGTTGTAGTAACCCCGCGGGTACCTGTCTCTCTGCCTTGACTTGTTGACATGCCGAACATTCGGATACAAACTTGGCAACTTCACGCTTCATACCCTTCCACCAAAAGTTTTCTCTCAAGTTTCTGTACATCTTGTTACTTCCCGGATGAACTGAATATTTAGTACTGTGAGCTTCTTCTAAGAGTCGTTCCTTTATGTCTTTCACATTCGGTACACATAACCGATTTCCAAACTTCAGAATCCCTTGTTCCAAAACCAAACCAGATCGCTTTCCCAAAGGTATCTCGTCTCTCATTTTACACAAGTAAACATCATGAAACTGTTCCCTCTTGATTTCATTTATAATATCTGGGTGTGCTACAATCGCCATCATCAAGCCATCGTTGGTCCCTGGAATCACATCCAATTCTAAGCGTTCCATTTCTTTTACTAATTCCTTTTGTTGCGTTAGCTCGTCGGCTAAATTCCTCGGCGTCTTTCGGCTTAATGCATCGGCTACTACATTCGCTTTCCCCGGATGGTACTCAATCGAAAGATCGTAATCCTTCATCAACTCCAACCATCTTCGTTGTCTCATGTTCAAATCCCGTTGGGTAAAAATATATTTCAAACTCTTGTGGTCCGTGAATATCTCACACTTTTCCCCGTATAAGTAGTGTCTCCAAATCTTCAAAGCATGAATTACTGCTGCTAATTCAAGATCATGGGTCGGATAATTAATCTCATGTGTCTTCAACTGTCTAGAAGCATAAGCAATCACTTTACCACCTTGCATCAATACGCATCCCAACCCTTTGTGTGAAGCATCACTATAGATCACAAATCCTTCAGTTCCAGATGGTATTGTCAGAATAGGTGCTCTCGTCAGTCGTGACTTCAATTCTTGAAAACTGTCCTCGCATTCCTGACTCCACTCAAATGTAACTCCCTTCCTCATCAATCTTGTCATAGGCAATGAAATCTTTGAGAAATGCTCAATAAAACGGCGGTAATATCCCGCTAATCCCAAGAAACTTCGAATTTCGGATACAGAAGTCGGTCTTTGCCAATTTGCTACAGCTTCTACTTTGTGAGGATCAACTGATACTCCATTCTTATTAATTACGTGACCAAGAAAAGTAATGCTAGGTAACCAAAATTCACATTTCCTGAATTTCCCAAACAATTGTTTCTCTCGTAATCTCTGAAGTATCAACCTCAAGTGGTTCTCGTGTTCTATCTCACTAGGTGAATAGATAAGGATATCGTCGATGAACACTATCATAAAATCATCCAAATAGTCCTTAAAGACTCGGTTCATAAGATCCATGAACGCAGCTGGTGCATTAGTAACCCCAAATGGCATAACTAAGAACTCATAGTGTCCATAACGCGTTCTAAAAGCTGTTTTCTCAACATCTTCGACCTTCACTTTCAACTAATGATAACCCGATCTTAGGTCTATCTTGGAGAATACTTGTGCCCCACGAAGTTGGTCAAATAAATCATCAATTCTGGGTAACGGGTACTTGTTCTTAATCGTCAACTTGTTCAGTTCCCTATAATCCACACACATACGCATGGAGCCATCTTTCTTTTTCACAAACAATACTGGAGCTCCCCACGGTGATACACTTGGTCGAATGAAACCTTTGTCAAGTAACTCTTGCAATTGAACTTTCAGTTCCTTCAATTCTACTGGTGCCATTCTATACGGTGCTTTGGATACCGGCCTTGAGTCTGGGATAATCTCAATAGTGAACTCGACCTCTCTCTCAATAAGAACATCTGGTAACTCATCAGGAAATACATCTGGATATTCTCGTACTATCGGAATGTCTTCTACTTTTAATTCGGTCGCTGAGACATCAGTCACTGAACATAGGAATCCTTGACATCCCTTTTTCAATAATTTTCCTGCTCGGATAGCTGAAATCAAGTACGGCGGCGGTGTAACCCCACTTCCTTGAAAACAAAAGTTCCCATATACTGGTGATCGAAAATTAACCTCTTTCCGTTCACAATCTATCGTAGCTTGGTTAAGGGCTAACCAATCCATCCCCAATATCACATCGAAATGGTTCATTACAATCGGTATAAGGTCTACAGTCATCAACTTCTCGCCTAGTTTGATTTCACAGTTCTTATATATAGTAGATGTCACTACTGACTTACTAAGTGGCACGGCAATGGATAAATCATATCCTAGTGGCGCGGACTTAACAGTTAAATGTTCCACAAAGTTATAAGATACAAACGAATGCTTAGATCCCGAATCAACTAGTATGCGTGCTAAGTGCGAACATACAAGCACCATACCTGAGACCACTGTATCAGTAGCAGCCACGTCTCCAGGGTTCATCTGGAATGATCTTCCCTGGCGTTGCTCTGTCCTTTGTCCCCCGTCACTAAACTGCTTAGGCTTCGAACCACTAGAAGCCATAGAACTTGCCCCTTGTTGAGAACGCTTCTTTGGGCAATCCTTCGCTCGGTGTCCCAAGGTACCACAGTCAAAACACTTGAGTTGCGAATGAGTCGCAGAACTCACACTGTTTCCCCCTGTAGATCTGTTCTGAAAGTTGGTCAGAAAGCATCGACCGGTGTGTGGTCGGTTGTAAAGTGAACACAACGGTATGTTACTTGGTATTCTCTTGGAATTATTAAAATCAGAACTAGAGCCTCGTGAAAACGGCCTCTTAAAAGATCCACCCTGACTTCGGTCACCACCCTCATGACTTCGCTTCCCTTGGTGATTTTGTCTCGATCTCTCTATTCCACTTTCGGCTACTAGTGCCGTCTGCTGTACCGCTGCAACAGTCGAGTGTTCGTAGGTTTCTACTCTCAAACGGATATTTTCCCTTAAGCCTTCTTCAAATTTCCTTGCCCTATCTTCCTCTCCTGGCACAGAACCTTTACCAAATCTCAACAACGCATTATACTTGAAAGTATACTCTGTCACAGTCATGTCTCCCTGCTTCAAGTTATCAAATTCTCTCTTCTTTGCGTTGTAGGCGGCTCGCGGAAAGAACCGGCGATTGAATTCTGCCTTAAACCCTTCCCAAGTAATCGGCGCTCCCTGGTCTAAAACATTTACCCACCAGTTCTGGGCTTCACCCTTCAGTACATCACTTGCGTTCTCAATCTTCTCTCTATCTGTCATCGGAATAGATCGGAAGATTCGCTCCATGTCCATGACCCAATGTTCTGCTAATGTTGTATCAGGTGTCCCATGAAACTCCATCGGTTTCTTTCGAATAAACTCTTCAGATATGAATCTCATACCCCTATTTTCGGGTGCATGTACTACTACTATCGGCTCTGGCTCCAGTGGAGCTATTGGAGGTAATCTGTCCGCTATATTTCGTATCATCTCTCCCATGTTTCCCATCATTTCAGCCATTTCATTCATTCGGCGAGTATGTGGCGATAATTCTCGTTCTTCGTCACTCATGATTTCAATCCTGTAGTTCTCAATGCATAAACACTATGCATGTACAACAATAACAATAGTGTGTATGTAAAACAACATCCATATGCATCAAACATCTCTAAGATGCATGAATGCAATTGAAAACATGTGGCAATCCACTCAACACTCCACTCGTCGTCAAACGTTCCCAAAGTTTTGTTACCTCTAGCTCTGATACCAATAAATGTCACGACCCATCCCACTACGCGTGGAAATAGGACACGTGGCACGCCACCAAGGCTCAACCAAACATCATCTAGTAATACGCAGCAGAAAGAACTTCTATAGAACAACCCTGGTAGTTTAAAACTTAGGAAACGTTCCCCTCTGTGTTTGTAAAATACCTTGAAATCAGAGTTATAAAAAGTTTTGGCCATTGAAAACGCATTCAAAGAAAATAGTTTTGAAAACAGAGGTTCAGTCGACTGCACTAGGGTCCAGTCGACTGCTCCGTCGACTGAGTTAAGCAGCACCCAAAAGGTATCATATTGCAAAGAGATCCAGTCGACTGATTCGGGGATCCAGTCGACTGCTTTTCAATGAGTGGAAGCAGTAGCTAAAGTCAACAGTGTTCAGTCGACTGTCCAAGGGGTCCAGTCGACTGCTTCTCTGATAATCACTTACAGTATCCCAAATACACGAGATCCAGTCGACTGATCAGGGGGTTCAGTCGACTGCTCCCCTGCTAACAGCCCTGTATTGAAATATTCACAACTCATGCCTCTCAACACCCACCGTGGTACAATCATAAATGATTTAACGCATTAAAACATAACTACAGATGTTCAATTACACGATTACAATACTATAGAATTTATCTATGGTTCTATTACAACATATTACCAATCCTTACACAAATTTAGGATTTTAAACAAAACATAAACAAGTGTTATCCCCAGCGTTCATCGGCCTCACTCATCGCGCTTCTTCTTGTCTTTCTTTTTACCTGCAATGGAGTACATCTCCACTGCTCAGCTATATGCTGAGCGTACAATTCTAAATGTATGCTTATATGACAATTCATGGTTTAAGCATCTAAAACACATAGAAATAGTCTCTGGGGTGAGTGGTACGCATTCATCCGGTCGATGCCGTAGGAGGCCCACCTCTCCCACGCATCTCGTACACTGGTTGGGCCTTCCTCCATACCAGGTACCGTGTACTGGTTGGGCCCACCTCCAATCCAGACACCACCACAATTTCCAATTCCAACAAGATCACAATCCTCAAGGTTCGAGGAGCTTACTCCGAATGAATTTGCACCAAACTCCCCTTTGACCCAAGTAGACACATAACATGCTCACATAAACAGTTATACGTGCTTTTATCATAATTTCACGTGCATAATTAACGGGCCTAGCTAATACATGAATTTTGCCCGGATCCAAGAATATCAAAAGTGATGTCCAAAACATGAAAATCCATATATTTCATAGATCTAGAATTCATACCTCGTGCGAATCTCTTCAAACTTTGAAGGATCGTCTAGGGGGCTAAATAAACGTCGGATTTCGAATTTGGTACGATTCCTATAAGTTTTACCTGATTTTTCCCAAAAGTCCAAAATTAAGATTTTACAAAAACTTGGCCAAACACGGCCTAAGTAGTACCAAAACGTAGGTCTTACCTCCACGAGTTCAAATCTGAAATCTGGAGAAAAACTGACGGACGGAAAGTCGTCAAACGGCGTCACAAAGCCCGTGGCAACAAAATCTCCCTTCTCTCTCCTCTCTCTAGATATTTAGGGGTTTGGATGAGATTGAAATCTCATCTCAATCTATATATATAGGCAAACTTTCGGGAAATTACGTTTACCTCCCCTCAAGTTTCTCAAAACTTCTAATTAATCCTTGAAACGTCGCACACGTCCATTTTATGCCTTTACAAGTGAAAACTATAAATTTCCAAAAGTTTCCAACTAGGTTTCGTTTGGGTCCAAAATAACGTCTGAAAACTAAATTCTGTGGAATCTCTACACAACCTACCTTTTTAATTAGCGTGACACTCACGTTCTCACCACAGTTCTCAAATCAATATATAACAATATCAAAGATTACTACAATTTACCAAACACAGGTAAAATTTACTATTCACAAAATACCAGATAAAGTCAAATAACATTTAAGTCATATAAATGTCATTTAATCATGCCAATGCAACAGGTGTTACCAATTCCTCGTGTCTCCACTAGACACCTCACCGTTGACTCACGTCAACTCAACTCAATCAAATTATTAATAACATTAATAATTCCACAATCTCAATTTATGCATGTTTTAAAACCATGAAATTCTGGAACGGGTGTGACAGGCGTCTAGTCCCCACCACTCTGCCACTACACAATTGCCTATCCATTAGTGGATAGAAATATATATAAACACATATTTGATATATATAAATTTTTCATATGAGTTGTTTGAGTATGCTAGGTGTTTTTTTATGACAAAAGGCATAGTTTGACAATCCACATAATTAGATTCTTTATTTCAAATATGTAATCTTTTGAGCCCAATATAGCCATAGTATATAAACATGTTAAATGGTCATAAACTATAGATACATGATATTTTTTTGCCATAAATGAAAAAACAATCAATCTAGATAAATTTGCCCATTTAAGATTAGTGCACAGAAGCTGTGGTTTCTAAGTTTTTATTGCATATCCCCAATTAAAGTTTTAGCCTACCATTTTGAAATTGAAACTGTCTTCCAAGTAAAATTTAAAGATAAATTAAATAGATGCACGCAATCACCGTCCAATTAAAATTAAAGTTGTAAAACCAAGGTAAGGGTAAAAACTAATATTAATATATTATTTTCTCCACTTAACATGAGTTGGGGTTGAATTTGTGGAATCTGCAAAATAACAAAGTTTAGTACAACTAGGCTAATAAAATATACATAAATGAAAATACTGAACTAAAAATAAAATACTAAACCTTTGACTTTGGATTCTTGTGGGGTCACAGTGGTTGAACTTCAAGAACACAAATAAGGCCAGACTAAATCCTAATATAATTTTGGAGTGAGATATGGGTATGGTGTGCTTTGGACTTTAGTAGGTGATTATAACAACTACGTGGCTAAGAAATCTGGCATTTACTCACAAAATCTGTCTTCTAGTGAATGAAAATATTACTATAAAATATGGAAATTTGGGGTTTCAAACTATTTTAGGGGACAACTACAAGTACTACTAGACTAAAAATATTAAATCTAAATTTAAATAGGACTATTTTACTACTACAAATTGACAAAGGTTGTGCAAGAAAATAAATATTTTAAATTTAAGAAACACAGTACACAAAGTTTTGCTACATATTTTTGGAACATGAAATCATCAATTACATAAAAGTAAATTTTTGCAACTACTAGAACTAGAAAAGGCAAAGAAAAACTAAAGTTTCCTATTTCTAGGGACAATATAAAGTGCTCACATGATAAACTCCCTAAACTATTCTCTCCCTAACAGTGTGTGTAAACTGTTGGTTTGGAGCTTGTGTCTCTTTTTTTCTCTCTTGGTTGCCTCCTCATTTTATAGATGAAACTTTGAGCAATTATGTCACTCCACTCATCAGCTTTGAGCATGCGTTTGGCAAATTGTCTTTGCGCCTTCATTTTTTTCTTCAGTTCTCTGACAGGTTTGAAACCCTGCGCAATTGTGTGTGTGTGTGTGTGTGTGTGTGTGTGTGTGTGTGAGAGAGAGAGAGAGAGAGAGAGAGAGCAATGAATTGAAAATCTGTATTTTTATAGCAAAACATCACAATCAAGAAACAAATACCTTACTCTTTTTTTCTTCTTGTTTTGGATCTTTCCCCCCTTTTTTTTTTATTCATTTAGATAGTTTATAGAAAACAAGTTTTGACTATTTTTATGAGGAATGCTTCGGTGTGGTTGCTACTTCTTTCCTTTCATTTATTTCAATTCATTTTTACCTAAAAATATAAAATATGTAAAAACACATAATTACACGCATTTGAATGACATTACCGTTAAATTATATTAATTCAAATATGCATGTAAAATTAGGGATTTTGGGAATTAAATGAGCATTATGTCTATTACATTGGCACATTAATGTGCAATTTTTTTTCTTATCCACAGCTTTTTTTTATTATTTAAAACCCCTTCCTAAATTCAAATTCAAAACGAGTCGCCACTTAATTTTTAAAAGGAAAATTTAGAAACCATTTTTAAAACAAACTGATCTTTTTAGAAACCAGAGATTGACTAGGTCCGGGGATTACGGAATGAGATAGGAAGGAGCCCGACGGACTAAAACACCCTCTTCATCCTATCTCACGATAGGCCTCTACTCAACATCCTTTTAATCGAATTATTAATCTAAATATACCCTCAACTAATACATATGTATAAATATACATTACAAAACCATGTCTAAAGGGTGTAAGATTGCAAATGATAAAATATCACTCAAAACCACATATTTCAATTAGCAAACAATATGACATGTATTTAGAGAACTAGGAAACTGACCCGGGATCCAGCCGCGAATATTTAAACGTGTAATGCATACAAAAGTATAAATCCTTACAAAAGGGTCTCTAATACACATATATACACATAAGACAAATCCTAATTCTAAGGTGTTGTAAGTGAAGTCGAAAATCAATAAAATCGAGAGATTAAATAAACTAAGGGTTTTGAGAAATCATACCTTAATACCACTACAAAACAAACGGGTTAGTCCACATGTTTCTAACAAGATATCAAATAATTATTCCTAAAGTTCTAGCTTAAATCTATCGAGTAGGAAAGAGTTGACATGACTATGAATTTTTAGTACAAAGTAGACTCTAATTACAAGTCTAAATCTATATGGGGTGAATACATGAAAATTAACAAGAGTAAGCTATGAAGTCATTCATTGATTTGGATCCTTTAACCTCTGAATTTAAGTTTAATTGATCATTATTAAAACATGGTTTGAACCCTAGGTCATAGAAAAATCATTTGGACCATTATTTACAAAGTTGGTCAAATCTGTCATAAAATTATGAAAATTACAGAGAGCAGACCAGAACTTCAAAGAAATAAAAAGCATGCTTCCCATGGTTTGATGTCGGTGAACTTTGGACACAAGATGCCTCTATGAGTCTAGTTTTTAACCCAAAATGAAAATCAAATTTCCAACGGTTAGATCTCTGGGAATCAAACAAACACTAGACGTCACTCAGAGATTTGCAAATCTCTGTCTAGAGATTTTGTACAATTTTTTTAAAATAGTAAAAAAATCAGAATCACTTTGATCTTTTTAGGGGATATTATTAATACATTAAACTTCATATAAAAAATTATTTGAAGCCAAGAATGCTTGATTAAAGCTCTGATTTACTCATTTCAAGAAGGTGTTACTGTTCTGAAATTCTGGACAGATTTTGGTTATCTCACCAAAACTCATGAACAAACCATTTTAAACAAGAAATCTCACTAAGACAAAAATCACAGCGGTAGAACATTGAGTTATAAACACTTTCTCATTAGTTTCATTCAGTTCCAACGGTTCGATGTTTAACTAAAAATCCTTGATCAAAACTGGTTCATGAATTCACTGCTCAACTGTTGGGTTTATCACCCTTCTTGTTCTATCAACCAAGCCATGGATATTGGCTTATCTCAAACCTAACTCTCCTTTCCTTTAAGGGTCATCAAGACATGACTAGTACTCATGAGTTTTCAAGGAACATAAAGGAGATTCTATGAAAAGTCCAAGTTAGAGAACCCAAACCATGGTAGGGGTTTGGATTCATCTACTTGTTCTTAATAAAATAATGATCAACTTTAAATCTCATGTGAATCATAAGCTTTCATGAGACTAAAATATCAAACTCATGAGATTCAAGTGAGATATGGAAGATCCCCAAGAGTCTCAAGAGAAGAGCATAAACAAGAAAAAAAAGAAAACAAGAATCAAAGAACTAGCTCATGAACTTCAAGAGGATATAGAGAAGATCCCATAAAATTCCAAGTTAGAGAATCCAAGTCATGAGTATGGACTTGGATCCATCTATTTGTTTATAAATGGTGATCAAACTTTGGCTCCCATATGAAGCATAAGCTTACATGGAATCAAAAGATCAAACTCAAAAGCTTTCAAGAGAGATATTGAAGATCTCCAAGAACCTCATGAGAAAAGCAAAAACAACAAGAAGGAATGAAATAAAGAAAACTAGGAGAGCAAGTGCTCTAAATCCATAATAGAAAACTAACAAGAGTAGAGTATCACCTCCAACTATCCTCAAACTTCTATAGTTTTAAGATCTTCCAAGCTCTTCTTCAAACTCTCAAAAACTCTCTTTTCCCAAAATTCTTTTTGTTTTCTCCTTGAAATTCCCCTCTCCCAAAAATGTGTAATAGTAGTCCCCCAAGATTCTTCCTCTTCTCCTCCTTTTTTTCAATGAAGATACTCTTCCTTATATAGGCAAATTTTTAAACGGTATTTCAGTATTTTCAAGGGCAAAACCCTAATTTTGGATGTCCTTTTGATGGTACAAAACGTGATGTGTTACAGTTGTCTGTTGGAAAACGCGACACTCACCGGAGATGGAAGCGACACTCAGTGAATGCCGTAACGGCACTCAATGAATGTCGTCGCGACATTCTCTGAATACCGGTGCGACACTCACTGAATGCCGCGGATAACTTCAGGGACTGCCGTCTTTTCTGAACATCCAATTTTTGCGGCATTTGGTGCGCTTTAACGGCATTCAGTGACTGTCGTTGCGGCTCTTACTGACTGCCGGTCTGGCAATCAACAAGTGCCGCACCGGCAACTCGTAACTACCGCAGATGCTGCCATATGCCGTATTTTCTATTTTCATTTTCCTTTCTTTTTCTTTCTTCCTTTTTCTTTTGTTTCGAATTAAGGAGTCTTTCGAAGAACTTGAATCACCTTTGGAAGCCTTAGATTAGTCGGACTTTGTCATTATCGGAGTTGGACGTAATTCTCCCCTTGATTCGACGTTTGGTCAAAATTAGGGTGTCTACAGTTTGCCCCTCTTCGACAGAGCTTGTGGAGCAACGCGTGTCACAAGTGAATGTCAAAGCCTGTGTGAAGACAAGCCTTTGACCAAACCGTCGAATTTAGGTAAAAACAAAATGCATTGCAAAAGAAAACATGCGTGCGATAATGGTTTATGCTGGTCGTGCTCAATGATGAGCTGTCTACGTATCCATTCAGGAATCAGACCAAGACGTAGTTCCGGACAAGGGCAAACACACACAAGCACAAGTAGTCATATGGATGAATGCACCTATCTTATCGTGATGCATGTGTTCATGCAAATGCTGACCGTTAATGCAATTTCGTGTTCTTCAAATGATATGATTCTAAAATGTGCAATCCTGGCATTTTTAGATGTAATACATGTCCTATGCTACTTAATGCTCGTGTTAATTCTCTTCAAGATACGCGGCCGTTTCTACCGAAAGGACGAACACAATTGACTGGGCGGCGCTTCATGACTTAGACCCCAAATCTCATATTTTACATCCACGGAGACACTTGGGCTCAACAATTCAAAAATTCAATTTTCTAACAAAAGGAGTAACGCAGACTCAAAAAATTCAAACGGAGTCACGTGGACCCAAAAATTCAATTTTCTTACACAGGGAGTCATGCGGACTCAAGAATTCAATTTTTCGACAAAAGGAGTCATGCAGACTCAAAAAAATAAAATTCAAAGGGTGTCACATGGACTCAAAACTTCAATTTTCTGACAGAGGGAGTCAAAATTTAATATTTTACAAGACAAAGGGAGTTATGCGGACTCAAAAATTCAAATTTTTTTTACACAAGGACCCAAAAGTTTATATTTCAAAACAAAAGAGTCATTCTGATCCATGGACCCGCATTTCCACAACAACGGAGTCACTCGGACTCAAGAAATTCACTTTTTCTCATTTTATATAAATGGAGTCACACAGACTCAACAAAAATTCATTTTTTTATACAAATGGAATCGCACAGACTCAATCAAATTCACATTTCATATAAATGGAGTCATACAGACTCAACAAATATATATATATATATACAAATGGAGTCACACGGACTCAACAAATTCACTTTTTATACAAATGGATTCACACAAACTCAAAGAATTTCTTATTTCAAAATCAAGGGTTAATTTATAATATTTCAAATTTTTTTAATCGGAATCAATTTTGACTCGACAAGAATCTCAAATCTCAAAATTCGAGTCAATTCGCCTCAACAAAAATTCCAATTTTCAAAATCAGGAGTTAAATCAGACTCAATTATTTCAATTCCCAAAATCGAGAGTCAAATCAGACTCAAATCAGTTCAATTCAGTTCATCAGAGTCAGTCAAACTCAGTTTTATTTAAATTCTAAAATCAGAAGTTAGTCAGATTCAATTCAATTCAATTCAATTTTTAGAATCGGGAGTCAATTAGACTCAATTCAATTCAACTTTTCAAAATCTGGAGTCAATCAGACTCCATTCAGTTCTATATTCTAAAATTGGGATTCAATCAGACTTAAATAAATTCAATTTCACCAATTGAAAAGTCAATCAGACTCAAAAAATTTCTATTCCACAAAATTGGGAATCGATCGGACTCAAATAATTTCTATTTCACAAAACTCAAAGAATTTCAGTTTCACAAAATTAGGAGTTGATAAAGCTCAAAGAATTTCTGCTTCACAAAATAGGGAGTCAATCAGACTCAAAGAATTTTTGCGTCACAAAATTGGGATTCAATCAGACTCAAAGAATTTCTGTTTCACAAAATTGGGAGTCAATCAAACTCAATTTAGTTCAAACTCATGAATTAGGAGTCAATTAGATTCAAGCAAATTCAAATTCTCAAAATCCGGAGTCTAGAGTCGGTTCAACTCAACTCAATTCCCATTTCGAAGTCAGGAGTCGATTCGACGTGAAACAATTCCTATTTCCAAAGGGGAGTCGCACTGATTCACATTTTACAAAAGGAGAGTCGTATGGTCTTGAAAATTTTCACATTTCTCAAACACGGATTCATACGGACTCGAAAATTCACATTCTATAAACACGAAGTCGCATGGACTTAAAAAAATTCATATTTTACAAAACAGAGTCACGCGGACTCAAAAACTCAGTATTTTACATAAATGGAGTCCCACAGACCCAACAATTCACATTTTCCAAAAATGGAGTCACACTGACTCAACAAATTCACGTTTTACGCAAACAAAGTCATGTAGACTCAAGAGTTCATATTTTACATAAATGGAGTCATGCGGACTAAAAATATTCTTTAATATAATCGGAGTCATGCGAATTGAAAGCTTATATTTCATACTAACGGAGCCAAGTGGACTCAAGAATTCATATTTTACACAAACGGAGTCTCGCGGACTCAAAAATTCATATACGGAGTCATGCAGACTCAAAATTTCATATTTCACAAAGACGGGGTCACGCGGACTCGGAATTTCATTTCTTTATTCGAACAAAGTCACACGGACTCAACAAATTCACTTTTTACACAAACGGAGTCACGTGGACTCAAAAATTCATATACAGAGTCATGGAGACTCAAAATTTCATATTTCACAAAGACAGGGTCACGCAGACTCAAAATTTCATTTCTTTATTCGAACAAAGTTACATGGACTCAACAAATTCACTTTTTACACAAACAGAGTCATACAGACCCAACAAACTTTACTTTTATACAAATGGAGTCACACAGACTCAAAGAATTAGTTTTACAAAGATGGGAATCCCTCAGACTCAAAGAATTGGTTTTACAAAAATATGTAGTCCTAGGACTAAAAGAATTGATTTTACAAAAAAAATGGGGAGTCATCAGACTCAAAGAATTTGAACGGAGCTGACAGGGTTTGTGCTGCCCTAGTAGTCTTTTGAAAGCATAATTTTCTACACTTGCGGGCCACTTGGAAGAAGCATAATGATTGTGTCAAAAGAGGGAAGTCACCTTTGCCCCTAGTCTTGGACCATTCTCATATTTCCACTTTTAGCATTGTGTTGTGATAGTGTTTAAAACACCTGCTTGGATTGCTCGTGGGGTGCTTATGGAGACTTTTCAAATCTTTATTCATCATCTTAAACCCACACATTTGCGATCATTATTGACTCATCCGACGAGGACAGACTCAACAAACACAAGGTGATTGAATCATACTCCGAATTGATGTGCTTTCGTCGTGAATACATGTATCAACTTACCTCTTTCATTTATTCATCATTTTACAATTTTAGTGCTTTGGTGATAAATCTAAACTTTGAAAACTTCTCCTTTTCGATTTAGCTGATTCTTTGCCTATCTAGAGTGTGCTTCGAATTAGTGCTTTACCTTATAAAATAAAAGACACTCTAGTTCAGTCCATTCAAAACAAACTCAAATGCTTGAGAACTTGCCTTTATCATAGAGGGATTTTGGCAAACAAAGTTTGTCTTTAGTTTGAAAGAGACTCATGGCTTGCTTAAAAAATAGGGCTTTTAGAAAACGAAGTTTGCCCCTAGTCTTAAGGGCAAACGGGCTCACCCCAAGGGCCTTGAGAACATGTTGGTACATGATGCTTGTAATGCATTTACTCCTAATCTGGAGGTAATCATCATGAATGTGATGGGCTGAAGGGAGATGTCCCAATGTTGATCGACAAACTTTGTTTGCCCATAGTTCGATAATACATATGTGGTCCTAGGTAAATGCAAGTTTGCTCCTAGTTTTAAAAGAATATAACCATATGAACAAAGGATTCAACTTATCCCCGAATTGGAATCAGGTCCAAGGTAATATGGCCAAGGCCTGAAAGAGCACACCATATTATGACGATGGTAGTGACTGAACCAGATAGGTTGCCTACGTATCCCCGAGTGGGAATCAGGTCGAGCGTAGTTCAAGTACTCTGGAGGTCCTGAAAGAATTAGGCTTCAAGAATTGGTGGGATTTTCGAGCCATGTTGCCATTTGGGTCTAGGGAGTGCATGTCACTTGTGGTAGCCCTTGTGTAGCATGATGAACTACTTTTTCCTTTATTCTCTTTTCTCTTTTCTTTTCTTCTTTTTTTTATTTGACGGTTGATTCTTTAACCTTTTCACTAGCCAGTAGTCTTTATAACTCTCATCATGTTTTATTCATACTCCATCATATTCATAAAGCAATATCAGCCCTCCAAATCACTCTTTATTTTTCTCAAAGATATCTTTGCATTGTTTTATGCCCTCTTAGCTATTGAGCCTCTCACAAAATTGTGAGCTTAATTGATACTTTCAAATCTCTATTTTCATTTCCAATTTCTTTAGAACAACACAAAGTCTTGAGATAGTTCATGTGCCAATGATATACTTTGAAGTGCTCAAGAATTCTCAATCTTATCTATTCTCTGAATTTTCTTTTCTCTTTCCTTACTATCTCTTATTCTCTCCATGATTTTGACTGGCTAGGATTAGGATTTTTGAAATCAACACGCATCTTATTTTTGCTCTAACTTTTGCTTAGGCGCCCTTTCGGGTTTTCATCCTAGCGAGCTCCTTTTTCTTTTCCTTTTTTTATTCTTCTTTTTTTTGGAAGCAGAATTTCATTTAAAATGTATGGCTACCATCAAGGATAAAGTTTATGGCTATGGACTGGTTGGGCTCATCTCTTAGGGGATGGCTGTCACGCCCCGACGTAGCATAAATAAGGAAAGCGTTTAATTTCCTTTATGGACCCGTAGGTCGCGACAGTTTGAAGGATCGATTCCGTCCCAAACGTCAAACAATAAAACATAATAATCAGAGTAAAGCAATCAAGGCTTACAAAAATTTTCTATCTTATTACATCTTATAAGCCGAGGTTAACTAAGGCACAAACCACCTTGAAAATAAAATAATAACTTAAAGTCTATTACAATCATCCTTATAAACAAAACAGTTTAAGATTCAAACAGATAAACTTAAAGCATAAAATAAACAGTTTCTTTATTCCAACAGCAGCCATCTCAATTAGCGTAGTCATATGTTTCCTCCTGGTTAAAACCTGAAAAGCCTGAACACGAATGTCCAGGACGCATCAACGTCGTCAGCTTCAAGAAGCTGGTGAGTATTAAAAACATGACTTTGAATGCAAAGCATACCCATTTACCTCTTTCCATTATTAAAATACTGAAAGGATTTATTTTACAAAACAACAAGGAATATAATAAAAGTCTTTCATTCATAAATACAGATACTCGTGAAATGAGACAATGTACCACACTCATCTCGCCGACTCTTTTCTTTCGACATCCACAACAACCCACTATCCTACTCCTGGTATCTTTGAAACACTCCGATAGCCACACTTTAGCAACGGGGCGCCAGGGAGTGTCCAGTTTGCCTCACACTTTGGTCCGGGGTACCAGGGAGTGTCCAATGCCTCACACTTTGAATACCCTAACCGCCATGCAAATACCGGGGCAACCCCTCACACAGTATCCAGACTTGAGTTATCAGGGAGTGTCCGTAGGCCACACTTTAGCACTACCATGGGTGCCAGGGAATGTCCGAGTTCGGCTTCACACACTTTAACGCTTCCATGGGCGTCAGGGAGTGTCCTTATTTGCCACCGTCGCATTTCAAAGATACCCTCTTCCACAAACTCAACCACAACCACAACCACAACCACGACCACAACCACAAACTCATACTCAACCACAACCACGACCACAACCACAATCTCATACCCTTTCCACACTACCATTACTCTTTTCCACACAGACCGACACCCATATGCATGTACTACTGACCCACATGAATGATATGCACTTAAACAATAATGCTGAATTAAGGAACAACACGCGTACGGGAATTAATGAGTTATACTACAATGTTTAAATCACTTAAACATAACCAAATAGAGTCCTGATCAACTAAATTCCCAAACAGAGCCTTAACAGTATATAAATTTCATCCAAACAGTCCCTTAACAGAAAAACAGACAAAAACAGAAACTGCACTACCTCGCGCGCGCGGGCCGCTCGCGCGAAGGGTCGCTCGCGCGGGCCGCTCGCGCGATAAGCCCATTTTCATTTTATTAATAACCTTTTCTGTCTGCCTGAGGAAAGCAAGGTCGCGCGCGCGGATCGCTCGGGCGAAGGGGTCCTCGCGCGACCAACCAATTTTCAAATATATATATATGAATTCTTACGTCTGCCTGGGGAAGGCTACCTCGCGCGCGCGGGCCGCTCGCGCGATGGGTCACTCGCGCGGGCCGCTCGCGCGATTCTCGCGCGCGCGATCATGGCGCGAGATGAAGCTGAGGCTTCGTCTTCTTCCCCCAGACTTCCCTGTTTCAGCAAAACAGGGGTCTTTTTCACCCATTTCAATTCTGTGATCAACCAAGCCTTATCTTATATGATTTTCTTTGTTTTTAAATGAGGATTAAGATTCCAAGGTTAATTTTACAAGAATCAAATCATATCTCTAGAATTTTATGAAAAACTAAAACATGTCAAAAACTAATTCTTAATATACTTTCTCCTATGAACGAATTAAGCTCTAATTTTACAACCATATACTCTACACACTATAATCTATCATATTTCATTCACAAAACTAATTTTGGTTAAGTTTTGGAAATCCATGTTTTCAAGCTTTGAAGTTCATACCCAAAATTCATCAATGGAGGTTGACAAAATTGAAATAATACACAGCAAATAAGTATGAGATTACATTGGGAGTGAGTTAAAAATACTCACTGATATTGAGAACAAAGGAATTGTTGAGAAAGAAATTAGAATTAAGCAATCCCAATAGAAACTTCAAGCTTTAGCTATGGAGGTTCAAACTCTTCTCTCACTAAAATCTGTGAAATGCTCTCTGTGTTTTCTCTCTATAATATTTTCTGAAAGTGTGAGCTCTCAAACTCTCTCCTTGTTTTAGAATGCAGAATGTTTGATTTGTGAGATATGTGAGTGTATATATGGAAGCTTAAGTGAAGAACTTGGAGCCCAAGTATTTTTAAGTTCACTTAATCACTCAATTTGGTTTAACAAATCCTCTAATCACTCTTTAAACATCAGCATACAATCATACGTATCTACATGGACTGAATTCTACTGATTGTTAACCTCACAAATTTTGAAGAGGTAAATATAGGCTAGTAGGGGTCATAAGCTAGAAGTGTTTGGGAAAAGCTATTTTAAGACACAAATCACACACACCAATTGGACCAAAACCAAACAAGGCATATCCAATGATTACTTGCCATAAATGGCAAATAAAGCAAATGTCCAAATCGGTCACTTCCAAAATCTGTGTAAGTTTAGCACAGTGCGGACAGTTTTGGACATAAACTGGTACTTTCGGGGCGCGGTGTTCACCACAAAAATACAGAAAATTCATTTTAACGTAAGAAACGATTTTCTGGTTTTATAAAAATACTGATTTAGTCAAGAGTAATCTTTTCCACCGTTTTGAAATACAGTTTTGAAATCCAACACAGGTATTACAATTTTTTTTTGTAAAATTCCAATTTGACCCCAAAAGAATTTTGAATATGAAACATAATAAGAAATAAATTCTACACACACAAATTGAAATTAAAAATAAAAGCAGACAATATCGCATGAAATAATTATAACAATGCAATTACAATTTAAATATGAAAATGAAATGAAAGTGCAGGTTATTACAATGGCAATCCACGAAGTCCCAAATTCATTTTTTCAAGATTGAGTAAGAGCATCTTTTAATTCTTAAAGTTAAGCTAATCAATTCTCTAATCCTCCATGGATTTGGCACAGAATTTGATTTGATCAATTGGGGATCCTTTTCAATGCAAAGATTTATTAACAGAGTGTTTCCATGATTATTTGAAAAAGTGATTTTTTTTCTTTCTTCTTTCCCTTTTTCTTGGCTTAATGATCCATACATTCACGACTTGGTGCACTGAATCAAGCAGAAAGGGATTTTATTCAACTAGCAATGGATTACACCGCATAACTCGATTGACTCGATAAAGACTTGACAATAATACTCGATGGAAGAATGACAAAATACAACTTGACATTGACACTTGACTCCAACTTAACACGACTAGATCATGGACTAGACTTGATTTGGTCTTAATTGGAGTGTCATGGATGATTTTCAATTTATTAGATTTCCAAGAGCATCCGCATTTGCTTCAGCAGTAGTATTTACAAACATGATCACCTCACTAGCACCATTTAGACCTTCGGGTTCGCCACCCGTGTTTGCGGAAACATTATCCGTCCCTATGACCATTTTCTCAGTTAAGGCTCCACAAACTAATCAACCTCAACATATATACATATATACACATAAGGCAAATCCTAATTCTAAGGTGTTGTAGGTGAAGTCAAAAATCAATCAAATTAAGAGATTAAATAAACTAAAGAGGGATTTTGAGAAATCATACCTTAATAGCACTACGAAACAAAGGGGTTAGTCCACATGTTTCAAACAAGATATCAAATAATTAATCCTAAAGTTCTAGCTTAAATCTATCGAGTATGAAAGAGTTAACATGACTATGAATTCTTAGTGACACGACTGGAAATGTGTTCTCCGAAGAGTATGTCCAAGTATAGACGGTCGCGTCGAGTAAAAACCGATAAAACTGAGTCGTTTTCCCAAGGGACGGAAATGGTGGAACAGAAACCTAGACTGAATCCTAAAGGAAATAAATGATGCTTTATTATAGAATGGAGATTCTAACGGCTCTATAGAAACAAATCAAAGTGAAGCGATAATTTAACTAGATAAAACTAAAAACTGTAATTTGAAATTAAAAATGAAAAAGAGTTGGGAACATGTGAGTCCACAAAGTACCAGCCACTACCATGATTTAACAAAAACAAACAATTGGGGTCTTCTTCTTTTGATATTCCATAACTCGAAATTGATTAAGTAAAGCATTCTAGACACTAAGTATGTGAATTTCACATACTTAGTGGTTCACCTATCACACTTATTTATGAAGGACTGGAATTCAACTAACTAACTCTATGAACAATGATAAACAAATCTAGTATAAGATAATTGACCTGTTCATCAAAAGTGTTCATTGAGTTAATTAATCAAAAGAGCTTTTATTTTAAAATTAGATTGCAATTTGAACTTAAAAAGATCAATTTGGACTTAGTTTCTGAAACAAAAGTTACTGGAATACAAAAAGGAGTCAACCCAAGTCATAAACATCTCAATCGATTGATAGTATTGTCAATCGATTGATATGAAATGGCTTCCAATCGATTGGTTAAAGTACAAACCGATTGACTTGGAATCTATGTCAATCGATTGGATTCTGCTTCCAATCGATTGACATTGATTCTTTCACAAAATCATGGCAGTGGGCTGGGAACAATGTTTCTTCACATTATTCCCAACTAGAACTCTAAGCTAGCATGTTTTGCATTTCGTGAATGGAAATAAATTGAGAAATGAAATTGTATGGAGACATGAATTTAATATTTAAAAACAAGAAATTTCAAAATCAAATTCAAATCAAATTAAGGTATACTAGTTTACAATCTCCCAACTTCTAGAGCAGTAAATAAAAAAAAAAGGAAATGAACCTGAACTCAATACTGAATTCGAAATACAAAAATCCTCCAACTTGAACTCGTTCAAAACCAAGAAAATATGAAGAAATCCTACAAAATAAAACACCAATGAGCCAACCCCTGACCCTTTTCACTCCCCTCTATATATAATGTCAAATATACGAGCTGAAGGCGTCTAGGTTCATTTCGTAACGACTGGTCGTCGTCCTGATTGCTGAGATCTTGCACCATTAACGCAGATTGATTCCAGCTTTCACCAATCGATTGGTAAAAATATCAATCGATTGATAAAAATACCAATCGTTGATTATGAAAATATGTCAATCGATTGGTATGATGTCAATCGATTGGTACCCAAACATCATTTCCTTGTTACTTGATTTATTCCTTTCAACTTGTTATTCATTCTAACTTCAGAACCTGCATTCGAAGAGCTAAACACAACAACATACCACGGAAAGCACATCATTGTGTAAAGGAATGAATCAAAACATAAGTGCAGATAAAACTAGAGAAATGGGGTTAAGTTTATCCAATTTTTTTTCCCTTTATCGGGCCAATATTCTACAAATATCAGCCCTCATCACGACCCCCAACTAGCGCGTTGCTAGTCTCTAGCAAAGAAGCGAAATTAGATCAAGTTAAAATGAACGACAACCAACATTACAATTTTATTGAGAAACAAAAAAAAGAGAAACCTAACCCACTTTCGCAGGATTCGCGGTTGCAATTAGCATATGCAACAAGCCTTTGAACCCTTAGGTTTACCCTAATGGATGAGTTGTGTCTCGTGAAGGTTTTCAGAGAATTCACCCACAAAATTCAAGTGCCAAACTTTCTAAACTCATCACAGAACTTCAATTTCTCCTTTGTGCTAAAGATTCTGCTTAACAAGGACATAAATTCCTTTATCATGCTATGGGAATAAACAACATGTTACAGAGTTACTATTCAAGTCAAAACTACATCCACAGCCTTTATATATCCTTGTGTGTGTGTGTGTGGAGTTAACGACTACGATTGAAATCTTTATCTCTGAATTATTTAGATTGACATGTTCAAGATTTCATAGTTTCAACTCAATTCTCACACGGTTTACGCTCAAGATAAAATCACTCTGAACTGGCGTAAAAATTATGCACTCATAGTATGAAGCTCAATTGAGTAAATGTAGAGGCAATCAAGCATGCTTACATACTAGACACTGAAGAACGCTTATTTTGAGGTGCATGAGTCTCATGAATGGAATACCAATTACTACAGGAGCGATCTACTGTGGAAAACTCATTTCATACTCGAGATTTATTAAAGTTATCTAGAATCCTTAGGACTTGTGATAGAAATATGAAAAAAGGTTAAAGATGGTGAAATGTGAAAATGGGTTCAAGCATGTGACATGGTAATATCAACTTCACTTCACATTTTTTTTTAAATCTCCAATTTCTTTTATTTCTTCCTTTCCACCGATTTTTTTTTTAGAATTACTTATTCTTTTCCTCCTTTAGCTATTCGCACAAAACCGTCACATGCTCGATTATAAATATATGATTTGAAGTAGAGGCATTGATTTGTGATAGGTAAGTGGGAATTTGGACTTTCTCGGGCGGTGAGGTGAGAAATCGATGGCCTAAATCATCTCCTAAACACTTTAACTTATCTCGAGTATTTCCTGAGTTTTAGGTTAGTAAATCCTGAACGTTCTCCTTAAGTATTAGCCAAATGAAACAAGAATGAGACTCTCAATGAGATAAAAGTGTATTTCAAGAATTGACATGAGTTTTTGTGATTAACCCTCAGAATGAAAGAACAACTCGAAACTCACTAGGGTTTAAAGTTTTACTATTAATCTAATCACATGACAATCGTATTTCACCCTAATTCAAAAGATTCTTTCGTGATTGTCAACTCATGCAAATGTTTTCAGGATATATTCATGCTATAGATGTAAAAACAGGTTAGCGACGATATAACATGTAATCGAAGTCCACAATATGACAAGAAAGACGTGAATGCATCATTGCACAATCAAAATTAGCTAGGAGAAACAAGGTTTTGATAGTTAGAAGCTTAACAAAACAAAAAAACGACAAACATGGAGATTCTAATATTAAACAGGTGTGCATTTTAAACTCAAGAGTACACAGGTGGATATTTACTCCCTACCCCCAACTGAAATCGACATTGTCCCCAATGGAAGAGTCGCAAGTAACAGAAAATATCACCTGATTCACGCGATTCAGCGCAACTCTAAGACTTCACCTGTTTTAACATAACAATCTCCGCACACAACCAAGATAAAAAATACATGGATAATAATCGAGAGTATAGACAATAGAAACACAATCCATGAGCAAACAGAACTATCTGTATAGTAATATCAAAAGTCTAATGCAGTCCATGTACAAATATAAAAACCAAAAATCATCATCCAATCCCAAATATCCAACCAAAATAAAATATCCACTAGTCCAAACAAAAATAAACACAAAAGAGTGAAACTATGATAAAGTAAAACCATAATGCTCATACGCTCCTCAATCTCAATCCTGGGGCTCCAAAGATGGTGGATCACTAGAAGTCGGAGGCATATCATCATGAGAAGGATCAGCAACCTCACTGACACCCTCAGTAGCTGTCCCAGTCTGGATGATAGCTACCGGGTCACTCGCAGCCGGTGGGGGAGGTGGAGGTGGCAGATGGAGGTGGAGCTGATGCTGATCGCAGAGACTGCTCTATACCTAATAACATCAAATCTACTCCATCTGGCCACCCAGAAGCTCGAGTCTCGCCTGAACAGAATCACGATCAAACAACATCTGAGTAGCCATCAATAACTGCTGTGCAGTGAGCTCTCTAACCATCCCCTGAAGCTGTACTCTCGCATCTCTCTCTTCAACAAGAAGATCGTAAATGGTCTGGAGAGATACCGGAGCAGACGTAGATGCTGGAGGGGGCTCGCGTTTCCTCAACTCGTACTGACCCTCAGCCACAGTCGGCGTCCCTGAGTCCTCATCCTCCTCCTCCTCAATTACAACTGTATCCTGACCCTCCGCCTCTGGCGTCCCTGGGTCCTTATCTTCCTCCTCTGACGTCTCTTCTCCTCTCTTTCACTTCTTCCTCTTACTACTCTCTTCTACTTTCCCCTTTCCTTTTGCTATTTTTTTTAAACTGTGACAGTGACCGTCGAGCCACAGATTCTCCAAAAACCCACAACTTAGACTTTTGTAGAGTTTCGCCAGCTAGTACCACTAGACCAGCAACCTCACAAACCCGATGAATTGCCCACGCACCCTTTAAGTGTTGCGATTTGCTAGGATGATGTGTAGGCTCAATGAAAAACTCGATGAAGAGCCGAGCGAGGCAAATAGGCAATCCGATCCCAATAGCATATAAAACTCTCGCGTACCACCCAGCAAAGTCCAACTTATAAGTTGTAGGGAGAATGCAGTTGCAGAGTGTCAGATGCAGCAGATGATAATCCATCGTTAGGTCGTGGTCATCGAATACTGTGGTCCCTGAGTATTTCTTAACCTTCCCGCCTGAGATCTCTGTGGCCACAACATCGTATGAGGGAAAAGGACGATCGGAGTGAACAGGGTACATATGATCTGGAACCTCGGGGATACCCAATGCCTGAGCTACTGTAACGGGGCTAAACTCAATCGCCCGCCCTTATACACATGAGAAGTATGTATAAGGAACATTCGGGCTCTTAACCATGCTAGCACATGCCGCTTGCATCCATGAAGGTTGAACTTGTTTAGCCGCTGTGAGAACCGGGAGCCAATCAGGATAAGCTCGAAGGCGGGCTAGATAAAATGGGATCTTATCGTCACTCCACAAATTTTTGAATTGCCTCTCCACCATAATCTCATGGGTTCGGAAGTATTTAGTGAACCATGTGTTTTCTTTGGCGTTCCTGAACCCATGGACTAGCGATGGATCCGGAATATCAAGCGATGTAGATTTTTCTGGGTGGGGCCCACTGTCTTTTGGCTTAGGAGCCATAAGAGCTGAAGATGAAAACAAAACAGAGAGTTAGGATGAGAAAAGAAAGACTCTGCTTCTCTGTTTATGTCAATCAATTGACATGAATTGCCAATCGATTGAGAATGAATCCCAATCAATTGAGCCCTAATGTCAATCAATTGACATCAGTAAATGAAGGGAGCTGCCCACAACAAGGTCTCACGTCCCCCTTTCTAGTAATTTAGTGGTCTTAGGACCATGAGGGACCCCCTTTATTGTTTTGATCATAAATTAAGGGCAAACATGGATGTGGGTTTTTAGGAATACCTTGATCACAGTTGTGTAGAAGGATCATGAATGAACTCCTCTGTTATTGGTAGTTCAAGGTGAGGGGAACGATGAGGATGATGGAAAATGATGATGAAGGAGAGTGTCACAGATTTGGGTGAACACTCCACCTCCCCTCCCTCTGCGCGCAGCGGCGGTGGTGGTTTTGGTGATGATGATGATGATGATGGTGGTGATGAATGATGATGATTGTGAGATGGTGGTGAAGGAAAGAAGTGGGGGAAGGCTCCCACATGCCGAAAATCGCCTAGCCTCTCTCTCTCTCTCTCTCTCTCTCGTTGATTTTGAAATGAAATGAGGGAGAGGGAGATGAACATACTTTACGTCTGGGAGAGTTGTCAATCGATTGTCAATCGATTGACAATAGATGTCAGTCGATTGATTAAAGAATTCAATCGATTGACATTAAAGATCAATCGATTTATATTTAAAATTCATGGAACCCAATTGTTCTTCAAGTAATCACCTCCAACAGTTCAAGAATGCATTTCCAAGGTATAAAGCATGAATTTAAGCATCCAAATAGGGAAAATACTCACCAAACATACAAGTAGGAAGAATTTATTCCAAATAATCATCCAAAGGTACAAGATCTTGGTTGAAAGACAAACAAACAAAAAGAAAGAAAACAGAAACAACGTCTGACTTATTCACTGGCTACGGGAGCTAAGCGAAATCACTGCTATTCAGATTCTGGAGAAGATAGGTCTTCTTCTACAGCATAGGCTACGAAGTACTCCACAACTTCTCCATCTGAATCGATTTGGAGGCCTTCTAGAATTTCTTGAACTGCGCAACGCAAATCCCAGGTATTCATATCAGCGATTGCCGCATTAGGGGAATCTGGGCATGAGTCGGAAAGTGGAGTAAACATTGGCATTTCTTGTTCCCTCTGCTCTGGGGTTCCTGGAGAACAGATCTCATGGTAGAGCAAATGTGGTAGGTAATGCAGTGGATTCATCCTATAGCCAACAAAAAGACAGAAATAGAGAAGCATACAAAAAAAAGAAAACTATTATACAACACATAAGATTCTCAAAATTTCATGAAGAATAATCAGGATCATCCAATTGGATGGTCTCTGATTCTGGTTCGAACCTCTCCAAGAATGGCTTTAAACGTTGCCCATTGACTTTAAATGCGTTTCCATTTTTTGGATTAATAATTTCCACTGCTCCATGGGGAAATACTTCCTTGACCACAAATGGCCCTATCCATCTTGATCTTAACTTACCAGGAAACAGATGAAGCTTCGAATCATAAAGTAATACTTTCTTCCCAGGTTCAAGCTTCTTTCTCAAGATTGATTGATCATGCTTAGCTTTCAATTTGGATTTATATGTGCGAGCACGATCGTAAGCATCATACCGGATCTCTTCCAGTTCATTGAGCTGTAACTTCCTCAATGTACCACTCTCATGAATGTCAAAATTGAGTAGTCTAGTGGCCCAGTATGCCTTATGTTCCAGTTCCACAGGTAAATGGCAAGCTTTTCCATAGATCAGCCTATAGGGAGACATTCCAAGGTTTGTCTTATACGCCGTCCTGTATGCCCATAGAGCATCAGTTAGACGTGACGACCAATCCTTTCTGTTAATGTTAACAGTCTTCTCTAGGATATGTTTGATTTCCCTATTAGCTAGCTCTGCTTGACCATTTGACTGTGGGTGATGTGATAAAGCAATCTTATGGTTAACCCCATATTTTTTCATCAGTGCCTCAAAAGGCTTATTGCAGAAATGGGTTCCACGATCGCTAATCATGGCCTTCGGTGTTCTGAATCTTGACAGAATATTCTCTTTTAAGAATGAAATCACTGTTCTGTGATCATTTTTCCTTGTTGGAATGGCCTCGACCCACTTGGACACGTACTCGACCGCCAAAAGAATATATTCATAATGAGAGGATGGCGGGAATGGTCCCATGAAATCAATACCCCAGCAATTGAAGATTTCAACAGTGATGATAGGGGTTATCGACATTTCATTTCTCTTAGACAAGCTCCCTAACATTTGGCATCTAGCACATGCTCTACAGAATGCATAACAGTCTTTGAAAACTGTCGGCCAATAGAAACCACTGCTAAAAATCTTTTGAGCAGTTTTCTGAGCTGAGAAATGGCCGCCACAGGCCTCTGAGTGGCAGGAAGAAAGAATTTGAGAGATATCCTCCTTCGAAACACATCGCCTAATTACTTGATCCGCACAGTATTTAAACAAGTAGGGATCATCAAAGTAAAACCATCGGGCGATGGATAGAAACCTTTTTCTATCAGGGGTGGACCAATGAGACGGAGTCTCCCCTGTTGCCAGGTAATTGACAATGTCAGCATACCAGGGCAAACTAGTTGCAGCAAAAAGTTGTTCATCTGGGAAAGATTCACGGATCGGGATGGATTGTGAGGAATTGTCTTCAAACGTCAATCGGGAGAGGTGATCAGCTACAACGTTCTCCACCCCTTTTTATCTTTGATACTTAAATCAAATCCTTGGAGCAGGAGAATCCAAAGTATTAATCGTTGTTTGGTATCCTTTTTGGATAGCAGATACTTCAACGCAGCATGATCAGTGAAGCAAATGATCTGCGAGCCAATGAGATATTGCCTGAATTTTTCCAGTGCGAATACAATTGCCAGCAACTCTTTTTCGATAGTAGAGTTGTTTCGTTGAGCTCCATCAAGGGTTCTGCTAGCATAGTAGATCACAGTAGGCTTCTTGTCCTTCCTTTGCCCTGATACAGCTCCAATCGCTGTGTCACTTGCATCACACATCAACTCAAAAGGAAGATTCCAATCCAGAGATTGCATTATTAGAGCTGTTGTGAGGTGATGTTTGAGTTTATCAAAGGATTCCTGGCACTCACTATTCCACTCAAATGGTTGGTCCTTAACAAGGAGTCGGTACAGTGGCCTAGATACAGCACTGAAGTCCTTAATAAACCTCCGGTAAAAACCGGCGTGACCCAGAAATGATCAAATGTCTTTCACTGTGGTAGGAACAGGGAGATTAGAAATTATGTCAATCTTAGCCTTATCGACCTGTATTCCCTTGGCAGAAACTATATGCCCCAATACAATTCCTTTTGTCAACATGAAGTGACATTTTTCCCAATTGAGGACCAAGTTTTTATCCTCACATCTTTTCAGAACTTTCTGGAGATTTACTAAACAATCATCGAAGCTGCTACCAAATACGGAGAAGTCATCCATAAAAACCTCCATGATCTTTTCAACCATATCGCTGAAGATGCTTAGCATGCACCTCTGGAACGTAGCAGGTGCGTTGCACAATCTAAATGGCATCCGGTGATATGCAAATGTTCCAAACGGACAGGTAAAAGTGGTTTTCTCTTGATCAACAGGATCAATTTCAATTTGGTTATAACCACTATAACCGTCCAGGAAGTAATAGAATTGGTGACTTGCTACTCTTTCGAGCATTTGGTCCATGAAAGGTAATGGGAAATGATCCTTTCGAGTTACCACATTCAATCTTCTGTAATCAATACACATGCGCCAACTTGTGGTCACACGTGTTGGTACAAGTTCACCTTCCTTGTTTTGCACCACTGTAATGCCAGCTTTCTTCGGCACTACTTGAGTAGGACTTACCCAAGGACTATCCGAGATCGGATAAATTACCCCAACATTCAGCAATTTCAGAACTTCCTTCTTCACTACCTCTTGCATGTTTGGGTTAAGACGCCTTTGGATTTGCCGACAAGGTTTGGCGTCTTCCTCAAGATAAATCTTGTGTGTACATATGGATGGACTTATTCCCCTTAAGTCAGCGACAGTCCAACCCAATGCACTTTTATGTTGCTTGAGTAGCTTAATTAGTTTACCTTCCTGTTCCTGATTCAAAACGGATGAAATTATAACAGGAAAGGTCTTCTCTTCTCCCAGAAATACATATTTCAATTCCTTCAGGAGTTCTTTCAATTCCAATTCCGAAAATTGCAGGTTTGATGGCACTGCCAACTTTGTCTTTGGTGGCAATTGTTCGTATTGAGCCGTCCACATTGCCTTTGCAACTTCCTCTTCCATAACTTCCAAAACAGCACATATCTGGCTCATCATCTCATCTTGTGGAGTGTATCTATCCAATTTATAACATGAGTTAGTCATAATGGACTCCACGGGAGCAGAGTGAGCAGTTGAATCAAAGCAATCTTGAATTACTGATTCCACCCAATTTACTTCCTCTTCATCATCATCAAAATCCTTAATTTTTGGGTTAGAGAAAATTTTGATATTCAGCGTCATGTTTCCGAAAACAACGGTCATCACTCCACTTCTTACCTTGATTGTTGCATCGATCGTTGCAAGGAAAGGACGTCCAAAGATCACCGGAATCTGCGATTTGGCATTATAAACAGGTTCGGTGTCTAAGACGACAAAGTCGACAGGGAAGACAAATGTGTCAATCTGAACTAAGAAGTCCTCAAGAACCCCTCGTGGATATTTAATTGAACAATCTGCAAGTTGGAGAGTAATCCGAGTGGGTTTGAGCACCCCCAATCCTAGCTGTTGGTAGACAGTATAAGGTAAGAGATTTACACTCGATTCTAAATCGAGCGGCGCATTGTTCACTTTCTTTTGACCGATTATGCAAGAAACTTTTGGTGTGCCTGGATCCTTGTACTTGGGAGGCAAGTCATGTTTTAAAATTGCACTCGCTTGGTAAGCCAGGTAAGCACTCTTTTTAACGCTTTGCTTTCTTTTAACAGTGCACAAGTCTTTTAGGAACTTGGCATAGGAAGGCACTTGTTTAATCGCGTCAAGGAGTGGGAGATTAATTTTCACTTACTTGAATAACTCCAGAAACTCCTGACTTTTGGTTTCTTGTTGAGGTTTCTTCAACCTCTGAGGATATGGTGCCGGAAAAGGGCATTTGGGTGCCTCCTCGAGGAGAGGTTCTTTTTCAGGCCTTTGTTTTACTTCGATATCCTCGGGAACTATTATTTCGGGCTCAACTGTTTCGCTCTTTCTTCCTTCTTTTACCAATTCTTCTTCTTCATTCTCTACCTCTTCTTCATCATCAACTACAGGGTGTGAGGGAAGAGAGACTTTCTCAATTTCCATTCCACTTCTCAACACAGTTATAGCCTTAGCCTCCTCATGTGGTCCGGATCCCGAGGGTCCTGTACCCGAGTGTTGGCCTTTCGGATTTGGCTCTGGTTGTGCAGGGAACATAGTTCATTCTCGATCCCCTTGCTGAGCAGCTAACCTCTCTACACTTGTGTTGAGTTTACTCATTGACTGCATCATCTGCTGCATCATGAGTGTATTAGGATCCTCTTTTACCTTCTTATGAGGTGGCACATAAGTGTTGGATGAAGATTGGCTGTTGCTCCCCTGATTGTAGTTGATTTTAGGTGAGTGATTTTGTTGATATTGATTCTGGTGATACCCTTGATTTTGTTGATAGGTAGAAGGATGTTGGTAGCCCTGTTGGTATCCTTGGTTTTGAGGTTGGTATTGGCTTCGTTTATTCGGCTGCCACTGTTGAGATAGGTTTGCAGTGGCAGCACTATTTCTTTAGTCAAAACCAGGATGACTCCACCTATCATTGGGGTTGAAACGACCGGGGGCATTCACAGCGTGTACCTCTACTGGACTCTGTTCTTGATCAACATGGTATATTTGGCAATATTGAGAGGTATGCCCCATTTGTAGACAACTAGAACATGATTCTTCAGAAGTGAACTGTATCACTGGATCCTTCTTTGCTTCTAAAACTTCCAACTTATGAGCCAGTTGCTCGTATTTCTCCATTAAGCCATCTTCCACTTTCAGCTGATAAATACTCTTTTTACTTGAACTCGAACTGGTCTGAGTTCTCGTCACTTGAGTTTCCCATTCTGGTGCATGTTCGGCTAACCATTCGAAATGAGCTTCTGCTTGGTCGGCATTCTTGCTCATAAACTCACCGTCACTCGTAGTTTCTACGAGTTTCTTTGACTTTGGACTCAGGCCATCATAGAAGAAGCTTATTGTTCGCCACTTCTCGAAACCATGGTGTGGGCAAAGCAGTAACAAATCTTTGAAATGCTCCCATGCCTCAGCAAAAGTTTCTTCCTCTTTTTGATTGTACATCTTGATTTGTCTCAAGATGTCATTCGTTAATCGATTAGGGAAGAACTTTTTGAGAAAGGCTTCATGAATTGCTGGCCAAGTTGAAATAGAATTCGGTTTGAGCGATAATAACCATGACTTTTCTTTGTCCTTCAAGGTGAAGGAAAAAAGCTTTAATCGGATTATATCACTCGGGCAGGTCTGATCTGTGAAAGTGCCACAAACGTCCTCGAAATCTCGAATATGTAAGTATGCTTTCTCTTTCTCCATCCCGTGAAATGTGGGTAAAAGTTGAATTATCCCATTACGAAAATGGAATGTACCCGTGTGCGGAGGGATGCGGATACAAGAAGGTGTGGCTGTTCAATCAGGAGCCAAGAGTTCTTGTAAAGGTCGTTGACCGTCATCAATGAGGTCATGCTTATTCTCTCTTTGTTGGCTCTTTGTGTCAGACATTGGGTTAGAAATAGATGGGGTATAAATGGGATTATCATCACTATTGATGGAATCTTCAAATAGATTTGTGATGAAAGCTTCAGTGGAGTTAAAGGACATAGAAGGACACAAGCAATACAGCTTATGTTCTGAAGAACAAAAAGAAAAAGAAAGATAGAAATGGGATAAGAAAAGATCGGATCAATCGAAAGATTCTGGCCTTTGTTACTGTCCCCGGCAACGACGAAAAAAACTTGACACGACTGGAAATGTGTTCTCCGAAGAGTACGTCCAAGTATAGACGGTCGCGTCGAGTAAAAACTGGTAAAACCGAGTCATTTTCCCAAGGGACGGAAATGGTGGAACAGAAACCTAGACTGAATCCTAAAGGAAGTAAAAGATGCTTTCTTATAGAATGGAGATTCTAACAGCTCTATAGAAACAAATCAAAGTGAAGCGATAATTTAACTAGATAGAACTAAAAACTGTAATTTGAAATAAAAATGAAAAAGAGTTGGGAACATGCGAGTCCACAAGTAGACACTAAGTATGTGAATTTCACATACTTAGTGGTTCACCTATCTCACTTATTTATGAAGGACTGGAATTCAACTAACTAACTCTATGAACAATGCTAAACAAATCGAGTATAAGATAATTGACCTGTTCATCAAAAGTGTTCATTGAGTTAATTAATCAAAAGAGCTTTTATTTCAAAATCAGATTGCAATTTGAACTTAAAAAGATCAATTTGGACTTAGTTTCTGAAACAAAAGTTACTGGAATACAAAAAGGAGTCAACCCAAGTCATAAACATCTCAATCGATTAATATTATTGTCAATCGATTTATATGAAATGGCTTCCAATCGATTGGTTAAAGTACCAATCGATTGACTTGGAATCTATGTCAATCGATTGGATTCTGCTTCCAATCGATTGACATTGATTCTTTCACAGAATCATGGCAGTGGGCTGGGAACAATGTTTCTTCACATTATTCCCAACTAGAACTCTAAGCTAGCATGTTTTGCATTTCGTGAATGGAAATAAATTGAGAAATGAAATTGTATGGAGACATGAATTGAATATTTAAAAACAAGAAATTTCAAAATCAAATTCAAATCAAATTAAGGTATACTAGTTTACAATCTCCCAACTTCTAGAGCAGTAAATAAAAAAAAAAAAGGAAATGAACCTGAACTCAATACTGAATTCGAAATACAAAAATCCTCCAACTTGAACTCGTTCAAAACCAAGAAAATATGAAGAAATCCTACAAAATAAAACACCAATGAGCCAACCCCTGACCCTTTTCACTCCCCTCTATATATAATGTCAAATATACGAGCTGAAGGCGTCTAGGTTCATTTCGTAACGACTGGTCATCGTCCTGATTGCTGAGATCTTGCACCATTAACGCAGATTGATTCCAGCTTTCACCAATCGATTGGTAAAAATATCAATCGATTGATAAAAATACCAATCGTTGATTATGAAAATATGTCAATCGATTGGTATGATGTCAATCGATTGGTACCCAAACATCATTTCCTTGTTACTTGATTTATTCCTTTCAACTTGTTATTCATTCTAACTTCAGAACCTGCATTCGAAGAGCTAAACACAACAACATACCACGGAAAGCACATCATTGTGTAAAGGAATGAATCAAAACATAAGTGCAGATAAAACTAGAGAAATGGGGTTAAGTTTATCCAATTTTTTTTCCCTTTATCGGGCCAATATTCTACAAATATCAGCCCTCATCACGACCCCCAACTAGCGCGTTGCTAGTCTCTAGCAAAGAAGCGAAATTAGATCAAGTTAAAATGAACGACAACCAACATTACAATTTTATTGAGAAACAAAAAAAAAGAGAAACCTAACCCACTTTCGTAGGAATCGCGGTTGCAATTAGCATATGCAATAAGCCTTTGAACCCTTAGGTTTACCCTAATGGATGAGTTGTGTCTCGTGAAGGTTTTCAGAGAATTCACCCACAAAATTCAAGTGTCAAACTTTCTAAACTCATCAAAGAACTTCAATTTCTCCTTTGTGCTAAAGATTCTGCTTAACAAGGACATAAATTCCTTTATCATGCTATGGAAATAAACAACATGTTACAGAGTTACTATTCAAGTCAAAACTACATCCACAGCCTTTATATATCCTTGTGTGTGTGTGTGGAGTTAACGACTATGATTGAAATCTTTATCTCTGAATTATTTAGATTGACATGTTCAAGATTTCATAGTTTCAACTCAATTCTCACACGGTTTACGCTCAAGATAAAATCACTCTGAACTGGCATAAAAATTATGCACTCATAGTATGAAGCTCAATTGAGTAAATGTAGAGGCAATCAAGCATGCTTACATACTAGACACTGAAGAACGCTTATTTTGAGGTGCATGAGTCTCATGAATGGAATACCAATTACTACAGGAGCGATCTACTGTGGAAAACTCATTTCATACTCGAGATTTATTGAAGTTATCTAAAATCCTTAGGACTTGTGACAGAAATATGAAAAAAGGTTAAAGTTCTCCTCTCCCAAAAATGTGTAATAGTAGTCCCCCAAGATTCTTCTTCTTCTCCTCCTTTTTTCAATGAAGATACTCTTCCTTATATAGGCAAATTTTTAAAGGGTATTTCAGTATTTTCAGGGGCAAAACCCTAATTTTGGATGTCCTTTTGATGGTACAAAACGTGATGTGTTACAGTTGTCCTCTAGAAAATGCGGCACTCACCGGAGATGGAAGCGACACTCAGTGAATGCCGTAATGGCACTCAATGAATGCCGTCGCAGCATTCTCTGAATACCGGTGCGGCACTCACTGAATGCCGCGGACAACTTTAGGGACTGCCGTCTTTTCTAAAAATCCAATTTTTGGGCATTTGGTGTGCTTTAACGGCATTCAGTGACTGCCGTTGCGGCTCTTATTGACTGCCGGTCTGGCAATCAGCAAGTGCTGCACCGGCAACCCGTAACTACCGCAGATGCTGCCATATGCCGTATTTTCAATTTTTGTTTTCCTTTCTTTTTCTTTCTTCCCTTTTCTTTTGTTTCGAATTAAGGAGTCTTTCGAAGAGCTTGAATCACCTTTGGAAGCCTTAGATTAGTCGGACTTTGTCATCATCGGAGTTGGAGGTAATTCTTCCCTTGTTTCGACGTTTGGTCAAAATTGGGGTGTCTACACTTTCCTTCCCTCTATTTCACTTCATTTTAACCTAAAAATATAAAATATGTAAAAACACATTATTACACGCATTTGAGTGACATTACCATTAAATTATATTAATTCAAATATGCATGCAAAACTAGGGATTTGGGCGATTAAATGAGCATTATGTCTATTACATTGACACATTAATGTACAATATTCAGTGTTTGTCAACCAACATCAGAGTTATTACAACAGTAAAGCTATAGCGGAAGTATATAAGGTTTGGAAGCAACATATGCCCAAGTACCAAATATAACAAAATAGCATAAACAGATATATATATAAACTATTAACTATCTCCAAGTCTTCATCTGGCGTAAACATCAGCATAGTAGTCCTCCCCGGTGTAGGTGTCATCAGTGGGGCCACCCTCTGTGTACTCCTTTCCCGGATAGTAACTGTTGTTGTAGGATCCGTCACCTGCAGAATAGGGTACAGGATAGTCTAGACGGGAAAAAGTCCAGGCAATAAAGGCCGCCAGCTTAATGAGACCTGAGTGAGTATAAACTAACATGGTACCAGTTATCTGAAGTAAAAACAAACTTATGAAGACACGAGTTAAGTCTTACTATAATAATAATATTTTGCTTCTTATTCGACATCGTTAACCAACCCTTATCGTCTTGTTACTCGAAGACCGATGATCAACATATTCTCTAGAAAGAACAGACTCAATCGTTTCACATATATAGACATACCAATATTCTGTCCATTGCTTGTCAAGGATATAAACCATCCACCGCATTCATGGACACCACGTCGGTCCATCCCCCGCTCGTTAAGGATATAAACCATCCACCGCATGTCAGGGATACAATGCTTTGAACAACAACACATCAAATCTATTGCCACGACGTCTCACTGTATACCAGTGATCCCCCATCCATCGCTCGTTAAGGATATAAACCATCCACCGCTCGTTAAGGATATACATTGATCACCAGACTATCTCTGAACTACTTGGTCCTGCCCACTGCTTGTTAAGGATATAACCCATCCACCGCTCAATAAGGGCATCATATGACCAAACATCCACTCACGTACCATTCCCAAGAACTTATCGAAACTTATCTAAATTTCGTATTATGATTGATACATGACATCCGATCCCATTGTGGCCTGACTACTTTGATTATAAGAAATGGATCTCAAATTCATATTGGAATCAACATGTCACCCATGTCGTAATGTTAATCCATTATTCTTAATAATACTTTATCTTTGTTGTCACATTATCCCTGATCAACCCAGAATCGCATAACGGAAGCCCGAAACGAGAAACGAACCATCGAACCCTTAATATAATAAATATGCAAAGGAATCCATGTTCTGCCAATATGAATCGATTGGGATAAGGTCCAATCGATTGGGATAGAAATCATAACAATTGATTGAACTAGCAATCGATTGGGTAAAAAATAATGTCAATCGATTACGAATTCTATCCAATTGATTGGGTCCAGACTGATGGCAATCGATTAGTAATTATGCCAATCGATTGGCACTTTGTCTTCACCAGCAGATTAATAAAATAGCATATATAAACGTAGAATTCATGCATTTAACACATCTGAACTTCACCATAACTTGTATAAACGTCAAATATTGGGACCAAGTGAGTTAGGAACTCATCTAGGGTGTGTTTGGCTTGTGTGAGCTTAAAAAACCTCAAGTTCCTCTCTCTCTCTCTCTCCTCTTCTCTTGCTCTGTCTAGCTCTCTCTCCTTCTCTTTCTTTCCTCTTCTTCTTGTTCTTTCTTCTACTTCTCCTCTGCTTTCCAAGGCAGTGTGTGTGTGTGTGTGTGTATGTATCTATATAGATATAGATATATGGATGTAAGTGTGTGTATATATATGATATACAAACTCTCTCTCTCTCTCTCTCTCTCTCTCTCTCTCTCTCTCTCTCTCTCAAGAACTGAACAAATAGCCCCAAGGCCTAAAATGAATTCACATATATAGAGGTTTGAGAGTACCTCACGTTCAAAGCTCAAGAAAAGAAGAAAACTTGTCTCAGATTATGCCAATCGATTGGTAATGATGGCAATCTATTTGTAACAGATATTTGAAGGCAATCGATTGGAAACAATGTCAATCGATTGGTATGTTGCCATGTCATAAAATTTAGTTGGTAGAATAGCAATCGATTGGGAAAACAAGGCAATTGATTGGTAACAAAATTTCATCAAAAGGAAGAAAAAGTCTATATAAGTTTACCGAACGAAGTTTTATTAATACTCTCCAAAAATTCAAGGTATTACATATTTTTTTCTAAGTAGTTTATTTTAACAGTGCAAAATAAAGTAACTAAGACACTAGTAAGAAAATGAAGAAAAATAAATAAAAGCTAAATTTACATCAAATGACTTTATGGATATTATCATAGCGAAAGATAGAAATAATACAAATATTTAAGCAAAGCTATTAAAAACAGGAAATATTAATTAACTAGAGATAAATGATTTAAAGGAATTGGGAATATGCAAACTAACACTAGATTCCACCACTGTTGTGCATTTTAAAAAGGATTTGGCATTTAAGACCGCAGAGTCATTCTTTATTTGAAAATAAAGTTTCACTAGTCAGGGTCATATCAAGTGTGTCAGGTTTGATATGAAACAACGTTGTTTGGTTTAAAGAAAAATAAAAAGAAAAAAAGGCAATTGGGCAATAGCCAGGTTCGAACCGTGACCCGCTGCGGACATGGGTTATTCGGCGTCCAGTCCCCACCACTCTGCCACTACATAATTGCATGTCCATTAGTGGATAGAAATATATATAAACACATATTTGAAATATAAACTTTGTCATATGAATTGTTTGAGTATGCTAGATGTTTTTTTATGACAAAAGGCATAGTTTGACAATCCACATAATTAGATTCTTATTTTAAATATGTAATCTTTTGAGCCTAATATAGCCATAGTATATAAGCATGTTAAATGGTCATAAACTACATATATAGAGATATTTTTGGCCATAAATGTAAAAACAACCCATCTAGATAAATTTTTCCATTTAAGATTAGGGCACAGAAGCTGTGATTTCTAAGTTTTTATTGCATATCCCCATTAGAGTTTTTGCCTACCATTTTGGAATTGAAATTGTCTTCCAACTAATCTTTTAAAGAAAGATTAAATAGATGCACACAGTAACCATCCAATTAAAATTTAAGTTACAAAACTACCGTAAGGGTGAAATATAATATTAATATATTTTTTCTTCACTTAACATGAGTTGGGTTGAATTTGTAAAATCTCTAAAATAATAAAGTTTAGTACTACGAGGCTAATAAAACATAAATAAATGAAAATACTGAATCAATAATAAAATACTAAACCTTTGACTTTGGATTCTTGTGGGGTCACAGTGGTTGAACTTCAAGAACACAAGCAAGGCTAAACCAAATCCTAATCTAATTTGGGAGTGAGATATGGATATGGTGTGCTTGGGGCTTTGATATGTGATTATAACAACTACGTGGCTAAGAAGTTTGGCATTTACCTGCAAAATCTGTCTTCTAGTGAATGAAAATATTGCTATAAAAACTGAAAATTTGGGGTTTCAAACTAATTTAGGGGACAACTACAACTACTACTAGATTAAAAATATTAAATCTAATTTTTACTAGGAATATTTTACTACTACAAATTGACAAAGGTTGTACAAGAAAACAAATATTTTATTTTGAGAATTACAATACACAAAGTTTTGCTACATATTTTTGGAACATGAAATCATCAATTACAAAAAAGTAAATTTTTACAATTACTAGAACTAGAAAAGGCAAAGAGAAATTAAAGTTTCCTAATTCTAGGGACAATATGAAGTACTCACATGATAACCTCCCTAAACTATTTTCTCTCTAACAGTGTGTGTGAAGCTGTTGCAGCATGTAGTGTAGGCTCTTTTTTGAAGCTGCTCCTTCCTCTTATTTATAGATGATTTATGAGAAAAAAATTATCACTGCATTCGTCACTTCAAACAGAAGCTTTGGCATTTCTTTTTCCGCGCCTCGTCCCAATTTTCAAGCTGTTGTCGGTGTCTTTTGACTTTAACTGCAAAATATGAGAGAGAGAGAGAGAGAGAGAGAGAGAGAGAGAGAGATCTTTACATACATATATGAATACATATATGTCACTATCAATTTTGGTTTGGATTCTTCTGTTCTTTGTTTTTTTTTTTTTTTTTTTTTTTTGGAAGAGTTGGTTTTGTCACATGAGAAATACTCATGTGTGGTTGCTACTTCTTTCCTTCCCTTTATTTTACTTCATTTTCATCTAAGCATATAAATATGTAAAAACACATAATTACACGCGTGTGAGTGACATCACCATTAAATTATATTAATTCAAATATACATGTAAAACTAGGGATTTGGGGGATTAAATGAGCACTATATCTATTATACTGGCATATTAATATGCAATATCCAGTGTTTGTCACATCCCTCAACTAGAGCTAGTCCCTAGTAATGAAGTGAAAGAGAAATTATTCTAAAAGTTTTATTAAAAAGTAAGAGTAGACAAAAGAAAATAAAACATAACTCACTGTCTCAAAAATCGCGATTGCATTTAGTGTATGCAACAAGTCGTTAAACCCCTAGGTTACCCCTAGTGGAAGTGTGTTGTCTCGTGAGGGTTTGCAGTGAATATACCCACAAAATTCAAAAAAAAAAAATTTAATGTAAAAATAAAGTAAAATAAAAATAAAGGTTGATTTTGTCCTTTTACAACAGATAAGATTAAATTTGACAATAAAATGAAATTTTCAAGTATGTAATAGTAATGCAATACATATATTCATAGTTTGTCAATGGTAGCATTTGTTATACTCTTTAAGATTACAGTGTGTACTTGAAAAGTCAAGTAACTGATCTTAACTTCAAAGTTTACATAACTATTAACAGTCATAAAATTTGTAGTTTTAACTCAAATCTCACTGGGATTTCACTCTTTTAATGAGAAACTTTCAGAAACCAATGTAGAGAACATTTTACTTGGTAGGGAAGCAAAGATAGAGGAATTATTTCCATTTTGATGACTCAATATATTGGTATTTGGAGTACAATAAGTCTCATGAAAGAATACTTAGCATTAGAAGAGCAGTCTACCGTGGAGAAAATCCTTCTCACTTAAATTGAAAAATCAATTTCTTTTAAAACATTAGGACTTTGACTGGTAGGTTAGAAATTAAGATGAGTAGGAGATTTGGGGTGTATTGGTTCTAAGCATGTGATTGGAGTGTTTGCGCAGTTCATTCCAACCTCTTCTTTTTTCTTCTCCTTTTTATCATTTGTACAGTTGTTTTTTTTAGTTTCTCTTTTTTTTTCTTTTTTTTTTTTGAAATCAACTCCTTTATTTTTTTACCACTTCTTACAATGTCATTATAGTCCAATTACATACCTGGATATAAAAGTGAGATTTGTACTCCCAGATGGAGCACGACATGATTTGGAGAGAACTGAGAATAAAGCAATAGTAGGTGAAGGGGGGTGCATTTGAAAGAAAAAATAGCCTAAATCATTTTTTTTAAAAATAAATTGACTTTGTTTATTCAAGTAATTTAGAAGTCTAATGGTAAATCCTGAACGTTCTCTTCTAATGACCAGTCAAAGAAAAAGAGAAATAATGAGACTTTCAACGAGTGATATGATAAAGAGAATAAAATGAGACTGAAAAGAATAGTAACCCTCATAAAGGAAGATTGGCACAAAATCTCACATGAGTTAATTAGTTTCCACTATTTGTCTTTAAACTGCATAGTTTATGTTTACTCATCCATTTAGATTCAGTAAATATTTTTACACTGTTTCAAAATATTTAAAGTTTAAAGAGTTTCTAGCATTTGAAAATAGTTAAACATGTGACAATGTGTTGTATGCTATTAACATACCCAAAATAACATTATCGTGTCAAGACAAGAATTTCTTAACATATCTAGACATTGCTTGGGGTTATTGCCCATCAAAGATGATCATTTCGAGGTCTAGGACAGTAGACTCGAAACCTCAAGTAGGTATCATAATCACATATGTCCGGATCATCATACAATGTTACTTCCATGAATATATCATATATGACAATGATTTTTTGAGTAATGAATTGTTCAATAATGACAGGGACTAGAGATGTCCCCCATTCGAGTAGGTAAAAGAACCAATTCCTCTGGAAGGCGTACCTTAACATTTCTCCATTAACAACTCTAGTTAATAAACGTCCTCATCCTAATATAATGTCATTGTCATCATAAATGGGGAATTGTTCTAAGGATGGAAGGTATCTCTCCCATTCATTTTCTTCATATTCATAATATAATTCTTGGAACACCTCATATTGAGCTTGTTCTCATTCATCGTAGTTTGTGCTAATATTCTGCTAGTCATCTAATCCATCAAATACTGGTTTAGCATTCCACTCCCTAGGTTAGTTAGGTTCCACTAAATAGTCGATATCTTCATCAGTGTCATCATAAATTTTATCGACACACCTAGCGTAGAATATTTCATCCTCATCAGAGTCCATGAGATATTCGAAATGTGGGCGTGTATCATCATCTAACGAAGTTCTATTCTCTGAAGGATAGTTGTTAGACGAATTGGCATGGTTTATACTCATTCTTGCACCTCTACGATGATGAAATGGGTTCATATCTCTTTGTTACTTGTGACATCAAATAATATGTTATAATTCCTGAAAAATATTAAATAGTAAGAAAAATAAAATAAATAAAATAAAATTCCTACTATATACAATTCTAATCATGATTTATGAATTTAAGAGGTATCATAGTTGGGGCCCTCCAAAGGAAAGGACTCCAACTCATTTTCAAAACCTCCTAAGAACGACTTTAATTTATGTCTACTAACTTTAAATGTATTTCCATCTTTAGGGTCCTCAATCACGATAGTTCCATAAAGATAAACATTTTTTATAATATATGGACCAGTCCATACAGATTTCATTTTTCTTTTAAGAAGATGCAGTTTTGAGTTATATAATAGAACTTTTTGCGCGGGTGTAAATCTTTGATAAGCAGGAGTATTAAGACATTTTTCTGTAGAGTACCCCCATCATATGACATGTACTGCAAAGTTTTAATTTCTTTTTAGATAGAGGAGTATTAGCTTTCTCCAATTTAAAAGCTTCTATCTTACGAGTTAATTCTTCAATTTTTATGACTAATTCATCTTCTGTTTGTGATTGCTGTGAACTTAAAGCCTTTTTCTTTCCTAGAAATTTCTTCTTTTTTTTCCCCATTGTGGAGCGTTTTCTCCAAGCCAATCAAAGTATGATTCAGCTTCGTTAGCATTTTAAAAATATTCCCCTTGATGCATGGCTTCAATTATTTCCTTTGATTCTAGATCTAATGTTTCATAAAAGAAATGAATTATACGCCATTTTTTAAATTCATGATGTGGACAGGTTTGTAAGAGATCTATAAAAAATTCACAGTCTTCAAGTCATGGTTCCTTCTCTTTATGAGTGAAAAGTTTACATTCTCGCTTCAAGCTATAAGTTAAATTTTTTTGATAGAATTCATTTAGAAAAGCTTCATTCATATCATGCCATGAAGCTATAGATCAAGGATGGAGAGTTAAAAGCCAAGATTCAGCTTCATCTTTTAAAAAAAGGGATAAGTTTGAGATAGATTATCTCAATACGACAAGTTTGATCAGCAAATGTATCACAAACTTCTTCAAATTCACGAATATGAACATAAGCATATTCTTTTTTAATTCCGTGGTAAGTTGGTAAGCATGGTAGCATGTTATGTCTAAAATGAAAATTTCTTGTATGTCTAGGTAGAGTGATGCAAGAAGGAGTGATGATTATTTATGGGATAAATAGATTACGTAAAGACCATCGTTCACGCTCTGATAAGACAGGTTGTGGTATATTATCCCCATATTCATTATGAGTATTATCAGTTATTCCTTCCATGCCTTCAATTTCAGCCATGATTCTAGGAAACTGTATACTAGATGATTCACTAGAAATATTAGAATTATGTGGTACATGATATAAGGCTTCAGTAATATCTAAGGACATATGAAGTAAAAGAGAAACTACGTTTTAAAAATATTATTATTATTTATAGCTAAGTAAAAATAAAACTCTTTTTTTTATTTTTATTATATATATTTTATATATTTTGTTAAAAGATAGGTTTATATATGTATATATGCTCTTTTTTTTTAGAAGATAGACACATACATACTTATAAATATATATTTGTATATTTTTACAAGGAAAAAATATATCTAATTTTTTTTTATGCTATCATTATTTTTTTTCTTAAAAAGAAAACCAGATTATTTATAAGGTAGAATAAGTATATATATAGATATAGTGGGAGAAATAGTTTTAAACCTAACTTTATTATTTATATTTCTTTAACCGTTCCCTGGCAACGACACCAAAAACTTGACGACATCCTATTGACGCGTTTTCTTATCAACACCCAAGTGTAGGTGATCGTATAAGTAAAAAAGTTCTGGAAGTCCAGGTCGTACCCACAGGAAACGGAAAACAAAGATAGGCAGTAACTATTATGTCACTAGAAAGAAAATAAAAGATGATAGATTGTGTGGGTTTTACTAAACTACTAGTTTTTATATTTTTTTGCAATAAAACTAATTAAAAGCTATTTTTTTCTAAGTATTTTACGATAAAGATTTTAACAGTGCAAAATAAATAAACTAAGACACTAGTAAGAAAAGGAAGAAAAATAAATAAAAACTAAATTTACATCAAATGACTTTATGGATATTATTATAACGAAATATAGAAATAATACAAATATTTAAGCAAAGCTATTAAAAACAGGAAATATGAATTATCTAAAGAGAAAAGATTTAAAGGAATTGGGAATATGCAAACCAACACTAGATTCCACAACTTTTGTGCATTTGAAAAAGGATTTGGCATTTAAGACCGCATAGTCATTCTATTTGAAAATAAACTTTCACTAGTTAGGGTCATATCAAGTGTGTCAGGTTTGATATGAAACGACATCGTTTGGTTTAAAGAAAAATAAAAAGGCAATTGGGCAGTAGCCAGGTTCAAACCGTGACCCACCGCGTACGTGGGTTATTCGGCGCCCAGTCCCCACCACTCTGCCACTACACAATTGCATGTCCATTAGTGGATAGAAATATATATGAACACATATTTGAAATATATATATAAACTTTGTCATATGAATTGTTTGAGTATGCTAGGTGTTTTGTCATGACAAAAGGCATAGCTTGACAATCCACATAATTAGATTCTAATTTCAAATATGTAATCTTTTAAGCCTAATATAGCCATAGTATATAAACATGTTAAATGGTTATAAACTATAGATACATAGATAGTTTTGGCCATAGATACATAGATAGTTTTGGCCATAAATGGAAAAACAACCCATCTAGATAAATTTGTCCATTTAAGATTAGTGCACAGAAGCTGTGGTTTCTAAGTTTTTATTGCATATTGCCAAGTAAAGTTTTAGCCTACCATTTTGGAATTGAAACTGTCTTCCAACTAATCTTTTAAAAAAAGAGTAAATAGATGCACACAGTGACTGCCCAATTAAAATTTAAGTTATAAAACTACCATAATGGTGAAATATAATATTAATATATTTTTTCTTCACTTAACATGAGTTGGGGTTGAATTTGTAAAATCTGCAAAATAACAAAGTTTAGTACAACTAAGCTAATAAAACATAAATAAATGGAAATACTGAATCAATAATAAAATACTAAACCTTTGACTTTGGATTCTTGTGGGGTCACAGTGGTTGAACTACAAGAACACAAGCAAGGCCAAACCAAATTCTAATTTAATTTGGGAGTGAGATATGGATATGGTGTGCTTGAGGCTTTGATAGGTGATTATAACAACTACGTGGCTAAGAAATTTGGTATTTACTTGCAAAATCTGTCTTCTAGTGAATGAAAATATTGCTATAAAAATTAAAAATTTGGGGTTTCAAACTATTTTAGGAGACAACTACAACTACTACTGGATTAAAAATATTAAATCTAATTTTTACTAGGAATATTTTATTACTACAAATTGACAAAGGTTGTACAAGAAAACAAATATTTTATTTTGAGAAATACAGTACACAAAGTATTGCTACATATTTTTGGAACATGAAATCATCAATTACATAAAAGTAAATTTTTACAACTACCAGAACTAGAAAAGGCAAAGCAAAATTAAAGTTTCCTATTTCTAGGGAAAATATGAAGTGCTACATGATAACCTCCTAAACTATTTTCTCTCTAACAGTGTGTGTGAAGTTGTTGCAGCTTGTTGGTGTAGGCTCTTTATTGAAGCTGCTCCTTCATCTTATTTATAGATGATTTATGAGGAAAAATTCATCACTACCTTCATCACTTCAAATAGAAGCTTTGGCATTTCTTTCTTCGTGCCTCGTCCCAATTTTCAAACTGTTGTCAGTGCCTTTTGACTTTAACTGCAAAATATGAGAGAGAGACAGAGAGACAGAGAGAGAGAGAGAGAGAGAGAGAGAGAGAGAGAGAGATATCTTTACATACATATATGAATACATATATGTCACTATCAATTTTGGTTTGGATTCTTTTGTTCTTTGTTTTCTTCTTCTTCTTCTTCTTCTTTTTTTTTTTTTTTGGTTGTTGGAAGAGTTGGTTTTGTCACATGAGAAATACTCATGTGTGGTTGCTACTTCTTTCCTTCCCTTTATTTCACTTCATTTTCATCTAAGCATATAAAATATGTAAAAACACATAATTACACACATGTGAGTGACATTACCATTAAATTATATTAATTCAAATATGCATGTAAAATTAGGGATTTAGGGGATTAAATGAGCACTAAATCTATTATATTGGTATATGAATGTGCATTATCCAGTGTTTGTCAGGCCCTTTCATTCTAGCTCAAATTTATAGGAGATGTCACAGACTAATTAGCAACAATTTTACCACCTGGGGGGAGGGGTCCTCTATGGATCCTGCAATTATGCGTCCATCTTTATTTCCCAGAAGTTAGCCCTTCTTGCACTACCATCTTTGATCCCTCCATCTATGGTTAGAACCTTGCCACTTTCTTTTCTTGCCCATTTGGTTTTTCGAACTGCCTCAACTTTTCTTTTCTCTCTTCCCTCCAGATTCCTTCCTTTTAATCCCCCTCTGCACGGACAGGTCTGGTTTAGGACTTCATTTATCAATCCTTCTAGATCTAGGCGTACTATCTTTCTCCATGGGATTTGCATCACAAAGTGACTCAAGAAAGTTCCGGTAACAACCAATGCGGCGTTAAGTCATACTCTTATTGCTGTGCATGCCAATTTGGTTTAACCTAGTCAGTTCCCTATCCCAACCTCTTTTCATCCAATCCTGACTTACTTAATCACACGGTCTTTAAGGCTTATGATTAGGTCAGACAGGTTGAAGAGCTTAATAAGCTCTTACTTGTGCCTTTTGGGCTTTAACCTTTCTTACATCATCCTGCATCGACTTCCCTTTTTGACAATTTCTTGACTCAGCATTTCGACCTTTGTTTGGGTGATTATTCTACACTGCTCAACACATTGGCTCATTTGCCCCTATCACAACTTGCTGATTCATCGTTAGTTCAGACTGTAGGAAAAGGGAAAAAAGGCCTAGGCATGGATCCTAACCTCAAGGCTGATTACGACTCCATCTTAAAATTTGAAGAATTTTACAAAGTAAAATAGAATCCTCAAAAGCCTTCTGAATCAATCTCTGAGGCTTATCGAATCAGGAACAGAATAAAAAAATGAACCGGTGAAAAATATGACACGGGAATTTTGGAAGAAGCATGGGAAAAACGAAAACCCAAATTGGAAACAGCTTCATGCTTCTGCCGAAAACTGGATCAGAAGTGTCATGCCCAGGAGCAGCAAAAATAGAGAAAAATAAATTTCCTTTTTGGGTCCATAGGGAATAATGGGTGAATATCACTAAATTGTCCACACCACACAAAACTAGTCCAACAAAACAGTAGGAATAATATACATAAACTGTATATGTTACAACCATTCTATTTATTATAAAATCATTAAAGTGCGCTACAGGAACGATAAAAGGTTTGAAAGCAACATATGCCCAAGTACCAATTATAAAGTTCAACAGAAATAGAAATTAAAAATTATCTAGTTTTCAGCTGGCGTAGACATAATAAAGAGTGTAGTAGTTTTGTCTATCCTCACCCCCTTCCCCTGGCGCATACTCAGCATATCCTTTCTACACATAGTAACCATCTTGGTAGTGATCGTCACCTGCAAGTTTAGGAATAAGGTAGTATGGACAGGGAATGTCCAGGCAAATACGGCCATCAGCTTACTGCGAGTTGAGTGAATATAAACTAATAGAGTACCAGTTATATAATGTAATGACAAGTTATGAAATGAATAAGATATAGGGCTACAATAGTATCTTCATCGTTATTCCACCCATCGTAACCAACCCTTATCATCTGATTATTCCAAGATCAAAATCGACATATCCTTGATAGGAAAAATAGACTCAATCGTTCAAATCTTATAGATATACCATCATTCTTTCCGCTACTCGTTAAGGACATAGACTGTCAACTGCATGTCATGGACTCCACGTCAATCCATCCCCCACTCGTTAAGGACATATCACCGCCCATCGCATGTCAGGGATATAATATTTCAAACAATAGTATATCAAAGTTATTGTCACGACTCATCGATGTCTACCAGTGACTCCCCCATCCACGCTCGTTAAAGATATAACCCATCCACTGCTCATTAAGGAGATACATGGATCATCTAGCTATCTTAGGACTGCCTAGTCACACCCACGTACCATTCCTAGAACTTATCAAACCTACCTATGTTTAGTACTAATATTGATATATGACAAATCTCATTGTGGCCTGACTACTCTAATTAAAATGAAATGGATATCGAACTCAACATGAACAACATAATAACTAACATTATAACATTAATCTATTATTCAGCCTCGTACTTATCTTTGGTGTCACATTATCCCCGATTACCCCAATAGTCGTATAATGAGAGTCTGGATCAGAATCGAAAGATTGAACCCCTTATGTAATCAATAAAATAACCAATCCATATTCTGCAACTACCAATCGATTGGGACTAGGGTCCAATCGATTGGAATAAAAAATCATAACAATCAATTGAGGAAAAAGGTAATCGATTGGAACCAAAACCATGCCAATCGATTACAAATTTTGGCAATCAGTTGGGTTATAATTAATGCCAATCGATTGAAAACTATCCAGTTGATTAGGTTCAGACTGATGGCAATCAATGGGAAAAATCCAATTGATTGGGTCCAGACTAATGGCAATCGATTGGGAAAAGTCCAATCGATTAGGACTTCGTCTTCTCCAATAGAATTATAAAATAACATATCTAAAAGTCATAAGGACGTGTTTATTATGTCTAAACTTAAAGGTCATAAACAATCATATAAAAAGAACCAAGTGAGTTATAACTCATTTAGGGTGTGTTTGGCTAAGGAACCTTGAGCTCTTTCTCCTGCTCTTCTTCATACTCCTTCTACTTCTTTCTCTGTCTCTCTGTCTGCTCTCTTCTCTCTTCTTCCTTTTATTCTTCTCCAGCTTCTGCTGTGTGTGTAGGTGTGTGTGTAGATATCTATGTATGAGTGTATAAATATATATATATATATGTGTGTGTGTGTGTGTGTATGTTTGAGTGTATATATATATCTAAAGCCTCTCTCTCTAAACCAACTCAATCCAAACAAACCCAAGGCCTGAAATAAAGGCATATATATAGAATTTGAGAGTGCCACATGTCAAACCATGAAACAAAGTTGAAAACCATTCTCTGTAGGAGGCAATCGATTGGTCACAAATATTTGAAGGCAATCGATGGAATGGTGCCATGTAATGAATTCATGTCAACAAAATGGAAATCGATTGGGAAAGATGTCAATCAATTGGTGTCTAAAAAAGTGGCAATCAATTGGGTTAACACGCCAATCAATTGGGACACAAAATTAACCAAAGAAAAGTAAAGGTCATACAAGTATACAATAATTAGTATAAAGTCTTATTTAGTAATATACACTCCAAAATACAGGGGTATTACATCATCCACTACTAATTAAAAGATTTCATCCTTGAAATCAAAAGTGATGGTGACAAAATTTGGTTAAAGTAAATTAAAGCAATTTAAGGGGAGAGAGAGTGAGAGACAGGTTTTTTGTATGTGGTTCGGCCCTGTTAATGAAGGAACCTACGTCCACGTGTGTGTCTGAGCATGTTCACTATACTGTAAAAAGTCGGGGACCTGTGGTGAACCAACAATAGTTTGGAGCTACCGTAGGTCGGCCGGGCATGTTGGTGACTGCTACAGAGGTGCTGTAGAGATTGAAAAGTCGGTCCCTTTGAAGGGAGGTGAGTGGTCTCTTTTATAGATGTAAGAGACCTACTCATACATGGATAAAGAAATATAATCCAATTGAGCTTGATTGGCATTAATTGTGGGGGTTTCCTAATTGGATTAGGAAACAATGTCCACTTTCCATAAGTCTTCTATCTTAAGTAGGAAACTGCCTGGAATATTCTGGGGCATGTGTTGTGGGCCCAACTGGCCTGTGCCTGTACGGACCATGCCATTGCGGTCTTCCCGACTGCTCAGGCTGATGCTTGTCCCGACCGCTCGAGTAGACTAGACCACTCGGGCTAATGCTTGTCCGAGGAGTTGTGCATAATTTGACCGGGACAGAGACCGACTGCTGAGTTGAGCTGCTCAGTCATAGGATAGAGCCAATTTTGGGTGTATCAGCTACCCCCCATTTCTAAGGTTGGCTTGATGCTATATCGGGGCAAGTTTGGAAATCTGTTTGATGTCACCTGCTACTATCTGAGTGCTCGGGGAAGCTGCCTTGGAGCTTCTTAGTCTCGTGAGTCCTCAGGAACTGGCTAAGAGTTGAGACTTAGCCTAGCTCGGAGTCTTTAAGTGCTTGGGAATTGGCTAAGAGTTGAGACTTGGCCTAATTCGGAGTCTTTCGCTTAAGTTAGCTCCCGGGATGGTTACCTTCAATCCGTAAACCTTTGTCAAGGTTGTGGGCAAAAGAATTTGACCATATTGGAAAAGCCAACCTAAAGCGTATTGCTTTAGGGTCCTTTTATATTAACTCCCAAGGATGGTTACCTTCTGCCCACTCAGCCTTCATCAAGACTATTGGGAGAAGAGTTTGACCATGTTGGTGGAGCCGACCTAAATCACATTGCTTTAGGGTCTTTTTGCTCCTCTATCATCAGCCAACCTAAGAGATTTTAGTCACCTCTATCGTCGGTTTGGACCTAAGTAGAGTTATTGCCTCTAAGTACTATAGGCGCCCGGGTTGTCTACGAGTTGGACTTAGTTACAGCAAGGCCTGTAAGTACTCGGTCTGATTGCCTGTTTAGTCCATCGTGCCTTTCTGCTCCCCAAGCTTTCGCTAAGACGAGGGTCCTGTGGAGGCTAGGACTGTAGGTAACCGACCTGGAACATGGGTGGTTGCAGGGTCTTTTGAAGCTTGCCATCATCAGCCACCTAGGTGGATTTGCCCCCATCATAGGTTGGACCTAAGCAAAACCGATGCCTTGGGCGTGACCCTAAGGTCTTTTGCCTCGGGTGCGATCTCGAGGTCATTAGTGCCTGGGTTTGGAGCCCGAGGTCTTTTGTGCATGGGTTCGGAGCCCGAGGTCTTTTGTGCTTGGGTTCAGAACCCGAAGTCTTTGATGTGCCTCGGGTATGGCCCGAGGTCTTTTCAAGAGCACTCTGAGAGTCTGCGAAGCCTCATCCGATGATCGGGCAAGTACCACTGTAGTTGGATTGGTCAAGACTGTTAGAGACAGGAGGTTGGGCCAGGATCACCGGACTCTTGATTATTCTAAGCTGGATTCAAGGTCGGGATCATTGGATCCTGACTGCTGTAAACTAAAGGTCGGATCGGGGCTACCGGACTCAAACCGCTGTGAACTGGAGGTCGGGGACTGCCGGACCTTGCCTGCTGTGAGCTAGAGGTTGGGTCAAGACTGCCGGACCCTGATTGCTGTGAACTGGAAGAACTGTCAGAACTCACGGGCTGATCTCGCTTTCACTTACTTCTGGAAGACTCATTACTTATGCTCCTGGGGTTTTTGATCTTTAAAATTCTTCAGTGCCAATGTATTCTCCAACCCTCTCAGTGAGTTCAACTAAGGTTTTTGGTCAGTTTCCGTGAAATGACGCGGCGCACTTGGTGTGTTGAACTCCCGAGCAGAAGGCTATAATAACGACAGTTTCATCAAGATCATAGATTCTGAGCTTCTCTTGATTAAACTAGTCGGTGAATTCCTTGAAGTTCTCATTATTCCTTTATATGACTGTCAGTAGCTGTATGTCAAGCTTTGGCCGTTTATGCATACCGATGATGAGTTTCTTAAAACTGCAGACCGATCGGGCCTCCAAGGAGTAGAACCATTGCACGACCGGGCCTTTCAAAGTGCTGGGGAAGGCCAGGCAATGTAGTTCATCGGAGTTGGTGGCTAGGGCCATCTGTGCCTTGTAGGTACGGACGTGGTCGACCGGGCTTTCTGAGCCGTTATAGGGATCTAGGCAAGGCTGCTTAAATTTGCACGGGATGGAAAACCTTGTGATTTGGCTCGAGAATGGTGACTCTATCTCGGTATTGGCATGATTCCGAGTAGGGTTCCGACCTAGCCTTTTGGCCACTCCATCAATCTATTTCTGCAAGTCCTTGATACGTGCCACCACACCTTCCCGACCGGTATCCGGGCTGCAGGTCGGGTTAGTGGAGGAGGCTTCCTTCTCATGGCAGTGTGCTGTCCCATGGGATCGGGCTTGGCTATGACTCCGGTTCATCGTGTTCCTAGGGACACCTCAGCTCTTGACCGAGTTACCCTGGACTGATTCCCAGGCCATACACTCATGCCTTTCCTCTCGGGCAACACGCCTACTGCTGATGTCTCTGGCATCCTCAACACGGGTCGGGTTGGCTCGGGCACATTGTCTGGTCAAGATTGATTCCCAACCGTATGCAACGTTCCTGGGTCATAACCCGGCCACTAGAGGGCTGCTTTGCTGGGCCAGCAGGTCTTCGATCTGTTGCTGGATTTGACGCTGGCCCTCCAAGAGTTGTGCGAGGGTCGCGGTAATTTGCTCAGATGTTATGACTGCCGTAGCCGGTGTCGGGGCCGATGAAACATCCCGGTTGGCCTGCTGTGCAGTTTCTCACCCTTATTTGGTGGCACGGCGCCAAGCTGATGATGCCAAAATTTGGTTAAAGTAAATTAAAGGAATTTAAGGGGAGAGAGAGTGAGAGACTGGTTTTTTGTATGTGGTTCGACCCTGTTAATGAAGGAACCTACGTCCACGTGTGTGTCTGAGCACGTTCACTATACTATAAAAAGTCGGGGACCTGTGGTGAACCAACAATAGTTTGGGGCTACCATAGGTTGGCCGCGCGTATTGGTGACTGCTATAGAGGTACTGTAGAGACTAAAAAGTCGGTCCCTTTGAAAGGGGGGTGAGTGGTCTCTTTTATAGATGCAAGAGACCTACTCATACATGGATAAGGAAATATAATCCAATTGAGCTTGATTGGCATTAATTGTGAGGTTTTCTAATTGGATTACGAAACAATGTCCACTTTCCATAAGTCCTCTATCTTGGGTAGAAAATTGCCTGGAATATTCTGGGATATGTGTTGTGGGCCCAGCTGGCCTGTGCCTATATGGACCGTGCCATTGTGGTCTTCCCGACCACTCGGGCTGATGCTTGTCCCGACCGCTCGGGTAGACTAGACTGCTCGGGCTGATGCTTGTTCGAGGAGTTGTGCATAATTTGACTGGGACAGGGATCGACTGTTGAGTTGAACCGCTCTGTCATAGGATAGAGTCAATTTTGGGTGTATCAAAAAGCAACCAGATTTAAAACAAAAATGGAAACTTCTCGTGCATCTCTGACTCCAGCTCCCATGAAGCTTCTCCTTCATCATGATGCTTCCACTGGATCTTTACAAACAGGATCTCCTTATTCCTGAACTTCTTGATCCCATGGTCTAGGATACGCACTAGTCCTTCATTGAATGTGACATTGTCATTGACTTGAATATCCTCAAACTTTATCTCATGCGCCGGGTTGTGAGCACACTTCCTCAACATATTGATGTGGAAGGCGTTGTGCACTCTAGACATTTTCGGTGACAATGCAAGTAAATACTCAACCTTTCCAACATGCCATAGGATTTCGACTGGTCCAATGAATCACGATGATAGATTACCTCTCTTTTGACCAAATTGAACAATCCCTCAAATAGGTGAGACCTTGAGCAACACATGATCTCCAATGGAAAATTCCAAGTCTTTGCGTCGCTTATCAGCATAACTCTTATCTTGGGTCTGAGCTGTCTTCATTTTCTCGCACACAATCTAAATCTTCTTACTTGTTTCTCATACCATTTTTGGCCCAAGAAGTTGAGTATCTTTGACTTCGGCCCAACACAGTGGCAATCGACAAGGTCTTCCGTACAAAGCTTCAAATGGTGTCATCCCTATGCTCGTATGGTAGTTGTTGTAATAGGTAAACTCGATCAACGACAGGTGCGTCTTCAAAGAATTTTCAAAATCAATAACATAAGCACATAACATATCTTTCATCACTTGATTCACTCTTTCAGTTTGCACGTCGTTTGATGAATAAAAAGCTAAACTCAAGTTCAGTGTTGTTCCCATCGCTGTTTGAAGACTCTTCCAGAATTGTGCAGTAAAGTGTGAATCTCGGTCTAACACGATAGAAGTAGGTACTCTGTGTAACTGAATAACTTCCTGTAGATACATCTGGCTCAATTGTTCTACTAGATACATCATACTGTATGCGATAAAATGTGCAGTCTTTGTAAGTCGATCCACAATTACCCTAATACCATCGTGGTTCTGTTGTGACTTTGCCAAACCTACCACGAAATCTATGGTTAGGTGCTCCCATGTCAATTGGGGAATTGGTAACAGTTGTAAAAGTCCAGGTGGTCTATGATGTTCTGCCTTTACTTGCTTGCAAGTAAGACATTGAGCTACATACTCGGCTACTTCTCTCTTCATTCCTTCCCACCAGAAATTCATTTTCAAGTCCTTGTACATCTTCGTACCTCTAGGACGAACTGTCATTCGTGACTTGTGTGCTTCAACCAATATTTCTTTCTGGAGATTTTCTTTGTCAGGTATATAGAGTCTACCTTTACATCGTAAGGCTCTGTCTGTACCAATACTCCAGACCTCGGGTTCTTTTACTGACATCTTGGTGAACCACAACTTTAGGTCCTCTATCGTCTGTTAAACTTCTATGATATGGCTGATCAAATTTGGTTGTACCCATAAGACATCCAAGATGTTGTCCCTTGGTGGACTCCACTGGCTGAAGATCAAATTCGGCTAAAACTTCCAATGCTTGCCATTCTCGAATTAATAACGTAGCGATTACTAGTCGAGGTCGATGACTTAAAGCATCTGCTACCACATTTGCTTTACCCGAATGGTACTGCAATAAAAAGTGATAATCCTTGAGCAACTCCATCCACCTTCGTTGTTACATGTTCACCTCCCTCTAAGAGAATAAATAATTTAAGCTCTTATGATCGGAAAACAGATCAAACTTTTCTCCATAGAGATAGTGTCTCCAGATCTTCAGAGCAAACACTATCGCTGCTAATTCCAGATCATGCATAGGATAGTTCTTCTCATATACTTTCAACTGTCTGGATCCATACGCAATCACATTGCCATCTTTCATAAGCACACAACCAAGTCCTTGGTGCAATGCATCACTGTAGATTACGTACATTTCTTCACTCCAAGGTATCAAAAGTACTGATGTAGAAGTCAGTCTTTCCTTTAATTCATGGAATGCATTTTCATGCTTATCCGTCCATTCTTACTTTATCTTCTTCCTCATCAAATTCGTCAAGGATCTTGCAACCTTGGAGAATCACTCGACAAATCTTTGATAATATCCTTCTAGACCAAGAAACTTCTAACTCCTGTCGCATTAGTTGGTATGTTCCGACTCAAGACTGCATCTATCTTAGATGAGTCCACAAAGATACTAGGAAATCACATATCCCAGAATTTGACTTTCTGTAACCAGAATTCACACTTGCTGAACTTTACATACAACTTACTATCTCGAAGCTTCTGCAAGGTAATTTGTAAGTGCACTGTGTGATCCTCTTCCGTCTTTGAGTAGTTTAGGATGTCGTCAATGAACATTATAATGAATTGATCTAGATATGGTCTAAATACTCTATTCATTAAGTCCATGAATACTGTTGGCGCATTAGTCAATCCGAAAGACATAACCAAAAACTTATAATGCCCATATCTCGTCCTAAATACAGTCTTCGACACTTCCTCCTACTAAACTAACAACTGGTAATATCCGAAATGTAGATCGATCTTTGAAAAGATCCTTGATCCTTGCAACTGGTTGAATAGGTCATCCATCCGAGGAAGTGGATATCTATTCTTAATCGTGACCTTCTTCAACTCCTTATAGTCTATAAAGAGGAAAAGTGTTCTGTCCTTGTTCTTTACAAATAGCACCGGTGCTCCCTAAGGTGACATACTTGGGCAAACAAATCCCAAAATCTTTAAGTTCCTGAACTTGCTTCTTCAGTTACAAAATCTCAGTTGGCACCATCTGATATGAAGTCTTAGATATTGGTAATGTTCCAAGTACTAGTTCCACACAAAAGTCTATCTCTCTATTTGGTGGAAGTCCTTTAATGTTATGGAATACATCTTTGAAATCTTGTACGGTAGGGATCTGGTCCATCGTTGGTTTCGTACTCGTACTCACAATTGTAGCCAAACAACTTGTGAGAAACATATCGCTCGTCGATTGACAATGAAATTTGATCATCGATCGTCCTGATACTGGAAAGACAATAGTCCTTGTAGGGAAATCTAAGTTGGCACTGGATTGGGTAAGTCAATACATTCCTAGGATAATGTTAAATTCTGACATTAACAGAACTACCAAGTCTGCCGGAAGGTTCTGATCTTCTAGAGTCAATGGACAATCTTTGTACACCTTATCCAACTTAATAGTCACTCCTATGGTGATATAACATTAAGTACTGGCTCAAGTATCTGGGGTTCTAAACCCAACTAACACATAATCTTAATAGCAATAAACAAACATGCAGCACCAGTATCAAATAATGCTTTAACATGACTGTAAAGGAGTACAAGCGTACCTTCAAGATGTTGCTGCTCATCAGCATTAAACCCTTCTTCCATGGGAATGATGGCATTCATACATGTCTGATCTGAGGGTTCTTGTATTCCCTGAACTGGTGCCCTATAATACCCTCCGTGCGGTGCACGACAATCCCTACTCAAGTGCCCTAGCTTGTTGTAATTCCAGTAAATAGCATCCATTTGGTGGTTAACCCTGGTGGCTGTGCAAAACTTGGCAATGTGCCCTGGCTTCCCACAAGTAAAACATCCCCGATTGCCAAGTGGAAGGGCAGTAAGTAGTGCCTGAGGTTGTGGCCCTTGCTGTCGATATTGTTGGAGTCGAGGATAATTCTACTGAGCCTTCTTGGATCTGTCCTAGGTGCACTTGTTCCCTTGAAAGTTACCCTGAGGTATCCACTCTTGGGCATTCCTCGACGGCGAGTTTTGGAAATTCCTCTGTTGGAAGCTCCTCGAAGATTGGGATTGGTTCATCTATTATCGCAGTACTGGATAGGCATCCTTCTCCAGACTCACAGCAAGTCTTACCAATCCTTCAAAACTCTTATTCAGGTCCCCAATCATTATATGGCATAAATGAGGGTTCAACCCTTGGTGAAACCTTTTCACCTTCTTTTGTGGGGTGTCGATCATATGTAGAGCGAATCTTGACAAACGCTCAAAGTGGGTGGTATACTCTCTCACAATTCAACTTCCTTGGACCAAACTAAGAAAGTTCTTCTCCTATTGATCCTTTTCATCTTCTGGAAAGCATTTCTCTAAAAATCTTCCTTTGAACATCCCCCAAGGCATCCTTCTTGTGACTTCAACTGTCACGCCCCGACGTAGCATAATTTAGGAAAGCGTTTAATTTCCTTTATGGACTCGTAGGTCGTGACAAGTGAGTATGACCAATTGTCCCTGCAACAAAATAACTTAATAGCATTTCTAAAGGAAAGCATACTAATAAACATAAGCTCCGAAATTAAAACTTACTAAACTATTACATAAGTCCAGGTCTTAGGCACAAACGCCCTTAATCAAATGTCTAAAACTAGTTTATTACAACCCAAATTAAAAAGACATAAGAAATATAAAGCAGCCTCCTGGAAAGTCCCCTGCCTCTAACTAGCATATTCGAAATACCCTGGCTGCTCCTGACCCTGAAAATCTGGACATAGAATCCAGGACGCATCAACGCCGTCAGCTTATGAAAGCTGGTGAGCAAAATAAACAAGTGCTCACAATGTATATATAAGCATGTATAACCAGAGTGTAATATAAAATGATAGAACAATAGATTCAAGGTTCCCATTTCCAACATAAGTCACGGGGAAATAGAGTAAGCAATAAATATGCGACCGTGCATGAACAATGTAACATCTCATCTTTCTGACTCTTTTCTCTCAACAAAACTCGACTCAACCAAACCATTACCTCAGATACCAAGAATAATATCCGATCGATATCCAAACCGCACACCATACCATCGCTTCGGATACTAGGAATAATATCCAAATCGATTTTCGAAACGCGCACCTTAGATACCAGGAATAATATCCGATCGATATCTAAGTCGTACACAACACTGTCACCTCCAATACTAGGAATAATATCCGATCGATATTGAGGTTGCACACTACACTATTGCCTCAGATGCCAGGAATAATATCCGATCGATATCTGGGTCGATCACGACCAACCATCACTTCGGATACCAGGAATAATATCCGATCAATATTCGAAACGCGCGCCTTAGATACCAGGAAGAATATCCGATCGATATCTAAGTCGTACACAACACTGTTGCCTCCAATACCAGGAATAATATTCAATCGATATTGAGGTCGCACATCAGACTGCCACTCTTTACTCTTTTTACGCTTTCTCACACACATGCATGTCGACACAACCTCGACCCTAATATGTATGTCAATGTTCACAATTTGTAGTAACAGTTACTTATCTCAAAGCTAGATATTCGTTCAACATAGATCTTGACCTTAATCGTTCTTATAAGTCCAATTCCTAACAGTGAGCCTTTAAAACAGTATATTTGTTAAACAGTTCCTTAAAACTTCCCAAAACATTTTCCAGACGGTCCCTAATACAAAAGTGAACAAACTGTCAAAACTGCCCCGTCGCGCGAGCGGTTTGCGCGAGCGAGGGGTCGCGCGAGCGGGCTGCGCGCGCGATTAGGCCATTTTCATAAAATCTTTTAAAATTTCCTTTCTATCCAAAACAATGTAGGTCGCGCGAGCGAGCCTCGTGCAAGCGGGCCGTGCGCACGAGTTGTTGCAGAACCTCATCTTCTTCGTTTTTCCCCTGTTTTCAATTTTCCAAACTGTTACATACCCATTTTCAAATTCTGTTTCAACCATATCATGCCATATGTGGATTTCTCTAGTTTTCCGTGTAGATTACGAATATGTGATCAATTTAAACTAATATGGATTGTATCTCTAGATATTCATGATTAAAGTAAGGGTGTCAAAACTTTAAATCAACGGTACGCCGCGATACGAATGAATTACTTCGTAGGATTCGAACCGTAGCTTACTGGGACTAAAATCTTTCATTCCTAATTCACAGATTTCATTTTGGTTAAGTTTCATAAAACTCCAACTTTCAAGCTTTAATGGTGTATCTATATATACACACACATATACACATATACAAACTGAAATATACTTATATAAACATGATGAGTGAGTTTAAATTACTCACTGAGGGTGATTAGACTGAGAATTTGAGACCGATAATTCCGCCGTAAAACTCCGTCGTCCAATTCTCAACTCCTCCATTCTTGAACTACATATATATATATATATGTGTGTGTTTGTATGTGACTGTGTGTATGTATATAACATATAATATGTGTGTGTTGTTTGTTCCTTGAGAGAACAATAGAGAAAGGAGAGAAATTGAGAGAATTAGAGGGATATTGAATGATAGACAGTGAGTGAGAATGAGAGAGATGAGAGTCTGTGAGTTATATCACATATATAAACACCAAAATTATTTGGAGCCCAAGCAATGGGTAGATTTTACATGGTGTGGTTGAGCTCACGTGCTCCCACACCAAAAATGTAGTATAGTCGTAGTAACAAAACTGGTATTTTACGGTTAAAATAAAAATGCAGAAAATTTTGTTAATGTAGGAAATAAATTCCCGGTTTATACCAAAATATAGATATTGTTTTTAAAACCACATAAAGTATTTCTATATTTATGGAAATTATGGTTTGTCCCCAAATAAAATAATAGAAATAGAAATTAAAATGAAATGCTCATTTATTAAAAAGAAAAGAAATACAGGGTGTTACATCAACTCCTATGGTGGTTCGTTCAGCTTTCCACCAATCCACAACAACATATGTAAGTTGAAATGTAATCTTGCTCATTATACTCCAAGGCTTCTAATATCAGCTCCATCTCCCTTATCCACTGTTCAGCTCTCTATGGCTTGGTTAACCCATCAAACTTCTCCAGGCGCAGGTTGCGGAAGGTCAGGGAATTTCACGTTTACTCTGACCCGGGTTATACTTTTAGCCCCCATAACTGCTCCTATCCATATTAGACCTACCATATACCCTACTTATTAGGGGCGGGGTGGGTGGAACCCCAAAAAAAACCTCACGGTCTATCTCGGTGGAAATGGCACAATTGGGTGTTGGACGGGTCGTTGATTAGTAGCAAGGATATAGGTGTCACCTACATGCTCCATCCTTTGCATAAATTCCTCAAAGACACTTGTTGGATCCATGCCCTTGGCAATAGGTTCTCCAAGTCGTGGCGGATTCCTTCTAGGACCAACCATAGTGATCTTGTGTGAAGTGTACCTACTAGAGGCCTATCGATTAGTTGACAAACTTATCGGAGAAACGAAATCAGAATAGAGTGATAAACAGTAAGAACTAACAGTTCTACTAATCAGCATACATCAACTCAATCATACCACCAATATATCAAAAGATGTATCGCATACTACACACTAGTCAAACTGTGTACCATATGGGACATAGGCTAATATAGTACTAAGATCATCTATTTATAATGTTACTACTACTGAGTGGTACTACCAACAGTTCTAAGTGGTACTACCAACAGTTCTGAACATCTGATATAGATGACAAGACGTTCACTGGCGTCAGCCAACTCATGCAACAATTTGCTTGACATCACATATGACTGATCAGGATTATCATAATGGAAGTAGACTCCTGCTCATGACTCAAACGGTGGTGCCTCAGGGTTTAAACCTTTAGGTCTTGAAACTACACTTTTCATCTTCCCAGTATTGGAGGATGAAGCTTGAGTATACAACCTCAGTTTGGTTAGTCTTGTCAAGTTGGTAAAATCAGGTGATACCATGTTGACATGTGTTTGCACCCAAAAATACATTTTTTAATCAAAGTTTGTATGAGGCCGATTGTAATATTTCAATCAAACTTAGAGACCGATTGCAAAATTAATGACCAAGTGATTGATTCAAAGTTGGTTAAACCATTTAGCTGCAGTCGAACTGACATATATATTTTAATTCGGACTACCTCACCAGACCGATTTATCCAGCCAGTTCCTTATCAGCCCGATCATGCATGTTAGTTCAGACTATTGGACTGCCTGGTTGGTAGTTGATTTAGTCTAACCACTAATATGATCAGTGCAAGGCCATGTGGCCATTCATCAAATGTCGGGCTGCCCAATGAGTCCGATTCAAAGGATTATGCGTTGGCTGTGAAAATCATGGTGGTTGGACATGTTAATTTGAGAACAATGTTAGTCAACTATGGTGGGCTACAATCATAATAGTAGCCATTTACGTATGCATTTATGGCTCATTTTTTTTATCAATTCAGTTGCCTTAGATAATTCAGTCAACATAGGCTGTGTTTGGACGTTGCTCTCTCAATTGGGCTGTGAGTTTGTTTGGCAAGTTATCAATGGTTCGGCTGCTTTAGGAAAAGATGCGGTGGGGACCACAACTGGAAAATTATCAACCCTACAATCTCTCGTTAAATATGTGACAAATATTATCACATTGTTGATTAGGGTGATATTTTTATATCTAAAATGGGATAATATTTCAAGATTTGAATTAATATTATCTGATAAGGCAACATTTTATCAGTATTTTGGAAGATAATATTATCACTCTTTGGGAAGCATATCTTTTACTTGGACAGAAAGTCAGGCGAATGAAGTCAAGATGCAATCCAGATTCATGATTATACTGTGAGAGATAAATCTGGTATTTTTTACCAGATTATGTTTAGCAGATTTTACTTGCCTTATCTCAATCAGTACAAGCCGCTATAAATCAGCAAGCTGGCCAAGCTGCAAACTCACCCTGCGTCACTTCGACAAACCGCATTCAATAGCGTTCTTAGCATTCTTAGGATTAGCTTTTAGGCAAATAAAGCAGTCTTTTATTTTCTTAGCTTTTCAATTACTTCTTGTAATTTTCTTTTCTACAATTAAATAAAAGTCTATTTTATTTAATTTCTCTTTCATCACTTGTATGGCTTGTGCGCTTCAGTACTGCCATAGGACTTTTGGTGAGGGTACTTTCCTACTCACCTCACACAGTCGTTTTGTTAGAAGTCAGATTCATTAAGCCTTGTGTATCACTCACACAAGCACTTAGGAAATTAGTTTGCACGCACTCGAACCACTTTTGGTTCTGGCACGCCCGCGCAAATTACAAGCAAACATTTTGGCACGCCCGGTGGGACAACCAGGTGATGAGCCATGCACACCGCGAAGCATGGCTGCAGTTCTACCACGACCAGATTTGTTGGCGGAACGAAAAAATAAGCCATTTTTCATGGTTTAATTTATCGGTTTAAGGACCAATATGATGATGAGATCGGTCATCTTTACAAAGATATTGACCGTTTTAAGGCCGATATACAGTTCTTTAATAATGAAATCGGTCTCCTTCTTGCCGTAAGTGAAGCGGAAGAGCCACCACCCAATGGAAAAAATTTCATATCCATAAAAAAAAAATTTGAAATGGTGACTGGAGGAATAAACCAAGCGATTTATCAGAGTTATCGCTCGGGGGGCAAACTCTAAACGAGCCTCACAATTTTGTTGAGGCTGAAAAGGAAAAGTATGATAGGCTGAGTGAACTCGTATCGGCCATAGGGCCTCCCGTTAGCAAGGAGGACGATGACGAAGACCCCCTTGATGATGAAGAAATCGGCGATGAAGGGCTCGGGGGACAAGCTTCGCCGAGACCGATTGACTTTAAATCGGTCCATGAAGTTTTTGAACATATTCCCTTGAGGAAACTTACCCTTAAGGAGTTGTTCAATTTTTTCGGTCTTGTAATAGCGACCGATTACATTTTTTTTATTCTAAGCCAATTAATAATTTGGCTACTGTTGATTTCCATCCACAATGGCTGTGTGGATGCCACCAAAAAATAAATTTAATTTGGTGGTTGTTTTTGCAACAGTGGTACTATCCAAGGAGGCTAAAAAAAGTACTAAAGACCAATCAAAATTTTTTTTTAATACAGTCAGAATAAGTCCTACTCGGACTGGGATACTAGACCGAGAAGAGAAAGAAAAAAATAAAATTTTGGCTACTAATTGATGTTTGAGTCGAATGCTTTTAGTGGGTGCAGAAGCTTGATTGGACTTATTACTTCAAGGCAGTTGAAGTGGTGACACTTCCATGCAATCAAATGGTGGACCTAATGAAGAGGATGAGGTGGCTCCAAAAGGGTAATGACCAATTTATCACTTTGTCTTTATCCCGGCCAACTAACAAGACTTGAAGGTATTTGTGCTTTGCAAGGTGTCCGATCTGCTGGAGTATTTATATACCAACACCTGCCAATTTTGGTTTGAACTATGGAAAGGATATGAGATTTTAAGCAGCCGAAGGAAAACAATACTGCCAAGGAAAGGTTGGTATCGGGCTGAGGTTACAGACCTATAGTGTTGGGTCTCAATCAGCCATCATGTGGTCATGGTTATATGATCGGCCTAAGGAATTTTTGGTCTGAAAAAGTAAAATTAGGCTCTCCAAAAATTACATTGTTTTCATTTTTAAAGAGCCAGGGGGCATTGTTTGCACCTAAAAAATATATTTTTTAATCAAAGTTTGTATGAGGCCGATTGTAATATTTTAATCAAACTTAGAGACCGATTGCAAAATTAATGACCAAGTGATTGATTCAAAGTTGGTTAAACCATTTAGCTGCAGTCGAACTGACATACATATTTTAATTCGGACTACCTCACCAGACCGATTTATCCAACCAGTTCCTTATCAGCCCGATCATGCGTGTTAGTTCGGACTATTGGACTGCCTGGTTGGTAGTTGATTTAGTCTAACCACTGATATGATCAGTGCAAGGCCACGTGGCCATTCATCAAATGTCGAGCTGCCCAATGAGTCCGATTCAAAGGATTATGCGTTGGCTGTGAAAATCATGGTGGTTGGACATGTTAATTTGAGAACAATGTTAGTCAACTATGGTGGGCTACAATCATAATAGTATCCATTTACGTATGCATTTATGGCTCATTTTTTTTATCAATTCAGTTGCCTTAGATAATTCAGTCAACATAGGCTGTGTTTGGACGTTGCTCTCTCAATTGGGCTGTGAGTTTGTTTGGCAAGTTATCAATGGTTTGGCTGCTTTAGGAAAAGATGCGGTGGGGACCACAACTGGAAAATTATCAACCCTACAATCTCTCGTTAAATATGTGATAAATATTATCACATTGTTGATTAGGGTGATATTTTTATATCTAAAATGGGATAATATTTCAAGATTTGAATTGATATTATCTGATAAGGCAACATATTATCAGTATTTTGGAAGATAATATTATCACTTTTTGGGAAGCATATCTTTTACTTGGACAGAAAGTCAGACGAATGAAGTCAAGATACAATCCAGATTCATGATTATAGTGTGAGAGATAAATCTGGTATTTTTTACCAGATTATGTTTAGCAGATTTTATTTGCCTTATCTCAATCAGTACAAGCCGCTATAAATCAGCAGGCTGGCCAAGCTGCAAACTCACCCTGCGTCACTTCGACAAACAGCATTCATCAGCGTTCTTAGCATTCTTAGGATTAGCTTTTAGGCAAATAAAGCAGTCTTTTATTTTCTTAGCTTTTCAATTACTTCTTGTAATTTTCTTTTCTACAATTAAATAAAAGTCTATTTTATTTAATTTCTCTTTCATCACTTGTATGGCTTGTGCGCTTCAGTACTGCCATAGGACTTTTGGTGAGGGTACTTTCCTACTCACCTCACACAGTCGTTTTGTTAGAAGTCAGATTCATTAAGCCATGTGTATCACTCACACAAGCACTTAGGAAATTAGTTTGCACATACTCGAACAACTTTTGGTTCTGGCACGCCCGCGCAAATTACAAGCAAACAACATGTGCCTCAGCCACAAATGGATTCTTGTTAACCTGTTGTGCAGGCTTTTTAGTTGGGAATTTTAAAGTACCATTTCTGTATGGACGCACGAAAAGTTGTACAATTATTAGTACTATGGGACCATTTATATGCCACTTACAATAAACTTTTCCTTTAGTTTCCTCATTTGTTGGGAAAGTATGCATTAATTTAATTTTCTTTTCCTTTGCTAACATCGAAGTCATACTTCTTTCTTACCAGGCCTATCCGTCTGATTGGTAGAATTTTTCCCTTGAACCCGGGGAGGCTTACGCAGGACATCACATACAAACGGCTTCTGAGTTGTTATTTCAGCAGCAACACATTCATATTCATATTCATTATCTTCATCACTCGACTGTCATCCTCAATCTCAACTAAGTGTGTAGGCTGATATTATCTTTTATAATTCACTCCGCTTATGTTATTTTTCTTTTGATTTTCTTCATCAACAATCTTCTCATATCATACCACAACATCCACCACATGGCACATGTTAGTAAATTGCTAGCCCACAAACAGCATCCTAAGTGTTGATTTTAAGTTATCTATAGCTAGACATACATATTCCTTTTCTGGCAACCTAGTCTTACACCTATTATGAGCATATTTAAAACTAGCAATATATGTTTCTACATTCTCTCCTGCACTCTATTTAAACCTAGCCAAATCCACAATAGTCACATTTGGGGTCAGTCTGATAGAACTTGTCACGCACTAAAATCGCCCATATGGCTCTAGGACACGTGGTAGCCACCGAGACACACACAAAACTCCTTGGTGTCTATTAAGAACCACAAAATATTAGATTATAAGATTTTCCCATGTGAAATACTTATAAAAAAACTTTCCATTTTGAAAACAGGGGTCCAGTCGACTGATCGGAAACCCAATCGACTATATTGAAAACAATAGAGAGTCAGAATCTCAGAAGATCTAATCTGGTTGACTGACTCCAATCCGGTCGACTAAGTCTGCAAGGGGTGGTATCAAACCTGGTCGACTGGTACCTCTCTGGTCGACTAGATTCATGTTCCAGAGAGCTCATTTTTGAAATTGTTGATCCAATCGACTATAAAAGCACATCCAGTCAATTAGTTTAGGAAAAACATAAACATGATAACAAACCATACACGAATCCAGTCAACTGGTCTAAGGTGCAGTCGACTGCATTTGACAGCAGAGTCAATTCTGCAGCAACACAATTTTTAAAGCCAAAATAGGAAAACCAAATAAATAACACTTGCATAACACAACCAAACCAACATGTCATACTTATATAAACATGAGTTATCGTAAACACAACTAACATGAGTCTCCAAACTAAGTTATTACAACTTATTAATCCTGAACTAAGATCTGATACAAAATGATCAAGTTCTACGAGTCTTAACATAAAAATATGAAAGTAAACTCTAACTACTCCACAGCCCGTTCTCGCCCACGCCCAATGAATCGCTTATTCGGGTCCTCACCGGCATGATCACCTACATTGGTTATTCAATAACCACTACAATATATAAGCTATATGCTTAGTGAATGTCACGTCCTGGAGCAACAAAAATAGAGAAAAATTAATTTTCTTTTTGGGTCCATAGGGAATGATTGGTGAACGTCACTAATGATCCACACCACACAGTACTAGTCAACAACAAGAATAGTAATAAAAATAAACTGGATACAAATAGCAGTTACTTCTATTACAAACATCAGAGTTATTACAATAGTAAAGCTATAGCGGAAGTATATATAAGGTTTAGAAGCAACATATGCCTAAGTACCAAATATAACAACACATTCTAAACAGAAATATAAACTAAAAACTATCTCTGGGTCTTCAGCTAGCGTAAACATCAGCATAGTAGTCCTCCCTGGCATAGACGTCAACAGTGAGGCTACCCTCGGTGTATTATCTTCCCGGATAGTAACCATCATCGTAGGCTCCGTCATCTGCAGAATAAGGTATAGGATAGTCTGGATGGGGGAAAGTCTAGGCAATAAAAGCCATCAGCTTACTTAGAGCTGGGTGTGTCTAAGCTAACAAGGTCCCAGTTATCTAAAGTAAATAACAAGCTTATGAAGACACGAGATAAGATCTACTATAATAATATCTTGCTCCTCATTCAACATCGTTAACCAACCCTTGTCGTCTTGTTATCCGAAGAACGACATTTAACATATTCTGACTGAATGAAACAGACTCAATCGTTTAACTCTAGGGATACATCCTTATTACGTCCATCGCTTTTAAGAGCAATGTATCCTGCTCACCGCAAGTCATGGACTCCATGTCAGTCTGTCCCAGCTTTTAAGAACAATATATCATGCTTACCGCAATTTAGGGACATAACGTTTCGAACAAGGCATATCATCTATTGCCACGACTCAGCGTCATCCATCACGCATCCCAGCTCACCGCCTTTTAAGAACATTTATCAGTTCACTGGCCTTTAAGAGCATAACATTAATGTGACAACCCTGAAAATTTTAAGTGTGTGAATAATTATTTTAATTAATTTTTTTCAATTAGCAATGATATATGAGTGTACCTAGGTAAGACACGTGTTTAAAAATTTTAAGTTTGAAGAACCCATAAATTAAATTGCTACTAAGCATATTTAATTTGTTAGTAATACCAGTAATATTTCCCCGTTTGTTTTTGTATTAAAATTTCTAATGTTTCATTATTATTATGAAATATATTATGAGCTTTAATTAAATTGTATGATAGATTATTGTCTGGCCGAGTTTCAATTTTTGTAGAATGACGAGTTTAGTGTCAGGTAGTGTTTTGGGGCCCACTAGTAAGTTAAGTAGTGAATTTAACATGAAAATTAAGTACCCGGGGTATGAGTACTATTTGGGTTAACTATTTTAGTGGTTTGGATTGCATTCTGGGCTCATATAGGTAGGGGTGCAAGAAAAAACCGCTAACCGCAAACCGACCAAACCGAAAACCGATTGGTCGATTTTCTAAATACATGTACAAGCTATAACCGACCGCAAAACTGACCGAACCCCTAAAAAACCGACCGACCGACCGATTTACTCCCTTATTGGTCGGTTTTTATACACCAAAAAAATTGACAAAAACCGACCGACCGACCGATTTACACCCCTACATATAGGTCTCTTTTGTGAGCCCACAAGAAGAAAAACGGGATTCTTGTGTAGTCAAGTATTAGTAGTATTATAAACCTAGTTAGGAGAGTATGATATCCATATATAATTAACCCTAGCCACCCAAAGAGAGAACAGACGTGTGTGTGTGTATGTGTGTGTGTGTGTGTGAGAGAGAGAGAGAGAGAGGAAGAAGAAGAAGAAGAAGAAGAAGAAGAAGAAGAAAGGAGAATGGTCTCGGGTTCGTGGGCACGTGGGGAATCACGGAGCATTTGTGGGTGTCGATTTTTGATCAACGAGGTGAGTTAAATTTTGTGTATTCGAGTATATATATACACCTATGTATATATGTATATGGGAGTAAATTAAATTAGTACATGTTTAATTTAATTGTTAGAGTTAAATCTTTGTAATGGATACACATTGTTATTGTTGAAGTAATCTCGATATTTTCTTTCCCCTTCGTGTGACTTTGTGATTATGATATTAGGGTATTCGAAAAGGTTAGGTGAATAGTTAGTTTGATAAAATCATATGTGAAATATTCATGGTAATTAAGAAATATATGTGAAATTCATTTTTTTTTAATTCACACAGTTGCAGAAACTTTAGAAAATTATTGTGCAATCGTGGCTTTGAATTTTTAACATTCTGTCCCCGTGCCCTGTGTAAAACGCGATTCTACACACTTTTCGTGTTTTGAGTTTTCCCTGATTCTGCACCGTTTGGGCTGTAGATTTAAATTTCAGTAGCATTTTTATTTTTTTTTTTTACGGTTAAAAACGTGTTGATTGTCTAAGTTGATTTATGTGTCGGGATGGACTCGTATTTCGTTATTATGATATAACGTGAAATTTTGTTGAGATGTAAGCATTCTCATCTAATGTTGGGTTTCATAAACTTGTGAATGTGAGACCATCTGTGTGAAGATTTTTTTTTTTTTTATAGAAGTTAATAATAGGAAATCCTTTAATGTTCACCACTGCTCCGTATGAGTTTAGGCGGCGACTTCGTGGATGACTCGTCTTATGTGATTAGACGGCGACTACGTGGATGACCCGTCTCTTCATATTTAAGCCTTATGCCCAGCTTGTTGGTCTATTTCATGTCTATTTAGACATTGTTGATTGACGTAAAAAACGTAAGGACTAGCCTTTCGGTGTAGACTCAAATCCCAATGATACCCCATGGGAGTTGGGACCGGAGTGGGAGTTAGTATTACGTTAGGAGACATATATGATATATGTGTAGGTTGAACCATGGATGGGTGGCCGAAGTGGTGAACATAAGGTTTAATTAATTAAAACACAAGTGGTGCTTAAATTTCTGCTATCTGTTGTATTGTAGTTCATTACATTTTGTTGTAGTCGAATCCTTGTCATATCAAACAACTTATGTGGGTATTCGTTAGTTTAAATGTAGTCTTGTATGTGTACCATAATATCTTTGGGGACGTTGTGATTTAATAATACATTGGATCATGTTAGTAAATTAGATAATTTGATCACTTAACTTCATGATTCAAGGTCGTTTCGCGTAACCTGAAGTAGAACAACAATCCAAGCGACTTTCGTGTTTTACACTTTTCCTAAAAACGTCATCTTGACACCGTTTTGATTTAATTTCAGAATCTGCTGAATACCGCGTGTTTATGTGCTGAAGTTTAATAATTAATTTCTGACTTACGTGTTTAGAATTATTGAACGGGAATGCGTGGCTTCCCTTGGAAATTTAATTCTGAACATCTTTCGTGTTTTAAGTTTTGTCCAATTTCAACCCCTTCTTGGAGATAAATTCAACTTTTTAAATAACATTTAAAGTATGATTTTTGATTTTTTGTACTAACGTCTAATTCTGCAGGATGGTAGGCCCACTAATGTGTTTGCAGGTATTGGCCTACCATAGCTAAGAAGGGTAAGTATATATTCAGTCTAGTTCGGGTAGGAACTATATCGTCGTCACATGAAAGGGAAACTACCCCTTGTCCCGTTATGTGAGCGGTGTCCCTTTCATGTGAGCGGAATTACTTTCCTATCCGATCCTTTATTTATTATTGTTGTGTTGGTGTAAGGGATTGTGAGCGATCCCTAGGACTGTGTGATTAGTGTTATTTAACTCATACCAGTCATGTGACTGACCCGTTGAGTTTTCTCGCGGGTGCGTACTTTTTAGAGCGTAGCCGATCGTAATTTGCAGGGATAGTGAGAAGTTCGTGGCATCTGGTAATAGGAGAAGTGTGAAGTCCTAATTAGCTTTTATAATTTTTATTGGAGAGCTTTATTATTTTATATTTTGGCACTGTGGGCCATTTGACTTTTTTTTTCAGATATTGTTTGAATGATATTTTTTTTTAGAGATTAATTATGGTTTTGAAACCTTAGGTTTTGATCCTTATTGATTGGATATTTTACTGGTATTTTGCGCTTGTGAGTTAAGTGTTATCCTGTACAGACTATGTGATGATTTACATTGCGATCACCTCTAATAATTGGACAACTGAATATTGGTTTAGGGATTTTCCCTTGACTAATATTTAATTGTCTGAAAATTAGGGTGTGACAATTAATCCCCTGATTTATCTTAGGACTACTTGGTCTAGTTCACCGCCTTTTAAGAACATTTATCAGTTCACCGGCTTTTAAGAACATATCATAACCAAACGTCCGTTCACGCACCATTCCCATAACTTATCAAATCTACCTAAGTTATGTTCTAATATTGACACATGACAATTCCCAATGTGGCCTGACTACTCTGATTAAAAGAAAACGGATATCGAACTCGTACATGAACCGTATAGTATTTCACGTCATTTTATTAACCCCATTGTTCTTAATCATACCTAACCTTTGTTGTCACATTCTCCCTGGTCAACCCCTAATCACATAACAGAAGTTCGAATCAGGAATCGAACCATCGAACCCTTAATAAAATAAATAGGCAAAAGAATCCATATTCTGCCAATACCAATCGATTGGGATAAGGGTCCAATCGATTGGGACAAAGTCATAACAATCGATTGAAGAAACTGGCAATTGATTGGGTCTAAAATAATGTCAATAGATTGCTAACAATGTCAATCGATTGGAATTATATCCAATCGATTGGGTCCAGACTGATGGCAATCGATTAGTAATTATACTAATCGATTGGCACTTCGTCTTCACCAGCAGATTACAAAAACAGCATATATGAACACAAAAACTATGCATATTCTACATCAAATCTTCATAATAACTCGTAAAAACATCACATAAAGGGACCAAGTGAGTTTAGAACTCACCAATGGTGTGTTTGGTGGGTGTGAGCTTAAAGCCTCCAAGCTTCTCTCTCCTCCTCCTCCTCTGTCCAGCTCTCTCCTTTCTCTGTCTCTTCTCTTTCTTCTTCTTGTTCTCTTATTCTTCTTCTTCTTCTTGCTGCCAAGGAAGTGTGTGTGTGTGTGTGTGTGTGTGTGTGTGTGTGTGTGTGGGTGGGTGTATATATATAGATATATGTGTGTATATATAGAACTCACAAGATATCTCTCTCTCTCTCTCTCTCTCTCAAGTTGAGCAAAACAGGTACAAGGCCAAGAATAATCTCATATATATAGAGGTGTGAGAGTGCCGTACGTCCAAAGCTCAAGCAAAAAAGAAAACTTGTCTCTGCTTATGCCAATTGATTGGGACTCATGGAAATCGATTGGTAACAGATATTTGAAGGCAATCGATTGGAAAGAATGCCAATCGATTGGTATGTTGCCACATCATAAATTTTAGTCGGTAAGATGGCAATCGATTGGGAACAATGACAATCGATTGGTAACCAAAAAGTGTCAATCGATTGGGAAACAATGGCAATCAATTGGTAACCAAATCTCACCAAAAGAAAAGGAAAAGTTATACAAGTACAGAAATGAAATACCAGGTCTTATTATATAACAAAAATATAGGGTGTTACAGTGAATGACAATAATTGGAAGCATGGATTAACAAGAAGTTCAAATCCACCAACTACACATAATTATAGCCGCCGGGAATACATGTGTTGTCACCCTCAACCTAGCCCGCGATTCTACCACTGAATCCACGTAACCGGTAGGCACCCACATCTCTTCTTTCAGACAGGCAATACCCAAAAGCCTCCGGCAGCTTATAAACCAACACACATGATGATACGCACAAGAATCCATTTGACTCAAGCATACAACTCAACATGCTCACATAAAGTCATCACAACATGCTTTAACATACATTTGAGCCTAATTAACCATATAAATTTGTCCAACATTCACCAAACAAGCTAAATTATACAATTAGACATGCTTAGTAAACAAATGAACCAAAACAGGGTATCAACCCATTGAACCCCCAATTAGTATCACTCACCTCGTAGAATTCGCTCCTAATTCCAAATTATTAACCCTCTAATCGTCGGGTACAAATTCTATGTCAAAATTACATATTATAAGCTAAACCCCCGAAACTGGTCACAGAAAAACGATCACAGAAATTAACCAAATTGGTATCTATGCGTTAAACTCACCTCCAAGAGTCCGAATATGTAATCCGAATTAAAATTGATCAACAAACGGTGTGGCAATTGGTGTCAAAAGCTCCATGAATTTCCGAAACAAAACTCGTATCTCTCTCTGTGCTAACTGAATTGAGAAGAAGAGGGTGAAAATGGCATATGTCATCCAAGACACATGTTACCTAACATGTCCACCTAATACATATTATTACTATTACCTCCCCTCAAGTTCCAATATGTTATAATTACACCCCCACAAGTTATGAACCATATTATAACTATCCCAACCTAAATGGGTATTTGTCTATATCCTACTTGGGTCCTATAAGTGGTCCCATATAATATTAATGAAGTTTCTAATTAACCTACTAATTATATAGCGTATTCAATTCGTACTCACAAAGGTACCCCACTAAACAATATGATATAAGACAACACTTAGAATATATCACATAAGCCCATAATAACCATTTAAGCACATAAAGTGATTCCACATCACCGTCCCATCACAACACATGTCCCAATTCGAAACTGCCACATTGGCCACATTCGGGTTCCCAATTGGTTACCCATATTCTACTCAATGGGTCAAAACCCACATCATGAATGCATTTTCAACATTATCATATAACTATAATGCATGCTAAATATAATTAAATAATTAGTCACTGGAGTGGGTGTCACAGAATTGGCTATGAAAAATCATTTCCATATCTTGCCAAGTCTAAACTGAACCTATTGGGAGGTTAACATACCAAGTAAAAGCAGACCCAGTTAATGAATTAGCGAATGATACACCCAAAATTGGCTCTATCTTATGACCGAGCGGTTCAAATCAGCAGCTAGTTCATGCCCCGGGCAAATCATGCACAACTCCTCAGAAGTGTCAGCCCGAGCAGTTTATTCTACTCATCATCCCGAGCGGTTCATTCACGACCCGGCCAGCGGGTCGGGAAGACCGCACAGGCACATCCTACCGCGGGAACAGCTCATCCGGGCCCACAGGCATGATCTCGAGCATTACGGGCAGTTTCCTACTCAAGCTAAAAGACTAATGGAAAGTGCACACTATTTCCTAATCCAATTAGGAAATCCCCATAATTAATGCCAATCAATATCAATAGGATGATATTTCCTTATCCATGTATGAGTAGGTCTCTTACATCTATAAAAGAGACCTCTCACCCCCCATTGAGGGGGCCGCTGACTTTTCAGTCTACACAGCACCTCTATAATTCACCATTGTACGCATACACCCGGCCGATATTACTGGTAGTGTCGCCCCTCTTTGTTGGCTCACCAGGCCCGCCGGTGATCTGCTAGTGAACGTGCTCAGACACACACGTGGACGTAGGTACCTTCATTAACAGGGCCGAACCACATACAAAAAATAGTCTCTCACTCTCTCTTTCTCTCTCCTTAAATTGCTTTACTTTACTCTTACCAAATTCTGGCATCATTAGTTTGGCGCCGTCTGTGGGAAACGACAAATCTTCTGATCAACAAATCTCTTGACTGATCATCATGCCACCAAAGAAGGGTAAGAAGGCTGATCAGTAGCCCGACCGGGATGTTCCTCCGGCCCCGGCACAGGCTGCGACAGCCATGACATCTGAGCAGATCACCGCGACCCTCACACAACTCCTTGAGGGCCAGCGTCAAATCCAGCAACAAATTGAAGCCCTGCTAGCCCAGTAAAGCAGTCTTCCAGGGGCCGGGAAACGACCCAGGAACGTTGCGTACGGTCGGGAACCGATCTTGACCAGACAACATGCCCGAGACAACCTGTCCTGTGTTAAGGATGCCAGAGACATCAACAGTGGGCGTGCTGCCCTAGAGGAAAGGCAAGAACATATGGCCCGGGAATCAGTCCTGGGTCACTCGGTCAAGAGTTGAGTCGTCCCTAGGCGAACGGTTACCCGGGGTCATAGCCGAGCCCGATCCCAGAGGACAGCACCCTGCCATCAAGAAGAAGCCTCTTCCACCAACCCGACAAGTACCTCAGATACTGGTCGGGAAGGAGTGGAAGCCCGAATCAAGGATTTACAAAAGTAGATCGACGGAGTGGCCAAAAAGCTTGGTCAAAACCGTGCTCAGAATCAAGCCAATACCGAGACAGAGTCACCGTTCTCCAGCCAGATCACGAGGTTCTCCATCCTTCGCAAATTCAAGCAGCCTTGCCTAGATCCCTACAAGGGCTCGGGAAGCCCGGTGGACCACATCCGGACCTATAAGGCTCAGATGGCCCTAGCCACCAATGCCGATGAGCTACATTGCCTAGCCTTCCCCAGCACTTTGAAAGGCCTGGCCATGCAGTGGTTCTACTCCTTGAAGCCCCGATCGGTCTGCAGTTTCAAACAACTCAGTAATCAGTTCATCAACCAGTTTGTCGGTTTGCATGAGCGGCCAAAGCCAGACATGCAGCTACTGACGGTCAAATAACGGAATAATGAGTCCCTCAAGGAGTTCACCAACCGGTTCAACCAACAGAAGCTTCAAATCTGTAATCTAAACGAGACAATTGCCATCATAGCCTTCTGCTCGGGAGTTCAACACACCAAGTGCGCCGCGTTGTCCATAGAAATCGCAGACAGGGTTAGAAAATACATCGACACTGAGGAATTTCTAAAGATCAAAGACCCCGAGCAAGAAAGCAACAAGTCTTCCAGAAGCAAGCGAAAGCGAGATCAGCCCGGGAGTTCAAACAATTCTTTCAGTTCACAGCAGTCCGGGTCAGGCTGCCCCGACCAGACCCCCAGTTCACAGCGGTCAGAGTCCGACTGCCCTGACGCGACCTCCAGTTCACATCGGTCAGGATCAAGCAGTTCCAACTTTACCTCCAGCACAGAGAAATCAGGAGCCCGCCGATCCTGATCTGACCTCCTGTCTCCATCGGTCTAGATAAGCCCGACTACAGTGGTACCTGCCTGATCACTACATGAGGTTCCACCGATTGTCAGAGATCTCGTACAAAGTCCTTGGGCCTAACCCCGAGGTAGACAAAGACCTCGGGCCTAACCCCGAGGCACTCAAAAGACCTCGGGCTCCGAACACAGGCACTCAAAAGACCTCGGGCTCCGCACCCAGGCACTCAAAAGACCTCGGGTTCTGAACCCAGGCACCAAAGACCTCGGGGTCACGCCCGAGGCACCGACTTTGCTTAGGTCCAACCGACAATGGGGGAAAACCCCCTAGGTGGCTGATGATGGCAAGCTTCAAAAGACCCTGCAACCACCATACTCCAGGTCGATTACCTACAGTCATAGCCTTTGTAAGACCCTCATCTTAGAGAAAGCTTGCGGGGCAAGATGGCCCAGTGAACTAAAAAGGTAATCATACCGAGTATCTATAGGCCTCGCGGATAACCAAGTAAAAATCTTGGACAACCCGAGCACCTATAGTAATCAGAGGCATTGACTCCACTTAGGTCCAGACCGACGATAGAGGTAACTAAAATCTCTTAGGTTGGCCGACGATAGAGGAGAAAAAGGACCCTAAAGCAATGTGATTTAGGCCGGCTCCACTAACATGGTGAAGCTCTTCTCCCAACGGTCTTGACGAAGGCTGGCCGGGCGGAAGACAACCATCCTGGGGAGTTAACAGTAAAAAGGACCCTAGAGCAATGCGCTTTAGGCCGGCTTTTCCAACATGGTAAAATCCTTCTACCCACAGCCTTGACGAAGATTTACGGGCAGAAGATAGCCATCCTAGGAGCTAACTCAAGCAAAAAAGACTCCGAAGTAGGCCGAGTTTTAACTCTCGGTCACTTCCCGAGCACTCAAAGACTCTGAATTAGGCCGGGTCATAACTCCCGGTCAGTTCCCGAGCACTTAAAGGTCCTGAGCTAGGCTGGGTCTCAACTCTCAGTCAGTTCTCGAGGACTCACCAGGCTCAGAAGCCCTGAGGCAGCTTCCACAAGCACTCAGATAGCGGCAAGTAACATCAAACTGATTTCTAAACTTGCCCCGATATAGCATCTGGGCAATCTCGGAAATGGGGGGCAGCTGATACGCCCAAAATTGGCTCTATCTTATGACCGAGCAGTTCAAATCAGCAACTAGTCCATGCCCCGGGCAAATCATGAACGACTCCTCAGAAGTGTCAGCCCGAGCGGTTTATTCTACTCATCATCCCGAGCAATTCATTCACGACCCGGCCAGCGGGTCGGGAAGACCGCACAAGCACATCCTACCGCGAGAACAGCTCATCCGGGCCCACAGGCATGATCCCGAGCATTACGGGCAGTTTCCTACTCAAGCTAGAAGACTAATGGAAAGTGCACACTATTTCCTAATCCAATTAGGAAATCCCCATAATTAATGCCAATCAATATCAATAGAATGATATTTCCTTATCCATGTATGTGTAGGTCTCTTACATCTATAAAAGAGACCTCTCACCCCCCATTGAGGGGGCCGCTGACTTTTCAGTCTACACAGCACCTCTATAATTCACCATTGTACGCATACACCCGGCCGATATTACTGGTAGTGTCGCCCTCTTTGTTGGCTCACCAGGCCCGCCGGTGATCTGCTAGTGAACGTGCTCAAACACACACGTGGACGTAGGTACCTTCATTAACAGGGCCAAACCACATACAAAAAATAGTCTCTCACTCTCTCTTTCTCTCTCCTTAAATTGCTCTACTTTACTCTTACCAAATTTTGGCATCATCAGCGAATAATCTTAATTATGTAAAACTTCCCCACTTTGTGTAGTGAAATGTGCTATCTGTTCCACTGTAGTCTGTCTATCACCACTAGAAATAAAGTAAACTTTGGTATTTTGAAATATTGTGGGAACTGAAACATTCTATCGATGAAATCAAGATAAGGTTTTTTGATATTGAGGGCGGATAAGGGCCCTAATCACTACCTCAAACTGTTCTCTCAACTTGTAATTCACTTGTTCCCTAACCTGGCCATGAACCTGTTCCCTAATAGTGTCTACCATTTCATCCATGTTCATTCCTAATGGCACATGATCATTAAATCAGGCTGATAAGGATTACGTACCTCATTACCAACATGTTTTTGACCTGGGCCAACGCCAATATGTCCCCTTTAATGACCTAGAAATCTAACCATTGGTGCATGTACGTGCCCCCAGTCTGCATCACTGGTTGTTGGAATTGTACTCCTGCATGTGTTGCTAGCTCTAATGGAAATGCCCCCTAGTCTGCACTGCTGGTTGATGGAAATGCCACCCAGTATGCTTTACTGGATGATGGAAATGCCCTCCCAGTTTGATGTCCATGTGGGTAAGGTAATGCTACTGCGTGAACACTTGATTGAGCTATTTGCCCTCCAGTTGGCACAATAGGATGGGTTGGTTGTCCCCAAGACTGAAATATAGGTAGTTGAGGTTAAGTACCAGCTTGATAATAGGGTTGATGAACTGGAACCATCATTTATCCTACTTGGAAACTTGGATGTGCCCAACATTAACCCTAGTAAACACACCTTGGGCATCAGGGGGTCCTGAGCTCTGATCACAATGATTCAAAAGAGGCTGATTACTAGAACTTGATGCATGGTCAAACATGCCAAAACCAGGATAATTCAGCAAACCAAGAACTGTAGGATGGTTAAGAATTTTCACATTGGTATAACTCAACTGAGGAGCTTGGTTAATGGGGACCTGTATGGCTCCTTCCGAGCATTAGTCTTTAAAGATGACGCTGGTCCCAACTTTTCTATCATATATGCCATTTGACGGTCAATGCTCTTGGTAATTTGGTCTCCCATTTTTTGCATCATATTTGTGAATGGTTTCATAATTGGAGCCAATCATGCAACGCACTATCCAGACTGAACCGCATTGTAGACATGTAATCCTTTAAAGCCTATTGATTTGGGCCAACAGTAGTGGCTCCAAATCTTCAGGCTATTGTTAAAGTGAATCCTGACTCCCAATGCGAGACTTGTCACTGGTATTGCCATGAGCTACACCCTTAACATGTTCATTAACTATTGGAGCATCCACCTTTGGTTGCACTGCTAGACCCTTATCTTTTGTCAAATTCTTTTTTGGTGGCATGATGAACTACCAATTTCTCACACCGATCCCATGGGGCGTGCCAAAAATTGTTTAGCTAAAACTTATGATTATGAAAATGCGTGTGTGTTAGCCAAATGTCCTTTAGGACTTGAACAAAACCCAAATCAAATGAGTAAAGAGATAGAGGAACGTAATCTTTTTTTAGGTTTAGTTGCTTTAATCAAATATTAAAGACTTCCGATGTGAGAGACAATCGAACTAGCAAAAGAAATAACAGAGTTGTATTTCCATAAGATCTTTTACAAATAGAATTCAATTAGACGTGGTAATCGCGCTTTCTAATTGATGAACTATAAATCTACTCCTAATAAGGATTAAATGACAGAAACAGAAAGTGTCACGCCCTGACGTAGCATAAATATGGAAAGCGTTTAATTTCCTTTATGGACTCGTAGGTCACGACAGTTTGAAGGATCGAATCCGTCCCAAACGTTGAACAACATAAAACCATAAATCAGAGTAGAGCAATCAAGGCTTACAAAAATTTTCTAACTTAATAATTATTACAGCACGGGATCCCCGAAAGGCATAGACCGCCTTGAAACAAATAATATCTATCATCTATTACAGTCATCCTTATTACAAAACCAGTTCAATACTTAAAACATAAGATAATGATAAACAGTTTCTCTTCATAAGCAGCCTTTCTCAATTAGCATAGTCATAAGGTCCCTCCTGATAATCACTTGAAAAGCCTAGACACGAATGTCCAGGATGCATCAACATCGTCAGCTTCGAGAAGTTGGTGAGTGTTGAAAACATATGCTCGAATGTAAAACATACTCATTTACTATTTTCCATTTTTCAATTCCATTAATCAACGGGTTAATCATAGAAATGAATTCAATTGATAAAATAGTAAGAATCACATTATAAACTTTGGTTCATAAAACATATGACCGTGTGTGGACATGCGAAATTCTACTTCTTGTTTGTTTTTGTTTTGAAACTTGTTTGAAATTGATTTAGATCAAAGAAAGAAAAGAAAGGGTCTGTTGAAAACAAATACAGAGTCGCCACTTGGTCTTTAAGGAACCAAGAAACCTAATTTTGACTCACCCAAATGGATAATGGGCACCGACCCTTCATAACCAAAGAACTTGGCTCGGGGTTTTGGTACAAGAGAGGAAGGAGCCTTTGTCACGACTAAAACACCTTCAACTCGCCCCGTCTTTCGACGGGCCTCAATTAGCATCCAAATAATCATCTTATACTATGTACGGTTCGACAATTAATACTATGATAGTATATTACATCACATAAGAAAATTTGAAATGGAAGATCTAAAGATAAGATATCATTCATAAGATCTAAGTCAAATATCATACAATGTAAAGTGAAAGATCACACAAATAAACCTAGAAAAAATCGTCTAATCATGTATCAAATAATCAAGACTTCCTAATCTAAAGGGGGACATAAATTGTTATTGAAACAAATAAACAAAGAAATCAAAATATGCTTAGCAAGCTAGAATGATGCATGCTAATCTTTGAGAAGAGAAGATCTCTCAATCCCCGGGACGGATGAGAAAGGATGATTAGATCGAGGGGAAGCATGAACGTGTGATCATCATCATTCCTTATAATCTTCGTAGATTAGGAGTTACAAAAACCCCAAATCTTTGCATGATGCAATGTATGTATCTAGAATGTGTAAAGGTTGTAGTGTGCTTTGTGTTCATGGATTTCTAGAATGACTTAGAAGTCTAGGATGTGTATGAATAAATGAATGAAATCATCATGGGATATGTACAAATGTAGTATGAACTATTTTCTAAGACATGAGCTAATTTGGAGTGCATGTAAGCATCAAATCAAAGGATGGAAGTAAAAATATGCTTGCTGTGAATAGTGAACAGAATAGTAACTTGATCTTTTAGAAATTGAAAAGAGGGGTTAGGAATGTTTTCAATGCATGATTTTTTATGAAGATCTTCCTTATTTTGTATAGAACACAACACAAAAATCCAATATTTAATAACTATTACAGATTGAGAGAAATCATATGAACAGTGGAGGTTACTCAGAAACAGAGTTCGTACTGTCGACTGAAATGTTGAAAATTCTTAGAAAATGAAAACAAAAGATATAGAAGCCCATATTATAAATGAAGTTCCCTAAGACACTGAAGTTCAAGGAAAAAATAAGTTAGGACCACTCTTTATGGAAAAGTTTTCTGTAAAACAAGTTGAAAGTAGACCAAGCTGCTGTGACAGCAAAAATAAAATATCTGGAGAGAATGTTTGGGTCCAAATGGACCATTTTCAAGTATTTTCAAGTCAAGCCAAAAATCATGGGTGTTCTATAATTAGTTAGAAAGACTTTCCAAGTGGTCTTGCATCCATACATTGAGTATTGAGTTCTAGAGAAATCTTTGAACTCAGATCATTCACTATTTGGACTCACTATTTTGAAGATTTTGGAAAAACTAGAGTTTTCTTTCTTGAGATCAAAATGAGGGGTTTTAAGAGGGGTTTTGAAATAGATGTTTTGAAAGTATATTTTCAACATCAAATAGAGATTATAACCACTTAAAATGTCAACATCAAACTCATCATCAAGAACCTCCAAGATTGTTGGAAAGATTCATTTTTATTTGAGCATAACCCCAAGAATACTTTGGAAGTATTGAGGTTTTAATCATCATCTATCAAACATGTTTTTGAGGTTAAGAGCTACTATCCATAAAGATTCACTCACCTCAAACTTCATGTCATCACTTAGATGATGTTGAACTAGTAAGTAATCAAAGAAAAACTAAGAAGAAATGGGGAAGAAGAGATGAACACATATATAAACAAGCAAGTAAATAGATGATAATAGCAATCAATAGATGATAATCAATGTGATTTTGGACTTGTAGCTTGGTGTTTCTCTCATAGATTTTGACATTTGGACATGGAAGTAGCTTCCTATCTCATGAATGCTCAAGAATGAAGGTTGGGGTGGACTTTGAATGTGAAGTATATAGAAGAATAATGGAAAAAAAACAAGATTAAAACTCACTTTCTTATGGAAAATCAATGGGAGAAGCTCACTTTCTCTCTTCTAAACCTATCTCTATCTCTCTTCTTCTCTATAACTTTTCAAGCTTTGCACTTGGCCCCCCCTAAATGAAGAGCAATGGGGGGTTTAAATAGGCCAATTTAGGGTGGTTTTGGGATTTAAAAAGTGTTCCCATTGGTCCCAAACATCTGTGAACACAGAACTGTGTCGTTTTGGTTTTCAATTAATCAAATTGGACCCCCAAAAAAATTACAAAAATGGACTCTGCGAGGGTTGAGTGCCGCGGCGGCACTGGACCTGTGCCACGGCGGCAGTGGGCCAGTGCTGCGGTGGCACTGCTCCTCAGACGCCCAAAAATTTACGTTTAGGCCCCCAGAGGTTCCGGTATTCGCAAAAAGGCCCTATTTCGTCCGAAATTTACAAAAAATGCATACGAACTCCAAATTGAGGTTGTGATATACCGTTGTAAAGGTAATGGAGTCTATTTTACATAAAAAAAAATAGTTCAGAGAAAGGTCACTTTGAAAAGTTTTGCGGTATTTGTGATAAAGCCGATTTGATCGCCTTTTTTGCCTTCGGAAATTCATAAAAAACTCGTTTTAAATCCAAATATTATGTGTGATATACCGTTGGAAAGCTATTAACCTCTAGTATTCATGAAAAATATTTGAGAATTGTTATGGTGCTCCGGTTCTAAAGTCAAATTTTGGTCAAACTGGTCAAACCTAGGATTCCCGGGAAGTTCCAGAAATCTCTGGGAGCCCCTAGGAGCTGACGTTTTCACTCGATTTTCTTTTAAAAATACTTTCCACATGATTTAGAATGATCCCGGTGAATTTGGATGATTTTGGTCAAACTTGGTCAAATGTGGTCAAACCTGGACAAACCTTGGTCAAACTTATCAACGGGGACTTTCCGGGTCTTCCGGGAGTCTCTGGGAGCTGACGATTTCATCTGATTTAGCTTAAAAACTCATTTTTTTACTTTTCTTACGATATAGCAAGTTTCCAGAACTTTTGGTCCAAATCCGGGAGTTTTTCGGTCTTTCAGGGGCATTTTGGTCATTCTGAGCATCTTGAGAAATGGAACTGACTTCCAGGAGTCCTTTTGAGTCTTTTACGATCATTGTGAACCACCAAGCTATGGGTCTCCTAAATCTGATAGCCGACAAAATGGGGTGTCTACAGTTTGCCCCTCGTTGGCATGAACTTGCGAGGCAACGCATGTCACAAGCGAGTGCCAAAGCTTTGAAGAGACGAGACTTTTGGAGGCTATAGATTTAGGATAAAAAAGCGTTACAAAAGATGCAATGATGGTGAGGCTAGTGCTGGTCGCGCTCTGCGTGAGCTGCCTACGTATCCCAAGGGAAATCAGACCAGGACGTAGTTTGGGGCACAAAGGAACAAATCACACATGCACATACACAACAATCAGGTGGATGCTATGCTATAAGAGTGATATGCAATGCATGGATGTGATATGAATTTTGTCCTAAGTCCTATCATGTCTAGTGTTCTGATCCTAGCATGAATTGGTGCTGTGGGGTGTACCACTTCAAGTGGACTTGTGTCATGCTTGTGTTGTGTTCTAAAGCGCTTGTGGTTCTAGTACATGTGTTCTGTGTATTCGCCACTCTCAGTGGGCTTGGTGATCTACGCTTCGCTATGACTAATAGACTTGTGAGGGATCTCAACCTGGAGGTCTTACCCAAGGAAGAGCGTGGTGCTCAAAGTAATACTGTGGTGCTCAAAAGAATGGTTATGGTGTGTTTGCCACTCTTAGTGGGCTTTGTGATTTGTGTGTGCCGCGACCGATGGGCTATGTGTCATGTTATGGCCAATTTGTTGTGTTGGGTGAAGTGATGCTCTAGACTTGACTCGTGTTCCCCTTAATCGTGATACTATGGACTCGGTGACTCTCAGAGTCTCGACGGTGCTTCTCAAATTTCAATGATGATCCTCAATTCTCAACAACGCTTATGTTGTTCCTCAAATCTTTGACGGTGCTTCTCAATGCTTCTTGATTCTCAATGGTGTTCTTCAAATCTTAATGATGCTCCTCAACTTTTAAATGATGCTTTTCAACTCTTCTGACGCTACTCAACAAATATGATGCTTCTCAACACATCTGATGTTCCTCAACTCTTCAACGATGCTTCTCAACAAATCTGATGCTCCTCAACACATTAGATGTTCCTCAACTCTTCATCGATGCTTCTCAACAAATCTGATGCTCCTCAACACATCCGATGTTCCTCAACTCTTCAACGATGCTTCTCAATAAATCTGATGCTCCTCAACACATCCGATGTTCCTCAATTCTTCAATAATGCTCCTTAACACACCCGATGCTCCTCTTCAACAATACTCTCTCCTGATGTTCCTCGATGCTCCAATAATGCTTCTCAACTCTCCTGATGTTCCTCGATGCTCCAATAATGCTTCTCAACTCTCCTGATGTTCCTCGATGCTCCAACAATGCTTCTCAACTCTTATGATGTTCCTCGATGCTCCAACAATGCTTCTCAACTCTTCTGATGTTCCTCGATGCTTCAACAGTGCCTCTAAACTTTTCTGATGTTCCTCAACACATCTGATGCTCCTCGTCAACAACACACTTGGACTTTGAACCTTGAACATCTTGATAACACATCTTATCAAAACATCTGGACTCTGAGCCCTAAAACACAACTTATCAAAACTTCTCATCAACACATCTGGACTTTGGGCCCTAAAACACCTCAACAACGCGTCTCATCGACACACCTCATCAACACATCAGCAATAGTTTCTTGGTGTTGGCGATATTTCCTCCGATCAGCCATCTTGAGAAACAACTATCGATTTGTAGTATACAACCACTTACGAGTTTATGCCACTCGTACCTGGGATACTTCTCATGTTGCGACCTTGACTGGTGTAGTAATAATGTTTGGTACTTCTGCTTATATCCAAAGTTTTTTTTTTTGTTATAATTGGGAATCACCTTTAACCCACACATTTGAGACCATCATGACAAATGGACTTAACAGGAACGACAAGGAAAGTTTGGTTTGTTTGTATGAAACCTCGATCTCTGACACACTTGTGATCAGATTACTACTGACTCAAACAAAGAAGGATTGACTTAGACATGAAATTCTCAAATTGCCACGATCCAATGTGCCTTCATCATGAATGATGTACCGCTAATCTTTTATGTTCACTCCTCATCTTAATATGACAGCACTTTGCTGATAAATCTGGTTTTTGAAAATTCCTCCCTATTGATCTAAACAATTCTCTACTTCTCCCCGGAAGTGCTTTGAATTAGTGCTTTAGCTTTTAGAATAAAAGATGCTCCATTTCAAAAAAAATTCAAAACAACTTGGTAACTTGAAAACTCGCCCTTGGTGTGAAGGGATCGTGTTAGGAAAACGGAGTTTGCCCCTAGTTTGAGGTGTACGAAGTAGAATTCATAGGCAAACGAGGTGGGTGACCGAAGTTTGCCCCAAGTTTGGAATGATAGTTTATTGGAGGTTTTGGGCAAACGAGGTAGGTGACCAAAGTTTGCCCCTTGTATGAAGGGTAGATAGTAAAATTCAGACAAACGAGGCGGGAGGCTGAAGTTTGCCCCTAGTGTGGAAGGTGATTTTCTGGCTTGAGACAAGGACCATGACTTTAATATCTCAAATGCTCATAACTTTTTGCCTAGGCACCAGTGAGGTAACCTAGCGAGCTCTTTTCTCTATTTTGTTATTACTCACCTTGGATTTAGCTCTAACTTTTGCCTAGGCATCCTTTCGAATTTTTGACCTAGCGAGCCATCCTTCTTTTCTTTTTGAAAGTCTGTCTACGTACCCTGAGCGGGGATCAGGTCCAACGTAGTTCGGGCCACGACCTTTAAAAAAGAGGGGTTAATATTGATGGTGTCGACCGAACCGATGCGGTTGCCTACGTATCCCCGAGTGGGAATCAGGTCGAGCGTAGTTCAAGACAAGGCCTTGAAAGAAATTGGTTTGATTATGATGGTGTCGACCGAACCGATGCGGTTGCCTACGCATCCCCGAGAGGGAATCAGGTCGAGTGTAGTTCAAGTCAGGGCTTGAAAGAAATTGGGTATGAGGGTTTCTCAAACCAATCGTCAAATAAGTTCAAACTTGAGCCACTTGTGGTAGCTTTGAATAAAAGGATTCAGTTTCAATCTCCCTTTCTTTTCTTTTTCTTTTTCTTTTTGTTTTATTTTGAGGATTGATCCTTTTCACTTTCGCCTAGCCGGTCAATTTTGCTTTTTAATGTAGTCGATTCTTATGAGATCTTTCAATCGCAATCTCAGAATTCCAGAATGTGCATGTCAGCTCTCGGAATTTATTTGTGGTCATTCCGTGCCTTTTGAAATGTGATCTTGGTACGTTCTTAAGATGTATCTTGAAGCGTATGATTCTCTCATTTGTTTCATCAAAATTTTCTCCAACATTTTGACTGGCTAGGGTCAGATTTTGGAAATCAACACCTTTTTCAGCTCTAAGTTTTGCCTAGGTGCCCTTCCGGGTTTTCAACCTAGCAAGATTTTTCTTTACTTTTTCTTTCTTTTTTTTTTTGTTTTTTTTTTTAAAGTGGAGATGAAACTCACTGAAATGTTTGGCTACCATCAAGGGCTAAGTTTGCATTGCTTTCAATCGGACAGATTGTGTGGTTCCCAATTGAATTGGGCTTAAGGCTTCGAAATGGTGGAAAAAGGGTGTTGGGCAAGCCCCAAGTCAGTTTCAAGTATGTCTTTTCAAGATTAAGGCAAGAGCATCTTTAAATTCTTAAAGTAAGACTATTCAATTCTCGGCTCTTCATCGGTGTCAGCGCAAAATTGACTTTGACCTTTTCAGGATTCTTTTTTTTTTGTTTTAAAAAAAAACAAAAAAAAAATTTTAGCACGGTAATATCCATGGTAATTTGCAAAGTGACCCTTCAGTTCAGTGATTCATGCACTTATGACTATACATATCAGATTAGGCAAGATGAGACTTCATTCCATTAGTAAGAGAGAGGGATTACATTACTCGACACAGACCCATAACTAATCGATAGTAGACAGACTCGACCACAAGACTAAACTTGAAATAGATTCAAAACATAGGACAGACTCGACTAGACTTGACTAGACTTGACTAGACTTGACAGAGTGTCACGATGACTCGCTTATTTTTTGAAAGAGCATCCTCATTTGCTTTGCCAGCAAAAGTCCCAAACACCACCACTTCAGTTGCACAAGTTCAACATTCATGGTCCTCGGCGAAAGGGATCGCTTGAACAGATAAGCCAGGAGCTTTACGTTCAACGAAGCTGATGTCATGGGATTGGATGGGTGGTGGCTCAATGATGTTTCGATCGATGAGGTCCTGGATATCGTGGTGGAGGAGCATGCAATGGTCGGTATCGTGGCCTGGGCCTTGGTGGTAGGCACAACATTTGGACAGGTTACAGTTAGGTGGTGGGGGATCGACACGAGGTTGAAGGAGATAGAGGTTCCCCTTCTTGATGAGGTTATCAAGGATAACGGACAACGGCATACCCAGGTTGGTAAAGGTTCTTGGGTTGCGGGCTTTGTTAAACTTCAGATTCAAGTGGGTCCTTGGAGTGGCTCTTGGATTTGGATATGGTCTAGGATTACCAAGGCTAGGGTGTGGGCTTGGATACAAGTAGAGATTCGGATGTGGAAATAGGCTTGGATAGACGGTGTCGGGCAACCCATACTTTCCTTTATTGATGCTTTGCACCATTTTCTCAAATCGTCTTATCCTTAAACTTAGTTGTTCAACAATGGTTTGTAGTTTGTCCACTTTTCCTTCCAGAGCTTGGTAGGCCATTTATGATAGCCTGGGCTAGCCCACGATTGAGACAATGAATTTGGGAAGGTACAGAGGTGTCCTTACCCGGGGCTATGTTTTCTGAAAATAGAAGTAAAAGCCCAAATTAACAGAGGCACGAAGTACTTCTTATGGACTCCTAGTAGGGAGAGCTGATCAGAGTCTCAAAGAAGTTATTGATGTGAACCGATGATGGTTGCAGTATGTGTATAACTTCTATATAATGATTGAGATGGGTGAGGATGATGACATGTACGTGCTTGATGTGTAGAGACTGACATATGTGAGACTGACAAGATGTGTGTGCATGTAGATAGACACGAATCGTGTATGCATATGAGACAAGCATGCGGATGCAAGCCCTAATCGATATGATGCCCCTACTTCTAACAGATAGCAGTTAAAAAAATAAGGTCCTAGCCATACAGAGTGTGCTAACCTTACTTTCCAGTATGATCACCAAGGGATAACAGGGGTTTCCAGGGTTTTATGAAGGCTTCTAGGAGAGACTGGGCATTTTTGGTTGATTTGGACAGAGTTTCTGAGAGAAACTAGCATATCTGGACATTTACGGTTAGTTTGGACAGAGTTTCTGAGAGAAACTGGCATATCTGGGATATCTGGACAGAGTTTCTGGGAGAAACTGGTTAATGCGGTTATATCTGGGATATCTAGACAGGGTTTCTGGGAGAAACTGTTATTTTGGGTATTTCTGAGAAATTTAGATAGGGTTCTTGGGAGAAATTGGTATACCTGGGAATTTCTAAGTGTTTTGGAAATTTTTGGGAAATCTAAGTGGAGTTTCTGGGAGAAACTGGCATATTTGGGAATTTCTGGGAAATTTAGACAAAGTTTCTGAGAGAAACTGGAATATCTAGATGAGTTGGACAGAGTTTCTAGGAGAACAGATGTATATGACAGGAGCATGTGATGACGGTGATCATACTGTCTAGCAAGTTTTCATACTCCTATGTCTTAGGACCAACAAACAAGGTTTGCGGTGTATATCTTTGTGAGCATGGAGCAAACATCCTTGTCATGGTGCCTAGGCAGGTCAACTCAGTGTGATCACATGTGACTGATTGCCTTGGGAATCATAAGAAAGAGGTTCTGCCTCATGCCACATAAGCGTCTACACCGCACAGGTAATCCCGTCAGGGCATACAGCAGTTATATCACATTGTCCTATCTGAAAAGATAAATGAACGGTCCTATGAAAGGTTCTACCGGAATCTATATGCAAAGGCTGGGTTTAGTCAAAGAGGGTCAGTTGACGAGAGTTCCAATATACCGTCGGAGAGACAGTACGGAGGTTTTTACTCTTTTTGATATACCATGGAAGGTGCAGTATCAACGGTGACTTGTGCCCTGGCACAGCAAGACCTGAACAATGTCAGCGCCGCGTTTCAAACACAGTCGAGAGGGTAAAATGCAGAGTGCAATGCGGTGAACCAGACACAGTAAAAAGATGATTTTAAGGATGCTTCTTATGAGTCAAACCTCTGTATTATTTGAAGGAAAAAGTGGTTTAAAGTTAGAGTTTAAACGCGCAGCGGAAATAGGTTAAGTTATAAAACTTTTGGTATTCCAGGATCTACTACTCGTCAATTCCATAGATGCGTACAAGGGGGTGCAAGAATTATACCTTAGTGTCTTGAACCCAATTCTGAAACTTTAACTTCCAGCAGCCTCCACTAGATGATCTTCACCCTTATGACTCCTGCGGATGCCTGCCGGAAAGACTAGGGTTCGTGGGAACCCTAATAGAGAGGATAGGAAGGTTTTGGGAAGACTATGATAGTTTCTGCAGCTTCTGCGTATAAAAACGACGATCACTTACTTCCAGAACGCAGCTGCCCTATTTATAGATGTCCAGAACCGACCTAGACTTCGATCGATCGAAGTGACTTCGATCGATCGAACCATTCTCGATCGATCGAACCTGCTGACTTCAATCGATCGAACATACTTCAATCGATCGAACTTGTCTTAACAGCTTCCTCAAGTGTCTTTCCAAGCATCCTAGCGGAGCTAAGAGTGGGACCTCCTAGGCTCTTTATTGTTGGCTCAGACCAGTTTGTTAATTACCATGACCAAACTCTTTGATCAGCAAACTAACTAACTGGTCAGTTAACGTTTATTCCACTATAAAACGATAACTGAACTCCAACGCAAAAGAACATATCCGAAGCGATAACTAGACTTGTATGGTGTACTAATGTCCCTCTACCGTCAGCATTCGTAATCATATTCAGGTAGTCGGATAACTGTTACTGTCAACCTGAATCATGATTACTTCTTGTATTCCTTGAGTCTCATTCACTACTCATGATTACCAAACATGTTGATAACTCTTATCAACAAGACTGCAGTACTCAGTAATCAACTTGGTGACATTCTCAAGGGAATGCTTACTCTGAATCAGAGGGTAGATTCTATCTTGACAATATATGTTCACAACCCTATGGACATGACATACCCAAGATACCCAGGTGTTGATCTTCTATAGACCTCACTGATTGGTAAGTCAAAGCAGCCATATCCATAGTCTGTGTTCATAATCATCTCAAGATTGAGAACACGTACCTTATACAAGTTATGAGTTCCTATTGACTGTTGACAGCCTTAAGCGTCAATAGGAAAGCTCAGGTCCGTCAATGCACTATAAGCACTAGCATATCAACTAAGAGCTACACTCTAGTGATTGAGATTAATCACTCCATCCAATGGTAGTTAATTATGCTACAGTGTAGACCTGATGAGGTATCCAGTCTCATCATCCACTATGACATATTCTAAGTATCAAAGAATAGTAATTCGTATCTCACTTGTGTGTATCTCATGCACACACGAATTGCTTACTATGATACTTAAGGATAAAACAATCATCTCATGAAAGAAACATACACAATGAAATGTAAAGCTGATATCAATATATTATAATGCTAATGTCTCATACATAAAGTAATGGTTTGAGGGCACAAACCCAACAAACTCCCACTTGCACTCACAACCATTCAGAACTACATCTAAGACCTAGACTATCTAGATGACGATCAAAGACCTTCTGTGGTAAGGCCTTTGTAAACTGATCAGCAAGATTGTCAGCGGTGGCAATCTTGGTGACAGTCACATCTCCACGTTGAACTATATCTCGGATTAGGTGATATTTCCGCTCTACGTGCTTTCCCTTCCCGTGGTTCCTTGTCTCCTTGGACTGAGCCACTGCCCCACTATTATCGCAGTATAGCGTAATAGGTGACAGCGACGCTGGTACCACCTCGAGTTCCATAAGGAACTTCTTGAGCCAAACAGCTTCCTTTGCGGCTTCACAAGCAGCCACATACTCAGCTTCTGTAGTTGAGTCTGCAATGCATTTCTGCTTAATGCTCCTCCAACTAACAGCACCACCTCCCAAGGTAAAGAGATGTCCGGATGTCGACTTTCTCGAATCTTTATCTGACATAAAGTCCGAGTCAGTGTATCCTACTGGAATTAACTCACTACCGCCGTACATAAGCATGTAATCTTTAGTTCTTCTCAAGTACTTAAGAATGTGCTTAACGGCTGTCCAGTGCTCTGGACCAGGATTCGATTGATACCTGCTAACCATGCCAACGGCAAAGCAGATATCTGGTCTAGTGCATAACATCGCATACATGAGACTTCCCACTGCCGAGGCATAGGGAATTCCTGCCATGCGATTCCTCTCCTCTTGTGTCTTTGGACACTGGTCCTTGGAGAACGCTAAACCATGCCTGAAAGGTAACAAACCTTTCTTCGAATTATCCATTGAAAACCTAGTTAGCACTTTCTCGATATAACCAGCTTGAGATAATCCCATTATCTTTCGCTTGCGATCCCGAAAGAGCTTTATCCCAAGAATATAGCTCGCCTCTCCTAGATCCTTCATATCGAAAGTACTAGCTAGCCAAACCTTGACCGTTGACAGCGCCGCTACATCATTCCCAATGAGTAGAATGTCGTCAACGTAAAGCACAAGAAAAGCCACTACTTTTCCTTCACATTTCTTGTATACACAAGGCTCATCCAGATTCTGTATGAAACCAAACGACTTGACCGCTTGGTCAAATCGGATGTTCCAACTTCTGGATGCCTGCTTAAGCCCATAAATGGACTTTTGCAACTTGCATACCAAGTTACCTTTCCGACCAGCTATGAACCCTTCTGGTTGTTGCATATAGATGTCCTCCTCAAGATTGCCATTCAAGAATGCAGTCTTAACGTCCATCTGCCAGATTTCATAATCTAGGCATGCAGCAATGGATAAGAGTATTCTGATGGACTTGAGCATGGCTACCGGCGAGAAGGTTTCCTCATAGTCAATGCCCTCCCTCTGAGTATAGCCTTTCGCCACAAGCCTTGCCTTAAAGGTCTCAACCTTTCCATCAAATCCTCTTTTCCTCTTATAGACCCACTTGCAGCCAATGGGTTTAATATTGGCTGGAAGTTCTACAAGATCCCAGACCTGATTGGAATCCATAGATTCCAATTCAACCTTCATAGCTTTAATCCAATGAGCTGAATCAACATCAGCCATTGCCTCTTCGTAAGTGGTAGGATCAGATTCAGATTCTATGGAGACAGCTTCAAAAACTTCTCCTAAGAACATGTATCTATCAGGCTGGCTGATAATCCTCCCACTACGACGAGGTACCGGTGCGGAAATGGGTGCAGAAGTGGTATTTTCTTGATTTTCATCGTTATCAAATGCGGGTTGGACTGAGGGCTCTCCTTCTATCTCTCTAAGATCTATCCTTCCCTTAGGTTTATGGTTCATGATATAATCATCCTCCAAGAAAACAGCATTTGTACTAACAAACACTTTCTGTTCTCTTGGATCATAAAAATACCATCCATAAGTACCCTTTGGATACCCTACAAAGTAACATACTTCCGATCTAGAATCCAACTTGCTCATCTTTCCTTTGAGCACATGTGTCGGACACCCCCATATCCGGAGATGTTGCAAAGAAGGCTTGCGCCCAATCCACATCTCTCGTGGTGTCCTGGGAACAGATTTGCTTGGTACTAGATTTAGTATGTATGCAGCGGTTTCCAAAGCATAACCCCAAAGGAATAATGGCAACTCTGAATAACTCATCATCGACCTAGTCATGTCTAAAAGAGTCCGATTCCTTCTCTCCGCTACACCGTTCTGCTGAGGCGTACCAGGTGCAGTCAACTGTGACAGAATCCCATTCTGTACGAGGTGATCAATAAACTCATTAGAGAGGTACTCGCCACCTCGATCAGATCGAATGGCCTTGATATGTGTGCCTGATTGCTTCTCCACTTCAGCCCTAAACTCTTTGAACTTTTCAAAGGCTTCAGACTTGTGCTGCATTAGGTACACATATCCATACCTAGAGTGGTCATCGGTAAATGTTATGAAATACTCATAACCACCCCTTGCTCTAATATTTATTGGTCCACACACATCAGTATGAACTAATTCCAACAATGCATTGGTTCTGTTGCCCTTTGCAGGAAAGGGCCTTTTGGTCATCTTACCCTCCAAACAAGACTCGCTGACTTCCATTGGTTCGAGAACCAAATTGCCTAAGACCCCTTCTTTGACTAGTCTGCCAATCCTATTCAGATTGATATGGCCAAGCCTCATATGCCAAAGCCTTGTTGGATTAGTGGAAGGTTCCTTTCTTTTAGATGGTAAAGTTACCACTGAGTTATTAAGTTCCAAACAAGAATCTTTTGAAATATTGGGAGTAATCACATACAAACCATTTGATTTAACACCAGAACATATAAAAGAACTGCTTCTTTTAATGACAACTTCAGTTCCAAAATGAAAGGAATAACCATTATTCGTTAAATTAGAAACTGAAATTAAATTACGTCTCATTAAAGGGACGTAAAGTACATCTGATAAAATCAAAACTTTATTGTCTGAAAATTCTAAAACTACGACTCCTATAGCAACCGCAGATACGGTTGCGCTAGAACCTAGAGTAAGCACGATCTCCCCATCACTGCATTTCCTGGTTGATCTGAACCCCTGCAATGAATTACAGATATGGTTAGTCGCACCAGAATCAATGCACCAAGTGTTTGAAGTATCCGTAATAAAACTTACTTCAATCACATATGATTCAATCATACCTTGAACTCTTGTAGCTAAGAATTCTGGACAGTTCCTCTTCCAGTGGCCCTTCTCACCGCATTGGAAACACTTTCCTTTGCCTTGGCCACCCACCTTCCCTTTGCCCTTACCTTTTCCCTTAGATTTTGCAATCTTAGGGACCGGTCCAACACTTGAACCACCAGTGCCAGCCTTCTTCTTTCCTTTCTTACCTTTCGGTGTAGATCGGGAAGAAGAAGCGCTTTTCTCAACGTTTAAAACGCTGCCCCCAGGTTTGATCACCCCTTTTGCTGCCAGTAAAGAACTCATTAATTCGCTCATTGAAAAATCCATTTGATTCATATTATAGTTAAGTTTGAATTGAGCGAATGATGGCGACAGCGAGTTGAGGATCATATCAACTTGGGTCTGTGCATCGATGTTGGCTCCCAAGGTCTCCAGTTCGTTTAAATAACCAATCATTTTTAAAACATGTTCTTTGACTGGAGTACCTTCCGACATCTTTGCACTCATTATCTTCTGCATGGCTACCTGTCTGGCAGGCCTGCCATGCTCCCCAAACATCTTTTTCAGGGATGTGATAATGTCACTGGCAGAATCGTTCGATTGGAATTGGTGTTGTAACACACCAGCCATTGAGGCCAGAATGTAACAACGGGCCATTCCATTCGACTTCTTCCATTTGTTGAACTCGCGTCTGGCAGCTGCCGAAGCATTTGCCGCGGGTTCTTCAGGGCTTGGGGTGGTGAGGACATATATGTGATCCTCCGCAGTTAAAACGATGTCAAGGTTACGTTTCCATTCAGTGTAGTTATTTCCAGTTAACTTGTTTTGAGTGAGTATGGTGGCAAGTGGACTAAATGCAGATCCAGACATTATGATTACTGAAAATCAAACAAACAAAATAAATATGGATATCAGAATTGATATTTTGAAATAAAGAATCCTTAAAACTCTTATTTAAAAACAAAGTCGCCGGAATATCGAAACGAAAGAATAAAGCCTCCGTGTGGTGGTCAATGTTCGATCTTTCGATTTATCATGACTTATCCGCTATGCAACTCTTGCAAAATAGCCATGACTCCCGAACCTATTTGATCTCTAAGTTTCTGAATAATGCCCCGTGTGGGATCCCTTATCCATAGCTTAGCTAGTGTGTACCATTAACTAGGATCCAATCACAACCGTCTCAAGTAGCGCCTCCGTGTGGTGGTCACCCTCTAACACGTCTGATTGATCCTATCCATAGGAAGTTCACATCTAGTAACCAATGAGCAGTGTACCCTCCGTATGGAATGATCACCCCTGGCGAGGTGACACAGAATACACTACTCATCTTACAATGAACCGTTAATGGAATATCGTGGGTGTTATTTGATAAGACCCTCTCCCACTAGATTTAGTAAATTAAGGATTTTGCTTTTGAAAAATGTTTCCACACACTACCCATAAACATCCAATGTTTACTAATGTGTTGAAAACGGTTTTTGAATTTTATTTTAGAAAACTTGTTTTAAGTGCATGCAACAATGTATTATACGCCAATCACAAAACAAGCACCTAAAACAAAAAACTAAAATGAAATATAGGCATTCAAACAATGCCTCTATCTCCCATGGCTCTATTTCCATAGAACCACCTTCTTGGTTTGGTCGCCTCCGGCTCCATCTTTATGGACAACGGCTCCTTGCTCCATCTTCATGGAATTTCTAATTCTATTACATTGGACCTATGCTTCTTTTGAAGCTTACAATTTATCTAGAAAAAGGAAATAGCAAAAAAGAAATAAAAGGCTAGGGAAACCGGTGCGACTTTCCTTTTCGTAGGATTGAAGCCGCAGCGCCCTTTACATACGCCTTAAAACCAAACCATTAATAAATTACAACATGCACCAATCTCAAACAATTTAAATATAAATATTTAAACGACTTGGTGCCATGGGAGATAGCGACTAATTTTGCTGCAAAAGGGTTAGTCGTACACGCATCCACACATACATAACAAATATATGTAACTATTGGAACACTTAATTGATTCACACAGTATATAAACACTTTACATACTGAATTAGAACTTAAAATAGCATCTTACTTCTCTGTCACAGTTCGATCGATCGAAGACCGTTCGATCGCTCGAACCTTCGATCGATTGAACACTGTTCAATCGCTTGAACATTCTGTTTCACAGAATGATTTAAAAATTTTACAGAAATAATTTAAGATTAAAGTATAATTTAAAAAACCTTTACAACTGTGAACAGAACACCTGGACAGAGAATCTGTCTCGATCGATCGAACACCAGAAGGCTTCGATCGATCGAAACTAGTTCGATCGATTGAGAACAGAATGTTCGATCGATCGAAACAAGTTCGATCGATCGAACCCACGTTGCATCCTATGCAATCACAGTTTTGTATTCTGCTACGATAACACTGTAGAAACAGATCTGTGACGATGCAGTTTTGAAAACAGTTCTAAAATCAACATGCAAATCAAAACTAGGGTTCCAAAAAATGCATCTATAGATCCAAACGAGCGTGGCTCTGATACCAATTGAAGGAAAAAGTGGTTTAAAGTTAGAGTTTAAACGCGCAGCGGAAATAGGTTAAGTTATAAAACTTTTGGTATTCCAGGATCTACTACTCGTCAATTCCATAGATGCGTACAAGGGGGTGCAAGAATTATACCTTAGTGTCTTGAACCCAATTCTGAAACTTTAACTTCCAGCAGCCTCCACTAGATGATCTTCACCCTTATGACTCCTGCGGATGCCTGCCGGAAAGACTAGGGTTCGTGGGAACCCTAATAGAGAGGATAGGAAGGTTTTGGGAAGACTATGATAGTTTCTGCAGCTTCTGCGTATAAAAACGACGATCACTTACTTCCAGAACGCAGCTGCCCTATTTATAGATGTCCAGAACCGACCTAGACTTCGATCGATCGAAGTGACTTCGATCGATCGAACCATTCTCGATCGATCGAACCTGCTGACTTCAATCGATCGAACATACTTCAATCGATCGAACTTGTCTTAACAGCTTCCTCAAGTGTCTTTCCAAGCATCCTAGCGGAGCTAAGAGTGGGACCTCCTAGGCTCTTTATTGTTGGCTCAGACCAGTTTGTTAATTACCATGACCAAACTCTTTGATCAGCAAACTAACTAACTGGTCAGTTAACGTTTATTCCACTATAAAACGATAACTGAACTCCAACGCAAAAGAACATATCCGAAGCGATAACTAGACTTGTATGGTGTACTAATGTCCCTCTACCGTCAGCATTCGTAATCATATTCAGGTAGTCGGATAACTGTTACTGTCAACCTGAATCATGATTACTTCTTGTATTCCTTGAGTCTCATTCACTACTCATGATTACCAAACATGTTGATAACTCTTATCAACAAGACTGCAGTACTCAGTAATCAACTTGGTGACATTCTCAAGGGAATGCTTACTCTGAATCAGAGGGTAGATTCTATCTTGACAATATATGTTCACAACCCTATGGACATGACATACCCAAGATACCCAGGTGTTGATCTTCTATAGACCTCACTGATTGGTAAGTCAAAGCAGCCATATCCATAGTCTGTGTTCATAATCATCTCAAGATTGAGAACACGTACCTTATACAAGTTATGAGTTCCTATTGACTGTTGACAGCCTTAAGCGTCAATAGGAAAGCTCAGGTCCGTCAATGCACTATAAGCACTAGCATATCAACTAAGAGCTACACTCTAGTGATTGAGATTAATCACTCCATCCAATGGTAGTTAATTATGCTACAGTGTAGACCTGATGAGGTATCCAGTCTCATCATCCACTGTGACATATTCTAAGTATCAAAGAATAGTAATTCGTATCTCACTTGTGTGTATCTCATACACACACGAATTGCTTACTATGATACTTAAGGATAAAACAATCATCTCATGAAAGAAACATACACAATGAAATGTAAAGCTGATATCAATATATTATAATGCTAATGTCTCATACATAAAGTAATGGTTTGAGGGCACAAACCCAACATTATTTTGTTTTGAAAATAAAAATCCCCAGCAGAGTCGCCAGATTGTGGGCATGCGAAATCTCACTTCTTGTTTGTTTTTGTTTTGAAACTTGTTTGAAATTGATTTGGATCAAAGAAAGAAAAGGAAGGGTCTGTTGAAAACAGATACAGAGTCGCCACTTGGTCTTTAAGGAACCAAGAAACCTAATTTTGACTCACCCAAATGGATAAAGGGCACCGGCCCTTCATAACCAAAGAACTTGGCTTGGGGTTTTGGTACGAGAGATGAAGGAGTCTTTGTCGCGACTAAAACACCCTCAACTCACCCCGTCTTTCGACGGGCCTCAATTAGCATCCAAATAATCATCTTGTACTATGTACGGTTCGACAATTAATACTATGATAGTATATTACATCACATAAGAAAATTTGAAATGGAAGATCTAAAGATAAGATATCATTCATAAGATCTAAGTCAAATATCATACAATTTAAAGTGAAAGATCACACAAATAAACCTAGGAAAAATCGTCTAATCATGTATCGAATAATCAAGACTTCCTAATCTAAAGGGGGACATGAATTGTTATTGAAACAAATAAACAAAGAAATCAAAATATGCTTAGCAAGCTAGAATGATGCATGCTAATCTTTGAGAAGAGAAGATCTCTCAATCCCCGGGACGGATGAGAAAGGATGATTAGATCGAGGGGAAGCATGAACGTGTGATCATGATCATTCCTTATAATCTTCTTAGATTAGGAGTTACAAAAACCCCAAATCTTTGCATGATGCAATGTATGTATCTAGAATGTGTAAATGTTGTAGTGTGCTTTGTGTTCATGGATTTCTAGAATGACTTAGAAGTCTAGGATGTGTATGAATAAATGAATGAAATCATTATGGGATATGTACAAATGTAGTATGAACTATTTCCTAAGACATGAGCTAATTTGGAGTGCATGTAAGCATCAAATCAAATGATGGAAGTAAAAATATGCTTGCTGTGAATAGTGAACAGAACAGTGACTTGATCTTTTGGAAATTGAAAAGAGGGGTTAGGAATGTTTTCAATGCATGATTTTTATGAAGATCTTCCTTATTTTTTATAGAACACAACACAAAAAGCCAATATTTAATGACTATTACAGATTGAGAAAAATCATATGAACAATGGAGGTTACTCAGAAACAGAGTTCGTACTGTCGACTGAAATGTTGAAAAATCTTAGAAAATGAAAACAAAAGATATAGAAGCCCATATTATACAGAACGTTCCCTAAGACACTGAAGTTCAAGGGAAAAATAAGTTAGGACCACTCGTTTTGGAAAAGTTTTCTGTAAAACAAGTTGAAAGTAGACCAAGCTGCTGTGACAGCAAAAATAGAATATCTGGAGAGAATGTTTGGGTCCAAATGGACCATTTTCAAGTATTTTCAAGTCAAGGCAAAAATCATGGGTGTTCTCTAATTAGTTAGGAAGACTTTCCAAGTGGTCTTGCATCCATACATTGAGTATTGAGTTCTAGAGAAATCTTTGAACTCAGATCATTCACTGTTTGGACTCACTGTTTTGAAGATTTTGGAAAAACTAGAGTTTTCTTTCTTGAGATCAAAATGAGGGGTTTTAAAAGGGGTTTTGAAATAGATGTTTTGAAAGTATATTTTCAACATCAAATAGAGATTATAACCACTTAAAATGTCAACATCAAACTCATCATCAAGAACCTCCAAGATTGTTGGAAAGATTCATTTTTATTTGAGCATAACCCCAAGAATACTTTGGAAGTATTGAGGTTTTAATCATCATCTATCAAACATGTTTTTGAGGTTAAGAGCTACTATCCATAAGGATTCACTCACCACAAACTTCATGTCATCACTTAGATGATGTTGAACTAGTAAGTAATCAAAGAAAAATCAAGAAGAAATGGGGAAGAAGAGATGAGCACATATATAAACAAGCAAGTAAATAGCAATCAATAGATGATAATCAATGTGATTTTGGACTTGTAGCTTGGTGTTTCTCTCATAGATTTTGACATTTGGACATGGAAGTAGCTTCCTATCTCATGAATGCTCAAGAATGAAGGTTGGGGTGGACTTTGAATGTGAAGTATATAGAAGAATAATGGAAGAAAATAAGATTAAAACTCACTTTCTTATGGAAAATCAATGGGAGAAGCTCCCTTTCTCTCTTCTAAACCTATCTCTATCTCTCTTCTTCTCTACAACTTTTCAAGCTTTGCACTTGGCCCTCCCTAAATGAAGAGCAATAGGGGGTTTAAATAGGCCAATTTAGGGTGGTTTTGGGATTTAGAAAGTGTTCTCATTGGTCCCAAACATCTGTGAACACAAAACTATGTTGTTTTGGCTTTCAATTAATCAAATTGGACCCCCAAAAAAATTACAAAAATGGACTCTGCGAGGGTTGAGTGTCGTGGCGGCACTGGGCCTGTGCCGCGGCGGCAGTGGGTCAGTGTCGCGGCGGCACTGCTCCTCAGACGTCTAGAAATTTTACGTTTAGGCCCCCAGAGGTTCCGGTATTCGCGAAAAGGCCCTATTTCGTCCGAAATTCACAGAAAATGCATACGAACTCCAAATTGAGGTTGTGATATACCGTTGGAATGGTAATGGAGTCTATTTTACATAAAAAAAAATAGCTCAGAGATAGGTCACTTTGAAAAGTTTTGCGGTATTTGCGATAAAAGCCGATTTGATCGCCTTTTTCGCCTTCGGAAATTCATAATAAACTCGTTTTAAATCCAAAATTTATGTGTGATATACCGTTGGAAAGCTATTGACCTCTAGTATTCATGAAAAATATTTGAGAATTGTTACGGTGCTCCGATTCTAAAGTCAAATTTTGGTCAAACTGGTCAAACCTAGGATTCCCGGGAAGTTCCGAAAATCTCTGGGAGCCCCCAGGAGCTGACGTTTTCGCTCGATTTTCTTTTAAAAATACTTTCCACATGATTTAGAATGATCCCGGAGAATTAGGACGATTTTGGTTAAACCTGGTCAAACCTGGTCAAACCTTGGTTAAACTGATCAACGGGGACTTTCCGGGAACTTCCGGGAGTCTTTGGGAGCTGACGATTTCATCTGATTTTGCTTAAAAACTCTTTTTTTTTTACTTTTCTTACGACATAGCAAGTTTCCAGAACTTTTCGTCCAAATTCGGGAGTTTTTCGGGCTTTTAAGGGCATTTTGGTCATTCTGAGCATCTTGAGAAATAGAACTGACTTCCAGGAGTCCTTTTGAGTCTTTTACGATCATTGTGAACCACCAAGCTATGGGTCTGATAGCCGACAAAATGGGGTGTCTACACCGTGCATGAGACCAAAACAACTATTCTCATCTTACCGACTCTTTTCTCTCGACAACACAATACCCAACTCTCTCACACCAGTATCTTTGAAACACTAAGATGACCACACTTTAGTAATGGGGTACCAGGGAATGTCCAGTTTGTCTCACACTTTAGTACAGAGTACCAGGGAGTGTCCAATGTCTCACACTTTATTACCTAATCCGCCTCGCAAATACCAGAGAAACCTTACGCAGTATCCAGACTCGGGTATCAGGGAATGTCTGTAGGCCACACTCTAGCACTACCATGGGTGCCAGGGAATTTCCAAGTTCGGCGTCACACGCTTTAGCGCTACCATGGGCGTCAGGGAGTGTCCAGTTTTGTCACCGTCGCATTTTAAAGATACTCTCACCGCAATCTCAAAACGTCACACTTTGGTTCACAACTACCAGGGAGTGTCCAACACGATCTCCACCTCATACTCTTTTCAACACTGACTACCATTCACCATGCATGAACAACTGACTTCACATGTATGTCATGGAACTTCATACAAAATGTGTAAACAACTAGAAATAAGAACCATGTGCGTACGAGAATAAGTAAGTCGTAGTTTCTCACTTTTATAATCCAAACATAATAAATAGGATTCTGATTTAGCAAAATTTTCAAACAGAACCTCAACAGCCTTTAAAAGTTATACCAAGCAGTCCCTTAAAGAAAAACAGACAAAAACTAAAAATTGTCAGGTCGTGCGTGCGGGTCTCTCGCGCGGGCCGCTCACGCGATATGCCAATTATTTAATTTTCTTTATAAAAACTTTTCTATCTGCCGGGAATCACACACCTCGCGTGTGCGCATGCCTCTTGCACGAGGGGTCGCTCGCGCGGGCCGCTCGCACAATCGCGCGCGCGAGTTCATGCAGTATCTTTGTCTTCTTCGCAGAAAAGTCTCCTGTTTTCAGATTTTGATGCCATTTTTACCCATTTTGAAATCCATAAGTTACTAGGCCTTATAATATGTGAATCTCTTTGTTTTCAACAAGGATTAAGAATCTATGATCAATTTTACATAAATCAAATTGTAGCTCTCGAATTTTATGAAAAACCGAAAGACGTCAAAACTTCATTTTTAATATATGTCGCGATACGAATGAAATAAGCTATAATATTACAACCGTAGACTCTACATGCTATAATCTTTCATATTCATCTCTGAAAACATGTTTTCATTAAGGTTGAAAAATCATGATTTTTGAAGCTCTAAACTCCCATGGAGAAATTAACAATGGTGTTTCTATAATAAACTAGTTCTATATCAATTGAGCATGAATGTTACATTCTAAGTGAGTTTAGAATACTCACAGATGATAAGGATTTGAAGTTGTTGAAAAAGAATAGCAATAATAAGAATCAAACCCAAGCTTGGCTATGGAATTCTTCAAGCTCTCTCTCTCTCTAAAAATTTTGTAGAACTCTCTGTGACTTTTCTCTAACTCTCTGAACTTATAATGTGCAATTTGTGAATGTGTGGTGTATAAATAAACACAACAAGTATTGAACTTGGAGGCCAAGTCTTGTGTTGGTTACTCAACAAAAGATTAGTTTTTCAATTTTACTAATTACAACATATACACAGATATGAACATACGTATATACATATATGATCAGATAGATTAACTCTATAGATGTATTAAGGGTCAAGTATAGACTAGTAGGGGGGCAAGCTTGAGTTGTTTGGGAAATGAAGTTTATGGGCACAAACCAAAACACATCACAGAAGCACAAACAAACAAGGCTATATCAAGTTGCCCAGGAATTACTTACATTGTTTGGGAATTCAACTTAAGGCACCAAGTTAGTACATACACAATATGCATTCCCAAACAAGGCTCTAATCAATCATTACTTGCCATAAATGGAAAGTAAAGCATAAGTCTAATCTAACATTATGTCCAATCCAAAGTTTGTGCAAGTTTAACGCGGCGCGGACAATTTTGAACATAAACCGATATTTCTGTGGAGTGGTGATCGCCACAAAAATACGGAAAATTCATTTTAACGTAAGAAGTGATTTTTCGATTTTATAAAAATACAGTTTGAGTCAAGAGAAATTATTTTCATCGTTTTGAAATACAGTTTTAAAATTTCACACAGGTATCACTAAAGTTTATAAAATTGCAGTTTGACCCCAAAAGAAATTCCAATATGAATTAGACAGGTAATAAGATTCCAAATATGAGAATTGTAATTAAAATAAAAGCAGACAATACCAATTGAATTTAAATATGACAATACAAATACAAATAATCAAATGAAAATGCAGGTTGTTACAGAAAGATAAAGGAAAATACAATAAATAAAGTAATTTGGTTGATCTTCTTCATTTCAGATCCCCTCTCTCTTCTTCCCTTCTCCCTTAAATATCCCATAATCAAAATAACTATCATTGGCAATTAAGAAACTACCCACTACATCCATGATTTGGAAATAATGGGGCCTCAATGTATACTGCACGTCATATTACCCCTATTGCCACATGTGCTACATCTCTGGCCCCCATAATTGCCAATAACCATCTTACCATTGACATGGCAAACCTACTGGATTATGGCACTGGTACACCACATCAGTCTGCCTTCAACTATGGAATTAATCCACCTGCGTCATGCTTTAGATTTTGGGTGGGCCCAACTTATTTTTATTTTGCTGTACAAAGAGATGACATCAGTGTCTTTTTTGTGGGAGGTCTCAAGTTTGAGTCTCCATCCCAATTTGGTGTGCATATTTGCACTTTGGTTTTGTCTCCACTATAATGGTTTTCAACTTACAAGACGAGGTCAGTTTAAAATTTTTGGAGCAATTGGTGACTTTATAAAGACAATTTCAGAGATGATAAGAATGAAAACACTCCGTAGTAAATTCCATTTAATCAATTTATTGAACAATGTAATTCATGGAGCATAAAAGACAACATTTCAGTACTTTCTTGTAGGTTATTTTTGTCTTATTCTAAAGTGTTATTAGTCCACATAGGGTAATACTTGGGGCACAACTAAACCCACAACATTTTTTGTACAATCTTCATTTTGTGTCTATCTCTCTTAATGGGTCCCATAGTGCCAGTGACCCCACAGTGCCCACTAAGAGCAAGATAGACACAAAATGAAGATTGTGAACAAAAGATTGTGACTTTGATTCTGCCCCAAATATTACTCGTCCACATATATGCCACAAATGTCTTATACACACTTCCACAAGTGAATTAATTACACTTCGAAATAGTAAAAAGATATCCAAGTAAAATAACCACGCCTTTTTCTAACTTAAAATGGGTTTTGATTTGCAATAAATTTTTACCCAAAAAAAGCTGCAATAAATTATATAAAATAAAGTGAACCGACATGAAAAAAACTCACACTAGTATTGAGTTTTCTTGGGAGTCAAACTTAAGTATGAGTGTGGGCTAGGCTAAGGCTTACATGGTGTGTTTGTCAACTTCCACTAGGAGTTAGTGGCAGTCTATCACTTGTATTATATACTCCATAACTTTTCAAGTCTCTATTTACCTAACTAACCAACGTCATCATTGCAAAGGATGGCCGTTGGTTATATCGTTAATCTTATGTACTCCTTAAATAACATCATCTTAATCCACTTTGTATGAACTCATTAATTCGTCAATTGGCTGTAATAAATGTATAAACTAGCTGGCAAAGTGAGTACAACTCTTTGACATCGAATTGAGTCTTCGGCCTTCCATCGTATAAATTGAGTATTCGACCTCCACCCTTTTTTTCGTGAAAAAAATAAAAAAGTTCATAAGTTAGCTGGATGAGTAATATTTGTACCTAATAGTATATTTGGTAGAAGGAAGAAAGCAGGGATGGATAACTAATAGAAATAGGGAGTTTTCTGAATTTGGAGAGGAAGGAAAGTGTAATTTTTAATTTATTTAATCTAATATTTTTTTTTCTAGTATAGACTTGAGCTCCTTTTGTCTCTTTCTTCCATCCGCCCGGGAAGAATGGAAGGAAAGAAATAAGGGAATGGGAGATTTTTTATTTTATTTTTTATTTTTTTATAGAGTGGCAGAGGGGTGGGAAAGTAATGGAACCCACCAGACTTTCCTCATCTTTCACTTGTCATTATACAGCTTTTTCAAAAACCATATTTTTCAAAACGCTTAAAAAAAATTAATAAAAAAAGCTGGAAAAAAATTGAAACTTTTTTTAAAACAGAATTTTTTTTTATTCCCATAGCAACACAAATAATTTTTAAAAGCAGTGACAGAAGAGAGATAGACACATCTTTTAAGTAATATCTTAAAAATTGTGTGAATGAGTATTTCCCATATATTATCCTTTTTAAAAACCACCATAGGAAAATATCTCTTAAAAGAGAATATCTTATTTCTACGGGGTCCCAAACGAGTCTACTATACAGGGGTATAGTAGTAAAAAAACACAGTTTGTACATTTTTCACCCTTTCCTTTTATATTTGACCAAACAAATGAAGAGAATAAACACTTCATTTTCCAAGAGATACTCTTTAATCCTTCCTCCATTGTGTTCCCTCCACTTTTTCATCCCTCGCAAAAAGTGGGCTATCTTATCAAACATTTATAATCGAAACTATCATTAAAAAAAATAGTTATAGTAATTAGACATCCAGTTTGTGTTTTTTTTTGTCAAAATCTAGTTTAATGTTAGGGGTGGTAATTTTTTACCCAACATGGTAACCCGACACGAAATTAACGGATTTGGCTGACCCATATAAGGGCATGTGTCATAAACGAGTCAACCCATTTGACACGATTAATAAATGGGTTTAATCGGGTCAACCCGTCTAACCCCATTAAGTATTTAGGTGCAATTAAAGCCTTTTTTTCTAGTTCTAAAAATAATTTTTAATAATCTAAAAATCTTAAATACAAATAATATAAATAAATTAAAAAAAAACTATTATTATTCTTTTTTGCTCCAAAAAAAAAATGAGTAATTACCAACTTACCAAATAAGTATATCTATATATAATAATTAGTACCTAATGTAATAAAAAAATAATTCATAACTAATAAGTTTATAATAGTTTATAATAGTTGGATATTGTTATATTTGTAGTATTTTTGTATTTAAGATGATATGTCATAGGTGTTAATAATTGATACATTTGATATGAAGAATTGTTTGTGTTCTTAGTAGGGTTGTAAGTTTTTTTTTGAATAATCGAACCGAGTTAACCGGTCGGTTTTCTTAAAATTACCTACAACTAAAAAACTGATCAGACCATCCAAATTGGCAAAATCGACAAAATGTCGAAAAAATTGACCGAACGTCGCACTTCGGTTGGTTTTCAAAACAAAAATCAAAAATTAAAATAAAAATAAAAATTCGAACCGATGACACCCTACATGGGTTAGACGGATTAAATGGGTGACCTGTGTATAACCCGTCACAATTATGACCCGACACGATTATGACAGGTTAAGAGTGACACGATTATGACCTGACACGATTATAACCCGACACGATAATACCCGACACGATTATGACCCAACACGACCCGACTGCCAACCCTAATTTACGTTTGGTAATCACCAGTTTTTATGTTCAATATATAGAGAGAAGACACCAAGTTCACCATTTATGAGACAAATAACCTTGACGTTCCAACAGATAGCAGGTAGTGGTTAGCATCATGTGGGGCATTTTCAAGTGGTAGCAACTCCTTATCATTAGAACTGGTAACACTTATCCATACTTGTAATTCATTTTGGGATACCAAACATGGTATTAGGTAACTATCAGGGCTGTTTTTGATGTTTTCAGGTTCTATCAAGCGGTACTGAACAACATTAGGCTCTGTCAAACTGCTCAAAAAATGGCTATTATGACAATATGAAAAATCACAGCTCCATTAGTTCTAACATCGACCAAATATAAAATAAAGGGATAATTAAAATTCAGTCTACTTTCAGTAGAGTATTCAAAAGTCAGTTTAGTACTTTTTGTAAATTAATACTCCACTGAAAATAGACTGAATTTTAATTATCCCTTATATTTATGTGCACCGATGCCCATAAGTGTTTTACATTTTTATCAATCGGTGCATTTTTACTCAAAAGTGTTTTTGTTAGAGTTTTAATAAGTTTAGTATGCCACTTTTTTTTTTTTTGGTCCGTCCAGATTTACAAAATATTCTTTTATTTCCTCCTAATTACGGTCATATTGTTACCAAAATTACTTCTTTTTTTCACGTGGGCCATATACATATCTATATGTTTTCATTGCAATTGAATTCTTTGGCAGGTGTGAGGAAAGAGGAGATAAAAGTGGAAGCTGAGTACTCAAAATACCAAATTAGTATTCTTTTTATTTTTTTCTTTTAACGTTACGAGATCTATTGCACAATTCGTATTCTCTTTTTTTTTTTTCCTTTTTTTTTTCCTTTAATGTTATGAGACCTATTATTACTAAAACTAGATTAAATCATAGGTTTTTAATAAAGTATAAACTGTTAATTGGATTCATAACACAATTTAACAAAATATAAATCAAAGAGTGACCACATACATAATTATATATGGTATTTCTTAGACATCTTGACTTATATTCGATATATGTTCCTGTCAATACAAGACCTGTGATACTACATATGCCTACATGGAAACTAAATTTAGGATTTAAATTTGAGGCATAAGCATTATCATCCACCCCCATACATACATATATATATATATACATATATATATATATATATGAGTATTATTCTTCTATTTTTATAAAGCTTATAGTGAAAATAGTACACCTACGTGCCTACACTTGATCAACTTTATCTCACCCTACCTATGAGCTCTGAATAAAAAAACTTCTTCAGAGTAGTATCTAATGACAATTATACAATCCATTCATTAACAGATAATTCAAACAACTTCTAATTATTTATTCCATTTTAACTAAACTAATCACTTTTAAAGAGAATGTTGGATTTTCTCAATTACAACCTATTCTCTTTTGGTACTCAGAATAATTCTAACTTATTGCTTGCCTTTGCAATGGGTTAACCTGTGACAGTAGTTGGTGGTACCACATGTCATTGCATATGATACAACTGACAAAGCATTTAAGAACTAAATTTGGGATTCAAATTTGTGGAACATAGCATTACTCATTGGAATATAGTTATCCAAATTCAACACTGCGTGTTCCACTAAATAATGACACAATTTCAATTAACCGTTATTTTTCTTATTTAACGTTGTTATGTTCAATTTAATATCTTTTTTGTTATTCATTTACAAGAATACAACTCTAAGTGCGCTTTTGGTGCGTCAAATGAAGGGACGTGATAGGATAAGTTGTTTATCATGCATTTGGTGCAGCCTATCCACTGGATAGAGAAACTCATAACTCCTTTTTTATTCTGAGTTCGTTGGATATTATTATACCATGGAACTGGAAGTTGACCAGGTTTTTGAACTGTTTGAGAAAGCAGCTAAGCATCCTGTTGGACAACTAGCTTCCGCTCTCAATAGTGGAAAAGGGCAGGAAAAGGTGCAATGGGAAAAGAAAAATGACTAATATTATATTTAACAATATATAGTCATTAATAATTAATTAAACCATATATGTTTGCAACAATCTTAAAACTAATATATGATATATAGGATAATTTTTAAACTATTCAAGTATTCGTAAAAAAATCATACAATGATTTTTTTTTAATAGAAAATTGTATTTTTAACATAGAAAAGAATAGCTAAAAATGATAAGAATAAATAAAATTTACTACAATTATTATCTTACACATTTAATCATATGTGCAACTCTTATCCGACACTCTGCCAAACTCATAGTATGATTTATGTTTATCTAGAATTGTTGTTCCTGTCCTATATTCCTATACAACAGCTTTATCCGACTTGCCAAACACAAGTTAATATAAATAGTGCAATTCCTATTACTTATCCCTTTGTGTTGAGATAAATGGAAATCACTTGCGAGACCTACATAGATTGTGGAACTTAAATACTGAAGAGTCACAATAAAGTGAGATACATTTATCTTTTTTGTGTTGAAATAATGATACTTATGGGCCATTATGAAACCTAAATAACAATGAATTTTGAGGTGCAGTTCTATGTTACAGGGATTAAAAGATTTCTAGGATTAGTTTGTAATCTAAATCAAAGTAATTAGATGGAAGTATGAACTATATCTCTCGAGTTAAGAATAAGAAGGAATATATATATATTGAATTGTTTTAAATTCACACAAGTTCTGTGGATATACGATAGTGTGTATCTATATACAGTAATAGCTACAGATATTAAACTATAAGTGCAAATTTAAAAGAATTATTTCACAGTAAAGACTCATTATCCGATATATATATATATATATATCGGATATTACACCTACTTATTTAATTTTTTTTCCCCCCTCAACTTAACTCCATACGTAATTCTAAAACTCTCCCAAGACTTTTGTTAATATTACATATATATATATATATCTTCATTGAAAAGATTCATGGTACTTCTCTTTCTTCTTTTTTTTTTTTTTGTTTTGTTTTTTTGTTTTGGTAATGGCTTTCGTATATATTTTTTTTATTATACATTTTATGTTTGATTTATGAGAAAATATTGAAAATAAACACAAAAAATGTTTTATGTTCACCCACTCTTTGAGGAATTAACTGTTAATTCTAGGTTTAAGTGGCTAATGTTTTTTTTTTCCTTCAGTATAGATTTACAAGCAATGGCGAATCCAGGAATCTTAAGTAAGGGGGGGGTGTATGAACTTAGAGTCGCACAGGGGTTAGATGGCAGCGCCCCTGAGGCAAATTTTTTTGGGTCTATTTGTAATTAGACCAATATATTACATATAATAAGGTTTTTTTTTTTTTTTCAAATTTTGCAAGAATGAAGTATAATTGGACAAGCATTTATAACTTTTTAGGTTCTCATGGAACTTTTTACCCCTAATCCTCCTCTAAAGCAAGAGCTTGTATGATTCAAAAACTTTTTTTTTCCGGTCTGTTAGTTCTAATGAGTCAATAAAACATAAGAACTATTATTTTATTCTTTTTATTATTCCTCTCTTTTTTTCTTTTCTTTTTTCGTTTTTTTTTTTTTTTTTTTTTTTTGGGGGGGGGGGGGGGGGGGGGGGGGGGGGGGGGGGGAGGGGAGGGGAGGGGTGTGGGTGTGTGTGTGTTAATGATCTAATAAAATGTGACGTATTGTTTTATTCTTTTATTCTCCTTTTTTATATGAGTCTTAAGTGTTTAACCAGTTTGATCCTTCAATTTGTTGATTCTACTCTCTTTGTACACCTACCATGTGCAAATCACGTGATGTAAGACTAGTACATAAATATTTACACTAGCCATTCACCGCGGAGTTGGCGACACACATAAAACACCAACCAGACAAAGGCCAAAATCATCATCAATTCACTTTAATTATCATCATGGTGACTATATTTGGTGCAACTAAATCTCTTTTTGATTCATGGATTTAGTGAGGGTAAGGAAAAGAAATGGTTGATGAAAAATTACTTTTCTTTGTTTAGTTCAGAAGAAAAACAGTGAGTAAGTCTGGAAAGAAAAGAAAATATAGTAAAAAATACGTTAAAAGTTTTGACTTTCGCGAACCCCTTTCCTTCCACTAGGGAAAACACAAGGGAAAGAGCTTTCATAATCGTTTTTCTTTCCTTTTCCTTTTCCTTTTCCTTCTTTAAATCCGCAAACCAGGAACCTAAATTACGTTTTTAGATATCTCCATTTACTGTGGTTAGAATCACTCTCTCATTCTTGATTCTTGTATCTGATAATTATTAACCAGCACAATGAGGGAAGGGGAACATAGAAGCAAGGTCTTATCACTAGTGAATCCGCTTAAAAGAGAGACCCTTTATCCAAAAAAGAAAGTTTTGGAATCACTTGCTCATATGTTTTCTAGTAGGAAAGACACTCCCAAATTGTTCTAATTATAAAAACAAAGATCAACCTGAACTGAACCAAATCATTTGGGACCAACACGAGACTTGTCCCTAATTTGAAACACATTTGTTGTTTTGATAACAAATCAACAATCACATTCATATTTTCCCTTATCAAATTATTATAACCTATAATTACCAAGTCACATCCTCTTCTGATTCAGAAAGAATAAAGATACGAATACAGATTTACCATTAGTGCTTGCCCTTCTTTATCCACACTTCATATTCCACCCCACACCACTAGTTATAGCGAAGGGGCTCCTGAGAATCTGAGATACTCAAGCAACAGGAAGCGCAAAAAAATAAATAAATAATAAAATATAAAGAAGAAAAAGAAGTAGAAGAAGAAGATGATGATGTTAGATTGATTAAAGCATGCTAGTATGCCAAATATCAGTGATAATAGTAACACTCCATGATTGATTTGGTAGTCATTTAGGCTCTGTTTTGTTCGCAGATTTAGAGAAGCAAAAGATTATAACAGAAAAACAAGCAGGCAATCTAGTTCCTTATGTTTTCTCCTACGAAGCACCGGTGCAAGTGCGGAATGCAGACGCATGGATGTGGGTGCAGTAGATTGGTGTACAAGTGCGGAATGCAGACGCGTGGATGTGGGTGCAGTAGATTCGTCAATTTTCCAAAATTTGGTATGCCGATGTGGGGTTGTACTAGTAGAAAATATTGGGAAAATATAGTTTAATATAATCATATAAGCAATTTTATTACTACATTGTCTTGATCTTTTTATGAAACTGAGATATAAATAACAAGCATAAAGGTTACATAAGAAAACATTAGGCTTTTAATGTGTAATCCAACTCTCATCATGCTTAAAGTGACCCAAAACTTTTAAAATTATGTTAAGAGACGGTTTTTTTTTTTTTTTTTAACACAAAAAACTGAGCAAGCACCCTGAAGAATGCACGTCAATGCGGATGCCAGTGCAGATTCTTCAGCCTTTTGGAAGAATCCTGAATCTGTGCTTCCTTAGTTTTCTTCATGCTTAAATTACATTAAAAATTATAAATGGTTGTAGTTATTTAAGACAAAGGGAGAAAAGTCCAGCACCCAATTCAAAATTTTCAATTTACTTCTCATTGTATTTTCATTGCATCCTATTTTACTCAATATTTTCCTTAGTACCAACCAAAGGAAAATGTTTTACTTGTGCTTTAATTGGTTTGTGGATTCATCAAAAGAAAAGAAAGTGAAAGGAAAACAAAAATAAAAACTAGTTCCCTCCGTTTTCCCTTGTATTTCCTCCATGCTTAAATAAAATTAAAAGCTAAATATTTTCTTGTTGGATTATCCCAAATCGCCCGAGTATAGCCCCCGTCTGTACTTCTTATAAGCCTGGATAATCCTCCCCTCATAAGGCGTTTATTTAGGGTGAGTCTGGTCCATTGGTCTTTCTACTTGGTATCAGAGCTACGTTGGGCTACCTCCCCTTATAGGGCTTTCCTTGTTGGTGGTCCAGGGAGTGTGTTGGATTGTCCCACATCGCCTGGACATAGCCCTGGTTTGTGCTTGTTATAAGCATGGGCAACCTCCCCTCATAAGACGTCTTTTGAGGGTGAGTCAGACCCATTGGTCTTTCTAAGTACTATGTTAACTTAAGAAAAGAGGAAGGAAAGTGACTCACAAATTCAAATTTTAATTTATCTCCCACTACATTCTCTTTTCCCTTCTATTTTCCTTACTATTTTCCTTGATAACCAAACAAAGAAAAACATTTTCCTTAGTGTTTTCCTTTCTTTTCCCTAACTAAGTCAGTGAACCAAACAGAGCCTTTAGGCCACGCTTGGATGGCAGGGAAGGGATAGGACAATTAGTCCCTTTTAATTGATAGTCCCGGGACTAATAATACCACCTCCCCCATTGTATAACTTAGTCCCCCATATGGGGGACAATTCTTTTAAAATGGACAATAAGTCCCGGGTAGAATGGTCAAGCCAAACGCCAAACTATTCAATTAAAATGGACTATTAGTCCAATCCCCCACTATCCCACCCTTAGTCCTGCGAAACAAACGAGGCCTTAGGATTTTCCTTTCTTTTTCATCACTAAATCCATGAACCAAACAGAGCCTCGGGGAATTGGCATGTAATCAATCTTTCATGTGAAACCGCATAGGTGGAACATAGTGTAGTCTATTTTGTGGAAGTTTCTAACAAAAAATTCACCGGAGCTTAGTTTGTCCAAAACCAAAATTTTGCTCAGATCACAATATTTTCAAGCTGAATATGAAGGTAAGCTGACCTACCCACATAGGTCGCAAAAATTGAGAGAAAAGTCTAACAGATGCTTTCCTTGATTAACATGGGCCAGTAACAAGTACTTGTATAAAGAGTGATATGCCAAAGTAAAAGGTGTTGAGTTACATTTGTTCCAAAGCTTAAGTTGTTAGAGAATGGGGCCCACAATATATATCAACCTCTAACAGCCTCCCTCACGTACGACCTTGTCTCGCACGTGGAGAGACATCATACTAAACTCCATCATAATAGAGAAACAACAAAGCACAATATACAAACCAAAACCTCCCACAATTGATATCATGTTAAGTCACCAGTTGCTCCAAAAGCTTAAGCTGTTAGAGAATGAGCCCAACAATATATATCAAGTCCAAAACACCAAGTAGCTCTGGCATTTTAGTCACAATCAAAATCAAACTAACAGTCCAAACATACAATCAATGACAAGGTACGACAATTATAACATGCTGTACAAGAAAATACTTCATCAATTTCAGCCCTTCTAATATTGTGTTTAATTACTGTAACATTTGTAACTAAATTATACACCTATACATATATATATATATATATATTTGATAAGTCAAATACATACCTCTTTATTGGAATCAGCTAATGAAGTGGATGCAACTGTGTCAAACCAGTAGATTACCCGTTAGTCATCAATGTTCTTCAAATACTCCTTTGAAAGCTTAGTCTCCATTATCAGCTTTTGTTCTCTGAGAAGAGAATACCCTGATTCAAGTAAAGCTTCCAGTGTTTGCTGCTCAACCAAATGCAGCAATCAGTTAAAAGTATAGTCCAACTAAGAAAAGAAATATAACCACAAACATCTAACTAGCTAAATAAGTACTTGAATTAACTCTGCTAATAAAAAAGCTGACAACAATGACCAGACACTTAAAAAAGGGACAATTGTACAATATATAACCCGTACAAAAAAGAGTTTTCTTTCTATTACATAACTTGATTTCCTTTCCGTTAACAGTTTTGAAATCAAACTTTAACTTCAAATATCAACATAAGTTCATTAAAATCTATACATGATCAAATAAAAGTACATACAAATGATGAGATAAATTAAGCACATTCGTATACATGGTCACAGTACAACCGTGTCCATGTGTCTTGATTTTTGAGGGTTGCCATATCGGACACCTCGGGTTTGTCTCAAAATGCAACAACTATGTCCGCTCTATAGACCATCAATTTGAGTACAAAAGTATTGCTAGCTGAAATTGTATGATGAATAGAAAGACCAATGGGCATGACTAACCTCAAAAAACGCCTTATGAGGGGAAGATTACCCAGGTTTATAAGAAGCATAGACGGGAGCTATGCTTGGGCGATGTGGGACAATCAAACACACCCCCTATACCACATCAACAAGGAAAGCCCACTAAGGGGAGGGACCCCAACTCAACTCTAATACCAAATAAAACGACCCACGGGCCGATCTCACCCTCAAAAGAAGCCTTGTGAGGGGAGGATTACCTAGGCTTATAAGAAGCACAATGGGGGCTATGCCTAGGCAATGGGGGACAATCCAACATAATGGAATATGATACAATACAAAAGTACAAGGATCCATAGGAAAAGGATGATTTGAAAAGCATGCAATTATTTATACATATTCCACTACCTTTGGAGGAGTGTACACAGGAAGGTGTTCATCCTTTCTTCGCTTGAGAAGTTTATTACCAAGATTCTCAATGCCTCCAATATCATTGATCCACTAACATTGAAAAGGAATCAAAATTGTTGGAAAAGTAAAAGTAAGCCTTGTGCCATTGAAAACGATAAGGTCATACAAGGAACACACATTCCAAAGTAATAAGAATAAACCAATGAATCACAAATTGCAGCAACAACTACAGCTGGTTTGCTAAAGAAAGGGAAGGTAAATCACATAGTTTAACCGACATGTGAATGAGAATATTTATTACTAGTAAACTTAGTCCCTAGAATACCTGAAATTGATGGCTAGTAGATACAAAACAAGTTCAAGAGATGAGTACACCCAATCGTAGGTCCAACTATAGGGTAAACCAGTTGGAAAGGAGCATTACTGACAAATTCTAGGTTTCAAATACGACAGCCAGTATCATTTAATTCTAAACGATTTACAATGTGGATGAGTCTGCGATGGTATTTGAATATGCTAACATTTACGAGACCATTACATATTTTTATGTTCTACCCTTGCTATAACCCTGCAGTCCATTTGTTAAGAAGGTTAGTGGAAAGATACAGAGAGAAGAATAAGAATGTTCATATGATAATTGCATATTCTAAGAAAGCCTATGCTCGAAACCATTTAATATGGTGAGATTTAAAAAAGAAAGGAGTCATAAATAAGTAAATGGATTTAATAAAGGGCATGTAGATAGAGTTACAACTATGGTGAGAACAACTAAGAAAAACAAGTTAGTTCTCTAGTTATTGTAGGTTTACATCATGGATCAACAGTAAGCCCCCATCTTTTAATTATGAATGAACTAATCAGACATTTCTAAGAGGAGATCCTCTGGTGCATGCTATTCATTGACGATGTGTTTCTAGTAGAAGAAATTAGGATAGGTGTAAGTGCAAAAGTAGAAGTGTGAGAGCAAAACATGGATAGGATAAGCAAGTCAAAAACTAAATATATTTTATCTAACTTTAACAAAGCTAGCACTAGAAATGGAGGTGTATTAATGATTTAGTCAAGAGATACTAAAAAGTGAATGCTTCCCTTACATAGGTTTGACTATCTGTAAAGACGACAAGATTAGAGATCATGCAGAGTACAATTACCGTAAGATGGGTATGGGTTAAGTGAAGGAGTGCTTCTAGTATATTTTGTGGTTTTCGCATTCCTCCAGAACTAAAATGATAATTTTATACAACAGCTATTACGCAGCTAAATGATGCGATATTAGTACAAATGAGTTTAGCAGAATGTGAATAATGAGAGGGATGTGTGGCAAAACAATAAAAGATAGAACATGAAGCTATTCGTACAATGGTTGTATTACCGCCTATTCCAGATAGGATACGAGAAAAATCGATGAAGATGATTTGGACATGTACAACAAAGTTCAATAACTGCGGCAGGCATATGATTGGTAGAATCCACACAGAGTATAGGCCCTAGGGTAGGGAACACCAAAATTGACAAAGGTAGATCTAGTTGCGAAAATTTTGTTTACGTGTACGCTGAATGAGGTAGTGGTCTTCGACAAAGTAATTGAAGAAAATGGATTCATATAGCAGACCCCAAAAAGTTAGGACAATTTCACTATAGAGTTGAGTATTCTTGGTTAAACTTTATCTTATGCGTACATACATACGAATTAGGTGTAATGGACATTATATGCTTAAAAACACAAACTGAAAACTGTTATGCATTAGGCACTGTAAAGCCTGGTAGAGAAACATCAGAAGAAAATCTGGAGAGTGGTGACATCTCAACCAAAAAGCAAAAAATATCTAGGGGTGTGCAGCAATCTAAACTTGCTATAATTCAAGTGGATTGGAAAAAGTTGACTATTATAAGAGAAAAGAGCATTCCCCACTGCTTGCATTTTCCTAACATGATATAACTGCCGATCGACAAGAATGATGAAATTCCACTTTCAAGTACGATAATTTGTAAGACACTCGACTCCTTTCCAAGCAACTCAATTCTTGTAAATAGTATTTCCTTTTTCATAAAAGATCATTTTCCTACAACTCATGAATATGACGGTAATAAATAGGCAACAAAGTGAATTTGGAATTTTGTACCTTAGAGATTGACTGGTTATATATTCCATATTTTAAGTCAGAATGATAAGTACCTTAGAGATTGATCGGTCATACGTTCGGGACCTAAGAGCTCCATAAAAATCCAAGGCTGCCAAATCACCAAGAACAAGAAAACAAAATAAAATAAACAAAGTGACAAATAAAGAAGGAGAAAAGAAGTGTTGAAATCTAAGAGAAAGTTTTACAGGCTTGACAGAGAACAAACGTCTCTCAGTCTCTTTTATTAGACAAGAAGAAGAGAAAATATAAATTACATAAAAGCCCCATAATAGAGAAAATAATAATAAAAGCCTATTCTCTCTCATGCCCAGCTTGCTAAGGATAAAATGAAAAGATCTTGTAGGAAGACTCTTAGTAAGGACATCCGCTAATTGTTCCCCGAACTTCACAAAATGGATATACTTCCATTGTTCAACTTCTCTTTGATGAAGTGTCGATCAATTTCCACGTCCTTGATCCTATCACGCTGAACTGGATTATATGCTATATCAATGGCAGCTTTATTATCACAATACAACTTCATTGAATCTTGAGGTGCAAGACCAAGATCAGAGAGAACAATCTGAATCCATAACAGCTCACACATTCCCTGTGCCATAGCTCTAAACTCTGCCTCTACACTGGACCTGGCAACTACTGATTGCTTTTTACTTCTCCAACTAAGTTACCTCCAACAAACGAGCAATACCCCGTCGTTGACCTCATGTCTGTAATTGACCCAGCCAAGTCTGCATCTGTGTAGGCCTCAACCTATGTGAGTCCATTCTTAACAAAAAATAAACCCTTTCCTATTGCTGTTTTGAGGCATCTCAAAATTCGATAAACATCATCAAGATGGTTTTGTCTAGGAGAATGCATAAACTGACTAAATACACTAATAGGGAAAGCAATGTCGGGCCGAGTATGTGATAGATTGATCAATTTACCAACCATTCTTTAATATCTTCCTCTATCAACTAACTCCCCACCAGGATCATCGCTAAGTTTCAGATTTGAAACCATTGGAGTATCAACAGCCTTACTCCCAAGTAGGGGTGTAAACGAGATGAGCTGTTCAACAAGGGTTCGAAGCTCAGCTCGATAAAGGCTAAGCTCGGCTCGCTCATTTGAGCTCATGAACACGATCGATTAAGGTTCGTGAATAGGCTCGTGAAAAAACTCGTTTATAGGTTTGATAAAGAGCTTTTATAGTGACTTTAAAAAAACTATATAATTTTAGAGAAAATATGACACGTTTCATAAATAGGCTTGATAAAGGAATATTTTATTATTAAACTATATAGTTTAAAAGGGCGCACGAAAAAAGCTCGTTAAAAAGACACTTGAAAGCTCGGCTCGTTTAAGTTCCTGACGAGCTCATGAGAAAGCTCGCGAGTAGGCTTGGCTCGTATACACCCCTACTCCCAAGCATTCCGGTTTCCTTGAGCAACTCTAAAACATATTGTTTCTGTGAGAGAAAGATCCCATCCTTGGATCGTGCCACTTCAATGCCCTAGAAATACTCCCAACTTCCCAAATCCTTAATCTCGAACTCCTTAGCCAGATATTTCTTTAAATGAGCCATCTCTTCTAAGTCATACCCAGTTAAAACAATGTCACCGACATAAACAATCAATGCAGTCACTTTACCACTTGAAGAGTGCTTAACAAAGAGAGTATGGTCCCCTTGGCTCTACTTGAACTCATACTTAATCATGGCCTGTGAGAACCTATCAAACCACGCTCTAGGCGATTGCTTGAGCCCATACAAGGATTTCAAAAGGCGGCACACTTTCCCTTTTGTCTTGGTGTCCTCAAAGCCTGGAGGAACATCCATGTAGGAAGGCATTTTTGACATCAAATTGGTGCAATGGCCAGTCCAGATTTGCTGCAAGGGATAACAAAATTATGATGGAATTCATCTTGGCCACAGGAGCAAACGTCTCCTAATAATCTACTCCATACGTCTGAGTAAATCCCTTGGCCACCAACCTCGCTTTATATCTCTCAACTGACCCATCAGCTTTGTATTTCACAATAAACACCCACTTGCACCCTACAGTCTTCTTCCCTTAAGGTAAATCTGTTAATCTCCAAGTGCTCTATATATATATTTTTTTTGCAATACTCTCATCTCTTCAACAATGGCTGATTTCCATTTAGGATCAGAAAGGGCTTCCTGGACATGGTTAAGAATAGAAATAGAAGCAAGTTTTGACACAAAAGCTTTGTAAGAGGGAGACAAGCGAGAGTAAGAAACAAAATTAAAGAGAGGATGTTTAGTACATGTCCTAGTGTTCTTTCAATGAGCAATAGGAATGTTTAAATCATCAATAGGATCATTGGAATCAAAACTAAGAAAACCAAGAGTATTACCTGGACCATCCTCATCAGAAGAGACCGGCTGTAGTGAAGGAAAAGGAACAACTTCCACCTCTGTTGCCCCAAATCTTTTCCTCTCTATATTCTTTGAGTATGTTAATAACTTTCTCTCCCTTTATTCAGTTTCTCTATCTTCCTCATCAAGCTCCTTGTTTTCTACCTCACTAACTTTTGTTGTCTCCCCCTCACTCTCAAACTCATGGTTTTCTTGTTTATCTTTCAACTCCTTGAACCTTTCCCCTGTCCTCAAATAGTGGAACATCCACAGGTATCTCTTCCTCATTCACTTGCTCCCTCTGAAGAGGTGGCTGTGGAGATTGAAAGTAAGACAGTGTCTCGTGGAAGGTAACATCCATAGACACGAACCACTTACGAGAGGGAGGACGATAACATTTATACCCTTTCTGTGTGGGTGAATAACAAACAAAAACACATTTTAGGGCACGGGGATCTAATTTTTTCCGTGAAGGAGAGTGATTGTGGACAAAGCAGACGCACCTAAAAACTTTGGGAGGAATAGAGAAAAGAGAAGACGGACTGATGAGAATCTCAATGGGAGCTTTCTTACCAAGGACACGAGTGGGCAACCAATTGATTAGCTAGGCAGCTATTAAGACAACGTCCCCCCAATAGGACTTTGGAACCTGCATCGAAAACAACAAAGACCAAGTAGTTTCCAATAGATGACGATTCTTGCACTCCACAACTCCATTTTGTTGTGGAGTATTGGTGCAAGAGGTCTAATGAATCATGCCATTTGCAGAAAAATAGTCTTTCAGACCACTGTAAATATAACCCCCCCCCCCCCTCTCTTATCAGATCACACAATTTTGACAACAGTATGAAACTGTTGTATCCGTAAAATCCGTAGTACTTTATTTATGTAAATCCCTAACTTCTAAGTGTGACCCTGCATGTTAATTTTGTGTTTTAATATTCGCGTCACTTAATTTATTACTATAAGTTATATCATATAGTTCATTGTCGCTTAAATTCATAAAGTATAGATTTTATTAAATAATTCGGAAGTGCATAAATTATAATTAGAAGTTATCAAATATATTTTCGTGGTCGCCTAAATTTAGACCCCTGTATATTAATCTATCGTATATTTAATATTAGTTGTTATTAATATTATAACTATAGACCTTATCATATAATTCGTGGCCGCTTATATTATTACTATAGGACGTACCTTACATTCGCTGTCGCATTAATTTTATAAATTATAGGTTAGATATATTTTCGTCGTAGCCTAAAATTTAGATTATATAAATTCAACCCGTATATTTATATATTGTATATTAATATTTAGATGTCGCTTAAATTACAACTATATGCTATATTATAATTTCACTATCGCTTAAATTTAGATTTTATAAAACTGACCCCGTACATTAGTGTCTTATTTTAATATTAATTGTCATTTAGATATTATAACCATAGGTTACATTATTTGGACCCAATAGTTATATGATTTTAATTAGAATGACATTACAATCGACGTTATTATTATAGACCCAGACTGACTTACACACAGACCCGTAAAAACTGGCATTACCCGGACTGCACGGCACATGGCTCGAGGCAACGTCACATCCCATGATTTTGATAATCTTTTTAGTACAATCTATATCTAACTTAGTACACTAGCTCTCCCTTAGAACCACCGGATTTACACAACACCCTCAATACCCACGGGTCACACACCCTCACCCCTGCCACCCCACGCCCCCAAACTGTCAACGTGTACCCCCATGCCTTCAACAACCCATCACCCTCATTGACATCAACTCACCCCCTGCCCTCCCAAGATTCCCCCTGCCCCCTCATTTAAACACCACCGCCAAGCACAAACCCACACACACGTTCATATTATTTATATGTAGTGTATAATGGTGTATAGTATATTATATATTATATGTAGTGTGTGTATGAGGATATATGTATTATATAGAGAGAGACCTAGGAGAGACCCCACCGGAGAGAGTGAGAGGTTAGAGAGAGAGGAAAAGAAAACCCAAAACCCAAACCCACAAACACCCCCTCACCCTCACTGCCCTCTCTTCCCCCTCACCTCAGTACACACACAGAGACCCAGAAACAGAGAAAGAAGGAGAGGAGGAGAGGAGAGAGAGAGGCGGAGAGGTTAGAGAGAGAGAGACGCCGGAACCGGAGCTGAGACCGGATCGAGACCGAGAAGGTAAAGCCGCACACCCTCTTTGTATATTCTGTACACACACAGACTCACTCACCCTCACGAACACCCCCGAACAGAGCCTAGAGCTCCGGCCATGGCCAGCGGCTATTGGAGTCGTACGAGCTCGGGTTTTTCAACCGTCACCAAACCTCACAAAACCAACGCCAAAATGACCATAACGACCCCCGTTAAGACCCTCGATGAATGGCTCGAAGCTTAAACCGCGTTTGGTCGACCTACGATTCGATTATTCTTTTTAGGACGAACTGGTTTTTGCCCCCGTACGGACAGATCGTTAAGAGTTAGGCTTCAAGACCTATACCGTTGGATCGGGCTCGTCGAGGCACTCGATTTCGACATAAAGTTTGCATATTTTCGTCAAGATTTGAGGGAGTTATGGTCGTTTTAAGATTTTGTATATATTATGTATATATATATACGAAATACATATATATGTATACCCGATCAGTTTCTTTTTAACGAGGAAGATGAATGCTCAAATGGGATTTTCTACGGCGCATTTTCGTAGTTTGAATGTATGGTACAAATTTGTTGTTAATTGTATTTTAATTAGTTAAATAATAGTTTCAATGTATATATACACGCACAGTACATGAATTTTTGGGAAGAAGAAACTTGGGCCTGGGCCTTGTTTGGGTAGTCAGCTTTTGGGCTGAGCTTCTCTGTGAAACAAAGTGTAGTTTCCAAACAAAGCCTTAGTATTAGATGCTTGTTAATTAATTTAGTACTTATATGTATTATAATTTCTTTCTACTTAATAGATTAATGGTTTAAGTTATGGAAAAATAGTTTTAACATGTATTATTAGTATATTTTATAAATACTGTAATATTATTAATTTATATTTTTATATATCTTATTTATTATTTATTGGTCCTAAATAAACAATAAATGTTAGTTTAATTAAAATAAAATAGATACTAGTAAATTGTTAAATGTTTTTAAAATATTATAAAAAAGTTTTTAATATTCTGGAAAATAATGTTATATTCTGAAATTATATTTTATTATTTAGTATACTTATTATTTATTTAGTTTAAATAAATAATGAGAGTTAGTTTTAAATCAAAACAATTAGGTATTAAATACCCAAGGGCTATTTTAATATGTAGAAAATTATATTGTCTATCCTAAGGTCTAATAACCTTGTTTTATAAATTATTTATTTATAAAACCCAAAGTTTGGTATTTTAATTAATTATAAGGAACCGTTTGTTTATTCTTTAATTATTTTAAAGACCAAATGAGTTCCGAAAATTATGAGAAAAATATCACTAGCCTATTTTAAGGTCCAGTATTTAATAAAAATATTTCTAAGGGCCCCTTGTCCTTCTAAATTATATTTCATAATTATGGAACTCCAAGGACTATAAATATATAAATGGGACTTCGATAATTCGTAATAAATAAATCATAGCTCAGAAAAATACGCGGTCAACTTCCAGAGTCTTAGAATAATGCCTAGAAATATTCCTTTGAGTTTGGAGACGTTTCGACATGGCTGAAAATACAGCTTACGTGTAGGACCCCCACTGGTATAGAAAACCCAGCTTTTTATGTGATGGACTCCGATTTGAGTCTAGTAAATGGCGTTGGACTTAGAATGACACGTAGATCACTACCTTGAGGTTTATATCCTCATTTGGTAAAATTACCATTATGCCCTTATCATTAACACATACGCTTCATCACCGTTACTCTATTATACGTTGTAGGACTGTGACTTATCCGCTGTTCGGAAAGTCATAAGCTGGACAAGACATATATCCAGGTGAGTGTTTCTAACCTCACTCTCAATATACATAATGACTGCTAGAGTATTTGTATGTATGTACCGTACTTACGATGGTTATTCGCTATGCCTTGATGTTTACGCTATATATATATATATTATGGAATTGATTGCTATGTGACAAGCATGTTCGATATTATTATGATATATTGATAAGAAGTAAAAGAAAAGAACTATATGTGATAATCGTGATGAATAATCGATTATGGAACGTTAGTTTGTACATTTTATGTATCAATGTTGACTATATGAGCACGTTGTTATTATTGCCTTGATGACCATATCTAAATGTGTAAATGAGAATAAAGAGCATGTTAACGTTTCATTTATATGTTTCACCTAATGTAGTTATATTATCAAGAATCATGTAATTGAATAATCACATCACGGTGTCAGTATATGCAGTCAGTGTCAGTGACTCCGGTCAAGTGAGGTCGTGAGTTGAAATGTTTGGGAGTCTTGAAAATTGGGAGTTAATACGATTGAGATTCTTGTGTCGTGAGTCACGAGTCGTTACGCTTTGGAAACCATTCAAGATGATAAAGAGACGTGATAATGGGGACAGTATGATTGAGATACTGGATATTGTGATAGTAAGAGAACAGTTAGAGCTGCTATTGTGCCAGTCGTTCGTGTAATTGCCGGAGATGGTACATGCGTTTGGGTTTAACGTCATACTGCTTAGCAATTAGCACTCTAATGTACTAGTTGTCCGAGTGGGTTGCCGGAGATAGTACACACATTGTATGGGTTGCCATCGTGCTGTATATCATGCGCTAGTCAGTTACTAATGTACCGTCCTCTGCGGTGGGATTGCCGTGATAGTACACATGGTGTCTGGGTTGCCGCCATGCTTATCGTTTCGCAGTTAGTATTCTGACGTGCAACTCGTTGGGTGGTGATTCACCAGCGAGGGTATAGACGATCGAGCCAATTCTGCCATCGTGCTATTTGGGATTATGAGGCCGTAAAGCGACGATGTCACTATGAGGCCGTAAGGCGACGACGTTACTATGAGACCGTAAGGCAACGATGTTACCATGAGACCGTAAGGCAACGATGTTAAGTATGAAATGAGTATCAGAGTGCACAGTGAAAGCGTGGTTTGTATTGTGAAAATAAGTTCAGAGTAAGTTGTCGCTGTGGGTTTTATAACCCGATGTTATTAAGTTGCATTGGTTATGGGATTTTATATTCTAGAGTTTGGGTTTGGGTTCATTGAGTACGCATTTACATGTACGAGCATAATGGAAATAAGAAATTGATTAGTACAAATATGTTGTTATGATCACCAGAACTAGACAAACATGTTATGAATTATATTGATCCTGTTATTTGGTTAATGGTAGATGTTTAGAAATTACATCATATGTTAATTGATACCTTTGCTATGCCCGTGTGAGCGACGTCACTCGATAATGGACTAACCGCATCCTAAGATGCAAAGTAATAACGTGAGATGAGTAGTTAGTGTATGTATATTGGTAGAGAATATGGTTATGAATGCCCACTCAGCTTTGTTGCAAAGTTGATGGCATGTTACGCCTGGACAATCCAATGTCCAGATTTCTTGCAGGTTGGTCAGAGAACAATTCAGTCTTGAGAGTAAGATGCTAAGGAACTCTGGAAGTGTAGAGCCAGACTGAAGACCAAAGATAGCTGCCAATCTTGTATTTATAATAGTTTGTTGTATTAGTCCTGGGACCTATGATTTGTAATTGTTTTAAATTGTTCAGATTGAAGTTTAAGTTACAATTAGCTTTCTCCCCTCTAGTTTCATGTTGTTTATAGTGTTAAGAGGACAGGACAGCTTTCAATCAATTCATTCCCTATGGGTCCAAAAAAGGAAATTTTAAATTTTCCCTATTTTTGATTACTCCGGGGCGTGACAGAAACTGAGTGCAAATCATTTTGTGAAATGTTTGAAAAATAGAATACACTTCACTATTTTCTTTATTAAATACACCCAAGTAGTACGAGAACTGTTATCAATAAAAGACACGAACCACTTATAACCATTCATAGATAAAACAGGAGAGGGACCCAAACATCAATACGTTTAATATCAAAAGGAATAGTACTTTTATTCAAACTTGAATTAAATATGGCACGGTGATGTTTGCCAAGTTTGCATGCCTCACAATAAACATTTGAAACACTCGTATTGTCTACTAAAGAAGGAAAAAAAGATTATAAAACAGAGAAAGAGGGATGCCCTAGTCTCTGATGCCACAACCACGCCTATTTAGGAAGAGTCTCCTTCACTGACTGGTGAGCACTCTTGGTTATGCTTTCACTCGTAGCTTCATTGGCCAACAGAAAGTAGAGGCCATTCTCTTCTCTACCACTTCCAAGGACCCGACTTCTTACTTGGTCAAACTCTTAATTGAGACTAGCCAAGAACTTAAAGATTCTTGCACTCTCAATATATTCCTTGAAACTAGCAGAATTCGTAGGACAAACTGGACGGTGATTTTCAAGTGATCAAGGCACTTCGACATCGTGGATAAGGAGGTATAATACTAAAGTATAGAACGCTCATCTTGAACTTCAACATCAATATTTCTGCGAAGTTCATACACCTGTGCCACGTCCCTTTTCGAGCATAAGTATGAGACAGAGTCGCCTAGATGTCTTCAGCAGTTTCCATTTCAAGAAAAAAAAATAGCAATAGTAGGCTTCATAGAATGAACGAGCTAACTCATAACAAGATAGTTATCCACTTCCCACTTAGCATAAGCAGGATCCTCACGACTAGGTGCCTTGGATATGCCATCAACATAACCAAACTTGGCTCTAATGCGGAGCCATAAGGTGGTTGACTGAGACCACGAGAGACAATTTTCTCTATTGAATAAGACGGTGGTAATTTTTCACCCAGGGTTCTCGGTAAAATGAGACTGCCTCTCACTACCTATAGGAGAACTCATCACCAGAAGAAGCTGGAGATTGCTCTTTTGTCAAATCTTCTTTTGACATATTGAAATTGTCTCTCGTTCTGAACAGCCACACACGACAAAGAAGGCTAACCTAGTCGTCACGTGCACCAGTCTGGTGCAATTGTCCAATCTATGGATAGATCATTGGTCCTCAAAAGGACCTAAAGAGCTGAAGGATTAAGAGGTTGTGATCAGATCAATACCTATGCAAAGATAGTTGATCTATGGATTGAGAAACAAAGGAAAAAAGAGAAAGATTAATAGAAATCAAGTGGAAAAATAGGTATCTCGGCTAAATAGGGACATTCGAAATGGGTTTGAGGAAGATCTAGGATACTGTTGAGTCTCATCTAGGTCATGGGTTGCTGCGCCGAGGTGAAGAGGTGTTGGGCCGAGGTGCAGAGGTGGTGCGGCGAGGTGAGGGGGTGATGCAGCAAGGCCTGGGTAGCCTGTGGTGGGTCCGGCGATGGCCTAGGTGGCGAGTGGTGGTGCAGTGATGGTTAGTGGTGGTTCGGCGAGGGGTTTGGTTGGGTGTAGTGGTGTGGCGAGAGGTTTGGTTGGGTGGTGGTGGTTGTTGGTGAACCTTAACTAGGGTGCCTCTAATACCATGTTGAAATCTAAGAGAAATAGTTTTACAGGCTTGAGAGAGAACAATCGACTCTCAGTCTCTTTTATTAGACAAGAAGAAGAGAAAATATAAATTACATAAAAGCCCCATAATAAAGAAGAAAATAATAAAAGCCTATAAAATAAAAAAAGACAACTTCTAACAAGAAGTGGTTACGAAACTCAAAGAATTGGTAAAAAACCAACTCATGTCAAAAAAGGAAACAAAAAGTACTACTCAACAACATTGATAACAAAGTAATATACTAATACCCCTTATTTTGGTAACATTGTCCCATATTAGGATCAAATAATTAATTACCCGGTTTACAACTTAACAATCTATATAAATATATATATATATATATAAATCGGCCGTTCCAATGGGCACTACCAAATTTTTTTTTAAAACCTAAATTAATCATTTTTTTTATAGAAATCTTTTTTATAATATTAATATTTAGTTACATATTTAGTTTAGAGAAAAAGAGAATGTTGAGAGAGGGGGAATGATGTATAGAGAGAGAGGGGAGGGAGATGCAAAAGGTGTAAAAGTGGGGGGGGTTCAAATTTTTTAAAATTTAAATTTAAGAAAATGGGTGACCTTTTATGGTGACATATATCAAGAGTCCAAAGTGTCCTAGCCGTCAAAACCATTCTTCCTACGTACATTATACATATATATATATATATATGAGAATACAATGTAATGCATTTGAATATGTGAACACTGATACCTTGATTAGGAAATTCGTTGACTACACTCACAACCTGATCCCTTGGTATGCCATCTTTCTCATACATTCTGTTAACAATATTTATGATATCTTCATGGGTAGGCTGCCTGTTCCACCAAAAAAAAAAAAAAAATCACTAAGGATGGGGAAAAGCACCAGAAGATCCCATCACATAAGGGGAAAAAGAGAAAAATAATCATTGCCACAGAGTGGTCATGTAGTGATTTGAACGATCATTTAAACAGGGAAAGGGCTTAATTCATAGCACAATAAAATCAAATCTAGATCCATTAAAAAAAAAATTTAATTAATTAAAAAAAAAAAAAACAAGCAATAGAAGGCTAAAATACATTTTAGTACCCTCTAAATATGCCAAAGTTTCACTTTGGGCCCTGCATTATTAATTGTAAAAGTTAAGGCCTTCGATTTGTAAACGCGTGTCAATTAAGGGCAATCATTAACGGCGTCTAAAAAATATAATGGAATGGACCACATAAATAGTTGAGGCCTTCGATTCGTAAACATATGTCAATTAAAGATAATCAGTAACGGCGTCTAGAAAATATAATGCAATGGACCACATGGAGGGCCCATAGTCAAACTTTCATGTAATTACAGGCTTGTGTTTTTAAACCTTAAAACTGTTTTGAACCACATGGTCCATTCCGATAAATTATTTCACACTGATAACGATTGTTCTTAATTGACACGCATTACAAATCGAGGGCCCTAAGTGTTCCATTAATAATACATGGCCCAAAGTGAAACATTCGTATAATTCGAGGGTACTAAAATGTTTTTTCGCCAAAATAAATCTAGTTCCTTCATAATAGTATAAAACCGATATGGCACTGCTATAAAAATTTCGAGTAACCCAACCCACAGTACTATTTAGAAGCATTCGTCTTGTGTCAGTCAGTCTTTTCTGAGTCCTTATTTAGTCCCTAAGACCCAAGATGGGCGCTACAACAGTAAACTTCAATATCTATGAAACCGGTGTAGGTTAGAAGATTGTTAGGCTTCCTTAGCTCAATAAATTATAAAAGGAGCTAATGATTAATACTTCACAGCAACACATTATTTTGTATGCAATATGTTTGAGAACCAGAAGAACCTTGTGCATATTTCACTTCCAATAGAAACTCAAAAATCATTGTGTGAACATACAGGATCCAACATCATAACCCTGGAAGAAACTACATGTCACAAGACTGCCAAATCGTCCATAAGACTTAGGGTGTGTTTGATAACCCAATTAAGTGCTTAAAATGAAAATTTTCAGCACTTATTTGTTTTCAATGCGTTTGATAATGTACCACTTAATTGAAAAAACTTAAGTGAAAAAATTCTACTGAAAATAATCACTAAATGCATTCTATTTGAGTACTTGAAACAATGGTTATTAGAATCTTACGATTCACGATTTGATTCATACGCCTCGATTCGATTCTCAGACCGAACGATTCGAATCATGCCTATGAATCGGTCTGAACTGTCCGATTCATGGCGATTCACGATTCGATTCTCACAATTCATAAAAAATTTGAGTTTTGCTTTTAAAAAAAAAGATGCTTTCTTAATATTTGCTAGTGTTACATGCCATTATATTCTTCACTTGTATTAGTTTACACGTTAAATTGTGATACAATTTCTACTTATAGAGTTTCTGCTTGTGTGTAAATATATAGGTGTCTAGACAGATAATGCCATACTTTTAATTAGCAAATCAACAATAATGTCATTCATGCATTGTCCTTATGTTTGTTCCTTTTTCCTATTCACATTCATGTATATATGTGAAGTGTTGGGCTTCACATCCTAACAGTAGCAACACATTATTATAGGTGTATACATACAATTATGTACATACATGTGTTTAATATGCATATACAAATATACTATTATCTATTTTCTATAAAAGTGAATCGTACGATTCTTCACGATTCGATTCTATTCACAATTCATAATATTGGCAAACTGATACACAATTCGATTCATGATTTGACTACACTGCTTGAAACACTATTTTCAGTATTATGAATTCAATCTTTTAAAATTTTAGAACTTAGAATTTTGCACTTAATTTTTAGTACTTAATTTTCAGTTTTATCAAACGGAGCCGTACTAATTTAGGTTGACAACTAATTTCCTTTCTTTCAGACCATAAACAATCTTCTTCTAAGCATTGTCATTAACACTTGCCAAATAGTCCCCTGGTAATTTTCTCAAATTAACTTCTTAACCAACCCCACATGGTGGCATTGTAGTGACCTAACTTCAATCTAGACCACCTGAACTCTCATCCTGTGTACAGGTGTCAAAGAACTGCACATATAATTATTTTGGACTAATTATTATTTTTCCTTTTCCTTCATACATACGAGGAAAGATACTCTTTCCAGTTGCCATTTTATAAGAACACGGCCTTGGATTTTTTGCCTCAAGCATGGACATAAATTTTAAGTCCAACTTTGCTACTAGTTAACTTTTTTATGGCAAGATTAGAAGTCAAAACATTAGAGAACTTTGGGTGTGTTTGGAATGACATCTTCAAAATGCATTCTCACCAATCGTAATATCATTATCCTCTCTGTTTGAACTTATATCTAAAATTCAGTTTAATATAACTTTTACTATTTATTTAACCAAACCAAACCTTGTGTCCCAATCAATTGGGGTCCGCTGTATGAATCATTTTTCTCGATTCTACACAATCAAGAGCTATATGCTCATTTAAATTATATATATTCATATCCTGCTGCACTACATACTCCCAAGTCAGTCTAGGTCTGCCCCTCCCCCTAACAACTCCAGCACTACGATCTTATCACTCTTTCGCACTGGTGCATCTACAGGTCTTCGATGCACATGACCAAACCATTCCCTCAACTTATCCTCAATTTGTGTCACACCTACAGTCTCTTAAATGTACTTATTTCTAATTCGATCTTTCCTAGTCTTACCACACATCCATCTTAGCATCTTCATCTCAGCTATGCTCATTTTGCTAATGTGTTGTTTCGTAATTGCCCAACATTTTGTCCCGTAGAGCATAGCTGGCCTAATAGCTATCCTAAAAAATTTCCCTTTCAATTTTGGTAGTATCCGGTCACATGATACGCCGGAAGCACTCCTCCGCTTAAGCCAGCCTACTTTAATTCTATGGGTCACATCATAACCAATCTCTCTATCTATACTGGTCATCAAACCTAGATAGCGAAAGTGTTCCCTCTTTGGTATCTCCTAATTTTCGATCCTCACTTCTTCGTTGTCTCTACTTCCACTGTTACTAAAGCTACATTCCATGTACTCTGTTTTTGTCCTACTTATCTTAAGCCCTTTTGTCTCCAGTGCTTCTCTCCAAGTTTCGAGTTTAGTGTTGAGTCCCCCTTTAGTCTCATTAACCAAGACAATATCATATGTGAACAACATACACCATGAGACCTCATCTTGGATGTGTTTCTAAAAAAAATCAAGTCTTACTAGCTTATGCTTTTAAGTTGGAAATGGTATTTTGACTACGGGGACATGAGTTGAGGGTTGATGAATGCCCATGCTCCTCAACTACCATAACGAATAACTCCCACTCCAACATGTTTCTAATTCTATCTCAAAGTCTAACAACTCCACCACCCAGCACAAACCACCCAAACCAAACCCCCCCCCCCCCCCCCCCCCACTCTCCTTTTGTTTATTGTCTCTAGACCTACAATACATCTATATTTACACATGTACTTCAAAAAGAAAGTTAATTCCGTTCCAAACACAGCATTACCAGTAAAACTTGTCCATTCTGCCATCGCGAATTAAAGGAGCGTAGATCGTTGAAAGATCATTCCCTGTAACAATAATAGGAATTCTGTTTGTAACATCTCCTTCTCGCCAGTCTTGTCCAATACTTACTCTTGTAGGGTTATCACACAAATTCATCAAAGTCCCAACAACAATTTGATTATTGACCGTCAATTGAGTGTTTCCTAGATGAAAACAAAAGAATCTATTTACTATCAAAATAAGGAGTTGCCTTTTCATTTCATGGCTCTTGCAATGAAAATTAATACCAAAAGATGTAAGTCTTTGTTAGGTTATAATGAGGGAAGGGAAAGGAAAACAATAAGAAAAACAATATTCTTTGTTTGGTTGATAAGGAAAATAGTGAGGAAAAGAAATATGTTGAGAAACAAATGAAAATTTAATTTTGCAAGTCACTTTACTCCCCCTTTTTTTAAGCTTCCATTTTATATGTTATTTAAGCATTAAGAAAACGTAGGGGAACTAGATATCCTTCTTAATTTCTTTTCCTTCTCTAAATCCCCAAAAGTTAGCCCAAAAAAAGGAATGAAAAGGAATTTTACATATTTTTTTCTCATCCTATTTGGATTTGTCATCCAATTTAAGCCATAGCTCACCAAATCTACCAAGGCCAGCATCAATATCGTTGATCATCAAACAACTCATCTTCCCCTGCATTAAACACAGAAAATAAAGCTAAGTTACACTAAAAACTTCGAGTACTGAGAAGCTACGAAAAACATCAATGAGATTGATATAGAAATATAAGGGCACTCTATTCATTGCATTCAGATAAATGGGGGAAAAGCATGGAGGGAAGTTAAAGCCCCATCCACCCAAGCTCTTAGTTCAAAGGGGAGATTCCAACCCATAGTGCAATTGTGAGAAAGTGCAGGACTTTTCCCGTTGCAGACAGTGATATGAGTAACTTATTACATATCCATGTTTAGGTCAGATTAGTAAGATGTTCACTTATAATTCGCCTTCAATTTTTGAAAGTGAATTTTAACAGATAAAGTAACACATTAGGGTTACTCAAGCACACTTTATCAGAGATCATCAACTTTTAATATGATCAAGGGCTAACTTGGGATAGCTTTCCCATGGCCATCAATCAGTGATTGTTTGAAATGCTGTGACCGTTGGGATTAGCTTTTTAACAGCTTTAAAAATAAATAAATAAACTGATTCCTTTTTAAAGCTAAAAACAGTTTTTTTTTTTTTTTTAAAGCACCAATTTGTAGCTTTGTTAAATAATAAAATAAAAAATTATAAAAAAAAATTCCTGTATTTCGAAAAGTGATTATTTTAAAAGCTAACCCAAATGGGCTCTTAGGATCTTCTGCTCTAGAAGACAAGAAAACCTGACATCTTCTATTGTGATCTCTTTAACTGAAACTCATTAGTCGTTTATTCCCAAGGCATGGTAAATCAAATTAGACAATAGGGTAAAATCTCATAACCCTATACATAAATATACCAGTACTGAAAGTGATAAAGCTTCTAACTTTGTTCTGAACCACTTGTGAAGCAGTTCTATACCGGTCACGAATCAATTTTCCTGGTTCACCTGTAAAAATGAAAACAAAAACCATATAAAACAAATATCGGAGGTCAAAGAGAAGACAGAAGGTAAACAGAAAATGAATCACATCTTCTGCTAATCTTAGAGACATTACAGCTTGGTATAGCAATTATTTTTTTGTAAGAGACAGCAAGAGAAACATGTGTGGTCATTATAATGGAACTTTCCTCAATCTCGTGTTCGGGAAAATGCAATGTCCTTAATCACTAATACGTCAGGATTTATACATAAGATCAGTGGAAGATAATGATTTCAAGGACATAAGTTTTCCCTTTTTCTGTTTTAATCACCAATACAAAATCATATTATAAAACCCAACGCACAACCCCCACTACTACTACATGAAAAAGGGAAAAAAAAAAAAAAAAAGAACAGAGAGAAATAAAGATGCATGATACCATTGCTGTGTCCATTCCTAGGTGGAGGACTGTTATTGGAAAGAAGCAGTGCATGGCCCTTATAACTTCCATCTTTCTGTAGTTTAGTTACTTTAGTAACCGATAAAGTTGGGATATATCAAGCAGGGGAATCAGAATATACTGAGAAAGGGCATATTGTCTTAACACTTGGCTCAGTCTTGATGACCAAACTATCGTATGAGATAGTGGTTGGCATATAATAACATTATCTTCTCAGTTAAAGGGCCTGTTTGGAATCACTATGTGCTTCCGGGACCCAAAATGCATATATTAGCTTGTTTGGATTAATTTTAGAAAACACTCTAGAGTCCCAGAAGCACGTTTTGGCTGAAGCAGGTCCACGTTTTGGATTAATTGTTCAAAAATTGAATGTAGGTAACAAAGTGTGTAATATGGTGGATGTAAATGAGTAATCACATAATTATACAGTCATGAGTTGTAGCTTTTTGTCATTGCTTGCTGGTTGATTTTTAGTGGTTTCATGTCTTGGGTGTCTCAGCAAGACTGACAGTGTCTTCTCCAGTCAACTTACTGAAGTCTTAGACACGAGACTACCTTAGAAAGATCTCTGCATTAGTATCATATAGAATCATTACAAAAGTCTTTGGATATTCACTCCATGTCTGAAAGTTTTGAAACAATTTTTATTTTATTTTTTCCAACTGGCCTTACCACTCATCAGATCTATGGAAGCGATAAAGGGTACTTCATAAATAAATAATATAAAATAATAAAATAAAATAAAATAAAACAAAAAAGATTTGATAACGAACACAATGCTAATTGCCAAAAAAAAAAAGAGGACGAAGAACTCATGGAATCCATCAAGACCTTAAGCTCTCAAAAGCAACATCAATTTTACTAATCATCAAGTGTGGAATACATGATTTGCCACCTTATTTACTGCGAAATAAAGACTCCTAACTTCAAAGAGTTTCGTAATTGAAAACTTTCTAAGAGATAAATAAAGGAAATAAAATAAAAGACATAAAATTAAAAGATAATAATCCTAGAATAATAATAATCCATCAACTTGGCCCTTAGTTTGTGTTGAATTGTCCCACATCTCCCGGGTAGAGACCCCGTATGTGCTTCTTATAAGCCTGGGTAATCCTCCTCTCATAAGGCGTCTTTTGAGGGTGAGCCAGGCCCATTGATCTTTCTACAGTCTGGCCCAATATAGTAGTCACCCAACCACAGAATGATCATGTGAGCTATCCTCTGGCAGCAACAACGGTAAAACTTTGGTAGCGGCATGATCTGGGCACTGGTGTCCGAGGATCATATGTCAATTGTTTCCTAATTTTCTCTTAAACTCCCTACTGAAATTATCCTCTCCAAGTAAAAAACTATGTTCTCATTGTGGAAGTTAACAACAAATAAATATACATTATATACCTATATACATGTACCATATATATATTGCCAATGCTGTGAAGTTGAAAAATATGAATTGTCACCTAGAAACCCAAAACACGCGAGCCGCGAGTATCAGTAAAATAATTAAAGGGCCTAAGCATCTGAATTGCAAATCAATCTTTTCCACTCGTACTAGAAAGGAATGATAGGAAACTTCTTACCAGCTCTTTCTGATTCCAACTCCCCAGCAGACATGATAACGGGTTCAATTCCCATCGCCTGGAAAATAAGTTCAGTTTGAAATGATTTCCCTTGCCCTTTTCCTCCCCAAATACCTGTTTAACAATGTGTTAATGGTAAAAAAGATTTTCAGGTGCTATTGTTTATAAAAATAAAAAATAAAAAAATAAAGATTGAACCATACACATGGTAAAAATGTCTCCTCCATTGGAAGAAAGGACAACTATATCCCCACTAAAACAGAAGTACCATTGGGACTTTTGAGGTAAAAAGAATAACATATCCACCCAATTGAAATAATAGAAAGATTAAAAACCATTAAGAATAAGTAGGAAATAGAACTTATCTAACAGAAGAAATATGAAGTTGGCTAGTAATATATATGCTCCAGCTGACACGAAAAAAAAAAAACAAAAAAAATGAAAAACCGAAAACAACAATAACACTTGGCAGTATTACTGCTTTGAAAGTAAGTAATATGCATATATTACAATATAAAAACTGACGCATTTATATGCTTAATGCTACGTTTGGTAGGAGGGATAAAAAATGGAAGGAAGGGTAGTATGGAGGTAGGGAAGAGGTAACCCTAGGGAAAGAAAGAGGGCTCTTCCCTCCTTTTGTTCGGTTAAATAGGAAGGAAATGATGAAGTAAATGATGGATATTATGTATTTTGACTATTGCTCCCTTCCATAACAAAAGGATGATTTTCTTTACCCAGAAAAAAGTCATAAAGAATAAGAGGAAAGCTTTTGCTCTCTCCCAATCCATCCACTGTTAGACGAGTGAGAAATGTTACCCAGAGGGCCGCCTCTTCCCTCCTTCCTTCCTTTCCCTCCCTTCTTCCTATCTAACAAACAAGGTATTTTCTCCTCTTCCCTCCCGTGTACCCTCTACCCTTTCCTTCTTTCCCCAATTCCTTAGTAACAAAACATACCATAGAAGGGACAGGGAGAGGAAATATGATTGACAAAGGTTTCAGCATGCTATTTCGATATAAGTCGTATACTCACTTCTGAAAAATTATGGTGGATATTTACCCAAAATCAGAGGAACTTTGGTATTGAGAAGATGGGCAATATAGTTCTTCACAATGTGGCATACTGCATCAATGGCAAATCACGAGTGGAAAGACTGTTAGGGTCATAGAAAGTTGGTATTAAGAATATGAGCAATTTAATTCCATAGACTGAGGCACAGTTGCATCAAATAATCTAAAAGCAGGAATGCCGGTCAATAAATGATTATCCAGACAGAACCTAGACATTATTATACCAATAGCACATGGCTTCATTAAACAGGAATAGCCACAAAGGGCTTAGGCATAAACTTCCATTCAGATACCAAAATGAAAGCAGTTGATGTCTTCCACACATATTTATCCAAGCACACCAACAGAAGCTCAAATGCTAAACTTAGATGATCAACACCAAAGTCATTCTATATGAACCAAAAAAAACATATTAGAGTGGTTGACTGCTTTTAGTCATAGATACCTGTAAGTAAATTACAAACTGGCGTGATTAATAGTGTAATACTGTAACAATGGTATGATAACTATCGGTCTATGCACATTACACAAGGGATAAACCAAAATTAGTTTTAAAATTTCATAAGGAAATAAAAGATGTGCAAAAAAATACGCTTCAATTATGATTAAGATTACCCTGTCAAAAATTAGGAAGGGAAAAAGGAAGTATACGAAGCTTCTCAATTGGGTTATCTCTGTTACACTCAAACAGTAGGATCTTGTACCTCTACATGTTCAGAAACTGAGGCGGAAAATATAGATGACTGGGAAATTACCAAAGGCACCTAGTGACTATTGATAATGCCCTTCGCCAACAGTTAAAAATAAAGATACACACAAGAAAGGGGAATGGATATGTTATAGTCATTTCTGAACCAAATATCCTGCCACCACGTCAACATAAATCATCAACCTTTTTTTTCACCTTTGCAGAGAAGCACTGTACTTACCAACTTTATCCTGTCAAAACAAAAAATTAACAATTAATTTTAACGAACAGAGGTAGTATTGATGTACATCAAGACCAGAAAAATTAAGAAGCCTGATAACCAAAAACACTATTCCTAAGCTGTACAATAAACCACATCAACAAATAAGGTGCTCCTCCTAAGTTCTTGCATAGCATAAAATAAAGGTCAAAGAACACGATCAGTAACTCACATCAATGCACGCATGCAAGCGTGTCAAATACTATAGTAATGACACAATAATTAAAATTACTAGCAATCAAGGAAAATTTTGCCTAAGAAAGAAGACTGATATCAAAAATACGAGGGTGAAAGGCATCTTCAATTGATGAAAATAAATATGACATTGACAACCAATTCAGCTAACTCTCTGATGTGAAGAGCTATTTTTGAGTTACCTCAAATTTATAACTCAAAGTGAAATTGCTATCAATGAAAATATTCTCCTTATGAGAAGTGGGTTATCTTTGTTCTACTAGAAATGGGTCCAAACTCCAAACAGGAAGACCAATTGGGCGAAACATATGCAGATGAAGATATTTGAACCCAAGGCCTCCCAAAACCAAAATTCTCGTACCATATGAAACACCAATTGCCACAAAAGCTTCAATTGGTAGGGTATGGCCAATTACATCAAGTTCTCATGACCATACCAGGCTTGCTAATAACCTCCCAAATACAAACAAATGAAGAGAAGTAGCGACACAAAACGGTGTATAAGTCCATAGCCAATACGCACTCTGCAAGGGACTTTTGGATCTGACCGTACAAACCAACCCCTATTTGGAGAAATGATTGGCCAGCTAAACTAGTGTGTTGTACTACCCGTGCTTTTTGAGAAACCAATTTTCTCCATAGTCATGCATTTCGGTCATTTGCAAGCGGGTAATGCTAGGGACACAAAAGGATCCCAAAGAGATGCTCACAAAAGGATGTGGCATCCCATGTACTGAGTTAAGTGTAGTGGATCCTACTGCCACATGGATTGCCACATCCTTTTCTGAGCATCTCTTTGTGACCCTTTTGTGTCCCAAACACTGCCCTTTGCGAAAAGCTCTTCTAGGGTAGTATGTCGCGTTTGTCAAAGGAATTCAACTAGAGTGTAGCTTGGGATACTACACTATTGATGTTATAAACACTAGAGTACTGAATGCTATGGAGTCACGTCACTACCTAAAAACACATTACATTCTTATTCTTGAACTTTGTTTCACTTTACCAGAAAATAAAGGAACATCCATCTCTCCGAGTCCAAATTAGTCCTCAACAGGACGTTGCGTCAATGGGTTTCCAATTCAACTCGGCAATTGTGAATGGAAATAGGTCCGACATATCATAGGTTTTTAACTCAAGTCACCAGCGGAAACATAATTCATAGAACTTTCCATGGCTATTGAACTTGCACAAAACATCATACAAACAACAAACAGGTGATCGTCGCAAATTACATTCCTAGTGGTATTCAAAAGTCAAAATTACAGTAACGGAACACAAATAAATGAAAGAATCAAAATCAAACCACAACCGTACATAACCAAGCAAATTACCATGAAAGCAGGAGCAATGTAGTAGTCGCCTTGAAGGTACTCAAACGATCTGGTCACTGTCTGACGGTAATCGAACACAATATCCGCTACAATAAATAGGAAACAAAAAATCCAAGCAAGTAAAAAATTTTCTCAGGAACCAAACAGAGAACACAGTAAAATAAAAAATTAAAAAATAATAAATAAATAAAAAAACTCACAGTCTCGTCCGAGAAAATTGCCGGCAAAAAGGTCGTCGATGACACCAGCCCTAGCACCAACAGCGATGTTCATGTTATCGGCCTCTTTACCAAGCCTATAGAGATAATCTTTTCCCTCCGAGTCTTTGGCTTCCCACGAAGACTGCTCCGAAAGTCTCTTCTTCGTCTTCTTCTTCGTAGAATCGTCAGAAGAAGACTCTATAATATTTTTGTCGTTGGCGCCTTCGCTTTCATTCGAGGTCGACACTGAACGGACAGACAAGGAAGAAGAGATTTTCTTGACAGAAGAGAATCTCTTGAAAATTGGGGATTTTGAGAGACAATGGGAATGGAGGTTTTTGGTGTTGATGATAAAGTTGCACAAGGAGACAGCCATTTTTCTTTTTTTTCTTTGGGGGTCTTGCCTGCCTTAGCCGTTTATGAGCTGCTTTTTGATGATGCTCTACTACTCTACAGAGAATTTTGTTGGGAGTATTTGGCGCCACACAAATGATAAAAAAAAAAAAAAAAAAAAAAAACGGCCCTGTTTGGAAAGTCTAAACCCCGGACTAGGTTCTTTCCAGGTCTGACTGTTCTTTCCAGGTCTGACTGTTTTTTATCTGGTTCTTGGAAAAACTAATAAGGTAATGTTGGTTTAATAAATAACCATTTTTAAGGGAGTTATTAGACTGAACACATAATTCAAGATATTGACACACATCGAACACCTGAATTTGTAAGATTAGTTAACTTATAAACCACATGGTTTATATCTTCTACCCTAAGTTTTTACCGCTCAAAATTCTTTAAGGCTCTGTTTGGTTCATGAATTTGGTGAGTGAACGAAAAGTAGAAGGACAACTAATTCGCTCATGTTTTCTTTCATGCTTAAATAATATTAAATATTAATTTTTTTTATAAAATTTATTTATAATGTATGAATAAAAGAAGGGAAATAATTCACAACTTTCACAATGTTTAATTATTTCTCAAATTGCTCTCTTTTCTTTCCGATTTCCTCATCATTTTCCTTATTAACCAAACAAAGGAAAACGTTTTCCTCTATATATATACATATTTTGTTTATGCTAAAGGACAAATGCATTAAACTATAAGCAACAGTACAAACAAAACCTAGTCATAAAGTGACCATCCTCAAACACAGGACGAGAAAGGTCGCCAAATGAACTAAGACCAAACATTATAGAGAAAACACAAATGACAACATTAGTAGCAACAAAAACAAGTCCAAAAATAAAAGGTACAATAGTAAAGGAACCATAATGGCCATAGAAATCACTAAGAAAGCTGCACAAGAAATCCAACACCGCGCTATAGAGAGAACCGCGAGACAAGATCTGGAATCCAGGGCAACGTCAATATTGTAGATGATAGAAACCGTCCAAAGGTAGAAGATGACAAAAAGTCAAACCCAAAAATGTTTTTTTTTTTTTTCTTTCCCCCTTATTACTAGTTCCCTAGTGTTTTTCCTAGTATTTTCCTTCATGCTTAAATAACATTAAAATAAATAAATAAAAAATTTAAAAATATAATAGTACTATTTTGAATAAAGGAGAGAATGACTCATAAACATTCAAAATTGTTACTCTTTTTCTCAACTTATTTCTCTTAAACCATTTATTTCTCCTAAAATCCCCTTTTTCTGCTATTTTTCCATTTATCTAAGCAATTTTTTTTTCCCCTTTTCCTCGCTTTAGATTATGGGAAAAATATCATAGTTTAGACTTGTTATAACTCCCTATGACTCTACATTGCAACTAATGCTAGGTTGCATTTGGAGCCTTTCATGAATTATGGTTTATCCAACAATGAATCACGTAATCAAGTCCCTTGTGGTCGAGTGGTAAGCTTTTTGGGTGTACTACCCAAGAGCTTTAGTGTTCGAGTCATGGGGAGTGTGGCCACTGGAGTATTCACCCGGTGTCTCCAGGCCTCGGGGAATTAGTCGAGGTGCGCGCAAGCTGGCCCGGACACCCCCGATTACCAAAAAAAAAATATGAACCACGTACAGTTCTTTTTGGGACCGCTGTTTGTACTTAGTACTTTGTAGTAGTTTTTTTTTTTTTTTTCTCCAAGGAATACAAATATTTCTACCGAAGACAATAAAATATGTGGAGATCCAATCATTGAAAGCAATGCTCTATTAGTTACTAGAGACTAGAGAGAAAACCAAAGTGGGCAGAGATGAAGAAAGAAACATTACAAACTAAAATAATGATATGGCTCCAAAATTCTCATCTCTTATTTAAGTCCAAAGTCATGATAGTGGAAACGCAAATAATTATAGTGGAGCTACTTGATTTTTATTAAAAGTTATTTTTTATGATCTTATTGCCACATGTGTTGGGATCAAAATTTGACATAAAAAAAAAAAAAACTGAGAACCATAGCATCACTCACTGCCCAAATCATGTTCTAATAGACAAAACACCATATTCAACTTACAAAGTATAAACAAATAAGATTTTCTTTCATGAATAGATTGTTGGAAATATTTCATCTTCAAACCTGTTGGAAATATTTCATTGACATAATTGGAAAAACAGAAACAGATTCTGATTACAACTAATGAAAAACAGAAAATTACAGTTGGACATAAACAGGAAAAATAAACAGGAGAATTATCAAACCGAGGCCTGTGATTTTATTCACAGTTTCTTTAAAACAGATTTGCCGCCCTCACCAGATGTGCTTGAGGAAATCGTCGGCGTCTGTCTCCCAGGATACAGCGGCTTCTAGCAGTGGTACTTGCATAACGTACAACTGCTCCGGCGAACTAACTATATTCTGTGACTCTCTCTCTGAAACTGGGACTAGAAGGAAGAACAGTATTTTTTTTTTTAAACTGTGTTGGAATGTTCAAGATGTGCATAGACTGTTGGATAGTTAGAATATATTTGTGTCTTCATCATTTCAGAAATTCCAAAGGTTGTAACTACAACCTTTTGGAGTTCTGTAACTCTTCCAGAAATCCCAAAGGTTTCTGCAATGTAAAACATGTGCAGAAATACTAAGGGTCTCTCATTACACATTGGAAAAAACTAAACTTGAGGGGTCTAAAAAGAAATATTCTGTGCGGGCCGCACCCGCACTCACGACCCCGACCCGGCTGGTCGGTCGGACGGACGGCGGCGGCGCGCGCGCGCGTGTGTGGAGTAAACCCAAAGGGCCTTAGGTCCTCCCCCTTCCACAAAACTGGGTACCCCTTGGGGCCCAAACCCAAAACATGAAGTAGCCTTATAAATACACTAAATGCTACTTCTAGTTTTCCTATGTGGGACAAGGCAAGTTGTGAACCTCTTTCATTTCAACAACTCCTTGTATGGGGCAACCTTTAACCATTAATTTCTCATTCACCCATCAATATCTTTGGACATGTAAATATCCAAACTTCATCTCCTCATGGAGGAGAACACAAATCCATAAGGACCCCACTTAAACTCTAAGTGGGTCCCACTTTTATTAGCCCTTAAACATGGCCAAAACACATATTTATCCAACAATCCCCCACATGAATGAAATTAACCGAAACGATGTGAGACAGTGACTCGACAAGAGAGAGAGAGCACAACGGATCACTCCTGCAAAGGATAGGTAGCTTTTGGCTTTGAACCTTCCCTTGTGACAATCTATCAGATTTACTGGCTGACCAGTGAACGTATAGTCTTGAACTGATTGCCATTAGTGTAAACAACCGACAGACCTCACACAGGAGCTTTCCATACATAGTTTAGTTCTTACACTTGTGTTCATTTTGGCCTTGAACACTCGCCTGGTTCAGTAAATGTTTATCAAAGAATTTCGCCATTCTCAAATTCTTTTAGAAGCGGCCCCACTTCACATTCACATAGGTGACTATTTAGAGTATCCTGCTATACTCCGCTTGGTTACCAACGCACATAGTCATTAAAAGCTAAGCTTACCCTCACACCAACAGGTATCACTGTTGAATCATAGAAATGGGCAGAAGAACATTTCTTCTCAGTGATTCTCTTAAGGTACATGAAATTAGGTTGTCCCTTTGAACCTAGATCTTGGGATCTCCAGTCAACTAGGTTGGGTTTCCATTCCATTCCCTTGTAACGTCATAGGCTTTAATCCCATTCCTCTAGATGATTTATTAACTAACTCTCGATTTAACCCTTTGGTTAGCGGATCCGCAATATTGTCCTTTGACTTTACATAGTCAATTGTGACAATCCCACTTGAGAGTAGTTGTTTAATGGTATTGTGTCTACGATGAATATGTCTAGACTTACCATTATACATATTACTTTGTGCCCTTCCAATAGCAGATTGGCTATCGCAGTGTATGCAAATAGCTGGCACAGGTTTTGACCATCTAGGAATATCTTCTACAAAATGGCGAAGCCATTCAGCCTCTTCAGCTGCCTTGTCTAGCGCAATGAATTCAGATTCCATTGTCGATCTAGCAATACAAGTTTGTTTTGAAGATTTCCATGATACAGCTGCACCACCAAGTGTGAAAACATATCCACTTGTAGATTTTGAATCTTTCATATCGGATATCCAGTTTGCATCACTGTATCCAGCTTCCAATACAGCTGGATATCTCATGTAGTGCAATCCCTGATCACGTGTATATCGTAAGTACCGCAGTACCCTTACTATCCCTTTCCAGTGTTCAGTACTAGGATTACTAGTATATCTACTTAGTCTACTAACAGAATAAGCAATGCCAGGCCTTGTACAACTCATTAAGTACATCAAACTTCCTATCACTTGAGAATATTCTAGTTGAGAAACACTCTCACCAGTATTCTTAGATAGGTGTAGACTTAAGTCCACATGCGTCCTGGCTATACTAGTATCAGACTTGTTGAACTTTTCTAGGATCTTGTCTACATAATGTGACTATGACAGAACAAGTCCATTAGTATTTCTAGAGATCTTGATGCCCAATATAACATCAGCAAGTCCTATATCTTTCATGTCAAATTTGGAATTCAACATTTTCTTAGTGGATTTAATGATCTTATCATTGCTACCCACTATGAGCATGTCATCAACATAAAGACATAGGATGACATAGCCTTCAATTGTGTCTTTGACATAAACACATTTATCACACTCATTGATTTTAAACCCACTAGAGAGTATAGCTTGGTCAAATTTTTCATGCCATTATTTTGGAGCTTGCTTTAAGCCATACAATGATTTGACAAGCTTACACACTTTATTTTCTTGCCCTGGAGCAGAAAATCCTTCAGGTTGTTCCATGTAGATTTCTTCATTCAAATCTCCATTAAGGAAGGCAGTCTTAACATCCATTTGATGTATTTCGAGACCTCGTAACGCTGCGATTGCAATAATCATACGAATGGATGTTATTCTCGTAACAGGAGAATACGTATCAAAGTAGTCTAGACCCTCCTTTTGTCTATACCCTTTGATGACAAGCCTTGCTTTATACTTATCAATAGTACCATCCGTCTTCATTTTCTTTTTAAAAATCCATTTGTAGCCTAATGGCTTACAACCAGGAGGAAGATCTACCAGTTCCCAAGTATGGTTTTGTAGGATAGAATCAATTTCACTCTTGATTGCTTCTTTCCACAATGGACCATCTGGTCATCTAATAGCTTCATTATAACTTTGGGGCTCAATTTCTATAACATAAGTTAGAAAGTCTGGACCAAAAGATTTTGAGGTTCTAGCTCGTTTCCCACGTCTAGGCTCAACATTTTCTTCTTGGGTTTTACTAGTATCCCCAACAGTCTCAAATGTGCGTTTTTTAGAACTATATTCCTCTCTACAAGGAAATATATTCTCAAAAAAAGACGCATTTCTAGACTCCATGATCATGTTCTTGTGTATATCTGGGTTTTCAGATTTATGTACAAGAAACCGATACGCACTACTATTATGTGCATAGCCAATAAATAAACAATCAACAGTTTTTGGACCTATCCTTTCTTTCTTAGGAGTAGGTACAAGAACTTTTGCAAGACACCCCCACATTCGTAAGAACTTGTAGAAAGGTTTTCGACCATTCCATTGTTCATACGGGGTTTGATCAACTTTCTTTCGAGGTACCTTATTTAAAATATAATTTGCGGAGAGAATTGCCTCCCCCCACAAGTTCTGTGGCAATCCAGAACTTATTAACATAGCATTCATCATTTCTTTTAAGGTACGATTTTTCCTTTCAGCAACTCCATTTGATGGAGGTGAATAAGGTGCGGTGGTTTGGTGAATAATTCCATTTTGTGCACAAAACTCACCATATGGTGCTACATATTCACCACCCCTATCACTTCTCAACACCTTAATCTTTTTACTTAGTTGATTCTCAACCTCTGTCTTGTATAGAATGAACTTAGCCAAAGCTTCATCCTTACTTTTTAGCAAATACACATAACAGTATTTAGTGCAATCATCAACAAAAGTAATAAAATACTTATTGCCACCTCTAGATTGAACCATTTTTAAATCACATACATCAGTGTGGATTAATTCCAGAGGTTCAGTGCTTTCAATTGATTGAAATGAAGTCTTTGTTAACTTTGCTTCAACACAAGTTTCACATTTATAACTTACATCAATATGAAAGTTTGGTATGTGGTCTAATTTAATTAATCTTCGCAAAGAATTAAAATTAACATGTCCTAGTCTACCATGCCACAAATTGGAAGACTCAAGCAAGTAAACAGAAGAGGTACTCATTTTATTAACTTTTGGGAATACAGTTGCTACATTAAGTTTGAACATCCCATTACACATATACCCCTTCCCCACATACATTCCCGCTTTGGTCAATACCACCTTGTCTGACTCAAAGACCATTCGGAAGCCATGCTTGCTTAGGAGAGATCCAGATACCAAATTCTTACGAATTTCTGGTACATAAAGGACACTGTTAAGAGTTAGCTCCTTTCCTGAAGTCATCTTCAGAATTATTTTCCCTTGCCCTTCAACATCTGAGGAGGCGGAATTTCCCATATACATCTTCTCACCATTAGTAATTGGTTCGAAGGAAGTGAACATAGCTTTCTCGGAGCTTATGTGGCGTGTAGCACCAGTGTCTATCCACCATTCCCTTGGATTTGAATCCACCAAGTTCACTTCAGAGACCACAGCAGACAGATTAATGTCAGAGACATCCCTTGAGATATAATCTAACTCCGTCACATTTGCCTCATGGACTTGACTGATTACAGTCTTTGAGTCCACCACTTCTAAGGACTCCCACAGTTCCTTAGCAGTGGTCTTGACCCTATACACATTATAGAGTGCATCGTCTAAGTCATTCAAGACATAGTTTCGGCACAAAAAGTCCGAGTGCTTCAAAGCATCAATAGCTAGCACAACCTCTTGATCTTGTTCATTTTCATTAAATTTATCGGGTTTCTCCCCGTGGTTAACATGAACCATTTGGATTGAGGGAATCTTAACACTCATCGAACCAATCACCACGGTGTTGGTAGCACCATCGGTCGCAACAGAGTTCAGGGTCTCATTTCCCATTTCTGAAATTGTCACAAGAGAAAAGAAATTAAATCTAATATTTTTTCTTTTTAATTTTAACAGCAGCAGAATTTCTTTTCCCAAATAATTGTTAGAAAACGAATGAATTTTAAGATTCTGCTCGCGATGTCCCAAGCAAAACGCGATTCTTCACACTTTCCGTCTAATGCAATTTTTCCTGATTCTGCACCGTTTGGCCAGAAAATGAGGATTACAGTAGCAGTTTTTGTAAAACTACAGTAGCAGTTTTTTGTAAAACTGTTTTTCAAAATAGTTTCTGTTTTCCCAAAACCGAATCTGTTTTTATTTTGTAAAATATATAGAATCTGTTTTAAGATTGTTGAAAATATTTCATCTTCAAACCTGTTGGAAATATTTCATTGACATAATTGGAAAAACAGAAACAGATTCTGATTACAACTAATGAAAAACAGAAAATTACAGTTGGACATAAACAGGAAAAATAAACAGGAGAATTATCAAACCGAGGCCTGTGATTTTATTCACAGTTTCCTTAAAACAGATTCGCCGCCCTCACCAGATATGCTTGAGGAAATCGTCAGCGTCTGTCTCCCAGGATACAGCGGCTTCTAGCAGTGGTACTTGCACAATGTACAACTGCTCCGGCGAACTAACTATATTCTGTGACTCTCTCTCTGAAACTGGGACTAGAAGGAAGAACAGTATTTTTTTTTTAAACTGTGTTGGAATGTTCAAGATGTGTATAGACTGTTGGATAGTTAGAATATATTTGTGTCTTCATCATTTCAGAAATTCCAAAGGTTGTAACTACAACCTTTTGGAGTTCTGTAACTCTTCCAGAAATCCCAAAGGTTTCTGCAATGTAAAACATGTGCAGAAATACTAAGGGTCTCTCATTACACATTGGAAAAAACTAAACTTGAGGGGTCTAAAAAGAAATATTCTGTGCGGGCCGCACCCGCACTCACGACCCCGACCCGGCTGGTCGGACGGACGGCGGCGGCGCGCGCGCGCGCGTGTGTGGAGTAAACCCAAAGGGCCTTAGGTCCTCCCCCTTCCACAAAACTGGGTACCCCTTGGGGCCCAAACCCAAAACATGAAGTAGCCTTATAAATACACTAAATGCTACTTCTAGTTTTCCTATGTGGGACAAGGCAAGTTGTGAACCTCTTTCATTTCAACAACTCCTTGTATGGGGCAACCTTTAGCCATTAATTTCTCATTCACCCATCAATATCTTTGGACATGTAAATATCCAAACTTCATCTCCTCATGGAGGAGAACACAAATCCATAAGGACCCCACTTAAACTCTAAGTGGGTCCCACTTTTATTAGCCCTTAAACATGGCCAAAACACATATTTATCCAACATAGGTAAAATGCGGAATCCGCTTTTAGTATATGTTGATGGCAAAGGCGCTAGCATAATTACAATGGACAAGAATGCATTCCAAGTTTTACAATTCCAAGTTTTAATTGCAAACACAGCCTAACTAAAAAAACGATGAAAACTGAACTACTTTATGAGAAATGGATCCAAGGGGAATATCACGAGCTTTGTTAGTACAGGCGGTAACCAACCCCCAATAGTGTTATGTTTGAAGGAAATAATGGAGGACAGACTCTAAAAAAAAAACATTTTTTTAGAGTGGTGGAGGAAAAAGGAAATGAAGTGAAGAACAAAGAGGCATCTCTTTGTTCACCCTTTCTCAACAGTCCCAAAATGGATTGAGGCTGACAAGAGATTCTCATTCTCTCACCCTAATAAAAACCACACATTATTCATCTTTTTCCTCCTCCTATTATAATAATAATAACTATACTAAAAGACAGAGGAGTTCTTTAGGGAAGTATCGCAATTGAAATCAATTTGGCCAATTTTGTACTTTCTATTTTGTCCTTTTGGTAATTTCAATCCACAAATTGACGGTTGCTTTGTTAGTTGCTTGTAACTGTGGATTGAGAGTACTTTTGCTCACTTAAATTTGGTTCACTTTTGTTCATTCACGTTTTTATTGTCTGATTTGTGTCCCTTTTTATTCTCATTTTGCCATTGTATGAGACACATGTCAGGCAGTAAAGACATGGATGAGCAATAGTGAACCAAATTTGGGTGAGCAAAAGCACTCTCTTGTGGGTTACGAAGGAGAGATGGAGTAATAATAATACAAAAATATTACACCTATAACCTTTTCCACAACCAAGATATTCTGGCCCTTGATTTCAGTGGGTCTCATGTGGGACTCATGTGGGATGTTCATGGAATTCACCGAAATCAAGGGTCATGATGTATGGTTGAGGAAAAGATTGTGAAAAAGATTGTGGATGTAGCATTACTAATAATAATAATAATAATAATAATAATAATACTCATAATAATAATAATAAGGGCAAATTACACTGACCTCCCCTGGGGTATCTGACAATTACAGGGACCTCCCCTGTGTTTTAAAAAATTACACTCACCTCCCTTCTATTTTGAAAATGACTGTTATACCCTTGTACAAATCATGAAAAAAAAAAAATATCTACTACCTCTTGAAATGGAAACAAAAAATATTAAAAAAACCATCGACAAAATTTCAGTATATACCAAATCAAGCTTTTACTATTTTTTTTTTTGTTGTAGATATCAATAATAATTTAAAACATAAAACTCATCAACAAATTTATCTACTACCACTTTAAAATGAAAAGAATAATAACAATAATGAAAAAAAAAACATCAATAAAATATTTTTAAAAATGAATAGTTATATTGTATTTTTGTCTGCTTTATTTTTTATTTATAAAACATGCTCAATGGAGTCTCTTATATATATAAATATACTACGGGAATGCCCGTGCAAGGTGAGTACTAATTATGTTTCATGGAAGCAGCTCATTCACAATGTTTGGAGCAAGTTCACAATTTTAAATACATAAAGCAAACAAAAATACAATACCGCTATTCATTTTTTTTTTTAAATTGTTGATTTTTTTTTCATTGTTGTTATTATTCTTTTCATTTTAAGTGGTAGTATATAATTTTGTTGATGATTTTTATATTTTTAAATTATTGTTGATATTTTGAAAAAAAAAAAAAGTATAAGCTTAATTTGGTATATATTGAAATTTTGTCGATGATTTTTTAAATTTTTTTTCATAATTGTTAATTATTATTTTTTTTTTTCATTTTTTAGAGGTAATAGATAATATTTTTTATGATTTGTCCAAGGGTATAACAGTCATTTCTAAAATAGAGGGGGAGGTGGGTGTAATTTTTGAAAACACAAGGGAGGTCCCTGTAATTGTCAGATACCTCAAGGGAGGTCAATGCAATTTGCCCTAATAATATACTCCCTCCGTCCCATTTTATGTGTCCATCTTGGTGAATCCAACTCTTTAAGGAGACAAAAAGAATCTACACCTATTTTTCACAATTGCCCATAATCATTGTACTTTCTTTTTTTGTTTTGTTTTGGTGTTGATTGCAAGGAAGGATAATTTGGGAAACTAAGCAAAATTTGCATACTAATTTAGGAAATTAGATAACAATCTTGGGACATCCCAAAAAGGAAATATGGACACATAAAATGGGACGGAGGGAGTATATATATATATCTACTATACTATAAGAACAGATAAGTTAGCACGTCAAAAAATATGAACTTCCTATTCTACCCTTATTTATCTCAGAAATTACTAATTTGCCAAAGAATTCTCTATCTCTCTCTCTCTCTCTCTCTCTCTCACTCTCTCTCTCTCTCTCTCTCTCTCTCTCTCTCTCTATTTGCCCCAGTAAAGGTTTACGATTGGTTTCAAAGCAAATAAAAAGTGAAACATGGCTTTTTCTGTCATTTAAGCTTTGGCTGCTCAATGGACACTAAGCTACCTTTCAGCCTTCATTCCTCCACGTATCTCTTCAGGGGGTAAAACACCTGTAGTAGGAGAAAGAACGAACTCCTCAAATTCCAATATCTCTCTTCCTCTCACTTGTTGTATCTGACTGTATTTCATTCTCTCTCTCTCTCTCTCTCTCTCTCTCTCTCTCCCTCCCTCCCTTGCGTGCGCTCACTCCACGAGGAGAACGAATTCAGCGCATCGCTTGTGATTCCTCGAATTCAGGTAATTTGGTCATCTTGTTTTCTATAATTTGTGATTTTAGAGTTGCCATGTCCTAAGATTTAGAATTGTCGAATTGGGGTGTTTCTCAAGGAAGAGTTTGATCAAGCCATTGAGAAAATCCAGAAAATCTTAGACCTAAAAATGTCCAACGTTGGTATTAGAGGTACTAATCGAAAAATTTCACCTCTTTTGTTTTCTTTTTTTTTTTTTGGGCATCTTTATGCTTCAATTGTTCTGAACTTTTGGGCTATGAAATGAGTATTTAGTGCTAATAGTTGTTCTGTTTTTGCTGTGGTTGCTGCCTCAGAAGCCCTTGTTCGACTCAATGTAGAGTTGGAGTAGGTATAATCTACACAAACACCCCCCATATATGATTTAGACCTCAATTTTGTGTATGAGTGTGCTCTTCTTTAATTCCAATAAGATTGGGTTTGTAAATGACCTAAATTTTGTTCTTATTCAATTGTAACCAACCTGCACTTTCAGAATTTGGACTCTTCGAACGTTTATTGACAATGAGTATGTGCAATTCAAAAGGTTTGGAGTTTTGAATTTCATTTTTGTTTTGAGAAAATTTTTGGGGGTGGTTTGAGGTTTTAGCAAATTTTTGTTTGGGATTTTGCTAAAATTTTGATTTCGGACTTGACAAATGTCACACCCATCCCGGAAAATCTTTTTATTTTAAAAGCATAAATGTTTTAAATGGAATTATTAACGTGGTTTAATAATTGTGGATGAGGTTGACCGTGGGTTAACGGAAGGTGTCAAGTGAGGACACGGGAACATGGAAAATCATGTTGCATTAGCATAGCTAAATGACATTTATATGATTTAAATGTTATTTGACTTATCTGGTATTTTCATGAATAGTGAATTATACATATGTAGTATATTTTCTGGTAATTTTTAATATCGTTGTAGAGCATTTTGAATATTGTGGTGAGAACGTGAGTGACACGTATGAGTTGGCGATCAGAACGTATATGAATAGAACTTATAACAGGGTCTCAAAAAACAAGTAATTTCTGCTGGGCTTTTATCCTTTTTTTAGGTTCATTAGGATTCTTATTGGTTGAAACTTCTAGTTATTTTGGTAGAAATTTGATATCTTTATTTCCGGCTCAGCAAATCATTTTTTTTCCACAAGGGATCGTGATGTCTTTCTATGGGATCGCGGGTCTCTTTATTAGCTCCTATTTGTGGTGCACAATTTTGTGGAATGTAGGTAGTGGTTATGATCGATTCTATAGAAAAGAAGGAATAATGTGTATTTTTCGTTGGGGATTTCCTGGAAAAAATCGTCGCATCTTCCTCCGATTCCTTATAAAAGATATTTAGTCCGTCAGAATAGAAGTCAAAGAGGGTATTTATGCTCGTCGTGTCCTTTATATGGAAATCAGAGGCCAGGGGGCTATTCCCTTGACTCGTACTGATGAGAATTCAACTCCCGGAGAAATTGAACAAAAAGGTGCTGAATTGGCCTATTTCTTGCGTGTACCAATTGAAGTATTTTGAGAAATGAACTGAGAATGAATGCTTTCTCGGTAGTAGGGAAAAAACTCAAGAACCCTTTCTATATCATAACTTAACTGAAGTTTCTTCAGAACGCCCATTCGAGCCAAAGCAGACGTATACGGAACAAGCATAAAACGAAACTTTTTTTGTCCACAAAAATTTTATATGTATGGAAATCCACTCAACTCAATTCAGTAACAAAACAAGTAACAAATCGAAGATTCATCCCATATATCAAAATATTTCAAAAAAAAAAAAAGAAATTTATTTAAGTTCAATAATATTTGTTGTGGAATTGACACTTTAGATCCAGATAGATCATATCTTGTAAATAATTTCTTTTTTGTCAATCGGCGTTTTTTTATCCTTTCTTTTGTACTCCTTAATGACCAAACAATTGGATCTTATCAATTTCTGTCTTGTTTTGTTACTCATTTTTTATCATCACAATATTCTTGAGAAATTTCTATCAATTATTCGATTCCTCGACTATGGGTAGTCGGTGAATTTTTTTTGAAATATTTGATATTTTGATAGAATGATAGAAAAAGAGTTCTTTCGTCTCAAAATGAATACTATTTATAACTTGAAGTGGTAGTGGTTCTTTCGGGCATTCATCGAAAGGAGATACTTGCTATGAATTTGACCAATTGAGATATCTGGAAACAATATTTTTTTGTTATTATTTCTTCATTCGAAATTCGAAGTGGATTCTTATTCTATTTCTGTATTCTTTCTAGATTCAAGGACTAACCATGAAATCACAAATAAAAAACATTGAATAGATTCATAGGTTCGATACCTTGTAATAGAACTCATGCTTGATAAAAATATCAGATTGCATAGAGTCGACGAATGGGGTGGGTTCATTAACAATTCACAGATGAAAAAATGGCAAAAAAGAAAGCATTCACTCTTCTTCTATATTTCGCATCTATAGTATTTTTGCCCTGGTGGATTTCTCTCTCATTTAATAAAAGTCTGGAATCTTGGGTTACAAATTGGTGGAATACTAGGCAATCCGAAACTTTTTTGACCGATATTCAAGAAAAGAGTATTCTAGAAAAATTCATAGAATTCGAGGAACTCCTCCTCTTGGAGGAAATGATAAATGAATACTCGGAGATACATCTACAAAAGCTTCGTATAGGAATCCACAAAGAAACGATCCAATTAATCAAGATACACAATGAGGATCGTATTCAGACGATTTTGCACTTCTCAACAAATATAATCTGTTTCATTATTCTAAGTGGTTATTCTATTCTGGGTAATGAAGAACTTGTTATTCTTAATTCTTGGACTCAGGAATTCCTATATAACTTAAGCGACACAATAAAAGCTTTTTCTATTCTTTTATTAACTGATTTATGTATCGGATTCCACTCACCCCATGGTTGGGAACTAATGATTGGCTCTGTTTACAAAGATTTTGGATTTGTTCATAACGATCAAATTATATCTGGTCTTGTTTCCACTTTTCCAGTCATTCTAGATACAATTTTTAAATATTGGATTTTTCGTTATTTAAATCGGGTATCCCCGTCACTTGTAGTGATTTATCATTCAATGAATGACTGAAAACTGATCAGTTGATATTAATCCAATTATCATATTTGTGGCTTACAGGAGTATTTATACATAAGTAAAGCATTTCAAACCGCACTTACTCTTTATATTTCTACCCATTCGGGGGATTCGTCCTCTATTCCAGTCAAATTTTTTCGGTAAATAGCAGAATCGTGGATAGGGAACTATACTAGCGACCTACCCAATTTATTGTAGAAACTTTTGCGATCAATGATTGGACATGCAAACCAGAAATACCTTTTTATTGGATAAAGGAACAGATTACTCGATCCATTTCCATATCGCTCATGATATATATCATAACTCGGACATCCATTTCAAGTGCCTATCCCATTTTTGCATAGCAGGGTTATGAAAATCCACGAGAAGCGACGGTTTTGACCATCTAGGAATTCTTCTACAAAATGGCGTAGCCATTCAGTCTCTTCAGCTGCCTTGTCTAGCGCAATGAATTCTGATTCCATTGTCGATCTAGCAATACAAGTTTGTTTTGAAGATTTCCATGACACAGCTGCACCACCAAGCGTGAAAACATATCCACTTGTAGATTTTGAATCTTTCATATCAGATATCCAGTTTGCATCACTGTATCCTTCCAATATAGCTGGATATCTCATGTAGTGCAATCCCTGATCACGTGTATATCGTAAGTACCGCAGTACCCTTACTATCCCTTTCCAGTGTTCAACACTAGGATTACTAGTGTATCTACTCAGTCTACTAACAGAATAAGCAATGCCAGGCCTTGTACAACTCATTAGGTACACCAAACTTCCAATCACTCGAGAATATTCTAGTCGAGAAATACTCTCACCAGTATTCTTAGATAGGTGTAGACTTAAGTCCACAGGTGCCCTGGCTACACTAGTATCAGACCTGTTGAACTTCTCTAGAATCTTGTCTACATAATGTGACTGTGACAGAACAAGTCCATTAGTATTTCTAGAGATCTTGATGCCCAATATAACGTCAGCAAGTCCTATATCTTTCATGTCAAATTTAGAATTCAACATTTTCTTAGTAGATTTAATGATCTTATCATTACTACCCACTATGAGCATGTCATCAACATATAGACACAAGATGACATAGCCTTCATTCGTGTCTTTTACATAAACATATTTATCACACTCATTGAATTTAAATCCACTAGAGAGTATAGTTTTGTCAAATTTTTCATGCCAATGTTTTGGAGCTTGCTTTAAGCCATACAATGATTTGACAAGCTTACACACTTTATTTTCTTGCCCTGGAGCAGAAAATCCTTCAGGTTGTTCCATGTAGATTTCTTCATTCAAATCTCCATTAAGGAAGGCAGTCTTAACATCCATTTGATGTATTTCAAGATCTCGCAAAACTGCGATCGCAATAATCATGCGAATGGAAGTTATTCTCGTAATAGAAGAATACGTAATAAAGTAGTCTAGACCCTCCTTTTGTCTATACCCTTTAATGAGAAGCCTTGCCTTATACTTATCAATCGTACCATCTGTATTCATTTTCCTTTTAAACATCCATTTGTAGCCCAATGGCTTACAACCAGGAGGAAGATCTACCAGTTCCCAAGTATGGTTTTGTAGGATAGAATCAATTTCACTCTTGATTGCTTCTTTACACAATGGATCATCTGGTGATCTAATAGCTTCATTATAGCTTTGAGGCTCACTTTCTATAACATAAGTTAGAAAGTCTGAACCAAAGGATTTTTGAGGTCCTAGCTCGTTTCCCACGTCTAGGCTCAACATCAACATTCTCTTCTTAGGTTTTACTAGTTTCCCCAACAGTCTCAAATGTGCATTTTTTGGGACTATGTTCCTCTTTACATCGAAATATATTCTCAAAGAATGATGCATTTCTAGACTCCATGATCGTGTTCTTGTGTATATCTGGGTTTTCAGATTTATGTATAAGAAACCGATACACACTACTATTATGTGCATAGTCAATAAATAAACAATCAAGAGTTTTTGGACCTATATTTTCTTTCTTAGGAGTAGGTACAAGAACCTTTGCAAGACACCCCCACATGCATAAGAACTTTTAGGAAGGTTTTTCGACCATTCCATTGTTCATACAAGGTTTGATCAACTTTCTTTCGAGGTACCTTATTTAAAATGCAATTTGCAGAGAGAATTGCCTCCCCCCACAAGTTCTGTGGCAATCCAGAACTTATTAACATAGCATTCATCATTTCTTTTAAGGTACGATTTTTCCTTTCAGTGACTCCATTTGATGGAGGCAAATAAGGTGCCGTGGTTTGGTGAATAATTCCATTTTGTGCACAATAGTCACCATACAGTGCTACGTATTCACCACCTCTATCACTTCTTAACACCATAATATTTTTTCGTAGTTGATTTTCAACCTCAGTCTTGTACAGAATGAACTTATCCAAAGCTTCATCCTTACTTTTTGGCAAATCCACATAGCAGCATTTAGTGCTATCATCGACAAAAGTAATAAATACTTATTGCCATTATCTTCTTGGTTCTCCCAAGGCTATCACATATCTCAAAATAGTATACTCAATATGATGTATTCTTCATCATATGTCTACCCCCACATTTTCTAGTATATGACAAATTCAAGTTGATACGAGAATTTATCATTATCCCATCGTGATAAAATTCCAAGATCACATGATTTTACTTTATCACGACCAACACTCATGTTCATGCCTCGATAAATTAAATTTCAACCATAAAATTTTAGATTTATGAACCAAATCTCATCTTCATGAGCCTCCATGATATTTTAATTATGTGTAACACATTTAAAACTTTCATAATAATTGCTACAAAATGGGTTACAAAAATAGCACTATTTTTTATTTTTTTTTTTATTTTCCTTTTCTCAAACATGTTCACAAAATTGCACCCTTTTATAAATATATATATATACCAATTAATCATGACCGGTTAATGAATAATGTACACTAACCTTTTCAAATGGGCCAAAACAGTGAATATTGGAAAATACGAAATGTGCACTAACAGTTTAAAACCCATTTGTAATATTAAATCGCTATGTATATTTCATTGCAATTATGTACTGAAACTTTAATGAATTAAAATAAAACCAAATAAGTTGAAAGTACTAGACTATTGGTTCTCCATATGTAACAGAGTAATAACGGCTAGCAATAACGAACCAAAATGTATATCATTCTATAATATTTCAAAAGTCACTTCATTATTTGAGAACATTCATTCTATATTTTTCCAGGTCTCTAAACATTGTGGCTATTCAATATCAAACACATACTGCAATACAAACGAGTAGACCTTTTCACAATTATAAACAAAATGCTGACTAATTTCACTAAACGTGAAATATTGTAAATATTAGATTTTGTGTCTACATGAAGACAAACCAATCATATGATTCAAAATTTAATCAAAGACATAGATTATCATGTGAAGTGCCAAATTGATTTAGAAAAGAAAATTTGCACAGAGTGCAAGTTCAGATTGCTAACCCAAACAAATTTATATTTGAACAATATACGTTCAAAACAGAAACAATCAATATATTCTGTAAGTAATTCAACTCTATTACATATTTGTAATAGAAAAACAATCTTATTTCCTTTTTGGTCTTGTTTTTTTAACAGTAGCAGAATTTCTTTTCCAAATAATTGTTAGGAAAACGAAGGAATTTTAAGATTTTGACATTTTTCAATTGAGTTATCCATTTTAGTAATTTCTGTTGGAAAATTTTATTGATATAATCGGAAAACCATAAACAGATTCTGAATTACAACTTTAAGAAAACAGGAAAATTACAGAAAATACAAACAAAGCAGAAAATAGAAATCGATCAAACTGAGGCCTATGATAGTTCATAGTTTCCTTAAAACAGATTCGCCGCCTCACCGGATGCGCTTGAGGAAATCGTCGGCGTCTGTCTCCTAGGATACAACTGTCACGCCCCGACGTAGCATAATTCAGGAAAGCATTTAATTTCCTTTATGGACTCGTAGGTCGTGACAAGTGAGTATGACCAATTGTCCCTGCAACAAATAACTTAACAACATTTCTAGAACAAAGGATACTAACAAAACATAACTCTGAATTTAAAACTTACTAAACTATTACATCAGTCAAGTCTTGTGGCACAAATCGCCCTTATTCAAATCTATCATAAAGTCTATTACAACCTCAAATTAAAAGACATATGAAATATAAAACAGCCTCCTGGAAAGTCCCCTGCCTCTAACTAGCATAGTCGAAATACCCTGGCTGCTCCTGACCCTGAAAATCTGGACAAGTAGTCCAGGACGCATCAACGTCGTCAGCTTATGAAAGCTGGTGAGTAAAATAAACATGTGCTCGCAATGTATATATAAGCAAATAAACAACGGTACCATTTAACTTTAACAGTGATATATTCAAGGTTCCAATTCCAACATAAATCACGGGGGAATATAGTAAGAAATAAATACGAAATTGTACATGAATTGTGTAACATCTTATCTTACCAATTCTTTTCTTTAGAACAATCCAATTCAACCAACACATCATTTTAGCTACCAGGAGTAATAAGTATTCAGTCATCCAATTCACACGCTACACTATCGCCTCCAATACCAGGAATACTATCCGATCGGTATTGAAGTCACACACCACACTACTGCCTCAGATACCAGGAATACTATCCGATCGATATCTAGGCCGATCACAACCAACCATCGCTCCGGATATCAGGAATACTATCCGATCAATATCCGAAACGCGCGCCTTAGATACCAGGAATACTATCCGATCGATATCTAAGTCGTACACAACACTATCACCATCGCTTCGGATATCAGGAATACTATCCGATCAATATCCGAAACGCGCGCCTTAGATACCAGGAATACTATCCGATCGATATCTAAGTCGTACACAACACTATCGCCTCCAATACCAGGAATACTATCCGATCGATATTGAGGTCACACACCAAACTGCCACCCTTTACTCTTTTCACGCTTTATTCCACACATGCATGTTGACACAACCTCGACCCTAATATGGATGTCAATGTTCCATAAATAACACCATTACTTACTCACAAAACCGGATAATCGTACGAGCATAAATTTCGGTCTTAAACATTCTTACAAGTCCAATTTCTAACAGTGAGCCTTTAAAACAGTCTATTAGCCAAACAGTTCCTTGAAATTTCCCAAAACATTTTCCAAACAGTCCTTTATACAAAAATACAGAAACTGCTCAAACTGCCAGGTCGCGCGAGCGGGTCGCGCGCGCGAAGAGGAGAACAAATCGCGCGAGCGGATCGCGCGCGCGAAGTGGGGGAATGGTCCGCGCGAGCGGGCCGCGCGAGCGAGCCTCGCGCGAGCGGGTCGTGCGCGCGAGTTCTTGCAGAATGTCATCTTCTTCGTTTCTTTCCCCTGTTTCTGGTTTCCAAACTGAATTTTACCCATTTCTGTTTTCTGTTTCAATTATGTCGTGCAATATATGGATCTTCGGTTTTCCGCGTAGATTAAGAATACGCGATCAATTTTAACTAATACGGATTATATCTCTAAATATTCGCGATTAAAGTGAGGGTGTCAAAACTTTAAATCAACCGTTCGTCGCGATATGGATGAATTACTGCGTAGGATTCGAACCGTAGTCTATTGGGACTAAGATCTTCCATAATCAATTCACGGAATTGAATTTGGTTGAGTTTGACAAAACTCCAATTTTAAGCTTCCATGGTGTATCACATTTATATACACATATACACACACATATACACTGAATTATACATATATAAACATTGTGAGTGAGTTTATAATACTCACAGAGACGATTATACAGAAAATTAAAAGCCGAGAACTTCCGCCGTAATATCCGTCGTCCAATAATTTCTTCCTCCGTTCTTGATATTGATATATCAATATATATATAACTATGTATGTGTGTATGAGTATGTATATACTGTATGTGTGTGTGTTTGTATCTTGAGAGATTAAGAGAGGTTGAGAGAATTTGGGAGAGAATTAGAGAGAGCTTGAGAGTGAGAGATGAGAGATTGTGAGAGAGAGAGAGAAATCTAACGTATATATATAAACTGAGAAAATTTGGGCTCCAAGAAATCAATAGATTTCGCCCGGTGTGGTTGAGCTCACGTGCTCCCACACCCAAGACGCGATATAGACGCAGATTGAAATCAAAACTGGTATTTTACGGTTGAAAGAAAATACAGGAAAATTATTTTAGCGTAGGAAATAAATTCCCGGTTTGTATAAAAAGTATAGATATGGTTTTGAAATTCATAGAAAGTATTTCTATATTTTTGGAAATTATGGTTTGACCCCCAAATAAATATTTTCAAATAGAAATTAAAATGAAATATCATTTATATAGGAAATGAAATTACAGGGTGTTACAACAACGGCTTCTAACAGTAGTACTAGCACTGTGTACAACTGCTCTGGCGAACTTCTATGTTTCGTGCTCTCTCAGGAAAACCAAGGAAGGAAATATTGAAGAAGATCGAAGGACTTTGTATTTCTGTATATATATCTCCAAATGAAGAAGAGCTTCAGTATATAGACAGAGGAGAGAGTGGAATAAATCTGTGGATTAATTCCAAATCAGTACAGAAACTCCAAAGGTTGTAACAACAGCCTTTTGGAGTTCTGTAACTCTTTGGACTTTTCACTTTCTGTCACATGTTAAGTGTGAAGAAATTTCAAAGATTTTTTGCAATTCTGGGGTCCAAAAAGAAATATTTTGTGTACTCACACCCGCCGGTCGGACGGACGGTGGTGACGGCGGCGCGCGCGCGTAGAGAAAACCCAAAGGGTCTTAGGTCCTCCCCCTTCCACAAAACTGAGTACCCCTTAGGGCCCAAACCCAAAACATGAAGTAGCCTTATAAATACACTAAAGACCACTTCTATTTTTCCTATGTGGGACAAGGCAAGTTGTGAACCTTTTTCGTTTCATCAATTCCTTGTAAGGGGCAACTTTTGAGCATTAATTTCTTATTCACCCATCAATAGTTTTGGACATATGAATATCCAAACTTCATCTCCTCATGGAGGAAAACACAAATCTACAAAGACCCCACTTAAAATCTAAGTGAGTCCCACTTTTATCAGCCCTTAAACATGGCTAAAACACATATTTATCCAACAATTTTGACTTTCCAATTTCCAATTGACGGGCTGGGATGAGTGCAATTTTTTTGTTTTACACATATTGCACCATTCTCAACTTGAACATTATACTATGCTTCTTGTTTCACTATTAACACATTATGTTTATGATCATTGCGACAAGTGTAAGCTACAATCCTTTTTGTGACACGTGGTGATTCTTTTGTACCAAGCATTACACTTCTCGTTTAATTTTAAGCTAGGAGAATTCTATGATACGATCAAGTGGTTTCGTCATACAAATATATAATGGTGGAATGCTTTGTCACCTAAACAAAACCACTTTAAAACTACCTGAATACAATATTTTGTTATCCTAGGTGCAATGTTTTGTGATGGTTCCTATAATTGCTTCCAAATAATGATTTTCGAGATCCTGTAATCAAAATTCAGTGGACCTACTACCACACATATTTGGGAAGTATAGCATTACTCCTACATTTTATCATACACACTACAGAATTTTACAAAATCCAACTGGCACGTGCCAAGCTTCCCCTTGTAATATATATAAAAAAAAAAGTATCCATCCCTCCGTCCAATTTTCTATCCCTCGTGCCAAACATAGCATCACGGTTGGCAACACTAGTATCCTCCCCAATGATTAGCCACGTTTGTTGCACAGATTTAAGGAGATGATCGGACTAGTAGTCCATTGTAATTAAATAGTGCGGCATTTGACTCGTCCATTTTGCACAAGACTATTAGTCCAGTCACACGCAAAGCATCCAAACGTGGCCTTCAGAGGAGCATGGGAGCTCAGCCTACAAATAATGTTTTGTTTTATCATAAGAGTTCTTGGTTTTTCAGAAGTTTTGGATTTGTAAGTGAACAATCCAATGGTGCAACTTAAATTTTTTTTTTTGCTTGAAATGGTGCAACTTAATTTAAAATCAATATTCAAACCCTCAACATTAATCCTTGTGACATTAATAAGAACCATTTTTTTCATACTCCTTGGATAGAAGAATCTACTCCACTTCCTTCAAGTAATCTTCAATTTCAGCTGCTGCTAGTACTCTGCAACAAAAAAGCCATGGCAAAATTATCATCTCCCACTAGTACAATGAAATGTCCTCATATTCCAATCAAGTTCCTCACCCCAACATTCATCAATTAACGCTATGTTTAGTTCATGGATTTAGTAAGGGAATGGAAAGATAATACTAAGGCTCTGTTTGGTTTGTGGATTTAGTGACGGAAAAGAAAGAAAACATGAAGGAAAACATTCTTCTTTGGTTGGTTGCAAAGGAAAATAGTGAGGAGTTAAGGAGGAAAATAAAATATAGTGGGACTTAAATAAAAAAAGTTTGAATTTTGTCAGTCACATTCCTTCCTTTTTTCGTTCGTTATAATATTATTTTGAAAATTTCCAACTTTTAATACTATTTAAACATGAAGAAAACCAAACAAAGCCCAAGGAAAACATTTTCCTAAGTATGGTGAGTAAGGAAAATTGGAAGTAAAAGAAAACATAATCATAAAAATAAATTAAAAATTATGCACGTAAAAGAAAACCCAGTCACAATTATGGTTTGTTAAAGCTTCAACGTTATTTAAGCATGGTAGAAAACACAAGGGAACTAGTTTTCCATATTGTTTTCCTTTCTCTTTTATTTTATTCTCTAAATCTGCAAACCGAACAGAGCTCAAGTCCTCAACTTCAAGGAAATTTGAAAACTTACCTGAACTTTCTATCAGTGTTGATTATGCCAATCTCTATGTTTTTGCCAGAGATTTGTCCTTCAAATCTGGGACAGATTTGCAGAAAGAAATGTTATCTGGTGGCCAATAAAGCCGATAAAACCAAAGAAATATACATACACATGTATATGTATTCCTGCATACTTGACATAATAGATATGCATTGGACTTGGGAGACATGAGATACAAAACCAATTCCATAAAATAGTTTGAAAGATATTATAAGAAAAGGTTTGAACTGTTCTGGTAACTACTGATTGAAGAGTAGATATTCCATAAGCATGCATTTTTTTTAAAGGACATGCTTACCCCTCCTTCAGTGTCAAGATTGCAGTGTGGTTAGCATCTTCAAGCTCCATATCATCTGTGTACCTACAAGTAATTTTAAAATGACCTCTTCAATCTTTGATTTAGAAATTGTGGCATGTTGAAGAAAATCAACAGGGTTTAAAGAGCAGAAATTTTGAGATGCATGCACTCGCACCATTACAAAGTACATGCTACAAAACCCAATTCCTTTATGATTACATAAAGGAAGATAAAAAATATATATATATATATATAAATAAATGTAAATAAATATGCACGCAAGCATATGAGTCGGGTTTAGGTCACTTACCTAGCGGAATAACCCAACGGATCGCCGAACGGTGTTGTTACGAGCCCAGCGTCTTCACCTACGAACTACTGCTCCATGTTGCCTCCGTGTACTCCCTTATGCTTCGCGTAGGTCGTGAAGATCACTACTAGAGCGGTCCTCGTACGTATCACGTGCTAAATCCCATGGCTCCTTTGGTGATGGCCAAGAGAGAGAAACCGTAGGGGGAGAGAGAGAGAGGCTACTGTGATGTTAGGGATGCCCAAATATGTGTGTTTATATCATATATATATACACACATAATAACCAAACCCTAGGGCTCCAAAAGTCTAAGCCCATTGGACCCGGTCCAATGTATGCGGGTGCCCATATGATATTTCTTACATTTCCCACTCACCCACATAGGGCTAGTACAAAAATCAATCTCTCAACATAACGGAACTTCTCAACTCTTCATACAGGGAAATAGAACGTGCGACCTTACGAAAAGAAAGTACAGCGACAGGAGTGTAATGCCAAATCATCACCATAACCAGCAAGACACATCACTCGGAAGCTTCTCGTGTATGCCTTAGACGATTCAACCACACCGGACACAGCATTCTCAATCCCTCGGTGAAAAGAATTGCTGCACCACCTCAATGTAATGTACTCATGACATATCAGTAACAAAATACGATTGTCGCAGGCCTGCTAATGAGTCACAAAAACATGGTGTGTTATTGAATGGTCTTCCCTGAGCCCACATGTCAATCCGACTAACTTGACCGCTTGCCCAGACACGCCCCATAGAACGGAATTGTCTCGTCGTCCTAGGATAGCATGCTAAAGTAGCTGTCATCAAGCGTCCTCTTCATGACATAGTCTCAAGTCGTGAAGGCAACCAGTTTGTAGGATAACCAATGTCTTGGATATGCTACATGGCTCACACAGCAATGAAGAGGAATCCATTCACTGCTCCACAATCGATCGCAAAAGCACATACAGTATGAAATGCATGTTATGGCGTTCTTCCATAAAAATGGGCATGTCACTCTGTGTTTGGAAAAACAAGTAACGCCATACGAATCTTAGTCTAGACGTTACACAAAACGTCTAACCTGAGTCTCCCAGCACAGTCGCTTCTCTTAGCGCCCGTCTGAAAACTCACATTCGGCTATTAACAGGCTACATAGAGTCGTGGGATATCTCTATGTTCGACCAAGTATAAGGTCTCATCTTAGATCCATCTAAGGCGACATATAAAAATAATAGGGTTTATATCTAGCTCGTTGTTCTTATACTGCGTAGATATAAGTGTTCAAGCTCGCTTTCTAAGCGCTATGGACACGCATGTCCTAGCTAGCTATCTAAGCGCCATGAACACAAATGTCTCATCTTGCTCGCCATCTAAGCGTCGTAGACACGCATGTCCTACTTCGCTATCTCGGCGCCAAGGTGAATCACCCGTGTGAGCAGGTCGATTCAAGCCCGGTGACATTTAAGAAATGTGCATCCGTTCCACTTATAACAAATATATATATATATATATATGGAAACCAACTAGTTTATAAAAACTTGAATAATAATGTCAATACCACAATAAAATGTCTAAGCACATCAAATCCTCCAATGGAGATGTGCTTTAAGACAACTTCCCTTTGCGCAAACCACATCTCAAATGTGACACGTGCTAGAATGGTTTTTGAAATCTTTCGCATATGCTCAGACTTATGTGCTATCACTATAGATGAGCACAACCTCATCACTATGAGGTGAAGAGCCTAACCACTGCAAAAACTCTTCAACCAAAATAGCTTCTCAAACCGCCGTAGAGCACACCACATATTATGCTTCCATTGCGGATAGCATAAGGCAAGGTCCACAGTCCTACGAACATATCGCAAGATACTCTTCACTACTCTCTAGTGACAGGACCATGGTTGCTACGACAACGACTAATTAAACCAACCGCATAGCAGACATCTGACCGAGTACACACATTAGCATACTTCAGATTCCCTATTGCGGACGGATATGGCAAACTGGACATTTGTTTCCTCTTCTCATTACTCTTAAGACATTGATCTAAGGTCAAGGTGAGTCCCCCCAAAATGGGATGTCTATGGGTTTTCAGTTTTTTCATGTGAAAACGTTCAAGAACCTACATCTTGTAAGTCCCTCGAGACAAACAGAGGAGCTTCTGAGAACAATATCTCACAGTCTAAACTTCCAACACATAGTTGGAATCACCCATGTCCTCAATCTCAAACTGAGAGGACAACTACTCTCAAGTGGCGACAATGGAACTCATCTCATTCCCAGCTAAAAGGACGTCATCAACATATAAAGAATTAAAACACTTTCCTTGGACCATTTAATGTACACACATTGTACCACTGCCTAGACGATTTGAGATAATAAATAGATCGTTTGAGACAGCACACTTTTGCGCTCATTCCCTTTGGTCACAACACCAATGGGATGATCCATATTTATCTCGTCGTCTTGTTCTCCATTGAGAAAAGAACAGTTTAAACATCCAACTAAAAAGGTTCAAAAACTAAATATGTGACAATTGCTAGGATAAAGCGAATGGAGTTAGATCTCACCCTTTGGGAGAACATGTTTCCATGGTCTATACCCTCTCTGGGTACAAAGTATCGCCACAAGGCGCGCCTAATACTTGTCAATTGAACCATCTGCCTTACGCTAGATTTTGAAAACACAATTGTCTCCAATCGTCTTACGCACAGGCGGATTGTCAACTAACTCCCAGACCTTATTCACGTCCATAGAACTCATCTCATCTGGCATAGCAACTATCCACTCTGCTTCAGCAGACGAAGAAAAACGCTTCAACAAAAGAAGCAGGCTCATCCTCATCCACTTGTGCACACATTTGCACACATATGAAAATGTCTTCCTCAATTTCAAAACAGCGATAGGGAACGTTTTCCTCATCACCATACAGTGTACTACCTGAGAATCTTGAGTGCCTAGTGGTGCACTCCCACTATCTGGTACACTCCCACTAGCGTCTAGCGGTGTACTCCCACTCGGCTGGAGACTAGTACCATTTTATAGCGATTATTGGATGTGGATTCTCAATCTCCCCACCCTCGCTTAAAGATGGTATGTTGTCTTCAACATCCTCCAACTCATAGAGGTCAAGATATCTCTTAGTAATACAAATCTGGGGAAGTCATTCTCAATATCATGTGACACCATTTGTCATTCCTATACCCGTTTGTTCATTATACATAACATAGGCTGTAGAGCTATTAGAATACCTTATAAAGGTATACTTTCCAGCTCTTGAGCATAGTTTCTCTCACTTATACGAGGTATAGTGAACATGACCTCCTGAGCTCTACGGGCGCAAATGCTCCAAAATGAGCTTTTCGCCTTTCCATAGCTCATAAAGGGGTAGAGGGAATTGACTGAGAAGAGACACTCTAGTATGTAGGCAGCAATCAATAGTACATCCCCCCAAAACAACTTTGGGAGCTTGACTTACGCCATCATAGTCCTAGCCATATCTAGGAATGTCATATTCCTTCTTTCTGCAACACCATATTGTTGCGGAGTTTTTGGAACAGAAAGTTGTCTGCGTATCCCCTTTTTCCTCACACAATTCCCAGAACTGATTAGATAAGTACTCGCGATCCTCACATCGCGCGAAATCATCTATAAAAGTGAGAAAATAAGAGGCGCCATGACGTGCCTTTACAACCACAGGTCCACAGATATTTGAGTGAACTAGCTCTTATGCTTGAGTAGCTCTAATAGCCTCTCTAAAAGGCTTTCGACATGCTTTGCCAACTAAGCAAGACTCACACATAGGCAGGTCAACCTCAGCGAGTAGACCCAAAAAGGGCTTCTCGAGCTAATCAAGTCATCCTATTACATCCTATGCGTTCAAGTCCAGCATGTCATGTCTCAGAATAAATGAGTAATAGAGGAAACTAGAATTATATAAAACAACTCTTAAGTAGTTATCCCTAGATAACCATGTTTTAGTAACACTACCACAAAAAAGTATCCATCCTATTAATACCGAACTGGAGAACGCCCTCAATTGCGCTCTTCCACCTTGTTAGCCTTGGGTGCAAACTTGCTGGCCCCACCCTACCTTCAGGCGGGTTTACCCTTACCATTGCGTTTAGGCCCACTGGCCTTGCGCTTACTTCCACTTATGGAAGTAGTGGTCAAGAGTGTAGCTATACAGTTCGCCTCACCTTTTTGGCGCTCCGTATTCAGCTCAACATGTCAGAAAATGTCAAAACCCAAAAATTTAACATTTCCGTTGTGGATCATGATTTGTTTTCTATGGACCCGCGAATCAGACAAATAACTAATCATAGCCTGAAACTACAATTCGCCAGTAAAGATGTTCCGAGTATTCTGAAATCACGAATCATACCTGTCATCGACCTTAGATGTCCAGTCATCGTGTACTTGGAACGTTTTCTTTACTTTCCTGAACTTCATAACTAGATGCTTAATCTAGTAGTGAATGGGCCATCGAAAACAAATTTGAGCTGATCTCATAATACCTTGGCTATTGGGTAGTACATATACTTCCCAACAAGATCATGGTGCATGCTGCTTATCATAAAGCGCGTGCTATGATCCTTCTCGAGCCAAGTATTATAGGCTATTAAGGTTATAATAATATTGGGCCGGAGGCCCATTATTCGGTTTAATGGGTTGGACCATAGAATAAGCCTAAAGCCCACAAGCTCTTACTCATTCTATCGGTGTGTTACTTTACAGTGCCATATTAAAAAAAAATTAGTCCCTTTTAAACTTGTTACTCTTATAAAGATCGACAAAGTGTGGTTTGGAAAATTTTTGTTTTTGTGAATCCAAAAATTTGAAGAGAAATATTTGAAAACATGCACAATGGGTGACATTATTATTTGCACATTTCATAAGGTTTGTTTTAAAATCCAATTACAAATGAGTTTTCCCCTTTCTACAATTTAAGACCAAAAAATTCGCTATTGCTCATTAATCAAATCTTAATTTTGTAAATCAAGAAAAAACTTTTTACAATTGATTTTTCTAAACAAACATCAATTAGATGGTACAATTACCTATCTAAGATCATCCACAGTAATATTAAGTGCGCCATACAACAAAAATGCGCATGGACCCCTACGTGGGTCCGAATTGACAACTTAGAGCTCATGTTAAGGTAATTCAAGTGTATGATTTATGAACAAAGAAAACCATCCCTTTACAAGTAGGCTTTTCCAATACAAGAAATGTAAACACTCATCCTCACATTACATTTATAGCCCATAAAAAAATAGGGATGCTTTGTTCATAAACATATACAAGAACAGCCTTAAACATACATCGTGAGGACACAAGCTCCATAAATTGTCAATTAATTGTCCATTCATTTAAGCCAGATTAAATTGTATTAATCACACACATCAAGCACTCATGTGGTCTTATTTTAAAATGAATGGACTCATCCGTCACTCCACTTAAGGAGGAGGAATTAGAGGTCATAGGGTCAACCAATCACAAACAACAGTAATTAAACGTGACCAACAATGCAATGAACCTCTAAAAATAATAAAATATGCAATAAAATGATTATTGCACAGCCCGGATAGCTCCCATAAGCTAAGTAAAATCAATGAAAAAATTCTGAATTTTTCATTAATTTTAACCTAATTTTAGGTCTTAAAACATAATTTAAAACTAATTTATTAAGGGCCCTTTAAATTAACAATTAATTTAAAACCTTATGGAAAGTTTAATTAATTGAAAAACAAGTTTTTCATTATAAATTAAAATTTCCGGAATTTCACCAAGGCCCAAAAAAAATATTTTGAATCAATTTAACGAAATAAATTGATTTAGTTAAACAAAATTAACTATGAGCAACAAAGTTCCTAAAAATACAAAAATTTCAAGAATTTGTTCTCCAAAGATTTTAAGTGGTCTAATATGGTGTTCTAAACACCCCATATTAATTTCAAAAATTAATAATCTATTTTGGCTATTTTCAACAATTAAATTAATGCCCATATGCATAAATTCTATGCTGTAAAATACCAAAAAAATGAGATAATTCATAAAATTTTCACAACTCTCCAATTAGTGTACAAAAACACTAACTTTATTGGTTATATTTTAAGCAATTAATATTGCGTATTCAACACAATATATATGCTCTAAAATATGTCCCAAAGAGCGAGAAAATACACTAAAATAATTTTCTCAAGCTACCACTAGTGTTCTAAACACATTGTGTTAATTCCTTGAATTAACAATCAATAAAAATATTTTAAGCAATTTAATATGCGTACAAAAACACACAATTATATACTCTAAAATATTAATATGATTGAGATAATTTACCAAAAATTATCTATGGGTCTCACAAAATTTTACATGGTCTCAAAACAGTGTCCCTTATGTCCCACATTAATTACAAAAATTAATAATGTATTATGGCCATTTTAACCAATTAAATAAATGTCCATAAACATTAATTATATGCTCTGAAATGCCATAAATACATGATAATTTACACAAAAATTATCTTAGAGTCCCATCCAGTATACTAAACACTGGAAAAAAAATAAAATTCAATTTTCAGCAATTTTGCGAATTTAAACTAGTTTAAAACTAATTTAAAGTATGATTTTCATTAAACAATACCTATTTAAATAAATAACAAATTGTTTAGGGGTGCCTACATGCTACAAGCCAAAACTACCTCTTTCTCTCCAGAAATTGGAAGTAAGTGAAGCGGGGTCCAGTTGGCATCTTAAGGACACTACACAGTCACCCACATTCCATATATATGATATAACCATGCGTGAAGGAACGGTGAGTCACACGCGCCTCAATGCGCGATTGGGTGTGGTCACCTATTTTATTCATCTTCTTCATCAAGAAGAATTGAACACAGCCGCGGGCTGCGCAACACCAACTGTGCGTGGCCATTACAGCTATAATTAAGATCCAAAAAAAAACTTGAATTTCATACCATTAGAAATATTATGAAATTTCATTATATGATAAAAAATATATATATATATATATAAAAATATATATATCAAGATCAATCAGTCCGAAAAAAAAACGCAAAAAGTTTATGAAATTTCCTTGATTTTACGGACCCAAAAAAAATATGGTTTTGATTTTCTCCCTCTATGGAGATAATCAGCCCACGAAATTACATGGGGGGACTCTAGGGACCATAAGGAACATAACCATATAAAAAATTGGACCCATATTGGAGTTTTGTATTAGACCCACTTCAAAATCAAAATATCAAAATTTTGATAAAAACTTGGTTAAGCTTTAATGGCAGATTCAATTCGGGTGATCTACGGGCGAATCAAACACCTATAGGCTCTGATACCAATGTAAATAAATATGCACGCAAGCATATGAGTCGGGTTTAGGTCACTTACCTAGCGGAATAACCCAACGGATCGCCGAACGGTGTTGTTACGAGCCCAGCGTCTTCACCTACGAACTACTTCTCCATGTTGCCTCCGTGTACTCCCTTATGCTTCGCGTAGGTCGTGAAGATCACTACTAGAGCGGTCCTCGTACGTATCACGTGCTAAATCCCATGGCTCCTTTGGTGATGGCCAAGAGAGAGAAACCGTAGGGAGAGAGAGAGAGAGGCTACTGTGATGTTAGGGATGCCCAAATATGTGTGTTTATATCATATATATATACACACATAATAACCAAACCCTAGGGCTCCAAAAGTCTAAGCCCATTGGACCCGGTCCAATGTATGCGGGTGCCCATATGGCCCACATATTTCTTACAATAAAAAACAAAGAAAAAGAAAAATGCACAATTAAAAATGGTTTGCTTCATCCAAAATTACATAATTCTTGGCATCAATATAGTAGCAAAAGTGCTTTCAAATAAAGGTCTCATATCTCAGATTAGTTGAGGCATATGCCTCACAGAAAAAACTTCTGTCTGATCTATTACATTAACTACTAGAAGTTGTCAACTTCCAGTTATATGGAAGATTCTCAGATCTCAATGACTTGCAAACTAGAAATAATACAAACAATCAAATGTTAGGACGCAATAAGTTAACAAAATTCAAAGATTAACCAAAGTACTAAAATGTTGGAGAAAATTTGGAGGTAGTAATTCCTCATAAAATCGTCATCTTAGTAAAAACATGGGGCAGTTAGTGGAAAGGACTAATGCATAAGATATCTTAGTATTAAGGACACCTTAAATCTATCATTACGGATAAGTCCTCCCCCTATTTCTTAGAATAAAATGCCTTCATCTTCATCATCTAACTCTAACCATTACCACCACCCCTACCACCTCTGCCACCTCCGACCACCACCCCCACCATCTCCGGCGAACACCCACCACCTCCGGCGACCGCCCCGTCAAGTCACTGTTTGCTAAAAAAACAAGTGAAATTTCACTTGTTATGGTCAAAGTCAAGTGAAATTTCACTTGATATAGAAAAAAATAAGTGAAATTTCACTTAAACTTTTCCTATAACAAGTGAAATTTCACTTGAATTTTGTATATTGTGCAACTAACCTCAAAGTTACATCATGAACGCATGGTGGTCGTCGGAGTTTGTTGCGCAGCCAGCGATGTCGATGAAGTTCATATCTAGATCTAGATCTACGCCTCGTGATGGTTCGCAGTGGTGGCGATGGCTCGTGGTGGTTCGCAATGGTGGCTCGCGATGGTGGTGGTTGCGGCGGCGGATCGCAGTGGTGGTGGTAGTGGCAGCAATTTGCAGTGGTGGTGGTGGTGGGCGGCTAGGGTTTAGAATGGCAAGTTTGGGAAGAAAAAAATAGAGTTTGAAAGAGAATGGATGTTTGACAATTAGAGTTCCAATTTGAGGAACTTTTTAACAAACTAAGAAAAATTTTGAACCCTAGCTAAACTCTTCAATGTTATTTTGAGGGATTTTCCAACAATTATCCCTAAAAACATATCATGATAAGAAGCATGGGATACAGTAGGACCTCATCATCACGAAATAACAGAAAAGCATTTACAGAATTTTACTCGTTTTACAAGCTGAAAGTATTGGAACATCCAGCAGCAAAGAAAGGTTCAAAACTCAAAAGCAAGGAAGTTAACTCACCTCTTCTCGAGAAATGTCTTTGCATTAGACACATTCTTTCCCATAGCCGAAGCTTTCCAAGAGAAGTATGAACCCGAAGGATCCACCTACAATGGGGGAAAGGGACCTTGAGGAAGTGTAGATCTTGATGATTTTTAATTTTGTAGTTAGCAAATCAAAGAAAAGCAAAAAAAAAAAAAATATATATATATATATCAACTTGTTCTGATTAATATATAACATTATAACCTGATGATAAGTAAATGACATGCCAAGGTTACAAATAGATATCACAAATGTTAAAATAGACCAGTAAAATATGCTATATGAGTATATGTTAATACCACAGTTCAAGTCAAGTTCCGGACACGAGATTCATGAGAATAAACAAGTGTGAGACTCTAAGCACAGTATAGCGCGTTTAACTCGTCTGATAACTCATTTCCACAATCCCAAATGACTTGCTCAAAGCCATGTAGAGGTGTACTAAGCCAAACATATCTCTGTGGCTTAAGATGCACAGAAGGGAAAACATTAATAATATGGTACAGAAGAAATATTGCAAAACAAAATCACTACAAGCATAGAGTTGGAAACACTTGGAAAATGTTTCACTAGCTGAAATTAGTATGCAAGAAAAATAACTGAAACTTACATGCTAATATGTGAGATGATGAGGCCATCCTTCAAAAGTTTGATTTACTACTAAATATAAAAAGGTTTCACTGTTTCATTTAGACAAAAAGAAGTAGTACACTCTTTCCATGACAATATCCACTGGATGGCGAGGAATGATGGACTGACAAATCCTAAATATTCACAATACAAATCCTAAATATTCACAATACATCAGGACTCAAATGACAAACCTGATATAGTTGTGGGCCCTTGTCATCGAAGCCAGCAACTAGCAGTGAAACGCCAAAAGGCCTTACCCCACTACAAAGATGCGAGGGAATAATGAGAAACTTAAACACAAACAAAACATCTGAAAACTTTTAAAATATAAAATATTCAAAAAGTCAACTCGTTTTTTCATTTTAATATTCAAAATAAGTAAATTCAGACATAGCGCCCAAATTTCAGTTTGACGGAAAAAACGTCAAGTACTTGAATCAGATTTGTCAACTTTCAAACGTATTTGCCCGCTTTTCAAGTTTTTCTTTCAATATGTAAAGTTCTTTAATTTCAACATATTCTTCGAAATTCTGAAGGAATACCAAGTCACTCTTTAGTCTTTAAGTCTTGCTATGTTTAGTGAATTTCATCAAAGCTGGTATGTTGGCCAATTTATGCAGAGACCGTAGTGGACCAACTGCATTTCAGTTTCCGGTAATTAAGTAAGGAGATTTGTGGAAAAACTTAGCTCCTTGCTCTCCTTTAGGTTACATCTAGAAGACATTTCAAAATCAACATGAGAAGAGAGTGAAAGATGTTATTCAACAGGGAATGTTGAGCCTCCAATCGGTCAAGTATGCCTCAACCATTCCAAGGAAAATTATAACTTTGCTCAACATCTGGATTGCAGCATCATGAATCCTCATGTAAGAAAATAAGGCCGAACTTACAATTCTCAGGATTTTACGAGTAGCAAAAACCAAATCTAACCATCTTTCTCTCTCTCTCTCTCTCTATACATATTTTTCACATATATATATATATATGAAAATCAGTTTTATTTATATATTCCCAATATATATAAATAAAACTGTACCAGAGACAATCAGTAATAATTCTGTCTTTATCATCTGTACTTCATGTGCTTAATTTTTCGACTATTCTTCTTTCAATTAGTCATCTTACTCGTGACCTTAACTGTAGCGTCACCTTTTTTCCTACTCACTGTGTCTTTCAGGATCTCTCCATGAAGAAGGTGATTAGCAGTGGTAGATAGGAGAATGGTCTCTATCTTTAGTTGCCAGATGGAGCTGCTAGTGGGAACTTGACACAAGCTGCTCATCATTCACAGAGCGAGACACTCCCTCGAGAGACTTGGCTATGGCATCAAAGATTAGGACATCCCTCCTTTTATTTCCTTCGTTTTATGTTTCCTTCCTTAGTAAAAAAAAATGTTTCTGAGATTTCTTGTGAGGCCTGTGAGCTCAGAAAACAACATCGTGCTACATTTAATTCCAGTTTTAATAAAAGTACTATTCCCTTTACTATTATTCATACTGATGTATGGGGTCCTTCTCCTATTATTCCTTTGAAGGGATATAAATGGTTTGTCACACTACTTGGGTCTATTTGATGAAAGAAAAAAGTGATGTGTTTTCTATCATTCAAACATTCCATAAAATGATATGTACCCAGTTTAGTACTGTTGTCAAAATTGTTCGGTTGGATAAAGAGGGGGAATATATCTATGGTGGCCTCACTCACTATTTTTCAGAGCATGGCATGCATGGTCCATCAAACGTCGTGTACTAATGCCCCACAATAGAATGGAGTAGCTGAGAGAAAAAATCGGCACTTGTTAGAGTCTGCTAGGTCCATGTTGTTCTCCATGCAACTTCCCAAGTCTTACTGGGGAGAGGTCGTCCTAATGGCTGCATATCTTATTAGTCGTCTATCTACCCATGTGCTTGGTAAAAGAAGTCCAATCGAACTTCTTACTAATCCGTCCTCAATTTTCCCCATTCCTCCTAAAGTGTTTGGTTGTGTTTGTTTTGTCCACAATCACTCTCCTTTCCGAAGAAAGTTAAATCCTCGTTCTCTTAAATGTGTTTTTGTTGGGTATTTACCTACACAAAAAGGGTACAAGTGTTATCATCCTCCCACTCAGAAATGGTATGTGTCCATGGATGTAACCTTTGATGAGACATTGTCGTACTTCCAGCCTTCCTAACCATCTCTTCAGGGGGAGAAAGGGAACATCGAAGAGATGCCTGTAGAAATTATTCCATTTACTATAGGAAGAGAGGAGGGTGAAAGAGAAGAAAAGAAAGAAGGAGAGATAAGTGAAAGTGAGGAAAAGAAAGAGGGAGAGTATAGTGGAAGTGAAGAAAAGAACGAGGGGGAATGTAGAGAAGAAAAAGGAAAGGAACTACTCACCTATTCAAAGAATAAAGGAAGGAAAATTTTTGGGACAACAGAAAAAAGGACCATCTTTCCAATCCCATTACAATTGTCTTCTTCAAGTGATGAAGGTCCATTTCTAGTCCATTGATTCCTTCTACTCCTATTCCTAATTCTCCTTCTTCGGTTTCTTCCCGTATTGATGAATTAGACATACCTATTACTCTTCGCAAGGGTACTAGGGAGTGTACTAAACATCCAATTTCTAAACTTGTTTCGTACTCTCGATTATCTTTTTCACATAGGGCCTTTGTGTCGACACTCAATTCTGTTTCTATTCCTAACCATGTACAGGAAGCTCTAAATGATCCTAACTAGAAATCTGCCATGGTTGAAGACATAAAAGCACTTCAAAAGAATGGTACTTGGGAATTAGTAGAACTACCTCGAGGGAAAAAGACAGTGGGGTGCAAGTGGGTGTTTACTGTGAAGCACAAAGCAGATGGACAATCGAAAGGTATAAAGCAAGGTTGGTTGCTAAGGGCTTTACTAAGACTTATGACTTTTTCCCCTGTTGCTATGATGAACTCCATCAGGGTTCTGTTATCCCTAGCAGCAAATCTAGAGTGGCCTTTATATCAGTTTTACGTAAAGAATGCATTTCTGCATGGTGATTTAGAAGAAGAGATGTACATGGATATTCCTCCTAGATTTGCGAATAGCAAGACTGGAGGCAAAGCGTGCCGTCTTAAGAAGTCTTTGTATAGACTATAATAGTCACCGAGAGCATGATTTGATCGGTTCTCTCAAGCTATGGTTAGGTATGGTTTTAGGCAGAGCCAAGTTGATCATACTCTTTTTATTAAACACTCATCACAGGGTAAGGTGATTGCTTTGATTGTCTATGTAGACGATATTGTCCTCACAGGTGATGACTTGGAGGAGATGAAAATATTGAAATCTTATCTTGCTAAGGAGTTTGAAATTAAAGACTTGGGAAATCTAAAGTACTTCCTTGTAATCGAAGTGGCGAGATCCATGGAAAGGATATTCATATCCCAGAGAAAGTATGTTTTGGATCTTCTAAAGGAAACAGGTATGTTGGGGAGCAAGGCGGTGGATACACCAATGGATTATAAATCAAAGCTAAGGGGATGATCCAGATGGAGAACTAGCTGATCAGGGCAGATACTAGAGATTGGTAGGTAAACTGATTTACTTAGCCCATACTAGACCGGATATCGCTTTTGCAGTCACTGTAGTTAGTTAATTTATGCATGCCCCTAAACAAACTCATTTTGATGCCGTGTTTCGGGTCATTCGATTGGAAAGATGGTCCTTTTTTCTAAGATAGTTCTTTGCTAAGAATAGCCATACATCAGTTGAGGCAAGGTTATTTAAGGCGCACTGAGGCGCAAAGGTCTCCTGGAGCCTAGGCGTGAGGCGCAATCCGAGGCGCGCGCCCGAGTAAAGCGAGGCGCACTTTTACATGATTTTTTTTACATAATTTTACATGTAAATAGCATATCTAAAATATGATTTTAGATGATTATTATCTGATTTTACATTATTATATACGGAGTACTAGTTAAAGAGATTAAATCATTAATAATGAACACTTTGGCCAATAAAAAGACATTATCAATTGAAAATCCATAGATTCCAATCATTCCATTATCCATAGATTAAGACATTATAGTAGTATAATACCATACGAAAAGAAGAAGAAGAAGAAGAAGAAGAAGAAGAAGAAGAAAGAACATATAAAAAAAACCCAGAAAGAACAGAACCCAAAAAATATAAAAGCAGGTAGAACAAAAAAAAAGAGAAAAGAAACAGACAGAACAGAACAAAAATAAAATAACAAAAAAAATTAAGAAAGAACAGGACAAAAAAAAGGATCAGAAAAAAGAAAAAGAAAAAAAGAAGATGAAATTATAAAACAACTATAAAGGGAACAGAAAAGAAAAAAAGAAAAAGAGGGAAAAAAAAGACTGTCACTTTGTCTTCGCAGAAGAAGAAGAAGAAGAAAAAGAAGAAGAAAAAGTCGCAGCAAAGAAGAAGAAGAAGGAAAAAAAAAAAAAAAGAAGTCGCAGCAACGACTGCCACGAAGAAGAAGAAGAAGAAGAAGAAGAGATGAAGAAGAAAGAAGATACCTGGATCCAACTGGTCTAGGGCTCTAGTCTTGGCTTTTTTCTCTCCTTTCTTCAAGTCTCGCTTGGTCTTTTCTTATCTCCATTCTTCCTTTTTTTCCCCACACATACTGATTTTGGGGGTAAAAATTCAATTTGGGCCTCGCTTCGAAGTAGGCGCGCGCCTCATGAGCCTTGCACCTTGAGCCTAGGTACGCCTCGATTGCGCCTAATACCATGTGTTGTGCCTAGCCTTAGGCGAGGCTCACGCCTTGCGCCCGCCTGCGCCTCGCGCCTAGGCGCGCCTCGGGCGCGCCTTTCACAACAGAGAGTTGATGCCTATACTGATACTGATTGGACTGGTTCGATAATGATAGGAGATCAACTACGGGTTATTGTCCATTTGTTGGCGGTAATTTAGTAACGTGGTGGAGCAAAAAGTAGCCAGTAGTGGCTAGGTCCAGCGCAGAGGCTGAGTTTAGAGCTATGGTGCAAGGAGTATGTGAGTTATTATGGATCCAGATTGTGTTATCATATCTTAGGTTTGGACCCAAGGACTCTATGAAGCTATACTGTGATAATAAGGCTGCTCTTAGTATTGCTCACAACCCAATCCAACATGACAGAACAAAACATGTGGAGATTGATAGACACTTCATCAAGGAGAAGCTAAACAATGGAAGCATTTGCACTCCTTTTGTGAAGTCAGGAGAGCAATTAGCAGATGTTCTGATAAAGAGTCTTACTAGTCGTTCGTTTCACTTTATTCTTGCCAAGCTGGGCATGAGAGATATCTTTGCACCAGCTTGAGGGGGAGTGTTGGAAGAAGACTTTTTTTTTTTTTTTTTTTTTTTTATCTTTATGTTATTATTTAGAGTTTGAGGACTCAATTGTAATTTCCTTTTCTTTCATTATAAATAAAAGAGAAACTCACAATGGTGAGTTCTAAGCCTGAAAAATACTCTCTCAAAAATCCAACAAATAATACTGTTAAGGATAATATTGTAAATAGTGTTATGTTATAGTGTCCCACATCGGTTAGATTGTAAAAGTATAGCTTGTAGCTAAGCCTATATATATTAGGCTCTTGTAATCATTGTTTAATTGAATTCAAGATATAATTTCTTCATCTTTTACATGGTACCAGAGCAGGTCACATCCTGTTCTAGATGGATGTACTCCTTATGCTATATTATTTCCTACTGTGTCTCCTTTCTCGGTTATTCCACGTGTTTTTGAATGTGTTTGTTTTGTCCATCAGCTTACCCCGGGCACTGACAAGTTAGACCCACGTGCTATTAAGTGTGTTTTTTGAGGGTACTCTCATGTTCCGAAAGGCTATCATTGTTATAGCCCTACCCTGAGCCGTTTCTCAGCTGATGCTACCTGTTTTGAGTCCACTCCATATTATTCAGAGTCCCACTCTATGACCGATCCTGATTTTAAGCTTCCTTTACCTCTTGTCATACCTCCCACATCCCCTGTCCTTCCCAACCCAGAGGTTCCTCCCGCCTGGATTGCCCACACTTGCAGACATACACTCGCCGTCCTCGGACTGTTTTGGATTCTGCTACTCCAGCAACTGCCTCTGCGTCTTTAAATCTGCCTCCATCAGACTCTGACCTTCCCATTGCTCTTTGTAAGGATAAGCGCTCTTGTACTTTTCATCCTATTTCTAACTTTGTCTCTTATAATCATTTGTCTCTTGTTTTTTCTTTGTTTGTTACCTCTTAGTCTTCTATATCGGTTCCTAACACTATTGAAGAGGCTCTTACCCACTTTGGATGGAGACAGGTAATCGAGGATGAGATGTCTGCCATACAAGATACTGGTACTTGGGACTTAGTTCCTCTTCCTCCAGGCAAGAGAGTAGTGGGATGCCGTTGGGTTTATACTGTTAAAGTGCATCGTGATGGCACGATAGATCGCCTAAAAGAATGCCTTGTTGCCAAAGGCTATACGCAGGTTTATGGCCTTGACTATTCTGAGACGTTCTGTCCTGTGGCTAAGATCACCTTTGTTCGTCTCCTCATTTCTCTTGCAGCCATATTTCACTGGCCCTTACATCGGCTTGATGTCAAGAATTCCTTCTTTAATGGCACTTTGTTGGAAGAGGTATATATGGAGCAACCACCTGGGTTTGTCATGGTATGTAGATTAAGATCTTTGTATGGCCTGAAATAGTCTCCTAATGCTTGGTTTGGTAGGTTCAGTGATGTAGTTACTGAATTTGGACTCCAGAGATGTGGTGTTGATCATTTAGTCTTCTATCAACATACTAAAGCAGGTGAAATCTTCTTACTTGTGTATGTTGATGACATTGTTATAACCGGAGATGACTCCAACGATATTTTGGAGTTAAAGTTATTTCTGCAGAACAAATTTCAAACGAAGGATCTCGGGCAACTTAGGTATTTTTTGGGTATTGAGGTTACCAGGTCAAGTGAAGGGATTTTTTTTATCTTAAAGGAAGTATGTTCTTGATCTCCTATCAGAATCAGGGATGTTAGGATCTAAACCTGTGGAATCTCCTATGGATCCTAACACCAAGTTACTATCAGATCAAGGGGAGTTATTGGAGGATCCTGAGCAGTATAGACGTCTGGTTGGTAAGCTTAATTATCTTACTGTTACTAGACCTGACATTGCATTTTCAGTGCATGTCATCAGTCAATTCACGAGCTCTCCTCGTACCACACATTGGGAGGCAGTGATGCGTATTTTGAGGTATCTCAAAGGACGTGGTTTATTGTACTAGGATTGCGGTCATATACGGATTGAGAGCTATAGTGATGTTGATTGGGCTGGATCTCCTAGTGATAGGAGATCCACTACAGCATACTATGTGTTAGTTGGTTGTAATCTTGTGTCCTAGAAAAGCAAGAAGCAGACAGTAATTGCTAGATCGAGTGCTGAGTTTGAATATAGGGCTATGGCACATACTACGTGTAAATTAGTATGGATGAAGCATCTACTAGAAGAGCTTGGGTTTACACAGTCTTGTCCTATGAATTTACTTTGTGACAATCAAGTTGCCGCTCATATAGCTTCCAATCTAGTATTTCACGAGAGGACAAAACACATCAAAGTTGATTGTCATTTTGTCACATGAAATCCGCGGATCAGCTAGCCGATTTGTTCACAAAAGTATTAGTTGGGACTCGGGTTAAATATATATGTGACAAGCTTGGTTCATATGATATGTATGCTCCAGCTTGAGTGGGAGTGTTAGAAGATTTAGCTTGTAGCTAAGCCTAGATATATTAGGCTCTTGTAATCATTGTTTAATTGAATTCAAGATATCATTTTCTTCATCTTTTACAAATACTTACCCTGACTAAGTGAATTCCTGCATAACAGCAGCAGTTGTCCTTACAAGTTGTGTGACAGGAATTGGTTCCTACACAATAAATCATAAGACCTCAGTTAGAGTTACGATTAACGATAAAATCCAGTACAATTTAGAGGAAGAAATACAACGTATACCAAATCAAAGAGGCTAAATCAAGTTGTGATTTCATAAATAAACAACTAAAATGGGGAACCTTCCAAACCAGAACCTAGTAAAGAACATTAATGATCAATGACTTGATCCAGTGCATTAAGGCTTAGTTTGGCCCCCATTTTGGTGCTTTTCCTTTTTTAAAGCACAATTTCATGTTAATTCATTTGGTGACTAGTTAATGAGCTTTGCAAAAATTCAACTTAGGGCTTTTTTGGGGGGAGCTTTTAAAAGTTCTATTCTGGAGCTTTTAAAAGCTCAAGGTTGCTTTTTGGTTTCATGATGCCTTTTTGAAGAGTGGTGTGTCATTTGTATAAAATTATCAAACAACTTAGTAATAAATTTCATAAACTCCTTTTAAAAAGCCACGTGGGGGCCAAACTAAGCCTAAATATATTAATTACTATCATTGCAGAACACATTCTTCTGCTTGAGAAGCTACAAAATGTTGACCAAGTTTGAGCTACATGCCACTAGTATTGGAGGAATTAGAACTCCAAAACCTCAATCAATGGTAATGAGGTAAATTTAAATAGGTTCTAAACTCTGTTTCATGAACTTCCTTGTGTAAATAGTCAGAAAGGGAGTTGGATGAAAGCAAGAAAGCTGTAGTACCTGTAAAATCCGTACTACTTTATTAATATAATTTTCTAATTTGCTAATTTCTAAGACGAACCCTGTATGTTAATATTATATGTTTAGTTGTCACTTAATTATATTTATGCAATTCCTAATTTCTAAGTGCGACATTGTATATTGATTTTGTGTTGTCGCCTAATTTTATAACGATAGATTTTATTATATAATTTGGGATCGCTTAATTTTATAACTATATGTTATAATATACGTTCTCAGTGTCACCTAAATTTAGATCCGACCCTTTGTATTAATATTACGTGATTTAAATATTTGATGGTCATTAATATTATAACTATAGGTTATAGTATATATATTTTTTTATTGTCGCCTAAGTTTAGATATTTGTAAATCCGGTTTGTAATTAATTGGATCCAGTTGTATTAGACTCGGACCGTTTATTTTGACTCGGACTGATAATTACGCGTTAACCAGTAAAATTTGCTTTTATCTAGACTGACTTGCACGTGGTTCCTAACGACGTCAACTTAAACAAAAAATGAAAACTATAGTGCAATGGGAATATTTCCTAAAGTGCTTTGTGTACTTACCCAACTACCCCAAACCCATTGGGTATTCACCTTACCAAAACACCCCCTATGACCCTTTGGACCACTACCCACCTTACCCACTTACACACTCAACCCCTCAACTCACCAACCCATCACCCTCACATCATTGACCCTCCCTCACTCACTGCCACACGCCTCCCTCAATTAACCTCACAACTTCCACCGCCAAACATAAGCGCACACACACATTTGTATATATAATATGCATGTTGTGCATGTGTGTGCCGTGTATATGCATGTAGGTGTGTGTCCTATGTATAAATATGTATATATGTGTGTGTTGTATATTTATATAATATATGTAGTATGTGTGTGCATGTGAGTGCATATATGATATATAGAGAGTGAGAGAGACCCGAGAGAGAGAGTTAGAAAGAAGAAAAAGAAAAAGAAATAAAAACCCACAAACCCCAAACACCACCTCACTGCCTCACCCCCTCACTCTCTGCCTTATATCACACACACACAAACCACACATAGCAGGCCGCAAAAGAGGAGAGGAAGGAGGAAGGAGGAGAAGAAGAAGAAGAAGAAGAGGAAAGAGAAGGGCCGAGAGCTAGAGAGAGAGAGAACCCAAACCGAGACCACACCAACGAAGGTAATGCCGTACGCTCCCTCTGTATCTTTCTGCACACACACAGACGCACACACGCCACCATACGCAGCCCCGACCAGTCCCGAGAACTCCCACCATGGCCGGCGGCCAATAAAGCTCCGTCGAGCTCGATTTTTTGGACCGTCACCAAAACCCGCAAAACCAACGCCAAAATGACCCTAACGACTCCCTTAACACCCTCGATGAATGGCCCGAAGATTAAGTCGCGTTTGGACGGCCTACGGTTCGATTATTCTCTTTCGTCTTTTGATTAGTATTGCATTGGGAGTGTAGTCGCACATTTTGGCAGAAGTATGTGTATAGTTTCTAGTAGAAGTTGTATTAGAACCCCTCTTATATTATATCTTTCTTATTAATGAAGATCTATTTCAATCTATCTTTTAGTTGTGCTAACTGAGATGTTTACCTGTACTTGTACTATTCGCCAACCGTATGCTTCTCCTTATATAGTTATGATTAACGAGGACATAAGATTGACCATTAGACGATAGACGATTAGTATACGTATATAGTCAACCTAGGTGGATTAGTTGAAGCAACTTATCATATCAAAGAGAAGTTAAGGCACTGACGAACTTCCTGAGATGGAACTCGGAACAGTCAGGATGGCCTAGAGTCTAGAAGGAGACTAAGAATAGGACCCCTTGTCCTTTGAGTTGCGTAATAGACGTGACGTCTCATAACCTTAGTCCCAGAATTAGATATGTGTTAGTGGACCCCATTCATAGAATAACCCCTATATGCTAAGATAGTATAATATTAATATGATTACCTTGCATCCGCTATGTGCTATGCATTGTTTAAGGATAAGATAGGATATGATTAACCAATTAGACACTGATTCATATGTAGGAAACCTTGAACACCCCCTACGTACACCATGGTCAGATCAACTCGAGCAATCCAATACGGTGCAAGTGGATTTACTGACCCAATACCTCCCGAAATGGACCGAACCGGTGTATTTGGAGCATTTCTTCGAAGGTTAGAACACATCAGCAACAACCACAACAACAACAACAATGGGAATAATCAAAACAATGGCAATGAAGCACCGGTACGCCAGACAGGAATCAAACTATTAAAAGGATTTCGTTCTCTTCAACCAGAAACCTTTAACGGATTAGAGGGAGCATGGCAAGCCGAACAATGGATTCGCCAGATGGATTTGATATTCGAAACGATCAATTGCACTGACGATGAGAAAAGACGCTTAGCTGTTTTTCAATTAACGTTCGCAGCAGCCGACTGGTGGGAATCAGAGAAGGCGACCCTTGGAGAAGAAGCCACCCGAGGAATGACCTGGACGGAATTCAAAGAATTATTCCTAGAAAACTACTCTCCCCAGACTGAGAGGAATAGAAAGGAGAAGGAATTCATTGAGCTGGTCCAAGGACACCAGACTGTGAGAGAGTACACTGTACAATTCGAACGACTATCCCGATTCGCATACCACATGATCGACACTCCAGAGAAGAAAAATCGAAAGTACCACCTAGGACTTTGACGTCAATCGATAATGGACTAACCGCATCCTAAGATGCAAAGTAATAACGTGACATGAGTGGTTAGTGTATGTATATTGGTAGTGAATATGGTTATGAACGCCTACTCAGCTTTGTTGCAAATCTGACGGCATGTTACGCCTGGACAATCCAATGTTCAGATTTCCTTGCAGGTTGATCAGAGGACAATTCAGTCTGGAGAGTAAGATGCTAAGGAACACTGAAAGTGTAGAGCTAGACTGAAGACCAAAGATAGCCGCCAGCATCGTGTATTTGTAATAGTCTGTTGTATTAGTACTGGGACCTGTGATTTGTAATCGTATTATTGTTCAGATTAAAGTTTTAAGTTACGATTAGCTTCTCCCCTTTACTTTTATGTTGTTTATAGTGTTAGAGGACAGGACGGCTTTGTAACTCGTCATTCCCTATGGGTCCAAAAAGGAAATTTTAAATTTTCCCTATTTTTGGCTACTCCGGGGTGTGACAAAAGCCTCAAAACATCACATTCTTACCAAAAATCAAAAATATGTTCAGGAGATAAGGATCACCAACAATCTTTTCAAAGCCAATAGTTAACACTAATTACATACATCTTGACCGGGGATGAACTTTATAAAGAGACATCTGGACTGGATACGATAGAACCAAGTATCCACTAGCCAACCCCGAGTAGTTGGGTTTAAGGCTTCAAGTGTTGTGTTTGTTTGATGAGATTCATACAAAAAAATCTTGGCCTTTGCAGACCAGAAAGTCTTAGATAACAAATAATAAATGTCCTCAACCGTAGTACATAAAATGCTAATAACAGTGTGAAAAAGATGACGATGATCTCAACCTTACATAAATGTATCATAGTAATAAAACAAATCGTTTATGACGTCTCAAGGGAATATATTGGAGAAAAAAGAATTCTCAAAAATCTAACTTCTAGCTAGAGACCAGAACTCAAACAATAATTAAACAATAATTAAGATTATGCAAATTGTACTTTGTATAACCGATGATATTGTTCTGCTTGCTGCCTACTTTTTCGAACCAAAACTCGAGAATCAGGACCCATACCGCTGCATGAAAGAAGAAGTTTACTAAGAAAGATGCACATGCCAAGGGGGTAAGAAAATATGCAAACAGAGACAGAAAAGAGAAAAACAACGAATCACAAGGCAATATTTTCAATGTAAAAGAAAGGCTCTAATCCCTCTAAAGGATGATTCCGTGTAGTTTTGCTATGAAGAACATGCCAATTTGAGTTATAAAAAAGATTCTCATCCAATGATATCCATGAGAGAATTGACCTCTGAACAACCAACTCTTCCATCTCATGAAAACAAACACATCCTATATCGATTGTCTACATCTGAATCTGAGGCACCTATTTTAAAACAATGGCATAGATTGACATTCTATAAGCATCAGAATGTAACCTGTATACAACTCCAATGTTGGGGGTCAATATTTGAATCTTTTGCACCTGAAATCAAACAAATTTAAGAAGTATTACTGGCCCTGATCATTGACTTGACATAGATATACTAAAAAATATGGCACGAAAACCCAAAATTTAACTCATTAAAATAAAACATCTAGGAGACACGGGAGATAAAATGAATATAAAGGTTACATGTTCATTATTGCAAGAAATGCAAAAGCGGAGATTCTATTACTAATAACAAAAATAAACATAGTTGTGGGTCCCACACATATCATGTGAGAGGAAAGCAATCAACCCGCTAGGCCATGTTTGGCAGGCCGGATAAGGGGTTCGGATAGGATATAAGATATCCTATCCTGTGTTTGGTGCGTCATCGGATAGGAGAAAAACTTATCCTAAAGGGCATTTTATCCCACTCAGCTTGGGATAACTCCAACCCATTGGGGGGGTGGTATTAGGTCGGATAACAAGGGTTGGATAACCCATGGGATAAGAAGAAAAAAAAAATCCATCGTTACCTTCGCGATCTGGAGAAGTGATCTGGAGAAAAAGAGACGTTAGAAAGTGAGAGAAGAAGCGAAAGCCGCCGAAGCCTACCCTCCCTCTCCGGTCTTCTCTGGCCTTCTTCGGCCTTCTCCTCCCTCTCCGGTAAGTAATTGTTTTTTCAGATCTGGGAAAAAAAATTTAAGCTTTGTTTAATATTTGAAAATTTTTCAGATCTATGAAAAACATTCTTGAAACATCATGTGTTTTTTTTTTACTTTCTTTAATTTCTTTTGTTTGTCAGATCCTGTATTTTTTTTTTCTTGGTGGGAAATCACGTTCTTTTCTTTCACAGATCTCACAGAAGGTATAACTTTGATTCTTTTCTTTCACAGATCTATCATGTTATACCTCCACCGCCATTTTCATTTTGTATTTTTTTTTTCTTTCCTCTAGATCTTGCTTATTTTCTTTCTTTCTGTAATTTTTTTTCCTGCTCATGTTCCATGGAAATATGTATATTTCCTACTCTTCAATTTTGGGTCCGTTTATTTTATTGATATGTTGATTTAAAAAGTTTATTTACTTGTTTGATTATTTTTAGACTCAAATTAATTGTTTTTTTTTGGTCTGGGTTCTTCCTTCTTGTTTTGATTGTGTATTCTATTTAATTATGTAGATTTTTTTAATTTCCACACGAAGTGTAGGTTTCTGCGTGTGTGTGTGTGTGTGTGTGTGTGTGTGTGTGTGTGTGTGTGTGTTTGTGTGTGTGCGCCCTGTAATACTAAGTACTTAGAGCTCTAATTGGCAGGACAGCCAAACAGGGTGTTATCTGTACCAATGTGGCTAATAAGAAATATGCCACAAATCATTGTTATGGTTTTTTGAAGATCTGGTGTGGTCGAACTATTTGTTCTTTACTTTGGTTAAATTTTCTTCCAGTAGTTAATTGGGTTATTAAACACACCCTTAGTCTTATTTCTGAGCCACTATTTGTTCTTTACTTTGGTTCTTTAAGGGCCTGTTTGGTTGTCCTTAAATGAAATAATTCTATTCATGTTTTCGTATACAATTTTATATAAAAAGATGAAGAGTTTGAATGGTTTCATTTAGAAAACGGATGCTCGTCTAAAAAATGATGCTTGCAATCATGAATTTTGGCATTCTAGAAAAATGAACAAATTGCCTCATAAGAATAAATATGGTGGAATCTCCCATATTTGTAAATGGATTCATTCATGGTGATGAATTTGCCTTTAACTTCTATACAAATTTTGAATGGAACCATTCAATTTAAAGGGACAACCAAACAGGCCCTAAGCTAATGGTTGCATAATATTAGAGGTTGTTTATATATTTCAAGAATCGGTTCATTGGTTCTGTTGTTCGGAAAAGAACCAGTTCTATTTTTTTTTGTGCGTAGCTGCTTTCTGGTTACATAGGAGCCCATGTCGGACATAAAAATATCCCAAGTTATTTGTCAAACCAGAACAATATATATATAAATATGTATTTTTTTTATAATTTATTTATAAAAACCAGAAAATAGTGATAGTTGGCCCGAACCTGATCCTATTTTTTAGCCTTTCTAAACAGGCCCTATATTTCCCTCACCGTATTCCACATTTACCAAACAAAGAAAGTGTTTTACTCCGTGTTTTGTTTTCCTTTCCCTCGCTAAATCCATGAACCAAACAAAGCCTGAAGAAACAATGGCCATCATCTCATATCACCCCAAGATCCTCCTTATCTTTCTCAATCTACTTACACAACCTTACTAGTAAAGTCAATCATTGGGTTCCTGTTAAAAATCTATGGTTTCAATTAGATCTCCAATTTGAAGAGGGATAAAGACTTTTTTACTAATCAGAAACAAGAGACTATAAAAACAAATATGACTGTAGCAGAGATGTCAAATTGGGAGCATATTAAGGTTCACTTACTGATAGAAAACTTTGAACTCTGTGAGCCACTTCCTCTTTTCTTCAGTTTCCAGTATGTAGAGAAAATATCAACTTTTTGATATTATATAAACATGGAGGAAAATATGAGGTGTTCGGAAATGGTCGAAGTAATTGAATAGGAGGCTCACTATGACTGAAAAAAAACCACTAAGGCTCGTTATCCATTCCTTTTTTCGATTTCTTTTACTTCACTACAAATCGAGGGGAGCCTTACGTGATCTTGGATTGATGTTTAAAGTCCTTTGGACCTTATAGAAGAATTAATCAAGAATTGAAATATTCAGCATTTTGATACCTTCCTCCAAAATGTCTTTTGTTGACAACCAACAACTAAGAATGGATAGGCATACATTTGCTATGCTGTGTGAACTACTTCGTACAAGTGGGAGATTGAAAATAGATGGAGAGGTTGGGGTAGAGGAGCAAGTAGCTATGTTTCTACATATCCTAGCTCATCACGTTAAAAATCGTGTAATCAAGTTTAAATTTCGTCGTTCGGGAGAAACAATCAGTATATATTTTAATGCAGTTCTAAATGCAGTCTTACGATTGCAAGGTGTCTTGCTTAGAACTCTAGATCCTATATCGAATGATTGCACTGATGAGAGATGGAGATGATTTAAGGTATGCCATTGGTTATTAAGATGTGATTATATCAGATTTCCATGGGTTTGTCTATTAATATCTAAACTAGTTTCAATAATGTAGAATTGTTTAGGGGCATTAGATGGAACCTATATCAAAGTGAATGTTCCTGAGATTGTTAAACCAAGATATATAACAAGGAAGGGGGATATTGCGATGAATGTGTTGGGAGTATGTTCACGAGATATGCAAATCATATATGTACTTCCGGGGTGGGAGGGACCAGCTGCAGATTCTAGGATACTGCGCGATGCAGTTACTAGAAGCAATGGATTAAAGGTCCCTACGGGTGAGATTTTTTGGTAATGATTTTCTTGATGTACGTTCGTTCTTGCAACATCCATATGCTAAAACTATTTTTTTATCACGCGTATTATAGGTTACTACTATCTTGTTGATTCTGGGTATACAAATGGTGATGGATTTCTTGCCCCGTATAGAACCACTCGCTATCATTTGTCTGAGTAGAGGGAAGGGTCATTGACACCAGCGACGCATGAAGAGTTCTTTAATATGAAACATTCGGCTGCTAGGAACGTCATAGAAAGATGTTTTGGGCTACTTAAGTTAAGATGGGCTATTCATAGAAGTCCTTCATATTATCCAGTCAAAATACACTCCAGAATAATCATAGCATGTTGTTTACTACACAACCTCATTCGACGTAAGATGCCAATAGACCTACTAGAAATGCAACTAGATGCCTCTACTAGTCAAATATCACTGAATTGAATACAATAACACAAGTGGAAACTTCGGATGCATGGAGTCAATGGAGGGACACCTTAGCGAGAGCAATGTTTGATGAATGGAGAGCTAGAAGAGGCCATTAGGGATTATTGTTGCATTTTATTATTGGACTATTGTATTTGGGATTATTGTTGTATTTGATCTTGTTGACTTTTATTATTGGACTATTGTATTTGGAATATTGTTGTATTTGATCTTATTGCATTTTATTGTTGGACTATTGTATTTGGGATTATCGTTGGATGATGTTGTGTTTAATTTGGATGATGTTGTGGTTAATTTTAGAGATGGATAGTGAAATGGATAATAGTCAATCCAAAGAAAAGGGAAAAGAGACTTCTCGACGTGTTTGGACAAAAACTGAAGAAACTGCATTACTTGACATACTCGAAGACATAGTTAAAACAGGGGGTAAGGCCGATAACAGTCAATTTAAGCATGGATCTAATGCAAAGATCTACAACCAACTTCATCTTGTTCTACCTGGGTGTGGTTTGAAAATACACCCACATATTGATTCTAAAATAAAGGCAATCAAGGTCGAATATCATACCATTTCCGAGATGTTGGGAGAAACTGGGTTTGGTTGGAATCCTGGTTTGAAATGTGTTGAAGTTGAAACTGATGACATATGGAACAAGTATTTGAAGGTACTAGATTTATGTTTTTTTTTTCCTTTTTTATGTGATTAGTCGATAGTTTTTTATTTGAAGTGTTCAATTTATTTGAAGTGTTCAATAATTTGAGTTTTATATTGTAGAAAGCGCCCAAGGCCAAGGGATATCGGAACAAGCCTGTGCCAAACTTCGATAGGTATGCCTTTATTTTTGGAAAGGATTGTGCTACTGGTGAGGGAGCAGAAGGCCCTACAGATGCTGTTGAGAATTTAGAAGCTGAGGGAAACAACGAGATAGGAGTAGATGAGATGAATACATCGACTTCCGTGACTCAAGCAGCAAAATCTCAACCTTCTTCTAGAAAAAGGGTCAGGAATAGTGATTCACTTGCAACATCGATGAAGGAGATGAGATCAATGATTGAATTATGTGTTGGGAGTATGGATAAAAGAATAGGTGATGTTGCAGAAAGGCTTGGTCAGGCTAAAGATTTGTCAAATGATAGAAGAAGAATTATTGAGAAGTTGTAGAAAATGACCGCATTAACTCCTCGTGATCAAATAGCTGTGGCTAGGAAGATTGGTGAACTCCCTGACTACGTTGATCTATTTTTCAGTGCCAATGATGAATACAAACAAGAGTTTGTTGCCATGTTGCTTGAGGAGGGGTTTTAAACTATGCTTTTATTAATATCTAGACTATGTTTTTTTTTTTGGATGACTATTTAGACTATGTTTTTTTTTTGGATGACTATTTAGACTATGTTTTTTTTTTTATTTGGATGACTATTTAGCCCATCTCTTTTTTTTTTATTTGGATGACTATTTAGACTCTACTTTTTTTTTATAATTTTTTTTATTTATGGAAAATTGGAAGTCTATTTTTTTAATGTTTTTAAATTCATATTTACAATTTTTGTGATAAACACAATAAACTAGTTCTCAAAAAATATATCCGACAGTTTTATCCAGAGACAGTACCAAACACAGGATAAGGATAGAAACAGCATATCCGACAGTTTTATCCAGGCAGTACCAAACACAGGACAGCATAACAGCTTATCCGACGGGATTACTAATCCAGTCCGATCCTGCTTTATCATATCCAATCCAACAGTTTTATCCGGAACTCAGTATGCTGCTGATTTAATTGAAATAATTTATAATACATAATAGCTGCACCAATTAACACAAGGAGGCCAAAACTTGGGAAGAATGCCCATTAAAACCATAATATGGCTGCACCGATTAGCAGAAGGGGGCTAAAACTTCCGAAGAATGCCCATTATAATCATTCACCATGAGAGGGGTGAACTTTAATTAACAATCTCCTTCTTGGCAAGTTTATTTAAAATTAGTATAATGGCAAAAAAAAAAAAACCATAGATTTAATTTTGAGTTGTATACCTAAATTTGGAATAGTAACATTTGATAAAGATGACTATGTCGAGAGTTGGTGCTGCAGATCCCTCTTAAGAAGATTCCTAGTTCAGGAGGTGACGCCACTTAATTCCTAATAAAGGCAAACGAGCTATAATAGATGGTCTTAGCAATTTGACAAAACTCAAAGCCGAAATTTACAGAGAAAATTTCCAGAAAGGTTAAATTTTTCTCCATTTTTAATGGATAAATTTTAATATAATGGTACGTTTATAGCTCATCTGGAACCTGGGACTACAACAAAACGTGGAATTGTAGTGGCTAATTTAGTTACCCATAATAAAAAAGAGTTTTTCTCAACTTACTCAACAAAAAAAAGGGTAAATTACATGGACACCCCCTTAAGTATGACTCGTTTTTGACTCACTACTTTGAACTTTTTTTACCCGCCGGGTTGACCCCCTCGGGTGATAGTACTCTAGCACTTCACCCCTTCAGCTAGTGTGCCGTTAAAAAGATAACAGAAATCACACACAATACATTTTAAATACTATTTTTTTACTGAACTGCCCTTCAATAGATTGTTGAACTTCGACAGAGGTGTAAAATTAAAAAAAAATAAAAAAAAAAGTGCTCCATTAAATTATTTAAAAAAAAAAGTGCTCCATCTCTCTAAATCATAAGATTACAGGTTGAAGAGAATATCTCCAGCTGCTAATAACGTACCCCAAAACCTAGTTGTTCTCAAAATCTTTTAAACTTAACCAAATGAAACAAAATCGGATCAAGAAAATTCGGCTCAACCTGATTATCTGAGTGACTATATCCATGAAATCTACTTGTGCGAGCATGGATGACCTATTTTTCTTCAAAATTCCCTTGTTTTAAGACACCCAATATAATTTTTAAAATCAGATCCTCTAGCATTAGACATTTTTCAACAACTTTTAATGGAGTTGCAAATGTTTGCTTGAGATGGTGAATCAGACCCTCTGGTACACGCATACACACAGGAGCCATCATACAGAAAAATTGTGGGAAGAAGGGTTTGGCTAGCGGGTTATGGTTGTGGTGGTGGCAATGGACGGCGATGATAGAGGGCTATAGAGGGTTTTGAGAGAGAGATTTATAGATGAGGTTGTAGTGACGCAATGGAAGGAGACCACAATATCAATGGCAGGTGAGTAAAGGTCGTGGGTGTGGGTTTCGGCGTTTTGCAGAGAGAGAGAGAGATGAAATAAGGATCTGTTTGGTTGGAATATTTTTGGCGACAATGGCTGTGAATTGAAGAAATGGGTGTGGGTAAGTTGGTCATTTCACCAATTCTGTTAACAGCGTGAGTTGGTATTTTAGTCCAAATAGATGAGGGGGTGAATTTGTTTAGTTTTTTAGTTAAGGGTGTATTAGTAAAAATGGGTCATAATTAAAGGAGTGTTTATGTAATTTACCCAAAAAAAAGAAGGTGAAACTGATACTGACTGTTAAAAAAATTCCTAAAGAAATGTAGTCTTTTCTGCTTTGCATTAAGATTATTCAGTGTTGTTTGGTTTATGGCGAGTTAGGTAATCAAGTGTAAGATGTTTGTGTCCTACTCCTAGACTCCTATCCAAAAACTTTGGAAGTCGAATGACCCAGAATTGCCTGGTCATTTTGCTTATTAACATATGTATTTGTAATAAAGGCCCTTGGGTGAAAGAGTAAGGTGGCATTCTGTCCAATTACAGAAAGATTTATAATTAATAGGTATGATAGCAACTTCACAAAATATTTGGGACCCACGTTGGGACCCATGCGAAACTTAAACAAATACTCATTAGATAATTGGGTAGTTAATGGAATGTTTGGGGGATTTCATAATGAGAACTTAAGAGTTTCAGGGGTGTAAACAATAAATGGGAGAAATGAGGCTTAGACACCTCATGCTTAATGCATGGGTGTGTGTCAATAGGAGGAGAATCATCACCATTTACAGAAAATTCAAAAAATCAAAAGGGGAAGAGAGAGAGAGAGCTCGGAGAAACCGTCACCGACACCGTAATTTCGCCGTTCCGTCGCTGTCCGGCGTCCAATTCGTGAACCGAAGCCATATTCGGACTCGTGGAGGTTAGACGATCATTTCTATACCTTTAATTTATGCTTTAATTGCCATAATTTTGGTAGCTAACGTTCCTCAGTGACACGCAATTGCCGAATTTTTGTAGGATTCACTTTGGGGTAAAAATTGAGCTTGGATTTGGTGCAAGTCAGCATTTTCTAGCTTAATTTGGGTAAAATTTTGCTAAGGTGAGTTTTCTATCCTAAGAATGATTGTGATTTAAGGTGCTCAATGTTTCTTATATAAATTGGGTTGTTGAAATCATGTTTAGAAGTTATGAAATTGCTAGATTTATGATTTCATGTCAAACATGTGAAAAGTTGCCATGCTTATGTGATTATATGCTTATATGCTTATATGCTTATGTGGTAATCAATGAGCACCGGGAAATGATTCATTGTTGGGAGTAATAAGGGTGATGAAGAGGAAGAATCTGATAAATACGGAAGTCCAAGGAATAGAAATGACCACGGGACCAAGGGAGGGTCTTCGGGGCTGAATGAATCATTGAACCTGTGACTCGGCGATTACGGATATGATTTATGTGTTAATTGTAGCATTGCACATGATAAATGTTTAATCATGTTTAGAATATTCACTAAGCGTAATGCTTAAGAAAACCGTTTTCCTTTTCTGTTGTGGTAAATAACAACCACCGCAGGTACGAAACAATATCCGAAGAAGAAGTAACGTGCTCGGGATTGGGGAAGAGATTTGAGACTTGTAGTTATGTCTATAACTTGTAATATATTGTAACTTGTGACTTGGAATCCTTAACTTGTGGCTTGAGCCTTGACTTGTGGTTGTAGAGGTAGAGAGGTTGGGAATTCGTTTGGGATTCTATGACTCATGTGTTTAATGTAAATTTGAAGAAACTATGTGTTATCCTATGTTAATGTTTTGGACAAGTTCCTTGTATAATCTTGATGTTGGTTAAAATGTTGGAATCATTTTCATCAAGTATTTCCTTAACGCTAGTTGATAGGTGATGTATGTCAAGGATATGCTTTGAGTCAAGAAAGGATGTGTTCATGGGTTATTTTGATCCAATTGTAGTTGTGTATATGTTTAACATACTTGGATATCATGTGTTAATGTTTAGGAACACTTGGAAATGATTTGAGAGTAGTTGATGTTTCCACAAAGTTTGGTTAAGTTTGGAGTGGTTTTGAACTTGTAAAAATGCAGAGTTTAGTAGCAAGTGGTATTCAGCCCCACACCTGTTGTTACTGAAGGGTATACTCGGGCTGAACATAATGTCTCTAGCCACTAAGTAGCTAGAGAAGACCTCGTTGTAAGTGGCTTGGGTGCCCGGTCCCCAGTTAGCAGGATTGTGAGAAAGTTGAAGGAACGAGGGGAATTGAAGAGAAGAAAAGGGCGTGAAGAGAGGTGGAGCCCGATCAAAACATCCTTCGTAAAAGAAGGTAAAACATTCTTCAAAGGAATATGACGAAGGAGCAACGTCCACGAATTAGATGGAAAAAATAGGAATGGTACCAAGCGAACGGGAAGCTGGACGGATATTGAAAAAGAAGAGTACAACCAGAGCTGGAGAATCCAGATTGGGTTGCCTCTAGAGCTAAGGCCCGAATGTATGAATTCTGTCATACCACAGACCAAGTGCGCCCAGACAAGAGTGGCCAAAGCTAGAGGCTTACTTGATGCCAAGGCAAGGGCCAAAGTGGTGTACTCCTTTGTGATGGCATGATTGGTCGAATAGAAGAGGTATCTGTTCAACCAATAGATAAGGAAGGCGGTGTGCTTAGCATCAGACACTTCCATTCCTTCTTTACCTATAGAGGCGGTTAGAAAGCCACCAAAAGCTATAATCGGCCTGTAGGACACGGCCCCGTCCTTAACAGATTCCTGTTAGGGATAGGAGAAATTGGCTGTTCCAGCATCGAGGCTTGGCATAATCTCTTGCCATGGGAGTGGAGGCCGAGTAAATATCTTATGTCTTTAACAATGGGCCCCATCAGACCACAACAGAAGAGAAACCCATTGCAAGAAGAAGACCAGAAGAGAAGGACAGAGAAAAGAAGTGGTTGGTCTATCTTAAGTTTAGACTGGCTGAGCATGATGACATCATATATGCCCTTCTGCTTCCAAAGAGCGGCTTTAAAGGCCGAAACCCTAGTAACCCAGTTATCCTAGTCCACTATAGGCACGGGCAAACCTCTGATCAAATGGGTGGCTATCCAGACCTTGTTCCAATTTAATGGAGTTTGGAGGAATGATTCGTTCTCTACCGACAAGAAATAAGGGTTGAAAGATGCCGGAGGATCGCCACGGAACACCATGCAAAACCAGATGCCACCGACGTCCTTTCAGAAAGGCAATAGTTGGTAAGGCAATCTGTTGAGTTGTCCAAAGCATGGGCCTTAACTAAATGTCTCACCTCCCTACAACGATTTTGTGGTGAAGGATCATCTAGAAACGTTTTCTTGCCCTTAGATGACGCTGTCGGAGCCATTTTGGGAGCCATTTTAGTGGTGGTGTTGGAGTTAAGTTTGTTCATCGGAGAAGATAAAGTTTTAGAAAGAGAGGCTCTGGTTTGGGAGTTTCTAGACAGAGAGAGAGGAAGACGCGAATGATTTTGGAAAGTGGGAAGGCTTTTGAAATCCCATCACTTTATACGCTTCAGCATTTAATGTGAAGTGACTAGTGGGATTCTCAAGATCTGACATTCTTTGCATGACAAACACGTGGCGTATTTCAAATTCAAAACATCACATCATTCAAGGCGGGACATTTGATGTGACCTTTTGGGGGGCAATTGTTTGCACCCAAAAACCACCAAAGGTTTTTGAGCCCGAATGAGTTGTTGAAATGGGTTTAGGGATGATCAGCCCATAACTTGTCTAGGAGTGGCCAGCCCAAGGCTGCAAAGGCCTATTGGGCTCAAAAGGAGGATGTCATGTGGTTTGGAAAGACAAGGCTGTTATCCCAACTTAGTAGGAGCCCGATAGGGAATAGGAGCAAAGAACTAACTAATCGGGCACCATACTTGAAGCAAGTGAGCAATGGTAAGTTTTAAAGCTCGATTGGTTGAGTTAGCATGACAAACATTCATCGGGCATGTATAAGAGGAATGTCTGGTATGGAGGATGGATAAGCCAGATTGGATAGAAGGTGTGTGTTTGCCATCATCGGACTCATACTCGTCAAATACATGACAGTTGGCCAGTCTGATTCCTTTGATAGGTGGAAATTCAGCTAGCCTGATGAATTGGTTAAGTGGTTTGATCTCCAGTTGTCATGATGATGTCATCATGAAATTAAGGAAGCAAAGTCCTTTTTGGAGTAAGATTGAGCGCATCTAGCTGGATAAGGAGAGATAACCCCGAGAATATTGGGATTGACTCAATCAGGGTGAAGATAAGGGAAGAGTTTAGAAATAGGAAGGATTTTGCAATCAGTATTCTGCTTGGAGCGCAAGTCAAGGAGTCCTTGCCATATCAGGATTGCTTTAAGGCTGCTATAAATGCAAAGGCAGGCCAACCATGCAAAGGACTCTGTATCATCTCGAAACAACATACATACACAAAATTCAAAGCACTCAACCTTTGCATTCTTGCTACTTTGCATTCATAGCAAATAGGTCTGCCCTCTTTGTTATTTTCTACTATTTTCATTCTTTTGAACTATCAGAGTCTGTTCTGGTCATGTTCTTTGTTTTTGTTAGTTTTCCAAACATTCAATAAAATATCTTCGTATTTTATTAATCGTTTGTGATTATTTACCTGGTAAACTCTTGCACTACTTGGCTTGTATGCTTTAATACTGCCATAGGCTTTCGGTGAGGGTACTTTCCTACTCACCACACACAATCGCACTATTCGAAGTCAGATCTCAAAGCCTTGAGTACCACTCACTCAAGCATATAGGAAATTAATTTGCACATACACCGAGCCCGTTTGGCTCTGGCACGCCCGCGCAAAACTACAAGCAAACACTAATCTCAAAGCCATTAGCTTTAAGTTCCAGTGAATGTGAACCCATTAGTCATCTTGACTAAGGCCATCGGTTATCACATTTAATCATCTTGAATTTATATCCAATGTTACCCCGTGTAACTGTATTTATGAGCACAACAAATTCACAAGGCAAATAAAATATGCTCAAATTCCTACTTGCAAATATTCAAGGGATATCACTAATAAAGCATATATACTTGCAAAATATTAACAAAGAATAAATAACTATTCATTTATTTTCCAACATAATTCTACCCCCACATTTGCATGTATTGGCGATCACATGTTAATATAAGACATGTTAATACTAGTATGTTATGACTACCCCCACAGTTAGTGTTAAATTATTTAACAATGGCCAACAAACCACTTAAACATTGATAGGGGTCGAAATGCAATTAACTAGAAATTAGGGAACTGTACTATTAACACAGAACTATGTGTACATAATGTAAATAATCAAAACATCAAAACGGTGACAATTTCAAATTGTGCCTATAATACACCTTTTCAATTCAAGTAAGTGTATTTAATATAAGTCCCTAAAGCATTTAAGCACCATTTCAACTGAATATACACAAGTCTTCACTGTGTTACAAAACAATTCACAAAATAAAGTTGCACCGGTTCGTATTAAGCACTCTACATAATGCACCAATTTGTAATTATGCACAAATTAATGACTAGTTGATAAATATTTCACCATTCTGTAAAATAAAAAATTCACAGTTTTAAGAATCAGACACATTCATACATGAACATACATATATCTCATATCAGAGATTCCCACCAGTTTTAATAACCCAAATTGAAAATGTGCAAACATGAATTTTCTCGTGTAGTACCAAATAGGTTCAAAAATTGGGACATATTGTGTATTCATTCACTTTGGGGTTCAATATCAAAAATTGACTTCGAATTATAAAGTTTGTGCATCCGAACAGTTTGGGATTCACAAACACTTATTTTAGATTTTCTAATACGCAGATTTATACAAAAAAATCCAGAATCATAAATCGTTTCAATTTTCAGATTTATAAATAATCACCATAATTGTCTTAAGATTATTAGGTATTGCAAAATCATGTATAAATCTAAAAAATAAGTAAACAAAACCTGAAAAAGACAAACAAGAAAAACCTGATATCCAACAAAAAGTGGGTTTTCTCCCACAAAGAATTATTGGATTCGTCATTCGTAAAATAACTCCTTAAAGTTGTTAGGGACGGGTTACCATGGAAAAAGAATCACAAGATAAATATGAAATCTGTAAAGCTTTGAGGCGTGTTTAGAACGCTTTCTTTAAGGAGTTATTTGCCACCACTCACAAAGAGTTTGCTATAGGGTTCCTAGCAAATCCCCTCTAGGATACAATAAAGCCCGAAAATCTACCAATAGCAATTCTTAAGATTTTCAAGAAAGCCTCTAGGAAGTTGGTTTGTTGCCTTACACATGAAATGACATGACAGAATGTGTACTTAGTAGTTTCACACATATCAAATGAATAATACCACTTGTCATAGATAGACCACTTGGTGTCTTTTCTAAAAGATGACACCCTTTGGTTATTAGGCACCTATTTCTAATAGGTATCTTCATTAGACACCTCTTAAAGGGTAGTGACCTTTGACCTAAAAGGCACCCCTTGAATGGTGTCTTTTGTTGTGGTTTCCCACATTGGTTGTGGAAGGGGCTATTGGTCAGTTTATAAGTGTGAGGAAAAGCCTCACCTCATAAGCTAGCTTTTGGAGTTGAGAAGGCCCAAAGCCACTCAACACTGGTTTCAGAACCCAGGTTACAACATCTTGGCCCAACAGCCACAAGGGAAAGACCGGTTGATGGTTTACCGACCAAAGGCCCAATGTGTGAGGGGGAGATTGTTGTGGTTTCCCACATTGATTGTGGAAGGGGCTGTTGGTCAGTTTATAAGTGTGAGGGAAAGCCTCACCTCATAAGCTAGCTTTTGGGGTTGAGAAGGCCCAAGGCCACCCAAATTTGTTGGGTACCATGTGTATCGGTTAATACACATGAGAATAAGTTTTTTTGTGGGCTTAATGTTTTTTTTTATGTCTTTGTGGGCCAAGGCCATTTAATGGCCCAAGCTATGTTATTAGCATCATTCAAAAGGCAGTAGCCTTTTGATTTGGGGACTTAAAAAGTTCTGCGCATATACAAAAATACAGAGAGGGTTTCTCGGTGCAGTGTGTGTGGCGGCTTCAAGGTGATTGAGAGGTTGAGTTTTTCAAGGACTTGTTTGGATTACCAAAATCAAGAGGTATTTTGAAGAGCTTTTATCTTGTATTCCTTTGGGTATTGTAAACCCTAAGAGGTAACTCTTGTACTCACTCTCTTTGTTTGGATACCTCAAGTTTTAGGGCAAAAACTTGAGAGAACATTTGTATTCCTTATTTTACATAGTGGAATATATCGGAGTTGCCCTGTGGTTTTTTCCCTCTCTATTGGAGGGTTTTTCCACATAAATCTTGGTGTCTATTTAATTCTTGCTTGGGTGCCATTATTATTATATTGCTTGCGATTGATTGTGGCGAAAGGAATTTATCCATTGTGACTTGGATATTATTATTTATTTCTATTTAATTTACGCTAGACAAGGGTTAGGAAGTGTTACTCCTAATTAATTGTGGGTATTCAGATTTTTTCCCCAACAAAGTGGTATCAGAGCTAAGGTTCATTATTATTTATTGTCTTGTGTGATTAAATAGAAGAATCATCAAATTCAACGATTAAGCTCACAGCTTCAAATTATGCAATTTGGAAACCGCGAATGGAGGATATCCTTTATTGTAAGGATTTGTATGATCCGATTGAACGTGATACGGCCAAGCCTACATCTATGTTCGATACGGATTGGGTAAAATTAAATCAAAAGACAGTAGGTCAAATTAGACAGTGGGTTGATCACACCGTGTTTCACCACGTTGCCCAAGATGTTAATGCACAGAGTTTACGGAAAAAATTAGAGTTATGTATGAGAGGAAGATCGCGCAGAACAAAGCTTTCTTGATTCGAAAGCTTGTAAACTTGAAATTCAAAGATGGTAATTCCATTGCCGAGCACTTGAGTGACTTTCAGAGTATAGTTAATCAGTTGGCTACGATGAAGATGAATTTAGATGATGAATTTCAAGCTTTGCTATTATTGAGTTCTTTACCTGACAGTTGGGAGACGTTGGTTGTGTCTCTTAGTAATTCAGCTCCTAATGGTAAGCTGACTTTGGAGATTGTTAAAGACTGCATGTTTAACGAGGAAGCTAGGCGAAAGGGTATGGGTGCAGATCAGACACAGGCTCTTGTCACGGAGAACAGGGGTAGGAATCCAGAGGGTCTTGGAAAGGATCTAAAGATTGTAGTAAGTCCAAGAATAGCAGAGGCAAGTCACAGGCGAGAGGAGGTTTTTTATGCTATTATTGTAAAAAGGAAGGCCACACGAGCAAATATTGTAGAATTCGTAAGAGAGATCAGAAACAGGGAAATACTGAGAAAAAGTCAGAAGACAAGAATACTACGGCTACAGTTTCTGAGGATGTGGTGGTACTCTCATTTGGAGATGAGGAGTGCCTACATGTTATAGATAGTGATGTTGAATGGGTTGTTGATACAGCCGCCTCCTACCATGCTACTCCTAGGAGAGAGTTCTCACTTCGTACAAAGCCGGTGACTTTGGTACTATGAAGATGGGTAATACCAGCTATTCCAAGATTGTGGGGATAGGTGACGTGTGTATTCGGACTAGCTTGGGTTGCACTTTGACATTGAAGGATGTTCGGCATGTTCCTGATTTATGATTGAATTTGATTTCTGGTGTTGCACTAGATAAGATGGGTTATGATAACCATTTTGGGAGCGGAAAGTGGAAACTCACCAAAGGGTCCCTAGTTGTTGCAAAAGGGGAACTTTGTTGTACTTTATACAAGACTCATGTGAAGGTGTGTTCAAGCGGGCTCAATGCAATTGAGGATGAGTCTTCGCCAAATTTGTGGCATAGGCGGTTGGCACACATGAGTGAGAAAGGGTTGCAGATTCTGGCAAAGAAGTCCCATTCCCTTTGCCAAAGGTACAGTTCTTAACCCTTGTGATTATTGCTTATTTGGTCAGCACCATAGAGTTTCCTTTCATGCTTCTAGGAAAAGAAAAACCAAGTTGCTTGATATGGTTTATTATGATGTTTGTGGTCCCATTGAGGTAGAGTCTTTGGGCGAAAATAAGTATTTTCTTACTTTTATTGATGATGCTTCACTTAAAGACGGGTGTATTTTTTAAAAACAAAAGACCAGGTCTTTCAACATTTTTAGAGGTTTCATGCCATGGTGGAAAGAGAGACAGGAAAACCTTTGAAGTGCCTTCGTATTGATAACGGGAGAGAGTACACTTCAAAAGAGTTTGAAGCATATTGTGCAGATCATGGTATATGGCATGAGAGGACAGTTCCATGTACCCCACAACACAATGGTGTGGCTGAGAGGTTGAACCGCACTATTGTAGAGAGAGTCAGATGTATGTTACGAATGGCTAAGCTGCCTAAGTCATTATGGGGTGAAGCAGTTTGCACAACTTGTTACTTGATTAACAGGTCTCCTTCAGCTCCTTTGGATTTTGAGATTTCAAAAAAAGTATGGACCGGTGGTGATATTTCATACTCTTATCTGAGGGTGTTTGGGTACAAGGCATTTGCACATGTTGCTAAGGACCAGAGATCTAAGCTTGATGATAAAGCTACTCCATGTATCTTTGTTGGTTATGGAGATGCAGAGTTCAGGTATAGGTTGTGGGATCCAGAAAATAAAAAGGTGATCAGAAGTAGAGATGTGATTTTTCACGAGCATCAGACTTTGGCAGATTTTGAGAAACCTGCTCAACCTAGAATGAGGAGTGCTTGAGACCTCACATCAGTTCCTTCAACATCATAGGTGCCACAGATGGGGGAGAAGTATAGAATGAGCCAGTTATAGATGTTCCAGAATTTGGGGATGATGATGATGTGCCAGATACAGAGGGTTTTGAGCAGGGGGAGCAGCCCCCTCTACCAGAGATTGCAGTACCTCAAATCAGGAGATCGACTAGAGAGCACAGGCCATCAGTAAGGTATTCCAGTTCTGAGTATATTTTGCTTACAGATGAAGGGGAGCCAGAGAGTTTTCAGGAAGTTCAGACTCACAAAGACAGAGGTAGCAGGGTACAAGCTATGCAAGATGAGATAAATTCTTTGCATAAGAGCAGTACTTATGAGTTGGTTGATCTTCCTAAGGGCAGAAAAGCGTTGAGAAACAAATGGGTGTTCAAGTTGAAGAAGGATGGTGATAAGCTACTGAAGTACAAGGCTCGTTTAATTATCAAGGGCTTCGGGCAGAAGCATGGCGTCGATTTTGATGAGATTTTCTCATCGTTGGTGAAGATGAGTTCTATTCGAGTTGCTTTGGGTTTGGTAGCTAGCATGGATCTTGAGCTTGAGCAGCTAGATGTGAAGACTGCCTTCCTTCATGGTGATCTGGAAGAAGAGATTTACATGGTACAACTAGAGGGATTCGAAGTTAAGGGGAAAGAGCACTTGGTTTACAAGTTGAAGAAGAGTCTCTAAGGCCTTAAGCAAGCTCCGAGACAGTGGTACATGAAATTTGATTCATTTATGGTAGATCATGGGTTCAAGAGAATCGCCGCAGATCAGTGTGTTTATGTGCAGAAATTCCCAGATGGTAACTTTATTATCCTTTTGTTTATGTTGATGATATGCTTGTTATTGGACAAGATGTTAATATGATTCGCAGGCTAAAAGGAGAGTTGTTCAAGTCCTTTGATATGAAGGACTTAGGCCCGTCCCGACAGATTTTGGGTATGAAGATTGTTCATGGCAGGAAAGCCAAGAAGATATGGTTGTCACAGGAGAAATACGCTGAACGGGTGCTTGAAAAGTTCAACGTGAGAGATGCTAAGCTAGTTAGAACTCCTCTTGCAAGTCACTTTTAAGTTAAGTAAAAGCTTGTGTCCCTCTACCAGAGAAGGAAGAGAAGAAATGGCAGTTGTTCCTTACTCCTCGGCAGTAGGGAGTCGTATGTATGGGATGGTTTGTACACGGCCAGATATTGCTCATGCAGTTGGTGTTGTGAGTAGATTTCTTTCCAATCCTGGAAGAGAGCATTGGGAAGCAGTCAAGTGGATTCTTTGTTACTTGAAGGGTACTTCGAGTTTGTGTTTATGTTTTGGGGGTTCAAAACCAGTCTTGGAAGGGTTTACAGATTCAAATATGGCAGGGGACATTGATGACCGAAAGTCTATTTCGAGTTTCTTGTTTACTTTTGCAGGGAGAGCTGTCTCGTGGCAGTCCAAATTGAAAAAATGTGTTGCCTTGTATACCACTGAAGCTGAGTATATCGCTGCTACTGAAGCAGGAAAAGAGATGTTATGGATGAAACGGTTTCTCCAAGAGTTGGATTTGAAGCAAGATGAGTTTGTGGTTTATTGTGATAGTCAGAGTGCTATGGATTTGAGCAAGAATGCTACATACCATTCCCGTACAAAACACATTGATGTTCATTGCCACTGGATTCGTGAGGTGATGGAAAAGCAAGAAATGAAGTTGAAGAAAAGTCATACACACAAGAATCCGTCGGATATGATGACAAAGGTCGTGATAAGAGAGAAGCTTGAGCTTTGTAAAGAGCTAGCCGGAATGGACTTCAAGTGAGGGGTCAAAGTTTGGTGTTCCCTCCTCTCATGTGTATAGAGGGGGAGATTTGTTGGGTACCATGTGTATGGGTCAATACACATGAGAATAAGTTTTTTTGTGGGCTTAATGTTTTTTTTATGTCTTTGTGGGCCAAGGCCATTTAATGGCCAAGCTATGTTATTAGCATCATTCAAAAGGCAGTAGCCTTTTGATTTGGGGACCTAAAAAGTTCTGCGCATATACAAAAATACAGAGAGGGTTTCTCGATGCAGTGTGTGTGGCGGCTTCAAGGTGATTGAGAGGTTGAGTTTTTCAAGGACTTGTTTGGATTACCAAAATCAAGAGGTATTTTGAAGAGCTTCTATCTTGTATTCCTTTGGGTTTGGATACCTCAAGTTTTAGGGTAAAAACTTGAGGGAACATTTGTATTCCTTATTTTACATAGTGGAATATATCGGAGTTGCCCTGTGGTTTTTTTCCTCTCCATTGGAGGGTTTTTCCACAAATCTTGGTGTCTATTTAATTCTTGCTTGGGTGCCATTATTATTATATTGCTTGCGATTGATTGTGGTGAAAGGAATTTATCCATTGTGACTTGGATATTATTATTTATTCCTATTTAATTTACACTAGGCAAGGGTTAGGAAGTGTTACTCCTAATTAATTGTGGGGATTCAGATTTTTTCCCCAACATCTTTCACATTTATCTATTATTCTTTTCATATACATTTTAATATTACAAACTATATTAATATATATTAAAATATACAACAGAATGGTGGTTCATTGTCTCCCATAGTGCATCATAAATGGTCATAAAGAGGCAAAAATTGGAGGCCTTGTCTGTGTGGTGTAGGCTGTGATATCTATAGAGACAAACATCAAAAGAAGCTAATTGTGGTAAATTAAAAATAAATTTTCTTCACACTTAAACAACATTAAAAAGTACAAAATTTCAATACATATTGGTAAAGTAAGAAAAAATGAAGAGAAATGACTCACAAAATTGTTTTATTTACTTCTCATGTTTTGGTTTTTCTTATTAACCAACCAAACAAAAATGTTCTCCTCTATGTTTTCTTTTCTTTTTCCTTACTAAACTCATCAAGGCTTTGTTTGGTTTGGAATTTAGTGAAGCAAAAGATGAAAAAAAAAAAACAAAAACAAAAAATTTCCTTGTATATATAGTGAAGGAAGAAAATAGGGAGTTACATAAAATGGAAAATATTCGATTAAGACTTAAAATTTATGAGTCACTTTCCTTCCTATTTTTTGAATTCTTAATATGATTTGAAAATTTTTAATTTCTAATGTTTGGTGAAAAGAAGAAATAGATTTCTTTTCTAACATTCCTTTCCTTTTCCTTTATTTTCAAATTCTCAAAACAAACGGAGCCATAGCCTTGTTTGCTTCATGAACATAGTGAGGATTGAGGAAAAAATACTGAGAAAAGCAAATTTTTATTTGGTTCATGAGAAAAAATAGTGAAGAAATTAAATTGGAAAGAAAAGAAAAACATGATTGGAAATAAATTAAAATCTTGAATTTTGTGAGTCTTCTCGATCTCTCATCTTCAGTTCTTTAATAAATAAATAAAAAAAAACCAATGTCTAACATATCTAATCACAACAAAAAACTCTTTCTTCTCATTTTCCTTTCTTTTTTTTTTTTTTTTTTCATCTCAAAATTCGCAAACCAAACAATAGTTCCAAAGAATTTATTTTGAAAATAAAGCAGACTTACGTGGGGGTATAAATAACATATAATAGAAATGGGAAGGTCTCAAAGAGATGATGAGGAATAATTTCAACATTTATGGTTTGATGTTTGAGGCCTCGCTTCACTAACTGTTTCCCTGGATTCTCTGACGGAATTGCCATGTGGCCCAAACATCTTAGAAAATCAAAGATCAAAATATAGTTGTATATCATGCTTATTGACTGTTAGCATTTTTGTGGGTTATGGGTCACCCACATAACCAATGGACCGGGTCCAACGGGCTTAGCTTAGGGTCCAAGAAATCCTATGTGGACTATAACTTGGAGTCCTAGGGCATGTACATGTGTGTGTGTATATATATATGTATAACACACACATAAACACAACTCTCTGCACACAATAAGGCAGCCACCCCTCTCTCCTTCTCTCTCTTCAGTTACTTTCTCTTTGTAGCCAAATCACAGTAGGGCTTGGGATTTAGCGCATGGATATAAAGGGGGTGTCTCTAGTAGGCATTCTCACGACCCGTTCGAAGCACAAGAGAGTACACGGAAGCACTAAAGAGCAGCAGTTCGTGGGTAATATCGTCGGGCTCGTAACAACACCGCCAAGATGATCTGTGATCCGGTATATTCCGCAAGGTATGTCCTTTACCCTACTTGTATGTTTGTTTGATGCATATTTACATTGGTATCAGAGCCTATAGGTTGTTGATTCGCCCGTATTATGCCAAAAACAAATCTACCATTAAAGCTTGGTGAAGCTTTTAACATAAACTTGATAAAATCGAATTTGAAGTGGGTCTATGTGAAAACTCCAATATAAGTCCGAATTTTTTATATTGGTGTCCCATATGGTCCCTAGAGTCCCCTCACAAAGTCCCATGGCTTGATTATCTCAAACGAGTGAGATATAGCAAACCCTAGATTCGGTTTTGGGTTAAAGACGAAATTTTTTCATAACTTTGCTCTCTATTTTCGGAAGATTTACTTGTTTAATCGATCTGTTTTTTGGTATGATCTTGTAGTACTCCGTAAGAGCTTTCCAATGGTATAAAATTTGTAAGTTTTTGACGAACAACGAGTGAGATATGGGCTTGCAAATTAAGAGGGTTGAGCAGCCCCCAAAATCCAGATTTGTTTTGTTTTGAGGAAGATGAACCATAGTTTGGCCACGCCCACTCTCGCCGACGAGAGTGGGGCCCACTCGCCGACCGGCATTTGTCCAACGACCATGGGTCCGGAGAGTGGAGGTCCGTCTCTCGACCCGATCCTTAATTTATATTTTTCATATTTTTATTGGAAAAACATTTAATTATTTAGTAATTAAAATAGTTTCTGTTAATTAAAAAAAAAGTTTTTAATGTTTTAAATATGTTTTAATTGTTTTAAAATTATGGAAATATATGAAAAATTCAAATTTCATTTTTACTATATTAAGGACACTGTGTAGGACTAGAAATAATTTTTTGATAAGTTATTTCATAGTTTTTGGTACTTTAGAGCATAAAAGATGTGTTTTGTACGTATTTTTAATTGGTTAAAATATCCTAAACAAAATATTAATTTTTGTGATTAATATACAGTGTTTAGTACACCATAAGTGACTCTAGGATAACTTTTGTGTAAATTATCATGTATTTTTGTTATTTTAGAGCATATAATTTATGTTTTTTAGATATTTATTTAATTGCTTAAAGTAGCAAAAATGCATTATTAATTTTTGTAATTAATAAGATACATATAGGGCACTGTGTTGAGACCATATGAAATTTAGTAGGACCCATAGATAATTTTTTGGTAATATTTTAGAGCATATAATTATGTGTTTTTGTACACGTATTAAATCGCTTAAAATATTTTTATTGATTATTAATTTGTGGAATAGACACAATGTATTTAGTACACTATTTGCAATATGAAAAAATTATTTAGTAAACTTCCACATTTTTTGGGATATATTTTAGAGCATATATTGTATCATGTATACAATATTAATTGCTTAAAATATAGCAAATAAAGTTGTTAATTCTTGAAATTAATAAATAGTGTTTTGTACTCTACTTGGGGGGTTGAGAAATTTTTTAGTAAATTCTCTAATATTTTTGGTATTTTAGAGCATAAAATTTATGCTTATGGGCATTATTTTAATTGCTTAAAATAACCAAAAATGATTATTAATTTTTGAAATTAATGTAGGGTGTTTAGAAAACAATATTAGACCACTGAAAATTCTTGGAGTACAAGTTCCTCAAAAGTTTTGTATTTGTAGGAATTTAGTTGCTCATAGTTAATTTGTTTAACTATATCAATTTATTTGTTAAATTGATTCAAAATATTTTTTGGGCTCAAATAATATTCTAGAAACTTTTATTTATAATGAAAATTTTGTTTTTCATTTTTTTAAATTTTTCCATGAGGATTTAAATTTATTATGTTTAATTTAAAAGCCCTATTTAATTAGTTTTTAAATATTTGAGAGGTTTGGAAGGGCAAATTTAATGATTAGTTTATTATTTTTGCATTAGAGGCTCGAGTCATTGCACGTTTACTTAATGTTGTTTCTAATTGGATTAACATAAGACCTCTTGTCCTCTTCCTTAAATGGAGAGATGGATGAGTCCATTCATTCTTGTAATAAAGACCGCATGAGTGTTTGTCATGTGTGATTAATTAATTAATCTTGATTGAATGAATGGACAACTTAAATTGACAATTTATTTTGAGCTTATGTTGTCACGATGTATGTTCTAAGGTTGTTTTTGTATACATGTGAAAAACAAAGCATCCCAATTTTTATGGCTATAAATGTAAAGTGAGGATGAGAGTTTCAATTTTATGTTTTGGGAAAAGCCTATTTGTAAAGGGATGAATTTTCTTTGTTTTCACAATATATGCATTAATTACTTTAGCGTGAGCTCTAGATTGTCAATTTGGGCCCCTGTAGGGCTCATGCGCATTCATGTGTGTATGGCGCAATTATATTATTGTTGTGGATGATGGTAGATAAGTTTAGTATTGTCTATGCATGTATGTTTAGAAAATCAGTTATTAAATTTTTTCTTGAGTTACAAGAGTAAAGTGGTGACTACGAGCTTAGCGAATTTTCGATCTTGAAATTGTGATAAGGGAAAATATTTTGATGACTGGATTTTAAAACAGACATTTGTAGAAAGATGTGCAATATAATAATGTCAGCCTCTTGTGCATATTATTGAATGTAGAAATTGGCACTAAAAGTAACATATACGTTCGAATGAGCTAAGATCTCTTGGAGAACTTATCTCAATCAATGATCCAACCAATTGATCCCACATTGGACCTAGGGCCCAATATTCCCAAAGTCCTATAGAATTTAATTCTAGTAAGACCATCACACGCGCTCTATTTTGATAAATTAGCATGTATGATGATGTAATTGGGGAGTATAAGAACAACCCAATGACCTGTGAATGTGGAACCAGCTCGAATTTGTTTTTGGAGCACATATACTACTAGATTGAAGAATCTGGTATTGAAGTTCGAAGTGAGAAAAAATCCCAAACACTTGATGACCGAGAATCTAAGGTTGAAATTCGGCATGATTCAAGATCTATTAGGGACTACCTGCACTGATGAACATCAGGTTCAGGCTGTGATATGTTTTCAGTCTGACTCGTGGATACACATAAGTAGGTCACATATAGAACGAGATAATTGAGATTTGTTCTGATTATTCTCGGCATGTTTACTTGGCAGCAGACTGCCATAAAGGAGGTTGTATGCATGACCAGTATTTCCATAAGTGGAAGAATGCATGAGGCCGGTGGGCCCATGTACATTTAGCAGGCTAGAGGCAGGGTGGAACTACAATAGGGTGGATATTATGTTACATAATTTGTTTTTATTGGACATGTCTTAAGAGTTAAAATATTAACTCTACTTTCTCTATTTCTTAAGTTACTGATTCTTTTGTTGATTCTATGACTTGGTATGCTAAACTCAGATACATAGGACAAGAAAAGGATGACTCGGTTAGCTCATAGTGCCTTGTGAGCTCACTCGCTAAAGTTGACGTGTTCAAGTGTGAGTCTTGCCTAGGTGGCAAAGCATGCCGAAAGCTTTTTCAAGTAAAGCTATAAGAGATAATCAACCTTTAGAGCTAGTTTACTTACACCTTGAACTTATGTTTGTAAAGGCATGTTATGGTAACTCCATTTTCCTCACCTTGTCATCTCATTGCTATAAAACACTAGATTACATCAAATGTTTTACAGCTGAGGTTGAAAATAAAATTCGAGAAGACTTTGGAGTCATCTCATACGCTACTATTACTCTGATTAGTTCAGAGGAACTGTGTTAGTTTTTCTAGTTAGTTCAGAAGAACTGTGTGAGGACAAAGGGGTACATATACAACTTTATGTTTCGAGAAATTCTGCAATAAAATGTTATTATAGAAGGGATGAATAGAATACTTCTGGATAAGTCTGGATCATTGACGGAGTAAGCTAGCCTTCTAATTTGAAATGGATGCACTCTTAGTTGCTGTCCTCATATGCAAAATTGTACCTGTACCACCTGTTTTTACAGCATGTTTGAATTTTTTTTTGCAGTATTGCTGTGCTATAAGAATCTTGACCTCTATGAGTTAGAGGAAATTGTAGACAACATACCATCTTTAAGGTGAGGGTTGGGAGATACTGTGATTCCACATCCAGTAGTCGCTGAAAATGGTACTAGTCTGTAGCCGAGTGGGAGTACACCGCTAGACACTAGTGGGAGTGTGCCAAACAGTGGGAGTGCACCACTGGTTACTCAAGATTATTAGATAGCACAGTGCAGTTGATGAGGATGAGTTCTTCATTGGTGTTTTGAAATCTGCGGGATGCGTTTTCCTGTGCGCATTAGTAGATGATGTCGCGTAAACTTCTTATGTAGAAGCGCCTTGTTCATCTACTAAAGCTGAGTGAATAGTTGCTATGAAGAATGATATGATCTCTATAGACAAAGAATAGGGTCTGGGAGTCAGTTGATATTCCGTCTAAGTGTAAGACTATTGGAACCAAGTGGGTTTTCAAAGTTAGACTCAAGGAGGATGATTTAGTTGACAAAGATAAAGGTGCACCTCGTGGTGAGAGGTCAAGCCCAAGAGTGGGTGTAGACATTGAACACAGAATCTCCTTAGTGGTGATCTTTTGTTTTCATTTGCCTTATCTCAGTGATTGTCGCACATTTAGTTTTAGAACCCTTTCCAAATGGATGTTGATATTGCTTTTCTCAATGGAGAGCAAAACGAAGAGATCTACATGGATCAACCTATTGGTTTTTATGACCGATGGGAATGAGCTAAAGTGTGGCATCTTAATTGATCTATTTACGATCTCTAGCAATCGTTTAGGCAATGGCACTTGAGGTTTCATGATTTAATTGATCTCTTTCATTGAGATGATTAAAGAAGACTAGTGTGTGTACATTGAGTAGTCCATAAAAGGTGTTCTAATTCTTATATTGTATGACAACAATATCCTTTTTATTTAGATAAAAAAGGTATGGGTCAGACCAATTATGTATTGGGAGTTAGGATCTATTTTGTTAGGATTGTGGGAGTTAGGATTGTGGGAACCGTTCATAGACCTATTTTGTTCGTCTCTAGAGACATACATAATAGAAGATTCTTGAACACTCTCGCATACAGTACTCAAAACCCATAGATACCCAGTTGAGAAGGGAATACCCTTGACCCTAATTCAATATCCAGAGAATATGAGGAAGTAAAAGTCTAAAGTGCCATAAGCATCCGCAATGGGAAGCCTGACAAATATTATGTTGTATTCTTGTCTAGACATTTGCCATGTAGTCAGTTTAGTTAGTCCTTACAAGAGTAACCTTGGTCCAGTTGACTGGAGAATAGTGAAGAGCTTTCTGTGATATGTTTGCATGATTGTGGATCTCACCTTGTAGATGGTAGAGTTTTAGAAGAGATGAAGACGATGCAATGCTCAATGGTTCAGCGATTGAGACGAGCGCATGTTTATGTCTATCTACGCATTCACATTAGTTGATTAAGCATTCTCTTGTTGTAGCGAGAAGCAGACATGCATCACCTTATCTATAATGGTAGCTGAGTATGTGGCTTGTTCTGTAGCCATTCAGAAGGCTGTGTGGTTAAAGAGGTTCTTACATAGCGTAGGCTTCTTGCCTCAGGGCGATGAAGTAGTGTTGGTCTATTGTGACAGCATGTCGGCTCTAGTTTATGCAAAGGACCATAAGTACCATGGGAAGTCCAAGCGCATAAAGATCCACCACCACTACATCCGAGATATGGTTACACAAGGGGAGGTTGTTTTACAGTACGTCACTACTTGTGATATGATGGCTGGTCATTTAGATCAAGCCAATTTCTAGAGATTCGTTCTTGTCCCACATTAGTTGTATGGGACTTCGTAGGTTCTGATGTTCTTTCACAACATTATTCTTGACATTATTATTACTAGATATTTATTATTATAATATAATCAATGGTTTTCCAAATTCATTAGTTGTTAGTTGGATGAATGCATATTTTTTCTATAAAGTGTCACCAGGCTTGAATCGACCTGCTCACATAGGTGATTCACCTTGGCGCCAAGATAGCGAAGTTGGACATGTGTGTCCGTAGTGCTTAGATGGCGAGAAAGATAAGACATTTGTGTTCATGGTGCTTGGATAGCAATCTAGGACATGTGTGTCTATAGTGCTAGGAAAGCGGGCTAGAACACTTATATCTATGCGGTATAAGAACAGTAAGCTAGATGTAAACCTTGATATCCTTATATGTCGCCTTAACTTAGAGCTAAGATGAGACCTAAGCTTGGTGCTTGGTCGAATATAGAGAGCGCCCACTACTCTATGTAGCCTGTTTATAGCCGAATATGAGTTTTCAGACGGACGTTGGTTGTAGCGACTGTGATGAAAATGTCAGGTTAGACGCTTATGTTACGTTTAGACTAAAATTCGTATGGCATTACTTTTACCATGAAGTGACATACCCATTTATATGGAAGAACGCCATAGCATATATATCATACTGTATGTGCTTTTTTTTACGATTGTTTATGGAGCAATGGATTAATCCCTATTTCATTGTTGTGTGAGCCATGTAGTCTCCCTATAACGAGGATTCTACACAAGTTACCTTATGACCTGAGACTATGTCATGAAGAGGATGCTTGATGACGCTACTTTATCATACCATCCTGGGATGAAGAGACAAATACCGTCCTATGGGGCACATCTAGGAAAACGGTTGAGTTAGTTGGGTTGACATTAGTAGGCAGGGAAGACTCTTCAATAACACACCATGTTTTGTGACTCATTAGCTGGCCAGCAACAATCGTATACGTACTGAGTGTCATGGGTATATTACATATTTGGGGGTGTAGCACTGCTTTCTGAGGGATTAAGAGTGCTAGATCCGGTGTGGTTGAATCTGTCTGGGTAAATACACGAAAAGCTTCTGAGTGATGTGTTTAGCTAGTTATGTGATTGACTTAGCATCTCATCTCCTATCGTTGTACTTTTCTTTTCATGAGGTCACATGTTCTATTTCCCGTATAAGGAGATGATAAAAGTTGGAATCTAAGAGAGATTTTGTTTTAACACAAAGCCTTATGTGGGTGATTGGGAGAAGTTAGCATTTTTGTGGGTTATGGGTCACCATATAATCAATAGACCGGGTCCAACGGGCTTAGCTTAGGGTCCAAGAAATCCAATGTGAACTATAACTTGGAGTCCTAGGGCATGTATATGTGTGTGTGTGTGTGTATATATGTGTATAACACACATAAACACAACTCTCTGAACACAATAAGGCAGCCACCCCTCTCTCCCTCTCTCTCTCTTCAGTTACTTTCTCTCTCTAGCTAAATCACACTAGGGCTTGGAATTTAGCGCGTGGATATAAAAGGGGTGTCTCTAGTAGGCATTCTCACGACCCGTTCAAAGCACAAGAGCGTACACAGAAGCACTAAAGAGCAGCAGTTCGTGGGTATTATCGTCGGACTCGTAACAACGCCGCCAAGACGATCCGTGATTGGGTATATTCCGCAAGGTATGTCCTTTACCCAACCCGTATGTTTGTTTGATGCATATTTACATTGACCTATCCAATAAAGATAGTCCTAAGGATTGGTGCTCCCATAATTACACACAGCATTAAGTGTTCCAGAAATGGTGCATGCTCAGCGACACCATTCAAAATAATTTAAAAGGATTGGTTAGACCATAAATCATTACATAAAATCATATAGATATATATATATATATGCACATGTATATATTTATTTGAGAGCTGTTATCCTATTAAATATCTAAACTTATTCACACTTAAATGAAGAAAAGCTAGAGTCTCCTCGTACTAAAGTAAATCAGTTTAGATCTCTCTCTCATTTTATAAATGTGGCAAAGACTTCTATTTTTCATTTAAAATTATGTAATAATATACTACTTTTACGTAGTAGGACAGCAACACTCAGTATTCGTAGCCTATATATTGAGAGAATAACTATGATACGATCGAGTGAGTTTTGGCTGTATCATATCATACTTAGAGCAAAAGGTGCAATCTCCAAAGGTTACAAACTTTGGCACTAGTGGCTCTTGGTAGCGTCTTCTCCGCCATTGTCCAGCTAAACCTCCAGTCCCCTCTTTCCTTCTTTCTACTCTTCTATTCTTTTATCTTCGAACATCCTTGTGTCCAACTAAGATCCTTCTGGTTACCTCTTTCTGCCACCATCCTCTCTTTTTACTTCCCCTGATCCACCCCCTTTAACTTCTCTTTTGCCCCTTTCCTAACCAATGCTACCCATAGCTTTGAATAGATTGTTTACTTTTCCCTCTCCCTATCCAATTTTTCCTCTGTCACTATGGCTGTGGGTCCTCACACCTCATTAATCCCTTCACCTAACACTGATTTGTCTTTATGGAGGATATAACCAAAGTTATGTCCCAGATTATCTCTAAAACTTCCAATCTGTCTTGTTTTGAAAATACCCTTGTCCTAGAAAAGACCGAGAAACCTGGAGAGGAGAATCCAAGATTCCTTTGGTGGGGAAAATTATCTCGGACAAGATCCTCAACCTCAAAGCAATCCAAACTACAATCCTTGAAGTATGGAATCCTGTGGGAAAGCTCTCCATTTCCAAACTTGAAGCAAACACGCTTCTTTTCTCCTTCAAGAAAAGTGTGATCTACACAAAATCATCAAACAAGCTCCCTAGTCATTCATGGCTCACCATATTGTTCTAAAGCTATGGCTTCCTGAGCTGATCCTGGAAGAAATCAACCTCTCCCTCACTACCTTCCGGACACAAGTTCATGGTTTACCACCAAACCAAATCATAAAAAAATGCAAAAATTGTTAGGAAATGGTTGGACAATTAGAGGAAGTCAACTTGGCTGGGGGATCAACTCCAGTGTGGGTAAGGGCCATGAGATTGAAGATTCAGATAGACATAACACAACCACTCAAAATTGGATTTCTACTAAAAAAAGAGTGAACCTTCCTAGTGTGTGGATACAATTCAAGTATGAAGGACTCTCGGAATTCTATTCCGGTGTGGAAGAATCATCCATATGATGAATTCTTACCGAGAAGAACCGAAACCCCCAAACCCATCCACTAACCTAAATCAAGGGTCTCAATCTTTCGGACCTTGGTTGAGAGCGGAGAATCATAGGAATAGAATGGGAAGCATATGGAATCAGAGGCTAGGAGACACCATTGAAATAGGAAATTGTTCACCAGTGATCAGATCTGGAGCTGCTGCTCAGGCGGTGAGGAGAACGGAGTATGATAATAAAAAGCCTGGGAATAGTACTAATAAATGTCAGGGGAGAGCAGCTCGAGGACCTGTTACTCCTCCTCAGAAGCTCACTGACTTGCTAGCTCAATCTTAGATGGAAGTAGATGGGACGTCTTAACCCCGCCTGTAATTAATATCAAACCAAAAGAGTCCCAACCAAACCAGATCACTACCACCCAACAGCCCCAAATAATCCTAAACTCACCATTTTGTGGGGCCCAATCAAGCCCAACTTCACAAAGCCCAAAACCTGATACTAGCAAAACCCAGTCGAACACATAAATAATATCCCTTAGCTCAGAACTATTATTAACCCCTCCACGTTCATGTCCGGGCCCATCATCAGTATTACTAGCCCAACCTAGATGTGCCAACCTTTAAACCCATTAACCAACCCAACAAGCCCCCACATCAAGTCCTTAGATTTCCCAAACAAAAGAAGCCGAGAACCATGTATGTCTGAATTCTCTAGGAAAAAACCCAAATTCCCAAGGACGTTCTACAAGTCTATTTGCTTTCCAATCCAAGATCCCGAGAAAGGATTACATGAAGTGGCTGATGTCACAACAACATTGGGCGATGCCCTGTCAAAGATCTAAAACCAATCTTTTACCGAAGAGGACGGTGAGACGTCCCCTCTCGACCAATAGTTAATCCTATCTTGGAACTGTCGGGGCCTTGCCCATGCCACTGTAGTTTCAAATTTGAGGGCGCTGATAAAGGATCATCATCCGGCCGTGATCTTCTTGTCAGAAACAAAGGTGTGTAAGAGTCATATGGCTTCATTGATGAATCAACTTGGTTTTAACTTATCCTTGGTCCCTGCTTCTGGTAAAGCTGGGGGTCTTTGCTTTGCTTTGCTTTGCTTGGCAAAATGGTATGGCTATTACCATTTTTATCACAAATAAAAACATGATCAGTGCAACTGTTTCCTCGAATTCTCTTGGCTCTCTATGGGTCCTTTCTGCTATTTATGCTCCCCCCTACTGGAGAGAGAAGGCACATTTCTGAAAAATGCTAGAAGACATGGCTGAGAATACTAATACCCCGTGGGTGCTGGTGGGAGACTTCAACAGCATTATAAATCAAATTGAGAAAAGCGGTGGCAAACCGTTTGCCAACTCCTCTATTGGTGGCTTATCAGGGCTTATGGACTCAAAAGGGCTCGTGGACTTAGGCTTTGCTGGAAATCTTTTTACTTGGGATTAAAGGGAGAATTTGCAAGGACAACATTCACCAAAGGTTAGACAGAGGCATTGCTAACATGGCTTGGCGTGAATTTTTCCAACATACTTTAATGAGAAATCTTCCAATTACGGAGTCTGATCACGTCTCTATTATCCTAAACACTGTGGGTGAAATCTCTAGAAAGCCAGGAGCTTTAAATTTGAAGATATCTGGACCACGGACCAGCGATGTACATGGGTTATAGAGCAATCGCAGAATTCCACTCCGACCTTTCGCTCCTCTGCTTTCTGTCTTTGCCAAAAGATTAAGGCGGTTTGAGTGGTGTTATACTTCTGGAATAGACATCATTTTGGCAAAGTTCAATGTCATATAGCCGAAGAAAAAAACAATTGAATTCTTTCAAGAGAGAGATCCTACTGATGATAATATTCAGTTGATTAATGCTCTTAAGACTGATCTGGGGAAAAAATTGAGAAGGGATGAAATTTTGTGGAAACAGAAATCCAGAATTTAGTGGCTGGAAGAGGGGTGACCGTAGAACTCAATTTTTTCATGTGTCCACTATCATCAGACATAGAAGAAATGCAATTGATATTTTGAGATTGGATAATGGTCAATGGACGGATGACCCTACAAAAATTTCTAAGGCCTTTATTGAGAAATTCCAGTCTACCTTCAAATCCTCCCATCCGGATTTCCCAAATGACTTAGATGGGTTAATTCATCAAGTTATTATTATGGAGGATAACCAGAATATTTGTACCATCCCAAATGAGGCAGAGATCAAGGAAGATATGTTCCTGATTGAGTCTACTAAGGCTCCCGGGCCGAACGGTATGTCTTCAATCTTCTACAAAGCCTACTGGGGTATTGTAAAAAAAGATGTCGTTGATGCTGTTCAGGGTTTCTTTAGAGGGGGCTTCATTCTTAAAGATCTTAATCATACTAATATTGCTCTTATTCCCAAGATGGATGATGCTTCCTCCACCAATCATTTAGACCCATTAGTTTATGCAATGTGATTTATAAAGTGTTTTCCAAAATTTTGTAAAATAGACTTAAACCTCTTCTTGGCAAAATCATTTCTCCATTACAATCGGCCTTTGTCCCAAGGAGGTAAATTCATGAAAATTCCATAATTGCTCAGGAGATCATCCATTCTATGAATCACAAAAAGGAAAGAAGAGGCATATTGCTGTTAAGTTCGATATAGAGAAGGCATATGATAGAATTGAATGGACTTTTTTTATTAAAGTTCTAAAATGTTTTGGTTTTTCAAATACTTGGTGTAACTGGATTCAACAATGTATTTCCACAGTCTTTTTTTCGATTCTCATCAATGGTAGGCCCAATGGGTACTTTAATCCGGAAAGGGGTCTCCAACAAGGAGATCCCCTTTTACCCTTCTTATTTATCATATGTTCTGAGGTGCTTTCCAGAAATATTCAAAGGGAAGCATACTACGGGCTGATTAAAGGTTTTAAAGCCTCCAGGAATTGTCCTTCCTTCAGCCACCTTTAGTTCGCGGATGACCTTATTGTTTTTGGGAGTGCAGAGCCAGATGAAGCTCAGAATATTTTAGAGTGTATTAAAAAATTTGGCGCATGGTCAGCACAAAAGATCAATCATTCTAAATCTAGAATCTAGTTCAGCAATAACACGTCCTGATGTGGTCAGTTGCATTACCTAAGAATCTAGTCTGAAGAAAACCCTGCTTAATGTGAAATATCTCGGGTTCCCTCTGATTGTGCAAGGGGCGAAGAGCAAAACTTTTGATTATGTTGTGGGCAAGGTTAAAGACAAACAAAGCTATTCTCTTTTCACAAACTGGGAGAGCAACTCTCATTAGAACGGTGACCCAAGCCATTCCCATCTACATAATGTTTGCAGTCTTCCCACTTCTGGCGAATGTGTGCTCTAAATTAGACAGTTTGATGAGGAATTTCTGGTGGGGCCACAAAGAGGAAGATAAAAAGATATTCTTCTAGATCAAAGCTTGAGATTCACTTTGCCTTCCAAAAAGTTTTGGGGGTCTGGGTTTACGAAGAATGAAAGATTATAATAAATCCCTCCTTGCCAAACTAGGGTGGGTCAAAACCCAACCGGAGAAGTCATGGGTCAATTTAATCGAACATAAATACTCCTCGGCTAGGAGAAAGTCCATTTTTTCTTGGATTTGGCAAGGAATCACATCCTCAACCTCGGTTATTCATAAGGGTGGATGTTTTCTCATTGAGTCAGGAGCCAACATCAGCATTTGGGATGATCCCTGGATCCCGTCACTGCCGTCCTTCAAGCCTACCAGGAACGTGAACTCGAGCTTTCATCCCAATTTTGTTATTGATCTTATTTGCCCGAATATGGGAGTTTGAAATCTCCCTCTAGTACAAGACGTGTTTAATAGGGAGACTAAGACTGCAATTTGCCGAATCGAGATGCCTACTGGCCGTGAACGTGACAAGGTTATTTGGGCTACGGACAAAAAAGGTATTTTTTTTAGCCAAATCTGCGTACCTCACAAATCAAAACTCTCGGATGGTTCCATTTATAGATTTTCCCCCCCACAATGTTGGAAGCTTCTCTGGAATGCCAAGCTTCACTAGAGGCTCAAGATTTTCCTTTCGAAATTTGCTAATAATGCTTTTCTGACCAAATCCGTTCTTGCGGCTAGATTCCCCATTGATGATACATCTTGCCCCCTCTGTTCCTACCCCCTTGAAACTTCAGAACACTTGTTCTTGGTCTGCCCAACTGCTAGAATCTCATAGAGTTCCTCTAAATGGCCTCTTGACCTATCGTCATTCTCTAGTGGTGGTAATAAGAATTGGGTGAAGTTAGTTGTTAAACCAGCGTGTACGTAGAGCATCACTTAGGGGTGGCCATTGGCCGGGCCGAGCCGGGCTCGGCTCGGACCGGGCTTGCACTCTATACTAAGGGTAAGTACCTTTGCCCAAGCCCGGCCCGGCCCGTGGCGGGCCTACAATTGGTTGCCCAAGCCCGGCACGGCACCAACCACTAAAATCCCAAGCCCGGCCCGCGGGCCAGCCTATTGATATTTTTTATTTTATATTTTTAAAAACTTGAACTAAAAAAATTAAAAAATTATCATAAATAATGTTTTGAATGATTATTAAGACACATTATTCACAAAAATGCAATAAAAACTCTTGTGATAATACATATACATTGAATATCTTATGTAAAATTATATTAATTGATATATAATAAAATAGAAAATACAAAAAATAAATATATTTTACTAATAGTCGAGCCGGGCCGGGCCAAAGCGGGCCTCATTTGTTTTGACCAAGCCCGACCCTAAAATTGATCGGGCCTAAAATTGATTGCCCAAGCCCGCTTGAACGGGCCAATATCTTTGCCCAAGCCCTGAAAAATTAGGGCCGGGTTGGGCGGGCCAAGCGGGCCACAGGCCGTTTGGCCTCCCCTAGCATCACTTCAGAGGAGGCTAGAGATTTTACCATCTTTGCAGCAATGGTTATGCATTAAATCTGGGTTTTGAGGAATCAAGTGTTATTTCAAGGCATGACCGTTGATTTGCAGTAGTGGATTGCAAGGACTAGCTCCATTACTTTTGACCACCAAAGAACCCACAGGAAAGTCAGTCAGGCTTTCATAAAGAAGGTTGGACCCCTCTACCGGTGGATTGGGTAAAAGCAAACTTTGATGTTGCAATCAGAGATAATGCCACTGTGCTTGCTGCTGCTTTTAGGGATAACCACTCGCAACTTCTTTGGGCCGAAACAAGGGTGATGGATGCCATGGACCCAACTTTTGCTGAAGCTAAAGCTGCACTTCTTGCCATCTATGAAGCTGCTTCTAAAGGGCAGAACAATGTCATCTTTGAAGGAGACTCTAGTCTTGTCTGCGAGTCTCTTAGCGACTGGAGCTACCCCCTTCACCCCCCCCCCCCCCCCCCCTAACCCCTCTGATTGGGTTTTCGAGAGCTCTACTCTACTCTAGAAGGAAGGAAGATTCTCTCCTCGACTTTTGGGTCTTGGATTGCATCCAAGATACCTAGATTGTCTAATTTTGTTGCTCACAATCTAGCCCAATGAGATATGAATAGTAGTTTTTTTGGGTCTATCCCGGTTGATATTATTCTTCACTTTTTTTGAAGAATATAATCAAGGGGGCTGATGACTTGTGCCTTGCTTTTGTTTTGTTTTTTTTTTTGGGGTCAGTTTCTTAATGATATCTAGTTTCCAAGCAAAGAAAAAAAAAGTGGCCAATGTAACACGGATACGGACACGATACAACACGGAGACGGTTAAATAACAAATCCTAAAAATATAAGATATGGAGACGGCTAGGATACGTCGAATAAAAAAAATTATATGTAATTTAATTTTAAGTTAAAAAAAAAAGTAAGAAGGGAGGATTAAACATCAACATTACATTACATATCCATAAAAAAAAAAATTGAATTTGTAAACCCTACTATAAAAAACCTTAAACTCAAAACCCTTTTTGACTCATGTAATAACTAATAAAGAAATAGTGTAATAGATGAAAAAAGTTTTAAAAAGAAAGTGTCTAAGAGGCTAGGGCTTATTGTGGGGTCCATCCCCATGTAGTCCAAAATAAATTGGGCATCTTTTATTATGCTAGCCGTGAGTATTGAAAGGAATCACAAAAGTAGGATACTATCCAAACTTAATAGGATTTGGATATGAAAATTATATGCTTATCAATTAGGTGGCATGAATATTGGGAAGTCTTCGTCAACAAGAAAAGAAAATAGTAGTATATATCATTCGTATATGTGTGTATAACATATACTTGTGGGCAATGATATACACTTGGCTTGGGGGGTTTGTGAGAGAAAAAAATATTGTGTGAGGGTTTTTTCTTTGGGGTATTGAGTGAGTGAGTACAAGGGGTTTGTGAGTTGGGTTATGTGATTTAATCCAAGGTTTCTTGTACTAGTTTATTCTCAATAGTAAAGGAAATATCTCTTGGGTGTGGACGTAGGCAGGGTTTTTCCGAACCACGTAGAATTCTCTTGTGTTTTTTTCTTTTCTTTTTCCCTTGTTATTTTTCTTTTCGTGCTTGTTTAATTCCGCTGCGTAAATCTCAACAAGTGATATTAGAGCCAGGTTCGGTGTGCCAGTCAATTCACCATGAAGGCAATGATCAACTCACAATTTACGGTGGAGCAGTTCAATGGAAAGGGCAGTTTTACTCTCTGGCAGAGAAGAGTAAAAGACATTCTTGTGCAATAAGGCTTGTACAAGGCTTTGAAGGGAAAGGATGGAAAACCGGAGGCCATGAAAGATGACGAGTGGGAGGAGTTAGAGTTGCGGTGTGTTAGCACAATCCGACTCTATATTGCTGATAACATTATCAATAATGTTATGGATGAAGAATCTGTGTCAGGCTTGTGGGAAAAGTTAAAAAAAACTCTATATGGCCAAGAGTTTGACTAACAAATTGCATCTGAAGCGACAGTTGTACCGGCTAAAGATGGAAGAAAGCAGGGATCTCATGGAACACATTCGTGTTTGGATCAACTGCAGAAAGTTGATGTCAAGATTGAGGAAGAAGATAAAGTTCTCCTACTTCTTACCTCTCTTCCAAATTCATATGACTACCTCGTGACTGCTTTGCTGTATGGTAAAGATACAGTGGTTTTGGAGCAGGTGGAGGCTTCACTAGTGTCCCACGACACTCAGAGAAAGACAACTAGTGAGGGTAGACATGAAACTACGTTGGCTGTAGCAAGTGGGAATCGGGGAAGGACGAAAGATAGATCTGAAGGTAGCAGCAGGGTTAGATTTAGTTCTAGACGGAGAGAAGTCCAATGCTATCTGTGCAAAGAATTGGCTCACATCAAGAAATATTGTCCTCAACGTAAAGGGAAGGATGATGGTGGAAAAGATGGTGATGGTGAAAATTCTTTGGTTTTATTGGGAGATGATGGAGATGTTCTCACAGTCTTCGAAGGTATGCACACTATTTATCGTGATGATTGGATTTTGGATTCTGGTTGTACAAACCATATATGCTTCAGGAGGGAATATTTTAATGCGTTCCAAAAAGTTAATTTGGGAAAGGTGTCATTGGGTGACGGGTCCTCGTGCAAAATTATGGGTATTGGGACGGTTAGAATAAAAATGTTTGATGGAGTGGTTCGTACTTTGGGTGGTGTGAGATATGTCCCAAAGATGTTAAAAAATTTATAATCACTGAGCCAGATGGATTCCATGGGGTGCAGGTATTCTGCTGCAGGTGGAGCCATGAAAATCGCACGTGGCTGCATGGTTCTTATGAAGGGAAAAAAGTGTGGTGGGTTGTATCGTCTGATTGGAAGTACAATGAAGAAAAACTCGATTGGTGTTTGGAAACGGAGTGCACAGGAAAAAGTATCCCTAGGCGTGTTTCTTTTGCAGTGGAAGCGAAGACACGGATGACAGGTTTCCAAGGAGCAGACGTTGTTGATGGAAAAAATACTGGTGGTGGTGGAGGGGGTGGATCGAGATTCTACTCCGACATTAATGAGTAAAATTAATGGAAGACAGTTACACATGTCATTGGCCGTGGTGAATCAATTTTTGATTATATTGATTCAGTATGTGTAACTGGGATTTTTTAGGCCAATGGTTTGGGTATCTTGACGGGTTGTTCAAGGTGGGATATTTCTTTTTCTCATGAGTATGGAGGTGGAGATTTGTGGGGTCCATCCCCATGTAGTCCAAAATAAATTGGGCATTTTTATTATGCTAGCCGTGAGTATTGATAAGAATCACAAAGTAGGATACTATCCAAACTTAATAGGATTTGGATATGGAAAGTATATGCTTATCAATTAGGTGGCATGAATATTGGGAAGTCTTCGTCAACAAGAAAAGAAAACAGTAGTATATATCATTCGTATATGTGTGTATAACATGTACTTGTGGGCAATGATATACACTTGGCTGGGGGGTTGGCTGGGGGTTTGCGAGAGAGAAAAAAATGCTGTGTGAGGGTTTTTTCTTTGGGGTATTGAGTGAGTGAGTGAGTACAAGGGGTTTGTGAGTTGGGTTATGTGATTTAATCCAAGGTTTCTTGTACCAGTTTATTCTCAATAGTAAAGGAAATATCTCTTGGGTGTGGACGTAGGCAGGGTTTTGCCGAACCACATAGAATTCTCTTGTGTTTTTTCTTTTCTTTTTCCCTTGTTATTTTTCTTTTCATTGTGTGCTTGTTTAATTCCGCTGCGTAAATCTCAATACTTATATGATATATGTACTTATATATCATTTTTATTTTCTCAATTCCCAATATTTTGTTTGGACCCCCCCCCCCCCCCCCCCCTCCCATATTCACTCTGCCCTGTTCACTCTAGATTCTGACCGCAGTGATATATATATATATATATATTTACACATATAATTGCTAACCTACTATACAAATTTAAAAGTACCTCATTCTTAAACGGCCGTGTGGTATAAAGAGGATATTGAAACAATTTTATAATAGATTGAAAGTTTATCAAACGGGGCCTATGTAACTTTTTTATTTTCTTTCCCTTTCTCTGTATATCATTATCTTTGGGCCTTAAAATTCTCTCAGATTTTGGCCTTTTAATTTACTTGGGTAGTTGGTTGGGGTCCTATAGGTTTCAGTTTTTGGGCTTAGACATTGGTGTGTAGAAGGTGGGTTTAAAATGGGGCCCTTAAATTAACTGATATTTAGGGTCCAAACCAGTTGCTTTGTGGGCTTTCCTCAGGACCAGGCCAGGCGTATAATATATGATACTAGTAATGACCCGTGCCCATGGGCACAGCGCAAGAAAAAAAAAACCATAACGAAGCTTTTATAATTGAAAATTTCACCATTACTTCATTAATTGTGACTAATTTAATAAAAATAAGTGTCTCATTTTACTTTACTAAGGTCGCAGGAGCGACTTGGTGTTGAGCAGTACCCTTGCTTAAACCTCAAATGTGTAGCATACCCTATTTAAGAAGCTTGATAAAAGCAAACAAATCTGTTTTTTTTTTTTCTTCTTCTTGTTTTCGAAAAATAAGTATGGGATTAGGCAGGGCTATATGGGTTTGGATTTGTGGGGTTTGCGGTGGCTTGCTTCGTAGGCACAAAAAAATGGTTTCCAGCACACAGTCAATGTCATCAACTTACCAAAGCACCAGAAAAATGAAATGAGAATATGAGTTTTCACTACTCCAAATTGAAATACCTCTAGTTGGACCTCACTGCTAACAGAATTCTAATATGCCCAAACCCCCTTCTAAGTTGGACACACTTCTGCAAAAGTAAAAAAGATGCAACAAATCCACTAATTTCAATGAGAAAAAAATAGAATATTGATATATATGCTTTCCAAATTTGGTTCCCAAATGCTTTAACAGGTGTACCACATCCAATCGTATATGGTAACACCGACCAAGGTACAGTTGTTAAAGCCTCAGAACCAAATTTAGAATTTAAAATTTGGCATCATAGCATCACTCAAAAAATAAAAATAAAAAAAACGTTAACCGATCAAATGTGTCTAACAGAATTCAAAACTTGGAGGCAGGTTTCAACACAACCATGCCAACTTATGCAGAAGATAGATAGTAATGGAATTAAATCTACAAATTACAAATGGGTCAATTTCAGCAAAAGACAAAATAAAAACAAATAGAAGTTTTTGTTTGATGATTTGGATAGAAATGTTTGACAATATATATATATATATATATACATATTTTGTTTTTAGTTTTTAATTTAGAAATTTTGTATTTCTATTTTATAACAAATAGAATATGACCCTTTCTTACGCCTCAAATAAATCAAGGCTGAAATTTATTGTTGAGCAAAAAAAAAGTAAGGAATAAATCAAGGCTGAAATTTAGAAGGAGATAGGTGGATATGCCCGAATCCTGTCCAAATCTGTGTACTCCAATTTAAATTCTGTGACACCCGTTTCATAATTTGCATGCTTTTAAAATAAGACAGAGTGGTAACACGTGGAAATATTAATGTTTATTAATATTGAGTTGAGGTTGACTGTGAGTCAATAGTAAGGTGTCAGTGAGGACACGGGAACATGGCCTTTCATGTTGCATTGGCACGATTAAATGACATTTATATGATTTAAATGTTATTTGATATATCTGGTATTTCGTGAATAGTGAATTATACTTGTGTAGTATAATTTCTGGTAATCCCAATATTATATATCGTTATAAGAACTGTGGTGAGAACGTGAGTGGCACGTTAAATAAAAAGGTAGGCTGTGTAGAGATTCCACATAATTTAGTTTTCGGACGTGATTTTGAACCCAAACGAGACTTAGTCGGAAAAATTTGGAATTTATAATTTTCACTCGTAAAGGCATAAAATGGACGTGGGTGAAGTTTCAGGAAATTATTAGATGGTTGAGAAACTTGCGGGGAGGTAAACACGATTTCTGAGAAGTTTTTCTATAAATAGTGGTGGTTGAGATTTCATCTCATCCAAATCCTTCTAAAATATCAAGAGAGAGAGGAGAGAGAAAGGAGATTGTTGCCAACGGGCTTTGCGACGCCGATCGACGACCATTCGTCCGCCAGATTTTCTCCAGATTTTAGATTTGAACTCGTGGAGGTAAGATCTACGTTTTGATATTACTTAGGCCGTGTTTGGCCAATTTTTGTAAAAATCTTAATTCTAGGAATTTGGGAAAAATAGGTATAAACTTGTAGGAATCATCTCATATTCGAAATCCGACGATTAATTAGCCTCCTAATCGATCCTTCAAAGTTTGGGAGAAATCGCACGAGGTATGAAGTTCTAACTTGTGAAATATAGAGAAATACATGTTTTATATTTCGACGACGAAATTGAGATCCGGGCAAAATCCATGTGTTAATTGTAGGCCCGTTAATTATGCACGCGCTAAATTGTGAAAAGCATGTCTAAATTTACGCGAGCACGTTGAGTTGTCTATGTGGGTCCAAGGGGGGTCTTATACAAATTCATGTCGGAGTAAGCTTCTCGTTGTTTGAGAATCTTAGTAGCGACGGCTACTATGCATAGGTTAAGGCTTGGACTTGCCATGGCACTTGTGGGATGTAATGGTTGTAGGCTTGGACTAGCCATTGACATCGCGGTTTAAGGCTTGGACTTGCCGCTACCGGATGAAGGCGTATTTTTCTCCCTAGAGACTACTGATATGATTTATGAGATTAAAGCATGTTTTGTTATATATTGCATACGTTAGACTTGTGCACTCAGCATATAGCTGAGCAGTGGAGATTTACTCCATTGCAGGTAAGAAGAAAGACAAGAAGAAACGTGATGAGTGAGGCCGTGGAATGCCGGGGAAATCAATTGTCTATACTTTTGTTCTACTCCGAACTTGTAATAATAACCTTGAATTCGTAGCATGTTGTAGTATAATCTGAACTTAGATTTAGTACTTGTAATCCCTAGTAAACGCTCTTGTATTTATGTTTTGAATGATGGAATGGAGTGGATATATGTTGGTTTGGATTTGGGAGAACGTTGATTGGGAAAAACTGCAGTTTTGGGTTTTACTGACAGAAACCAGTCGACTGGTTTTTGATCCAGTCGACTAGATCACTGTGTTGAATTGGTTACTGCTTTGTTTCGTCTGAGATTCAGTCGACTGGGTTGAGAAAATAGTCGACTGGATGGGGTCCCAGGCCATGACATTCTGCTGGATTAGGGTACCAGCCGACTGGATATTTTTCAGTCGACTAATAATTTTAGGCACCAGTTGACTGGGTCCCCGACACAGTCGACTAGATGGGCTGTTATATTTTGAAACCTTTCTGTTTGAGATCACCAGTCGACCGGATCCTCGATCAGTCAACTGGACCTCTGTTTTCAAAACTGAATTCTTTTGGAACTAGTTCTATGGACAAAACTTTTTATAACTCTGAATTTAATGAATTTTAATAATGTTTTCCGCTGCTATTTTACTTTAATGGAACTGGATAAGCGTTGATGGCGTGCCACATGTCCTATTTCCACCCGTAGTGGGATGGGTCGTGACATTTATTGGTATCAGAGCAATAGGTAACAAAATTTTGGGAACGTTCGACGACAAGAGGAGTGTTGAGTGAATTGTCACATGTTCTAGATTGCATCCATACATATTAGAGATGTTTGATGCATATGTATGTTGTTTTACATACATTCTATTGTTATTGTTGTACATGCATAGTGTTTATGCATTGAGAACTACAGGATTGTAACCATGAGTGACGAAGAGCAAAATCTATCCCACACACTCGACATATGAATGAAATGGCAGAAATGATAGGGAATATGGGGGAAATGATACGGAATATAGCGGAGCGACTGCCTCCCACACCCCAAATCGAAGTGGAACCAATAACAGTAGTGCATGCACCCGAAACTAGAGGCATAAGATCTGTATCTGAACAATTCACTCGAAAGAAACCAATGGAATTTCATGGGACACCCGATCCAACGCTCGCAGAACATTGGATTATATGGAGAGGATTTTCCGATCTATTCCGAAGAACGACAGGGAGAAAATGGAAAATGCAAGTGATGTGCTGAAAGGTGAAGCCCAGAAATGGTGGGTAAATGTTCTAGATCAAGGGGCACCAATTACTTGGGAGGGGTTCAAGGAGAAATTCAATCGCCGGTTCTTTCCGCGAGCCGCCTACAATGCAAAGAAGAGAGAATTTGATAACTTGAAACAGGGAGATATGACTGTAACCGAATATACTTCCAAGTACAACGCTTTGTTGAGATTTGGAAAGGGTTCTGTGCCAGAGGAAGAAGACAGGGTAAGGAAATTCGAAGAGGGTTTAAGGGAAAATATTCGTCTAAGGGTGGAAACCTACAAACATTCGACTGTAGCAGCAGTACAACAAACGGCGCTAGTGGCCGAGAGTGGAATGGAAAGGTCGAGGCAGAATCAGCACGGTAAACGAAGCAATGAGAGTAGGGATAGGAACCAAGGCGGATCTTTCAAGAGGCCATTTCAAAGAGGCTCTGGTTCTAGTTTCAGTAATTTCAGGAGAATGCCAAGTAACATACCATTGTGTTCACTTTGCAACCGACCACACTCAGGCCGATGTTTCATGACCAAACCCCAGAACAGGAACCAAGGCGGGGGTAGTACTAATTCAACACCCGACATGAGAGGCAAGTGTTGTGATTGTGGAGTATTTGGGCACCAAGCCAAGGATTGCACGAGGAAGCATCCTCAGCAAGGAGCTAGTTCTATGGCTTCTAGTGGGTCAAAGCCTAGACAATTCAATGATGGGGGACAAAGGACTGAACAGCGTCAAAGAAGAGCATATCAGATGAACCCAGGAGATATGAATGCTTCAGAGATAGTAGTCTCAAGTATGGTGCTTGTATGTTCGCACTTAGCACGCATACTTGTTGACTCGGGATCTACGCATTCATTTGTATCGCATGCCTTTATTGAACATTTGAATGTTAAATTGGCACCGTTAGGATATGAATTGTCTATTGCTGTGCCACTTAGTAAATCAATAATGACGTCTACTATATATAAGAACTATGAGATCAAACTGGGCGAGAAGTTGATGACTATAGACCTTATACCGATTGTAGTTAACCATTTCGATGTGATACTGGGAATGGATTGGTTAGCTCTTAACCAAGCCACAATAGTCTGTGAACGGAAAGAGGTTAATTTTCAATCACCGGTTTATGGGAACTTTTGTTTCCAAGGGAGTGGAGTTATACCGCCGCCGTATTTGATTTCAGCTATCCGAGCGGGAAGGTTATTGAAAAAGAGATGTCAAGGATTCCTATGTTCAGTGACTAATGTCTCAGCGACCGAATTAAAAGTAGAAGACATTCCAATAGTGCGAGAATATCCAGATGTATTTCCTGATGACCTACCAGATGTCCTTATGAGAGAGAGGTTGAGTTCACTGTTGAGGTTATGCCAGACTCAAGACCCGTATCAAAGGCACCGTATAGAATGGCACCCATAGAATTGAAAGAGCTGAAAATCCAATTACAAGAGCTACTTGACAAGGGTTTCATTCGACCAAGTATTTTACCATGGGGAGCTCCAGTGTTGTTCGTAAAGAAGAAAGATGGTTCAATGCATATGTGTGTCGATTACCGGGAACAGAACAAGTTAACGATTAAGAATAAGTATCCACTGCCGAGAATCGATGACCTATTTGATCAACTTCGTGGGGCTCAAGTATTTTCGAAGATAGATTTGAGATCAGGTTACCATCAGTTGAAAGTAAAGGCCGAAGATGTTGAGAAAATAGCTTTCAGAATGCGTTATGGACACTATGAGTTCTTAGTTATGCCATTTGGAGTTACCAATGCACCAGCTGCGTTCATGGATCTTATGAACCGAGTCTTTAAGGACTATTTGGATGATTTTGTGATAGTGTTCATCGATGATATCCTTGTTTATTCGTCAAGTGAGATAACACAGGAGAATCATTTGAGATTGATACTTCAGAGACTGCGGGAAAAGCAATTATTTGGAAAATTCAAGAAATGTGAGTTCTGGCTATCTAGAATTACTTTTCTTGGTCACGTGATTGATAAGAATGGAGTTTCAGTTGATCCTCATAAAGTAGAAGCTGTATCTAATTGGCAGAGGCCGACTTCCGTATCTGAAATTTGAAGTTTCTTGGGATTAGCGGGATACTACCGCCGTTTTATTGAACATTTTTCAAAGATTTCTTTACCTATGACCAAGCTGATGAGGAAAGGGATTACCTTTGAATGGAGTCAAGAATGTGAAGACAGTTTTCAGGAGTTGAAGTCAAGGTTGACAAGGGCACCTATTTTGACAATACCATCCGGAACCGAAGGATTTGTAATCTATAGTGACGCTTCGCATCAAGGGTTGGGATGTGTGCTTATGCAAGGTGGCAAGGTGATTGCTTACGCTTCTAGACAGCTAAAGACACATGAGGTAAATTACCCGACTCATGATCTTGAATTGGCCGTAGTAATTCATGCTTTGAAAATTTGGAGACATTACTTGTATGGGGAGAAGTGTGAGATATTCACAGACCACAAGAGTTTGAAATACATTTTCACCCAACGGGATTTGAATATGAGACAAAGAAGATGGTTAGAAGTGATGAAGGATTACGATCTTTCGATAGAGTATCACCCGGGGAAGACTAATGTGGTGGCAGATGCCCTAAGTCGGAAAATGACAAGGAACTTAGCCGACGAACTAACTCAACAAAAAGAATTGGTAAAGGAGATTGAACGATTAGAATTAGATGTAATTCCCGAGACTAGTGGTGGTATAATGATGGCGATCATAGCGCGCTCAGATATTATTGATGAGATCAAGAAAGAGCAGTTTAACAATGTCTACTTATGTAAAATGAGAGAAGAGATACCTTTGGGAAAATGACCTGATTTCGTATTAGAACAAGGAACGTTGAAATTGGAAAATCGATTATGTGTACCAAATGTGAAAGGCTTGAAAGAGAGGATTTTAGAATAATCACATAGTACTCGATATTCAGTACATCCGGGAAGCAACAAAATGTATCGAAACTTGAGAGAAAACTTCTGGTAGAAGGGTATGAAGCGTGAAATTGCTAAGTTTGTATCTGAATGTTCGACATGTCAACAGGTCAAAGCAGAGAGACAAGTACCCGCGGGATTACTACAGCCACTGCCAGTGTCAGAATGGAAGTGGGACGATATCACGATGGACTTTGTTTCTGGATTTCTGCGATCACATAATAAGAATGACAAGATTTGGGTTATAGTCGACCGATTAACCAAGTCAGCTCATTTTCTACCGATCAAGATGACTAAGCCTGTGAGGTTAGCAGAGTTGTATGTGAAAGAGATTGTAAGACTACATAGGGTTCTAGCGGTGATTATATCCGATCGTGATAGTAGTTTTACGTCGAGGTTTTGGGGAAGTTTACAAACAGTTATGGGTACGAAATTGAGTTTCAGTACAGCATTTCATCCTCAGACCGACGGACAGTCAGAGCGTATGATTCAGACCTTGGAAGATATGTTGAGATTGTGTGTATTAGACTTTGGGAATGATTGGGAGCACCACTTGCCATTAATTGAATTTGCGTATAGCAACGGATTTCAGTCAAGTATTGGTATGGCACCATATGAAGCTTTGTATGGCCGTAAGTGTCGATCACCGGTTTGTTGGACCGAGGTTGGAGAAAGAAAGTTGTTAGGACCTGAGTTAATACAGGTGACTACTGAGAAGGTAAAGTTGATTTAGGAGCGACTTAAGGTAGTTCAGAGCCGATATAAGAGTTATGCAAACTCGAAACGGCGACCGATGATGTTCGAAGTAGGTGACTTTGTTTACTTACGAGTATCGCCTTCAAAAGGCATTGTCTGATTTGAAAAATGAGGGAAACTTAACCCAAGATTCATAGGACCGTTTGAGATTCTAGAGAGAATAGGGCCGGTGACTTACCGATTGGCTTTATCAGTTGAGTTATCATTTGTGCACAACGTGTTTCATGTGTCTATGTTGAGACGTTGTATGATTGATACGAGTAAGATCATTGTACCTGAACTGCTGCAAATTTAGGGAGACTTGACTTATGTGGAACAACCGATCGAGATTCTAGATCGAAAGGAACAAGTCTTGAGAACTAAAATGATTTCGATGGTGAAGGTATTATGGCGTAGTCACACTATTGAAGAGGCTACGTGGGAAAATGGGAAGACATGCGGAATGAGTATTCGTTCCTGTTCGACGTATGAGGTATAAGTTTAGGGACAAACTTACTTTTTGGAGGGGAGAGTTGTCACACCCGTTTCAGAATTTGCATGCTTTTAAAATAAGACAGAGTGGTAACACGTGGAAATATTAATGTTTATTAATATTGAGTTGAGGTTGACTGTGAGTCAACAGTAAGGTGTCAGTGAGGACACGTGAACATGGCCTTTCATGTTGCATTGGCACGATTAAATGGCATTTATATGATTTAAATGTTATTTGATATATCTAGTATTTCGTGAATAGTGAATTATACATGTGTAGTATAATTTCTGGTAATTCCAATATTGTTATATATCGTTATAAGAACTGTGGTGAGAACGTGAGTGGCACGTTAAATAAAAAGGTAGGTTGTGTAGAGATTCCACATAATTTAGTTTCGGACGTGATTTTTGACCCAAACGAGACTTAGTCGGAAACTTTTGGAATTTAAAATTTTCACTCGTAAAGGCATAAAATAGACGTGGGTGAAGTTTCAGGAAATTATTAGATGGTTGAGAAACTTGCGGGGAGGTAAACACGATTTCCGAGAAGTTTTTCTATAAATAGTGGTGGATGAGATTTCATCTCATCCAAATCCTTCTAAAATATCTAGAGAGAGAGGAGAGAGAAGGGAGATTGTTGCCAACGGGCTTTGCGACGCCGATCGACGACCGTTCGTCAGTCAGATTTTCTCCAGATTTTAGATTTGAACACGTGGAGGTAAGATCTACGTTTTGATACTACTTAGGCCGTGTTTGGCCAATTTTTGTAAAAATCTTAATTCTAGGAATTTGGGAAAAACATGTATAAACTTGTAGGAATCGTCTCAAATTCAAAATCCGACGATTAATTAGCCTCCTAGTCGATCCTTCAAAGTTTGGGAGAAATCGCACGAGGTATGAAGTTCTAACTTGAAAAATATAGAGAAATACATGTTTTATATTTCGACTACGAAATTGAGATCCGGGCAAAATCCATGTGTTAATTGTAGGCCCGTTAATTATGCACGCGCTAAATTGTGAAAAGCATGTCTAAATTTACGCGAGCACGTTGAGTTGTCTATGTGGGTCAAAGGGGGGTCTTATACAAATTCATGCCGCAGTAAGCTTCTCGTTGTTTGAGAATTTTAGTAGCGACGGCTACTGTGCATGGTTTAAGGTTTGGACTTGCCATGGCACTTGTGGGATGTAATGGTTGTAGGCTTGGACTAGCCATTGACATCGCGGTTTAAGGCTTGGACTTGCCGCTACCGGATGAAGGCGTATTTTTCTCCCTAGAGACTATTGATATGATTTATGAGATAAAAGCATGTTTTGTTATATATTGCATACGTTAGACTTTTGCACTCAGCATATAGCTGAGCAGTGGAGATTTACTCCATTGTAGGTAAGAAGAAAGACAAGAAAAAACGTGATGAGTGAGGCCGTGGAATGCCAGGGAAATCAATTGTCTATACTTTTGTTCTACTCCGAACTTGTAATAATAACCTTGAATTCGTAGCATGTTGTAGTATAATCTGAACTTAGATTTAGTACTTGTAATCCCTAGTAAACGCTCTTGTATTTATGTTTTGAATGATGGAATGGAGTGGATATATGTTGGTTTGGATTTAGGAGAACCTTGATTGGGAAAAACTGCAGTTTTGGATTTTGTTGACAGAAACCAGTCGACTGGTTTTTGATCCAATCGACTGGATCACTGTGTTGAATTGGTTACTGCTTTGTTTCGTCTGAGATTCAGTCGACTGGGTTGAGAAAATAGTCGACTGGATGGGGTCCCAGGCCATGACATTCTGCTGGATTAGGGTACCAGTCGATTGGATATTTTTCAGTCGACTGATAATTTTAGGCACCAGTCGACTGGGTCCCTGACACAGTCGACTGGATGGGCTGTTATATTTTGAAACCTTTCTGTTTGAGATCACCAGTCGACTGGACCTCTGTTTTCAAAACTGAATTCTTTTGGAACTGGTTCTATGGACAAAACTTTTTATAACTCTGAATTTAATGAATTTTAATAATGTTTTCCACTGTTATTTTACTTTAATGGAACTGGATAAACCTTGATGGCGTGCCACGTGTCCTATTTCCACCCCTAGTGGGATGGGTCGTGACAAATTCTAAATTTGATTCTCAACACATTTGAAAGTGGAGCCACATTCAGCAACTTTTAATAAAAATCAATTGGGGCACATTGAATGTGGGACTAAAAAATTTGGAACCATAGCATTATTATCTTTTTAAATAAAAACAAATGCAAAGAGATTAAAATAGAAGACCCCAAGTAAATGAGTAAGCCAAAGTTTCGTTTAGAAACAAACTGAACATACCAGTAATGGCAAGCAATAAAACTATAATTTTGTAGAGCTATGGATAGAGAAGGAAGAAAAGGGAAAAGTCATAAAATCACTCTCAAGCAAAAATAAATGTTAATCACAGGAGATGTCATAAACTCACTGGAAAAGAAAAAAAAATTCAAACGAAGAATGTAAAAACAAAAAAACATTTTTAGTTACTAATGCCTAGAGACTAAAAAAATGGGGGAAAAGGGATGTAGACTAATTTTTCATTATTAAAATTTTCAAATCACTATGCTTAATTACTGCCAAGAATGAGAGATGTCAAAACCTGTAGAAAAGAAAAAAGAACATAGAGGGAGTTCAAATCAGAATGTATGAACAATAAGAATGATAACATGCTGATAATTGGCATATGAATAGGTTAAGAATATTTACTATTTTTGTTTCAAAGGAGAACTTGCCTAGAAAAGGAGAAGCTATTCACTGAGCCCGTCACGCCACATCATCATACTGACACAGTGTGACCTTTTAATCTATACCATCCATGTGCACCCCACAATTATGAGGATCATGACAGCTAATTTGGCAGTTTCAAAATTCAAAAATCTATAAACTACTTGTCAAGATCCCATGGAAATAGGGGGGTGGATGTATAGTTTAGATTTAAAGGTCACACCATGTCAACATGATGACGTGGCATGACGGGCTCACTGAATAATTTCTCCTAGAAAAGGGGAAAAACTATAATCATATTTTTTTAGTGTACATGTATTTTGTTATATGTAATGTCAAACCAAAAGCATAGCCAACCACCAGTTTAGTAAATCCCCTAAAAATAAAAGCGAAAATAAAGACCCAAACATAATTAAAGTTCCAAAAATGCTTGTGCTTAAAACCTTGCTATGACATACCCAAAACTGAAAATAATGTAGAGAGAGAATATGAATATCTCTAGGAGTTTGCCGCAATGGTGGTCGGCACGCGATGACTGAAGTTGACGAAGAGTGAGATGGATAGAGTGAGGAAGGATAGGGAAACTTATGTGGGTGAAGAGAGAGAGAGAGAGAGAGAGAGAGAGAGAGAGAGAGAGAGAGAGAGAGAGAGAGAGAGAGAAAGAGGATGACGATTATATGGGGAGGTAACGTGGAAGAGTCTCAGACAGATATGGACATATACATAGAGAGAGAATTTATGATAGAGATATGAAGAGAGATTATGTGAGTAATATGGAAAAGAGGAGAGAAAGCTGATTATCACCCAAAATTTTATCCCTTGTTAAAAGTAAAATTTTAATTTTCAAAATCAAATCAAGAAAGAGTTGAGAAGGAGTAATGAGAGGAAGCTATTTGAAAGAGAGAATTTTGGATTAGAGGGAGTAATGAGAGAGAGAAGAGTTATATGGTATGTGAGGTGTGATGGGTGACTTTCCATTTGGGGGTTGAGGGGTGTGTGTGTGTGTGTGTGTGTGAGAGAGAGAGAGAGAGAGACAGAGAGAGAGAGAGAATTTGGGGGTGATTTAGTGATAGAGAGGGAGAGATTTGATAGGATAGGATACAAATTAATTGTGCAAGTTACCATTTTTGGTGGACAAACAATCTAACGGAGTGAAATATCTAAACTTGTCTCAATGCTCAAGATTAAAAGTTGTTAAATTGGGAGGCTCCACACCGGTCTTCCTTATTCTATAGATACTAGTGGGACGCACGTGCCCGTCAAATGTACAAGTTTTCTCTTAAAAATAGGGTCCCACTTAATATTAGAGAATTTGAGATTAGTGTAGTTTATTTGTGGAGTGTTTGTGTCCAAATTTATAATCATTTAATTTAGAGTAACAGGGACCAGTTAAATTTCGATTGGACGTTGTTTACCTGACCCATTGCCACATCATTTGGGAAGCACTTTTGGGATAAAAATTTGGAAAGCATAGCATTACTATGTAATTAGTAGGCCAAAGATTTATAAAATTGTAGGAAACCAATGGCACTTACATGCAAACATGAATCATAACCCTACCACATAAGATTTGGAACCATAACATTACTCAAATTATATTTATACTGGCATGTGTGTGCAATAAGACCAAAATAATTAGTATGATACAAATTATAACTAAAAGAGCAAAATATAAGCATATAACTATATGTGTGCGCACCTGTGTAATCAAACTATTAAATTAACTAGTAAAAAAAAAAGCATATAACTATGTGTGCGTGCGTGTAATGAAAATATTAAATTAACCATTAAAAAAAAACAGTTCTGCCAAAAGATGACCATTCTATAAATTTTGTCATAAAAATTGATCTATGTGTTAATATTATGTAAATAGTCATTTTTGTTGACTCTTTTTTAAGCCAATTGTAATGATGGTTGCAAAAGTAGATTTTTTCTTACAAAAATTGACATATATGTAAATAATATGTAAATAGTCATTTTTAAACACAGTGGCAACTTTGGCAATCAATATTATTTGACACATGCTTGCTTGGTAGAGAGATGTTCTTATAAAAAATGAACTATATGTAAATATTATGTAAGTAGCCATTTTTGTTGACTTTTTTTAAAGGCAATTGTAATTATGGTTTGCAAAAGTTATTTTCTCCTTGCAAAAATTGACCTATATGTAAATATTATGTAAGTAGCTATTTTTCTTGACTCTTTTTGAAGCCAATTGTAATTATGGTTGCAAAGGGTAGTTTATAAAAATTGACCTATGTGTAAATATTATGTAAGTAAGCATTTTTGTTAACTCATTTTGAAGCCAATATTATGGTTGCAAAGGGAAGTTTGAGAATTTTGTTGACTTTTATTGAAGTAAATTGTAATTATGGTTGTAAAAGTTGATTTTTTTCTTACAAAAATTAACCTATATATAAATATTATGTAAGTAGCCATTTTTGTTGACTCTTGTTGAAGTCAATTGTAATCATAGTTGCAAAAATTGGTTTTTTCTCATAAAAATTGACCTATATGTAAATATTGTGTAAGTAGCCATTTTTGTTGACTCTTTTTCAAGCCAATTATAATTATGGTTGCAAAGGGCGGTTGCAAAGGGAAGTTTGGAAATTTTGTTGACTTTTTTTAAGCCAATTGTAATTATGATTGCAATAGTTGATTTTTTCTTATGAAAATTGACCTAAATGTAAATATTATGTAAGTAGCATTTTTGTTGATTCTTTTTTAAGCCAATTGTAATTATAGTTGTAAAAGTTGATTTTTTTCTCATAAAAATTGACCTATATGTAAATATTATGTAAGTAGCCATTTTTGTTAACTCTTTTTTAAACCAATTATAATTATGGTTGCAAAGGGCAGTTTGGGTATTATGCACGAATTTTAAGAAGCCGTTTATTATGGTTGTAAAGGGCAGTTTGGGAATTATGAAAAATTCGTCCACACTGTTTTACCTGCTCCATTTTTATAAGTAATACTAGTTGGAGGCCCGCGCGTTGCGCAGAAAATTTAATTGTGTTGTTTCATGTGGTTAAGTGATTGTTTGAAGTTCATAAATAGCCACTTTATTTGACATTTTTTGAAATGAAGTATAAATATCCCAGAACTTAAATTTTAGAGCAGATGTTGACCAAAATGTAAATATTAGTGACCAATTTCTAAATAGCCACTAAAATAGCCACTTTTTTGACTTTTTTTAAGTGAATAATAAATATTCCAAAACTTGCTGACCCAAATGCAATTACACATATTATAATATATGAATCCTAAATTTGAGAGAAGAAGTTGACCAAATTGTAAATATTATTGACCAATTCCTAAATAGCCACTAAAATGGCCATTTTTTTTACTTTTTTTTAAGTGAATAATAAATATCCCAAATATTGTTGACCCAAATGTAATTAGACACAAGATTGTTGATTCAAACCTCATTTGAGAGAATAAGTTGATCAATTTGTAAATTTTAGTGACCAATTCCTAAATAGCCACTAAATAGTCACTATTTTTGACTTTTTTTGAAGCGAATAATAAATATCCAAAAAATTGTTGATCCAAATGTAATTAGACACAAGATCGTTGATTGAAATCTTATTATTATATTAAGTAAAATTTCAAAAGCTGACTTGAATGTACTTATTTGCTTAAAATGACAGATTTACCCTTACACAAATCAGACGTATAAATAGATGTATGAGTAATAATGGTGTAATGAAGGGCAAAATAGGAACTTCATAACTGACCAGTTCACCACAACCGTGATCAGCTTTTGGAGTTTTTGGTATTTTAGGGGTTTACATTTTCAACCAAGGGTATAATCGAGAAATATAAAAATTGGGCAAGGACAATTTTGAAAGTTCATAAAATTTGACATGTTTGCTTAAAGGGGGGCTATCTTCTTATTATATAGTATATATATAGTAGATAGATTCAAGAGTGTCAATGCTCAACACAATGAAGAAGGAATTTCATTCTTTAGATTTATGAAAGTGTATCAGAACCATTGGATTTGTCATAGCCGTTGAAGGTTTTGAATTCTTCGGAGACGTCGTTGTTTTGATAAGATTTGGCGTTGTAGAACACAACGGGACCCGTGTAATTTTCAAGTTCTGTAAAGATTGTAAAGGATCAAGCAAGAAATTGATTGCTCTGTTCTCTCTTCCTTCTATTCCATCGCCAATTCTGCAACCTGTAAGAGTCTCTACTCACATGCGCCATCCAAGTCGTCGTGCCATAACTATAGGTTCTCTCTCTCTCTCTCTCTCTCTCTCTCTCTCTCTCTCTCTCTCTCTCTCTATGGGGTTTTGTTTCTTTCGTACGATGAATACCAAAACAGCAAAACATAAGGGTTTTGGTTTTCCTTCACTTTTTTTTTTCCTTCAATGAATCTGTAAATCAAACTTATTGAGCATGTATAATATGACAATGGTGGTTTTTTTTTTTTGGTAAAATTTATGCATATTTATAAAGATGCTATCAAGTTTTTGCCCAATTCATTTTTTTTCTGGAAAACTTTATCAATAAATAATTCAGAAATCAAAGAATTTAGGGCTATCATTTTTGTTCTTTGTGATGGTTTTCAATTTTTGTAAAAATAAAACAACAATCACATTTGATTTATATGTGGATCTGTTTGAATCTGCAGAATCCCCTCCCCCTGCCAGAAACTATTAACCAACCATGTCCTCTGAAATGGTCACACGTAGATCCAGCAATTCAGAGATAGTGGCTGAGTCTTCTTCTACTAGCTCTTTTCAGAAAGAGATCAAAGAAACGGAAATAGGATCTGGGATAAATACACCCAAGGATAGCAATTCGAGAAGAAGCTGGAGGAGTGCAGAAAAAGAACAAAATGTTGATACTGGCATTGATGAGAGTGTTGATATTCTGCCCGTCTTCAGCCGGAAGCAAAAAGTCATGAGCAGTGTTTCTTTTGTTGTTTTCATACTAGCCTGGATAGCATTCAGTTGCTTTTTGTATTATTTTACTTTTCATTTGTTGTGTGCTCATTAGGATGTGTTGCAAAGTTTATATAAAGCTATGTAAAGTTTCAATATAACGGAGAATAATATAGAAATTTGAGTAGGGCCGGCCCTGGGCATAAGCCGGCAAAGCAACCGCTTTGGGCCCCCTTTGATGAATTTGAGGGGCCCTTTTCAACTCCAATCGATATACCCTTATGGGTATATGTTTACAAACCTAGACACTATAAACCTTCTACCTCACTAGCTCTTAATTGCTCTTATCCCACAATTGAGTTCTCTCAATTTATGTGTGCATGTATAAATGAAGCCTACCCCATTTTATAGCCATCCCTCCCTTATGGACGCATAGGATGTTCTTGATCCAACGATATTCAACGAGTTTCCTGAACATTCTTGAGCACCCTTGGGACTCTAACATTCTCCACAAGCTTCCACTAGGTTCTAGAGACTTCCATTCACTCTTAGAACATATCAGCCTTCCACAATCCTCTAAAGCCTTCTAGAACCTTCCACGATCTTGCAAACTTGTCTCCAATCTCCTAGACTCTTCTGGACTCTTTCGAATCCTTTTAGAAACTCTCTAGGACTTTCAAAACTTCTCGAGATGTATCCAAACCACTTCGGAGTACTCTAGAACACTCCGTACCCTTACAGAACACCCAAGCCTCCACCAACATCTTTTACGCTAAGCAAACCCATGACCTGTGCCCAAGCTTTGGCCCTCCAAATTGGTTGTCCGTGACACTAGGCAGACATAGGCGGGTCTTTTCTAAAATATATTTTTTTTAAATACGGGGGTGAGACTGTAATTTAGTAAAATGAGATTACATTAAATCAAGTGTATTTTTGGAAAAGATGGAAACTGTGAAGTCAATTTTGTATCGGATGAGGATACATAAGAAGAGGGTGATGAGTGTACGAGTATGAGTTTGAGTTTGATGGAGAGAAAGCATTCGAGGGATATGGAGAATAAGAGTTAAAAACTTAGTTTGTTGATGATGTGAATTGTTTTTTACATATTAGAATTGTCTCTATATTATTAATTGTCTAAAAATAAATTTTCTGCCTAGGCCCCGCCCAGGTCCCCTTCCACTGCCCGTCTACCGCCTAGCGATTTTTAGAACATTGGTCCCACCCAAGCTCAAAGGGTCCAAATCTTACATAAAAATAACAAATTATGTTAGTTTAGACCAATAACTCAATAGCACTTAAAGAAAAAGAAACACAAAAACTTTCGAACTTGAACTCCAGAGAGTTCACTATCTATCTCTTTTGCTTTTGAATCACCAAGCATCATCACCATGATAGCCCATTACTAAGAACGTGAAAGCTAAAACATCACACATGCACACCATGAAAGTGTCACACATTCACCATTTTCAATTACACCCCTCCCCCGGTGAAAGTTGAAACATCACACAGGCACATCGTGAAAGTGCCCTTGTTGTATACTGAATTTTGTTGAAATAAAAAGCAATAAGTGAAAATTTTATCATTGCTATGTCATGTATTAGTTTTTTTTTCTTAATTAATGTAAACATATTTTTGAAGATAATTTGATATAATGTAGGTTCTAGGAAATAAAATAGTAAAAACAAAATATTTGAATATGTATAGGGCCCCGTTTTTGGAGTTTGCTTTGGGCCTCGGATAACTTAGGGTCGGCCTTGAATTTGAGAGCCTTTGAAGCTTTGTTTAGAATTGTGTGATGCAATTCAAACCCTAGGTATGATGCTAATGGAATCTATGTGATGCATAGTTTTATCATCATCTTCTACTACTAATTTTCATTCTTTATTGATTTTCATCACTGTTAGATTTGGATTAACCCATTTGTCTCCACATGATATAATGGGCACCTATCCCCATTTGGTGGTTGTGGGAACTGGACTCGCATTTGGATTCCTTGTGGTAAGTTATTTATGTGTAGACCCAAGACTTCAAGCCTGCTTTCTTGATTAGTGATATTCTGTTTGATGTGGTGCCAACGAGAACACTATGCTACTTCAATACTATTTAAAGATTAGTTTCACAATAAGTATTTTTTAGCTAATGATGTAGTTTTTCAAGATTTGGATGGATTAATTTGTTTCTAGAATTGACTTATTAGGTTGTTTTTATATGGCTAAGATTTAATTTAGACGATATTTGTTGCCTTAATATTCTCTTAGACTGTCAAATAGCCTTCTTTGTTTGTTACTAAAGAGTTTGAAGATAAACGTCTCCAATAAAGTGGTGAAAATGAAAACTTTCAACACTTATTCTCTCTCTTTCTCTCTCTCTCTCTCTCTCTCTCTCTCTCTCTCTCTCTGATTCTTGTTCTTTAGAGTTTGTTTTTTTACTACCCGTCTCTTTAATGTATTCATAGTGTTTCTGAGTGAGCTTGATATCGCAGGGAAGGATGATTCTAGTTCATTTGTTTGATGAACCTAAGGGCTTAAAAACTAATATGTGCATGGTATGTTGCGTTCACTTGCTAAATAATCCTGAAGGCTCTGGTACTCGCAAATTTACATTTGATTCGCAGTCTTATTATTGTTTTTTCTTGTTGTTGATCATCCCCCATCCCACTTTTCTGCATGTCACATGGGTGATGCTCCGTTTAGTTCATGCATTTAGTTCGTGTTTCTAGAATTGACTTATTAGGTTGTTTTTATATGGCTAAGATTTAATTTAGACGATATTTGTTGCCTTAATATTCTCTTAGCCTGTCAAATAGCCTTTTTTATTTGTTACTAAAGAGTTTGAAGATAAACGTCTCCAATAAAGTGGTGAAAATGAAAACTTTCAACACTTATTCTCTCTCTCTCTCTCTCTCTCTCTCTCTGATTCTTGTTCTTTAGAGTTTGTTATTTTACTACCCGTCTCTTTAATGTATTCATAGTGCTTCTGAGTGAGCTTGATATCGCAGGGAAGGATGATTCTAGTTCATTTGTGTGATGAACCTAAGGGCTTAAAAACTAATATGTGCATGGTATGTTGCGTTCACTTGCTAAATAATCCTGAAGGCTCTGGTACTCGCAAATTTACATTTGATTCGCAGTCTTATTATTGTTTTTTCTTGTTGTTGATCACCCCTCATCCCACTTTGCTGCATGTCACTGTAGACACCCCATTTTGTCGGCTATCAGATTTAAGAGACCCATAGCTTGGTGGTTCACAATGATCGAAAAAGACTCAAAAGGACTCTTGGAAGTCAGCTCTATCTCTCAGAATGCTCAGAATGACCAAAATGCCCCTGAAAGCCCAGAAGCTCCCAGATTTGGACCAAAAGTTCTGGAAACATGCTACGTCGTAAGAAAAGCGATAAAATGAGTTTTTAAAGAAAAATCGGATGAAATCGTCAGCTCCCAGAGACCCCCGGAAGTCCCGGAAGTTCCCGAAAAGTCCCCGTTGACCGGTTTGACCAAGGTTTGACCAGGTTTGACCAAAGTTTGACCAGGTTTGACCAAAGTTTGACCAGGTTTGACCAAGTTTGACCAAAATCGTTCGAATTCACCAGAATCATTCTAAATCATGAGAAAAGTATTAAAACAAGTTCCGAAAGAAAATCGAGCGAAAACATCAGCTCCCGGGAACTACCGGAGGTTTCCAGAACTTCCCGGGAATCCCAGGTTTGACCAGTTTGACCAGAATTTGACTTTGGAATCGGGGTGCCGAAACAATTTTCAAATATTTTTCATGGATACTAGAGGTCAATAGCTTTCCAACGGTATATCGCACATAATTTCTGGATTTAAAACGAATTTATTATGAATTTCCAAAAGCGAAAAAGGCGATCAAATTGGCTTTTATCGCAAATACCGCAAAACCTTTCAAAGTGACTTATCCCCGAACTATTTTTTATGTAAAGTAGACTCCATTACCTTTCCAACGGTATATCACAACCTCAATTTGGAGTTCATACGCATTTTCTATGAATTTCGGACGAAATAGGGCCTTTTCGCGAATACCGGAACCTCAGGGGGCCTAAATAGCATTATCTGGACGAAGGGAGGAGCAGTGCTGCCGCGGCACTGGCCCACTGTCGCCGCAGTACTGGCCCAGTGCCGCCGCGGCACTCCCCTCCAGAACAGTGTGTTTTTGTAATTAGTTTTGTGGTCCCATTTTGATTAATTAAAATCCAAAACGACGTAGTTTTATGATTTCAGATGTTTGGAGCCAATGGGAACACTTTCTAAATCCCAAAACCACCCCAAGTTGGCCTATATAAACACCCCATTAATCTTCATTTTGGGGGAGTGAAATGAAAGTTTAGGAAAAGTTTGGGAGAGAAAGTTGCAGAGATAAGGTTATAATAGAGAGAAAGAAGCTTCCTTCTTTGATTTTCCAAAACAAAAGTGAGTTCTAAACTTTGTTTTTACTTCATTACTCCCATTTACTTTCACATTCAATACTCCCAACCACCATTTTAGTGAGCATTTAAGTGAGTGGAAGCTCCTTCCATGTCAAGTGTCATTACATATGAGTGAAACACCAATCTACAAGTCCAATGCTTCATGAATATCATCTATTGATCATTATCTACTTGCTTGTTTATTCATTGTTTATCTCTTCTCATCTCATTTCTTTTTGATTTTCTTTATTTACTTACTAGTTCATCATCATCTAAGTGATGGCATGAAGTTTGGGGTGAGTGAATCCTTATGGATAGTAGCTCTTGACCTCCAAAACATGTTTGATAGATGATGATCATAACCTCAATACTTCCAAGGTATTCTTGAAATGTATTGAAGTTATGTTCAAAGTAAAATAAATCTCTCCAACAATCTTGGAGGTTCTTGATGATGAGTTTAATGTTGGCATTTCAAGTGGCTATAATCCTTATTGAGTATTGAAAATACACTTTCAAAACATCTATTTCAAAACCCCTCTCAATCCCTTTCATTTTGGTTTCAAGAAACAAAACCTTGTTTTCTCCAAAATCTTCAAAATAATGAGTCAAAACAGTGAGTGAGCTGGGTTCAAAGATTTCTCTAGGACTCAATACTCAACATATGGATGCAAGGCCACTTGGAAAGTCTTCCTAACTCATTGGAGAACACCCATGATTTTTGGTTTGACTTGGAAGTCCTTGGAAATGGTCCATTTTGACCCAAACATTCCTTCCATACATTCTGTCTTTTCTGTCACAGCAGCTAGGTCCACTTCCAACCTCTTTTCCAGAAAACTTTTCCAAAGGGGGTGGTCCTAACTTATTTTTCCCTTAAACTTCAATGTCTTAGGAAACTTTCTGTATAAAATGGGCCTCTAGATCATTCTTTGTCATTTTCTAAGATTTTCTAACATTTCAGTCGACAGTACGGACTCTGTTTCTGAGTGACCTTCATTGTTTATATGATTTCTCTCATTCTGTGATAGTTATTCAAGATTGGCCTTTTGGGTAGTGTTCTAGACACGATAAGGAAGATCTCCATAAAATATCATGCATTGAAAACATTCCTAACCCCTCTTTTCAATTTCCCCAAGATCATGCTACTGTTCTGTCCACTATTCACAGCAAGCACACATTAACTTTCATTCTTTGATTTGATGCTTATATGCACTCCAAATTAGCTCATGTCTTAGGGAGTAGTTCATACTACATTTGTACATATTCCATGTTGATTTCCTTCATTCATTCATACACAATCTAGACTTCTAAGTCATTCTAGGAATCCATGAACACAAAGCACACTACAACCTTGGCACATTAATCTAGATACTGTTTGCACCCAAAAACCGTCAATGATTTTTGAGCCCGAGTTAAGTTGAGTTGGTTGAAGGAGAAGCTGGGTTAAGTAGTAATGACTCATCGGACTCAAGAGGTAAGCCCGATAGAGGGAACAACTGTTGGGAGAAATGAGAAGAGTCCGATGGGAGCATTGAGCAAGTGTAAGGATCATCGGGCTATAAGAAAACATAACTTATCATGTTGAGAGCCCGATGGTGGAGTAAAGCAATGTTATAGCCAATTGGACATCGTGTAATGAAAAGGAAGAGTTAGTCCGATTGATCATAAGAAGTTGAAGAAATATGATCGGGCATGGAAGAAGTCATGTAAGCTTATTGAGCCTGATTCATCCAGGAAGAGCAATGATGAGGCCGATTGACAAAGGAGAGGGCGTTGCTGTTCACAGCTGGCAGGATGACATCATCTTCGAGAGTTTTGGAAACAAGAGTCCGTTTAGGACAGAACTTAATCATGGCCAGCTGGATTGGAGCATCTGATCCCTAAATTAAAGGGATTAATTCAATTAAGTTCTGGATAAGGTAGGAATCATTGATTTAGAAGGACTTCTTCAATCAGCCAATCAATTAATAGCTTGGGGCGTAAGAGAAGGAATCATAGTCCAAATAGGGAACAGTTGAGGCCGCTATAAATATAGAGGCAGGCCCTTCAAGCAAAGGACTCCGCGTCTCTTCGACAAAAGCATACACAGCATTCAGTATTCAGCACATTCAAAGCATTCAGAGCACTTTCTCCAAGTCTTTGTTTTTCCAGCTTTAATAGCAATTAGGTCTGTCCCTTTTTGTTATTTTTTTTATTCTCTTTGTTCTTGTGAATAATCAGTCTATTCTGGCGTTCTTGAGATCTGTTTTAGTTTTTCCAAGCATTTAATAAAAATCTGTTTTTATTAAACCGTTTGTGATTTTGGTTTACCTGTTAAACTCGATACTTTTTAGCTTGTGCGCTTCAGTACTGCTAAAGGACTTTTAGTGAGGGTACTTTCCTACTCACTACACACAATCACCAGTTTAGAAGTCAGATTCATCAAAAGCCTTGTGTATCACTGACACAAGCAGCTAGGAAATTAGTTTGCACGCTTACACACACACACACCGAACCACAGATTGGTTCTGGCACGCCCGCGCAAATGACAGCAAACATTTTTGGCACGCCCGGTGGGACCCAAAGTGTCAAACCATGCCTCTGAAGAGAGATAAGAAGACGAAGAATGACCAAGAAAATCAGCCCCAGGACACAACTGTGGAGGAGAGCACCGGCCATTCTCCATAGGATGGCAGTATCACGCTTGAAGCGATCTCAGAAGCTATGAGGGCTAACGTAGAGCCCATGTGGCATGAGTACAACGCGCTCATAGGCTCTATGGGCAACCTCAAATCGGTCATGCAGCAAACGACCGATATCCATAAAAGTCAGGCTGACATGATCCATGAAACCAGGACCACTCACGTGAAGTTGGACCGATTGACAGAAACAATCGAAAAGTTGATTGGAACCTATAAGGCCGAATCCAGAGGAGAACAGGTCAACGGTTCAGGCTCGGGTACCTCGCTGGAGTCCGATAAGCCGAAAAGCCCACCATATGTCTGTCCGAACCTAAGAGACGGAAATGGCTCAGGGAAGCAATCTGAGTCACAGGCCGGCATGGCCGGCAGTTTGGCGGTCACCGATCCCAACAGATCGGTGACACCAGGGTTTGGGGGATCTACCGGCCAGACTGAAAGTTCAGTCGGCCACACACAGCCGCCAGGGAATGGCCATGGGGGGCAGAGGAACAACGGTGGATTTTAGACCCATCAGGTCCAGAATAACCAACAGAACGGACCGCCGCCGTTGATACCCCCGATAAGGAATGTTCAGCCCGTAGCTCAACCCATCAATAGGGAGGAGCTGGTAGCGGCCATACACGAGGAGTATGGCCCGTTTATGCGGAGACTGGAGAGGCCGACTTACAGACGGCCGTACCCACCGGAGATTGACCGAGTCATATTTCCTCAGGGGTATAAGGTACCAAATTTCACTCTATTTTCTGGAGAGAGTGAACAATCCTCAGTTGAGCACATCGGCTGTTTTATCGTTCAATGCGGCCATGTGGGTCACAGTGATCCATTAAAGTTGAGGTTATTCCCAAATTCGCTAACGGGCATGGCGTTTTTGTGGTACGTCAACCTCCCAGCCAATTCGGTGTTAACTTGGCAAGGGATGGAGGAGTTGTTTCATGGTCAGTTCTATAGGACTGAGCCCGAGACATCATTGGCAGATTTGTCACGAATGATGCAACTAGTGGGGGAGACCGTGGAAACATACATAGCCCGTTTCCGAAAGGCAAAATACCGCTGCAAGACAGTGTTGCCCGAGGAGGAGTATGCAAAGATGGCCATGGGGGGCATGTCCTTGGAGCTTCGTAAGAGGTTCGAGGGAATTGATTTCCGTGACCTATTCGAGCTTGCCACCCGGGCCGGTCGCTACGAACGTATCCTCTTGGATGAGCAGGAGAAGAAGAACTCTTCCAAGGGAACGTATTATAAAGACCCCAATTACGAGGTCCACTTGGCAGAGTGCGACCTTGAAACAGAATGCGATATGGCCGAATTGATTTGCAAACGGCCAATCGTATGCAATGCCTTGAACAAGCCTGTTAATAATAACGCCGCTGCAAAGAAGATGGCGTTCGAGGCGGGAAAAAACTATACTTTCGATATAACAATGGCTGATCAAATATTCGATGCCCTGTTGGCCGAAAAAGTGATCAAGCTAAGTGAAGGGCATCGGATCCCGAAGGCCGATGACATGAAAAATAAAGAGTACTCTAAATGGCACAATTCTTGGAAGCATTCTACTATCAGTTGTGTTGTTTTTCGCAATTTCATTCAGGAAAACGTCGAGAAGGGAGTCTTCAAATTCTCGGACAAAGCAATGGGGATCGATGCAAATCCTTTTCCTCAGATCACGGGCACAAACATGATGATGCCCGACCTAACTAGGCTGTCAAGGCCGAGACCGAAGATTGACTTATCTAACAAGGAATTTGTGCCAAAACAAAGGGAGGGTAAACAAATTGAGACTTCGGCCACTGATGGGCCGAAGGTTACAATACATGACCTCTGAAAGAGCTATCAAGAACGCAAGACAGAAGTACATAAGGCCGAGGAAGAAACGGCCAAATCTAGTACGGATAATCTGATAGCCGATCTACGGCATCAGCTGGAATTCATCGAACAAGGCCTTTGCCCGAGGTGCAAGGCTGACATCAAGAAGGAAGTCTCGAGCCCGAGTAAGAGGCCGAGAAGCTATGAACATCGGGAATCAAGCCCGAGAAGGCCCGTACATGAGAGATTGTCACTACCGTGGCAAGGTCAGGCCAAGCCCGAGTGGCGTGCAAAACATCCGTTGGGACATCAAGTCGGCCATGGCGAACCCGGCCGACTGGGTGCAAGAAGTTCCCAAGCAATCCCAAGGCCTCAGATGCAGGCAACAACTTCTGGCAGGAGCCCGAGGATGGTGCTACCGCCTAGGGTAGAAGATCAAAAATGGCATAGAGCTGAACACTCCAAAGTTCCCAGCACGGCCGCAATATAGCAAGTCCTAGAAAAGAAGATATCAGAGAATGCGACAGGCCGAGCGGGAACGTCAGTTCTTGAAAAATCAGGTCGGGAGTCCAATTGCCCCTGCTGAGCCTCTGAAGGAGAGAGTCCGACAAGAAAGTTCACAGGAGGGAGGTAGAGGTATAGCGGACAAGATGATAGAGTCCGATGGAGAGATGTCGGATTCAAGTTTTTCGCCAATCCAATTTGGGACGATTCCATTAGGCCTGTCTTCCAACATGGTGTTTACGCTACCCATGTCCTTCATGGCCAAGCCGGACCAACCATCGGCCATGGAAGGGGATGTGGTAGAAGGCCTAGCTAAGGACTCGGCCGTGATGGAAGAAAACTTTTGGAACGGGGGAGAGACCGTTAAGCCGAAAGTGGTGGAAACCACGAGCAAAAACGTGGACGCCACCGAAGGACAGACCGATCGGCCTAAGATTACTATCTTAAGGCCGAAAGGACAGCAGACTGAGGAAGGAGTGAAGTCCGGACCAGTTAAAGTAGTGTTTGAAAAGCCAACACACCAGATGTCACAGCATTTGAAGCCCTTGTATGTGAAAGGGCACATAGAGGGCGTCCCAATAAACAGGATTCTTGTTGATGGGGGGTCCACTATCAACATCATGCCCCAAATTATGTTAAGGATCTTGCAGAAATCGGAGTCGGAGCTGATTCCGACCGAGATGAATGTCCAAAGCTTCATGGGGCACCTTCAAGGACCAAGGGTATCCTACCCCTTGAACTGACCGTTGGCAGTAAAATGGTCATTACTGCTTTTTTCATCGTGGAAACTTCAGCGGCCTATAATGCTTTATTAGGCCGGGATTGGATATACCAGAATTATTGTATTCCTTCCACGCTCCATCAATTGTTGATTTTTTGGAGAGGAGATGAGGTGGAAGTAGTGGGGGCAGATACCAAGCCATTTGTAGCCCGGGTGCAGACGGCCGATGCAGTCTTATATGAAGATGACATCGGGCCGGTTAAGTTGATGGGATGCAACAAATTGGGAAGACCAAATTCGGCGACCTTCCTTAAAGGAAGCTCGTCGGACATCAAGGCGTATTTCCATAATCTCAGTCAGACCGAGGAATCGAGGCCGATCGAGATCGTCGAACAAGAAGATATCAATGGAGAATCTGATGATTAAAGAGCAGAAGCTGTTGGCCTTAAGGGCCAGCATGGCCAGATGGTGTGCATTCTTGGCCGACAGAAGATTGGAAATCGGCCCTTGTGACGGAATGATCAATCTGGCTGATTGCATTTACGAAGAAGAAGCACCGAAGGAAGAAGAGATTCAGATACATGAGTTGGAAACGGCCACGGCTAAGCTGGATGATCTTAAGGCCGATGTCCAAGATCCTCTCTTAGAAGTCAACCTAGGCAAAGAAGGAGAGCACAAGCCTACCTATGTAAGTCAGATGCTGGATCCTCAGTGTCAGGCCGAGATGATTGCACTCCTGCATAAGTATAAAGATTGTTTTGCCTGGGAATATGACGAGATGCCTGGTCTGTCAAGGGAGCTGGTGGAGCACCGATTGCCAATTAAATCGGGATTCAGGCCGTTCAAGCAGCTACCTCGGCGCATGTCACCAGAGGTAACATTGAAGGTGAAAGAAGAGATCGAGAGATTACTTAACGCCGGTTTCATTCGGACAGCCCGATATGTTGAATGGGTCTCAAACGTGGTGCCCGTGGTGAAGAAAAATGGGAAGTTAAGAGTTTGTATTGATTTCAAGAACTTAAACTTAGCTACCCCAAAGGATGAATATCCCATGCCCATGGCCGATCAGTTAATAGATTTGGCCTCCAAACATAAAATTTTGTCATTCATGGACGGGCATTCGGGGTATAACCAGATTTATATCGCCGAAGAGGATGTCCCAAAGAGGATGTCCCAAAGACTGCTTTTCGGTGCCCGGGGGCAATTGGAACCTTTGAGTGGGTTGCCATGCCTTTCGGACTCAAGAACGCTGGAGCCACTTATCAACGGGCAATGAATTCAATCTTCCATGACATGATCGGACAGTTCATGGAGGTTTATATAGATGATGTGGTGGTGAAGTCAGGAGGTGACGCCGACCATTTGAGGGATTTGGAAAAGGTGTTTGAAAGAATGCGGGCTCATGGACTAAAAATGAACCCTCTCAAATGTGCATTCGGTGTTACAGCAGGAAATTTCTTAGGTTTCCTAGTACATCAAAAGGGGATAGAGATTGACAAAAACAAGGCTCGGGCAATCCAGGCAGCAAAACCACCTGCTAATAAGAAGGAGCTTCAGAGATTGCTCGGACAGATCAATTTCTTAAGAAGATTCATATCAAATTGTGCAGGGAAGATCCAAGTATGGACCCCACTATTGAAGATCAAGACTGATGAAGACTTCAAGTGGGAAGACAGCCATCAACAAGCCTTTGAGGGAATCAAACAATATCTGTCAACACCTCCAGTATTAATGCCACCCAAGAAGGGTAGGTACCTAAAATTGTATATATCGGCCTCTGACTGCTCTATAGGAAGTATGCTAGCTCAAGATAATGAGCAAGGCAACGAGCAGGCCGTTTACTATTTAAGTAGAATTTTGACTCCAATCGAGCAGCGTTATGCGCCGATTGAGAAGTTATGCTTGGCTTTGTATTTTTCTTCACAGAAGTTAAGAACATATATGCTTCCTGTTTCCACTTACATAATATGTCAAGCTGATGTGATAAAATACATGTTATCAAGACCAATCATGAGAGGCCGAATTGAGAAATGGACCTTGGCTTTAATGGAATTTGCCATCCAATACCGATCACAGCAATCGATGAAAGGCCAGGCCATAGCCAATTTCTTGGCCGATCACCCAGATCCTACTGATTTGGGTGAACTACCTCTAACACCCAAAGTCTTGAGCACATCCTTAGTCCCATGGACTTTAATCTTTGATGGGTCCAAAAACGCAGAAGGTGCTGGGGCAGGTGTGGTGATTGTATCACCCAAGTATAAGAAGACAAAAATGTCGTTTCGGCTCAATTTCAAATGCACTAACAATCAGGCCGAGTACGAAGCACTTATAATCGGACTAGAGATACTCCTTGAGATGGGGGCATCGTCCGTGCACATAAAGGGTGACTCAAGATTGGTGATCGGATAGATTGCTGGAGAGTTTTAGATAAGAAGTTGGGAGCTATGCCCGTTCCATGCAGTTGCTACTCAGCTCATGGAAGCATTTGATGACATTAGTGTGAGCTATATCCCAAGAACAACCAATACTGAGGCCGATAAGTTGGCAAAAACAGGATCAGCCTCACCCTCCCAGAAGAGTGCAGAAGACCAACTAATCACGGTCAATGTCCGGTCATTATCGTCCGTTGCAAAGAGGGGTTGGTACGCTACTACCAATTCGGTCTTGATGGAGGATAGCGATTGGAGAATCCCCATTATTGAATACCTGAATCACCCAAATGTCAGGGTAGACCGAAGAGTCAGGTTGTTTGCAGTCCGATTCGTGGTACTGGATGGGGAATTATTCAAGAAACCGATCGGTAACGACGTGGTCCTACGGTGTTTAGGGAAGAAACAGGCCATGCAGGTTATGGCCGAGGTACACGAAGGGATATGTGGAGCACATCAGGCCGGCACCAAGATGAAGTGGTTACTGAGGAGGTATAATTATTATTGGCCTGGCATGTTGAAAGACTGTATCAGCTATGCGAAGGGTTGTCAACCTTGTCAAAAGCATGGTCCGATTCAACATGTGCCGGCTAAAGTATTGCAACCAATAATCAAACCATGGCCGTTTAGGGGATGGGCGATGGATTTAATTGGCAAAGTCCTACCGCCATCATCCGGCTAACATTGTTTCATAATAGTGGCTACGGACTACTTTACCAAGTGGGCCGACGCCATACCTTGTAGAACCGTGACACAAGCCACTGTCATAAAATTCATTGAAGAACACATTATCCATAGGTTCGGCCTTCCAGAAACAATCACGGCCGACCAAGGATCAGTGTTTACTGGGACGGAAACATCGGCCTTTGCAGAAAGTAGGGGAATCATGATTCTTAATTCTACGCCCTATTATGCACAGGCAAATGGTCAGGCCGAGTCTACTAACAAGATCCTTAAGGGGATCATTGAAAAGATGATTGTGGAGAATCCTAGGGAATGGGACAAGCTTTTGTCCGAAGCATTATGGGCCTATCGGACATCTAAAAGATCAAGTACTGGGGTTACACCGTTCATGCTGACCTACGGGCATGACGCAATGTTACCCATGGAAGTAACAGTCCGATCGGCTAGAAGAGCTTTACAGAATCAGCTTGAGCCCGCTGAGTATACAGAGGCTATGATAGCTGAGTTGGAAGGGCTTGATGAAATGAGGCTAACGGCCTTGGATTCATTAAAAGTGCAAAAGCAACGGGCTGCCCGAGCTTACAATAAGAGGGTGAAGGAGAAATCTTTTTGCACGGATGATTTGGTATGGAAGGCCGTGTTACCGATTGGAGATAAGGATAATCGATATGGTAAATGGTCAGTCAATTGGGAAGGCCCGTTCATCGTCCACCAAGTTAAAAGAGGAGGTGCTTACAGGCTGCGTGATTTAGATGGAACTGTTCATGTCCGATTAATCAATGGTCAGTATTTAAAATCTTATTATCCAACATTATGGGAGACCATTGATCTGGATTATAAACCTAATCCTGGGTTGGAGTATGATCAGTTGATAAATTATGCCCGAATGATTTATATGAACAGTGATTTTGTATTGATAGGCTGAGCACAGCTTACTTACAAAATAATAAAGAAAAGAAAATTGTTTACAAAGTATAAAATAGGAGTCGGTCTCTAGGCCGACCCAAAATTCCTAAGCTTAGCCTTCAAGTCCTCCCAGGTTTTGACGGCTCCAGACCGGTCCTTTTTGGCTTTTTCTAGCTTCTGGGCCCATGCCCGGGACACCGGGACACTGGCTTGCAGTTGATCGCTGCACTTCTGGGCATCACCGCCTAGTGAAGAAAGGGCTTCATCAATTTTTTCAAGGGCGGCGCTGTTGGTGATGACATCGGCCTCACATTGGACAAGCTGAGCCTTTAATGCAGCAATACGGTTCCGCAGCCAGGAGTCCCTTGCTAGAACCTGAGCCCGAGAGGCCTTCCCTGCTTCAAATTTAGCTTTGGCCCCTTCCAAGAAATTTAATGCCTTCTGCCGGGAGCCCAAGTGAAGTTCGGCATCAGCTTGAATTTTCAAGGCCGATCTATCCATAAGACGGGCACTGGGGAGTCTCTCTTTTATCTCCAGGAGTAATGACAGTAGCCCGTCGGAAAGAGAGGGATCGGCCATGAGAGTGTTCAAGGCTGTGTCAATGTCAGCAGCAGCAGGAAGGTTGGAAAATTCCTGGTCAGCCAGCCCGAGGAGTAGGTCTTTGGCTTGTTGCAGCAGGGAAGGAGAGACTGCTTCGGGCTCCAGGGGGCCGAGGTCAAAAGCTCCCAAGTCCAGGCCCGAGAAGAAGTCGTTGAAGGGAATAATTGGCACTGGACCTGAAGGATCGGCCTGTTCAAGAGAATGCAGTTAGGCATGGTTTTTAGAAAATTATACGAATTAACGTAAGTAGCACAGCAATACCTGGGTGTGAGGACGAAGCGAGGCCGAGATCGCTTCGCGAACATCGGCCTCACTTGGTTGAGAAGGTGTTGGTTGAGAAGAAGGGTGGCCTGTCTCCACCTCCGGACTCATCGAGGCCACCGTTGCTTGCAGGACTTCAGTTTCTGGGACAGAGCCCGAAGTATCATCACCGGCCCCGACGGCAGACGCTTCATGAGGACTGACCTCGGCCACCACTGGTCCTGGTATTGTGTGAACAGGAGATCCGATGGCCGCGGTAGGTTCCCCTTGCCCGGGTAGAGTTTCAATTTCAGAAGGAACGGCTTGATTTACTTCATCCCCATCGGCCTCTGTGGTAGTTTCAGCACCGGCCGCACCCTCAGTGCTGGAAGAGAGGACAACTTGCTCAGGGGCCTGGCTGATATGAGCAAGGTCTTCATCTCCACTGGAAGGAGTCAGAGGAGGCACGATGTGAAGAGGCATCACCCTCACGGCAACTCGCTCTAGATAGGCCGCTGCGGAGGCCGGTGATGCAGGGATAGTTGGAGGAAGAGTCTGAGTTGTTAGAAGGGGATCCTCTCCTGAGTCTTCGTCAGCAAGCTGAAAAAATAGAACAAAATAATTAATACTGAATGCGATGAATTCGGGCTTAATCATCAAAGGAAGTGGGAGAGCTAACCTGAACGGAGGCCGACGTTGTCTTTTGTTTATTTTGAGAAGGACCTTTGCCCGAAGCTGGTTTACGGGCCGGACTGGAGCTGCCGTTGGAACAGGTACATCTGCCTCAATGGCTGATGAAGCCATAAAAGGCACAAGGGCTTCAGCAGCGGTGTTAGAAAATATGTTTCGTGCTCGTTCAGCCCACCATTGGGTGAATTCATCTGATACCGTTGGCCGGGCAGAAAAGGGTGTGAAGTTAAATGCCGCTTTCAACCGGTCAGACCTCTCTTTTATTTTCTTCACTTGCCCGTCATTAACAATAAGGCCGCTTTCAACCCAGTCAACATTGATAGTAATGCCAGGGGGAACGGGCACGAGTAGTGTAAGCCCGAATTGGCGGGCGTATAAAGGAGCAAAGTAGTATTCGGCCCCGCATTTATTGTTGGCTGATGGGATGCTCGGGCTAAAGATAATGTCTCTAGCTACTAAGTAGCTAGAGAAGATTTCGTTGTAAGTAGACTGGGTGCCCGAACCCCAGTTGGAAGGGTTATTGGAAAGCTGAAGGAAAGAAGAGAATTGAAGAGAAAAGAATGGAGTAAAGAGATTGACAGCCCGAGGGGAGCAACCCTGATAAAAGAAAGTAAAACACTCTTCAAAGGAGTGTGAAGCAGGAGATAGGTTCATGAATTGAACAGCGGAGATTGGAACATCGGCCAATGGGCTGATGGTGGGTTGGAATTCAGGAAAGTAGGAGTGAAGCCACAATTGCAGTACCCACATCGGCCTACCACCAGCACTGAAGCCCGAATGGACAAAATCTGTTATGCCTCTGACCAGGTGTGCCCACACAAGCGTGGCCATGGCTAACGGCTGCCCCGATGCAAGAGCCAAGGCCAAGGTTGTGTATTCTTTAGTGATGGCTTGGCTGGCCGAGCAGAAGAGGTATTTATTGAGCCAGTAGATGATGAAGGCAGTATGCTCTGCGTCGGACACCTCCGTATCATCTACTCCGATGCATGCAGTGAGAAAGCCACCAAAGGCTGTGATCGGCCTATGGAAAACGGCCCCGTCCCTTACAACTTCCTGTTGAGGATAGGCAAAGCTGGCCGTCCCAACGTTAAGCCCGGGAATGATCTCTGGCCCATGAGGGTGAAGGCCGAGTAGGTAGCTGATGTCTTTGACGGTGGGAGACATTGGTCCGCAACGGAAAAGAAAGCCGTTGCAGGATGAGGACCAGATTAGTAAGGCAGAGAGGAGAAGAGGTCGGTCTATCTCTATTCTTGACCGACTGAGCAGTATGGCATCGTGAATGCCCGTTTGCTTCCAGACACCGGCCTTAGAGGCCGAAACCCTGGTAACCCATTTGTCCCAGTCGGCGGCGGGGGTCGGCCATCCCCGAATTGGCTGGTTTGTAGTCTGGACCTTGGCCCAATGAGCAGGAACTTGTAGGAGCGCTTCGTTTTCTACCGGAGGGAAGAAAGGAAGAAAAGCCGCCGGAGGGTGGCCAAGAAACGCCGCGCCCAAACCTGGTGCGGCGGGTGAACCATTGGAGGAGCTGTAGGGGGTGAGATAATCAGTGGAGATATCAGCGGATTGAGCTTTGGCTAGGGTCCTAACCTCTCGGCAGCGGTTTTGTGGCGGTGGACCGTCTGCGAAAGACTTTTTTCCTTTGGAGGTGGCCGGAGCGGTCTTGGGAGCCATGTCTATGGAAGAAAGAAAAGTCGCCGGAAAAGATGGAGAATTAGAGTGAGAAGCTCTGGTTTTTGCTTAATTCTGGAGAGAGTAAAAAGGCGAATGTGTAAGGCGTTTCGAAAGATTGGGTGATATTTAAATGTCACGATGCCGTAATCATGGCGCATTAAATATGGAGTGACTGGTGGGATTCTCCATGATCTGACAGTTGCTGCATGCTTGACGCGTGGCATATTTGAAATTCAAAACGTCACATCAATCGAGGCGGGACGTTTGATATGACCTTTTGGGGGGCAATTGTTTGCACCCAAAAACCGTCAATGATTTTTGAGCCCGAGTTAAGTTGAGTTGGTTGAAGGAGAAGCTGGGTTAAGTAGTAATGACTCATCGGACTCAAGAGGTAAGCCCGATAGAGGGAACAACTCTTGGGAGAAATGAGAAGAGTCCGATGGGAGCATTGAGCAAGTGTAAGGATCATCGGGCTATAAGAAAACATAACTTATCATGTTGAGAGCCCGATGGTGGAGTAAAGCAACGTTATAGCCAATTGGACATCGTGTAATGAAAAGGAAGAGTTAGTCCGATTGATCATAAGAAGTTGAAGAAATATGATCGGGCATGGAAGAAGTCATGTAAGCTGATTGAGCCCGATTCATCCAGGAAGAGCAATGATGAGGCCGATTGACGAAGGAGAGGGCGTTGCTGTTCACAGCTGGCAGGATGACATCATCTTCGAGAGTTTTGGAAACAAGAGTCCGTTTAGGACAGAACTTAATCATGGCCAGCTGGATTGGAGCGTCTGATCCCTAAATTAAAGGGATTAATTCAATTAAGTTCTGGATAAGGTAGGAATCATTGATTTAGAAGGACTTCTTCAATCAGCCAATCAATTAATAGCTTGGGGCGTAAGAGAAGGAATCATAGTCCAAATAGGGAACAGTTGAGGCCGCTATAAATATAGAGGCAGGCCCTTCAAGCAAAGGACTCCGCGTCTCTTCGACAAAAGCATACACAGCATTCAGTATTCAGCACATTCAAAGCATTCAGAGCACTTTCTCCAAGTCTTTGTTTTTCCAGCTTTAATAGCAATTAGGTCTGTCCCTTTTTGTTATTTTTTTTTATTCTCTTTGTTCTTGTGAATAATCAGTCTATTATGGTGTTCTTGAGATCTGTTTTAGTTTTTCCAAGCATTTAATAAAAATCTGTTTTTATTAAACCGTTTGTGATTTTGGTTTACCTGTTAAACTCGATACTTTTTAGCTTGTGCGCTTCAGTACTGCTAAAGGACTTTTAGTGAGGGTACTTTCTTACTCACTACACACAATCACCAGTTTAGAAGTCAGATTCATCAAAAGCCTTGTGTATCACTGACACAAGCAGATAGGAAATTAGTTTGCACGCTTACACACACACACACCGAACCACAGATTGGTTCTGGCACGCCCGCGCAAATTACAGCAAACAGATACATACATTGCATTCATGCAAGATTTGGGGTTTTTGTAACTCCTAATCTAAGAAGATTATAAGGAAATGAATTTGATCACACGTTCATGCTTCCCCTCGATCTAATCATCCTTTCTCATCCGTCCCGAGGATTGAGAGATCTTCTTTTCTCAAAGATTAACATGTATCATTCTAGCTTGCTAAGCATATTTTTGATTTCTTTATTTGTTTGTTTCAATAACAATTCATGTCCCCTTAGACTAGGAAAACTTAATTACTTGGTACATGATTAGACGATTTTTCCTAGGTTTATTTGTGTGATTTTTCACTTTACATTGCATGATATTTGACTTAGATCTTATGAATGATATTTTATCTTTAGATCTTCCATTTCAAGTTTCTTATGTGATGTAATATACTATCATAGTATTAATTGTCGAACCAAACATAGTACAAGATGATTATTTGGATGCTAATTGAGGCCCGTCGAAAGACGGGGCGAGTTGAGGGTGTTTTAATCGCGACAAAGGCTCCTTCCTCTCTCGTACCAAAACCCCGAACCAAGTTCTTTTGTTATGAAGGGCCGGTGCCCTTTATCCATTTGGGTGAGTCAAAATTAGGTTTCTTGGTTCCTTAAAGACCAAGTGGCGACTCTGTATCTGTTTTCAACAGACCGGACCATTTTCTTCCTTTGATTCAAAATCAAATTTCAAATTTCAAAACAAAACAAAAAAGCGGTGGAATCCCGGTATCCACAGTCACTTGGGTCAGTGGCGGACCCAGGAATAAAAGTTTGGGGGGGCTGTGTACAGTGGCTTAGAATTATACGGGGGTTCGGGGGGCAGCGCCCCTGAGGCGAAAATTTTTGGGTCTATTCGTAAATTAGTCGTTGGATGTAAAATTTAATGATGGTAAAACGATTTAGGTTGAATTCAAAGGGTATGTTAGAAGGAAGAGAACAATGATGCTAAAATGTATTTAACCCTTCTTATTTTTAGCCTTACCAATATTTTTTGGGGGTTATGTAATAATCATACTATTTTTTGGGGGGCCAATCTAAATAAAATTTGAAAATTTCCAAAACTATACATACCAAAAATATAATTTTGAAAAATCTTGGGGGGGCCATGGCCCCCGCCTGCCCCCCCTGCCTCCGCCCCTGACTTGGGTGATGCTCCGTTTAGTTCGTGTATTTAGTAAGTGAAAAGAAAAGGAAAAAGGGATGAAAACAATTTTCTTTGTTTGCTTCTTAAGGCTCTGTTTGGTTGTGGATTTGAGGAAAAGTGTGATGGGAAAAAAATTGGGTGAAATTATTATTTTTTTTTAATTTGGTTAGTCACTTCCTTTTTCCTTTGCTTTAGTTCGTATCATATTTCCTTACTTTTAAATTTTAATTCCTAATACTATTTGGGCACGGAAAAAAACAATAAGAAAAACACTAGATAAATGGTTTTCCTTATCATTTTCCTTTCCATTGCCTTTTCCTTCTCCAAATCCGCAAACCAAACGAAGCCTTAATGTCTTTTTCACCACAACTCTATGTAGCACGGACACATGACACAGATACGATATGATATCAAAACCTAAATATGTAGGATATGTTGAGATTACAATCCCACATTGGGAATTTAAAGCCTTGCTACTCAAAATATAAGACCATGGGGCGACTCCACCCATTATCAATTGGTTTTGGGTTGGATGCTCCAATTCAACAGGAAACGGCTAAGATACGTCAAATAAAAAGATATTTTTTAAAAAATATTTTAAGCGAAAAAAGAAAAAGAGGATTGAACATCAACATTACATATTCATCCATAGAAACTAGCAACTTATCGATATTGGTTTTGCATTAGATCCATTACCCAAAAAAAGAGAGGTGAAAACCCCTAGTTTTGAAAAATGCTAACACATAATGTAAAAAGTCAGAGCTGTGTCCTTTGTGTGTCCCAGCCGTATCTTGGATAAAACTTTTAATTATAAAAGCCAGACACAGATTGTCGTGTGTCCCCCGCGTGTTGTGTCACCTTGTGTATCTGATACGCCGTACGCGTACGGCACCCAAAATACTTGTCCATGCTACCTAGCCATAGTTGGCAGTAGGATGTATTGTGGAAAATACCTGACTTGCATCCTATATTTTTAATTAAGCGCTTTGGTTTGTTATAAAATGTATTTTGAACAGTAGAGTTGTCAGCTATGTAAATACACGTATTAATAGTACGCACATTTTTTCGGACAAAAAAGTCCTTGCCACCCCATTAAAGTTATGGCACTAAGGTAATCATACGAATGAGCTAATGTAAATGTAAATTTACTCGAATGCCACTATTTTAATGAGATGGCATGAGGTTTAATTGTCTATTTAAGTTTCAAAATGCTATGCTATCCTACTACATTCATGCAATAGGATACCAAACCCATAATTATACATTCATATGTATATGTGCACATGCATCTTTATACATGAGCATCTATTCAAATAGCTGAAAAGACCATAAGAAGGGGCAGGGCTACGTGTTTGCTTACACTGAAATTTGGGAAGAACACATTTTAATGCTTTGAAAAATATTACTTACTAAGTTGAACCCACTAAAATAAAGGGAAAAAAAGAGAGAGGTGTCAAGTTTGTAATTTGATGAGGTTCAAATAGACCCATTCTATTTCACAATCAATTCATGTGTCCAACCAAATGGGTATACGTAGCCAAGACCCTTGTGGTTTAGTGGCATCACTCCCTCTCCCCCAAGTGGGAGGGAGTATATTTGAACCTCAGCAAAGTGCATCCTACTATACCCATGATATTTGAACCTCATCAAAGTGCATCCTACTGCATCCATATTTTGTGATGTGGTTTTAGGTTATAGAATGACACCACTGGAGTCATGGCTATGCCATTGACCAGAAGACCATATGTATCTATATACATACGCACTTATTCATAAACCTTAGAGTGGTCATCCTTGTGGTACGAGGCTCATATTTCCTTCCCTTCCTCACCAAATAAAAAGCATGCTGCTTTGAAATTTTCATATCAGCATGCTTTGTGCGGGATGGTAAATGTTGCAGTGCTATGGCATCAGGGGATGCTGTGAAATTTCCTGATTGAAAGGTTCTCATTGCTAGAATACCTCAAGGTTTTAATTGGTTCATGGATTTAGTGTTTCCTTTTAGGAAAACACTTCTCTGTTTTTGGTTGATCAGGAAAATAGGAAGAAAAAAAAATGGTGAGAAATAAATTAAAATTTTGAATATTGTGAGTCACTTTCATCCATTTTTTCTTAAGTTACAGTTATATTTAAACGACTTCTATTTTCTAATGTTATTTTAGCATGGAGAGAAACACTAGAGAAAAGACAAGGGAACTAGTTTTCCTTCCAGTTCTCCTTTCCTTTTTCTTTTCCTTCTCTAGACCCGCATGGGCCGTATACCTAACAGAGCTTAAAAGGGTATCCAAACACCTTCAACAGAGCACTTCTGTAAAAAATATCTGACAGAAACCCATTTCTTCTTACACTTGTAGTTATGACGTAAAATCGCCTGATTTCAAAAGTGACCTTGTCATATAAATTTTTACATTTTTTAGTTTTTGAAACAGATATTTATAAAAATAGCATTTTACTAAAACAAATTGGGTAGTGTAATAGTTGAATAGTGTCAGGTTGATTGGCTTTGTCTAGGGAACTTAGAGCCCTTTTTTGAGTTAGATTTTAAAATGCACTGTAATCACTTTTCGAATGAAGAGACTTTTTAAAAAGCTATAAATTGGAGTTTTAAAAAAAAAGCCATTTCTTAGCTTTAGAAAGGAATCGGATTCTTTTAAAAAGCTGTGGAAAGCTAATCCAAATGGTCACAGGTTTTTAAAGTGATTGTCGGCTCCGAGAAGCTATCCCAAACGGGCTCTTAGTCCTCTTTTCTAAATTTGTTTATCTGTGGTGGATCTGCATCAGTATGCACATATCTGTCCTTTTGGAGTACACTGCTGCCTGAGTAGACTTCATTTGGATAAATGTTCAATGCCTTTGATTTGTGTGTATATTATTGGAGTAATACTTGGGGCACAAACAAAGCCATAACCTTTTGCTCACAACCTCTATTTTGTGTCCATCTCCCTCCTAGTGGGCACTGTGGAGTCACTGGCACTGTGGGACCCATCAAGAGAGAGATATACACAAAATGAAGGTTGTGCAAAAAAGATTGTGGCTTTAGTTGTGCCCCAAGTATTACTCATATTATTGTAATTCCAACGATTACATTGTATAGGCAATGCATTAATTGTGAATACGGTTGGGATGCCCAGCCTGGTTTCCAAATTACTTTGCCAAACTGAAAAGGAATTGATCAAAAAGTAAAATGCGCAATGGAAAGGAAGCCACTGTACTTCATTTTGCACACGTGTATGATCTTGGGTTATAAAGAGTAGTTTGATTTGTATACTACACTCTCCTTGTTGGTGGGAATATTATGAAATATATAAACCTACTTGTCTGTCCATATTCAAGTTATTTCTTAGTGTAATTTCCAAATTGTGCAAGTTTACCACATTTTGTCTGAAATTTGATTAGAATTTTTGTAGAAACTTCTGAATATCTCAGTAATAAGAATAAATTTTTTATTTTTGGTTTTTGGTTTTTTGGTGTTTGATATCATTTCTAATTTGCAGTCTCTTCTGTACCTTCCTTTCGCCATTGCAAATGCTCTCACTGCAAGTCTTAACAATGGGTATGTGGTAATTTGATTTATGTCAAACAACTTAATAGATGCCATAGGACTCCAGCAGTTCCTACAGGCTCTGTTTGGGTCACGGATTTAGTGAGGGCAGGAAAAAGAGAATTCTTAGGTTCTGTTTGGTTCATGGATTTCCTGAAGGAAAAGAAAAGGGAAAGGAAAACAAGAAGGAAACCTAATTCCCTTGAGTTTTCCCTTGAGTTTTCCTTCACGCTTAAATGAAATTAAAAATAAGAAATGTCTTAAATATAATTGTAATATATGAAAAAAAGGAAGGAATATGACTTGATTCTCTTTTCTTTCCCATTCTCCTCGCCGTTTTCCCTACTAACCAAACAAAGGAAAATGTTTCCCTCTATGTTTTCTTTTCTTTTCCCTAACTAAATCCAAGAACCAAACAAAGCCTTAAGAAAAACAGTTTTCTGTGTTTGGTTAGTAATGAAAGAGGAAAATAGAAAGGAAAAGAAATTAGGATGAAAATAAGATTAAAATTTTGGAATTTTTGAGTCACTTCCATTCCTCTTTTTGGAGTTACTAGTATAATTTGAAATTATTAGTTTCAAATGTTGAATAGTATGAAGGGAAACAATACGGAATTCATTTTGCTTTGGCATAGGGAATTGGGAGAATAAGAAAACAGCTTTGCAATCATATTATTGCTTTGCAAAAAATCATGGTATTATAATTTATCTCCTCTGATAAAAAAAATCGCTTGTATTATGGCAGAATTCCTTTTAGTTGATGAGAGGTGGGTTCTTCTTGGTAACTGTGTTTACACAGGTATGACAACTTGGGCTCACTGTTTTCTTGACTATTTTCAGTTCACGTGAACAATTTTTTTTATTTGATCTATCTTAAAGAAATAATGCTATATCTTAGGGTTGTTTGGGAAGGCAAAGAACTAGGTTTATAATTGAACAAGTTTTATAAATTCATTGTTTAGTGAATATCCATGTCTTTCATTGGAGATTATGCCTAGTCTAATGTCTCTCTTAAAACTGGTCCTTGTCAAACCAGCATAACATTGGTTTTCGTAAAAAAAAAAAAACTAGAGGGAATTAGGAGAGAACAGATAATTGGTTGGCTGAACTTTGCTAGTATTTGAAAACAATTTAAATGGCCAGTATAAGTTGGCAGAGCACAAAATCTTGACCATGCTTAATGTTGCTGCTGCCCCCCCCCCCCCCCCCCCCCCCCCCCCCCCCCCTCATGTTTGGACATAACTAACTTGCTTTTTTTTGTCTAGCACTTTATTTTTCAACTTTTATTTAAGAAATCTTGCCTTGGAGTAGGATTCAATCTCATTATTTCTTGATTATTCTCCTTGTGTGCTTGATGTCATTTGTCATATTATGTGGCTGATGATTCTGTTCCGCTCAACTCAGTGGATCTCTATCTGCACTTTGCCACATCTGTCATTCACAAAATAACAACGGGCCTTGGGAATCTGTTGTTTTAGGTCAGAAATTGAAGTTTGATCTGTGCAAAATTTAAATAACAAAAATGGTACTTGACCCTTTGAAATACGGCAATTGCATGTTTTTAGGGTTGGGCTTTTGTGTGTGTTTCCAATCCATAGTAGACGATACTTGACTGTATAATTCGGTAACAGTCAAGAGGTATCCAACACAGGGCCGGCCCTGGGCATAAGCCTGCAAAGCAACCGCTTTGGGCCCCCAAATTTTGATGAATTTGAGGGGCCCTTTTCAACTCCAATCATTATACCCTTATGGGTATATGTTTACAAACCTTGACCTAGACACTATAAACCTTCTATGTCACTAGCTCTTAATTGCTCTTATCCTACAATTGAGTTCTCTCAATTTATGTGTGCATGTATAAATGAAGCCTACCCCATTTTATAGCCATCCCTCCCTTATGGGCGTATAGGATGTTCTTGATCCAACGATATTCATCGAGTATCCTGAACATTCTTGAGCACCCTTGGGACTCTAACATTCTCCACAAGCTTCCACTAGGTTCTAGAGACTTCCATTCACTCCTAGACCATAGTAGTCTTCCACAATCCTCTAAAGCCTTCTAGAACCTTCCACGATCTTGCAAACCTGTCTCCAATCTCCTAGACTCTTCTGGACTCTTTCGAATCCTTTTAGAAACTCTCTAGGACTTTCAAAACTTCTCGAGATGTATCCGAACCACTTCAGACTACTCTAGAACACTCCGTACCCTTACAAAACGCCCAAGCCTCCACCAACATCTTTTATGCTAAGCAAACCCATGACCTGTGCCCAAGCTTTGGCCCTCCAAATTGGTTGTCCGTGACACTAGGCAGACATAGGCGGGTCTTTTCAAAAATATATATTTTTTTTAAATACGGGGGTGAGACTGTAATTTAGTAAAATGAGATTAAATTAAATCAAGTGTATTTTTGGAAAAGATGGAAACTGTGAAGTCAATTTTGTATCGGATAAGGATACAGAAGAAGAGGGTGATGAGTGTACGAGTATGATTTTGAGTCCGATGGAGAGAAAGCATTCGAGGGATATGGAGAATAAGAGTTAAAAACTTAGGGCTCGCATGGTAACGTTTCCTGTTTTGAGTTTTCAGTTTTTTAAAAACGAAAACCAGTTTTGGTTTTTTTTTTTGAAAAAAAAAACAAAAACTTGTTTGGTAACATTGTTGATTTTTTTTTTTTTTTAAAACAAAAACAGGAAACTCAAAACGACTTTTTGCTGTTTTCATTTTTTACCCAAAATTTGAAAACGTTTTTTAAAAACAAAAAACAAAAACGTTACCAAACGTGTTTTCAATTTTCGTTTTTTAAAAAACGAAAACAAAAACAGAAAACGACAACGTTACCAAACGAGCCCTTAGTTTGTTGATAATGTAAATTGCTTTTTACATATTAGAATTGTCTCTATATTATTAACTGTCTAAAAATAAATTTTCTGCCTAGGCCCCGCCTAGGTCCCCTTCCACTGCCCGTCTACCGCCTAGCGATTTTTAGAACATTGGTCTCACCCAAGCTCAAAGGGTCCAAATCTTACATAAAAATAACAAATTATGTTAGTTTAGACCAATACCTCAATAGCACTTAAAGAAAAAGAAACACAAAAACTTTCAAACTTGAACTCCAGATCGAGAGTTCACTATCTATCTCTTTTGCTTTTGAATCACCAAGCATCATCTCCATGATAGCCCATTACTAAGAACGTGAAAGCTGAAACATCACACATGCACACCATGAAAGTGTCACACATTCACCATTTTCAATTATCCCCCTCCCCCGGTGAAAGTTGAAACATCACACAGGCACATCGTGAAAGTGCCCTTGTTGTATACTGAATTTTGTTGAAATAAAAACCAACAATTGAAAATTTTATCATTGCTGTCATGTAATAATTTTTTTTTCTTAATTAATGTAAACATATTTTGAAGATAATTTGATATAATGTAGGTTCTAGGAAATAAAATAGTAAAAACAAAATATTTGAATATGCACAGGGCCCCGTTTTTGGAGTTTGCTTTGGGCCCCGGATGACTCAGGGCCGGCCTTGATCCAACATATCCAGATCGGCTTGGAGTTTGCGATTATTGACTTGGGTTTTCAGCTATATAGATATGAATATGTGCAGGGGCGGAACTGTGTGTTAGGTAGGGGGTGCCATTGCACCCCTCACATGTGGTAGATTGTTTATACTAATATACATGTATGTGTACTATACCTCATATTTTGTTGTCTGTTGGCACCCCCAAACAAAAAAATCTACTACTCCTCATATTTTTTTTTGTTTCTAGCACTCCCAAACAAAAAAAAAATAAGTTACTCCCTTAGTCAGCTTAAATCATTTTCATTGCTTTCTTCCTACTCTAAACTTCAATCACATGTGTTTGAGAATCATATGGGATACAAGATTTGGGTAGAATAGCATTTTTTGTACAATTAGACCACTCATTATGATAAACTCAAATAACCCCCCTCTCCAACAACTTTCAAACAGTACAAAATAACATCACATGGTAAATTTGTAGTCTTATTGATAAAAAAAAAAAAAAGTATACTCATGTATAAATCGTCTCCGGCGCTGCCCCTTAACCCCGTATGTCATTGTTAGATAGCCTATGTAGTAACTCGGCACCCCTAAAGGCAAATTCCTAGTTCCGCCCCTGAATATGTGTAAATATATATATTGATACATATGGTGTTATGGTCAAATATGAATTATGTTGAGCGGTAATAGTGTCAACAAATTAGTTCATTTCAGGCTGTCAAAGTTTACTGTAAGAAAGCATACTTGTTTCAGTCCTCATTTTCAATTTTTCGTAGTTGTCCTAGTCCTTGATTTCTGACTGACCATATCCATGTGCAATAAGGCTCTGTTTGGTCTATGGATTTAGTGCGGGGAAAGGAAAAAAAAAATACATTGCGAAAGCACTCTGCTTTTTTTTTTTTGCTTAATTAGGAAAACTCTGAGAAAAATAAGAAAGAAAAAGTAACAAAGTGGGAAAAAAAATAATAATTTTGAATTTTTGAGATACTTCCCTCCCTCTTTTCTGAAGCTCCTATTATACTTTAAAATTTTTAATTTCTAGGATTATATTAGGCTAGGAGAAAAATACTGGGAAAAGCACTATGGAAAATAGTTTTCCTTCACGTTTCTCTTTTATTTTCTTTTCTCTTACTAAATTCATTAACCAAACACAGCCTTAGTGTTTGCCGTATTGGATTATGTTTAGTTGCATCAAAACTGAAAAGAAACTTCCTTTGGATTGTTAGATTTGTGGCATTATTAGTGGTTGTTTGGATTACATTTCATGCTACTTTTAACTTATTAAACTCAGAGAATTGTTTCCACAATATATATATATATATATATATACACGAAATTGGTTTCTAACTTCTCTTTGTTTGTTAATGTCAGGATAACAAGGAAAGAGGCTTCTTCAGATGTGTAACACTGTATCCAGGTGTGTTTTGTTCTGACAACCTTACCTTGCTAATTATTTATTCTTAAATTATGGTCTTAATTATTTTTTAATTATTTTTTAGCAAAGTTTTTTCTTTAGGAAAACACTTGAGTATGTTTCCTTTCGAGTAATGCTAGATGCACTCTCAAATGCACAACCAAATGCACAACCCTGCTTAAAAATATTAGACTTCGTGCTGAAAAGCTTGCACACGCTGTACACTCCCTTTTTTGTGTACAAACTTTTCAGCACGAGGTCCAACATTTTAAAGCAAAGTTGTGCATTTGGTTGTGCATTTGGGAGTGCATCTAGCATTGCTCGTTTCCTTAAATATATTTCGTACTGCTCAAAGATACTAGTGGTCCACGTATTTGCCACGTGTCACGTAGACAAACTAATTATATATGTGAATGTGGTTCAATCATATGCCGAATCAGTATGAAATGTGCCTAAAGAAATGCACCCAAGTTTTTTTTCATTTTTTAATACTTAGCATAATTTGTTATTTTCTTTTTCTTTTTTCTTTCTTTTTTTTTTTTTTTAATTTTGTTTTTTCTAGTATTCCAGCTGGCAAGTCAGGAGCAAATCTTGGAAGATTGATGTTTTCAGGATGAGTAATGCGAGAGGCACAACACATTGCGCAACAAAGCACAGTAGTATTTTAAATACTTGTACCATGTGCTGTGTAAGTGGTACATAGAAAAGTGTAAAAAAAATTCAAACAGCACAGGGTACAAGGCATTTAAAGCCCTGTTGTGTATTGTGTTGTGCAATGTGTTGTCTCTGTAGCATTACTCTTTAGGGATACAATTTTTTTGGGGCAAAATGCTAACTACAAAATTGTAATTGGATCTGATGCCCAACTTCCAGTTCAATTACTCACTGTTGTAATTTATTTGCACGGGTTTTACACTGTAGGTAGGTTATTATATGTCACTTCCTTCATATTTTGATATTGGAACACTACGTATTCAAGTGATGAGTTCAGACTTCAGAGAGAGAGAAAAATCTTATCAAAGAATTGTATGCCTAGCTTAAACAAAGAAAAAGAAAAAGAAAAACTATATAGGGTTTGAGTTGATGGGGGTATGAAGCTCAAATTTTCAATTCCAGTTCTAGTTAGGTAGGTTAAGGGGTTGTTTGGGACCCTTCTTAAAGTTCAAAAATTAAAAAATTTGGGGGACCTGCCTCGAAGTGTAGCCATTGGTGGATTTTTCATGAGTGCACTCATTGAAGGAATTTCTTCCCTTAAAATGCAAATTGATTGCTATTGGGTGCACCTTCAAAATTACTACATATACTCACGCATACAATATGAGATGTTGCTGGTACTCTCACTGAGTTATGTGGCTGTGGAGAAAAGTCTGGTGGGTTTATTTAGCATAAGTGCACCCTTTGAAGGAATTTCTTCGCATAAAATGCATATTCACGGTCATTGGGTGCTCCTTCAAAATTACTATATATAGAGTCCAGCTCCAGTGCGCACTGGGTAAGCGCACAACGCACTGAGTTTTTAAGCCTAAAAAATTGCAGGTCAGCGGGGCAGCAGGACCGGGCGCGGGTCAGTGGGGCGTCCCGCGATTTTTTAGGCTTAAAAACCCAGTGCGTTCACCCAGTACGCTTAACCAGTGCGCATTGAAGCTTGACTCACTATATACACTCACATATACAATATGAGATGTTGCTAGTACTTCTCTTCACCAAAAAATGTGAGTGTAGAGAAAATTTTGGTAGCCCGTAGGTGTACTTACTAGTACTTGGGTTATTTCTGGTGGCAATTCTCACTAATGTGTAAGACCAATTCTTTTGATTTCATAAAGTCTGTCTTGAAAATAGTTTGTACTTCCACATTCTTGCTTACTTATTAGTTATTCCATCCTGACAATAGTTATGTAGAATAATTTGAACATAGTCCATACTCCATAGACCCCATTAATGATTACCGAGTAGTACTATGCATGATTCACAAAATTTGAACTTTGATCATTGACTCAAAAACCTAAAAAACCTTTTTCGATCATTGACTCAAATCCATTTTAATTGAGCTTTACTCAAAACTTAAACCCAAACTAAAATAGCATAATAATATACTCTTGATATGATTTGAATAAGGAATGATCACTCTTTTTTTTTAAAGTTTTTTTTAACTAAAATTTGATTTGACATGGAGTAGATTAAGGGTTGAAGATTTTTTTACTCAAATTTTATACTTAAACTAGTCGACAACCGTGCAATACACGGAAAAGAAAAAAAATATCAAAATAAAAATGGTACTCGTAGTAATTAAAAACATTGAAACAAAAGTGTTGCCATTCAGAGAGAGAGAGAGAGAGAGAGAGAGAGAGAGAAACAAATGATGATAATATATAGAAGAATGAGAAAAAAAAAAAAGAAAAAAAAAAATTAAGCAAGCTAAAACCTTATAATGCTTCATGGTAATAGACAGTATTTAGGATGCTATTGTGTTTACTAGTATTTAAAATCTGTAACATTATTTATTTATTAGCATGTATCTCGCGCAATGCGTGGGTACATTGTCTTCTAATAAATCAAAAATACTGGTGATGAATATTGTTATTATCGAAAGTTCAATTAAAAATGCACACTTGTAATTGTCTTTGCATAAAGTTTCACATAACATATAAAAAATTTTACCCAAAATCGATCCATTTATACAAATTAATAGTATTTTTCTTAAAATTGTGAGTACCTTCATCTCATTAAAATTTAGAAATCACTATATAGGTAAAAAAAAAAAAACAAAAATGTTGTAAGCTTTTACAAACCGTGGAAGAAGTAATACAAATTAATGGGATGGGCGGAAAAAAAAAAAAGAGAAACAAAGAAAAGAAAAGAAAGAGCAGCCTTTCAAAATTATCATAATAGAATATTAAATTGAATTGAACAATAGCACTACACGATTTAAATATAGGAAGAGTTCTTCATGTACCAATTAAATGGTAGTATGTGCCCATTAACATCCACTGTTATATAAAAGTGTAAAAAAAGCCTGGCCTGAAGCCTAGCTCGAAAAAATGGGCCTTAAACCTGGCCCAAGCCCGGGGTAGGGCCAACCTAGCCCTACCATCCTGGGTTAGGCCTAGGCCTATCTCTTGAAGCCCAAGCTAGATCCGAGGCCCGACCCGACCAAATACTGGTCCGATTAGAAGCTTCCCAATAATAAAAGTATTGATCATTTTCAAGTAATAAAATATAAAATTTGCAAGTTGTTATATTGAAAGTTATTTCCAACCTACAAAAAAATGGTGACATATATAGTTGTATTTTTACCATTTTATGATTAATTTGAAGCGCTCACTTAGGCTCTACCTTAGGACCTAGGGTTGAGCTTGAATTGTGAACTCCTAAGCCCGACCCGGGCACTATTCGACCAGTAAAACGATATGAGACCGTGGGCTAAAACCCAAACCCGCCCAAGCGCGATCAATGTCGGGCCAGGGCCATTTTGATATCCCTACTACTATAGCAGTCCATTGGTGTGGAGAGAATGATTAAGGGTTCGTGAACTGGTTAAAGAGTGAATATAAATGAGTAGTGACGCGTGTCACTCTCAGATTATTTCTGGCCTACACTCTCAGCTTTTATATATAGTAATAGATTTAATTGTTTGTTTGGTTAAATTAGAAGTTGTACAAAACCCAAAGCAGAGGTACATCATATATATGAGGAGAGACCCAGCTATACAAAAACCGAGCTAGCAAAACTACACAAAGAAACAATCAGTCTTAATCTGCACATCAACCAAGGCCAAAGACAAAACAAAAACCTAAGTAACAAAAGTTAGGAGAAATTAGGAGAGACTAAATATCCTTTGGTTAATACCGCGAAACATGGCAATTTCCCAGTTTCTTGAGTTATGCTCCGGAGCACCTTCCAACACCAATGAGTTGTAGCCTAAACCATAGAAATTAATATCACCCAAAATCATCGGTTTAGTTCTGTTTCTTCCTTAGAAAATTCTTGTGTTACTCTCCTTCTGTCACACCCCAACTCGCCCCGACGGACTAGGATAGGTGTAACAAAGGATTACCAAAACCAAAATCACCCCTTAATAGCAATAAAACAAGAATAAACGTAGTAAAAGAAATTCATTAGCTTAAACCAGCTAGGGTAAATTTTTCATTAAGAAAATGTGCGCAAATTTTATATCAAAAGATAGCCTTGCGAGTCTCAGTTCCTGTGGATATCGCAATTTTCTTTCTTTTTACCCACAGTTTTTCTTTAAAAAAAAATTCTTTTAAATTTCAAGTTCAAAACAAATGAGTCGCCACTTAATTTTTTTAAAAGGAAAATTAAGAAACCATTTTAAAAGCAACTGATCTTTCGCGAAACCAAAGATTAACTAGGTCCGGGGATTATGGAATGAGAAGGAAAGGAGCCCATTGGACTAAAACACCCTTTTCATCCTATCTCGCAAAATTACCAAACATGTCAAAATGGTGTAAAATTACCAATTTACAAAATATCATTCAAAAACCACGTAATTCAAGTAGCAAGCAACGTGATATGCAATAAAGAACAGGAGAACTTACCCGGGATCTAGCCGCGGATATTAAATGTGCAATGCATGCGATTAAATAAAACCTAGGAAAAGGGTCTCTAATCCACATATATACATGTAAGGCAAAATTTTAATTCTAAATGTGTCGTGCATGAGGTTGAAAAATCGATAAAATCAATAAATTAAAATAAACTAAAGAGGGATTCAAGAAGTCATACCTTAATAGTACTACAAAACAAAGGGTTAGTCCACATGATATACAAGATATAAAGTTGAAAAATAACAATCCTACATTTCTAACTAAAATCTATCAAATGCAATTGAATCTAAAGCAAATAAATCCTAATTACAAGCGTCAAGCCATATGGATGAATATGTTCATGGAAAAGAATGAATTACGAAATACCCAATCATTTAGATCACTTAAACATTGAATTCAAGCTTAATTAACCATTACTGAAACATGGTTTGACCCTTAACTCATGAAAATACCATCTAAGCCATTATTCATAAGATCGGTTGAAACTATTGCAGAATTCTGAAAATTACTGAGAGCAGATCGTAATTTTAAAAAATAAAAAAGCATGGTTCCCGTGGTTTGATCTTGATGAATTTTGGACACCAGATGCCTCTGTGTGTCTAGTGTTATCCCAAAAAAGAAATCAAAGTTCTAACGGTTGGATCTCCAGGAATTGGACAAAATCCAGACATCACTCAGCATTTTACAACCTTCTGTCCAGATTTCTTGCACGATTTTCTAAAAATAGCAAAAAGATCAGAAATGCTTTGTTCTTTTTAGGGTGACTTCCTAACACATTAATCGATTTAGAAAAAATTATTTTGGGTTACAAACACTTCATTAATGCTCTGATTTACTTATTTCGAAAGGAAGTTACTGTGCTGAAACTCTGGACAGATTGTAGTGACTTTACAAAACTCATGACCAAACCACTTTAGACATGCAATCTCCTTAAAATAAGAATTACAGTGGTAGAACTTTGAGTTATTGACACTTTCCCGTTGGTTTCACTTGATTCCAATGGTTAGATTTCGAACTAAAAATCTTTGATCAAAATCGGTTTATGAATCCACTGTTTCATTGTCAAGTTCAACTTTCATTTGTTAACCCCAACTATTAAACCATGAAGTTGGACTTAAACTAAATCATTTTCTCCTACCACTTGATGGTCATTGGAGGCTAGAGATCTTTGTATTTGTAGATTTCAAATGAAGTATGAATAGACTACTATGAAATCCCAAGATAATGAATCTAAACCATGGAGGTGAGCTTAGACCCAAAATACTTTCTCCTACCACTTGATGGTCATTGGAGATGAAGATATGACTAATACTCATGAGTCTCAAAGTAATATAGAAAAGATTCCATGAAACATCAAGCTAGAGGACCCAAGTCATAAGTATGGACTTGGATCCATCTATTTGCTTGTAAAATGAAGTGATGATCAAACTTTGACTCCCATGTGAAGTATAGGCTTACATGAGACTCAAAACATCAAACTCAAGAGCTTTCAAGAGAAATATTGAAGATCTCCAAGAATCTCAAAAGGAAAACATAAACAAGAAAATAGAAGAAGGATCAAAGAATTAGAAACAAGAACTTCCAAGTTTACTTAACAAACTCTAAAACTTAATCAAGAAAAACTAAATGACTTGAAAATTAGAGGGTCACCTCCAAGACTATCCTCAAATTTCTATATTTTGAAGATCTTCCAAGTTCTTCTTCAAGCTCTCCAAAAACTCTCTATCTCTCTCAACTATGTGTTGTTGTAGTGGTAGTGATCTCTTGGTATTTTTTGTGTATATTCTCCTCTCCCTTTTTGTATATTTTTTGTTATTATTGTTGTTCTCTCCCAAGGAAGATCCTCCCTCTTTTATAGACAAAATTACCAAGTATTTTCAGTGAATTCGGAGTAAAAGACAGGTGTAAAAGTCTCATTTGGTGGTACAATATGTACTTCCTAAAAATAGACAGACTGCTGGACAGGGCAGCAGTCAAAAAGCTTCTGCGGCAGTCAGTGGCTGCCGTTGCGGCACTACGTGACTGCCGCTGGGGCATTCCATGACTGCCGCGTGGCACTTACTGAGAGATGCACCAAATTATTGATTGTTGCGTCTTTGTCAACCTTACTTTATCAGTTTTTTTGTTTTTATCCGCATACATATACGTATTGTACCACAAAATACGGACTTTAAAAGCAAACGGCAGTCAGAAAATGTCGGCGGCACTCAGTGAGAGCCGTTCCGGCATTCTGTGAGTGCCGTACGGCACTCACTGAGTGCCGCAAAAAACTTCCGTGTGCCGGCTTCTGGTAAACTTCTCCTTTTAGGTCTTTTCTTCTCTCCTTTTTCTTAAAAAAAACTTATTTTTGAAGATCTTTTTCAAAAGTGATGTTTTATACCTGAATTCTCCTAAATACCTGGTATTTCCTTCTTTCTGTGAAATTTTATTGTGTTCGGAGAACTTTCTGAAGAGCTTGGAATACTTTGAATCTTTTGGTCCTTATCATCATCGGACGTGGAGGTGACGCTCTCTTAAATTCGACGGTCGGTCAAAATCGAGGTGTCTACAGTTTGCCCCTCTTTGACAGAGCTTGTAGGGCAACGCGTGCCATAAGTGAATGTCAAAGCCTGTGTGAAGACAGGCCTTTGACCCAACCGTCTGTTTTAGGAAAAAAAACAAAATGCGTTGCAAAAGAGAATAGACACGCATCAAAGACTCTAGCTGGTCGTGCTCAATGATGAGCTGCCTACGTATCCCATCAGGAATCAGACCAAGACGTAGTTCGGGCAGGAGCCAAACACACGCAAGCATAAGTAACCATACGGATGAATGCATCTATCCTGTCGTGATGCAAGTGCTATGTATTTTCTGAATTGACCTGGTCTTGCAGGCACCATGCTTATCATGTCTTCCCTACGTACGACGCACATTACGTGACGTGTTAGTCAGGGAAGATCATCTAATTCTGGACTGATGTGAAAATCCGTTACGGAGGTCATGAAGATGCTTTTGATTTGATTTCGAGGGTTGATGCAAATCTGTTGCGAGACCCGAGAATGTGAATCCGTTACACTTTCAAAACAAGGGATCAACGCAAATCTGTTTTTCGTGGATCGAGAATATAAATCTATTATATTCTCAGAACGAGGGTTAATGTAAATTTGTTACGAGAGCCGAGAATGTAAATCCGTTACACTCTCAAAACAAGGGATTGACGCATATCTGTTACGTGGATCGAGAATATAAATATGTTATATTCTCAGAACGAGGGTTAATGCAAATCTGTTGCGAGAGTCGAGAATGTAAATCCGTTACACTCTCAAAATAAGGATCAACGCAAATCTATTACGTGGATCGAGAATATAAATCTTTTATATTCCCAGAACGAAGGTTAATGCAAATCTGTTGCGAGAGCCGAGAATGTAAATCCGTTACACTCTCAAAACAATGATCAACGTAAATCTGTTACATGGATCGAGAATATAAATCTGTTATATTCCCAGAACGAGGGTTAACGCAAATCTGTTGCGAGAACCGAGAATGTAAATCCGTTACACTCTCAAAACAAGGATCAACGCAAATCTGTTACGTGGATCGAGGGTATAAATTTGTTATATTCTCAAGAACGGGGTAATCAAAACTTCGGAGCCCGCAGACTCAAATCTATTCCAGTTCTTTCAAAATTTAGAGTTCGCGGGCTTAACTTTATCTTTATTTTCAAAATATAAAGTCCACAGGTTCAATTTTACCCTAATTTTCAAAAATCGGGGCCCACGAGCACAAATTTGTTTCAACTTCTAAAATTTGGGGCCCAAAGGCTCGAATCTATATTAATTTTCAAAATTTGGAGACCGTGGACTCAAATTATTCTAAATTTTTGAAATTTGTAGCCAATTTAAGCCTAAAAACGACCCCAGGGGCCAAAAGTGCAGTGAGGGCAAATTTTGGGGGACTCAAGTTCAATTTTCGGGACCTGATTTGAATTCTTGGGGGAAAATAAAGGATTTTTGAACTGACTTAACCGCGACACATGCGGTTTTTTGCGGAAGTCTGCGACTGCCGTGCGGCACTCACGGAGTGCCGTTGCGGCAACCAGCGAGTGTCGCGCGACAGTCCACTGGGTGCTGCGCACGAATATCAAGTGCCGCGTTTGAACGGCAGTGGCTTAAACCGCCGAGTTCATTACATTTCGTTTCATTCTCTCCAATCCCTCCAACCCAAAATCTCTTTGGAGAAAATTTTCCTTTTCTTTTTACTTGCTTGGATTGATCTACCGGGGCTTTTAGGTTAGTTCTACTCGATCAAAACTTAGTTAATCGTTTTCATTTCGTTGTTTTTCTGGATTTTTCATGAATTTAACGCGCGGATCTCTCTTTCTCTTTGACAGACTATGGCGAGCGGTTCGGGGAGAAAGAAGAAGGCCAAGTATACGGCCACTCATCATCCAGACGCCACACTCCTGCTCCGGGACCCGGACGAGCACTTATCTGTCCGCGCGTTCAAGCACGAAATGTGCCCCCCTCTCTTTTCTTCCTTTTGTGATTCTAATGTCGTATGATACTTCTGAATGTGATGTGAAAATCATGCAATCTTAAATGCCTTAATTCGAATGCTATGCTTGTAGTGCTCTCGAGCGTCCTGACTGCTTTAATCCATGTTTATTCAATTTATATATATATGTACATTTTTTTTCTTACGAACTTCATGACTTTGGGGACAAGATTCCATGTAAAAGAAAGAATGCTTGTGCTCACGAATTTCTGGATGTCCCATCTGTACTTGCGCATATTTAACTTTATTAACTTTCCCCAAAAGGTCCTTTGACTGCGATGTTTGCCGATAAAAAAAATCCTGTCACTCATTGGATCTTTTAGCGTTACTTCTCCCCTTTTTTTTTTTTTTTATTTCTTGAAATTTTTCCAATACTTTTGAACATTCTCACTTCTTTTATTATTTTGTGAACGACCGTTAAGCTTTATATGAATGAGTGCCATGCTTGTGAAACTTTCTATGAACTTTTCCTTTTCTTTCTCTCTCTCTCTCTCTTTTTCATTCATTCTCGTGCCACTTTTCCTTATTATCACCTGCTTATTATATATATATATATATATATATTTTTTATTGTTCTCTTCTATCTAATTACTAACACTAAAACTTGCGATTCTTTTTTACAGCTGCAGCCCAAGGAGTTAAAGGGGCATGGCAGCCTTGCTCGTGGGTACGAGTGGTACAGGGATTTGAGCGAGCCGGTGAGAGCTTTGGTCGACGCGGCCGGGTTTGGAGACTTCGTCAAACTCTTGACGAAGAGCTCCAACGATCTACGACAGATCCATGCTTTGGCAGAGAGGTGGTGGGACACTACTAGCACGTTCCACTTCGACTTTGGGGAGATGACGATGACCCCCCTGGACTTTAGTATGATTATGGGAGTTGCCTTTGGTGGAGAGCGTTTACGGTATCTGGTGGATACGGAGTGGGACCAGGTGGAGCCGTTGTTGGGAGTGGTCCCCGAGGAGTCTTTGATCACAGCCCGATGGTTCATGGATACATTTAGGGGTCAGCAGGGTTTTACTGACGAGCAGATGGCCCGGGGTTTTCTCATGTACATGCTGGGGTGCTCTCTGTTGAGCACCAAGGATGATCGGGTCCTTGTTTCCCTGGTAGCGTCCCTGGAGCACCTGGACCGGGTTTATGAGTACGACTGGGCTGGCACAGGGTTAGCCATCTTGTACAGGCATATGGGCGACATTTCCCGGGACAGGCCGTCCTCCACTGGTGGCTATTGGAGAGCGTGGGAGGTATACCCTTTTCTATATTTCACTGCTTATTACACTTTCAGAAACTTATTTAAATTGCGAGACTAACCTCTTTTTTTATATATATTACAGATTTGGTCCCACGAGTATCTCCGCATGATGTCCCCTGAGACACACGATGCTGACGCCCTCATCATGCCCCAGGGGCTGAAATGGGCGAAGGATAGAGTCGGGCGGAAGATTGGGGCCCATAATTTTATTTCGTTCAGGAACTTCCTGATGAACCTGAGGGAGCAGCACGTTCACTGGTAGCCATGGCTTAGGGTGCTTCCTGATGCTCGCGCGGAGATCCGAGAGTCGGTTGGATATGACCTGACGAGACGACTTCTTGATGGGCCAGAGGGCCAGGCGTGGTACTTGGGAGAGAGGGTGACTAGGCAGTCACTGGCAGCCCCTGGATTCATTGTGCCGTACCCTCCTCCTGACTCTATGAGAGCCACAGACACACTCCAGGGTAGCGAGCTCACGGCTGCTTTGATGGGCTTGGGTATCCATGACTTTGTGGACTCCCCCACCGGATACCCAGTGTTCCGTGCCGCTAAGCTGATGCCGAACATCCCTCTGATGGAAGTGACTCGGGTGAGTAAATGATTCCTTCATTCTTTTACGAGTTTTCTTTCATCCTTTATTTACGTTTTATTATTTATTTTTTTTGCAGCCTGTTCCTGCTGCGGCTCGTCCTCCTGCCTTACCTGAGTGGGATTGAACCATGTCGACTATCTCGTTCGGCGAGCCCTTCTTGACGTTGATCCCCTGACTCTCACAGGGTGCTCCTACTATTCCTGTTCATTATGAAGTCCGTGCTTATACGGAGGAGGGCTTAACGTATGCCCACAGCGTGCGTCAGTGGGTTCTCGGGCGAGAGTGGATGGTAAGAAGCTTATCCCCTCCTTTCACTTTGACTTTGATTGCCTCTCCTTTTACTAATCTTTATTCTTGGTTCTTGTTTTTAGGCTGAGGGAGCTCGGGCGACTGCTGCGGCTCAATTGAGGGCCCAGGTATGATCTTTATCCTTTTATTCTCAGTATTTCATTTATCCTTTCAACACTTTTCGGATTCATCCTCTCTTATTTTAGGTGGAGGAGATCAGAGTCCTATCCCAGCAGGTGGGGCAGCTTCAGCAGCAGCTCCAGCAGTTCGGCATTCCCCTCAACGACACTCCTGGAGATGGCGGTGCTGGACTAGGCGTGGGGCGAGGCGGTGGTAGCGGTGGAGGCAGCAGCGGAGGTAGAGGCAGGGGCGGCGGTAGCGACGGAGGTAGCGGGACAGAGTCAAAGGAGGAGCCCCGCATGGGTGTGACCCGTCAGGCTCGAGGCCGGGGTCGAGGCTAATCTTGCTTTCTTCCTTACTTTTTTATTTTTGAGTGTTCTGGGAGGATATATACTTTATTCAGATGATTGTATATACACATACACTTTATTTTGATGGCGGATTTAGGATAGCCAGTAGGATAGGCATTTGGATATCTTTTATATTTTCTGCTTTTCATTATGCTCATTCACCGTATGCGTGACGATAGCTTGGTCCTTTTATCATGTTGAAACCTCTTTTACATTTTCTCTTGCCTGCCGTATGTGGGACCATGGCTTGGTCTCGTCTTTATTTTAATTTTAAATGCTTTGATCTCTTTTTCTTATTGCGAAATGAAAGTAAATGAAATGAATGAATGAATGTATTGGTCTTTGTTGCACGTGCTGCATGATGCGCACGCTTTATTGTTTTTTATCTAGTTTTCTATTTGCAGGTGGGCTGAAAGTGTTACAAACAAACCCTAGCCAATGAAAAACTCGAAACGGCACTCAATTAGGTCTCAGCGGCACTCGGTGAGCGCCGCAGTGGCAGTCAGTAAATGCCGTAACGGCACTCACGGACTGCCGCGCGGCACTTCGTCGAGTGTCGTTTTACTTTACTGAATGCCACTCCGACTCCAGGCAGATTTACCTCTATTTATACCCTCTTTTCTTCAAAACTCCGCAAAATACTATCTTCTTTCATTCTCTCCTCTCTCCAATGGCCCCCATTAGCTCTCAAATCCTCTTCCCGTGGATGGATACCCACTCCAGTATCGATATGCTCAACTTCGAGTGTTTCAGGCTAAACTCCTCTTCTCCTTCCGACAAATGATTCTAAACGAAAGTTTGCTTCAAGCCGCTGTCCAATGTTGGGATCCTTCACTCCACGTCTTCCGTTTCAGTCATCAAGAGATTTGTCCTTTGTTTAAAGAGTTTAGTGCTTTCCTTCATACTGACCCTTCCGTGGATCTGACCGTTCCTCCGGTGCAAGCCGGGTATGTTCAGGACTTGGTGGCTCTTCTCTATATTTCTCGCGGTGCCGTGGGCTCTTTTGTTCATGACAGACAGGTCAACTTTGAGCGCCTCTCCTCGGTTTATGCTCTTATTGGGGATCCTTACGACAACGGGTATCAAGTTATATGGCGTAGCGCTCTATCGATTGCTATGCTTTCTTACTTTCTCTTTCAGTCATCCTCTGACATTCTCATACCCATTACCTACGGTTTGAGAGAGATGAAGAGTGCAGTTGGTTCTTGGTGAGACTCTGATAGGACTGGATCATGCTCATGCTAACGGGGTCATATTATCTACCGGGGCACCTTTTGTTCTGTAGATTTGGTTCATGGAGCGTTTGGACCTCTTTATACACCCTTCCCATCTTCGTGGGTCACTTCCTTACGATCATATGAAGATTCACAGCTTATTTCACTCTGCCGATGCATGGCTCGGTTGGCTCCAGAGCCTTTCTTCTAGTGATATCTGTTGGGTCTGTCCTCAGTGGATTCATCGCTCTATTGTTGTACGTCTTCCTGGGCGACCTGGCATCTGGCTGCCGAGCTTGCGTGCTACTACTTTCTACATTCCCGATCGGGTGGTCCATCAGTTTGGACTTTTGTAGGATACTACTGAATCTGTGACTACTGATTTCACCAGGGGGTCCACTTTGCGCCCTTCTATTGTGAAGGCTTTCATTGAGGCTTGGCACAGCAGGATGGCTGCTCCGTGCCCGAGGATTCCTGCTCCGAATGTGCCTGCTGCCAAGTATCTTCTAGAGATCCAGGCCTTGGTTGCGAGACGAGCTTGACAGACACATGCAAAATAAAGTAGACGAAAACAGAGAAAAGCTTGCCAATTTACAAAATTTTCCGACAGATCCTGCCTACTCTTTTTACGCTTTTGAATGTGATTTTCCTTACTTTTTCTCTTCAAGAAATGTTGTCATCTTTAAGACAGTTCTAACATGTTTAATCAAAGTGCTCACTCCTTCGATTAATCTTTTATAAAGAATTCTCCTTTCAATGTCTTTTCTTGGCTATTTACTTTGCTTTTTGCTTAAAGCTTTACTCCTTCTATACCATGAATTCTCATTTGTTTCTTTATAGTACTTATTTTGATAGCCAGGTGATCCAAAGATGGGTTTCAGGTAAATATCTGGGTTTTTCGGATAGCAAACGAAGTTTGCCCCTGGTTTTAGGGCTTCGAAGTGGTTCTAGGCAAACGCCAGTTTGCCCCTAGTTTAGCACAGGTTTTTTTTAAATGACCGAACCAAGTAGGTTGCCTACGTATCCCCTAACAGGAATCAGGTCGAGCGTAGTTCATCGAGGTAGGATGCTTTGACAAGAAAGGTTTCAAGCAAAGTATTTCTTGAGACGATCGAGGTTAATTGGCTGTTTAAATTCAACTCCATCTAGGTCCATGAGATAGGCCGCTCCTCCAGAAAGGAGAGTCTTAATGATGTACGGCCCGACCCAGTTGGATTTGAATTTTCACCTGGGGTCATAAACAGGCACTTTCAGTTCTTTGAGGACTAGGTCACCCTCAGCAAGCTTCCTTGGGCGGACCTTTTTGTTGAAAGCACGAGCTATTCTCTTCTGGTACCCCCGAGTATGGTTTATTGCGGTCAGCCTCTTCTCATCGAGCAACATCAACTCCTCATACCTTCCTCGTATCCATTCTAATTCGGTGATCTCACACTCTGCCAAAACCCTAAGAGAGGGTATTTCTACTTCGATTGGGAGAACGGCCTCCATACCATAAACCAGTGAATAAGGTGTAGCTCCTGTAGAAGTCCTTACAAAGGTCCGGTACCCCCATAGTGCGAATGGCAGCTTCTCATGCCAATCTTTGTATGTATCCGTCGTTTTTCCCAAGATTGCTTTAACATTCTTATTTGCTGCTTCCACTGCTCCATTCGTCTGAGGCCTATACGGGGACGATTAATGGCTAGTGATCTTATACTTTTCCAGGAGCGGGATAACCTCTCCTTGGAAATGACTGCCATGATCGGAGATAAATTCATTTGGGACCCCATACCTGCAGATTATGTTTTTCTCGATGAAACTAACCACGTCTTTGGCTTTCAAAGTCGCGTACGAGGCTGCCTCTACCCATTTGGTAAAGTAATCGATTGCCACGATTATGTATCGGTGTCCATTGGAAGCCTTCGGAATTATCTCACCAATGATATCGATCCCCCATACGGAAAATGGCCAAGGGGTGGTCATGCTATAGAGCTGCGACGGCGGGGTATGCATCAGATTTGCATGAATCTGACACTTGTGACACCTTCTAACATATTCACAACAGTCTTTGTACAAGGTCGTCCAATAGTACCCCTATCGAATGATCTTCTTTGCCAGCATGTGACCATTCATATGGGGCCCACATACACCCTCATGTATTTCCTCCATCATTCTCTTAGCTTCCTTCCCATATAGGCATTCCAGATTATACCCGGTGTAGGATTTCTTCCATAGCTTATCTGCATAAATCACAAATTAAGCGGCGAATCGTCGAATCGCCTTTCTATCCTTTTCTGAGGCTCCTTCGGGGTATTCTCCTTAATGAAGTTCCAGACATCTTCATACCAAGGCACTTCATCTTCTCTTTCTATGGCCGCGATCATTTCAAATGACGGTTGGTTCCTCACTTCTATGGATAGCGGGATCATGGCAGTTTTGGAAGGGATTTGGATCATCGAGGCTAAGGTAGCCAAGGAGTCGGCTAGTTGGTTTTCTTCACAAGGGAGGTAGTAAAAACAAATCTTTTTGAACCGCTCTTTCAAACTTTCCAGGTAGTCATGGTAAGGTCTCAATTTCTCATGCTTTACCCTCCAATCTCCTCGGACTTGGGATATGATCAAGTTGGAATCTCTGAAGACATCAATCTGTCTGACTTTCAAAGCCAAGGCTGCTTCCATCCCAATTATGCACGCTTCGTACTCCGCGATGTTGTTGGTTGAGTTATACTTGAGTTTGATGGTTAATGGGGTAGGGGCCCCATCGGGTGCTATGAGAATGATTCCAACTCCGTAACCTAGTTGGTTGGCTGCTCCATCGAAGTACATTTTCCACAAGTCCTCCTTTACCTCCATTATTCCTTCATCTGGGAACTTGAATTCTCCCTTGTCCTCGGATTCTATAGCGAGGTCGGCTAGAAACTCAGCGACAACCCTTCCTTTCACAGACTTGGCGGTGACATACTTGATGTCGAACTCAGCTAGCATCATGGTCCAACGGGAAATCCTACTGGTCAAGACAGGTTTTTCGAATAGGTATTTTAATGGGTCCATTTGGGATATCAGGATTACAGGGAAGGCTAGCATGTAGTGGCGAAGGTGACGGGTACACCAAACCAAGGCCCAACAGGCCTTTTCCAAAGGCGAATACTTTAACTCGTATCTGACCATTCTTTTGCTCAAGTAGTAAATGGCCTTCTCCATGTGCCCCTCTTCTCCTTCTTGGGCCAGCATAAACCCCATCGAATTTTCGGATACGGAGAGATAAAGTAACAGGGGTCTCCCAGGTGAAGGTGGTGACAGGACAGGTGGGTTTTGGAGGTAGGTTTTGATTTTGTCGAAGGCTTGTTGACAAGGGGCGTCCCATTAAAAATTTTCTCCTTTTCTAAGCAGTTTGAACAGTGGATCGCAGGTTAAGGTAAGTTTGGAAATGAAGCGGCTGATGAACTGCATTCTCCCTAAGAATCCTCTCAGTTCTTTCTCATTTTTCTGTGGGTTCATTTTGGTTATGGCTTTTATTTTGGTGGAGTCCACCTCTATTCCCCTCTGAGTAATGAGAAATCCCAATAATTTCCCAATAGTGACTCTGAACGTGCATTTCTGTGGGTTTAGCCTCATTTTGAACTCCCTCAATCTCTCAAAGAACTTTCTCAAAGCCTCTAGGTTCCCTCCCCTCTCCTTCGATTTCACAATCATATCATCCACATACACCTCTACCTCTTTGTGGATCATGTCATGTAATAAAGTGGTGGCAGCCCTTTGATAGGTCGCACCTGCATTCTTAAGTCCGAATGGCATGACCCTATAGCAATATTTCCCCCACGGAGTGATGAACGTGGTTTTCTCCCTATCCTCGGGTGCCATGAGGATTTGATTATACCCAGAGAATCCATCCATGAAAGATAGAAGCTCGTGCCCCGCAGTGTTATCAACCAACACGTCGATGTGGGGTAACGGGAAATCGCCTTTAGGGTTTGCTCTATTTAAATCTCAAAAATCAACGCAAGCCCTAACGCGACCATCCTTCTTTGGGACAGGCACAATGTTGGCAATCCACTCAGGATACTCGATGACCATAAAAAATCTAGCCTTTAATTGCTTTTCAACCTCCTCTTTTACTTTAAGTGCCCATTCTGGCCTCATTCGCCTCAATTTTTGTTTTATGGGTTTTGAATTGGGAAAGAGAGGGATGTGGTGCTGGACTATTTTTGGATCAATACCTGGCATATCATTATAAGACCTGCAAAGACATCTTTGAATTCATTTAATAGATTGATTAGTTCTTTGCCTTCATTATTGCTAAGTGTTGAGCCAATAAAAACATTTTGAGGGTTATCTTCATTTCCCAGATTAATTGTTAGGGTGTTCTCTATGATTTTGCATGCAGATTCATTTTCTTTTTCAACTAATTTTTGCAATTCATCAGGTATTTCACATTCATCACTTCATTACGCGCATTCGAGTAGGCGGAATCAGTCATACTTTCATTGATTTTGTTAGGAGTGATTACAACAGACATAGCGATAGTAAGACGCCTCATTTGGGCCATTATAGACTCTGGGTGAGGGGGATACTTATCACTAGACTCAAAGACCCACTCTCTCTTGTTCTCTCCTCCCAGATCGGTGACGAAGTATTCTTCCAGATCTCCTACCTTGGTAATCTCTTCCACTTCTTCTTTCTCGGCCCTTCCTTTGTCGGTCTCCCTCTGATCTTCCTCATCTTTTTCTGGTTCTACTTCCAGCACATCCTCGACGTTCCCCTCCTCAGCCTCGACTTCCAGACCCTTGTCTTCTTTCCCTTTTCCTTCGGCTTTTACCCCTCCTTCGCTCAACAGGTTCTGCATGACCGGTCCGTCCAGTACACCATTTCAATCGTTGACGGTAACAGACTTTTCAAGCATTTGCAAAAACGGGTCTTTGTACTTGGAAAATTCATGGGAGAAAAAGATCTCAAATCCTGACTTTAGACATTTGTGTTTCTGGTCCATCCATGGCTCTGGGAAGCCACAGAAGGGGAAATCTTCTCTTTCCTTCATAAAATATCCATTGAGCGTCTTCAGGTAAGGGTCTAGTGGCACATCGACAGCCTTCTTCTTTGCCCTTAGTTCCTTCTTTGTTGGCTGGTACCCCAGGCCGTGAGTGTGAGTCTGAGTAGGGATTCTTGGAAACTCCGGCAGGCCCTGAAGGTTCTTTCCTACCCTAATCCTGGAAAGAAACCCATTCTCTTCATGATCCCTGCGACCACTGGACTGGCATACTGATCAGAATGGAGCGGTACAAACTCTCTTGGCTTTTCCTCTTCCAGTATGCTGATGAACTCGAACCCTCCCACATTTGCTTCTTCTTCTTGCAGCTGTAATTCTAGAACCGGTGCGCTTGATGATGCTTCGGGCGAACGAACCCAGTTGTCCCCGAGAATATCACAGACTTTATTCTCACAGACATACTTAACCTTCTGATGGATCGTTGACGGTATAGCACCCAAACTGTCCAACCAAGACCTACCTAGCAGCAGGTTGAAGGAAGCGGGGATGTCGATGACTTGAAATTCAGCTTCTTTTTCAAAAGGGTCGATAACGAGACGAAGGAGGACTATCCCCATGACCGTTCTCTGGGTGTTGTCGTAGGCTCTTACCCTTTGCTCAGATGGTGTAAATGTTGTCTCATCCAGGTCCATTCGCTTAGCTGTTCGGAAAGGACACACGTTGAGGGCCGACCCATTGTCAACCAGGAAAGCAGGCACGACGTTCCCCAAGCATTCAACAGTGGCATATAATAGTTTGTTGCGAATGGGCCCTCCCGGAGGCAAGTCGTTCGACGAGAAGGTAATAGCCGAAGTCAGAATTTTGCCGATCAGCCCTATGAGGTCCTCTGGGGTGGTGTCGATAGACACGTCAGCTTGGTTCAGAGCATCTAGGACCGCCTATCTATGGCGTTTGGAGGCAATCAGTAACCCCCAAACAGTGACGTTAGCCTGGGTCTTCTTCATCTGCTTTAGAACCCTGTCTTCTTCCCCTTCTTCATTCATCTTCCCTTTTCCTCTGTCTAGATCTCTCCCCAGATGATCCTCCTCTAGCTCATGTGGTTTAAAGTGTCTGCCCGACCGAGTTAAATGACTGGCTTCTTCCCTTGCCCACAGATTGTGAACTTCTGGATCAACTTTCAAAGTACCCTCCACTATCTCTGTTTCTTTGTCGCTCTCATACCAGAGGTCATCTTCCACCTGGCTCACGTCTCGATCGTCACTTCCTTGGATCCACCAGTCTGACTGCCCTATTTCCCTTTTCTCCGACTGATTCTCCAAAGCACAGATTGTCGAATCCTTAGGTAGCTGGTATGGCTTTCTTGGTGTCCCGGCCTTAGTGATTAGCCTAGACTGATCAAAGGTTGCTTCTTCTATCCCCAAGAAATAAAGGCCCTGCGGTGGTGGCACAGCTCGATGATTCGGAAGCGGATTTCTAGTAACATTCGGAGCTTTGGTGGGCGATTCCAAAATTACCTTGCTATCAATGAGGTCCTGAATCTCGTGCCTTAATCTCATACACCTATCCGTTGAGTGACCTTTCTGCTGTTGAAATTTAAAAAATAGGTCTCCTTGGAAATTTGGTGGAAGCGGACTTGGTAGAAGTCTGGGTTCCAACTGACGGAGATGCCCCTTTGCTAACAGTCTATCGAGGGCAGTTGACAATGACACTCCCAAATCTAAAAACTTCCTTGGTGCTTTATCCCCTCCTCTCCTTGGTGCTATGTCAAATTTCCTTTCTGGCCCATTTAGTGCATTGACATCAGTGGGGCCAGAGTGACCTCCCGCTTGTCCTATGTTGGATCCATAGTTTGGCCTCCTGTACCGGTTTTGTTGCTCCTCTTTCTTGATTACCCCTTCTTGGATCGCATCCTCTATCCTTGTCCCGACATCGAAAACCTCAGCAAAGGTGTTGATCGACTGGAATCTCATCTTTTCTTGGTACACTGGCTGTAGATTCTTCATCAACATTCGGATCTGGTCCTTCTCAGACGGCCTTTGTACCATTTTAGCTGCCTTTCCCCTCCATCTACTCAGGTATTCGGCGATTGATTCTTTATTCCCTTGCCTAGTGGTCTCCAAATCTTGGACAATGACATCCAAATCTTGATTGTACTCGTATTGTGCCACAAATGCTTTAATCACTTCCTCCCACACCCTGGTTTTGCTTGGTTCGAGAGTAAGATACCAGGATAGAGTAGCTCCAGTCAAAGTTTGTTGGAATAGGACCGCCATCATGGTTGTGCTCAAGCCGCTTGGTTGGAAAGCCCCAATACACATTCTTACATGGCTGCGAGGATTACCGGTCCCATCAAATTTGTCAAAAATCGGCATCTTAAACCCGACAGCCAGTGTCTCACGTACTCCGTCATACAACCCCTCCAGTTCCATCAGATAGGTATCAAACTTCCTGAGCCTTGCGCATTACCCTTTCCAACTTCTCTATTTTCTCGGTTAGTAGCTTCTCCTTCTTAGCTTTCTCTCTGTCTCTGTTGGCTCGTAGTGCATCTGTCCATTGTGCCTCCTGATCATCAAACCAATCTCCTTCCCCTCCTCCCAAAGGTGGGTCCATAACAGGTAGAATTACAGGTGGTGGTCGATGATTCAGCTCTTCTATCATCCCCATCATGCAGTACATGTTTTCGGCTTATTGCCTCATCTGCTCTGCTTGTTGTTCTACCAATGTCCTTAACCCAGCCATTTCTTCGTTGTTTCTTTCTTCGGCCATATCAGCGTATTCTCTTATTACCAGCCTTGTCGTGGGTTCCTAAACCAGGCTTGGTTTGATGCTATTTTTGCTCCTACAACAAATTTTGAAAATTTTCTTTTAAAAATTTTTTGTCCGTTTTCTTTTGTCGTACATAGACATTTTTATTTGGTAAAAACTTCATTTTATATATCACACGGATGCAATGCATGTGTGCGTGTGTGCCTATTCTATTTGCCAAAAAAGGATAAAATCCTAATCCTAACACATAAGCACATAAGATCCTCACCCAGGTCAAGTGCGCTAACTTCTCCTCTCATTGTGATCCTTACTACCTTCTCAGAGGTTGGATATTCAAAAAATTTCAAAATTCATTTGAAAAGCATTTCTTTTTCAAAAACAATTCCCAAGATTTTGGATTTTTCCTTAGAAAATGATCATGTGAAAATGTACCTTAACAAAGGTAATAAAGTTGGAGTTTTAATCAAAAAAGTGAACTCCAAAGATTTTTTTTTTTTTTGAAAAAGCGATTGAAAACTTTGGAATAAAGATGGCAAAAATATGTTTGCTTTTAAAGATGGATTTAAAATTCCTTGGATAGAAGGATCACATGATCGGATTATCACCGTACTTTTCATTAATTTGGATACATACAAGGTCAATGATGCTTAGCTAAACATAGTATGGGAGATGTAATCTTATAGTCATAATCTAACACCTTCCCAAATGTCATGGGACATAATGGGGAATTGTTTGAGAACGATTAAGAGTTTACATAACCCGTATCAAGTGAGCATAGTCATCATCTCAGATAATCTCTTCCGGGCACACATGACTTCCTAGCACATAACCCTGATCAAGAATTGATTTCCTAACTTTGAAAGGTTCTATGGAAGCTACTATGCAAAAGCTGGGTTTTGTTCAAATAAGGGACCCTTGACACACATCCGATAGGATGCTTAATATACCAAATCATGGTTCGAGATCAAGGGTGATCACACAGTCCCATGATTACTTGACCGACCGGGTTGCCCCGAGCGTCCAAGGTCATAGTTCCATGTGTGGATACCGGGATTCCACCTCTTTTTGTTTTGTTTTGAAACTGGTTTGAAATTTGATTTAGATCAAAGAAAGAAAATGGTCTGTTGAAAACAGATACAGAGTCGCCACTTGGTCTTTAAGGAACCAAGAAACCTAATTTTGACTCACCCAAACGGATAAGGGCACCGGCCCTTCATAACCAAAGAACTTGGTTCGGGGTTTTGGTACGAGAGAGGAAGGAGCCTTTGTCACGACTAAAACACCCTCAACTCGCCCCGTCTTTCGACGGGCCTCAATTAGCATCCAAATAATCATCTTAGACTATGTTTGGTTCGACAATTAATATTTATGATAAGTATATTACATTGCATAAGAATCTTGAAATTGGAAGATCAAAAGACGAGATATCATTCATAAGATCTAAACCAAATATCACACAATGCAAAAGTGAAAGATCACGCAAATAAACCTAGGAAAAATCGTCTAATCATATATCAAATAATCAAGACTTCCTAATCTAAAAAGGGGACATGAATTGTTCTTGAAACAAATAATCAAAGAAATCAAAATATACTTAGCAAGCTAGTATGATGCATGCTATTCTTTGAGAAAAGAAGATCTCTCAATCCCCGGGACGGATGAGAAAGGATGATTAGATCAAGGGGAAGCATGAACGCGTGATCATGATCGTTCCTTATAATCTTCTTAGATTAAGAGTTACAAAAACCCCAAATCTTGCATGAATGTAATGCTTATACCTAAAATGTGCAAAGGTTATAGTGTGTTTTGTGTACATGGATTTCTAGAATGACTTAGAAGTCTAAAAGGTTTATGAATGAATGAATGAAATCAACATGGGATATGTATAAATGTAGTATGAACTACTTCCTCAGATATGAACTAATTTGGAATGCCTATAAGCATCAAATCAAAGAATGAAAGTTAAAATGTGCTTGCTGTGAATAGTGGACAGAACAGTAACATGATCTTGTGAAAATGGAAAAGAGGGGTTAGGAATGTTTTCAGAGCATGATTTGTTATGGAGATCTTCCTTATTGTGTCTATAACACAACCCAAAAATCCAATCTTTAATAGCTATCACAGATTAAGAGAAATCATATAAACAATGAAGGTCACTCAGAAACAGAGTCCGTACTGTCGACTGAAATGTTGAAAAATCTTAGAAAATGAAAACAAATGATCTAGGGGCCCATTTTATACTGAACGTTTCCTAAGACATTGAAGTTCAAGGGAAAAATAAGTTGGGACCACCCCTTTTGGAATAGTTTTTTGAAAAAGAAGTTGGAAGTTAACTAAGCTGCTGTGACAGCAGAGACAGAATGTCTGGAAGGAATGTTTGGGTCCAAATGGACCATTTTCAAGTACTTCCAAGTCAAACCAAAAATCGTGGGTGTTCTCTAATGAGTTAGGAAGATTTTCCAAGTGGTCTTGCATCTATACATTGAGTATTGAGTTCTAGATAAATCTTTGAACTCAGATCACTCACTGTTTTGATTCACTGTTTTGAAGATTTTGGGAAAAACTTGAGTTTTCTTTCTTGAAATCAAAATGAGAGGGATTGAGACGGGTTTTGAAATAGAGGTTTTGAAAGCATATTTTCAACATCAAATAGAGATTATAACCTCTTGGAATATCAACATCAAACTCATCATCAAGAACCCCCAATATTATTGGAGAGATTCATTTTTATTTGAACATAACTTCAAGGATACCTTGGAGGTATTGAAGTTATAATCATCATCTATCAAACATGTTTTTGAGGTCAAGAGCTACTATCCATAAGGATTCACTCACCTCAAACTTCATGTCATCATCTAGATGATGATGAACTAGTAAGTAAATAAAGAAAATAAAAAGAAATGAGATTAAGAAGAGATGAACATAATATGAACAAGCAAGTAAATAACAATCACTAGATGATAATCAATATGATTTTGGACTTGTAGCTTGATGTTTCACTCATAGATTTTGACATTTGGACATGGAAGTAGCTTCCTAACTCAAGAATGCTCAAGAATGGTGATTGGGGATGTTTGGAATGTGAAGTATAAGAGAGACAATGGAAGAACACAATATTAAAGCTCACTTTTTATAGCAAAATAGTAGGAGGAAGCTCCTTTTCTCTCTTCTAAACCTATCTCTATCTCTCTTCTTCTCTAAAACTTTTCAAGCTTTTGCACTTGGCCCCCCTAAAATGAAGAGCAATGTGGGGTTTAAATAGGCCAATTTGGGGTGGTTTTGGGATTTAGAAAGTGTTCCTATTGGTCCCAAACATCTGAAATCATAAAACTACATCGTTTTGATTTTTAATTAATCAAAATAAACCCCCAAGAAAAATTACAAAAATACACTGCTCCTCAATCGTCTGGATAATCCCTTTTAGGCCCCCCGAGGTTCCGGTATTCGCGAAAAGGCCCTATTTCGTCCGAAATTCACAGAAAATGCATACAAACTCCAAATTGAGGTTGTGATATACCGTTGGAAAGGTAATGGAGTCTAATTTATATAAAAAATAGTTCGGGGATAGGTCACTTTGAAATGTTTTGCGGTATTTGCGATAAAAGTTGATTTGATAGCCTTTTAAGCCTTCGGAAATTCATAGTAGACTCGTTTTAAATCCGAAAATTATGTACGATATACCATTGGAAAGCTATTGACCTCTAGTATCCATGTAAAATATTTGAAAATTTTTACGGTGCCCCGATTTTAAAGTCAAATCCTGGTCAAACCTGGTATTCCCGGGAAGTCCTGGAAATCTCCGGGAGTTCCCAGGAGCTGACGTTTTCGCTCGATTTTCTTTTAGAACTCATTTTAATACTTTTCTTGTGATTTAGAACGATTCTGGTGAATTCAGACGATTTTGGTCAAACTTGGTCAAACCTTGGTCAAACCGGTTGACAGGGACTTTCTGGGAACTTCCGGGACTTCCGGGGGTCTCTGGGAGCTGACGGTTTCATCCGTTTATACTTAAAGGCTCATTTTTTTACTTTTCTTATGATATAGCATGTGTCCAGAACTTTGGGACCAAATCTGGGAGTTTTCGGGCTTTCAGGGGCATTTTGGTCATTCTGAGCATTCTGAGAGATAGAACTGACTTCCAAGAGTCCTTTTGAGTCTTTTTTTTAATCATTGTGAACCACCAAGCTATGGGTCTCCTAAATCTAATAGCCGACAAAATGGGGTGTCTACACCGTGCAATCGACTGGCTGGACATGCAAGTGAAATGCAACAGGCACACAAAGATTAATCAATTCGATTTAAAGGATATTTTTTCAAGTCTAATCCTCGAGTGAACCCAAAATCAGAATTCTGGTCTGCGAAATCAGAGATTCTGGGTTCGATCCCCACCAGAGTCGCCAGACTGTGGATATCGCAATTTTCTTTCTTTTTACCCACAGCTTTTCTTTAAAAAAAAAATTTCTTTTAAATTTCAAGTTCAAAACAAATGAGTCGCCACTTAATTTTTTTAAAAGGAAAATTAAGAAACTATTTTAAAAGCAGCTGATCTTTCGCGAAACTAAGGATTAACTAGGTCCGGGGATTATGGAATGAGAAGGGAAGAAGCCCATTGGACTAAAACACCCCTTTTCATCCTATCTCGCGATAAGCCTCTACTTAACATCCTTTTAATTGAATTATTAATCTAAGCATGCCCTCAACTAATACATAGATATACATATTCATTACACAAACATGTCAAAATGGTGTAAAATTACCAATTTACAAAATATCATTCAAAAACCACGTAATTCAAGTAGCAAGCAACGTGATGTGCAATAAAGAACAGGAGAACTTACCCGGGATCCAACTGCGGATATTAAACGTGCAATGCATGCGATTAAATAAAACCTAGGAAAAGGGTCTCTTGTCCACATATATACATGTAAGGCAAAATCTTAATTCTAAATGTGTCGCGCATGAGGTTGAAAAATCGATAAAATCAATAAATTAAAATAAACTAAGGAGGGATTCAAGAAGTCATACCTTAATAGCGCTACAAAACAAAGGGTTAGTCCACATGATATACAAGATATAAAGTTGAAAAATAACAATCCTACATTTCTAACTTAAATCTATCAAATGCAATTGAATCTAAAGCAAATAAATCCTAATTACAAGTGTCAAGCCATATGGATGAATATGTTCATGGAAAAGAATGAATTACGAAATACCCAATCATTTAGATCACTTAAACTTTAAATTCAAGCTTAATTAACCATTATTGAAACATGGTTTGACCCTTAACTCATGGAAATACCATCTAAGCCATTATTCATAAGATTGGTTGAAACTATTGCAGAATTCTAAAAATTACTGAGAGCAGATCGTAACTTTAAAAAATAAAAAAACATGGTTCCCGTGGTTTGATCTTGATGAATTTTGGACACCAAATGCCTCTGTGTGTGTAGTTTTTAACCCAAAAAAGAAATCAAAGTTCCAACGGTTGGATCTCCAGGAATTGGACAAAAACCATACATAACTCAGCATTTTACAACCTTCTGTCCAGAGTTCTTGCACGATTTTCTAAAAATAGCAAAAAGATCATAAATGCTTGGTTCTTTTTAGGGTGACTTTCTAGCACATTAATCTACTTAGAAAAAATTATTTTGGGTCACAAACACTTTATTAATGCTCTGATTTACTTATTTTAAAAGGATGTTACTGTGCTGAAACTCTGGACAGATTGTAGTGACTTTACAAAACTCATAACCAAACCACTTTAGACATGAAATCTCCTTAAAACAAAAATTACAGTGGTAGAACTTTGAGTTATTGACACTTTCCTATTGGTTTCACTTGATTCCAACGGTTAGATTTCGAACTAAAAATCTTTGATCAAAACCGGTTTATGAATCCACTGTTTCATTGTCAAGTTCAACTTTCATTTGTTAACCCCAACTATTAAACCATGAAGTTGGACTTAAACTAAATCATTTTCTCCTACCACTTGATGGTCATTGGAGGCTAGAGACCTTTATATTTGTAGATTTCAAATGAAGTATGAATAGACTAATATGAAATCCCAAGATAATGAATCTAAACCATGGAGGTGAGCTTAGACCCAAAATACTTTCTCCTACCACTTGATGGTCATTGGAGATGAAGATATGACTAATACTCATGAGTCTCAAAGGAACATAGAAAGGATTCCATGAAACATCAAGCTAGAGGACCCAAGTCATAAGTACGGACTTGGATCCATCTATTTGCTTATAAAATGAAGTGATGATCAAACTTTGACTCCCATGTGAAGTATAGGCTTACATGAGATTCAAAACATCAAACTCAAGAGCTTTCAAGAGAGATATTGAAGATCTCCAAGAATCTCAAAAGGAAAACATAAACAAGAAAATAGAAGAAGGATCAAAGAATTAGAAACAAGGACTTCCAAGTTTACTTAACAAACTCTAAAACTTAATAAAGAAAAACAAAATGACTTGAAGATTAGAGGCTCAAAAGAAAGAAAGCACAACTAAGATTAGAGGGTCACCTCCAAGACTATCCTCAAATTTCTATATTTTGAAGATCTTCCAAGTTCTTCTTCAAGCTCTCCAAAAACTCTCTATCTCTCTCAACTATGTGTTGTTGTAGTGGTAGTGATCTCTTGGTATTTTTTGTGTATATTCTCCTTTACCTTTTATATATTTTTTGTTATTATTGTTGTTCTCTCCCAAGGAAGATCCTCTCTCTTTTATAAACAAAATTACCAAGTATTTTCAGTGAATTCGGAGTAAAAGACAGGTGTAAATGTCTCATTTGGTGGTACAATATGTACTTCCTGAAAATAGACAGACTGCTGCACAGGGCGGCAGTTAAAAAGTCTTCTGCGGCAGTCAGTGGATGCCGCTGCGGCACTACGTGACTGCCGCTGCGGCATTCCATGACTGCCGCGCGGCACTTACTGAGAGCCGCACCAAATTATTGATTGTCGCGTCTTTGTCAACCTTACTTTATCAGTTTTTTGTTTTTATCCGCATACATATATGTATTGTACCACAAAATACGGACTTTAAAAGAAAACGACAGTCAGAGAATGTCGGCGGCACTCAGTGAGAGCCGTTCCGGCATTCTGTGAGTGTCGTACGGCACTCACTAAGTGCCGCAAAAAACTGCTGTGTGCCAGTTTCTGGTAAACTTCTCCTTTTAGATCTTTTCTTCTCTCCTTTTTCTAAAAAAAAACTTATTTTTGAAGATCATTTACAAAAGTGATGTTTTATACCTGAATTCTCCTAAATACCTGGTATTTCCTTCTTTCTGTGAAATTTTATTGCGTTCGGAGAACTTTCTGAAGAGTTTGGAATACTCTGAATTCTTCGGTCCTTATCATCATCGGACGTGGAGGTGACGCTCTCCTAAATTTGTCGGTCAGTCAAAATCGGGGTGTCTACAGTCCAACGTAGGAAACGACGCATGAATCCGAATTTTCTAGAAAGAGTTATGTCTGCTTTCATAAAAGTCGTTAGGTTGAAAATATACCTGCGGGTTTCCTTTTCATAGCTACCAACCAAACAATAAAACAAAAATAAAGTTTTAAAATCGTCGAATGATACTTGGACAGACTTCCCCTATTAAAGCACCATTCCACCTGTTAAACAAGAATTGAAATACCAAAATATCACCAAAACACTTGGAAATACCTTCAAAACTTCAATCCACAATTCATATTACAAGGGTTTAATATAAAACCAAAACATAAATTTATCTCCAAAATTCAAACACTAGGATTATAACTACTCATCTAAACTCATTTACATTTGAACATATTAAACAAAAACCATTAATCTCGAGCTATCCCAGAACCCCCACACTTCAACGCTTCTCACTATGATGTTCGTCCGAATCTGCGTGGTCATTAGCCACAAAATCGAATAAACTTTCACTCAGTGAGTACGTGGTACTAATCATGCAATTGGAGTATTTAATGATTCATAACACTAATTAAACCGTCAGGCTGAAAATATACCTGCGGGTTTCCTATTTCATAGCTATCAAATCAAACAATAAAATAAAAATAAAGTTTTAAAATTGTCGAATGGTACTTGGACAGAGTTCCCCCTATTAAAGCATCATTCCCCCTGTTAAACAAGAATTGAAATACCAAAACATAACCAAAACTCTTGGAAATACCTTCAAAACTTCAATCCACAATTCATATTACAAGGGTTTAATATAAAACCAAAACATAAATTTATCTCCAAAATTCAAACACTAGGATTATAACTACTCATCTAAACTCATTTACATATGAACATATAAAACAAAAATCATTAATCTTGAGCTATCCCAGAACCCCCACACTTCAACGTTTCTCACTGTGATGTTCGTCCGAAACTGCGTTGTGATCATTAGCCACAAAATCGAATAAGCTTTCGCTCAGTGAGTACGTGGTACTAATCATGCAATTGGAGTATTTAATGATTCATAACACTAATTAAACATATACAACAATAAATGGTCGTCGGCGTGCCAAGTAATCAATCACCATCGTTCTGGACCCCTGATTCCGGGCCATTCTCACTTTTTCCGTCACATATAGCGAAATCACACTCATTTATTAGTGACCGTAGTCAATTCGTTGTGGTCGTAACCACTATCCCCTTTTCTCTGAGGATTTCATCATCTCTTTATCCCTTATATATGGGCTAACTAATGGTAGTTATCACTTGAGACCCTTTCACACTACAAGAAAAAAGGTTTTTTATGTCAATTAAAAAGTGACATAAATAGGTATTTATGTCACTTTTTTTCCAGTAAAAAGTGACATAAATGGAGGCGACATAAATGTTTTAAAAGTGGCATAAATCTTTTATAAAAGTGACACAAATGTTTCTTAATACCAACACATATGTTAATAAAAAGTGACATAAATACTTAAAAGTGACATAAATACCATTTGATTTATGTCACTTTTAACCTAAAGTGACATAAAAGTAGAAAAGTGACATAAATGTTTCATAATACCAACACATATGTTAATAAAAAGTGACATAAATACTTAAAAGTGACATAAATACCATTCTATTTATGTCACTTTTAACCTAAAGTGACATAAAAGTAGAAAGTGACATAAATACCAAACCAAATTATTACATCAAAGTCTTAAAAATGATATAAATACTGTAAAAGTGACATAAATACTTTATAAAAGTGACATAAATACTTGATAAAAGTGACATAAATGTGTAATTCGTTATGTCAATTTTGTTTTAAAATGACATAAATATTTTAAATAATACTATTCAATACCACCATGTAAAAATAATATACCACCCTGTACATATATACAATACCACCCTGTACGAAATTAAATCCAACTCAATGATCTATTTCAACTACTAAATTTCATCGATTCATCTCAATATCAACCAATTAATTGGAATGAACAAAAAAAATATACAATCGATCCGAGTCAAGTGCTAAACTAATAACATAGACATATTACATATTCATCAAAAAGTACTAAGAAAACTATGAAAGCAACAAAAAAAAATTAGCCCAACAAAAAAAGTGGTTAACTTGTTAGAACTTTCCATCAAAATGTGAAACTTTGTACCTACAAAAAGGAAAAAGTTTTCATTAATTAGTTGTATATATAAAATAATAAAAGAGTAAAACTAGGTTTGGGGGTTTTGAGAGACCAAAATGTGTTTGGAGACTCGGAATGATGAAAGAGTCATTTTTCGCATTATTTGCTAACCATGACTCCGTTATACATTCCGTTTGTTCCCACAAGTTTCTTTAGGCATGTTTGAGGTATGAGTAAGGTTTCGTGATATTTGGTTAAGCGGTTTACAGTTTTAACCCTCAAAACCTCCAAAACTAAGTTTTTTCAAGCCTAAGTGATGAACAAGTCATTTTTTTGCATTATTGGTTAATCGTGAATCCGTTATGCATTTTGTTAGTTCCCACAAGTTTATTTAGGCATGTTTGAAGTGTGAGTATGGTTTCATGACATTTGGTTAAGTGGTTTACAATTTCCTCTCAACGTCAAGGTGTCCATGGCAGGGGCTAATAAGATTAGTGAGAATTAAAGAGAGAAACAAAACAAAAAGAAAAGCATGCAACATATCCCATGGTTATGTTATACAACATCATGCAATGCTTAGAAACAAGAAAGCAATCGCAACCAACTGATAAGAAGAAGATAGAAGTAAAATACTAGAGAACCATTAATTGTAAGATATATACATAGCCTCACTATCCTATGGCTTCAGTTTATTAAAGATTGTATGACAGACATAGGCTCACTATCCTAAGGCCTTAAATGTTATTGAGTTTCGTAGAATAAGTTTTGAAAATTTTAGTCTATAATGTTATTTAAGCCTAGAGAAAAACACGAGGGACAACACTAGGGAATTAGTTTTCCTTCAATTTTCCTTTCCTTTCCTTTCCTTTCATTTCCTTTCCATTTTCATGGTCTAAAATTGTTAACCAAACAAAGCCTAAGAAAAATATGATATTCTTACCTGCCCAACATGGAGGTACCCCACTTAAGAGAATGTAAATCATAACTCCAGCACTCCAAACATCTGCTTCATGACCATAACGTTTGCGCAAAACTTTAGGTGCAACATAGTATGGGCTTCCGACCACATCAGTGAAAGTTTTCCCTGCAGTATTGGACAGATATTAAAAAGCTATACATAACATATTAAAATAATTATCACTGCCAGAAAATTTAACAAACACAGCAAAAGGTGGATGCTCCATTAAAGTTGAAGGTGGAGTCATATCTTCCTGATTTCTTCACCAACACTACTGTTTGCAAAGCCTACTGCAGGTAATGGGACCCAGCAATGTGAATCTAAGACTAACTGGTGTAAAGAAAGAAAAGTAATCCATCACCACAAGACAATGATAGGTAGCTTACAAAGCTGCTCATAATAGCCTTGCCCATTAGAAAATCCTCAACCTTATTCATTAATGTTTCTCATGGAAACATCATTTTATAAGCAAGTTAGTCAGCGGATGTTTCCTTACATGCCACGCTGATCATGGCCGTCTGCATACAACCCCTTTATGATGGCATTTGCTTCATGTGTTTTAACAAAAAAACTGTAATGTACTCTAGAAAATCCCAGTTTTCAATTGTCCTAGTGGTAGGTGGAGAGTTTTCTTGGACAACTCCTAAATTACGAGGTTTATGTGTGTGTGTGTGTGTGTGTGTGAGAGAGAGAGAAAGAGAGAGAGAGAGAGGAGTGGGAATGGGTAGATTTACAAAGTGATGAAAAACTGGTGGAAGGAGAAGAAGGATAACGTAGCGATTGTACATTTCAAGGGTGAATTATTCCATTCAACGCCTTTCTTGGGGACAAATCATACCTTTTGTCACTTTAGAATTGGTATCTAATAAATGTTGGGAGGTGCTATCAGAAAAGGGCAAGGCTGTTATGAGCAGCTTTGCATATGCACAAGCACTCCTTATTTACAATCTCGATGCAATTTGGCTAATCCAACGGCTATGGAGTGCTTGTGCATATGCAAAGATGCTTATAATAGCCTTGCCCATCAGAAAATTGCATTACTAACCCCAATGATTGACTAAGAAAACGGAAATCTTTGTTTGTTACTATAGAGATAATGTCTATAATTGTCAAAGAATTGAGAGGGGTCAATACAACGTTTTCTGAAAAGAAAGTTGAAAGTAATTTGGAAGAATATGCTATCAACAGTTTTGCTATAGAAGTGTTTTTTATTCCAATATGAAACCTGAATGTAACATGACATTCCTACTCTACATTCTTCTATATTTGAGAACATACCTCTATGTTAAAAAGTTTTCTCGGCTTCCTCCTAACACAACAAGTGTAACAGCAGCAACCACAAAAGAGGGAGTATGTAATCAGATCGTTGCATACACGTAGACGACTTGGAGTTCCAAAGAAAATGATGCCCAGAAAGTCAAAAAAAATTTATTTTCATTGTTTTTAAACTGTTAAAAACTGGTGGTGTAAACAACGAAACGCCTCTAAAGATCAAGGTAGAGATTATTAAGGTATAACTCCAGAAGGACCATTTTTTTTTACACATTAACTTTAGTGAATCTCAGAGCATATTATTTGACAATAGTTGCTACCATTCATGATTTTCCTTTCATAAACAGCCACCAAAGTTCACTCTGACACAAAACAAAGAAAATCAAAAAGAAGTCCATTATCATATTTGATAGTCTTTACAAGATTACATGGTCGACTTGTCATTTATCTCCTTAATTTGCGTGTTAATATTTTTAAGCAACTATTAATGTCAGAAAGCTACTTATTTTTCTCTCTGATACCACATGTGCGACCCACATAAATAACCCACAGGGATAAATGCAAGCCTTGAAACCTGCATTAGAGAACAACTGGATTACCCAGCGAAGGGGAACTTCACTGTGGTAACATTACCCAGCGAAGTAGATGGAATAACCCTCGTTGCCTAGGAGAACTTCACTGTAGTAACATTACCAGCAAAGGAAAGAACCAAAGCTAAAGTTATGAAGAATTTTCAAATTTCATTGGACTACAATGAATTAATGGACAAACTAATAAAACATTAACCATTAAAAATTAGAGCCAACCTAAATCAAGCACTTACTTGTAAATAGAATTTTTTCTGCTCTTCAGAGAAAGGCTTTGTAAGAATATTCATATCAACACCATAATAAGACTTGCTCTTATTCATGAAGTAAAACCAATCATCCATAGTTCCTTCATAGTCACTCTTTTTTTGATCTCCTAAACCACACCTAATAGGTGCCACCCACATGCGAGCATGGCTTGGATACCTGCCAAACAAAAATACATTTGTAGATCAACCTTAATGTTGCAAATACACAACTTGCTCACCATAGGATTTTTTGTATCCCATGGACACCTTCAGATTTAATTAATTCCTACCATTTTGCAGAAGCTCAACATGAACAATTTTTGGTGTTCCTTTGATCATATTAAAATTTTGTATGATACCTATCATATGGGTATACAAAACTCTAAATTCACTTCAAGGGAATATTTGTTAACAATGTTCACGTCAAAACACAATAGCCCAACTTAAGTCTGATTTCAATTGTGTGAAGATGAAAACTTCACAACAGCCATTTTTTGGTGGTTACATAATAAAACTTCACAATAGCTCGTTATGCAACAACCGCTCTGCTGTCTTATTAAAAACCACCCCTCCAGTGGGGAAAAAAAACTCCTCGACTAAGCTTGTCCCAACTATCTCGGGTGCTACCGAAATAAATAGCAATAAAGAACTGTTCTATGATGATTCAATTCACACATTACGTACACACACATTCATCCTTGGTCATGACAACTACAAGTTCAAAACATGTAGAAAATAAATAATATGGAAAGTAATCTCTCTCATTTTCAGGAAATCATTCAACACACATAGTTAACTCCAAAACCAATGGTTTGATTATATTGAGTTCTCTCTCAAGCAAAAACCCCTTCTTCTAACAATGTTCTTTTTGGATATTCTAAAACAATGAATTACATGACCTAACAACCTCACCTACCACAAATTCAGTAAGTAATAGAATTATCAAGTACCAGCTTTTTCGAATGACCCTCTCATTGGAAAAAATCTTCTTCGTTACATCACCATAAAAACACCATATTACATCCCTGCGAATATTCCTAAGCTTTACAAAAACCATACCCTAGGTTTACTCTACGCATTAAAAGGCACCTAAATTCATATTTTCCTAGTAAACGTTAAGTGGAAATGAAAACAAATTTCATGTCCTCCCTAGAAAGTAAAAACTCTAGGAGAATATGCATAATCTATTAATTTGTCACAAATTTTAAGAGAAATACCAATAGTCAAAGGGAAAAAACAAAAAACAAAGCATATTAAAATTATCTTGCATTTACAATTACCAATCCCTATATTCAGTTGCAATGCTTTTTCTTATCAAAAGAATAGAAGATATGAAATGCATTCCCATTATTTCAGATAGAAAAAGTACGACATTGCTTGAAGATCCACTCCCAACTCTAGAAACTGCAAAGAAGAATTGCACAGATCCAAAAGCTACAGGTTAAGTGGATAGAAACAAAACCTTCAAGACCATCTTCTTTCTTTACATAATACTAGTAGCGCTCCAGTGCAAAAGTATTGAAGTCATAGCCAAACTTCTTATTGTGATTGTCGGAAACTACTTATTTTGAGTAGCTTTTGTGGATTTGAATCTCAATAGGTTGGAGAAGCCAACATGCAAATTCATCACGACTAGTTAAATGTCCCCTGATCAAAGTAATTGTTGCTGTGGTTACTTTCCATTTATTTCACTATCACTGTAGACTTGATGGATAATCTAAGGTAGCATGGCTCTAAGGGTCATTAACAGACTTATATGGAGGAGAAATGACGATGTCCAAGTATTTTGCAGAACGTGGCTTCCAAGTTTAAAAATAGAAGAATCATCCATTACTTTGAATGGAAAAATATTTTGCGAAGAATTAGCTCTTGTTGTCAGGTAAGAGAAATAATAATACAACTATTCCATAGTCATTATTAATGTCTAGTGTGTATTCACAGAAAATAAATCAGAAATGCCTCATTCTCTATTGTAGATTGATTAATTTTAACTATTTTCGTTTGCTAACTTATGTCAAACTTTTGCCATACTCATACACTTCGCTTAAATGGAGTTCTAAATAATAAACTCTTTATTAGAACAAATGATGAACGGTTAGTGGACCATGTCAATAACACTGTACAAAACAAGAATGAAACAAAGCATTAAATAGATTGAAAACCAAATCTAAAAAGTACCTTCATGAAATTTGTTAAGAAACCCCGTATCGATATAACAATTAACATTCCAATAAATGCGAGAGAGATACACTTCAATAGAGAGAAGAAAGGGTAAGGTAAAAAAAATGAAAGGGAAGGGGAGGGGAGGCATGGAGCAAGCATCAGAATCCACATAAGGAGTAATATGTGTACATAGTTATCTTGATAAAAGGGGTAACAAAGCAGTTTCTAAATTCTGCAGTTGAACTGTTGCACTCTCGTATTCATTCGGTATTCATCCTGATAAAAGGGGCTCGCATGGTAACGTTTCTGGTGGACTCATTATTCAAAGGGAGAAAAAAAAACAGAAATGAAATCGTACAAAAAAATCGAAACCCATAAAAACAAAATAATATTGTATTCAAAGGTTCAACAATCTTGCTCAAATTGAATCAAGGAAAAACAAAACCTAGCAGGAAATCAAAACACACCCCGAAAAGAGTAGAAACACGAACTTGTGCGTATGTCTCTGAGAAGAAACAGCAAAAATGAGAAAGGAGAAGTAATCCAAAACCAATAACAAACATAAGTTTACACACAATTGTGTGTCTATGTATATATGCATTATAGCACAACATAAATAGAATAATTATAACCAAATCCTTATTCCAGTGCTTAATGTTTATAGTCTTATTCATAGTCTCCTTAACTCTTCATTTAAAACTTAAAAGAACCACTGTCTTCACCAACATTAGTCGCCGTTCTTATCTTAATCTTCACACGCTTAGCTTATTTGGGACCCACAATCACTCATTTGGGGTTATAGACATATTTGAGTCCGTTTGGGAAAAACTTTTTCACAGCTTTTTCTAAAAAAAAATGTTGCATTTAAGAGTTTAAAAAAATAACATAAATCAGAAGCAGCAATTTTCTACTTTTTTCGAAAGCTATTAAGAGAAAATCTCTAATTCTCACAGCAATACTAAACGTGCTCTTAATAAACATAAAATTGGATCATGAACACTTTAAGATCACATATACGATAACAAATTAACGATTAACGAATTACTACCCAATCAAGAAACAAGTGAATCATGTCAAAAGAAAGGAGCAGCTCAAGTGTAACCATATGATGAGTTCGTCTAAAAGTACAAAATAACGATTACATGCAGAATGGAGATAGAACTGAAGCATAAAATACACCATCACATACACATTTTGAAACCATATACATATATCTTGGTTTATTGTTAAGGGAATCATCCAAAGATCTTTAGAATAACTAAGGACAGCATGTAAGGATAAAGAATGTCAATGACTACTAGGTGTAACAAAACCAGGAAAAAAAAAAACCCCTGCTGCACCAAAACTACCTAATTGTCAATTCTTTTTTGAGTAGCCCAGGCCATTGGACCAAAAATGAATTGAATGAAAAAAAAATAATAATAATTCAACATAATTCATAATAAGCCTAGTAGGAAGTAACATCTCCAAAATAAACAGACTTTACAATGTTCCAAAACTTAACCAACAAAGGCATCTAAACATGAGAAGCAAAAGTGACTTAACAAGTGCTGCTAACAACAGAATGAAAAACCAACATCTGCAACAGGCACAAAACTGATACCATCATGCACCAGCTTAAGCTTAGAGGCTGTTTGGGAAATACAAGAACTGATTCCGTGATTCAAAAATGAACTGGTTCTTAATAGTCAGGTTTTCGTAGTGTGAAATTAACCTAAAATTGGACATAACCTTAAAATGGACAACTTGTCAGATTTTGTAGTGTGAAATTAACCTGAAAATGGACATACCCATGTTAAACATGAAGCCATAAGTTAAAAAAATGGGAAACCATATTTTACCAGAAGACAAACTACAGCAATATCATCAACAGGCAAATCAACATCACCAAATCTAGCATTTAGTAAACCTTTCGAGGTAATCTCAAGCTTAAGCTGGTTTTGGGGAAGAATGCAAATGGATGTGATGAGATGTTGAAAAATGAAAAAAATCAAAACAACAAATGAACAATCAAACATATATACATACCTATATGCATAAGAGAGATGAAGCCCAATTTCTTCGAACTCGGAATCAAACCCTAACCACTTCACAAACCCAATGTTCTTCGAACTCGAACGCAAACCCTAACCACTTCCAATTCTATTGATACTCAACCACAGAGTGTGAACGGGAAGGCGACAGCGAGTGAACATCGGCGGCGGCGGCTACGTGTGAGCGGCGGTGGTGTGGGTCGCGGGGAAGAGAGGGAGACCTTAAAAACAATCTGTGAAGAAAGAGAGAGAGGGAATGGGAGGATGGAGAGAACAAGAGAACGATTGAATGGCGGCGGCGTCGACAGCGTGTGAGCGGTGGCGGCGGCGGTGTGTGGGTCGCGGGGAAGAGAGGAAGAGAGTTGCAGATCCAAAAATTTTGTCACTGTTTTAGTTTCATTCTAATATACCGCGCAAAATAAACTTTGATTTAATTACAAAATTGCCACCGCTTATTTATTTATGTCGGTTTTAAAAAAAGTGCTATAAAAACATTATTAATTATGTCGCTTTTAAAAAAAATGACATAAAAACATTATTATTTATGTCACTTTTACAAAAAATGACATAAATAATACAGTTTTTATGTCACTTTTTAAAAAACCGACATAAATGCTTAAAAAGTGACATACAAAAGTACAAGCGGGAAAGAATTATGTCACTCTAAATCAAAGTGACATAAAAATAATTTTAAAAGTGACCTAAATAGGGTTTTTTCTTGTAGAAGCATATATGCAACTCAACATGTCAACATGGTAATTTCTTAATTTTGGACACGTTAAATAATAAATAATCACATGCTTTTTCACTTAATCATAAATTAAGCATTCTAAGCATTTAATAACAATTAAAAGATAAACATCCAATTTTGGGATTAGGACACTCACCTCACGAATAGGTCCAAATAAGTCTAGAATTCTCAGTTTTCTTCTCCAAACTAGCTCTAGGTACTCCCAATGATATTCCTACATTTATATATCACATATATGTATCACCCCTCAAAATAGGTCGCAGAAAAACGTTTCCAAAACTGAAAAAGAAAGACATAGAAATAATCCTCTTACCTCACGAGTCCGAATATGGCTTCGGTTCACGAGATAGAGGTCGAACGATGAAGTTACGGCGACGAAACGGCGTGAAACCCCTTTTCTTTCTTTTCTTCTCATGATGCTCTCTGTGACTCTCTAATCTGTTTCTATCTTTTTTATTATTATTATTATTATTTTATTTTTTATGACAATGAGCCATTAAGAGATATGTATATCTCTTGGAATATTTTAATCAACTTAGTTATAATTGTTTTTGCATCCCCTAATGTTTCTAAGTTCCTATTATGAAACCCCCTAGACATTATATTAACTACCCAATTTCGAAATGGGTATGTGTCTATCTCACTTATGGGTCCCAAAAGTAAGTGATTCCAAATATTTTATGAAGTTGCTAATTAGCCTACTAATTATGAACCATATTCCTATTCGCTCTCACTAAGGTACCCAAATTGGTACCATAAAAGGTCACAACTAGCAATAAAATATTCAAAACAATTACACAATTATTCATTTAATCACATAAATGCAACTAAATGCAATTTATCTAATTTGGACCTCTCGTGGGTCCCATTTCACATCTGTCCAACTGTCCCCTTATCAAAGCACTTATCACATCGGGGTTAGTTGAACTTATCCAAATATCACATGCAATTAATTATACTAATTAATGCATGAAAAATAAATATGACTTCCATTTTTTGGGTACGGGTATTACACCTTCCATATTAGTGCGCGTCGTTATATAAATATACTAGTAATGACCCATGCCCTGGGCACAGCGCAAGAAAAAAAAAAACATAATGAAGCTTTGGTAATTGAAAATTTCACAATTACTTCATTATTTGTGACTAATTTAATAAAAATCAGTGTCTAAGTTTACTTTACTAAGGTCGCGGGAGCGACTTGGTGGTGAGCACTACCCTTGCTTCAAATAAATCAAGGCTGAAATTTAGAAGGAGAGAGGTGGATATGCCCAAATCCTGTCCAAATCAGTGTACTCCAATTTAAATTCTAAATTTGATTCTCAACACATTTGAAAGTGGAGCCACATTCAACTACTTTCAATAAAAATCAATTGGGGTCACCAACATTGAATGTGTGACTAAAAAATTTGGAACCATAGCATTATTATCTTTTTAAATAAAAAAAAAAAGCCAAGAGATTAAAATAGAAGACCCAAGTAAATGACTAAGCCAAAGTTTCATTTAGAAACAAACTGAACATACCAGTAATGGCAAGCAATAAAACTATAAATTTGTAGCGCTATGGATAGAGAGGGAAGAAAAGGGAAAAGTCATAAAATCACTCTCAAGCAAAAATAAATGTTAATCACAGGAGATGTCATAAACTCACTGGAAAAGAAAAAAAAATTAGAAAGAAGAACTAAAAAAAAAGAAACATTTTTAGCTACTAATGCCAGAGACTAAAAAAGGGGGGGAAAAGGATGTAGACCAATTTTTCATTCATTTTTTTTTTTTTGATATGGGGGAGGGGGAAGAGATTCGAACACCGATCTATGCATTGGAGGGGACTTATAAATGCCAAGCTCTTTGCCACTTGAGCTATACCAACCTATGCAACTAATTTTTCATTCTTAAAATCACTATGCTTAATTACTGCCAATACTGTGAGATGTCAAAACCTATAGAAAATAATAAAGAACACAGAGGGAGAATAAATCAGAATGTATGAACAATAAGAATGATAACATGTTGATAATTGGCATATGAATAGGTTAAGAATATTTGCTCTATTTGTTTCAAAGGAGAACTTGCCTAGAAAAGGGAAAAAACTGTAATCATGTTTTTTTTTGTGTACGTGTATTTCGTTATATAAAATGTCAAACCAAAAGCATACCCAACCACCAGTTTAGTAAATCCCCCAAAAATAAAAACAAAATTAAAGACCCAAACATAATTAAAAGTTCCAAAAATGCTTGTGCTCAAAACCTTACTATGATATACCCAAAACTGAAAACATATAGAGAGAGAATATGAATACCTCCAGGAATTTGCCACTAAGGTGGTCGGCGCGTGATGTCTGAAATTGACGAAGGGCGAGATGGATAGAGTGAGGAAGGATAGGGAAACTTATGTGGGTGAAGAGAGAGAGAGAGAGAGAGAGAGAGAGAGAGAGAGAGAGAGGATGACGGTATGGGGAGGTAACGTGGGAGAGTCTCAGACAGATATGGAGATATACATAGAGAGAGAATTTATGATAGAGATATGAAGAGAGATTATGTGAGTAATATGGAAAGAGGAGAGAAAGCTGATATTCACCCAAAATTTTATCCCTTGTTAAAAGTAAAATTTTAAAATTCAAAATCAATTCAAGAAAGAGTTGAGAGGGAGTAATGAGAGGAAGTTATTTGAAAGAGAGAATTTTGGATTAGAGGGAGTAATGAGAGAGAGAAGAGTTATATGGTATGTGAGGTGTGATGTCACGCCCCGGAGCAGCATAAATAGAGAAAAATAAATTTCCTTTATGGGTCCATAGGGAATGACAAGTGAAAGTCACTAACATCCACACCACACAGTACTAGTCCAAACAGGAATAGTAAACAACTAAAATATAAACACGGTTCTATCTATCACAAACATCAGAGTACGGTCCACAGGATCACAACAGGTCTGGAGACAACATATGCCCAAGTACCCGTTAACTACAAAGTACAACAGTAAAAGGAAAAGTAGTAACATAAACTACTATTTATCTTCAGGTCTTCAGCTGGCGTACGGATAGTCATCAGCTTGGCCAGCAACAGTGGGGCCATCCTCTGGGTAACTCCCTTCAGGATAATAGTTATTACCATATGTTCCGTCATCTGCATTGTAAAGGACAGGGTAGTCTGGACGGGGAATGTCCAGGCAATAAAGGCCGTCAGCTTGTTGAAAGCTGAGTGAGCACTAACTAACACAGTCTCATAGAAATGACATAATTACCATTATGAACAGTGTAAGACAGTGATACTAAATATATCCCTTACTCATTTATTCAGACATATCATTAATCGATTCTTTATCAAATCCCACTCTAAGACTGATTGCACAATACCCAACTGACTATCTCGAACTGATTATATCAGCACAACATACCAGTGCTCTTGTTCACCGCTATACCGCTTTTAAGAACTCTTGCGAGCACCCATACATCGTTCTCATATAACGACTGGTCCATGGATGTACCCATACTCTTGTTCACCGATTTTAAGAACTCTTACTGTTCACCGCTTTTAAGAACGCTTGCGAGTACGATACATACACAGCTCTGGTAAATATAAATCATGGATGTGCCACAACTACTCTTGTTCACCGCTTTTAAGAACTCTTACTGTTCACCGCTTTTAAGAACTCTTGCGAGTACTGTGCACCCATAATTCTCACGATCCTGATCAAATCCTTGACATACACTTATCGGATTCAACCTGAGCGAATCATCAGCTCTACTCATACAACTTTAAACATACAAATCCTCTTACTGACTCACTTCTCACTTATCCAATACTACCCAGTATTATCATCTCAACTTACTACGTTATCGCGTCGTACTATTACTAGCGTTCCGAACCCGACTACGTTACTCACCATGTTATCTCAATCTCGTTATCGTATCCCATTACCACCGTAATCCATAATATCGCATAATAGGAATATGGAACAGCAATTAAACAACTATGCATTATGAATTACTGAAAAGAAATACATTCATGTTCTGCTCGGGTTCGATCGATTGAGGTCCTCTCGATCGATTGAAGAAAAGTGATGTTCGATCGATTGAAGTCTTTTCGATCGATCTAAGTAATGTGATGTTCGATCGATTGAAGCATTTTCGATCGATCTAAGTGAAGGGTCTCGATCGATTGAACTCATTTCGATCGATTGGGATCAGTGATGTTCGATCGCTCGAACTCAGTTCGATCGGTCGAACTTCGTCTTCTACAGATTCTGCCAGTGAACGTGCAGAATGTGCTAGGGGTGTTTGGATTATAATTAATACGTCCAAAATATGTAAAACATCATAACTAAGTTACCGAGTGAGTTTGGAACTCACCAAAAATCGTTAAGGGCGCGTTTGGCAAGCTTCGAAACCCCGAGCTTTAATGGCGGCCACTCTCTCTCTCTTCTGTCTTGTCTCTGTCTCTCTCTGTCTCCTTCTCTCTTTCTCTCCTTCTTCTTGTTCTTCTTCTTCTCAGCTGTGAGTATATATATATATATATCTATAGGTGTGTGTGTATATATATAGATATATGGAGGTATGTGTATATATATAAACACAAGCATACACACTCTCAACTCTCTCTTAAGCACAAGGTTCAGCAACCTCACAACATACACGAATGCAGTGTATATATAGGGGGAATGGGGGTGCAGGTGGCATGGTTTGCGCAGAAACTGGAAATTCTGATATTTACATGTTCGATCGATCGAAGTATGTTCGATCGCTCGAACGCAGGAGGTTTGATCGATTGGGAAGGTTTGATCGATTGAAGTAGGGACCACGTATTAAAGTCAGGTCGGTAGGGTTTCGATCGATTGAACAAGGTTCGATCGCTTGAACTGAAGGGTCTCGATCGCTCGAACTAGCTTCGATCGATCGAATATGAAATTTCATGAATGGTCAAAGGAAGTATATAGAATCTCTCTGTATTTAAATAATATTGAAATTACAGGGTATTACATCATCCACCACTCAACAAAAGATTTCGTCCTCGAAATCAGAAACATACAGGGTTAAAACAAAAACTGAAACTTCTCACGCATCTCTGACTCTAGCTCCCACGAAGCTTCTCCTTCATCATGATGTTTCCACTGTATCTTGACTAATGGAATCTCCTTTTTCCTGAGCTTCTTGACTCCACGATCTAAAATGCGAACTGGTCCTTCGTTGAACGTAACATTGTCGTTGACTTCAATATCTTCAAAGTTGATCTCGTGCACTGGGTTATGAACACATTTCCTCAGCATACTGATGTGGAAAACGTTGTGCACTCCTGACATCTTCGGTGGCAACGCAAGGCGATAAGCAACTTTTCCCACATGCTCTAGAATCTCGAACGGTCCGATGAATCGTGGCGATAATTTGCCTTTCTTCTGACCAAATCTGACGATGCCTCGAACAGGCGAAACCTTGAGTAGCACATGATCTCCAACGGCAAACTCTAAATCTTTGCGTCGCTTGTCAGCATAACTTTTGTGTCGGGTCTGAGCTGTCTTCATCTTCTCACGTACCATCTGAATCTTCTCACTAGTCTCTCGTATCATTTCTGGCCCAAGAAGTTGAGTATCTCCGACTTCAGTCCAACATAACGGTGATCGGCAAGGTCTTTCGTACAAAGCTTCGAACGGCGCCATTCCTATGCTCGAATGATAACTGTTGTTGTACGCGAATTCTATCAGAGGTAAGTGTGTCTCCCAAGAATTCTCAAAATCAATAACACAAGCACGTAACATATCTTCCATTACTTGATTAACTCTTTCAGTCTGTCCATCGGTCTGTGGATGAAAAGCTGAACTGAAGTTCAAAGTTGTTCCCATTGCTGTCTGAAGACTCTTCCAAAACTCTGCAGTAAAGCGCGAATCTCGATCTGATACGATAGAAACAGGTACTCCGTGTAACTGTACTATGTGTTGCAGATACATTCGGCTCAATCGTTCCACTGGATACGTCATACTGTAGGCAATAAAATGTGCTGTCTTCGTAAGTCGATCCACGATTACCCAAATAGCGTCATGATTCTGCTGCGATTTTGGTAATCCTACCACAAAATCCATGGTGATGTGTTCCCATTTCCATTGAGGAATTGGTAACGGCTGTAGAAATCCAGGTGGTTTCTGATGTTCTGCCTTTACTTGTTTACAAGACACTGAGAAACATACTCAGCCACTTCTCGCTTCATTCCTTCCCACCAAAAATTTCTCTTCAAGTCCTTGTACATCTTTGTACCTCCAGGATGAATCGTCATTCGTGATTTATGAGCTTCATCCAATATGTCCTTCCGGAGATTTTCTTTGTCAGGTACACAGAGTCTACCTTTACATCGTAAAGCTCCATCTGTACTAACACTCCAGATCTCAGGTTCTTTTGTTGTCATCTTGGTGAACCATAACTTCAAATCCTCTGCTGTCTGTTGAGCTTCTATGATACGGCTGATCAAAGTTGGTTGTACCATCAGACATCCAAAATGTTGTCTTTCCATTGGTTCCACTGGCTGAAACTTGAATTCGGCTAAAACTTTCAATGCTTTCCATTCTCGAATTAGCAATGCAGCGATCACTAGTCGAGGTTTACGGCTCAAAGCATCTGCTACGACATTTGCTTTACCCGGATGGTATTGCAATGAAAAGTCATAGTCCTTGAGTAACTCCATCCATCTTCATTGTCGCATGTTCAACTCCTTTTGAGAGAACAAATACTTCAAGCTCTTATGATCGGAAAACAGATCGAACTTTTCTCCATAGAGATAGTGTCTCCAAATCTTCAAGGCAAACACTATTGCTGCCAATTCCAGGTCATGCGTCGGATAATTCTTCTCGTGTACCTTCAATTGTCTTGATCCATATGCGATAACATTCCCGTCTTGCATAAGTACACAACCCAATCCCTGGTGCGATGCGTCACTGTAGATCACATATCTTTCTCCACTCCTAGGTATCGCAAGTACCGGTGCAGAAGTCAATTTCTCTTTTAACTCCTGAAATGCACCCTCATGCTTATCCGTCCATTCATACTTCGTCTCCTTCCTTGTTAAATTCGTCAGTGGTCCTGCTAACTTGGAGAACCCTTCTACGAATCTTCTGTAATATCCTGCTAACCCAAGAAAACTTCTGACCTCTGTTGCATTGGTCGGTCTATTCCAGCTTAAGACTGCATCAATCTTAGATGAGTCCACAGAAATACCGTCCTGAGATATAACATGTCCCAAGAATTTGACTTCCTGTAGCCAAAACTCACACTTGTTGAATTTTGCATACAACTTGCTATCTCGAAGTGTCTGCAAGGCAATCTGTAAATGCTCCTCGTGATCCTCTTCTGTCTTTGAGTAGATCAGTATATCATCGATGAACACTATAATGAATTGATCCAGATATGGTCTGAATAATCTATTCATTAAATCCATAAATACTGCTGGCGCATTCGTCAATCCAAAAGGCATAACTAGAAACTCATAATGCCCGTATCTTGTCCTGAATGCAGTCTTCGATACATCCTCTGGTCGAACTAACAATTGGTGATATCCTGAACGTAAATCGATCTTGGAAAAGATCATCGATCCTTGTAACTGGTCGAATAGGTCGTCTATCCGAGGAAGTGGATATCTATTCTTGATCGTAACTTTGTTCAACTCCCTGTAGTCTATACAGAGTCGAAGTGTTCCATCCTTCTTCTTCACAAACAGAACTGGTGCTCCCCAAGGTGACGTACTCGGGCGAACGAAACCTAAGTCTTCAAGTTCCTGAACTTGCTTCTTCAGTTCCAACATCTCAGTTGGTGCCATCCTATATGGAGTCTTAGAAATCGGCAATGTACCAGGTACTAATTCCACACAGAAGTCTATTTCTCTTTTCGGTGGGAGTCCTTTAATATCCTAAAATACATCCTAAAAGTCTTGCACAATAGGAATCTGATCCATCGTGAGCTCTGTACTTGTACTCTCGATCGTAGCCAAATTACTCGTAAGAAACATATCGCTCGTCGGCTGACACTGAAATCTAATCGTCGGCCTTCCTTGTCTCGGAAAAACAATCGTCTTAGTAGGGCAATCCAAATTGGCACCATACTTAGTTAACCAATCCATCCCTAGGATAACATCAAATCCTGACATTGACAGAACTACCAAGTCTGCAGGAAGATTCCTATCTCCCAAAGTCAATGGGCAATCTTTACACACTTTACTCAACTTAACTGTCACTCCCAAAGGTGACACAACCTTCAGTGTTGACTCAAGTGTTTGGGGTTCTAAACCCAATTGACGCACAATCTTAACAGCAATAAATGAACGTGCGGCTCCAGTATCAAATAAAGCTTTAACTGGACTATGAAAGAGTACAAGCGTACCTTCCAAATGTTGCTGCTCATCAGCGTTAAAGCCTGCTTCTCCTGGAATGATAGCATTTATCCTTGTCTGATCTGGAGGTCCTTGTATCCCTTGAATTGGTGCTCCATAGTATCCTCCTTGTGGTGCACGGCAATCCTTGCTTAGATGTCCCGGCTTGTTGCAATTCCGACAGACAATATCCATTATGCGGTTAACTCTAGGGGCTGTACAGAATTTGGCAACATGCCCTGGCTTTCCGCAATTAAAACATCCTCCGCTATTGCTTGGCGGTGCTGTCAGTAGTGCCTGCGGCTGTGATCCTTGCTGGTGATATTGCTGGGGTCGAGTATAGCTCTGCTGTGGCTTTCGGGTTCCCTCCCAGGTTCTCTTGTTACCTTGAAAATTCCCCTGTGGTCTCCAACCTTGGGTATTCCTTTGCGGTTGGTTTTGGAAATTCCTCTGTTGAAAACTTCTAGATGACTGTGATCGATTCATCTGTGGTTGTTGTGCTGGATAAGCATCCTTCTCTAATCCTGCTGCAAATCTGACAATCTCTTCAAATGATTGATTCAGATGACCAATCATCATATGTCTGAGATGGGGATTCAATCCTTGGTGAAATCTCTTCACCTTTTTCTGTGGCGTGTCTATCATATGCTGAGCAAATCTGGATAGACGCTCGAACTGTGTTGTATATTCCCTGACATTCCATCCTCCTTGTACCAGATTGAGAAAGTTCCTTTCCTGTTGATCTCTCTCATCCTCTGGGAAATACTTCTCCAAAATTCGTCCTTTGAATGTCTCCCATGGCATAGCTTTAGCAGCATCGATCCCAATAGTGGCTCGCTCGGCTTCCCACCAATCTGCGGCGGCATAAGTAAGCTGAAAAGTAGCAAGGCGACGCTTCTCTTGTTCGCTGCATTCCAATGCTTCAAATATCAACTCCATCTCTCTTATCCATTGTTCCGCTTTCCATGGTTCTGTTAGTCCATCGAACTTCTCTGGACGTAACCCACGAAAATTTGCTAACAACTTATCTCCAGTCTGTCTTGGTGGCGGGGGTGCAAGAGGTCTCTGGTGGGTGGAGTGATTATAGGTATCCCCCACATGCTCCATCCTTTGCATAAATGCTTCGAAAATTCCCGTCGGATCCATCCCTTCCGGAATAGGTGCTCCATTACGCGCTTGGTGATTTCTCAAGGGTCCTACCATGATGATAACGAGTATCGCCTACAAGAGATATATTGATCAGCTGAAAGTCTTCTCGTAGGAACGAAACCAAAATAGAACGCGAAGTAACAAGAGTTAACAGTTCTACAAAACAACACATCAAACAACCAACAATCAAAATCAAAAGTACTGTTCGTATATATATATCAAAAGATGTACCATGGAGTACACAGTAACCATACCATGTACCACGTGGGACAAGGCTAAAACAGTACTAAGGTCAACTACTACTATCTATACAAAGCTATGGTCAAATAGCTATCTCTCAAGCTCCCAAAAATCTAGTGGACAACATGTCCTGATGAAACTAACAAAAACTAAGTCTTGCAGGTCCTGACTCAAAAGTCGTCAGCGTCTGATCCTGCTGGTGGTGCCTCATCCTCTGAATCGATACCCATCTCCTCGAGTGGATCATCCTCAACTGGTGCAGCAAGATCTCCGACTACAACTCCTATATCCCAATCCTCTATGACCTCTGCATCATCATCCTCCATCCCGTCTGCTATCGCCTGGTTGGCGACATCGACTGCTACTGCGGCGAATCCATCGGCTATATCAAGAGCTCCTGCTATGGCTGCCTCTCCCATAACAAAATCTGCTGGCTGTGCGACCATCTGAGCTATCCATCCTACTGCCATATCGGCCATAGCTGCCATATGCATAATGGGTCCAGCTGGTATCTGAAGCACAACTGGTGCCTCTGGCACAACTACCTCCTCATCGGGCGCATCCTTATCTACTACTATGTCTGCCTCAACAGCCTCTGGGTCTGGTACCGGATCCTCTGGCTCAAACTCTGGCTCCTCGGGGTCATCCTCAGGCTCATCATCATCTGCATCATCTGCATGCTCATCCTCTACTGGGTCCTCGTCATCTATCGGCTCCTCCTCTCCATCTCTGTCTATGTCCTCATCGGCATGCTCATCCTCAGGCTCCAGGTCCTCATCCTCCTGAATCGACCCAGGCTCTGGAACTGGTACATCGGGTACCGGCGATAGTGGTGGTGTTGCTGGCGCTGGTGCAACTACAGGCTCTGGTGGACCGGCTACAATAGCTCTCAACTCAATCTCATCCATCTCAGGCTTACTCTGAACTAACCGTAATATCTCCCGGCAAATGTCTCTACCAATCCTCGCAGTATGGTAAGCATCCATACGCATCTGCGTCGGGTGAGTCCTCTCTGTCACATAAAGTGCTCTCCACATGTCCTCCTCCAAATGTCTACTAGCTATCTGGCACACACGCTCACGATAAAACTCTGGGTCAGCTGGCTCCACGGTATCCCCATGGATCACGTGTCCTCCATAAGCATCGGTAACAAACTGATGAAACTCTGGATCCATGCTGTCTTGCAAAGGAAAACTATCTATCGTCAGGAAGATGAACTTATCTTATACTCATATCTCATCTCAAGAAAATCTTAAATACTAGAACCAGATGGTGTGGAATCCATCAGTGAACGACAATATCAGAACCTAACCATAATATAACCAGGCGCTCTGATACCAAAACCCTGTCACGCCCCGGAGCAGCATAAATAGAGAAAAATAAATTTCCTTTATGGGTCCATAGGGAATGACAAGTGAAAGTCACTAACATCCACACCACACAGTACTAGTCCAAACAGGAATAGTAAACAACTAAAATATAAACACGATTCTATCTATCACAAACATCAGAGTACGGTCCACAGGATCACAACAGGTCTGGAGACAACATATGCCCAAGTACCCGTTAACTACAAAGTACAATAGTAAAAGGAAAAGTAGTAACATAAACTACTATTTATCTTCAGGTCTTCAGCTGGGGTACGGATAGTCATCAGCTTGGCCAGCAACAGTGGGGCCATCCTCTGGGTAACTCCCTTCAGGATAATAGTTATTACCATATGTTCCGTCATCTGCATTGTAAAGGACAGGGTAGTCTGGACGGGGAATGTCCAGGCAATAAAGGCCGTCAGCTTGTTGAAAGCTGAGTGAGCACTAACTAACACAGTCTCATAGAAATGACATAATTACCATTATGAACAGTGTAAGACAGTGATACTAAATATATCGCCTACTCATTTATTCAGACATATCATTAATCGATTCTTTATCAAATCCCACTCTAAGACTGATTGCACAATACCCAACTGACTATCTCGAACTGATTATATCAGCACAACATACCAGTGCTCTTGTTCACCGCTATACCGCTTTTAAGAACTCTTGCGAGCACCCATACATCGTTCTCATATAACGACTGGTCCATGGATGTACCCATACTCTTGTTCACCGATTTTAAGAACTCTTACTGTTCACCGCTTTTAAGAACGCTTGCGAGTACGATACATACACAGCTCTGGTAAATATAAATCATGGATGTGCCACAACTACTCTTGTTCACCGCTTTTAAGAACTCTTACTGTTCACCGCTTTTAAGAACTCTTGCGAGTACTGTGCACCCATAATTCTCACGATCCTGATCAAATCCTTGACATACACTTATCGGATTCAACCTGAGCGAATCATCAGCTCTACTCACACAACTTTAAACATACAAATCCTCTTACTGACTCACTTCTCACTTATCCAATACTACCCAGTGTTATCATCTCAACTTACTACGTTATTGCGTCGTACTATTACTAGCGTTCCGAACCCGACTACGTTACTCACCATGTTATCTCAATCTCGTTATCGTATCCCATTACCACCGTAATCCATAATATCGCATAATAGGAATATGGAACAGCAATTAAACAACTATGCATTATGAATTACTGAAAAGAAATACATTCATGTTCTGCTCGGGTTCGATCGATTGAGGTCCTCTCGATCGATTGAAGAAAAGTGATGTTCGATCGATTGAAGTCTTTTCGATCGATCTAAGTAATGTGATGTTCGATCGATTGAAGCATTTTCGATCGATCTAAGTGAAGGGTCTCGATCGATTGAACTCATTTCGATCGATTGGGATCAGTGATGTTCGATCGCTCGAACTCAGTTCGATCGGTCGAACTTCGTCTTCTACAGATTCTGCCAGTGAACGTGCAGAATGTGCTAGGGGTGTTTGGGTTATAATTAATACGTCCAGAATATGTAAAACATCATAACTAAGTTACCGAGTGAGTTTGGAACTCACCAAAAATCGTTAAGGGCGCGTTTGGCAAGCTTCGAAACCCCGAGCTTTAATGGCGGCCACTCTCTCTCTCTTCTGTCTTGTCTCTGTCTCTCTCTGTCTCCTTCTCTCTTTCTCTCCTTCTTCTTGTTCTTCTTCTTCTCAGCTGTGAGTATATATATATATCTATAGGTGTGTGTATATATATATAGATATATGGAGGTATGTGTATATATATAAACACAAGCATACACACTCTCAACTCTCTCTTAAGCACAAGGTTCAGCAACCTCACAACATACACGAATGCAGTGTATATATAGGGGGAATGGGGGTGCAGGTGGCATGGTTTGCGCAGAAACTGGAAATTCTGATATTTACATGTTCGATCGATCGAAGTATGTTCGATCGCTCGAACGCAGGAGGTTTGATCGATTAGGAAGGTTTGATCGATTGAAGTAGGGACCACGTATTAAAGTCAGGTCGGTAGGGTTACGATCGATTGAACAAGGTTCGATCGCTTGAACTGAAGGGTCTCGATCGCTCGAACTAGCTTCGATCGATCGAATATGAAATTTCATGAATGGTCAAAGGAAGTATATAGAATCTCTCTGTATTTAAATAATATTGAAATTACAGGGTATTACATGTGATGGGTGACTTTCCATTTGGGCTTGAGATGTGTGTGAGAGAGAGAAAGGGCGATACAGAGAGACAGAGAGAGAGAGAGAATTTGGGGGGTGATATAGTGAGAGATAGAGGGAGAGATTTGATAGGATAGAATACAAATTAATTGTGTATGTTACCATTTTTGGTGGACAAACAATCTAACGGAGTGAAATATCAAAGCTTGTCTCAATGGTCAAGATTAAAAGTTGTTAAATTGGGAGGCTCCTCAACTCTCTTCCTTATTATATAGATATATATAGGGAGAGGGGATCCCTCATTTTATGAAAATGAAGACTTGTAATCCTAGCCGTTGGAAATCATTTACTGCATAGTGAATTTCACTTTTACTGCATTGATTAAATGAACTCCAATGGCCAGGATTAGAAATCTTTATTTTAATAAAATGAGGGATCCCTCATAAGAAGCTTTCCGATATATATATATATATATATGTATGTATATCCATATATATATATGTATAAACATACCCACTAAGGCATCATGATCAATTCCTCCAAGATGATTTAAACATATGCTCTTGTGTGTTATGTAATCTGATAATCGATTGTGGTCGTTTTGGAGGATTGGATCGGACTTCAACAACTACAAATAAGCAAATTGTAATATATTATGTATTCTTAAAGATTCAATGGTTAGGTTAGGGAAGATGAAGAGTGAGAGTCACATTAAGAGTTGGGGTTAGGGAAGAAATCGTAATGTATTTTGTATTTGAAAGGAAGGGGAAGTGGATGGTTTTCACATATACCTACATAATTTTTTTTTTTTAAAAAAAAAGAAGGAAAAGAGAAGAGAGATTAATATATAAATATATCTAAATCCATTTTGAGAGAGAGAGAGAGAGAGAGAGAGAGAGAAACATAGATAGAGAATATGAAGAAAGGGATGGAAATAAATGAGGAAAGAAAAATGACATTGAATACATGAGTAATGCTACAGACACAACACATTGCACAACACAAAGCACAACAGGGGTTTAAATGCCTTGTACCATGTGCTGTATAAGTGGTGTATAGAAAAGTGTGAAAAATTCAAACAACACACAGTACAAGGCATTTAAATCCTTGTCGTACTTGTGTTGTGCAATGTGTTGTGTCTATAGCATTACTCTAAATATTTATATATACGAAAATTCTTTAAAGAGGTCGCCCTCTCTTTAATAAAGAGAGGACACCCTCTTTAGAGCCTGACTGTGTATATATTTACTACTATATTAAAATAAGACAACATCTCATTTAAGCTAGCATGTCAAACTTTTTGAAGCTCCCATATTGTCCCAGGTTTGATAGGCTGAGTTTTCCATAATACCCTTCATTCAATTAGTTTTTACACGGGGACATCGTCAATGTTTAGAGATAGTGCCATTTGCTATTATGTCATTCTACCACTTTTCGTTCCACTTTCGTGTCCCTCAATGGCTCTCATGTGCGGCGTGGTATGATGACAGCTCACATGATCTCTATTTCAATCGATCTTGACATGGCTACACAGCTAAATGCTCAGACAGTCTGATCGCTTCTCTCTCTCTCTCTCTCTCTCTCTCTCTCTCGCTCTCTCTCTTTCTCTCTCTCTTCAAGTTGAAGACCGGTGCGGAGGTCGCTTTTGTCGTCTTCTGTCACACCCCCAGCGTAGCAATAATTAAGGGAAGTAAGCTTCCTTATCGAACTCGTAGGCTTATAATAGGTTGAAGATCACATGATTGATCAAGCAACATAAATAAATAAAACAAACTTAATAATATTAGCAGTAGAAATGTTCTAAGTTCAGCAGAAGCAATATCAGAGTCTTACAAGTCTTCATTATACATACTTATATTACAATAGACCCAATGCAAAAGATGCAAAAGTCTAGAGGCCAAACGGTCGATAACAACTACAACATAAAAGACAGATAATAACTATTCCTAGTGGGAATCAAAACTGCTTCAATTATGCGAACGCCTCCTCAACTGGCGAAGCCCCTACCTTCCTCATCCATGTGCTCATGTGCATAATATTCTCCCTACGAAACAGTCTCTCCATCACCTGGAACTACAGTAGTTGGACACGGATGTCCAGGCCACACGCAGTCAGCTAAAAGCTGAGTGAAATGCTACAAACCAAACACAATATATACATACACAACATTTAAGTTATCACTGAGAAGTTATCGAGATGTGACACAAGTTCTCACACAAACCCAACGTCCTTTCTGACTATGCGACTACGACAATACAAACACAACTTGTCTATCTGCGGAAGTGGGTACTTGTTCTTGATCGTAACCTTGTTCAACCCTCTGTAATCTATATAGAGTCGCATTGATCCATCCTTCTTCTTAACAAACAACACTGGTGCTCCCCACGATGAAGTGCTAAGTCGAATGAATCCAAGGTTCTCCAGTTCTTGAATCTGCTTACTCAGTTCTTGCGTCTCTGTCGGCTCCATACGATACATGGTCTTTTATATCAGTGTTGTTCCTGGCATTAACTGAATGCCAAAGTCAATCTCTCGCTTTGGAGGTAAACTGGAGATGTCTCAGAATACGTCCTCAAACTCTCGTAGTACTACAATCTGAGCGGTAGTAGTCTCCGTATCGGTGCTTTCTATCATGTCCAAACGAGTAGTGAGAAACGCATCACTTAATGGATTACATTGGAAAGTGAACAATTTTGTTCCCGGTAACGTAAAGGAAATCGTAATACTAATGCAGTCCAATTTGGCACTGAAATTTGTTAGCCAGTAAATTCCTAAGATTACATCGAACTCTCTCATCGATAGAATAATTAGATTTGCGGGTAGCTCTCGATCGTTTAAAATCAGTGCACATTGCTTGCAAACTTTACCCAATTTTACAGTGACACCCAAGGGTGAGACCGCATTCAAAGCTACATCGAGGTCTTGTGGTTCTAGACCTAATTCCAGTACGACCCTGTGTGCTATAAACGAATTCGTGGCTCCAGTATCAATTAAGACCGATGCGCGGCTATTAAAAAGGGTAAGCGTACCTTTGAGGTTTTGCTATTCGACTGCATCGAATCTTGCTCCTCATGAAATAATAGCTTTGACACGCTCTTGATTGATTAGAGCTACTAGTCCAGTCTCTACTTGCTTGTGAATATAGAAATCTCTGCTACCCTTCTTGCCATAGAAGAAATACACAATATCTTATCGCTTGTTACTTTTGAGTATTGTGCAATCCCTCGACAAATGTCCCGGTATCCCATAATTAAAGCATACACCAGGGTTGAGTCATTGTGCAGGCACTCCTAGTGCAGGTGTTATGCCAGGCAGTTTAGCTTGTGTCGGCGAAGGATTGGGTACTTGTCCTCTTAGACTGTTCCATTGTCTCTTTATTCCAAAACCACGGTATGAGTTTGAGTTACCACGAGTCGGACGACTGGCTGCCTTGAAGGTAAACGGCTTCTACTGCTGGCTCCCATACATAGTCTCCAAATTAGAGGCTAACTCTACCAAATTCTCAAATGGTTGCATTACAGAGTATCCACCAGGTATGGGGCAAAATGGGATAACCTTTCAAATGCGACCGTATACTCCTGAACGGTCTTAGTTCCTTGGACCAGATCCATGAATTCTTTCTCCTTCTTGTCTTTCTCAAATGCAGGAAAGTACTTCCGAAGAAACATGGTCTTAAATCCTTCCCAGCCCAGGCGTTTGACAGCTTCTTCTCCCAAAGTGGCCCTCTGAACTTCCCACCATTTTACGGCAGAGTAAGTGAGCTGAAATTCTGCAAACCTCTTCTTGTCAGAGTCTGTGCAAACCAAAGCTTTAAAACACGACTCCATCTCCCTAAGCCACTGCTCGGCTTTCAATGCCCCTGACACGCCATAAATCTTCTCTGGGTGTAAGACTCTGAATCTTTCCAATAGTTTATCTCCTGACATGCCATCAATCTTTTCTGGGTCTCGGTGGAGGTGGTGGCAGACAATCATGCGCACCTTGTTGATCGCCAATATGCTCCAATCTTTGAAAAAATTGATCAAAAACTCTATTGTGGTCATGTCCTGCGGGTACCTGTTCGGATGGTCCGACTCCATTGTGGTTGTTGCAAGTAACTCTAACCATCTTAAATCTGTGTGCAAGTATACATGGACACAAGTATTTCTCAAATTGGACTATTGCCTTCAGTAAGCGGTTCTGAGATGTTCACTGCCCAAAAATCGAATATAATTATATCTACATACATATACTATTTAGTACCATGGGATACAATCACATTTATGAATGTTAGACAGAATGTTAGGTGCAACGTGATGCAAGTCATGAAAGAATAATAAAAAGTCGTGGTACACAATTTAAGACGAAAAGTGGCTCCAAATGTCTTCGTCGAATCGGCGTCGTAATCTTAATGTCATTCTAGCGAGGAAATCTTACGGCTCATAGCTTAAAGTAGGACAATCATGAGCACATCTAAACTGTACTCTGATACCACCAAAGATCCCTGTCATGCCCCGACGTAGCGATAATTAAGGGAAGTAAGCTTCCTTATCAGACCCGTAGGCTCGTAACAGGTTGAAGATCATATGATTACCCAAACAACAGAAATAATAAAACAAACTTAATAATACTAGCAGCAGAAATGTTCTATGTTCTGTGGACATTGGCACACGGGGCTTCCACGGTCTTTTTTTTTCCAATTTTTCAAATCAATTTAAACGAAAGAAAGGGTCGGCACTTACTTTGAAGGAAAGAAATTAAGAAACCATTGTAAAAGCTACTTTTCTGAGAAACCAGAGATTTCTAGGCCCGAGGATTATGGAATGAGAGGGGAAGGAGCCTGGTGGGACTAAAGCACCCCGTCTCATCCTATCATAGATAGGCCTCTAGTCATCATCCTTTTATTCAATTGAAAAGTTTATGTGTGTCCCAATCAATACATAGATATAGATATACATAGCACAAGCAAGTCGAAAGGGGTGTAAGATTGCTAAAAAAAGGCACCATAACCAAGTAAGTTCACATAACATACAATATGCGATGCAAAAAAGAACGAGAATTAAAGCTCACTAGGATCTAGCTGTGATAGGGAAACATACAATGCAAGCATGAATAGAAAACCCTAAGAAAAAAGTCTCTAAATCATATAAACATATAAGGCATCATCCTAATCTAAGGTGTCGCACATGAAGTCGTAAAATCGATAAAAACAACTAAAACCAAATGAATAGGAGGGAACATGAGGAATCATACCTTGAGAACGCTACAAAACAAAGGTTAGTCCACATGGATGAACATGATAAAAATAGGACCTCACCTAATCTAACGAGAGGGGAAATAACAAAGTCTTGGACCCTTTTCCATCAAGGAAATTGCAACATTCCTATGGATATATGAGCCTCAATGGGAAGGATAAAAGAAACCTTAACCTAGAGCCAACATAATGTCAACATAAGAGTGACATGAATTCAACGTGATCGGAAGGGATTCTTAGCTAAGTTAACAAATCATAACTTATCACTAAAATTCATATCCTAACACTCGTAGAATATGATAATAAACAATGCATGATAACATAACATGAAACACTTTATTTGGATCTTTGAGTCTCTGGGTTTAGGTTCAATTATTCATGATCAAGATATGTTTCAAGCCTTAGGGCCTTAAGAAGTCATTTTTATTAAATTTTTGCAATGTTCATCAAATCTGCCTCAGAAATCTAGAAATTACAGAACAGAAACACCAACTTCAAAAATTGGAAAACCATAGCTCCTATGGTTTGATCTGAATTATTTTCACATATAACATACCTTTGTGAGCCTAGATTCTATATCAAAAACAAAATCAAAGATCACATGGCTCAAACTCTAGGTATTGACCATAGATTAGGCATCATCAGATTCTATCAACTCTCTATCTAGCAATATTGTGTGATTTATTCAAAATAGCATAAAAACCTTAAACCACTCAAATTTTTTAGAGAATTTCACTATCTCACCAAAGTTCAATGAAAAAAATATTTTGAGGCCCAAATAATTCAATCAAGACTCTGTTCTACTCATTTTCAAATAGGCTTGCTGCTCTGGAATTCTGGACAGAGAATGACTAGTTCACAAGATCCATGATCAAGCAATAAAAATCATATTAATTGAGATAAAGTAAAATTACAGTGGTAGATCTATGAGTTAAGAACAAATTCCAATTGGTCTCATTCAAATCCAACGGATCATGATTTAATTAACAATCTTGATCACAGATCATCATTGAAGTCACTGCACCATTGATGAATTGGTATTCAAAACCCAAAATCAAGCTGAGCCTAGAATTCTATGGAGAATTTGGACTTAGTGTAACCATAATCAACACAAGAGATGCCCACTTATCATGAGAGTTCCATGGATTTAGCCTTGAAGAAGCTCTAACATAGATTACATGAAAGAATTTAGAGATTTTGAAGGCTATGCCTTAGTTTGAATTTTGAATAGCTTCTCATGCCTTCTTGAATTTGTAGAGTTTGTAAAAGCTTAATCCACTTTTACTTGTTGTATTAGGTTCTTACAACACTCTTGTATTACCCCTTTCATATCTTGGATCCGAGAAGCATGATTTGTAATATTTTTGGACAAGTGTTAATCCTTGCATATTTACATGTCAAGCTTGCTATTTGGATTGTAACTCAGTATCAAGATCTTTGTATTTCACTTTGTTTTATTTCAAATCCTTGCCGGATTGAAGTGGTTTAAATTGATCCTTATCAGACCTTGTTATTGATTTTAAATATATGGTGGGTAGACTTGTCATCGCCACTAACTTCATTTAAATCTTCATTTATTAGTTGAAACATGTTTTAATAGTTTAGAAGTGTCACCATGTCCGTCCTTGCACTAAACGGAGTACACAACAAAAAAAAATTAAAATTAAATTATTATTTTTTTAGCAATGAATAGTGAGTTTCAAGGATGCCCATAAATAGTGATTGTAGCCCACTTTTTCCTACAGCTATACTTTTTCTTTGTCCGTGTCAGGGCTAATTAAAAACTTAAGCTTTCTAAACTATTCTAAGATATCCTAGTCCATAAAATGAGGTCCTCCTTTGATGTTTTCAAACTTGTAATTGTTTATTAGACTCATTGACACTTGACCTACTTTGGATCCACGTATTGACTTTCCTTTTGGCTAAGAATCCCCGAGGAATTTCAAAGTCGCTTCCGCATTGTGCTAAGACTTATTATTGTTCTCTTTCCCCTTTCCTTTCGTTCACGTGTCCTCGATTTTTTAGGGCGTGACATCTGATGACTATAGTATTTGAAAATATAACTTTAAATATTCAAGTTTTTTCTAATCCACAACATCAAGAAGAAGATGAGAATATTGAAGAAGTTCATGCTATTGAATCTCTATCACAAGAGAGTATTTTAACTTGACTTGTTATAATGATCCAGTAGAATCTGTTATTAATAACTCTATTAAAAAACTAGACAGTAATAATTTACATAAACATCTTATGAGTCAAGTATGTTTTAATAAAGATTCAATAGAAGAAATAATTCAAGAAGCAATATGGACCACACATTTTGAACCTTTACCACCAAAGACTACATTAACACTTCCATCTAATCTACAAACTCAACAGTTGGAATTAAAAGAACTCCCTAAAGAGCTTAAATATGCTTTCCTTGGTAGTAATGACACCTATCCCATAATAATAACATCTCTTCTAGACTCCAGTCAAGAAATAAACTCATTAGTATGCTTCATAAGCATAAAAGTGTCATTGGTTGGAGTATAGCAGATTTAAAGCAAATAAGCCCTTCAATATGCACTCATAATATATATCTTGAAGATAATAATAAACATCAAGAGAAATGCAAACAAGACTTAATCCAATTATGCAGGAGGTAGTTAAGAAAGATATTCTCAAAATACTAGATATGGGCATTATATATTCAATATCTGATAATAAATGGGTAAGTCCAACACAAGTTGTGCCGAAGAAAGCAGGAATTACAGTTGTTCCTAATTTTGAAGGAGAATTAATGCCCACTCGTGTCACTACTGAATGGCGTGTGTGTATAGAATACATAAAACTTAATGCTGTAACCCGTAAAGACCACTTTCCTTTACCTTTTATGGATTAAATGTTAGAAAGAATAGGGGGCCATAAGTATTATTGTTTTCTAGATGGTTATAGTAATTACAACCAAATAGAGATCGCACCAGAAGCTCAGGAAAAAACTACTTTCACATGCCCATTTGGAACTTTTGCTTATCGCCGAATGCCCTTTGGTCTTTGCAACGCACCTGCGATCTTTCAAAGGCATATGCTAATTATTTTTAGTGATATGGTAGAAAAGAATTTGGAAGTCTTTATGGACGATTTTTCAATTTTTGGTAAATCCTATGATGATTGCCTTAGCAATCGTCAGAAAGTTCTCCGAAAATGTGAAGAAAAAAGTTTAGTTTTAAATTGGAAAAAGTGTCATTTTATGGTCACTAAAGGTATTGTCTTAGGACACATTATTTCTGAAATGGGATACAGGTAGATAAGGCCAAAATAGATCTTATCGCTAATTTGCTTATTCCCTTCACTGTAAAAGACATCTGTTCATTCTTAGGACATGCAGGTTTTTATCGACAAGTCATAAAAAAAAATTAATACTATTTCTAGGCCTTTATGTCAATTATTGGCCAAAGACACACCTTTTGAATGGACTAAAGAATGTCAAAAATCCTTTGAGCAATTAAAAGAGCATCTCACTACTGTACCTATTATGCAATATCCTGATTGGAGCTTACCATTTGAATTAATGTGTAATGCAAGTGACTTTACCATTGGAGCTGTCCTAGGGCAGAGAAAGGATAAAAAGCCGTCAGTTAAATGCTACGCTAGTAAGACCCTAGATAGTGCTCAAATGAACTACTCAACTACTGAAAAAGAATTACTAGTCATAGTATTCGCCCTTAATAAATTTAGGCAATACTTGATTGGTTCCCCTATTGTTGTTTTACTGACCATTTATCTCTTAAATACCTTATTTCAAAGAAATACAGCAAGCCTAGGCTTATTAGGTGGATACTCCTACTACATGAATTTAATCTAACAATAAAAGGTAAAAAAAAAAGGAGTAGAAAATGTGGTAGCTGATCATTTATCCCGCCTCACTTTTGAGGACAATACTAGTGAACCCTTACCTATTCAAGACTTTTTTCCCGATGAATTGTTATTTTCTGTGACTTCCTGTAATACCTCGTATTTTTTTTGTAAGACAAATATTCTATTTTAAAATATGATAAGGTATCATTTTATTTTTGGGCAGTGTTAACAGGCCTATATGCATTTAGTGATATAATTAACTTGGGAATCGGTTTCCGGGTCATGTACACCCATTGGGCTAGTGTTTTGAGCACTTGGGAATGTGTTTCGGGCCCATATAAGCCTTTTTGTGAGACCTAAAACTAAAAAACAGGATTTAATATTTGTTTTGGTGTTTTAAGTTTTTAAATCTAATCTAACCCTAGCCACCTCCCTTTCTCCCTACTCACATTCTACACAAACATAATCTACATCCAAGAAGAAGAAGAAGGTGGAGAAGAAGAAGAAGAAGAAGAAGAAGAAGAAGAAGGTGGAGAAGGAGAAGAAGGAGAATAAAGATTGGGGCTTTTAAGCACTTTCAACTCCAAAAATTCTATTTTCTTTCTCTTGGTTTGGTGAGTAAATCATACCCATTGTTTTATGTAGAGTTTCATTATTTTCTATATTGTTTTACTTCTATTTTATGAGTTTTGAAGTACTTAGTTGATTAATTGAATTAGATTTAGAAAAACTCATGATCATAGTTCGATTTGGTCTAAAATAGTAAAAACTAGATTTCTCTTTACTCCGACCTTTTCAAGATCTGAAATTTTAAAGGTAGACGCCTAAAATACCCATACAACTACCCTTAAAACAATTTTTAATTTTCTTTCACAAAGGGTAAATTGGTAATTTCACATTTTGTGATTTGAATCTGGTAAAACCAACTCTTGATTTGGATTCTATGCAAAATTTCACGTAAGATAGGCTCTTGAATCACTTAAAAAGGTTAAGGAATGAGGAAATTATGACCTTTCAAAGTTGGACATAGTAAAGCCCCGTTTGATAACCATTTCATTTTTTTGTTTCATTTTTTTGTTTTTGTGTTAGAAATTTTTGTGTTCATTTTAAAACAAGAAAATCAAAAATGCGTTTGATAACTTTGTTTTGTTTTTTAAAAAGAGAGAACAAAAGCAAAAAATGTGTTTGGTAAACTCTATTTTTGTGTCAAAATTTTATAACTACTTAATAAAATGACTATTTTGCCCTTAAAACTTCAAAATGACATAACTTGTTAAAAAAAATTCGAATTTAATGTCGTCAAAGTCTATAAGCTCATATTATTATAAAAACCATTTTAGAACCTAAAAATTAAAATACGTCATAAAATGACCAAATTGCCCTTGGGGCTTACATATAAGAAGTTAACATTGTTGAAATCTTCAAATATTACGAAGTGACCTATCCCAATGCTTTTCGACGTTTTGGATCTAATGGTAGGGTCCATTTGGCCTGAATATATTTGTAAAATGACTATTTGCCCTTCAAATTTCAAAATGCCATAACTTGTTAAGGCTAAACTAGAATTGAACGCCGTAAGCGCATGTGAGCTCAAATTTAAGATAAAGAACATTTGGGACCTAAAAAGTACATATATGGTCAAATGACCAAATTGCCCTTAGGGTTTACATATACGAAGTTAACATTGTTAATGTCTTCAAATAATACAAAGTGACCTACCCCGAGGTTTTTCGATGTTCTGGATCCAATGATAAGGTCCATTTGGCCTGAATTTATTTGTAAAATGACTAGTTTGCCCTTAAAACTTTAAAATGACATAACTTTTAAAATAAAATCAGAATTTAACGTCATCAAAACATGTGAACTCATATTATTATGAAGAATATTTTGGAACCTAAAAAGTATATAGATCATAAAATGACCAAATTGCCCTTGTGTCTTACATATAAGAAGTTAACATTGTTAAAGTCGTCAAATAATACGGAGTGACCTAACCTTAGGTTTTTTGACGTTCTGGATTCAATGGTAGGGTCCATTTGGTCTGAATATATTTGTAAAATGACTATTTTGCCCTTCAAACTTCAAAATGCCATAACTTATTTAAACTAGAATTGAATGTCGTCAGAGCTTGTGAGCTCATATTAAGATGAAGAACATTTGAGAACACACATGTATATATATATATGGTAAAATGACCAAATTACCCTTGGGGTTTACTTGTAATAAGTTAGCATTGTTAATGTATTAAAATAATGTGGTGACTTACAGTAAGGTTATTCGACATTCTAAATCCAATGGAGGGGTCTACTTGGCCTGAATACATAAGGGCAAAATGATTATTTTACTCTTAAAAATTCAAAATGCCATAACTTGTTAAGATTAAATCAAAATACCTCAAAAGTATATAGATCATAAAATGATCAATTCTGGTTAAATCTTAACAAGTTATGGATTTTTAAATTTATAAGGGCAAAAATAGTCATTTTACAAATATATTCATGCAAATATACCTCGCTATTAGATTTAGAACGTCGAAAAATCTCTGGCTAGGTCACTCTGTATTGTTTGAAGACTTTAACAATGTTAACTTCTTATATTTAAGCCCCAAAGGCAATTTGGTCATTTTACAATCTATATACTTTTTAGGTCACAAATGTTCTTCATCTTAAATATGAGCTCACAGGCTCTGATAGTGTTTAATTATAGTTTAGTCTTAACAAGTTATGATATTTTGAAGTTTGAAGGGTAAAATAATCATTTTACAAATGTATTCAGGCCAAATGGACCCTATCATTGGATCCGAAACGTCAAAAAACCTGAAGATAGGTCACTATGTATTATTTGACGACTTTAACAATGTTAATTTCTTATATGTAAGCTCCAAGGGCAATTTGGTCATTTACGATCTATATACTTTTTAGGTTCCAAAGCATTCTTCATAATAATATGAGTTCACAGGCTTTGATGATGTTAAATTCTTATTTTATTTTTGCAAGTTATGACATTTTAAATTTTAAGGGAAATATAGTCATTTTACAAATAAATTCAGGCCAAATGGACCTTACTATTCGATACAGAACGTTGAAAAACCTTGGGGTAGGTCATTCTGTGTTATTTGAAGACTTTAACAATGTTAATTTCGTATATGTAAACTCCAAGGGCAATTTGGTCATTTTATCATATATATATATATATATACTTTTTAGGTCCCAAATGTCCTTTATCTAAAATATGAGCTCACAGGCTTTAACGTCGTTCAATTCTAGCTTAGTCTTAACAAGCTATGGCATTTTGAAATTTGAAGGGCAAAATGGTCATTTTACAAATAAATTCAGGTCAAATGGACCCAACCATTGGATCCAGAACGTCGAAAAACATAGGGGGTAGGTCATTCTGTATTAATTGAAGACTTTAACAATGTTAACTTCTTATATGCAAGCTCCAAGGGTAATTTAGTCATTTGACCATATATATATATATATATATGCTTTTTAGCTCCCCAAATGATCTTAATATTAGAATGAGTTCATAGGCTCTGACGACGTTCAATTATAGTTTAGTCTTAACAAGTTATGGTATTTTGAAGTATAAAGGGCAAAATAGTCATTTTACAAATAGATTCAGACCAAATGGACCCCGCCATTAAATCTAGAACGTCGAATAACTATTGGATATGTCACTTTGTGTTATTTGAAGACTTGGTTTTTTTTAATTTATTAAATGTAATATTTAAGGGCAATTTAGTCATTTTTGCGATTATATACTTTTTTGGTCCCAACAAAAAAAAATGTATGAGTCTGACGACGTTCAATTTTGGTTTAATGTTAAATAGTTATGGCTTTTAAAATTTGTAAGGGCAAAATAGTAATCTTGGATACCAAATCGATTTTGCTTTTTTTGGAAGCGACTAATTTTTGTTTTCATTTTTGGTCCCTTTTTTGAAATTGTTTTTGAAAAAAAAAAAACAAAACTAAGTTTACCAAACGCTTTTTTGGTTGCCATTTTCAAAAAATTGAAAACAAAAACAAAAAAAAAAAAATCAAAACAAAATGGTTATCAAACAAACCCTTAATTTTTTGTAATTTTTTAATCACAAGATAAGATTATTCAATACATATCGTACTCTAAAATAACCATTTCATAATGTTAAAAAGCACCTCAAAAAGGCCTCTTAATATTGCTCCCAAAATATATGAAAGCGGCTGAGAAACTACAAAAAGATTTTTTTTAAAAAAAACCATTAAAGCCTTTGAAAAAGTGATAACGAAAGATAAAAAAAAAAAATAAAAAAAAAAAAAAGTAAAAAGAGACATTAACTTATTGTTGACTTTTTTTAATTACAAAATACGATTACTCTATAAATATATCCTAATCCTAAATAACATTTTGATAATGTTGAAAAGCAACTCAAAAGCCTCTTAATATTGCCTCCCAAACACTCCCCTAACCAAAATGAAAAGTGGAACTCTAACAATGGGACGTAAGGAGTATTAAAATTAACCCTCCAAACAACTACTAAATAGCCCTACAAAAAAAGCTCCCAAACAACAATAAAAATAAAAAGATTGAAAATAATCTTATGGCCATTTTTGATTGGCGGGATTGGACCAATAATCCGTTTTAGAAGTTGTTGGATACACTAGTACAATTCCACTCTTTGACAGATAAATGTGTCATATGGGTTTGGAATGTGACCAAGGACCCTTTTTTTGGGTGTTCTAAACTAAGGGATTATACTTCAACTCTTAATTTAGGATCTTAAATGACATGGGCAACTAAGTTCAAATATTTTTTTTTTTTTTTTTTTTTTTTTTACTATTTAAATGACAGCGATTACTTTATGCAAAGGATTTTATAACTTTATTCATCTTCTTTTTCTTTTTTTGCCTTGTGCCGCGGACACGGGTTATTAATAGTGTATATGTGTGTGTGTGTGTGTTTACAGTAGTTATGTCTCAAAGACGTAAAGGCTAAAGCAGTTCCTAAAAGCCAAACATTCAGACACACACACACATACATTCTGTACAGTAGGTAATCAATATTCATATATTCTGATCATTCCAATGGTTAAATACTTAAAACCTCCATATCTTAATCTGTCTACTCATTTGCCAGTTCACATCAGCAGCCATTGTGAGCCCAAAAAAAACAAAAAAGAACAACAAAAGAAAAAGAATACTAAATCAAGATCAGCCCGCGATTTAATAAACATAGTATACCATCGCTAGTTTGAACATAAAAAGCAAAAATTAAGGACTGACCGAGCAGACTAGATATGTTCAATACAAGTACGATGAATGACGGCTAGGGACTACCCGAGGCACGGTCTCAGCTGCCCGAGATCCACTGCCGTAAAGATGGGTAGACGCTGCATGAGGTATGGAACCAGCTGCCCGAGATCCACTGCTGTGATACGAATCTCTCTCCACTGCATCAGCAAACTGATAAAGATCAGCAACCGAGCTCCGATTCACAACACTAGCAGAAGAGGAACTTGGCAACCCAAAGGAGCCCTCCAATGACTGCACTGACCTGTACAAACCATTGACCTCGACGGATTCCAGTCGTCCAGCAAAGCCCTGACCGATCAACCTTTCCTGCAAGGCTGCATCACTGTATGATTCATATACCCGATCATCGTGGCTCACCACTTGTCCAAGCCGATCAACTAGAACGCCTCCGTGGACCCCATCGATTGAGCCATATGCCCGACCATTGTTGCTCACCACTTGTCCAGGCCTATCAACTAGAACCCTCCCGTGGATCCCATCAATTGAGCCATAAGCCCGACCATCATTGCTCACGACTTGTCCAAGCCGATCAACTAGAGCCTCTCGATGGACCCCATCAATTGAACCATATGCCCGACCATCGTTGTTCACCAATTGTCCAAGCCGATCAATCCCTCCATATACCCCATCAATTGAGCCGGAGGGAAGAACACCACCAGCACGAACTGACATGGCAGCACCAACCCCACTTCCTGCTACCAAGCCAATAGCATTTTCAGGCAAATACGGTCGTTGGGATGGGGAACCAGAATAAGTATAAATGCGGCTGTGGATCCCACCATCCGACAAATTTTTCAAAGCCAAACCTTCATAGTTGTTATTTCTATCTGCGTGACCGACAAATCTCGACCGCTTCACCGTTTCTTGGCTTCTTAACTTTGTTGAGGACTCTGTTTCATCCACTTTTCTCTTTGACATCACTTTCTCATTCATTTTCTTTTCAAGATCAGCAACATTTATTTTCTTTTTAAGATCAGCAATATCTTTCTCCAAGATGCATATATTTTCATTGATTGTCCATTCAGGAAGAAGCTTCCAGTGATCAATCTTGTGACGTTCCAAACACTTCTTTACCGATTTCAGAGCAGATAAATGATTTTTGTTTGCATCCCTCTGTGTAGCAAAATGGCATTACAAAATCAACAAATACGAGTTAATTAAATTAACTACGAGATACGCAAATTAGAGCATACCAATTCTATGAGGGAACTGTTTGTTTTTCCTTTAGTTATCTTCAAAGCTTCTTTAGACTCCTGTAGAAACGCGTTCAAAATTGCCTGAGGTGTACATCTGTCTTCAACCCCAAAAATATAAACAGTGTCTACAGCTTCAAGTTCCATCCTCTTCATCACCATCAGCTCAATTATTTCTGCAAGAACATCAAAATACTATAGTAAAGAACTACAAGCAGAGAGTAACTGATCTCAGCAATATTTCTTTGTTAGCAGCAAAATAGAAAGAAAGAGTAGCATGTTACAAAAAGTCATCACAGTAAAGCATTCGGCCAAACTACCATTGGTATGCAATCTGAGAAATAGTATCCATATGCCTTCCCATTCACAGACTACATAGTTGCAACTTTACGCATCATCACAACTGTAGACCTGGCAAATGGAACCCAGATCCACCAACCCACTCGTGTTAACCCGTAAATTAACTAGTTGGGACTTGGTATGAAATTTTGCAAGTTGAATTTGGTTGAATATCTTAAATACGTGGGTTGAAATGGGATAATATTTGACAGCAGCAGGTCTCCCTTTCTTCTGTCTCATGGTTCAAAACTCGGCCGAAACCAAGACGTATCGGACGAGTTAACTCCGTTTCGGAGGGTACCGATACGAGTTAACTCAGCTAGTCAAGGTCGAGTCAAAAAAAATGGGGATCGCGAGTTATCTCAGCTAAGGGTGAAATCGGTTCGGCTCAGTCGGTTTTGGGAGGGTTTATCCACCGACCGATCGGTTTCGGTCGGGTTTTTCGGTTTTAGGCTTAATTTTCAGTACGATTTTCGATTTTGCACTGCACTACCCTTATGAAAACCAACCGAACCGATCAGTTCGTTCTGTGGTTCGGTTTTTTCGGTTATTGTTTCACACCTAATCTCGGCCGATACGGGGGAGATAACAATAACTTGGCATGAATCGTCCGAAACGAAGCTTCTCTTCATCTTCAGAAGAACTCCAAGCTTCTCTTCATCTTCATCTCTCTCTCAAATTTCAGATCTTCATCTTCATCTCTCTCAAATTTCAGATCTGGTCTTCAGAAGTACTCCAAGCACCGAATGTAAGGTCTCGTCGATCTCTGTGTGTGTGTGTGTCTCGATCTGTGTGTATGTGTCGAGTGTGAGTGTGTGTGTGAGACAAAGTCGATCTCTCTCTGTGTGTATGTGTGACAGAGTCGATCTGTGTGTGTGTGTGACAGAGTCGGTCTGTGTGTGTGTGTGTGTGTTGTTGAGTGTGCGTGTTTGAGTCGATCTCTGTGTGCGTATCAGAGTCTATCTCAGTGTGTGTGTGTTTTGGCCCTTTTGGGTCTTAATATAGTATATATTACATCTTAGGGTTTTTAGAAGGATCAGCACAAAATTTCTTTTTTAAAAAAATGGTATTTAGTAAGGAGAGCATTTTGGCTCACTCCATTTTGGTCACCCATTGCTCACCTAGATCTCCATTGGTTACACACTAACGTGTGTCTCATTGCATTCCCATTTTATTCATGTACTATCAACATTATTACTGGAATTGGAAACATGTCACCCAGTGAAGACTTGAGTAAGCAATGGGTGACCAAAATAGGGTGAGAAAAAATGCTCTCTTTAGTAAGGGTATTTAGTAATTCTTTAGTAATTCTTTTTTTTTTCTTCTGAATATTAGATTATTTAGTATATAATGACAACACTTTTGGAGTACATATATACATATATATATATATATATCTCATCTTAATATTCTAAAAAAATAAATAAATAAGGTTGGACAAATATTACCTATATATATATATATATATAAAAACATGTGATATATGCATTATTTGGTACTATTGTACAATTTTGATCCAATTATGTATGTACAATTATTAGACACTACATTGGCAGTGTCTGAAATTCAATGACATGTGCTTCTATCGTTGGTACATTGTGTATTGTGGTAATCTATTAGATCAATTTTGCTATTCTTATTATTTTTGAATTTTCCATAATTTTCATATTTTTTTGAACCTTTAATCTAGCGTATCGCCCGATACCGAGTCATCACAACAGACTCTGATACCGCGACCGATACCGCGACTTTGAACCATGTTCTATCTCCTGTAGAGCAACAGGTCTAAGGATTTGAAAAACTACTCTCTCTCTCTCTCTCTCTCTCTCTCTCTCTCTCTCACACACATTTGGGTGAGAAAATAGATACACAGATTCCATATAAATATGCATATAGAGAGAAAATCTCCACCGCCTCATCCGTGTATCCAAGTCGTACGGTCATTAAATCCGCTATTAATATCAGTCGACAAATCACTCATTTCTCTCCGGATCTAAAGCTTCCCTGCTTAGATCAAGCAAAAAAAAACTCCAAAAAGGGTAATACCCTTCTCTCTCTCTCTCTCTCTCTCTCTCTCTCTCTCTCTCTCTCTCTCTCTCTCTCTCTTTATATATATATACATACACAAATATACACGTACATATACACATTTGTGATGTGTTTACGTTAAAACAACTTGGATTTTTATTGAATGTATTCTTCATTTGCTATGAATTTATTATGTGAGTGTATATATGTGTAGATACTAGACATATATGAAAAGGAGTCGTACACCTTCAGGTTCAAGAATGAAGATGAAAGGCAACAGTTCTAGTACTCTCCAGGTTAGGTGAATGGGCTCGTGGCCAAGCCCAACCAAAACCCAACCCAACCCAATAATTGCAGTTTATATATGGGTTCAGCCCATTTACAACCCAATCCAAATCCACCCAAACCCACCCATTTGCCAGGCCTAATTTATTCATAAGCAATGTTAAAAGTTGTGTGACTCGAGTTGGCCGACTATAAGCAATTTTAGTAACATATACTCCCTCCGTCCCAAAGTAAGAGTCCCTATATTCCATTTGGGATGTCCCATTTTAAAAGTACCCCCAGAAAAGTCATTGTACTTTAACTATGATACTACATGTTGCATTGTCCCACATCGCCGGGGCCATGACCCTGTGCTTCTTATAAATCTGGGTAATCCTCTCCTCATAAGGTGCCTTTTAAGGGTAACAGGCCCATTGGTCTTTCTATTCTACACACTTTCCAAGTTTCCCCTTCATTATATAAAACCTCGTTTGATGTGACACTAAAATTTTGAACTTAAAAGAAGGGCAATATGTAGAGTTGTAAATTTTCACACCAATCATACATATATTCCTTATAAAGTTGGAGTATCCAAAAGACTCTTAATATAGGACAGTGGAAGTAAGATATATAAAAGGCAATTTAAGAATGAAAAATGCATTCGAACCCAGTGAAACAGAACATATCTCATGATTCACTAATAACTATTTGGAAGAATATTAGGAATGGAGAAATGAGTAGCAGCAAAAGCACAGCTTATCTAGGAGACTGACACCATCCCAGCTTCTCATGATTATCACCCAGAAATTATTAGTTTCCAATAATTATGAGAACTCTAAAAGGTTGTTAACTTGACAAAAATCTCTTCCAGATATAAGATTACAATTGTCAGCTAATGGCTGCAGATTTTCTGTAATACCTGAGTATGAGAATGAAAAGCTCTCTAAGCAGTGTTGTAATTACGTCAATGCATTTATATTTCCTAGCCAATAGGTCTGTGAAGTTCAGAAGCACCCCTTACCGTAAAAGCGCTGTTTCTCGTTACGTTGGCATATAACTGAAACTTTGGCTATAGAGCTAAAAAGATAATCTAGGAGATACCAATGAGCATTCCCTCGATCAGCTTAAGCCCGCGAGGCTTATGGTGCACCCACCCGGTTATATACACTTGATCTGAACAAAGTTAGCCTTGGCACCGAATACGGCCAATGGTAGATCTTTTTTTTACTAGGGATCTTTTTTTCATAATATTGTTTATTTCTTTAATCCTTAAAAGCACAGGATTTAGGTCTTATATCATTACCATAGTGGGTAGGAATTTACATTTGGAAGGTAGTTAATGTGGTACTAGGGTCTTGTATGGCCTTTCGACTGTCTACTTAGGAGTCTAGGACTACATGCAGGCTACGGCCATGAATAAATAGTAAGAACTTTTGAAAGAGCTTTATGCTCTATCACCCCCACCCCATTCCCTCCCATCCCTTCTCCCTCTATCTGTTGGGTATTCCTAATCCCTCTCTAGTTCTTCAACTGAAATATCGTTTTCTCCCCATCTTTTCTCTCTTCCCTTCTCCAAATGTCTCCAGTCTCTATTCTATCTCTCTGTAGTTCTTGGTTTCTCTCTCATTCCTCTTCTTTGATCTCTGTTTCTCTCTATCTTGAAGGTTAATAAATAAAAGATTAAGAAAATAAAGAGGGAAATCATGCACCCAGGCTCCCACCTTTGTTTTAACTCAAGTGTTCATAGTCTTAAGAATTAAGAGCCTAGGCGCTATACCAAGGTACCATAAGTATAGTAAAGGGAAAAGGAAATGATCTCACTTTCAAGAGTCCCATGTCTAGGTAAATATAGAACTTGCTGAATCCTTCCCTTGGATATGATATCCTCTCTTCCTTCCTATTTTCTCAAATTAAGAGCGTAATGTAACAGGGTGTTTGAATATCTCTACTTGGGACCGTCTTTTGGACAGTTTAAGAACGTTCATTAAAGGCTCATTACCCACTAGTAAGGGTGGTGTCGGTTCGGTTCGGTCGGTTATTGGGAGGTTTCAAAACCGACCAAATGGTTTCGGTTCGGTATGTTTTGTCAGATTTGGGGTATTTTTTTCGGTTCGATTTCCCACAGCTCTATTTTGATGAAAACCAGCCAAACCAATCGGTTCGGTTGGCTGGTTCGATCCATTCGGTTTTGTTGACACCCCTACCCAGTAGTTCCCACTTAATTAGGCAGGAAGAAAGAGTAGACTGAAGACAGACCGCACCATTTTGCAAATTCTCAAACATGTGATCTCTCACTTATTAGCCCCCACTTTTACAGATGCAATGACCCACACAATTAAGAATGGCTGAAATAGCCGATAGCAGTTTAACTCAATAAAATAAGTTCCACTTGGGGTAAATGATCGCACGTAAAACATGAGCTCAATCTTTTCTCATAGCATAGCAACAAATTGAAAAGATGCAGCGTCTAAAACACTTAGAAGATTGTCTATTTTCAAATTTCAATTCTTCCAACTACTTGCTGCCTAAATGAACTGGTCACTCGTTAAGAATTTAAGGTCAACTAGGAATAGATATTCTCCCTAAAAGACCTCTCTCTCTCTCTCTCTCTCTCTCTCGGATGTAGCGTCTAAAACACCTAGAAGATTGTCTATTTTCAAATTCCAATTCTTCCCAACTACTTGCTGGCTAAATGAACTGGTCAATCGTTAATCTCTCGCTCCCCATTTTCCTTCTTGAACTTTGAGGGAGAAGGAGATTCCTCCAAAGCTGCTACCTTATTCTTTGCTTGAGGTCTTCAATCAAATTTTTTTTCTCCCTTCCCCACCGGCCCACCTCCCCTTAAGCCCTTAAGTATGATATTTCATTAAAAATTAAAATGCGCCAAAGAAGGTGCCCTCATGGACGCAGGAAGTATGCATAAAAACGTAACTATTTAGATCAAAAAGAGGCTATTTTTCTGAATCCCACTTCAAAAGATTCCTTTCCTTCCATATAAAGCACTACAAGCATAAATGAGTCAATTGTCACATCTCTTCGGGCGCCGATGCACAACGGAAGAATTTGAATTGTAATTGAAGAACTAAGGTTTTGGACGAGAATCTCCAAAAATTATGTCCAATCTGCATATACATACAAGTCGTAAGCTCCAAAAATGAGTTGGACAATGTTTTATTCTCTGTTTGGCTGTGACTACCAGGTCCTAATCGTGGCTCTGATACCAAATGGCACAATAGAATTGCAATAACAAGAGGAATTGAAGAGTAATTGAAGAACTATGGTTTTGGGATGAGAATCACCTTTAAAGAGCTCAAAGGTCACTTAGCTTACACCCAAATTCAATACAACTATCCCAAAACAAATTTTCTCATAACCCTAGCCTACTATTTACACCGCATATAACTCATGCTAATCTCAAATGCTTGTGACTAAACCAAAATAACAACCAAAGAAAATTTTACAAAGTACAACTATTACAATATAAAGTACTACAGATTACTGCATCAGGCTCACTCCTACCTACCCCTACCCCGAGCAAGTAAGTTATCTTACACATTCTTGCCACTACCCACTAGATCACACCCAAGGATAACATCACGGCCAAAACTTTCTCATAATATGAAAAGAGTAGTGCTACGCACACTTTTTAACAACCAGCTTTAAATATATGTACCATGGATGTGTAAGTGGTGCACAGAAAAGTGTGAAAAATTCAAACAGCACAAGGTATATGTGTTTAAAGCATAGTGTGTCAAAAAGAGTGTCAAAAGTGTGTGTGCCAAACACTTTCCATCTGAAAATGCAACATTAAGTGAGTAGTTTTTTCATCCCCTTGCACACGCAACGCCTATTCACAATTATCTTTCATCTCTTTCTAAGATTATCCACCACGAGAATCCTCCCCAAGATTGTTGTCCACCTGAAAAGGCCAACCTTTAATGGGGCTCTAGTGTTTCTAATAGTCTTTCCTGGATATAACTTTTACTTTGAACCCCCCCTGAGACTTCTGTAAAATACAGAATATTATATGGCATGGAAACAAACATCTTTCGTTAGGCCTTCTCATCCTATCTTCCTCGCCCACCCTAAGGTTTTGGTTGTAGAGACACTCTAAGAAGAAGGCCATCGAATCCATTGCTCAATCATGTAGACACCTACTCCGTTGCACAATGCACACCACATGAATACCGTCATTGTGGATATTGAGGTAGTCTGCCCTAAGAATCCGTTGGTTTCACTCCTTAAAACTCCTATTGTAGAGGTCATCTATATCCGTTGGCTTCTCTCCACATTCATGATCAACAAGAATGTGTATTTTCTAAAATCCAAATGCTATTTCTTTTCGATAGGTGAAACCCACTTGATCTTGAACATGCTCATTGCTCAATAAACTCATCTCATCCTTTTCTTTTAGTAAGATACTATAATTAAGCGTGACAACATTACTAACAAGAATTGGTTGATGACTGTTGCTGCAAGAAGCTTCTAATTGAACATTCAGTATGATCGATACATAATGAACCACTATATCAGGAAGGTAGACTAATTGGAACAATAGTACCATTTCCTGAATTTTTCACCAAAAAAAGAAGGGAGTTCAACTATTCTATGCTTCAACTAAACAGAAAATTAAAAAAAAAAAAAAAAAATTTAAAAAAAAGGGGGATAATCTACACCTTCAAAAGTCAACAATTTCTTTCCCTCTATAACCACCACCATAAACAAAAAGAGCCCCCTCTCCAAATTTTTTTAGCTTCTCCCCTAGCTTTGACGCCGCACCAAGCCTCCAATTTCTCGCACACATGTTTGGCCACCACCCACTAAATGCCACACATAGCCAAAAGCACCAACTAAACATCCCATCCACTGAATTCTGCACAAGCAAATGATTTGACGCCTCTTCCTCTTTCTTGCACTTGCAACTCTAATTTGCTATAGTATGATTTCTTTTCTCAATGTGGTCCGACCCTTCCCCGGACCCCACACTGCGGGAGCTTCGTGCACCGGGCTGCCCTTTATGATTTCTTTTCTCAATCTTAGACGCAGGAACCTTCTAAAGTGGTCCCGGTCGCCGCCGCCCCCACCCCCGCTCCCACCCCCTCTTCCGCTCCCACCCCGCTCACGAAGAAACCTTTGAACCTCATAAAGTTCAAGTTCAACACTTTCCCGCCCCCGCGTCCTCTCCCGCTTCGTGCAGCTTAGATCTCAATTCATATCCTTTCCAAATCACAGTCCCACCGAAGAACACTGCCTTATTTGGGCATTCTAGTTTGGAGATAAGCTCTCGAGAAAATGCCGTGTTATTTTGACATCGGAGAGCAATATAGAAAGATCTCACATTAAAGCATCCATATCTAGCCACCGTCCACCTCATTCTATTATCCTCCATTCCTCCCCTTCATATAATGATTATAAACCCGACTTAAGACATAATCTACGTCCTCCGCCTACCTTCATTAATATCTTACATTTGTTGTCTCTGTACAAATTCTATCCCCTAATTACACCAACTAAGACAATTAGACCCAAGATCATCTGAGTGCCTAACTTGAATGTACTTAACACACACACACACACACACACACACACACATATATGAACAAGAAATACCTATGGCTTGCTTTAATATGCAATAAATTTCCGTAGTCAAGGGAAATACCTGGAATCCTCTTAACCAGAAAGCTCGAGTTGCGAAGGGCATCAGAAATCTCCCTAGCATTGCTCGCGCGAATCAAATACATAATGTCGTCATTCTTAAACGTTCTAGGAATTCCGAAACACCCAACGAATAAAAGCAAACCTCGGGCATCGATCTCGCAAGCGTCCAACAACCAACCTTCATTCAAAAGCCGCTTCAACCACGCAATCGCCGCGGACTCGGCCTCCCTCTTCACTTCTGTTTCAATCTCAATACCATCACACCCCATCAGAAGAAAATACTCCAAGATCAGAACCGAAGCTTGTCTCGATGGAATCATCGGAGAGTTCTTTTCGAACGCTCTCTTGCCCTGAAGAAAGAACCTTCCCGTGCACTCGAGCACGAGCTTCGCTGGGCTCTGCGCCCGTTCCAGGGCCGCGGGGACCTCTTCTCGAAGCTTCGCGGTGTTGGAGAGATGCGATATGATGTACCTTCGAATGCCTTTGCTCGACATCGTTTCGCACAGGTTTTCGAGCTCCGATCCAGAGGGATTCGCATCCATATCACCCTTGATTTGACCGGAATCAGCTAGGGTTTCGGAATCAGCTAGGGTTTCAGTCGCCGGAACGATCGCCAATTGCGGCGGAGGAATTGGAACGTCGACGGCGGCGTGTTCGGGCAACTTGGAGTTGATGGCGGTTCTGATGAAATCGATGTGTTCTTGTAGCTCGTCGTAGCGGCGGTGGAAGGCGGAGAGAGCGACGGAGAGGCCGCGAAGCTCAGTAACCGAATTGATGAAATGGGGTTTTGGGAATTGTTGTTTCTGTTGTTGGGGTTGATGTGCTTCGGGAGTGTGATTTGGTGGTTTGTTTGTGGTTGTGGGCTCTGGTGGTTCTTGTTTGAGAGGGATTGGTAGTGGTGGTGTACGGTGGGGCTCCGCCGTAGAGGGCGGAGGAGGAGCGGTGGAACTCAACTGGGTGGCCATCGAAGACTTCGCAATGGGATGATCGATTTTTTTTTTTTTTTTTCCCCCCGTGGTGAGAAGATAAGAGGAAAATAAATGAATATGCCCTTAATGAGTCCCCAGACACTATAGTGCTGAGACTGGTGATTTAGAGTACAATTTTGGTCTCAGCAAAACAAAAAAAAAAAAGGTACAATTTTGGTGATTAAACGACAATCAATATTTTATCATTTTTTTTTTTATTTTTGTCTATGTCTCTTTTACTTCTATTTTAATAGAGAAAAAGAGTAACTCAATATAAGGCTAAAAGGGCAACCTATAAATCATTAAACTGCCAAAGTCCCCTGAAAACAAATATGTACAAGTTAAAACACATCCTATTTTTTATTTAGCTCATTAGATCATCTCCAATCTTATGATATTTGTCATGCTAATTTTATATTATAGTATAAAAAGTAAAAATAGTTACTCCAATTCAATGCAATTTGTCATGCCAAAATTTGACAGGACAATATGTCATGCCAAATTTGACATAACAAATGGTATATGTCAAATCTCCAACGACTAGAATTTGCACAATAAATTACTGTGATCATTTGTTTGTTTAAACACCAATGACTGGGATGGACTTGCACCGGCTAATATTTGAGCCCAACACACATGTTGCAATGGCTAAAATTTTGATGGCTATATAAATGACACTTTTGCCCCTAACAAAAACTCTATTAGTATTCTACCCAATTTCTATTATGTGGGTCTTGTGAATTAAATTTTTTTTTTTCCTTATACAAGTATTTCTCTAAAAATCATGGAACAGAGCCAACAATCAACAAAGCGCGGGCAGAAATATCAAAATATAGCATTGAAATGGCATATAGTATTGGAGCAGAAATGTCAAAATAAGCATTTGACACTGTAGCAATGCCAAAAAATAGAATTGACATGATGAAAACAACATAGTGCATTAGAGATGCTCTTAGGCTATTTCCTTGTTTTGGTCAAAAACATCATTTTATACTTAAAAAAACTCAAAATTGCTATAACTTTTGTTCGAGAAATTCATTTTTCATAAAATTTGATATTTTGACATCAGAAAAATAAAACTATTAAACGAGACTAATATTGACTATAAAAAACCTTGAAAAAAAATAATTAAACAAACATGTAAAAGCATGTTTTTTTTTCATAAATATAACAAATATATATTCTTTTTGTAAAATTGACATTATAGGTGCATAAATCTCGAAAAAAATATATGAAATAAAAAAAAAATTTGCACAAAAGTCCAAAAAAAGATAAAATTATCTGTTTACAGACAGATAAAATCTCAAAACAAAACTGCAAATTACCTGTTTTTGTAAAATTTCCAAGTCGAATGCGTAAATCTAAAAAAAAACATGAATTCAAACAAAAAAATCACCCAAAAAGCCCAAGTATTGAGAAAGTTATCGTCATTAATACAAACAGATAATTTATCTGTTTGTAGACAGATAACAAATACTAATATCTATTTGCAGACAAATAAAATCTCAAAATGAGGCTGCAACTTAAATCTTTTGTAAAATTTTCAAGTCCAATGCGTAAATCTCGAAAAAAAAAATGAAAAAAAAAAAAAAAAAAAAAAAAATAGCATCCAATACTTGAGAAAATTATGGTTGTTTACTTCAATATTATCTGTCAGTCAACAAATAATATCATCTATTTTTACAGATAAAAAACAAAAAATGAGGTTCCAAATAACTTTTTTTTTTGGTACAGTTTTCGAGTCCAATGCGTGTAGATCTCAAACAAATACATGAAATCCAAAAAAAAAAAAAAAAAGCCACCAAAAAGGCTTTAAAAAAAACGCATAAGCTATGGTTGTCTAATGTTAGACACATAATATTATGTTAGACATTTTTTGGTCAGAAACAGGGTAAAAAGTCCAAAAAAAAAAAAAGTGACGAGAGGCTTTTCATGGAACCCCAAAAAGTAGCTAGGGGCTTTTTAACAAATGGGCAAATCATATGGGTTTTTCACCAAACCCACCAAGGTGTGTGGGTCCCTCATCAATTTTCCTTAAAAATTTTACATCATAAAGCCCCTCATTTTAGTTTTTCACTTTTTCAGACGAAATTACCCCTAGGGTATGTCTGCTCTCTCTCTCTCTCTCTCTCTCTCTCTCTCTCTTAATCAGTTCTTCTTCACCCATCTCTCTCTCTCCTCTTAATCCTACCTCCCTCTCAACAAATTCTCTTCTCTCTCCACCGCTGGCACCATTACTGCCACATCCACCACCCAATCCACCACTTCATTTTTGTCTCTCTCTTTCCAAACTAAGTGTGTATATCTATGTATATGTATCGACTTGATCGGCAACACCAACAGCAGCAACTACCACCACTTCCGGCTCATCCACCTCCCACCCAGCCAACAACTACTCCATAGACACGTGGCAAGTTGGGATCGCCTGATTATCGCATCAGAAGGTGAAATCGAGCAAAAGAGGAGATGTCAAACCCCGGAATAGCAAAAATAAGGAAAATTTTAAACAATTCCTTTTTAGTTCTGTAGGCACGTGGCAAGTTGGAATCGCCTAGTCCATAACATAATAGAACCGAAATGACAAACAATAATAATATATTGGTGGAAACTAAGCATAATTATATTAAACATTCAAGTCATAAGTATCATTATTACATCAATCCAAATGAAACAACGTAAAGAAATCTTAGGCTACATATCCTTACATAATAATATAACAAGTCTGGATGTCACATATCCTCGAATACATGTAAGTAGGAATGACAAAATATAGAGTCTTCCACTCTGCCATCTCTAACTTGCTAAGCTAAAGCCTACCTCCTCGTATTCTTCCTCTGAATACTCTACCTCTGTAAATTCTGAATGGTTGATTGTTCAGGGCAGAAAATGCCGTCAGCTAATGAAAGTCAAGTGAATGTTTCTACTACACTTAAACAGGATCAAAAAATATTTTATTAAACCATTAAGAAAGTAAAACATCTTTACTCTTTGAGAAAACATTTCTGAAATAAACATTTATCGAAACGTCTATGCCACTTGAAACTTACTCATGATCGTTCGGCTTTTTCCTGGATACTCGGGTTCAAATACCCATGGATTCGTTGTTTGCTTACTGGCTTCATATAATTCAGAAAACACTAGTTGTTGGCCCAAAAGTAATCCTTAGAGAGGGGGGGGGGGGTGAATAATATTACTAACGATTAATGGAAAATTAAAAAACTAAGCAAGCACAATATTAAATTAAAACAGCAAGTAAAGAGAGAAAGGAGATAAACACTTGCAAACCAAATTTTTTAAGTGGTTCGGCAATCCACAATCCGCGGCCTACATCAACCCCTTAAGAACACCTCTTGAGGATTCCACTAAACAATCTTCTTTGGGTGAAGATCAAACCACTCCTTACAAGTTCCTCTTGAACTCCTTTACACCTCCAATGAAGAATAACTTCACTTGGAGCAAGGGTTACACCAACCCTCTTTACAACTTTGAGGATTGAATAAATGTTTTGAAACAACTGAAATACACTCTCTTGTACAATAGATAGATACAATAAATACTCTCAATAATAGCTCTCAAGAAGTTACAATTGAAGTCTAGAGCTAGAAGATTGAATCTCACACAACTAGGGCTTGAATCTTTGATTGCAAAAATGAGTATTCAATATAATGTATTAAGTGCCCAACTATCAAATTCAAATGAGTATATATACTCTCTCTTTAAAATCCGAACGTTTGATGTAGTTGGGAGCATTTAATGCTAAAGCAAAACCCTAGTAAAAGAGTCGTTACTGTTTCTGCGCAGTAATCCAGTCGACTGTGCTCGCAGTCCAGTCGACTACATTTCAAATAAAATGAAATGCGCCAGAAGACCAGTCAACTGAATCAGGAGTCCAGTCGACTGAAAGTGGTGAGGCAGAACCTCTGTTTTTCTTGCAACACCAGTCGACTGTGTTACATCTACGGTCGACTGAACATTGAAGGTCCAGTCGACTGTTTTTCTTGTGAAAAAAAAAAAGTTTTCTTGTTCTGAAGATTTTGCTAAGTTTTTAAGCCCTTGTCTTGGAGATTCAATCTAACTTACTTTACAAAAACTCCTATAAGAACAATACAAGAAATAAATAATCTTCCTCAAGGCTTCCATAGAATATCCATCATCATTATAAAGCTCTATTTGGACAACACACTAAATGAAATCATAAGTACTTAACTTTATAGTTTGTTAATCATCAAAATTACTTAAGGTAGAACCCTTGGGGCTAACAATCTCTCCCTTTTGGATGATGACAAACTACTAGTTACCCGAAATAAAATTAATAGCGAGTAGTAGTCCAATCAAGGTAATATGATGCACTTTGTAGATCATGTGAATGAATGAGTCAATTTTAATTCTGATAATGGAAAACTAATTCATCATGGATAAGCAACAAGGATATTCTCCCCCTTTTTTATCAACAAAAATCACTTAGATTGGACAAAATTTTCCCCTCTATGAGTGAGTTGAAGGACGGGGTGGGGTGGGGTGGGGTGGGGTGGGAGGGAGGGGGGGGGATGTGGGAATCACCAATAAAAAGGTATCATCATCTTCCCATAATTAGTATACACACAGTTATACCAATATCATGAGAAGCAATAATAGTCACAAGAATAGATAAACAAGAATACATATACAGGCATAAATAATGAAAGAGATATATAACAAAACAGTCAATTTCATATAAATCCAAAAGATGGTTATAAATACAAACGGGATGTTATAGATCCAAAAAAAATGTGAAAGTCTGTACTCCCCTAAAACAAAGTCATCCATCTATCCACCCAAAAGTCTATCAAAGAACTACCTACCCAACTAAACATGTAGCCTATGTCCAAAAGAGATCATCATAGCAGTCAAATCTAGAAACGAGTCTGAATCAGACGAATGTCGCCTCGAGCGTCATCAAGACTGGACTACATCTGGGATAAGCGTCGATCCACTAACTCCCGAGTGGCAGTCGTGGAGGTGCAAAAAACGTCTACAATAGGCCCAACCTCCAAAATGTCTGAACGAAGGGTGTCAAAATGAGAAGCAACTGTAGATGAGAGAGTAAAGACACTAGAAGAGAGAGAGAGGAGTGGAGAGAAGTGACGGTGGTAGAGAGAAACTCAATTAAGGCAGTGATGATGGAGAACTGCTTTGAAAGGTCAACAACAACAGCAGTAGCAGCAGGAGCTGAAGAGGATGGAATGTTGGGAGAGATAGGAGTAAAAATGGAAGGAACATTAGAGGATGGGGGCAGCGACAATGATAGGATCAATGGTGGTGGTAGGAGCTGGGGTATCAGAAGTAGGGAGAGTACTAGCAGGACGGGGAACTTTGGGGACAAACCTGTCACCCTCGAGCTTATAGCCTATCAAAGAAAGAGTGGTGGTGGAATAGACCTCGTGATCTGTGGGGTCATGGCGACCACCGTCATCAAGGGGGACCTTAAAGTGACGAAAAATGGAAGTGAGAGCCATTCCAAACGAGGGGGAACTCGATTTTGACTTCTTTTGTGTCTTATATATACGTTTACAGAAGAGAGTTGGTAAATCAAACTTTTTACCCTCAAGAATACACCAAATAATGAAAACGTAAAAATAAGAGACATAATCGCGACCACCTACGCGAGGAACGATAGCATAGGAAATAATGTAGTGGAGGAGACTCAAAAGTGAGCTGAGAGGCAAAGGGCTTAGATGGGTGAACCAATTCGGGGTTCCCACAAATTTGCCTACAGGCAGTCAAAGGGTCAAAGCCAAAATTGGTATTCCATTTATTATCCTCATAATGACGAATGTTGCCCGTTGGGATACTAAAAATCTAAACTACAGTGTCCGGGGTGACGGTGAATTTTACTCCTCGAACCATGGAATTAAAAGAAATATGTTGTGGCGAGGGATGGAGATTAGTGAAAAATCACTGACTAGTGTGGGGTAATGGGGCTGAGAGATGGTTAAAAATGGAGTCTACCCAAGGGAATCAAATAAAGCGCCAATGCACAAACCATGGGCCTTTGAAAAGTCAAGGTGGAGAGTTTTACCTATGATAACTTTATGATGAATAAAGGATTCTACATAGCTATCCCTTCACTCAGCGTCAATGAAACGATGAGGAGGACATGCTGCAGGAGGATGAAAAGGCAGAGGAGCGGTTGCCTGAGAGCAGAAGGACCCTCGGGTTCCTTGCACTTGAGAATCTTGGGGGGCATTTCAGCAGAAGGAAAAGAGAAAATGAAGGTAGGAAATGGAGATTTAGGAGGTTGGATTGGTGATGGAGGTTGCCAGAGTGGTGGAGGAGAAGAAACGGAGCAGGAGAGAGAAAGAGAGAGAGAGAGAGAGAGAGAGGAGTTAGGGTTTAAGAGAAAATCGCAAAAAATATATATAGAGGCAGAGACTCGGTCTACTGGACCGCGTGTTTGGTCAATTGGGAGAAGATTAAGGCAAAACTTCAGTCGACTAAGTAGGGACATTGGTCAATTGGAATATTAGAAGCAGAATAGGGGCTTTGACAACAGAAACCGGTCGATTGATGAAGTAATCAGTTGACTGAAAAACGAAGTGTCCGGTCGACTGAAGAGAGTATTCAGTCGACTGTTTTAAGTAAAAATAGTTTTGCTTAAAAGAGAGGCCTGAAGCACATATTTACACAACATTTGCTTGACTAGCCATCCCTAATTCACAACGAATGATACAAAAATGATCTTCTTGAAGAGGATTAGTGAAAATATCCGCCCATTGGTGATTGGTATTGATGAAAACAAGTTTTACATCGCCCTTTTGAACATGATCTATAATGAAATGATGTCTAATCTCAATGTGCTTAGTCCTAGAGTGTTGAATGGGATTATTATATAGACTAATTTGCACTAGTGCTATCGCATCTAAGAGGGATGAAGTCCAAAGTCTTCTAATTGTTGTTTCATATAGAGAACTTGCACACAACAACTACCGGTGGCTATATATTCGTCTTCCGCCGTGGACAAGGCTACGGAATTTTGTTTCTTACTAAACCAAGAAACTAGGGAGTGTCCTAAGAAGTTGACATGTGCCACTTGTGCTCTTGCGATCCACTTTGCAACCGGCAAAGTCCACATCTGAATAACTAATCAAGTCAAATGGAGCGTTCTTAGGATACCATAAACCTAAGTCAATTGTGCCTAACAAGTATCTAAAGATGCGCTTAACGGCTACAATATACGACTCTCTAGGTGAGGATTGGAACCTAGCACAAAGACATACACTAAACATAATATCCGGTCTACTAGTAGTGAGACACAGCAAACTACCTATCATGCCACGGAAATTTTTGGTATCAACAAGTTTTTCGGATTCATCTTTGTCAAGCTTGAGAAATGAGCTCATGGGAGTTCCAATAGGTTTGTAATTTTCAAAGCCAAATCTTTTCAATAGATCTTTAATGTACTTAGATTGGTTTATGAAAATGCCATCTTTGTGTTGTTTGATTTGTAATCCAAGAAAGAAATTTTGTTCTCCCATTATACTCATTTCAAATTCATCTTGCATGCATTTTGCAAATTCTTCACACATTTTCTCAATGGTAGTACCAAAGATTATATCATGCACATAGATTTGAACTAATAAAATGTTATTGTGTGAATGTTTAATAAAAAGTGTAGTATCAATCTTTCCTCGAGTAAATCCAAGATTAAGTAAATACTTGCTAAGACGATCATACCAAGAACAATGAGCTTATTTTAAGCCATATGAAGCCTTTGAAAGTTTAAAGACATGATTGGAAAATTGTGAACTTTCAAATCCGAGAGGTTGCTTGACATAGACTTCTTCCGCAATAAAACCATTTAAAAAGGTACTTTTTACATCCATTTGAAAAAGTTTGAAATCTTTGTGGCAAGCGAAAGCAAGTAACATTATAATGGCTTCACGTCTTGCTACGGGAGCATAGGTTTCCTCTATACCTTCCTCTTGGTTATACCCTTAATCTAGCCTTATTTCTAACTACAACTCCAGATTCATCCTTCTTATTCCTAAATACCCATTTGGTTCCTATGATGGAATGATCATTAGGTCTAGGAACTAAAGTCCGAACTTGGTTTCTCTCAAATTGGTTCAACTCTTTTTATATAGCCATAATCCAACTCTCATCTTGCTCGGCTTCCTCTATGTTTTTAGGTTCTATTTAAGAGAGGAAAGCTAGGTTGTTACAAATATTTCTAAGAGAGGATCTAGTAGCTAGTCCTTGACCGAGGCCACCTATGATTTGATCTATGGGGTGACTAGGAACAGTCTTCCAATCTCTAGGGAGTTCATCTCTAATGTTGTCCCTAAGAGGTTCTAGAAGGGTAGGGGAACCTTCCTTAGGCTTTTCTAAAGGTAAGGTGTTTGAAGTACTAGCTCCATCTAGACTTTCTACAACAACATCATCATCAACATCCTTTCTTCTAAAGGGATTGGCCTCATAAAAAACTACATGCATGGACTCTTCTACAACTAAGGTCTTTTTATTAAAGACTCTATATGCCTTGCTTATTTGTGAATTTACTGAATTACCTAAGAAGATACCCTCATCCGACTTAGTGTCAAACTTACCTAAGTTATCCTTATTATACAAAATGAAGCACTTACAATTGAAAACCCTAAAGTAACCGATGTTAGGTTTTCTACCTTTCCAAAGTTCATAGGGAGTCTTACCAAGATTATTTCTAACAACAACATGATTAATAACATACCAAGAAAGTGCTAGTTGCTTCGGCCCAAAAGTATTGAAGCAAAGAGTGTTCATTCAATAAAGCTCTTGCCATCTCTTGAAGTGATCTATTTTTCCTTTCAACGACACCATTTTGTTGAGGAGTTCCTGGTGCCGAAAAATTATGTCAAAAACCATTTTCATCAAAAAAATTTGAAATATCTTTTTTGCAAATTATCTTCCTCTATCACTTCTAAAATTGTTGATAGCATACCTTTTTTCATTTTGAACTCTTTTACAAAATTTTACAAAACTTGGGTAAGCCTCATCTTTATGAGTAAGAAAAATAACCTATGTAAATCTTGAATAATCATCGACAATTACGAATGTATACACTTTGCCACTCATACTTGCTACACGATTAGGACCAAATAAATCCATATGAATTAATTCAAGAGGCCTACTAGTGGAGATCTCCTTTTTCTTTTTGAAAGAAGTCTTTGTTTTTTTCCAAGTTGACGAGTATCACAAATCTTGTCTTTAACAAATTTTGTTTTTGGTAAACCTTTAACCAAATCATTCTTTGATAAATTTGAAAGGAGATCCATACTAGCATGTCCTAATCGTCTATGCCAAAGCTAACTAGTTTCACTCAACACGACAAAGCATTTAACATCTTGGGAAGAAATATCATCAAAATCAATGGTGTAAACATTTTCATCTCGATATACAATAAATAACACTTTATCATCTTTAGCATTCATAATCATGCAATAACTTGATTTAAATACAACTTTAAATCCTTTGTCACATAATTGACTAATGCTCAACAATTTGTGTTTAAGGCCATCAACTAATAATACATTCTCAATAGTTAAAGAGGAGTTCTTAGCACTATTACCTATACCGATGATTTTTTCTTTGGAGTTGTCTTTGAAGGAGACATTTTCACCATCCTTGGGAGAGAGAGAGAACTTGGATTTGTCTCCGGTCATGTATCTAGAGCATCCACTATCCAAGAACCATCTATCCTTGCTTGAAGATTTTAAGCACACCTATAAAACACGCTTAAGTAACCCTATTTGGTACCCAATATTCGTTGGGTCCACTCTTGTTAGCAAAGGGAGGTGCGGTTCCCTTCTCGATCCAAACCATAGTGGTCTTTCTCCTATTTGGGCATTTGTAATTCACATGCCCCTTCCTCATGCAATAATGACAAGTTACACGAGGATTGAAATTGCTTGAAGTGGATCCTTGTCTAAAAATGCTTTGATGAGAATTGTTTGAAGAACTTGAACTAGTTGAAGGATTACTTGAAAAGAAATTGTTGTACTTCTTTTCTTTATAGGTAGGATTTAAACCCAATCCGGCTTTATCAAAAACACATCTCTGTTATCCTAAAAGCATATTCAAATTTTGCTCTCCATGAGTGAATTTTGCTAATGTTTTTGTCAAGTCATCAACTCAATGTTTTCCTTTTCAAAATCACTTGTGGGAATTTTTCTTAAAGAAAACATTTCATTTTCTTTTCTCAAAGACTCGTTTTGTGATTTCAATTCACTAAGCTCATTGGAAAGTGAGGTGAAATTCTTTTTGAGAACTAGGTACTTGGTTCCCAAATTTTCTAATTCCTCATGCAATTCATCAAACACATTTTGAAGTTCACCATAGCTATGAGACTCATTGCAAGAATCATAGTTAGAGTCTACCTCATTACTTTCATGTGCCATGAGATAAATGTTAGCAACTTCCTCATCACTTGATTCATCTTCGGATGTCTCATTTTCAGAATCATCCCAAGTTGTTGCCTTCATTGCCTTTTTCACCTTTTGCTTTAAGTTCTTCTTTAGTAATGGGCAATCGGCTTTGATGTGTCCGGGCTTTTTGCACTTAAAGAAAATGATTGGTTCCTTCTTGGCATCATTCTCTTTTTGTCCCCTTCTTCCGAAGGTTTTGTCTTTCATCAAGAACCTTTTGAACTTGCGGGTGATCATGGCCATTTCATCATCTTCATCACTATCATCATCTTGGTCATGTGAAGCTTTTAAACCCAAGTTCTTCTTCTTGTCCTCATTGTTGAAGACGGCCAATTCTGTTTCATGAGTGATGAGAGATCACATGAGTTGTTCAATCGAAAGCCTTGAAAGTTCCTTTGCTTCTCGGATCGCCGTGACATTTGGTTACCAATGCTTTGATAAATACCTAAGCACTTTCTCAATCACCTCTTCGTTAGGATAGACTCTACCAAGATTTTTCAAACTATTAGTAGTAGTAGTAAAATAAGTAGATATTTCACTAAGGGAAATGTTTGGTACACACACTTTTTGACACACTTTTTGACACACTATGCTTTAAACACATGTACCTTGTGCTGTTTGAATTTTTCACACTTTTCTATGCACCACTTACACAACACAGGGTACATGCATTTAAAGCTGTGTGTCAAAAAGTGTGTCAAAAAGTGTGTATAAGTAGCATTACTCATTTCACTAATAGTTTCATTTGGAAGCATTTTGAATATTTCATATGATTGAACAAGTAAATTAATCTTAGACTTTTTGACTTGATTAGTTCTTTCATGTGTGACTTCTAATTTATCCCAAATTTCTTTTAGCCAATCACATGAAGAGATTCTATTGTACTCATTAGGGTCTAAGCCAAAATACAAGAGATTCATAGACATAGCATTCATTTTAATAAGTCTCTTGTCACTATCAATGTATTCATCTTCCGTCTTAGGAACGGTGACGGTGCCTACGGTCTTAGTTGGAACATGAGGTCCTTTGACTACGATTTACCATAAATCGAAGTCTTGAGCAATAATGTGAATTCTCATCCTATTTTTCCAATAAGCATAGTTAGTTCTATTGAAGTATGGAGGTCTTTGGGATGATTGTCCCTCAACATAAGTGATATTGGTACCAGTGTTTGTCATGTGATCTTTAACTCAAAGATATGTTAAATCAATATAAGAGCCCTCGCTCTGATACCAATTATTGGCCCAAAAGTAATCCTTAGATGGGGGTGAATAAGATTACTAACAATTTATGGAAAATTAAAAAACTAAGCAAGCACAATATTAAATTAAAACAAGTAAAGAGAGAAAGGAAAAAACACTTGTAAACCAAAATTTTCAAGTGGTTTGGCAATCCACAATCCGTAGCCTATGTCCACCCCTCAAGAACACATCTTGAGGATTCCACTAAATAATCTACTTTGGGTGAAGATCAAGCCACTCCTTACAAGTTCTTCTTGAACTCCTTTGCACCTCCAATGAAGAACACCTTCCTAACTACCTTAAACGTTCAGATTTTCTGGAGAGAGTATTTATACTCATTTGAATTTGGTTTTTGGGCACTTAACACATTACATTGAATACTCATTTTTACAATCAAAGATTCAAGCCCTAATTATGTGAGATACTTTTTCTAGCTCTAGACTTCATTTATAATTCTTTGAGAGCTATTATTGAGAGCATTTATTATTTCTATCTACTCTACAAGAGAGTGTATTTCAGTTGTATTCAAACCTTTCATAAACCTTGAAGTTGTAAAGAGGGTTGATGTAGCCCTTACTCCAAGTGAGGGGTTTCTTCATTGGAGGTGTAAAAGGAGTTCAAGAAAAACTTGTAAGGATTGGTTTAATCTTCACCCAAAGAAGATTGGTTAGTGGAATCCTCAAGAGGTGTTCTTGAGGGGTGGACGTAGGCTGCGAATTGTCGAACCACTTGAAAAGCTTGGTTTGCAAGTGTTTCTCTCTCTTCTCTCTCTTTACTTATTGCTTTAATTTGATATTGTGCTTGCTTAGTTTTTAATTTGCCATTAATCGTTAGTAATCGTAGAATATCCATCATCATTATAAGGCTCTGTTTGGATAACACACTAAATGAAATCATAAGTACTCAACTTTATAGTTTGTTAATCATCAAAAATTACTTAAGGTAGAACCCTTGGGGCTAACAGTTTCAATACCCACGATTTACTCTTTTTCAACTAGAAACACAAACTAACTCGTCTCGACTGCTTTCAATATTACTTTAGACTTTCGGTCCAATTTATACAACTGGACACTTCCGAACACAATCTGGCACAAAATGCTATTGGCCTTGAATATCATCGCCCCATTGTCAGTAGAATATCCTTTTCCATTGTCACCTCACTAGCCAAAAATGACATCATCTCCATAATGGGTAGTGACCTATCTTATTCGCTTCAGCCTTGGTTAATTTTTCATCGTCGCCTTACAGACGAAATTTGACATCGTCACCCCATTGGCGCCCGATTAACCATCTACACAACTGCTCATGGCCCTATCGACGAATTACAACGCTTTCCATCATCACTCCATTGGTTATAGTGGCATTAAACCAAGTACACTGAATTCATAACATCATCTGATAACTGACCATACTAACTCAACACGCAAACATAACTGATCGATCATAAATATTTCACCTATCGCTCATATTACAAACATCTATGCTAACAACAAGACTTAACTCATAAGGCACAAGTCGATGAAGCACAATTATTTTTGAAGTACTACATATACTACATCTTAACAACTCTCTTAAATTCTTATAATAGCATATATATATAGGTGTTTGTGCACTCCAAAACATTCCTTGAGTTAAAAACATGAAACTTTACTTATTCAGTGAACGCGGGCGCTCACGAGGGTCTTGATCCCTCGCCCATGCGATCGCTCAACCTTGCTCGAGCACTCCCCTTTAGACAATCCAAAATCCTTTATTCTTTGTTCAGAAAAATCAGTTCTACTTTAAGATGTAGACATTAGGAAGCTCACTATACTATTGATGAAGCTTAAAACATAAATATAAACATCCAAACACATTTTCCATGCTCTAGGTACAATAAATATAGCATACTATACTACAGATTCAACATGAAAGCACATAGCTTAAAACTAAAATCAGTACGCTTGAGTGCTTCGCCTGGAGGAGCACTCAATGTTGGCCCGTTGAACTCATGCGAGCGCTCGAGTTCTTTGATTATACAGCAGAATGACAGTTTGTAAATAGAATTTCAGTTGGGGCCCTTGCATGCTTATATGCACGTTCATGGATCTTGATAAAAACTCATTTAAAGTATATATTAAGTGAGTAGAGGTACTCATAATGTATTGGATGATGATGGATGATAGTGATATAATGAATGTTGTGTGATGATCTTGATTAAAGCTCCAAGCAACCTTAATGAAGGTTTTGTTCATATTTTCTTGTTCTTTCTTTTTCTTCCTTCTTTCCTTCAACTTCTAACAAGTGTGATTGTGCAGAAAAGGAAATGTAGGTACATAATTGTATGTATGAGAGTATGGATGAATAATTTATGAAGCCATACAAGTTTGTTTTTGAGAGATGTGAAGTGATCACTCTCTAGGAGTTTTTATGTGAAGTTCTCTCCAGCTCTCTCTCTCTCCCTCTCTCTCTCTCTCTCTCTCTCTCACTCTCTCACTCTCTTTGAAAATGAGTTTTCAAAACGTAATAAATGAAGAGGGATGAGGGGTATTTATAGAGGTCTTGGCACATGGTAAACATCTATCATTTAAGGAACGCGAGTGATCAAGTGAGTGTCAGCACTCGGATGGTGCGGGGTCAAGCTCGAGCCCTCGAATGAGCTGGAGCGCTTGGGTTACTAAATTCACCAAATCCTTTTAAGGGTTCAAGGGTTTAGAGGTTTATAACATTAGTTAAAGAAAAATAAGATAATCATGCAGATCTAAAATCATTAACACATATTCGAATATCAATTATGGAAAATGCAATAATAATAAGGAAAATGCAGGGAAATGAGCAGGTGATATATCTGTCCATCACCTAATAAAAGATTTTGTCTTGAATTCTAAACTAGCTCGTGCTAAACAGCTCCGGGTACTTCTCTCGCATTGTTGATTCTAATTCCCATTAAGCTTCGCATTCGTCATGCCTGATGCTTCCACTAAACTTTCACCAGTGGAATTTTCTTGTTCCTCAGCTTTTTGATTTCTTTGTCCAAATTACGTACTGGTGTTTTCATGTCAGACACTCAGTTGTCCACTTCAATGTCCTTGAAGTCTATCGTATGAGTTAATCCATGCACATACTTTCTCAGCATACTAATGTGGAACATGTTATTCACTGTAGACATTGTCGATGGTAGTGCTAATCTATAAGCAACTTTTCCCATACATTCAAGAATCTCGAAGCGTCCAATGTAGCGTGGCTAAAGCTTTCCTCTCTTTTATCTAAATCTTATTACACCTTTTATTAGAAAAGCTTTCAACAAAACGTGATCTCTAACACAAAACTCACTTATGGTCCAGCCTTTACTAATTGAGGAAGCTAAGTGACACATACAGGAAGACTTGAGGAAGTTAAGAGTAGAGGTGCAAATGCATGTGACACACATCTACAATTAGCCACCCTTATGGTTCAGCCTTTACTAATTGAAATTACTAATTGAAAGAATTAAAATTGCCCAGAATAATGATCCCTGTTTATAGAAAGTTAGAAGTGACATAGAAATTGGAATACAGATAGAATTCTATATCCATGATGATGGATCCTTAAGATTTGGTAATAGAGTGTGTGTTCATAATGTACCAAAAAAATGTTAAAAAGCAAATTTTGGAGAAAGCTCACAACACTGGGTAAACAGTACATCCTGGAGGTACCAAGATGTACAAGGATTTAAAGGAAACACTTTGGTGGAATAATATGAAGTGACAAATTGCCCAATACATTTCACAGTGTATAATATGTCAACATGGGTGAAAGTAGAACACCAAAGACCAGCAGGTCAGCTATAATTGTTTCCTATTTTGGGGTGGAAGTGGGAGCATATTGTTATGGATTTTGTAACTAGACTATCATGAACCCCTGGTAAAAATGATGCAGTATGGGTGATTATAGATAGGTTGACTAAGTCAGCATACTTCTTGGCTTTTAGAGTGGGCTTTCCTCTTGAAAAGTTGGCAAGGATGTACATTAAAAAAATTGTGAAGTTATATGGGGTACCAGTGACCATAGTGTCTGGTCGAGATACTAGGTTTGGGTCTCAATTTTGGAAAAGTTTACATTCAGCACGTAATACCTGCTATTTCTATTGTCCTATTGTATTTTTGTATATATAAATAAGATTCATTGTATTTGCACTTGCCTTTCATTTAATGACCTTTTCAATCGATTGAACGCCATCCAATCGATTGAACTTGTGTCCTTATCAATTGATTAAACTATTCTCAATCGATCGAACTTGTCTTTCTCAATTGATTGAAGCATTTCCATCAATTGAGATATTGCTGATCTGAATCCATGACATGGGCCCATTTCAATCAATTGAAAGTAACTTAACTTGAACACCAATTTTATTTCATGCGGTTCTCCTTCAATCTCCTCCCCTATGGGGTATATATGCTTGTTGCACCTTGGGAGAGAGTTAGAGAGAGGGATATAGTTATATATACACCCTCATATATATATATATATACACACACACTGTATATATATACGCAACCACTCACACACACATACACCCTCAGAGAAGAAGAATAAGATAGAAGGAGATTGAGAGAGAGAGAGAAAGAGAAACCACCTCGAGGTCCCACAGCCACCTCGTATCACGGGTGAGTGCCTATAATCACTTAGTAGCGTAGATATGTTTGTATATATGTGCTTCGGTAAGAAAGAACGGACCTCGAACGTGCGCGGAGTGTCCAGTTCAATTCTGGGATGAAGACAACTTTTTAATCGATTTAACTGAGTTTTAATCGACTGAGAGCAGGTTCCAGTCAATCAATTGAATAGGTTTCAATCGATTGAAAATGGACCCAATTGATTCAATCGAATGAACATGTCCCAATCGATTGAACTTCACTTTAGTCTATTGAACATGATATATTGTTAAATATTTAGACTGTTATACCTGATGAGTTGTTAAGTTGTTTCATATCATACATTGATTGTTGGAAGTAATATCGGAATAATACATACGTTGAATAATGGGGATAATGCATTGAATAGTGGAACCATTTATATAATGATGATGTAATGCTGTTAACTGAATTGAGAAGCCGACATGTATAATAGTTGGTTTAATAACAGCAGAGGTCGATACTATTTATGTGCGTGCATGTCAATGCGATTGCGAAGATCGTACGACATCGGGTGTGGGATCCTAATGAGTTGAGATAGTCAAATGTGTAGGATTCAGTTATAAGTCAAGATTGTCGAGAGGGCTAGGACTACATGTCAGGAATAAGTATTGTGGGCTGGGACTACGTGTTAGGCATAAGTGTTGTAGGCTGGGACTAGGTGTCAGGCATAAGTATTATGGGCTGGAACTATGTGTCAGGCATAAGTATTGTGGGCTGGGACTACATGTCAAGCATATGTGCGGTAAAGCTGAGACTACATGTCAGGCTGGAACACTAAGAATGTATCAGGGCATATTGGCCGAAGTGTATCAGGGCGTTTTGGCTAGAAAGGCGCTATAACTTCATGTCAGGTTCAATAGATTATGATGTATGGGGCTATGTGCCAAGTTAGTAAGGTATGGTTTAAGATATGAGTTGAGTACTATAGGATGTACAGCTACGTGTGAAATGTGGACCCAAGAGTCCATATTATGCTTAGGATAATGTCAGTATTGTTTATAGTGGGTAGGTGCATACATAACACGAACGATGAGATGATCCTTTAATGATATTGTTTTATATATTGCATATCTATAGATACTCTGTTAGTATTTACATTCACTCAGCTTTCGTAGCTGATGTTATTTTATACCGCTGGATATTCTACGTTCAGCTAGCCAGGGTTATGAGAATACAGGGGAGGAGTACATGGCGAGAGGCTATGAGGGGGAGGCCTACTATGATGGAGGCTATGCTAGAGACGACTACTATGCAAGCTGAAGACTCGAAGTTGTGCCATAGGTAGTTATGTTTATGTTTTAGAGACTCTGTAATAAGTTAACGTTTGTAACCGGCATACGTTGCCATAATACTTTATTTCATTTTTGCTGCTACTTATGGAATGTAATAGTTACTATTGAACTCTGACCACATTATGTTGAACTTAGATATTCCAAATGCGTCATTTGATTCATTGCTCTGGCGATTGAACTTTGTTTATAGACAATATGGTGACTTTCAACTGTCATGGTCTACGGGTCCAAAAAAAATTTTATTTTTCCTATTTTTGCTACTACAGGGCGTGACACAGCATTGGGAACACGGTTGACTTTTAGCAAACATTCCACCCACAAACAGAAGGTCAATCAGAGAGGAGTATTCAAACTCTAGAGGATATGCTTAGGGCTTGTGTAGTTAACTTAAAGGGATCTTGTGACAATCATCTGCCACTGGTGGAGTTTGCTTATAATAATGGCTATTAGGTCATCATTCAGATGGCACCATTTGAGGCGTTGTACAAGAGAAAATGTAGATCTCCTATCTGTTGGGACGATGTAGGTAAGAGGAAGTTGTTAGGCCCTGAGATTATGCAGCAAACAGTGGACAAGATTCCATTAATTAGAGAATGACTTCATACAGCACAAAGTGGACAAAAGAGCTATGCTGACAACAGAAGACACAAGTTGGAGTTTCAACTAGGCGATCACGTGTTCTTGTAGATATCTCCTAAAAAAGGTGTTATACAGTTTGGAATTCAAGGGAATCTAAGCCCTAGATTTATTGGGCCTTTTGAGATTCTAGACAGAATAGGTGATGTGGCATGTAAACTTGCACTACCACCGATTTTGGCGGGAGTATACAACATTTTCCATGTCTCAATATTAAGGAGGTATATCCTGGACCCAAACAACATGATAGAACTAGAGCCATTGCAATTTTGTAAAGATTTGACTTACGAAGAGCATCCAATACAGATTATAGATATGAAGAAGCAAGTTCTGAGGCATCGTGTAATTCGCTATGTTAAGGTGCAAGAGAAGCTACTTGGGAGCTCAAAGAGGATATGAGAAAGCAGTAACCCTAGCTTTTTGAAAATTCAGGTTTGCTAAAGTTTAGAAAACTAAACTTATTTTAAGGGGGTAGAATGTAATAATCAAAAATTTTAAGTTGGGCTTCATAAATATTAATATTTTTATAACACAAATTATCATAATTTAGATGGGGTCAAAGTTGAGTTCACAACAAATAGTGAGGCTAGATGGTAAATAGGAAGGAGTAATCCGTTTTCCAAACATGACTTTGAATATTAATTTGGCAATTAAATTCTTTTGTAATTGACTGTTGCAAGCTAACATCCCTAGACCCACGTGAGGAAGAGTAATCCGTTTCCCAAACTTGACTCTGAAAAATAATCTGTCAATTAAATTCCAAGTGTAATCTGCCAATATTAATCACTCCATTACTCTGTGTGTTGTTCTAAGGAAGGTAAAAAAAATTTCTCTTTACAAATTAATGGCTTAGTATTTATTTCTACATTATGTATACTTATATTTGGGACATCTATATGTGTACATACTACGGGAGAGAAATCACAAATGCATTAGGAATGAGAGAGAGAGAGAGAGAGAGAGAGAGAGAGAGAGAGAAATATTTGGAGAGGGTGAGAGCCAATTGAAGAGCGAGAGAGTATTAATGGGCAAAGGAATGCAGAAGAAAAGGTATGGGTTCTCTACTAAATCTTTTTAGATGTATATATATATATATATACTAGTTGACATCCCGTGCATTGCACGGGAATTATCAAAATATTAAAAATACATAGAAAAATTAAGAAGGCTATTGTTGCAAAAATTTGTTTTAGGACTTGTTTGGTTGTATTTGAATAAAAATAGTTTCATTCATATTTTCGTACACAATTTACATTAAAAATGATGAACTTGAATAGTTTTATTTGGAAAAAATGGTGCTTGTGTCAAAAATGATTCTTGCACTCATGAATTTTGGTATTCTAGAGAAATGAAGAAATTACCTCATAAGAAGAAATATGGTGGCCTCCCATATTTGTAAATGGATCCATTCATAGTGATGAATTTTGTCTTTTAACTTCTATACAAAATTTGAATGGAACCATTGAATTTGGAGGGACAACGAAACATGCCCTTAACCTTTCCGGCCAATTCAAGCTGATGTTCTTTGATATTATATATGGTGATCAAGTTCAACAAAAAAAAATATATATGGTGATCAATTTGAAACAAAAACATTTTTGCCGTCTTTCTCTACAAAATCTCCAATGTAGGATATATATACATATATATATATATATATATACTTAGAAGAACTGCCAACCTTAGCATACATCTGAGGCGGCGAGACTCCGGATAAATAAAATATCGTAATCGTAACCCAACACATTTAGATTATCACAACATAAACTTTGTAAAGTAAATTAAAGAAAGAACCTCAGAAAAAAGAAGAAGGAATATTATATGAAATAAAGCCACGATACCTTTTGATCAGTGAACTTCATAGTCGATCCCCTTTTCACTGCAAAATGAATGAATAACGCAAAGTTGATAATCACATAATCACAGTTATCAAATAGCAAAGGCAATGAAATGGATAAAATGCAACAAACTATATTACAAAAGTCAGGAAAAAAAAAAACACATATCAGCATAATAAGGATTTAAAGATGAGTTTCATGGGGAGAGAGAGGGAGAAATAAAGCTATATGTATATTATACATATATATATATATATATACACAGCCCAACACTCCAATTAAAGAATACAATGATAAAAAAGAATTAAAGGTCTGTGACTTTCTCTCTCCAATTCATCTATTTTCGAAAAAAAAAAATTAGTAATAAATAAAAAGACTTTCTCTCTCCAAGGTGGTTCAACTTCCAAGATATAATGGTGGTTTAAATGGTAATTAGTGTGCTAGTTTTGGGAGCTTCAAACTGTTACTTTTGGGAAGATCAATATATTTAGTATAATGCAAAGGGAAAAGAGAGAAAGTTAATAAGATGTAGAAAGTTGGGTGGGTGCATTGTGAGAGGTTAACCGAATTGAGATTGGAAGAGTCTTTTTTGTGGTAAATAGCTGGAGAGAGAAGTCTTCTTAAAGTAAAAAGAGGGTGCCACATAGGATATTTGAAGGAATGAGGAGGGGTGTGCCACTTGGCATAGCTTAGAGTAGAGTTTTGGCTTTGCAATTTAGATAGATATAATATAATAGATTTCCCACACTACACCACATGCACTATTAATAGATATTTTGGGGATATCAAAAGTTGCAAATTAAAAGTTTTATTAAAGTCATTTAGTATATAAATCACCCAACAAAGAAAAAAAAAAGAAAAAAAAAACCACATAGGAAATTTGGAGGAAGGAAAGGGATGCCACTTGGCATAGCTTAGAGAAGGCTTTTGGCCTTGTCTTTTATATAGATATCTTTTATATAGATATAATAGATATAATAGATATAATAGATAATAGATGTGTGTCTCTCAATATACAAGTACATAAAATAGTGTGTCCACGTAGATTAATGTGTTTTTACACACATATTTGTAGATCCAAGCAAGAAATTGAATGTTGAGTAACAAAAAAAAAGGTATATAATAATACTAAAGAACAGTCCCAAGCAGTGACCATGTGAATTGATGGCTAACGATTAAGGTGGTGTCTGGGTGTTTGCTTAATCTAAGTATTTGTTGTTAAGCAATATAATTTATAGTTGGTTAATACATAATCTTATTAACATTTTGTGAGTATGTGTAATAGCCATAATAAAATGAATGTATCTAATCTAATATATATATATATATGAAATTAGAAGAATTTTGTTTTGCCACGTGTCATATATTTGATTTTTAAGCATTTTAATTTAGTGTTTTCATCTATCTCTCATAACCCAATCAGGAAACCATTAATTTGTTTAATTCAGTTACTTTGTTTGGATTGAATAATAACAATTCATGACCCACCCACCTCAATTTACTCTCATTCCCCTCTCTCTCTCACCTAGATACACCACTACCATGCCCTTTCTCTGTCTCAGATAAAACAGTCCAACCCACGGGAGAAAATATTCACAGATATCTCTCTCTCCTCCAGTTCTCCACCGCCCACCGCCACAAATCATCTCTCTCTGCCTCTTCACAAATTGAACCAAATTACCCCCCAATCTATCGCCTCCTCTCTCCTCTCTCTGATCTCCACATCTTTCTCAGCCAAAATACCCCAACCACTATCCCCTGTCCACCACCTCCTCATAAATCGTCTCTCTCTCTCTCTCTCTCTCTCTCTCTCTCTCTCTCTCTCTCTCTCTCTCTCTCTCTCCTGTAGTGCCCTTGGTGGTCAAGATCTGTCCTGACCTTAGGACAAGAGCTTGTTCGACAAGCTGCAATGGAGGATATCTCTGCTCAATAGAGAGTCAGAGCCAAATATTAGAAGCAAAGAACAATTTCTTATATTCTTTCTGGTTGTGTTTACAGCCTATTTGTAGAGAGTCAAAAACTCTTCTCTTCCTAACAGACTTGGAACTTACACAGAGACTCTTCCAATTCCCATAGACACCTAATTTGCAAAAAGTCAAAAACAAAACTTACAGAGACTCTTCCAATTCCCATAGACACCTAATTTTCAAAAAGTCAAAAACAAAAAGAAAATAACTTTCTTTCCCAAGGATGGTCTAGGGTCATGACAATACCCTCCCCTTCAAGTGATCCTTGTCCTCAAGGATTGAAATCTGGGAACTGATTCTTTATGGCATGGTAGTCTTCCCAAGTAGCATCCTCTGGTACTGAATTGGTCCACTGGATCAAGATTTGTGCCACCGCTTGATTATGTCGTTTGACCATGCGCCGATCCAATACCTTGAGGGGCTCCATTCGCATCTGGCCTTCGGGGTCGATCAAAGGAAGTTGGGGCAGTGGCTGTTCATGAGGTCCCAATTTCTTTTTCAGCTGAGAGACATGGAAGACGGGGTGAATTTTTGATCCTTGAGGGAGATGAAGCTTGTAGGCTACGGAACCAATTTTAGCAACAATCTGATAAGGCCCATAGAACTTGGCTGCCAATTTAAGGTTCTTGCGAAGCTCCACGGATGATTGACGGTAAGGTTGCAATTTTAAGTAGACCAAATCCCCTTCCACAAAGTTCCTTTCTGTGCGCTTCTTGTCAGCAAATTGTTTCATTCTGTTCTGGGCAACTTGAAGGTTCTCTCTCAAAACAGCTGTCATAATCTTCCGTTGATTTAAATAATCATCAACAGCAGCATTTGGGGACTGTGATTCTGGTCTCAAGGCTAATTGAGGGGGATGATAACCATATAGGGCTTGAAAAGGGGACATCTTCAACCCGGAATGGTAGTTAGTGTTAAACCACCATTCAGCCAGTGAGAGCCAACTAAGCCACTTCTTAGGCTTATAACTTGTCATGCACCTCAAATAGGTCTCAAGGCAAGCATTTACCCTTTCAGTCTGGCCATCGGATTGAGGGTGATAGGCTGTGCTGAGATGCAAGTCTGTTCCAAGCTGATTGAACAACTCTTGCCAAAAGCCACTCAAGAAAATGCTGTCTCTGTCCGATACTATGGAAGATGGCAGCCCATGGAGCTTGTAGACTTGATCTAGGAAGGCTTGGGCAACAATTAGAGCAGTGAAGGGGTGGCTGAGAGCTATGAAGTGACTATATTTAGTGAATCTGTCAACAACCACCATAATGACATCCTTCCCATTTGAGTTGGGTAATCCCTCGATAAAATCCATTGATATGTGAGCCCAAGCCTGGTCAGGAATAGGTAAGGGTTGTAACAGTCCTCCAGGATACGTGTGGTCATGCTTATGCCTTTGGCAAACATCACAAGCCTTGACAAACTCCTCAGTGGCCTTCTTTAATCCTGGCCAATAAAAATAGGCCTTGGCCCGTTGGTAAGTGGCTTGTATGCCTCCATGTCCCCCAATTGAAGAGGAGTGGACAGCCAATAGTATCTTTTGTTGTAGTTCAGTGCAGCCTCCCACATATATTCTGCCCTTCTTCCTCAGGATTCCTTGATGGTAGGTGAAATCGGAGTTGCTTTGATTAGAGATAAGGAGCTGGGGGATCAGATTTTGAGCTATTGGATCTGCTTTATAGCTGAGTGTGACCTCTTGAACCCAGATAGGCTGCACTACAGTTAGTGCTGAACAACTTGTTTGCTCTTGAGCAACCCGGGAGAGTGCATCTGCAACCTTATTCTCCCTCCCCTTTTTGAATCTTAATTCATAATCATATCCCAAGAGCTTGGAGAGCCACCTCTGTTGTAGCAAGGTGTGAATTCTTTGCTCCAAAAAGTACTTTATGCTTTGGTGATCAGTGTAAATTATGAAGTGTGAGCCAAGGAGGTAAGACCTCCATTTCGTCACAGCCATGACAATGGCCAGTAGCTCCTTCTCGTATGTTGATAATCCCAAAAACCGCTGGCCCAAAGCTTTACTGAAGTAGGCTATTGCACGTCCTTCTTGCATTAAGACCGCCCCTACTCCCGTGGAGCAAGCATCTGTTTCCAGCTCAAAGGCCTCACTGAAATTGGGTAAGGTGAGCACGGGAGTTGTTGTAACAGCCCTTTTGAGCTGCTGGAAGGCCAACTCTGCTTCGGGATTCCATCCAAAAGCATTCTTTTTCAGAAGATCCGTGAGTGGTTTACTAATGAGCCCATAGTCCTTTACAAACCTCCGGTAGTACCCAGTCAGCCCCAAAAATCCCCGTAGTCCTTTAATGGTATTAGGTCTAGGCCAATCCAACATACATTGGATTTTTGAGGGATCTGCTGCCACACCCTCCCCGGAAATCATGTGACCCAAATAATCGATTTGTGACTTTCCAAAAGAACACTTGGAGAGTTTGGCATAGAGGTTGTTATGACTGAGAATGGATAAAGTTAGGTGAAGGTGTTCTAGGTGAGATTCCAAGGAGGGGCTGTAGATGAGGATGTCATCAAAGAAGACTAGAATAAATTTTCTCAGGTAAGGCTGAAAAATGTGGTTCATCAGGGCTTGGAAGGTGGCTGGGGCATTGGTAAGCCCAAAGGGCATGACCTTGAACTCATAGTGGCCATGGTGTGTCTTGAAGGCAGTCTTATGGATATCGGGTGGGTGAACTCTGATTTGATGATACCCTGCTCTTAAATCAATTTTGGAAAAAATAGTGGCTCCATGGAGTTCATCAAGTAATTCCTCAATAACTGGTATTGGAAACTTATTTTTAATGGTGATATCATTGAGCTTTCTGTAATCCACACAAAATCTCCAATCTCCATCCTTCTTTTTGACCAGCAGTACCGGGGAAGAAAAAGGACTTTGGCTGGGTTGGATAATTCCTGAGGACAACATTTCTTGCACTAGTCTTTCAATCACAGATTTCTATATATATGGGACTCGGTAGGGTCTTTGGTTGGGTGGTAAAGCATTTGGTTTTAGTGGAATGGCATGGTCATGGTGCCTAGGGGGAGGTAGGCCTTGTGGGTTCTGGAACACCTCTGGAAAAGACTTGAGGACTTGATTGATAGAAGGGTGGATTTTTGAATCAGGTTCTGGGACAGCAGCAATTGAGAATAGATGGCCCAAAATGCCCGATTTTCCCTTCTTAAGGAGCTTATGGAGGGCCTGGCCAGACATAAGCCTGAGTGAGGCTTGCTCATCCCCTCCCTTCAAGGTGACCTTCTTCCCTTCTTTGGTGAATGTAAGCTTTAGCTGTTTAAAATCAAAAATTATAGGGCTGTATTCTCTCATCCAATCCACTCCTAAAACCATATCACACCCTCCCAGGGATAACAACTTCATATCCGCTATGAATTCATGACCTTGCATGGTCCATTTGAATGCAGGGCACTTGGCATCACTCACTAACTTGTTGCCATCAGCCACGGTCACAATCAAGTGGTCTGTTGGCTTAATTAAGCTCCCACTTAGGTGGGCAACTTCTGGATCTAAAAAGCTGTGGGTACTGCCACTATCAATCAAGATAGTGAGGGATCTCTTCTTTACCAAACCTTTAATTTTGATAGTATTGTGAGCAATGTTCCCTGCCAACGCATGAACTGAGATTTCCATGTCAGACTCAGGAGCCTGAGGAACGACTTCTGCTTCTTCAGATGCTTCGAAAGGAAAAGCTTCTTCCACTTCTTCCTCTTCTTGTACCAACATGTACAACAACTGAGAGGCACATTTGTGTCCTGGTTTGTAAACTTCATCGCAGTTATAGCACAAACCCTTTTCACGCCTGGCCCTCATTTCTGCATAGGTCAGTCTCTTAATAGGAGGTAATTGTGGTGCGTTCCTGGGTAATGATGCTGGACTAAACGCGGTGTTTTTGTGGGGGTTATTGGAGGATGAAGAGGGTTGAAAATTCGGATGGGTTGGAATTGGTGGAGTGTAATTTCGTTGGGCCGGTATGGAAATCTTCTGGGGGGGCTGAATCTGAGGTGTGGGTGAAAGTGTTTTGGAGAATGGTAGGTGTTTCTTGTGGCTTGTGCTGGAGGCGAGGTGGGCTTCTTGTAGGCGGGCAAGGTATACCACATGGTTAAGGGTTGTAGGGTTGAACATTTGCACTATAGTCCTGATGTCTTCCCTTAGTCCACTCAGGAAGCTGAGGACGAAGTAGTCCTCTGTGAGGCCTCGATTACGAGCTATCATCATGGCTTTAAGTTCCTCGAATTGCTCCTGATATTCTACCACCGAGCCAATTTGCTGCAACTTGTTAAACTCCCCCACAATGTTGTCGTGCCCAATTTCCAGGAATCGAGCACTGAGGTCTTCAACTAGCTCCTCCCATATCACGTTGGGTTTAGCTTCAATATAGTCTTGGAACCAAACCTCTGCCTTTCCTTCAAAATGAAGTGAAGCCATGACGACCTTCGACTCCTCGGCCATGGGTTGGAGTTGGAAATACCTGCGGCACTTCCTAGCCCATGCACGAGGGTTTTCACCGTCGAAACGAGGAAATTCAATCTTCGGTTTGGGAAATTTGGAGAGTTCGCCCGATTGGTGGCGCCCCCACTTGCTTCCGTTAGCTCCGGAAGCCATCAAAGGGTCGTGGCCTCCAGTAGACCCTGTTAAATCCCTTCCAGAGTCCTGAATATCACTGGATTCAGGTCGACTTGTTTTGCCTTTGTCCTTATCACCCAGAAACTTGAGTAAATGATCGAATTTTGACTCGATGCGCCCTTCGAACTCCGCTCTAGCCAGAGCCTCGAACTGAAGTTTTTCGTCCAAAACCCGTTGTTGTTCCTTTAGTTCCAGCAAACTTGCATCAGTCTTCTTCACAAGTTCCTCCATGACCTTCAGTCTGGTTCCGTCCGCCATTTCTAGAGGATTCGAGTGCTCTGATACCAATTGTCCTGACCTTAGGACAAGAGCTTGCTCTACAAGCTGCAATGGAGGATATCTCTGCTCAATAGAGAGTCAGAGCCAAATATTAGAAGCAAAGAACAATTTCTTATATTCTTTCTGGTTGTGTTTACAGCCTATTTGTAGAGAGTCAAAAACTCTTCTCTTCCTAACAGACTTGGAACTTACACAGAGACTCTTCCAATTCCCATAGACACCTAATTTGCAAAAAGTCAAAAACAAAACTTACAGAGACTCTTCCAATTCCCATAGACACCTAATTTTCAAAAAGTCAAAAACAAAAAGAAAATAACTTTCTTTCCCAAGGATGGTCTAGGGTCATGACAAGATCTCCTCCAGTTCTCCGAAAAGGTAAAAATCAAAAAGTGAATAAAAATTGATTTGGTACTGTTTTTCTAAAATAATTATAAAAAAAAATTTATTGGGTTTTTTTTTCGGATTAAAAAAAAAGTTTTTTCTAAAATTTATTGGTTAGGTACTGTTTTTTTTTTTTTTTGGTCAACCGTGTAAATGTTAGATTAGTTTTTTTTGGTTACGTTTTAATCTCTCATTTTTCTGAATCTGTGATTTTTTTTATCCATGTTCTGAAGAAAATACTTTCCATCAGTGATTTATGTGCTTTATCTTAGTTTTATTTTCGAATCTGTGTAGAGCACCAAGTTTTTTGGGTTATTGACTAATGTTAGTTTTACTTTCCATCAGTGATTTATGTGCTTAATCTTAATACTTTCTTTTGCTCTCTTTTGATTTTTTTTTTTTTCTTTTTTTTTTTTTTTGTGCTTATGCAAATTAGGATAAGAATATAGGAAATCAATTCCCCAAATTACCATTTGATAAGGCGTTGGCTTATGTATCCCACTGTAATTAGACATTTGGCATCTAATTGACAGCTAAGATTTTCTTTTTAAACACCAATATATAATTGCTGTTTGGGTATCACAATAGTCAGTTCTGTGGTTCGAATTGGTGGTTCTTTTTAGTTGTTGTTTGGTATCACAAGATTCAGTTGTGTGGTTGGAACTCGTGGTTCAAAGAAGAACCAAGTTGAACATTGTTCTTCGTTTGTTTAGTTGTAATTTTTTTTAGATATATAAGTATTTCCACATGGTTTAAAAATGCCCCAAAATTGATTATTTGTAAATCAACTTCATAGTGATATAAAAATAGATAAAGTGAGATTTGGCTGAATCTGATCATATTTCCAAACAAGCCGATAGTTTCATCTTTTCAACAAATTGAGACAATTTTGACTATAGTAATGCTAGGTACACCTACACGGGACATTTAAACTATCCAGCTGCTAATGTGGATTCTCAAAATTATTCATCAGGTACAAAATAAAGTTTGAATTAATTTCAAAACTACCACGACACATCAGCCGATGGATAGTTTAGGTGTCCCGTTTGGGTGTACCTAGCTTTACTCTTTTGACTATCACTGATCAAACTTTTGAATATAGGAAATCAATTCCCCAACTTAATTTCCAGTGCCTTATGTGGAGTTGATTTCTTTCTGGCTTTCCCCAAATTGTGCTCACCCATTTGATTTATTTATGGCCTGATTATCTCATTTATTACCTTCCCTTTAATGTCCAACTCTGTAATTCCCTTTTAATTTATTTATGGTGATTAACATAAATTTTTTAAAATTTTATGATTCTTTGACCTAAGTTGGAATTTTATGATCTCTTTTATGTCTCCCTTCTAATTTTATGAATTTCTTTTATGGCATGCTTAATGATTTGTGTATATTCTCAAGTTTAGGAAAATCAATTAGGAAATTCTTAAGTTTAGAAATAAATTTCCCAACTTAGGAAATTCTTATCCTAATAATTCATATGTGAAGTAGTGTGATGTGTGAATCTACCGTGCATTTATGTGGAGTTGACTTCTTTATGGCTTTCCCTAAATTGTGCTTACCCAATTGATTTTTTATGATTATCCCATTTATTATCTCCATCTCTTTCTATAATTCTTTTCAACATCAACCGTTATTGCAATTACCCCTCTCTAAAATCTCTCTCCATAATTCCTAATGATTTCCTTTTGACTAACACAAATTACCTTTTCTTTTGTTAGTCTCGCAGTATTTCCCTTGATTTTTTATATTATCATTTATTCATATTGCAATGGATTTTTGAATTGGTTATATATTTTTTACGCAAAGATCTGTTTGTTGTATAGAAAAAGTGATGAGCAAACCTCGAGCTTTGTTTTCTCATATATAAATTATATTTCTTATTTAATAGATTCTTTATATCGTAATTTTAGCCTTAGCTTATCAATGCTTATTTATGTTTTTACTCATGTTTAATTTCATTCCTGTCCAGCCAAACATAAGATAAAGAGCGAAAATCTGAATATTGGGATCTGAAGTCTACACACATAGCACCATGGATCAAGGTAAGCCCTCTTCAGCTCTAATGAAGGTTCGTTGCTCATTCCTTCTTTCAAGAAATTTTCTTTGCTTGAATTTTTATTTTTTTTTTTGCTAGAAATTGGATGAGTTACAAGGTATTGGTTTAATTTTTTTTTACTTCTTTTCTACTTGAATTTAATTAAAGCATGATTCAAAAACCGAAACCTAGGAAACATTTTCTATTGTGACTGATTTTTTTTTAGGGTTAATTACACTTTACCCCCTGTGGTTTGGCCCGTTGTCACTTTACCCCCTTGTGGTTTAAAATTGACCACTTAACCCCCCTGTGCTTTCAGGTAAAGTGTCACCGCTAAAAAAAGTGTTAATTTGACACTTTACTCCGAAAGCTTATGGAGGTTAAAGTGTCATCGGGCCAAACCAAAGGGGGTAAAGTGTCATCAGATCAAACCACAGGGGGGTCGAGTGGTCACTAATTTTAGCGGTGACACTTTACCCGAAAGCACAGGGGGGTTAAGTGGTCAATTTTAAATCACAAAGGGGTAAAGTGACATCGGGCCAAACCACGGGGGGGGGGGGGGGGGGGGGGGGGGGGGGGGGGGGGGGGTAAAGTGTAATTAACCCTTTTTTTTAAATAATTAATTGTGATTTTTTAATTTGACGATTCTATTTTGAGGAACAATTTTTAGTGAATTTAGCTGTGGTTGTTTGGCTTTAATAAATAGGTTAAACAAAAGCAAAGAGTAGCTAAGAAGATCTCCGGCCAGTGGTTTTTGCTATTATCATACCGTCCAAACATGTGAATTTGAACTCCTAAAACTTAGATGGCGTATACCAACTATTATTTCTATTTGCGAATTGAATCATTGAAAAATCTGTCGATCGAAAAATGACCTACGAACCTTAATGTTTTTTCCGTAATTAATTTTTTTTAATGTATTTGCAGATTTGGATTACGGGGGAGAAATCGATAGTGATGAAGCCAAATCAAAAAATTTTGACTACGGAAAGGAAACAACTGTGTTTTTAACTTCTTTCAGTTGTTATTCTCTTATAAAAGAATTTGATTTTCTTTTTCATTTGTTCTTCGAAACATATGAAAGCATTTAATTGGTCTGTTTGTGAAATTTGAATGCCTATTTAAATTTCCAAAACTTAAGGTTGGAGTAAGCTGACTGTAGCTTAGATCAATTTGAATAGTTATTCTTTCTTTTCACTTTTTTCTTTCTGCTTTATTTTGAGATGCTTTGGGTTCTTATATTTCTGATGGACATATACAAGACTCCTTTGTGTATTGAGGATATATGTGAGTTGTGGTATAGTGGTAAACTTCAATTAGAAGAAGCAACTATGGAACCGTCTCATATATAATTTTATCTCTCTTTGGTTTCTTATCCCTTTTTTTTTTAAACTCTAAGAAGCCGGGTTCTTTCGCAAAGATGAGTATATTTTGGGTATGCCATTATCATGTGGGAATTGAGGAGTAAATGTGCTTCTTAATTGTTTTACTATGTCTCGGCTCAAAGAATTTGGTGACAGTAAATGTTCATATTTAGAGTCGTTTCCGTAAACATTTAATCACCTTTTGGAACAAGAGGTTTATTAAAAGAAGCTACAAACTGGTGGGTTTTTTCCCCTAACAAGAGTCGTGATTGAGTTCTAATTCAAATTCAAATAATTCAAATTGTGAAAACTGAAAAAGTTAATTCTAATGATCACGATTTTTGAAGTAAATTGGAGCTTCCTTTACCCTTTCGTTGCCCTGTGCCCGAGGGCACGGGCAATTACTAGTTTATGTAAAGATAGTAAAGGAAAAGTAAAGTTTTTATGTGTCACTACAAATATGTGTCGTTTTTATTATAGGACGGAGTTAGAATAGTAGACTCTCTGGCGATATTCAAAAATTAAGTGAACAAGGTAAGTGATCTAACCCTGCTAGTATTTTTAAATAATCATTTATTTATTTTAGAAATTTGTTTGAAATATATTTTTACAAAAATGGGACCAAGTATATGAGCCCTTTTGAAAGATGATTTTTTCTGGGATATTCATATCGATTATCGTGCAACTCTTATCGTAAATTTCAAGTGAAATGTTTTATAAAATCAGTTATTTGTACAGAACTATTGTTATCGATACTCTCAGTCTGACTATGCTATGGGTCCCGCCAATGGGGATTTTAAACGTTGGAATCATGCATGATCACTGGAACTAGTCTACCTCTAGGCCCTATCACAGGGATGATATGTGGCACATTGAAATATTCTGAACCTAGTCACAGGGGTTATATGTGATCAAAGTCAAATAAACTCTGAACATAATGGTTATTTGTGAAATTTTGTATTTATTATTCCATATGAAAAATCGCATAAAAAATTCCGGAATTTAGTCAAAATATATTTTTCTCTACAAAAAGGTTATTTACGCTATTTGGTCCATCTAAAGGGTAGTGATTACTTACTGAGCTGTCAAGCTAATTTATTTACCATTTTCCGCTAATTTATTTACCATTTTACAGATGCAGATATGTAGAGGGAGATTGAATGAGAGAGACTTAAAGGGTCATAAGAGTGGCAATCAATAAATAATTTAGAACTTTATTTAGTTGATGTTACGTAATAAGTTGGAGGATTTGAGACATTATTTACTGTTATGTTTTTATTTGGAACCTGAAGAGTTCATTATCTTTGAAGTTTGAATAAATATTGAAGTATTGTATGGTCATTTATTTTATTAGTATTGACTAGTGAAGCCTTAGCCTTACATGTTCGTAAGGGTCAACCTTATGGATGGCGTTAGTTGTCTCGCCTCGTTCAGATTGGAATTTGGGGGGTGACAGTTTTTAATCACCTAAATATATAATTATATATACATATATGTACATATATATATATATATATATATATATTTGTTCAAAGACACTCCAACTATAGTATCCACAATGAGCATTGATTTTAATATTTTAGATATTTTAACCATTGATCTACTCTAACTATTATTTTAATGATAAAATCACTTTCTCTCTCCAAAGGCTGAAAGCTTAGATCCTTAAACCATGAGTTTCTTAAATGGATCCCCTTTTGAATCCACCATTGGAGTGTATTTTTTGGTATAAAATAATCCATTTTGGCATATTTTGATTTTAGATACGCATTTGGATCCCCATTGGAGTTGCTCTTAGGCAATCGAGCAAGTCTATTTATCTTTCCTAGGTCCTAAGCTTAATTCAACATCTGGGTTCAACTTAATAACAATCAAGTTTGAGAACTTATTATGACTTTTTAAATTTGGGAACTATAGCATTAGTCTAATTTAATACATTTATTTTTTAGTGGTGTGCACAGTACATATCCAAACTCTTAAGCTATTGTTGGAATATTTGGGATTCAAATTTGGTACCATAGCAATGCTATTAATGTTGTGAACAGTGTTATGGTGCTAAAATTCATAAGTATTGTGTGTGACACAAACATTACAACATTTGGAAATTAAATTTGGTTTCAAATTCGAAAAGCATAGCATCGTTCCAAATTTATATCTCCAATATAAGTTAGCAAATCTTTATAACAAAACTTGATGATTTAAAATTTTATTCAAGAGTTTTAAAATTTGAACTTATTGTTAATTGATATTTTTTAATTGTTTGTTGATATTTTTTAATTTGGTTGTGTGATACCCGTACCCGAAAAATGGTAAAAATGTTTAATTTGCATGCATTAATTGATGTAATTAATTGCATGTGATATTTGGTAAGTCCTAGTTGCCTCGGTGTGATAAGTGTTCTGAAATGGCACAGTTGGACAAGTGTGAAGTAGGACCCATGGGAGATTCAGATTGGATAAGTTGCATTTATGTGATTAAATGAATATTTGTTTAATTGTTTTCAGTATTATATTGCTAATTGTGACCTTTTATGGTACCAGTTTGGGTACCCGAGTAAGAGCGAATTGGAATATGGATCATAATTAGTAGGATAATTAGCAACTTCATTAAAATATTTGGGATCACATTTGGGACTCATACATGACATAGACGCATACCCACTTAGATAATTGGGTAGTTAATATAATTGTTAGGGGGTTTCATAGTAAGGCGTTAGAAAGTAGAAGGGGTGTAAGTACGACTAAGCCAAAGTTGGGCTAGGAGTCTCTAGAGGTTGACACCTCCCCTTGTGACTCACCATCCCTTCCAATTAAAAAAAAGAGAGAGAAACAGTAGTGATACAAAGAGTTTCGACGAGAGAGGAAGAGAAAAGAAGTTTAACGGCGCCGATTTGTCGTAGTAGCTTCGCCGTACGACCTCTGTTTTGAGAACCAAAGCCATGTTCAGACTTGTGGAGGTGAGAGGATTATTTCTCTGTCTTTCTTTTTTAGTTTTGAAACTTTTTTTTTCGTGACCCATTTTGAGGGGTAAAATGTATATGTGATATATATAAGTACGGATATCATTGGAAACATCTAGGGCTAGTTTTTGCGAGGAATTTGGGATTCTAGGCTTCACTAGGCCTAATTTATGAGGTGAGTGTCCTAATCACAAAATTGAATATTTGATGTTGTTTATTTGCTATTAAATGCTTAAAAATGCTTAATCTATGATTATGTGGAAAAGCATATGGTTAATTAGCATTTAACATGTTTGGAGTGCTGAAATTGCCATGTTGACATGTTAAGTTGCTTATGTGCTTATTTGGGTCAAATGGGTCTCAAGTGATAATCGCTATTATTTTGCCCATATTTAAGGGAAGTTGAATTCCTCAAAGAAAACGGGACAGTGGTGATGACCACATCAAATTGACTATGATCACGTGAGAGTGTGTTAATTCGCTATTTGCTGCGAAAAAAGTGAGAAAAGGCCTGAAATCAGGGGTCCAATTCGATAGTGATTGATTACTTGACACGTCGTCGATCATTTATTATTGCGAATGCATAATTGGTGTTTATGGTTCGTTAAATACCCCACTTGCATGATTAATATACCCACTGAGCAAAATCTTAGACATATTTTTGTGGTTTGTGACCTCGCAGATTCAGGCGAACATCAAAGTGAGAAGCGTTGAATTATGGGATTTTGGATGGCTTGGGGGTTGTGTTCCACACGTTGTTTGTTGGGCATATTTAGTTGGGAGTAGGGAGTTGGTTGTAATTCTTGTAATTATAAAATCATGTGATTATTTTTGGGATCGAGACTAGTCAGTACATGTTTGTATTTCAATTGGAGTTGATTGGAATAATATTGGAATGTGTAGGTTTACCTTAGGTTGATACTTGGTAGCCATGAAGCAAGGTTTACTGTAGAATGCTCTGCAGGTTGGAAAACAGTTGACTAATCGAGGGAGCAGTAGACTGGATTCATTAATTGGACGTAACAGTTTCTTCTAGCTCTTAAAATTATTCGATTGTATGAGATTTTATAGTTGACTGGATAGTTATTTTAAATAGAGCTCACTAGAACTTCAATATAGTCGACCGGACCAAGACCAGTCGACCGAGTTTGGCACCCTCGTTTGCAAACTTAGTCGATTGGGTCTCGAGTTAGTCGATCGGGTTGGATTCCTTTAGAACGTGTTCTCTGTAATCCAAAAACCAGTCGATCGGACTTTCGATTAGTCGACTGGATCTGAGAACTTTTGAAAATGATATTTTTACTCAGTAAATAATGGGAGATTCGCTTAACCATGCTATTAGTTTATGTTTTGACTTAAGTAATTCCTCTGTCACTCAGTCCTAATCCGAACGTGGCAAATTGGGGTATGACAGGTTGCTTACTTTTAAACCTTTAAAATTATATGATAGCAAACCTTTGTAATTAAAGTTAATGTTTTTGGGTAGCACATGTGTTGAGATCCATTCTCCAATAAAAATTTAGTGTTGAAAATTCAAATTGAGGTACAAATTGTCTGCAAACAATTCACTTGCATGATGTCCTCGTTTTTTTTTTAAATCTAATTTCAATCAATGTTCATGAGTTTATTTCCAACAACTTCTTGCTATAAAATTTATAAGTCATCCAATTGTACATGATGTATTGGAGTAACTCTTTATAATGTTTGGAGTAGTAACTCTTTGAGATGATTTGGGAGCAATGTTTTGGTGTAAGTTGACAATGTTGAAGATATAAAGTAGACTAAATTGCAAAAAAACTATTCAAAAGTTGATGATTTTAAATTTTGTTGATGGCTTTCAACGTTGTAGAATTGTTTCACAATGCAAAATTTTAAACCTATTGTTGATATTTGTTAAAATTATTATCTACAATTTATGACTGGAATGTAATTATTCAGATGAAATGGTACCGAATACCAAATAGCCGAAATATAGCAAATGGATTTCAAAATTTGTATTAAAAAATTGATTGGGTTCATTAAAAAGTTGACTTAAATGTAAACAGTGATAATAAAGTTGATTGAAATATAATTGGAAGTTGACCAAAATACAATTAGCCATCATATTTGGCTAAAAGTTTACCAGGATATAATTAGATGTCATATTTGTGTACCTAAATATAATTAGACGTAATATAGTTGACTTATTTATGTTTTGATATGTCATATTTGTGTACCTAAATATAATTAGACGTAATATAGTTGACATATTTGTGTTTTGATAATAATTTAATTTTGAAAAGCTGATCTGAACACAATCATTAGTCTGAAATGACAGAATTTCTCTCACACAAATCAATATATCCTTATGTAGCTATAGAGATCGACGAGTAATTATGGTATAGTAAAGAGATGTTATGGTATTTAACTATATCACGACCCATCCCGCTACGGCAGAAATAGGATGCGTGGCATACCACCAAGGCTCATCCAATTCTTTTAAATAGTCATAGCAGCAGAATAACACAAGTAAAACCAAAAAGAATCTCTTTGAAACACAGTTTCTTTGGAAAACGTTGGACTAAGAGTCTGTAAAATCCGTATAAATTTGAAAAGTTAATTACATTTTAAAACAAAGATTAAATATGTTAAAGGGATCCCAAAGGTACCCTAAGGACCAATTAGAACTTTTAAAAAATTTCCGAAAAGAGGTGCTCAGAGTAAACGGGCAGAACCCCTTTAAACCGGTCGAACTGCCCCCATTCGACCGGCCGAATGACCCCCCGGCAGAATTCCCTTCAGTGCCGCAGAATTTTGCCTAAGGCTCAAACAACCTCACCTCACCTCACCATATTCATTCTTGATTTCAATCCTCCTAACCCATAACAAGGTTACAAGTACATTAACATTGCTAAACTTGGAAAAGAAAACAGAAATGAATTAAGTTAAGGACTTGTTTAGATCAATTTACACAACTCTATCAACATTGATTCAAAATCCGAATTTGAGAAGTTAAGCATCCAAAATATGAACTTATGAGTTCAGATTCATTTCAAACGAAACTATAAGAAGTCTTATTACATAACACAACTCTACTAAACCATCCCAAGGTTTCCAAGTTGAAGTTCCTATTTCTAACTTCTCAAAATTATATTTTACATCATTTGGAATGGAAATAAAAGTATATACAAGGACAATCCCGTCATCTCGTCAGCCTCAGTCTTCTCGCTTCTTCTTTCCTTTCTTCTTTTCATCTGCAATGGAGTAAAGCTCCATTGCTTAGCTATATGCTGAGTGCACAATTTCTAACATGTGCACATGTGGCAAATCATGCTTCAATATCATTAACCACATAGAATAGTCTCTAGGAAGAAAATACGCATCCATCCGGTAGCGGCAACTACAAGCCTTAAACCGCAATGCCAATGGCAAGTCCAAGCCTATAACTATAGCATCCTAAGTGCCATGGTAAGTCCAAGCCTTAAACCATACACAATAGCCGTTGTTACTAAAATTCTCAAACATTGAGAAGCTTACTCCGGATGGAATTGTATAAATCTCCCCTTTGACCCACATAATTACTTAGCATGCTCATGTTAACAAATACACATACTTTTTCACAATTATTCGTGTGCATACTTAATAGGCCTAAGACTAGCACATGAATTTTGCCTGAATCACAATTTCGCCTTTGACAATCAAAACATGGAAATTTTCTATATCACATAGGTTAGAAATTCATACCTTAAGCTATGCTCTAAAGATTTCAGGAGAATCTCTAGAATAGCGATATCAAGCTAGATCTCCGATTACAAGTGATTCCTACAAGTATTACACGTTTTTCCCAAATTTTCCAAAATTAGATTTTCATAAAAACTTAGGCAAGCAAGGCCTAAGAGGTATCAAATGAAGCTCTTAGCTCGAGGAATCCGAATATGAAATTTGGTCGAAAGTTGATGAACAATGAACGTCATTGGAATCGAAAAGCTCTAAGCTCCAAAATCTCCCTCTAAGCTCTGAAGTTATCAATTTGGTTTAGAAGATATTTTGACAAATATCTTAGACCCAACTATATATAGGCACAACTCTTGGGAATTATGTTTATCTCCCTACGAGTTTTCCAAACTTCGAATTATCCTCCCAAACGTCTTAAATGTCTAAGTTATTGATTCACGAGTGAAAATCTTTATTCCATAAAAGTTTCCATCTAAGTGCCTTTTGGGTCTGTAATTGCATTCCGAAAGCTATTTTCATGGAATCTCTAGATAACCTACCTTTTATGCAACGTATCACCTACATTATCACTAAACCAATCAAATTGATCCTAAATAAAATCAAAACTATCAGTAATTACAGTACACAGGTAAAATCACTATTCACATACATCATAAAATATTAAATAGCGTTTAAGTCATATAAATGTCATTTAATCATCCCAATGCCTCGTGAATTACCACATACCCGTGTCCTCAATTGATACTCACGTTGACTTACAATCAACCTCATCTCAATTATTAATCGGTAATAGTTGTCGCACCGCGACGGGAAAAATATAGGTTTTTTTAAATATATATAAGAGTGTTCTTTTTTTAAAAAAATGGAAAAAGAGGAATGTGGGGGAAGTATTTTTTTATTTTGAAAAATAGGCCAAGTAGATTTTTCAGAGTCGCCACCTAACTTTGTACGGGTGTTAGGATCCCGATAAAGATACGGAAATATATCTTTATATTTTTACAGTTTGGGAAAATGGGCCTATGTTTTTGACAAGTAAACCAGAGATTTAGAAAGGGGTTCGGGGACTCGGTTATGTCGAGGGAAGGTATTAAGCATCCTCGAACATCCATGACGAAGCATGGTTGCCGAATTGGCGATTTTCATGATAACGGGGCATAAAGATAAAAGAATAAGAATTTACAAAAAGAAAAAAAGGATGAAAAGTTATGGCCGCACCCTTTTGGGGTTGCATACGTATCTCGGGTTGAGAATCAGGCCAAACGTAGCTCTAACTTGTTATTTATTTTTTTGAAAATTTTTGGTCGCGTTTGACCGTGCTCGTGTGTTATAGTGTTTTTGAAAAGTCGGCGTAGCTAGGACGTCAATCACCGTAATCGAGTCCTAGACTTTAACCTTGATTATGTGCCGGAAGTAAGGGTCGGTGCCCGTTTGAGTCTCGAACATTCAAGTCGTTAACGTTATTGAACAACGTAACTAATCGAAATGTTCGGTTTTAGAAAGGATTTGAATACCGGAAGTAAGGGTCGGTGCCCGTTTTGAATTTGAACATTCATATTATCGGCGTTATTGAACAACGGGATAACTCGAAGTGTTCATTTTGAAAGAAAGGTTTTGAAAGTTACCGGAAGTAAGGGTCGGTGCCCGTTTTGAGTTGATCTAAGGATTTACAGCATAGTGAGTGTGTGATATTTTTTACAGTGATTACGTACATTGAAAGGGATAGTAAGCACAGAAATATTGACATTAATGAAAGACAAGATATAAGAATGTACAATAAGTAGATCCGGCCTACCGGAAAATCAAGTGAACTAGGAGCTAGCCAGTTCACAATGGTAAGGGTCAAGTATTGGCGGCGAACCGACCGTAGTTAGAATCAAATATTGGCGGCGAACCGACCGTACAAATTGTTAGATCCGGCCTACCGGAAAATCAAGTGAACTAGGAGCTAGCCAGTTCACAATGGAGAGGGTCAAGTATTGGCGGACGAAGCTGACCATATTAGTTTAAGTAAAAAAGAAAAAAATTATTATTCTTTTTATTTATTACATTTACAGCAGAAAATAAAAGAAAACAGGCCATCACCTTGAAAACGGCTCGGAAATGGCTACTTGGCGCCCACGTTGAATTTTGGTTTGGAATGGGCCCAAACGGATGTCACCGGTGAGTTCGGAATGGCCGAAAACCCCAAAAATGGTATAAACCGGAGCAAAATCGGTCCGGGTAGATTTCGGGCGGGACCGGCCGACACCAAACTGGCCGGTTTGAGCAGAAATGGGCTTGAAAATGGAGAAACTGCTTCAAACGGTGGAATTTTGCAATTCTGAGCACACGGGTGCGTCCGGAACGGCCAAATTAGCTAGGAACAAGTGTCCGTTCGTTGAAATCTGGACCCGGAATGGAGAAAATTGGGAAAAACCAAAAATGGGGCCAAAGTGCCACGTCAGCAGGCCACGTGTCAGTCAAAGACACGTGGCGCCTTCTGATTGGCTGGTCCAAGCTGACATGACAGTGACACGTGGAAGTGACACGTGGCTAGTCAACATGATGACGTGACAGTCAATGACACATGTCAACGCCTGATTGGTTAGTGCATGCTGACGTGGCAATGACGTGTCAGTGACGTGGCATGACACGTGGAAGATGACGTGGTATTCAGTGACACGTGTCACCCTCTGGTTGGTTCGCCAAGTGACGTGGCAGCTGACGTGGCAGCTGACGTGGCATAACACGTGGCAGAGACACGTGGCAGATGACGTGGCTTGTGTGCCACGTGTCAGCTCCTGGTTGGATGGTCAACTGCTGACTCAGCGCTGACTGTGTAGCTGCGCGTGGGGGAGGCGGAACGGTACCGTGGTGGCGCGTGTAGCGCGTGCGGCGGTTTCCTGTGGCTGTTGGGCGCCGGACCACCGCGATCTGGATCGTCTGGTCCAGACGATGGTGGTGGTGGTGGCGGCTTCCTGCGGTGGTGTCCAGAAACGCCGCCGGAGGAGAAACTGTGTAGCGGCGGCGCGTGGGGTGTTTGGGCAGCGCGTGAAGAGTCTATGGACCTCCTTTGGAGGATCTGAAAAGATGGGTTGATGTTTTTTTTCGATACGAAGCCAACGGTATGGGTGGTGAGACACAGAAGTGCAGTTTAAGGCTCCGTTTGGGTGTTTTTCAGAATCTGCAATTCCGGTGACCGGTTGGGTGGTTCGGGGCTGATTTCTGGTATTTTGGGGGCTCCTTAGGATCTGAAACTTTGGGTATTTGTGGGTAAATGATTTACAGAGGTGATGGTGGTCTTAGTTTTGGGCTTGGAGTGGTGGTGGAGATGGTGGAGATGATTTTGGGTTTTTGGAAGCTTTGGGGAAGATAACAATGGTGGAGAGAGAGAGAGAGCTTCTTTTGAGCTTGGAGAGCTTTTTTTTCCTCAAAGTGCAGCACCCATGGGTCCTATTTATAGAGTTTTTTTTGGGTTGGGGAAGATCCGGTGCGAACGGGACGCATTTTGAATGCCTACAACCCCCGATCTCGGCCGTTCGGTCTTCCGAAGCTTGTTTTTCCCATCCGGCCGTCCGATTTGAGCGATTCGAAAATATTTAGTCTTCATTTAGCTTTACCGACAAATCCCCACGGTCGGATCGGCGATTTCTACTCCCGGGCTCAAAATTGACCGTTTTGCCCCTCCCTATGCTGGTCATGGACTGCAAAATTAGGGTTACTGATATCTCGTGATCCGACCGTCGGATCTGACTGATTTGAAGTTCTTTATTCTTGTATTGATATTACCTTCAGCCCCGTATAGTCGGATCGATGATCTCTATGCCCGGGCACAAAAGATGACCATTTTGCCCCTCCCTTTGTTGATCCTGGATTGTGGAACTAGGGTTACCCATATCTTTTGATCCGACCGTCGGATCTGACCGATTCAAAGCTCTTTGTGCTTGTATTGAGATTACCTTCCACCCCATACAGTCGGATCGATGATCTCTGCTCCCGGGCTCAAAATTGACCGTTTTGCCCTTCCCTATGCTGATCCTGGACTGCAAAATTAGGGTTGCCGATATCTCTTGATCCGACCGTCGGATCTGACCGATTCGAAGTTCTTTATGCTTGTATCGATATTCTCTTCAAATCTGTACGGTTGGATCAGTGATTTCTGCATCCGGGCTCAAAATCGACCGTTTCGCCCTTCTCTACACTGATCCCCGAATCTTGGTCGCTGATATCTCGTGATCCGACCGTCGGATCTGACCGATTCAAAGTCCTTTGCGTTTGTATTGACATTCTTTTCAAATCCGTGCGGTTGGATTAGTGATATCTGCGCCTGAGATCAAAATGACCATTTTGCCCTCTCCTATGCCGATTCTGGACTGTAAAAACCAACAGGCCGCCGCTTCTTCCTCTGATTGCCCGTCTGGACCCATTTTCCTTTCCCAGAAGTCATTTCCATGCTTTCTTTGACTTACGGCCGCTTTGACCTGCCTTCGGTTGCCCCGGTCTTGATTCTGACTCATTTTCTGACCTCCCGGTTAGCCGATTCGGGACCCGCGCTGAGCGACGACCGCTGTTTTGAACTTCCGTATGATTGATGACTCTGAATGACCTAGAATGGCCATTAAAACCCTTGTTGGCATCCCCGATGAATTTTCGTCTTTTCCTCGATTTTCGTGCCCGGTGGGCCCCCCTGCACGAGTCAGTTCTCTTTTTCTTTTTATTTTTTATTTTCTTCTTTTTTTTGTATATATATATATATATATATTTTAAAAGGACGGTAAAAATGGGGTGTCTACAATAGTAATTTCTTGAAATTGAATATGCATTTAAAAATGAATGTACGTTTTTCAGGACGGGTGTGACAACTCTTATCTCTAAAAAGGAAGTTTTTCCCCAAACTTATACCTCAAGAATTGAAAAGATACAAGTACTCATTCCTTATCTATAACACCCACATTTGTATTATTTCATTTGCATTACATTGTCATGCATGATAATGTGATATGGCGTGTCGTATGACACATGTTTGGGTGAGTTTTGACTCACGAGTTGATTTGGGTGTCTGTATTAGAGAACCCTTTGAAACTGTTGTGATTGAGGATTTATTGTTTGTGAAGTCTCTCCGAGTATGAGACGGTCACTGTGGAACACTTTAAATGTTTATCTGAAAATAGATGTTTACCTGTGTATTTCAATATCTGTATTATTTTCTGTTTTAGAATTTATTTCTGTTGTTAGATTTAGTATCCTGGTGAGAACGAATGAACACGCTATTAATTTGGTAGGCTAATTAGCAACTTCGGAAACGTCATATAGAAATTCGCGTTTTAGCGACCAAACGAAACTTAGTCGAAAACTTTTATAATTTTGAGTTTTCACTCGTAAAGCTATGAATAAGCTGTATAGAAAGTTTCAGAGACTAATTAGGGATTTTGAAAACTCGTGGGGAGGTAAACGTAATTCCCCGAGAATGTTGCCTATATATAGATAGAGATGAACTTAGATTTTTCTTAAGTTCTTGACCTAATTCCAAAAGGAGGCCAAAAGGGGGGCTAGAGGGAGATTTGGTTGCTTCAAGCTTTGCGACGCCAAACGACGACCTTCTGTCAGTCTGTTTTCTCCCAAATTTCATATTCGAGCTCCTCGAGGTAAGAGCTTCGTTTTGATACCTATTAGGGCCTGTTTGGCTAAGTTTCCGAAAAGTTACTTTCTAGAATTTTTCATAAAAGTTGATAAATGGAATTCTGATCCATAGGAATTGTACTAGACGGACTTCTGCACGTTCTTTGTGCACGGGTTTTCTTTGGATCGTATTTTAAGTGCGTAAATCGGAGGTGAGTGATTCAACTATGTTTTTGGAATGATTTCTTGACATGTATTCATGTTTTGTATGAATAGCATGTATTAATTCTTAGATATATATTGTGTAGTTCATATTGGGCATTTATATTGATAAGTAGGCTCAATAGCACGGTGATATGTTTTGATTACCGCGAGTATGGTGATATGTATTTGAGCATGTTAAGTTGCTTATGTGGGTCAGAAGGAGCACGTGGTCACCGTGCCATTTTGTGGAGCCGATATAGGCATTAAGGTCGCACGATTGAAGAGAAGAATCGTGGGTCTTACCCTTTCGCGTGGACTTATTGGCGAGGAGTCGCGGATTGGGAGTATGGACGGGCACGTGAGTCTCCGGCGACTAGTATGAAATGTAGAGATGTGAATGCGGACATGTTTATCATTCATGTGCATATGTTGTTTTATTCACTAAGCTTTAGCTTAAACCAATCGAATGTGTGGTTATTCAAATAACCATTGCAGGTATAAATGCTGGCGAGGAATTGCAGAAGTGAGTACGTGGGTTGGGAGTTCGCTTGGAAGGCAACTTGAATGTTAATCTTGTAGTTTTGGGATAATAGGAATGTTGTAATAAGAAATTGGGTGTTTTAACCATGTTTAATTTGGTATGTTAGAATGGATTTTAAACCGTTATAATAGACTATAACATGTTGTAATTATGTTTGGTAATGCTTTAATACAGTTAAGATTACTTTGGACTGAGTTTGGATTGAGTGGTTGATCATTGGATGGAAGTTAGGAAGCTTTTAAAACTTGTTTTCTGCAGAATGTGCTGCTGTCAGGGGAGCAGTCGACTGAACCCCCGTGTTTGCTAGCTACTGCTTCTTATTTTAGCAAAAGAAGTCGACTGGACCCCGCCTCAGTCGACTGGACCCCCTAGCCTCAGTCGACTGGAATTGCTATTAAATTCCCTGCCTTCCTCCGTCGACTGAGCAGTCGACTGAACCTCTGGTTTTAAAAATGTGTTTTGTTTTTCCGCTACGTGTGTTCTTCAAACCTAATTTTGGGAACGTTAATGAATTAGTTTAGCCTCAGTGGCGTGCCACGGGCTTCGGTTCCGCTATTGTGGGACCGGGCTGTGACATTATCTCCTCCTCATTCTCCCACGCAACTTCCTCGATGGTGTGACTACGCCACAATACTTTCACCATTGGAATCATCTTCATTCTCAATACTTGTTCTTTCCAATCCAAGATCTATACCGGATGCTCTACATAAGTCCAGTCCTCTTGGATTTGTAATGGTTCAGGTACAATGATCTTACTCATCTACATCATACATCGTCTCAACATCGACACGTGAAATACATTATGCATATACGCTAGCTCGGATGATAAGGCCAGTCGGTAAGCCACTGGTCCTACCTTCTCTAGGATCTTAAATGGTCCTAGGAATCTCGGGTTAAGTTTTCCCCGTTTCCCAAATCGAACTATGCCCTTCGAAGGCGGTACTCTCAAGTATACAAAGTCTCCTACTTCAAACGTCATCGGTCGTTGCTTAGAGTTGGCATAACTCTTATAACCACTATGAGCTACCTTAAGTCGCTCTTGAATTAACTTCACCTTCTCAGTAGTCAACTGTACTATCTCAAGTCCCAAAGTTTAGAACACACAATCTAACCATGTCTTCCAATGTTTGAATCATTCGTTCGAACTGTCCGTCAGTTTGAGGATGATAGGCGGTACTAGAACTCAACTTGGTACCCATCGCCTTTTGCAAACTTCCCCAAAAACTAGACATAAGCTACTATCATGATTCGATACAATCAGTGCTAGAACCCCGTGTAGTCTTACAATCTCTTTCACATATAACTCTGCTAGTTTAGATGGTTTAGTCGCCTTGATAGGTAAGAAATGAATTGATTTCATCAATCTGTCAACTATAATCCAAATCTTGTCATTCTTTTTAGGTGATCGTGGAAATCCAGAAACAAAACCCATCGTGATCTCATCCCATTTCCACTCTGACATAAGAAAAGGATATGGTAGTCCCGCGGGTACTTGTCTTTCTGCTTTGACTTGCTGACATAATGAACACTCTAAAACATACTTGGCAACTTCCCGCTTCATGCATTTCCACCAAAAATTTTCTCGCAAGTTCTGGTACATCTCGTTACTTCCCGGATGAACTGAATACTCAGTACTAAGGGCTTCCTCTAGGATTTGCTCCTTTAAGTCTATCAAATTCGGTATACACAAGCGATTTCCAAGCATCAATACTCCTTGTTCTAAAGTAAAACCAAGTAATTTCCTAAAGGTATCTCGTCTTTCATTTTACACAAATAATAATCGTTGAATTGCTCTGCCTTAATCTCATTAATAATGTCCGAGTGAGCTATGATCGCCATCATCAAGCCACCATTCATCTCTGGAATTACATTTAAAGCCAAACGTTCCATCTCTCTAACTAACTCATTTTGCTTGGTTAGCTCGTCGGCTAAATTCTCCATCGTCTTTTGGATTAAAGTATCGACTACTACGTTAGCCTTCCCCGGATGATACTGGTTTGAAAGATCATAATCCTTCATTAATTCTAGTCATCTCCTCTGTCTCATGTTTAAGTCCCATTTCGTGAAGTTCTCGCACTTCTCACTGGACAAGTAATGCCTCCAAACCTTCAAAGCATAAATTACCGCGGCCAATTCTAGGTCGTGAGTTGGATAATTTATCTCGTATGGCTTCAACTATCTTGACACATAAGCAATCACCTTGCCACTTTGCATAAGTACATACCCCAATTCCTTGATGCGAAGCATCACTATAGATCACAATTCTTCAGTTCTGGATGGTATCGTCAAGATAGGTGCTCTTGTCAAACGCGACTTCAACTCTTGAAAACTATCTTCACATTCTAAAATCCACTCAAAAGTAATACCCTTCCACACCAACTTTATTATAGGTAATGAAATCTTCAAAAAAATTTCAATGAAACGGTGGTAGTATCTCGCTAATCCCAAGAAACTTTGAATTTCATGTATGGATGTCGGTCTTTGCCAATTAGATACAGCTTATACTTTGTAAGGATCAACTGAAATGTCGTTCTTGTCAATCACATGACCAAGAAAAGCAATACTAGGTGCCCAGAATTAACATTTCTTCAATTTCCAAAAAGTTGCTTCTCTCTCAATCTCTGAAGTATAAGTCTCAAATGTTTCTCATGTTCTTCCTTACTCGGCGAATAGATAAGGACATCGTCAATGAATATAATTACAAAGTCATATAAATAATCCTTAATGACTCAGTTCATAAGATCCATGAACGCGACTGGTGCATTGGTAAACCTAAATGGCATGACTAAGACTCGTAGTAGCGCTTTCTAAAAGCTATCTTCTCCACATCTTCAACCTTTACTTTCAACTGATGATAATCCGATCTCAAGTCTATTTTTGAAAACAATTTTGCTCCACAGATTTAATCGAATAGGTCGTCAATTCTGGGCAGTAGATACTTGTTCTTGATTGTCAACTTGTTCAATTCTCGGTAGTCGACACACATACTTTTTGATCACCCATCTTTCTTCTTCACAAATAACACTGGAGCTCCCCATGATGATATACTAGGTCGAATGAAACCTTTGTCAAGTATTTCTTTTAACTGAACTTTTAATTCTATCAATTCTATGGGTGCCATTCGATACGGTGCTTTCGATACGGGTCTTGAGTCTGGCATTATTTCAATGGTAAACTCAACCTCCCTCTCAGTAAGAACATCTGGCAATTAATCTAGGAATACATCTGGATACTCTCGTACTATTGGATATCTTCTACTTTCAATTCAGTGGCCATCATGTCAATGACTGAACACAGAAATCCTTGACATCCCTTTCTCAACAACTTTCCTCCTCAAATAGCCGAAATCAAATACGGTGGTGCTATAACTCCACTCGATCCCTTGAAAACAAAAGTCCTCATACACTGGTGATTGAAATATAACTTCTTTCCATTCACAATCAATCGTGGCTTGGGTAAGAGATAGCCAATCCATTCCTAATATCACGTCAAAGTGGTTCACGACAAGCGATATAAGGTCTACGCTCATCGACTTCTCACCTAATTTGATATCACTATTCTTATATATCGCAGATGTTATTACCGGCTTACTAAGTGGTAAAGCGACGGATAGTTCATATCCTATAGGCACCGATCTAACATTCAAATGTTCAAAAAAAATGATACAATACAAATGAATGCATGATCCCGAATCAACAAGTATGCATGCTAGATGCGAACATATAGGCACCATACCTAAGACTACTATATCCGTAGCAGCCGTATTCCCGGGATTCATCAGGAATGATCTCCCTTAATGCTGTTCTGTCCCTTGTCCCCTATCGTTGGTGATGAGGGCTGATATTTGTAGAATATTGGCCTGATAAAGAGGATAATTGGATAAACTTAACCCCATATCTCTAGTGTTACCTACATTTGTTTCTTAACTTATCTTTTTACACAATAATGTGTTTTTGTGGTATGTTGATGTGCTATGTCCTTTAAATGCAGGTCCTAAAAAGTGGAATGAATAAAAAAGTTGAAAGGGATAGATCAAGGAACAAGAGAACATCTCAAAGATGAAGTTCAAGTCCCAATCGATTGCCTTTATGCCAATCGATTGGCATCCATTCAGAACCAATCGATTGGAAATGATATCAATCGATTGGTGTTTTCACCAATCGATTGGTTTCAGTTACCAATCGACTAGTAAAAGCTGGTGTGGACACGCGAGATTCCACCACTTGCTTGTTTTGAAATTGTTTTGAAAAGGAAAGAAAAGGTCTGTTGAAAACAGATACAGAGTCGCCACTTGGTCTTTAAGGAACCAAGAAACCTAATTTTGACTCACCCAAACGGATAAAGGGCACCGGCCCTTCATAACCAAAGAACTTGGCTCAGGATTTTGGTACGAGAGAGGAAGGAGCCTTTGTCATGACTAAAACACCCTCAACTCGCCCCGTCTTTCGACGGGCCTCAATTAGCATCCAAATAATCATCTTATACTATGTTTGGTTCGACAAATAATACTATGATAGTATATTACATCACATAAGAAAATTTGAAATGCAAGATCTAAAGATAAGATATCATTCATAAGATCTAAGTCAAATATCATACAATGTAAAGTGAAAGATCACACAAATAAACCTAGGAAAAATCGTCTAATCATGTATCAAGTAATAAAGTTTTCCTAATCTAAGGGGACATGAATTGTTCTTGAAACAAATAAATCAAAGAAAACAAGGATGCTTAGCAAACTAGAATGATGCATGTTAATCTTTGAGAAAAGAAGACCTCTCAATCCCCGGGATGGATGAGAAAGGAAGACTGGATCGAGGGAGAGGCATGGACGTGTGATTAAATTCGTTCCTTATAATCTTCTTAGATTAGGAGCCATGAAAGCCCCAAATCTTGCATGGATGCAATGTATGTATCTAGAATGTGCTAAGGTTGTAGTGTGTTTTATGTTCATGGATTCCTAGATGACTTAGAAGTCTAGAATGTGTATGAATGAATGAATGAAATCATCATGGGATATGTACAAATATAGTATGAACTACTTCCTAAGACATGAACTAATTTGGAGTACATGTAAGTATCAAATCAAAGGATGGAAGTAAAAGTATGCTTGCTGTGAATAGTGGACAGAACAGTAGCATAATATTTTGGAAATTGAAAAAAGGGGTTAGGAATGTTTTCAATGCATGATTTTTTATGGAGCTCTTCCTTATTGTGTCTAGAGCACAACCCAAAAAGCCAATCTTTAATAACTATCACAGATTGAGAGAAATTATATAAACAATAGAGGTCACTTAGAAACAGAGTATGTACTGTCGACTGAAATGTTAAAACATCTTAGAAAATGAAAACAAATGATCTAGAGGCCCATATTATACAGAAAGTTCCCTAAGACACTGAAGTTCAAGGGAAAAATGAGTTGGGACCACTTTCTTTGGAAACGTTTTCTGGAAAACAAGTTGAAAGTGGACCTAGTGATGTGACAGCAAAAACAGAATGTCTGGATGGAATATTTGGGTCAAAATGGAACCCTTTCATGTGTTTTCAAGTCAAACCAAAAATCATGGGTGTTCTCTAATGAGTTAAGAAGACTATCCAAGTGGTATTGTAATCACACTTTGAGTATTGGGTTCTAGAGAAATCATTAAACTCAGATTATTCGCTATTTTGAAGATTTTGATGAAACAAGGTTTGTTTCTTGGAATCCAAATGTTGGGGTTTTAGAGGGATTTTGAAATAGGGGTTTTGAAAGATACTTCCAGAACTTGGATGAATATTCTAAAAACTTGGAATATCAATTTCCAACTCACTTCAAGAACTTCCCAAGTATTTACAAAATATGGTTTTATTTGGAAACCAAACTCAAGAATCTATGGGAGTATGATACATAAGAGGATGGAGGATACATGATATGATATAGCATGCTAAAAGTGGTAAAGAACATATTCATGGTATATGGGTTCATCTAGATACAAGAGAGTGTTGCATTAAAGTGTGAAAGTCAAAAAGTCACATGCTGTGAATAGTGGACAGACTGTATGCATTACTTTATAACATCATAATGGGAGGTCAAACATGCCTAGGAAAATGTGGAAAAAATCAGAGATCATCCTTATTGTGTCTAGAAAATAACCCAAAAATCCAAACCTCAATAGCTATCACAGATTAAAAGAAATAAATCAGAATGTACACATGACTCAGAAACAAAAGCTGCACTATTGACTGATTTTGTATGATTTTTCATAAATCAAATAAAGGGTTTATAATGACCCATTATATACCAAAAGTTTCCTACGACACCCAAGTTTCATAAAAAAAAATAGAAAAGATATATGTACAGTGACGAAAACATCCAGAATAAGTGCAAGAAGTCGGGTGAACATTCTGTGAGAACAGAGGCAGATTATGAATATGAAATTCTCACATCCAAACATAATATTTTCACATCTCTATAATTGATGGGAAAAATTTGAGGCAAACTATGATGTCTTAGGAATATTTTACAAGTGGTTTTATCATCATAACTCAAGTATTTAATTCAAAACAAATCTTTGAATCTGAACAGCTCACTGTTTTGGATCATTCTTGAAGAAAATGGATTTGGGTTTTGAAATAGAGTTTGAGTTCTTGATTGGGGGTTTTGAAATAGATGTTCAAAGTATGAACTTAAACTCTTGAGATGACCATGTGACCACTTAGAACCTCATCCAACTTTGAATCATCAAAGAACTCCCAATATTATTTGTACAAACATAGTTTTGTTTGAGAATATGACTTCAAGAATACATATGAATGTATTGAAGGTAGAATCATCATCCATCAAACATGTCTTTGAGGTCAAGAGCTACTATCCATAAGGATTCACTCTCCTCAAACAACATGTCATCTAGATGATGATGAACAACTAAATAATCAAAGAAAAGTCAAAAGAAATGAGGTTAAGAGAGAGATGAACATCAAAGTAAACAAACATTCAAATAGCAATCAATAGTTGATATTCATTGAGATATTGGACTTGTAGCTTGGTGTTTCACTCATATGTGGTGACATTTGGACATGAAAGTAGCTTCCTATCTCATAGATACTCAAGAATGGTGGTTGGAGATGATTTGAATGTGGAGTATATGAGAGGTAATGGAAGAAAATAAGATTAAAACTCACTTTGATTGAAAAAAATGGATGAAGAAGACTACTTCTTCTCTTTCTCTTTCTCTATATTTCTCTAGAGTTTCTTCCTAAGCTCTCTCTAAGCTTCCATGTCTCTCCCTAAATGGAAGTAAATGGCTTCTTTTATAGGCAAAGGAGGGGTGGTAAATGGAGTTTTAAAAAGTTTAAAATGGTCTCTCATTGGTCCAAAATAAGCTGGGAACCAAAACTACGTCGTTTTGATTTCTAATATATCAAATTGGACCCTCAAAATAAATTAAAAAAGTGGACTGTTCTGGGGGAGAGTGCCGCGGTGGCACTGCTCCTCCATTGTCCAGATAATGCTGTTTAGGCCCCCTGAGGTTCCGGTATTCGCGAAAAGGCCCTATTTCGTCCGAAATTCACAGAAATGCATATGAACTCCAAACTGAGGTTGTGATATACCGTTGGAAAGGTATTGGAGTCTATTTCCTATAAAAAATATTTCGGAGTCAGGTCACTTTGAAAAGTTTTGCGGTATTTGCGATAAAAGCCGATTTGATCGCCTTTTCTACCTTCAAAAATTCATAATAAATTCGTTTTAAATCCAGAAATTATGTGCGATATACCGTTGGAAAGATATTGACCTCTAGTATCCATGAAAAATGTTTGAAAAATGATACGGTGCTCCGGTTTCAAAGTCAACTTTTGGTCAAACTGGTCAAATCAGGGACCTCCAAGAAGTTCTGGGGACTTCTGGGAGCTCCTAGGTGCTGACGTTTTCATCCGATTTTCTTTTAAAACTCGTTTTAGTACTTTTCACATGATGAAGAATGATCTCAAAATTTTCGGGCGAATTTGGACGATTTTGGTCAAACCTTGGTCAAACCTGGTCAACAGGGACTTTCCGGGACTTCCGGGGGTCTCTGGGAGCCGACGATTTCATCTGGTTTTGCTTTAAAACTCATTTTATTGCTTTTATTACGACATAGCATATTTCCAGAACATTTGGTTCAAATTTTGGAATGTTTGGGCTTTCAGGGGTATTTTGGTCATTCTGAGCATTTTGAGAGATAGAACTAACTTCCAGGAGTCCTTTTGAGTCTTTTTCGATCATTGTGAACCACCAAGCTATGGGTCTCCTAAATCTGATAGCCGACAAAATGGGGTGTCTATAGCTGGGGTCAAACTTCTTTAATGGAGTAGAATCTCAGCAAATCTGTGGTAATGACAGCGACCAACCGTTACAGATTGAACCTAGACGCCTTCAGCTCGTGGATATCACACTATAAATAGAGGGGAGTGAGAGGGGTCAAGGGTTGGCTCAGATCTCATTGCTTTGTAGGTTTTCATTTGGATTTTTAATTTCTGTAAACAACTCCAAGTCGTAGGATTCTGCATATCAATTCCAGTGATCACTTCAGGTTTTCTTTACATGTTTACATTTTTTAATTGAGAGTAGTGATTATTTAGAACTTGATTCACCATTGCAATTTTAATTTAACATTCAAATTCTTGTTTAACTCTCGTACTATCAATATGTTATTCTATACTTATATTTTCGCAATTCCAAACATGTTAGCTTAGAATCTTGGTTGGGAATAATGTGAAGAAACGTTGTTCCCAGCCACTGCCATGATTCTGTTTGAGAATCAGTGGCAATCGATTGGTAACAGAAACCAATCGATTGCCATAGATTTCAAACCAATCGATTGGTACTTATACCAATCGATTGGGAGTCATTTCATACCAATCGATTGCCATTAATAGCAATCGATTGGGATGAAAATGTCTTGGGCTGAATCCTTTTAGTATTCCAGTAACTTTTATTTCAGAAACTAAGTCCAAATCGATCTTTAAGTTCAAATTGCAAATTGATTTTGAAATAAAAGCTTTTTACACTAACTAGTTCAATGAACGTTTATGATGAACATGTCGAATATCCTATATTCAATTTGTTTAATCATTGTTCAGAGATTTAATTAGTATTATTTCAGTTCTTCATAAATAAGTGAGGTAGTTGAACCACTAAGTATGCGAAATTCACATACTTAGTGTCTAGGATGCTTAGCTTAATCATTTTTGAAATATGGAATACTATAAGGATAAAACCCTGGTTGTTCGTTATTGTTAAAATCATGGTAGCGGCTGGTACTATGTGGATTCACATGTTCCCAACACTTTTTCATATATAATCTTAAATCGCATAGTTTAGTGCTGTTAAATTAAGTTATCGCTTTACTCCAATTCATTCATCTTCAATCTAAAATTCAATAGGGCCGTTAGAACCTCCACCTTTAAAGAAATCATCTTTTCTTTTCTTTAGGATTCTATCTAGATTCTTCTGTCCTTATCCTCCGTCCTTTGTGATACGACCCGGTCTTACTAGTTATAACTCAATGCGACCGTCTACACTTGGGCGTACTCTTTAAGAGATCACACATTTTTAGTCGTGTCAAGTTTTTATTGTTTAGGCTTCGGACCACTTGAATCCATAGAACTCGCTCCTTGTTGGGGACGTCTCCTTTGGCAATTCTTGGATTGATGCCTGACCATCCCATAATCGTAAACTTTACCTTGCAAGTCAAGGGTAGAATTTGCACCACTCTTTCCTTGATTTCTGTTATGAGGGTTAGTCATGAAACATCGACCCGTGCGTGGCCGATTACAGAGTGGACAGACTGGTATATTGCTCGGCCTCCCTTGTCCACTAAAATTAGAACTAGAACCAGAACCTCTCACAAAAGGCTACTCTCTTTGTTTCTCTTTCCTTGTTGATTTTGTCTTAACCTTTCCATTCCACTTTCCGCAACAAGTGTTGTTTGTTGCATCGCTCCAACAGTTGAGTACTCATAGGTCTCCACCCTCAAGCAGATATTCTCCCTTATTCCTTCCTTAAATTTCCTCGCTCTATCTTGTTTTGTCGATATAGAGCCCTTTCCGAACCTCAACAAAGCATTGTATTTTGATGTGTACTCGGTTACTGTCATGTCCCCCTATCAGAGATTATCAAATTCCCACTTCTTTACATTATGAGCAGTTCTCGAAAAGAATTGGTGATTGGACTCTGCCTTGAATCCTTCCCTGTTATAGTTGCCCCTTGATCCAAAACATTAACCCACCAATTCTGAGCTTTACCCTTAAGTACATCACTAGCATTCTCAATTTTCTATGCATCAGAATCAGAAGAGATAAGAAAATCCTCTCCATGTCCATAATCCAGTGCTCTGCTAGTGTCGTGTCAGATGACCCATCAAACTTCATCGGCTTCTTCCTCGTGAATTGCCCCGACATAGATCTCCTGCCCCGATTCTCAAGTGCAGGTATCACAGCTATTGGTGCTGCCTCAAAAGGAGGTGTTGGAGATAATCATTCTACTATATTCTGTACCAAGTTTTCGATGTTTGCAATAATCTCTGTCAAATGATCTATTCGTGCGTGCGGTGATTGTTCCCGGTTGTCACTCATGATTCTCAACCTGTCATCCGCAATGCATAAATACCATGCATGTATGATAATAAATATGATAATGTATGTATAACAACATACCATATGCATCAAATATATATACTACGTGTGGATGCATTCTAAAATATACGTCTATTCACTCAACACTCCACTCATCATCGAACATTCCCAAAGCTTGGTTACCTATTGCTTTGATACCAATAAATGTCCTGACCCATCCCGCTACGGCGGAAATTGGACACGTGGCATGCCACCAAGGCGCATCCAATTCATTTAATTAATCATAGCAGCAGAATAACACAAGTAAAACCAAAAAGAATCTGTTTGAAACACAGTTTCTTTGGAAAATGTTGGACTACGAGTCCGTAAAATCCGTATAAATTTGAAAAGTTAATTATATTTCAAAATAAGATTAAATATGTTAAAAGGGACCCCAAAGGTACCCTAAGGACTAATTAGAACTTTTGAAAAAATTTCAAAAAGAGGTGCTCGGTCGAACTGCCCCATTCGACCGGTCGAATGACCCCCAAGAAGAATTCCCTTCAATGCTGCAGAATTTTGCCTAAGGCTCAAACAACCTCACCTCACCACATTCATTCTTGATTTCAATCCTCCCAACCCATAACAAGGTTACAAGCACATATATTAACTTTGCTAAACTTGAAAAAGAAAACAGAAATGAAATAAGTTAAGGACTTCTTTGGATTAATTTACAAAACTCGATCAACACTCATTCACAATTCGAATTTGAGAAGTTAAGCATCGAAAACATGAACTTATGAGTTTGGATTCATTTCAAACGAAACTATCAGAAGTCTTATTACGTAACACAACTCTACTAAACCATCCCAAGGTTTCCAAGTTGAAGTTCCTAGTTCTAACTTTTCAAAATGACATTTTACATCATTTGGAATGGAAACAAAAGTATATACAAGTACAATCCCGTCGTCCCATCAGCCTTACTCTTCTCGCTTCTTCTTTCCTTTCTTCTTTTCACCTGCAATGGAATAAAGCTCCACTGCTCAGGTATATGCTGAGTGCACATTTTCAAACATATGCATATGTGGTAAATCATGCTTTGATATCATTAACCACATAGAATAGTCTCTAGGAGAAAATACGCATCCATCCGGTAGCGGTAAGTCCAAGCCTTAAACCGCGATACCAACGGCAAGTCCAAGCCTACAACCATTGCATCCCAAGTGCCATGGTATGTCTAAGTCTTAAACCATACACAGTAGCCATTGCTACTAAAATTCTCAAACATCGAGAAGCTTACTCTAGATGGAATTGTATAAATCCCCCCTTTTGACCCACATAGTCACTGAGCATGCTCATGTAAACAAATAGACATGCTTTTTCACAATTATTCACGTGCATAATTAACGGGCCTAAGACTAACACATGAATTGCTTTAATCACATTTTCGCCTTTGATAATCAAAACACGGAAATTTTCTATACCACATAGGTTAGAAACTCAGAATAGCGATATCAAGCTAGATCTCTGATTACAAGTGATTCCTACAAGTATTTACACGTTTCCCCAAAATTTCCCAAATTAGATTTTCATAAAAACTTAGGCAAACAAGGCCTAAGAGGTATCAAAATGAATCTCTTACCTCGAGAAATTTGAATACGAAATTTGGTCGAAAGTTGACAAACAATGAACGTCGTTTGGCGTCGAAAAGCTCTAAACTCTAAAATCTACCTCTAAGCTCTCAAGTTCACAATTTGGTTTAGATAATATTTTGACAAATATCTTGGACCCAACTATATATAGGCACAACTCTCGAAAATTATGTTTACCTCCCCACGCGTTTGCAAAACTTCCAATTATCCTCCAAAACGTCTTAAACATCTAAGTTATTGATTCACGAGTAAAAATCTCTAATCCATAAAAGTTTCCATCTAAGTCCCGTTTGGGTTTGTAATTACGTTTCAAAAGCTATTTTGGTGGAATCTCTAGATAACCTACCTTTTATGCAAAATGTCACCTACGTTATCACTAAACCAATTAAAATGATCTTTGATATGCCTGAAATTGGCTCTATTTAACTACCGAGTGGTTCTACTCAGCCTCTATCTCGAGCAGTATATGCACGAGACCCGACCAACAGGTTGGAAGACCGCACAGGCACGACTCGTCACGGGGACATCTCACCCAGACCCGAGGCATGATCTAAAATGATTCCAGCCAGATTCCTACTCAAGTTAGAAGACTAATGGACAACTAAGGTTGTTTCCTAATTCAATTATGAAACCCCCTTGATTGATGCCAATCAATACTAAATCAGATTGTATTACTTAATATATCTAATTTCCTTGTACGAGTAGGTCTCTTGCATCTATAAAAGAGACCACTCACCCCCATAGAAGGGGATCAACTCTTAGTTTGTATGGCACCTCTATAGCAGTCATCATCATGCCCGGCTGACCTATGGTAGCTCCAAACTATTGTTGGTTCACCACAGGTCCCTGGCTTTTTACAGTATAGTGAATGTGCTCAGACACACACGTTGACATAGGTTCCTTCATTAACAGGGCTGAACCACATACAAAAAACCAGTCTCTCACTGTCTCTGTCTCTCCTTAAATTACTTTAATTTATCTTACCAATTTTTGGCATCATCAATCTTAAACAATATCAAAACTATCAAAAATTACACTACACAGGTAAAATCACTATTCACATATACCAGAAAATATTAAATAATATTTAAGTCATATCAATGTCATTTAATCATCTTAATGCCTTATGAATTACCAGATACCCGTGTCCTCAATTGACACTCAACGTTGACTCACAGTTAAACTCATCTCAATTATTAATTAGCAATAATAATTTCTAGAAATTGAATATGCATTTAAAAATGAATGTACTTTTTCCGGGACGGGTGTGACAAACTAACTAAGAAATTACCATGAAGGACAAAACAAATAGAGAAACACCGAAATTGGAGAAATCAATTGTGAAATTGGCACGCACCAATAGGAGTGATAGCATCTTTTATAAGGTACTAGGAGGGCAACACGTGTGCCCACTATTTACAAATACATTTTTGTTCACCCCAAAATTGCTCAGCCATTGCTCACCCAACTTTCCCATTGGCTAATGCAGTGGGACTCATGACTTTTTACCATTAATTAATCCTTATTTACTTTTTACCATTGATTAATCTTTATTTAATACTGATGGGTCCCAGTGCATTAGCCAATGGGAGAGTTGGGTGAGCAATTTTGGAGTGAACAAAACTGCACTCATTGTTTACATAGCAAATTAAGTATTGTAACATAGATAAATTTGGGGTCTATTTTAAAGTGGTAGTAGATAATGTTGTTAATGATTTTAATGCAAAAGTTGAGAGAATTTTAGAGTTTTGAACCAAACTTAATTTTGACGCTTTTTATTCTTTTTTTCTTTCTTGGTTAGGGGTGTTCACGGTCGGTTTTTGGTCGATTTTTCTCGATTTAGGCACATAAAAAAACAGACTAATAGGCTCAATTCGGTCGGGGTTTTGGGGTGTTTCGGTCGGTCGGTTCGATTTTCTTTTTGGACTATATGTTTGAAAACCGACCGAATGCCCTCGGTTTGGTCAGTCGATTTTGGGGTCAGTTTTTTTTGTACACTCCTATTCTTGGTAGCATTTGTTGCATTTTGAAGTGCTACTAGATAATTTTGTTGATGATGTGGGATGAGATTTGAGTAAAAGTCAATTTGGTATGGTTTTTGCAAATTTAACTTTCACACTTTTAATTTCTTTTTTCATTGTTGGTAGTATTTTGTTTTGTTTTTTCATTCTTGGTAGTATTTGTTGCATTTTGAAGTGGTAGTAGATAATTTTATTGATGATTTCGTATGAGATTTGAGTAAAAGTTAATTTGGCAAGGTTTTGCAAATTTAATTTTCACAGTTTTTTTTTTTCATTCTTGGTAGTATTTGTTGTATTTTCAAGTGGTAATAGACAATTTTGTTTATGATTTTAATACAAAAGTCTAGCGCTTTTTAATTTTTTTAACCAAACGTAATTTTGACATTTAGTATTTGTTACATTTTGCTGATGATTTTAATACAAAAGTTTAGAACCAAAATGTAATAGTTGTGAAACTTCGAAATACTAAAATTCGCCAAATTAATTGGAAATGTGCACGCTTCCATAAGAATCTTAGGCTCATATTAAGTGAAAATTCAAGTTTTTCATGAACAAAGCATGTAAAATTCCTCTCTTTTTTTTTGCTCTAAGCATATGAACAATGGGACTACTTTTGTAGCTCTTGTGGGTAAATGTGGATGAAATTTATGATACATGCGTGGTTTGTATAAAATTGAGGGATTTTTTTTTTTTTTTTTTGATATATGTGTGCTATACAACTATTAAAATATTTGACAAATTAATAAATATTTATCTAATTAGTTGACGATTTTTTTATTTGATTTTTCATTACCGGTAGTATTTTATTTTATTTATTTTTGCATTTTGAAGTGGTAATAGATAAGTTTGTTAATTAATAAAATAGAAAAGTTTAGTTGAATATATTTATTCTTATGAAATGCAGGATATAAGATCATTATTTGTCTCCATTTGAGTATAAGATTTGATTTTTTTTTATTTTGAATTGTGTATGACTGACCTCCTTTGTAAACTCGTATCATTTAAGAACTATTGTTGGCAGTATCTGTCAAGGCAAATGCCTCTAGAGACCAAAAAATAAGATTAAACAATTTCAATATCTTATAATTATTATGTAATAGAGCTAATCATTTGTCATTTTGATATTAATTAAAATTTTAAAAGCTAAATTTAATGAACTAATGAAAGACGATAATGTCACAGGGCAACAATGTCACTACTTGTATATTCTTTGTATTTCTCCCCTTTTGGTTGTGTTATGGATTCAATTGTTGTAACTACTAATACAAGGTAAGAAATGAAATCCCCTCGTATTAGCTTCGTTGGCTTTTACAATTAGACTACTTATTGGCTTTTACAATTTGACTACTTACATATATTTTGGCAATTTGAAATCTACTTATCAATTGTTTAATAATTTAATAAAATAATGAAAGGAAGACAACAATATCACTACTTGTATCTTATTTATATTTTTTCTCTTTTGGTTGTGTTATGGCATTCAAGTGTTGCAACTAATACTACATGGTAATAAATGAAATCTGAGTAAGCTATGCTTCCAAAATACTTATTGTGGTCCCATTTGATGTGTCTATCTTTGCATTTTTAATTTTTTTCTTTCTTTCAAGAAAGCACTAATGATTGTATTTTCAAATATCTAAGCACTATGAGTTTTTCTTCAAAGTTTCTTAATGGACAAAAGTTTTGAAACTGTAAATGACACATACAATGGACCGGAAAAGTAACTATTTGTAGTTGTTTCTTTCTCCATAATTCTAACACATAAAATGGGACGAGGAAGTAATTATTTATAAGTTGTTTCCTTTATATTGGCATGTGTGTGCAATAAACCAAAATAATAATTATGATACAAATTATAACTAAAAGAGAAAAATATAAGCATGTAATCATGCGTGTGTAATCAAAGTATAAAATTAACAATTCAAAAAAAAAAAAACAATGGTTGTGCCAAAATATGACCATTCTGTAAATTTTTACAAAAATTGACCTATATGTAAATATTATGTAAGCAGCAATTTTTGTTGACTTTTTTTTAAGTCAATTATAATTATGGTTGCAAAAGTTGATTGAACCTGAAATATGGAAGCCAAAGTTGTTCAAATCATCATTATTGTATTAATTAAAATTTCAAAAGTTGAGTTGAATATAATTATTTGTCTGAAATGACAGAATTATACTCACACAAATCAATATATCCTTATGATAAGCGTAGAGTACATAGAAGGATAAAATAGTAATTGTGTATTGGTGAAATTACAGTTAAGGACAACACAAATAAACTAATACCCAAATTGGCAGAATTAATTGCAAAATTGCACAATTCCATAGGCGGCATGGCCTCTTTTATGTGAAAAGATGTGAGAAGATTTATATATATATATATATTTACTTTTTCTTAACTTAAGCAAGTATAGATACCAACAATTCAACAAAAAAAGAAGTAAAAAAGTACATATAGGAACACACAATTGATGAAGTGTCATGATAAAATGGGAGGGTGATGGGAAACCGCCTCACATCGCTCAATTATGCTTTCGGTGGTGTGTTTATAAGCTCGTAGGCATCCTTCCCTTATAAGCCTGTTTTCAGGGGCGAGTTCTAACCATGAGTTTATAACAATTGGTATCAGAGCTGGCCACCACACCATGGTATGGGCTACAGTTCTGTGACCCATGACCCGGAGGTTTTATGGGGCCTCCGTGGTCGTCGGTTCAGAAGCATGGTGGTTTGTCATGAACTAAGTGGGAGGGTGATAGGAAGCCGTCCCACATCGCTCAATTAGAAATCGCCCGAGGGTGCCTACGAGCTTGTAAACACACCAGCCAACCCATGACATGAATCACATGATGTCACTTGAAAGAGGTCAGATACACGAACAACTGACACTCGAACTGAACTGGGTTTATTAGATCAGTTCGATTCGGGTCCCTTAACTTGGCGGATCAATTGTGAGTCTATATATAGGAGGCTCGGTTCTGATTCAGCCTGAACCTGACCCGTGTGCAGCCCGAGAATATCTCCATTCTTAATGTAACTGAGTACAGATAACTAATGCTATTACAAAATGCAGAAAGAGAGTGTGTAGGCCACCTGATCAAATGAAGTCAATTTTGATGGGGCTATTTTTCATGAAGACAAAGCAATTGGAATTGGAGCAGGTATTAGAGATAGTGCAGAGAGTTTATTGCCAGCTTTTACAAAGAAGAATACTAATGGCCTGTTTGGGAATATACAAAATCCGATCAAGTTTAGTGGTGCTCCTATAAAATCAGGTTCTTATGAAAAGCAATATCATGTTGATTTAATAAAGAACTAGTTGTAGAAATGATTTTAAAAGGGCCTCTAAGAAACACTTGAATTTTTAGAACGACTTCATCTGTGAACCCCACAACTGGTTCTACGGTTTCTCAAATTCTCTTACCTTCCAAGCAAAAATAAAAAATAAAAAATTGTCCCTTACCTATTGGGATGCAAATGTTGTTGAATGTACTGTTGTATTGCTTGCGGAAGGGGACTCTCAATTGAAGATGAACACGGTGAAACACAATAAAATTTGTGTACGCTAGGCATCTGTTTGGTATGGATGTCATGTATCAATATTGATGTATTTTGTATGGAGATGGAAAAAGACCGAAAGAAATGTAGAGATGGAGATCGAAATTTTGTATAGTGATAGTTATCTGCGACAAACTTTGAAAAGTATGGAATTCCGTCAACCCCACTCATGTTCTCACGTGCAAAAAGCATTCGGATCGGTGTTATTCCAAACACACCCTAACTATATGGACACAAGAGGACTACTTTCTGGATCTAGAAACCACTCATGTGAGTTCTATTCACTGGGAAAGGCAACTCTAAATTGCTCACAGTTTGGCTCTCTATGCTCGATACATTTCTGATTATATAGCTCTTGAAGAGGCTCCAACTTGTATAGAGAGCCTTCTTCACTTTGATGTAATGTCTTCTAGTCATAGATGGGATTCATCATTTTAAATCAAAACACAATTACAAATAAGAACATGGGTGACATAACACGTCTTCAAAGAGGCTAAAATAGCCGTTACGAGTGAGATTTTTACGATGTTGTTCAGAACCAATTATTCGATTGGACCTAAACGGACTTGCAAAGGAAGCATATATGAGATCATAGATGCTCCTCAAGTCAGTTGAGCCATAGCAGACCTAGAAAGCCACTAAAGGAACAAGTGGACCGAAGCTCTACCCATTTCGTACTTCGTAGAACCTATCAACCACCTATCTAACTTGGGAGTACTTCAAATACACTAGACTACCACCCTCGTTAAGAGTTCTTTTTTCAAAAAATAAAAATTAGAACAAGAAATTACAAACACAAGGGTCAAAACCCTAAATGCAAGGGCAAACCCTCAAAGCGTAGCAAAAACAATTTAGGCTAACCCTCGAAGTCACACAAGAAATACAAATCCACCAAACGGATTCACAGAAGGAAAAGAAGATTAAGAAGGAATATCTAGCCGGTCCTTTTAGACCTATATTCCTCATGTTGTTCTTCAAGATATGCAAATAGGAACATTCCTTGGGAAAAGTGGACTAATCGCTTTGGACAATAAGCAACAGGGCGGAAAATGATTTTAGTATCATCAAGGTCTTGTTATCGACTGCTCAAAGCAATTTATACACACAAACATGCGTACAACAAAAAAAATCAAGAGAATGTGTAATGGAACTATATGCTCATTCCTCCAAGGATAGCGTGAAAAGTTTCTTTAGCACTTAACAAAACATTGTCTAAACAGGAAAAAAAACAAAAAACAAAAAAAAACAAAAGAAACAAAAAAAAGAAATAAAATAACATCAACAATCAATTGTTTCTTGTCACTAGAAATTGACATAAGAAAAGTGTGAAATGGTGAACAGATGGTAAAAGTCATCGTGTAAATTAATCTTGCTAGAGAAGCCAACTATAAACGTCTCACGCAACTGCTTGCTTGAAGGCACAAAACCTGAAAATCAATCTCCGCGCATTTGGTAATTTGGCAAGTGAAGTCAAAGATATAGAGCATCAAACTATAACGGGTATACATTTTCCAATCCACATTTCCCACCAATTAGTAGCCTTTATTTCCACGAATTCTAGCTCTCATGTCTACCTGGAAAAAAAATGTGGGTAGATATGGTGAGGTTTTTATTTTTTATTTTTTATTTTTTATTTTTTATTTTTTTCTGGCAAATAATGAAAACAGACGAAATCGTTGGGTCAATGATGTATTTTAGTTAGTTACAAATATAAACACAAAGATAACATGCATATGTGAATACATATCATTGGAAATGACTTAGATACTTTACTTTAGGTCCTTTACATCCTGTTTTGGCATGTGATTGGTTCATGTATACAAGTGTGCTTGTATGGCGTATATGTGGCATGTGCTTGGACCAATCACATGTCAAAATAGGACGAAAAGTACCTAAGGTAATGAACTAAAAATCTTCTCCTATTTCATTTAACATATGGATACTTTTCCATATTATTCAAAGGGAGTTCACAAAATGATAATTTATAGTTGAAGACATCTACAAGCATATCTTCATCCAATATGACATTAAAATGTAACTGCAAATGGTGTTTTTGACTAAATGTGATTTAATTTCAAAGGAAATATAACTGGTACAGCAAGCAAAGACAATACACGATAACCATTGTTAAGTGCCATTCTAGCACAAACAAATACTAGACAGGTTGCAAAGCATGGGGCTGTAGGCCCTCCCTGAGCTCACTCAAATCGGTTCAGCCATAGCCTATCCATCCACCAAAGGTGCTAGTGGACACCTAGCAGGAGGCCTACGCTGCCTTGACAATACTAAGTGATGCCCATTGAAGGCTTTGACCCCGGGACCTACTAGCTAACAAACCACTTGAAATTGAGAGAAAACGAAGTGCAACTAGACCACCACCTTGAATAGCCACCAAAAAAAAAAAAAGGGTTTATAACTTTGTACAACGAAGTGAATGATGAATCCTGTTGTCCTCCCACATTCTTAGATATAGAAAGTAAAAGGGTGATGCTATTGCCACTCCATCATTGAACCAAGGCACTCCATGGTACCATTCTTAAAGCATGTGGTACATGCATGTCATGCATTACATACATGGTACCACATGCTCTGATAGTGGTACCATGGAGTGCATTGGTTCAATGATGGAGTGGAAATAACAATTCCCAAGTAAAATAATAAACATATTACTAGCTGCACGAGGGCCCTTCATATAACCATACCCAAATTGTCAAAGCGATATAACTGAAGCTAATTATTAAACACCACAAGTAGAGTTATTATTGATTACCAAATAACTGCTTAATTGTTAAAACTTGAGAACTGTGATATGGGCAAAGAAAGATGAATGTTACTTCTACAAACACATGGACAATCTAACAGTGCCTCTTATGCGTTGGTTGCAAGGTGACAGTTAAATCCTTATTGAAATTCTCATGGTCCAAACTGGATAAATCAGTCATTCAGTTCATATATTTGGGAACAAGAAATGGGGTATCTGGAGAGTCAATAGGCTTTCAAGTTACTTACAAGACAAACTAACAGGCTAACATCTATGATGGTTAGAGTTGGTCGACTAACGAGTCAATTGAGTTTCATACAATCCATTATGATTCACAAGTTTAAATATTGAACTGTTACGTGGAATACTTTCAACATTTTGAGCTTTAATATGTCATGAAACTTGTGTTAAATTGTTACAATAATATTTATTTAAAGTGCTGTAAATGCGTTTTTACATGTACAGAGTACATGTATATTATCGCTTGTTTAAAAAAAAAAATTTAAAAATGAATCGTACTATTCAGAATTCATAATTGTGGAAATCCGACTCACGATTTGATTCAGCACTAGACAACAATGCTACAGCCAAATATCATGGCTTTCTAACCAAGTATGATTGTTGATCAATTGTCAGTAGTGGAAACTAAAGGAACCGGGAATGAGCAAGCAATGACAAAGTAGGTCTTATTCGAATGTAGAAAAATGTAATTTTGCGAGTGCGGGGAGTTTGTCAACTTTCTCAGAATGAAGAGTGCGTGTGCGGCGAGTTTACTTGTATAAAATATAGAAAAATCTACTTTCAAATACTTATATAAACTTTACGTTGTCTTGATTTTTTTTTATTTTTTTTATTTATGCAATTAAGATGAATAACAATCATAAATAAGCAATACTAGCATTTTGACATGTATCCGACTCTCAACATTCCTAAATTGACTCGAAATTGTCTATAACATTATATTAGAGAGCTTTTTTTTTAACAAAAATAATCTAAAGAAAGAATCCACACTAGTGCGGGAGTGCGTATGGAGTGCTGGTGCTTCAACCTTTTAGAAGAGTCCGTGCTTCCTTGTGTCAAACGGTCTACAAGGTATATAGATAGTTGAGCTAGAATAATTTCATTCCTACACAACCCATTGCATTTGAAACATCATAGATGTTTTGGAGTCAGAATCTCTGATAATGATTTGTTTCATTCCCTAGAAGATGGGGAAATCAATTGAACCTCCAGAAGCTTTACACCAATCGGAATATGAAAAAAATAAAAATAAATAAACAAATAAAAGAAAAGAAAAGAAAAAAAATAAGTAAATTCAACCTTTGAGTTCTGAAGAGAAACATGCCAGAGTGTTTATTGAGGGAAACAACCATAACTTAGATCATTTTTCAGTTAAACTTTTGACAGGTCTAGTTGCCTATTTTGAAAACTAAATATAGCTAGAGACCATGAAATTATATACTACTCAAATTATACATGATAACTGATCAGAGACGAACAGAGAGCGTTGGAATGAAGTAGACTATGTTGGTACACAAGTCATACTAAGATTTCTAAAGATTGAGGTCAAAAGAAAGCAATTATAAGCATCCAATCAAATTCTTCCACAATATGTCCTGCAAAAGTGTTCCTAACCTCATTCATAGTTAGACTTATATATTAAATAAAATAATACACATTCTCTGACCATGATTAAACACAACAATTACTTTGTACTTAACAAATTTCCAACTTTTCATGCTACCTGTTCCAAATCATGTCTAATTTATGCCATCTTGCATATTTCTTGGTGATTACACCCCCTGATTGTAAAAATTAGATGAAATCTTATTCTATCGAAGTTCAGGTAATTATTTGCAGCATTACATAAATAAAGATGTAAATAAAAGAAATGATAGTTCTTCCTGAACTAAGAGGAGAAAAACTTACTTGACCTCTCTTGCAATTGAAATATGTTTCCCTTAGTCCCACACATTCGCTTGATATGGATGGACTCTTCTCTTTAGCACAATCTCTATATGGCCGGTTCTCAACCTATACAAAGGCAACCGTTGTGATATTGGGAGGCTGGTATGAACTATACACAATTCACCCACAACAAATCTACAGAAATTAAAAAACGCCTAAGCCTGATTGGGAATTCTTAAAATTGAATTTGGTTGAATCTGTGTGCCAATCTCTATCTAGCCTTTTCGATAACCAATATTATGATGGTTCGACAAAGAACAATGGCGTAGCTAGAAATTTCTTTCGCCGGTGTTATTCAAACTTAACTGTTGGGGCTCATATTGAAATGGGTTCGTTACTTTAGGCCCAGGAGTCAAGTGGGAGGGCCTGTGGCCATGGATGCAATGGTTTGCACCAGATGGCACATCTAGTCAGCACAGTTAGCAAGTATTTGGCAAATTCACGAAGAGAGCATTGGAAGACAGTGAAGTGGGTTTTCAAATATTTGCAAAGTACAACAGATTATGACATTATGTTTCAGAGACAGTAGGGTTCTATTTTAGTTGTGGGGTATATAGATGCAGATTACGCATGTGATTTGGATGACAAGAGATCTATGACAGGTTATGTGTTTACACTAGCAGGTGGGTCTATTTGTTGGAAGTCTACTTTACAGTTTACTGTGGCACTATCTACAACTGAAGCTATTTATATGGTAGCAGTCGAGGCTACAAAGGAAGCTTTGTGGGTACGGGTTTAGTCAAGGAACTTGGTGTTGATCAAGGTGGAGTTCAGTTGCATTGTGATAGCCAGAATGTCATTTATTTGGCGAAGAACCAGGTGTATCATGCGAGAACTAAGCATATAGATGTGAGATTCCACAAGATAAGGGAGTTGGTTTCTACTGGTGATGTTCTTTTAAAGAAGATTCATACGACAGAAAATATTGCTCATATGTTGACAAAGCCCGTTATTGCAGAGAAGTTCAAGCATTGCTTGGACTTGATCAATGTCTCTTCTTGTTGAAGAGGAGGAGTACCCCTACCCTTTATTAGTTCAAGGTAGAGCATGCAATAGTGATCTTCAAGGTGGAGATTCTTGAGTGTGGCTCATATGGTAATGGGTACGTTACTTTAGGCCCTAGAGTCAAGTGGCAGGGCCTATCCTTGTATGCTGACAAGAGTTATGAGCGGTTTGGACTAATCGGGGGGGGGGGGGGGGTACGGGGGGCGTAGCCACCCGCAGTACAGTATGGGTATTGTGGGAATTTCTCCATATACCTATAGGAAATATATAAGTTGTAACCCTAATTGTTTTGATATAGTAGAAACTTCTGGCATAGTGGAAACTTCTGGCTCTCCGGTGTGTGGACGTAGGCACATTGCCGAACCACGTAGAAATTCCCTGCGTCTTCTTTAATCTTTCTGTTTTCATATATATTGTTTGCGTGTGATTGTTTCGATCCAACATCAACACTATATCAAGCTAATTTACATATTATATCGTATTCACCAAAATTGACCAAAAAACTTGTAAATTTTAAAATTGCAAAAAAAAAAAAAACATTGCATATATAATGCTAGAAAAAAAAAATCACAATCCAAATTTCATTGCGTTCACTTGAACCCAGTGTGTTACATGTGCTTCCTCTACTGACAAAGAACCAGCTTTAAGAGATAAATCCACGTACTCTTGTGCAAGAAATGGACAATTCACATATGAACCAAATAGCTAGTTCCTCGCCTTCCCAAACAACCCCTTACATTTGTGTTCAAAAAGAAAGAAAGATAGATTTTTACACTTTTCCATAAAATCACTAAGTTGTAGTGATCCAAACATGACCTTATAGCTAAAACCAATCAGACTTCTTACCATCCTTACCATTACTTACTATATTATCATACTACAGGCGGATTTTTAGTAACACTGATGAAGAATCAAGTAAAAACATATATACAAGCACATTTGTGTCATATAAGGGATAGCTAAGCCCCAAATTCCCAATCTAATTATGTGTTCTTGCAAACAATACACACGCAATGGAAATGAAATCATATATCAAAGCTTCAACACCCAGAAGTAATTTACTATATGTAAAGAAAAAAGAACACTAATAATCGGTAATTATCAAACCCCACGAGAAGAAAAACACAATGAAGGGAAGAAATAACATATATGAACTATATATATATATATATCTCTCTCTATATATCTATGCATATACATATGTGTACGTATTAGTGTGTGTATATATATCTATATAGACTATATAGTTATGCAAAAGAAGTACCTTAACACAGTCGGATTCGCTGAGGCACTTGACCAGTTCCATTGCGAGACCTTTGCAAGACTTGGCCATTCAACTCTTTGTTCCTCTTTCTTCTAAAACCTCTCTCTCAATCTCTCTCTACCATTTTGTTGATTGATTTGATGTGGGCTTTATTGTGATTTGAAATGGGCCTAGTAGTTGGGCCGGACTTGAGTGCCTGAAAATGGGCTGGCTATGGACCAGTTTTCTGGGCCTGAATCGTATTCGTAGGCCTAAATCCCAAAAGGATAAGATATGTTGCACAATTGGAAATATCTGAATATCAACAATGCTAGGGTGACAATCTCTTACAAACACACTCTATCTCTCTTCTAGGTGGCACTGCAGTGCCATTCTCTCAAGAAGATTGATCTCATCATCTCTCTTCTAGATGGCACTGCAGTGCCACCTAGAAGAGAAATAGAGTGTGTTTGTAAGTGTTTATAAAAAATATTTGTCACCCAAATATTACTCATCTGAATATAGATAGTTGTGCTTTGTGCACATGGCCACATTGACATCTCGCTTGCAGTGAGAAAGAGAGTGGGTATGATACGAGGTTTTATTCAACTCGTTTTATAAATTAGTCAATCTCAAGCATAGATTTTAGACTTCTTGAACCAAGATCAAATACACATGAAACACAGCTCAATAAAGCTCATAAACACGTTTGAATAATGCTAGTTAGTAGGCTCCTGAATAGGTTTGATAAATGACTTATGTACTAATCTATGCTTGTGTATGTGTGTGCGTGTGTGTGTATATATATATATATGTATGTATTACAAAACTATGTAGTTTCAAAGGATTCGTTAAAAAACTCGTGATCAAGTTTGAATTTCAAGCTCGTTTAATAAGCAAGCCAAGTCCAAGCGTACATGAGCTCGATTCATTTAAGAAACAAGCCAAGCACAAGTTGGACTTCAGGCTCGAATAATTAATAATTAATAAACAAGTCAAATTCAAGCCTAAATTTCAAACTCGTTTAATGAACAAATTAGTGGTCAATTGACCGTTGACTAATGAAAGGGAGGTGAGTGTTACAACAATCTGTTAGGAAACTGCGTTCCCAGAATCCATTGACAGCGCGTATAAGTTGGTACTGCAAAAATTTTACGTGAAAACTACAATAACCCTACAAGGGCGGAACTAGGGTTACCTTAAACTGTTAAAACAGATTACTGTAGTAGACGAATTGAGAACACGGGCTCGATAACAGCTCACGATCTTCTACCGTATTCCTTCGCTGCCAGAATATCGAACTGAGAGTGGGCTCTTTCGAAATCCTTTCTGTTTTCTGCTCTCCCTCTTTTACGCTCTCTTTTCTATTCCGAGTTATAATTCTCTATATAGAAAACCCCTAGCTGAGGAGAGAGCCAAAACAGCATATATATATAGGCTACGATAGGGACCATAAGAACTCAATAAGGAATATGCGTCCTTATGGAATTAGGAAACCCTAATTCGAACTGAATCAGATTCCTATTTCCATAAATTATAATTCATACCACTAAAGAATTATAATTGCACTCCTACCCTTATCTCAAAATTATATTTCGAGCTCCATGTTATTAAATGCTTATTATCTCCCCATGTTAAGATTACAGATATCCATTAATTAAATATAATTACTGACAATCATACTTAATTAATTTCTTAAAATTCCTTGAGATCCTCTGCTTAACTTATCTGATATGTCAGATACAAAATCCACCTGTAGGGTTTGACATAATCAAAACTTATAAGCTTTCTCAAGGGGATATCATCAATCCCAAAATTGAGACATGGATTCCATCATTAATTAATATCCACCACACAATTAATATTGCCACCCAATCCAATGAGATATTGACTCATTTAAGGTTCTCACCCTTTTAGGGATCAAAGTGTAAATATCAAATGTACGTGTCTACAAATTAACTTAGGATTTAGAGCATAAGCACTCATAATAGCCATGAGGTATTAATTATCTTACAAGTCAGTATAAAGATAATTACCCCAAGTCAGTCCCGTTTAATACACAAAGTGTACCAGCATAGTGAGTTGAAACGATACCGTTTTCCGCAGTCAAGACAAACCTACTACAACACCATGCTGCAGTCCTACCGATGGTGTGTCCAATCCCATCTAAGACTGTAAACCAAAATCTTACATTCTATAATATCTGATGGCCTGATCTTCCGTGTGTAAGCCGAACTCTACACACCCAACCACCTACTATATAGAATGAGAGACACACATGCATAATATTAAATAAATAATATAATACAAACATTGCCCACACAGATTCTCATAAAAAATGGATTAACTGATTTTATTAAATGAATAATAAATCAACTACATAAAGCATGGCTTTTAGTATATATCCCTAACAATCTCCCACTTAGACTCAAAGCCATGATGCAACACACCTCACTCCCATCCCTTCTACATGACTGTCAAAAGTCTTGGCCGGTAAGCTCTTGGTGAAAGGATCTGCCAGGTTATTTGCTGATGCTATCTTGGTCACTTCAACATCACCTCTTTGCACGATCTCTCGTATCAGGTGATACTTACGCTCAATGTGTTTTCCCTTCTTATGGGCCCTTGGTTCCTTTGAGTTAGCAACCGCTCCGCTATTATCGCAATAAAGGGTAATAGTCGATTGTACCGCAGGTACCACTCTTAGATCCATAAGGAAGTTTCTGAGCCAAACGACCTCTTTAGCGGCTTCCGAAGCAGCAACATACTCGGCTTTCATGGTAGAATCAGCAATACATGACTGCTTGATACTCCTCCAAGTAATGGCTCCACCTCCTAGGGTAAACACATATCCTGAGGTAGACTTTCTGGAATCCCTATCTGACATGAAATCAGAATCTGTGTACCGAATGGGTACAAGACTGTCTGCTTGGTAAACTAACATATAATCTCGAGTCTTTTTCAAGTATTTGAGAATATTTTTCACCGCAGTCCAATGTTCTTGCCCTGGATTAGACTGATATCTACTAACCATGCCAACAGCAAAGCAGATGTCAGGTCTAGTACATAGCATAGCATACATTAGGCTTCCTACTGTTGAGGCATAAGGAACTGCCTTCATCTTCTCTATCTCATCAGGTGTCTTAGGACACTGATCCTTAGATAGAGTAATTCCATGTCTGAAGGGAAGGAATCCCTTCTTGGAATCTTGCATGCTAAACCTTGCAAGAATATTGTCAATATAAGTGCCTTGTGACAAGCCCAACATCTTATTCTTGCGATCTCGTATAAGCTTGATCCCTAGGATGTGACCGGCTTCTCCCAAGTCCTTCATATCGAATTGACTGGATAACCCTACCCTTACAGAAGATAATACCCCCACATCGTTTCCGATTAGCAAGATATCATCCACATATAGTACTAAGAACACCACCACTCTTCCATCATGTTTCTTGTACACACAAGATTCATCCGCACATTGATCAAAACCAAAAGACTTGATTGCTTGATCAAAGCGGATATTCCAAGACCTAGATGCATGCTTAAGTCCATAAATGGACTTCTTAAGCTTGCACAACATGTGTTCTTGGCCCTTCGCAATGAACCCATCTGGTTGCATCATATAGATGCACTCGTCAAGATTTCTATTTAGAAATGCTGTCTTGACATCCATTTTCCAAATTTCATAATCGAAATATGCAGCAATGGATAAGAGAATCCGAATAGACTTCAGCATTGCCACTGGCGAAAAAGTTTCCTCATAATCGATTCCTTCTTTTTGAGTGAACCCTTTCGCAACAAGCCTTGCTTTAAAGGTTTCCACCCTACCATCTGCTCCTCTCTTCTTCTTATAGATCCACTTACATCCAATGAGTTTTATTTCATTGGGTGGTTCTACAAGATCCCAGACTTGATTGGAGTACATGGACTCCATTTCAGACTTCATAGCCTTTTGCCAAAGATCTGCATCTTTATCTTGGAGTGCTTCATTGTAGTTACAGGGGTTGGTACCTTGTTCGTCAGGGATCCGGTCATAAGACTCTCCCAAGAACATATACCGGTCAGGTTGAATAATAACCCTCCCACTACGACGAGGCACAACCCGTGTATGTGCATCCCTGATATTTCGTTGTGAAGATTCTGAACCTAATACACCATTATCTACACGTTGTACTGGTTCAGGAACCTGCATGTTAATGGTTGGTTCGGGATCTACACGAGTTTCGATAATCCTTCCACTACGACGTGGTAATGGAATATCGATAACTCTTTCTTGTGGTGTTTCTTCTCGTACCGTTGGTATCGAAGAAGTATATGTCGGTGTCTCTCCTCTCATTTCCTCTAGAATAATACGGCTTCTGGGCTTGTGGTCCATAACATAGTCCTCTTCTAAGAATGTGGCATTGGTGCTAACAATAACCTTTTGATCCTTAGGAATATAAAACAGACCACCTTTAGTTCCTCTTGGATACCCAACAAAGAAACATACTTCTGTTCTTGATTCCAACTTTTCTGCGTTCCCTTTCAGCACATGTGCTGGACTACCCCAGATCCGAACATGCCGCAAAATAGGCTTTCGCCCAGTCCACAATTCCGTGGGAGTAGTAGGTACTGACTTAGATGGTACCAAGTTTAGAATGTATGCGGCTGTCTCTAACGCGTATCCCCAAAAGGAAATTGGTAAATCCGAATAACTCATCATAGATCTTACCATGTCCATAAGAGTCATGTTCCTTTTTTCTGCCACACCGTTCTGCTGAGGCATACGGGGTGCAGACAATTGGGATGTAATCCCTTGCTACAATAAGTATTCCCTAAACTCTCCCAAGAGGTACTCTCCACCACGATCAGATCGTAGTGTCTTGATACATTTACTTAGACGCTTCTCCGTTTCAGTCTTGAAGTCTTTGAATTTCTCAAAGCATTCAGACTTACGCCGCATCAAGTAAATGTACCCATACCTTGAGTAATCATCGATGAAAGTGACAAAGTACTCAAATCCCCCTCTTGCTTGGACAGTCATAGGACCACACAAATCAGAGTGAACCAGTTCCAACGGCTCTTTAGCTCTATAGCCCTTGGCCGAGAACGGCCTCTTGGTCATTTTACCTTCCAAGCAGGATTCACAGACTGGAAGTGCCTCCACTTCCAATGAGCCTAATGGCCCATTTTGAACCAGTCTTTGAATCCTTTTCGAATTAATATGACCAAGGCGTTAGTGCCAAAGATGCGTTTGGTTCATCCTCAAAGGTTCTTTTCTCTTAAATGGCAAACTATTTGTGTTATTCAATTCATTAAGTTGCAGTATAGGAGAGATAGGATTTATAATATAAAGATCATCCACCAATTGACCAGAACAAATAAAACGTTTATTTTCTTTAATAACTACTACTTTATTAAAATGAACTGAATATCTATTCTTTACTAAACTAGAAACTGAAACTAAATTCCTTCTAATAGAAGGTACATAAAAGCAATTTCTTAATATTAAAATTCTATCTTTACCAAAACTAAGATGTAGATCTCCTACTGCAACTGTTGCTACTCTCGTAGCATTTTCCATATATAGATAAGTCTCTCCATCACTGAGCTGCCTGGTTCCCTGGAACCCCTGCAAAGAATTGCATACATGATCAGTGGCTCCCGTATCTACACACCAGGTACCGGTAGATCGGACCGCTAAACACGATTCAACAACTAGTAAATGAGATTTACCTTGATTGTTCTGTCTGGCGAGATAAACTGGACATTGCTTCTTCTAGTGTCCTGGCTGCTTGCAAACAAAACATTTGCCTTTAGGCTTTCCCAGTTGTCCTCGTGGCCTTTGGATTGGCAGAGGACCCGCGGCCTTCTTTTGAGCCTTTTTCATTTTCTTCTTGCCTTTCGGCTTTGAAGCAGAACCTTGCTCAAACACAAGAGCACTCCCTAACTTTCTGTTGAGACCCTCAGCTGCCTGGAGTTCTTTAAGCAGCTCGGCCAAGGTATATTTAAATTTATTCATGTTGTAATTGAGGTGGAATTGCTTAAAAGACTCTGGCAGTGACTGGAGTACGATATCAACCTGGGTTTCCCCATCGATTTCAGCTTCAAGGATCTCTAGTTCATTAAGAAGCGATATCATCTTAAGAACATGATCCCTTACAGGCGTCCCCTCAGCCATGGTTGTGTTCATCAAGTCTTTCATAGCAACCTGCCTAGCAGCACGACTTTGATCCCCGAACATCTCTCGGAGGCTCTCCATCATGTCATAGTCACTGGTCATTGACTGATGTTGATGTTGCAGAACATTTGACATGGATGCCAAAATGTAACACCGCGCCATTTCATCAGCCTTGACCCATTTCTTGTGAGCCTGGGTTTCCTCAGCGGTTGCCCCCTCACTAGGTTGCTCAGGACATTATTGAGTAAGCACAAACTTGTACTCTTCAGCAGTTAACACAATATCCAAATTCCTTTTCCAGTCTATATAGTTTGGTCCAGTAAGTTTGTTTTCTTTAAGTATAACATCAAGTGGATTGAAAGTACCCATTTAAAAGCCTGAGAATTACATAACATAAATAATTACGTTTGGGCAAAAATTACTATGGATTCGAGTTGAAAATATTGGTTCCCTCTACCATATTTAAAAGGAATCCGCCAGTAACCTGATACACCGCGAATAGTATGACTCAATGGGTAGCCATGTACTATCCATCATTTGTTCAGATAGACAATTGCCTTTTAATTTTACTATCCATGCAATGTACTTTGCCTAATAAAATTAAACTGCTGACTTGCTTTGGTCCTATAAATAATAACAGTGACTCAGATGGAGAGGATATTATTATTTATAGCTAAGTGTATACCATCACTTAATTCTAGGTCAAGAGTTCAATGAGGAACACCTCTGATGGAGAGGTGACCCACACCAACAATCACCCAAAACATTCTTTTAAAGAAGTTTGTACTGATGATTCCATGATCAACTACATCCGATAGGGAGGATGACACTAGAGCCATCACACAAAATTAATCATATCATCTACAAACCAGTGATGGAGACCATGTGATTTATACTTGATAAATTCCCTCTCCCACTTAGAATTTTAAAAAATTTGAGGGTTATAATTTTTTTAGAAAAACTTTTAATTTAATTAATAAAAAATGATGGAATACTTGACAAGGATTAATTCATCCTTACTTGTGAAACCCACATGTGCACATGTGTAGATAATAAAATTATTTTATTCTCATAATTTTAGAAAATAAGTACTTATGTTTTCAAATTATGGAATTAGTTTTATTTCTAAATACACATGTAGTTGTCCATCAATTTAAATTAATATAAATTAAACATGCAGCTAGACATCTATAATAGGTCTAGGAACAATTATCCATGTTGTCCTATTCATTAAACATGAAACAATAATAATCATTCAATCACACATAAATAAGGAAACCACAATAAAATAGGAATCTCACTATTATGGTCAAGCTGCAACTCTTGTGAAGAAATCTTCATTGAACCCGATTAGCTCTATGTCGCCACTATGCAACGGGGGTCGAGCTGCCCGGTCAGCTCGCGGGGGTCGAGGGGGCAGCGCCCCCCGCGGGGTTTCCGGGGCAGCGCCCCGGAAGCTAAATCCGATTTACCATCAGTAACTGCCTTCCAGAACTATTTTCTGAAACAGCCTTCAGAAATTGCCTCCAGATTGGTTTCTGAAACTGCTTGTAAATTGTCTTCACGAACTGTCTTCATGAACTGTCTTCACGGATTTACTTGAGATATATTACACAAATCCTATGCCTCCATAAAGGAATTCACATGCTATTTCTTTGCAGTAAATTAACCATACATCAATCAAGTGTGGGATCCAATACACACAAATCCTATGCCTCCATAAAGGAGTTCACATGCTATATTAAAACAGCAAAATTAACCATGGATAAAACCATCGTGGGGTCCAATCACACAAAATCAGTGACCATAATAGTGGAATAAGAACGCTGCAAAACAAGGGTTAGCACACTTCTACATTCTATCCATCCATCAAAACACGCATAAGATTTGTTTTATTGGACAACATGGTTGCGTCCAACCCATACGCAGAATCAACGTTGCTCTGATACCACTGTTAGGAAACTGCGTTCCCAGAATCCATTGACAGAGCGTATAAGTTGGTACTGCAAAAATTTTACGTGAAAACTACAATAACCCTACAAGGGCGGAACTAGGGTTACCTTAAACTGCTAAAACGGATTACTGTAGTAGACAAATTGAGAACACGGGCTCGATAACAGCTCACGATCTTCTACCGTATTCCTTTACTGCCAGAATATCGAACTGAGAGTGGGCTCTTTCGAAATCCTTTCTGTTTTCTGCTCTCCCTCTTTTACGCTCTCTTTTCTATTCCGAGTTATAATTCTCTATATAGAAAAACGCTAGCTGAGGAGAGAGCCAAAGCAGCATATATATAGGCTACGATAGGGACCATAAGAAGTCAATAAGGAATATGCGTCCTTATGGAATTAGGAAACCCTAATTCGAACTGAATCAGATTCCTATTTTCATAAATTATAATTCATACCACTAAATAATTATAATTGCACTCCTACCCTTATCTCAAAATTATATTTCGAGCTCCATGTTATTAAATGCTTATTATCTCCCCATGTTAAGATTACAGATATCCATTAATTAAATATAATTACTGACAATCATACTTAATTAATTTCTTAAAATTCCTTGAGATCCTCTGCTTAACTTATCTGATATGTCGGATACAAAATCCACCTGCAGGGTTTGACATAATCAAAACTTATAAGCTTTCTCAAGGAGATATCATCAATCCCAAAATTGAGACATGGATTCCATCATTAATTAATATCCACCACACAATTAATATTGCCATCCAATCCAATGAGATATTGACCCATTTAAGGTTCTCACCCTTTCAGGGATTAAAGTGTAAATATCAAATATACGTGTCTACAAATTAACTTAGGATTTAGAGCATAAGCACTCATAATAGCCATGAGGTATTAATTATCTTACAAGTCAGTATAAAGATAATTACCCCAAGTCAGTCCCGTTTAATACACAAAGTGTACCAGCATAGTGAGTTGAAACTATACCGTTTTTCGCAGTCAAGACAAACCTACTACAACACCATGCTGCAACACCATGCTGCAGTCCTACCGATGGTGTGTCCAATCCCATCTAAGACTGTAAACCAAAATCTTACATTCTATAATATCTGATGGCCTGATCTTCCGTGTGTAAGCCGAACTCTACACACCAAACCACCTACTATATAGAATGAGAGACACACATGCATAATATTAAATAAATAATATAATACAAACATTGCCCACACAGATTCTCATAAAAAATGGATTAACTGATTTTATTAAATGAATAATAAATCAACTACATAAAGCATGCATTTTAGTATATATCCCTAACACAATCCTTAAAGAAGATCAGTGTAATTTTTTAAACTACAAAAGAGATCTCTGTAATTATGACATACCTTAAGGAACTCAGTGAATATAGCATCGTGTCATTGGTTTCCAGTGAGAGGATTGCTACTTTAACCACGTCTAGGTCAAAAATAAATAAAATTTCGATAATGTTATGCTTTTTAAATTTTGTATTTCAAATGTCTTTTCAATATACATTGTAGTGGGGTCACCTTCAATAATAGATGGACCACTTCAATAATATCCAATGTAAATCAGCTAGGACTACTGCCAAATATATTAGAAAGCCATTTGAGTTATAAAATTTGGAAACATAGCATTACTCAAATAAAATTCTCGCTAAAAATTGCATAATAATGTATATTTTTTCAAAAACAAAAAAGCAAATAAAGAGTACTTTTGCTCACAATAAATTTGCTCTCCGAAGCACCTTATTGAGTGAACATGTGAGGCCAATCAATTTTTTTACAGGCAAAATCGGGATGAACAAAAAATGAAAAGTGGTAGATCCTACATGCTCACCCAATGGAGTGCTTGAGTGAGCAAATTTTGGGTGAGCAAATTTTGGTAAGCAAAAATACTTTTAAAATAGGCTTAAATACAGAACATACCTTTAAAGTTTGGTTCCAGTATCATTTTAATCCATATACTTTCAAATATATCAAATTGGCCCCTAAAGTTTTTAAATAGAAGCAGTATGATACAAATGTATCATTCTGATATAAAATTTGGAGGAATTCACCCACTCCTATACATAGTTATGCTGAAAAACGAGTGAAAAGATTGGTGGTATTTTTTTTTTGTCCCTAAGAATGTGATAGTGCATAACATTTGATTAAATCTGTCAAATTGTCTCACAAAATTAGACATTTAAATCACATTAACTTCTTTTAAATTCTATTATGGGTATATTATGCATTTAAGTCTTTAAAATACAACTAGTCTGTCTATGTGTCACATACGTGTCGCTTAAATTGTCTTGTACATATGATCAATCATACTTTAAAAACAGTAAAAATAATACCCATGTAAATGTAGCATTTTCTGGAACAAAAAAATTCCATGCAATTAATAAAATGAAAATAGAGTGGTAATGTTCTAACCAAACATGTCGCTATTTCTGCACAGATGCCGAGGATGAGGTGAAGGCTGGTTGGAGATAACAGATAAGATGATTTGCCATTTCTGAGGCCCCCATTTTAAGACAAAAGTAACTATAGAATATAGATACATAAATAAATACACACAACCGAAAAAGTGCTCTCCCTTCAAAATGGCGGATATTTCTAGAAGAAGTAGATTATCATCATCAACAACTTGTACTACTCTCAAACCCAAATGGGTCAATTCTAACCCAAATGGGTGCAATCTCTTCTTGGAATTCGTGATGTTCTTCGATTTATTCTTCCAGTAAAAAGTTCAATTGTAGTTAGTGATTTTGCCCTTTTTTGAAGCTCTATTTCTTCTGGGTTTTTCCAATGGCTTCTGTTGGTGGTTTTGGGTTTCATTGCACTGGTTTGAATTCACTTGAAAAGAGCCCTTTATCAAGAGGGGGTCTGTTTGGGAGCTGTTTTCGATTCGACCCAGTTCGCCCATTGTGCAAATTTCCCAAAGGAAGGTATAATATGTACTAATTATTTTGTTGGGTTATTTTATGACATTGTGTGCGCAAATCTATGGAAACAAAAATTGCCCAATTACTTACTAGATTGCTATGTTTCTGAATTTGGGAATTGGGTATTACCCAAATTGGTGATACAAGTGTAGCAGATGGTACTCTATAATGGTAGCTGATCTATAGGCCATGTTTGGTTCATGGATTGAGTGAGAGACAGGAAAATAAAAAATGAGGAAGATAATGTGAAAAGCAAATTAATAATAATAATAATAATAATAATTTATTATTATTATTATTGTTGTTGTAGTTGTGAGTCATATGGCTTCTTCTTTTCTTGAGCTCCTATAATAGTTTGGAAATCTTTAATATATAATTTTACCTAAATATGGAGGAAAACACATTGAAAACAGTTTATTCTCATTTTCCTTCCTTTCCTTCTCTAAACCCGTGGACCAAAAGGGGCCTTATGGTTGCTAGTTAATGAATCTGATTTCAGGTTGTCTTTATCTTATGAAGTTTGATTTCGTGAATGGTATCAAATATCAATTGCTGTTAATTTTAGACATACTTATACATCTAGATTTTTGGTTGGACACTTGGCTCTTAGGTTCTTTCGTTCTAATTATTCATCTGATTGATTATCATACGGTTAATTGGTGGAGTATTGTATGAACTTATATTGTTGGGCACTCTAATACCGCCGGAAAACTATTTGGTTTGTTTCATTCATGTTGTTGTTCCAATAAGTGAGCCTTGGCATCCTTTCTAATGACAATACTATTAGAACAATGCCGTATATTTGGAACTTATGTGTCTATTGAATACATTAAAATTTAAATCACATATGAATGTATAATAAATCACGTCACTCTTGGGCTCTGTTTAGTTTGTGGTTGTAGATAAAGAAAAAGGAAAATGGAAAGGGAAAGGGAAAGGGAAAGGTAACGAAACGAGAAGGAAAATTAAATGCCTCATGTTTTCCTTCATGCTTAATTGACACTAGGAATTGAAAAGGGAAAGTATAATCTATTTTTTACCCAAAATTCTTGTCTTTTTTGTATTCCTCTCTTTTTCCCTTACTAACCAAACAAGGAAAAGTGTTTCCCTTAGGCTTTGTTTGGTTCTTGGATTTAGTGAGGGAAAAGAAAGGAAAACATAGAGAAAAACATTTTCAATTGTTTGGTTAATAAGGAAAATGATGAGAAAAATAGCAAAGAACAGAGAAGAAGTTTTGAAATAAATTGAACACATCTTGAATGTTATGAGTCATTTCCCTTTCTTTATTCCTAGATTACAATTACATTTTAGAAATTTATAGTTTTTTTTTATGTTATTTAGGCATGAAGGAAAACACAAGGGAAAATATGAGGGAAATGGTTTTCGTTCGTGAGGGAAAGGAAAAGGGAAGGGAAGGGAAAACAAGAAGGAAAACCATTTCCCTCGTGTTTTCCCTTGTGTTTTCCTTCATGCTTAAATAACCTGAAAAACTATAAATTTCTAAAATGTAAGGCTCTGTTTGGTTCATGGATTTTGTTAGGGAAAAGAAAAGGGAATTGGAAAACAAGAAGGAAAACTAGTTCTTTCGTGCTTTCCTTTGCGTTTTCCTTCATGCCTAAATAACAGTAAAAATTCAAATTTTCTGAAGTACAAATGTAGTATATGAATAAAGGAAGGGAAATGACTTAGAACATGCAAAATGTTTTAATATTTTTTCTCAACTTATTATGTTTTCTTTCCTATTTCCTCATCATTTTCCTTGTCAACCAAACAAAGGAAAATTTTTTCCTCTATGTTTACCTTTCTTTCCCTCACCAATGTAGGAACCAAACAAAGCCTTAGTGTCTTCTTTTCCTTTCCCCTTATTAAATGCATTAAACCATACATAACCCTATGTTTAAGTTATTTCATGGATTGTGCATAATTAGCATTTAGTTTTTGTTACATGGTGATCTCCTTCCTTAATTCTAGAAATTCTTTATTCCAGATTGTCATCTTCAGCAACACCAATTATTCCCCGAGCTTCGTCGGCTACAAGTGTTGAGGTAAGGAAAATCACTAATGGATGTGATTGTTTGTAATTGCATATTGATAGACCTAATTACCTTACTATTAGTTAATTAATTATTTGTTTCTGGTGGTAACTAGGATGGTTATCAAGAAACTGATACAATTCCAACACCGAATATTATTATAGACCAAGATTCAGATCCGGATGCAACTGTGGTGGAGATTACATTTGGTGACCGCCTCGGAGCTCTTCTTGACACTGTATGGTACAATCACTTACCGGTCAAGTTTATCAAATTAAGGGGTGTACAATCGGGTGCCATACCCGGAACCAGAACATAATGTTTTCCGGAAAATAATTTTGGCATTTTCCAATGTTTGGCTGCACTAATAAGAAGGGAATTTTACTTGTAAAATGTTTTTCACCGATTGATCAAAAACAATTTATGGCTAAAAGTGCCGAAAATTGTTTTCCCTCACGACCATCTGACAAAAATACGACACATGAACCCGAGAGGAATGACTGCACTGATACATGCCTTTTGGTTTGGCATCTTCTGTTCATAAAAGCAGATTAAACATACTTAACTACCTTTATTATATACATATGGGTTATATATATATGTATACTACTATTTTATGATAAATTGAATTTTATAAGGCACGAATAATCTTGATATATTCTGAACAACTAGACGTACAACTTGTCATTTTTGGCGGAGTAATGCAATGTTTTCCAAGTGTGAATCCTAAATTTGATTTTCAAATGCTTTGTTAGTTGTACCACATGCAATGAAATTTGGTATCATCGATCACACCCACAACATGAAGTACAACTATGTAACCATTTGGGAACCAAATTTAAAAAGACATTTCATTGGTGTACTGCCAATTTTGTCCCAAAGTAAACCAAAATCTCGAGTTTACCACTTTAACCAAACACCGGAAAATATAAACGGAAAAACTTCTTTTACATGAGAATGTTTTACATAGGGGTGTGTTTCGGCCGGAACGGATCGGAAACACCCCTTTCGGAAAAAAAATTCCAAAATTTTCGGAAGCCAAAAATGCATTCCGAATTCCGTTCCGAAATTTCGGAAATTGCAAAATTATTTCCGATTCCGAAATTTCCGAAATTTCGGAATTCTCGAAATTTTCTGAATTTCATCAGATTTGGAATTTTTCGGAATATTCGGAATGTTTTCGGTTTGGGATTTCACTTGAGACTTGTAGGCTTTTTATAGAAGCACATTACATCCCATTTTTTGTGTTTTTTCGATGTGGGATGAACACAATTTTCGGAATATTTCGGAATATTTTTGGAAAAGTTCCGGAAAATACAATTTCGGAATATATTCGGAAATTTTTTGGAATATTTCGGAATATTTTCGGAAAATACAATTTCGGAATATTTTCAGAAATTTTTCGGAATTTTCGGAATTCTAAAAACAATTCCGATTCCGATCCGATTTTTTTTCGGAATTCGGAAATTCGGAATGCATATTTAGTTGCCAAAATCGGAATTTTTCGGATCGGAATCGGTCGGAATCGGAATTTCTGTTCCAATGACACCCCTAGTTTTACATGAAAAATATTTTACCATGTAAAACATTTTACGTCGAAACAAACGGAGTGTAAATTCCAGTAATTTTCCAGTTCTAGTTCTTTTTAAAATCTCTATCCATTCCCTATTCTATACCCTAATCTCAGGGTATTATGCAGGTAAGCTGCGGTTCTAGATTAAAAAAATGAAACTCAATGGTAGTAAATAAAAATAAATGTTTTACATTATTTTACAATTGATGAGAAATTATAAAACACCGTATATAAACATGAAATCAAATCTTTTTCAACAATTAAACAATTATACATAAATGTTCCTTAATTTCTGCCTCGAGGGACAATAATAAACTGAGCATAACATTTTTTTTAAAGGAAACAAGCATAATGTTAAAATACACAGTTGGTACTTGTAATATGGTAAGTACATCCAAACTAGCTTGTACAAATATATCAAAATGAAAAAAACAATACTTATAAATTTAATTCTAAATGACTAAAAGATAATCATTTCTTCAGATCATATACGTAGACCATACACACTCATTATCTATTAGCCAGGAAGCGGCAGGTGCACCCCACTGGGTGTGTACATATTAAAGGCAGCCGCACCCGCACTGGGTGTCGGACCGCCACACCCGTGCTTCCTAGATTTATTATAGTATATCCGCTTCTAGTTTAGTTGCGCTTTTTAACATCATACCCAGTACCTACACTATAAATTTTAGGTTCCGGTTTTGGGTACCCGATTTCTAGTTTTGGTTTGGTTTTGGATCCGGATAATTCATCGGTTCCGGTTGTACACCACTTTATCCACGTAGTGTATATATATTTATTTATTCCTTTTGTGTATAATGCCTGATATTTTTGTCTGACTGTCCATAAATGTCGCAGATGAGTGCACTTAAAAACCTTGGGCTCAATGTTGTGAAGGCAAATGTGTTTTTGGATTCTTCTGGAAAGCACAACAAGTTTTCCATCACTAAGGCGTAAGTCTTTCCTGCCCTTCATGTAATCAATATCTCTATATATCACATACCTTTAAGTATTTTACTACTTGGCATTTAATAACTATGATTTTATTTGTTTTGTGTTCGATGCTACTAGAGACTTTGTTAACTCTCTTGGTTGACTCTTTTCTTTCAATGTGTTTGTTATTGAGTTCTTGTCATCAACATTTATTTAATGTGTTCCTTCCTTCCATTCATTAAGGAAGCCATTTTCCTTCCTTCCCTTCTCTCCTTCCTCCTCCCTTTCCTTCCACTTTTCCATTCCTCTGCCAAATCCGAAGCTTATTTAATGTGTTCCTTCGATGGCTTCCTGTGTCCTTGTCCATGGAATAAAGCTTGCCATAATTTGAGATGCAAATTACCTAATGAGTGAAGCCTTCAACTTTCACATATAACTTCCTTATCTGATCATAAAGGTTATATAAACAGCAGTTTCTTGGTACTTCAGGTAATTGGGTGTACAAATTATGAAGTATATATATACATAAAGGCTTAGAGAGAGATTTACTGTGATGGAAATTCATTAACTTAAGCTAGTACTACTCACTAAAAGTATGAGATTCTTTTTTCTTTTCTTTTTTTAATATCCTATTTGTGATCCAAAAAAATTAGTAATCAAAGATGTGTTCATAAGAAATTTGAGTTGGTTATTGGAAGTCTGGAACATTGGGCCTGTTCGGGAATCCATACAACAGGATCTAGTTCAGTGACTTCAGTTCAGGTCTCATTTTCTATCTGATATTCTGATTTTTATGAGAACCATGAAATTGAGAAAGAACCAGTTTAAGGGTGCTTTTGGATTGGGCATGAACTTTTATCCAAGAAGAAATCATCTGCCAAACACTCAGATTTCCAGAACTGATTCACTTATGAACCACAAAACCAATTCTCTGGCCCCCCTAACTGCCCCCTACCGTTCAAGATTAATTCTGACCACATTATTGGTGGGATTGTTTGTTTGCAGCAATACTGGTAGAAAAGTGGAGGATCCAGAGCTACTGGAGGCAATTCGGTTGACGATTATCAACAATCTGCTAGAGTATCATCCGGTACTTCCATCTCTATAATTTGTTTCTGTTCTTAAGGCACCACCACATGCTATATGATAAAATTCTCAAATGTACTGAAATTCTGTTCAGGAATCAAGTACCCAATTAGCAATGGGAGCAGCCTTTGGAATTGCACCACCCGAACAGCAGGTTCTGATGAACATCTAATATGTGGTTAATATATATACACCTATATCTATATATATGTGTATTTACAGATACACATATTTATCCTCTGTGGTATCATTTACGCAGATTGATGTAGACATAGCAACCCACATCAGCGTCTATGACGACGGTCCTGATCGAAGGTCATGCATGTTTTGGTTTTATTTCTCAATGTTGTTGGCTTGTGTTCAATGAACAACCAATGCCATGTTCTATATAGTTACATGTGTACGTTTATACTTTATATATTTATAGATATGATATTTTGCAAATAAAATCTATCGTCGTGTATAGATTTGTTCTAGATGGGTCTTTTTAATTATAATTCAATACAATAATTTGAATGCAAGTACTGCATTCAAGGATGTCCAAACAGTCCCTAATTTTTGCTCGTGTGTTGTGACTGGAATTAATGAATTTTGGTTGTTATATCGTAGCTTGCTCTACGTAGAAACAAAAGACCGTCCTGGATTACTGGTGGATCTTGTAAAGAGCATCACCGACATAAGCATTGCTGTTAAATCGGGAGAGTTTGACACTGAGGTATTTACCAGTTTCGGAACTTTGATTCTCTATCTAGATTATTCTCGTTCTTGTCTTAGAGATAGCATTTGAAGCTTGAACAATGCTTTTGGCACATAGGGTTTGTTGGCTAAGGCAAAGTTTCACGTGAGCTACCGGGATAAAGCCCTTATCACACCACTTCAACAGGTAATTCAGGTTCTAAAAATGTACTTGAACTGCCTTAGGCTCTGGTTGGTTCATAGATTTTGCGAAGGAAAAGAAAAGAGAAGGAAAACTAGTTCTCTTGTTTTTTTCGCCATGCTTATGACTTTAAAAACTAAAAAAAATTTGAAATATGAGTTCTGTTAAAAAAGAAAAGAAAAAATTGAAATATGATTGTCAAAAAAAAATCGAGGGAAGTGACTTATAGAGTTCAAATTTTTAATTTATTTCTCACAATATTTTTCGTTTCCTTCCTATTTTCCTATAAACCAAACGAAGGAAAGTGTTTTGATTTGTGTGTTCCTCACTAAATCTATGAACCAAACAGAACCTTAGAGATTATAATTTGACAGTTCTGAAACATGAGCTTTATAAGATCATCGAATCTTTTTCCAGCAACAACTTCCAGGATCCAGTCTAATTTGCTATCTACGACCTGGATTTTGAGAGAGAAAATTTATTATTTCAATCTTGGAGAGTCAAAATTATAGCTATTATTCCTTGGACGAGATAAAGTTAAGGGCCTGTTTGGGAATGCATAAAATAGGATCAAGTTATTTCAATCTTACTCCCTCTCTGTTATATGAAAAGCAGCATAATGTTGGTCCTATAAAAAAATGTGTTTTAATTTTAAGTCATGCACATTGGGCACGGACTCCTACGCAACAAAAGAACGTACTGTAATATACAGGACCGATCTAGTATTGCTCCTTCTTAAACAAGCGTTATGTTGGTTTTCGTAAAACTAGAGATAGAAAACGAAAGTAGACTAAACATGATGCATTCCCAAACAATGCCCAAGTGTTTGGAAGATGCTTTTTATGACACAAAATTTCGTTTCAAATTCGAAAACATCATTAAAACAGATGTGTTTTTGTCAAACCAACACAATGCTGGCAGCTGGTCTTTTACAAAAATAGATTGAAAATGTGACCGATCATGTTTGATGCATTCCCAAACAAACCTTCACACTCAGCTGCAGAGAATGAATCTATAAATAATTTACAAACTGCATTACTTAACCTTAGTAAACTTAGCAGGTACTTGCAAACAGTTTACGCTACTTTTTAAGGCGACCGACGACTGAAGAGGCGAGTTTTTAAGACATTGTAGCTGATGACAATAACATCATCATTGAGACCAACTGGTAAGAATGTATATTTTGGTACCACTCCAACAAACTCGTGGCATGGTTTTATTTAATTTCACTGTCATAACTATATTTCTGAGTATATGTACACGAACAAATAGAATGTGACATCTATGTTACCAATATGTACTGTTTCCAACGTTGTACAATGAAAGTTATTCTTACAGTTGTAATAAGTACCCTCGCTAACTGTGTGTCGAAAAACAAAAGTAATTTAGTGTTTGTCGCATTTCGAAGTAACCCAAACGTATGGTTGTGCAAACTGCTAGTTTGGGACACCTGCAACACCCAAAATTGTCCTATTTGCCGTGAGGCTAATTTAAAGTTTTTTGAGCGATAGTATGTCCAAAACTCAAATATTTTACCTTTTGTTGCATTTCAGAATGCCCAAACATATGATTGTGTGCAAAAAAAAAAAAAAAAGAGTACCGCTAAAACTCTTAGCAACACTTTTTGCTCTGTCGTTAAAACTTTTAGAGAGACTTTTTGCTCTGGCATTAGTCATTTTGGTTCCGACAATAGAACTAGCTAAAGATAAAAAGAGAAAAAGAAGAAGAATTTAAACAACTAATTAACTAGTACTTGACCCTTCAGAGTATTGGAGCTTACTATCTACAATTTGTATCCAAAGAGAAATATTGATTTTATCTTATTGTTTTGGATGTCACCAAAGGAGTGCATTTGTCTCATTCATGTCTTATCTAATGTGTCAATGAAACAGGAGTAATATTTCCCTTAATGCTGTCTATTGTGTAGAATAGAAGGGTAGTGATTAGTGATAGGTGAGCAAAAATGCATTTTTCATGTTTTTATTCTCCTAGCTGGAGTATAAGCACATGCGTCATGCTTTTAAAAAAATGATGGAACAAAAGTAAAATTCACATTGAAAAACACTTTGAAAGGACAAATCACCATGGTGCAATTCTGTCACGATTCAAGTCTCGTTTAGTAAGATATTGTCTGTTTTGAGTTCAAGTCTTCACAGTTTTGTTCTTGGACTACTGCCCAAAAGGCCTCTTACTAGGGAGATTTGGAACCACATACATATAACACGTTACTTTTTCACACCCAGTTGATGTGTAATGAACTTTCCATAGTGTATAGTCTGCTAGCACTGATTGCAGCCACAAAGGCCACATTACTTTTTCACACCCAGTTGATGTGGAATGAACTTTCCATAGTGTATCGTCTGTTAGCACTGATTGCAGCCACAAAGGCATCTACAGCAGGCTGTCCATAACACCAGGGTCGTTACATTCCATCCCCCTTAGGGCCCAGCGTTGCGTTGGCACACTTCCAGTTCGGTCTAGCTCTGATACCATTTTGTCACGACCCAAGTCTCGCTTAGTAAGATATTGTTTACTTTGGGTCCAAGCCCTCACAGTTTTGTTCTTGGGCTGCTGCTGCTCAACAGACCTCTTACTAGGGAGACTTGGAACTACACATGTATAGCACATTTCTTTTCCACACCCATGCGATGTGGGATGAACTTCTTATAGTGTGTAGTCTGTCAGCACTTACTGCAGCCACAAAGGCACCTACAGCAGTCCGCCCACAACACCAGGATTGTTACAAACTCCTATCTACAATTCTTTTTAAGGGCACTTGGTCTAAGGTCCGGTACTATTTAACTAATTAGCTCCACAAAGTTTTTTTTTAACATTTTCTAAGTTCCTCAATGTTTTTTTTTTTTGACAAAAAGTCAGTGTGTTGATTCAACAACCAATTTGTTTTAAAATAAATAAATTTTTTTGAAATTAAAAAAATAAATAAATAAATTGGGGCCCTGACGTCAACTTTTAAAATGTCTTTAAAAAAAATAAAAATTCAGAGAATTTTTTAGCTAATGTCAAGTTTTGGAATGTCTCTACACAAAGAAAATTCAGAGATATTAAAAATGGAAAATTCAGAGACCTTTCGGGACAAAATGTCACTGAATTTTTTTTTTTTAGAAAAATGTCTCTAAAATTAAAAAAATTAGATATATTTCTATGAAAATGTCTCTAAATCTAAAAATTCAGAGACATTTGGGAGAGATGTCTAAGAAATCGATTAATTCAGACATATTTTATGAAAGAAGTATCTAAAAATATTTCTAAAAATGTGTGACTCTGGAAAATTAGAGACTTTTTGAAAGAAATGTATCCAAAATTTCCAAATGTTTCTAAAAACTTTTTAGAGACATTTCAAAAGATGATGTTAAAAAAAAAAAAGAAAACAAATAAAAAAATAAGATTTAAAAAAATAATTTGACGTTGACATGAGAGCGAGGTACAAAATTAAATATGATAGAAGTTAGCAACAAAAAAAGAAGAAGAGAAAAATAGGTATTCGTTTGGGGCGTATGAATTTCGGACTGTCATTTTTAGCCTTGTTTACCCCTTCAACGATCTTATCCCAATTTTCTCTTATTTTTAATATTTTGTGATCTTTCCAAAATTTAAAAATTTTTAATGGTATGTTGATGATTGACTTATAGGGATTAGCTGCAAGTGAATGCGGTTCCACTAACATCCATGCAGCGTCATATCTGGAAACTACAAAAGTATTCCAAATTTATCTCTCCGATGATGTGACACTATTTATCACCCAAATAAAATTTTAATTGTTTTGAGAGTATTTTTACTCACTCAATTTTTGCTGTATTAATGTTCATCCAAATCTTTAATTGGTCAATGTAATGGGATCTATGATTAAACACTATTAATTAAATTCTGAATCCCACTGTATTGATTAATGGGAGATTTGGGTGAGTATTGGTGCACCAAAAATTATATGAGCAAAAACATTTTCTTTTTAATTTAAGAAAATGACTTTGATAAAGGTTTTATTATTATTATTTTTTTTCAAACATGTTGTATCAGTAACATTGGTCAACATAAACGTCGTAATCGATCCATCAATGAAACTCAGAAGAGTAATATTTGGGATACAATCATTCATATAACTTTTTCTACATAATTTAATAAATGTGTCTATCTCTTTCCTGTGTCACTCATGTGTCACCGTGGGGTCCAGTGACATCACATGAGAGATAGACACATTTATTGGATTGTGTAGAAAAAGTTGCGTGAATGGTTATGTCCGAAGTATTACTCAACTCAGCAACTCAGGTAGTCTTTTTTAAGAAAGGAAACTCAGGTACTCAGTGCGGCATAACTCTTGGGGCACATAAGAATCTTACATAAACAAGATACATAAACTTTATATGTCTATCTCTCTCCTCTGTGGACCCCACCAGGCGAAAGATAGACACATAAAGTTTATGTATCTTGTTTATGTGAGATTCTTATGTGTCTCACGAGTTATCCTTTTGTCGGCCAGGCTCTTAAGTGAACATGATCGAGTGAACTTACTTAGTGAACTTGATTTTTTAGCCTAAAGAACCCGCGGGCTGCCCCGTCGACTCGCACGCCCCGCTGACCCACAGGTTCCTTTGGGCTTAAAATTCACTCGACCTGTTCACTTTAGAGCTTCTCCGATCCTTTTGTATCACATCAATAACATAGCTCCCAAACAAATTTATAATTGGGAAAGCTCTTTTAGAGCATTCATAGTATAAACTTAACTTTAGGGATAGTCTGTCGAGACATAAGTAGGGACAAGGGGGCACTTAAGCCACCCTTTGACTTTTGAAAAATACCATATATACCTTAAAAAGGTATATTTTTACACTTATGCCCCCCTCCCAAACTAAAAAATTATCTATTTTACACTTAAGCCCCCTCTCAAGTATGAAACATTCAACTTCTTGGTCTCAATTAGGGCTGTAAAAAAAAAAAAAAAAAAAGACCCCGAAACCAACCGACCAAACCGAGCTCTTTCAGTCGATTTTCAAAAGTATACGCACAGAAGGAAACCGAATCGACCGAACTGAGCCATTCGGTCGGTTTTTGAACATTGAAAAACCGAAAAGAAAAACGACCAAACCGACCGATGAACACCCCTAGTCTCAAATTGTAGTAACAAGGTGTCATTTATTATACCTTTGGTGCCAATCAGTATTAACTTTTTAAATCCATTCATCTGTCCAAAAAAATATGTATGAATAGACTAAAAAAAAATCGCCTCGAGGCTACTGCCCCTGAACTCCTGTAAACTCACTACCCCTTTCACCCTACCAAGGCACCTGTCACGCCCCGACGTAGCAAAGTAGGGAAAAATTTAAATATTTCCACCTTTGGACCCGTAGATATGTGACTGGTTTAAGGATCGCGTGCTTGTCCATACAATTAAGAACCAAGATAAAAGCAATAAACAATAAGCATGGTAGTTCTAAGCATACATAATATTAAACATTAGAGTCTTAAATCCATTATTACAACCCACAGGAAAGGAAAGAAAAGAACATTGCCTTGGGCATAAGCCCCACATCAAAAATAAACATGGTCGGCATCTAGGGCCTCCAATTACTAACAAAAGGTAATAAATAAAAGCCATCAGCTTCCACTTCCTAGCTCGCGAAGCCATAATCTTCCTCGGCGTACTCCTCTTTCGGGTAATCTGCCTCTGCAAGATCTGGACATTTGATTGTCCAAGACATAAAAGTCATCAGCTTTACTGCAAGCTGAGTGAGTAAACCTACTACACTGAACAGGCTCAGAAAACACTTATTAAACCATTTAGAAGTAAAATGCTCCCTTTTTATACTTTAGAAAACATTACATTAAGTATCGCTTAATCTCAATCTCATCATGAGTCATAAGTTAGGAAGCACTCAACGACAATATTCATTTTTGGAAGTACAACTGACATCAACCGATTGATCACTTGAACTATTGGTCTAATCTGACTTGACGAATCCGCTTTGAACCACAGGTTCAATCTCTTACGAATTGACTAATTTGGATCATCGATCCAATCTTTGCTTTACTTTGGACCACATATCCAATCTATACTGACTTGACCATACACTTTTAAACCACCAGTTCAATCTGTACAAATCAACTTCCTTTGGATCACCGATACAATCTTTGGACCCCAGGACCAATCTTACACAAACTCAACTCTTTGCATGTGTTCTGGCATAAATGCCGTTGGCTTGGAAAATATTTACCTTACGACCGTTGGGTTACCATCTTGCCATCTTTACCTTACGACCTCATTATTTGGCATCTTTACCTTACGACCTCATTCTTGGCAACCCCAATCTCATTCCATTCAGCCTTGATTAACAAGGAATTCGGCGTACCACCGTTGGTCTGGAATATCTCTACCTTATGGCCGTTGGGTTACCATCTTGCCATCTTTACCTTATAGCCTCATTCTTGGCATCTTTACCTTACGGCCTCATTCTTGGCAACCCCAATCTTATTCCATTCAGCCTTGGGTAGCCTGTTACCCATCTCAACATAATGACCTTGACAGTGCCGACGAGGTAGTATTGCTACACTTGTCACCATGACATCCACAACAGACAGTACCGATGAGATACGACTACTCTTGCCACTGTTGCCCTTATGGCCACAGCGACATCTCGACAACATCATAGTCTCATTACACTTTCACGGATGAACCACGAGGACTAGACTGATGAACACGAACATCTTGTTATTAACTATATCTCATCTTTCGCATCCTTAAAACTAATGTGCATGGTATAAGTCATTAAAGCACATTATTTTCGGAGTTGTGTACTTAAGTACATCTCATAATATTCTCGGAGTTTGCGTATCTTACTCGTATATATCTACCTGTTCAAATCATCCTTTACTTACCATAGAAAAACATATTCTTTGTTAACTTAGTAGGCTCGAGCTCTCGCCTTTGTAAATTCTAGGATTCTTTCCTCTTTCATTCTATAAGTAATCCATTATTAAGGTACTACTCAAGCAGCATGATGTACAATGTCTACATATCACATGCAAGCATAAATATAAATAACAACCCAAGATACAACTTTTACAGCTCAAAGTACAACCAACATATCATGAATCAATGGAAACTTAGCATACAACAACTCATTCTTTTAAGTACTGCTAAGCTCGAGTGCTCAGGCTTGGCCTGCTCATTGGGTTCGAGCGCTCGCGCTTGGTCTGAGTGCTCGGGATTAGCTATTTTTCAGCAGTTTTTTTTTATTTTTTATTTTTTTTTAACTTCAATACTTGTGAGATGCAAGCTATGAACTCATCAATTAACTTCAGAAAACATGGGTTAAGAGTGAGTATGAGTACTCACAAAGATCTAGATGAACTAGATGATGTAAAATGAAGAAAAAGTATGTGTATATGCTTGATCAAGCTTGAATGCAACTCTAGAAAGCTCCAAGACTTCAAACCTCCTCTTTATGCACTTTGATTCTCAAGAACATAGCTCCAGAACTTCAAGATAGTTGGCATGCTTGTGTTTATGTGTGTGTGAGAGGCCATGCAAGGGATCAAAGGTGTATATGTATGAATGTATGTGTATGCACTCTCAAACTCTCTCTCTCTCTCTCTCTCTCTCTCTCTCTCTCTCTCTCAAGAATACTCTCTGCTAACAGAGTTTCAAAAATAAATTAAATGCGCAAAAAAGCTGGGTATTTATAGAGTTTTCAAGGCCCAGGCGTAAAACAATCATTTCACTACTTTTTAACTCGAGCGCTCACGTCTCTCGAGCACTCCTGTCTCGAGCGCTCCGGTGCCTCGAGCGCTCGGGGCTCCTGCTTTATCTTTTTCCTTCTATTGTTTTAAGAGTTCAAAGGTTAAGGAATGAACATACATATTAACTATCATTTAAAACTCATTCATGAACAATGTACCTTACATATACGGATACGGAAATACGAAAATACATTCATTTTTAGATAAATACAGGTAAATGGGCCAGTGTTATACCACCCAACTCCCAATTCCTAGATCTGTCCTTGCTTAATTTTCATGTAGCTTAAGTACTTTAATGTACATGAAGAGGACGCTTGCAATGGTGTTTGAGATTTAAATAACATGCCACCAACCTAAAAAAAAATTCAAAATGAACCAAATGGCACACACTATGCCATTTGGGAAGCACACGGTATTATGTGTGTTGTGTAGTGGTGAGTGGAGATGAAATGGCACAATGTATGCCGTGTGATAGTGGGACGACACACTGTGTGCCGTTTGGCTTGTACATTAGTGAACTTATGCGTACCACAAACTTTGGTTCTACTAAGCTTCACTATCTTGTACATTAGTTAAAGCTACACCATTATTAATAGTTTTGTGCTATGTTGTTCTAAGTTCTTTGGCCATTGTTGATGCTCTTAGAATCATAAGAAATGTTTGCAATCATTATCTTACTTTATGTTACTCAAATCTTCAACAAAGTTTTTTTTAAGTGTACTGTTACTGTACTCGTACGAGACCACTACACTAAATGATAAAAAAAAATGTAATGTAATGTTAATGTATATATTACAGGATATGATAGTATATGTTGTATTAAAGTATTACGATATTATATGATCTTATATATCACCAGGCTGCCACTATTACCAAAGCAATAGCGGCTATTGCCAAAGCAAACTAGTTGTGTTTAGTAGGGCATTTTCCATTTTGACCCCCTATGGTGAGCACATTTTGCAATTTGCCCCCTTCTAGTCTCATATGGCTATGTGTTTAGTGGAGCATTTTTCACTTTGACCCCCTATGGTGTGCACATTTTTCAATTTGCCCACTTGCAGTTCAAATGTGTCACTAATACTCATTTTGGACCATTTGGTTACATTATTTTCTTATACAATTAAATCGCAAAAAAATTTGATATAAATTGTTCAAGATAGCTTTTGGCCCATTGCAGTTGTAGACACTACAACAAACTTGATTTTTTGTGGCGCACGTAAATCGCCACAAATAATTCTCATTTGTGGTGCGTATTAGATTTTGTGGCGTACATTCAGACGACACAAAAAAATTTAAAGTTGACCAGATTTTGCACACTATTTGCCACGGATTGTACACATAAATGCTTAAATTAATATTTGTGGCGCGTCTTGTCCTTCAAAAATATATACATCTTTATTTATGGCACATTAAATGCTTCAAAATATAACAAAAAAAAATGCCCAAATTGTCTACTGAGGTGGAGAGTAAAATCATTTTTGGTTTCCCCAAAATTCCACCCCCTCTCTATCCCGCCTAAAGGGGAAAAAGCCTAATTTGAGCCTCATCCTCTCGCACCAACACCATTTTTGGTTTCCCCAAAATTTCACCCCTATCTATCCCTCTCTTCCTCTTGTACATCACTTACCTTGCTGCATCATCATCGTCACACCATCATCTTCCTCAAGGTTTCTCTCTCTCTCTCTCTCTCTCTCTCTCTCTCTCTCTCTCTCTCCAACTCTATGAGTGTGTGTATGTGCATGTGTGCTCTCTGTGTATGAAATTGGAATCATGTTTTGGGCAATTTAATCATTGGAAAGAACCATATCATTCATCAAATTTAATTTAATTAATTTCTATGGACAAGCCAAAAATTAGGAATTTGTTTAGGTTTGTACTGCACTATGAATGCCGATCTGGCTTGGATGTTGTACATATCATTCTTTCCAATATTGTAGAACATTTGTGGGTATTGTAAAAAAAAATATAAGACATGTTGGGATCATGATGGAAGTACATTGCTTGTTTAGCTGAGGTTGGGTCATTGCAGAACATGTCACAATCTAGTACTAGTAAATATGGGGCATTGCTCATTATCCCAGAAACTCGAAGTTGTCAATGAATTAGTATATATGTCATATATACATGTACATATATACAACTATAGATATATGAATTAGGTACATATGAGAGTGTTGAGGACTATGACCTTGAAATGATGAGGATGAGATGGCCTTATTTCACGGGAAACGTAGACAAGAAGAGGCATCTTAGTATGTTCGTCTTCGTTTGGTCCATCTTTCGTATTGTCATGTATGACCTACACCACATGTTTTACATGATTGGTCAATTTCTTTTTCTTTTTCAATCTTCTTAATTATCCATCTTTGCATCACCCATTCAAATTGTGCAAAGAAATAGAACAATTTTAAAGACATGTACATTAATCAGATGTAAGTAATTATTTGTAATTAGGTTAACATCATGCATTCTAGTTGCTCAAACACCAATTTCAAATTGTTTTTGTTGTTTTCACATAAACCAAAAATCATGTAGGTGTCGTACCTCGTCGCAAGGGGTCTATCATTCACCGTGCCATCTTTTCCTCTGTTCAATCCGTTACCTTTCTCCACATTTTTCTTGAACAATTCGTAAGCATACTGCACATTTTTTTATAACATTAATTAGCTCACTATGTTTTCGAAGTAAAATAATATGGGCTATAATGATGCTGTATTTATGAGATCTATGCAATATTCCAAATCAAGATCAGAATGATTCTGAGTTCAGGCCCATTTGGCTATAGCTTCTGTTTCTGCAAGTGTTTAAGTTTCCAACCCATGAAATAGAGAGATATAAAGCCTAGCACTGGAAATTAAAAAAAAGTAATGTTGTTTATTTATTGTAATTTGCGAAGCCCTCAAAATGTGCTTCTTTTCTTCTTCTTCTTCTTTTTTTTTTCCTAATACAATTAGCAAACTGCATACACATATGGTCATAGATGTATGAATAAAAGAGCTAATGTTTAGTTTAATTTGTTCCACATTCACCACTACTCAGTAGAGAATCAGAAAAGATTCATTTATCTATTTTTGTATGCACACGTGCATGTACATCTATACTATATAAAAGTGCACCAATCCCCTTAAGTGTTTTGCACTTTTATTAATCGGTGTACTTTTACTTACTTGAGTTTTCTTAGATTTTTAAAAAGTTTTAGTATGCCACTTTAGTTTTCTTAGAGTCTTAATAAGTTTAGTATGCCACTTTTTTTTGGGGTCCGTTTAGAGGTTTAATAAGTTTGGTATGACATGTTCTATCTTTTTCATTTTCTTTTTTTGGTCCATCCATGAGAGTGCTACAACCTAATAACAACACTTAAATAATTTTTTTGTTCACAATTCTAACTTAAGCGTGGGTAACAATTCCTATTTTTTTGACATTATGATATTGAACTAGTATTTCCATCAAACAAGCCAACTGATCATCTGCTTCTCGGGATAGTATGTTAGGATTCGTTTTAAGGAAGTTGTATAACTTGTAATGATAGGTAGACGGGTATGGATAAGAGTTGGATGCAACTTTAGGGTAGATATTTGTAACGACCCACCTCCCCGTCTAGCAACAATGTTGTCCGCTTTGGGTCTAAACACAAATAACTTTCCAGGGGTTCACCCATCCCTGGTACTGCTCTGGCAACAACAAGCTTAATTGTGGAGTTCTTTCGTGTTTAGCTCTCTCACGGTTTTAAAAGGCCTTGTTGCATATAGAGGGGCGATTAATCCTTATAAACTAGTCCAGGAACTTCACCCCAAGCAATGTGGAACAAACCCCCACACCCGACCCTCACCTCATCCATCCATCTTGGCCATCCTGCCTTAGGAGTATTGGCTCTTGGTCGACACAATATTTGCCCGAGTATGTGAAGGTTGGAAGCGCACTATTGATAAATTGGATAGGATAAGATGCACGTGTACTACGTGCCTTAATATGGAATTTATGCACATAACTGATGTCAGAGAGCATCTATGCCACACTCCAATTTTTGGACAACCAATATTCAATCCAGAGCATGTATTTGGACTAATATTCAATTGCTAAAACCCCGAGAGTGACACCCCACACAGGATAACAGATAATTTATTAATAAAAATATTTAATACTCATTAAATAAGGACACGTGATCTTGTTTTTAAAGAAAAACTCATTGAATAACAAACCTATAGTTCCAAACATGCATTTCATTAAAAAATAAAATTATAATAAAGCTCTATTACAAATGTAATATCATTTTCATTAAATAAAAACCTCTTCACAGAGTTCAGCGGAGAGAAAATAAAATCTATACATCTATTGGTCAGAGTAACTGCAACGTTCCCAATACTCAATATACAATCCTTATTGCAATTATACATACTGGCCCACAATGCCAAAAAAATAAAATAGAAATAAGATACAACTAAATGCAAAGTACAATTCTACGCAACTGCAACTCTAAGACATCAACAGCTCCACAGAAAATCTCCCATTACTAAACATGCACATACATTCGACTATGTTTCATATAAAAACGCCCCCGAATGCATAACACACTCGGGTCAGTCACATGACTGGTATGAGTTAAACAAAACAACAAGTCTTAGGGATCCAACTTGAACTCGTAAACTTCAAATCACACTACAACACTCTTGGGCCAAGACAGGTAGTTTCACATGCATATCTAGACAATAGAGTAGTTTCCATTTATGTGGTGGCAAGATGTTTCTTGCCCGAAACCAAAAGCTACTACGAATTTCATACTTACCAATCTACTTATGGTGAGCCAAACCTGTAAAACGTTAATGGGCCCACCATTTTGCAATACAAAAGTTAGTAACCACAAAAATACCACATAGATGTGCAGAACACATTTTTATTAAAATATCACCAGAATGGAAATCCTAGTCCTAAGATGTATGTTAAAAACAATTGAAGTTAAACTAACAGCAATCAAAGAAGCAATTTATTTGAACGATTAACTCTTCGGGAATTTATTTACAACCACACTCTTACTTTTATGAACGATTCATCATTTAACTTCTTAGGTTCACCACTTGGCCACCCTCCATTGTACACCCACACATATATTCCATGTGTGCCCGGACATACTACCAACATCCACTCTGGTGCCAGTTTGGTTGGGGAATCAACCAAACCAGGTATACACAAGAAAAGGCCGGTCAATATGCCTAGACGTCTATAAATTAAGTCGAGCATCAGGCATAGGTTAGCTTGATCACGAAGCCACTGGCATAAAGGTACACTCAGCAAGTCGAGCTACCAAAAATTAACACAATGGGGAGCGATGAACATTAAGGAACTTGAAACCATTTCTGCATTCTCAGAATTATAAAATTTCATCGAACTCAAAGCCAATGATTATCACCCATTTTTCATAGCTCAACATTATATGAGAATTTATGTATCTCCAAGTAATTTTTCCTTAAGTCATATTAATGAATAGAAAATTCATAAAGAAATCATATCCCCCAAATTTCGCTCATCTAACCATACGAAAAAGTAATCTTAAATTTCTGCCCAAACGGTGCAGAATCAGGAAAAACTTAAAACACAAAAAAGTGTGCAGAATCACGTTTTACATAAGATAGGTGGACAAAATTCTAAAATTCTAAGCCACGATTTTCTAATATTTTTTTGAAGTTTCAGAAATTGTTAGAATTACAAAAAAAGGAATTTCACAAAACTTTCTAATTATCATGGGTATTTCACACAAGTGTTTATATATCTAACTATCCACAAACCATTTACAAATACCCTAGGATCATTACCCAAGGATCAAATTTATGAAGTCACACAAAGGTCATAAATTAATTCGACAATTATATTATGCATTCTGATGCAAAAAAAAAAAAAAAAAATAAACACCAACAATTAAATTAGACATGTAAGAAATTTGTTCATTCGCGTATACATTTATACATACGTGTATATATATACCCGAATACACACATTTAACTTACCTTGTTTGAATCGTTGAATATATGCGAATACAAATCTAAAGGCGAGCAACACGCTCCGCGATTTCAGTTGCGACGGTGGATCCAAAACCCTTCTCTTCTTCTTCTTCTTCTTCTTCTTCTCTCTCTCTCATGTCTGTTCTCTATTTTCTGTTTCTTTTTCTTTTATTTTTTTTCTCCTAACCCTAGGGCACCTAGATATATGTAAGTAGAAAAATATAAACACACCCATGCATATAATTAACACACAAACACACAAATATTAAAAATCCTATTTTTTATCTTATGGGCTCACCAAAAGACATCATATGGGCCCAAAATGCAGTGCAAAGTACTAAAATGAGTAGCCCAATGGGTATCCATGACCCCATTACTTAATCTGAATGTTAATTATGTTATTTAACACATTTACGGGCCTATGAATACTGCTAAAAAATTTAACACATCACTCTTCAATAACTTGGCCAATTTAAACTTTTACCACTCTAACCCCACCACTTAACTTTACAAAACTTCATACAATAATTAATAACAATAAAAATAATTACCCACAAATAAATAAATGACCATAACAATGTAAATGCACACAGCCAATTAATAACACGTAAAAATTCAGGTTGCTTCCTTAATATATTTAAAAATGAATATTTATATATAAAAAAAATAGGGTGTTACATTTATACATACGTGTATATATATACCCGAATACACGTAATGTGTTATATATATGTGGTCCAAGTCTCCCTAGTAAGAGGCCTTTTGGGTAGTGGCCCAAGAACAAATCCGTCCGGGTTTGGAACAAAAGCGGACAATATCTTACTGAGCGAGACTTGGGCCATGACAGAATGGTATCAGAGCTTATGGTTAGCTTAGTGAGTCTAAGTGATTCTCGAATCGTGGTTAGGAGTTGCTCAGAGCTTTAGGTTTAGGAATTTCTTTGGGCTTGGAGCTACGTGGTATTTATGTGTTTTCTTTGTGTCACTTATGTATTGTTTATGTGGTATTTATATGTTGCTTGTGTGACATGTATGTGCTTTTAATTTAGTAGTTAATTTGTATAGCTCTAAGTGCATGTCATTGCAAGATGACCGAGTATAAATCCATGGTATTACATGATAATCATATGTGTTACTATAAATTCTTGCATAATAATGCATACATTTATTGTTGAAAATGGAGGAGTAGTTGAGGGGAATTGGAGTTTGATCAGGCGGTGGAGTTCTTGCATAATATCAGACCATTTTTCTTCGAGCTATATTTCTTGCCATATGCCGGTCTATTATTCAGGAGGGTTATTATTTTATTGGAGTATCAAAATTTCTCATATTCTCATAAGACTTATTATATGACTAGCGAAGCTCTACTTCTCTCTTATCATTGCCGGATATTATGAGGCAGATTTATTATTTCAGACATTATGGGTTTCTTCTTATTATGATATTAATTATTATCATTGGGTGTTCTGTTGCTACAACCAGCTCTTATTTATTTATGTGAAGACCTGATTAATATCAGTGTTCTAGATTTCTTATTATGAAGACGATGTTATCTACGAGCATTCTATCCATGCAGTTGTTCTTTATATTCAATGTAGGAGTTCTAATCTTTCTTTGATGTATATCGAACCGATGACCTTCTTGTATCTACAACATCTGCTATAAATCTGGTAGAATGTTGATTTATTTTCAACAAGAAGTGTTGTTCTTTCAGTCTAATAGTATTCTGCATTCGTGAAGGCATCTGCGTAAACAGTAAGTAAAGGGTATTTATGAGGAGGTGTTGTGCGGGACACGGTAAGAGGTGAATATGGACATGCATATAGTTTTAGTTGTGTGAATTGCAGCTTTGGGTGTTCTAATTATTGGATATCTAAGTATTTATGAGAAGCTACGTGTTTAATCATATTTGTATTTGTATTTGTCTATGTGATATATACAGTGTGATCTGAGTATAACGGGTAAAAACATAACTTTTGTGTGTTTTGTTCATCACATCATTATTGGTGGCTTTATTGTGTTGTGTTTGAGTGCCTGTTAGAATTTAACTATCGAATATATATATATATATGAGGGTTTTCTTGTTTGGATTATTCACTCGATTTACTAGGCCATGTATGGTTGAGGGTTAAATGTGAATCATGTGCTTTGTATTAATTGTGAGTTTAACAATATTTATGAATAATAATTTTGTTTACCATCGCTTTAAATTTCAGGACGAAATTTCTTTAAGGAGGGTAGAATGTAACACCCCGTAATTTTTTTTGGATATAAATATTCATTTTTAAATATGTTAAGTAAGCAACCTGAATTTTTACGTGTTATTAATTGGTTGTGTGCATTTACATTGTTATGGTCATTTATTTATTTGTGGGTAATTATTTTTATTGTTATTAATTACTGTATGAAGTTTTGTAAAGTTAAGTGGTGAGGGTTAGAGTGGTAAAAGTTTAAATTGACCAAGTTATTAAAGAGTGATGTGGTAAAATTTTTTGCAGTATTTATCGGCCTGTAAATGTTTTAAATAATGTAATTAACATTCAGATTAAGTACCGGAGTCATGGATACCCATTGGGCTACTCATTTTAGTGCTTTGCACTGCATTTTAGGCCCATATGATGTCTTTTGGTGAGCCCCTAAGATAAAAAAAATGGGATTTTTAATATTTGTGTGTTAATTATATACATGGGTGTGTTTATATTTTTCTACCTACATATATCTAGGTACCCTAGGGTTAGGAGAAAAAGAGAAAGAAAAGAAAAGGAAACAAAAAATAGAGAATAGACATTAGAGAGAGAGAGAGAGAGAGGAGGAGGAGGAGGAGGAGGAGGAGGAGGAGGAGGAAGAAGAAGAAGAAGAAGAAGAAGAAGAAGAAGAAGAAGAAGAAGAGAAGGGTTTTGGATCCATCGTCGCTTGTGAAATCGCGGAGCTGTTGTTCGCCTTTAGATTCGTAATCGCGATTCAAACAAGATGACTTAAATGTGTGTATTCGGGTATATATATATGTATACACATATGTATAAATGTATACGCGAGTGAATAAATTTCTTACATGCCTAATTTAATTGTTGGTGTTTAATTTTTTTTTTTTTTTGCGTTAGAATGCACAATATTATCGTCGAATTAATTTATGACCTTTGTGTGACTTCATGAATTTGATCCTCGGGTAATGATCCTAGGGTATTCGTAAATGGTATGTGGAGAGTTAGATGTATAAGCACTTGTGTGAAATACTCATGATAATTAGAAAGTTTTGTGAAATTCGTTTTTTTTTTTTTTTTTTTTTTTTTTTTTTTTTTTTTTGTGTTGTAATTCTAACAGTTTTTGAAACTTCAGAAAAATATTATAAAATCGTGGCTTAGAATTTTAGATTTTTGTCTTCATGTCTTATGTAAAACATGATTCTGGTCACTTTTCGTGTTTTAAGTTTTTCCTGATTCTGTACCGTTTGGGCAAAAATTTAAGATTATAGTAGCAGTTTTTAGTATGGTTAAACGTGCGAAATTTGGGAAAAATATGATTTCTTTGTGAATTTTCTATTCATTAATATGACTTAACAAAAAATTATTTCGAGATACATAAAATCTCATATAATGTTGAGCTATGAAAAATGGGTGATAGTCATTGGCTTTAAGTTCGATGAAATTTTATAATTCTGAGAATGCAGAAATGGTTTCAAGTTCCTTAGTGTTCATCGCTCCCCGTTGTGTTAATTTTTGGTAGCCCGACTTGCTGAGTGTACCTTTATGCCAGTGGCTTCATGATCAAGTTGACCTAAGCCTTATGCTCGTCTTAATTTATAGATGTCTAGGCATATTGACCGGCCTTCTATTGTGTACACCTGGTTTGGTTGATTCCCCAACCAAACTAGCATCAGAGTGGATGTTGGTAGTATGTCCGGGCACACATGGAATATATGTGTGGGTGTACCATGGAGGGTGGCCAAGTGGTGAACCTAGGAAATCGAATGATGAATCGTTCATTAAAGTAAGAGTGTGGTTGTAAATAAATTCCTGAAGAGTTAACCGTTAAAATAAATTGCTTCTTTGATTGCTGTTAGTTTAACTTCAATTGTTTTTAACATGTAGCTTAGGACTGAGATTTCCATTCTTGTGATATTTTAATAAAAATGTGTTCTGCACATCTTCGTGGAATTTTTGTGATTACTAACTTTTGTATTGCAGAATGGTGGGCCCAATAACGTTTTACAGGTTTGGCTCACCATAAGTAGATTGGTAAGTATGAAATTCGTAGTAGCTTTGGGTTTCGGGCAAGAAACTTCTTGCCAACACATAAATGGAAACTACTCTATTGTCCAGATATGTGTGTGGAACTACCTATCTTGGCTCAAGAGTGTTGTAGTGTGGTTTGTAGTTTACGGGTTCAAGTTGGATGCCTAAGACTTATTTTGTTTAACTCATACCAGTCATGTGATTGACCTAAGTGTGTTATGCATTCGGGGGCGTTTTTAGATGAAACATAGTCGAATATATGTGCATGTTTATTAATGGGAGATTTTCTACGGAGCTGTTGATGTCTTAGAGTTAGAGTTGCGTAGAAATGTACTTTGCTTTTAGTTGTATCTTATTTCTATTTTATTTTTTTTGGCATTGTGGGCCAGTATGTATAATTGGAATAAGGATTGTATATTGGGTATTGGGAACGTTGTAGTTACTGTGACCAATAAATGTATAGATTTTTTTTTTCTCTCCATCGAACTCTGTGAAGAGGTTTTTATTTAATGAAAATGATATAATATTTGCAATGGACTTTATTATTATTATTAATTTTTTTTAATGAAATGTATGTTTGAAACTATAGGTTTGTTATTCAATGAGTTTTTCTTTAAAAACAAGATCACATATCCTTATTTAATGAGTATTAAATATTTTTATCAGTAAAATATCTGTTATCCTATTTGGGGGTGTCACTCTCGGGGGTTTGGCAATTGAATGTTAGTTCAGATACATGCTCTGGATTGAATATTTGGTTGTCTGAAAATCAGGTGATAGTTTGGTATCATATCTAGACCCAGCCAGAAGTGTGCCAACGTGGACGTTGGGCCCTTAAGGGGTTGGAATGTAATGATCCTGGTGTTGTGGGCGGGCTGCTGTAGGTGCCTTTGTGGCTGTAGTAAGTGCTAGCATGCTACACACTATGGAAAGTTTGTCTCACATCGCCTGGGTGTGAAAAAGTAATGTGCTATATATGTGTGGTTCCAAGTCTCCCAAGTAAGATGCCTTTTGGGGAGTGGCCCAAGAACAAATCCGTGCGGGTTTGGGACCAAAGCGAACAATATCTTACTGAGCGAGACTTGGGTCGTGACAATCTATTAGACCTCAAGAAAGGGATGTCTACAAAATACACTCGATGGAACCATCTTGGGGAGAGAGATTATGAAGTGTTGAGTAAGGATAAGGATGATGATGAACTAAAATCTCCCGAGGGCATGCATGAAGCATTGGGAGACTTGTATGGGGGTGTGACAAGTAATGTCAATCCTCAAGAGGATGCCTTAAGTAGTACTGATCCTAGAGAATCGAGTCCATTTGGACTCCTTTTCAAGGATGCAAAGTTGCTACTTTATCCGAGTTGTACGAAGTTCATGAAGTTAGATTTTCTGGTCAAGTTGTTCCATTTGAAAACCATTAACCTTTGGAATAATAAGTTATTTAACATGACTCTTGAACTGATAATAAAAGCACTTACCAATGGTGAGACTCTTCCGAAATCACATTATGAGGCAAAGAAGTATATGCGGGACATAAGCCTTGGCTGTATCCCTATCTATGCATGCAAACATGATTGCATACTTTTTTGGAAAGAGACCGAGAAAGAACAGAAGTGCCTAAAGTGTAATGAGCTAGGATATAAAATCGAGGAAAGAAAAGGTAAGAAAGTTTCGCATAAGGTATTGAGATACTTTCTATTGACATCGAAGTTGCAAAGGTTGCATGCATCATAGAAAATAGCTGAAGATATAAGGTGGCATGAAGAGAAGCATCCAAAGGAGGAAAATGTGTATGGGAGAGAAAGTAGAATTTCAAACTCTTGGGCTTCATAAAACTTAGTTAAGGGGTTTTGATGGGTGAAATGGTAAACCGCAGACCGGAATGGAATGGAACTTCACCCACACCTCACACATGCTTAAGGAAAGTTATGGGAAGAAATGGGACCCTTACCGGATTCCTGGTTTGCTAGTTAGGCGAGAAAATAAAATTTCAAACACTTGGGCATAAAACTTAGTTACGAGGTTTTGAAGGGTAAAATGATAAACCCCATATCGGAATGGAACGGAATTTCACCCATACTTCCCATATGCCTGAAGAAAGTTGTGCGAACAAATGGAACCATTACTGGATTCTTAATTTGCGAGTTAGGCGAGAAAATAGAATTTCAAATACTTGGGCTTCATAAAACTTAGTTACGGGGTTTTTGACGGGTACAATGGTAAACCACCGACTGGAATGGAATAGAACTTCACCCATACCCCACACACATCTGAAGAAAGTAGTGGGAACAAATGAGACCCTTTATCAAACTCATGGTTTGAGAGTTAGGCGAGAAAGTAGAATTTCAACACCTGGGCTTCATAAAACTTAGTTATGGGATTTTTACGGGTGAACGGTAAACTGTCGACCGGAATGGAACGAAACTTCACCCACACCTCGCACATACCTAAAGAAAGTTGTGGGAACAAATGGGACCCTTACCGAATTCCTAGTTTGCGAGTTAGGCTAGAAAATAGAATTTCAAACACTTGGGCTTCATAAAACTTAGTTACAGGATTTTGACGGGTGAAACGGTAAACAACCGATCAGAATGGAATGGAACTTCACCCATACCTCATACATGCCTAAAGAATGTTGTGGGAGCAAACGGGACTCTTACCGGATTCCCGATTTGCAAGTTAGGCGAAAAAATGGAATTTCAAATACTTGGGTATGATAAGCTTTTTATTTTACTTGGTTTTTATATTCTCTTATTACTTGTAGATTGTTAGTACTTAATTATGTTTTTCATGTTTAAGGTATGCAGTTTTATTGGAAGATGACCAATCTTGAATGTATTTTGTTTTGTTTTTTTTGTTTTTTCTTTTTTTTTTCTTTTTAATTCTGAGACATTGAAACTTTAGTGACTTATCTTGGACATAATTGAACATGATGGATTAATTATTTAGTGACTTATTTTGTATGAATTAATATTCACTTGTTATGGCTATTTTGTGTAGGGGTGGGCAAATGGTCGGTTCCATTTTGGAAATTAAATTTTGGTTTGGGTTACTTCGGTTCGGTTTGGTAAAATTACCACTGATAACCGACCAAATCAAAGTTTGGTTTCATTGGTTCAGTTTCCTAACTTAAAGTTCAATTTTGGTTTTGAAGTTCGGGTTGAATCTTAACCGAAATTTCCTGGGGCCTTTTTTTTCCCTAGGGTTTGACCCATGTATGGCAACTTTGGCATTTGGCAAGGCAGCATGCAAGCAATACATTATGCAATACTTCTGGTCGTGTCAAAATCAAATTAAATTTACCCTATTAAAAATAATGTAGTAGTGATAAGTAGGGTGTCGAGTCCATAGGGATTAATACAAGAACAACATTTGGGAGGGCTTAGAAACTAGTTATAACTCTAAAATGAAATAAGAAAAGATGATGATTTGTTTGGTTGGGGAAAATTCCTTTCTACAATTTACTAGGTAGAATGGTTGCAAAGTTCTAGTTAAATGGAAGAGATATAGGTTGGGGAGCATTCCCCCACCTTGGACCACACACAAAAATGAGGATTTCAATGCCTTGAGCACATTCTAAGGTAGACAATCTCATTTAGACAAGCTATCAAACATGTAGAGTGCACACTCCCAATGCAAGATGAAAGTCTTTACAAAATACATAACATGAGGTTTGAAATCAAGTGTTTTAACAATTAATGATGCTTGACATCAAAGATGAAAGCCCAATGTTTCAAACCTTACACTTATGAACACTAGAAATGCTTCAAAGCATTCAAACCCAATCAACTAGGACAAGAGGTAGCTACTCATGGTAAATAATGCATTAACAACAAAAGAAAAGAGGTTAGAGGAAAAGATATCACTATTCAAACTCCAATGAAAGCTCAAGAACAACTTCAATCTTCAATAAATGCTTCAAGTTTACAAATTAATCAAAAGAGCACTATTCTCTCTCTAACATTAACTACCAAAACTAGGTGTGATTGAGAGGAAGAAATTATGAAAAAAAAAACCATAGCAAGAAACAAGAGACAATGGGCTGAAAATGCAAGAAAATATGATAGATCCCGTCCAAAGGAGCCTAGGCATTCCTTTTATCCCAAACCGTTAAAATGGCACTTTTGTAAATTGAAAAAGGGTCTCCCAGACCTGTTCGACAAGTCTAATTGACCCGTTAGACCGGTCGAATGCCCTCTGCCTTGTAAGTCACATCATCACTTTTAACTTTGCGCATTAATCATAGAATTGCCATAACTCTTAGCTCGGACCTCTGATTGACGCAAAATTTGTGGCCATGTGAAGCTAACTAATTGATCTAAAACTTCTATCTCTGAACCAACTTAAAAAATTCAAGGTCTTCAATGTCAAAAATGCCATTTTCTCAGATGCAACTGTTATTGTCTTCATTTGAGATCACAATTTTGACCCAAATTGCTTTCTTGACCTACAAAACACTCACGAATGAGACAAAAGTGTATAAATGAGGGTTGTGAGACAAAAGTGTATAAATGATGTACGTAAGGAGCTCCGAGGATAGTATTTTGCATAAATATACATCTATAGAAATGCAAAATACAAGACTAATCACACCTCCTACTAGCATATTGCTAGTCTCTAGCAATTAAGCCGAGAAAATAGTTCTAGGAACATCATTCTACAACAATTTACTCAAAAGTAAAGATAAACCATTTTCATGGGGAACACGATTGCATTGAGTAATTGCTATAAGCCATTAAACCTCTAGGTTACCCTTAGAGGAGGCAGAGTACAGTTTTGTCTCTGGGGGGGGGGGGGGATTCTTAGAATGATACCCACAAACATATTGTTTCCTCACAATAGCTACCCACTATTCAAATGAACAACGCTCAACATAGTCAAGGGTTTTCAATGGATTTTCGTAAGTGACACGGAATATCCGAAAAGTTCTCAAACTATCAAGGTTTTTAGATAAACTTCATTAAGCTCAATGCATGTGTGGTGTGAAGTACATAACTACAAAGTATCGAGAAGATGGCAATGCTTTCAAAACCTAGATTTTATTCAAAACACGCTTTAACTCAATTCTCATCAATATTACTCTCTAAATATGAATACACTCGATGGGTAATACACTCGTGACATGCTGGCATAAAGAGTAATGGAAATGAGAACCAAAGCCACACTCATGTCCATGATGAAAAATGATACATGTGAAATGATTAACACTAATCTCATGACAGGATACCATTCACGAGAAGATGAAATAAACGCTAACTAATCACCACATTCATCTCGAACTCCGAATCACAAACATTTGAGGATCAGCTAGGACTTTGAGGGGTTGTAATGTGGGTAATGACGGAGGTAATGAGATGAAGGTCAATGGGGATAGAAGTGTTTAGGGACACACCTTGGTCTTCTTGAGAATGCATCAGTATAAATGAATACAAGAGATAAATCATCATCAAATATTGATTTGAAGCTCAATGGACAATGAAGCTTTTTTTTTCCTTTTCTTTTCTTACTCTTCTTTTCTTTTATTTCTTTATTTTTCTTTTCTTTTCTTTTCTTTCGGTCATGACCCATCCTGCTATGCGTGGAATTAGGACAAGTGGCACGCCACCAAGGCTCATCCAATTCCTTTCGTTGTCACACACGACAACCAAAAATTATGTATCACAGAATTACACCTTAACCAAAAGAAGAAAACATATGGTCATAACAATATCAAGCTCCTGAACCTTCCACTATTGAAAACCCAAATCCCATCAAAATGAATTGGACGTTCTCGAACTAGGTGACCTTGAAGTGTCACACGAAAGATGGAAGCAAACTAGGTGACACACCTAAAACAAGAGTCATAACAAACTCACGTCACAAATGGACCACAAATAACGAAAGTGTTCGAGAAAACACGGTTGAGGTTTCTCAACAGAATGAAGATAACTCTTCAAAAGTTACCACACTAACCGAACGTGATATCAAAACAAACGATCACCAAGAATCCTCATCTGCTCAAAGCAAGGATGAAATTGAAAGATCCCAACGAGCTCGAACAAAGCTCAATCACAATCATCTCACAATAGGGTGAGGACAAAGGGCTCACTGATCTCAATAAACAAGGAATGCACCAAGCGCATGAATCAAACTTGTCAACAATGACATCAACAACAATATATCAAGATGATGAAACTAAATACAATCTAATAAATAACTCATAGAATCAACTAAAAATCTCCCCCTACGAATCAATCGTAAGTTAACGGTTCACATTGATTGGCCACCTCAATAGGCCACAAAATTTGGCAACATCAATAGGCAATTGGCAAAAAGTCCAAATAACATGGAAATTACAACAACCTCCCTTAATAAGGACAAGGTAAGTTCGATTTCAACATGAAACGGAATCAGAGAACTTACAAATGACTAATAAGTCCAAATGGGTCCATGGTCAAAACCACTGATGCCCAAGAAGAAGAGTAGAGAGAGAAAAATAATTCAACTATAAGGAAAATAATCCTTACAGTCATAGCAAAAGATCATCTGATGCAGATTTACACGAAAATCTTGCACAATACAATAATAAAGTACTATGCAAACGACCATAGTCCTCAAGATATAAAAGATCACACAATTGTGAAACAACACGCCCTCACAAGGCATACAATAAGACGCAATCGAATTTAAGCCTTAGCGAACAATAAATTAAGGCTGCCAACAACAAAGATCTACAACACGTAAGAGATCACACTCTTAAAAACTAGTATAATCTTGAATTCACAGAGATAACGAAATCGAGAATCTCAACAATAAATCATCTAACAACATCTATCCCTCAAGGCGTAAGGAAAGATTCGAGTGTTCAACATCTCAAGTTCAAGTTCAATGAAATAAATTCCAAGAATTTAATAAAGCAAAATCGTTAGAGAAAGTTCGATTCAAGAATCAATGAATCTAAAGAAAAAGGTCATCACAGCACTACAATGCGACATACCCAAGTTCAAAACTTAAGGGTGAACTATTTTGAAATCAACTACCCTCAATCACGAGAATCAAATCAACAAGGCACAAACATGCTGTCAAGGAAAATGCTTAAAATGATGGAACCACAACGCTCTAGCAAGAGCTCAAAGACCATAAGGATTAAGAATGAACCTACTTCCAAAAAGTACAACAAAACGAGAATCCATACTTATTCACAAGGGAAGAAATGCTAGAAATTATGTGTTTCTAAGACAAACGTCACAACGTTAACCATACAATGTTTACAGCAAATCCTCAATGAAAATTATAATGAAATTTGATAACAATCGATAGACAACTCATAGAAAATATTTCACCAACCAAGAGGATATGCAATCTCAAAAGAATGAACGATCCTCAGAGTCGTGGAATTCACTCAAATGTGAAAATTATCGAATACAGGAACTAATAGACTTAGATAAACACAATCTATTCCCCACAAAAGCTAGAATCCTCACAATGATTCATACGATAGGAGTTAATCATATGCAATGATCACATAGTGAAACGACGATTTGATTGTGAAAATCTAAGCAATCTCTAGAAATTTGGGTCAACCGACCAACCACATGATAGAAAACTCGTAATCTACTCGGGAGAGTAATTACAATGTCAAACTGACATCCGAACAATAAAATTCTCACAATACAAAGAGTACGACAATCCTATAAGAAGGAAGAACTATTCCACAAATAAACAACAAGTATTCGTAGCCAGAGGAAAAATTCATGGACTACTAGTCACAATCAAGGGCCGAGGGCCATCAAAATAGAATGCTCTCACAAAGATCAACATAGCCTTTAGAGAGGCTTTGCATTACGTGCGAAATAAAACCCATGCCACCCGAAGGTAAGCATCTCAAGAATGTACACGAAAATGTAGGAATACCCGAGTCCAAAGACACAACCTATATAAGCCATCAAATAAAACGTAACATCGCGTTATTAGAGCAATAAGTTATTCACCGGCTTAGAAACTATCCTTTAAGTACTTTAAAAGTATATATACATATAGGTTTTTAAATTTGCGCAACATATTAATATGTTTGTTTTCACAAGTTCAAAACTTATCTTCCAGATTTCCTACTCAAGAAATCTCATTATGAAACACTGATCAAAGTAATCTATGAGTACGCGTATGAGCTGCTCTAAACACGTAAACCATGAAATATTATCTTATCATGCAATCACTATCATGCTTAACAATTCAATGATATTGACACAAGTAATCACGTAAGCACATAAGCACATTAGCATGTTATCACAGAATCCCGAAGGCAAGTAAATATACTTTTCATCCTTTTCATTTATAACATGAAAATCTATCACATAATGTGCTAACCAATACATTATGTTAAAATAGTGAAAACATATAAAACATATGCACAAAAGCATATAGACACATAATCTAAAAGGCATGTAGCATCTAAGCATGCTCGCTTAACATCTTCCAACATAAAGAAAATTAATGACAATTTCATCATATTGACATGCAATACTTAAGCATGTTTCCTCAACAACTAAAATGTAAAACAATAAGTAATGTAAATCTAATAAAAATAAAAGAGATCTTTAAGCATACAACTTGATGCAAAGCACTGATCAATACCTAACCACCAATCTTACAGGGTACAGTACATTGAACGAATAATCCAAACAAGGAAACCCTCATGTATATACTTTGTAACCTTGCACGGTCAATGATTAAACATCAACAGATAGTCACACCAAGATGTATTACAAAAACCAGTTCTGATGAGTATAGCGTTAAGATGAAATGAAAAGTAAAAATCACCTCATGTTCAAAAATCACATAGTCTAGATATATAGGCATGTGATCACATAAACACCTAAGCACATTACCACGTGATCCCGTAGGCGAGTAAACATGCTATCATAATCAACTCATCATTTAAATGAAACGGAACATATCATTTAACGAAGCATGGTTGAAATTCAAGAGGTGCAACGTTCACACACGGACCCAATTAACTCCTAGAGTACTAAGGTATTCGAACCCGGTTAGCTCTGATACTATTCTGTAACGCCCCGAAAACCAAGCCACTTGGACAAGGTCAACTAGTCAAACAATATAACGTAAAGCACAGAATAGTCCAACGTGGACCAATCCACTATATGGATTCCAAAGAAAAGTTAAAAGTCAAGGATTGACCCACAAGGACCAAACGGGTCAAATAGGGTCAATTAACATAGTTTTAGTTTTAAAATGAGTTTAAAAAAAGTTTGGTGAAGCCCCATTTAAGAAAAGAATCGAAGGTTTGAGTTCTCTTTGAAAGTTTACAGTGATATAAGATTTTGGAAATTTACAACCAAACGGTCCTTAAGAAATCAAAAGTAGTAATTTTTCCCTTAATATAATATCCAAAGTCCTAAGTATGAACCAATTTAGTTTTCAAGAAAATATTTTCTGAGTCAAAAACAATAAATAGAGTCATTTGACAATACACACTAGGAATGTGCTCAATCCAACTTCTACAGAGGAAGGTTCTGCCAAGTTTTAGATTAATCGAACTTTCTGTTCACTCAATCGAACTTTTGTAGAGGAGGGTTCTTCCATGTTTTAGATTAATCGAACTTTCTGTTCGCTTAATCGAACTTTCTGCAGAGGGAAGTTCTGCCAAGTTTTAGATTAATCAAACTTTCTATTCGCTCAATCGAACTTTCTGTAGAGGAAGGTTCTGCCAAGTTTTAAAAACCATCCCAAGTCCAAATCAAATCTCATGGGACTTATATGAAAACACTTCAAATTAGACTCATAATACATTCAACAAGGAATCAAGTGAAATATAGCTACAAGATCAAGTTAAAATTGCCCAAAATGAATAAGTCACTAAAGTAAGGGCTAAACACGTGCCTAACTCAACAAGTATAAATTCAACTTTACAAAGCACGAATGCTATACAATACGAGTTATCATGAGAAATGTAGTAATTCAAATCTATGATTTAGATAATGAATTACAACTAGAACAATGCTCCTACCATGAGCTGTGACAAAGAAATGTTTTCTTTTCAAAACATAAGACTTCCTCGTAAGGAATCTTCAAACGGGACACCACGCGTCGAAAACTTTTGGGCCTTGCTCTAATCAACATTTCCTGAAAAATGGGTTTTTATAGATTCATTAAGCACGATGGCTCAGTAGAAAACATTATAGAAATGTACTGCTACTACTAAAATCATGCTATGACATGCGGTGCAATGTTTTGCCGCCGTGGCAATGCAATTAGCCGAAAGGGCAAACTGTGTAACTTTTCCAATACCAATTCCATGACCAATCACTCTCAACACTGGATGCGAGCAACTCCAACGTGAGTGTAGCATACAAGATCTCTGGTAGCTAGCCGAATATGACCTTGTGTTTTTGAATGTTTTAAGGATCATAAACAACCCTTCCTCACCTCACACCTGCTTTAAGAATTTCATCAAATTACAACCCCAAACGGGGATTCCAAAGACATTCCCCAATAGTGGGAATTCTAACAATTTCATATGTCCCAAGCCAATGCCATGAATGCTTTGCTGACTTGGTGACTATGAAATGCTACTAGATGCGGTTATGCTTTAGCAATGTCATTTCTATGATTATAATGCTAAGCGATAAACATGGTAGTTCATGATACCCAAATTACATAAATCATGGATTCATATAAAGCATCATCATCATCTTGGCATTAAGGAAACTACTATCACCAAGAAGTAATTAAAGTCATAGCAACTCACTTAGCACAGAAGTTTAGGCATGAAATCAATTAGGCACATAAGGACAACTAATCATGTAACTAATCACATCAAAGAGTTCAAAGTCTAGGTTAACAAGTATTAACTCTAAACTACACATGTCAAACCATGAAGTTAGAAATAATAGTGCACTTAAATAATGAAATCTACCTCTTGAGTATTTGAGTAAATACCCACACCAAAGAGATCTAAAGAAGAATTATGTACATTAGGATATCCCCCAAGCTATCAACACCTAGTTACATAAAACACATTTAGGAATTATAACTGTGTTGAAACAAAATGATACAAATTACCTCTTGAGTTCTAGAATAAGAAACTCAATAAATAGGAAGCCAAAATGGAAAAAGAAAGTACCCAAAGGAAGCTCTTTGTAAGGGGAACAAATTGTTCTCTAATAGTCAAGCTCCAATCATGGCTCTAAGGTCTTCAAAAAGAAGGTTGGAGGTTGAGCTTCCCTAGAGTTTTAATCTCCCAAAACCATGAGAGAGGAAAGATAGAGATAGAGAGAGAAAAAGAAAATGAAGAAGAGAGAGAGAGAGAGAGAGAGAGAGAGAGAGAGAGATTGCTGGCCACATAGAAGGGGAGAGAGGAGAGAGAGTGTTGAGTGTGTGGGTGGGTGGGTTTAGCCCAAAAAGGTAGGATGTGATGTTAGGGTGTGGGTTTGGTGTATCACACATACACACACACACCATGAAACTCTACACACATGTGATCAATTAATCAACTCGTGGTACCAAAATATACCAAAACTAAAATACACTATTCCAAATCAATACCAAGATTGGTCCAAAATTACTAAATTACCCTTTTAAAAATTTGGATTTCTACAACCGTCCCTCAATACATCAAAGCAGTGTTTAGTTTAAAATAGTGATCCTGTCGACCGTATCATAAACCAGTCAACTAATCGGTGTCAGCACACTAAGTATTCTGCAAAATTTCAAGCTAAGGTCCTCCGATTCAAAACCAACGCAGACACAGTGGCATACCAACAATTCAAAACATAACTATAATAGTTTAGTAGCGATTAGAATACTACAGAACTAGTCCAAGCTTCTATTACAACATGTTACGAATTCAAGGTTCTTATTACAAGTTTGGAAGCAAACAAAAATATAAACAAGGTGTTAATTCCCCGGCGTTCCTCGGCCTCACTCCGCATTTCACCTGCAATGGAGTAAATCTCAACTGCTCAGCTAAGTGCTGAGTGCACAAGTACTAACGTATGCATATATGACAAAATATGCTTTATTCTCATAACTCATATAAAATAGTCTCTAGGGAGGAAATATGCATTCATCCGATAGCGGCAAGTCTAAGCCTTAAATCGCGATGCCCATGGCTAGTCCAAGCCTACAACTGTTGCATCCCCAAGTGCCATGGCAAGTCCAAGTCTTAAACCATGCATAGTAGCCGTTACTACTACAATTCTCTAACATCGAGAAGCTTACCCCGGCATGAATTTGTATAAACTCCTCTTTGACCCACACAATCAACTCAACGTGCCCGCGTAAAAGTAGACAAGCTTTTCACATTTAAGCACGTGCATAATTAAAGTAAGGTTAACACATGAATTTTGCCCGAATCTCAATTTCGTCGTCAAAAACTAAAACATGCATTTTCCAATATAACACAGGTTAGAACTTCATACCTCGTGCGATTGCTCTATAACTTTAAGGAAAACACTAGGAGAAAGATTAAACGTCAGATCTCCGATTTCAGGTGATACCTACAAGTTTACAGGGGTTTTCCCTAAATTCCTAAAAATTAGCTTTTTGGAAAAAGTTAGCCAAACGGGGCCTAAGAGATATCAAAACGTAGGTCTTACCTCGTGGAGTCCAAATATAAAATCTAGAGAAAAACTGACGATCGGAAGTTTGTCGTTTGGCGTAGTGAAGCTCGTGGCACCAAAATCCCCTTTTCTCTCTCCTCTCTAGATATTATTGGAAGTTTGTACCTAATAAAATTCTCAAGCTTATCTATTTATAGGCACAATTTTTGTAAATTACATTTACCCTCCCACAAGTTTTCAAAACTTCTAATTATCTCCCGAATGTCTTAAACATCTACTATTTTTTTTCACAAGTGAAAGCTAAAATTTACAAAAGTTTTCGACTAAGTTCCGTTTGGGTCCAAAATAAGGACCCAAAAACTAATCTCTGTAGAATCTCTATACCACCTACCTTTTAAGCAGCGTATCACTCACGTTCTCACCATAATGTTCAAATCAATCTAGAATAATATCAAAACTGGCAGAAATTACTCTACACAGGTAAAGTTACTATTCCCAAAATACCAGATATAGCAAATAACATTTAAATCACAGAATCTTATTTAGTCATACTAATGCCTTATGAATTACCACATTCCCGCGTCCCACTGACACCTCATTGTTGACTCACAATCAACTCTACCTCAAATTATCAATAAACATTAATAATTTCACATATTACCACAATATCATATTAAAATGCATGTAATTTCTGGAATGGGCATAATAACTCTCCCCTTTAAAAAGGAAGTTTGTCCCTAAACTTATACCTCATACACCAAACAGGTACGGATATTCATTCTTCATTTCTTATTCATTTTCCCATGTAGCCTCTTCAACCATACGGCTACGCCATAACACCTTTACCATTAGAATCATCTTCGTTCTCAATACTTGCTCTTTTCGATCTTGAATCTCTACCGGTTGCTCCACATAAGTCAAGTGTTTCTGAATCTGCAATGGTTCTGGCACTGTGATCTTGTTCGTATCAGACATACATTGTCTCAGCATCAATACATGGAAAACATTGTGCACATGTTCCAACTCTGATGACAAAGCCAATTGATAAGCTACTGGTCCTACCCTCTCTAGGATCTTAAAAGGTCCTACAACTCTCGGATTGAGCTTTCCCCTCTTTCCAAATTGAACAATGCCCTTCGAAGGTGATACTGTAAGTATACAAAATCTCCCACTTCAAATGTCATCGGTCGTCGCTTAAGAGTCCACATAGCTCTTATTACGACTCTGAGTTATCTTAAAGTCGCTTCTGAATTAACTTTACATTCTCAGTAGTCAACTGTATTATCTCTGGTCCTAACAACCTTCTTTCTCCAACTTTGGTCCAACAAACTTGTGATCGACAATTATGCCCATATAGCGCTTCATATAGTTCCATTCCTATACTTAATTAAAACCTGTTATTGTAAGCAAATTCAATTAATGGCAAGAGTTTCTCCCAATCACTCCCAAAGTCTAGGATGCACAACCTCAACATATCCTCCAAGGTTTGAATCGTCCGTTCTGACTGCCCGTCAGTTTGAGGATGAAATGCGGTACTAAAACTCAACTTCGTATCCATAGCCTTCTGTAGAGTTCCCCAAAACCTCGATGTAAAACTACTATCACGATCTGATATAATCACTATTGGAACCCCATGTAGTCTTACAATCTCTTTCATATACAATTCTGCCAACCTTGAAGTTTTAGTCATTTTAATTGGTAGAAAATGCATTGATTTTGTTAATCTGTCAACTATAACCCAAATCTTATTGTTCTTATTAGAAGATTGCAGAAATCCAGAAACAAAGTTGTCACGCCCTGGAACAAAATAAATAGAGAAAAAAAATAAATTTCCTTTATGGGTCCATAGGGAATGACTAGTGAAAGTCACTAAACTATCTACACCACACAGTACTAGTCCAAACAAGAATAGTAACCAACTGAAATATAACAATAGTAATACTATTATAAATTATCAGAGTGTGGTCCACAGGATCACAACAGGTCTGGAGACAACATATGCCCAAGTACCCATTAACTAATCAAGTTCAATAGTAATATAAAGCTTAAACATAAACTAGATAAACTATCTTCAGATCTTCAGCTGGCGTAAGGGTAGTCATTAGCATAGTAGCCTTCTCCGGCATAACCGACATTAGTGGGGCCACCCTCTGTGAAATCACCCTTAGTATAGTAGCTGTCATCATAAGTGTCCTCACTTGGAGAATAAGGTACAAGATAGTCTGGATGGGGAAAGTCCAGGCAATAAAAGGCCGTTAGCTCACTGAGAGCTGAGTGAGGATAAACTAACAAGGTACCAGTTATCTGAAGCAAACACAAGCTTAAGAAAACACGTGTTAAAACCTTATTATAATAATAATAATAACTTGTCCCTTTATTTAACATCGTAAACCAACCCTTACCGTCTTATGACTTGAAGACCGATGATTAACATATTCTCTTAGAAAGAATAGACTCAATCGTTTCACATATATAGATATACCATCATTTTGTCCATTTTTAAGGATATAAACCATCCACCGCATTCATGGACACCACGTCAGTCCATCCCCTGCTCGTTATGGATATAAACCATCCATCGCATGTCAGGGATACAACGCTTTGAATAATAGCACATTAAATCTATTGCCACGACTAATCGATGTATACCAGTGATCACCCATCCACCGCTCGTTAAGGATATAAACCATCCACTGCTCGTTAAGGATATATCGTAGATCATCTAGATACCTTAGGACTACATGGTCCCGCTCACTGCTCGTTAAGGATCTAAACCATCCACCGCATGTGAACGCATATCATGACCAAGCGTCTTCCCACGTACCATTCCAGAACTTATCAAACCTACCTGAGTTACGTTCTAATATCGATACATGACAATTCCCATGTGGCCTGACTATTCGGATTAAAAGAATAGATATCGAACTCATACAAGAACCGCATAGTATTCAACGCCATTATGTTAATCCATTATTCTTTACCATACTTAGATTTGGTGTCACATTATCCCTGATTAACCCAAAATCGCACAACAGAAGTTCGAATTGGAAAATGAATAATCGAACCTCTTATATGATAAATAGGCAAAAGAATCCATGTTCTGCCAATACCAATCGATTGGTATAAGGTCCAATCAATTGGGATAAAAATAATGTCAATCGATTGAGAAAACTGGCAATCGATTGGGTCTAAAATAATGTCAATCTATTGCTAACAATGGTAATCGATTGGGATAAAAATAATGTTAATCGATTGGAATTCTGTCCAATCGATTAGGTCTAGACTGATGGCAATCGATTGGTAATTATGCCAATCAATTAGAACTTCGTCTTCACTAGTAGATTGCAAAAATAACATATAATAACATCAAGATTATGCATTTAACACATCTAATCTTCATTATAACTTGTATAGACATCAAATAAAGGGACCAAGTGAGTTAGGACTCACCAAGGGTGCATTTGGTTTGTGTGCTTTGAAAACCAAAGTTCTCTCTCTCTCTCTCTCTCTCTCTCTTCTTCTTCTTCTCTCTGCCCATCTCTCTCTCTGTCTCTCCTTCTTCTTTCCTTCTTCTTCTTGTTCTTCTCTTCTTCTTTTCTTCCTCCCAGCTACCAAGGGCAGTGAGTGTGAGTGTGTATAGATATAGATATAACATAAGATATGTCTCTCTCTCTCTCTCTCTCTCTCTCTCTCTCTTTCTCTCTATCTAAAATAAGCCCAAGGCCATAAATGAAGACATATATACAGAACGAAGTTTTATATATTAATACTCTCCAGAAATTCTGGGTATTACATCATCCACCACTCAACAAAAGATTTCATCCTCGAAATCAAAAGCAAACGAGGCTAAAATAAAAACAGAAATTTCTCACGCATCTCTGACTCTAGCTCCCACGAAGCTTCTCCTTCATCATGATGCTTCCACTAAATCTTGACTAGCAGAATTTCTTTGTTCCTGAGCTTCTTGATCCCTTGATCTAGAATGCGAATGGGTCCTTCGTTGAATGTACCATTGTCGTTGACTTCAATATCCTCGAAGTTGATCTTGTGCGTTGGGTTGTGGGCACACATCCTCAACATACTAATGTGGAAAACATTGTGCACTCCTGACGTCTTCGGCGGCAATGCAAGGCGATAAGCAACCTTCCCAACGCGCTCCAAAATCTTGAATGGTCTGATGAATCTCGGCGACAACTTGCCTCTCTTCTGGCCAAAATGAACAATCCCCAGAACAGGTGAAACCTTGAGTAGCACGTGATCTCCAACGGCAAACTCCAAGTCTTTGCATCGCTTGTCAGCATAACTCTTGTGTCAGGTCTGAGCTGTCTTCATCTTTTCACATACAATCTGGATCTTCTCACTGGTCTCTCGTACCATCTCTGGTCCAAGAAGTTGAGTATCTCCAACGTCGTTCTAACAAATCGGCGATCGGCAAGTGTGGACACCGGAAGTGGACCACTTCTCTCTTGTTTGAGATTGTTTTGAAATTGATTTGAATCAAGGAAAGAAAACGAAAGGTCTGTTGAAAACAGATACAGAGTCGCCACTTGGTCTTTAAGGAACCAAGAAACCTAATTTTGACTCACCCAAGCGGATAAGGGCACCGGCCCTTCATAACCAAAGAACTTGGTTCGGGGTTTTGGTACGAGAGAGGAAGGAGCCTTTGTCGCGACTAAAACACCCTCAACTCGCCCCGTCTTTCGACGGGCCTCAATTAGCATCCAAATAATCATCTTATACTATGTTTGGTTCGACAATTAATACTATTGTAGTATATTACATCACATAAGAAAACTTGAAATTGGAAGATCAAAAGATAAGATATCATTCATAAGATCTAAGCCAAATATCATGCAATGTAAAGTGAAGGACCACACAAATAAACCTAGGAAAGATCGTCTAATCATCTATCAAATAATCAAGACTTCCTAAAAGGGGGACATGAATTGTTATTGAAACAAATAAGCAAAGAAATCAAAATATGCTTAGCAAGGCTAGAATGATGCATGTTATTCTTTGATAAAAGAATACCTCTCAATCCCCGGGACGGATGAGAAAGGATGAATAGATCAAGGGGAATCATGAACGAGTGATCGAGTTCATTCCTTATAATCTCCTTAGATTAAGAGTTACAAAAACCCCAAATCTTGCATGAATGCAATGTATGTATCTAAAAATGTGCAAAGGCTGTAGTGTGTTTTGTGTACATGGATTTCTAGAATGGCTTAGAAGTCTAAAATGGGCAAGAATGAATGAATGAAATCAACATGGGATGTATACAAATGTAGTATGAACCACTTCCTAAGATATGAACTAATTTGGAATGCATATAAGCCTCAAATCAAAGAATGAAAGTTAAAGTGTACTTGCTGTGAATAGTGGACAGAACAGTAGCATGATCTTTTGGAAATTGAAAAGAGGGGTTAGGAATGTTTTCAATGCATGATTTTTTATGGAGATGTTCCTTATTGTGTCTAGAACACAACCCAAAAGGCCAATCTTGAATATCTATCACAGATTGAGAGAAATTATATAAACAATAGAGGTCACTCAGAAACAGAGTTCGTACTGTCGACTGAAATGTTAGAAAATCTTAGAAAATGAAAAAGAATGATCTAGAGGCCCATTTTATACAGAAAGTTTCCTAAGACATTGAATTTTAAGGGAAAAATAAGTTAGGACCACCCCTTTTGGAAAAGTTTTCTGGAAAAGAGGTCGTAAGTTGACCTAGCTGCTGTGACAGCAAAAACAGAATGTTTGGAGGGAATGTTGGGACCCAAATGGACCATTTCCAAGTACTTCCAAGTCAAACCAAAAATCATGGGTGTTCTCCAATGAGTTAGGAAGACTTTCCAAGTGGCCTTGCATCCATATGTTGAGTATTGTGTTCTAGAAAAATCTTTGAACTCAACTCACTCACTGTTTTGACTCATTGTTTTGAAGATTTTGGAGAAAACAAAGTTTTGTTTCTTGAAACCAAATGAGAGGGATTGAGAGGGGTTTTGAAATAGATGTTTTGAAAACATGTTTTCAACACTCAATAAGGATCATAGCCACTTAGAATACCTACATCAAACTCATCATTTAAGAACCTCCAAGATTGTTGGAGAGATTTATTTTATTTTTGGGCATAACTTCAACACATTCCAATAATACCTTAGAAGTATTGAGGTTATGATCATCATCTATCAAACATGTTTTTGAGGTCAAGAGCTACTATCCATAAGGATTCACTCACCCCAAACTTCATGTCATCACTTAGATGATGATGAACTAGTAAGTAAATAAAGAAAAGAAAAAGAAATGAGACAAGGAGAGATGAACATATATATATAATCAAAGCAAGTAAATAGCAATCAATAGATGATAATCAATGTGATTTTGGACTTGTAGCTTGGTGTTTCACTCATAGATTTTGACATTTGGACATGGAAGTAGCTTCCTATCTCATGAATGCTCAAGAATGAGGGTTGGAGTGGACTTTGAATGTGAAGTATATAGAAGGATGATGGAAGAAAACAAGAATAAAACTCACTTTCTTATGGAAAATCAATGGGAGAAGCTCCCTTTCTCTCTTCTAAACCTATCTCTATCTCTCTTCTTCTCTACAACTTTTTAAGCTTTGCACTTGGCCCCCCCAAAATGAAGAGCAATGGGGGGTTTAAATAGGCCAATTTGGGGTGGTTTTGGGGTTTTAGAAGTACTCCCATTGGTCCCAAACAACTGTGAACATAAAACTATGTCGTTTTGGCTTTCAATTAATCAAATTGGACCCCCAAAAAAATTACAAAAATGGACTCTGCGAGGGATGAGTGCCGCGGCGGCACTGGGCCAGTGCCGCGGCGGCAGTGGGCCAGTGCCGCGGCAGCACTGCTCCTCAGACGCCCAGAAAATTACGTTTAGGCCCCCAGAGGTTCCGGTATTCGCGAAAAGGCCCTATTTCGTCCGAAATTCACAGAAAATGCATACGAACTCCAAATTGAGGTTGTGATATACCGTTGGAAAGGTAATGGAGTCTACTTTACATAAAAAATAGTTCGGGGATAGGTCACTTTGAAAAGTTTTACAGTATTCGCGATAAAAGCCGATTTGATCGCCTTTTTCGCCTTTGGAAATTCATAATAAACTCGTTTTGAATCCGAAAATTATGTGCGATATACCGTCGGAAAGCTGTTGACCTCTAGTATCCATGAAAAATATTTGAAAATTGTCACGGTGCCCCGGTTCTAAAGTCAAATTCCGGTCAAACTGGTCAAACTTGGGATTCCCGGGAAGTTTTGGAAACCTTTGGGAGTTCCCGGGAGCTGATGTTTTCGCTCGATCTTCTTTTGGAACTTGTTTTAATACTTTTCTCATGATTTAGAATGATTCTGGTGAATTCGGACGATTTCGGTCAAACTTGGTCAAACCTGGTCAAACCGGTCAACGGGGATTTTCCGGGAGCTTCCGGGACTTCCGGGGGTCTCTGGGAGCTGACGATTTCACCCGATTTCGCTTAGAAACTCATTTTATCGCTTTTCTTACAACATAGCATGTTTTCAGAACTTTGGGACCAAATCTGGGAGTTTTCAGGCTTTTAGGGGCATTTTGGTCATTTTGAGCATTCTGAGAGATAGAGCTGACTTCCAGGAGTCCTTTTGAGTCTTTTACGATCATTGTGAACCACCAAGCTATGGGTCTCCTAAATCTGATAGCCGACAAAATGGGGTGTCTACAGTTTGCCCCTCTTTGGCATGAACTTGCGAGGCAACGCATGTCGCAAGCGAGTGCCAAAGCTTTGAAGAGACAGGACTTTTTGGAGGCTATAGATTTAGGACAAAAGCGTTGCAAAAGATGCAATGATGCTGAGGCTAGTGCTGGTCGTGCTCTGTGTGAGCTGCCTACGTATCCCAAGGGGAATCAGGCCAGGACGTAGTTCAGGGCACAAAAAAACAAATCACATATGCACAACAAGACATGCGGATGCTATGCTATGAGGATGATATGCAATGCATGGATGTGATATGAATTATGTCATGAGTCCTATCATGCCTAGTGTTGTGACCCTAGTATGAGCCGGTGTAGTGGGGCGTGTGCCACTCCAAGTGGACTTATGCTGTGTTGGTATTTCTAACTGTGATGCAGTTATTGACCCGAATAGGGACATCAAGGTTTGAATACTCTAAGTCTTGGAGCAAACTTCTGAATTTTGGGAAGTGTGCTTCGCAAGCGAATGTAATTGGATGTGGGGTCCCGGAGGACTATATTCGGAGATGCCGTTTGATAGTTAACCGACGGACACGGAAGCCCTGGAAATTAAGAGACGGACACAGAAGTCAAGAGACGTCAAGTGATGGACATGAAATCCCGAGATGCCAAGCGATGAACATGGAAGCCCCATTAATGGACATAGAAGCCTAAGATTTTGAGTGAGAATGATGAACACGGCATATTTTGAATGAGAGTGATGATAAACCAATGATGATTAATGAACTGACGATGTACGAATCGAGCTGATGAGTCGATAATGAACTACTGTGACTATCATGGATTGGATCAACAGTTGGGCTAACCGTGACCGGAAGAAGTAACGATGCACGAATCGAGATGATGAGTCAATAGTGAACTATTGTGACTATCATGGATTGGATCAACAGTTGGACTAATCGTGACCAGAAGAAGTGACGATGTACGAATCGAGAGGATGAGTCAACAATGAACTACTGTGACTATCATGGATTGGATCAACAGTTGTACTAACAGTGACTAGAAGAACTGACGATGTAATAATCGAGATGACGAGTCGACAATGAACTATTGTGATTGTCATGGATTGAACTGGCGATTGAACTAACCGAGATGTCGAGTCGACAATGAACTATTGTGATTGTCATGGATTGAACTAGCGATTGAACTAACCGAGATGTCGAGTCGACAGTGAACTACTGTGACTGTCATGGATTGGACCAACGGTTGGACTAATCATGATCAAAAGAACGGACGATGTACTAATCGAGATGATGAGTCGACAGTGAACTACTGTGATTGTCATGGATTGAACTGACGATGTACGAATCGAGATGACGAGTTGACAGTGAACTACTGTGACTGTCATGATTGAACTGACGATGTACGAATCGAGAAGACGAGTCGACAGTGAACTACTGTGACTGTCATGATTGAACTAACAATGTACGAATCGAGATGACGAGTCGATAGTGAACTTACTATGACTATTATAGATTGAACTGATGATGTACGAATCGAGAAGACGAGTCGACAGTGAACTACTGTGACTGTCATGATTGAACTAACGATGTACGAATCGATATGCCTGCTGGGGATTAAACTGAATCTGTTGGGGATGAAGCGACTCTTTCTGGGATCTCTCTTCAACTACTTCTCTTGACCGGGAACCAGGATTCAAATTCGAATCTCTCATAGTTGATCAAATCTTGCTGGCCCGGAACCGGGATCCATCAATAGCCACTCATGGACTTATGTTGCATGGACGAGGGAAGATAATCAACAGCCACTCATGGACTTATGTTGCAAGGGGATGATGGTCAACTTTCGATGGTTTGGAAAGGGATGAAATTCGCATTTGCCCTAAGTTTGGACGCTTCTCATGCTGACGCCTTAACCGGTACAGTAATGGTGTTTGGTACTCCTGCTTGTATTGGCATGCTCTTTATAACTTGATTTGAAAATTTTATTAGTCGCTGTTGACTTACACATTTGAGACTACAACAGACTCAAAAACTTGACAGACATTGACGCACGAGGATGACATATTTGACACAAGCTCGTTTTGTCAAAACTTGATGTGCTTTTGTCATAAACGATGTACCATTTCTCTTTTGGTGTTCACCCCTCATCTTAACATGGTAGCACTTTGCTGATAAATCTGATTTTTGAAAATTCCTCCTTAGTGATCTAGTCAATTTTCTGCTTCTTCCAGGAAGTGCTTTGAATTAGTGCCTTAGCTTTTAGAGTAAAAGGTGCTCTATTTCAAAATTTTCAAAACAACTTGGTAACTTGAAAACTCGCCCTTGGTGTGAAGGGATTGTGTTAGGCAAACGGAGTTTGCCCCTAGTTTGAGGTGTACAAAGTGGGATTCATAAGCAAACGAGGTAGGTGACCGAAGTTTGCCCCTAGTTTGGATGATGGTTTATTGGAGGTTTTGGGCAAACGAGATAGGTGACCGAAGTTTTCCCCTTGTATGAAGGGTAGATAGTAAAAGTCAGGCAAACGAGGCGGGTAGCCGATGTTTGCCCCTAGTGTGGAAGGTGATTTTCTGGCTTGAGGCATGGACCGTGACTTTAATCTCTCAAATGCTCATAACTTTTGCCTAGGCACCAGTGAGGTGACCTAGCAAGCTCTTTTCTCTCTTTTGTTATTGCTCACCTTGGATTTAACTCTAATTTTGCCTAGGCGTCCTTTCGGATTTTCGACCTAGCGAGTCATCCTTTTTTTTTCTTTTTGTAAGTCTGCCTACGTACCCCCAAGTGGGGATCAGGTCCAACGTAGTTCGGGCCATGGTCGGAAAGAAGCGGGTTGATTTTTAGGTAGGTGGGTTGACCGAACCGTTGTGGTTGCCTACGTATCCCCGAGCGGGAATCAGGTCGAGCGTAGTTCAAGGCAATGCTTGAAATAAGGGGTTTGAGGTATGAGGGTTTTTTCAAACCAATCGTCAAAGAAGTTCAAACTTGAGCCACTTGTGGTAGCTTTGAATAAAAAAGATTCAGTTTCAATCTCCCTTTCTTTTCTTTTTCTTTTTCTTTTTCTTTTTCTTTTGAAAGTGGAGATGAAACTCACTGAAATGTTTGGCTACCATCAAGGGCTAAGTTTGCATTGCTTTCAATCGGACAGATTGCGTGGCTCCCAATTGGATCGGGCTTAAGGCTTCGAAATGGTGGAAAAAAGGGTGTTGGGCAAGCCCCAAGTCAGTTTCAAGTATGTCTTTTCAAGATTGAGGCAAAAGCATCTTTAAATTCTTAAAGTAAGACTATTCAATTCCAGCTCTTCATCAGTGTCAGCGTGAAATCGACTTTAACCTTTCAGGATTCTTTTTTGTTTTGTCGTAGAAAAATTATTACCAGAGTAATATCCATGGTAATTCGAAAAGTGACACTTCAGTTTAGTGATTCATGCATTTATGACTGGGCATATTAGATTAAGCAAAATGAGATTTCATTCCATCAATAGAGAAGGTTTACAGACTTATTAACAACTCGATGACAGACAGACTTGATCACAAGACTAGAATTGAAATGGACTCGAAACATAGAACAGACTCAACTTGACTCGACCTGGTCTCAAATGGAGTGTCTTTGCGACCCATTTATTAAATTTTTTAGCAGAAGTTCCAAACACCATCACTTTACTGCGTAGCTTCAACATTCATTAGCATCGACGGAAGGGATCATTCGATCGGTTGGTCCAAGCCAAGATAGTGGATTGGATTAGGATGGGATACATCCTCTATGAGGTTCTGAATGTCATGGCGGAGGCGGATGCATTGATCGGTGGCATGGCCTAGATTTTGATGGTAAGCACATCGTAGGCTCATGTTGTAGTGGGAGGGTATGGGATCCGGTAGCGGTTTGTGAGGGAGGAGCTGTAGGTGGCCCTTTCTGAGTAAGTGGTCCAAGGCTGTGGAAAGAGGAACATCAAGTTTGGAGAATTCGCGAGGGCCTTTTGGGCGATTTGGCGGAATGGACTGGTATGGACGAAGGGCGCAGGCCATTGATTGGTTGCTAAGTGCATTGATATCCGGGGAGTCCAGGGAGTAGTTAGGTCTCTTGGACTGGTGTTGGGGTTCATCCTTTTTGAACTTTCCTTCTCTGATGGCATCCTCTATTCTGGTGCCTATTTCAAATAGCTCTTCGAATGTGGAGATGGATTGGTAGAATAGCTTGTCATGATATACTGGTTGCATGTTCTTGACCAGCATACGTACTTGCTCTTTCTCAACAGGTCTGTGGATCATTTGAGCCACTTTATTCCTCCATCTGCTCAAGAACGCAGTGAAGGACTCATTAAAGTTCTGCCTGGTAGTCTCTAGATCCCGGATGGTGATATCAAACTCTTGGTTGTAAGAGTAGTGATCAATAAAAGTTCTAGCAATGTCTTCCCAGACTCGGGTCTTGGAGGCTTCGAGGGTTAGGAACCAGGATAGTGCGGCATTCTTAAGGGTTTGCGGGAACAACATCGCAATGTGCTCATGAGTGCAGCCCATCGATTGGAAGATGCTCATGCACAGCTTGATGTGACTTTTTGGATTCCCTGTTCCATCAAAACGGTCAATTTCAGGCATTTTGAAGTTCTCGGGCAGCCTTAGCTTGATGGGCTCAAAGAGGCCTTCCAGGTCTAACATGTAATCATCAACCCCTTTGCTCTTCCTCAACACACTTTCAAGCTTGTCAACTTTGTCCATTTTCTCCTGGAGCTTCTTCTCATATGCAAGCGGCGGGACTCCTTGAAACCAGTCTTCTTCCCCATTATTCTCGGGAGGCGGTCCAAACCCAGGCGGTGGTGGTGGGAACCCATGTGGGTACTGTGGCTGCTGCTGTTTCAGTTCTTCCATGAAACTCAAAACTTGGGCCATGCGATCAGATTGCTGGTTTATGGTTGCTCCCAACTCAGTGACCTTGTTTTCTAATTCTTCCTGATTCATGTTGGAATGACTTAGCGGGCTAATTTTGACCAAATGACTGTTCGAACTTCTGACTCAGGACGAGGATCCCAATTGCTGACTTCGGGAATCTATACTGACCTGACAGATTTCAAGAGAAAAGGGTGTATCAGGTCCTGATAGTGACGACTTTAGACAGACAAAGACAGTGATGTGGACTGACTCGAGGCAGTGCGTGCAGATAGATGGTGCATGTATGTGGGACAAGCAGGCGGATGTAAGGCCTAATCTATATGATGCTTCTATTTCTAACAGATAGCAGTTAAACAAATAAGGCCCTAACCATATGGAGTGTGCCAACCTTACTTTCCAGTACGATCACCAAGGGATAACAGGGGTTTCCAGGTTTTTATGAAAGCTTCTAGGAGGGATTGGGCATTTCGGGGAAATTTGGGTAGAGTTTCTGGGAGAAACTGGTTAATACAGTTATATCTGGGATATCTGGGCAGAGTTTTTGGGAGAAACGGGTTAATACAGTTATATCTGGGATATCTGGGCAGAGTTTCTGGTATTTCTGGGAAATTTGAGCAGGGTTCTTGGGAGAAACTGATTAATATGGTTATAGTGATCGTACTTTCCAGCAGGTTTTCATACTCCTATGCCTTAGGACCGACAAACAAGGTTTGTGGTGTATATCTTTGCGAGCATGGAGCAGACATCCTTGTCATGATGCTTAGGCAGGTCACTCAATGTGGTCACATGTAAGTGATTGCCTTGGGGATCATAAGAAAGAAGTTCTGCCTCATGCCACATAAGCGTCTACACCGCGCAGGTAATCCCGTCAGGGCATACAACAGTTATATCACATTGTCCTATCTGAAAAGATAAATGAACAGTCCTATGAAAGCTTCTACAGGAATCTATATGCAAAGGCTGGGTTTAGTCAAAGAGGGTCCGTTGACTAGAGTTCCAATATACCGTCAGGGAGACAGTACGGAGGTTTTTACTCTTTTTGATATACCTTGGAAGGTACAGTATCAACGGTGACTTGTGCCCTGGCACAGCAAGACCTGAACAATGTCAGCGCCGCGTTTCAGACACAGTCGGAGGGGGGGAAATGCAAGAGTGCAATGCAGTGAACCAGACACAGTAAAAAGATGATTTTAAGGATGCTTCTTATGAGTCAAACCTCTGTATTATTTTGTTTTGAAAATAAAAATCCCCAGCAGAGTCGCCAGATTGTGGACACCGAAAGTGGACCACTTCTCTCTTGTTTGAGATTGTTTTGAAATTGATTTGAATCAAGGAAAGAAAACGAAAGGTCTGTTGAAAACAGATACAGAGTCGCCACTTGGTCTTTAAGGAACCAAGAAACCTAATTTTGACTCACCCAAGCGGATAAGGGCACCGGCCCTTCATAACCAAAGAACTTGGTTCGGGGTTTTGGTACGAGAGAGGAAGGAGCCTTTGTCGCGACTAAAACACCCTCAACTCGCCCCGTCTTTCGACGGGCCTCAATTAGCATCCAAATAATCATCTTATACTATGTTTGGTTCGACAATTAATACTATTGTAGTATATTACATCACATAAGAAAACTTGAAATTGGAAGATCAAAAGATAAGATATCATTCATAAGATCTAAGCCAAATATCATGCAATGTAAAGTGAAGGACCACACAAATAAACCTAGGAAAGATCGTCTAATCATCTATCAAATAATCAAGACTTCCTAAAAGGGGGACATGAATTGTTATTGAAACAAATAAGCAAAGAAATCAAAATATGCTTAGCAAGGCTAGAATGATGCATGTTATTCTTTGATAAAAGAATACCTCTCAATCCCCGGGACGGATGAGAAAGGATGAATAGATCAAGGGGAATCATGAACGAGTGATCGAGTTCATTCCTTATAATCTCCTTAGATTAAGAGTTACAAAAACCCCAAATCTTGCATGAATGCAATGTATGTATCTAAAAATGTGCAAAGGCTGTAGTGTGTTTTGTGTACATGGATTTCTAGAATGGCTTAGAAGTCTAAAATGGGCAAGAATGAATGAATGAAATCAACATGGGATGTATACAAATGTAGTATGAACCACTTCCTAAGATATGAACTAATTTGGAATGCATATAAGCCTCAAATCAAGAATGAAAGTTAAAGTGTACTTGCTGTGAATAGTGGACAGAACAGTAGCATGATCTTTTGGAAATTGAAAAGAGGGGTTAGGAATGTTTTCAATGCATGATTTTTTATGGAGATGTTCCTTATTGTGTCTAGAACACAACCCAAAAGGCCAATCTTGAATAGCTATCACAGATTGAGAGAAATTATATAAACAATAGAGGTCACTCAGAAACAGAGTTCGTACTGTCGACTGAAATGTTAGAAAATCTTAGAAAATGAAAAAGAATGATATAGAGGCCCATTTTATACAGAAAGTTTCCTAAGACATTGAATTTTAAGGGAAAAATAAGTTAGGACCACCCCTTTTGGAAAAGTTTTCTGGAAAAGAGGTCGTAAGTTGACCTAGCTGCTGTGACAGCAAAAACAGAATGTTTGGAGGGAATGTTGGGACCCAAATGGACCATTTCCAAGTACTTCCAAGTCAAACCAAAAATCATGGGTGTTCTCCAATGAGTTAGGAAGACTTTCCAAGTGGCCTTGCATCCATATGTTGAGTATTGTGTTCTAGAAAAATCTTTGAACTCAACTCACTCACTGTTTTGACTCATTGTTTTGAAGATTTTGGAGAAAACAAAGTTTTGTTTCTTGAAACCAAATGAGAGGGATTGAGAGGGGTTTTGAAATAGATGTTTTGAAAACATGTTTTCAACACTCAATAAGGATCATAGCCACTTAGAATACCTACATCAAACTCATCATTTAAGAACCTCCAAGATTGTTGGAGAGATTTATTTTATTTTTGGGCATAACTTCAACACATTCCAATAATACCTTAGAAGTATTGAGGTTATGATCATCATCTATCAAACATGTTTTTGAGGTCAAGAGCTACTATCCATAAGGATTCACTCACCCCAAACTTCATGTCATCACTTAGATGATGATGAACTAGTAAGTAAATAAAGAAAAGAAAAAGAAATGAGACAAGGAGAGATGAACATATATATATAATCAAAGCAAGTAAATAGCAATCAATAGATGATAATCAATGTGATTTTGGACTTGTAGCTTGGTGTTTCACTCATAGATTTTGACATTTGGACATGGAAGTAGCTTCCTATCTCATGAATGCTCAAGAATGAGGGTTGGAGTGGACTTTGAATGTGAAGTATATAGAAGGATGATGGAAGAAAACAAGAATAAAACTCACTTTCTTATGGAAAATCAATGGGAGAAGCTCCCTTTCTCTCTTCTAAACCTATCTCTATCTCTCTTCTTCTCTACAACTTTTTAAGCTTTGCACTTGGCCCCCCCAAAATGAAGAGCAATGGGGGGTTTAAATAGGCCAATTTGGGGTGGTTTTGGGGTTTTAGAAGTACTCCCATTGGTCCCAAACAACTGTGAACATAAAACTATGTCGTTTTGGCTTTCAATTAATCAAATTGGACCCCCAAAAAAATTACAAAAATGGACTCTGCGAGGGATGAGTGCCGCGGCGGCACTGGGCCAGTGCCGCGGCGGCAGTGGGCCAGTGCCGCGGCAGCACTGCTCCTCAGACGCCCAGAAAATTACGTTTAGGCCCCCAGAGGTTCCGGTATTCGCGAAAAGGCCCTATTTCGTCCGAAATTCACAGAAAATGCATACGAACTCCAAATTGAGGTTGTGATATACCGTTGGAAAGGTAATGGAGTCTACTTTACATAAAAAATAGTTCGGGGATAGGTCACTTTGAAAAGTTTTACAGTATTCGCGATAAAAGCCGATTTGATCGCCTTTTTCGCCTTTGGAAATTCATAATAAACTCGTTTTGAATCCGAAAATTATGTGCGATATACCGTCGGAAAGCTGTTGACCTCTAGTATCCATGAAAAATATTTGAAAATTGTCACGGTGCCCCGGTTCTAAAGTCAAATTCCGGTCAAACTGGTCAAACCTGGGATTCCCGGGAAGTTTTGGAAACCTTTGGGAGTTCCCGGGAGCTGATGTTTTCGCTCGATCTTCTTTTGGAACTTGTTTTAATACTTTTCTCATGATTTAGAATGATTCTGGTGAATTCGGACGATTTCGGTCAAACTTGGTCAAACCTGGTCAAACCGGTCAACGGGGATTTTCCGGGAGCTTCCGGGACTTCCGGGGGTCTCTGGGAGCTGACGATTTCACCCGATTTCGCTTAGAAACTCATTTTATCGCTTTTCTTACAACATAGCATGTTTTCAGAACTTTGGGACCAAATCTGGGAGTTTTCAGGCTTTTAGGGGCATTTTGGTCATTTTGAGCATTCTGAGAGATAGAGCTGACTTCCAGGAGTCCTTTTGAGTCTTTTACGATCATTGTGAACCACCAAGCTATGGGTCTCCTAAATCTGATAGCCGACAAAATGGGGTGTCTACAGTTTGCCCCTCTTTGGCATGAACTTGCGAGGCAACGCATGTCGCAAGCGAGTGCCAAAGCTTTGAAGAGACAGGACTTTTTGGAGGCTATAGATTTAGGACAAAAGCGTTGCAAAAGATGCAATGATGCTGAGGCTAGTGCTGGTCGTGCTCTGTGTGAGCTGCCTACGTATCCCAAGGGGAATCAGGCCAGGACGTAGTTCAGGGCACAAAAAAACAAATCACATATGCACAACAAGACATGCGGATGCTATGCTATGAGGATGATATGCAATGCATGGATGTGATATGAATTATGTCATGAGTCCTATCATGCCTAGTGTTGTGACCCTAGTATGAGCCGGTGTAGTGGGGCGTGTGCCACTCCAAGTGGACTTATGCTGTGTTGGTATTTCTAACTGTGATGCAGTTATTGACCCGAATAGGGACATCAAGGTTTGAATACTCTAAGTCTTGGAGCAAACTTCTGAATTTTGGGAAGTGTGCTTCGCAAGCGAATGTAATTGGATGTGGGGTCCCGGAGGACTATATTCGGAGATGCCGTTTGATAGTTAACCGACGGACACGGAAGCCCTGGAAATTAAGAGACGGACACAGAAGTCAAGAGACGTCAAGTGATGGACATGAAATCCCGAGATGCCAAGCGATGAACATGGAAGCCCCATTAATGGACATAGAAGCCTAAGATTTTGAGTGAGAATGATGAACACGGCATATTTTGAATGAGAGTGATGATAAACCAATGATGATTAATGAACTGACGATGTACGAATCGAGCTGATGAGTCGATAATGAACTACTGTGACTATCATGGATTGGATCAACAGTTGGGCTAACCGTGACCGGAAGAAGTAACGATGCACGAATCGAGATGATGAGTCAATAGTGAACTATTGTGACTATCATGGATTGGATCAACAGTTGGACTAATCGTGACCAGAAGAAGTGACGATGTACGAATCGAGAGGATGAGTCAACAATGAACTACTGTGACTATCATGGATTGGATCAACAGTTGTACTAACAGTGACTAGAAGAACTGACGATGTAATAATCGAGATGACGAGTCGACAATGAACTATTGTGATTGTCATGGATTGAACTGGCGATTGAACTAACCGAGATGTCGAGTCGACAATGAACTATTGTGATTGTCATGGATTGAACTAGCGATTGAACTAACCGAGATGTCGAGTCGACAGTGAACTACTGTGACTGTCATGGATTGGACCAACGGTTGGACTAATCATGATCAAAAGAACGGACGATGTACTAATCGAGATGATGAGTCGACAGTGAACTACTGTGATTGTCATGGATTGAACTGACGATGTACGAATCGAGATGACGAGTTGACAGTGAACTACTGTGACTGTCATGATTGAACTGACGATGTACGAATCGAGAAGACGAGTCGACAGTGAACTACTGTGACTGTCATGATTGAACTAACAATGTACGAATCGAGATGACGAGTCGATAGTGAACTTACTATGACTATTATAGATTGAACTGATGATGTACGAATCGAGAAGACGAGTCGACAGTGAACTACTGTGACTGTCATGATTGAACTAACGATGTACGAATCGATATGCCTGCTGGGGATTAAACTGAATCTGTTGGGGATGAAGCGACTCTTTCTGGGATCTCTCTTCAACTACTTCTCTTGACCGGGAACCAGGATTCAAATTCGAATCTCTCATAGTTGATCAAATCTTGCTGGCCCGGAACCGGGATCCATCAATAGCCACTCATGGACTTATGTTGCATGGACGAGGGAAGATAATCAACAGCCACTCATGGACTTATGTTGCAAGGGGATGATGGTCAACTTTCGATGGTTTGGAAAGGGATGAAATTCGCATTTGCCCTAAGTTTGGACGCTTCTCATGCTGACGCCTTAACCGGTACAGTAATGGTGTTTGGTACTCCTGCTTGTATTGGCATGCTCTTTATAACTTGATTTGAAAATTTTATTAGTCGCTGTTGACTTACACATTTGAGACTACAACAGACTCAAAAACTTGACAGACATTGACGCACGAGGATGACATATTTGACACAAGCTCGTTTTGTCAAAACTTGATGTGCTTTTGTCATAAACGATGTACCATTTCTCTTTTGGTGTTCACCCCTCATCTTAACATGGTAGCACTTTGCTGATAAATCTGATTTTTGAAAATTCCTCCTTAGTGATCTAGTCAATTTTCTGCTTCTTCCAGGAAGTGCTTTGAATTAGTGCCTTAGCTTTTAGAGTAAAAGGTGCTCTATTTCAAAATTTTCAAAACAACTTGGTAACTTGAAAACTCGCCCTTGGTGTGAAGGGATTGTGTTAGGCAAACGGAGTTTGCCCCTAGTTTGAGGTGTACAAAGTGGGATTCATAAGCAAACGAGGTAGGTGACCGAAGTTTGCCCCTAGTTTGGATGATGGTTTATTGGAGGTTTTGGGCAAACGAGATAGGTGACCGAAGTTTTCCCCTTGTATGAAGGGTAGATAGTAAAAGTCAGGCAAACGAGGCGGGTAGCCGATGTTTGCCCCTAGTGTGGAAGGTGATTTTCTGGCTTGAGGCATGGACCGTGACTTTAATCTCTCAAATGCTCATAACTTTTGCCTAGGCACCAGTGAGGTGACCTAGCAAGCTCTTTTCTCTCTTTTGTTATTGCTCACCTTGGATTTAACTCTAATTTTGCCTAGGCGTCCTTTCGGATTTTCGACCTAGCGAGTCATCCTTTTTTTTTCTTTTTGTAAGTCTGCCTACGTACCCCCAAGTGGGGATCAGGTCCAACGTAGTTCGGGCCATGGTCGGAAAGAAGCGGGTTGATTTTTAGGTAGGTGGGTTGACCGAACCGTTGTGGTTGCCTACGTATCCCCGAGCGGGAATCAGGTCGAGCGTAGTTCAAGGCAATGCTTGAAATAAGGGGTTTGAGGTATGAGGGTTTTTTCAAACCAATCGTCAAAGAAGTTCAAACTTGAGCCACTTGTGGTAGCTTTGAATAAAAAAGATTCAGTTTCAATCTCCCTTTCTTTTCTTTTTCTTTTTCTTTTTCTTTTTCTTTTGAAAGTGGAGATGAAACTCACTGAAATGTTTGGCTACCATCAAGGGCTAAGTTTGCATTGCTTTCAATCGGACAGATTGCGTGGCTCCCAATTGGATCGGGCTTAAGGCTTCGAAATGGTGGAAAAAAGGGTGTTGGGCAAGCCCCAAGTCAGTTTCAAGTATGTCTTTTCAAGATTGAGGCAAAAGCATCTTTAAATTCTTAAAGTAAGACTATTCAATTCCAGCTCTTCATCAGTGTCAGCGTGAAATCGACTTTAACCTTTCAGGATTCTTTTTTGTTTTGTCGTAGAAAAATTATTACCAGAGTAATATCCATGGTAATTCGAAAAGTGACACTTCAGTTTAGTGATTCATGCATTTATGACTGGGCATATTAGATTAAGCAAAATGAGATTTCATTCCATCAATAGAGAAGGTTTACAGACTTATTAACAACTCGATGACAGACAGACTTGATCACAAGACTAGAATTGAAATGGACTCGAAACATAGAACAGACTCAACTTGACTCGACCTGGTCTCAAATGGAGTGTCTTTGCGACCCATTTATTAAATTTTTTAGCAGAAGTTCCAAACACCATCACTTTACTGCGTAGCTTCAACATTCATTAGCATCGACGGAAGGGATCATTCGATCGGTTGGTCCAAGCCAAGATAGTGGATTGGATTAGGATGGGATACATCCTCTATGAGGTTCTGAATGTCATGGCGGAGGCGGATGCATTGATCGGTGGCATGGCCTAGATTTTGATGGTAAGCACATCGTAGGCTCATGTTGTAGTGGGAGGGTATGGGATCCGGTAGCGGTTTGTGAGGGAGGAGCTGTAGGTGGCCCTTTCTGAGTAAGTGGTCCAAGGCTGTGGAAAGAGGAACATCAAGTTTGGAGAATTCGCGAGGGCCTTTTGGGCGATTTGGCGGAATGGACTGGTATGGACGAAGGGCGCAGGCCATTGATTGGTTGCTAAGTGCATTGATATCCGGGGAGTCCAGGGAGTAGTTAGGTCTCTTGGACTGGTGTTGGGGTTCATCCTTTTTGAACTTTCCTTCTCTGATGGCATCCTCTATTCTGGTGCCTATTTCAAATAGCTCTTCGAATGTGGAGATGGATTGGTAGAATAGCTTGTCATGATATACTGGTTGCATGTTCTTGACCAGCATACGTACTTGCTCTTTCTCAACAGGTCTGTGGATCATTTGAGCCACTTTATTCCTCCATCTGCTCAAGAACGCAGTGAAGGACTCATTAAAGTTCTGCCTGGTAGTCTCTAGATCCCGGATGGTGATATCAAACTCTTGGTTGTAAGAGTAGTGATCAATAAAAGTTCTAGCAATGTCTTCCCAGACTCGGGTCTTGGAGGCTTCGAGGGTTAGGAACCAGGATAGTGCGGCATTCTTAAGGGTTTGCGGGAACAACATCGCAATGTGCTCATGAGTGCAGCCCATCGATTGGAAGATGCTCATGCACAGCTTGATGTGACTTTTTGGATTCCCTGTTCCATCAAAACGGTCAATTTCAGGCATTTTGAAGTTCTCGGGCAGCCTTAGCTTGATGGGCTCAAAGAGGCCTTCCAGGTCTAACATGTAATCATCAACCCCTTTGCTCTTCCTCAACACACTTTCAAGCTTGTCAACTTTGTCCATTTTCTCCTGGAGCTTCTTCTCATATGCAAGCGGCGGGACTCCTTGAAACCAGTCTTCTTCCCCATTATTCTCGGGAGGCGGTCCAAACCCAGGCGGTGGTGGTGGGAACCCATGTGGGTACTGTGGCTGCTGCTGTTTCAGTTCTTCCATGAAACTCAAAACTTGGGCCATGCGATCAGATTGCTGGTTTATGGTTGCTCCCAACTCAGTGACCTTGTTTTCTAATTCTTCCTGATTCATGTTGGAATGACTTAGCGGGCTAATTTTGACCAAATGACTGTTCGAACTTCTGACTCAGGACGAGGATCCCAATTGCTGACTTCGGGAATCTATACTGACCTGACAGATTTCAAGAGAAAAGGGTGTATCAGGTCCTGATAGTGACGACTTTAGACAGACAAAGACAGTGATGTGGACTGACTCGAGGCAGTGCGTGCAGATAGATGGTGCATGTATGTGGGACAAGCAGGCGGATGTAAGGCCTAATCTATATGATGCTTCTATTTCTAACAGATAGCAGTTAAACAAATAAGGCCCTAACCATATGGAGTGTGCCAACCTTACTTTCCAGTACGATCACCAAGGGATAACAGGGGTTTCCAGGTTTTTATGAAAGCTTCTAGGAGGGATTGGGCATTTCGGGGAAATTTGGGTAGAGTTTCTGGGAGAAACTGGTTAATACAGTTATATCTGGGATATCTGGGCAGAGTTTTTGGGAGAAACGGGTTAATACAGTTATATCTGGGATATCTGGGCAGAGTTTCTGGTATTTCTGGGAAATTTGAGCAGGGTTCTTGGGAGAAACTGATTAATATGGTTATAGTGATCGTACTTTCCAGCAGGTTTTCATACTCCTATGCCTTAGGACCGACAAACAAGGTTTGTGGTGTATATCTTTGCGAGCATGGAGCAGACATCCTTGTCATGATGCTTAGGCAGGTCACTCAATGTGGTCACATGTAAGTGATTGCCTTGGGGATCATAAGAAAGAAGTTCTGCCTCATGCCACATAAGCGTCTACACCGCGCAGGTAATCCCGTCAGGGCATACAACAGTTATATCACATTGTCCTATCTGAAAAGATAAATGAACAGTCCTATGAAAGCTTCTACAGGAATCTATATGCAAAGGCTGGGTTTAGTCAAAGAGGGTCCGTTGACTAGAGTTCCAATATACCGTCAGGGAGACAGTACGGAGGTTTTTACTCTTTTTGATATACCTTGGAAGGTACAGTATCAACGGTGACTTGTGCCCTGGCACAGCAAGACCTGAACAATGTCAGCGCCGCGTTTCAGACACAGTCGGAGGGGGGGAAATGCAAGAGTGCAATGCAGTGAACCAGACACAGTAAAAAGATGATTTTAAGGATGCTTCTTATGAGTCAAACCTCTGTATTATTTTGTTTTGAAAATAAAAATCCCCAGCAGAGTCGCCAGATTGTGGACACCGAAAGTGGACCACTTCTCTCTTGTTTGAGATTGTTTTGAAATTGATTTGAATCAAGGAAAGAAAACGAAAGGTCTGTTGAAAACAGATACAGAGTCGCCACTTGGTCTTTAAGGAACCAAGAAACCTAATTTTGACTCACCCAAGCGGATAAGGGCACCGGCCCTTCATAACCAAAGAACTTGGTTCGGGGTTTTGGTACGAGAGAGGAAGGAGCCTTTGTCGCGACTAAAACACCCTCAACTCGCCCCGTCTTTCGACGGGCCTCAATTAGCATCCAAATAATCATCTTATACTATGTTTGGTTCGACAATTAATACTATTGTAGTATATTACATCACATAAGAAAACTTGAAATTGGAAGATCAAAAGATAAGATATCATTCATAAGATCTAAGCCAAATATCATGCAATGTAAAGTGAAGGACCACACAAATAAACCTAGGAAAGATCGTCTAATCATCTATCAAATAATCAAGACTTCCTAAAAGGGGGACATGAATTGTTATTGAAACAAATAAGCAAAGAAATCAAAATATGCTTAGCAAGGCTAGAATGATGCATGTTATTCTTTGATAAAAGAATACCTCTCAATCCCCGGGACGGATGAGAAAGGATGAATAGATCAAGGGGAATCATGAACGAGTGATCGAGTTCATTCCTTATAATCTCCTTAGATTAAGAGTTACAAAAACCCCAAATCTTGCATGAATGCAATGTATGTATCTAAAAATGTGCAAAGGCTGTAGTGTGTTTTGTGTACATGGATTTCTAGAATGGCTTAGAAGTCTAAAATGGGCAAGAATGAATGAATGAAATCAACATGGGATGTATACAAATGTAGTATGAACCACTTCCTAAGATATGAACTAATTTGGAATGCATATAAGCCTCAAATCAAGAATGAAAGTTAAAGTGTACTTGCTGTGAATAGTGGACAGAACAGTAGCATGATCTTTTGGAAATTGAAAAGAGGGGTTAGGAATGTTTTCAATGCATGATTTTTTATGGAGATGTTCCTTATTGTGTCTAGAACACAACCCAAAAGGCCAATCTTGAATAGCTATCACAGATTGAGAGAAATTATATAAACAATAGAGGTCACTCAGAAACAGAGTTCGTACTGTCGACTGAAATGTTAGAAAATCTTAGAAAATGAAAAAGAATGATCTAGAGGCCCATTTTATACAGAAAGTTTCCTAAGACATTGAATTTTAAGGGAAAAATAAGTTAGGACCACCCCTTTTGGAAAAGTTTTCTGGAAAAGAGGTCGTAAGTTGACCTAGCTGCTGTGACAGCAAAAACAGAATGTTTGGAGGGAATGTTGGGACCCAAATGGACCATTTCCAAGTACTTCCAAGTCAAACCAAAAATCATGGGTGTTCTCCAATGAGTTAGGAAGACTTTCCAAGTGGCCTTGCATCCATATGTTGAGTATTGTGTTCTAGAAAAATCTTTGAACTCAACTCACTCACTGTTTTGACTCATTGTTTTGAAGATTTTGGAGAAAACAAAGTTTTGTTTCTTGAAACCAAATGAGAGGGATTGAGAGGGGTTTTGAAATAGATGTTTTGAAAACATGTTTTCAACACTCAATAAGGATCATAGCCACTTAGAATACCTACATCAAACTCATCATTTAAGAACCTCCAAGATTGTTGGAGAGATTTATTTTATTTTTGGGCATAACTTCAACACATTCCAATAATACCTTAGAAGTATTGAGGTTATGATCATCATCTATCAAACATGTTTTTGAGGTCAAGAGCTACTATCCATAAGGATTCACTCACCCCAAACTTCATGTCATCACTTAGATGATGATGAACTAGTAAGTAAATAAAGAAAAGAAAAAGAAATGAGACAAGGAGAGATGAACATATATATATAATCAAAGCAAGTAAATAGCAATCAATAGATGATAATCAATGTGATTTTGGACTTGTAGCTTGGTGTTTCACTCATAGATTTTGACATTTGGACATGGAAGTAGCTTCCTATCTCATGAATGCTCAAGAATGAGGGTTGGAGTGGACTTTGAATGTGAAGTATATAGAAGGATGATGGAAGAAAACAAGAATAAAACTCACTTTCTTATGGAAAATCAATGGGAGAAGCTCCCTTTCTCTCTTCTAAACCTATCTCTATCTCTCTTCTTCTCTACAACTTTTTAAGCTTTGCACTTGGCCCCCCCAAAATGAAGAGCAATGGGGGGTTTAAATAGGCCAATTTGGGGTGGTTTTGGGGTTTTAGAAGTACTCCCATTGGTCCCAAACAACTGTGAACATAAAACTATGTCGTTTTGGCTTTCAATTAATCAAATTGGACCCCCAAAAAAATTACAAAAATGGACTCTGCGAGGGATGAGTGCCGCGGCGGCACTGGGCCAGTGCCGCGGCGGCAGTGGGCCAGTGCCGCGGCAGCACTGCTCCTCAGACGCCCAGAAAATTACGTTTAGGCCCCCAGAGGTTCCGGTATTCGCGAAAAGGCCCTATTTCGTCCGAAATTCACAGAAAATGCATACGAACTCCAAATTGAGGTTGTGATATACCGTTGGAAAGGTAATGGAGTCTACTTTACATAAAAAATAGTTCGGGGATAGGTCACTTTGAAAAGTTTTACAGTATTCGCGATAAAAGCCGATTTGATCGCCTTTTTCGCCTTTGGAAATTCATAATAAACTCGTTTTGAATCCGAAAATTATGTGCGATATACCGTCGGAAAGCTGTTGACCTCTAGTATCCATGAAAAATATTTGAAAATTGTCACGGTGCCCCGGTTCTAAAGTCAAATTCCGGTCAAACTGGTCAAACCTGGGATTCCCGGGAAGTTTTGGAAACCTTTGGGAGTTCCCGGGAGCTGATGTTTTCGCTCGATCTTCTTTTGGAACTTGTTTTAATACTTTTCTCATGATTTAGAATGATTCTGGTGAATTCGGACGATTTCGGTCAAACTTGGTCAAACCTGGTCAAACCGGTCAACGGGGATTTTCCGGGAGCTTCCGGGACTTCCGGGGGTCTCTGGGAGCTGACGATTTCACCCGATTTCGCTTAGAAACTCATTTTATCGCTTTTCTTACAACATAGCATGTTTTCAGAACTTTGGGACCAAATCTGGGAGTTTTCAGGCTTTTAGGGGCATTTTGGTCATTTTGAGCATTCTGAGAGATAGAGCTGACTTCCAGGAGTCCTTTTGAGTCTTTTACGATCATTGTGAACCACCAAGCTATGGGTCTCCTAAATCTGATAGCCGACAAAATGGGGTGTCTACAGCAAGGTCTTCCGTACAAAGCTTCAAACGGTGCCATTCCTATGCTCGAATGATAACTGTTATTGTAGGCGAACTCGATCAAAGGTAAATGTGTCTCCTAAGAATTCTCAAAATCAATGACACAAGCGCATAATATATCCTCCATTACTTGATTTACCCGTTCAGTCTGCCCATCGGTCTGTGGATGAAAGGCTGAACTCAAGTTTAATGTCGTTCCCATCGCTATTTGGAGATTCTTCCAAAACTCTACAGTAAACGCAAATCTCGATCTAACATAATAGAAATAGGTACTTCGTGTAACCATACTACGTGTTACAGATACATCTGGCTCAAACATTCTACTGGATACGTCATACTGTAGGCGATAAAATGTGCCGTCTTTATAATCGATCCACGATTACCCAAATAGATCATGGTTCTGCTGTGACTTCAGAAATCCTACCACGAAATCCATGGTGATGCGTTCCCATTTCTATTGAGGAATCGGTAATGGCTGTAGAAGTCCAAGGGGTTTCTGATGTTCTACTTTCACTTGCTTACAAGCAAGTCATTGAGATATGCACTTAGCTATTTTTCTCTTCATTCCTTCCCACCAGAAATTCCTCTTCAAATCCTTAAACATCTTCATACCTCCAGGGTGAATAGTCATTCGGGACTTATGAGCTTCATCCAATATTTCTTTTTGGAGATTTTCTTCGTTAGGTACACGGAGTCTACCTTTACATCGCAAGGCTCCGTCTATACTAATACTCCAGATCTCTGGCTCCTTAGCTGACATCTTCGTGAACCATAATCTTAAATCTTCAGTTGTTTGTTGAGCTTCTATGACACGACTGATCAATGTTGGTTGTACCATAAGGCATCCAAAATGCTGTCTTTCCATTGGTTCCACTGGCTAAAACTCGAATTCAGATAACACTTCTAATGCTATCCATTCTTGAAATAGTAATACAACGATTACTAGTCGAGGTTTACGACTCAAAGCATCTGCCACAACATTCGCTTTACCTGGAAGGTATTGTAGCGAAAAGTCATAGTCCTTGAGTAACTCCATCCATCTCCGTTGTTGCATGTTCAACTCCTTCTAAGAGAACAGATACTTCAAACTCTTATGATCGAAAAATAGATCAAACTTCTCTCCATAGAGATAGTGTCTCTAGATCTTCAATGCAAATACTATTACTGCTAATTACAGATCATGCGTTGGATAATTCTTCTCATGTACTTTTAACTGTCTTGATCCGTATGCAATAATGTTCCCATCTTGCATTAGTACACAACCAAGTCCTTGGTGTGATGCATCGCTATAGATCATATACCTTTCTCCACTCTTAGGTATCGTAAGTACTGTTGCTGAAGTTAATCTTTCCTTTAACTCTTGGAATGCTCCCTCATGCTTGTCTGTCCATTCGTACTTTATTTCCTTCCTCATCAAATTCGTTAAAGGTCTTGCTAATTTGGAGAATCCTTATACAAATCTTCTGTAATATCCTGCTAGGCTTAGGAAACTTTTAACTTCTATAGCATTGGTTGGTCTATTCAAACTTAAGACTGCATCGATCTTAGATGAGTCCACTGAAATATCGTTCCGAGATATGACATATCCCAAGAATTTGACTTCTCGTAGCCAAAATTCACACTTACTGAACTTTGCATATAACTTATTATCTCGAAGTGTCTGTAAAGCAATCTATAAGTGTTCCTTATGATCTTCTTCTGTCTTTGAGTAGATCAGTATGTCGTCGATGAACACTATAATGAATTTATCCAGATATGGTCTGAATACTCTATTCATTAAGTCTATGAATACTACTGGCGCATTCGTTAACCCGAAAGGCATAACTAGAAACTTATAATGCCTGTACCTCGTCCTGAATGCAGTCTTCGACACATCCTCTGGTCGAACTAATAACTGGTGATATCCCGAACGTAAATCGATCTTTGAGAAAATCCTTGATCTTTGCAACTGGTCGAATAGATCGTCTATCCGAGGAAGTGGATATCTATTCTTGACTGTGACCTTGTTCAACTCCCTGTAATCCATACAGAGTCGAAATGTCCCTTCCTTCTTCTTTACAAATAGAACTGGTGCTCCCCAAGGTGATGTACTTGGACGAACAAATCCTAGATCTTCAAGTTCCTGGACTTGTTTCTTCAATTCCAACATCTCAGTTGGTGCCATCCTATACGGAGTCTTAGATATCGGCAATGTTCTAGGTACTAGTTCCACATAAAAGTCTATTTTTCTTTTTGGAAAAAGTCCTTTAATATCCTGGAATACATCTTGAAAGTCTAGTACAGTAAGAATCTGATCCATCTTGAGTTTCGTATTCGTGCTCCCGATTGTAGCTATCCCACTTGTTAAGAACATATTGCTTGTCGGCTAACACTGAAATCTGATCGTCGGATACCCTGGTGTTGGAAACACAATTGTCCTAGTAGGGCAATCCAGGTTGGCATTATACTTAGTCAACCAATCCATCCCTAGGATAGTGTCGAATTTTGACATCGATAGAACTACCAAGTCAGTTGGAAGATTTCTATCTCCCAAAGTCAATGGGCAATCTTTACATACTTTACCTAGCTTAACAGTCACTCCTAAAGGTGACACAACATTCAGTGCTGGCTCAAGTATCTGGGGTTCTAAACTCAACTGTACTTAGTCAACCAATCCATTCCTAGGATAATGTCAAACTTTGACATCGACAGAACTACTAAGTCTATCGAAAGATTCCTATCTCCTAAGGTCAATGGGAAATCTTTGCACACTTTAACCAACTTAACAGTCAATACCAATGGTGACACAATATTAAGTGTTGGCTCGAGTGTCTGGGGTTCTAAACCCAACTGACACGCAATCTTAATAGCAATAAATGAATGTGCAACTCTAGTATCAAATAAAACTTTAACTGGACTATGAAAGAGTACAAGCGTACCTTCCAAATACTACTGCTCATCAGCATTAAAACCTACTTCTCCTGGGATAATTGCATTCATCCTCATCTGATCTGGAGGTCCTTGAATCCCTTGAACTGGTGCCCCGTAGTATCCTCCTCGTGGTGCACGGAAATCCTTGCTTAAGTGCCCCGGTTTATTACAATTTTGACAGTTAGCACCCATGCGGTGGTTAGCCCTGGAAACTGTGCAGAAGTTGGCAATGTGCCCTGGCTTTCCACAATTAAAACATCCTCCACTATTGCTTGGCGGGGCTATTAGCAGTGCTTGAGGTTGTGATCCCCGCTATTGATATTACTAGGGTCGATTATAACCCTACTGGGGTTTCCTGACTCGTTCCTAGGTTCTCTTGTTACTTTGGAAATTCCTTTGCAGTCTCCAACCTTGGGTATTCCTCGGTGGCTATGTTTGAAAATTCCTTTGCTGAAACCCTCTTGACGATTGAGGTCGATTCATCTGTGGTCGCTGTACTGGATATGCATCCTTTTCTAGACTTTCAGCAAGTCTGACCAGTCCTTCAAAACTCTGGTTCAGGAGACCAATCATCATATGGCGAAGATGGGGATTTAATCCCTAGTGAAATCTTTTCACCTTCTTTTGTGGCGTATCGATCATATGCTGGGCGAATCGAGACAGTCATTTAAATTGTGTAGTATATTCCCTTACTGTCCAATCTCCTTGAACTAAGCTTAGGAAATTCTTCTCCTGTTGATCCCTTTCATCTTCTGGAAAATACTTCTCCAGAAATCTTCCCTTGAACGTTTCCCAAGGCATTGCTCTTGCAGCGTTTATTCCTATAGTGGCTTGTTCAACCTCCCACCAATCTGTGGCGGCATAGGTTAGCTGGAACATCACAAGACGACGCTTCTCTTGCTCGCTGTATTCCAATGCTTCAAAGATCAATTCCATTTCCCTTATCCATTGCTCGACTTTCCATGGTTCTGTTAGTCCATCAAACTTCTCGGGACGTAACCCACAAAAATTTGCCACTAACTTGTCTCCTGTTTGCCTTTGCTGGAACGGTGCAACTGGGGTTTGTACAGGTCATTGATTTGTAGCATTGTTGTAGGTATCATCTACAGGTTCCATTCTTTGCATAAAAGCTTCAAAAACTCCGGACGGGTCCATTCCTTCTGGAATAGGTGCTCCAATACGCGCTTGGTGATTTCTCAAGGGTCCTACCATAATGATATTGAGTGTTGCCTACAAGAGGTTTATAAATTAGCTGAAAGTCTTCTCGCAGAAATGAAAACAAGATAGGGCAAGAACACAAGAATTAATAGTTCTACAAAACAACACACCAAAACAAACATACGATCAATATCAAAAGTACTGCTCGTATAAATCAAAAGATGTACCGCATAGTACACACTAGTCAAACTGTGTACCATGTGGGACAAAGCGAAAATAGTACTAAGGTTAGCTATTACAATACTACTACTACTGCTAATATCTATACAAAGCTATGGTCAAATAGCTACTTCTTAAGCTTCCAAAAATCTGGTAGACAACATGTCCTAATTAAATTTTACAAAACATAAACCCCCTGCAGATCCTGACTCAAAGGTCGTCAGCATCTGATCCTGCTGGTGGTGCCTCATCTTCCAAATCAATATCCATCTCCTTGAGTGGATCGTCCTGAACTGGTACGACAAGATCTCTGGCTATCACTCCCATATCCCAATCCTCTATCACCTCTACATCAGGGCCCTCCATCGTATCTACTATCGCCTGGTTAGCAACCTCGACTGCTACTGCAGCGAATCCATCAGCTATATCAAGAGCTCCTGCTATCGCAACCTCTCCCATTGCAAAACTTTCTAGCTGGGCTACCATCTCGACTATCCATCCTACTGCCATATCGGTTATGGCTGCCATATGCATAATAGGTTTGGCAGGTATCTGAAGCATAATAGGTGCCTCTGGTACAATGATTACCTCATTGGCCACATCCTTAACTACTACATCGGCCTCTACCCCTATGTCTACCTCCAAGGCCTCTGGGTCAGGTGCTAGTTCCTCCGGCTCAAACTCTGGCTCCTCCGTATCATCCTCTAGCTCATCATCATCCGCGTTGTCCACATGCTCATCCTCTGCTGGGTCCTCCTCTTCTATCGGTTCCTCCTCTCCATCCCCTTCAATATCCTCATCGGGATGCTCGTCCTCTGGCTCTGGCTCTGGATCTTCCTCATCCTGAATCGGATCAGGCTCCTGAATTGGTTCGTCTGGTATTGATGATGGTGGGGCTGCCAGTGCTGGTACAACTATAGGCTTTGGTGGGACGGATAAAATGGCCCTCAGCTCAATCTCATCCATCTCTGGCTTACTCTGAACTAATCATAATATCTCCTGACAGATATCTCTACCAACTCTCGCAGAATGATAAGCATCCATACGCATCTGCGACAGGTGAATACTCCTGATCACATAAAGCGCCTTCCATATATCCTCTTCCTAGTGTCGACTAGCTATCAGGTACACTCGCTCACGATAAAACTCTGGGTCAGTTGGATCCACGGTATCCCCATGAATCATATGTCCTCCATAAGAATCGGTAATAAACTGATAAAACTCTGGATCCATGCTATCCTGTAAAGAGACTATCCATCATCAGACATACAAACTTATCTTAAACTCATATCTTATCTCAAGGAAATCTTAACATACTAGGACCAGATGGTGTGTGATGATTAGTGAATGAAAGTATCACAACCTATGGCTCTGATACCAAAGAAACCTGTCACGCCCCAGAATAGCATAAATAGAGAAAAAAAATAAATTTCCTTTATGGGTCCATAGGGAATGACTGGTGAAAGTCACTAAACTATCCACACCACACAGTACTAGTCCAAACAAGAATAGTAACCAACTGAAATATAACAACAGTAATACTATTAAAAATTATCATAGTATGGTCCATAGGATCACAACAGGTCTGGAGACAACATATGCCCAAGTACCCGTTAACTAATCAAGTTAAACAGTGATATAAAGCTTAAACATAAACTAGATAAACTATCTTCAGATCTTCATATCTTCAGCTGGCATAAGAGTAGTCGTTAGCATAGTAGCCTTCTCCGGCATAACCAGCATTAGTGAGGCCACCCTCTGTGAAATCACCCTCAGTGTAGTAGTTGTCATCATAAGTGTCCTTATCTGCAGAATAAGGTACAGGATAGTCTGGATGAGAAAAGTCCAGGCAATAAAAGGCCGTCAGTTAACTGAGAGCTGAGTGAGTATAAACTAACAAGGTACTAGTTATCTGAAGCAAACACAAGCTTATGAAAACACGCGTTAAAACCTTATTATAAAGATAATAATAACTTGTCCCTTTATTTAACATCGTAAATCAACCCTTATCGTCTTGTGACTCGAAGACCGATGATTAACATATTCTCTTAGAAAGAATAGACTCAATCGTTTCACATATGTAGATATACCATCATTCTGTCAATTGCTCGTTAAGGATATAAACCATCCACCGCATTCATGGACACCACGTCAGTCTATCCCCCGCTCGTTAAGGATATAAACCATCCACCGCATGTTAGGGATACAATGCTTTGACTAATAGCACATCAAATCTATTGCCACGATTTATCGTTGTATACCAGTGATCACCTATCCATCGCTTGTTAAGGATATAAACCATCCACCGCTTGTTAAGGATATATCGTAGATCATCTGGATACCTTAGGACTACATGGTCTCGCTCACTGCTCGTTAAGTATATAAACCATCCACCGCATGTGAACGCATATCATCACCAGGCGTAAATCACCGCGGACAATTCAAGATCGTGAGTCAGATAGTTCACCTCGTGTGTCTTCAACTAATATAATGCATAGGCTGTCACGCCCCGACGTAGCATAAATATAGAAAGCGTTTAATTTCCTTTATGGACCCGTAGGTCGCGACAGTTTGATGGATCGACTCCGTCCCAAACGTCGAACAACATAAAACCATGATCAGAGTAGAGCAATCAAGACTTACAAATATTTTCTAACTTATTACATATTACAATATGGGGTCAACTAAGGCACAAGCCGCCTTAAGACAAAATATTATCTATCGTCTATTACAGTCATCCTTATTACAAAACAGTTTATAACTTAAAACATATAAAAGTAAATTCTCTTTCCAGCAGTGTTTCTCAATTTGTGTAGTCGTAATGTTCCGCTCGATCAAAACCTGAAAAGCCTGAACACGAATGTCCAGGGCGTATCAACGCCATCAGCTTCAAGAAGCTGGTGAGTATTAAAAACATAACTTTGAATGTAACACATGCTCATTTACTATTTTCCAATTCTCATTTAATTCAATAAGTTTATATTAAAGTAAGGAGTTTATTTTAGAAAACAACTACCATATCATTTGAAAGATATAATATATATATATATATATATGTGACCCTGTATGAAAACAATGCACCATCTCATCTTACTGACTCTTTTCTCTCGACAAACACAACAACCCACTATCTCACACCAGTATCCTTGTGATACTCCGATAGCCACACATTAGCATAGGGGTGCCAGGGAATATCCAGTTTGCCTCACACTTTAGTCCGGGGTACCAGGGAGTGTCCAATGCCTCACACTTTAGTACCTAATCTTCCTCGCAAATACTGGAGGTAACCTCACGCAGTATCCAGACTTGGGTACCAGGGAGTGTTCGTAGGCCACAATTTAGCACTACCATGGGTGCCAGGGAATGTCCAAGTTCAGTGTCACGCACTTTAACGCTTCCATGGGCGTCAGGGAGTGTCCAGTTTTTTCCACCGTCGCACTACAAAGATACTCTCACCGCAATCTCAACACGTCACACTTTGGTACATAATTACCAGGGAGTGTCCACAGCACAATCTCAGTCACACCCTCTTTACCACACTGACCATTACTCTTTTCTACATTGACCAACATTCACACTAACCATGCATGTACAACTGACTCCACATGTAAATCATGAAACTTTAAACATAAAGTAAATCACTAAAATATAGAAACAGCCTGCTTACGAGGATTGATAAGTCGTAATACAATGTTTTAATCGTCCAAACATACCCAAATAGGATCCTGATTTAACATTTTTCGCAAACAGAGCCTTAAAGACCAACAAGAAAACAACCAAACAGTTCCTCAACACAACAAGCAAAAACTAGGAATTGTCAGAAGTCACGCGCGCGGGCCGCTCGCGCGATATGCCTATTTTTCGTTTTATTATAAAAACTTTTCTTTCTGCCGGAAAACACACAGCTAGCGCGCGCGGACCACTCGCGCGACCCTCACTCGCGCGATCGCGCGCGCGAGTTTGTGCAGTAGCTTCGTCTTCTTCGCTGGATTCCCCTATTTTCAGTTTTGAACCCAATTTGGATCCATTTTGCAATTTCAAATTAAATATGACAAGTAATATATGGATCTCTTCAGTTTTTCACAAGGATTATGAATCCATAATCAATTTTACATGAATTAAACTATAACTCTAGAATTTAATGAAAGACTAAAAGATGACAAAACTTCATTTCCTATAAACTATTTCATATGGATGAATTATGTCTTAAAACTTTAAACATATCATCTATGATGTAATATCTTTTATAATCAACTCTAAAAACAAGTTTTGGTTAAGGTTTGAAAAATTATGATTTTGAAGTTCAAGCTTCCATGGACGAAATTAGCAATAGTGGTTCATCTATACATACACACCATCAGTAACTAAGCATAGAATTACATTTAGAGTGATTTTAAAATACTTACAGTGATTGTGATTGAAGAATTAGTTGAGAAAGAATCAAGATAAGAATTCCAATTGCAACTTGATTATAGAGATTGAAGCTTCCTCTCTCTCTAAAATTTTGTAGAACTTTCTCAAGCTCTCTCTCTAAACTCTCTATATTTTCTCTCTATGCTTGTATGTGTGTAGAATGTGAGAGTGAGAGGATATGGGAGTGTATATATAGAAGGCAAAAAGGGAAGACTTGGGGACCAAGATCAACCTCCATTACTCAACAATTGAATTTGTTTTTCAAATTTACTCTATACCAAGTATTCATGAGGACTGATATACACATACGTATATACAGAATACAAAGACTCTACAGATGATCAAAGGGTCAAGTGTAGGGCTATAGGGGCCAACACAAGGTGTTTGGGAAACTTAGCTTATGGCATAAGAATACACACACACACACACACACACAAAGCATTCCCAAACAAACCCAACCCAATGATTACTTGCCATAAATAGAAATAAAGCATGAGTCATGTCCAACTTTACATCACTTCCAAAATCTGTGATAGTTTAACATGGCACGGACAATTTTAAACCTAAATTGGTATTTTCGTGGCGCGGTGTTCACCACAAAAATACTGAAAATTCATTTTAACGTAGAAAATGATTTTCTGGTTTTATAAAAATACAGTTTGAGTTAAAAGAAAATATTTCCACCGTTTTGAGATACAGACTTTGAAATTCACATGGGTATTGCTAAATTTTATAAAATCGCAGTTTGACCCCAAAAGAATTTTAATTATGACATGGCGCCAATAATAAGGTTTAACATATGAGAATTGTAAATTAAAATGAAATCAGCAATACATATTAAATATGGAAATTTAAATTGGATTTTTATATGTCAAATGCAAATACAAATAATTAGATGAAAATGTAGGTTATTACACCCTTCCTCCCTTAAACAGGATTTCGTCCCCGAAATCAAGACTAACTAGTCCTGTAATAACTCCGGGTACTTCTTCCTCATATCAGCTTCGACTTCCCATGAGGCTTCATTCTCGTCATGGTGAATCAACTGAACCTTCACCAACGGAATGTCATTGTTCCTCAATTTCTTGATACTCTAATCCAGAATCTTCACAGGCCTCTTCTTGTAAGAAACGTTATGACTCATCTCAATATCGTCATAACTGACCACATGCTAGGGATCTCATATGTACTTTCTCAGCATACTCACATGAAATACATTGTGAGCCCCAGACATCTTCAGTGGTAGTGCCAGTCGATAAGCCACTTTCCTGACACGATCCAAAATCTCGAACGGTCCGATGAAATGCGGAGCTAATTTCCCTCTCTTGAGACCGAAGCATACTACTCCTCGGGTTAGTGATACCTTAAGAAGTACGTGATCTCCGACGCTAAACTCCAAATCTTTTCGGCGTCGATCAGCAGAACTCCTATATCGACTTTGAGCGGTCCTCATCCTTTCCTTGACCAAGGAAATTTTCTCGTTGGTTTCTCTACCCAAATCTGGTCCCAACAATTCTGTGTCTCCCACCTCTGCCCAGCATAACAGAGAACGACATGGTCATCCGTGAAATGCTTCAAACGGAGCCATCCCGATACTCGTGTGATAACTGTTGTTATAGGCAAATTCAACCAACGGTAAGTGTGTTTCCCAAGATTCTTCAAAATTGATCACATAAGCCCTAAGCATATCCTCCATGATCTGATTAACATACTCAGTTTGTCTGTCTATCTGAGGGTGAAAAGCAGTACTCATCTTGAGCGAGGTTCCTATAGCTTCTTGCAAACTTTCCCAAAATCCAGAAGTAAAACGTGTGTCACGGTCTGACATAATTGACACAAGTGCACCGTGAAGCCGCACAACTTGTTGTATGTACATTCGACTCATCTTTTCTACTGGGTATGTCATACTATAAGCGATGAAATGAGCCAATTTCGTCAATCGGTCCACGATTACCCAAAATGGCGTCATGATTCTGTTGCGATCGAGGTAATCCTATTACAAAATCCATGGTTATGTGCTCCCACTTCCAACCTGGGACAGGTAGCGGTTGCAACAATCCCAAGGGTCTCTGATGTTCAGCCTTGACTTGTTGACATGTCAAACACCTGGATACAAATTCAGCCACATCCTTCTTTATACCTTCCCACCAAAAATTTCTCTTCAAATCCTTGTACATTTTCGTTCCTCCCGGGTGAACTGTATATTTTGACTTATGTGCTTCTGCCAGAATATCGTTTCTCAAATTCCCACAGTCTGGTACACATAATCTGTCTCTGTATTGATACACTCCGTCACTTCCCACCTTCCATTCTGTCGGATCTTTCTTTGACATCTCCACAAACCATGCTTGAAACTTCTCATCTCCTTTCTGAGTTCTAATAATAAGGTCGATAAGAACAGGCTGTAGGATAAAACATCCGAAAAGTTATCCTTCTCCTTCTTCAGTACTCTGTACATCGAACTTCTCCAACGTCTCCAATGCTCGCCATTCTCTAGCCATTAAGGAGGCAATCGTCTCACGAATCTGCCGACTCAAAGCATCGGAGACCACATTAGCTTTACCGGGGTGGTACTTTAATGTGAAGTCGTAATCCTTGATCAGCTTCATCCATCTACGTTGCCTCATGTTTAACTCTTTCTGTGTGAACAAGTATTTCAGACTCTTGTGATCGGAGAATAAGTCAAACTTCTCACCGTAGAGATAATGTCTCCAAATCTTGAGTGCGAATACCACTACTGCCAATTCAAAATCATGAATGGGGTAGTTTAACTCATTCGGCTTCAGCTGTCTGGATCTATAAGCGATAACTCTACCATCTTGCATAAGTACACACCCTAGTCCTTGATATGAGGCGTCACTAAAGATAGTGAACTTCTCATCAGGCTTGGGTATAGCTAGTACCGGTGTGGTAGTGAATCTCTCTTTCAACTCCAGAAAGGCGCGTTCATGCTTCTCTGTCCACTCGAATTTCAAATTCTTCTTCGTCAACCCAATTAATGGTGCAACTATTTTTGAAAACCCTTCAATAAATCTTCTGTAATAGCCTGCAAGTCCCAGAAAACTCCTAACCTCTGTAGGGTTGCTGGGCCTAACCTAGTTCGACACAGCATCTGTCTTGGACGAATCCATAGAAATTCCTTGAGATGACACCTTGTGTCCCAAAAATTTCACTTCTTGTAACCAGAACTCACACTTACTGAACTTGGCATACAAGTGGTGGTCCTTGAGTGTCTGCATCGTAATTTGTAGGTGTTGCTCGTGTTCTTCCTCTGACTTAGAATAGATCAAAATATCATCAATGAAGATGATGACAAACTGATCCAAATAAGGCTTGAACACCCTGTTCATCAAATCCATAAACACTGCCGGGGCATTCATCATTCCAAACGGCATCACCAAAAATTCATAGTGACCATATCGGGTTCTGAACGCAGTCTTAGGTATATCTTCCTTCCGTACCCTCAACTGATGATATCCCGACCTTAGGTCTATTTTGGAAAATATCGTAGCTCCTTGTAGTTGATTAAACAAGTCGTCGATCCGAAGTAAGGGATACTTGTTCTTAATAGTCACGCGATTCAGTTCTCTGTAATCAATACACAACCTGAGCGTCCCATCCTTCTTCTTCACAAATAACACCGGTGCTCCCCAAGGTGATGTACTTGGACGTACAAAACTTAGGTTCTCGAGCTCTTGAACTTGTTCCTTCAATTCCAACAGTTCGGTGGGGGCCATTCTGTAGGGGACCTTGGTGATCGAAACAGTTCCCGGTAAAAGCTCAATACAGAACTCTATACTTCTCTCAGGCGGCAAACCAGAAACGTCTTGAAATACTTCCACGAAGTCCTTGACTACAGGTATAGACAATGCTGTCGTTTTTGTACTGACGACTTCGATGTTTGCCAAACATCTGGTGAGGAACATATCTCCCGAAGGGTTACATTAAAAATCAAAGGGTTGATTCTCGTTGTCAGGGAATGTAATTCTCTTCCTCGCACAATCCAGCTTTCCTTGATTTTGAGAGAGCCAATCCATTCCTAGGATTATGTTGAACTCTTTCATCGATAGAACAATCAGCCTTGCATGGATTTCACGGTCTCCTAGCCGTAAAGGACAATCCTTGCACACGTGTCCTAATTTGAGTGCAGCTCCTAATGGCGAGGTAGCCCTCAAAGCTTTCTCTAAACAATGAGGTAAGATACCCAATCTCCGAATTGTATTAACAGATATGAACGAAAGAGCAGCACCCGTATCAAATAAAACTTTAACTTGAGAGTTAAATAAAGTCAAAGTACCTTCCACTGTTTGCTGATCAGGTTGAGCTTCTCCATAATCTCCTTCTTCATAAATAGTTTTATCATATCTAGCAGCATCTGGGATGACAGTATTCAAGTGAGTCTGATTCTATTGACCATACATCGCTTGCTTAGGAGCAGTACAGAACTTGCTGATGTGACTTGGTTTGCCACAGTTGTAGCAGACTATGTCTTGCTGAGCAGCATGCCTTGGTGCCTTGCAATCTCGAGCCAGATGACCGGGGTTGCCACAGTTGAAACATTTCCCAGTGCTACTTCCTTCATCAACTCGGGGTTGAGTTGGATAGGTGATAGCTTGGGTCTTCTTACTTCCGTCAAAATTTCTCTTCTGCCCTTGGGTACGATTCATTGGTGGTCTATTTCCAAAATGACCCCTTTTAGGCGGTCAGAATTTGAATTACTTACGGTTCACCCGAGCATCCTCTTGTAGATCAGTAGCCAAAGCCAACCAATCCCTCAAACGACTTATCTAGGTGACCGAGAGTCAGGCGGTGAATTTACGGTATTAGCCCTTGGTTATACTTCCGGATCCTCTTTTCCTCAGTATCAACCATATGAGGGGCAAACCGGGACAGTCTCTCAAACTCAGTGGTGTACTCTTGCACCGATTTAGTTCCCTGAGTCAAGCCCGTAAACTCCTTCTCCCTCCTGTGCCTCTCCGTAGCCAGAAAATAGTTTTCCCCAGAAACCTTCCCTTAAATGCAGTCCATGTCATTCCCGTCGTAGCTTCATTCCCGATGGTAGCTGTGACTGAATCCCACCAATCTGCGGTGGCATCAGTCAATTGGAAGGTAGCTAACCTCCTCTTGTCCATCTCATTGCACTGGACAGCTTCGAACATGCGGTCCATCTGTCTTAACCACTGTTCCGCTTTCCATGGTTCCGCAGTACCCATAAACTGCTTTGGCCTTAGCACATAGAATCTCTCCAGCAGCTTATCTCCCATTTGGCGGTCTCGTCTGTTTTCGTTCTAATTATTAACCCTTTCGAGACGTCTAACAAAAGCTTCAAACATTCCTGTGGGATCGGCAGCCTCAGGTGCTCCCTCAATCAAATTCCTGTCCTTACTGGGTCTCCCAGCCATCCTATGCATGATAGTGATAGTAGAATGAGGAAAATGCATGCAACAAAAGTATAAAGCAGTTTAAATGACAACAACATCAAAAGAGTATATTTTATATATAACTTCTTGTCAAGTTGATACAAAAGGCATGTATGATCAGTCAATGCCTACCCTAGCTATATGGGTTAGGACGCATATTGTCCATGCAAGAGTTAATGCCAAAAATGGGGTCATTGCCCTACATTCTAATGCATGTAATTACAGTTTGCAAAAAGAGACAGAGCTAATAGTCAAAAGTAGTTAATATGTACAAAGTCATATCTAGAATGTCAATTGTCTCCATAAGCAGCTATCAGGAGATCTAGCGAGTCGACGGGGTGAAATTGCTGAATAAGGAACGGGCCCACCAAATCAAAATTAGAGCTCTAAGAGGTCGACAAGGAAGCAGGCGTTGGGGCATCTGCCTCAACTGGCACCTCCTAAGGCAAAACTAGCTTAAGTGCTAGCTCCTCCTCGAGCTCAGCGGTGAGGGCATCTAGACCTATGCCATCCCCTACATCCTCTCCACCTACTGGAACCAAATAAACAGCCTCAGTATTGTCTTCAGCAATGGGAACCACTGGCGGAGGCATCTCTAGCTGTACGAGATGGGTATGTACAACCTGGATCTCAAAGGGGAAATAGAAAGCATCGCTATCAACTAGTCTCAGAATCTTAACTAGCACTAAACGCTGGGCCTCTGCGAAATAGCGTATCTCAAGGCGAATACTTGTCAAATCAACTATCCCTACCACGTGAACCGGGTGCCACAGATCTGATACTATAGTCGTCGTGGCCAGCTACTCAATGGCGATATGATCTAAATCGAGAAAAGCTGGGACTACTGCCCCGGAAGTCACCAAATGTCCTCCAAACCCATCTGGTACATAGAGCGGCTGAGCTAGGTCCTCCCTGTCGTATCATCGGGGTGCAAAGCTTAAGCTAACAGATCGTGGAATCAGGTCTACACTGGTAAACCCTAACCTGGCTAAACTGTCTTGAGATAGATAAATAACTTGGCTCTGATACCACTAAATCCTGTCACGCCCCGATGTAGCATAAATATGGAAAGCGTTTAATTTCCTTTATGGACCCGTAGGTCGCGACAGTTTGAAGGATCGATTTTGTCCCAAACGTCGAACAACATAAAACCATGATCAGAGTAGAGCAATCAAGACTTACAAATAATTTCTAACTTATTACATATTACAATATGGGGTCAACTAAGGCACAAGTCGCCTTAAGACAAAACAATATCTATCGTCTATTATAGTCATCCTTATTACAAAACAGTTTATAACTTAAAACATATAAAAGTAAATTCTCTTTCCAGTAGTGTTTCTCAATTTGCGTAGTCGTAATGTTCCGCTCGATCAAAACCTGAAAAGCCTGAACACGAATGTCCAGGGCGCATCAACACCGTCAGCTTCAAGAAGCTAGTGAGTATTAAAAACATGACTTTGAATGTAACACATACACATTTACCATATTCCAATTCTCATTTAATTCAATAAGTTTACATTAAAGTAAGGAGTTTATTTTAGAAAACAACCACCATATCATTTGAAAGATATAATATATATATGTGACCGTGTATGAAAACAATGCACCATCTCATCTTACCGACCCTTTTCTCTCGACAAACACAACAACCCACTATCTCACATCAGTATCCTTATAATATTCCGATAGCCACACTTTAGCACAGGGTGCCAGGGAATGTCCAGTTTGCCTCACACTTTGGTCCGGGGTACCAGGGAGTGTCCAATGCCTCACACTTTAGTACCTAATCTGCCTCGCAAATACCGGAGGTAACCTCATGCAGTATCCAGACTCAGGTACTAGCGAGTGTCCGTAGGCCACACTTTAGCACTACCATGGGTGCCAAGGAATGTCCAAGTTCGGTATCACACACTTTAACGCTTCCATGGGCGTCAGAGAGTGTCCAATTTTTTTCCACCGTCGCACTAAAAAGATACTCTCACCGCAATCTCAACACGTCACACTTTGGTACACAATTACCAGGGAGTGTCCATAGCACAATCTCAGTCACACTATCTTTACCACACTGACCATTACTCTTTTCCACACTGACCAACATTCACACTCACCATGCATTTACAACTGAGTCCACATGTATGTTATGAAACTTTAAACATAAAGTAAATCACTAAAATATAGAAACATTGTACGTACGAGGATTGATAAGTCGTAATGCAACATTTTAATCATCCAAACATACCGTAATAGGATTCTGATTTAACATTTTTCGCAAATAGAGCCTTAAAGACCCACAAGATAACAACCAAATAGTTCCTAAACATAAAATAAGCAAAAACTAGGAACTGTCAGAAGTCGCGCGCGCGCAGGCTGCTCGCGCGAAGGTCGCTCGCGCGGGCTGCTCGTGCAATATGCCCATTTTTCATTTTATTATACAAACTTTTCTTTCTGCCGGAAAACACACAGCTCGCGCGACCCTCGCTCGCGCGATCGCGCGTGCGAGTTTGTGCAGTAGCTTCGTCTTCTTCGCTGGTTTTCCCCTGTTTTTAGTTTTGAACCCAATTTGGATCCATTTTGCAATTTTGAATTAAATATGACAAATAATGTATGGATCTCTTCGATTTTTCACAAGGATTATGAATCCATAATCAATTTTACATGAATTAAACTATAACTCTAGAATTTAATGAAAGACTAAAAGATGACAAAACTTAATTTCCTATAAACTATTTCATATGGATGAATTATGTCTTAAAACTTTAAACATATCATCTATGATGTAATATCTTTTATAATCAACTCTAAAAACAAGTTTTGGTTAAGGTTTGAAAAATTATGATTTTGAAGTTCAAGCTTCCATGGACGAAATTAGCAATAGTGGTTCATCTATACATACACACCATCAGTAACTAAGCATAGAATTACATTTAAAGTGAGTTTAAAATACTTACAGTGATTGTGATTGAAGAATTAGTTGAGAAAGAATCAAGATAAGAATTCCAATTGCAACTTGACTATGGAGATTGAAGTTTCCTCTCTCTCTAAAATTTTGTAGAACTTTCTCAAGCTCTCTCTCTAAACTCTTTATATTTTCTCTCTGTGCTTGTATGTGTGTAGAATGTGAGAGTGAGAGAATATGGGAGTGTATATATAGAAGGCAAAAAGGGAAGACTTGGTGACCAAGATCAACCTCCATTACTCAACAATTGAATTTGTTTTTCAAATTTACTCTATACCAAGTATTCATGAGGACTGATATGCACATACGTATATACAGAATACAAAGACTCTATAGATGATCAAAGGGTCAAGTGTAGGGCTATAGGGGCCAACACAAGGTGTTTGGGAAACTTAGCTTATGGCATAAGAATACATACACACACAAAGCATTCCCAAACAAACCCAACCCAATGATTACTTGCCATAAATAGAAATAAAGCATGAGTCATGTCCAACTTTACATCACTTCCAAAATCTGTGGAAGTTTAACATGGCACGGACAGTTTTAAACCTAAACTGGTATTTTTGTGGCGCGGTGTTTACCACAAAAATACTGAAAATTCATTTTAACGTAGAAAATGATTTTCTGGTTTTATAAAAATACAGTTTGAGTTAAAAGAAAATATTTCCACCGTTTTGAGATACAGACTTTGAAATTCACATGGGTATTGCTAAATTTTATAAAATCGCAGTTTGACCCCAAAAGAATTTAATTAAGACATGGCGCCAATAATAAGGTTTAACATATGAGAATTGTAAATTAAAATAAAATCAGCAATACAAATTAAATATGGAAATTCAAATTGGATTTTAATATGTCAAATGTAAATACAAATAATTAGATGGAAATGCAGGTTATTACATAGGCAATCACCTTGCCACCTTGCATAAGTACACATCCTAAGCCTTGATGCGAATTATCACTATAGATCACAAATCCTTCGGTTCTAGATGGTATCGTCAGAATAGGCTCTCTCGTCACTCGTGACTTCAACTCTTGAAAACTGTCTTCACACTGCTGAATCCATTCAAATGGAATACCCTTTCTCATCAATTTTGTCATAGGTAGCAAATCTTCAAGAAATTCTTGATAAAACGGTGGTAGTACCCCGTTAAACCCAAGAAACTTCAAATTTTAGATACGTATGTCGGTCTCTGCCAATTATATACTGCTTCCACCTTGTGAGGATCAACTGAGACTCCATTCTTGTCAATTAAATGACCAAGAAAAGTAATTCTAGGTAACCAGAATTCACAGTTCTTCAATTTACCAAACAGTTGCTTCTCCTGCAATCCCTGAAGTATCAATCTCAAATGATTCTCGTGTTCCATCTCACTCGGTGAGTAGATAAGAATGTCATCGATGAATACAATCACAAAGTAATCTAGATAGTCCTTAAAGACCTGGTTCATAAGGTCCATGAATGCGGCTAGTACATTTGTAACTCCAAATGGCATGACTAGGAACTCATAATGTCCATAGTGTGTCTTGAAAGTTGTTTTCTCAATATCTTCGGCCTTTACCTTCAACTGATGATAGCCTGATCTCAAGTCTATCTTAGAAAATACTTGTGCCCCACAAAGTTGATCAAATAGATCGTCAATTCTAGGCAGTGGATACTTGTTCTTGATTGTTAACTTGAGTAACTCCGGGTAGTCAACACACATCCTCATTAAACCTTCTTTCTTCTTCACTAACAATACTGGAGCTCCCTACAGTGATATGCTAGGTCGAATGAAACCTTTGTCTAGTAACTCTTGTAGTTGGATTTTTAGCTCTTTCAACTCCATGGGTGCCATTCGATACGGTGCCTTCGATACTGGTCTTGAGTCTTGCATTATCTCGATGGTAAACTCAATCTCTCTTTCAATAAGAACATCTGGTAGTTCATCTGGGAATACATCCGAATACTCTCGTGCCACTAGAGTATCTTCTACTTTTAATTCAGTTGCTGAAGTATCAATCACTAAACATAAAAATCCTTGACATCCTTTCCTCAATAATCTACCCGCTCGGATAGCTGAAATCAAATACGGTGGTGGTGTAACCCCACTCCCTTGAAAGCAGAAGTTCCCATGCACCGGTGATCAAAAATTAACTTTTTTTCGTTCACAGTCTATTGTAGCTTGGTTAAGAGCTAACCAATCCATTCCTAGTATCCCATCGAAATAGTTCACAATAATCGGTATAAAGTCTACGTTCATACACTTCTTAGTGGGAGTTCCGACTATTAGATTAAGATTGATGGTAGGTTGGATTCGAATGAAGGAGTTATGGTTCAATTCATTCAAGGAAACTGTCTGTCCTTCATAGTTTACCTATTGATGTGACAGTGCTTTTAACCTTAGTTAAGCCTTAGTCCTTGGCTGAGATTGGCCACGTTTGGGCTATTAGATTGAGTTGAAAGCCTACCAATGCATAAAGGTTCCGATTAGAGCGAGAGCCCAAACGGGGGAGGCGAGAACATCTTGATCGAAAGCTTCACTGTTCTGAATAGTGAGAAAGACTTTTAAAAATTCTAGTTGGATCTCACAGTTCTTAAATATTATTGACGTTACTACCAACTTACTAAGTGGCACGGCACTGGATAAATCATATCCTAAAGGCGTGAACTTAACATTTAAATTTTCAACAAAATTATGTGATACGAATAAATGCATAGATCCTGAGTTAATAAGTATGCGTGCTAAGTGAGAACATACAAGCACCATACCTAAGACCACTATCTCTAAGCAGCCATATCTCCTGGGTTCATCTAGAATGACCTTCCCTGACACTGCTCTGTCCTCTGTCCCCTGTCCCCCATCAGTAGACTATCTAAGCTTCAAACCATTGGAAGCCATAGAACTAGCTCCTTACTGAGAATTCTTCCTCGGACAATCTTTGGCTTGATGCCCAAATAATCCACAGTCATTACACTTACCCCTCCTATCAAGTGTCGAATTAGTACTACCTCCTCCTTGGTTCCTGTTCTGGGGTATGGTCATGAAACATCAACCTTAGTATGGTCGGTTACAAAGTGAGCACAACAGTATGTTACTTGGCATCATCCTAAACTCATTGAAACTAGAACCAGAGCCTCTTGGAAATGGCCTCTTAAAAGATCCGCTTGCTTCCAATCACCACCTTCACTACCACGCTTATCTTGTTGATTTTGTCTCGATCTTTCCCATCCACTTTCCACAACAAGTGCTATTTGCTGCACTATCTATATCAATTAGATTATATTTCCTTATCCATGTACGAGTAGGTCTCTTGCATCTATAAAAGAGACCTCTCACCCCCATTGAAGGAGCCAACTTTTTAGTCTATATAACACCTCTATAGCATTCGACTTGTTGATTCACCACAGGCCCCCGACTCTTTTACAGTATAGTGAACGTGCTCAGACACACACGTGGACGGAGGTACCTTCATTAACAGGGCCGAACCACATACAAAAAACCAGTCTCTCACTCTCTCTTTCTCCTTCATCTGCTCTACTTTACTCTTACCAATTTTTAGCATCATCAAATACTACTATGACTAATTTGCTTACAGCATTTATGGAGAATAATGTGTGTCACTACGACTACATTAAATTTGTGTATATATTTGTGGCACAGTCAATGTGCTACAAATACTACACTGTTTGTGATGCAAACTTCACGCATTGCAAATAATTATACCATTTTTGGCGCATCAGATACCCAATAATTGAGTCCCATTATCGACGTAAATAATCTAGTATTTGTGGCACATTGACTACGCCACAAATAGTTATTAGAGACGCGGGATTAACTGACGTACGGGTGACGCGTTGAACGCGTCGAAAAATGACTATTTGTGGCATGAAGGAAAGTATTTGTGGCGCGATTGCGCGCAACAAAAAGTCATATTTTATTTTAGATTTTGGAGTTCATAATAATTCATAAAATCCAAAAATTGTTGCCAAATATGGCTTATGTCCATTAAATTTAACTGATTTACTAATGGTTTCAGTTCAGTCTAAAGTACATGGGGTGTTAGTGATGTGATTTGAAGTACAGGGGGCAATGTGAAAAAAGGGCAAAGTACAAGGGTGTATTTGTAATTGACCCCCTTTTTATTATCTTTTTCTTGTTTTTTGTAACCCATCCGTAATTGAATAAAAATGAGAAAATAATAGTATGTTGCAATTAAGAAGATAAAAAAAGTTTGCCTTGTTGGGGATGGATGGAAGGAAATCTAGTATTATATCCGTTCTAAATTAAGAGTTCTTTATTTCATTTTAGATGTTGCATTTTAAAAGACCTCTTTCATTTTAGGATCTGATAGTATATGGTGTACTAAAGTATTACGATATTATTTCATCTAATACAAGATACATGGGATCCTTATGTCATAATAATTATAAGATCAATTACAATTCAAGAGAATATTCTTATTCTTTAACATGTGCCATAAACAGTTGTTAACTATCTACAAATGAAACATCAAATTTCATAAATCAGATATGTACATTACTACATCAAAATCAAATTTGATGTATGATATTTGAGTTATCAGAGTTGGTCACTTCAATGAATACATCAAATCTTATTTGTTTGACCCTTTTTTCAGAAGATGCAATAAGTTTGCCTCAAGTTGGGGGTGAAGAGCAGCAAATCTACTACCCTTCCGTCCTAAATTAAGAGTTGTTTATTTTATTTTTTGATATCCCATTTTAAGAGTTTTCTTTGAAAAATCAATATATTTTTTTACTTATATATTTTTCAAGTTTACACTTAATGTAGGACTACCGGAGTACAACTCTTTGCTGCACTCGTGGAAGAGCTTTCGTCTGATGTGGAGCAGCAAATTTGCTGCAAATACAAAATTTTCAAATTTGCTTCCAATGTTGGAAATATGGTCTAACCACCATAATATTTTGTCTTCGCCAAAAGCCAAAAGAGATGAGTTGGACACTCGTGTATACAACAAGAAATACATCTCCAGACATAACTTGACAAAGCATTATAGTATTCATGTATTTAATATTTGAAGGTTGGTGAATGAAAATGAGATTTGTCTTTACTAGGTATGAATGGTTAATTAGTTGGCAGAAGGCAATTGGACTTAAGACATCAAATTTCTCTTAGTGTCAACATCTTTATTTCTGCTTAAGTTTAAGAAAATGATGAGTTACAGAAAATGATGTTGTTTGATGTTCTTCCTCATTGTATTTAGTCTCAACTTTCTGCTGAGATGGTGACTCGTTCGGTTTCTTAAATGAAATTTTCTAATTTTCCATCAGAAAAAGAAAAGAAAATAATGTGTTACATAAGTAATTTCAAATAAGGAGTGTATATGTAATGAGTAATGATTGGTACACATAAAATGTGCACATAAAGTATGTACATAAAGATTTAGGCCATTAATTTTGATGGGTCTCATGTATGATGGCATGGACTCTACCAAAATTAATGACCCCAATCTTTATGTGCACATAACACGTCCCGTATGTAATAGAAATTGGTGTATTGCCTTGTATTTACAGAAGTAAAAACATGATTAAAAAAACTTAGCAGAGACAATAAAGGTGTCTCTCTCTATATATATACATATATATATATATGTGTGTTTATATATATATACATTACCATATCTGCTTTTGGTACCATCATTCAAGAATTATTCAATGCTTCTCAAATTTAATTTTTAAATGCTTCTCAAATATGTTTAAATTTAACTCCATTTTTTTAATAGAAAGTTTAAATTTATTAGAAATTTGGTGTTAAATTCCAAATTAGAAGAATTATTTGGTTATAGCACACAAGGAAAAAAAAAATTGGGGATAAGTCAACGATTAGTGGACATCAATAAACATTAGTACTTTGACCGGTTGACCAATGTAGTCTAGGACATTTACACCCCTTCAAATATATTTATATATATATCTCTCTCTAAACGACGCTCAGACGTCTCTCTCTCACTCTCTTTCTCTCTCATCACCGGTATCATCATCTTCATCGTCAGCGCACAGATCTGACTATATTGGCATCATCATCTCTCTGTCTCTCTCTCTCGCCCCATCGGCAGTATCATCATCTTCAATGCCATCACAATCGATGCACAGATCCGACCATACCACACTGACGCCGCTTACCTTCACCCTCTCGTCGATCTCTACGTGTGACGTCTCCGCCGTGAACCACCACTCTAATGCCTGCCTTCGTACTGGAACATTGCTGATCTCTCACTCATCGTCCTGAATCGCAACAAAATCCTTCCTATTTGTGCACTTCATTAGAGCCTCACCTAGGGTTCAAAAGTTGGTACTGTTCCCATTGTGGAAGCTCAAAACAGAGATTGAAGAACAACTGATATATGTACATGTGTTGCCTTGGTGGTGTGTAAGGGTTTGTTGGTTAATTGAATCACTGGTTAGGGCTTGTTTGATTTTGTGAGTTGAATGGTTTGAGAACTTCATAAAACAACTTCCACTCAGATCTGAGCATTTTTTGCATATGCTTTTTGCATGTTGGTGTTCTAAGAGAAATTTCACAACTTTTTTTTTTTTGAAAAATTTCACAACTTTTATTAGTGTTTTAACTTTGTTTAGATCTGTGATTTATTTCTCTCTCTCTTTGGATCTAAAATCTTCAACTTCTCTCGACCACACCACTTAATTCTACACTCCAAACAATACATAATTAAAACTCTAACAAATTTTCAAAAGCTTTGTTAGTGAAAGTTCATAACTTTTATTATTATTTTTATTGTGAAATTTCACAACTTTTTTTTGTGAAATTTCACGACTTTTTTTTTTCTGATTCAGATTTTCATACAAATAATGCTACTTGTTTGGTAAATCTCGTCAAGTAGATTTAAGAAATGTAATTTTTACCTAACAACAATGTGTAGATTGGAAGTAATGAATTTTTGATGTAAAAAAGTATTGGAAAATTTTTTAACAGAGTCAGATGACCAGGTCGTCGGAGGTCAGACGAGGCTGCCAGAGCTCAGGCAAGGTCTGGTGGTGGTCGTCGGAGGTCCGGCGAGATGGTCAGAGGTCCGGCGAGGTCGTCAGAGTTCATGGTGGTATCACGGCTGTTTAGTAGCAATTTCAGCAAAATTGTGAGGTTAGTTTAGTCAATTGAAGGAAGCGAGAACTTATGATTAATGCCTTTTGCTTGTTGGACATAATACTAAAACATTACCCTAAAATGGATTTATCACCAATTACCCCTAAATTTAATTCTTAAATGCTTTAACACTTGTGCCACACTGTGTTACTACTTTCCTACTCACTACATACAATCACTCTGGTTAGAAGTCAAGTTCATAAAGCCTTGTGTATCACTCACACAAGCGGTTAGGAAATTAGTTTGCACGCACACACACATACACCGAACCACTATTGGTTCTGGCACGCTCGCGCAAATTACAGCAAACATTTTTGGCACGCCCGATGGGACCCACAGTGTCAAGCCATGCCTCTGAAGAAAGATAAACAGACAACCAAGAACGGCCAAGACGATCCTCCCATGGACCCACCTGTGGAGGAAAGTACCGGCCATTCTCCACAAGACGGCAGTATCACTCTTGAGGCAATTTCAGAAGCTGTGAGAACGAATGTTGAGCCCATGTGGAAGGAATACAACGCGCTCATAGGATCAATGGGCAATCTCAAATCGGTCATCATCCAAACAGCTGATGTTCATAAAAGTCAAGCTGATCTGGTCATGGAGACAAGGACCACCCACGTAAAGTTGGACCGCCTGTCGGATATGATCGGCAGGTTGATAGAGACCTATAAGGCCGGAGGCAGCAAAGAGCAAGTCAACGGATCGGGCTCTGGCGCATCGCTTGAGTCTGATAAGCTGAAAGACCCACCCTACATCTGTCCGAATCTTAGGGAGGGTAATGGCTCTGGCAAGCAATCTGAGTCACAGACTGGAATGGCTAGCGGATCGATAGCCACCGATCCCAACGGATCGGTAACACCAGGTTTTGGTCGGTCTATAGGCCATACTGAAAGTTCAGTCGGCCACACACAACCCCCAAGTCACGCAAATAGGGGGCAAAGGAACAACGGTGGATTTTGACCCCCTCAGGCCAATAACAATCAACAGCAGGTACCACCGCCGTTGGTACCCCCGTTGAGGAATGTTCAGCCTGTAGCTCCACAACCCATCAATAGGGAGGAGTTGGTGGTGGCCATACATGAAGAGTATGGCCCGTTTATGAGAAGACTGGAAAGGCCGACGTACAGACGGCCATATCCCCCTGAAATTGACCAAGTCATATTTCCTCAGGGGTACAAAGTACCAAATTTCACTCTGTTTTCTGGAGAGAGTGAACAGTCTTCAGTCGAGCATATTGGCCATTTTATTGTTCAATGCAGCCATGTGGGTAGTAGCGACCCATTAAAGTTAAGACTATTCCCAAACTCGCTGACGGGTATGGCATTTTTGTGGTATGTTAATCTCTCCGCCAATTCGGTGCTAACTTGTCAAGGGATAGAAGAGCTATTTCACGGCCAGTTCTATAGGACTGAGCTCGAAACATCGCTGGCAGACTTGTCCAGGATGATGCAATTAGTAGGAGAGACCGTAGAAACCTATATAGCCGATTTCTGTAAGGAAAAGTATCGGTGCAAGACAGTTTTACCTGAGGAAGAATATGCTAAAATGGCCATGGGGGGCATGTCCTTTGAACTTCGCAAGAGGTTTGAAGGAACTAACTTCTGTGACTTATTTGAGCTGGCCACACGGGCCGGTCGTTACGAGCGTATCCTTTTGGATGAGCCGGAGAAGAAGAACTCCTCCAAATGGACATATTATATGGACCCTAATTACGAGGTCTACTTAGCAGAGTGTGACCTCGAAACAGAGAGCGATATGGCCGAGTTGATCTGTAAACGGCCAATTGTATGCAACGCCTTGAATAAGCCTGTTAACAACAATGCCACTGCAAAGAAAATGGCGTTCGAGGCGGGAAAAAATTATACTTTTGATATAACCATGGCTGATCAAATATTCGATGCCTGATTGGCCGTTAAAGTGATCGAGCTGAGTGAAGGCCATCGGATCCCCAAGGCCGATGACTTAAAAAATAAGGAATACTGTAAATAGCACAATTCCTGGAAACACTCCACTAATAATTGCGTTGTTTTTCGTAATTTTATACAGGAAAACGTGGAGAAAGGAGTATTCAAGTTCTCGGACAAGGCTATGGGGATTGATGCAAATTCGTTCCCTCAAATTTCCAGCACCAATATGGTTATGCCCGATTTAACCAAGTTTTCAAGGCCGAGGCCGAAGATAGACTTGATTGATAGAGAAATGGTGTCAAAACAGAGGGAAGGGAAACAAATCGCCATTTCGGCCACAGAAAGGCCGAAGGTGACAATACATGACCTCCAGAGAAGCTATCAAGAGCGTAAAGAGAAAGGCTACAAGGCCGAGGAAGAAACGGCTAGGTCCAGTACCGAAAACTTGATAGCAAATCTACAACGACAACTGGAGTTCATCGAACAAGGCCTTTGCCCAAGATGCAAGGCTGATGGCAAGAAAGAAGTCTCAAGCCCGAGTAAGAGGTCGAGAAGCCATGAACATCGGGAACCAAGCCCGAGAAGGTCTGTATACGAGAGGTTGTCACTACCATGGCAAAGCCAGACGAAGCCCGAGCCGGCCAAGGTGAATCTGGCCGATTGGGGGCAAGAAGTTCCCAAACAATTCCAAGGCCTCAAATGCAAGCATTAACCTCTAACAGTAGTCCAAGGATGATGTTACCACCCCGGGTAGAAGATGGGAAGTGGCATAGAGCTGAACATCCAAAATTCCCAGCATGGCCACAGTACAGCAAGTCTCAAAAAAGGAGATATCAACGAATGAGACAGGCCGAACGAGAATGCCAGTACTGGAAGAATCGGGCTAGAAACCCTCCTAAACCCACAGCGCATACAGTGCCTAATGGCCAAGGAGAGGCTGGGGCGATGCATATTTCCACTGGGCACCCAAAGGAAAGATTCGGACGAGAAAAATCACAGGAGGGATGTAGGCTAACATCGGACAAGATGAGTATGGAGTTCAATGGAGATCTGTCAGACTCAAGCACTTCGCCAATTCAATTCGGGACTATTCTGATAGGCCTGTCGTCTAACATGGTGTTTACATTGCCTATGTCTTTCATGGCCAAGCCAGACCAGCCAGCGGCCATGGAAGGGGATGTAGTGGAGGGCCTTACCAAGGACTCAACCATGATAGAAGATGTTTTTTGGAATGGGAGAGAGACCGTCAAACCAAAAGTGGTAGAAGCCACAAGCAAAAATATGGATGCCACCGACGGGCAGACCGATCGACCTAAGATCACTATCTTGAGGCCGAAAGGACATCAGACTGAGGAAGGACTAAAGACCGGACCAGTTAAAGTTGTGTTCGAAAAACCAACATATCAGATGTCCCAGCATCTGAAGCCATTGTACGTGAAAGGACATGTTGAGGGGGTCCCGATAAACAGAATCCTGGCTGATGGTGGGTCTACCATCAACATTATGCCTCAAATAATGTTGAGAATCCTTCAGAAGTCCGAGTCGGAGCTAATTCCGACCGAAATGAACGTTCAAAGCTTCACGGGGGCACCTTCAAGAACCAAGGGTATCCTACCCCTTGAACTGACCGTTGGCAGTAAAATAGTCATGACTGATTTTTTAATTATGGAAACCTCGACGGCCTATAATACATTACTCGGTCGAGATTGGATACACCCAAATTACTATATTCCCTCCACACTCCATCAGTTGTTGATTTTTTGGAGAGGTGATGAGGTAGAAGTGGTTGGAGCAGATACGAAGCCATTTATAGCCCGTGTGCAAACGGCCGATAGAGTCTTGTATGAAGATGACATCGGGCCAGTCAAGTTACTGGGGTGCAATAAAATGGGAAGACCGAATATAGCGACCTTCCTTAAAGGAAATTCGTCAGACATTAAAGCGTATTGCCATAACCTTAGTCGGACAGAAGAATTAAGGCCGATTGGGATCATCGAACAGGAAGATGTCCATGGAGACTCCGATAATTGAAGAACAGAAGCTGCTGGCCCTCAAAGCCAGCATGGCCAGATGGTGTGCATACCTGGCCGATAGAAGATTGGAAATCGGCCCTGTTGACAGAATGATTAATCTGGCCGATTGCATCTACGAATAGGAAACGCTAAGGGAGGAAGAGATTCAAATAGACGAATTGGAGACAGCCACGGCAAAGCATGAAGATTTAAAGGCCGATGTCCAAGACCCCCTCTTGGAAATTAACCTAGGCAACGAAGGAGAGCACAAACCTACTTATGTAAGTCAGATGCTGGATCCGCAGTGTCAGGTCGAGTTGATTGCACTCCTGCACAAGTACAAAGATTGTTTTGCCTAGGAATATGACGAAATGCCAGGTTTATCTAGGGAACTGGTGGAACACCGATTGCCAATTAAATCGGGGTTCAGGCTGTTCAAACAGCTACCTCGGCGCATGTCACCAGAGGTAACACTAAAGGTGAAAGAAGAAATTGAGAGACTACTGGACGCTGGCTTCATTCGGACAGCCCGATATGTTGAATGGGTCTCTAATGTGGTCCCAGTAGTAAAGAAGAATGGGAAGCTGAGGGTCTGTATTGACTTCAAAACTTAAACTTAGCCACCCCAAAAGATGAGTATCCTACGCCCATGGCCGATCAGTTAATCGATTCGGCCGCCAAACATAAAATTTTGTCCTTCATGGATGGGTACTCGGTATATAACCAGATCTACATCGCCGAAGAAGATGTCCGAAGACTGCTTTTCGGTGCCCAGGGGCAATTGGAACCTTTGAGTGGGTTGTCATGCCGTTCGGTCTGAAGAACGCTAGAGCTACCTATCAACGGGCAATGAATTCGATCTTCCATGATATGATTGGACAATTCATGGAGGTTTACATAGATGATGTGGTGGTGAAGTCAGGAGGTAACACCGATCATTTGAGAGATTTGGAAAAAGCATTTGAAAGAATGCGGGCTCACAGATTAAAGATGGACCCTCTCAAATGTGCATTCGGCGTCACAGCAGGGAATTTCCTAGGTTTCCTAGTACATCAAAGAGGGATAGAGATTGACAAAAATAAGGCTCGGGCTATCCAGGCAGCAAAGCCACCAGCTAATATGAAAGAGCTTCAGAAATTGCTCGGACAGATCAATTTTATAAAAAGATTTATATCAAATTGTGCAGGAAAGACCCAAGTATGGACCCCACTATTGAAGATCAAGACCGATGAAGACTTCAAATGGAAAGATAGCCATCAACAAGCCTTCGAGGGAATTAAACAATATTTGTCAACCCCCCAGTATTAATGCCACCCAAGAAGGGTAGGTACCTGAAATTGTATATATCGGCCTCTGACTGCTCTGTAAGAAGTATGTTAGCTCAAGATAATGAGCAAGGCAACGAGCAGGTCGTTTATTATTTAAGTAGAATTTTAACTCCAATCGAGCAGCGCTATGCGCCGATTGAGAAGTTATGCTTGGCATTGTATTTTTCCTCATAAAAGTTAAGAACATATATGCTGCCCGTTTCCACTTACATAATATGTCAAACTGATGTGATAAAATATATGTTGTCAAGACCGATCATGAGAGGCCGAATTGGAAAATGGACCCTAGCCTTGATGGAATTTGCCATCCAATACCGATCATAGCAATCTGTCAAAGGCCAGGCCATAGCCAATTTCTTGGCCGATCACCTAGATCCTACTGATTTGGGTGAATTGCCTCAAACACCCAAAGTCCCGAGCACGTCCTTAGTCCCATAGACGTTAATCTTTGACGGTTCCAAAAATGCAGAGGGTGCTGGGGCAGGTGTGGTGATTGTATCACCCAAGTACAAAAAGACAAAAATGTCATTTCGGCTCAATTTCAAATGCACTAATAATCAGGCCGAATACGAAGCGCTTATCATCCGACTAGAGATACTCCTTGAAATGGGGGAATCGTCCGTGCACATAAAGGGAGACTCAGGGCTGGTGATCGGACAGATAGCTGAAGAATTTCAAATTAGAAGTTGGTAGCTCTGCCCATTCCACGTTGTGGCCACCCAACTCATGGAGGCGTTTGATGACATTAGCGTGAGTTACATTCCAAGAACCACAAATACCGAGGCCGATAAGCTGGAAAAAATAGGATCAGCCTCTTCTTCTCAGAAGAACTTAGAAGACCGACTCATCACTGTTCATGTCCAATCATTACCATCCGTTGCAAAGAGAGGTTGGTATGCCACCACCAATTTGGTCTTGATGGAGGATGACGATTGGAGAATCCCCATTATTGAATACCTGAATCACCCAAATGTCAGGGTAAACCAAAGAGTTAGATTATTTGCTATCCGATTCGTGGTGCTTGATGGAGAATTATTCAAGAAATCGATCGGTGACGACGTGATCTTGAGGTGTCTAGGGAAGAAATAGGCCATACAAGTTATGGCTGAGGTACATGAAGGGATCTGTGGGGCACATCAGGCCGGCACAAAGATGAAGTGGTTGCTGAGAAGATACAATTATTACTAGCCCGGTATATTGAAAGATTGTATCAGTTATGCTAAGGGATGTCAAGCTTGCCAGAAGCATGGTCTGATCCAGCATATGCTAGCTAAAGAGCTGCAACCCATAATCAAACCATGGCCGTTTAGAGGATGGGCAATGGATTTAATTGGCAAAGTCCTACCGCCATCATCGGGCCAGCACTGTTTCATCATAGTGGCTACGGACTACTTTACTAAATGGTCTGAGGCCATACCTTGTAGAACGGTGACTCAGGCCACTGTAATAAAATTCATTAAAGAACACATTATCCATAGGTTCGGCCTTCCAGAAATAATTACGGCCGACCAAGGATCTGTGTTCATAGGGACGGAAATATCGGCTTTTGCAGAAAGTAGGGGGATCAAAATTCTCAATTCTACGCCCTATTATCAATAGGCTAACGGACAGGCCGAGTCCACAAACAAGATCCTCAAGGGGATTATTGAGAAGATGAAAGTTGAAAATCCTAGGGAATGGGACAAGCTCTTGTCCGAAGCTTTATGGGCCTATCGGACATCCATAAGGTCAAGTACTGGGGTCACACCGTTCATGCTGACCTATGGGCATGACGCTATGTTACCTATGGAAGTTACAGTCCGATCGGCCAGAAGAGCTTTACAGAATCAGCTAGAGTCTGCTGAGTACACAGAGGCTATGATAACTGAATTAAAAGGGCTCGATGAAATAAGGCTCGCGGCCTTAGACTCATTAAAAGTGCAAAATCAACGGGCAGCCCGAGCTCATAACAAAAGGGTGAAAGAGAAGTCTTTTTGCATAGAGGAATTAGTATGGAAGGCCATGCTACCTATCAGAGATAAGGATAACCGTTACGGTAAATGGTCGGTCAATTGGGAAGGCCCGTTCATCGTCCATCAAGTCAAGAGAGGTGGTGCATATAGGCTACGTGATCTGGATGGAACAGTTCATGTCCGATTAATCAATGGCCAGTATTTAAAGTCCTATTATCCTACATTGTGGGAGACCATTGACCTTGAGTATAAACCAAATCCTGGGTTGGAATATGATCAATTGATCAATTATGAACCTGAGCGCGAGTGATTTAAAGAAAACATCATTTTGTATTAATAAAAGCTGAGCATAGCTTACTTACAAAGATGATGAAAAAAGAAAAAATTACTATACAAAGTACAAATGGTAAGTTTGGCCCTCAAGTCCTCCCAAGTCTTGATAGCTCTAGACCGATCCCGTTTTGCTTTTTCAAGTTTTTGGGCCCATGCTCGGGAAATGGGGACATTGGCTTGCAGTTGATCACTGCACTTCTGGGCGTCGCCACCAAGTGAGGATAGCACTTCATCAATTTTCCCCAAGGCGGCGTTATTGGTGGTGACCTCGGCCTCATACTGGGCGAGCTAAGCTTTAAGTGCAGCAATATGCTTTTGCAGCCAGGAGTCTCTTGCTAGCACCTGAGCCCGAGAGGCCTTCCCCGCTTCAAATTTAGCCTTGGCCCCTCTAGAAACTTCAATGCTTTTTGCCAAGAGCCCCAATAAAGCTCTGCATCAGCCTGAACCTTCAAGGCCGATCGATCTAAGAGACGGCAACTGGGGAGTCTTTCTTGTATCTCATGGAGTAAGGATAGCTGCCCGTCAGAAAGAGAAGGTTCGGCCATGATTGTGTTCAAAGCTGCTTCAACGTCAGCAGCAGCAGGAAGGTTAGAGAGGTCCTGATCAGCAAGCCCGAAGAGTAGGTCTTTTGCTTGTTGAAGGCGTGAAGGTGAGACGGCCTCGGGCTCTAGTGGGCCAAGATCAAAAACTCCTAGGTCCAGGCCTGAGAAGAAATCGTTGAAGGGAATGTGTGGCTCTAGACCCATGGGAACGGCCTGTTCAAAAGAATAGCAGTCAGAAGTTGTCTCTAAGAGTTTATGAATGGAGTAAAGTAAATAGACTATAATACATGGGCATGAGAATCAAGCGAGGCCGATATCTCTTGACAAACATCGGCCTCACTTGGTTGGGAAGTTGTGGGTTGAGAGGAAGACTGAACTAACCCAGAAGAAGAAGGAGTGTTGCTGGTTTCTACACCTAGACTGGTAGAGGCCGCTGTAGCCTGTAAAACTTCAGTCCCCAGGACCGAGCCCGAATCATCAACACCGGCCTCAACTCGTAGAGTTGTAGAATCCTCAGGAGGGGGGATAGCCTCGGTCTCAACCTGTTCCCCTATTGTTGGAATAGAGGATCCGGTGGCAGTACTAGGTTCATCCAGTCCGGAGGAAGCTCCAACTACAGTGGGGACGGCCTGTTCAACTTCTTCCCCTGCTGCCTTCATAGCAGCTCCAGCATCGGCCATGCCCTCACTATTAGAAGAGATGACGACTGGTTCAGCAATATGACTGGTAGGAGCAATGGATTCATCGTCACTTGAAGGAGTTAGAGGGGGCATGATGTGAAGTGGCATCACTCTCACGGCGACCTGTTCTAGGTAGGCCGCTACGGAGGCCGGAGATGAAGGAAAAGTCTGAGGCTGAATTAGTTGTGATGGGTCTTCTCCAGAGTCCTCATCAACAAGCTGAAGAAAAAAAAAAAAAGGATTAGAACTGAAAGAACAAAATCGGGCTTAACGGCTAAAAAAATAAGTAAAGTAAACCTGAGTTGTTGAGGCTGGTGTTGTTTTCTGTTTCTTTTGAGCATGCCCTTTGCCCGGAGCTGGCTTGCGGGCTGGTCTTTTGGTAACTTGTTTGCGCCGGACTGGAGCTGCTGCTGGGGCAGGAGCATCGGCCTCAGCGGCTGATGATGCAGTAAATGGTACAAGTGCCTCAGCTGTAGTGTCTTTAAATAGCTGGCTTGCCCGATCACCCCACCACTGGGTGAATTCTTCTGATACCACAGGCCGGGCAGAGAAAGGTGTAAAGTTGAATGCGGCCTTGAGCTTGTCCGACCGTTCTTTTATTTTCTTTACTTGCCCATCGTTGACGATAAGGCCGCGTTCTACCCAATCCACATTGACAGTGATGCCAGGGGGAACGGGCACGAGTTGGGTAAGCCAGAATTGGCAAGCATAGAGGGGAGCAAAGTAGTACTCTGCTCCACACTTATTGTTGGTTGAAGGAATACTTGGGCTAAAGATTATATCCCTAGCTACTAAGTAGCTAGAGAAGATTTCGTTGTATGTGGATTGGGTGCCCGAGCCTCAATTAGAAGGGTTGTTGGAGAGTTGAAGGAATGAAGAAAATTGGAGTGAAAAGAATGGGGTGAAGAGATTTATGTCCCTAGCGGAGCACCCTTGATAGAAAAAAGTAAAACACTCCTCAAAGGAGTGGGAAGAAGGTGCTACATCCATAAATTGGACGGCAGAAATAGGAACATCGGCCATTTGGCGAATGGCTGGTTGAAACTCTGGGAAGTAGGAGTACAGCCATAGTTGAAGTATCCATATCGGGCTTCCACCAACTCCAAAGCTCGAATAAACGAAGTCTGTTATACTACGGACTAGGTCTGCCCAGACAAGTGTAGCCATGGCTAAGGGTTTCCCTGATGCGAGAGCCAAAGCCAAAGTGGTGTACTCTTTGGTAATGGCTTGGCTGGCCGAGCAGAAGAGGTATTTGTTGAGCCAGTATATGAGGAAGGCGGTATGTTCGGTGTCAGACACCTCCGTCTCATCAGCACCGATGCAGGCAGTCAGAAAGCCTCCGTAGGCTATAATCAGTCTGTACGAAATGGCCCCATCCCTGATAGTCTCTTGCTGAGGGTAAGCAAAGCTGGCCGTTCCAACGTCAAGCCCGGGGATAATTTCTTGCCCATGAGGGCGAAGACCGAGCAAATAACTGATGTCCTTGATAGTGGGGGCCATTGGTCCGTAGTGGAAAAGAAAGCCATTGCAGGATGAAGACCAAAACAACAGGGCAGAGAAAAGAAGAGGACGGTCTCTCTCTATCCTAGACCGACTGAGCATTATGGCATCATAAATGCCCGTTTGTCTTTAGACAGTAGCCTTAGAGGCCGATACTCTAGTAATCCATTTGTCCCAGTCTACAGTAGGGGTCAGCCAGCCTCGAATAGGCTGGGTAGCAGTTTGAACCTTGTTCCAGTGGGTAGGTACCTGCAGGAATGCTTCATTATCCACCGGCGGGTACAGGGGAAGAAAAGCCACCGGAGGATGGCCGAGAAACGCCGCCCCAAGACCTGGTGCTACTGGAGAACCGTCGGAGGAGCTGTAGGGAGTCAGGTAATCAATAGAGATCTCAGCGGTGTGAGTTTTGGCTAGAGTCCTAACCTCTTTGCATCGGTTTTGTGGTGGTGGAGCGTCAACAAAGGTCTTCTTTCCTTTGGAAGTGGTGGTCATAGCTGTTTTAGGAGCCATTTCTGCAGAGGAGTACATCGCCAGAAAAAATGAAGGTTTTAGAGAGAGAGGCTCTGTTTGCTTGAGTTGTTTAGAGAGAGAAAGAGTAAGAACGCAAATGAGGGAGGTAAAGATTTTTGAAAATCTTGTTGTTTAAATACCACGCCGTTTTAATCATGCTGCATTAAATGTGGAGTGACTGGTGGGATTCTCAATAATCTGACATTCTCTGCATGCTTGACACGTGGTGATTTTAAAATTCAAAACGTCACATCAATCAAGGCGGGACGTTTGATATGACCTTTTGGGGGGCAATTATTTGCACCCAAAAACTGTCAAAGGTTTTTGAGCCCGAGCCGCGTGAAACTGGATAGAGGTGAGGCCGAGCTAAGGAATATATGACTCATCGGACTTAAGCGTAGACGTGAGACCGATAATAGGTACAAGGCTGTTGGGTGTTGTGAGGATTATTGGGCTTTGGAATAACATAACCTAATGCGGTGTTAGCCCGGTGGTGGATTGAAGCAACACGAAGGCCAATCAGACACCGTGTAATGAAGGATGGCTGTAGTAGTCCAATTGGCCATGGGCATTTGAAGAAAGGTAATCGGGCATGAGGAAAAGCATGGAAATGGGTAAAGTCCGATTCAGCCAGGAGAGTAATTGACAAGGCCGATGGACTGAAAGGGGAAGGTGGTGCTATTCACAACTGTCAGGATGACATCATCTCAGAGTTTTGGAAACAAGAGTCCTTTTAGGAAATGAATCTGATCGTGTCCAGCTGGATTTAGAAAGCTAATCCCTCAATTAAAGGGATTGATTCAATTAGAATCTGGATAAGGTAGGAGTCAAAGATAAGGAAAGTCTCTTCCACCGTCAGCCAATCAGTCACGCAGCTTGGGGCGCAAGCTAAGGAGTCCTTTTCTAATCAGGAATCATTAAGGCCGCTATAAATATTCAGGCAGGCCAACCAAGCAAAGGACTCCGCGTTATCTCGAAAACAGCACCCACACTGCATTCGAAGCATTCAAGGCATTCAAAGCACTCTTAAGTCTTTATGTTTTTCAGCATATAGCAAATAGGTTTATCCTAGTGGTGTCATACGGGGGCCCGGCCGGGCTCGGTCAAAGCGGGCTTAACCGGGCTAGCGGGCCGTGCTTCACCTAAAATCGGGCCGGGCCGGGCTTGGGAAGGGAGGGGGGATGTCCGCCCCGGACCGGTGGCCCGGGCTCACTAGGGCCGGGCTAGTGGACGGGCTCGTGGACGGGTTCGTGGACGGGCCCATAGACGGGCCGGGCCGGGCCGGAGTTTGGGGGGGGGGGGATAGTTTTAACTTTTAAAGTTTAAAGTTTGGGAATTGGGGGGAGTTTTTACTTTTACTCTTTTTTTTTTATATATGTTTAGTTTATAAATTAATGATTAGTGATTACTAAAAAAAATTTGTTTAACAAAAAAAAAAAAAGTAAATAATATTTATTATTCAATAAAAATTAATGAGATTACTATTATTTGATATTTAAAAACTATAGTCTAATAAAATATAAAGATTACTTATCATAAATTGTACAATAAAAAGTAAAGATTTATTCATTAATGATTACATTGATTAGTGATTACTAAAAAAAGCTCATTCAAAAAAAAAGTAAAGAATATTTAGTATTCAATAAAAATTAAAGAGATTACTAGTATTTGATATTTAAAAATTGTAGTCTAATAAAAAATAAAGATTATTATCATTAATTTCAATAATTTATATAATAAAAAGTAAATATTTATTCATTAATGATTAGTGATTACTAAAAGTCTAAAAAAATTCATTAAAAAAAATAGCAAAGAATTTTATTATTCAATAAAAATTAAAGAGATTACTAGTGTTTGATATTTAAAATTATAGTCTAATAAAAAATAAAGATTACTTATCATTAATTTGTATAATAAAAAGTAAAGATTACATTTTACAGAATTGGATTTTTTTTTTTTTTAAAAGCCGTTCACAGTTTATACTCATGCGGGCCAGGAGTATTACAATTGATTTGTTTGGAACTAAATGATCTTCAACTCTCATATTCATTCTTCAATTCTTCATTCTTCAATTTTCTTCCGTAACTTCCAAATTTGCGAAGTCTTCAAGAATAGGATCTTGGCGATTTTGAGTTCGATATTGTGCACGGTCCCAATCCTTCAAGCACATCAAGCAGTCAAGCATATCAGGAGATAATCTGCTCCTCCTTTCCTCTAGCACCCTTCCACCTACACTAAAAGCAGACTCCGATGCAACTGTGGAAGCCGGAGGGGTTAGTAGATCACGAGCCATGATGGAAAGAACAGGAAAAGTTCTTACATGTTCTTTCCACCATGTCAAAAGATTTAAATCGACCATTTCCTCGTTGGTTAATCGGCTTTCCCACTCGGTTTCTCGATACTTATTTAATTCACCAAGAATGTTAGAGCTACTTACAAATGATTGACTAACACCTTTTTGTTTCTTTCGACTGAGAAACTGGCTCGCCCAAGAACCACCTGACGCTCCCGAACTTAACTCAATATTAGAAGTAGAAGAAGAAGTAGCACTTTCTTTATTTGTATATTTTTCATAGTAAATACGAAATAAAGATTCCAAAGTATTTTCCATTTCAAAAGTAGTTATTTCTAGACCAGGCTCACCATCTGGTCCTTGCATCAATTCAGATATTTGTTTAACCATTTCACAAACACCATCAAAATTGATTCTAGGATCCAAGATTGCAGATAAGTAAAATACAGGTGGAATGTTAGACCAATATTTTTTAAACTTTTTTTCCATTTTCTCGCAAATATCAATAAAAATGTCATTTTTTTGTTTATAACTATGAAATGTATGAGCCATATTATATAATTCCATAAGAACTAAACAAGAAGTAGAATAGTAAACACCGGAAAGTATATTTGTAGCATTGTAAAATACTTCTAAAAATCCATGAAAGTCAAATGCCATATCCCAATCGTTTGAAGTCAAGTTTAGTGATGGATAATTAACATTAACAAATTCAGTAATAATATTACTATATTTTTTACAAGAATCTATCATAAGATAAGTAGAATTCCAACGAGTTTTAATATCAGTTTGCAATTTCTTTGGATTAAGACGATTTTGTTTACAAACACCATAAAATTCTTGTAGACGGTTAGGCGTTGAACAACAAAAGACCACTGCCTCTCTAATTTTAAGTATGTGATCATTAATTTTTGTTAATCCATCTTGGATAATCAAATTAGTGATATGACATACACAACGACCATGAAATAATTTTCCATTCAACATTGGGCGCATAAGATCTTTAAACATATTAATAGCATTTGTATTAGCACTAGCATTGTCAAAAGTAATGCTTATAATTTTTTTCATAATATCATACTCATTAAAAACATTGATTATATAGTTATATATATTTTCACTAGTATGAGGATAGTCTAATGCACGAAAAGCAATGATATTTTTATTCATATTCCAATTTTCATCTACAAAATGCGCCGTTATACATATATATCCCGTTTTATTACAAACAGTCCAACAAATCAGAAGTGCATGCAATTGTACAATTAAAAGTAGAAAAATCCTCAATTAATTTTTTTTTGGTTTGTTGAAAAACAGATTGTATATCACTTCTAATAGTATTTCTAGTAATAGGTTGGTAGGCAGGTTGTAAAAAAGTTTGAATAAAACGTGTAAAGCACTCTTCTTCAACTAAAGTAAAAGACATATCGGATGCACAAACAAATTTTGCCAAGCCTTCCCTCATTTTTTTTTATTATAAAGAAAAGTTCCAACACTTGCGCCAGTAGAAGCAGAAATTTGGGATTGTACTAGGCCGCTTGAGCGGTACCTGCTTCCCATGCACCTTTATGTTTGCTTATGATGTGCCTTTTAAGTGTATTATTTCCTCCACCTTTGTAAGAAAATTTGAGTCCGCATATTTTGCAAATAGCTCCATTTTTTTCGTCATTTAATTTAAAAAATAACCAAACATGTGATTTTAATTTTCTTTCAGTGGTGGGACTTGGATCATTAGGATTTGAAGGAGATGGTTCAGATGGATTAGACCCCATAATTTCAACGTCGTCGTCATCCTCCAATTCCAAATCATTAATCTCATTTCTTTCCCCATAATCTAAATTTTCAAAGTCATAAGTTGGGCCTTCCCTAGTTTTTGAAGATCTTGAGTGAGATTCCATTTTTTTTTTTAAAAAAAAAAAAAGAGGGAAAAGAAATATAAAAGATTAAAATACTAACAATTAAATAAGCAACTAATAAAGCAAGAAGTGAAACAATAAATAAATTTACCTCAACTTATAGTAGTAGAAGAAGAAGTGAACAACTATAAATTATAATAAGACTTGAGACTTGAGAGCTTGTAAGTTCAAGTTGTAGAAGACTAGAAGTGCCTTTACAAATTAGAGCTTTGATAATTGAATCACCAACTTGTAGAGTAGAAGTGCTTGTAGACTTGTAGTTTATGGAGTAGTATAGAGAAAGTAGAGAATAGAGAGAGATAATTGATTTTTCTATGAGAAAATATGTTGTGGGAGGTTTGGTATTTATAGAAAATGGGCTAAGGGGTATTTTGGGAAGTCAAAAAGCACATTTACATTTTTACCCCCAAAACTAGCCGTTTTATAGCCGTTAGAGGGGTAAAAAATGGAAAAATATTTGAAAAGGGGCCAAACTAGCCGTTTTGGGCTCGGGCGGGCCTACCGGGCCGGGCTTCGGGCCGGGCCACAACGGCTAGTTTATCCGGGCTTTTGGGCCGGGCTAGCGGGTTAGCAGGCCGGGCCGGGTTTCGGGCAAAGGAGCGGGCCGGGCCGTGGACGGGACTAAAGGTGTCCACCCCGGACCGGACAAAAGAGCTCGGGCCTAGCGGGCCGGGCCTATACTGGGCCAGGCCGGGCTTTTAGCCCGGAAAAATCGAGCCGGGCTCGGGCCGGACCGGGCCAACCCGACCCGATTGACACCTCTAGTCTATCCTGTTTTGTTATTTCTTTTTTATTTTTCTGAATAATCAGTTTGCCCTGGTTTGTTCTTTAGATCTATTTGTTTTTTTCAAACACTTAATAAAATCTTCGTTTTATTAATCCGTTTGTGATTGTTTACCTGTTAAACTCGACATTGTTTAGCTTGTGCGCTTCAGTACTACTAAAGAATTTATGGTGAGGGTACTTTCCTACTCACTACACACAATCACTCTGGTTAGAGTCAAGTTCATAAAGCCTTGTGTATCACTCACACAAACGGTTAGGAAATTAGTTTGCACGCACACACACATACACCGAACCACTATTGGTTCTGGCACGCTCGCGCAAATTACAGCAAACATTACATAGCACTAAAAAAGTATTTAAAAATCAAATTTCGAATTAAATTTAGGAAATATGGCATTACTCATCAATTAGAGCCCGTTTGAGTTAGCTGAAATATTAAGAAGTTTAGTGTTTGGGTTTGCTGAAATATCAAGTGATTGTTTTAAACAAAAGTGTTGGGCAACCAAGCTGGAAATTTGATTATTTGTATAAAATGACCAAAAAGGACAACATGTAGATGGTTAAAGTTTTTATTTAAATGCATTTTTGTCTTATAACAACTAAAAAATGAAATTAGTGATTGTTTGAAAAACAAGCTGCTTTTCAGCTTAATTTTTCAGCTGATTTGTTTAAGCGTTGAAATTTTAAGTTAATCCAAACACTTCTAATTTACAAAACAATTACTTTGTTTTCTCCAAATCCACAATTCATCACTTAAATTTTAATTTCTAGCTAACCAAAATGGGCTCTTAAAGGTTGATTTGGATATGCATCAGCTGTCACTCCTATTCTCATCTGTGTTTAGTTTTTATAAAAATGAACATAATCTTTACTGATAAAGGATTCTTTTTTAATGATTTCAGATTTTTGTAATACAAGTACGTCTACCAAAGACAGGAAGAATGGAATATATATATATATATATATATAAGTCAGGCACTAAAGAGGGCGTACTCTCTTTATTAAAGAGATGGTCTCTGTTTTGGCCGTCATATCATGTTTAAAAACTGTGAAATGACAATACTGGCCTTAATAAAAACACGGTCCGACGGCCAAAACATAGACCCCCTCTTTATTAAAGAAAGGAAGTCCTCTTTAGAGAATTTTCATATATATACATATGGGTTAATTACAGAAACACCCCCTGTGGTTAGGCCTTTTATCAAATACCCCCCTGTACTTTAAATTTTATCACTAATACCCCCTGTGGTTTGGACTAAAGTGAAACAGTCACTTTTTCCGTTAAAGTTAACGGAAAATTGATAAAAGTACAAAATTACCCCTATTACATACTAATAATAGCACCCTTATATGCTTAAATGTTTATTTAGGCATAAGTGGAACATTATTATATTATTTTGATATTACATTTGTTGTTAAAGACCATTATGTGGTCACTTAGGGGTACCTTTGTGAGAGTGAATTTGATACACACACACACAAAATTTTGGGGATAAATTTTTTTTTTTTAGATCTTAGTACATCACTACACTGGATTTCATTGTGTGTGTGGTCAAGAGTAGATTAAAAACAAAAACTAACACATCACCAAGATTGTATGTGTCTAAGAGTAGATAAAAATAAATAATAAATAATAAATAATATATCGCCAAGACTGTGTGTGGTGTGTGTGTGTGTCTCCAAGGGTAGATCAAAAATAAAATAAAAAATTAAATAAATTTGCTCTCATGAATGTACCTCAAAGTGACTACAGAATGGTCTCTAACAACAAATATAATATCAAAATAATATAATAGTATACCACATATGCCTAAATAAACATTTAAGCATATAAGGGTGTTCTTATTAGCATGTAATAGGGGTAATTTTGTATTTTTACCCATTTTCCGTTAACTTTAACGGAAAAAGTGACTATTTCACTTTAGTCCAAACCACAGGGGGTATTAGTGATAAAATTTAAAGTATAAGGGGGTAACTGATAAAAGGCCTAACTACAGGGGGTGTTTCTGTAATTAACCCTATATAATATAGGGTAAGGCTATTCACACTCATGGATAATCTATTGCACTCCGAATTTTTTCTGTAAAAAGACACATTTTTCAAAGCATGTTAAAGGAAAAAATTTAGAGTGCCAAAGATCATCAATAGAGTGCAAATAACATTACCCTATATAAATTGATTCATTTATAATTACTACTCGATTCTTAGCATTTAATGGCCTATTTAGAGCAACAATAGTGGTGTTAGCATAAAGGGTAAACTAGGCTAACAAATGGTAAGGAAAGCTAAGTTTAGCATACCACTAATTTTTTTACCATACGCACAGACAGCAGAGAGAGAGCTGGTTGGGAAGCGGACCGCAGAGGGGGTGCCAGGTGGTTTTTTTTTTTTTTTTTTTTATAACAAAATATCACATGAAGTATACACCACTGTGTACAAGCTGGAAGACACAATGCCGGTTCAATAGTAGCTGGCAAAAGCTCTGCCATCTCCCAACTACACCACTATGTCTCTCCCACAACTCGTACCGGAAACTAACTTAAATTTACCCTACATATAACTATACCATTGCAGTTGCTCTTAGAAAGATATTACTAGTAATTAGAAGGTATCTTTCCATTTAATACTTCAATTAGTGTATTTTGGACCACAAAATTTTTGAAAATTATCTAATAGCCCCTAACTTTGGAAGAATATTGTGATTTTTCTGTTTGTATCAATGAGTTTTCACTGAAAGTTTTTATGCTTCGATGACACTTTTGTTCGAAGCAAAATTTGAAATACAAATTTGGGACCATTCATTTTTTTTATTGGAAAAAAAATTCAATATTTTTTGACAGAGTTAGACACAAATTCATCTAATCAGTCTTATCTGTGTAGAAATTATTGTGTGATCTTAGACAATCACCTCATTCATTTAAAGTAGTGATGCTGAATCAATATGAGAGAGCATATCTGTAAAAGAGTTAATTAGTTTACTCATTACCAACCCAAAAAAAAAAATAGCTTAGAGAAAACCGTTATATTTGTTTATTTTGTACACACCCGCCAAATCAACACATCATGTGTGAGATGGTAGATCACTCAATAATAATTTTTATTTTTATTATTATTTTTTTTCATTTTTTTTTGTTTGGGTGGGGGGGGGGGGGGGGGGGGGGGGGGGGGGGGTGTTAATTGCAAAAACACCCCCTCAACTATGACCTATTTTAACTCGCTCCTCTGAAATATTTTTTTTTCGACAAATTGACCCCCTCTGTTTGTCTTACTTGACAATTTGACTCCCTTCGTTTGTCTGCAATAGAAAATGGGCATGTGCCCATCTCGTGAGAGTAAAAATGGACACATTTACCCTTTGTGCCTAAAATGGGTCTGATCTCTCTCTCTCTCTCTCTCTCTCTCTCTCTACCCTAATTTCTCACTATCCCCTTTCCCACACTCTCTCTCTCATTCCCTGCCCCACACCACCACCATAACCACTAGCCACCGTCGGACACCACCAATCACCATTGCACCATCCATTAATCACCACCCAATGACCACCACACCATCCAGTCACTACCATTGCCGCACCCAATGACCACCCAATGACCACCACCCACACCCAAAATCATCACCAAATGTAACGCCCCGAAAACCAAAGCGCGCAGAGAGAGAGAGATGATAGAGAGAAAAGAATAAAGGTCCAATCACAAATGCGGAAGTGACTTGGGAATTCCACGGGAATTCCTACAAAGATGACTTACTAACACATAAATCCAAACAAGACTTACATGTCAACGAGTTTTGAAAATTTTAATTAAACGACTATCCGAACAAGCACAAGTTCAAGGGATAAAATGAGGAATTTTGTGAAATAAGTACTTTGAAACGAGGTATTAGAATATAAGAAGGAATGCTCTTTAAAACATTGATATCACATAAGAGACTTATGCTCTTAATCTATGAATTCTACTTAGAGTTGGATCGAGCAGAGAAAGTTCGATTGAGCGAACTATGGGCAGAGAGTTCACTCCATAAAAGTTGGATTAAACAGAGAAAAGTTCGATTGAGCGAACTATGGACAGAGAGTTCACTACCTCTGTTGTGCTTGAGCAAAAATTCACATGAACACAATATAATAATCAAAAGGAGTTTCTAACAAGAATAATATCGCCAGAAAGGAGTTTAATAAGTAGAGTTTAACGAATCCGGCTAGGATTATAGGCACAACAAATTCCACGATGAGTTTAACACAATTGGACTAAAGCAACAAGAGCAACAACAAGTAAAAGTAACCCCACACGAACACTAATCGACCTGGTGATTCCCAAACTCAAGGAAATAAGTAAACAAGTGACGCAAGGTGTATCCAAACTCACTCACAACGAGCTAAGCATGAACAATCCCAAACGAGAAACATAAGGCGCTAAATATAAAGCATAGACACAGGCAAGATTCAACGATCTCGACAACGATTACAAACTAGGCTAGATATGTAAATCAAGGATAATACACGCACTCAATTACAACATCAATATAAATTACATCTCTAATCCTACAAAGAGCTAAACATTGGCTCTAGCAACAAGATGAATATAACTGGTTGTGACATATGAACAATATGCAATTGAAGAAGGAGTTAAAGTACATTTTCAAAACACAAATCTTTACAGGATCTTTGAAAGAGTGTTGTCGCGCCTTCTTTGGAAAACCTGTCAAAATGTTTATCGTTTATGTGAGAACGACGGCTCGTAGGAAGTATTACAAGTATATGTTGTAAATTTCATAAAATCTATGAAATGAATGCTATGAATGCCACCGAGGCAAATACGAATAAAAAAGCCCAAGGGCCATGCATGATGGGACCACTCCCCTCATTACTGGACTATGAGCAATCCCCCACTGGGAACTTAGCGTACAAACCATCCGAGAGCTAATCGGCTATTAGTTGGAGTTTGGCACGTTCTTAGGTACGTCCACCCTGTCCTCACACACAACCCACATCTGGATTTTCACTTTTATCATTAATCCACTCTTTGGGATTTATCCCCCACGTGGGATTTCTCATAACATGCATGTCATGCTATGCGGTTGCCTACTTGGCCATAAATGATTTGAATCCCTTGATTCGTATGTCAATGCCCACACATGAATGAAATTAACATTTCTATATCAATGTTGAATATCAACGGGCAATCATCAACAATTATGAAATAATCAATTCATAGCAATTTAACACAGTTTCTAAACTTTTAAAGAAACGTCATTACTTGAGTTCTATGATTTCGAGAACAACATATAGAATTTTACAACATGCTTTTCCCTTAAGTGTGTTGTCACATAGGCATTTAAACATTTAATTCCCTACTTCAACATATGCTTTTCATAACACATATTTTCAACCCAAAGACTAAACACATAAGCACATAGTCAAACAATTATGCTTTCCCCCAAATTGATAAACATTTAATCAATTAATCAAATAACAAATTTATAATATTTTAAACATTTAATCAAGCTCATCAACATGCACTTAAGCTATGGAGGATTCAACCTTGAACCCATTCCAAACCCTAACTTTCAAAATCACAAAGAAATTCATAGTAGGCATGAACTTTACAAAATATAAAGGTACTAAATTCTACCTTGGTGTCCTTGAAAAAGAAGCACCCAAACAAGCCCTATGGAGAGAGAAGAGAAATCCCGAAATGGTCATATATGCCAAAATAAATGGCACCCAAGCTTAGCCCTTGAGGAGGTGATCAACTTTGCCCCTAATGGTCAAGCTCCAAATGTGGCTCTAAGGTCTTCAAAATTGAGCTTGAAAGCTTGCTTGGCTATGGAGGTTTATCTCCAAATGAACAAGAGGGAGAGAGAGAAATGGCTTTGACAACTTTTAGAAGTTGGACTGAGCAAACTCTGGTTAGATTGAGCAAACTCTAGGTAGAATAAATTTTGCAGAAAGTTGGACTGAGCAAACTCTGGTTGGATTGAGCAAACTCTAGGCAGAATATATTTTGCAGAAAGTTGGACTGAGCAAACTCTGGTTGGATTGAGCAAACTCTGGGTAGAATATATTTTACAGAAAGTTGGACTGAGTAAACTCTGGTTAGATTGAGCAAACTCTGGGCAGAATATATTTTGCAGAAAGTTGGACTGAGCAAACTCTGGTTTAGAAAGTTTGTATTTACGCGCCGTTTTCAACGTTGAGTTCCTAATTTGAAAAGCTACCTTTTGAGATGGAAACACGACAAAAATTTAAAATGGCCATTTTACCCTTATAAGAATTCTGGGTTTCTACGCCAAATCACCAACACACTATCTAATCACCACCAACCATACCTAAAATATCACCAAATCACCACTGCACCATCCAATCACCACCACCCTGTTTGCTATATTTATTTATTCGGGCGTGCCAAAGCCTTGTTAGGTAGACCCAAACTAATAAAGACAAAATTTCCTAAAAGCACTTGTGTGAGTGATACACAAGGTTTCATGAATCTAACTTCTAATAGGCGATTGTGCAAATAAGTAGGAAAGTACCCTTATTCTAGGCCCCTAGACAGTGTTGAAGCACACAAGTCTAGCAAGTGATGAAGAAGAGAAATTAAATTAAAGCAGGTTTTTATTTAATTTAAAATAAGAAGGAATTACAATGGATGTAATATAAAAAGCTAAGAAAGCCTAAGAAAATAAAAAGAATGCTAAGAATGCATTGGGATGTGGTTGAATGCAGTGTATCGAGGTGACGCGGAGTGCTTTGACTGCTTGGCCTGCATGTTGTATTTATAGCGGCCTGCACGGTAGAGATAAGGCAAGTAGAAATTATCTTCAAAAATAATCTGGTAAAATATACCAGATTTATCTCCCATAAACTGATAAAGCCTCCCATATCTTCAAATATATACATATATGTATATGCATATATATCTTGTATCTGGTCCCTTTTGTGGCTTGATTCGGTTGCCTTCCCCTCCAAGTAAAAGATATACTTCCAAAAAGTGATAATATTATACTTCCCAAATCCTGATAAGATCTTCTAAAATATAGATAATATTTTGATATCTTCACAATAAATGGAAGTATTACCCTATACGGCTTATACCAACCACAAATATTTAGGAATATTGCATATACTCCAAATGTAGCCAAAACTGCTGTCAAACCAAAGTGAGTAAATAATATTGATAAGCTCGAATGAATAAAGCACAAAGCCAAACAGAACCTAGGCCGACCAATGCCAAATTAAAGTGACTGAATTGATTTCTTTGCATGTCCACGTGGCAAATCATCAATGTATTGGCACTTCAATTGTTGAGGTGTGGCAAAATGAAACGTGGCCCACCCTTTGACTGCCAAACAAATGCATTGATTGAATGAAAAGAGCCCGATAGAATAAGCCCAAGCCCAAATGCAGCCTCTGTGATGATGTAAGCATGATGTATGATCTATCCATTTGAATTTCATCTTCACAACACTGGTTTGGCACATGTTTTAGGCTTAAATCCCTCCATGAAGCCCATCGGTCTCTCAGTCCAACTAAGACATGCTATCCAGTCCGAGCAAATGATGATCAGTCTGATTAAAACTCATTTGACCCTACCAACTTTGAACCAGTCAATTGACCCCTAATCTTTGCAATCGGTCTCTAAGTCCGATCAAAAAGTTTCAATCGGCCTCTACCAACTTTGACTTAAAAAGTGTATTTTTTAGGTGCAAACAATTGCCCCCCTGGCTGTTTAAAATGAAAGCACTTGAATTTTGAATAGCCAAATTTTTTCAAGACCGATTATTTCATAAAGATTGGTATCGGTCTTGCCCATGAGACCGATTAAGACAGATTGTAATTGTTGCAACTATCATGTAACGCCCCTTTCAAATAAACTGAATGAGGACAAAAGAGGGTGTTTATTTTCTTTCCATCGGGCCCTCCGTGTGTAATACCTCACTGTGTAGCATGACTGAGACATGTAATTGCTTTGGAACAATCTCATATAATCGGGCTCCACCACTTGACTGTTATACAAGAACTTTTGACACTACACCATCGGCCTCTATGTCCGATTCAGCATCCCAAGTATCCTTCTAGCATTACTTTATTTATTATTATTATTCCTCTTGCTTTCGGTCTTGTGAGTCCGAATAGCCTATTGATTGAATTAATTCAGTCCGATCTTCAGTACCTTTTCAGTCTCTCGATAATACCATTGTTGCAGAAATAGCCACCAAATAATATTCAATTTTTGGTGACACCCACACAGCCAACGTGGATGTAGATCAATCCAAGCCAAATAATTAATTGGCTTAAAATAAAAATAATAATCGGTTACTACAAGGAGACCGAAAAAATTGAACAACTCCTTAAGGGTGAGTTTCCTCAATGAAATGTGTTCAAAAACTTCGTGGACCGAATTAAATCAATCGGTCTCGACGAAGCTTGCCCCCCGAGCACTTCAACGCCGATTTCTTCATCATCAAGGGGGTCTTCGTCATCGTCCTCCTCACTGGATCACTCGGCCTATCACACTCTTCCTCTTCGGCCTCAATAGAATTTTGAGGCTCGTCTTGAATTTGCCCCTCGAGCGCTTCATCGTCTTCTTCAACGTCGGTGAGGAGCTCTATGGCCGAAATAAGATTATTCCGTTCTTCATTTATTTTTTCGCCGTCTTGCTCCCCGAGCGGTTTGGACAGCATGGAATCAAGATGACCAAAGACATCGGTCTCTTGATTTAGAGCGGTAACATCGGCCTTCTCGGGCCGTTGTGATTTTAGGAGTTTAAGTTGAAGAGCGATATCATTAAGTACACCACTACAGCTTTCTCGAGCAGCAACCGATTCGTCTTGTTCTTCAACCTGCAAATCTAATAAGCTGATTGGTTTTTGCTTCCAACCACCATCTAGCAACTCATCCCGAGACATGAAAGAGTTTCCATTGGGGGGGTGGACAGTCAGCTCCACTCGCCTGAAGGTGGCCGATACCTTGGGTAAAATACTTAACATCGGACTCAAAACACCAGATCTTTTCGTAAAGATCATGGATGGCAAAATCATATGGGGCTACAATGGCGTGCCTATTTGGGTACTGCGGATCCCACGGCTTGTTCCATAAAGCCTTGTAAGTAGTAGATTTATCGTTTTTGAGACGATTAATCTCTTGTTGAAGTTGGCTGATTGATTCATTTCACCAACCAATTTGGTTGTAGTAGAATTGCAACCATGCTTTGGGGAACATGATTCATCACTCGGCGGTCCCACCGGGCGTGCCAAATTGTTTGCTATATTTATTTATTCGGGCATGCCAGAGCCTTGTTAGGTAGACCCAAACTAATAAAGACAAAATTTTCTAAAAGCACTTGTGTGAGTGATACACAAGGTTTCATGAATCTAACTTCTAATAGGCGATTGTGCAAATAAGTAGGAAAGTACCCTTATTCTAAGCCCTAGGCAGTGTTGAAGCACACAAGTCTAGCAAGTGATGAAGAAGAGAAATTAAATAAAAGCAGGTTTTTATTTAATTATTTAATTAAAAATAAGAAGGAATTACAATGGATGTAATATAAAAAGCTAAGAAAGCCTAAGAAAATAAAAAGAATGCTAAGAATGTATTGGGATGCGGTTGAATGCGGTGTATCGAGGTGACGCAGAGTGCTTTGACTGCTTGGCCTGCCTGTTGTATTTATAGCGGCCTGTACGGTAGAGATAAGGCAAGTAGAAATTATCTTCAAAAATAATCTGGTCAAATATACCAGATTTAACTCCCATAAACTGATAAAGCTTTCCATATCTTCAAATATATACATATATGTATATGCATATATATCTTGTATCAGGACCCTTTTGTGGCTTGATTCGGCTGCCTTCCCCTCCAAGTAAAAGATATACTTCCAAAACGTGATAATATTATACTTCCCAAATCCCGATAAGATCTTCCAAAATTTAGATAATATTTTGATATCTTCACAATAAATGGAAGTATTACCTTATACGGCTTATACCAACCACAAATATTTAGGAATATTGTATATACTCCAAAATAGCCAAAACTGCTGTCAAACCAAAGTGAGTAAATAATATTGATCAGCCCGAAATGAATAAAGCACAAAGCCAAACAGAACCTAGGCCGACCAATGCCAAATTAAAGTGACTGAATTGATTTCTTTGCATGTCCACGTGGCAAATCATCAATGTATTGGCACTTCAATTGTTGAGGTGTGGCAAAATGAAACGTGGCCCACCCTTTGACTGCCAAACAAATGCATTGATTGAATGAAAAGAGCCCGATAGAATAAGCCCAAGCCCGAATGCAGCCTCTGTGATGATGTAAGCATGATGTATGATCTATCCATTTGAATTTCATCTTCACAACACTGGTTTGGCACATGTTTTAGGCTTAAATCCCTCCATGAAGCCCATCGGTCTCTCAATCCGACTAAGACATGCTATCCAGTCCGAGCAAATGATGATCAGTCCGATTAAAACTCATTTGACCCTACCAACTTTGAACCAGTCAATTGACCCCTAATCTTTGCAATCGGTCTCTAAGTCCGATCAAAAAGTTTCAATCGGCCTCTACCAACTTTGACTTAAAAAGTGTATTTTTTAGGAGCAAACACACCCATACCCAAAATCACCACCACTGAACACCGAATTTTGCGATTCTCTATCTCTTCTCCGAATTTTCTCCCAAAAGATAGTAATAAACCCCACTTCTAGAACACTTCCCTTTATGAAACTCACCCTCATAAACATCCCCAGAGGGAAGGGGTTTGGGGATTGAGTTGTTGATGTGTAGTTGGTGGTGTTGATTTGGTTTCAATTAAGTAGGGATGGGTTGAAATCGGAAGAGAGGCCATTGGTGGTCGTGGTAGTAGGGTGGTGGGGGTGGTGGGCGGTGATGGTAGGTGGGTGGGTGTGTGGTTGTGTATGTGTGTGTGTGTGTGTGTGTGTGTGTGTGTGTGTGTGTGAGAGAGAGAGAGAGAGAGAGAGAGAGAGAGAGGGGATGAGTTTAGCGAGAGAGAAGTTGCAGAGAGAGGAATGGGGTGAAGTTCACTTTTTAAGATAAGGGGGTGTACTCGAAAATAGGTCATAGTTGAGAGGGTATTTTTGCACTTCAAATCAAGGGTATATACGACATTTTATATCATCTCTTAACTGCGTTTGCGACTAAATAAATATTAATAGTTGAGGGGATTAAGTTATTCACTTTTTTCAATAAGGGGGTGTGCTAAAAAATGGATTATAGTTGAGGGAGTGTTTTTGCAATTAACCTGTTTTTTTTTTGTTCAACAATATAAGGTATTGAACCCCCACACAAACACCAACCACCATGATCCTTCCACGTCACCATCAAGTCTTCCCTCAAAGACTACCACCCAACATGGCATTGGCATTGGCATGGGCATGGGCATTGGTTGGTGAAATCGTCACCGTTGTGCCGGCGACGGCACATCCCTCCAACGCCGGTGGTAGGTAAAATCCTACGTGGAGGAAAAAAGTCTTAATTCAAAAAAAGTCAACAGATCTACACCACCTAACCATGGATCCCACCCACCCAAAATCCACTCTAACCAGAAATATTGTTTTGTGTGGTTGTCTGGATATGTGTACGGTAGTCTAAACTAATAATCGGTTGACATGTGGTACACAAAAACTAATGTTACATTTACATTTTGGAATAATGCTACACTCATTCTTCCAATCACACCCCAAATCATATTATATGCTTTAAATACATGTATTTTGTGCTGTACAATTTTTTTTTACACTTTTCTGTGTACCACTTACACAGTACAGAGTACTTGTATTTAAAGCAAGGAAGTAGTTTGGGGTGTAGTTGAAGGAGTGGGTGTAGCATTGCTGTTACATTTATATCCCAAAATATTTTCGCATTAGAAATCACTGCCACATGTGTTTGAAAACCACTTGAATACAAAATTTAAAAAGCCTAACATTACTCCGTACAAAATATTGTTGCACATGTTAGCACGATTAAAAAAAGTGTTTAATAAAACTATAAAGCCATGCTATTTCATGGGATTAAAAGGAAGGGAGATTGGATTTTAGTCCATTTAAACTGAATTGGTGCCACGTTTGACACGCCCTAACTCACGCGAGACTATTTGTTCATGTTAGCTAACGTGGGAAGTTGTATTATTAGTCCAAGTTATAGTCAATTAAAATGGACTACTTTTCCAATCTATTTGAAGATATCCAAACGTAGAGTAATTGTAACATTTTGGCCTTATGGCATTGGATCATTGATTTAGACCATTACTTCACAAATCACAAGTGACTTGATAATCACAAACCACACAATTATTTCTCTACTCTCACCAACTACACCACCACAGATTCTCCAATCATCAAAAATCCCCTTTTCCCCTTTTTACCCTCCAACAACACCAAAAATCCTCACCAACTCCTCTCACCAACCACCCCCAACTCTCACCGAAACAACACACACACGTCAGCTATATCCATATATCTATATATTTGCATCTACGTTCCACATCTCAAACCCAACTCAACCAAAAACAGAGACCCATTGCGCCATTCCTCTGTTTTTTCTCCAAAGCTCTGCTACTCTGCTCCAATGGAGACCAAATCAAACCCACAACAAGAGACAATTTTCAGATCAAAACTCTCTGATATTTACATTCCCAAACACCTCTCATTACATTCATATTGCTTTGAAAACATATCTGAATTCAGCTCACGCCCATGTCTGATAATTGGGTCCACCGGCGAAGTCTTGACTTACGCCGACGTCGAACTCACTTCCCGGAAAGTGGCCGCCGGACTCGCCAAACTCGGCATCAAACAACACAATACGATCATGCTTTTACTACCCAACTCGCCTGAATTCGTTTTCGCCTTCCTCGGAGCGAGTCAACTCGGAGCAGTCTCGACGATGGCCAACCCCTTTTTTACTCCGGCCGAGGTCGTAAAGCAAGTGAAAGCATCGAATTCAAAGATTATAATCACCGAAGCTTGTCATGTGGAGAAAGTGAGAGAATTCGCATCGGAAAACGACGTGAAAATCATCTGTGTTGACTCAGCTCCGGCTGGTTGTTTACATTTCTCTGAGTTGACTCACTCCGACGAGCAATTATTGCCGGAGGTCGAGATCAGCCCAAACGACACCGTTGCACTACCATACTCATCTGGTACAACAGGGATGCCAAAAGGTGTTATGTTAACACACAAGGGTTTGGTGACAAGTGTCGCGCAACAAGTGGACGGAGAGAATCCGAATTTATATATACACAGTGAAGATGTTTTAATGTGTGTTTTACCACTATTTCATGTTTATTCACTAAACTCAATTTTGCTATGCGGGTTGCGAGTTGGGGCCGCGATCCTGATTATGCAGAAGTTTGAGATAGTTTCATTTTTAGAGATGATACAAAAGTATAAGGTGACGATTGGGCCGTTCGTGCCACCTCTGGTTTTGGCGATGGCGAAGAGTCCGATTGTCGAGAATTATGATCTGACGTCGATCCGGACAGTGATGTCCGGGGCGGCGCCGCTAGGAAAGGAGCTTGAAGATACTGTGAGAGCCAAGTTTCCCAATGCCAAACTTGGGCAGGTTGGCACTTTTTTTCCCTTTCTTCCATTTTATTTTACACAAATTAGTAAATACGATGTAGGTATTAATTAATTTTTCTCTTTTGATAATTATTTTTGCTTGTGTTCATAAATTATTATAGTAATTTAACGTGACCCTCACTAGCCTGTATAATTTAAAAAAACAAAATAAATTATTGAAGAATGGCAAAAAACAAAGTTATATACGCAGTCTTAATTGCAAGCAAAAAGATTAATTAAAACTTCGGTCACAGGACACTCAGTGGCCTAATTTTATGCTGAGTCACATGTCAAATCAATAACTTTTCATGGAAATACCATATATTATGATTCCCAATTAAGAGATGAGGTGGATTCATACAATCTTTTTATCCTACCATCCTAGACCAACAGTATTAAAAGCAAAACAATTTGTATAACATTTTTATCTCTGTGTAATTTCAGAAAAAGTAGTTTTTTTTTAAGTAATTTTTTTTCTAGTTTCAAATAAAAGAAAACGTCAAGCAATGACTCTCTTTAGTAGAGTCGAACCCTCAATTTCTCCATTAGAGAGAGGTCAGGCTATTTGGAGAAAGTCTGCTTGCTGGTAGGATAGGTTCTTGAGTTATACTCCCTCCGTCCCATAATAAGTGTCCACTTCCATTTTGCACATTGTTTAAGAAAGTTGTATTATATTAATTTTTTTGGTTCATTAAATGGTCACTTTCCAATTTTACCCTTAGATATGATGGGTGTTTGACTTTTTGCTTGTTTTGGGACCACAAATAAATACTAATTTGTCTTTATTATAAGGGTAGTTTTGGAAAGTAAGTATAAGCTATATGTCAATTTAGGAAAGTGGACACTTAATGTGGGACATCTAAAAAAGGAAATGTAGACACTTATTATAGGACGGAGGGAGTACTATTTATAGAATTTGAAAATAAAAGTGACATGTGACAATGGTTATTTTTTTTTTAATCTTTTTTTGGTACTAAACATGTGACAATGATTCCAATACCTCATTTATGGAGGGTCCAACCAAATTTAATTTCAATTTCCTTGAGAATTATGTTGTTTCTATATATATAGTTACTAGGCTTTATTTGTAATTGCCTGTATCATAAAAGCACAGTGCCAAAAACAGAATCTAATTCCGTAAATATATGATACACATTAATATGTATATATGTGTATATATAGGGTTATGGAATGACAGAGGCAGGGCCAGTGCTGGCAATGTGTTTGGCTTTTGCAAAGGAACCATTTGAGATAAAGTCAGGGGCTTGTGGAACTGTTGTAAGGAATGCAGAGATGAAGATAGTTGACCCGGAATCCGGTCTCTCTCTAACCCGGAACCAACCCGGAGAGATTTGCATCAGAGGGGACCAAATCATGAAAGGTACATACGATCTTTTATACTCTCATATATATATATATATAGTTTGGATCTTAAGCGTATTTTAAAAAATAGACTATGTAAAGATTAAGAAATTCCCACTCTTTGAAATTTCTCATTCTTTTGTGAGAATTTTTCAATCTTTATACAATTTGTCTCTTAGGTCTTTTTTTAAGATTCGCTTAAATCCGGATTTTATATATATATATATATATATGTATTTATCTATGTGTGTACTTATATGCTACCTACTACATGTCTCATCTTCTCTTATGAGTACCCATTGTCCATTAAAAAATGAACAAATCGTAATAATCATTTGTCTCTTAGAGTCCAAGTTATTGTTCACTATAAATAACCAATTAAAAAGCTTCGGACTCTGTCATTAATTAGTTATTCATAAAATCAAACATTAGATATACAATTAACGGAAGACAACATTAAGAAAATTCTAATACAAAAGTGACAAGAGTAAGTGTAAAATTTTTGGGGTTGTTTCAAAATTTGACCGTTTGGTAACTAGTTGTTTCAATGATATCAACTTAAGAAGAAACTAATTAATCATGTTAGCTTGGCTTTCTTTTTTAATAACGTCACATTTTAGCTTTACCGAACTATTTTGCCACTTTTTTATTACAATAATTTATTTGAATCGAAACAACAATGTTGACTTTCTCCCTTCTCTGACCACCCAGTTGGACTCCCACCTAACCAGGTCATTGCATGTGGATGCCTGGTAAATGGAATGTGTCTATAAAATTAACTACACACTGACACCCATATACAGATATATGATGACCGTTAAAAGGTTTTTAAATTTGAAATATTCCAGATGTATTGAGAGTTAGGGAGTATCGACACTTCGGAAAAGACTTTGTACCTGTGTTTGACATGTATTTTCACATTGATATTTGTTCGACACGTATCAGATGTGACAAATACGTGTCTTGTTTGTGTTATGTAATTTTTTGAGGCGAACATATCATCTACGCATGACGGGACACTTCAAGAAACATATGGAGAGAAGTTTTTTTTTTTCTTTTTACCAAAAAGTTGCCTTTTGTTAGTTTTTCAACATTTTCAAAACCAAAATTCCGTTGATTTTGTCAAGCATTACATCAACTTCATCTTTGTTTTCTCTCGACATTAGTCTTTCAAGACCCTCTTTGTCCGATCTCATCTCTCTCTTTCTTCTTTGATCGTCTCATTCTCTTTATTTTCTTAATATTAAACCTTAACGTCAAAAAAATGTGAAGTGAACATCCTATAGATAACATTTGAAGAACATTTTTGAAAAACGTAAAAAATGAACTTAAAATTAAACTAATTTATATACATATATATATATATATAATTGTGTATCCCCACCGTGTAGTGTCATCATTTTTTATAATTTTTCTGTCGATGTGTCGGTGTCGTGCCCGTGTCAGCTATCTGTATCCGTGCTTCATAGATTGAGAGTAGTATCATATGGAGTAGTCTATGGTATTATAATTACTGCCGCCACATATATGGTAAACTGTCAAAACATAAATTTAAAAAGAGAATTACTATTAACACTCTATAGATAAACCAAGTCACACTATAAAATGTATAAAATGCATGATAGTATATACTCTGAGAATAATACAATAAAATATCTTAATTCAATTTTAGAGCACCAATAACAATTCTCACTTAAAATCATAGCAGTACTATATACATACACACATACATATTAGAGGGAAATAATAAATGAATTGCTAATAGGTAAAAAGTGTATTTGGACAGGAAACTATTCTAGTGCGTCATAGTTTGTGCAATCAATCTATCTTATCTAACAGTAAATATAAAACCAAAAGAATAAAAATGTGAAACTAGTGGTAGGTGCACCAACAACAAGGATTCCAACTTTTGGCCACTTGTCGTTATTACCAGTGGCTTACCTAATGCCTACCATGCCCAACAAAAAAGCTAGAAAATGTATAAAAGTGAATCTGCATAATATTTATATAAAGAACGAGTCTCACTTTGGTACACCAAAATAATTTTGGTATACCAATCAAATCCCCTGTAGCTTAAGGGTAAGCAGACCAAGATACTGGAGTGTTCTATCCTTGATCTTGGGTTCAAAATTTTACATGGGTAAATAAATATAAGCAATTTGATCAGCACCTTATTTGGCCTTCCTAAGGGAGGTCAAGGGTTTGAAACCCCCTATGGGTCGTGTAAGCTAATTAGACGGATGTATCTCAAGATGAACAATATCCAACTTGGTGTGGGTTTAGATTCTACCGCTAGCTTGCCTTTCTGATTTACCTAGTGTGTGTGTGTTGCGGGGTCGGTGCAAGTGCCCAGGGTTTGCCCCGTGTTCTACTCCGATAAAACAATAATAGGTATTGGTCCCAAAATCGCGAAAGACTGGCTGAGAGATTTGTCCTCGTATCTGTAATATATATAGTTTTGACGTACCTATATCATTGTTCCTGAGTAGGTAACATTTGTTCTGTGATAAGAAATATTTGCTCCAAAGTGGTCTAACTGGTTTTGATGGAATAAATATTTCCTATCACGAAACAAATGTTTGCGTCATCCTAGATTTTTAAATAATTCCAAAGCTACCTTAAGGAAAAAGTTATTTTTTATACTGAAACCCACCTTAAAAATTATAAAAAAAATTTCATATCGTATTAGCATTATAGTTTATGTGTTAGTTTGTAGCATTAGGTTATATAATCTTACGCAAAAAAAATGGATAAAAAGACCCAAAAAAAGTGTTGACGATCAACCACATTTTGTGGGTCCATTTCGTGGGTCCATTTCATAGCAAAGTAACCTTCACAATTTTGTTTGATCTGAGTGGTGACCAAATGGGCCACGTATGTGAATCTGTGATTGAAAACAAAGACTATATAATCTTTGTGGTCATCATTTGCATAAAATGGTGGCGGTGATGTCAATTGTGAATCAACTTCTTGAGAGTTCATGCAAAGTGGACTGAGTAAGGCGGCATATATATCGATTATATATATGCGTATACATGGGTTGGACAAGTGTGGGATTTGTACCACCGAATGGGGTTAAGGGGTTTTGCTCCATTGCGACTCTCGGGCAGAGAGAGTGGTGACGAGAGAGGGTGTCTTTTTGGGGCACGTAATATTAATTATTGGGGTTTTTGTAAGGTGTGTTCATAGTGTTATAGGAATGTGAGGTACAGTGGGTATTTCTTTATCTCTAGAATTTTTCTATGTATTATAGTGATTAATTATGTCAGGTTCTTTGGGAGTATTGAGTGGGGAGTGCACAAGGTTCTTGTATTTGGATTAGGAGATTTAATCCATATAACTTGCAATATATTTTACTCAATAGTGAAAGAATAGATCTCTCGGATGTGCACGTAGGGTGTGGACGTAGGTAGGTATTTGACCGAACTATGTAGAAATCTTTGTGTCTTTTCTTTAGTGTGCATGTTTATTACTGTTTGTGTGTTTTCTGTGTTATTAGAGAAATTTTGTTCCGCGTGTTAAACTCCCAATAAAAAATTCACTTCAAAGAAGCTGACGTGAACCCTATAAATTCTGATCACTTAGGTTCAACTTTCTTATTCCAACTCTACTCAGCCCCCAAACTTAAATTTTCTACATGCGCTCCCTGTCAGAAATTGTAAATTAGCTTGATCGTGTATATATATTAGTCATTCTTTGTCGTACTGACAATGGGTGAGACATAGTTAAGCTTAGAAGTGAACCTAACAACGAGAAAGTCATTCAATGATCACAGTCAAACCATATAATCATACGATGTGGTATTACGGTTCAATCACACGTGGCTATGTACGTGACTTCTTGAAATAGAGGTCACATAACTAGTGTGGACATGGACTCATATCACTCGATATTCACACCATATTAATATGATGACGTATAATATGATTGTCACTGGATAATTTCTAGCATCTACCTTTCATCAATTGAACTTTAAGATAGGTGTGAGATTACATTTATATAAGAATCTAATGATACGTTTTTTCATAATCCATAGGTTATCTTAATGATCCTGAGGCCACAGAGAGAACAATAGACAAGGAAGGTTGGTTATATACAGGTGATATAGGCTATATAGATGATGATGATGAGTTGTTCATTGTTGATCGGTTGAAAGAATTAATCAAATACAAAGGGTTTCAAGTTGCTCCTGCTGAGCTCGAAGCAATGCTTGTCACTCATCCCAATATCTCTGATGCTGCAGTTGTCCCGTAAGGCTCTTTTTTCCTTTCTTTTTCATTTTGAATAATTTGTTAAATGATCTTTAGTAACGTTGCGATTTGCTGTTTTTATTTTATTTTTGTGAAATGAAATTGAAAGGTAATCGTTTTCTTTTTTTGTCTTTTTTTTTAAAATGAAAACGGAACACATGTTTTGATAATTGTTTTCGCTTTTTTTTCTTTCTTGTTTTAAAAAATGACATCGAAATTGGGCCAGACAATGAATACAAAAAAAAAAAAAAAAAAAAAAGAAGTGATTTTCAATTACCGGTTTTCATTTTATAAAAAAGAGGGAAAAAAAAAAAAAAAAACCAATATGGTTCTAGGACGTTATCATAACTCTAAGATAGCATTTCATTTATTTTTACATGTATATATGTGGAAGTGTTATTAATAAATTAAAATTTTATTTATGTGTGTGTATATATTTCAGCATGAAAGATGAGGCAGCTGGAGAGGTTCCAGTAGCTTTTGTGGTCAGATCGAACGGTTCTGAAATCACTGAGGATGAAATCAAGAAGTACATCTCAAAACAGGTAATGAGTTGATTAAATTTGTGTGCGTGTGTGTGATTTTTTTTTTTTTTTTTTGTAGTAGTATATTAAGCAAGAAAAACACTTCCATATAGTACTAAGAAAATAATGTGAATGAGATGAAAAATAAAATGAAGGGTAATTTACACTGAGAAAGGCCCTGAATTAAATAAAGGGTAAATTAAAGGCCCCATTAATTGTGGTAATTAGCTGAGTCAAATATGATGTTGGGGGTTTAAATTCAGATACTAACATGCATGTTATGGTGATTTGCAGGTGGTATTTTATAAGAGAATAAATCGAGTGTTTTTCACAGAGGCAATTCCAAAGGCACCATCTGGGAAAATCTTGAGGAAGGACTTAAGAGCAAGATTAGCAGCTGGTTTACATTCTTAAAAAATTTTGTGAAATCAAAGGCCCAAAGCTTCAAGGTGTTGCCTTCTCTTATTAAAAACAAAGTTTATGTAAAGAATTAATATGTACTGAGATTTTTATAAGAGTACTTGTTGATGATTTATGTAATAATTTGTGTTATTGAAAAAAACGCAGTATATATATGTGGCTGTACTTCAGTAGGAAATGGGATATTTTTTCGCGAGAAATGTTAGGGAGCATAATAATTTTTTAAAATAAAATTCACAAACTCTAAAATGTGTCTATCTCTCTTTTGATGGAGTCAGCTGACACTATGGCCCTATGGGGTCTACTGAAGAGAGAGATAGACACATTTTAGTGTTTGTGAGATGAAAAATGCTAGACCCAAACAATGAACCACACATTTTTTCCACACACATCTTAAAATGCTTGTACCTTGTGCTGTATAAGTGGGGCACAAAAAAGTGTAAAAACTTCAAACAGCACAAGGTACAAGCATTTTAAAATGTGTGTGGAAAAAGTGTGTGGTTCATTATGTGGGTGTAGCATGACTCTTGTGAGATTTGTTATACTCCCTAACATTACTCTTTTTTTCACTCCTTTAAATTTTATTTATTTATTTTCAAATAAAGAAGAAAATGTCTATTGAAATGATAGGTGATTTTTCATTAATGTATATAGAAGACAATCTGACAATGGTGTAGCTAGTAATTTTTTTTTTTCCTTTTTGTGGTGTCATTCTTTTAACCTAAAACCACGTCACAAAATATAGGTATAGTAAGATGTAATTTGATGAGGTTCAAATATCACAAAATGTGGTGTTAGGTTATGGAATGACATCACAAAATATAAGAGTGCTACACATACCACTTTGGTAGAACACATGAATCGATTGTGAAATACAACAGGTTTTTTGAGCCTTATCAAATTACAAATTTGAACCCCTAAACCTCATTAAATTAAAAATTTGATATCCCTCTCTAATTATATCTTTATTTACTGGGATTGTCTTAGAAAAAAAAAAATTCGAATCATTAAATTGTGTATATAATTATGTTCTTCCCAAATTTCAGTGATTCAAGTGAACCCATTGGCTATAAAGTAGGCACACCACTAATCGATCGAATACCATTTTTTGATTGAGGGTCTTCGAACCCCTCAGTCACTGTGAACGCCCTCGATTAGTGCAATGGGATGTGTCTATTTATCTATCTCTTGACTCGAAATGGGAGCAGGTTTGAAAAAAGGATCTTTGAGTGTCTAGGGTTAGGCCAGGAGGGTCTCTTAATGCCTTTTTTTTTTTTCCTCTCATCGGAGTTATTTCACAAAGACTTGCCATGGTAAAGAAGAAGGGGGAACAAGAGCACTTGGAGAGCGCAGTACAACGAAGAGTTGTATGCTGCGTTCGGGAAGGATGAATCGCTCCAGAAAAGGAATCTATTGATTCTCTCCCAATTGGTTGGACCATAGGTGCGATAATTTACTTCACGGGCGAGGTCTCTGGTTCAAGTCCAGGATGGCCCAGTTGCGCCAGGGAAAAGCGTTGGAGAATTATACAAAATAATGCCGTCAAAAGAATATTTTCACCGTAATAGAATCACCGTCAATTCCATCGTTTATAGAACCAATAAAAGAGTGACTGAGATGAGGCACGAAACGCTCTCTTGAGACGATACGCGCCCTCTACGGATAATATCCGGTGCAGTAGGAAATTATCACGCCGTCTCTGGGATACAACAGCCTAGCCACCCTTGCCGTAAGCCTATAAAATCTGCACAACTTGATATAGCAAGAAGCTCGCTCTCTAATGCTTTCTTTACCCAATCTATATACCGAATAAACAGACTATAGCTTTTGTGTATACAACTTTATGTACAAGAAGGAATCTTCTTTGAAGAAATAGAAATTTAAAACTATTTTTTCTACTGTACATAGCTATATGTATATATACATCTTGTTGCTTGACCATTGCAAGCTTGTACATAACTCCATCAATCAAAGCCTTTGTAATAGAATTTATTAATGTGATATGACCGTTGGTTGCAGAGTGTAACTTGTAGCTGTTGGTCATTGACTCGTTAAAAGTCCATCTAATTGAACATAAATAATAGTATGACACAATAAGGCCTTTAAACCGTTGGACTAAAAACTTTAAAAACATGAGATGTATGAAATTAAATAATTACATTATTTGTTTTTATCATTAAAATAATACAACAAAAAGATTAGAAGAAGCATCTGACCCCTTCATTCATGCTCCACTTGGCTTAGGGGGATATAGCCCAGTTGGTAGCAAAAGTTTAAGGTAGTAAACTTGATTTAAAATAGCAAAAGTGTACTTAACTACCTCAAATTTGCTAATCTAACTCAAGATAGAAAATTATTAGAGAACTATTTTTTTTAGTTTTACCAAGTTTGGGTGGGTGGTGGTGATGTTTATTGATGTTGATGGTGGTAGGGCTGGTGTTAGCAATGGCGATGGTAGTGTAGGTGTGAATGGGTGGATGGTGGTGGTGGTGGTGATGGTGACGGCGACGCTCGTCTTGGTGGTAGTGTTGAGTGGTGATGGTTGTGGTGTGACTGGGTTGGCATGTGGTGGCAGCTGTGGTGGTGGTGATGTTTGTAGTCTACTAGTGTAGATGTTATAATGAACGTGCATAAAAAAATAGCAAATGAATAAAAAAAGGTTTTGATGATCGTCCAAAAAATTGCGCAATAAAGAGGGGAGTAGGGGTTTTATATAGCGACCCACTTTTTTGTGCTGAAAAAAGATAACGTGATAAGTTCTGTGATCCTATATAGTTTGATATCTGTTTTATTTTATTCAGAGTAGTTAGGCCACAATGGGAAGTCATGTATCATTATTAGTACGAAACTTAGGTAGGTTTGATAAGTTCTGGGAATATTACTTGGCTGAACACTTGGTCATGATATGTCCTTAACAAGCGGTAGACGGTAAGATGTCCTTAATGAGCGATGCACAGGACCAAGCAGTTCTATGATAGCCAGATGATATATGATATATCCTTAACGAGTGGTGGACGGGTATGTCCTTAATGAGCTGTGGAAGAGGATCACTGGTAGACCTCGATGAGTCGTGGCAATAGACTTGATATGTTGTTGTTTGAAACATCATATCCCTGACATGCGATGGACGATGATATGTACTTAACGAGCAGGGGGATGGACGGACGTGGTGTCTATGATATACGGTGGACAGAATGATGGTGTATCTATATGAGTTAAACGATTGAGTCTAATCTTTCAGTCAGAGTATGTTGGCTATCGGTCTTAGGATAACAAGACGGTAAGGGTTAGTTAATTGTGTTGAAATAAAGAGGAAAGATATTATTAGTAACACTACTATATATCGTTCATAACTGGTAATTACTTTGTACCTGTGAGACTGTGTTAGTTAGTCTCACTCAGCTGCAGTAAGCTAACGGCCTTCATTGCTTGGACATTCTCCATCCAGACTATCTTGTCCCTATCAATGCAGGTGATGGAGCTTATGATGATGGCTACTATCCGTTGGGGGAGTATCCAAAGGGTGGCCCCACCAATGATGGCTATACCAGAGAAGACTATTACGCTGACGACTATGTCTACACCTACTGAAGATCTGAAGAGAGTTATTAGTTTATGTTCTGTTTTATATTTACTGATGAACTTTGTTATAATTGGTACTTGGGCAGATGTGCTTATAGACCTTTGATTTTCCTACTCCCTGTTGCAGACTCTGATTATTGTAATAGCTAGGATCCATGTATATTACTCAGTTGATTATAGTATTGTTCTTGTTACTTTTAGTTGACTATTATTGTATGGTGTGGACAATATAGCGACTTCACTCGTCATTCCCTATGGACCTAAAAAGAAAATTTTATTTTTCTCTATTTTTGCTGTTCTGGGGCGTGATAGAAAGTGTTTATAGGATTGCCACATAGGGAAGGTGGTGCCGTGCGGTGTTGAGGAAGAAGAGAATGGAGAAAATGAGAATTTGATAGAAAGTGGTTAGGTTCGCTTCTAGAAAAAAATGGTTAGGTTCGCTGACTGAGAAGAGAGAGTGAGAGCATTTCATTTTCTGTACTATTAAGAAAATAATTAAGAAGTTTGAAGAGATTACCTGGGAGGCTGTGTAAAGCTTAATATAATCTAACCTATTAAAAAAAGGGGGGGGGGGGGGGGGGGAGGAGGGGGGCGGGGGGGAAGTTGACTAAAATGAAATACTGAGGTGGCAAAAAGAAGACTTGAGGAAGTGTCACCTAGGCGTTGAGGCGGAGGGCTGAGTAAGTAGATTTAGACCCAATAATAGTATACAACAATGCTTTGGTCACACCCATTCACACCCAAAAAGCATCCACACCCTGAGGTGGGCCAATGAGAAGAGACTGACAGTGGACCCCGTAGTCTCTATCCCTTTTTTCATTGGTCCACCTCTGAGTGTGGATGTTTTTTGGGTATGGATGAGTGTGGCTCAAACATTACTTTGTATATTGATATAGACTAGTCGATAACCTGTCCTATGCACAGGTTCTTTTGCCTCAACCAATTATTGACCAGTAAATCCACAAAACCAATTTTAAAAACTTGTATCTTAACATAAAGAACTCAGTCAGTCAAGATATTGACATTATCCTTTGTAATGCCAAAAATAAACCCACAATCACCAAAGAGGCAGCAGGAGAATATTGGAAGATTGAACCTTTTTAGGTCTAAAAACCCATCAATAAAGTCCCATCAAGAATCCCAAAATTACAAATTATTTCAAGAAGCCTCGTGTTTTGATAATAACATACATGGGAAAGGGGGAAAAAGAATTTATAAAAAAAAGGAAGAAGGAAAATCTATTATAAAGACAAATAAACCTTACAAAGAGCCACAAACCTCTAAATTGTGAAGAATCGCTTGGATGCAAAGATGGAGTGGCCGCAGTGTCAGTGGCAGTGGCAGTAGGTAATGAAAATGTGTACTGATCAAGAAGTGAGATGTGGGGGAGAGACAATCATTTTATTGTCAACGATATAGAAGATGAGAAGCAGTAGTACCTAAACTTTCATATATGTGGTCTTCACTTGACAAATAGTAATGAAGAAAAGCTTTGAATAAGATTATACGGTGATATGCCCAAAATTATCCAGCCATGAAGCCAGTCTGCCATGTCATCAAGAGGTGCTGATTACTCGAGTATAGGCGCCAATAACCGAGCAATCCCGAGGCGTTCGTCAGAACCGTGCGGTTCCTGCCAACAGGCCGGGATCGGAAGACCGCGGCATCCCGTGGTCCTGGTCTATCCAGCAGTTTCCTAAATCAGCTGGAAGTCTGCAAGATGGAATGTGGCAGTTTCCTAAACCACTTAGGAAACTCTCCATAAATCATTCAAATCAATTCTAATTAGATTGGGCTTCCTTTACCATGTAAGGGTGGACTCTTGCATCTATAAAAGAGCCCACCTACCCTCTCTAGAGGGATCCAAAAATAATTCTTTAGCTTACAAGCATACAACAGAGAACTCACCATCAACACGCATATACCCGGCCGGTATTACTGGTAGTGCCGCCAATCCTTGTTGGCTCACCAGGCCCGCCGGTGATCTGCTAGTGAGAGCGCACAGACGCAACCGTGGACGTAGATCACCTCGTTAATGGGACCGAACCACATACAAATTGTTCTTGTCTTTTTCTCTTTCTACCCTTCTTACCAATTCTAGGCAGCATCAGTTTGGCGCCGTCTATGGGAAACGATAAGTCTTCTCATCAACAAATTCTTGACTGATCAACATGCCGCCAAAAATGGGTAAGAAAACTACTGTTCTGACTGGTCAGGAGAACTTGCAGCTTGAACAGCCGGCTGCCTCCATGACCACCGAACAGATAACGGCAGTGTTGGGGCAACTCTTGGAGGGCCAGCGCCGGACACAGGAATAGATGGAGGCGCTTTTGGCTCGGCAGAAGAAGCGTCCTGCATCAGAACATCAGCCTGAAAAAAGCGCCCCTATTCAAAGGCCCGCTCGGGCACGAAGGCAAGCCCGATCCCCCTCGGTGTCTCCACCGGACCGGGAACACCCCGGTGATGGTGAGCGCAGCCAAGCTACCAGGCGTTCACAAAGGCGAGCTCGGCCTGATCCTCGTCGGGTAGAGGTTGCCAAGACTATCATCAACCGACGGCGTGCGGCCAGAGGGGAGGAGTCCGAACGGAGAGCCCGGGAATCGGCCGAGGACCCTCCGGCCCTAAGCTAGGGGGATCTTAGGCACACGCTTTCCCGGACCCGGAGCCGGGCCCTATCCCCGAGGTTGATGCGCTTTGAGGAAGAGGCCTCGTTATTCGATCCAACTTACTTCTCGGATATAGAGAGGAGAACCGGGCGGGATGACGTAAAGGCCCAGGTCGAGGAATTGCAGCAGCAAATTGAGAGGTTGAATCGCAAGTCCAGCTACGACCTCATTAACACGGAGACTGAGTCACCCTATACCGCTCGGGTGACACGGTTTCCTATTCCGCAGAAGTTCAAGCCCCCTCACCTCAGCTCCTACGACGGCATAGGGAGTCCAGTAGACCACATCTGCACTTACAAGGCTCAGATGGCACTGGTCACCACGGTGGATGAGTTACTATGCTTGGCATTTCCCAGTACTCTCAAGGGGCCAGCCGCACAGTGGTTCCATGCTTTAAAGCCCCGGACGGTCGATGATTTCAAAGCCTTCAGCAAGCTGTTCATCAGCCAGTTCATCGGGATGCTCAACTGGTCGCAATCGGACACTCAGCTGCTGACCGTTAAGCAGCGCAAAGGGGAGTCCTTGAGGGAGTATATGGACCGTTTCAACCAGCAAAGGCTCCTGATTCGCAATCTCAATGAAACGGTCACAATTATGGCCTTCTGTTCGGGAGTTCAACACACCAAGGTTGCCACGTCGTTCCATCATGACCGGCCGGCAATCCTGGTGGAGCTCTCGAAGAGGGTCGGAAAATACATTGATACTGAGGAGTTCCTGAAGGTGAAGCACGCCGGCCAGGCGGGAGACGAATCCCCGAAGGCCAAGCGCAAGCGTGAAGGATTCGAGAAGGGCTCGAGAAAGAAGCTAAGGCAAGATCAGAAAGACGCCCGGGGTCAGCCCCCGATTGCTTTCACACCCCTTTCCCGGCCCATACAGGAAGTCATGGCCGCCGTAGAGCCGCAGAGGTTACTTCCGCAGCCAACAAAGCTCAGAGCCCCGCCCGGTAAGCGGAACCGGGACAAGTTCTGCCACTACCACAGGGATCACGGCCATAAAACGGGGGATTGCTTTAAATTGAAAATTGCAATACAGAAGCTAATCGAGCAAGGACACCTCGCTGAGTTTGTCACAGCAGACAGACGCCCCCGGCAAGACACCCCGAGCTCCCAATCAGCCACCATCACTTGGCCACATCCACGTGATCTCCGGAGGAACATCAGGCGGAGGAGATTCACAGTCGGCATGGAAGAGGCATGCTCGGACATCCCGGGCGGATGTCTGGCAGGTCCAATCCACTGGCTCCTCCCCAACCGATGTTCTAACATTCACATCCGACGACTTGCAGGGCTGCCCCCATGATGACCCGCTAGTAGTGATGCTTTCTATAGCCAACTATATGGTCCAGAGGGTGTTAGTGGACACAGGCAGCTCGTCCGACATTATGTTCACGTCGGCATTCGATCAACTCAGGATCTCCAGGGATCGGCTTCGGCCGGTCGCTTCTCCCCTGGTTTGATTCAACAGCTCCAGCACACAACCGCTCAGGATAATCGAGCATCCAGTTCTCATGGGGACCTACCCTCAGTAGGCTTCCATGCTGACCAATTTTGTAATTGTAGAAGCCCCATCGTCCTACAACGTCATTCTTGGCAGGCCGACCCTCAACAAGGCCAGGGCGGTTGACTCGACTGGAAATGTGTTCTCTTAAGCGTACGTCCAAGTGTAGACGGTCGCGTCGAGTAAAACCCGTTAAGACCGAGTCATTTTCCCAAGGGACGGAATTGAGGGGAAAGAAACCTAGATTCAATCCAAAAGAAAAATAAAAGATGATTTCTTTAAGAGTAGAGATTCTAACGGCCCTATAGAAACAAGTTAAGGTAAAGCGATAATTTAACTAAATAGAACTAAAAACTGTGATTTAAAATTAGATATGAAAAAGAGTTGGGAACATGTAAGTCCATAAAGTACCAGCCACTACCATGATTTAACAATAACAAACAATTGGGGTCTTCTTCTTTAAGTATTCCATAATTTGAAATTGATTAAGCAAAGCATTCTAGACACTAAGTATGTGAATATCACATATTTAGTGGTTCAACTATTTCACTTATTTATGAAGGACTGGAATTAAACTAACTAACTCTATGAACAATAATAAACAAATCGAGTATAAGATAATTGACATGTTCATCAAAAGTGTTCATTAAGTTAATTAATCAAAAGGGGTTCTTATTTGAAAATCAGATTGCAATTTGAACTTAAAAAGATCAATTTGGACTTAGTTTCTGAAACAAATGTTACTGGAATACAAAAAGGAGTCAACCCAAGTCATAAGCATACCAATCGATTGATATTATTGTCAATCGATTGACATGAGACGACTTCCAATCGATTGGTTAATGTACCAATCGATTGGCTTGAAATCTATGTCAATCGATTGAATTCTGCTTTCAATCGATTGACATTGATTCTTTCACAGAATCATGGCAGTGGTTGGAAAACAATGTTTCTTCACATTGTTCCCAACCAGGGTTCTACTCTAACATGATTAGAATACCAGAAATGGAAATAGATTGAAACAAAAGAGTGAAATCAATCCTAAACATGGTTTTTATTATAAAACTAAAATTGTAATGGAGTTTCAAACTAAAAATTGAAATTGAACTACGACTAAACAGACAACAACTATTATCAAGATGAAAATGCACCTGAATCAGATAAAAAAAACAGGATTGAAATCAAACCAAACAAACTCAAACTCGTTCTTCTCCGAAAATCCACCAGAAAATCCTACAAAAACAATGAATAATGAACCAACCCTGACCCTTTTCACTCTCCTCTATATATAGTGTCATATCCATGATCTGAAGGCGTCTAGGTTCATTCCGTAACGGCTGGTCGTCGTCCTAATTGCTGAGATCTTACACCATTAACGCAGATTGAATTCCAGCTTTCACCAATCGATTGACAAAATTATCAATCGATTGATAAAACTTCCAATCGATTGATAAAAATACCAATCGATTGATTATGAAAATATGTCAATCGATTGGTAATATGTCAATCGATTGATACCCAAACTTCATCTTCTTGTTTCTTGATTTATTCCTTCGTTTTATTCATTCTAACTTCAGAACCTGCATTCAAAGAGCTAAACAGAACAGCATACCACAGAAAATATATCATTGTGTAAAGAAATGAATTAAAACACAAATGCAGGTAGAACTAGAGAAATGGGATTAAATCCAGTCAATTTTTATTCTTTATCGAGCTAACATTAAGCAAATATCAGCTCTCATCAGCGGTCGTCTCCACCTACAGCTTAACAGTGAAGTTCCCAACTCCCTAGGGACCTGGATGCTTGCGTGGAGATCAGACTATCGTTCGGAGTTGCTATGTCAGCTCGTTGCGACGGGGGGCAATCACAGAAACATTAAACATCCAAGAGATGGACCCCTGGGACCAGAGTCACACGATAGGTCTAGTGGAAGAATTGGAAAGAGTAATGCTGGATCCCGAGTACCCAGACTGCACGGTCAGCATTGGTACCCTACTGAAGCCTGGCCTGAAGGAGAAACTGACTCAGTTTTTGAGGCAAAATCAGGACATTTTTGCTTGGAGTCATGAGGATATGCCCGGGATTGACCCCCGGGTAGTGTCCTATCGTCTTAATGTCAGCCCGGATTGCCGACCAGTGAAGCAGAAGAGAAGAGGCATGGCCCCCGTGAGATAGAAAGCAGTGAGTGAGGAGGTCGAGAAGCTCCTGAAGGCGAAGTCCTTCCGAGAAGTCCACTATCCTGACTGGATAACTAATGTTGTTCTTATCAAGAAAAGCAACGGGAAGTGGAGAATGTGCGTGGACTTCACCGACCTCAACAAGGCTTGCCCCAAGGACTGCTATCCGCTGCCCAGGATAGACCTCCTTATGGAGTCCACAGTAGGTCACTCACTCCTCTCATTTATGGACGCCTACTCGGGGTACAACCAGATCAGCATGTACCCCGGGGATGAAGAGAAGACAACATTCATCACCGACCAGGGGACGTATTGCTACAAGGTTATGCCATTCGGTTTCAAGAATGCTGGGGCTACCTACCAACGCCTGGTCAACTACATGTTTAAGGACTTGATTGGGGAGTCTATGGAAGTGTATGTGGATGATCTTCTAGTCAAGAGCCGATACGAGACCGACCACCTTGAGCATCTGGCCGGGGCCTTCAGCATTTTGAGAAAATTCAGGATGAGGTTGAACCCGGCCAAATGCACTTTTGGCGTCTCATCCGGGAAATTTCTGGGCTACCTAGTCAGCAGACGGGTGATTGAGGCAAACCCCGAGAAGATCAGAGCCATCACCAACATGCGGTCGCCCAAATCAACGAAGGAAGTACAGAGCTTAGCCAGACGGGTGGTCGAACTGAACCGATTAGTCTCTCGAGCTACCGATCAGTGCCTACCATTCTTTAAAATCCTCCGTAAGGCGTTTCAATGATCTAAAGAGTGTGAAGAGGCATTCCAGGAACTCAAGAAGTACTTGGCGTCCCCTCCTCTACTCTTAACACCCGTACCGGGGGAAGAATTATTTTAATACTTGGCAGTGTCACCATCAGCAGTTAGCTCGACACTAATTCGAGAAGAGCACGGGATACAATTCCCAATGTACTACACCAGCCGAGCGTTGCAGGGCGCGGAGAGCAGATACTCCCGCATCGAAAAACTGGCGTTCCCGCTTATCACCTCGGCCCGGAGTCTCCGCCCGTACTTTCAAGCCCATGTCATAGTGGTCCTCACAGATCAACCTCTCTGCAGAATCCTCAGCCGTCCAGACATGTCCGGGAGGCTCGTTCAGTGGGCATTGGAGTTGGAAGAGTTTGAAGTGATCTACCGACCCCGGACAGCCATTAAGGGACAAGCAGTGGTAGACTTTCTGGTTGAGTTCACATACCCAGAAGACCCGGTTGAAGAGTCTGAGCCACCGGCCCTACCGCCCGGGTTACACTCCGGTATCCCTACCTGGGTACTACACGTGGATGGTTCATCCAATCAGCAAGGCAGTGGGGCAAGAATCATCCTGACTACCCCCGACGGCATCCAACTTGAGTACGCATTAAGATTTGGGTTCCGTTCCTCGAACAACGAGGTCGAATACAATGCCCTCTTGGTTGGATTACAATTGGCCATCTCTATGCGGGCGCAACAGGTACATGGATACAGCGATTCCCAGCTCGTGGTCAACCAGGTTAACCAAGAGTACGGAGCACGAGAAGACAACATGGTAGCCTACTTGGCCCTTGTCCGAACGGATACTAAGAAGCTCTGGGGATTTTCCATCAGGCAGATACCCAGAGAAGAAAACACTAGGGCCGACCAGTTGGCTCGCCTTGCCTCATCTTCTGAGTCAGACTTGCCCGGGATAAGGATAGAATACCTACTCGAGCCAAGTGTGATCAACTCAGAAGGCATGAAAGTTGATCCAGTCACCATGGGACCCAGCTGGATGGACCCGGTCATGACATTTTTGACAACAAGGGCGCTACCAGACGAGAAAGAAGAAGCCCGCCGGGTCAAGTACCGGGTGGCCCCGTACCATCTTGCTGACGGCATCCTCTACAAGAGGGGATTCATTATCCCGTACCTCCGCTGTGTTCACCCTGCGCAAGTCCAAGTAATACTGTTTGAAATCCACGAAAGAGTGTGCGGGAATTACATCAGAGGCCGGGCACTCTCCAAAAAGGCCCTACTGCAAGGTTACTACTGGCCAACTATGGCCCGAGATTCCCAGGAATACGTCAGAAGGTGTGACAAGTGTCAGAGATACTCTCCCATGATCAACCGACCGGGAGAACTCCAGACACCAATCCACAGCCGTTGGCCGTTTGCCTAGTGGGGAATCGACATTGTCGGTCCCCTGCCAATGGGAAAAGGACAGGTCAAATTTACCGTGATAGCCGTTGAGTACTTCACCAAATAGGCAGAGGCCAAACCCTTGACGATAATAACCGAACGGAAAATGGAAAGCTTTGTGGAAAGGAATATTCGCAGTAGGTTCGGCATTCTCTGGGTCCTGGTCAGCGATAATGGCAGACAATTTGACACACCCATCTTCAGACAGTTCTGCTCAAGCTACGGGATACTGAATCATTACTCCTCCCCCAAGCACCCACAAAATTCAAGTGTCAAACTTTCTAAACTCATCAAAGAACTTCAATTTCTCCTTTATGCTAAAAATTCTGCTTAACAAGGACATAAATTCCTTTATCATGCTATGGAAATCGACAACATGTTACAAAGTAATTATTCAAGTCAAAACTACATCCACAGCCTTTATATATCCTTGTGTGTGTGTGTGGAGTTAACAACACAATTGAAATCTTTATCTCAGAATTATTTAGATTGATATGTTCAAGATTTCATAGTTTCAACTCAATTCTCACACGGTTTACGCTCAAGATAAAATCACTCTGAAACTAGCGTAAAAATTATGCACTCATCATATGAAGCTCAAATGAGTAAATGTAGAGGCAATCAAGCATGCTTACATACTAGACACTGAAGAACGCTTATTTTGAGGTGCATGAGTCTCATGAATGGAATACCAATTACTTCAGGATCGATCTACTGTGGAAAACTCATTTCATACTCGAGATTTATTAAAGTTATCTAGAATCCTTAGGACTCGTGACAGAAATATGAAGAAAGGTAAAAGATGGTGAAATATGAAAATGGATTCAAACATGTGACATGGTAATATCAACTTCACTTTACTTCACTTTATTCTTCTTCTTCTTTTCTTTTTTTTTTTTTTTGAATTCCTTCTTCTTTTCCTCCTTTAGTTATTCGCACAAAACCGTCACATGCTCGATTATAAATATATGATTTGAAGTAGAGGCATTGATTTGTGATAGGTAAGTGGGAATTTGGACTTTTTTGGGCGGTGATGTGAGAAATCGATGGCCTAAATCATCTCCTAAACACTTTAACTTATCTCTAGTATTCCTGAGTTTTAGGTTAGTAAATTCTGAACGTTCTCCTTAAGCATTAGCCAAATGAAATAAGAATGAGACTCTCAATGAGATAAAAGTGTATTTCAAGAATTGACACGAGTTTTTGTGATCAACCCTCAGAATAAAAGAATAGCTCGAAACTCACTAGGGTTTAAAGTTTTACTATTAATCCAATCACATGTCAATCGTATTTCACTCTATTTCAAAGATTCTTTCGTGATTGTCAACTCGTGCAAATGCTTTTATAATATTAAACAAGTGTGCATTATGAACTCAAGAATACACAGGTGGATATCTACTCCCTACCCCCAACTGAAATTGACATTGTCCACAATGGAAGAGTTTCAAGTAACAGAAGATATCACCTGATTCACGCGATTCAGTACAACTCTGAGAATTCACCTATTTTAACAAAACAATCTCCGCACACAACCAAGATCAAGAATATCATGGATAATAATCGAGAGTATAGACAATAGAAACACAATCCATGAGCAAACAGAACTATCTGTAATAATACTGTCCAAAAAGAAATCAATAAAGTCCAAGTACAGATATGACTGAAAACCAAACTATCCAACCAACAAAAATATAGTATCCACAAAGGTACCAAAATATCCATAAATCAAAACAAAAATAATGCAAGAGAGATCACAAGATAAGAAACAACGAAATACTCTCTCGCTCTCTAAAACTCCCTCCTAGGGCCCAATAATCTGATCACCAGATAGCATGGGTGCACTGTCATGACCTAGATCATCAGCTATCCCACTGTCACCCTCAGCAGCTGTCCCAGTCTGGGCGAAAACCGCCGAGTCACTCGCAGTCGGCGGGGGAACAACAGCTAGAGGTGGTGGCGGTGGAGGTGGCTCTGAAATATCTCCTTTAGGTGGAGCTGATGTAGAGGTTGGAGCCATCGGAGGAGGTGGCACAGATGAGCGCAAGGACTGCTCGATCCCTAGCAACATCAATATCTGCTCAATCTGGCCACCGAGCTGCTCAACTCTCGAATGAATAAAATCACAGTCAGAAGCCATTTGCGCAGCCATCAACTCCTGCTGTGCGGTTACCTCCCGAACCATCCCATGAAGCTGTACTCTCGCCTCTCGCTCCTCTATTAGAAAATCGTAAATGGTCTGGAGAGACAGACGAGTAGATGTGGAGGCTGCAGGTGGCTCACGCTTCCTCAACTCATACTGACCCTCAGCCGCAGTTGGCATCCCTGAGTCCTCGTCTTCTTCCTCAACTACAACTGTATCCTGACCCTCCGTCTCAAGCGTCCCTGGGTCCTCATCCTCCTCTTCTGATGACACCTGGCCTCTCTTCCTCTTCTTTTTTTCACTCTGCTTCTTTCCACTGCTCTTTCCCACTATTCTTTTCCCTTTTGAAAATTTTTTAAATTATGCAGCTGACCTTCTAGTAGCAGATTCACCAAAAACCCCAATTTTTTACTTCTGCAATGCCTCTCCTGCTGGTACCTCCAATCCTGCCTCCTCACACACTCTATGGATTACCCAAGCACCTTTGAGGTGCTGGGCCTTACTAGGATGCCGTGTAGGCTCAATGAAGAACTCGATGAAGAGCCGGGCAAGGCAAATGGGTAAACCGGTCCTAATGGCATAAAGAACTCGCGTATACCACCCAGCAAAGTCTAACTTATAGGCAGTAGGAAGGATACAGCTGCAAAGAGCTAAGTGGAGAAGGTGGTAGTCCATAGTCAGATCATGATCATCGAATACTGGAATCCCCGTATACTTCTTGATTTTTCTGCCAGAAATTTCTGTGGCAATGACATCAAAGGATGGGAATGGTCGATCAGCATGGATAGGATACAGGTGATCTATAACCTCAGCTATACCCAGGGCTCTGGCCACAGTGGAAGGGCTAAACTCGATCTGGCGTCCCTGAACGCAAGAAAAGTATGTGTATGGAACGTTCGGCGCCTTAACCATGCTCGCACAAGCCGATCGAATCCAAGAAGCATAGACCTTCTTCTGAACAGTAAGGATGGGGAGCTAGCTCGGAAATGCACGCAATCGCGTGAGGTAAAACAGTGGCTTATCGTCACTCCAGAGATTTTCAAACTGCCGCTTAACCATAACCTCTCGGGTTCAGAAGTATTTAGTGAACCATGTGTTTTCTTTGGCGTTCCTAAACCCGTAGACTAGCGGCGGATCCGGAATATCGAGCGATATGGATTTTTCCAGGTGGCGCCCACTATCTTTCGGCTTAAGAGCCATAAGAGCTTAAGATGACAACAAAATAGAGGGTTAGTATGAGAAAAGAAAGACCCTGCCTCTCTGTTTATGTCAATAAATTGTCAATCGATTGAAGATCAATTCCATTCGATTGAACCCTAATGTCAATCGATTGATATCATATATCAATCGATTGACATCAGCGACAGAAGGGGGCTGCCCACAACAAGGTCTCACGTCCCCCTTTCAAGAATTTTAATGGTCTTATGACCATGAGGGGCTCCCTCAAGCATTTTAGATCAAAAATAAAAACCGGGAAGTGGGTTTGGAAGAATACCTTAATCACAGTTGTGTAGAAGGGTCACGAATGAACTCCTCTGAGGGGAACGATGAAGATGATGGAAAATGATGATGATGAAGGAGAGTGTCACAGATTTGGGTGAACACTCTACCTCCCCTCCCTCTGCGCGCAGCGGCGATGGTGGTTTTGGTGATGATGATGATGATGATGATGATGGTGATGATTGTGAGATGGTGGTGACGGAAAGATACGGGGAAAGACTCCCACACACCGAAAATTGCCTAGGCTCTCTCTCTCTCTCTCTCTCTCTCTCTCGTTGATTTTGAAATGAAATGAGGGAGAAGGAGATAAACAGACTTTACGTCTGGAAGAGTTGTCAATCGATTGACCATAGATGTCAATCGATTGATAAAAGACTTCAATCGATTGACATTAGAGATCAATCGATTGATATAAGAAATTCATGGGAACCCAATTACTCTACATGTAATTACCCCCAACAGTTTAAGAATGCACTCTCAAGGTGAAAGGCATGAATTCAAACATTCAAACAGGGAAATTACTCACCAAACACACAAGTGGAAAGAATTTATTCAGAAAGCATCAATATTATTGCTCAAAATAGATTATTATCATCCAAAGATACAAGATCCTGGTTGGAAGACAAACAAACAAAAAGAAAGAAAACAAGAACAACGTCTGTCTTATTCACTGGCTGCGGGAGCTAAGCAAAAATCACTTCTATTTAGATTTCGGAGAAGATAGATCTTCTCCTTCAGCATAATCCACGAAGTATTCCACGACTTCTCCGTCCGAATCGATTTAAACTCTTCCAGAATTTCTCAAACTGTGCACAGCAAATCCCAGGTATTCATCTTAGCAATTTCTTCATTAGGGGAATCTGGGTACGAGCTGGACAGCGGAGTGAAAGTTGGCCTTTCTTGTTCCATCTGTTCTGGGGTTCCTGGAGATCGGACCCCATGAACAGCAAATGTGGCAGGAAGTACAGTGGATTCATCCTATAGCCAATAAAAAGACAGAATAAGAACAAAAGGAAGACAGAAATAGAGAAGTACACAAACAAAAGAAAACTAGTATACAACAACATAAAAAAAGAATCTCGAATTCTCAAGAAGAATAATCAGGATCATCCAGTTGGATGGTCTCTGATTCTGGTTCGAATCTCTCCAAAAATGGCTTTAAACGTTGCCCATTGACTTTAAATGCGTTTCCATTTTTGGGATTAACAATTTCCACTGCTCCATGGGGAAACACTTCCTTGACCACAAATGGCCCTATCCATCGTGACCGTAACTTACCAGGAAACAGATGAAGTTTTGAATCATAAAGTAACACTTTCTGCCCATGTTCAAGCTCCTTTCTCAAGATTGATTGATCATGCTTAGCTTTCAATTTAGATTTATATGTGCGAGCACGATCATATGCATCATTCCTGATCTCCTCTAATTCATTGAGTTGTAGCTTCCTCAGTGTACCACTTTCATGGATATCAAAATTTAGCAATCGGGTGGCCCAATATGCCTTATGGTCTAGTTCTATAAGTAAATGGCAAGCTTTTCCATAAATCAGCCTATAGGGAGACATTCCAAGGTTTGTCTTATACGCCGTCCTGTATGCCCATAGAGCATCAGTTAGACGTGACGACCAATCTTTTCTGTTGATGTTAACAGTCTTCTCCAGGATATGTTTGATTTCTCTATTAGCTATCTCTGCTTGACCATTTGACTATGGGTGATATGATAAAGCAATCTTATGATTAACCCCATATTTTTTCATCAGTGCCTCAAAAGGCTTATTACAGAAATGGGTTCCACGATCGCTAATCATGGCCTTCGGTGTTTCGAATCTTGACAGAATATTCTCTTTTAAGAATGAGATCACTGTTCTGTGATCACTTTTTCTTGTCGGGATGGCCTCAACCCATTTGGACACGTATTCAACTGCCAAAAGAATGTATTCGTAATGAGAGGATGGCGGGAATGGTCCCATAAAATCGATACCCCAGCAATCGAAGATTTCAATAGTGATGATCGGGGTCATCGGCATTTCATTTCTCTTAGACAAGCTCCCTAACATTTGGCATCTAGCACATACTCTACAAAATGCATAACAGTCTTTGAAAACTGTCGGCTAGTAGAACCCACTTCTAAACACCTTTTGAGCAGTTTTCTAAGCTGAAAAATGACCACCACAGGCTTCCGAGTGGCAGGAAGCAAGAATTTGAGAGATATCCTCCTCAGGAACACATCGCCTAATTACTTGATCCGCACAGTATTTAAACAAGTAGGGATCATCAAAGTAAAACCATTTTGCGATGGATAGAAACCTTTTCCTGTCAGGAAACGACCAATGAGATGGGGTTTCACCTATTGCCACATAATTGACAATGTCTGCATACCAGGGCAAACTAGTTACAGCAAAAAAGTTGTTCATCAGGGAAAGAATCACGAATCGGAGTGGCTTGCAAAGAATTATCTTCGAACGTCAATCGGGAGAGGTGATCAGCTACGACGTTCTCTACCCCCTTTTTATATTAGATAATCAAATCGAACTCTTGGAGAAGGAGAATCCAACGTATTAATCGCTGTTTTGTATCCTTCTTAGATAGGAGGTACTTCAACGCAGCATGATCAGTGAAACAAATGATTTGCGAGCCAATCAGATATTGCTTGAAATTTTCCAGTGCAAATACAATTGCCAACAATTCCTTTTCGGTAGTGCAGTAATTTCGTTGCGCTCCATCAAGGGTTCTACTAGCATAGTAGATCACAATAGGCTTTTGTCCTTCCTTTGCCCTAAAACAGCTCCAATCACTGTGTCACTTGCATCACACATCAACTCAAAAGGAAGACTCCAATCCGGAGATTGCATTATCGGAGCTGTTGTGAGGTGATGTTTGAGTTTATCAAAGGATTCCTGGCATTCGCTATTCCACTCAAATGGTTGGTCCTTAACAAGGAGTTGGCACAGTGGCCTAGATACGGCACTAAAATCCTTAATAAACCTCCGGTAGAAACTGGCATGACCTAAAAATGATCGTATTTCTTTCACTGTGGTGGGGACATGAAGGTTGGAAATTATATCAATCTTTGCCTTGTCTACCTGTATTCCCTCAGCAGACACGATATGTCCCAAGACAATCCCTTTTTTCACCATAAAGTGACATTTTTCCCAGTTGAGGACCAAATTCTTATCCTCACATCTTTTCAGAACTTTCTAGAGATTTCCTAAGCAATCCTCAAAGCTGCTACCAAATACGGAGAAGTCATCCATAAAAACCTCCATGAACTTTTCAACCATATCGCTGAAGATGCTCAACATGCACCTCTGGAAAGTGGTAGGTGCATTGCATAAGCCAAAAGGCATCCGACGATATGCAAACATTCCAAAAGGACAGGTGAAAGTGGTTTTCTCTTGATCACCAAGATCAATTTCAATTTGGTTATAACCACTATAACCGTCCAGGAAGCAATAGAATTGGTGACCTGCTACTCTTTCGAGCATTTGATCCATGAAAGGTAACGGGAAATGATCCTTTCGAGTCACCGCATTCAACCTTCTATAATCAATACACATGCGCCAGCTTGTGGTCACACGTGTTGGCACAAGTTCACCGTCCTTATTTTGCACCACAGTAATGCCAGCTTTCTTTGGCACTACTTGAGTTGGACTTACCCAAGGACTGTCCAAAATTGGATAAATAACCCCAACATCCAACAATTTCAGAACTTCCTTCTTTACTACCTCTTACATGTTTGGGTTAAGACGCCTTTGCATTTGCCGACATGGTTTGGCATCATCCTCAAGGTAAATCTTGTGTGTGCATATGGATGGACTTATTCCCCTTAAGTCAGCAACAGTCCAACCCAATGCACTTCTATGTTGCTTGAGTAGCTTTATTAGTTTACCTTCCTGTTCTTGATTCAAAACGGATGAAATTATAACAGGAAAGGTCTTCTCTTCTCCCAGAAATACATATTCAATTCTTTCGGGAGTTCATTCAATTCCAATTCCGGAAATTACAGGTTTGATGGCACTGCCAATTTTGTCTTTGGTGGTAATTGTTCGTATTGAGCCGTCCACATTGCCCTTGCAACTTCCTCTTCTATTACTTCTAATACGGCACAAATCTGGCTCTTCATCTCATCTTGTGGGATGTATCTATCCAATTCATAACATGAGTTAGTCATAATGGATTCCACAGGATCTGAGTGAGCAGTTGAATCAAAGCAATCTTGAATTACCGACTCCACCCAATTCACTTCCTCTTCCTCATCATCAAAATCTTCAATTTTTGGATTTGAAAAGATCTTGATATTCAATGTCATGTTCCCAAACACAACGGTCATAACTCCACTCTTTACTTTAATCGTCGCATCAATTGTCACGAGGAAAGGACGTCCAAAGATTACTGAAATCTGAGATTTAGCATTGTAAACTGGTTCGGTGTCTAAAACAACAAAGTCAATAGGAAAGACAAAAGTGTCAATTTGGACTAAGACATCCTCCAAAACTCCTCGCGGATATTTAATTGATCGGTCTGCAAGTTGGAGAGTAATCCGAGTGGGTTTAAGTTCTCCCAACCCTAGCTGTTGGTAAACAGTGTAAGGTAAGAGATTAACACTCGATCCTAAATCAAGTAGTGCATTGTTCACTTTCTTTTGACCAATTATGCAAGAAACCGTTGGTGTGCCTAGATCCTTGTACTTGGGAGGCAAGTCATGTTTTAAAATTGCACTCGCCTGGCATGCCAAGTAAGCACTCTTCTTCACACTTTGCTTCATTTTTACAGTGCACAAGTCTTTTAAGAACTTGGCATAGGCAGGTACTTGTTTAATCGTGTCAAGGAGTGTGAGGTTAATTTTCACTTGCTTGAATAACTCTAGGAACTCCTGGCTTTTGGTTTCTTGTTGAGGTTTATTCAATCTCTGAGGATATGGTACCGGAAAAGGGCATTTGGGTGCCTCCTCAAGGAGAGGTTCTTTTCCGGGCCTTCTTTTTATTTCAGTATCCTCAGGAGCTGTTGTTTCGGGCTCAACTGTTTCGCCCTCTCTTCCTTCTTCCACCAATTCTTCTTCATTCTATACCTCTTCTTCATCACTAACTACAGGTTGTGAGGGAAAAGAGACTTTCTCAATTTCCTTTTCACTTCTCAATACAGTTACAGCCTTCGCCTCTTCGTGTGGTCCAGATCTCGAAGGTCCTGTACCCGAGTGTTGGCCTTTAGGATTTGGCTCTGGTTGTGCAGGAAACATTGTTCGTTCTCGATCCCCTTACTGGGCAGCTAACCTCTCTACACTTGTATTGAATTTACTCATTAGCTGCATCATTTGCTTCATCATGAGTGTATTAGGATCCTCTTGTGCCTTCTTATGAGGTGGCACATAGGTGTTAGATGAGGTTTGGTTGTTGCCCCCCTGATTGTAGTTGGATTGAGACGAATGATTTTGTTGACATTGATTCTGGTGATACCCTTGATTCTGTGGATAGGTAGGAGGAAGTTGGTAATCCTGTTGGTACCCTTGATTTTGAGGTCGGTACTAATTTCCTTTGTTCAGCTGCCACTGTTGAGATGGGTTTGCTGCGGCGGCACTGTTTCTTTGATCAAAACCAGGGTGACTCCACCTATCATTGGGGTTGAATCGACCAGGGGCATTTACAGCGTGTACCTCTACTGGACTCTGTTCTTGATAAACAGGGTATATTTGGCAATGTTGAGAGGTATGCCCCATTTGTAGACAACTAGAACATGATTCTTCATAAGCGAACTGTATCACTAGATCCTTCTTTGCTTCTAAAACTTCCAACTTACGAGCCAGTTGCTCGTATTTCTCCATTAAGCCATCTTTCGCTTTTAGCTGATAAATACTCTTTTTACTTGAACTCAAACTGGTTTGAGTTCTAGTCACTTGAGTTTCCCATTCTAGTGCATGTTCGGCTAACCATTCGAAATGAGCTTCTGCTTGGTCAACATTCTTGCTCATAAACTCACCGTCACTTATAGTTTCTACGAGTTTCTTTGACTTTGGACTAAGGCCATCATAGAAGAAGCTTATTGTTCGCCACTTCTCGAAACCATGATGTGGGCAGAGCAATAACAGATCCTTGAAACGCTCCCATGCCTAAACGAAAGGTTCTTCCTCTTTTTGATTATACATCTTGATTTGTCTCAAGATGTCATTCGTTAATCGATTAGGGAAGAATTTTTTAGAAAGGCTTCATGAATAGCTGGCCAAGTTGAAATAGAATTCGGTTTGAGTGACAACAACCATGACTTTGCTTTGTCGTTCAAGGTGAAGGGAAAAAGCTTTAGTCGGATTATGTCACTTGGGCAGGTCTGATCTGTGAAAGTACCACAAACGTCTTCGAAATCTTGAATATGTAAATGCGCCTTCTCTTTTTCCATCCCGTGAAATGTGGGTAATAATTGGATCATCCCATTACGGAAATGGAATGTACCCGTGTGCGGAGGAATGCGGATACAAGAAGGTGTGGCTGTTCGATCAGGAGCCAAGAGTTTTCGTAGAGGTCGTTGACCATCATCAATGAGGTCATGCCTATTCTCTCCTTGTTGGCTCTCCGTGTCAGACATTGGGTTAGAAATGGGCGGGGTATAAATGGGATTATCAGCACTATTGATGGAATCTTCAAATGAATTTGTGATGAAAGCTTCAGTGGAGTGAAAGGACATAGAAGGATACAAGCAATACGGCTTGTGTTCTGAAGAACAAAAAGAAAAAAAAAAGATAGAAATGGGAGAAGAAAAGATCGGATCAATCAAAAGATTCTGGCCTTTGTTACCGTCCCCGGCAACAGCGCCAAAAACTTGACTCGACTGGAAATGTGTTCTCTTAAGAGTACGTCCAAGTGTAGACGGTCGCGTCGAGTAAAAACCGGTAAGACCGAGTCGTTTTCCCATGGGACGGAATTGAGGGGAAAGAAACCTAGATTGAATCCAAAAGAAAAATAAAAGATGATTTCTTTAAGAGTAGAGATTCTAACGGCCCTATAGAAACAAGTTGAGGTAAAGCGATAATTTAACTAAATAGAACTTAAAATTGTGATTTAAAATTAGATATGAAAAAGAGTTGGGAACATGTGAGTCCATAAAGTACCAGCCACTACCATGATTTAACAATAACAAACAATTGGGGTCTTCTTCTTTAAGTATTCCATAATTCGAAATTGATTAAGCAAAGCATTCTAGACACTAAGTGTGTGAATATCACATATTTAGTGGTTCAACTATTTCACTTATTTATGAAGGACTGGAATTAAACTAACTAACTCTATGAACAATAATAAACAAATCGAGTATAAGATAATTGACATGTTCATCAAAAGTGTTCATTAAGTTAATTAATCAAAAGGGGCTCTTATTTCAAAATCAGATTGCAATTTGAACTTAAAAAGATCAATTTGGACTTAGTTTCTGAAACAAATGTTACTGGAATACAAAAAGGAGTCAACCCAAGTCAGAAACATACCAATCGATTAATATTATTGTCAATCGATTGACATGAAATGACTTCCAATCGATTGGTTAATGTACCAATCGATTGGCTTGAAATCTATGTCAATCGATTGAATTCTACTTTCAATCGATTGACATTGATTCTATCACAGAATCATGACAGTGGCTGGAAAACAATGTTTCTTCACATTGTTCCCAACCAGGGTTCTACTCTAACATGATTAGAATACTAGAAATGGAAATAGATTGAAACAAAAGAGTGAAATGAATCCTAAACATGGTTTTTATTATACAACTAAAATTGTAATGGAGTTTCAAACTAAAAATTGAAATTGAACTACGACTAAACAGACAACAACTATTATCAAGATGAAAATGCACCAGAATCAGATAAAAAAAACAGGATTGAAATCAAACCAAACAAACTCAAACTCGTTCTTATCCGAAAATCCACTAGAAAATCCTACAAAAACAATGAATAATCAACCAACCCTGACCCTTTTCACTCTCCTCTATATATAGTGTCATATCCATGATCTGAAGGCGTCTAGGTTCATTCCGTAACGGCTGGTTGTCGTCCTAATTGCTGAGATCTTGCACCATTAATGCAGATTGAATTCCAGCTTTCACCAATCGATTGACAAAATTATCAATTGATTGATAAAACTTCCAATTGATTGATAAAATACCAATCGATTGATTATGAAAATATATCAATCGATTGGTAATATGTCAATCGATTGATACCCAAACTTCATCTTCTTGTTTCTTGATTTATTCCTTCGTTTTATTCATTCTAACTTCAGAACCTGCATTCAAAGAGCTAAACACAACAGCATACCACAGAAAATATATCATTGTGTAAAGAAATGAATTAAAACACAAATGCAGGTAGAACTAGAGAAATGGGATTAAATCCAGTCAATTTTATTCTTTATCGAGCTAATATTAAGCAAATATCAGCTCTCATTAGCGGCCGTCTCCACCTACAGCTTAACAGTGAAGTTCCCAACTCCCCAGGGACCCGGATGCTTGCGTGGAGATCAGACTACCGCTCGGAGTTGCTATGTCAGCTCGTTGCGACGGGGGCCAATCACAGAAACATTAAACATCCAAGAGATTGACCCCCGGGACTAGAGTGACATGATAGGTCTATTGGAAGAATTGGAAAGAGTAATGCTGGATCCCGAGTACCCAGACCGCACGGTCAGCATTGGTACCCTATTGGAGCCTGGCCTGAAGGAGAAACTGACTCAGTTTTTGAGGCAAAATTAGGACGTTTTTGCTTGGAGTCATGATGATATGCCCGGGATTGACCCCCGGGTAGTGTCCCATCGTCTTAATGTCAGCCTGGATTGCCGACCAGTGAAGCAGAAGAGAAGGGGCATGGCCCCCGTGAGATAGAAAGCAGTGAGTGAGGAGGTCGAGAAGCTCCTGAAGGCGAAGTCCATCCGAGAAGTCCACTATCCCGGCTGGTTAGCTAATGTTGTTCTTATCAAGAAAAGCAACGGGAAGTGGAGAATGTGCATGGACTTCACCGACCTCAACAAGGCTTGCCCCAAGGACTGCTATCCGCTGCCCAGGATAGACTTCCTTGTGGAGTCCATAGTAGGTCACTCACTCCTCTCATTTATGGACGCCTACTCGGGGTACAACCAGATCAGCATGTACCCCAGGGACGAAGAGAAGACAGCATTCATCACCGACCAGGGGACGTATTGCTACAAGATTATGCCATTCGGTCTCAAGAATGCTAGGGCTACCTACCAACGCCTGGTCAACTACATGTTCAAGGACTTGATTGGGGAGTCTTTGGAAGTATATGTGGATGATCTGCTAGTCAAGAGCCAATACGAGACCGACCACCTTGAGCATTTGGCCGAGGCCTTCAGCATTTTGAGAAAATTCAGGATGAAGTTAAACTCGGCCAAATGCACTTTCGGCGTCTCATCCGGGAAATTTTTGGGCTACCTAGTCAGCAGACGGGTGATTGAGGCAATCCCCGAGAAGATCAGAGCCATCATCAACATGCGGTCGCCCAAATCAACGAAGAAAGTACAGAGCTTAGCCAGACGGGTGGCCGAACTAAACAGATTAGTCTCTCGAGCTACCGATCGGTGCCTACCATTCTTTAAAATCCTCCGCAAGGCATTTCAGTGGTCCGAAGAGTGTGAAGAGGCATTCCTGGAACTCAAGAAGTACTTGGCATCCCCTCCTCTACTCTCAACACCCGTGCCGGGGGAAGAATTATTTTAATACTTGGCAGTGTCACCATCAGCAGTTAGCTCGGCACTAATCTGGGAAGAGCATGGGATACAATTCCCAATGTACTACACTAGTCGAGCGTTGCAGGGCGCGGAAAGCAGATACTCCCGCATCGAAAAACTGGCATTCGCCCTTATCACCTCGGCCCGGAGGCTCCGCCCGTACTTTCAGGCCCATGCTATAGTGGTCCTCACAGATCAACCTCTCTGCAAAATCCTCAGTCGTCTAGACATGTCCGGGAGGCTCGTTCAGTGGGCATTGGAGTTGGAAGAGTTTGAAGTGATCTACTGACCTCGGACAGCCATTAAGGGACAAGCCGTGGTAGACTTTCTGGTTGAATTCACGTACCTAGAAGACCCGGTTGAAGAGTCCGAGCCACCGGCCCTACTGCCCGGGTTACACTCCGGTATCCCTACCTGGGTACTGCACGTGGATGGTTCATCCAATCAGCAAGGCAGTGGGGCAGGAATCATCCTGACTACCCCCGATGGCATCCAACTTGAGTACGCATTAAGATTTGGGTTCCGTGCCTCAAACAACGAGGTCGAATACGAAGCCCTCTTGGTTGGATTGCAATTGGTCGTCTCTATGAGGGCGCAACAGGTCCAGGGATACAGCGATTCCCAGCTCGTGTTCAACCAGGTTAACCAAGAGTACGGAGCACGAGAAGACAACAAGGTAGCCTACTTGGCCCTTGTCCGAACGGATTCCAAGAAGCTCCGGGGATTTTCCATCACGCAGATACCCAGAGAAGAAAACACAAGGGTCGACCGGTTGGCTCGCTTTGCCTCATCTTCTGAGTCAGACTTGCCCTAGATAAGGATAGAATACCTACTCGAGCCAAGTGTGATCAACTCAGAAGGCATGAAAGTTGATCCGGTCACCCTGGGACCCAGCTGGACGGACCCGATCATGACATTTTTTACAACAAGGGCGCTACCAGACGAGAAAGAAGAAGCCCGCCTGGTCAAGTACCGGATCTTGCTGACGGCATCCTCTACAAGAGGGGATTCATTATCCCGTACCTCCGCTATGTTCACCCTGCGCAAGTCCAAGTAATACTGTTTGAAATCCATGAAAGAGTGTGCGGGAATTACATCGGAGGCCGGGCACTCTCCAAAAAGGCCCTACTGCAAGGTTACTACTAGCCAACTATGGCCCGAGATTCCCAGGAATACGTCAGAAGGTGTGACAAGTGTCAGAGATACTCTCTCATGATCAACCGACCGGGAGAACTCCAGACACCAATCCACAGCCCTTGGCCGTTCGCCTAGTGGGGAATCAACATTGTCGGTCCCCTGCCAATGGGAAAAGGTCAGGTCAAATTTGCCGTGATAGCCGTTGATTACTTCACCAAATGGGCAGAGGCTGAACCCTTGGTGACAATAACCGAACGGAAAATGGAAAGCTTTGTGGAAAGGAATATTCTCAGTAGGTTCGGCATTCCCCGGGTCCTGGTCAGCGATAATGGCAAACAATTTGACACACCCATCTTCAGACAGTTCTGCTCAAGCTATGGGATACTGAATCATTACTCCTCCCCCGAGCACCCACAAGCCAACGGTTAAGCCGAGGTAACCATCGGACAATCCTGCAATCAATCAAAACAAGGCTTGAAAGCGCCAAAGGGCTGTGGGCTGAAGAGCTACCAACCCTCCTGTGGGCCTACCGCACTACACCCCGAGCGGCAATAGGTGAGACGCCGTTCTCTTTAACTTACGGATTTGAGGCAGTGGTCCCCATAGAGCTCGGGTTACCAACATATCGGGTGGCTAACTTCAGTGCTCTGGACAACGAAGCTGCCCTCAGATCAGAAGTGGCCTTGGTGGAGGAAAGAAGAGACCAAGCCTACCTAAAGGTGGCGGCCTACAAGCAACGGGATTCTCGATACTACAATAGCAAGGTGAAGCACCGCAGTTTTCAAGTCAGAGACCTTGTCCTCAAGGCAGTAAACCAATCTACCCGAATCCCGAGCTGTGGGAAGTTGGGGCCAAATTGGGAAGGCCCATACAAAGTAACCCGGATCAACCGACCGGGAACTTACTGGCTACAGAGCATGGACGGGCACAATCTCTCTCACCCTTGGAATGTGCAACACCTCCGCAAGTATTATCAGTAGCACTTGGCCGCGGGAGCTTTGGATTGATAGGGAAATTTGTTTTTGTAGCTCTACTCGAGCAACCACTACAAATTTTTATATTTAAATAAAATTGAATGGTTTACTTTGAAAATTTACTCCTGTCAGTACCCCGTGCAATGCAAAAAAGTCCTCGGGCCTAACCCCGAGGCAGAAAAGACCTTGGCTAAAAACCAAGGCAGAAAAGACCTTGGGTTCCGAACCCAGGCACAAAAAAGACCTCGAGCTCCGAACCCAAGCACAAAATGTCCTCGGGCCTAACCCCGAGGCAGAAAACACCTCGAGCTGCAAACCCAGGCACAAAAAGACCTCGGGCTCCGAATCCAGACACAAAAAGACCTCGGGCTCTGGACCCAGGCACAAAAGGACCATGCAACCACCCATGATCCAGGTCAGTTTCCTATGGTCGCTCCTCAACACACCCCCGCCTTCATAGGACGCTCGGGGGGCAAGGGGATACTAGACCTAAACAGGAAATTACTTAAAGCTTCGCTTAGGTCCAGCCAACGACGGGGCCAAATCCCTAGGTGGTCGATGATGGCGAGCTTCAAAGGACCCTGCAACCACCTATGTTCCAGGTCGGTTTCCTACGGCCACTCACTCCTGCACTCCCGCCTTAGCAATATGCTTGGGGGGCAGGACAATATTAGGCCAAAACAGGAAATCACACCGGTCACTAAAAGAACTTGGAAGGTATTCCTAAGGGCTTACAGTGATCAGAGATAATATCCCGGACGGTAAAACAGGATACACCTATGATACACCGGGACATCCCGGACAGTAATACAGGGTATTCCTATAATACACCGGGTGATCCCGGACGCTAAACAGGACAAGTTCTTATGGCGTACAGGGCAATTATCTTTTAAATAGGACAGGAAGACTAGGTGTTCTACTGGTTACGGTCCTAAAACATTTGCTAAGGCAGGGATTAGGTCGGCCAAAAACTGAGTGGATACTAGCAATTACAAACAGGCACAGTACAGAAAAAAGAAACAGTTAATGAAAAGGAAGGTTGACCTCGGGGGCCTTTTCATTAATTAAAAAAGAAACTGTACAAAGCCTGGGGGGCACTTGTAGTAGCCTCCCCAAAAAAATAAAAATTACAACAAAAATAAAGAAAAAAAAACTAGTCTACAACCGCCATCTCTCCCTCCTCCGTGGCCTGCTCATCAACAGAGGGGTCCCCGGCCGGTGCAGCTTTAGCGGCGACCTCCGAGCCAGCCTGGCCTTCCTTCTAATAACTGGACACCGCCCAGGAATATCCAGACAAGTCCCAGTCAGGATGGTCAGTAGCAGCCCGCTTTGTCAGGTCAACATAGCCCGTGAGGAACCCAACCTCGAATTCCTCCTCGGCCTCCTTGGCTTCAGCCTCCCGAGCAGCAGTAAGCTTCGAGAGCGTGGCCGACATGGCTGCCAGGTCCTTCTCGGCAGAGATCCTCTCAGCCTCCGCGGCTGTAGCTCTAGTTTCTGCAACCTTCTCCACAACTGTAGCTTTAGTCTTCGCAATCTTCCGGGCGGCCCGCTCGGTCAACAAAGAGTCGCGGATCTCCCCGAGCTCCAAGGAGGTTGCCCAAAATTTTTCTTCTTCCACAGTGAGAGAAAACTCTGCGGACTCCCGAGCAACCCTCTCCACGAAAAGGTTAACCTCTGCAGCGGCCAACCTCTCAGCGACGCTGGAAAGGGTGGTCTCGGCACCGGCCGCAATACAGCCAATTTACAAGAACAAGAAAATGTTAGTATGCGCATGGAGAAAAAGTAAATGTTCACATTGCAATGGGGCTTACCATGTAGCTGATGCTGTACAGCAAACCGATGATGGCCTCGGGGCTCAGCAGGGTGCACTTGTCAATTTGACTTTGCAGCAGCCCGGGCCGTACCCTTTCGCGGACTTCGTCCGCTGTCTCAACCTCCGACCTTGAAGAGGGGCCCGCACAAGCTTCCTCTATGCTCGGGAAGGAGACCCCAGACAGTTTGGCAGCAGGAGGTGGTGGTGGTGGTGGTGCAGTAATTATTACAACGGGCATTGAGGCAGCGGCTGCCTCCTTCTCAGCCCGGATAGAAATCCCCCGGAAAATCCTCTTGAGGGGCTGGCCCTCAGCGAGGTCTGGCTTCTTCCTCTTCTGGCCAGCCCGGGCCATCAGGGCCGCCTCTTTCTCCTTCAGGGCTGTCGCGTTCTTGGGAGCCATTTCTGCAAAACCAGAGAGCCTATCAGTTCAACAAAGTGCCAAGTACAAAGAAAACCGGACGGTCAAGAATGGAATTTACCAGGAATGATCGTCGGGAAGACAGGAACCATAAAGTCGTGCTGGGGCTTATAGGACATCTTCGGGCTTCCCGACCGAGTCAACACTTTGTTGATGTCAGCTGGGTCCTCCACCAGGGACAGGATCCTCACTTGGACCTCGTCGGGAAGACTGGGCGAGTCAGCTGATCCCACTGCAAAGCAAACATACAGATGGTTTAGTCAAGGCAAAATGGAAAGACTAATCAAGAAAGAAAAATGGTCGGGCTTACTCCTCAGCTTCCCCACCCAGGAGGTCCTCAGCTGTATACTCGGCGCCTTCTCACATAGCCCCAGGGTGGACAGTTGGAATAATTTCTTCTTCCACCCTTTATTGTTGCTCGGGTAGTTCACAATTATCTTCCGCCCCTGCCTAGCCCCGAGCGAGAAGAAGCTGGCCTCCCCGTGAACTTGGAAAGGCCGGTGGGTCCAGAAGAACTCCTGCAAGGTGAGCTCATACCCGAGGACTTGGGGCCACAAGGAGATGCACCTAATTAGATATCGTCAACCGTTCGGAGCAAGTTGCCCGAGGAAGATCCCGAGGTAGATGAGCGCATCCCGGGCAACTGGGTGGAGAGGCAAACGAAGGCCCGCCATGAAGGCATCCTCGTACAAAGTGACGAAACCCGACTCGTGGAAGTGAGCTCCGCCATCGTGGACGGTAAGGGAAAAGGGGCCGGGAAGATCATATCTGTCCCTAATCTGATCCAAATCAGGGCCTCGTAGAATACTGACTATGGACTCTCATGAGAAGACGACCCTGGGGCTGTTCGGTACAGACCCCTCGTCGCCTGAGCCCTGAGATGTCGAGGCCATAGGAGAATCCCAGCGCGTTTCCTCGGGAGACACCCGGGCAGGGATTATCCCCTCACTCTGCTGGTCAGAAGAGGCCAATGAGGGAGGGTCTAAGCTTGCACTTAAGGACCCTGAACGCAACTGCTCGTCTTTCAACCGGGGACGACGAGTTGAAGTCTGAATGGCACATGACTAAGTCTGTGGAAGACCGAGGGGGCAGACGACTTAAGAATGGGTTAAGAACTCCTAGCCTGATGTACAGTGGTGGTAGATCTAACAACCTAAAGGGCAGGTTGTACAAGACTCTGAAAGAAAGATAGCACTCTCTCAAGACTATCCCAGGAATACCTGTTCGGTCAAACTGCCCTAGCGTACCCTCGGATTGGAAGAAATGACAAAATTGAAAAAAGAAGAAGTCCCACGCTCGCTCTAACCTAAGTGGGTTCGCTCCCTCCAGCTTTGTTCCGAAAAGAAGAAGAGAATGAAGAACAGAAGACAGAAAAGAAGGACTTACAAGATTTAGCACAGAAAAAGACTCGGGAATCTTGCTCGGGATCTTGGTTGCTCTCAAACTGCTCGGTAAACTCTCTCACTTGGCAGCAGGAATTGAAGAAATGGACAAGTGTTCCTTATATAGGAATAGCGGACGGCCCAGATTGATAAGATCCAATGGCTCAGGAATTTTCCCGCCAAGAGTCGCCGACAGCTGTCACCTCAGGCACGTGAATGGTTGCCTCAAAAGACGCGCACATTAAGTGCATGACGTGACGGTCCGGTTACCACGCAACTATTCGGTTACATCTGAACCGACTTTGCTGGATCCTAACCAGGCCAATTACTCCCTAACACGTGGTAATATCAACACCCGAGCTCCTACCTGTATCGGTCGGTCTTCCCACCAGGTGATCTGGAAGATGGGTCCCATCCCGAGCGGTATTCCCGGAGGACATCCGGACGGTTTCCAAGGCGATACTGATTTTTGAATCCTCACCCGATGAAGCATTTAGTCAGTTCTGAAAATGGGGGGCAGCTGATATGTCCAAAATTATCCAGCCATGAAGCCAGTCTAGCACGTCATCAAGAGGTACTGATTACTCCAGTAGAGGCACCAATAGCCAAGCAATCCAGAGGCGTTCGTCAGAACAGTACGATTCCTGCCAACAGGCCGGGATCGGAAGACCGCGGCATCCCGTGGTCCTGGTCTATCCAGCAGTTTCCTAAATCAGCTACAAGTCTGCAAGATGGAATGTGGCAGTTTCCTAAACCACTTAGGAAACTCTCCACAAATCATGCAAATCAATTCTAATTAGATTGGGCTTCCTAATCCTATTAACTTACCATGTAAGGGTGGACTCTTGCATCTATAAAAGAGCCCACCTACCCTCTCTAGAGGGATCTGAAAATAATTCTCTAGCTTACAAGCATTCAACAGAGAACTCACCATCAACACGCATATACCCGGCCGGTATTACTAGTAGTGCCGCCCATCCTTGTTGGCTCACCAGGCCCGCCGGTGATCTGCTAGTGAGAGCGCACAGACGCAACCGTGGATGTAGGTCACCTCGTTAATGTGACCGAACCACATACAAATTGTTCTTGTCTTTTTCTCTTTCTACCCTTCTTACCAATTTTAGGCAGCATCATACGGTAAAACTCAGTCAAAACTATCAAAATTTGAAGATAAGGGATCAAAAAAATATGGAAATTTTGGAATAGTTTAAAAAAGGGAAAAAAGGAAAAAAAAAAAAAAAAAAAAGGGCGGCATAGAGTCTTACCAAAATACCCAGTTGTGCTTGCTTACATTTGTCTCTGGATTACATGGCAACCCACCTTGACATTACAAAATCTTGCCCACACACAAAATAGGAAAGTATAAACTGCACAATCAAATCAAAACTGTGTTTTGAACATGAATGGAAGAAAAGGAAATTAAAAATGAAACATATTCATCCATCTAATTATAAGAAAACTTTATTTCTGTTCGCTTCAACATTGCACCCACCATCCAAAAATACATATAAAACAGCAATAATTCAATTTTATGATGAAGAAGGTAGACAAAGAAAAATGAAAGTAAATAATTGGTAAATTGTCATTTGAAGATAACAATTAACATCATTAACATTTATATTGGACACAGAACCACTAATGGTTTAAGTGTCAACTTTCGAACATCATGGGTTATGAGAATGAACCTAACTACAGGAATGTAAAATACTAAAATGTAATTAAACAAAAGATTTTCACTTCCCACATGGAATGATCCACTACAAATTGTTTGAAAGGAGACTTGCTGTGACATTGAAACGTGAAGACCCTCTTTGCTTAACAATTGAAACTAACAAACTTTCAAAACAAAATTGTAACTTAAGAAAAAGGAAGAAAGTGACTCACAAAATTCGTAATTAATAATTTACTTCTCACTTGTTTTCTTTTCCTATTTTCCTGAATGTTTTCTTTTCTTTTCCCTCACCAAATCCAAGAACCAAAGGAAAACACTTGTTGTTTATCCGTTTAAGGTCTTTTCATTTTAGTTTTTGTAATATAACCAATGGTGAAGGTTTTTTTAAACCAAAGTTCAAGGTTAAACACGAGTGTTTTATTGATAAGTCATAATTTTAGTAGAGTTTATTATTAATTTAAGTTTGACCCAATAAAAATTATTAGTTTAAGCTTCATGTGAAGCTACAGGGTCGGGTAGGAGAACTATCCCAGATGTCCCAACTACTAATTGAAATGGCTTAGCAACATTTAGTGTTTTTTTAATAGCAGGTGTGATTTTAAACAACACCGGGGGGGACATCTGCATAAAGCAGAGGAAAAACATGGACTATAGCTAGGACATGACCCATAACCCTTACCAAGGAAAACATACATGAAAAAGCACCCAAATCACGTAGCATACGGCCCCAAAAAACAAAGAAGACCAAATAGCACCCAACATCATCCAAAAATCCACCAACACTTGACAGATATTACTCCATCAGTTAAGCTGCATGAGAAGCTATCTAAATTTGGGTGCATTCACCTCAAAGAATAAGGTAGGAGAACTATACAACCTATACTATCTAATGGAATGGACTTAGCAACATCTTTTTAGATGCTTTTACTACTATTTTTAAATTGATTTGGTTTATATAATTTATCAAACTAACCAGTAAAATCAGAGGACTTTTATTCCCAACCCCGTGATGAATTACATGATAAATACGTATAGAATTCTAGAACCAGTGAAATATTCAAGAGAGGAAAACAATCAATATATAACCCCTAATAAATAATAGGGTTATAAGATCTCAAATCAAAACTAAAATAAATGACCACAATGGAAAAAATAAATTACCAACACCGTAGGATTCTAAGAGATACCTTCAGAGAGCTTCTTCGAGGCAGTCATCGCCAGAGCTTCAAAAACTCAGCTGAAGGTCGAAGACTCCTCCAATCCACGATTCTAAGTTAAGTTCGAAGCTCCAAATGAAGGTTGCAGTCTGAAAATTGGAAGCATTCAAAAAGATTGAGTTAGACCATTAATTGGAACAAATCTAGAGAAAGAAAATGATGAATAAGGAAGTAAATCCATAGAAAATTGAGAGAGAAAAAAATAGATTAGAAAGCTTTGGGAGAGGAAAGGGTTTCAGTTTCAATAGGAGAGGTAAGAAGATGTTTGTTCACCAATAGAGGGGAAGGGAAGGAGAAAGAGAGAGAGAGAGAGAGAGAGAGAGAGAGAGAGTCTAGATCTGGGGAATAGAGAGAGAAAGACAGTTGGGTTTTCAAGGAGACTGAAAAAAGAGAGCAGTGACAGTGAGGCGGATGAATGTTTGTTGAAGGGTTTTCTCACAAGGGGAGGACACGTAGGATTTTTAACACAGAGAGGAGATGTTGATGTAGAAGGCTGTAGAGGCTTGGTTTGCTTCAGCCTTTATATATATATCACAAATATTGGGTGGGTTTAGTCCTGTCAAGATAGCATAAAACCAACAAGCCAAAATCGGAGACAATAAATGTGGGGAATGTATAAAATTGACTGACTGGCTCGGTGACCATTGAGCTTCACTCACCCCTCTCTCTCTCTCTCTCGTGTATATTATATATATTTATATATATATTTAGTTGTTACGTGACGACTTCATCCGAGACCACTATATAGTGTCATTGTGTATAAGAAGCGACGTTATCAAGATTGGGGTTTCAAAAATGGCGTCCAGGTTTAACTCCGGCGATATTGCCGAATTCAAGTTATGTTCTCTTTAGTTCTACTTTATGGGCTCGTGTCGGTGCTAGTGTATTGCGTAATACACATGAAGTTTATCACACCTCTCGATGTCGACGCCTCGCTTAATCGATTCTTCGAAGCCCGAGCTATTAAACACCTTCGTGTCTTGTCCAAAGATATGGATGGTCGCCAGGTCTGTGTATGAAACTTCATTTGCTTCATATATATGTTGAAACCCAAATTTTTATTAAAGGGTATTATGGTAATTTTGGAACAATGTGGGTCTTAATTTGGGACGGCAAATTTATTTTTATGTCCAAGTGGTATCACATTTGCATTTTTTTTTGGGCACATGTGGGTGTACATATATGTATATTTGTGCTTGTGTGTGTATAGCTTGTGGGACCCACACCTATCACATCCCACTTGGTGGAAACTTCCCCAACACACCACATACTCTCTCTCCTCCCTCCCCCCCTCTCTTTTTCGGCAGCCCCACTTCTCTCTCTCTTTCACTTTTTCTTTTCTCTTTCTCTCTCTATATCTCTCTTGTTCTCTTTCTTCTTTTGGAGATAAAATATCCATGGACGCCTAGAGCTTCAACCTCATTTTTGAAGACCTTAGAGCCATATTTGGAGCTTGACAATTAGAGGCAAAATTGATTATCTCACCAAGACCTTCACACCGGTGTTCTCGGATCCTCCGTTAGGTCTACGGTTTGTTACTTCTTGATCTTATACTCAAGGGTTAGTTTTGATTTTTCTTGATACACCTTAGTGTTCCCATTCCTAATGTGATTTTATTTAACTAGGTGTTGATAGCTTATGGGTTTTGCTAGAGTTGATGATTTTTTCCCCTTTGGGTCTCTTTGGTGAGTATTTTTCCTAAATACTCAGGAGGTAGATTTCATTGACTAAGTGCACTCCTAGATCTAATTTCATGGTTTGCTATGTGTAGGGTTATACCTAATACTTGTTAATCTAGTTTAGGATTTTCCTACACCTTCATTTATATGCTTGCATGCTCTTATGTGATTTAGTTGAATATTATGCTAAATCTAAATGTTATTTAATTGCTAAGTTTCAATTAAATGGAAGTTACTACAAATGTCTTATGTGCTTAAGTCGTTGATTATGCTTCACATGATTTCTTCCTAATTATTTAGCTTTGGTATCATGGACTACTACGTATAATTTCTTGATATTGAAAATCTTAGAAATGACATTGTAGTTGCATAATCATTGTGGTCACATTTTATAGTCGCCAAGTCGGCAAAACATTCATGGCATTGGCTTGGGAGTATGAATTTTGTTAGAATTCCCACGATTGGGGAATGCTCTTTTGAATCCCCGTTTAGGGTTGTAAATAGATGAAATTCCGAAAGCGGGTGTGAGGTGAGGAAGGTTGTTTGTGATCCTTAAAACATTCGAAAATGCAAGTTCATATTCGGCTAGCTACCGGAGATCTTGTATGCTACACTCACGTTGGAGTGGCTCGCATCCAGTGTTGAGAGTGAGTGGTTATGGCAATTTGGTATTGGGAAGTTGCACGGTTTGGCCTTACGGCTAATTGCATTGCCACGGCGGCAAATCATTGCACCGCATGTCTTAGCATGATTTTAGAAGTAGTAGTATATTTCTTCAATGTTAGCTACTGAGCCGTCATGCTTAATGAATCTATAAAACCATTTTATTTCAGGTGACGTCGACAAGGGCAAGGCCCACTAATAGTCGATCCAGTGAACTATTTTGAAGACATCCCTTGTGGAGTCTTGTTTTAAAAATGTATTCATTACATAGTTGGAATTAAGGAAATTGTAATAGATGAAATTTTAATCTTGGACATTGATTTAGATTACTAAGCTTACATGTTTACCTCCTCTTCTTTGTACCTTCTTAAGGATCATCTGGACTTTCCTCAGGATTCGTTTGTACCTTGAATTCATAAGTATTGATTACATTCATCTTATGTTTGTACCTTCTTAAGGATCATTTGGACTTTCCTCAGGATTCGTCTGTACCTTAAATTTACAGTGTTAAATCCATTCTGCTTATGTTTGTACCTTCTTAAGGATCATCTGGACTTTCCTCAGGATTCGTTTGTACTTTGAATTCATAAGTATTGATTACATTCTGCCTATGTTTGTACCTTCTTATGGACCTTCTTGGACTTTCTTCAGGAACAATTTGTACCTTAAAACCCTTTTTATTTTTCTTAAGGTTTCCTTTCATTTAAAATTCTTTTAAATTCTTTATCCTTCCCGTTTAAACTTACAACCTTTGTTTCAAAATATGTTAAGTCAAATCTATTTTGATTGGCCCTATTTGACCTGTTTGGTTCCCGTGGGTCAATCCTTGACTTATTGACTTTTCTTCGGAATCCACGCAGGATTCCCCTATGCTTCCGTCTTGTTGGATTGGTCCACGTAGGACTATCCCTTGCTTTCCTTTATAGCGCCTGTCTCGTTGATCTCATCCACGTGGCTTGGTTTTTGGGGCGTTATAGAATGGTATCAGAGTTAACCGGGTTCAAATACCTTGGTACGCTGGGAATTAATTGGGTCCATGTGTGGCTGTTGCACTTCTTTTGATTTCAATCATTTATAGTTAAATGAATCATTTTATTTCATTTATGTGATGAGTTGATTATGATAACATATTTACTTTCCTACGAAATTACGTGTTAACATGCTTAAGTGCTTATGTGTTTATGTGATCACATGCCTATATATCTTGACTATATTATTTGTACGTGAACGTGAGGTGATTCTTACTTTTTGTTTCACCTTAACGCTTTACTCATTAGAACTGACTTTTGTATTACATCTTGGTGTGATTATCTGTTGATATTTAATCATTGACCGTTCAAGGTTAAAAGGTATATACATGAGGGTTTCCTTGTTTGGATTATTCGCTCGACGTACTGCGCCTTGTAGGGTTGATAATTAGGTATTGATTAGTACATTACATCCATGTATGCTAAAAGATCTCAAATATATTTATTGGACTTATATTACTCGTTGTTTACGTTTTCGTTGTTGAGGAAACATGCTTTAGTATTGCATGCCAATATGATGAAATTGTCATCGATTTTCTTTAAGTTGGAAGATGTTAAGCGAGCATGCTTAGATGCTACCTGCCTTCGAGATGGTAACATGCTAATGTGCTTACATAATTACTTGTTCAATATTACTAAAGTGTTAAGCATGATAACGATAGCATGTTGAGAGAATATTTCATGTTTTACGTGTTTAGAGTAGCTTATACGCATACTCATAGATACTTTGATCGGTGTTTCATAATAAGATTTCTTGGGTAGAAAATCTGGAGGATAAGTTTTGAACTCGAAAAAAAAAAAACCAACATGATAATATGTTGCGCATATTTGAAAACCTACATGTGTATGTACTTTTGAAGTACTCAAAAGATGTTTTCTAACCCGACGAATAACTTACTGGCTCTAATAACGCGGCGTTATGTATTATTAAACGGCTTATATAGGTTGTGTCTTCAGACTCGGGTAATCCTACATTTTCATGTACATTCTCGAGATGCTTAACTCTGGGTGGTATAGGTTTTATTTTGCACGTGATACAAAGCCTCTCAAAAGGCTATATTGATCTTAGCGAGAGCATTCTATCTTGATGGCCCTCGATTATGACTGGTAGTCCATGTATATTTCCTGTGACTACGAATAATTGTCGTTTATCGTTGGAATAGTTCTTCCTCCTTATAGGATTGTCATACTCTTTGTCTTATGAAAATTTCATTGTTCGGATGCCAGTTTGACATTGTAATTACTCTTTTGTGTAGATTACGAGTTTTCTATCTTGTGGTCGGTCGATTGACCCAAATTTATGGTGATTGCTTAGATTTTTACAATCAAATCATCATTTCGCTATATGATTGTTGCATATGATCAAATCCTATCATATGAATCATTGTGAGGATTCTAACTTTTGTGAGGAATAGATTTGTGTTGTTCTAAGTCTATTAATTCCTTTATTCGATGATTTTCATGTTTGAGTGAATTCCACAACTCTGAAGATTGTTTCTTCTTTCGAGACTGCATATCCTATGGATAGGTACTGAAATCTTTTCTGTGAGTTGTTTAGCGATCGTTATCAATTTTCGTTATGATTCTCATTGAGGATTCGTTGTTAACATAGTGTGGTTAACGCTTTGACGTTGGTCTTAGAAACACGTACTTTCTGGTGTTTTTCCCTTGTGAGTAAGTATGGATTCTCGTTTCTGTCGTACTTCTTGGAAGTGAGTTTATTCTTGATCCTTATGATCTTTGAGCTCTTGCTAGAGCGTTGTCGTTCCATTGTTCCATGTCTTTTCTTGAAAGAACGTTTGTTCCCTATTGATTCGATTCTCTTGACTATAGCATATTGATTTTTGCTTAGTTCACCCTTAAGTTTTGAACTTGAGTGTGTCGCATTGTAGTGCTGTGATGACCTTTTTCTTTGGTATCGTTGATTCTTGAATTGATCTTTCTCTGACGTTTTTGCCTTATTAAATTCTTGAAATTTATTTATTGAATTCAAACTTGAGTTGTTGAACACTCGGATCTTTCCCTACTTCTTGGGGGATAGATGTTATTAAATGATTTATTTTTTGAGGTTCTCGATTTGTTATCTTCGCTAATCTAAGATCATACCATTTTTCTTTTTTTTCGGAGTATGGTCTCTTTCGTATAGTAGATCTTTGTTGATTGGTAGCCTTAATATATTGTTTACTAAGGCTTAAATTTTGATTGCGTTTGATTGTATGCCTTGATGGCTTATGGTTGTTTTGCAATCGCATAATCTTCTACGTTTTGAATACTATGGTCGTTTGCATAGTATTTTAATGTTGGAGTGCGTCAGAGTTTTGTGTAAATCTGCATAAGATGTGTCCTTTTACTATGGTTCTAAGGATTGCTTTCCTTATCCATTGATTCTTTCTTTTCTTGAGTGTCGGTGGTTTTGACCAGGGACCCGTTTAGACTTTAGAGTCACTTGTGAGTTCTCCGATCCTGTTGCATGTTGAACTCAAGCGTACCTTGTCCTTGTTAAAGAATGTTGATGGTATTTCATAACTTAAATTTCCATATTATTTTCGACTTATTGGCAATTGCCTAGTTTTGTGGCCTATAGAGGTAGCCTATCGATGTAACCCATTGTTATTCCTATGATCCTACGATTGTTCTGTAGTGGAATTTAGTTGATTCTGTGGAGTATACATTTGATTGTACTGAGTTTCATCGTCTATTTTTGTTAATTTTCTTTCTTTCTGTTATTCGAATGAAAGTATCTACTTGATGTTATCCACCTTACTTATGTATTAGTGTTAAGATTATGTGTAAGGTATATTCTTCTATTAGTAATTTCGAATTACTTCGTGTTTAGAGGTGGATTGTGTGAGGTTCTATGCTTGTTGTGGTAGGAACTTCTAGGTCCATATGTTTGGGTTACGGACTTTTGCTAGCTGGTCGGACCCCTAGATTTTTCCTTCATGTCTTCTTGAGGGATTGTTGTTGATCTCATTGTTGACAAGCTTATTCATACAGTTGGTGCATACCTTGTTTATTGTGATCAGTGATTCCTTTTTCCTTACCCTGTCATGAGGCTATGGTGATTCTGCTTTGTTTGAGATCGTTGAGACCATTCAATTTCATCCTTGCTTTGAGCATAGGAGGATTCTTAGTGATCGTTTGTTTTGAGGTCATGTTCGGCTAATGTGGCTAACTTCTATAGAGTTGTCTTCATTCTGTTGAGAAACTTCGACAGTGTTTCCTTAAACACTTTCGTTATCTGTGATTCGTTTGTGACATGAATTTGTTATAACTCTTGTTTTAGGCATGTCGCCTGGTTTGCTTCCATCTTTCGTGTGACACTTCAAGGTCACCCAATTCGGGGAATTTTAGTTCGTTTTGATGGGAATCGGCCTTTCAATAGTTGAAGGTTTGAGAGCTTGATATCGTTATGACCATATGTTTCTTGTTTTGGGTCAAGGCGTAATTCTTTGAAATATTTTTTGGCTATCGCTTAAGATAACGAATAATGGTAAACTCGTTGGTTTCTATCTGTTCGTTCACCTGTTTGATTTATTGTTGTCTTGTTGACGGCATCATTGTGTCTTCTTAGACACTTTTCCTTGGGCGACCCGTTGACTTTTGGCAGTGGCATTTCTTTTGCCATATTGTTTTGAGATGGGATCTCTCAATAGATCCATCTATTAGTGAAATCGTTATAATTGACTATAGCGACGTTATGTTTTGGGATGTGATAATCATTTCTTCTATCGACTTCCTGTTGATATTGTTGTAGACTTTTGTGTCTATATTGATCCTTGTCTTCTCATGAGGAGCAATGTACTACGAGTAAGTCTTTGTGACTCGTACCTCCCATGTGGTTGGGACATAGCTTTGAGTCATTATGATCTTTAGTACCGAGTATATCATTTGCTTTGTGAAGTTTTCTTTGGTTTCATTCGTAAGTGTTTGGATCATTCCTTGGGGGTTGACCCAGTTATTCGGTTCATTTTGGAACTCGTGTCTCGAAACATCATACTTTTGTTTCGTATGACGATTCTTTGATAGTATATCATCGATTTGCTTTGAGAATCTTTTGTTTAATTGTAATTTGATCTCTCTATGATATTCAAGCTTGTGTAATATCTTCCTTCGATTTTTTTTTATATATATAGATTGAAGCTTATCCCATTTATTTCTTGGGGCTTGCAAATGTTTTCATCATGAGCGATGGTTGTAGAATGTTATTTCCATTCTACGAGTTACCCTCTGTTCGTTAGATTGGGATTTAGGTTGATGATTAGATCATATCTTTTGTTGGCATACATATCCTTTGTATACTTGTTGCTTATTCATTTCTGAGACAAATTTTGGGTATACAACAACACGTCGTGTTCTTGTGATCACGTATTCCTTTTGAAGGGATCACTTTTGTTTTGATTCGATGAATTTGAGACATCCGGTTGTACTTTGTTTTTCATTCAAGCACATTTTTGGTTGAACCAATGGTTTGGAGGTTCATGTCCATTGTTATTGTCGATATTTGGAGTTAACTCCTTTTAATGTTGAACCTCATATGTCCCTTGCGTTTGTTCCTCAGCACCCTTGGTGTGCTCATTGACTGTTGTACTGAGCATTCCATTCCTTTCTGGAATCAATGTATGAAATGTTTTTGTTTTCTCACATTATGCTAGTGTTCACGTTGTTTGTGACACTTCGGTGTTTTGGTGTGGTCGTGGACCGTTCTTTGATTGAGTTCCTTTCGTTCTTGTTCTGAATTCCAGGACGGAATTCTTTGAATTCTTTTAAGGGGGGTAGATTGTAGAAACCCAGATTTTTATTAAAGGGTATTATGGTAATTTTGGACCAATGTGGGTCTTAATTTGGGACAGTAAATTTATTTTTATGTCCAAGTGGTATCACATTTGCATTTTTTTTTTGGCACATGTGGGTGTACATATATGTATATTTGTACTTGTGTGTGTATGGCTTGTGGGACCCACGCCTATCACATCCCACTTATTGGAAACTTCCCCAACACACCACACTCTCTCTCCTCCCTTCCCCCCCCCCCCCCCCCCCCCCGCTCTTTTTCGGCAGCCCCACTTCTCTCTCTCCTTTACTTTTTCTTTTCTCTTTCTCTCTCTATATCTCTCTTGTTCTCTCTCTTCTTTTGGAGATAAAATATCCATGGAAGCCTAGAGCTTCAACCTCATTTTTGAAGACCTTAGAGCCATATTTGGAGTTTAACCATTAGAGGTAAAATTGATCATCTCACCAAGACCTTCACACCGGTGTTCTCGAATCCTCCGTTAGGTCTACGGTTTGTTACTTCTTGATCTTATACTCAAGGGTTAGTTTTGATTTTTCTTAATACACCTTAGTGTTTCCATTCCTAATGTGATTTAATTTAACTAGGTGTTGATAGCTTATGGGTTTTGCTAGAGTTGATGACTTTTTCCCCTTTGGGTCTCTTTGGTGAGAGTATTTTTCCTAAATACTCAAGAGGTAGATTTCATTGACTAAGTGCACTCCTAGATCTAATTTCATGGTTTGCTATGTGTAGGGTTATACCTAATACTTGTTAATCTAGTTTAGGATTTTCCTACACCTTCATTTATATGCTTGCATGCTCTTATGTGATTTAGTTGAATATTATGCTAAACCTAAATGTTATTTAATTGCTAAGTTTCAATTAAATGGAAGTTACTACAAATGTCTTATGTGCTTAAGTCGTTGATTATGCTTCACATGATTTTCTCCTAATTATTTAGCTTTGGTATCATGGACTACTACGTATAATTTCTTGATATTGAAAATCTTAGAAATGACATTGTAGTTGCATAATCATTGGGGTTACATTTCATAGTCGCCAAGTCGGCAAAACATTCATGGCATTGGTTTGGGAGTATGAATTTTGTTAGAATTCCCACGATTGGGGAATGCTCTTTTGAATCCCCGTTTGGGGTTGTAAATAGATGAAATTCCGAAAGTGGGTGTGAGGTGAGGAAGGTTGTCTATGATCCTGAAAACATTCGAAAACGCAAGGTCATAGTCAGCTAGCTACCGGAGATCTTGTATGCTACACTCACGTTGGAGTGGCTCGCATCCGGTGTTGAGAGTGTGTGGTTATGGCAATTTGGTATTGGGAAGTTACACGGTTTGTGTAGAAACCCATAAATTTATAAAAGGGTAATTTGGTAATTTTGGACCAATGTGGTCTTGAATTGAGACAATGTATTTCAATTTGATACATGTTGGTAGCACTTTTTGGTTAGTGGGTACACATGTGTAATATATCTTGTGGTTGGGTGTGTTATACACTAAAACCTAACCCATACCTACCCAAACCTAACCTATCAAATCAATCACTTTTGGGAGACAACTCCCTCACCTTCCCCCTCTTTCTTGGCAGCTCTCTCTCTCCCTCCTTATATCTTCTTTCTTCATCATTTTTGGATACACAACTCTATCTCTATATCTCTCATTCTCTCACCATTTTGGAAGTCCAAAGTTCCCCATTGAAGCTTCACCTCCAAGCTCCATTGGAAGACATTGCAAGCACTTTTGGACTTAAGCTATTTGAAGCAAAATTTCTCCTCTCATCAAGGGCTTCTCTTTGATCTCTTCCTTTCCCTCTTTAGACTCCTATTTTGGTGTGTTCTTGAACAAAGAGCACAAGAGGTAGATTTCATTGACTAAGTGCACTCCTCTTTCTAACCTCATGGTTTGCTATGTGTAGGACTAGAGATATCACATACTAATCTTGTTTTATGACTTGTCCTACATGTTTAGCTTTGATGGTTAGTTGCTCATTATATGCATGTCTAGTTAATTTAAATGTTTAAACCTAAATGTTAAATGAGTTGTTATGATTTAAATTACTCTTTGTGCTAGTAATTTCTTCGATGACTTAAATGATATCTATGCCCTACTTGAGATCCTTGATTTCTTGTTTAGTCATTATGAGTTATTATGTTCACTTCATAATATCGAAGCCATAGAAATGACATTATAATTGCATAATCATTGTAGTCACATTTCATAATCGCCAAGTCGGCATATCATCCATGGCATTGACTTGGGAGTATGAATCTTGTTAAAATTCCCACAATGAGGAATGTCTTTTGAATCCCCGTTTGGGGTTGTAATTTGATGAAATTCTGGAAGCGGGTGTGAGGTGAGGAAGGTTGTTTGTGATCCTTGAAACATTCAAAAACGCAAGGTCACATCCGGTTAGCTACCGGAGATCTTGTATGCTACACTCACGTTGGAGTGGCTCGCATCCGGTGTTGAAAGTGAGTGATTATGGAATTTGGTATCGGGAAGTTGCATGGTTTGGCCTTACGGCTATTTGCATTGCCACGGTGGCATATCATTGCACCGCATGTCTTAGCATGATTTTAGAAGTAAGAGTACATTTCTTCAATGCTATCTACTAAGCCGTCGTGCTTAATGAATCTATAAAACCACTTTGTTTCAGGTGAAGTTGACAAGGGCAAGGCCCACGAGTAGTCAACTCGGATGTATCTTTTGAAGACGTCCCTCGAGGAGTCATATTTTAATAAGGAACTTCATATATAGTAAATGGATAGAAAGGATTTGTAATAGGTGTAATCTAATGCCTAGACATTGATAGATTACTAAGCTTACATGTTTCTTTCCTTTCCTTTTGAATATCCATTCGACTCATGTAGTTCAATATCTTAGATGTTGTAGCCGGGCACATGTTTAGCCCTTGCTTTATATCTATTTCATTTGGATTGTAATGATCTTATATATTCCGGGGTACTACCTCTCTTAGTCTTAAACTTGTTGGATTGGTCCACGTAGGACTATTCCTTGCACTTCTTGGTAATGTTTGACTCGTTGACCTTGGCCATGTGGCTTGGTTTTCGGGGCGTGACAGTTTGGCCTTATGGCTAATTGCATTACCACGGCGACAAATCATTGCACCGCATGTCTTAGCATGATTTTAGAAGTAGTAGTACATTTCTTCAATGTTATCTACTGAGCCGTCGTGCTTAATGAATCTATAAAACCATTTTATTTCAGGTGACGTCGACAAGGGCAAGGCCCACAAAGTCGATCCAGTGAACTGTTTTGAAGACATCCCTTGTGGAGTCTTGTTTTAAAAATGTATTCATTACATAGTTGGAATTGAGGAAATTGTAATAGATGAGATTTGAATCTTGGACATTGATTTAGATTACTAAGCTTACATGTTTACCTCCTCTTCTTTGTACCTTCTTAAGGATCATCTGTACTTTCCTCAGGATTCGTTTGTACCTTGAATTCATAAGTATTGATTACATTCTGCTTATGTTTGTACCTTCTTAAGGATCATTTGGACTTTCCTCATGATTCGTCTGTACCTTAAATTTATAGTGTTAAATCCATTCTGCTTATGTTTGTACCTTCTTAAGGATCATCTGGACTTTCCTCAGGATTCGTTTGTACCTTGAATTCATAAGTAATGATTACATTCTGCCTATGTTTGTACCTTCTTAAAGACCTTCTTGGACTTTCTTCAGGAACAATTTGTACCCTAAAACCCTTTTTATTTTTCTTAAGGTTTCCTTTCATTTAAAATTCTTTTAAATTCTTTATCCTTCCCGTTTAAACTTACAACCTTTATTTCAAAATGTGTTAAGTCAAATCTATTTTAATTGGCCCTATTTGACCTGTTTGGTTCCCGTGGGTCAATCCTTGACTTATTGACTTTTCTTCGGAATCCACATAGGATTCCTCTATGCTTCCATCTTGTTGGATTGATCCACGTAGGACTATCCCTTGCTTTCCTTTATAGCGCCTGTCTCGTTGACCTCATCCACGTGGCTTGGTGTTTGGGGCGTTACAATATATCTCACACACACACACACATAGTATGTTTGTGTTGTATGTATCTGCTTATATATATACATATATTTTTTTAGAGAATATCTGCTTATATATGGTAGACTTGAATTTGCAATTAGTTTTGCTATGTACTATTCATTTGCTGACAAAAAGCTGGGGACAAAAAAGTAAAAGAAGAGAGAAGAAAATTAACATAAAAAATTGTATCTTGAACTAACGAGTCAAAAAAAGAAAAAAGAAACAAAGAAAAAAAGGATCACTAGGAATTAAGAGAATTGTAATTCACTGAAATGAGGCTAATAACAATAACGTAAATTAGTTGATATTTAGTACCATCATTTTATAAGAGCATAGTAAGTTGTAACAGTGAAACGATGACAAACATGACCTTTCTTCCTCAATTTTTCTCCTATTTCTCAACAAAAATGCTAGGTGTACAATGAATTGCACAAACGTACAGCACAAGGTTGGACTTTGTGCTGAAAAGCCTGCATGTGGCTTTTCAGCACAAAGTCCAATCTTGGCTTTTAAGCACAAAGTCCAACCTTGACTTTTCAACACAAAGTCCAACCTTGTAATGCACGTTTGTGCAATTCATTGTGCATCATTACTCATTTCTCAATGGTGAGTGGTTATATAGAATAAAAATTTGTGCCTTCCATTTTTTTTTTTGAACATTTAGATGGCATCATTTGTTATAGGAAAGGCGTCAGGGTATAAAAGACGCTACTCAGTATATTAAAAACCCAGTTGGAAATAATATATGTGATAACTAATTCATTTCAAAAACATAGAGTACGTACAATAAGCAACTGGGATGACCTCTAGACCACATAATGAGGGTCACCCATGTGATACAAAAGGCAAAAATTTAAGAAACCAGACATATCTAACAAATTCTCTCTACCACAATGGTTTGACAGTGACAATTAACTTCTAGAGAAGTTCCCTCATGATGAATAACATTAAACCATTTTACAATAAAGCTACTCCCACGTACAAATACGTTGTTTTAATAATCTGATAGTTAAGTAACTTAAGACGCCAATCAAAGTATATAGTGTCTTTTCTAAAAGTGTAGAAGTCAATTAAAACTCAAAGTCGATCGCACAATTTGTAAAGCAGCGTATTATAACATTCAAAAGAAGGAAACTCGTGGCACAAATTTGTGCAAGAAATTAAAAAAATAAATAAGTAAATTTCGTTTTTGCATATGAACTCTCAAAGATTTCAATCCGTAGACATAAACATCATCTTCATCAGTTGATAATTTTGTTTAGCTGGATATCTTGAAAAGAACGGCATAAAACATGTTTCGTTGAAAATGCATTTTCAACGTAACAGTTAAACTTAGACATTAATCTTCGAAAGAAAGGATTCTATATATGATCATGGACCGGACTTTTTTCTTCTTCCTTAACCAAAAATATATAATTAGATGCTTGTGATGTCAGTGAATAACAATGGACCTGATTGCTGAATGTACATTAGAGGAATGACAATCTAAAGCATTGCTTGATGCTGTTGAAACATGAAATAACAAATGAGGAGACTGATCGATGAATTGACTGGGCGTTTGATATATCTGGAATAGCTTTGGCCTCCTCGTACTCAAATTCAACCCTTGATCCCTGATAGAAGTAATGAAAAGTAAATAACTGAATGAATAATGGAGGATGGTAATAAGTTCCTACTATCTAATTCAGCACAAAATTCATTCTTCAATGCCATGATAGACATGCATTTCACAGAATAATGACAGTCAATAACCTACGTAGACTATGATTTCATATTTGTCCTTCCGTAACCTTGTCCTCTTTCCATCAACCAACTTTAGTAAGGGTCAAACTGCTCTGTTTAGTCATTTATGTCATTCTCCTCACAAACTCAATTTATGTCATCTCATATTTTTCTCCTTATCCCTCATCATTATGTTGCTCTCAACTAGAACCAAATTACAAGCTACACGGAACTCAAATGAGTTGAAACTAAACGTTGGTAAGAAAGCTAACAGGAATAAAATGTGACAAAGTTTGAAAAGGAAAACTTTGACAAAGTTGAGCACTTTAATCTTCTGTGTGAAGTAGTTAAATTCACGGACAAAATAACAGAGAACAGAGAAAACTCCAAAATCAATTAAGGTAAGTCGTCAAACTTGAAGTTAAACTTAAATCCATGTGTTGAAGCTTGATATACATTGTTGGGACCATTCTCTTTGTTCTAACGGCTTAAGCTTTTGACTTAGGAGCTAGTATAAACTTGTTTCCTTATTCTGTTTATGAACAGCTTAGATTAGGTGAGCTAAAGCCTACTCGCATGGTATTACAACTTGCTGATAGTTCTACAAAATACCCGCGAGTAATTTTGAAAGATGTTCTTTAAATTTATTTTTCCAATATATTTTTTTTATCCTTGATACAAAACCAGTATTAGATACTAATGTACATATACCAGTCATTTTTGGAAGGCCTTTCTTGGCTACCATTGATGCCACTATTCGAATCCGTAGTGTTGTGATGACTGTAGTATTTGAAAATATGACTTCAAATATTAAAGTTTTTTCTAATCCACAACATCAAGAAGAAGATGAGAATATTGAAGAAGTTCATGCTATTGAATATCTATCATGAGAATATTTTAACTTGACTTAAAATGATCCAGTGGAATATGTTATTAGCAACTCTATTCAGAAACTAGATAGTAATAATCTACAAAAACAACTTATGAGTCAAGTATGTTTTAATGAAAATTCAACAGAAGAAATAATTCAAGAAGCCATGTGGACCACACATTTTGAACCTTTACCACCAAAGACTACATTAACACTTCCAATTTACAAACTCCATAGTTAGAATTAAAAGAACTCCCTAAAGAGCTTAAATGTGCTTTCTTTGGTAGTAATGGTACTTATCTCGTAATAATATCGTCTCTTCTAGACTCCACTCAAGAAAATAAACTCATTAGTATGCTTCAGAAGCATAAAAGTGCCATTAGTTGGAGTATAGCAGATTTAAAAGGAATAAGCCCTTCAATATGCACTCACAATATATATCTTGAAGATAATGCTAAAACTTCAAGAGAAATGCAAAGAATACTTAATCCTACTATGCAGGAAGTAGTTTAGAAGGAAGTTCTCAAACTACTCGACATGGACATTATATATTCAATATCCGATAGCAAATGGGTAAGTCCAACACAAGGTGTGTCAAAGAAAGCAGGAATTACAGTTGTTTCGAATTCAAAGAGAGAATTAATTCTCACTCGTGTCACTACTGGATGGCGTGTATGCATAGACTACAGAAAACTTAATGTTGTAACCCGTAAGGATCACTTTCCTTTACCTTTTATAGATCAAATGTTAGAAATAATAGCAGGCCATAAGTATTACTGTTTTCTAGATGGTTATAGTGGTTACAATCAAATAGAAATTGCACCAGAAGATCAGGAAAAAACTACTTTCACATGTCCATTTGGAACTTTCGCCTATCACCGAATGCCCTTTGGTCTTTGCAACGCACCTGCGACCTTTCAATGATGTATGCTAAGTATTTTTAGTGATCTGGTAGAAAAGAATTTAGAAATTTTTATGGATGATTTTTCAATTTTTGGCAAATCCTATGATGATTGCCTTAGCAATCTTCAGAAAGTTCTCTAGAGATGTGAAGAAAAAAGTTTAGCTTTAAATTGGGAAAAATATCATTTTATGGTCACTAAAGAAATCGTCTTAGGACATATTATTTCTGAAAATGGGATACAGGTAGACAAAACTAAAATAGATCTTATAGCGAATTTACCTATTCCCAAGACTGTTAAAGACATCCGTATATTCTTAGGACATGCAGGTTTTTATCGTCGATTCATAAAAAAATTTAGTATTATTTCTAGGCCTTTATATCAATTATTGGCCAAAGACATACCTTTTGAATGGACTAAAGAACGTCAAAACTCCTTTGAGCAATTAAAAGAGCATCTTACTACTGCACCTATTTTGCAATCTCCTGATTGGAGCTTACCATTTGAATTAATGTGTGATGCAAGCGACTTTGCCATTGGAGCTGTCCTAGGGCAGAGAAAGGATAAAATGGCATCAGTTATATACTACGCCAGTAGAATTCTGGACAGTGCTCAAATCAACTACTCAACTACTGAAAAAGAATTACTAGCCGTGGTATTCGCCCTTAATAAATTTAGGCAATACTTGATTGGTTCCCCTATTGTCTGTTTTACAGATCATTCAACACTGAAATACCTACTTTCAAAGAAAGACATTAAGCCCAGGCTTATTAGGTGGATACTCCTACTACAGGAATTTAATTTAATAATTAAAGACAAAAAAGGTGTAGAATATGTGGTAGCTGATCACTTATCCCGCCTCACTTTTGAGGACAATACCAGTGAACCCTTACCTATTCAAGACTCTTTTCCTGATGAATAGTTATTTTTTGTGACTTCTCTGCCATAGTATGCTGATCTTGTTAATTATTTAGTAACTGGAAAAATACAAAGCAATTGATCATCATTAGTTAAAAGAGATTCCTAGCTATTGCTAGGCATTTCTACTTTGATGACTCATATCTGTTTAATTATTGTGCTGGTCAGGTAATTAGGAAATGTGTTCCTAATGAAGAAATCGAAAATGTACTTTTCATGTGTCATTCATCCTTTTGTGGAGAACATTTTTTGTAACACCCTATATTTTATTTTTCATTAATAAATAAATATTGCATTTCATTTCCATGAATATTTAATTTTAATTATAATATATATCTGGGGTCAAACTGTAATTTCCATAAATACAGAAAAATGTTTTTTATGGTTTCAAAATCAATATCTATATTTTTGTATAAACTGGGAATTTAATCCCGACATTAATATAATTTTCTGTACTTTTATTTTACCCGAAAATACCAGTTTTGTATTAAATCTGCGTCTATACCGCGTCTTGGGTGAGGGAGCACGTGAGCTCAACCTCACCGGGTGTTTTCTACCCATTGCTTGGAGCCCAAAACATTGGGTTTATGTATACGTTGATTTCTCTCTCTCTTTCTCACAGTCTCTCATCTATCACTCTCTCAAACTCTCTCAATTCTCTCAATCACTCTCTTGCTCTGTCAAGATCACACACACACAACATATACAGATTATATATTACATACTTGCACACATACATAGTTCTATATAGCCATATACACATATATAATTCAAGAACGGAGGAGAATTCTCAAAACGACGGTTTATTACGACGGAACTCTCGGCCTCAATTCTCTGAATAATTAACCTTGGTGAGTATTATAAACTCACTCGCCACGTATATATATATGTATAATTCAGTGTATACAGATGTGTATATACATATACATGTATAATCACCATTAAAGCTTTGAATTGGAGTTTTACAAAACTCAACCAAAATCAATTCCGTGAATTGATTATGGAAGATCTCAGTCCCAATAAGCTACGGTTTCAATCCTACGCAGTAATTCGTCCATATCGCGATGTACCGTTATTTAAAGTTTTGACACCATTACTTTAATCGCAAATATCTAGAGATACAATTCATATTAGTTTAAATTGATTGCATATTCGTAATCTACGCGAAAAACCGAAGAGATCCATATATTACACGACATGTTTGAAATAGAATCTGAAAATGGGTAAAAAAAACAGTTTGAAATTGAAAACAGGGGAAAAACGAGGAAGATGATGAAACTGCAAGAACTCGCGCGCGCGACCCACTCGCGCGAACCATTTCCCCCATTCGTGCGCGCGACCCGTTCTGCCCCTTCGCTCGCGCGATTTGTTCTTCCCCTTCGCGCGCGCAACCCGTTCGCGCGACCTGGCATTTTGAGCAGTTTTTGTATTTCTTTATAAGGGACTGTTTGGAAAAGGTTTTGAAAGTTTTTAAAGAACTGTTTTGACAGATACACTATTTTAAAGGCTCATTGTTAGAAATTGGACTTATAAGAACGATTGAGATCGAGATTTATGTTGAACGAATATTCAGCTTTGAGATTAATAATTGTTGCTACAAACTGTGAACATTGACATACATATTAGGGTCGAGGTTGTGTCAACATGCATGTGTGTGAGAAAGGGTGAAAAGAGTAAAGAGTGGCGGTCTGGTGTGCGACCTCAATATCGATCGAAATTATTCCTGGTATTGGAGGCGACAGTGTCGTGTACGGCTTAGATATCGATCGGATATTATTCCTGGTATCTAGGGTGCTCATTTCGGATATCGATCGTATATTATTCCTGGTATTGGAGGCAACAGTGTCGTGTACGGCTTAGATATCGATCGGATATTATTCCTGGTATCTAGGGCGCTCGTTTCGGATATCGATCAGATATTATTCCTGGTATCCGAAGCGATGGTATTGAGTTACGGGTTAGATATCGATCGGATATTATTCCTGGTATCTAGGGCGCTCATTTCGGATATCGATCGGATATTATTCCTGGTATCCGAAGCGTTGGTATTGAGTTACGGCTTAGATATCGATTGGATATTATTCCTAGTATTTAGGGTGCTTGTTTCGGATATCGATCGGATATTATTCCTGGTATCCAAAATGATGGTATTGAATGCGGCTTAGATATCGATCGATATTATTCCTGGTATCTAAAGCGATGGTATGGTTTGCTGTTTTGGATATCGATCGAATATTATTCCTGGTATCCGAAATGATGGTATTAAGTGCGACTTAGATATCGATCGGATATTATTCCTGGTTTTTGAAGCGATGGTATGGTGTGCTGTTTTGGATATGGATCGGATATTATTCCTGGTATCTGAGGTAATGGTTTGGTTGAATCGAGTTTGTTGAGAGAAAAGAGTCAGAAAGATGAGATGTTACATTGTTCATGCACGGTCGCATATTTATTGCTTACTTTATTCCCCCATGACTTATGTTGGAATTGGAACCTTGAATCTATTGCTTTTAAAGTTAAATTGTACCGTTGATTAAATGCTTATATATACATTGCGAGCACTTGTTTATTTTGCTCACCAGCTTGCATAAGCTGACGGCGTTGATGCGTCCTGGACTATATGTCCAGATTTTCAGGGTCAGGAGCAGCCAGGGTATTTCGACTATGCTAGTTAGAGGCAGGGGTCTTTCCAGGAGGCTGCTTTATTTTTTTCCTACGTTTTTTATTTTGGAGTTGTAATAGACTTTATGTTACTTTTGAATAAGGGTGTTTGTGCCTAAGACCTGGACTTATATAATAGTTTAGTAAGTTTTTAATTTCAGAGCTTATGTTTATTAGTATCCTTTCTTTTAGAAATGCTGTTAAGTTATTTTGTTGCAGGGACAATTGGTCATACTCACTTGTCACGACCTACGAGTCCATAAAGGGAATTAAATGCTTTCCTGAATTATGCAACGTTGGGGCGTGACAGGCTTTTTGGTATCAGAGCCAGGTTGTGGCTCGACCAATTGTCCAAGACACCTAGGATCTCCCGTTAAGATAGAATTAAGATAAGATAGTTTGACTTCATTCCGTGTTTAGTCGCTGTCTATCGTTTAGAATTTTCCTTCTTCTCGAGAGATTGACCGAATTCTGTTAATTGATGAATAGGTACCTTTCTCTTGAGATATGGCTGGAAGAAATCTCAGGAATCATCCCGCTATTGAAGATGCACCCCCGGTAGTAGATCCAACCGGAATGTTTGAGGCTTTTGTAAAAAGATTGGAGAGGGTTAGTGATCAGAATGCAAGGAAATATAATCAGAATGGGAATCATAACGGGAATGGAAGGCAAGCCCACCAGAATGGAGATAAGCTTCTCAAGGAGTTTCGCGCTCTGCGACCTGAGTATTTTGCTGGGACTGATGAACCCTGGCAAGCGGAACTGTGGCTACGGCAGATGGAGCGTATCTTTGAGACTATAGAGTGCACTGATTTGGAGAAGAAGCGTTTGGCTATCTTTCAGCTGTCTTATGTAGCGGCCGATTGGTGGGATGCTGAAAAGGCGACCATAGGGGAAGAAGCTGCAAGGAGAATGCCGTGGGTGGTGTTCAAGGAAAGATTTCTCGAGAAGTATTTTCCTGAAGAAGAGAAGGACAAGAGAGAGAAAGAGTTTATGGAGTTGACTCAAGGGAATCTGACTGTCCGTAAGTACACCACTCGGTTTGAACGTCTGTCTCACTTTGCTCCAAATATGGTGGACACACCCCATAGGAAAATCAAGAAGTATCATCGGGGTCTCAACTTGTCTCTTCGACATCTGACTGGCCAGTCATTTGAAGCTCTGGTGAGATTGGCTACGGGGTTGGAGAATGATGGTTGTCAGAATTCGAAGCCATTTGGAAATCGACCTCCGCAGAAGGGTTATTTTGGACAGAAACTAGGGTACCCTCAAGGACAGAAAAGGACCTGTGATGGAGGGAATAAACCTCAACAGACACAAGATGTACATCAGTATCCACCTCGAGCAACAGGAGGGAACAACAACAATAACTGCTTCAATTATAGTAATCCCGGTCACCGAGCTAAAGATTGGAATAACTAGGCGTGTTGATCGTCCGGGAGTTATGTGCTATAATTATGGCATGCCAGGTCACATAAGTCCAGAATGCAAGGCTCCTAGGAGAGGCAATTGCGGTCAGTAAGTACAAGCCCGCCTGAATGTTGTTATCCCTGAGGCTGCTGGCTATGAAAAAACAGGGTATGAAGAAGGTGTTTATGAGGAGGGACTGCCCGAGCAACAGACAGTGGAAGGTACTCTAACCTTATTTAACTCTCATGTTAAAGTTTTATTTGACACGGGTGCTACACATTCCTTTATATCTGTTAAGACTGTTCGGAAGTTGGGTATAGTACCGCAACGTTTAAAGGAAGCTTTGAGTGTTGTCTCGCCCTTAGGGACCACCGTCAAGTTATTGCATGTATGTAAGGATTGTCCTCTACGGTAGGAGACCGTGAACTTTTGGTGAGTTTGGTGGTTCTGTCAATGAAAGAATTTGATATAATCCTGGGAATGGATTGGCTCGAGAAGAATGATGCGAAGTTGGATTGTGCAAGGAAGAGGATCACATTTGCGGACAATGGGAATCGACCCTTTGATTTCCAATGTAACCCTTCAGGTGATATGTTCCTCACCAGATGCCTAGCAAACATTGAGGTTGTCAGTGTAGAGGTGACAGTTTCATCAATCCTGGTGATGAAGGAATTTGAGGAAGTATTCTGAGATATTTCAGGATTACCGCCAGGAAGGGACATAGAATTCTGTGTGGAATTGGTGCCAGGTACTCGACCTATAACCAAAGTTCCCTACAGGATGGCCCCTACAGAGTTACTGGAGCTGAAGGAATAAGTTCAAGAACTTGAGAAGTTGGGTTTTGTTCATCCAAGTACTTCACCCTGGGGAGCACTAGTATTATTCGTGAAGAAGAAGGATGGGACAATGCGGTTGTGTATTGACTACCAAGAACTGAATAAGGTTACTATTAAGAATAAGTATCCTTTACCTCGGATAGACGATCTGTTTGATCAGTTGCAAGGAGCCACGACCTTTTTTAAGATTGATCTACGGTCAGGGTATCACCAGTTGAGGGTGCGGAAGGAAGACATACCTAAGACTGCTTTCAGGATGAGGTACGGACACTATGAGTTCTTAGTAATGCCGTTTGGGATGACGAATGCTCCGGCTGTATTTATGGACTTGATGAACAGATTATTCAAGCCCTACTTGGATCGATTCGTTATTGTATTTATTGACAATATTTTGATCTATTCCAAGTCAGAGGAAGAGCATGAATAGCATCTACAGATCGCGTTGCAGACTCTTAAGGATCACCGCATGTATGCTAAATTTAGAAAGTGTGAATTCTGGCTTCAGGAAGTTAAGTTCCTCGGGCATGTGATCTCACAACAAGGAATCGCAGTTGACTCCTCGAATACCGATGCAGTGGCGAATTGGACTCGGCTGACCAATGCTATAGAAGTCAGAAGTTTTCTGGGACTAGCTGGTTATTATCGGAGATTTGTAGAGGGTTTCTCAAAGATAGCAGCCCCGGTAACTGGTTTGACTAAGAAAGGTTTGAAGTTTGAATGGACTGATAAGCATGAAAGCGCTTTTCTGGAATTGAAAGAGAGATTGACAACAGCGCCAGTACTTGCGTTACCAAAGGATGGTGAGAAGTTCACTATTTTTAGTGACGCCTCTTATCAAGGATTGGGATGTGTCCTTATGCAAGACGGTAAGGTCATAGCCTATGGTTCACGACAGTTGAAGCCGAATGAATTGAATTACCCAACTCATGATTTAGAACTGGCAGCAGTTGTGTTTGCGCTCAAGATCTAGAGACACTACCTCTATGGGGAAAGGTTTGATTTGTTCTCGGACCACAAGAGCCTTAAGTATTTGTTTACTCAGAAGAAGTTGAACATGAGGCAACGTCGGTGGATGGAGCTGATTAAGGACTATGACTTTACATTAGAGTACCACCCTGGTAAGGCTAATATAGTCGTTGATGCCCTAAATCGGAAACCTCAAGGAACGATTGCTTCATTGATGGTAAGGGAGTGGAAAGCTTTAGAGACAATCACAGAATTTGATATGCAGATTTCTGAGGGAAGTGTCGGGCAACACTTTGGATGCCTCGTAGTACAACTAACACTTGTGAGTCGAATCATCGAGGCCCAAAAGGAAGATGAGAAATTTCAAGCATGGTTCGCCAAGATGTCAGAAAAGGACCCTACAGAATGAAAGGTTGGGACCGATGGAGGATACCAATGTCTAGAGAGATTGTGTGTGCCAGATTTTGGGAATTTGAGAAAAGATATTCTCGAAGAAGCACATAAATCGAGACTGACAGTACACCTAGGAGGAACAAAGATGTATAAGGATTTGAAGAGAAACTTTTGGTGGGAAGGGATGAAACGAGAAGTAGCCGAGTTTGTGTCTAAATGTTTGACTTGTCAACAAGTGAAGGCCGAACATCAGAGACCCTCGGGATTGTTACAACCCCTGCCTGTTCCAGGATGGAAGTGGGAACACATAACTATGGATTTTGTGGTTGGATTACCCCGGTCACAACAAAATCATGACACGATTTGGGTAATTGTGGATCGTCTGACGAAGTCTGCACACTTCATCGCGTACAATATGACTTACCCAGTAGAAAGGATGAGTCGAATGTATCTACAGCAAGTGGTGCGACTGCACGGTGAGCCTGTGTCTATTGTATCAGACCGCGATGCACGTTTTACCTTAGGATTTTGGGAAAGTCTGCAGAAGGCTATGGGAACTTCGCTCAAGATGAGTACTGCATTCCACCCTCAGACCAATGGACAGACCGAGCGTGTTAATCAGATTATGGAAGATATGCTCAGAGCTTGTGCAATTGACTTTGAAGAGTCTTGGGAGACGCACTTACCATTGGTTGAATTTGCTTATAACAACAGTTCTCACTCGAGTATTGGGATAGCACCATTCGAAGTCTTGTAAGGATGGCCATGTCGATCTCCGTTGTGTTGGGCATAAGTGGGAGACACTGAACTTTTGGGACCAGATTTGGTGAGAAAAACCAATGAGAAGATTTCACTGGTCAAAGAAAGAATGAAAACTACACAAAGTAGGCATAAGAGTTATGCGGATCGGCGTCGAAAGGACTTAGAGTTTAGTATCGGAGATCATGTACTCCTTAAAGTTTCACCTGTTCGGGGAGTAGTACGTTTTGGTCAGAAAAGAGGAAAGCTGGCAACCCGTTTCATCGGACCGTTCGAGGTATTGGAGCGTGTTCGGAAAGTGGCTTATCGACTCGCGTTGCCACCAAAGATGTCTGGTGTTCATAACGTGTTCCATGTCAGTATGTTAAGGAAATACATACGGGATCCTTCACATGTGGTAAATTTTGATGATATTGAGACAAGTCAGAATGTTGTCTACAAGGATAGACCTGTGAGGATTCTTGACCAGAGTATCAAGAGGCTGAGAAGAAGAGACGTTCCTTTGGTTAAGGTTCAGTGGAGGCATCATGACGAGGGAGAAGCGTCGTGGGAGTTAGAGTCGGACATGAGAACTAGATACCCCGAGTTGTTTCAGGATTAGTAAGCTCAGATTTCGGGGCGAAATCTCTATTAAGGTGGGTAGAGTGTAACACCCTGTATTTTATTTTTCATTAATAAATAAATATTGCATTTCATTTCCATGAATATTTAATTTTAATTATAATATATATATCTGGGGTCAAACTGTAATTTCCATAAATACAGAAAAATGTTTTCTATGGTTTCAAAATCAATATCTATATTTTTGTATAAACCGGGAATTTAATCCCTACATCAATATAATTTTTTGTATTTTTATTTTACCCGAAAATATCAGTTTTGTATTAAATCGGCGTCTACACCGCGTCTTGGGTGAGGGAGCACGTGAGCTCAACCTCACCGGGTGTTTTCTACCCATTGCTTGGAGCCCAAAACATTGGGTTTATATATACGTTGATTTCTCTCTCTCTTTCTCACAGTCTCTCATCTCTCACTCTCTCAAACTCTCTCAATTCTCTCAATCACTCTCTTGCTCTCTCAAGATCACACACACACAACATATACAGATTATATATTACATACTTGCACACATACATAGTTATATATAGCCATATACACATATATAATTCAAGAACGGAGGAGAATTCTCAAAATGACGGTTTATTACGGCAGAACTCTCGGTCTCAATTCTATGAATAATTAACCTTGGTGAGTATTATAAACTCACTCGCCACGTATATATATATGTATAATTCAGTGTATATAGATGTGTATATACATATACACGTATAATCACCATTAAAGCTTTGAATTGGAGTTTTACAAAACTCAACCAAAATCAATTCCGTGAATTGATTATGGAAGATCTCAGTCCCAATAAGCTACGGTTTCAATCCTACGCAGTAATTCGTCCGTATCGCGACGTATCGTTGATTTAAAGTTTTGACACCCTTACTTTAATCGCAAATATCTAGAGATACAATCCGTATTAGTTTAAATTGATTGCATATTCGTAATCTACGCGGAAAACCGAAGAGATCCATATATTGCACGACATGTTTGAAATAGAATCTGAAAATGGGTAAAAATACAGTTTGAAATTGAAAACAGGGGAAAAACGAGGAAGATGATGAAACTGCAAGGACTCGCGCGCGCGACCCGCTCGCGCGAACCATTTCCCCCATTCGCGCGCGCGACCCATTCTTCCCCTTCGCTCGCGCGACCCGCTCGCGCGATTTGTTCTTCTCCTTCGCGCGCGAGACCTGGCATTTTGAGCAGTTTTTGTATTTCTTTATAAGGGACTGTTTGGAAAAGGTTTTGAAAGTTTTTAAAGAACTATTTTGACAGATATACTATTTTAAAGGCTCAATGTTAGAAATTGGACTTATAAGAACGATTAAGATCGAGATTTATGTTGAACGAATATTCAGCTTTGAGATTAATAATTGTTGCTACAAACTGTAAACATTGACATACATATTAGGGTCGAGGTTGTGTCAACATGCATGTGTGTGAGAAAGCGTGAAAAGAGTAAAGATTGGCGGTCTGGTGTGCCACCTCAATATCGATCGGATATTATTCCTGGTATTGGAGGCGACAGTGTCGTGTACGGCTTAGATATCGATCGGATATTATTCCTGGTATCTAGGGCGCTCATTTCGGATATCGATCGGATATTATTCCTGGTATCCAAAGCGATGGTATTGAGTTACGGCTTAGACATTGATCGGATATTATTCCTGGTATCTAGGGCGCTCGTTTCGGATATCGATCGGATATTATTCTTGGTATCCGAAGCGATGGTATTGAGTTACGGCTTAGATATCGATCGGATATTATTCCTGGTATCTAGGGCGCTCGTTTCGGATATCGATCGGATATTATTCCTGGTATCCGAAGCGTTGGTATTGAGTTACGGCTTAGATATCGATCGGATATTATTCCTGGTATCTAGGGCGCTTGTTTCGAATATCGATCGGATATTATTCCTGGTATCCGAAATGATGGTATTGAGTGCGACTTAGATATCAATCGGATATTATTCCTGGTATCTGAAGCGATGGTATGGTGTGCTGTTTTGGATATCGATCGGATATTATTCCTGGTATCCGAAATGATGGTATTGAGTGCGGCTTAGATATCGATCGGATATTATTCCTGGTATCTGAAGCGATGGTATGGTGTGCTGTTTTGGATATCGATCGGATATTATTCCTGGTATCTGAGGTAATGGTTTTGTTGAATTGAGTTTGTTGAGAGAAAAGAGTCAGAAAGATGAGATGTTACATTGTTCATGCACGGTCGCATATTTATTGCTTACTTTATTCCCCCATGACTTATGTTGGAATTGGAACCTTGAATCTATTGCTTTTAAAGTTAAATTGCACCGTTGTTTATATGCTTATATATACATTGTGAGCACTTGTTTATTTTGCTCACCAGCTTGCATAAGCTGACGGCGTTGATGCGTCCTGGACTATATGTCCAGATTTTCAGGGTCAGGAGCAGTCAGGGTATTTCGACTATGTTAGTTAGAGGCAGGTCTTTCCAGGAGGCTACTTTATTTTTTTCCTACGTCTTTTATTTTGGAGTTGTAATAGACTTTATGTTACTTTTGAATAAGGACGTTTGTGCCTAAGACCTGGACTTATGTAATAGTTTAGTAAGTTTTTAATTTCGGAGCTTATGTTTATTAGTATCCTTTCTTTTAGAAATGCTGTTAAGTTATTTTGTTGCAGGGACAATTGGTCATACTCACTTGTCACGACTTACGAGTCCATAAAGGAAATTAAATGCTTTCCTGAATTATGCTACCTCGGGGCGTGACATTTTTCATCCCGAGTAACTGCCATGAAAATTTTACAAAGCGGTTTATATTGGTCCACCATATTTAAAGATTCATATTTATATTGTAAGGCTTGTAACCGTTGCCAAATGTTGGGCAGTATTACGAAAAGAAATCAAATGCCAATGACCCCTATAATTACAACTGAAATCTTTGATTGTTGGGGCATTGATTTTATGGGACATTTTCCTCCATCTTGCCAATATGAATATATTTTATTAGCAGTTGAAAATGTTTCAAAATGGGTAGAAGCTATTCCTACAAGAAAGAATGATCACCGTACAGTTATTGCATTTTTAAAAGATAACATATACTTTCTCGATTTGGAACTCCAAAAGCAATAATAAGTGATCAAGGAACTCATTTAAATAACATGTCATTTAAAAAGTTAATGAAAAGATATGGAGTGACCCATAAGGTGTCGACTGCATACTATCCACAAACAAATGGACAAGCTGAATTAGCTAATAGGCAAATTAAGCATATTCTCGAAAAAAACTGTGAATTCTAATCATAAAGACTGGTCTTCAAAATTAATAGATGCTTTTATGGTCAAATAGAACTGTTTATAAAACTCATTTGGGGATGTCTCCATACAGACTTGTCTATGGAAAAGCTTGTCACCTACCAGTAGAATTAAAACATAAGGCATATTGGGCTACTAGGACTTTAAATTGTAATATTGAAGAGGGAGAAATTTTAAGAAAATTACAATTAAGTGAGCTTGAAGAAATTCGTAAAGACGCATATGATAATGCCCGAATTCATCAAGCAAGAACTAAAATGTATCATAATAAGATTCTTTTGCGCAAAATATTTACCCCCGCGCAAAAAGTTCTATTATATGACTCAAAACTACATCTTTTTAGAGGAAAAATGAAATCTCGATGACTAGTCTGTATATAGTTAAAAATGTTTGTCCTTATGGAACTGTCGAGATTGAAGACCCTCAAGATGGAAATACATTTAAAGTTAATGGGCATAGATTAAAGTCCATTCCTTTGGAGGACCCCACTTATGATACCCCTTAATTTCTTAAATCATGATTAGAATTGTACATAGTAGGAATTTTATTTAAATTTTCATTTAAAATTTTTTTTCTTACTATTTAATATTTTCCCGGAATAATAACATATTATCTGATGTCGCAGGTAACAAAGAGATATGAACCCATTTCAGCATCATACAGGTGCAGGATCAGGATCAGACCATGCCAGTTCATCTAATAATAACAACTATCCATCAGAGGATAGAACTTTTTCAGTTGATGAAATACGCCCAAATTTTGAATATCTCATGGACTCTGACGAGGATGAGATGTTTTAGTGTGTCAATAAAATGAATGATGACACTGATGAAGAAATCAATTATTTAGTGGAACCTGACCAACCTACAGAATGGGATGGTGAACCAATATTTGATGGATTAGATGATTGGCAAAACATTAGTACGAACTACGATGAATGGGAACAAGCTCAATATGAGGTGTTCCAAGAATTATATAATGAATATGAAGAAATTGAATGGGAGCAATGCCTAACATCCTTAGAACAATTCTCCATTTATGATGAAAATAACACTATTTTTGGATGGGGGCGTTTATTAACTAGAGTTGTTAACGGAGAAATGTTAAGGTACGCCTTCCAAAGGAATTTGTTTTTTCACCTACTCGAATGGGGGACATCTCTAATCCCTGTCTTTATTGAACAATTCATTCCTCAAAGAGTCATTGTCGAATATAAAATATTCATGGAAATAACACTATACGATGATTCCGACATATGTGACTATGACACCTATTTGAGGTTTCGAGTCTACTGTCCTAGACCTCGAAATGATCGCCTTTCATCGGCAATAACCCCAGGCAACGTCTAGATATGTTAAAAAATTCCTATCTTTATTATTATTGTAATTGTACTTTTCTTTTTGTTATATATAAAAAAAATTGTCACTGTAGTTTAAGTATCAGAACCACTTGCACTTTTTATTTTATGAGTTTTGATTTTTATCAAGTCTTACAAATCTCAAAAAATGCTATCTAATAAATGTACTAAATTGTATATTTGAACTATCCCATTACAGTCCAAAATAAAAAGGCACACCAGAAGTATTGCTGGTTTATAAAATTATGCTGATAAAACTGCCAGATAGCAAAATTTGAACAAAAGATCAATCCTTCTAAACTGCACTTCAAAAGATCGACTGTACAGTAATTCTTGGTAACTGTATCTCAGCACAGTGATTGTACTTTTTATATATATAAATTAATTTTGTCATTATTATTCTGTCTTTTCTTTGTATATTTCTTTTTATTATAAGATATTTGTGATCTCGGTGAGGCGAGCTGTAATCTTTGGATTATGCTCATTCAAGATCAGAAAGTTAAGATAATGAGATAATCTCAAACTTTTATATCAAAAAGTTACTGGCAAGATTCAACGTAGAATTTTTTAGAAAAGGTTATTCACCTTTTGAACATTACCTATTGTTCTTTCAAGGCTTGTAATGAAAGAGGTCGCATAAAAGGTGTATCATAAGCCTTGGTTGTTGATAAACCTAATATGTGATGTTAGGTATAGGATATATGTTATACCATTAAGGTTGTTCACATATATCAGTCCAAACAAAAGTTCAGTTCATTGAACTATCATAAAGTATATATTCTCTAGGGCTTGAGAAAGAACTAGTAGATATGTGCTAAGTGATGGTGTTTAGGACAATTTTCGAATTCGCCGAACTGGATACATGTCTGGTGACATCTTTTGTCTAGGGATATAGTATAACATGAAGATATTCTACTATGGATTGTTTCAGTCGACGATCATCACTCCCTATGGAAAACCTTACGGGTTAAGGATTTTGACAAGTCACGTAGATAATGTTGATATTAGTTTTGACATTATATGGTTATGAGCGCAAGTGGGAGTTTGTTGGGAATATTCCCTCAAACCAGTTAGTTGGACAATGGAATATCATACTACATTTATGTATGTTAGTTCATGAGATGAATATTAGACCGAAATCCTTAAACATCACTGTATGTGATTCATTTGTGTATGTGATTACACATGTGAGATATGAATCACAAATCCTTGTTGTTTCAAATAAGTCATAGTGGATGATGAGTTTGGATAACTTATCAAGTATACACTATAGCATGATTAACTTCTACGGGGTAGAATGATTAATCTCTTTCATAAGAGTCTTTGACTCTTGGTTAATGTGTTAATGCACGTGGTGCATTGACGGACCTGAGTTAAACCTATTGACACCTAAATGTTGTCATAGTCAATAGGAACTCAAATTTGTATAGGGATACATGTCCTTAATCCTGAGATAATTATGGACGCAAGTTGTATGCTTTAGTTGCTTTGACTTACCAATCAGTGAGGTCTTGCAAGATCAAAACCTGGGTATCTTGGGTAATCAGGTTTACAATGTTGGGAACATATGTTGTCAAGATGGAATTCTACCCTCTTCTATAAAATGAATAGTAAGTATTCCCTCGAGAATGTCACTAGGAGTGATTACCGAGAGCCAGCCAGCCTTGTCAACAAAGTGTTTATTGACATGTTTGGTAATCCAAGCGTAGTGAATGATACTCGAGGAATATAAGATGTATCTATCTATTGGATCGACAGAGTCTTAAAACATACATCCCAATGATAAATACGAATACTATCTGATAGAAGGGACATTCGTATCATATTATACAAGTCTAGCAATCACTTATGTATGTGTGATTTTGTTCTTATGCACTGGAGTGCAATTATCATTTTATAGTGGTATAAATGATAATTGATTAACGATTTATTCTTTAGTTAAAGAGTATTGAATAGATGGAATATTAATTAATTAAAGCTAGTAATTAAGAACTTAGGGGTCCCACTCTTAACTCATAAGGATGTTTGGATGTGAAGGAACAATGCAATGGGAGATTTGGGGTAAAGTTGGAACCAATCGATTGGTGTTCAGATCCAATTGATTGGTGTAGCAATCAATTGCATAACGTGCAATCGATTGGTAAGGCAATCGATTGCCACTTTTGGCAATCGATTGGTACTTAGGTCGGTTCAAAAGGTTACAAATACATAACTTGCAGGCAGAACATATGATACACGTCTTTTATTCTCACAGAAGTTTCAGTATTGGTTATAGGCTTCCCAAACCCTTCTTAAGCCTCCCAAATTTATTCTAGAGGGGTTTCTACCAAACCCTAGCATCCAAGCACGTCCAAGAGAGATAGGAGTGAAGATCTGTAGCACTGAAAGATCAAAAACACATTAGGAGGGAAGATTACTAGTGCCGAACAGAGCACATAAAGTAAATTAGACTGCTCAATACTTATCACAACTTGACAATTTTTGGATATGACAAAGCTAATGTCGAGACGTAGCTGCTGTTAAAATTTGACATCAATCGCAGATTGTTTAATCCCTCTGCCAATCGTATATTTGTCAGATCAAAGTGATCGAGATCGAATCATCACAACAATCATTGAAGGTTCTCAAAACGATTCCACAAATCGCAAAGGTATATCTATATCTATGTCTTTGTATGTATGTTGATTGCAAGTATTACAAATGAGAAGTAGATCAAGTTTTGTTAGATTAAGTATTCATCTGTACCCATATTTCGCTGCACACTAAGATCCAATTTTTCCTTCAGACCCATTCCGCTAGAGCAGACAGCTATGAGGCTTAAGATGAAGATTTTATGTTATGTGAGAAAATGAAGCCCAAAAAGGGATTTAAGTAGCCCAGACGTCATTGCGGATTGATCCGTGGCTTAATGCCTGATTAATCCGTGGCTTAATGCCGGATCAATCCGATATTCAACTTCAAAGGCAGAATGTCCCCAAGATTTTGCGAATCGATCCAAGGCTTAAGGTTGGATAGATCCGAAATTCAATGGCTCCATCGAGCATGTTAAAGGGAACGCTACCCGCCATAGTGGTGAAACCGTAGACAAGAAGGTCCAAAAGCCTCCTCTTGAACCAAGCATTCTTGATAATCCGGTTAGAGTTGAGGCCGAACTCGATATTGGGGACACATTGCCCCCGAATATCATTGAGTTGGAAGAGGACTTGCCTAAAGTCCCCAACTTCTTGGATCACAAGTTCTTGAACCCCGCCCTACCATTTCCACAAAAGCTAAACCTAAGGTCAAGAACTCTAAAGCTAATGAATACCTTGAGTTGTTCAACAAAGTCCAAATCAATATTCCTCTCTTGGATGAGATCAAACTAGTCCTGGCCTATGCTAAATTCCTTAAAGACCCTTGCACCATCAAGAGAAGGCACAATGTAAGGAAGAGTGCATACATAGCCGCATATGTGAGCTCCGTTATCCTTAACGAGGCTCCTCCAAAATGCAAGGACCCTGATTATCCTACCATTGCATGTGTCATTGGACAACACCACATCGATCAAGTACTCCTTGGTTTGGGTGGTAGTGTGAACCTTTTACCTTATTCGGTGTATGTCTAACTCAGCCTAGGAGAGGTTAAAGTGACTTGTGTCACATTGTAATTGGCTGATAGATCCATCAAGATGCCACGTGGCATAATAGAGGATATCATTATTCAAGTTAGTAATTTCTACTATTTAGTGGATTTTATCATACTTGATACACAAAAGGTTGAAAATGAGAACTCCCAAATCCTAATCATTTTAGGCCTCCCATTCCTCACAATCGTTAATGCTCAAATTAATTGTAAGAATGGTCTCATGTGTTTATCGTTCGGCAATCTGACTTTGGATGTGAACATTTTCTCTCTCTTTAAACAATCGGATTTTGATGAGTAAGATGGAAATGAAATTTATGAAGCCTCACTCATTTACTCATTAGTGCAAGATTTCTTTAATTTTCATTGGACACGAGCACTATGGAAGCATGCATTATCCCTTCTCTTGATCATAATTTCTTTCTTAAAGATAATGTTGCTAGCCTTGAACACATTGAATAATGCTTAGCTAACAAAAATGCTTATATATGTTGAGTGTGATCACGAGTTCAAAAGTGTGAATGAGTTAATTATAGAGGAAGTAGATGTTGAGAGAGTTCTCGATAAGCCCATGTGGATCTATAATTTTGAGAGACTACCACCAAAGGATACTTTCCCTCTCCTGTCTAATGTTATAACTCCTAAACTTGAGCTCAAATTACCAAGTGAGCTCAAGTATGCCTTTTTGGGAGAGGATGATAGCTTTTCGATGGTTGTTTCATCAAACTTGACCATTGTCAAGAAGGGAAATTGATGAAAATCTTGAGAGAGCATAAAAGGGCTATAGGGTGGTGCATAGCCAAGTACCCACAAGATTCATCTAGAGGTTGAAGCCAAACCTTCTAGTCAAATACAAAGAAGGCTTAATCCTATCATGAAAGAGGTTGTGATGGCCGAGGTCATAAAATTGTTGGATGTGGGGATAATCTATCCCATATCCGAAAGTGAGTGGATAAGTCCTACCAAGTGGTTCACAAGAAGTCGGGAATCACGATTTTTGAAAATGAGAGGGGTGAATTAGCTCCCACTAGTGTATTGATTATCAGAAATTGAATTCGATCACTAGTAAGGATCATTTCCCTTTGCCTTTCCTTGTTCAAGTCATAGAAAGAGTAGCCAGCCATAAGTCCTACTGTTTTTTAGATGGATACTCGGGGTAAAACCAAATAGAAATTGCCCTTGAGGACCAAGAAAATACCGCCTTCACTTGTCCCTTTGACACGTTCGCTTAGCAGTTTTAGTAATATGGTGGAAAAATTTTATAACTCTTCATGGATGACTTCACGGTCTTCGGAGATTCTTTTGATGAATACCTTGAAAATCTTGAGAAAGTTCTCAAGAGATGTATAGAAAAGAATCTCATGCTTAATTGGGAGAAGTGTCACTTCATGGTGACACATGGGATCGTGCTAGGCCACGTTGTGTCTAGCGAGGGAATGCAAATTGATAAAGTCAAAAGGGCATCATTTCCAACATTCCCCTCCAAAGAACTTAAAAGACATACGACCATTTTTGGGCCACATAGAGTTCGCTCCGAATTTCATCCAACTCATCAAGTTGGAGTTTTCTTTTCTTACCACTCTCATCTACATTGAAATTTAGCTTCTTGATAGCCCAATAAGCACACTGCTCATGCTCGACGGGTAAATGACAATCCTTCCCATAAACCAAATGATAGGGATACATTCCTATATTTGTCTTATAAGCTGTCCGATATGCTTATAGCGCTTCGGATAGCTGTGAAGACCAATCTTTTTTAGACGGGTCGATCATCTTTTCTATGATTCCCTTGATTTCATGATGGGCTAATTCGGTTGGCCATTGGTTTGGGGATGGTAAGTGGTGGAATCTTTATGGGCCACGCCATATTGCTCCATCAAATGAGCAAACGGGGAATTGCAAAAGTGCCACTTGATCACTAATTATGGCTTTAGGAGTTCCAAACTGGGACAAGATGAGTTCTTTTAAAAATTTCAAAACCAACTTGTGATCATTGGTTCAAGACGGTATGGCTTTGACCCACTTGGAGACGTAATCGACCGCCACCAAAATGTACTCATATTGATTGGATTTAGGAAAAGGACCCATAAAATCTATCCCCCAACAATCAAAGACATCTACAACGAGAATGAGGTTTAGAGGCATCATATTCCTCCGTGTTACTTTTCCTAGGAGTTGGTATCGAGCACACGCTTTGCAATAAGTCTGTTCATCCTTGAAGCGAATTGGCCAAATAAAAGCCACTATGAAGCACTTTAAATGCCGTCTTCTAGGAAGAGAAATGACCACCACAAGCTTGATCATGACAAAATGACAACACACTAGGAATTTCATCGTTAGGGACACAATGCCTAACAAATTGGTAGGCACAGTACTTGAAAACGTATGGATCATCATATAAAAATGATCATGCCATGGTCATCAACCTCTCTGTATCTTGATGAGACCACTTTTATGGTGTTTGGCCTGTGATAAGGTAGTTAACCACATCGGCATACCATGAGAAGGTTGAGACATTGAGGAATTGCTCATCCGGAAAACATTCTCTGATTGGTACAAGGTCTATATGATCGTGATCAAATGTCAAACATGACAAATGGTCGGCAGTTATATTTTCTACTCTCTTCTTATCTTTGATAGAAATGTCAAATTCTTGCAATAGGAGGATCTAATGGATTAGCCATGACTTAGCATCCTTCTTGGAAAGAAGGTACTTAAGAGTGATGTGATCGGTAAAGCGTATGACAGGGGATCCTACCAAGTAAGACCGGAACTTATCAAGGGAAAAAACTATGACGAGCAACTTTTTTTTGTCGTGGAGTAGTTGGCTTGAGCACTATCTAAAGTACATCTCATATAGTAAATGACATGGGACCTTTTGTCTTTTCTTTGCCCCAAAATAGCTCCAGTAGCGTAATCACTCACATCGCACATCAATTCGAAAGGAAGGCTCCAATCGGGTGGTTGAATAATGGGTGCGGAAGTGAACTCCTTAAGCTTTTTCAAATACAAAGTGTAACATATTTGCAGTTGAAGATGGTTTCTAGCAACGCCCCAACTAGTGTCTTCATATGCAATATATCTTACTTAAAGTGGAAGCTTTAAGTAAGACTTGCTTTTGGAAATGTAAAAACTTTATTCAAAAGCATATAAAAGTAAGTTGAAAATGAAGATGATGTTGTGATTACGAACTTACAATGGGTGAGATGCATTTTGAAAATGTCTTCCCCGACACACCCTAAGCTTTCTATATGTCACGGATTGCTTAGTTAAATGGAATTTTCATTTCTTTGTTAAAGGGTTACTTTTCTTTTTCTTTTCTGTTGTTTCTTTTTAGCATAATTTTATCTTTCTTTCTTTTCTTTTTTTTAAACGAAATGTCAGGAATGAAGGGGTGCTTTGTATTGCTGAAAAAGTTCTTGTATGCAATGGTGGATGGTGATATTGACACATAGAGGAGTTATTCTTTTGCTATTTCTGTGCGCTTACTAGCTTAGAGTATCCCTCAAACTGAACAACTTAGAGTTGAGTATTACATTAATGAGGCTATTGGTGTCTATGATGTTCAAAAGTGACAGAGTTGTGCGTAGAGGAGCAAAGGAGGATTAAGATGTAATTGTATTAGAAATGGCTGATTGGATCATTTTTCAGCTTCATATGTTGTATCAGATTAATATTTGAGCACCTAATGCTCAATTACTTTGTTTTTTTAGTTTTACTTATATACATAGAGAGAAGTTGCTGATATATCCTACCCTTTGTCATGGCATTTTGAATTATTATTATTTTTTAATTTTTATTGGTAATTAGGGGTGTTCGGGCCAGCTTGCGCGCACCTCGACTAATCCCCTGAGACCCTGGAGTCGCCGGGTGAATTCCCCAGTGATCATGCTCCCCATGACTCAAACACTAAACCTCTTGGGTAGTACATCCAAAATACTTACCACTCGGCCACAAGAGATGTGGTTCCATTTTGAATTATAAAATTGGAATAAATAAAATTTACCCCTGTAGTTGGGTACCTTTTTACTTTAGCCAGGTACATTTTTACTTTACCCCTGTAGTTCAAAAGTTAAACCGTAATCCCTCTATGATTGTGTTAAAGCTTTACTAAAAATTAAAGAATGAGTCTCTTGTCAATTAATGGATCTTTTTATTATTTGATAAACTGTTGCACGTGTTTTTAACCTAATATGTATAAAAGGCCAAGTGGCAGAATGGGAAAAAATTTGGCTTTTTTTTTTGGTGAAAGATTTAGATTTTTCTAACAAATTGATTGATGGTCATTTGTTATCATTCCAACTCCCCGTATCTCCCCATACATTAATTTTATCCATTAATCCAAGGATAAAATTTCACACACAGCTTTCACACTATTTTTTGTGCATAACCTACAAAAGTCTCTCTCTCTCTCTCTCTCTCTCTCTCTCTCTCGTGTCATCATGTGATGTCAGTCTATCTCACAGTGACACAAGAGAGAGAGAGAGATAAACACACTTTTATGGGTTATGCACAAAAAATTTGTGTAAAAGTTGTATGTGTAATATTAATTCACTAGGGTAATTTCCTAATTCTCTCTTCATTTCTTCATCCCATTTTTTTTTACAGTTCATTCATATCACCTCACCCTTCTTCACGCTATTACTGAATATACATTTAGAAAGGTTGTTTACTTTACTTAGAGCAACTCCAATGGGCTACCCAAAAGTGCTAGGTAAAAGTGAAATTTGGCTCTCATCAAATACTGCAATGGTTTGTCCACTAAACTAATCTTCTCCAACCACATTAGCCAAATTCACTGGCCATTTTATTTTAATTTGCATTTTCTATTTTTATTTAAATAAGAAACACTCATTATACATGAATAAAAAAAATTTAAGATAGTGGTTGAAAGGATGGCTCTCCATTTGGCTCTTAAGTTCTCACTCTCCATTTTGGCTCTTAAGTTAGCCACTCTCCATTTTGCCTAGCCATTTGGCTCTTCCATTGGACCATCAATTTTTTAATTTCACAAGGCAAAATGGTGATTGAAAGGTATGGCTTTCCATTTACCTCTCGTATTAGAGATGCTCTTAGTGGTCTATGGTTTCTCAAAAATAGATTGGTGTACCCTTCCTTCAGTTTATGCGTATCTCGGGTTTCGAGTAGTTTATAACTAATGAAGTAATTCGTCTAATAACCAAAGGAAAAGACTAATAAGTGCCTCTTTTATATCCTAAAATGTAGAGTCTGTTTGGGTCAGCTGAAATATTAAGTGATGATTTTTTAATTGATGAAATGTTAAATTGTTTTGTGTTTGTGTTAGCTCAAATAATGAATAATGATACACCTACACCCACTTTACCCTCAAATAAATACACTGATGTGGTAAGTGGGACCCGTAAAAATTAAATTCTCTCTCTCTTCTCTCTCATCTCCATCAATCTCTCTCTCTCATCCCTCCCCACAGACGCCGCCGAACCACTCCTACAGCCGCCGCCGAACCCCCTCCCCACCTCAACCGCCGAACCCCCTCCCCCACAACCCTCCTTAGGTCACCTAAATTTGTTTCTCTCTCAATCGATTGTCTCCTCTCTCTCTCTCCATCGATCTGCAATCTTCTCTCTCTCACTCTCTTCTCTGTTCTCTTTCGATCCACTTCTCTCTCTGTCTTCTCTCTACTTTTCTCTCTCTCTAACCTGGTTGTAGTTCGAGAAACCAAAAAAATGGTGGACAAGTCAAGCCAAGCAAAGCACTGGTGTTGTACGGATATGATGGGTCATATTGGGTTTGAAAATTTGAAATTTGGGTTTGGATTGAATTTTGTTTTTTTTTTTTTTTTTTTTTTTTTTGGGGGGGGGTGTAATAGTTTGGATTGAACTTGGAATTTGCAAAGCAAGTGAAATATATGTATGTCTATATGTATATTTTGTGGGTTTTTGAATTGGTGGCAATTGAAGAAGATAACAAATTAAGTACTCCCTCTGTGACTTCGTCCAATTTTATGTGTCCCACTTTCTTTTTTAGATGTCTCAAAATTGTTGTCCACTTTTCTAAATTAGTATAGAAATTTACTTAATTTCTCAAACTATCCTTTCTTACAATCATTACCAAAATAAAATAAAAAAAAAAGTGCATTGATTATGGGCAATTGTGGAAAGTACGTGTAGATTCTTTTTGTCCCCATAAATAGTTGGATTCCCCAAGGGGGACACATAAAATGAGACAGAGGGAGTAATATGTATTGGGCTTAACTTCGAATTTCCTAACTGAGATATATCTGAACTTGTTTCACAAATATTGCCTCAAAAAGTTTTAGTTATTAAACTAAAGTATGTTTTAACTTACAGACATAACAGGGGTAAAACGTTCTTAGCAAAATCGTCATTTAAATGGCGTTGTTTTTAAAATCGCTAATAACAAGAATAACGTCTTTTCAAATAACGCTATAATAATGGTGTTTTTACAAATCACGACATTAGCATTGAATTTTTTATTTCAAAAAAATAAAAAAGTTTTATGGAAATTGATAAAATAGTGGTGGTTTTAGAAACCACTCCATTCCTCCCTTTTTTTCTCTTTTTTTTTTCAATTTTGTTTCCATATATAACCCATCCTCCAAACATGTCACACCCTCATTCTCAGCTAATTGTTCCCACTTTCTCTCTCCTAAAACTGACTTCCATGGATCACCCTTTTTCAGAATTTGAGTCTCCTGACTTATTCACCAAATTGGCCACAACTTCAAGCTCCTGTAGAGTCAGTTCTTCAACTACAGATATCATAATCAACATGAATGGGAAATTAAACACTAGGAAGTTTGATTCAATTTTAGAGCTTGACCTTCCTCCAATTCTCACCAAGCCTTCAAAGTTCAATTCAACAATCTCAGAAACTAAGTCCCTCTCTATCAAAATTGTCTCAGAGGACACAATTAAGGGTAAAACCAGTTTGATTAACTGAAAAACTGCCTCGAATTCAATGGGTTTAAATCTTAGATCCAATTCTCCAAGATTAGCAAACAAGAAAATTCAATCATGTGGCCGAAGGAGCGTGTCATCAAGCGTGAATTCCAAGACATGCACGGAGGAGAGGCTACTGTGAGAGCTTTACAGTCATCAAGTCCTCATTTTGATCCTTAGAGAGACTTCAGGGACTCAATGATGGAGATGATCATAGAGAATAAAATAAAAAAATTGGGAAAAAAAAAATCAAAGAAACAAACAAAAATATGGCGTGGTTTCGAAGAATGCCACTAGTATTTCTAAAATTCATTTTTCTCAATTTCCAATAAATGTTTGTTTTTTTTTTGGAATTGAAAAAATTCAAATGTTAATGACCTTTTTGCTAAAAATTCCATTATTATTTAAAAGACGTTATTTTGGTTATTAGCGTTTTTGGAAACAACGTCATTTAAATGACGTTTTTGCTAAAGACGTTTTACTTCTGTTATGTCTAAGTTAAAACATGCTCTAGTTTAATAATTAAAGACGTTATTTTGGTTATTAGCGTTTTTGGAAACAACGTCATTTAAATGACGTTTTTGCTAAAGACGTTTTACTTCTGTTATGTCTAAGTTAAAACATGCTCTAGTTTAATAATTAAGTTATTTTGAGACAATATTTGTGGAAACAAGTCGAGAGAGAGATGTGAGGTGGGTGGGGGGTTCGGAGAAGAGAGAGAAACAGTTTGGGTATTTCAGGGATTGGGTGGGGTAGGTCTAACCTTAATGTGGGTTGTGTTAGAGTGTCTTTAATTTTTACGGGTCCCACTTGTCACATCAGATGTCATATCAGGGTGTGAACATTTGGGGTGTAAAGTAAATGTGGGTGAAGTAATACTCACTAAACTGTGTTTCAAGTAGTGATATGGGCTGCATTCAGTGGTTATATTCAATATAATTTTTCATTTCAAAGTTTTCAGTGAATTTTTGACAACTTTTTCAATTAAGTGGTACATCATCAAACACATTCAAAAAATAATAATTGCTTTAGCACTTAATTGAGTTATCAAATCTACCTGTAGTCTACAATTTGTCAATATAAATGTGGTCATTCACGAAGATGGATTTTTCAATTGAATCGATAAATAAAACAGTTCCTCCACTACAACAAAATAGACTTTTTGTGGTGCGCAATCGCGCCACAAATACTTTCGATCACACCACAAAAAGTTTTTTTCGACGCATTCAATGCGTCGCCCATGCGTCAGTGATTCCCGTGTCTCTGATAGCTATTTATGGCGCAATCAACGCGCCATAAATACTATATTATTTGTGGCGCGAATAAAAGCTATTTGCGCTAGAAATGAACATCAATTATTGGGTATCTAATGCGCCACAAATAGTATAACTCTTTCCGACGCGTGGATTTTGCGTCCCAAATAATTACTATTGGTGGCGTGTTGACTGCACTACAAATAGTTATCAGATATTTTGTGTTATTATATTTGCGACGCACATTTTGCGCCATAAATAATGTAATCAAATTTCATACAGTAGTATTTGTGATGCGATATTTGCGCCACAAATGTTATAACCAAATTATACATGGTAGCATTTGTGACGCAACAAGTGCGCCACAAATACTACATCAGAAAATTAAAATTTGAAATTTTTTTTTGGTTTTTTGGTTTTTTGCCCCCTATATTATATACCTGCTATATCAAGATATTTGTAATCATAAACAGAAATTTTATGCTCACAAAATAATCATTCACATACAAGATCCAACAATTCATACAAGTAAATAAAGTCACTTAATAAATCCAAGATCATGTCCATCATGTTTAATTCAATACAAATTAAGTCACTAAAATTTAAGTGTCTCCGAATTCAATAAAAAACTAAATCATTCCAAAGTCGGCAATCTTCCAATAAAACTCCATACCTGGAAAAAAAAAGTAATTTAGTATTTACAATCTACAAGTAATAAGAGATTACAATAACCAAAAAAATAAAAAACTTATTATTCCCCAGTATTTAAAATTCTATTTTTTCGGCTAACTCTCAAACTGGGCATCCGATAAGGGTCTCGTTTATTCCCACAAGTTTCTTTAGGTGTGTGTGAGGTGTCGGTGAAGTTACGTTGCTTACGCGACGGCGGTTCACAGTTTCACCCGTCCAAACCCTGAAACTAAATTTAGGAAGCTTACGTGTGTGAAATTCTATATTTTTTGCCTAACTCTCAAATCGGGTATCGGATAAGGGTCCCATTTGTTCTCACAAGTTACTTTAGACGTGTGTGAGGTGTCGGTGAAGTTACATTTCTTAAGGGTTGGCAGTTCACCATTTCACCAGTCCAAACCCCAAAACTAAGTTTTAGGAAGCTTAGGTGTGTGAAATTCTTTTTTTTTTTTTGCCTATCTCTCAAACCGGGCATGGGATAAGGGTCCCGTTTGTTCCCACAAGTTTCTTTAGGCGTGTGTGAGGTGTCGGTGAAGTTACATTGCTTACAAGATGGAGGTTCACCGTTTCACCCGTCCAAACCCCGAAACTAAGTTTTAGGAAGCTTAGGTGTGTGGAATTCTATTTTTTTGCCTAACTCTCAAACTGGGTATCGGATAAGGGTCCCATTTGTTCCCAAAAGTTTCTTTAGGTGTGTGTGAGGTGTCGGTGAAGTTACGTTGCTTATGGGACGGTGGTTCACCGTTTCACCCATCCAAACTCCGAAACTAAGTTTTAGGAAGCTTAGGTGTGTGAAATTCTATTTTTTCGCCTAACTCTCAAACTGGGCATCGGATACGGGTCCTGTTTGTTCCCACAAGTTTCTTAGGCATGTGTATGCAAAATTTAACTCGCAAATTAGGAAGTTCTATTTTAACTATATGCAAAATTTATTAATTCTTACCATATTAACTAGATGGTCCCCCTTGGCCTCTCAGCGACTCTACCAAAGCGCTAAGTTCTACCACTTCTGCTCTCACATCTGCAACCTCTTGTAATGTCTGGTTTGTCCATACGTTCATTTTGCGTACCCTTTCCTCATACACTGTATGAGATGTTGTTCTAGAAGGTAAAAGTCGCGCCCCATGGTCGAGTCCTCTAAAATATCCCGACCTCCTTCCTAATACACGCTCCAAAATTTCTTCCTCTATGGGTGGGATGGATCCCTCTAGGGTGGGCTCAGCCTTCATCTGCTCCATTGTTTCCTACATATGAAAGGTTAATTAGTATATATTAAGACCACCAACACTGAATTTAACCTCTAAGTATTGCAACTTATAATCTTTAACTTACATAATTTGTTTTCGCCTCATCACAAGACCAAAGACCGATTTTTCCATTGTAGCGTGTTCTCCGATATAGCTCTATAACGCCCACCGGACCCTGTGAACCTGGTTCTTGCCCCTATAAAATTGAAAATATGAAGTAGGAAAATAAATAAGCTTTTTAAGTATGAAAGGAAGGACACATTAAGCTATTATTAGACTTACAAACTCATAACAGTGTTGGGTGAATGACCTAGATCCACCACAATGGCTACGCGACTATTGTGACCTTAATCTTTTATTTTGAACGCTAAGTGCCTACAGTTTGAAACTGTGTAGTTAGTTCACATATTCTTATCAATGTAATTAACATAAGAAAACAAATATGTATATCACTTTAAACTCCTCGCTTTCATATCTCGTGCAACACACGTCCCAATCAGCATGTAACAAATTAGTCGGGGGGTGGCTTCTTGAATCCTTAGTGTTTCTAAAATGTTGTGGAGCTCATATCTTAACTCCTTGAGTCATTTTATATAGTAGTATGACTTGAACGAGTTCGCTATATGGGGATCGAGAAGATCAATATCGAATGATTCCTGCAAGGGGATTTAGAAATAAAATATAATCTCTAACAATATAGTTTAGTAAAAATAACAAAGCAACAACTCAAATATCACAAATGCTACCTGAATCCGTCTATGCCACGCACTAAGAAACTGTTCTTGGACCTCATTCCAAGTGCTCGCAGCCACAGGGGGATTCATTTTGACTATGATCCCCACCTCTGTCTTAAACATTTGATCATACGGCCCAACTGGTCCCGTTAAACCGAGCGGGATGACAATGGGTATACGTTGACCTCCCTTCTTGGCAAGCTCTCTTTGGAGGGCAAGATTCTTTGACCTCCCACGTCCCTTTTCGGTTAATGTAGAAGCTATTAATAAATTTGAAACAACAATTAGAACAATTCTTTAAATAGCCAAATAAATTGTGAAGTTATGCAAGTATGGTGAAAACTTGATCTTAACAACACTAGATGATACTGGTGTGTCATCTAACATCGTCTGACGAATGGGCTCACTCTGGGCAGACTGGGTGACTCATGTATGTTGTCTACCAGGTGCCATATGTACAAAAAAGAATATAAAGAGACGGAAGCGACATAAAGAGAAAATAGTAAACCTAGTTATCTAAAAGAAAGAGCAAAATCGATGACCAACCAATATAAAGAGAAAACTGTTAACCAATATAAAGAGGAAACTGTCAACCAATATAAAGAGAAAATTAGTAAACGTTGTTCATTAACATAAAGTAAAAACACCAAAATGCATAATCTATCGTGCATATCCGAGTCTAATACATGCTTATTCCTCAATATTCGTGTCCAAATCCCCAAGCACATGCTCTTCTTCATTAGAACAATACTCCATCAATGTTTCATCTTCATTATCTGAATCATCACCATCATCATCGTCGTCATTGATAAATGTTGAATCTGAATGACGTAATTCTACTGGACGGATGACATAACTAACATCAACATGCAACGGTTCGATGTCTGCCCTATTCAAAGCTACTGACACTCCTTCACTATCATGATGTACAATACCTGTTCCAGATTGGAATTCTTCTTGGAATGCCATGTCATTTGTGTCAACTTCTTCATCTATTAAAGGCACAACTGGCACGTTGTATACATTCCGTGGCTTTATGTCTTGAATGACTAGCCAATCACCTCTGTATTTTGTGTCTTTAAGATAAAACACTTGTTTTGCTTGAGATGCAAGTACATAAGGATCGTCCTTGTAGCACGTTTGAGATGCATTTATACTTTTGAAGTGGGCATCAGTGCAGATTCTGGTCTTATTGTTACTGACATCCCACCAATCACACTTGAACAATAGTATAGAGTTGTCTGCACCATATTTCAACTCTACAATATCATTGATAACCCGTAGAACTTCAACTCATTGTTACCCTCATACACCCCTTCAACTACAACACCACTATTCTTAATTTTTCTGTGCATTTCACGTTCTTTGGTGTGAAACTATATACCCTCAATAACGCAACCAGTGTAATGCTTCACTCTTGGGTCAAGACAACATGCTAAGGCAAATAGGCCGTTAGTAGCTTTAAGCGAGTTTTGATACCGCAAAAGTTGAATGTAATATTGAAACATAAAATGATCAGTGACTCGTGAAGTAATGATGTAACAAGTTTACTTATATTTCCTATGATATACTTACACGATTCTCGAACCATTTACCAAATTGTTGTTGTTGCACTTTATCTATATTATTCACATTCTGTCATTGCAATTCAGCCTTATGTTCCCTATAGAAGCAATTAAATTAATTGTGTCATAACTTAAAGTAAAGTAACAAGCAAATAATGCGAATAGAGTCAACTTACTCAAAATATATTTTTGTCTCTTCGCGGTTATTCAATACAGTGTAATATATTGTCCCCAAGTCAGTCAGGTCACACCATCCATATTTTGCTGCACTTATTGTCCGCCAATTCTTATTGAAAATGGCAAGTTCACTTCCATTCTCTCCATTATCTCCAATGTAGTTTATTTCCTCTTGATTAAACCTTTTCAGAATATCCTCAAGGTACATAGACATAAATGTGATGCATTCATAATCAATGTACGCCTTAGTAATTAAACCTTCAAGTCGTGCTTTTTTGCGCACAAATTTCTTAATTAAGAGTGCCCAAAAACCTACCAGGTATCATTTCATATAAATTAAGTGTTTTAAATGATATATTAAATAACTAAGGATTAACAATGTATGTACCGGTTACCTCTCAATTGGTTACATCCACATGTACTGTACAGGTCTACCTAATTTGGCTTCCAATGGCAAATGGATTGCTAAGTGGACCATAACATCAAAGAAAGCTGGTGGAAATATTTGTTCCAACTTGCAAAGGATTATGGCAATGTCATTTTCCAAGCTCTCAAGTACTTGGAGTTTCAACTTCTTAGCGCACAATTCCCTGAAAAATATTCCCAGCTCAATCAATGTGGTTGAGACAAATTCATTAAGATATCCACGGATTACAACCGGAAGAAGATGTTGTAAAAGCACGTGGCTGTCGTGGCTCTTTAAACCAGTTATTTTGCCTTCTTTTACATTAACACACCGAGATATATTTGATGCATATCCATCTGGGAATTTCATCGATTTAAGCCACTCGTACCAACTCTTCTTTTCATCAGTTGACAAACTATAGCATGCAGGTGGTATGATAAATTTATCACCTCTTTGAATTAGGTTCAATTCCTTTCTAATACCAAGCTCCTGCAGATCTAGCCAGGTTTTAGCATTGTCTTTTGTTTTCCCTTCTACATTCATTAACGTTCTAATCACATTATCACAAATGTTCTTTTCGATGTTCATGACATCCAAATTGTGGCACAAAAATTCAATGACTTCCAGTATGGTAATTCAAACAAAAGGCTGCATTTTGTCCAATTCAACTCGATACTTGGACACTTCCTCTTTTTACCACTCGGATCCTTCCCAAACTTCACGGGTTCGATGAGTGCTAATTATGCTAGCACATCGTCCCCAAATAAGAACTTGGGGACCAATCTACGCTCCAATGTGCCATCAAAAAAATCCTTCTTGCGCTGCCACAGATGTGATCGTGTTAGGAAACGACGATGACACATGTAGCATATTTTTTTCCCATTTTTTAATCTTTGCAAACACGTGTCCTTGTTGCAAATAGGACATGCTATGTACCCCTTAGTGCTCCAACCAGACAAGTTTCCATATGCAGAAAAATCATTTATAGTCCACAATAGCGAAGCATGTTGTCAAAATGTCTCTTTCTTAGCTACATCATATGTTTCCACATCAACTTCCCACAATTCCTTCAATTCATCTATCAAAGGGCGCAAGTAAACATCAATTTCATTTCCAGGTGCCTTCAGTCCAAGAATAAGCAATGACATGAAAAGATATGGTTGTTTCATACACTTCCTTAGTGGCAAATTATAAGGAACAACCATGACAGGCCACATGCTGTAAGCATTTCTCATGTCACCGAATGGGTTGAACCTGTCTCTAGCAAGGCCAAGTCGTACATTACGTGGCTCATCAGCAAACCATTTGTGTTCTGTATCAAAGTCCTTCCAAGCTTGGGCATCGGCAGGATGCCTATACACATTTTCCTCCTTCGGATGCTTCTCTTCATGCCACCTTATATCTTCAGCTATTTTCCGTGATGCTTACAACCTTTGCAACCTCGGTGTCAATGGAAAGTATCTCAATACTTTATGTGGAATTTTCTTACCTTTTCCTTCATCGATTTTATACCTCATCTCATTACACTTTAGGCACTTCTGCTCTTCATCGATTTTATACCTCGTCTCATTACCTTTTCCTTCATCGATTTTATACCTCGTCTCATGCATGGATAGGGATATAGCCAAGGCCTATGTCCCGCATATACTTCTTTGCCTCATAATATGAATTTAGAAGGGTCTCACCATCGGGAAGTGTTTTTTTATCAGTTCAAGAACCATGTTAAGTGACTTATTACTCCAAAGGTTAATGGTCTTCAGATGGAGCAACTTGATCAGAAAATCCAACTTCGCGAACTTCGTACAACCCGGATAAAGTTGCAACTTTGCATCCTTGAAAAGGCGTCCAAATGGCCTAGATTCTCTAGGATCAGTACTACTTAAGGCATCCTCTTGAGGAATGACGTTACTCATCGTCACACCCCCATACAAGTTTTTCAATGCCTCTTTCATGCCCTCGAGAAAAATTAGTTCATCATCATCCTCATCCTCACTCAACACTTCATAATCCTTATCCCCCTCCCCATGATAACTCTAATGAGTGTATTTTCTAGATATCCCTTTCTTTAGGTCTAAAAGATGCCCTCTGACATCATCAATGTGCATATATTCGGTATTAAGGCATGTAGTACATGGGCATCTTATCCTATCTAATTTATCCATAAATACAAGTGCAAACTCAATGAATTCTTCAACCCCCTTCACATACTCGGGCAAATATCTACCCCGAAGCTGTATCCAACTCTTATCCATAGATGTCTACATTAAAATTTTAAAAACATTTTTTATTTAGTTTTTTAGTCCAATACTTTCTTGACATCCTTAAGCTTTAATTGGTTTGAGGATTCATAAAATAAAAGGAAAATGAAAAGAAAAATGAGTTCCCTTGTGTTTTATTTCATGTACTCACAACACTTATAGGGCATAATCTGTAGAGTTTCAGTGCAACATAAACTCATACACAACTTACGACAAACACCTATAGGGCATGATCATGTGTATAGATTTCATATTTGTTTGTCCTCAAATATAACTGAAATAGGGTTTGCTCTTTAAAACTATGAAACTAAAATCTAAGGAACTAAAATATGTAGAAAGAAAACCTGAGAAAGAGCGAGAGAGAGAGAGAGAGAGAGAGAGAGAGAGAGAGAGAGAGTACCAAACTAATGGTGGTAGTTGCGGGTCGATGTGGGCACCTGAAAAGAAAATTGTGTCAAATTAGCAAGTCCCCAACCTAACTAAAATCAAATGGCCTTTCATAACAAAAAGGTACAATTACGCTTGTGAAACTCTCAAGCGACTGAATTTCCAATTTGCAAGAGAGTTTAGTGATCTAGAAAGAAACATATGATATCATCACTTTAGTTAGCAATGCCTTAGTTATAAATTAAAGAGAGAAAAGAAAAAAGAAAGAAAGAAAGAAAGAAAAAGAAAAAGAAAAAAAGAAAGAAAGAAAGAAGAAAAAAGAAGGTAAGAAAAGAAAAGAAAAGAAAAGAAAAAAGAAAGAAAAAAGAAAAAAAGAAAGAAAATGTTTTCCTCTATACTTTCTTTACTTTACCCCCACCAAATCCAAGAACCAAACAAAGCCTAAATAAATGTATTTAGGAAGCATTTGAGATTCAAAATTTGGTCCAACAGAGAATAAATAACAAATGATTCAATTTCAATATGATCCAAGAAATTTAGAATTACTCAAAAACACTTAGCCCCGTTTCATTTTTTTTTCTCTTGACATAAGCAAAGTTACTTGATAGGAATTAATACTTCAAAAACCAGTCAAAGGGCATTTCGAATGTCATATTCGAATTTTGGTTAATTAAAGGAGGAGTTTGGACTACGTACTATGGCTGCGTCTATTGTTAAGATGGTGGAGGATAAACTCAGCTCTCTTATAAGGGAGGAGATTGGACTACTATGTCGTTTCAATAAGGAGATGAAGAAGCTTCAAAGCAATTTCTCTCAATCTAGGTTGTTCTTCAAAACGCTGAGCTAAAACAACATTTAAAAGAAGACAAAGAACACAAGTCTATTAAAGACTGGTTAAGGGAGCTCACTGATGCAGCTTACGTTGTAAATGACATTCTCGATGATTATAATACGGAAGCCAATCGTTTGGAGTACTCTTCACCAAACTGGTTAAAAAAGGTGTGCTTATTAATGCCTTTCTTAACTTGTTTACTTTTGGAAATCCATGGTTTTCTCTTAAAATTGGGCATAGGATGAAAAGTATTAGTGAGAGATTAGATGAAATTGCCCAAGAGAGGTTGAAATTTCATCTAAGTACAATGGATGTGGATAAGAGAGTTGAACGGCAAACTGGCTCCTTTATAATTTAACCAAAAGTCTATGGAAGAGATGCAGAAAAGGAAAAAATTGTTGAGGTTCTGATAAACCATGTGAATGGTGATGAAGATTTATTGGTCTATCCTATAATTAGTATAGGTGGAATTGGGAAAACCACACTTGCCCAATTGGTATATAATGATAAGAGGATATTGGATAGTCATTTTCAGGCAAAGATTTGGGTTTGTGTTTTCAAGGATTTTGATGTGAAGAGGATTTTAAAGGCAATCATAGAATCCACACAAATTGATGAGAAACAGGAGTTGGTGGTTTTGAGAATTTAGTTCAACAGCTCGGAGAAGCCATTAAGAGCTCAAACACCATGGGCCTTCGGGTTTTAGAGAACATATTACTTAAATATATAAATCTTGATTTTGAATGACCTGATAGTGAATTTGACTCTGGCCTAAAAGCTATGTCATGTAAAATAGCAAGTTTATACGAGCAGCGTGGCTGTAAACTATTTGCTCCACTAGAATCTCTTCTAAATATTCAAGATTGTGACGATGAAATTCAATCAGCTATTGCCTTAATAATTTGTATGTATATCTTTTCTCAGCATGAGAGGGTGCAAGACATGCTTGTATTGTGGTCCAGAAATGGATTTTCATTGGGAGGCCGTCTATTATCTTATGCATTGGGACTTGCATATGAGGCATGTTTGGTTGAAAGTAGTTCTATAAGGGAAAATGATTTAGGGGTGTCATTTCTGACATTTAATCTTAATCAGTATTTTTGTATTATGAGTGGTGAAATAAAAGCAAGAGACACATCTTGGCACACCCCAACCCGCCTCGGGCGAGTTAGGACACGTGTAACAAAGCCCACACGCCAAAACACCCTTAATTTACTAAGAAAATCATGGATTAAACCTCATAAAATAGCTTTGTTGACACAAAACAAACCCAAGGGAAAATTTGTCATTAATAAAGTATATCTAAATTTTACACCAAAAGATAGGTCTTTGAGTTTCGGTTCCAATGCAAAAAATGGCGCGTAAATTCGAGTTTTGTAGAAGGAGATATGCTTGTTTCCGTAAAAGTGGACAGTCAAATTCTACAGGGGCGGATTTGTAGAAGGAGATATGCTTGTTTCCATAAAAGTGGACAGTCAAATTCTACAGGGGTGGATCGATCCGCCCTTTAAGGCCGGATCGATCCTTAAGGCCATTTTCAAGCAGAATGTCCCCCGAAAAGGGGCGGATCGATCCGCAGAAAGGCCGGATCAATCCGGCTTCTACAGAATGGTTCCCTACTGCTAAAAACTTCACTTTTTCAAGTTCAAATCATTCCTAAACTTCACCAAACTTTGTGAAAGCATTAAAAATCATTCTCAAAGTATTTCCAAATATTCCTAAACATTAACACAACATCTCTCAAGCATGGATTGGTAATCAAACACACAAATTCTTCTCATGAATCATGATTTAACATTGAAAATCTACTTTTTCCAATATTTGCAAAATAACACAACAAAGAGAAATCAAGCTTTAGTTTACAACCAAAAGTTACCTAGTTCTTTCCAAATTCTTCCCCAATATACATGACTTGCAACTCATGGTTTGGTGCATAAACAACCAACAATTCCCAATTTAGCATATTACAAGTCTTCTAAAATCCCAAGTTACTTCTCCCCAACCTCTGTCCAATGCACGGATGATCCACATTTCCTACCATATAATGCCTCAAAAGGCGCCATTCCAATGCTTGTTTGGAAACTATTATTACATGAAAACTCAATTAGCGGCAAATGAGTTTCCCAATCAGCTTTGAAGTCCATAACACAAACTCTAAGCATATCCTCTAGAATCTGAATAACCCGTTCTGATTGATCGTCAGTTTGGGGGTGAAATGCCGTGCTAAAATGCAAAGCTATCCTCATGGCTCTTTGTAGACCTTCCCAGAATCTGGATATAAAACATGTATCACGATCTGACACAATAGATACCAGTGCTCCGAGCAATCTTACTATCTCTTTAACATAGAGTTCTGCTAACTTCATCGGGTTTGTGGTCTTGATTGGCAAAATGTGGGCTGACTTAGTCAACCGGTCAACGATCACCCAAATGCTATCATTCGATCTAGGAGATCTCGGCAACCTAGACACAAAATCCATCATGATATGCTCCCATTTCCATTCCGGTATTTCTAGTGGTTGTACCTCCCCAGTGGATCGTTGATGCTCAAGCTCTACCAATTGACATGTCATACATTTGGTTACATACTCAGCAACTTCACGTTTTATACCACTCCACCAATAGACTTCCCTCAAATCTCTATAAATTTTTGTACTACCCAGATGCACGGAATACTGAGTACTATGAGCTTATTCCAAAATTCTTTCTTTCAAATTGCCAACATTAGGCACACATAACCGATTAATGTACCATAATACTCCATCATGCAAACTAAAATCCAATTGTTTACCCTCAGGTAGTTCATCTACAATTTTCTTCAAGTAAGAGTTGATTCGTTTTAATCTCCCCAATTAAATCAAGTTATGCTACAATTGCAGCCACCAATCCACCTTCAACTCGAGGAATCACTTCCAATTCTAATCATTCAAATTCGTTCACTAACCCTTCTTGTGCCATTAGAATGCATGTCAAACTTTCTTATGATTTTTGACTCAAAGCATCGGCGACCACATTTGCCTTACCAGGATAATATTGAATTTTTAGGTCGTAGTCCTTCATTAGCTCCAACCATCTTTGTTGTCGCATATTTAGATCCCTCTGGGTAAACAAGTACTTTAAGCTCTTATGGTTTGTGAAAATTTTAGAAGTTTTCCCATACAGATAATGTCGCCAAATCTTTAAGGAAAAGATTACCGCGTCAAGTTCTAGGTCATGGGTTGGGAATTCTTCTCATGAGTCCTTAATTTCCTTGAAGCATATGCTATCACCTTGTCTCCTTGTATGAGGACACATCCCAAGCCTTGATGAGAAGCGTCACTGTAAACACTAAATCCCCCCAGTACTTGACGAAATTGCAAGTATTGGAGCAGAAGTTAACTTACTCTTCAATGTTTGAAAACATTCCTCACATTCTTTCCCCCATTCAAACGAAATATCCTTTCTCATTAATGTTGTCATTGGAGTAGCAATCTTGAATAAATCCCAAACAAACCTTCTATAATACCCAGCCAATCCCAGAAAGCTACGAATCTCTGACACATTGGTTGGTCTCGCCCAATTCATAACATCTTTTATCTTCTATGGATCAACTAACACGCCATCCTTAGAAATGACATGACCAAGAAAGGTAATACTTGTTAACCAGAATTCACTTTTCTTCAATTTTTCAAACAATTGCTTTTCTCGAAGTCGTTGCAACACCAATCTCAAATGCTTATCATATTCTTCCGGACTCTTTGAGTAAATAAGAATATCATCAATAAAAACAATAACAAAGTCATCTAGATATGGTTTAAAGACCCTATTCATTAAGTCCATAAATTCAGCGAGTGCATTTGTTACCCCAAATGGCATTACAAGGAACTCGTAGTGGCCGTATCGAGTTCTAAAGGTCGTCTTCTCAACATCCTCAGCTTTTACTTTTAATTGGTGATACTCCGACCTCAAGTCAATCTTTGTAAACACCTGAGCCCCTTGTAGTTGATCAAATAGATCGTCGATCCATGGCAATGGGTACTTGTTTTTAATAGTCACCTTGTTGATCTCGCGATAGTCAATGCACATCCGCATCGTCCCATCTTTCTTTTTCACAAAAAGAACCGGTGCACCCTAAGGTGACATACTAGGCCGAATGAATCCCTTATCTAACAATTCCTAAAACTGATTTTTCAATTCCTTCAGCTCCATCGGAGCTGATTCGAGGTGAAAAGTGCATATTCATAGTGTATTATATGGTCTTTTATGCATACTTTTATCCATAAAGTCCCTACATTTAGGTGCATTCTAATAACAATATTATCTTATTGTATTAATGCTAAAACATATGTTTTTGCATTGTTTTATAAGTATTAGAATGTAAATCAATGAAGTGAAACTAAAGAAAAGTGATTCTGGTGAAGAGAACAACGGAAACAGCTGAGAAAATGCCATTTTTGACAATGAAGAATTCAGATTTGGAAGATTTCCTAGGAGATATAAAATGTAGATCTTTGAGTTACGGTCGCGTGGCTGCAAACGGGAGGTCAATCCGAGGTCCGAGTAAAAATTTATGGCCATTCTCCCATCGGTGTGCAGAGCTGTCAAAATCAGAGAGTTCAAGGGCTTGAGGAGAGTTCAATCGATCGAACCTTCGATTGATTGAACTAAGCTCGATCGATTGAACTTTATTTTCTTCCAAAATTTGTGTAAACTCTGTAGGAACCCTATAAATAAGTCGTTTTGACATCAGACGAAAGGAGGACGCTCTAGAACGCAAAAAATAGCAGTTTTAGGGTAGTTTTAGGGTTAAATTAGGAGTAGATTAGGTTAGATTCTTGTTTTTCTTCCTCTTTTCCATTGTTTTATTGAAGATTATTCAAGATTCAAGTTGGTTTCATGTTTATTACAAGTTATATTCAGATAATTCCATGTTTTTCTTTTCGTTTTCTCTATTTGATTGTTTATTAATTTAGCTATTATGATTACTCTAGTTTGTTATTCCTATATTAGTTTAATCATGTTTCCATAGTTTAGACGTTAGAAATATGTGATGAAATATTGATTCTTAGCCTCTTCCATGTATGTTATAGAAAACCTGGGCTCGATCGATCAAAGGTATTTCGATCGATCGAACCAGAGTCATAGTCAAACGATCGAAGACATTTCGATCGATTGAAGAATGATGCTGTCTGATCGATCGAGAGCTATTCGATCAATCGAACATGTTAATTCCTAAGATGATTCTTTTAAGTATTCTATGACTTTCTGTTTTAGAAATCTGTCATCAAATTGTCCCTATAAGCTCAGTTTGTCATAACAGTTTTTAGAACTTAAAAGCCTTAAGGCTATTTTCTTCAATGACTTTTGAAAATTACTTTGAATGCTAACACCATTTAGAGTGCTAGAAATAACCATTGTTTTAAACCGTCTTATAAGTATTTTAAATCACTTGTGATGATATAGTCTCCGTCATGAAAGGGCTATTGATTCTTTATCGTTAAGAAAAATACGGAATGCTGAAAAGGAATGAACTCCATAGAACGTTAATGAATGTGCATGGTAGATGGTTAGGATCAATGTAGATTCATGTGTTTCCAACACCTTTAATTTACCTGTTTAATTAATTATGTTTCTTTATGCTTTAGTTTATTATTTAGTTTAATATAATTAATTAGGATTCGTTAGAATTCCACTCCTTTATGATCTTTTCTTTTTCTTTAGGTTATAACTTAGTAGATATTCTACTTATTCCTTCCCTGTGGGATCGACTTGGACTTCTAGTACTATATTACTTGCACGATCACCTACACTTGGGTGTTGCACAAGAGCGCACAACTTTTTAGTCGTGTCAGGAGTCATTTTATATGGTGCCCGTGAAATAGGTTGTGTTCCCGGTATCACTTCTATACCCTCTCAATCAAGACACTAGGCAATTCTTCTGGAAATACATCGGGAAATTCTCTAACCACTGGTATATCTTCCAACTTTAGTTCGGTGCTTCCAATATTTAATACACTACAAAGAAAACCTTTACACCCCTTCCTCAATAAATGACAAGCCTTAACGGCAGATACAAGATAAGGTGGTGACAAAACACCTACCCCATGAAAAGAAAAGACTCTACGAGTTGGTGCTTGGAATTCTACCCTTTTATTCTCACAATCAATGACCGCATAATTTACTGATAACCAATCCATCCCCAATATGACATCAAAATGTTGAATTACTAGCGGTACTAGGTTAACCGTTAACATTTCATCATTGATTGTAACTTCACAATTCCTACAAATTCCTGAACTCACCAATGACCTTCCCAACAGAACATCCACAGACAAATCATATTCGAGAAGTTCTAAGGGTACATTCATGTTCCTAGCAATTGATGTGATACAAACGAATGCGTAGAACCAGAATCCATTAACACATTAGCAGGTGTTGAGCATATGAGAATTTTACCTGACATGACCGTGTTAGCAACGGTGGTCTCCCTTGGGTTATGTTGAAAATAACGGCCTTGATGTTGCTCCCTTCCTTGTGGTGGTTGCGGTGTTGGTGCACTACTTGCGGTTGCACTAAAACCCCCTTGCCTCGGTTAAGGACAATTGCTCATTCGGTACCCAAGCTCCCCACAATTATGACAAACCATTCCACTATCATTGGTATGCCTCATCGGAGTGTAAGTATTTGACCTCACCCTCGGACAATTTTTGCCACATGACCTATTTGTCTGCAATTATTACACACTGTTGTGGTAGATTACATAAACCCGACTGAAACTTCCCGCATGTGTTATATCATGGCTTGTTACCTCCACCACCCGAAGAATCCCCAAAACTTTGTCGTTTTGAACTCCCTTGACCGCTATATTGACTTGAGCTCGGCCTTTTGTATTGTTGAGTTACCGGTGCTTGGGAACGTTGTTGATACCCCATATCTCTCTCGGCGATTGAAGCCACATCCATTGCCTCCTCAACTTTATCCAACTGTTGCATCGATACCTGGCGTCGAATCTCATCTCTAAGCCCCATCACAAACTTTCTAGTTCGATTCCCTTCATTTGGTACTACATTTTCAGCAAATTGTGCCAAACTCGTGAATTTGGCAGAATAATCCCGAACTATCATTCCCCTTTGCTTTAGTTCCATAAACTCTTGAGCCTTCAAATCTTCGAACAATTTTGGAAAATACTGCTTCTTGAAGAGTGCCACGAACTCTCTCCAAGTGTTCGGCCTTTCTGGTCTCAACTTTGTACGCCACCAGTACTGTGCTTCTTCTTTTAGGGTATCCGCAGCATATAAGACCTGCTGAACTTCGGAATATGGAAGAACCCTGAATATCCTTTCCATATCGAATAAACAAAAATCGGCTTTCATTGTATCAGACTCCCCCTGAATAGTGTCAGTTTCTACTTGTAAAACTGTGAAATAGTGGTCACCTCTTCCCTCGGATTAGGATTCGGTTGTTCATGTCTTCCCTCTATCGAACGAGTTTCAACTACTTGTACCAAACCAGCTACAACCCTTTCCATTCTCTCCATTTGCATAGGCGGTGTTGAACCAGACATTTTCTCTCTAGCATTCACAATACATTTTCATATACACATTACTTTTAGACTTTTCAATGCATGCTCAACATCATTCAACATGCTAAGTAAACGTGTATGCATGATTTACACATCTTTTAATTATTTATGCTTATTCGCGTCGTAATCATCACTCGTCCCCAAAGGCCCTAACCTATGGCTCTGATACTAAAAATTGTCACACCCCATTTTGCCTCGGGCAAGTTAGGACACGTGTAACAAAGCCCACACGCCAAAACACCCTTAATTTACTAAGAAAATCATGGATTAGGCCTCATAAAATAGCTTCGTTGACACAAAACAGCCCCAAGGGAAAAATTGTCAGTAATAAAGTATATCCAAATTTTACACCAAAAGATAGGTCTTTGAGTCCCGGTTCTAACGCAAAAAAAAAACAGTGCACGAATCCAAGTTTTGTAGAAGGAGATATGATTGTTTCCGTAAAAGTAGACAGTCAAATTCTATAGGGGCGGATCGATCCGCCCTTTAAGGCTGGATCGATCCGTAAGACCATTTTCAAGCAAAATGTCCCCCGGAAAGGGGCGGATCGATCTGTGGAATTGCCAGATCGATTTGCGGAAAGGCCGGATCGATCTGGCTTCTGCAGAATGGTTACCTGTTACTAAAAACTTCACCTTTTCAAGTCCAAATCATTCCTAAACTTTAACTTTGTGAAATCATTAAAAATCATTCTTAAATCATTTCTAAATGTTCCTAAACATTAACACAACATCTTCCAAGTATGGATTGACAATCAAACACACAAATTCTTCTCATGAATCATGATTTAACGTTGAAAATCTACTTTATCCCAATATTTGCAAAACAACACAACAAAGAGAAATCAAGCTTTAGTTTACAACCAAAAGTTACCTAATTCCTTCCAAAGTCTTCCCCAATATACATGACTTGTAACTTGTAAACACAACTCATGGTTTGGTGCATAAACAACCAACAATTCCCAATTTAGAATATTACAAGTCTTCCAAAATTCCAAGATACTTAAACATTGACAACAAAAGATACATTTGAAATATTAACTAACTAGGCATATGAACATGTTCACATAGACTCAACTTCCATGCCTAACCGTCGTGCAAATCATTTTCTCTCCTCCTCTCGTGCCGTACCTGCGATGGTTATTCAATAACCACAACAAAAAATATATTTTCGTTTAAGCTTTCGCTTAGTGAGGGAACTAATCATGCTATTGGAATGTTCAATATGCAAATGTAACAATTATTATAAACAAAAAATTGATCTTCGGAAAGTCAAGTAACTCAAGCCACCACCCCCGGGTCCTTCTCACCCAGGAATTTCGCACTCTTTTATCGCATATAATGTATCACATACATTTTTGTGATCCCGAAGGCATCACCGTTTCATCATCGTGGTTGCCACCACGACCTGCTCATTGAGGGCTTACCATCCCTTACATATGGGACTTATAAATGGAGACCACCACTTGACTTTCCTTTGATCCACATAGGCATATAAGCAACTAATCACATGAACATGGCAATTTTTCATATAATTGATATGTAAACTTCACTCTAATCACATACTTGGCATACTAATCATGAATTAAGCATTCTAAAGCATCAATTATCACATTAACATAAGTAAACACCCAATCTTGGGATTAGAACACTCATCTCTTTGATTTACTAGCGATTAAGCTCCTAGAATCCAATTTTAAGCTAGATTCAACCCAACTCTTGCTCTAGGATCAATCCTACATAGTTTTTACATAGCAAGAGTGATTTATCAAGAATGGTCGCCGAAAAAATGTTGTCGAAAATGAAAACTATTTACGTGTATGTGATCCTCTTACCTCCACGTACGAGTCCAAAAATGATCTTGCTTTGTGAATCCGACGCCGGACGGTGAAGGAACGGCGCAAAACGTCGTTGAGAAACCCCGTCGAAAAACCCCGTTGTCTTCGTCGAGAGCTCTCCGTTCTCTTTTCTCTCAATTCACAGCTGTGTTTTCAATTAGGAGACACATATGCTAACATGCATATGTGTTGACACCTCTTTTCCCTATTTCTGTTAACATCCCCCAACTTTCCTTAAGCTTTACTATGAAACTCCCATGTTAATTACATTAACTACCCATCTTTTCTAAATGGATTTAATATAAGTCTCACGTGGGTCCCATAAGTGGTCCCACATAATTATGAGGTTACTATTAAACCTACCAATTATCATTTGTATTCAAATACGCCCTCACATGGGTATCTAAATTGGTCCCTTTAACCTATCATAAGACATCATAATATCTTTAAGCATGTAACAAGTACTCATATAAACATATAATGACCAAAAAAATGTAAATTATTTTAATTAGACCCTCATTGGGTCCCACTTTTATACCAGTTCTGTCTTTCACAGAACTTTCATCTGTGTCTGCATTTGGACACTTTTTCACATGTGGGTTCATAACCCCACCTTAAATCATCTTATGCATTAATTATCTTTCATTAACACATATAAATATCACATTAATCTTCTTTTCTGGGTACGAGTGTTGCACATTTAAATGCTGCTTTTACTGCATATAAAAATTTCCTCATGCATAGCAGGAAATTCTTCATAAAGAGTCTGACACATCTTGTGCTAAGCTTTTGCCCTCTGATTTAGTGACATGTTTTGAATGGAATAGGAAAAGATTGAAGTTTTTGCTGCAAAACATATTTTACTATCTTTCATATTTATCCATTGGCAACGAAGACATTATGAATTTACTTGTAACCCAGTTGAACAATGAAGATATTCTCAATATGCAGTTAGCAAAGATCGAATTGGAATCAGTTGTAGTGATTCTTCTGTTCAAATTTCAGATGATCGCATCTCTTCTTGTAAGAGAGAACACACACACACGCACAAACGTCAGAGAGAGAGAGGGCGTACCTGTCGTCGGTGGCGACTTCGTCGGAGGTGGCATACTGAGGCGGTAGCAGAGTGAGATTGAGAGAGAGACTGAGAGGAGGAACTTTTGGGGGGGATTTTGGGATAGTGAGGTTTGGGTGCCAAAAACACTTTGCCCTGTTTCAGTTTTTTATTTTTTTTATTTTTTTTCTCTGAACATAAGCAAAGTTACTTGATACTCCCTCCGTCCCATTTTATGTGTCCATTTTGGAAAATCCAATTATTTAAAGGGACAAAAAAAATTTACATCTACTTTTCACAATTGCCCATAATCATTGCACTTTCTTTTTTTATTTTGTTTTGGTGTTGATTGCAAGAAAGGGTATATGTAAAATTTGCATACTAATTTTGGAAAGTGGACAACAATTTTGGGATATCTCAAAAAGAAAAAATGGACACATAAAATAAGACGGAGAGAGTAAGAATTAATACTTCACAAACCAATCAAAGGGTTTCGAATGCCAGTATTGTATAGAAGCGTTCAACAATAATTTTATTAGATTATATATGTTACTTATATATTCCTTTAGGATTTCTTTTTTTTTTTTCTTTTTTTTTTATATTATAGGGGAAATCGAAGATTCAGTATATAATCTGCTGAAAAGTGGTCACAGTATCTATTGATTTTACAAAAATGATAGGCATACACACCCAACGACATACCATCTTTAAATGCATGTACCCTGTATTGTGTAAGTGATGCACAGAAAAGTGTGAAAATTTCAAACAGCACAGGGTACATGCATTTAAAGCACAGTGTGTCATTTAGTGTGTATCCCTTTCATTATTTTTTATTTTAACCTTTGTACGATGGCCAAACTCAACTTGATTATTAATGACTCCTTTTGTTGTTTTAGTAGCTAAAACACATATATAACTCTTTTGGCTTTATTTTACATCATTTACTATTCTTCATTGACTGTTACTTATGAATATGGTAATAATTACGATGCCAAAGTCTGCATAGTATGACTCGTATTCTTTTTTTTTTTATTTTATTTTATTATAAACCTAATAGTATGATTCAAGCAATATTGAATGGAATGAGCAGCTATTATAATCTTGTAAAAAATTGTCTATACTCTATTTCTTTTGAATTGTAGCCTTTGCATATTAGTCTGTATAAATTGATAATTCTAACAGTGTTAACTTCTCAAATGTTAGCTGTAAGGGCAATTTGGTCATTTACCATATACATGTTTTTTAACTCCTCAAATAGTTTTGATATTCGAATGAGTTCATAGCATCTGACGACGTTTTATTCTAGTTTAGTCTTAACAAGTTATGGCATTTTGAAGTAGGAAGAGCAAAATAGTCATTTTACAAATAGATTCAGACCAAATGGACCCAGCAATTAAATCCTGATCCTCGAATAACTTTTGGTATGTCACCTTGTGTTATTTGAAGACTTACTTTTTTAATTTATTAAAGGTAAGATCTAAGAGCAATTTGGTCATTTTGCGATAATATACTTTTTTGGTCTCAACGCTTATTTAATTTATTGCCATTTAAAAAAAATGAAAACAAAAACCAAAAAAAAAAAACCAAACGAAATAGTTATCAAACACCCTTAATTATTTTGGTCACTTATTTCCGGCGCATTTATTGCGCCATAAATAAATACATAGCTATTTTTGGCACATGTATTGCGCTACAAATAATCAGTCAACTATTTCTAGCACACATTTTGCGCCATAAATAACCACTCTACTATTTTCGGCTCACATATTGCGCCATAAATAACCACTCCACTATTTATGGCACATATTGCATCATAAATAACCACTCCACTATTTATGGCACATATTGCACCATAAATAACCACTCCACTATTTATGGTGCATATATGCTTCACAAATACAAATATTTGACTAGTTTTGCTATTTTATTTATGAACTGAAATTTAGCGTCGCAAAACAAAATATGTGCATCGCAAATAAGTAGTATTTGTGACGCATATCGTGCGCCACAAATACTGTGCGCCACAAAAAGTCCCGTTTGTTGTACGTAGACCCACTCAAAGTGTGTATGAGTGATAAGAACTAATGGCTAGGATGGCTTTGATTTTTAATCTAAGGGTCTAAATTTACACTTTTCCTCCACACTTTTTACACTTTTTCCTCTTTAGCTAAAGGGTTGTTTGGTTTAACGGATAAGAGCTTTTGGCCTAAGGAGGTGTTTGGGTTACGGTTTGTTTAGATATCGGCATAAGGTTGTTTGGCTTTAAGCTTTATGGATAAATGGCTTAATTCCTTTTGGCTTAAGGGCTGTTGTAGTAATAGCTTGTGGCTTAAGAGCTGAAGGGTCGTGTGGCTATTGGCTTAATGGCTTGTATCCTTGTTAAGGGCTGTTTCACTTTTGACTTAAAAGACTATTTAACTTTTGCCTTAAGGGCTTTTTGGATATTGGCTTTACGATTGTTTGGCTTAATGAATTGTCTTAAGGTTTGTTTGGCTTAATGGCTTTTGGCTTCAAGGATGTTTGTCTTTTCTCTTAGGGCTTTTTTCTTAGGAATTGTATTATGAAAATGTTTTGTCATAATTTATCAGGAATTGTCGAAGGCATGCAATACTATAAAGTGTCGAAGGTGCATGGAGTTAGTAATTGGTAGAAGGCAAGCATGGATAGAACTCCTTGGTAGTAACTTTATGCACGATTTATACATAGCACTAAATAAATTAAGAATAAGGCCATTTAAATTCAAGTGAAAACCAAAACATACTAAAGACTCTTGCGGTCTAGTGGCATGAATCCCTCTCTCCCAATCCATTAAGAGTTTCCTCTTTGGCCGCTTATGAGATAGAGTCTCTTTGCCTGAAGTAAAAAATATATATATATATATATATTTTTTTTTTTGAAAACCCAAATATGCTATTTGTGTGTAGGTATATTTCTTTTGTTTCTCAAAAATAAATGGGTCATGTGTATAAATTGCGTCAATACAGTATGATCTCAAAGCCAAAACCACCTTAAAAATTATATTTTATTCTTAACAAATTTAAAAAAATAAAAATAAAAAATAGAAAAAAAACCTCACGGATACGACCTTACACAAATATGAACTCAACAGAAAAAAATTTATTGGATATTCATATTCTCTTAACTGTCCTTTATCCACAAAGCATGAAAGAAAGACACACACACAGAGAAGCCTGGAGAATATCCTTTAAACTAAGAAAACACTTCCAATATTGTTTAGTGGGGCAACATTCCCACCCAAACACAGCATAAAGTCAATATAACCATGTTGAATTAGCCTTCCCAAATTCTTAAGTGGCGGCGTGATCACACGCCATTGTGATTTTGGAACCTTCGAGGACTTGGAGGAGCTTTTCACCAGCTTTTTAGTTGTCACCCCATTTCTCATGAGTAGTCTCTTGTATTGTCTTCTCTTCTTGTATCTCTCCAATCCTCCACAATATTGAGTGGTTAGAAACTCCATATAGTGTCTTTTTGTACGTGATTGTGTGTGTTTGAGAGAGAGAGAGAGAGAGAGAGAGAGAGAGAGAGAGAGAGAGAGAGTAAGTTGCGAGGGGCCTTAACTATGTACAATTGGAAATTTGGAAGAACTTAAGTCATTAGAAGGCCTAAACACTTTATCTGTCCAAAATAATGACCTGCCAACGGTCTTTGATTTGGACGTTGTAACTTATTCATGTCATTATGGTCTCCATCTTCAAATTTTCTGAAATTTTCACGAATGTGAAATCTATGTCCTAACATTTCGACGATTTTTTGAAACATACCATGTCTTAAGGTATAAATAGCTTTCAAATTTATATAATTTTCTACTGGAAGATTAGAGATGGGTATTTATGGTCATTTCAATTTTCTGAAAATTGGATAAGAGCAATTTAGGTATATTTTAATAAACGAAAGATTATTCAATAAATAGAAGGGGTGATTTGTTATGTCTTAGAAAATAAAATTAATAAAAGTTAGGGGGGAGAGTGTTGTTCAAACCTAAGGAGGTTAAGTATTCTCAGATCAAACCTCAGAAGTGATAAGTGATGTTAGCCAAAAAGACAAAATATTGTGAGTTGGGATGTATGATACATCCTAAATCATATACTAAGATGTATCAAAGAAGGTCCCCCGCTTGGCCGATATTCACTCTAAAATTAGATCGGACTTTATTGTGCATGTGGGAGGATTGTTAATATATTGTTGGGTCCATTAATTTCTAAAAAGAGTAAAATAGGCAACTAATGGTTTTTCTTTAGTAATCAACAACTGAGTCCACCTTGTAAATATTAAGGCCCCATGTTACATGCCCTACCTTGTATTTGACAACCACCGCAAATGGACACTTATTTTATATGAGCCTTTTCTTTGTTCCCTTTTTAGAAAGAGTAATGCTACACACACTCTGAACTTTTTTAAACAAGGTTGTGCATTTTTATGTACTTTTCAAAATGTGTAGCATTGTTGTTATAGAAAATAGCATCACAAGATGCTCTATTGACAATCCAAGGAAACTATCAAACCAAAAGACGTCTTCCGTAAGAGTAATGCTAGATGCACTCCTAAATGCACAATCCTGCTTAAAAATGTCGGACCTTGTACTGAAAAGTTTGTACACAAAAAAGGGGGTGTGCAGAGTGTGCAAGCTTTTCAGCATAAAGTCCATCATTTTTAAACAGAGTTGTGTATTTAATTGTGCTTTTGAGAGTGCATCTAGCATTACTCTTCTTGTAATCAATATCATTTGCTAAGCCATCACCTTCCCTCCTACAACAATGACTCAGTAGTAAACGAGAGAGTTGCTAGAGACCCTCAAAAGATTTCGTCCACGAAGCTCTCCAAATCTATGAACAAAACCCCCACAAAACTACAAATCTAATGGCCACCAGATTTGAAAAGGCGACGCCAAAACCATGTAGAGGAGCCGGATTTGACTGTAGAGTGAAGAGATCAAAAAGATCACAAGGAGAACCAGACCAGCAACAACAAAAAAAAAACCTCAAAGAGAACAAGAAAACCCTCATGAAGAGGGACAAAATCCTCCAAAAGAAGGGCAAAAGCAACCACAAGAACCAAGGGCTCTCCCATCAGGAGGGAGAGAGCCCCATGAAAAATTAGGCTTGAGAGATAAAGAGCTTTTTTAGAGAGCAAGTACTTAAAAAGTTAAAATAAGACCTAGTTTGGCTTCAGTCTCAATTTCTTTGTGGTCTGTATGAGAAACAATATTGTGTTGCTTTGACAGATCCAATTTTAAGAGAAATTAAACTCAACACAAACTCCAGTGTAAGAAATGGACATTTATCATACACTTGAATTCACAGAACCGGATCACTTATGAATCACAAGAACCAGTTTTTTGCTCCCCAAACAGTAAAAACTTCAAAGGCTTTACCCAGACATTTCAACCCATTGATATTCAGCTTGAGAAACCAATGGGTTCTGCTCCAAGTAGTCACAACCTTTTAAAACACAGCTTGTTCTCAACAGCTCTCAGATGAGTCAACTTGGCTCCATAGTACCTCAGCATAAGCCTTCTCATCTTCCTTCTCCTCTGTAACATAATCACCTGTATCTAATAATACTTCCTCTTCTTCATCTGGGATCTCTTCCTCCATCACTTCAGCAGCTTCTGCTTCTAGACTACTTTCTCTCTCTACCACACTGAGTTCTGCCAATGCCTCCCGCATAGCCTGTTTCGTAGCTGGCATGTCAGTGGTTTTATATTTTGGGGCAGGCGTGACAAATGGCAGAATAATATCATCCAAATTATTTTCTCTCTCTTCCTTACTATTCCTTGCATCTGATGGGGGAACAATGAAAATGATACCCAGTTCATAGTTGCAAATGTGAAGCCTCGAACCCAGAACAGAATTTATTTTTACAGCTCCATTCAGTTTAATCCCAAGTGAATTGGAGATTGGTCGTCCCCAAGCAGCTGCACTGAAGTTATGTGACCCAGAATAGACCCATCCAAAGGAAAATGCATCCGTCTTGGACTGAAATCGTCTTCTGCCCACCTGCAAAACTGACACGACTGATGCTATTTTCTATAACAAAGAAAAAAGGCAAAAGGTCCAACCTTTATAAGCAAGGCAAAGAAAAAGGGAATCAATTCTCAACATAGCAAAGAAAAAGGCAAAAATATTTCACCTTAATATGCATTGGATGCCCAACTCTATCTCTAGAGTGAGGAATTGCATCATGAAGTATATTTATATTTCTCAACCTTTGCCATGTTTTCTGCAAAAAGCAAGTATTTATAGTAAAACAACAATATATACGAAGGAAACAAATAATCAGTAAATAACATCTTGTACAGGAAATGGCCCAGTCTCCATCTATGTTACGTGGACTAATCTACGTCAGACACATCACAAGGACATGGATACGGGATATATGTCCAACATGTCTGGTTGGACATGCACTCAAGAAGACATATCTTCTAGTCTGAGTTTACCATACGATTGCACAAAGGACTCCCTTATTATGCTGCTTTAGTTGCATGATTGCTTCAAATTTCAATAAATGGTCCATCGTGAAAACATGTCACATTAAAACACCATTCTGATGCTTTTCTAACTTTTGAGAGAAACGAAAACAAATAATAACTATCTGGCCAAAACACAGTTCTTCAGTGTTTTGATTAGTTCCTGGTATCCATGGTTACAGCTCGTTACATTTTTTCCCATTATCCATCAGATTCTGTACGATATGCTACTGCCAAAGATTAATATATATATATATATAAATGAGGGATAGCACGAGGTAGAGAGCACATTATACCCCTCTATTCATCTAATATACTCAAGACTTTCGAAGAAAGAAATCTTCATATCTCTGCAAATGACGTCCCAGTCATTTGGATAATATAACCATCTGAATAGCCAAGGCTTGGGCATAAACTCTTCCTCCAAGTTCCAGGCAGGTTCATTTGGAAACTCTTCCTCTATAGCACATAGAAAATGCCATTCTGTCGCAAGTTTATATTTTTCCTTCAAGAGCAAATCCCTAACCCTAGGGGTGGCAGTCACTGCACAAGCCTACTCTAATTCCCACCCATTAGAAGCCAGATTTTGGCCAACCCCAACTTGACAATAAAAGCCATTACATAACCATATTCAGAACTTCTGAACCTCTTCTCTTGAACTCATGCACTAGCTTTAGGGCCCATATATATTGGTTGTGGCTTTTGTGTTTAGGCAGAAGCAGGAGAAGCACTAGGGGAATTAAGCAAAATTCATTAAACCAAATACTGCTTCCTGCATCATGTTTGGGCTGAATTACCTTATTTACCTTCAGTCAGCCACATGTTTGGGGCTCTAAAGTGCTTCTTGAAATCTATCCAAACATGTTAATATATGTGAATTGGTCCCTGAAGCCCGTTTAGGCAAAAAAGTGCATTTGAGAAGTGAATCCGAAGAGCAGCTTAAGCTAATGAAAGGGACACATACCTGTGAGAAGCAAAGAAGGTGCTTTGAAGCCCAAATTCCAGAACTTGCATTTTTCACTCGGTCAATAGTGGGGAAAATAATTCTAATAGACGGATTTCTTGATTCCTGACTTGCACTCCAGCAGCCCCACTGCAAAGACCAATAGCAAATTCATGGATCTACCTATATAATCTCAAATTTGAAGGATGTCATAAATCAATGATTCGTTAAAAGTTCTCACATCTGGATCGGACTCTTCAGACTCTGAGAATTGCAATGATCTCTTGCCAGCAGCCGCTGAAAATGCAGCCAAGAATTGTGCATTTATTGACCCAATCGAGGATGAACCTTGAAAACAGAATAGGAAGCAAATGCAAAGTTACAAAATCATTTTCGAAATTTTCTGTGATTATTATTGGACAAAAACCACTCACCGAAAATGAAATCAGTTTCCAAATTTTCAGGCCATTTGTGTTGGCCCAGTACCTTGAATGAAACACAAGAAACAGAATGAATGCAACTACTTCTGAAAAACAATATATTGTGGAGGATGTTTCTCAAACAGTAATAAAATAAACAAACAAAAAAATAGTGCAAACTGCATGAGTGCATGGATAGCCCCAACAGTTTTTTCCCAGCCAAATCCCGGTTACAGAACTTTGCTGATCTTTGATTTTTCATCCCATCTAATGAAAAGGTATTCTAATCAACCTGGTGGAAAGCTTCCATTTACGATAAAATATTAGAAACGACGTTCTCTTTTGCTTGACAGAGAGAAAACACCTTTCTTTCTGGACCGGGAGCCACCATGATTTTTCCATACTTACAAATTACACAACATTTTCAATAACTAATTTTCACTAGGTAGCTGCAAATACATGCATTTTTTATGAGCAAAAGAAATGCGCAAATACAACATTTATAGGAACAGCATGTCGTATCATTGGAATTGTCTCTCCAAATTCAAGGATTAAGGAGAGGACAGCATGGATGTTGAATTAATTAGTAGGAAAATGGGGAGTGTAGCTTCAAGCGGCCAATTGCAATTATGTATTAGTCAACTAGTTCCTGAAAATGAGAAACTGCTAACTCCAAAATATTCAGCACTACCTCATGAAGTCGCCAGAGGCCCACACACCTCTGAATTAATGCAACAAGAGAGCATATTGCAGTAACATGTTCAGGTTGCATTATTTCCGATATAATTGAAAAGTTTGGCCCCTGCACAAGGCAAAGCAACAGCTTTAACGAATTTTATGCATCGATTTTAAAGAAAAGCTATGTAGCACGGATACAAATATGACACGATACGGACACGATGAAACGGAAAATCTTAAAAATGTAGGATGTGAATGAATAAAAATTTGATTTTCTTAATAAATTATACAATAACGTCGTTTCCACTCCTGTTTCCTATATTTTCTGACAAACCCATTACTTCTCCCATTTTATTATATCAAGACATTTACCTCAGAATTTTATGAACATTTTCAAATGAGCCTCCGTACTCATGTCCGGTCGTGCCGACTATATGACAATTTTTCGCGTATCCAATACGTTGCGGCACATGTCTGGCACGCACACGACACCCAAATTAAGGTGTCCGTGCTACGTAGAACAAAAGTGATAAGAATTAGATAGCTAAAACACCATGCCTGCACCACATAGAGTATCAGTTGTACTTTGTTGTTATTTCCATCTAAAGCAGTTCCAAGAACATCTTTTGGATATATGTATCCCAAAAACATGAACAAGCCAATATCCCACAATGGAGCTACCCATTTTGCAACATCTCTTGGCAGAAATCCAAGTTGAACGCAATCTAGAGCAAGCAAAAGCAAAACAATCACTTGGCAAAGTGAGAGCAAAATTTCATAAAGCAATAACTTAAAAGACGTGGGCATACAAAGGAAAAGCTGCCAATGCTTCTAAAATGCACAAATATCCATGTTTTATTACATTCTGATTAACATTGTGAGCAACCATGGGTTAGCAAAAAAGCAACAGCTAATTTATATCCATTCCTTAGCTACTTTCTAATTTTTACAGTTAAATGCCAAATTCTTCCAAATATGACTTAAATTTGTCCGAAAATTTCCTTTTCCATAGATAGAGGGCCTAGAGCTTGTTTTACCTTACTGAAGGCAAGACAACATCATCTTATGTGGCATCTCGCCATTTGCAAGATGTCACATGCAAAAATGTTGTCTCATTGAATTTATGTACACGGTCGCAATCTCGTCACCTAGATGACTCAAGCAAGACGTCTTGGTCACTTCTGATCCTTTGAACCATGGGCCACACTATGACACCATAAACTACTCCCAAGGTCGAAAGGGAAAAAAAAAAAAAACCTCCTCTAATATCACTGTCTATATTTGCTACATGCAATACTAATTCTTTTGACCTTATCATCATCAGGTTGAATGGATTGTTAGTTCACTACTTCTAATGCATATTTTCTCATCTTTCAGTGGAGACAAAAACAATGCAAGCTCTCAACTCTTTAATTTAGGGCATAGTTTTTTGGGTTGGTTATCAGTTTTACTAGGAACGACAATAAAAAAACATTGTTTGATAAATTGGTTTCTGTTTTAATTTTTTTAAAACATTTACAAACAAGGCCAATAACGGAAGCAATAAAAAGTCGCTTTCGAAGAAATTGAAAACATTTATAAACACTGAACAAAAACATGGAAGAGTGGGATTTTAATGAAGTCCTGACTTCGATCCCTCTACTGCACCAAACTCACCTTTCCATCTTTTTTACCCCCACATTCAAAAGATCCCCAAAATCGTTAATGCCCAAACGAGAAACCTAACACATGCAGCATACTTCGCCATCCTTGTTCTCTTCTTGGTGGCTTAATTCCATTTTGGTTTCATACAGGTTATAGTTATTAAAGGCTCAAGGCGCACTTCGGCACAAATGCCTCACAAGGCTAGGAGCAAGGCACAGAAAAAAGCGCGAGTCTGAGTGAAGTAAGGCGCACTTTAAGAAAGTTCTAAGTGAAATACATCTAAGCAAATATAAAGAACACAATAATTAAAATATACATATAAATTGCTAAAACATTGAAAAAATGTCCATTTTGACCAACTAGTAAGTTGTCTCTGCAATACTTCACACAATAGTCTACCTTAGAATAACATAGTAAAGACCTAATCAAGTACGAAACTGTCACAAAATTACAAATTTAATCTCCAAAAAGATTTTTTGTACAATTAGGCTTTTGTCTCTCTCTTTTGCTTTTCTAAATTTGGGAACCAAAATGACACTTAGTGTTGGTCATAAAGAGGAATATTCTTGTATTTTAAAATTTCAACTCTCGTCTATTGGAAGTTGCAATGGTCCAATGGCTCTTAATATGAGTCCAAAGCTAATAAGAGGCGAATCATGAGTTAGGCCTAAAGCTAAATTAGCTAATAGTAGTTGGGTCCTCTGTTGTTAAAATCGTACGATTCATGATACGAAGCGTATGATTCGATACAATTCACAAGTGGAACGATTCGCATAGTACGTATGAATCGCAGTGCATCAATAATCGTTTACATATCATTAGAATTGTAATGTATCGTACGTATCGAATCAGAAATCATGATTCAATGATTCTTTGCGTAGGCTGTTCGACTGGTTTACACAGACCTGCGACACCCAAATAGAAGGTTTACGACCCGAATACAAAGCCCATAGAAGTTGTTCGACTGGTTTACAAAGCCCTGCGAAGTGCGATGTAGACCCTGTTATCAAAATCGTACGATTCGCGATACGAATCGATTCACCATGCAAACGATAAGAATCGATACACGAATCGAACATATACAAGAATTGAAGGCGAATCTTACGATTCGCAAGTGAATCGTACGATTCGATTCGCCATTCTTACGATTCCCTTTATTGCTAGGCACAAAACATAATTTTTCCTTAAAAATAATAATATATTACCAACCCTCTTTTAAACCACATAGGATATGTTTATCCAAGGCCAGAAAAAAAAAAAAAAAAAAAAAAAAAAAAAAAGGGGATTAAAAGGGTATGTTTATGTACATTTTTTTTTAATTTGTTACCGAATCTTACAATTCACGATTTGCGAATCCCGACTCGATTCATATGTATCATTTCAATTCACGATACGAATCCCGACCATTATAAGATAATTTCTAAATTTTATTACAGCAGCCCAGACTCGAGGCTCCCGCCATTGCGGGGTCTGGGAAGGGTGAGATGTACGCAGCCTTACCCCTGCAAGCAGAGAGGCTGTTTCCAAATTTGAACCCATGACCTCCAGGTCACAATGGAGCAATCTTACAGTTGCGCCAAGGCTCCCCTCAATTTCTAAATTTATTGTAAAGAAAAATTTGATAACTTCTAAATGCTTTTCACTCACTTTCTTCTCTTCCCAAATATTCTAGTTAGATGGTGATCGTGAAATTAAATGTGTTCTATATCATTATTTGATTGTTATTTTCTTCTACATTGTTTTCATCATTGTTATAGTTTTTTTTTTTTAATTTGTTACTGAATCTTACGCACGATTTGCGAATCCCGATTCGATTCACTGATTCACAATACGAATCCCGATTTGACACCCTTGGTTAACAGAGTTTTATAATTCTAATTGGTTTAACTTATACTGTTGCTTGTTATTTGGGATTGAATATGATATTGCAATATCTCTATATATATCCTTTTGGTGAATGATTGCTTGGTTTGTTACATGAATGGTAATTTAGGGTATCTCATTTATAGGAACATTTAAGTGACTTAACCATGTACATGTTTCACATCAAACAGTTTACCAAACATGTTTTTGCATTTTCTATTCCATTAATTCAAAATCAACATTATTTTACGAAACCACGTTTTTTATTTTAGAGTATAAATAAATAAATAAAGCAAGTTTTATGTTCTCATAAAAACAAAAACTAAAAAACGAAAAATGTTATCAAACACTACCTTAGTAATTAACAATCACGCAATCGTCCTTGCATGCAGTGTATCTTAACTATATTCTACAAGCAGAGTATACATGAATAGAAACTTTCTTCTTATTGGTGGTAACACATCCAGTGGGCTTGCTAAATACGTTTCAAATTTACATTCCCGCCTCCCCAATAAAAAATTTCCAACTTTTTTCGGGGACAAGTATTTATTGCAATCACACTGAAGTGAAGACTATGACTCCTCGTATATCAGTTAAACACCTTCAAATAAAATCTTGGAAGGATGTTGAGAATTTATTACATAATAGTCTCATAGACTCGACTTTCAAGAAGATATATATATTGTGAGACATCCATAAAAGAAAAGAAATAATCTTTTGGTACACAAGCAGTACAATTCAAAACAAAATGAAGGGAAAGAAATAACAAAAAGTATGTGTGATCTCTATCAAGCAATAAATTTACCTCCCTCACAAAACTTATCCGGGTCAGGAACAAGAACGCTCACTGCATTAATATCAACTGGAATATTTTTGTTTCTTCTTAAGACAATCTGCGACATCCCAAACGCATTCTCACGGCACTTTCCAAGAAAAAAAGCTAGCTTCTTTAGCTGTGCGCCATTTGAATCCACAGAAATGCGAAAAACGTGGCTTAAACCAACTACTGATGCTTCAACAGAACCAATGAAGTTTGCACCAAATGACCGTGATTCAGTTAGGTTATCCTGGCATGCAAGGAAGATTATAGTCTAAGGCATCATTTGATAAAAAATCATGTTCTTTCTAGAAGAAAAAAACTGCATCATAGTCCTCAGCCTTATTAATTGTTTAAGGAAACATATGTTACTAGACAAAGTGGAATGATATGAAGTAGAAAACAAACTTCAGTTATAAGCCAAAAAAATAGAAGGGGAAAAGGGCAGGAAAAAATGAAAAGTGTACCGAAATGTAGAGAAACAATATCAAGGAGATCCAAGAAGAAAATCATAGAAAAGATACAAAATTGTAGCTCAAATAGTTGGAATGAAGAATCTCTCGACTTAAGTTGAATTAAGCAATACATCAGCTCATGAGAAGGAATGGCCTCAATATTTTCTTCAGAGCTAGGAGGGTAACATGGTGGCGTCCAACATTGTGTAAGATACAAAACATGCCTGACGGTGCTATGTAGCCCAGGTACGGATATGGGACACGGGTACGATACGATACGGGTACAGGAGTACGATGAATTCTAAAAATGTTGGGTACGGGTATAGCTAGGGTACGATGAATAAAATATTATTATTTTTACGTAATAACACAATGCTAATAAAAAATAAGTCCAAATAGTCGTATAACAAGAACCATAAGTATTATAATAAGATTGTTTTACCATTAAAGATCAACATTACAAATCCATCCATAGCAAGATTGTTTCACTATTACAAAATCCTTCACAAGGACCATAAGCATAACAAGATTATTATATTTTAACAACATTAGATCATCATTCATCAATATCACTATCAAATCATAAAAACCACAAGTCCAAAACAAGACAAGACAAGAAAGATTCATCTTGAAAAAGGACACAAAACCACAATCCTAAAAAGAGGGCAAAAATCATTTACAAAAAGTTAAATTAAATAAGCAGACACGTTTTTGGAGTGTCGGGTACGCATCCTGGGGTGTCCAACGAGTGTCGGTGTCCGGTATGTACCCGGTACAGGTACGGGGGCCTAAATGAAGTACCCATGCTACATAGCTGACACTCCTTGACCAATGTCGGAAACACCAAAATCCTTGTCCTACATCTTTATTAAGTTATATTTTTTTTTTTTAATTCGAACACACGTAAGCCACCTAGATTTAAACCAAGCGCAACATTGTCGAAATTTTGAAAAATAAAGTAGAAGTTCAAATTGTTACAACTTCTTAATGATGAGGATAATTAGGTTTCTTTAAGGTCAAAATTTTGATGACTCAAAAGAGAAATAAATAGGAAAAAAAATGAAAGTATACCAGCGCTTTCACGGATTAAGAATACTTAAAGAGTTAAGTTTGTAATCTAAGTTAAAGTTTGAAGAGATGAAGGAGAATGAGAGAGAGAGAGAGAGAGAGAGAGAGAGACTTGCAAATTAGAGAGATTAGGGTTACTTAATTAAGCAAACCCATATAATTTATATATATATATAGAGAGAGAGAGAGAGAGAGTGCCAGGCGAAAGTACAAAAGTACCCTTACAGAAAGAAAACTAACTACGCCCCCTCAAGCTGGAGCATACATATCAAACATGCCCAGCTTGGAAGATAAAAATTGAAAAGGAACACGAGCTAAAGGCTTGGGGAGAATATTACCCAATTGATTATCCGATCGAATATGAGCGGTGACAATATCTTTCTTCAACAGCAAGTCTCGAACAAAATAACAGTCTACTTTGATATGTTTAGTACGCTCGTGGAAAATAGGATTATTGGCAATAAAAATAGCTACTTGGTTATCACAATACATCGTCATAGGATCAACAATATCAACACCAATATCCCGAAGGAGAGAACGAACCCATAACATTTCAGAAGCCGTACGAGTCATAGCTCGATACTCAGCTTTAGCACTAGAACGGGCGACAACATTTCTTTTTCTGTGCCAAGTAACTAGGTTCCCACCAACAAAGGTGCAATAACCAAAAGGCAGAAGTAGAGCGCCTATCAATACGACAACCACCCAATCAGAGTCACCAAACCCTATCACTGAAAGAGTAGTAGAAGGTTTGTACAAGAGACCCCTACCAGGAACACCTTTAAGATAACGCAGAATACGACAAATTGCTTGAAAATGAGGCTTACGGGGAACATGCATATATTGACTAACTATATCGGGTCGAGTAACCGTAAGATAAATCAACTTTCCAACCAATCTGCGATATCGGCCCACGTCATCAAAAACATCACCATTCTCACCATCCCGCTTAATGGTAGAGTCCATAGGCGTATCAACGGGTCGAGAACATAAGAGACCATTCTCAGATAATAGATCAAGTACGTACTTCCTTGAGATAAAAAAAACTCCTTGACAAGAACGGGCAACCTCAATTCCAAGGAAGTAGCGAAGGGCACCCAAATCTTTAGTTTGAAAATTTTGTCCTACATGTCGCTTTAAATCAGCAGTACCCAAATAATCACTCCTAGAAATAATAATATCATCCACGTAAACAATCAAGACAATGGTATCCAAGGAGGAGTGACAAACAAAAACTGAGTGATCATAAGTAGAGCGCTTCAAACCATATGCAAGAACAACAGAACTAATCTATCAAACCAAGCGCAAGGAGACTGATTTAGGCCATACAGAGCCTTTCTTAGTCCACAAACCAGATGTTCTTTACCATCAATAGCATAACCAGGGGGCTGATCCATGTACACCTCCTCCTGAAGATCCCCATGGAGAAAGGCATTTTTAATATTAAGCTGATAAAGTGGCCAAGAATGACTAACAGCAACAGAGAGTAGAATGCGAACAGAATTGAGACGAGCCACAGGTGAAAAAGTCTCAAAATAATCAACACCATATATCTGAGTATATCACTTAGCAACTAAGCGTACCTTAAGATGTTCAACAGAACCATCCGGAAGATACTCAACTGTATAAATCCAACGACATCCAGTAGTGTGCTTACCGGGGGGAAGGATTGCAAGTTCCCAGGTCTGATGCTTATGAAGTGCACTCATTTCCTCATCCATAGCATGTTTCCAGCCAGTAGAGGATAAGGCTTGCTGATAAGAGGTGGGAATAGAAATAGAGGACAAGGCACACGTAAAGGACTGCAAACAATGGGTCATACGATCATAAGACACAAAATAAGCAATAGGATGTTGAGTACAAGTACGTTTACCTTGTCGTAGAGAAATAGGTAAATCATCAATGGTAGAAGTGGATGAGGAAGAAACCAGGGCCTCGGACCTTGAAGAGTTGGCAACTGGGCTATAAGGAACAATAGGCCTATCTTTGGATCGCCGATAAACCTGCAAGTGAGAAGTAGAAGAAATAGGCAAAGGAAGAGTTGGAGATTGAACAGAAGATGGCCCTTCTTGACAAACAATAAGATCACTAGACAATTTTTTACCTAAGGAAGAGAATAAAGAAATAGACTCACAAAAAGGTAACATCAGCACTAACAAAATAGCGACGAGTGTCAACATTGTAGCAACGATAACCTTTCTGAGTCCGAGAATACCCAAGGAAGACACATTTGCGAGCACAAGGAGACAATTTATCATGACCAGAGTCTAGGATGTGAACAAACGCCACACAGCCAAAGACACGAGTGGATTGGGAGGATGGCATATGAGAATATAACAAGGAGAAAGGAGACTTGTGATTAAGCACAACTGATGGCATACGGTTAATAAGGTGGCATGCAGTAAGAACGGCATCATGCCAAAAATGACGGGGCACATGCATATTGAAGAGCAAAGTGCGAGCAACATCTAACACGTCTGTGCTTTCGTTCAGCTACACCATTTTGGTGAGAGGTATGAGTACAACTAGTCTGATGCAGAATGCCATGAGCATCACAAAAAGACTCCATAACAGATTGTGTATATTCTAAAGCATTATCAGAACGAATAACTTTAATCCGTTTACCAAATTGAACAGATGTCTCATTATAGAATCTAAAATAAACAGGAGGTAACTCGGATCGTTCTTTCATTAAAAACAACCAGGTCATACAAGAATAATCAACAAATATAACAAAGTGCTTAAAACCATTCAAACTAAGATACCGAGACGGTCCCCATATGTCTGTATGAACTAAAGCAAAGGGCTCAGACAGACGACTAGAACTACTACTAGGAAAAGAACTACGGTGATGCTTGCCCAACTGACAAGCCTCACAATCTAAACTAGAAACACGACTCAAACCAGGAACAGCTAACTTGAGCTTGGCCAAGGATGGTTGACCCAAACGGAAATGCCACTGCAGAGGTGACACTGCAGCACTCAAAGCAAACGCAAAATATACGGTTGATTCACCAGGATCCAGATAGATAGAAGCGGGTCCAGAGGAAGTAGAGGGTAGTGGCTGAGGAGTACTATCAATTGCATGGTTAGCATAAGCGGGCTTACCATACTTTGTCCAACAATAAGGTTCCATGTGATTCATACTAGCACAATAATCACACTTTCTATCACCACGTCCACCAGTACAACCACCATCTCTAGAAACACCCCGAGAAGAACCACCCCGAAAACCATGACCACCTCGAGAACCACGGAACCCAGATCCACGACCAACTCCACTTGAGACTAGCGCGGAAGACTCTGATGGTGGAGCAGTAGAGCTGATAATAGACGAGTGTTGTCCCAAGGACGAACGCAGCAAGCGGGAATATGCATTAGCAGCAGTGGGTAAGGTCTCACTTGCAAGAATCTGATCTTTGAAGCCACGGAGATCTGCATCCAATCTAGACAATAAGGAAGCAACCATAAAGTCTTCCCAATTACGTTTTTGCTACTCCAAATCAGAAGTAAAGGGGGCTGTACTATAGCAATTCATCCCATAAATTCATAAAAATACTGTAGTACTCTGGTAATGGCTTTCCAGATTGCTGAGTAGTAAAAATCTTCTCATATAACTCATAAACGCGAGAAACATTACTCTATTGTGATAAGGAGTTGGCAACAGAGTCCCAAATCTTATTAGAAGAGTTACAAAATGCAACAGTAGACGCCATCTGAGGTTCCATACTGTCCCAAAGCAATCCCATAACTATTGAATCATCACAAAGCCAATCCTCATACTTTGCATCTGCCTTAGCAGGAGGAGTATCAGTCAAAAATTTCAACTTCCTTTTTCCACGCAAAAAAACTTTCACAGCATGTGCCTAAGCTAAATAATTGATTCCGTCTAATATTTGAGAGGTAATACATTTGGGCTTATCATCCTCTCTTACCACCGATGGTTTGCTCTCTGTAGTTTCAACCATGATAATAAACTTTGGTAATAAGAACAATAAACCAATGGGTAGCCAAAGGGAACCAAACACCCACAAGGCTGTTCGAACAGCAACAGCCGCAGAAGAATGGGCCAAAAACAACCCCAACAACAATCCCTAGTCTTCAATTGATGCTAAAAACACATAGATCAGTGACAGCAGCCCTAATCGCAGCCCAGGAAGTCAGATTCAAGCAACAAACAGCTTCAAAAAAATAGGAAAAAGCAGATCGCAACCTTCACTTCCATTTTTTTGGAAAAAAATTCGGAAAAAAAAACAAAAAAAGCAAGAAACCTTCTAGATGGCTTAAAAAAAATTCAGAAAAATAACCAATAAACTCACGAGACCCAGGCGATCAGAAAGGGATGTTCCTTTCATCGAAATCTGCTGACATCATCGCCGAAAAGATGACATCAGCGTTAAAAAAGTGACGTCAGCAATGCTTTTCTTCCTTCTCCTTTTCCCGACTGATTCAAAGATATATTACGAGATGAACGACTCCGGATCTACGCTGCTCTGATACCAAGTTAAGCTTGTAATCTAGGTTTAAAGTTTGAAGAGATGAAGGAGAGAGAGAGAGAGAGAGAGAGAGAGAGAGAGAGAGAGAGAGACATGCAAATTAGAGAGATTAGAGCTACTTAATTAAGCAAACCCATATAATTTATATATATATATAGTGCCAGGCGAAAGTACAAAAGTACCCTTACAGAAAGAAAACTAACTCTAACATAAAGTAAAGGTTGTAAAATAAAAATTGGGCTTTTGAAATTACAAATAACCAAGACCTCTTGAAACTAAAGATAATTAGACATTATTTTTCATCATATATCAAACATGTTTTTATATTTTATCACAATTGATTACAGATATTTACTAACACACCAAACATAATAACATCTATATATAAGTATACAGTTATATTTATCATTTTTTGCTCTGTCCCCCGTGTCCGCATTGTAATTTTTTAAACTTTGTCATATCACCATATCATGTCGTAGCGTGTCCATATCCACCCCTTATCCATGTTCCGTGTTCGTACTTCTTAGCAACACGGAACTATCATATTGAAGAAAATGAAGAAAACAGTCACATGCAGGAAACTCCTACATTTATTATATGATGATACACAATTTAAAGAACAAAACATGACAACTATGAAACTATAAGACTGCGGTTAGCATTGCAAATCAGCTTTTTCCCTCTCAACATGAAAGAAGCACTCAGAGATACTCACGGGTGAGAACCACGTAGATTTTGATATAGAAGGAGCTCTAGGAGAATGTATCCCAGGCACTGAAGCAACCAAGTGTCCAGTAGCCCCTGTAAAATCATACTTCGCTAACTCTAAGACCCAATAGGCCTGGCTGGGAACATCGATCACTAGAGATGCCATAAATCCCGCAAGCTGAGCAGCAAAATCAGACTTCAAATCTTGATTTATTTCCCCATCAGATATTGGACTAAAAAGAGATAAATAATCAGGTGCACTTCTGCGAGGAAAATCTTGCCACCAAACTGTATTGGTCACATTATTCCACTGCAAGATTTCAAAAGAGCATAAGAGCAATATTATAGGAAGGAAGCCTATTAAAATAAAAAATAAAAAAACATTACAGGGAGGAAAAAGGTCACCGTGTTAATGTCGGTGAATAAATCACCATATGCACTAATATAGTAATATGACAAGTTACTAAATGATAAATATTTAGCATTGCCTGCTCTAAAACATAAGGGAACATCAAAAGAACACATTTTATGCAGCATATCTTGCAAAACAATCCTCTAGTGACGTGTGATCCTAAATGAATAGCCAAAACATGGTACATTTGCACACTGATGGACATAGTGCTGAAAGAGTGTTGTTATTTGTATAAGCGCTCTTTTATTTTGTGTTTTTCTTTTTTTTAATAGTTCAGATTATGTAATATGGGACGTATCACACATCTCCAATCCATCATTTCTTTCTTCAAGAAACCAATTCATGATCAATGTAGCACGGACACTCCAATTTCGGTGTCGTGTCCGTGTTGGACACCTACGCTGACACGTGGAAAAACGTGCCTTAATTTCATTTACATCAGACACATAGCCAGGCACGGGAGTGGACACGGCATGGTGGCTCCTTTGAAAATATTTTAAAATTTTTGAGGTGAAAGTCCCAATATATTAAAATGCAATGAAGCACGGACACAGACACATCGACACAGCAAATCCTTAAAAAATTGTATGCCGACACTACATAAAAGTGTCCCCGAAGTGTTGCGTACGTATGTCGGACACGATACAACACGTGACACGTTAGCTTCTTAGAAGTGTCCGTGCTTCCTATGTAACAAGTTATGGGTTTGTTTGAAATTTAGGAAAGGGGAGTGGACACAGCACGATATTGTCGTTAATTACAAAATATGTTTTTTCATTTGTCATGTCCTTGTCCTACTTTTCAATATTTGCCGGGTCTAGATCGTGATCCGTGCTACATAGTTTGTGATTTTCCCTCCCTCTTTTAGTAGCACCTGGACCAGCACCTAAGGGTCCCGCACTCTGAGCAAGCATCCTCCTATTGACCATCACCTTCTCATAACCAAATCATAGCATAGCAATTCTATGATGTCCTATTTTGGATGCTCTGACCTGGGAATCAATACTGGGCTGACAATAACAATCCTACTACCCAGGGCAAGGTGACAAACAGACAGAAGTCAGAGAATTTGAATCTTCCAAAGAGTAACGATCTATGGAGAACAAACACATCAATTTGGGCGCCAACACTTGAGAGACAAGTGCAGATATATAGGAGAGGACATGGGACGGTAGCTCATCCAGTCATTTGAAATTTTTTTAAATGGGAGGTAAAAGACTTAATATATTAAAGGACAGAACTTTAGTAAAGTTCCTACAGTCTTGTTCGTGCTTGTGCCTCTCACAGTTTTTAAACAATTTTTTCAAACTGCATTTTCTAAAAACTGTTGTTTTGAAAACTGTGCCTCACTGTTAGAGGCACAGGACGAACAGGACTCAAAGAACTTTACCGAAGTTCTGTCCTATTATAAAATGGGAAATAAGTAATAGGATAACGGGAAAATTTTCGAAATATGAGTGCGCACGACAATACTGTACAATTAATCAAAAACGTAATTCTTTATTAGCAGTATCCTAGTCGTGTCGACGTGTCCGTGTCGTGTCAATATCCACGTTGGTGTTCTGTGTCCGTTCTTCATAGTATAACAGCTTCCAACACAAGGGTCACATTCTTTATAGTAGAAGAATATTCTATTTGTGACCAACACCAACTCTCTGTTTGGTTCACGTATTTAGATAAGGAAAAGAAAGAGAAATGAAAAAGGATAATTGTACAAATAATCTACATGCAATTTTTTTTTTAATAGCTTGGTACTTGCTTAGGTCTTTACTATTTTATTTTAAAGATGGACTATTCTGTGCATCAAACGGGCATCTTACTAATTGGCAATTGAGCTAATATGCCAAAATGTCCATTACTTTGATGTTTTAGGACCTAGATTTGTTTATGTCTTTTTGACATATATTATTGTTTGAGTTCTTGTATTTGATGAAGTGTAATTTATTTATTTATTTTTAAAAGTGTGCCAATTTTGTTCAGTCAGGCTGTGCTTCTTATTGTGCCTTGGCCTTTTTGCACCTAAGTGCACCTCACCCCTTTAATAAATATGATCCTAACTACTTTCACATGCCTCACAGAAATTAAAAGGCTTCCTTATAGTTTTTTCATTCGTTACTCAACTCTCTCTTTTGTGTTTCTAGCTTAAAGTATACAAAAAATATAGATATAAGAAATAAGAAATAAAAAAAAAAGGTTTATTCACCGCCATGATAATACACTGAATACAAAATGTCAATAAAAGGACCTTAACAAGGATTCACCTGTTTAGAGACCAAATTTGCAGAAGTAATGATAACACGAATAGTATCTTCTCTTGGCAGAACAATCAACTTTGGATGATGGCAAGCAATCCCTAATTTCTTTCGGTCTTTACCAAAAGCTATAGTTTCTGGAAATGGAGGATTCCTATTATAGTAAATAGACTGGATATAGACCATTAGTTATTCCCACATCAAATAAACGTTTGCATGTTTACATTAATCAATGCCATCAGAATTTTCTTCTACGGTTAAATAAGAATGTAAAAAGAAAACAACTTACACTACGACTAAATTTGGAAAATCGGAATAAGGCACCGACATCCTTTGATCAGGGCTTGAGCGCCAACACCTCTCCGTGTTATGACATGCAATTGTTACTGGAAGATGGTGGGGCACCTCACAGTATGACAAAAACCTACAAAGACACCTTGCTTAGGGTTGGAAATAGAAATAGAGGAATTTCCTTGCTTCATTGTACACAACTGAACTAACTGATGAAGAATTACTCCAACTCCTAATTATAATACACCAACTTGAGTCTATTAAATGTTAAAAACAGAAGACTACAACTGTAGGCACATGTAGAACCATCTGGAAGGTTCTTCCAACCAATTAATTCACACATACATATAAGCATAGACCATCATTCCACAAAGACGATTACTATCTGACATCTCGGCATATCACGTGGAACGTAACACAACAGGAAGTAACTAGCTCTGCAAAATCTCAGTTGAGAAAATCAAAACATTAAGAGCCCGTTTGGGTTAGCTTCTAAGAATAATAACTTAGTAGAATAAGATCTAGGAAGCACGGATGCGGCGGTCCGACACCCAGTGCGGGTGAGGCTGCCTTAAAATTAGTACACACCCAGTGCGGGTGCGGCTGCCTTTTCAAAGAGTCCGTGCTTCCTAGAATAAGATATTCTTTAAAAAAGCTACAAAAACTGTTTTTAACTGTAAGAAGGAATCATATTTTTTTGAAAAGCTGTGAAGGTTCTAAATATTTAAAAACAGAAAGACCGCAACTGTATGCAGCTATAAAACAAATCTGAAGGTTCTTCTACCAATTAATGCATACATATATCTAAGCATATACCATCATTGCAAAAAAAAAAAAATTACTATGTGACATCATGGAATATCACATCTACATAGAACACGAGGAAGTAACACAGCTCTAGAAAATCTCAGTTGAGTCCTTGACAAAAGCAAAACATTAAGGTTCTGGTTGGTTTGCGTATTTAGAGAAGGGAATGAAAGCTAGATCCCTTGTGTTGTCCTTTGTTTTTGCCTCCATGATTAAATAACACTAAAAAATTAAAATTTCGAAAATAAAATTGTAACTTAAGAGAAAAAAAAAAAAAGGTGGGTGTATGTGTGTGCTGTGGGGGGGGGGGGGGGGGGGGGGGGGGGAGGGGGGGGGGGGGGGGGGGGGGGCGACGGGGAGGTAACTAAGGATATCAGAGATGCTTTAAATGTGCCACCATGTATTGTCCATGTGTGATATTCTCACTATATTTGCCTTCCCTTCCTATTTTTCTCAATATTTCTCCTTATTAACCAAACAAACTAAAGTGTTTTCTTTGGTGTTTTCCTTTCCTTTTACTCACTAGTCCATGAACTTTGCAAACAGAGCCTAAGAAAGCAAACTTAAATTGAAGGTCTATGGGACTTTACCATAAGATATCACTTGTAAAAGTTGCAATAAAAATTCGGGTGAGGCTCTCAACAGGATAAAGCAGATCTGGCAAGGTAATACCAGTACGATGATGCGGACTGTCCGGGCCACCATGACCCATGTATCTAAGGCGATTGAGATAGAACTTATTCCCCGGTGGTGGAAAATAATTGCTTCTGATCTTCTTTTCCTGCACAACCCCATCAAATTTAAGAGCATTCTCCTTTTCTATTGAAGCAAAAGACACATTTTCCTGATTACCATTAGCATTGCAATTCAGTAAACAGTCTCCAACATCCTCCATGTGTACGTATACATTACGACAAACAGTCTCATAAACCTGGGCAGAATTTTCTTCCTCACCCGCAATAGTCTCTCTATGACATGAAACCGAACTTGATTGTCCCGCCATTTTATTTTCCAAATTCTGTTCTGAGACAACGTTCTCTCTCGGGGGCGGCAATTCTTTTCTTAAAACTGTTCCATCACATTTTAGCCTCAGCACACCACTTGATGGAAAGCTCTTGTTGGCATTCGAATTATCCACTTTGTGACACAAATGGGCAAACCCGCGAATATACGATATAGGATCATCACTACACAATATCTCTTTACACCGACTTGAAAGCAAGTTCAATCTCGCAATAAGTTCACTGCACTCGTATTTTCGTTTCGAATGATACGTAGACATATTTCTACAAACAACCTCCTCCACAAAAACAACTCTTTCAATAACAAACCCAATTCGAATACCAGAACTACAATGGCCCCCATTTCCGCACACCAGTAAAACCTGGTCACCTGCACACAACTCCGAAACTTGGCCTCTTCCAATTCTGACCCCATTAACAAACACCCCATTCAAAGAAACCCTAACCCTAGAACACTCATTAGAATCATCAGATAAAAACAAGCCATCCGATATATATATCCTACGATTCAATGCATCAAACAAAACTTGACAATGGCGATTACTTACTCTTCGATCTTCAAACACAAATTCACAACGCCGACGATTACGGCCGATCGTGTAGGGCAAAAAGGGCTGTAGACTGATCGATTCTGAAGAAGAAGAAGAAGCAGCATTGGATGTTGATAACAGAGGGACTTGAAGAGGTTTTATATATACAAATGCTGTATCTACGACCTCGGATCGCTGTTTCTGTTTCTTACGAGGCAATATTGAAGAAGAAGTGAGTAGATGATTGAATCGACGACGCTTATTAATATAATAATCTGAATCTTTCATTTTAATCCCATAATAATCAAATTAAATTAAATTAAAATCACAAATATGTACGTATATCTAACTGTGTCTATATGTATATATCAATTGGAGAATGCGAATCAATTACCCACTTCCCCTAGTCCTAGTCCTATTCCTAATCCTAATCCCAATCCTAATCCTAATCCTAATCTAATACTACTGAATACTCATTATTAGGATATAAATAAACCACCCACCCTCAAAAACTCGACGCACATACACTGCTCGCACCCACTTCAACACGTATAAAACTCAAATCCTACTCCCTCTCTCTCTCTCTCTCTCTCTCTCTCTCTCTCTTCTTCCTTCGTGTGAAGCTGATTCCATCCGTACCGTCGACCGACCACCACAGCACGGACCGCAAATCATCAAGATCCACGACATCGCAACATCAAGGCTAAGGTACTCTCTTCTTCTCTCTCCATACGACATCGAAAGTGGGATGTGCAGCACGGACCGCACATCATCAAGATCCACTTTCGTAGTTAAAAGTGGTCCGTCCCAAAGTTCGTCTTTTTAACAACTGCTTAAGTCCGATTCGGACTATATATATGTATATAGAACTTCTTAATTATTTTGTTAAAATGAGGAATTCTGTTTATAGCCGTTGAATCTAGTTTTCAATTGTAAAATTACTTCAATCCCCTTAATAAAAATTGAATCAAACGACTGTAAATAGAAGTTCTCACTTTAACAAAATGAGAGATCCCTTGTAAGAAGGGTTCTGTTTATATATATATATATATATATAAATATAAAAAGATGCCAGTTTGGGTACTCTTTTATTTCTACATTGCGTCATGTTTGGTTCAATCCAAATCAGTTTGTTTTTGTTGTGTGGTATGTTTTTGTAGGCCCTAATTATCAGTTGAAACTACCACGGGTTGAGTTGAATTGATCTGGAAGAAGAGATGTACATAGCCGACACTGTGAGTTAGTTTTTTATTTTTATTTTTCTTCTCTCTACATTGTTATTATGCCTAAATACTAATTACAAAATATACATATTCTTGAAGTTTGGTCTGTGTCTCATTTTTGTCTAGTTTCAATTGCATCAATTTAGTCTTCTAATTTAAATTTGAAGCAATGTGGCCTAGAGGTGCCATGCTATGAGAAAAAAAAAAAAACAATGAAAGTCACCCATTTTAAAGATCTGAGTGATAATGTGGTTTAAGCTTGATAGTGTAACTTGGGCCGGAGATTGGTAGTATTCCATTTTTACTTTCTATAAAGCGTGGACTTCCATTACTTTTTTTTTCCCTCACAAAATGGCATGTTTGGACAACATTGCTTCTAATTTAAAACTAGTGGGGCCAAATTGATGCAATTGAAACTATAGGAACTAAAATGAGACATTGACTAAACTTCAGAGATATATTTTTTAATTAAGCCTAGTCATTATTGTTAAATTGGGCGCTAATTGTCTGTGTTTAGGATTAGTCACTATAATATGGTGAATGTGTTTGATTTACTTGTTTATTTTTTGTTCTAGTTGTTTTGGTTGTTTAGTCCGAAGACAAAGGTCCATAATTTATCTGAAGTTACGATGAGATGGGAACCTTATTTACGGCGCATTGATGATGGATCAATAAAGCCATTGGAGAAGCTCTATCGGGAGATTCCACCGTCAAAATCAAAGTCATTTAGAAGAAGAAACTACAAATACAATAATTGGGATTATGAAATGCGTATCAACATTTTTCCAAAATCACTCTCTGCAAGTGATCCCGCTTGTGAGATTTTGAATGGATCCTTTGTTGGATGCAAGGAGGAACTCAACATTTATTATTCGCCGGGAAGACAAGTTAAAACGGGCCCTTGGAGGTAATTTGATGAAAACTAGTCTCTCTTTCTCTTGCTCATATAAGTACCCTATTTAATATAAGTACTCAAAACATGCTAACTTCGAAACTCAACATAGAATGTATTAACACTCATTTGTGCACATATACACAGGTTAACATATCCACCCAATTTTAAGAGGAAATGTTGTATGAAATTTGGATGAAAGAGAGGTGGTGAGGGGAGAGAGAGAGAGAGAGAGAGAGAGAGAGAGCTCATAAAAGTCCCAATTTATGCTACATTTGTGATACATGAATTGTCGTTTCGAAGTTAATTTCTTAGTGATCTCATTTATAGCTCTTATCATTGTTTCAAGAACTTTTTAGTCAAATTAAATAATGATGACCGAACCAAGCTCGACGTTTATGTTACTCCAATCTTTATAGGTGCAACATCTTCCTTAGTGATTTGAAAGATTACTATGTGATGTATTCTAACCCTTTTAGTTTATTCCTTTTTCACATCCGTGGTTCATAGCTTTGTGTCTGTCCATTTTGACTCGCAGTACACATTGGTTACTGAAATTCATAAGATCACTTCATGTACGTAAAGGAGTGACAACTTCCGTTTATGCCAAACCTATCGATTTGATATTGCTTACTGCGTTTGAAATCTCTCGTTCTCCTCCAACTATTCTCACATCAAACGATAAGTATAACTCCCCCTTTACATGTCTTAGTGCATTTTAGCCATTTAAGGCTTATTATCCTACTTAGGAATGTTGACGGTTTTAGGTCAACTATACAAATCATCTGCACCAAGCGTTGTATGGTGCTTGCTATCTATGATGAATCACATTTGTTATACCATATTCAGTGCATGTTTTTAAGCTGTGAATAGAATAACTTGTTGGTTGATTTAAATGTTAACCTTTTTTTTTCTTTATTTATTCTCTTAGAATATGCCGAGGAGTCTACTGAACTTGACGTCAAGTCAGCACCAACAGTTAGATGGATTTTCAGTCGATCCCAGACTTTTTTGAAGCTTGTGAAATGAATTTACTTATATGCTGATGTTTTTTAGTTCATTTGTAGAGAGTTAGCAACTATAGATTAGCTAATGTTTGAATGGTAGATGAGATGATGATATGGCATATATTTCAAGATTTGGATGGATTGATATTTTGAAGTAATATTAAGCAATTGTTTATAGTTATACTCTTCATAGATACTTTTATCCATGTAAAGGTGTCTTGATGTGTATTTTATTTTGAGGTTTCGTAAAATGTGGGCGTATTGTATGGATATCTTATGCATGCGTTAGTGTTTGGATGAGTGCCGGAGTTATTCCGTGTGAGTCTCACGTACACTGTGATCTCTCCATGAGTTCAAATCACCATAGGAGTTTGTAGACACCCAAGTTTTGCTCAATCTGAAAAAAAGCTAAATATTTTATATAATATTATTCAATCTTGCATTGTATATTTATAATGTTTATTTTATTTTACTTTCATTCATTTGTAGATAAAAAAAAAAAACAAAACAAAGAAATAAAGCTTTGTATTTGCTTGAAAGAGAAAGAAAAAGAAAAAGAAAAAGATTTCTCAAAAATGGAAATGAATTTTAAAAGTTCTAATCACATTATTTGCGAAAGTTTAGGATCATTGAATATTTCTTTGTAAAGTGTTGTTTTAAATTCAAATTTTTGTGTCATCCAGGGGTCATTTAAATCATCATTTTTAAGTCCCAAAAGGCCATGTCCCAAATCATTTAAAAATAAAGTGCTTGTCAACACGAGCCTGTGGCACGCTTTTTGAATCATCCCAAACGGACATTAGTTGAAAAATATGTGGCACGCGAAAGTTATTTGGTTTAAAAGTCAAGCATGTGTACCATATAGGCATATACATTGTCACACTGAATGAAATCCAAATACCATGCTTGCTCACATGTGCACAGCTGAGGAAGTATTAGCAACACTTTATTCACATGTTAGAATTTCATTTGTGGAGCTAGAGGTTACTTCCCAAGAAGGAAAAAAATCACAAAGGAAAATCATTTGATTGGTACTTGTTTTGTTTATACAATACCTAGCCATACCATATAATCTCCTATCCTTTTTAACCCACACATTCACACCATAGGGAGGGTTGTATCCCTTCCACCCACTCACTTTAGTAAGTCCCTAAAATAAAATAAAAAAAATAGGTCTTTGCCAAATCTAAGAAAAAGAGGAAAATCTAGGCGGTTGGGAGATTGATAAGAGAGAGAGAGAGAGAGAGAGAGAGAGAGCTGAACTCTCCCTCCCTCCCTCCCTCTCCTACGTGTGAAGCTGATCCCATCCGTAGAGTCGATCGACCACCACAGCACGGACCGCACATCATCAAGATCCACGACATCGCAATAACAAGGCTAAGGTACTCTCTCTCTCTCTCTCTCTCTCTCTCTCTCTCTCTCTCTCTCTCTCTCTCAATATGACACAAGCTTAAAATATATATATATATTTATATGTACAAAAAATCTATAAAGAGGGCATATATACAGCATATAAATACTAGTTGGAGCGAAGAGAGAAAATGAAAGAAGAGAAGATAAATCTAATTTTGAGGAAGTAGCGAAGTTAAAATTAAAAGTAGTTTTTTGCTTATAAGGAAGTTAAAAGTAATTTCTTGGGTATTAATTATTATTATGACAGTTTTTTTCTTATATGTGAGTTTTTTTCTATAAAGGATATCATATCGGTATTTTTGTAAATATGTTTTTTAGCTAAAATATTTGTGGTACCCCTACTTCTCCCTTTATATAATAGTATAGATGCCAGTTTGGGTACTCTTTTTATTTCTACATTGCGTCATGTTTGATTCAATCCAAATTAGTTTGTTTTTGTTGTATGGATTTTTTTTTTGTAGGCCCTAATTATCAGTTGAAACTACTACGGATTGAGTTGAATTGATCTGGAAGAAGAGATGTACATCAGCGACACTGTGAGTTAGTTTTTTATTTTTATTTTTCTTCTCTCTACATTCTTATTATGCCTAAATCCTAATTACAAAATACGCATACTCTTGAAGTTTGGTCTGTGTCTCGTTTTTGTCTAGTTTCAATTCCATCAATTTGGTCCCTCTAATTTAAATTTGAAGCAATGTGGTCTAGAGGTGGCATGCTATGAGAAAAAATAATGAATGTCACCCATTTTAAAGATCTGAGTGATAATATGGTTTAAACTTGATAGTATAACTTGGGCGGGAGATTGGTAGTATTCCATTTTTACTTCTGTAAAGCGTGGACTTCCATTACTTTTTTCTTCCTCACAAAATGGCATGTTTGGACAACATTGCTTCTAATTTAAAACTAGTGGAGCCAAATTGATGCAATTGAAACTATAGAGACTAAAATGAGACATTGACTAGACTTCAAAGATATATTTTTAATTAAGCCTAGCTATTATTGTTAAATTGGGCGCTAATTGTAGGTGTTTAGGATTAGCCACTAAAATATGGTTAATGTGTTTGATTTGTGATTCGAGGTGAAAAGTGCATATTTATAGTGTATTACATGATCTTTTATGCATACTTTTATCCCCAAAGTCCCTACATTTAGGTGCATTCTAATAACAATGTTATTTTTATTGTGTTAATGCTAAAACATATGTTTATGCGTTGTTTTATAGGTATTAGAATGTAAATCAATGAAGTGGAGCTAAAGAAAGTGATTCTGGTGAAGAGAACAACAGAAGCAGCTGAGAAAACGCTAATTTTGACAATGAAGACTTCAGATTTGGAAGATTTTCCCAGAGATATCAAATGTAGATCTTTGAGTTACGGTCACATGGCCGCAAACAGGAGGTCAATTCAAGGTCTGAGTGAAAAGTTATGGCCATTCTCCTATCGGTGCGCAGAGCTGTCAAAATCTGAGAGTTCATGCCCTTGAGCAGAGTTCAATCGATCGAACCTTCGATAGATCGAACTAAGCTCGATCGATCGAACTTTATATTCATCCAAAAGTTGCGTAAACTCTGCAGGAACCCTATATATAAGTTGTTTTGACGCCAGACGAAGGGAGGACGCTCCAGAACGCAGAAAACAGCAGTTTAGGGTAGTTTTAGGGTTAGATTAGGAGTAGTTTAGGTTAGATTCATGTTCTTTTTCCTCTTTTTCATTGATTTATTGAAGATTCAAGTTGGTTTCATGTTTATTACAAGTTATATTCAGATTATTCAAGGTTTTTTTTTTCCTTTTCTCTATTTGATTGTTTATTAATCTAGCTATTATGATTACTCTAGTTTGTTATTCCTGTATTAGTTTAATCATGTTTGTATAGTTTAGACGTTGGGAATATGTGATGAAACATTGATTCCCAGCCTCTTCCATGAAATCTTTAGAAACCTTGGGCTCGATCGATCGAAGGTATTTCGATCGATCGAACCAGAGCCATAGTTAAGTGATTTCGATCGATTGAAGGAATTTCGATCGATTGAAGGATGATGCTGTCCGATCGATTGAGAGCGCTTCGATCGATCGAACATGTTGATTCCTGAAATGATTCTTTTAAGTATTCCATGACTTTCTATTTTAGAAATCTGTCATCAAATTGTCCCTATAAGCTCAGTTTGTCACAACAGTTTTTTTGAACTTAAAGCCTTGAGGCATTTTTCTTCAATACATTTTGCAAACCACCCTCAATGCTAACCATTGTAGGTGCGAGTCTAAACTATTGTTTTAAACCGCTTTCATATATTTCAAACTTAATTGTGATGACATAGTCCCGGTCATGAAAGGACTATGGATTCTTTATCCTACGAGAAATACGGAATACTGTAGAGAGTGTGCTCCATTGAGCTTCAACGTAACTGCATGGTAGATGGCTAGGTCGCGGCGGATTCGTGTGATCCCAACATTCCCTTTTATTAAGAGAAACGTTTTAAATCATCGCTTTAAATTGTTAGTTAGTCGTTAGATTAATCTAGTTTAAATGTCTTGTCTTTAGTAGTTGATAAACCGTGGAACTTCGTGTTCTACATTTCTTTAAAATATTGATTTTTCTTTTTCTTTTTAGAGATTAATCTAGGTTTTTAGTTTAACACCTTCCTTGTGGGATCGACCTGGACTTAACCAGATTACTACTTGCACGATTACCTATACTTGGGTATAGCACACAAGCGCACACAGAAAAATTTTCGTGTCAATTTGCTTGTTTATTTTTTGTTCCAGTTGTTTTGGTTGTTTAGTCCGAAGACAAAGGTCCAGAATTTATCTGAAGTTACGATGAGATGGGAACCTTATTTACGGTGCATTAATGATGGATCAATAAAACCATTGGAGAAGCTCTATCAGGAGATTCCACCGTCAAAATCAAAGTCATTTAGAAGAAGAAACTACGAATAAAAGGATTGGGTTTATGAAATGCATATCAACATTTTTCTGAAATCACTCTCTTCAAGTGATCCCGCTTGTGCGATTTTGAATGGATCCTTTGTTGGACGCAAGGAGGAAATCAACATTTACTATTCGTCGGGAAGATAAGTTAAAACGGGCCCTTGGAGGTAATTTGATGAAAACTAGTCTCTCTTTCTCTTGCTCATATAAGTACCGTATTTAATGTAAGTACTCAAAACATGCTAATTTCGAAACTCAGCATAGAATGTATTAACACTCATTTGTGCACATATACACAGGTTAACATATCCACCCAAATTTAAGAGGAAAGGTCATATGAAATTTGGATTGAAGAGTGGTGGTGAGGAGAGAGATAGAGAGAGAGAGAAAGAGATAATTTGTTAGCTCGTAAAAATCCCAATTTATGCTACATTTGTGATACATGAATTGTCGTTCGAAGTTAATTTTTTAGTGATCTCATTTATAGCTCTTATAATTGTTTCAAGAACTTTTTAGTCAAATTAAATGATGATGACCGAACCAAGCTCGACGTTTATGTTACTCCAATCTTTATAGGTGCAACATCCTCTTTAGTGATTTGAAAGATTACCATGTGATGTATTCCTATTTCACTTCCGTGGTTCATAGCTTTGTGTCTGTCCATTTTGACTCGTAGTACACCATTGGTTACTGAAATTCATAAGATCACTTCATGTAAGTAAAGGAGTAACAACTTCCGTTTATGCCAAACCTATCGCTTTGATATTGCTTACTGCTTTTGAAATCTCTCACCCTCTTCCAACTATTCTCACATCAAACGATAAGTATAACTCCGCCTTTACATGTCTTAGTGCATTCCAGCCATCTAAGGCTTATTATCCTACTTAGGAATGTTGAAGGTTTTAGGTCAACTATACAAATCATCTGCACCAAGCGCTCCATGGTGCTTGCTATCCATAATGAATCACATTTGTTATACCATATTTAGTGCATGTTTTTAAGCTGTGAATAGAATTACTTGTTGGCTGATTTAAATGTTAACCTTTTTTTCCCTCTCTTTTCTTTATTTATTCTCTTAGACTACGCCGAGGAGTCTAGCAAACTTGACGTCAAGTCAGCACCAACAGTTAGATGGATTTTTCAGTCAATCTCTGACTTTTTTGAAGCTTGTGAAATGAATTTACTTGTATAGTGATGTTTTTTAGTTCATTTGTAGAGAGTTAGCAACTATAGATTAGCTACTGTTTGAATGGTAAATGAGAAGATGATATGGCATACATATTGCAAGATTTGGTTGGATTGATATTTTGAAGTAATATTAAGCAGTTGCTTATAGTTATACTATTCATAGGTACTTTTATCCATGTAAAGGTGCCTTGATGTGTATTTTATTTTGAGGTTATCGAATAATGTGGGTGTACTGTATGGATATCTTATGCATGTGTTAGTGTTTGGATGTGTGCCGGAGTTATTCCGTGTGAGTCTCTCACTGTGATCTCTTCATGAGTTCAAATCACCATAGGAGTTAACACAACAGTCACATGAAATTATGTCTTGGTGTTGGTGAGCTTCTGCATTTTAGAATAAAATTCTATACCGAAATGGCTGTTTTCAGGGATGCAACTGGGTAACGACCCAAGAAATGTGCTTTTCAAACACAATCATTCAAAGTTGGGTTTTCCAAGCTCGAAATTTTAATTTTGTTTATTTAAACAGTAGTGGATGTTTTATTTTCCTTTTTCTTTCTGCCTTTTGAGATATCTTTAACAATTAACATGTCACTTTGTAGAGATCTTTAGTTGAGGAGTGGTGATGTCACGCCCCGACGTAGCATAAATATGAAAAGCGTTTAATTTTCTTTATGGACCCATAGGTCGCGACAGTTTGAAGGATTGTTTCTGTCCCTAACGTCGAACAAAAAAAATAATATAAATCAGAGTAGAGAAATCAAGGCTTATAAAATTTTTCCAAACTAATGATTATTACAGCACGTGATTAACTAAAGACACAACATGCCTTGAAATAAAAAAAAAATATCTACCATCTATCATAGTCATCCTTATTACAAATCCAGTTCATAACTAAAAAACATATAATAGTAAATCCTCCTTCGGGTAATCATTCTCAATTCGCATAATCATAGGGTCCAGCATGATCATAACCTAAAAGTCCTAGACACGAATGTCCAGGCACATCAACGCCGTCAGCTTATTGAAGCTGGTGAGTATTAAAAACATATGCTCAAATGTGAAACATTCTCATTTACTAATTTCCATTTTACAGTTCCATAAATCAACAGGTTAAACATAGAAATGAATTCAATTTATAAAACAGTAAGGATAATATTAAAATATTCAATCCATACAAACATTTGACCATGAGTGAGAACAATGCAACCATTCTCATCTCACCAACTCTTTTCTCGCGATAATACAACACCCAACTCTCTTACTCTAGTATCTTTAAAACACCAAGATGACCAACACCTCACACTTTAGTACGGGGTACCAGGGAGTGTCCAGTTTGCCTCACACTTTAGTACGGGGTACCAGGGAGTGTCCAACACCTCACACTTTGACCATGCCACGCATGTCAGGGAGTGTCCATTAGGCCACACTTTAGCACTACCATAGGTGCCAGGGAATGTCCAAGTCGGCGTCACACACTTTAGCGCTACCATGGGCGCCATGGAGTGTCCAATTTTGTCACCCTCGCATTTCGAAGATACTCTAGCTGCAATCTCAAAAACATCACACTTTGGTACACAATTACCAGGGAGTATCCACACACAATTTCAACCACATACTCTTTTCCACACTAACCACAACTCACCATGCATATATGACTGACTCCACATGAATGATATGTAACTTAACATAGAAATGTAAATCATTGAAACATAAGAACAACTTGCGTACGGGTTGCTTCGCGTGATATGCCCATTTTTCACTTTTCTTTAATAAAATTTTAAATTGTCAGAAAACTACAGGGATTATGTGCGCAAGCATCTCGCGCGAGGGATCGCTCACGCGGGTCGCTCTCGCGATCGCACGTGCGAGGTGAAGCTGAGACTTCATCTTCTTTGCAAATTTCCCCTGTTTCAGCTTCTTAAGTGGTCTTTTGACCCATTTTCAAATCCAAAGGTATATAGGACATGTAATATATGAAATTCTTTGTTTTTCCGCAAGGATTACAAATCTACAACCAATTTAACATGAATCAAATCTTAGCTCTTGAATTTTATGAAAATTCGAGAGGTGTCGAAACTTCATTGTTAATATACATCGTGATACGAACGAATTAGGCTCTAATATCTTAGCTACGGCTTCTATGAACTACAATCTTCAAAAATCATCTCTAAAAATTCGCTTTGATTAAGGTTGAAAAATCTTGATTTCAAGCTATGGAGTTCAAACGAAGAATCATAAATGGTGATTAACAATCAAGCTACATAAAACATTAATTAAAGTACAATTTACATTCTGAGTGAGTTGGTAATACTCACTGTAATAAAAGGATAGAGAATTGTTGAGAAAGACAAGCAATACAAGCAACCCAATAAGACGCTTGGCTATGGTGATTAAGCGCTCTCTCTCTCTCTCTCTCTCTCTCTCTCTCTCTCTCTCTCTCTCTCTCTCTCTATCTCTCTCTAAACTTCTAAATAAGTTCTATGTAACTCTCTCTATCTCTCTGGTTTTCTCAGTATGTAAATAAAAAATGCCGATTGTAGTGGAGAGAGGGGTGAGTTTTATGGATTTTGTAAACTTGGCCACCAAGTTCATTAACCTATACTCAACAAAATCAATTTGGTTTCTCAATTAACTAAAAACCTACATATACACAGATATATACATACGTACATGACATGTGAAGTAGTGTAGGGGTCAATTAGAGATAGGTAGGGGTCATATTAAGTGTTTGGGTATAGAAGCTTAAGGTTCTACATTAACACACACATGTATGGGGTTGCCAAACAAGGCACAAGCTAGTAGTCTAGGAATTACTTCACTTGTTTGGGAAAACAACTTATGGCATAAGGTTAGCACCTGGACCAAAAGCATTCCCAAACAAGATCTCACCAATCATTAGTTGCCGTAAATGGAAATAAAGCAGAAGTCACTTCTAGCTTTATGTTAATTCCAAAATCTGTGGAAGTTTAACGCGGCGTGAACAATTTTGAACGTAAACTGGTATTTTCGCGGCGCAGTGATCACCACAAAATACAAAAAAAATCATTTTATTGTCAGAAATGATTTTCCAGTTTTATAAAAATACAGTTTAAGTTAAAAGAAGATATTTCCACCGTTTTGAAATACATATTTGAAATCCAACACAGGTATCACTAAGTTTATAAAATTACAGTTTGACCCCAACAAGAATTTCTAACAAAAGATGAGCAAGTATGAAAAAACATGGGAATTGAAATTAAATGAAACTAGAAATACAGACTAATCATGAAAAATGAAATTTTAATATTGAATGAAAATGCAGGTTGTTACATCCTTCCTCCCTTAAACAGGATTTCGTCCCAAAATCAAAACTCACTAGTCATGAAACAACTTCATGTACTTCTTCTTCGTATTAGCTTCGAATTCCCACGAGGCTTCATTCTCGTCATGGTGATTCCACTAAACCTTTACCAATGGAATGTCCTTATTTCTCAATTTCTTGATACTCTGATCCAGAATTTTTATGGGCCTCTCCTTATAGGAAATCTTATGACTCATCTTAATATCGTCAAAACTAACCACATGCGAGGGATCTCGTATGTACTTTCTCAGCATACTCACATGGAACACATTATGAACCCCAGACATCTTCGATGGCAGTACGAGCCGATAAGCCACTTTTCTAATGCGTTCTAAAATCTCAAACGGTTCAATGAAACATGGGGCTAACTTCCCTCTCTTGAGACCAAAATGCACCACTCCCTGGGTCGGTAAAACCTTAAGAAGTACGTGATCTCCAACATTGAATTTTAAATCTTTTCGGCGTCGACCGACATAACTCTTATACATGCTCTGTGCAGTTCTCATCCTTTCCTTCACCAAGGAAATTTTCTCGTTGGTTTCTCTAACCAATTCTGGTCCCAACAATTCTGTGTCGCCAACCTTTTCCCAATATAACGGAGAGTAACATGGTCATCCATACAATGCTTCGAACGGAGCCATCCCGATACTCATGTGATAGATATTGTTATAGGCAAATTCGACGAAAGGCAAGTGTGTTTCCCAAGATTCTTCAAAATCGATAGCACAGCCCTAAGCATATCTTCCATAATTTGATTAACACACTCAGTCTGCCCATCCGTCTGCTGGTGAAAAGTAGTACTCATCTTGAGTGAGGTTCTCATAGCTTCTTGCAAATGTTCCTAGAAACCAGAGGTGAAATGTACGTCGCAGTCTGATACAATCGACACAGGTGCACCATGAAGTCGCACAACTTGTTGTATGTACATCCGGCTCATCTTTTCTACCAGGTATGTCATACTATAAGCAATGAAATGTGCCGACTGGGGCAATCCCACTACAAAATCCATGGTGATGTGCTCCCACTTCCAACTTGGAATAGGTAAGGGTCGAAACAATCCTGAGGACCTCGATCTAATGTTCGGCTTTGACTTGTTGACACGTCAAACACTTGGATACAAATTTGGCCACGTCCTTCTTCATACCTTTCCACCAGAAATTTTTCTTCAAATCTTTATACATTTTCGTTCCTCCCGAGTGGACTGTATATCTGGAATTATGTGCTTCCCCTAAAATATTATTTCTTAAATCTCTACAGTCCGGTACACATAATCTATCTCTGCATCTGTATCCTCCATCACTTCCTACCTTCTATTTGGTCGTATCCTTTTCTGACATCTTCATAAACCATGTCCGAAACTTCTCATCTTCTTTCTGTGATTTGATGATATGATCGGTAAGGACAGGCTGTAGGATCAGACATCCAACAAGTTGTCCTTCTCCTTCTTTAATATTCTGCACATTGAATTCGGCCAGTGTCTCCAATGCTCGCCATTCTTTAACCATTAAGGAGGTGATCGTTCTATGGGGTTGCCGATTCAAGGCATCAGTGACCACATTAGCTTTACCAAGGTGGTATTCCAATGTGAAGTCGTAATCTTTAACCAGCCCGACCTCAATTCCTCCGCGGCTGAGGAGGATCCGGAGGATCGGCACGACCAGAAAGGGAAATTCGTCGAGACAGCGATCTATGGTCTATCCATCTGCGTTGTCTCATGTTCAACTCTTTCTGTGTGAACAAATATTTCAGACTCTTGTGATCGGAGAATAAATCAAACTTCTCACCGTAGAGATAATGGCTCCAAATCTAGTGCAAATACCACCGCTGCCAATTCCAAATCGTGAATGGGGTAGTTCAATTCATTCGACTTCAGCTGCCTAGATCCATAGGCGATAACTCTACCATCTTGCATAAGTACACGCCCCAATCCTTGATATAACGCGTCACTGAAGATAGTGAACTTCTCATCAGGTTTGGGTATAGCTAGTATCGGTGCGGTGGTGAGTTTTCTTTCAATTCTAGAAAGGCGTGCACATGCTTCTCTGTCCATTTAAACTTCTGAGCCTTCTTAGTCAATCCGGTCAATGGTGTGGCTATTTTAGAGAATCCCTCGACAAATCTCTGGTAATAACCTGCGAGTCCAAGGAAACTTCTAACCTCCATAGGGTTAGTTAGCCTAACCCAGTTTGATACAACATTGATCTTGGATGAATCTACAGAAATTCCTTGAGATGACACCTTGTGTCCCAAAAACTTCACTTCTTGTAACCAGAACTCATACTTACTGAATTTGGCATATAAGCGATGATCCTTGAGTGTCCGTATCGTGATCTGTAGGTGTTGCTCTTGTTCTTCTGCTGACTTAGAATAGATCAAGATATCATCTATGAAGATGGTGACAAATTGATCCAAATAAGGCTTGAACAATCTATTCATCAGATCCATGAACACTGCTCAGGCATTCGTCATTCCGAACGGCATCACCAAAAATTCATAGTGACCATATCGGGTTCTGAAAGTAGTCTTAGGTATATCTTCCTTCCGTACCCTCAACTGATAATATTTTGATCGTAGATCTATCTTGGAGAAGGTTGTAGCTCCCTGTAGTTGATCAAATAAATCGTCGATCCGGGGTAAGGGATACTTATTCTTGATAGTTAGTCGGTTCAATTCTCTGTAATCGATACACAGTTGAAGTGTTGCATCCTTCTTCTTTACGAATAACACTGGTGCTCCCTAAGGCGATGTACTTAGATGTACAAAACCCAGATTCTCAAGCTCTTGAACTTGTTCTTTCAATTCTAACAGTTCGGCGGGGGCCATTATGTAGGGAACCTTAGTGATCGGAGCGGTTCCTGATATAAGCTCAATACAGAACTCTATACTTCTCTCAGGCGGTAAACCAGAAACGTCTTAAACTACTTCCTCGAAGTCCTTGACTACAGGTATAGACGATGATGTCAACTCTGTACTGACAATTTTGATGTTCGCTAAGCACCTTGTGAGGAACATATCTCCCAAAGGATTACGTTAGAAATCAAAGGGTTGATTCCCATTGTCGGAGAATGTAATTCTCTTTCTCGTACAATCCAATGTTGCTTGGTTCTAAGAGAGCCAATCCATTCCTAGGATTATGTCAAACTCCTTCATCGAAAGGACAATTAGTCTTGTAGAGATTTCACGATCTCCTAGCCATAAGGGATAATCCTTGCACACATGCCCTAACTTGACTGTGGCTCCTAAGGGTGAGGTAGCTTTCAAAGTCTTCTCTAAACGGTGAGGTAGGATATCCAATCTACGAATAGTCGTAGCAGATATGAATGAAAGTACATCACCTGTATCAAATAAAACTTTAATATAGGAGTTAAACAGAGTTAATGTACTTTTCGCTACTTGCTGATCAGGCTGAGCTTCTCCATAATTCCCTTCTTTATACACAGTCTCATCATATCTAGCGGCATCAAGAATAACAACATCCAAGCGAGTCTGACCCTGTTGACCATAAGTCACCTACTTAGGAGTAGTGCAGAAGTTACTGATGTGACTTGATTCACCACAATTATAGCAGACTATGCCTTGGTGAGTAACATGCCTCGTGCCTCACAATCTCGAGCTAGATGACCGGGGATGCCACAATTAAAGCATTTCCTAGCACTATTACCTTCTCCCATTCAGGGCTGAGTTGGATAGGTATTTGTTTGGGGTTTCTTGGTTCCATCAAAATTTCTCTTCTGCCCTTGGGTACGATATATTGGCGGCTTATTTCCAAAATTACCCCTCTGAGGTGGTCGGAAATCAAATTGCTTATGGTTCACCCTAGCGTCCTCTTCTAGATTAGTGGCCAAGCTAACGAGGTCCTCGAAAGATTTATCTAGGTGATCGAGAGTCAGGCGGTGAATTTGCAGAGTCAACCCTTGGTTATATTTACGTATCTTCTTCTCTTCCGTATCAACCAGGTGGGGAGCGAACTGAGACAGCCTTTCGAACTGAGTGGTGTACTCTTGCACCGATTTAGCCCCTAGGTTAATTCTATAAACTCTTTTTCCCTTATGTGTCTCTCAATGGACGGAAAGTATTTTTCCAGAAATCTCCCTTTGAATGCAATCCAAGTCATTCCTATAGCAATATCATTCCCAATAGTGGCTATCACCGAGTCCCACCAGTCTGCGGCGACATCGGTTAATTGGAAGGTAGCTAACCTCCTCTTATCCAATTCATTGCACTGAACAACTTCGAACATCCGGTGCATTTGTCTTAACCACTGTTTAGCTTTCTAGGGCTCTGCAATACCTGCAAACTGTTCAGGCCTCAACGCACGGGATCTTTCCAGCAGCTTATCCCTAGTTTGACGGTCTCGTCGATTTTCATTCAAATTACTGATCCTCTCCAAGCACTTGAAAAAAGCTTCAAACATTCCTGTGGAATCAGCAGCCAAAGGTGCCTCCTCAATCAAATTTCTGTTCCTCCTTAGTCTCTCAGCCATTCTAAATACATGCCAATGATAAATGAATGAGAAACATGAATGAAGCAAGGATATGAAGCAGTTATAAATCAGTTTAAACAATAACAATATCAAAAGAACATTTATATATATATATATATAACTTTTCGTCAAGTAGATACAAAAGGCGTGTATGATCAGTCCAATGCCTACCCTATCTGTATGGGTTAGGACGTACATCATCTATGCAAGAGTTAATGCCAAAAATGGGGTCATTTCCCTATACTTGAATGCATGTAAATACAGTTGCAAAAAGAGATAGAGCTACTAGTTAATATAGTTAATATGTACAAGGTCATATCTAAAACATCAATCGTCTCCGTAGGCAGCTATGAGCAAATCCAACGAGTCGACTGGGTAAATTGCTGAACATGAAAGGGGCCCACCCTATCAAAATCATAGCTCTAAGAGGTCAACAATGAAGCAGACTCTGGGGCACTTGCCTCAACTGACATCTCCTCAGGTAAAACTAGATCAAGCGCCAGCTCCTCCTCGAGGTCAGTAGCGAAGTCATCTAGACCCATACTGTCCTCCTCATCATCATCATCCTCCTAACCTACAGGAACCAAATGAAAACTCCTCGTCATCATCATCTTTAGCAACAGGAACTGCTGGCTCTTCTATAGGGATAACTGGTGGAGGCATATCTAACTATACAAGATGGGCATGCACGATCAGAACCTCAAGGGGTAAGTAGAAGGCATCACTATTAACCAAGCGAACCATCTCTAATAGTTCTAGACGCTGAGCCTCAATAAGATATAGAATCTCTAGGCGAATATGAGGTAAATCAACCAGTCCTATTACATGAATCTAATGCCAAAGCTTTAGCTCTACTATCGCAGCTGCTCGCTGCTCGATAGCGGCATGATAAAGTGTTGCTGAGCTTGGTACTATAGCACCATGGGTGACCCAGTGTCCCCCAAACAAATCTGGTACAAAGAATGGCTGATTTAGATCCATACCTAAAGGTACTAACTTATATCAGGACTAATCTTAACGGCAATAATCTTAGGCGTTTGGGTTCCGGGTTTGTCCTCCTGTCGTATCATCAGGTGTGCAAAGCTTAAGCTAGCAAAATGTGGAATTGGGTCTATACTGGTAAACCCTAACCTGGCTAAACTCTTTTGATATAACCTGGCTCTGATACCACTAAATCCTGTCAAGCCCCGACGAAGCATAAATATGGAAAGCGTTTAATTTCCTTTATGGACCCGTAGGTCGTGACAGTTTGAAGGATCGTTTCCATCCTAAACATCGAACTAAAATAATAATATAAATCAGAGTAGAGCAATCAAGTCTTATAAAATTTTTCTAAATTAATGATGATTACAGCACGTGATTACCTAAAGGCATAACCCGCCTTGTAATAAAATAATATCTATAATCTATTACAGTCATCCTTATTACAAATCTAGTTCATAACTTAAAAATATATAATAGTAAATCCTCCTTCGGGTAGTCGTTCTCAGTTCGCATAATCATAGGATCCAGCATGATCATAATCTGAAAGGCCTAGACACAAATGTCCAGGGCGTATCAACGTCGTCAGTTTATTGAAGCTAGTGAGTATTAAAAACATATGCTCGAATGTAAATCATTCTCATTTACTAATTTCCATTTTACAGTTTCATAAATCAATAGGTTAAACATAGAAATGAATTCAATTTATAAAATAATGAGGATAATATTAAAATATTCAATCCATACAAACATGTGACCATGCGTGAGAATAATGCAACCATTCTCATCTCACCAACTCTTTTCTCTCTACTATACAACTCCCAACTCTCTCACTCTAGCATCTGTAAAACACTAAGATGACCACACTTTAGTACAAGGGTACTAGGGAGTGTTCAGTTTGCCTCACACTTTAGTACGGGGTACCAGGGAGTGTCCAATGCCTCACACTTTGACCATACCACGCATGTCAGGGAGTGTCCAGTAGGCCACACTTTAGCAGTACCATGAGTGCCAGGAATGTCCAAGTCGACATCACACACTTTAGCGCTACCATGGGCGCCAGAGAGTGTCAAGTTTTGTCACCCTTGCATTTCGAAGATACTAAGCCGCAATCTAAAAAACATCACACTTTGGTACACAATGACCAGGGAGTGTCCACACATAATCTCAACCACATACTCTTTTCCACACTGACCACTACTCACCATGCATGTACGAATGACTCCACATGAATGACATGTGACTTAACACAGAAATGTAAATCATTGAAACATAAGAACAATGTATGTACGGGGATAACTAAGTCACAGTCCATCCCTTTTATATTCCAAATATAATAAACAGGATTCTGATTTAGCAAAACTCCCAAACAGAACCTTAATAGCCTTTAAAAGTTAATCAAAATAGTCCATTAATATAAAACAAACAAAAACCATAGACTGCCAGGTCGCGCACGCCGGCCGCTCACGCGATATGCCCATTTTTCACTTTTTTTTAATAAAATTTCAAACTGTCAGAAAACTACAAGGATTGCGCACGGGGGCCACTCGCGCGAGGGGTCGCTCACGCGGGCCGCTCGTGCGACCTTAGCTCGCGTGATCGCACGCACGAAGTAAAGCTGAGAATTCATCTTCTTTGCAAATTTCCCCTGTTTTAGCTTCTTAAGGGGTCTTTTGACCCATTTTCAAATCCGAAGGTATATAAGACATATAATATATGAAATTCTTTGTTTTTGCGCAAGGATTACAAATCTTCTATCAATTTAACATGAATCAAACTGTAGCTCTCGAATTTTATGAAAATTTGAGAGGTGATGAAACTTCATCTTTAATATATGTCGTGATACGAACAAATTAGGCTCTAATATCTTAGCTACAACTTCTATGAACTATAATCTTCCAAAATCATCTCTAAAAATTTGTTTTGATTAAGGTAGAAAAATCTTGATTTCAAGCTATGGAGGTTCAAACGAAGAATCATAAATGGTGATTCATAATCAAGCTACATAAAACAGTCATTAAAGTACAATTTACATTCCGAGTGAGTTGGTAATACTCACTGTAACAAAAGGATAGAGAATTGTTGAGAAAGACAAGCAATACAAGAGACCCAATAAGAAGCTTGACTATGGTGATCATGCTCCCTCTCTCTCTCTCTCTCTCTCTCTCTCTCTCTCTCTAAAATTCTGAATAAGTTCTATGTGACTCTCTCTATCTCTCTGGTTTTCTCAGTATGTAAACTTAAAAATGCCGATTGTAGTGAAGAGAGGGGTGAGTTATATGGATTTTGTAAACTTGGCCACCAAGTTCATTAACCTATACTCAACAAAATCAATTTGGTTTCTCAATTAACTAAAAACCCACATATACACAGATATATACATACGTATATGTTGGCCCAAAAGTGGAAACCTTAGAGGGGGGGTGAATAAGGTTTTAGCGGAAATTAACCTTTTAAAAACTTAATGACAAATTAAGCACAAACACAAACAATAATGTAAAGAAATAAAGGAAGAGAAACTTGCAAACCGAATTTTCAAGTGGTTCGGCAATCGCACCCCGCGGCCTACGTCCACCCCTCAAGAACACCTCTTGAGGATTCCTTAAACCGATCTACTTACGGGTGTAGACCAAACCGTTTCCCGGAGCACTTACGGGTGTGCACCAAACCGTTACAAGAGCCTTCAATCTCTCCCAAAGAAGAACACCTCTTCTTTGCACACAATGGTTACTAACCCTCAACCTTTACAAATTGAATTGAATACAAAGGATAACTCTCTATGTAGAGTGGATAATACAATTAAAGCTCACTACAATTTTGCTCTCTCAAGAAATACAAATGAAAGATTTGAGCAAATTGATAAACTCACACAACTAGAGCTCAAATGATAAAGTTTAAAGATCAAAGAGATGTATGATCAATACTATGTTTTCCAATCAAAATCTCAACCCTAAATAGCTTGGGAAAACATGTATTTATAGGCCTTGGAAGATTATAGCCGTTGGTGGCATGTTTGGTAATTAAAAGCCCCTTTAAAAACTAGCCGTTATGCCTTTTCAGGTCGTTTCAGTCGACTGGAACATGAAGCAGTCGACTGGTCCTTGAAGCAGTCGACTGGAATGTGTTTACAGAGGGTTCCGTTTGCATTCTGCTCATTTCGGTCGACTGTATCGGGCCTTCAGTCGACTGCCTCTCTGTTTGACAGCTTGACACATCTTTACTAAAACGGCCATAACTCCCTCTACAAAAATCGGATTTGCAATCCGTTTGATGTTTTGGAAACTAGATTCAAATACCTTTCGAACCATATAAAACTCAACATCTAATTATTTTCCATTTGGTTGGGGCATTGATTTAAAGATGATCCACTTAAAATTTATTTCCAAAACTTTAACTTTTAGCATTTGTTTGAGCCCCGAAGAGTGTGAGATCAAGATGCCTTACAATGATGGTCCTAGACTTCAACCAAGGATGAAATATCTTCAAGTCTTCAAGCTTGATCCTTGTTGAGCTCCTTGTAATCTTGATCTACATCAATTAAATCTTATGCACACAAAGATGTTAAAACATTGATACAATATTAATACATGAGATTACATATGAGCATAAAAATGACTATGATAATAACAAAGAATGAATCAATATGAATCATGTAATTATCATAGCATATTTGACATCATCAAAATATAATTAAATATGACTTAATATACCTTAAGGCTAACAATCTCCCCCTTTTTGATGATGGCAAACAACCAATGAAAGATATGCCAATATAAGCACAATTTGGTCATTTTCATATTATCATTCATAATGAATGATAACTACCCAAATACTTCTCCCCAATACTTCTCATATTTCTCCCCCTTTGACATTATCAAAAAGATTTGGGGATAAAATGCAAAGCTCTCCCTCACAATAGGCATACAAATCAAAAGGCCAAAATGATACCAAAAAATAAACAAATATAACCACATGTGAGAAAAGAATTCATGAAAGTGCTCCCTCTAAGCATGTGCAATGAAAAAGAATACCAAAAGATATGAAAAGAGAGCACATTATCCCAAAAAGATACCAATAATAAAGTTGGAGAACTTAAAATATAAGATAAACAACAATTTAGTCAGATCAGTCGACTCCTCAGTCGACGTCCCTAGGCAGAGAGTTTAAAGCATCAATGCAGTCGACGCCACAATCGACTTAACAATGCAGAATCAAAAAATTCAAATCCTCACACCTGAATCAGTCGACTGTGTCGGGGTACCAGTCGACTGCTTTGTTCAGCAGTTCATAAAAATGACAGTTCAACAACAAAAATTTGAATGATTCACAAAACACCATTTTGTCTAACCATTCTAAAAACTTTGTTTAATCAAACAAAAGCATATCATCATTTTTCAAATAAGCAATATCAAGAGCATGATGATTTGAAACAAATAAGTGTATGATATGAAAAAAAATTTAGTAGGATGATGAAAACAAATCAAAACAAAATTACCTACTAATCTACCAATACCAAATCAATACTTAACCTTTGTCCAAGCATTTCTTGGATGCTCCATTTGCCGAGTAGGTAGGAGAGGATCCCTTCACAACCCAAACCATGTTAACTTTCTTTCGAAATGAACATTTATAATTAAAATGCCCTTTTTTCATGCAATAATGACAAGTTACATAGGGGAGGGTCTCTTTTGAGATTGATTCCTTAACAAAGAAATTCTTGTGAGAATTTGAAGTAGAAGATGTGGACTTTGCAAAGAAGCTTTTATAATTCTTTTCCTTGTATGTGGGATTAAAACCCAAACCGGCCTTATCAAAAACACATTTTTGTTTTCCCAAAAGCATATTCAAATTTTGTTCACATTGGGTAAATTTGGCCAAAGTTTTTGTCAAATCATCCACCTCCTTTCTCAATTCAACCTTTTCCTTTTCAATAAATTCACTTGAAGGTTGATTGGTTAAAACAAGCTTTTCTTTTCTCAAAATTTCATTTTGAGATTTTAAATCATCCAATTGCTTTTTCAACTCCAAATTTTCTTTTTCAATCTTATTTGAAGATTGTGCTCTTAATACAAGTTTTTCATTTTCAATCTTTAAAGATTCATTTTGGGATTTCAAAATATTTAACTCATTTGAAAGTTTGGAAAAATTCTTTTTAAGAGTTATATATTTGATTCCCAAATTTTCCAACTCCTCGTGTAATTCTTCAAATGCACTTTGAAGTTCATCATAATCATGAGATTGAATAATTGAGGTTGGTTTAGAATTTACCCCAAAATATGTAGTTTCCATGGATCTTAACTCAAAATTTTTCAAAATCTTTTGAAAATAGAAGAGTCGAGGCTCTGATACCAATTGTTGGCCCAAAAGTGGAAACCTTAGAGGGGGGGTGAATAAGGTTTTAGCAGAAATTAACCTTTTAAAAACTTAATGACAAATTAAGCACAAACACAAACACAAACAATAATGTAAAGAAATAAGGGAAGAGACACTTGCAAACCGAATTTTCAAATGGTTCGGCAATCGCACCCCGCGGCCTACGTCCACCCCTCAAGAACACCTCTTGAGGATTCCTTAAACCGATCTACTTACGGGTGTAGACCAAACCGTTTCCCGGAGCACTTACGGGTGTGCACCAAACCGTTACAAGAGCCTTCAATCTCTCCCAAAGAAGAACACCTCTTCTTTGCACACAAGGGTTACTAACCCTCAACCTTTACAAATTGAATTGAATACAAATGATAACTCTCTATGTAGAGTGGATAATACAATTAAAGCTCACTACAATTTTGCTCTCTCAAGAAATACAAATGAAAGATTTGAGCAAATTGATAAACTCACACAACTAGGGCTCAAATGATAAAGTTTAAAGATCAAAGAGATGTGTGATCAATACTATGTTTTCCAATCAAAATCTCAACCCTAAATAGCTTGGGAAAACATGTATTTATAGGCCTTGGAAGATTATAGCCATTGGTGGCATGTTTGGTAATTAAAAGCCCCTTTAAAAACTAGCCGTTATGCCTTTTCAGGTCGTTTCAGTCGACTGGAACATGAAGCAGTCGACTGGTCCTTGAAGCAGTCGACTGGAATGTGTTTACAGAGGGTTCTGTTTGCATTCTGCTCATTTCGGTCGACTGCATCGGGCCTTCAGTCGACTGCCTCTCTGTTTGACAGCTTGACACATCTTTACTAAAACGGCTATAACTCCCTCTACAAAAATCAGATTTGCAATCCGTTTGATGTTTTGGAAACTAGATTCAAATACCTTTCCAACCATATAAAACTCAACATCTAATTATTTTCCATTTGGTTGGGGCATTGATTTAAAGATGATCCACTTAAAATTTATTTCCAAAACTTTAACTTTTAGCATTTGTTTGAGCCCCTAAGAGTGTGAGATCAAGATGCCTTACAATGATGGTCCTAGACTTCAACCAAGGATGAAATATCTTCAAGTCTTCAAGCTTGATCCTTGTTGAGCTCCTTGTAATCTTGATCTACATCAATTAAATCTCATGCACACAAAGATGTTAAAACATTGATACAATATTAATACATGAGATTACATATGAGCATAAAAATGACTATGATAATAACAAAGAATGAATCAATATGAATCATGTAATTATCATAGCATATTTGACATCATCAAAATATAATTAAATATGACTTAATATACCGTAAGGCTAACAATCTCCCCCTTTTTGATGATGGCAAACAACCAATGAAAGATATGCCAATATAAGCACAATTTGGTCATTTTTATATTATCATTCATAATGAATGATAACTACCCAAATACTTCTCCCCAATACTTCTCATATTTCTCCCCCTTTGACATTATCAAAAAGATTTGGGGATAAAATGCAAAGCTCTCCCTCACAATAGGCATACAAATCAAAAGGCCAAAATGATACCAAAAAATAAACAAATATAACCACATGTGAGAAAAGAATTCATGAAAGTGCTCCCTCTAAGCATGTGCAATGAAAAAGAATACCAAAAGATATGAAAAGAGAGCACATTATCCCAAAAAGATACCAATAATAAAGTTGGAGAACTTAAAATATAAGATAAACAACAATTTAGTCAGATCAGTCGACTCCTCAGTCGACGTCCCTAGGCAGAGAGTTTAAAGCATCAATGCAGTCGACGCCACAGTCGACTTGACAATGCAGAATCAAAAAATTCAAATCCTCACACCTGAATCAGTCGACTGTGTCGGGGTACCAGTCGACTGCTTTGTTCAGCAGTTCATAAAAATGACAGTTCAACAACAAAAATTTGAATGATTCACAAAACACCATTTTGTCTAACCATTCTAAAAACTTTGTTTAATCAAACAAAAGCATATCATCATTTTTCAAATAAGCAATATCAAGAGCATGATGATTTGAAACAAATAAGTGTATGATATGAAAAAAAATTTAGTAGGATGATGAAAACAAATCAAAACAAAATTACCTACTAATCTACCATTACCAAATCAATACTTAACCTTTGTCCAAGCATTTCTTGGATGCTCCATTTGCCGAGTAGGTAGGAGAGGATCCCTTCACAATCTAAACCATGTTAACTTTCTTTCGAAATGAACATTTATAATTAACATGCCCTTTTTTCATGCAATAATGACAAGTTACATAGGGGAGGGTCTCTTTTGAGATTGATTCCTTAACAAAGAAATTCTTGTGAGAATTTGAAGAAGAAGATGTGGACTTTGCAAAGAAGCTTTTATAATTCTTTTCCTTGTATGTGGGATTAAAACCCAAACCGGCCTTATCAAAAACACATTTTTGTTTTCCCAAAAGCATATTCAAATTTTGTTCACCTTGGGTAAATTTGGCCAAAGTTTTTGTCAAATCATCCACCTCCTTTCTCAATTCAACCTTTTCCTTTTCAATAAATTCACTTGAAGGTTGATTGGTTAAAACAAGCTTTTCTTTTCTCAAAATTTCATTTTGAGATTTTAAATCATCCAATTGCTTTTTCAACTCCAAATTTTCTTTTTCAATCTTATTTGAAGATTGTGCTCTTAATACAAGTTTTTCATTTTCAATCTTCAAGGATTCATTTTGGGATTTCAAAATATTTAACTCATTTGAAAGTTTGGAAAAATTCTTTTTAAGAGTTATATATTTGATTCCCAAATTTTCCAACTCCTCGTGTAATTCTTCAAATGCACTTTGAAGTTCATCATAATCATGAGATTGAATAATTGAGGTTGGTTTAGAATTTACCCCAAAATATGTAGTTTCCATGGATCTTAACTCAAAATTTTTCAAAATCTTTTGAAAATAGAAGAGTCGAGGCTCTGATACCAATTGTTGGCCCAAAAGTGGAAACCTTAGAGGGGGGGGGTGAATAAGGTTTTAGCGGAAATTAACCTTTTAAAAACTTAATGACAAATTAAGCACAAACACAAACAATAATGTAAAGAAATAAGGGAAGAGACACTTGCAAACCGAATTTTCAAATGGTTCGGCAATCGCACCCCGCGGCCTACGTCCACCCCTCAAGAACACCTCTTGAGGATTCCTTAAACCGATCTACTTACGGGTGTAGACCAAACCGTTTCCCGGAGCACTTACGGGTGTGCACCAAACCGTTACAAGAGCCTTCAATCTCTCCCAAAGAAGAACACCTCTTCTTTGCACACAAGGGTTACTAACCCTCAACCTTTACAAATTGAATTGAATACAAATGATAACTCTCTATGTAGAGTGGATAATACAATTAAAGCTCACTACAATTTTGCTCTCTCAAGAAATACAAATGAAAGATTTGAGCAAATTGATAAACTCACACAACTAGGGCTCAAATGATAAAGTTTAAAGATCAAAGAGATGTGTGATCAATACTATGTTTTCCAATCAAAATCTCAACCCTAAATAGCTTGGGAAAACATGTATTTATAGGCCTTGGAAGATTATAGCCGTTGGTGGCATGTTTGGTAATTAAAAGCCCCTTTAAAAACTAGCCGTTATGCCTTTTCAGGTCGTTTTAGTCGACTGGAACATGAAGCAGTCAACTGGTCCTTGAAGCATTCGACTGGAATGTGTTTACAGAGGGTTCTGTTTGCATTCTGCTCATTTTGGTCGACTGCATCGGGCCTTCAGTCGACTGCCCCTCTGTTTGACAGCCTGACACATCTTTACTAAAACGGCCATAACTCTTTCTACAAAAATCGGATTTGCGATCCGTTTGATGTTTTGGAAACTAGATTCAAATACCTTTCCAACCATATAAAACTCAACATCTAATTATTTTCCATTTGGTTGGGGCATTGATTTAAAGATGATCCACTTAAAATTTATTTCCAAAACTTTAACTTTTAGCATTTGTTTGAGCCCCTAAGAGTGTGAGATCAAGATGCCTTACAATGATGGTCCTAGACTTCAACCAAGGATGAAATATCTTCAAGTCTTCAAGCTTGATCCTTGTTGAGCTCCTTGTAATCTTGATCTACATCAATTAAATCTCATGCACACAAAGATGTTAAAACATTGATACAATATTAATACATGAGATTACATATGAGCATAAAAATGACTATGATAATAACAAAGAATGAATCAATATGAATCATGTAATTATCATAGCATATTTGACATCATCAAAATATAATTAAATATGCCTTAATATACCTTAAGGCTAACAGTATATGACCTGTGAAGTAGTGTAGGGGTCAATTAGAGATAGGTAGGGATCATGTTAAGTGTTTGGGTATAGAAGCTTAAGGTTCCACATTAACACACACATGCATGGGGTTGCCAAACAACTCATAAGCTAGTAGTCTAGGAATTACTTCACTTGTTTGGGAAAACAACTTATGGCATAAGGTTAGCACCTGGACCAAAAGCATTCCCAAACAAGGCCTAACCAATCATTACTTGCCATAAATGAAAACAAGGCACAAGTCACTTCTAGCTTTATGTCAAATCCAGAATATGTGAAGGTTTAACGCGGAGCGGACAGTTTTGAACGTAAATTGGTATTTTTGCGGCGCGGTGATCACCACAAAAGACAGAAAATTCATTTAATGTAAGAAATGATTTTCCAGTTTTATAAAAATACAGTTTGAGTTAAAAGAAGATATTTCCACCGTTTTGAAATACATATTTGAAATCCAACACATGTATCACTAAGTTTATAAAATTGCAGTTTGACCCCAACAAGAATTTCTAACAAAATATGATCAAGTATGATAAAACATGGGAATTGAAATTAAATGAAACCAGAAATACAGATTAATCATGAAAAATGAAATTTTAATATTGAATGAAAATGCAGGTTGTTACAGGTGATTTGGATTAAGGCTGCCTTTGGATGCAAAGAGCTGATTGGATAGTTATTCCATTTTAATTTGACTAAATCCAGGATAAATAAACTCTACCTCTTATTATGGGACATTAACTGACCCGTATTCAACACTATTTAGTTGAAGTGGACTGTATAGTCCCTCACCGTATTGGCGACTTAAATGTCGGATTATTTAAATTAAAATGGACTAGTAGTCCTATCCCCCTTATCCCCTTTGGTTAATCCATCTATTTGTGTATGGCCATTTCAAATTTGACTTAAAATACCCCAATACTACATACTCAATACAACGATTTTTGCAATAGAAGGAAAGAAACCGTTTGGTAGGGAGCTAGCCATTTTTTCCACACGTTGGGTCTCCATTGTGTCTTGCCCTTGTGTGAATGGATTTAGAGGAGGTGCATAGGAGTAGAAACGGTTTTGGTACCTCTATGATTAAAACCCTACAGGATTAGAGTTGACTTGGTAACAAGTGTTGTAAATCTGCTCTGACTTGATTATGAAACAGTTTATGTCTATATGTATATATCAATTAGAGAATGAGAATCAATGGTAAAAATGGTGGATGAAGTATGAAGGGAATGGCACTTTTGCGTAGGATTTATTTCAATTTCAATTTGTTTTTCCCTCTCAATCTTTCTATATGGAAGTAATACTAGTGCCCTATTATTATTGGGCCTCAATTTTTTGACGGGCCTTGAGCGTTCTTGGATGGGCTACCAATTTTTAGCCATAAAATTTGGGGTTTAGTACATTTTAGAGTACTTTTTAAAGGGGAATTGTTATTGCCATTCCATCATTAAACTAAGGCACTCCATGGTACCACTCTCAAAGCATGTGGTACCATGTATACAATGCATGACATGCATGGTACCACATGTTTTAAGAGTGGTACCATGGAATGCCTTGGTTCAATGTTGAAATGGCAATAGCATAACCCATTTTAAAGCAATCAAGAAATTTTTTTTAATGAAAGGTCCCTCATATAAAACTAGGCAAAAAATCCCAACCACTTCGTAAATTTTCACAAAGTCGTCAGGATTTTTTTGCCCGATTTTATATTGAGGGACGTTTTACTAAAGTATTTCTCATTATGTTCTTCAACCAATAACTTTTCATAACGGGAGACTTACACTAATTAACCCATAAATTAAGACCTTATGGGATGCATAAAATATATGTGAGTTATAAGCAATAAATGACTAGGATGATTTTGATTTTTAATCAAAGTGTCCAAATTTGAGACCACCAAAATTGTCAATATTCCTTCTTTTAGGGTTGTTCGACTTTTGTCTTAAGGGTTGTTTGGTTAAGAGCTTAAGAATATTTAGGTTTTTCGATTGAGGGTTGTTTGGTTTAATGGCTTTTGAATGAATGGTTATTTGGCCTAATAGCTTTTAGCTTGAAGATTATTTCAATTAATGACTTTGGGCTTTTGTCTTAATGGTTGTTTGGTCTAATGGCCTTTGGCTTAGAGATTGTTTTGATAAATGGCTTTTGGCTTAATGACTTTGAACTTAAGGGTTATTTGGCTTTGAAGCTGTTTAACTTGGCTTAAGGGTTGTTTGGGTTTTGACTTAATGGTTATTCGACTTTTGGCTTATGATAATTATTACGAAAATGTTGAAATTTATGGTAGGTATCGAAGGCATGCAAAGTCATTCGAGTACCTGAGGCACGTGGAATAAATTATTGGGCAAAGGAATACATGGTTCAAATTGTTCAGCATTACTTTTAGGCACGGTTATACCTAATCTATATAATAAACCATGACCTTGTGGGACTACCAAAATGTATGAGAGGGGTAGGGCATTCAACAAAAGACTGGGATGATGCTACAATGACTTTAATCTAAGGGTCAAAATTTGAGATCATCAAATTTAACAAAAAAATTCAAAATAGGTTATTTGGCTCTTGGCTTAAGGGGTGTTTTGCTCAAAGGTTTAAGGGATGTTTGGTTTAAGATTGTTATGCTATAATACCCTGTATTTTTGGATACATGGTTATATAAATGCATGCTTATGTGAACCCTTGGTGTAGAACCTTTCTTAATAGATCGAAGTCTTCTCAATCGATTGACCTTGTTTCTTTCTCAATCAATCGAAGTCTTCTCAATCCATTGAACTTGTACTGTCTCGATTGATTGAACTTACTTCGATTGCTCGAAACTCTGCCGACCTGAATTCATGACGTGGACCCTCTTTCAAGTGATTGAACATCTTTCAATCGATCGAACCTTGACCGACCTATTTTCAATCGATCGAACTCACTTTAATCGATCGAAAGTATTATTATCTTTATCCCCAGTTTTACACAGAAGCTGCCAGTTGTCCCTCTGTTTTCCCTATATATATATATTATTTATGTGGGTGTTTGGTAGTTTAGAGAGAATATAGAGACAGAGTTGTGTGTGTGTATGTGTGTTATATATATATATAATCATGTGTGTGTGATATATATATACTCTCTTGGGTTAGAAGAGGAGAAGAGGACAGGAGGAGAAGGAGAAGGAGAAGAAGCACAGAAGACAGAGAGAGGAAGTGGACCAAAGAAGAAAAAGAGGAAGAAAAAAGGTGGAGCCACCATAGCCGCTATCACCGCCGAGCTCGGAATGCCGCCACCGGACCACCGGAGAGAGGTGAGTCGATTGACTCACTCAAAGAGATGACTATAGGATGTTTTATGTGTGTTTAGAACGTGTATATAGTAACCCAAGACACCAATTCATCTCTACCCAGTTCTGGGAAGAAGACGATTCTCAATCGATTGAACTTGATTCAATCAATTGAACTTATCTCAATCGATCGAAAGGACTTCAATCGATCAAACTTACTATTTCTTCAATTAATCAAAAGGACTTCAATAAGATCGAACGAATTTCAATCGATCGACTTACAGAACACTGTCATTTCTTATTGATTATGATATGAACTGTTTAGTTGTTTAAATATTGATCCATGCCTTTAATATGCGATAGTATTGATTGAAGAGATAATGCTACACTATAACAAGATGAACTATTTAACTGTTACATGATGATATTATTGAACTGAATAGTAGAAAGGAATATGACTGCATGCTAATAACCAGTTAAATAGTAGGTATAATAAATACAGAGCATGTGAATGTCCTGTTATCTAGAGTAATCCATTTCAAGACATGTGGTCTGCATGCATGGGATAGTGGTATGAAGAGATAAAAGAATATGATGAGAAATGGAATATGTGCCTATGTAGAATATGAGATATGTGTACTTTGGATCTGTGGGATCAACATCTAACGAGCTGGGTGAACATGGGATGGTTAAGGATCATAGTGCACCTCTCATTGTTGAAGACATCCAGTGATGCGTATGCACTATAGAAGACGTCTAGTGTACCGTTGATGACGTCTAACAAGTGCTCTAATGTATTCTTAACTGTGTAGACGACCAGTGAGGATATGTACATTGTTGAAGACGTCCGATGTGTCACTCCCATTGCTTACAAATAGGCCATACCATGTAGACGACTGGTAGCCTATCAAGGGATTGTGTGATGTGGGACACCATCAGGTGAGCGACCGGTGTGACCTACTGGCTAAGTTATGTGATGTCAAGGTGGTATTATTGTATCGACATATAGATACAGATTTATATTATTATATCGACGCCTGTATATAGAGATTGATAAGGATATGAATGTGAATATGATGAGATAATTGTTCAGTCAAGGATTTAGCATCCCGGCATGAAGATAGATGTATGGGGTGGTTGCATGGGTTACATGCATGGATTTGGTAATGCTAGACATTAAGAAGCATGATGAGATATTATACCGATTCTTGCCTTTGTCTTTATTTAACGTGTTTCCTGTTATCTTTGATTTAATGCATATCTTAATGAGACCTCTGCTATGTCCGTGAGTGGCATCATTAATAAGAGATTAACCACCTTTTAAGATGCTGAAGAATAACGGTGATGAGTGTGGTTGATGTACTCACTCAGCTTTGTATTCAAAGATGATGGCATTTATGCCTTGGACATTCCAATGTGTAGAGCTTTGTAGGTATTGAGGACGGGAGACTGATGTTTTGCCAGACTTGGAGCTGAATGCTTAAAGATAAATACATACCACTTTGTAATAGTTAGTCTATTTTATCTGTCGTACTTCTGTTAATATTTGTTGTAGGCTTTAGACTATAAGCTAGCAGTTGTAATAGTTTTAGTAGACTACGACCTATAAGTTTTTGTTGTAGCCTCTGATTATGTTAATAAGATATGCTCTATGAATAGTATCCTCCCTATCATTGTGTTGTTGGTTTGAGTAGATGACATTGCGATTATTCACCAGTCATGGGCCTACGGGACCAAAAAGGAATTTATTTTCTCTATTTTTGCTTCTCTGGGCCATGACAATTGCATAATGACTTTTGACTTAAAGCTGTTTCGACTATCGCTGTTGATTGGCTTTGGATTAGGAATTGTATTACGAAAATGTTTGAAAGTGCCAAAGGCATTCAAAGTTGTTGAGTGTGCATAGGCACTAGGAAGTAGTCATTAGTCGAAAGAATGCATGGTTTAAATTGTTCGATTTCAGGCACATATTATACTTAGTAGAAAATTAGGGAGGAATGTTTTTCCCTCTTTATAAAAGAAAAATGCAATGCATCCCAAATTCTTTAATACTTGTATCATATGCTATGGTGGTGGTTGATGGTACCAGATATCATTGCATTTGGTACAATTTTTAAAGCAAATACAATCAAATTTGGCGTTCAAATTTGGAAACCATAGCACTAAAAATGATCAAAGGAGCAACATTTTATCTTAATTATAACTCTGCACAAGGGCGAATGTAGAAATTTGAAGTTGGGGGATAGGGCATGGTAAGAATGAAACCAAAAAGTTACAATGAAAGTGGTCGAATTTACGGAGTTTGGGGGCAGCCCGGGGGAAATATTTTTTTTGGGGGTCTATTTATGCATATTTTCGTGTTGATGGTATAAGCTAATGCTATAAAAAAAATTAACACAAAACTCAAGAAATCTTACTTATTTGGTTGTATGATACTTATTTTGTATCTCATGTCCGCTTTTCTTGGAAAAAAATACCAATGGAAGTGGAGGGATTATTCAAACAACACTGGGATGTGTGGACATCGCAGTTTAACCACGCTTTTCACTTAAAAATTTTTACATTAAAAAAATACGAGTTGCCTCTTAATTTTTAAAAGGAAAATTAAGAAACCGTTTAAAAGCAAACTGATCTTTTTAGAAACCAGAAATTCTAGGTCCGAGGATTATGGAATGAGAGGGGAAGGAGCCCGGCGGACTAAACACCCCCTCTCATCCTATCTCGTGATAGGCTACTTGACATCCTTTTAATCGAATTAATTATCTAAGCGTGCCCTCAACTAATACATAGATATATACATCACAAAAGCATGTTGAAAAGGTGTAAGATTGCTAACGATAAAACGGTGTACAAAATCATTTACTTCTAAACCCTAAATAGAGAACAAGAGAACTTACCCGGAATCCAGCCGCGAAATAGAAAAGTGTAATGCATACAAGAATAGAAATCCTAGAAAAAATGCCTCTAATCCACATATGCACATAAGGTAAGGCCTAAGCTAAGGTGTCGCACATGAAGTCGAAAAAAAATCAATAAAATCAATAAATAAATAAACTAGACAAGAATCGAAAAATCATACCTCAATAGTGCTACAAAACAAAAAGTTAAGTCCACATGCTTTGATCAAGATTTAATACTAGAATCCTAACATCATACCCAACCTCTAGCTTGAATCTAACAAATATGGATCAAGTTGACCTAAAATCATGAATTCCTTCTAATTAGTTGGAATCACAACATCTCTACAGATATACAAGTCTCAATTAGGAGCCAATGTAATGTCCATATAGAGATGGTATAATCCCAACATGATTATAAGGAACCTATGACTGGGTTCAACTTATTATGACTTAATACAACACAAGATGCTTTTGTGATGTATATATCTTTGTATACATCACATAGATGCTTTTGAAAGTCTGGACTCAAAATAAGGGACGGAGGGATTAAGATTTTCTAAAAATAGTAAATGAATCAGAATGACTCCAATCTTTTTAGGAGATCTAGTTAACACATTAAGCTTCGTGGAATTTTTTTTTAAGACAAAAGTGCTTGATTAGGGTTCTGATCTATTTATTTTAAAGAGGTGTTACTATTCTGAAAAATTTTGGACAGAAAACAGTTGAGTTGCAAAACCCATGATCAAACCACGTTAACTATGAAATCTCATTAAAACAAAAATTACAGTGGTAGATCTATGAGTTAGGGACAAGTTCCAATTGGTCTCATTCAATTTCCATTGAACCATGATTTAATTAAAAATCCTTGATCCTTGCTAGTTATTGAACTCACTGCACCATTGTTTATATCTAAGCCATTAAGGTTGGCTCTTCTTAAGTCTTAAATCCTCTCTCAAGTTAATGATCCTTGAGGAACATAGACTTATTTTATTCAACTCTCCTCTCAAGTTAATGATCCTTGGAGACTAATTATGAACAATCCATATGAACCTCAATGGAATATGATGATGAGTCCATAAGATTTCAAATTAGAGGACCTATGCCATGAATTAAGACTTGGATCCACTAATCATGTGTGGATATAACTATGATCAACTTTAACCCCTATATAAATCATAAATTTATAAAGAACTAAAGGATCAAACTCAAAGGAATCAAATGGGATATTGAAGATCTCATGAGTCCCAAGAGAGGAATATAACAAAAGAAAATGAAGCCAAAACTCAAAAGATTTTCAAAGTTAAACTTTACTTTAGAACTTACTTGACCTTAACCCAAAGCTATTTAGATCCAAACCCACAAAATGAGAGCTCAATCATAAGGAATTCTATATATTGTGATTGAACTCAAATTAAGAACTAGTTAAGATTAGAGGTTACCTCCAATATCCTCAACTTTTGTGTTTTTGAAGCAGGGGCCGATTTAGAAAAATCTTTTTAGGGTGGGCTTGATATGGTGCCCTCGGAAAATTTTTTTTGGACCTAGTTATACATATTTTGCATGCATTTTAGACCTAATATGACAAATTTATAACAATTTTTGACCTATTTATACATATTTTGTGTATATTTTAGACCCAATATGACAAACTTTATAATGTCAGGGGGGCTTTTAGACCTATTTATACATATGTTATGTATATTTTAGACCTAATATGATAAATTTATAATGCCAGGGGGGGCTTAACTGTAAATGTTTTTAAAGGTTATTGTGTAATTTTCAAAAAGTCTGGGAGGAGGGGGGCTTCAGCCCCCCTTTTACCCTTTGTATGTCTGCCCCTATTTTGAAGGTGTTCCAAAGGTTCTTCAAACTTTTCTTCTAACTCTTGCAATGATTTCTCTTTAATTCCTTTAATTCTCTCTAAGATTCTCTCCTAATTATCTCAAGAAAGTTGTTCCAAAAAAAGATCCAAGACCTCCATAATGGAGGATATTCACCTCTTTATATAGACAAATTTTAGAGGGGTATTTCAGTAATTTCAAGGTAAAAACCCTGATTCTGAGTGTACTTTTGATGGTACAAGCATACTATTTTTAAAAGCAGGCTATTGGAAAAACGTGGCACTCGGTGGAGTTGTCTGCGACACTCAGTGAATGCTGGAATGGTATTCACCAACTGCCACAGCAGCGTTCAGAGAGTGCCGCAGACAACTCGCGAACTGCCGTCTTTTATGCATCTCATTTTTGCCTTGTTTTTGATTGATTCTTCTTCCTTTTTGCCTCCAAAACTGCTTCTATTTTTGTAGCATTTGGCAAGTTGTCTGCGGCGGTCAATGGCTGCAGTGCGACTATCATTGAATGCCGGTCTGGTAGTCAATGAGTGCCGTAACGGCAATGCGTGAGTGCCTATGTGTCATTTTCTCTCCTTTTCTCATGTTCTCCCTTTTCTTATCTTTTTCTTTTTTCTTAATTGATTTTTTTTTAAAATTGAAGAGCCTTTCGAAGAGCTTGAATCACCTTGGAAACCCACAATTTATCGGACACAGTCATCATCGGTATTGGAGGTAACAATCCCCTAAATATGATAGATGGTAAAAATTAGGGTGTCTACAGTTTGCCCCTCTTCATAAGAGCTTGTGGAGCAAAGCGCGTCACAAGTGAATGACGAAGCCTTCATGAAGACAAGCCTTTGACCAAAACTGTTAGATTTAGGTAAAAACAAAATGCGTTGCAAAAATAATTTGCGCAAATGGTCCAAGCTGGTTATGCTCAATGGTGAGCTGCCTACGTATCCCTATGGGAATCAGACCAGGACGTAGTTCGGGCAAGGGACAAGCACGCAAGCATAAATAGTCATACAGATGAATGCACCTATCCTATCGTGATGCACATGCTCATGCCATGATGACTGCTAATATAATTTCACGCTCTACAAACATGATGATTGAGATCATGCCATTTTGATGTACCTAGATGCAATCCATGTCCTACGCTACTAAATGCTTGTGGTCGCCTTATCCTACTAGGCGAGCTATCTTCAGAACTCGGAGCCTTTGGCTGATGAGTTGGTGCTCTTCAGGGCTCATTGCCATTTTGGGCAATCGGATGAAAGAAATTGACTGGGCGGTGCTTTGCGACTTAGGCCCCGATGTCAATACGTACTTGCTCCAAATATCTGCAGCCCTTCATTCCCGTCGGACACGTTTTCTCTGAATATCCGCAGCCCTTCGGCCCATCGGACACGTTTGCTCTAAATATCCGCAAGCCTTCGACCTCGTCAAACACGTTTGCTCTGAATATCCGCAGCCCTTCGGCCTATCAGACACGTTTGCTTTAAATATCCGTAACCCTCAACCTCGTCAGACACGTTTGCTCTGAATATCTGCAGCCCTTCGGCCCTGTCGGATCACACGTTTGCTCTGAATATCTGTAGCCCTTCAGCCCCGTCGGATCACATGTTTGCTCTGAATATTCGCAGCCCTTCGGCCCCATCAGAAACATTTGCTTTGAATATCCGCAGCCCTTTAGCCCCGTCGGATACGTTTGCTTTGAATATCCACAGCCCTTCGGCCCCGTCGGATATGTTTGCTCTCAATACTTTTAACTCAAGGAATCAATTTTCAAATTTCAAGTTCAGGAGTCAAAAGACTCAATTCAATTCAATTTTCTTAAATTGGGGAGTCCATCGGACTAGATTCAATTCACTTTCCAAAATCATCAATCAATCAGATTCAAACAAATTTAATTTTACCACATCCGAAGTTCATTAGACTCAAATCAAATTCATGTTCCAAATCAGGAGTCAATCACACTCAAATAAATTTAATTTTCTAAGACCAGGAGTCAATCAGACTCAAAGAATTCAAATTTCAAAATTTCTGAGTCAAAGCAGTCTCGAAAGAATTTACTTTCTAAAAATTAGGAGTCAATCAGACTCATACGAACCAAATTCTCAAAATCCGGAGTCATTTTGACTTCACAAAGTTCAATTTTCCAAAATCTGCAATCTATTTGGCTCAATTAATTTTCAAATTTCTTAACTTTGAGAATTACTCAAAACTAAAAAGAATTTTATTTCTAAAACGCGAGTCAATCAGACTCAAAGATTCAATTTTCCAGAAGTTAGGAGTCAAATCGGACTCAATTCAATTTCCAAATTCGAGAGTTAATCAGACTCAATTCAATTGCCAAAGTCGAGAGTCAATCAAGCTCAATTAAATTCAAATTTCTAAAATCTAGAGTCAATCAGACTAATTAAATTTCAATTTCCAAAATTGGGAGTCATTCAGACTCATCAAAATTTTCTTATCTTCAAAATCGAGAGTCGATTCGACTCAAAACAATTTCCATTTCATAATTGTGAGTCAATTCGACTCAAAACCATTTCTATACCACAAGTTGGGAGTCGATCAGACTTAATTCAAATTTTAAAATTGGAGTTAATCTGACTCTGAAAACATTCCTTTTTTCCAAAATCAGGAGTCATTTTCACTCAAAAGAATTCAAAATTTCAAAATCGGAGTCAATCTGACTCAAAGGATTTCTTATTTCCAAAATCGGGAGTCAACCTGACTCAAACAAAATTGGGGGTCAATACTACCCAAAACAATTTCCAAATTGGGAGTCAATTTGACTCAAAACACTTTCTGTTTCCAAATCAGGAGTCAATCAGACTTAACAAATTTCTTATCTTCAAAATCGGGAGTCGATCCGACTCAAAATAATTTCTATTTCCAAATCGAGAGTCAATTCGACTCAAAACCATTTCTATATCAATCAGACTCAATTTAAATTTTCAAAATCGAATTTTCAAAATCGAAGTTAATTTGACTCTGAAAACATTCCTTTTTTCCAAAATCGGGAGTCATTCTGACTCAAAAGAATTCAAAATTTCAAAATCGGAGTCAAGGGATTTCTTATTTCCAAAATCGGGGGTCAACCTGACTCAAACAAAATTGGGGGTCAATTCTACCCAAAACAATTTCCAAATTCGGAGTCAAATTGACTCAAAACAATTTCTATTTCCAAATTGGGAGTCAATCAAACTCAACAAATTTCTTATCTTCAAAATCAGGAGTCGATCCGACTTAAGACAATTTCTATTTCCAAATCGGGAGTCAATTCGACTCAAAACCATTTCTACATCACAAGTTGGGAGTCAATCAGTCTCAATTCAAAATTTTAAAATCGGAGTTAATATGACTCTGAAAACATTCCTTTTTTCCAAAATCGGGAGTCATTTTGACTCAAAAGATTCAAATTTTCAAAATCAAAGTCAATCGGGCTCAAAAGATTTCTTATTTCCAGAATTGGGAGTCAACCTAACTCAAACAAAATTGGGGGTCAATTCTACTCAAAATAATTTCCAAATTAGGAGTCAATTTGACTCAAAACAATTTCTATTTCCAAATTGAGAGTCAATCAGACTCAACAAATTTCTTATCTTCAAAATCGGGAGTCGATCCGAATCAAAACAATTTCAATTTCCAAATCGGGAGTCATCGACTCAAAACCATTTCTATATCACAAGTTGGGAGTCAGTCGGACTCAATTCAAAATTCCATTTCCAAATTGGGAGTCAATTAGACTTAACAAAAGAATCATTTCTTTCAAAATTGGGAGTCAATCCAGACTCAACACAATTCCATTTACAAAATTTGGAATCAATTCAATTTAAGAGGATTCAATATTCCAAAATCAAAAGTCAACCAGACTCAAACAATTCCTAATTTCAAAAATCGGAGTCAATCAAACTTTAAAGAATTCATCATTTCCAAAAATTGGGAGTCAATTCGACTTGGATGAAATCGATTTTCACAATCCGGAATCAATCATACTCAAAGAACTTCTTATTTCATCTGGAATTAATTTGGCTCAAAGAAATTTCTTATTTCCAAAACCAGGAGTCAATCAGACTCGAAAGAGTTCAATTTTCAAAATCCAAAATCAATCATATTCAAAAAATTTCTTATTTCTAAAATTGGGAGTCATTCCGACTTAAAAGAATTCAATTTTCAAAATCCTAAGTCAATCATATTCAAAGAATTTCTTGTTCTAAAATCAAGAGTCAATTTGACTCATAATAATTTAAATTTTAAAATCTAGAGTCAATTCAACTCAAAAGACTCTCATTTCTAAATCTGGAGTCAAGTTGACTCACAAGAATTCAAATTTTAAAATTCGGAGTCAATTTGACTCAAAAGAATCTCATTTCTAAAATCTGGAGTCAATTCCACTCGAAGGAATTGAATTTTTAGAGTCAATTTGACTCAAGAGAATTGAATTTTCTGAAACTGGAGTCAATTTGACTCAAAATAATTGAATTTTCACAAATCGTAGTCAATTCGACCCAAAATAATTGATTTTTTTCAGAAAGATTTTGATTTGGAGTCAATTTGTGACTCAGAGAATTGATTTTACCAAAGTTCAGGAGTCCTCAGACTCAAAGAACTGATTTCTTCAAAATTCGAGATTCCTCAGACTCAAAGAAATGATTTTACAAAAATGGGGAGTCCTCAGACTCAAAGAATTGATTTCACAAAAATGGAGAGTCCTCAGACTCAAAGAATTGATTTCGAAAAAGTTTGGGAGTTTGCGGGCTCAAAGAGTTGATTTTTCAAAATTTGGGGAATCTTCAAACTCAAAGAATTTATTTTACAAAAATTGGGAGTCCTCGGACTCAGAGAATTGATTTCACAAAAATGGGGAGTTCTCAGACTCAAAGAATTGATTTCATAAAAGTTCAGGAGTTCGCGGACTCAAAGAGTTGATTTTTCAAACTTTGGGGAGTCCGAACTCAAAGTATTGATTTCACAAAAGTGGGGAGTCCTTAGACTCAAAGAATTTGAACGGAGTTGATGGGGTTTCGAAGGGAGATGTGCTGCCCTAGCGGTCTTTGGAAGGAATGATTTTCTGCATTTGCCTGTATTTGCAGACCCTTTAGAAGAAACACAATGATTGTGTCCAAAGAGGGAAGTCACATTTTCCCTAGTCTTGGACCTTTCTTATATTGTCACTTTAGCATTATGTTGTGATAGTGTTCGAAACTTTTCCCCGCATTGCTCTTGGAATGCTCATGGAGACTTTTTAAATCTTTTCTTCATCATCTTAAACCCACGCCTTTGAGACCATTATTGACTCATCGATGGAGGACAGACTTAACAAAAGCAGTTATACAAGATGACTGACTCAACCTCTGCATTATTCTGAATCAATGTGCTTTCATCGTGAATAATGCATCTTTTTACCTTTCATTTATTCATCATCTTATCATGGTAGTGCTTTGCTGATAAATTTAAACTTTGAAGACCTTTCTCTTCCTTTTGATTTAGCTAATTCTTTGCCTATCTAGAGTGTGCTTCAAATTAGTACTTAAGCTTATAGAATAAAAGACACTCTTTTTCAATCCTTTTCAAAGCAAACTCAACTACTTGAGAACTTTCCTCTAGAACATGGGAATCACGGCAAACAAATTTTGCCCCTAGTTTAAATAGGACTTGAGGGGCTTTGCTTCTGGGATTAAATAGGTTATTCAGCAAACGAAGTTTGCCCCTAGTTTAGAGATGTAATAGAGAGCATGTAGGCTTATTCTGATGAATTTTGAGAGATAACGACACAGGAATGCCTGAAGTGTAATTTTTCCTAGCCTACAGGCAATTTTCATGAATAGGGTGGGATGAGGCTGGTTGTCCCAATGTTGACAGGCAAACACAAGTTTGCCCTTAGTTTGAAGGAAGGAAACCAAAGGTGCAAAGGGTGATGCTTTCGGTTTTAGGGATGGTTATGGACTGAGAACCTTTGGAGGTTCGCCTACTTATGCCCGAGTGGGAATATGGTCTAAAGTAGTTTGACAAAGGCCTGAAAGAAAGATGCCATGAGATGGCAATGGTGACCGAATCGAGTAGGTTGCCTACGTATCCCCAAGTGGGAATCAGGTCGAGTGTAGATCAAGTACTCTGGAGGTTTTGAAAGAATAAGGCTTCAAGAATTGGTGAGCTTTCTAGCCATGTTTCCATATGGGTCTAATGAGTGCTCTTTCTTGGGTAGATTTTCTGAAATGGATCCCTTTTTTGGTAGCTTTTTAAGTAGGATAATGAGAATATGAACTACTTCTCCCTTTTATTATCTTCTTTTCTTTTCTTTTCTTTTTTTCTTTTTTTTTTCTTTTCTTCTTTTTGATGGTTGATTCTTTTAACCTTTCATTAGCCAGTTTAATTTTACAGTTCTCATAGTGCATCGTGTTTTAATCATACTCTTCTCAAAGCAATGTCTGCCCTCCAAATCTCTCTTTGTTTTTCTCAAAGATATCTCCTATTGTTTTAGGCCTACTTAGCCATTGAGCCTCTCACAAAGTTTTTGAAACTTATTGGTACTTTCAAATCTCTCTTTCATTTCTAATTTCTTTTCTTTGTTTAGAACAACACAAAGCCTTGAGATAATTCATGTACCAATGATGTACTTTGAAGTGCTTAAGAAATTTCAATCTTATTTATTCTTTGCCTTTTCTTTTCTCTTTCTTTTCTTTTCTTTTCTCTACCTCATTATCTCTTATTCTCTTCATAATTTTGTATTCTCTTCATAATTTTGACTGGCTAGGAATCAGATTTTAAAATTGACACGCATCTTATATTTGCTCTAATTTTTGCCTAGGTGCCCTTTCGGGTTTTCATCCTAGCGAGCTCTTTTTTCTTTTTCTTTTTCTTCTTTTTTTTTTTCCTTTTTTTAACTTTTTTTTTGTGCTCTAATTTTTGCCTAGGCACCCTTTTGGGTTTTCATCCTAGCGAGCTTCTTTTTCCCTTTTTTTTTGCTTGGAAGAAGAAGTTCATTTAAATATCTAGCTACCATCAAGGACCAAGATTATGGCAATGGACTGGTTGGGCTCATCTTTTAGGCTTGGTATTCGAGAAAAGGGGATGGTTAGCAATTTTCACGAAGTTCCAAGTTCATATTTTCAAGATTGAGGAAGAGTATCTTTAAATTCTTAAAGTAGCTAATCAATTCTCTACTTCTCTTTGGATTTGGCACAAAATTTGGGGATCATTTTCAATGCGAAAATTTACTAACAAAATATTTTCCATGATTGTTTGAAAAAAAGTGACTTTTCTTTTCTTTTTCCTTTTTTTCTCTTAATGATCCATACATTCACGAATGGGCACATTGAATCAAGCAAAATGAGATTTTATTCAACTAGCAGCAGATTACACCATTTGATGATGCCAGAAATTGGCAAAGAACAAGTAGAGTAATTTAAGGAGAGGGAGAGATAAGAAGTTTGTATGTGGTTCGGTTCCGTTAACTAGGTGACCTATGTCCACGTGGTGCATTGAAGCGTGCTCACTAATAGATCACCGACGACCTTTGGTGAACCAACATGGAGGGCGGTACTACCAAAGACCGACTGAGTAAAAATGATGTGTATATCATTATTCCTCTGAGATAGAATGCCTCTCTCTCTCCAAAGGGGATGAGTGATCTCCTTTATAGAAGCAAGAGACCACTCGTACAAGGTAAGTGAGTAGATTAGGAAGCCTAATCTAATTACAAGTGATTAGCATGAATCGTGGAAGTTTCCTAAGTGGTTTAGGAAACAACTTGCACTTTCCATCAACTTTTTGACTGAGTTAGGAAACTGCCCTGAGCCTTGCGGGGCAAGCCATGAGATGCATCCGAGCTTCGTGGAGTATAGCTGTACCATACACCCGGGCCATGGGCCCAGACCGGGCGATCTCGGCTAGATGACCTCGGATAATTGCCCAAGCAAGCGCCCATTTCGAATGACTCGGCATTCCCTTGCTAAGGTGGCGGTTTAACTCTGACCGAATATTTTTTGACCTATCAGCTGCCCCCCATTTTCAAAGCTGACTTGATGCTTCATTAAATGAGGTTTGAAAATCTGCGCTATCTAGTAAACTGCCCGGGCAGATGCCCGAGCCATTCCTCAGGAGCGGACCTACACCCTTGGCTACCCGAGGGTTATATCAACTGGTAACGTTGAGACCCAGGGTCGGTGGCCGCCACATGTCAATGTGCGACTGGTTTGTTTAGGATCCAACGAGGCTGGTGCTAGCGTAACTGAACAGTCACGTGGCCACCGGACTGTCATATAGTGCATTAAATGCGCGTACCTTTTGAGGTGACGCTCCACGTGCCCGAGGAGATAGCTTCTAGGCGGTTTAGGCAAGAAAACTTCCTGGCCGTTGGATCTAATCTGATCTAGACCATTCACACCTTATATATAATGGACACTTGGTCATTTCTCTCATTCCTAATGCCCTAAGATAGAGATTACCGAGTGGTTTGAGAGCAGAAGTCCCTGGTCAAGCTTCCCGAGCTCTTTTCCTGTTTCATTCCTTGTAAGTCTTGCCTTCCCCAGTTTTAATTCACTATTTTCTTCGTTCTCCTCTTTCTTTTCCATTCTTGAGTGAGGCTGGAGAGGATGAATCCGTTAGGGCTCACTCGGGAGTGGGATTTCTTCTTTCTTAGGTTTTGCTTCTTCTTTAGTTCAAGCAGTACAGTAGGACAACTGAACCAAGCGGGTTGTCCCAGGGTAGACTTGATGGAGTGCCACCTTTCCCTGAAAACCTTATACTCCTTGCCCTTTAGGCTTGTAACCCTACCTCCTCTGTACCTCAGACTCGGAGTCTCTGACCCATATCTAGGTTACCGTTTGCTTTCTCATTCCACTATAGGATGACCAACGATGTGTCACTCCGATTTTGATTCTTCTTCCTGGTCGGAAGATGGGAGTCACAGTCCGAGACCCTGGACACAAGCTTGGATCTGTCCTCCGCCACTCCGTCTGACCATCACAGCGAGGCAGGATTCTGATCCGGGTGTCGGGCGATGAGTTTGACTAGGAGGCCCCAGTGGCCTCTGTCTCTCGTGGTCGTTGTGGATGATGCGTAGCTTCTGCACCACTTCTCTCTCTCTCTTTTTTTGGGGGAGGCTACTACAACTGCCCCCTAGGCTTTGTACCTGTTTGTGTTTTTTATTAATGAAAAGGCCCACCGAGGCCACCTTTTTTCATCAATTATATTTATTTTTTGTACTTGCCTGTTATAATTGCATGTTCCCGACCAGTTGTAAGTCTTGTGGAAACCCTGCCTTAGCAGAAGTGTAGGACTGTGACCAGTAAAGAACACTAGGTTTTTTGGGGACCTATTTTGAAGGTCTCGCCTGGTATAGTGTAGGATTTGGGTCCTATTACTATGTCGGATGGTTTCTCTAGGCAATGTTGGTACTTAAGGATGTTTTAGGACTCCAAGCCCTGTTAGTGCCCGGTATGATTCCTTGTTTTTGTCTGGTATTCTTCCCCCCTGCCCCCAAGCTAATGTTAAGGCAGGGATTGGTAGAGGGATTGACTGTAAGGAACTGACCTAGAACATGGGTGGTTGTAGGGTCTTTTTGAGCTTGCCATCATTAGCCACATAGGAGGATTAGTTTCCATCATCGGTTATAGACCTAAGCAAAGCCGATGCCTCGGGTGTTGTGCACGAGGTCTTTTGTGTCTCGGGTGTTGTGCCTAAGGTCTTTTATGCCTCGAGTGTTGTGCCTGAGGTCTTTTGCCCCGGGTGTGAACTCGAGGTCTTTCGATTATTTGCACGGAACGCTGGTAGGGATCATACTTGTGGTAAAATAATTATCTTTATTCTTTTTTGAAAATCATAATAATTGTTCAAAAAGAGCTACAAATTTCCTAATCGATGCTAATCTGTTCTTATCCGAGCTTTACTAAAAATACTTGCGGAGATGTTGTATATTTTAGGGGTGAGATAGATCGTGCCCATCCAAAGTTTGTAACCAATAAGTGCCTGGTAGGTTGACCCGGGTGACCCTGTATGGTCCCTCCCAATTTGGTCTTAGTTTTCCATGGCTCAGAACCTTGGTGGACTGGTTACTGCCTTAAGGACCAAGTCTCCCACCTGGAAGCTACGATGCTTGACTTTGTTGTTGAAATACAGAGAAACCTATTATTTATAGGCCGCAACCTTCAGCTATGCCCGATCCCTTCTATTTTATTAAGTCCAATTCCCCCATAAGGGCTTCCCTGTTGCTCTGTTGGCTAAAATTTGTAACCCAGAACGTTGGCAATTTAAATTCCGTGGGTAACACTGCCTCAAAGCCATAGGTAAGCGAGAATGGTGTCTCCCCTATTGCCGCTCGGGGAGTGGTACGGTAGGTCCATAGAAGCATTGGCAGTTCTTCAGCCCAGAGTCCCTTGGCGCCTTCAAGTCGGGTTCTAATTGATTACATGATTGATCGATTTGTCACTTTGCTCTGTTGGCTAAAATTTGTAACCCAGAACGTTGGCAATTTAAATTCCGTGGGTAACACTGCCTCAAAGCCATAGGTAAGCGAGAATGGTGTCTCCCCTATTGCCGCTCGGGGAGTGGTACGGTAGGTCCATAGAAGCATTGGCAGTTCTTCAGCCCAGAGTCCCTTGGCGCCTTCAAGTCGGGTTCTAATTGATTACATGATTGATCGATTTGTCACTTTGGCTTGCCCGTTGGCCTGATTTTGCTCAAGGGACGAGTAGTGGTTTGTTATTCCATATCCCGAGCAGAATTGTTTCAACATCGGGGTATCGAACTGTCTGCTATTTTCACTGACTAGGATCTGGGGGATGCCAAACCTGCTGAGAATGTTTTTCTTAATGAAACTTTCCATCTTTATCTCGGTGATTGTTGCCAAGGGCTCGGCTTCCGCCCATTTAGTGAAATCGTCCACGGCAATGACTGTGAACTTGACTTATCCCTTTCCCATCGGGACGGGGTCGATGATATCAAAACCCTACTGAGCGAATGGCCAAGGGCTGAGGATTGGTGTCTAGAGTTCTCCCGGGCAGTTGATCGTAGGCGAATATCTCTGGCACTTATTACACCGCTTGACATATTCTTTTGAATCCCGAGCCATCATTGACCAGTAATAGCCTTTCAGTAGGGCCTTTCGGGAGAGTGCTTGGCCTCCAACATGGCTCCCACATACTCCTTCGTGAAGTTCTTGCAATACTGCTTGGACCTGTGTAGGATGGACGCACCGAAGGTATGGGATAGAGAACCCTTTTTTGTAGAGGATGCCGTCAACGAGGTGGTATCTGGCCGCCTGATATTTTACCCGCTGGGCTTCTTCTTTCTCGTCTGGCAAAGTGCCAGTTGTGAGGAACGACATGATTGGATCTATCCAACTGGGCCCCGGATTGACTGGTTCAACTTCCATGCATTTCAAGTTGACCACACTGGGCTCGGGTAAGTACTCTATCCTTATCCCAAGCAGGTCTGACTCGGAGGATGAGACAAGCTGGGCTATATTTGAGAATATCCCATGCCACTCTATTTTCTTCCCTCAGGATCTGCGTGAGGGATAACCCATTAAGCTTTTTTGAGACTATTCTGATGAGAGCTAAATACACTACCATGTTGTCTTCCCGGGCTTCGTACTCTTGATTGACTTAATTGACCATGAGCTGGGAGTCGCTGTACCCTTGAACTTGTTGAGCCCCCATTAAAGTAGCCAACTATAATCCAACCAGCAGGGCTTCGTACTCGGCCTCGTTGTTAGGGGCTTAAAAACTGAACCTTAGCACATACTCCAGTTGGATTCCGTCGGGTGTGGTCAGGATGATACCTGCCCCACTACCTTGTTTGTTGGACGATCTGTCCACATAGAGTACCTAGGTTGGGGTGTCAGGCTTTAGACTGGGCGGTAAAACTGGGGGTCTAGCTCTTTAACCGGATCTTCTGGGTACATGAATTCTATGAGGAAATCTTCCACTACCTGCCTTTGAGTGCTGTCCGAGGCCTATAGACTACTTCAAAATCTTCTAACTCTAACGCCCACTTGACAAGCCTCCTAGACGTCTCAGGCCTGCTTAATATTCGACGGAGGGGCTGATCCATGATGACCATAATGATGTGGGCCTGGAAGTATGGGCAGAGTCTCCGGGCAGAAGTGATGAGGGCAAAGGCCAATTTCTCGATGTGAGAGTACCGACCTTCTATGCCTTGGAGTTCCCAGCTGGTATAATACATAGGGAATTATATCTTGTATTCCTCTCGAATGAGTGTCAAGCATACCACTAAGGGTGAGACCGCCAGGTACAAGAACAACTCCTCCTTTGGCATGGGTGTTGATAGTGGAGAGGGTGATGTTAGATACTTCTTGAGATCTTGAAATGCCTCCTTACACTCTTCTGACCATTAAAACGCTTTACGGAGGATTTTGAAGAACGATAGACACCGGCCAGTAGCCTGGGAGATGAATCAGTTCAACGCTGCCACCCGTCTGACCAAACTTTGAACTTCTTTGGTTGACCTAGGTAATCGCATATTAATAATAGCATGGATTTTTTCGGGGTTCGCTTCGATCCCCCGCCTGCTGATTAAGTGCCTAAGAAATTTCCTGGACGAGACTCCAAATGTGCACTTGGCCGGGTTCAACCTCATTTGGTATTGTCTTAAGATGCTGAAGGCCCCGACCAAGTGCTCGAGGTGGTAGGACTCGTCTTGGCCCTTAACCAAAAGATCGTCGACATAAACCTCCATGGACCTCTCGATCAAATCTTTGAACATGTGGTTGACCAGGCGTTGGTAAGTTGCCCCAACATTCTTGAGGCTGAAGGGCATCACCTTGTAACAATAGGTCCCCTAGTCTGTGATGAAGGAAGTCTTTTCTTCATCCCTGGGGTGCATGCTGATTTAATTGTATCCTAAGTAGGCGTCCACGAATGAAAGAAGTGAATGACCGTTCGTGGAGTCCTCAAGGAGGTCTATCTTAAGCAGTGGATAGCAGTCCTTTGGGCAGGCCTTGTTCAGGTTGGTAAAATCCACACACATTTTCCACTTCTCGTTGCTTTTCTTGACCAGTACCACATTAGCCAGCTAGTCGGGATAGTGAACTTCTTGGACGGACTTTATTTTCAGAAGCTTTTCAATTTCTTCACATACTGCTGCTTATCTTTCAGGGGCCATGCCCCTCCTGTTCTGTTTGACCGGTCGGGAGTCCGGGTCAATGTTGAGACGGTAGGACATGACTCGGGGGTCAATCCCAGGTATGTCTTCGTGGCACTAGGCCGAGACATCCTAGCTCTGTCGTAATAGCTGGATCAACTTCTCCCTGAGGCCTAGCTCCAAGAGGGAGCCAATACTGACGGATCGATCGGGGGTTTAGGGGTCCATTACCACGTGTTCCAGCTCTTCTGTGGAGCCTACTCCATCCCTTATGTCCCTTGGGTCCATCTCCTAGACATTCAATGTTTCTGTCACTGCTTCTCTGTGCAAGGAGCTGACATAACAGCTCCGGGTGATTGCTTGGTCTCCACACAAGCTCTCGGGCTCGCAAGGGGTCAAGAACTTGATCACTAGGCTATACATTGATACGACCACCTTAACTTTTTTGAGCGTTGGCCATCCCAGGATAACATTGTAGGCGAACGGGGCTTCTACCACCACAAAGTTTTCCAGCAGGAAGACCTGCTTGGGGTAGGTCCCCATAAGAACTGAGAGCTCGATTGTACCGAGTGGTTGCGTGCTAGATCCATTGAATCCTACCAGGGGAGTGGTTATAGGCCAGAGTTGATCCCTTGATATTCTAAACTGATCAAAAGCTAAGATGAACAAAATATCAGAGGAGCTGCCTGTGTCCACTAGCACCCTCTTGACCACATAATTTGCTATAGAGAGTGTTACCACCAGTGGATCGTCATAGGGGCAATGCAGGTCCTTCACATCGTCGGACGAGAATGTCAGCACGTCAGTAGGTGGGGAGCGAGCAAATCGGACATGCTAGACATCCGATTGGGATGCCTGAGCATGCCTCTTCCTAGCCAACTGTGAGTCCCCTCCACCCGAAGTTCCTCCAGAGATCACATTGATTTACCCAAGTGGTTGTGGCTCTTCGGGGGCTTGGGTATCTGGCCGAGGTAGCCTATCTGCCATGACAAATTTGACGAGGTGACCCTATTCGATCAGCTTCTCGATGGAAATATTAAGCTTGAAGCAGTCCTTTGTGTCATGACTGTGGCCTTTATGGTATCGACAAAACTTATCCCGATTTCTCTTCTCGAGTAGGATTTTTAGCTTTGCCAGCTGTTAAAGCAGTCTTTGAGTCTCGGCGGTGGCCATGACCTCATAGATAGGCCAGGAAAGAAGCGTGAAGGCAATCGGGGGATGACCCTAACTTCCTCTTTGCTGGTCCTCCTTCGGCCTCTTTCCTGAACCCTTCTCGGAGCCTTCGCGTTTACGTTTAGACCTCAGGGACTCATCCCCTGCAAAACTAGCCCACTTGGATTTTAGGAATTCCTCCGTGTCAATGTACTTCCCAACCCTTTTGGAGAGCTCCACCAGGGTTGCTAGTCGGTCATGGTAGAACGACGTAGCAACTTTGGTGTGCTGAATTCTTAAGCAAAAGGCGGTGATAGTGACTGTTTCATTTAGGTGGCAGATTTGGAGCCTCTGCTGGTTGAAACGGTTGACGTAATCCTTTAGGAATTCTCCCTTATGCTGCTTCACGGTCAGTAGTTGGTTGACAGGTTGCGACTGGTCGAGCATCCCTATGAACTGGATAATAAAAAGCTTGTTGAGTACCTTGAAGTTATTGATCATTTGGGGCTTGAGAGCATGGAACCACTGTGCGGTCAACCCTTTGAGGGTGTTAGGAAAGCCAAGCACACTAGTTCATTAGTGGTGGTGACCAGTGCCATCTGGGCCTTATAAGTCTGGACATGATCCACCGGGCTTCCTGAACTGTCATAAGAATTGAGATATGAAGGCTTGAACTTTTGCGAGATGGGGAATCTTATGACCCGGACGGTAAAGGTTGACTCGGTTTCTGTATTGGTATGACCATGGCACGACTTCTGGCTTAATTTCTCAATTTGCTTCTGCAAGTCCTCGACCTGGGCCTTAACATCTTTTTGATCAATCTTCCGTTCCGTATCTGAATGGTACATTGGGTCGGACGATGAGGCCTCTCCCTCAGAGTGTGCTATCCTCGGGGATGGGGCCTAACTTTGACTCTGTTTGCCTAAGATCTCCACAGCTCTTGGTGGGGGGGTCTTTGGGTGAATCCTGGGCAGTTTGCCCTAGTACCTCCCTTCTAGCAGCGCGTCTGCTGTTGATGATCTCTCTAGCGTTCCCAGCCTGGCGTGGGTTAGCCCAGGCATGTCGTCACGTCTGCTTGGGGGCTTAGCTACGCTCGTCATTTCCTAATAGCCCAAAGCAGGCGGGGCCACAAGTTCAGTGTGGGCAAGCCTTTGGACCCGTACGGGCTCCTGGTCGAGTGCATCCTTCCCGGGCTGATCCTCAATTTGAGGGAGCTTTTCCTGATGGGCTAGCAGCACTTGAATCTGCTGCTGAGTTTGTCGCTGACCCTTCAGGAGTTGCGCAAAAGCCGCGGTAATTTGTTCGGAGGTCTTAAAAGCAGCCAGTTGCCCGGCTTGTGAATCTGTCTGTCCTACTAGAGCAGCATTCTTCTTACCCTTCTTTGGTGGCTTGTTGATCAGTCAAAGACTTGTTTTTCTAAAGAGCTTTTCTCTCAATTCCCATAGACGGTGCCAAACTGATGATGCCAAACTTTGGTAAAGAACAAGTAGAGTAATTTAAGGAGAGGGAGAGACAAGAAGTTTGTATGTTAACTAGGTGACCTACGTCCACGTGGTGCGTCAGTGCGTGCTTACTAGCAGATCACCGGCGGCCTTTGGTGAACTAACATGGAGGGAGGTACTACCAGAGACCGGTCGGGTAAAAATAATGTGTATATCGTTATTCCTCTGAGATAAGAATGCCTCTCTCTCTCTCTCCAAAGGGGATGATTGATCTCTTTTGTAGATACAAGAGACCACTCGTACAAGGTAAGTGATTAGCATGAATCATGGAAGTTTCCTAAGTGGTTTAGGAAATAGCCTGCACTTTCCATCAATCTCCTGACTGAGTTAGGAAACTACCCTAAGCCTTGCGGGGCAAGCCATGAGATGCGCCCGAGCTTCATGGAGTATAGCTACACCGTACACCTGGGCCGTGGGCCTAAATCGGGTGGTCTCGGCCAGATGACCTCAGACAGCTACCCAAGCGAGCGCCCATTTTGGATGACTCGGCATTCCCTTGCTGAGATGGCAGTTTGACTCTGACCGGATAGATTCTTACCTATCACAATTTAACTCGATTGACTCGATAAAGACTTGATAATAAACTCAATGGAAGACTGACAAAACACAACTTGACATTAACACTCGACTCTAACTTAACATGGCTAGATCATGGACTGGACTTGACTGGTCTCAATTGGAGTGTCACAAATGATTTTCACTTTATTGGGTTCCTAAGAGCATCCACATTTGATTCAGCAGAGGCAGTTCCGAACACAATCACCTCACTAGAAGCATGTGTGCATAAACATCTCTCTTTCTATTATTTGTTCCTTTCTAAATAATCTCATGCTTCAATCTCTGTACCAAACAGTGGTTGACTCAGGTGCTATCTCGCTTATAACCACATTTATCTTTAATCAATTTTGACTGATTTTCTCAAAAGAATCTTATATTTTTATTAATTTTATTAATTGTTTATGCCAAGTGAAATGCTCATGAATGGTTCATATGTCACACGGATACAATACACGTGTGTGTGTGTGTGTATGTGTGCCTATTCTATATGCCAAAATAAAAGCAAATCTTAACTCGAGCACATAAGACACATAAGCATATAAAATCCTCATTCATGTTAAGTGCGCTAATTTCTCCTTTCATTATGATCCTTATTACCCCTTCAAGGATTGGGTATTTTAAAATTTTTTGAAATTCATTTGGAAAGTATTTCTTGGCTGATGAAATCTTTTGAAAACAATTCTTGAGAATTCTTTTGAGAACGAGGATGTTAAACTTCCTCAACAAAGATGAATGGATTGAAATTTTGCTTTGAAATTCATTTGAAAAGCATTTCTTCAAAAAACAATTCCCAAGTTTTTTGGATTTTTCCTTTAAAGATGATCATGTGAAAATATACCTTAACAAAGGTTAGTTTGGAGCTTTTCTTGACCAAAAGAAAACGAATTTTGGAGACATTTTGAAAAACATTTTGGGATAAAAGGTGATGATGGTTTATCAAAATCTTGTTTGCTCTCAAAAGTAAACTTGAAAACTTTCGGGTAGAAGAATCACATGATTGAATTATCACCGTACTCTTCATGAATTCGAATACATACAAGGTCAATGATGCTTATCTTAACGAGGTATAAGAAGCGTAATCTTATAATCATAGTTCGGCATGTTCCCAAATATCACGGGACATAAAGGGGATTTGCTCAAAATGTGATTAAGAGGCTACACATCTTTCATCAAGCAAGTATTGTCATCATCTCAAATAACCCTTCTAGGCATACAAAACTCCCTAGCACATAAATCCGAATCAAGAATTGATTTCCTAAGACCAAAGGGTTCTATAGAAGCTATCATGCAAAGGCCGGGTTTTGGTCAAATAATGGACCCTTGACACACATTCGATAGGATGCTTTATATACCAAAGCATGGTACGAGATCAAGGGTGATCACACGGTCCCATGATAACTTGAACGATCGGGTTGCCCCAAGCCTCTAAGGTCATAGTTCCGTGCAATCGACTGGCGAAACATGCATGTGCAATGCAACAGGCACACAAAGATTAATTAATTTGATCAAAAGGATGCTTTCAAGTCTAATCCTCGAGTGAACCCAAAATAAAAAATTTTGGTCAGTGAAACCAGAGATTTTCTAGGTTCGTTCCCCCAGCAGAATCGCCAAATTATGGACATCGTAGTTTAACCACGCTTTTCACTTAAAACTTTTTACATTAAAAAAATACGAGTTGCCACTTATTTTTTAAAAGGAAAATTAAGAAATCGTTTAAAAGCAAACTGATCTTTTTAGAAACCACAAATTCTAAGCCCGGCGATTATGGAATGAGAGGGGAAGGAGCCCGGCAGACTAAAACATCCCCTCTCATCCTATCTTGTGATAGGCCTCTACTTGACATCCTTTAATCGAATTAATTATCTAAGCGTGCCCTCAACTAATACATAGATTTATACATTAGAAAAGTATGTTGAAAAGGGTGTAAGATCGCTAACGATAAAACGGCGTACAAAATCATTTAGTTCTAAACCCTAAATAGAGAACAAGAGAACTTACCCGGGATCCAGCCGTGAAATAGAAACATGTAATGCATACAGGAATAGAAATCCTAGGAAAAGCCTCTAATCCACGTATGCACATAAGGTAAGACCTAAGCTAAGGTGTCGCACATGAAGTCGAAAAAAAATCAATAAAATCAATAAATAAATAAACTAGACAAGAGTTGAAAAATCATACCTCAATAGTGGTACAAAACAAAAAGTTAGTCCACATGCTTTGATCAAGATTTAATACTAGAATCCTAACATCACACCCAACTTCTAGCTTGAATCTAACAAATACGGATGAAGTTGACCTAAAATCATGAATTCCTTCTAATTAGTTGGAATCACAACATCTCTACAGATATACAAGTCTCAACTAGGAGCCAATGTAATGTCCATATAAAGATGGTATAATCCCAACATGATTATAAGGAACCTATGACTGGGTTCAACTAATTATGACTTAATACAACATAAGATGATGCCCTAATCGCTCGAATTAACACATAGATGATAAATGCATGAACATGAGCAAAAATAAGTTATGAATCATTTATTGATTTAGATCATTTATTCTCTGGATTTAAGCTCAAATAGTCATAATCAAAATAAGGTTCAAGCCTTAGGTTATAGAAAAGTCATTTGGATCATTATTTACAAAGTTTATAAATTCTATAACAGACTTACAGAAATTACAGAGAGCAGACCAGACTTTCAAAATAGGAAAAGCATATATTCTATTGTTTGATTTCAGTGATTTTTGGATATACTGTGCCTCTGTGAGTCTAGTTTCTAACCCAAAAAGAAAATAAAAAATTAAACAGTTCAATCTCTAGAAATAGGACTAAGACCAGACATCACTTCGAATTTTACAACTCTCTGTCCAGAGATTTTGTATGATTTTCTAAAAAGAGTAAATGAATCAGAATGACTCCAATCTTTTTAGGAGATCTTGTTAACACATAATCTTCAAGGAAAAATTTATTTTAAGTCAAAAGTGCTTGATTAGGGTTCTGGTCTATTTGTTTTAAAGAGGTGATACTGTTCTGAATTTTTGGACAGAAAACAGTTGAGTTGCAAAACCCATGATCAAACCATGGTAACTATGAAATCTCATTAAAACAAAAATTGCACTAGTAGATCTATGAGTTAGGGAAAAGTTCCAATTGGTCTCATTCAAGTCCATTGAACCATGATTTTAATTAAAAATCCTTGATCATTGCTGGTTATTGAACTCATTGCACCATTCTTTATATGTAAGCCACTAAGGTTGGCTCTTCTAAAGTCTTAATTCCTCTCTCAAGTTGATGATCCTTGAGGAACATAGACTTAATTTATTCAACTCTCCTCTCGAGTTAATGATCCTTGGAGACTAATTATGAACAATCCATATGAACCTTACTGGAATATGATGACGATTCCATCAGATTTCAAATTAGAGGACCTAAGTCATGAATCAAGACTTGGATCCACTAATCATGTGTGGATATAACTATGATCAACTTTAACCCCCATATGAATCATAAATTTATAGAGAACTAAAGGATCAAACTCAAAGGAGTCACATGAGATATTGAAGATCTCATGAGTCCCAAGAGAGGTATATAACAAAAGAAAATGAAACCAAAACTCAAAAGATTTTCAAAGTTAAACTTTACTTTAGAACTCACTTGACCTTAATCCAAAGCTATTTAGATCCAAACCAACAAAATGAGAGCTCAATCATAATATTAGTGGTGTGTGATTAAATGAGGAGGGAAGAGAGTTTTTGAAAATGTGTAAAAGATCCTAAGGAATTCTATATATTGTGATTGAACTCATATTAAGAACTAGTTAAGATTAGAGGTTACCTCCAATTATCCTCAACTTTTGTGTTTTTGAAGGTCTTCCAATGGTTCTTGAAGCTCTTCTTCTAACTCTTGCAATGATTTTCTCTTTAATTCCCTTAATTCTCTCTAAGATTCTTTCCTAATTATCTCAAGAAAGTTGTTCCAAAAAAAGATCCAAGACCTCCATAATGGAAGATATTACCCTCTTTATATAGACAAATTTTAGAGGGGTTTTTCAGTAATTTTAGGGTGAAAACCCTGATTTGATGTACTTTTAATGGTACAAAGAGTACTATTTTTAAAAGCAGACTGTTGGAAAAATGCGGCACTCGGTGGAGTTGTTCGCGGCAGCATTCACCAACTACCGGCACGACACTCCCTAACTGTCGTAGCGGCGTACAAAGAGCGCCGTAAACAACTCGCAGACTGCCATCTTTTGTGCATCTCATTTTTGCCTTATTTTTTATTACTTCTTCTTCCTTTTTGCTTCCAAAACTGCTCTATTTTTGCGACATTTGGCAAGTTGTCTGTAGCGGTCAGTGGCTGCCGTGCGGCCATCACTGAATTCCGATCTGGCAGTCAATTAGTGCCACAGGGACAATGCATAACTGCCGCAGGCCATGCCATGTGCCATTTTCTCTCCTTTTCTCATGTTCTCCCTTTTCTTATCTTTTTCTTTCTTTCTTAATTGATTTTTTTGAAATCGAGGAGCCATTCAAAGAGCTTGAATCACCTTGGAAACCCAAAATTTATCGGACACGGTCATCATCGATTTTGGAGGTAACAGTCCCCTAAATTCGACAGGTGGTCAAAATTGGGGTGTCTACAGGATTATTCAACTATTCAATCAAATGATAGTGGGCATATTTCCCATCTCTTCTCGAGAAACAAGTGGGCCATTTCTCTACAAATTTGTGCTCAATTTCATATGTGGCATATCCGCCAAGATCTCTTTGTTAGTTGGGGGAAGAATTCGCACGAATTGGATTTTTTGAGGAACATATCAAGAGAGAATTAGGAGCTTTCCAATTAGAGGGAAACTTGAGAGGGTCAAAATAATTAACCATACTTATCCTCCATAGAAGCACTATTCGGGTCATTCATCGTCACCTTGAGGGTAGGACGATGTCTTGGTCCCATCATATAGGCAACATGTTCATTCAACCTCCCATGTGTGCAGGCATGTGTTTTTGGTCTAGCCAGTGCCCGGCTTGCTTTTGGAGCAGGATAAGGTACCAACGGCATCTAGATGTTGGTGAGTGCAGTGTGAATGTAGCATTACTTTTACTATGTTTCACATCTTCGCCTCTCCATTTCACTATTTCTAGTTCTAGTAGGAATGAATGAATTGACAAAGGCTAATTCCCTTCCTTGGGTCACCCTTAATTTTCCCCAAAAATTCTGCTTAGGAATTTAGAATTAATGACGTCACCTTGAACCTGGTTATATAAGCTCCATTAGAATAATCCTTGTTAGAATCTATTAGTAAATTCCATTAGTAATCATCTTAATGATGATTCGTAATTAACTTAGTACCTATTATAGTAGTCGTAACCTAGGTGCCTTTAGTTCTAGTTAGAATTGACAGTCAGACCTATTTATAGGCTCGTACACAACCCCATACACATTCTCATTTTTAGTCTCGTTTATACTTCACAGCATTGCACATAAATTGAGACATTGGCACACATCCCGTGGTACACAACCTGAGAGTAGACCCTACCCCCTGCCATTTGGCAGCTATGTATGCATCATACCACCACCTTTTGTTCCCCCTAAAAATCTACCATTGGGCACATACAAACTCCCATACATACTTGAGTATACACTACACTTGGATACATACAAGCCCTCCCCTCCCTTTCCTCTATAAATAGGGCACCACCCCCTCCCTCATCAACTCCCATAATACCCCACACAATCTGCCATTACAGATTGGCATTGAGAGAGACCCGAGAGAGAGATTAGAGAGAAAGGAAAGAGACAACACAACATACACACCCCCTGGTATACATTCCCTCTTCCTCTGCACTTCCTCTCTGCCCACATGCATACATTGTGCACACACATATAGAAGGTTAGATGAAAATAAAGAAGAAGGTAGAAGAAGAGGAAAGAAGAAGAATGAGAAGAAGAGAGAGATCAGAAATCCATGGAGGTAAAACAAACACCCCCTTTCATCTCTCCTTGCATGTCCTTTGATCATGCTCAGGACCTACATGCAAGCACCTAAAAAGAGCCTAAGGCTTTCTGCAATCTCTGATCACCATTAAATCTTCACCGTAGAAGCTTGATTTTGAAATCTCAACCAAATCACTCCTAAGTTGTTTCAAACTGATCCTTATGATCCCCATAGGACCCCCTTTGAGCAGTTTTTGATTTGGTATACGCTTGGTAAGCCATGCAAGTGATTATTTGTAATACCCCGTATTTTTAATAAATATTTAATGCAGAGAGATTCTATATACTTCTTTTGACCATTCAAGAAATTCAATCTTCGACCGATCGAAGCTCGTTCGATCGATCGAGCATCTTCATAGTTCAAGCGATCGAACCTTGTTCGAGCGATCGAAACCCTACCGACCTGAATTTAATACGTGGTCCCCACTTCAATCGATCAAACTTTCTTCAATCGATCAAACCTGACCGAACTGAGTTCGATCGATCGAGAATCTTTCGATCGATCGAGAATGTAATTATCAGATTTCCAGGTTTCCCGCAAACAATGCCATCTGCACCTCTTCCCCCTCTATATATACACTGCATTCGTGTATATTGGGTGTTTGCTGACCCTTGTGAGTTGAGAGAGTGTGCTTGTGTGTTGATATATATTATATATACACATACATCCATATCTATATATATACACACACATATCTTTATATATATATATACTTAGCTTGGAGAAGAGAAGAAGGAAAAGAAGAAGAACAAGAAGAGGAAGAGAAAAGGAGACAGAGAGAGACATAGACAGAAAGAAGAGAGAGAAGAGAGGAGACCACCATTGGTAAAGCTTGGAAGCTTTCAACCAAGCCAAACACGCCCTTAACGACTTTTGGTGAGTTTCAAACTCACTCGGTATCGTAATTATGATGTTTTACATATTCTGGACGTATTAATTATAACCCGAACACCCCTAGCACATTCTGCACGTTCACTGGCAGAATCTGTAGAAGACGAAGTTCGACCGATCGAACTGAGTTCGAGCGATCGAACATCACTGAGCCCAATCGATCGAACTGAGTTCAATCGATCGAGATCCTTCACTTCGATCGATCGAAAAGACTTCAATCGATCGAACATCATTTTTCTTCAATCGATCGAGAGGACCTCAATCGATCGAACCCGAGCAGAACATGAATGTTTTCCTTTCAGTTTATAATTCATAATGCGTAGTTGTTTAATTGTTGTTTCATGTTCCTATTATGCGATACTATGGATTACGGAGGTAATGGGATACGATAACGAGATTGAGATAACATGGTGAGCAACGTAGTCGGGTTCGGAATGCTAGTAATAGTACGACGCGATAACATAGTAAGTTTGAGATGATAATACTGGGTAGTATTAGATAAGTGAGAAGTGAGTCAGTAAGAGGATTGGTATGTTCAAAGTTGTGTGTGTCGAGCTGATGATTCGCTCAGGTTGAATCCGATAAGTGTATGTCAAGGATTTGATCAGTATCGTGAGAATTATGGGTGCACAGTACTCGCAAGAGTTCTTAAAAGCGGTGAACAGTAAGAGTTCTTAAAAGCGGTGAACAAGAGTAGATGTGGCACGCCCATGATTTGAATTACCAGAGCTGTGTATGTATCATACTCGCAAGCGTTCTTAAAAGCGGTGAACAGTAAGAGTTCTTAAAAGCGGTGAACAAGAGTATGGGTACATCCATGGACCAGTCGTTATATGAGAACGATGTATGGGTGCTCGCAAGAGTTCTTAAAAGCGGTATAGCGGTGAACAAGAGCACTGGTATGTTGTGCTGATATAATCAGTTCGGGATAGTCAGTTGGGAAGTGTGAAATCAATCTTAGGGTGGGAGTCGATAAGAATCGATTAATGATATGTCTGAATAATGAATGAGGATTATAATTAATATCACTGTCTTACACTGTTCATAATGGTAATTATGTCATTTCTATGAGACTGTGTTAGTTAGTGCTCACTCAGCTTTCAACAAGCTGACGGCCTTTATTGCCTGGACATTCCCCGTCCAGACCACCCTGTCCTTTACAATGCAGATGACGGAACATATGGTAATAACTATTATCCTGAAGGGAGTTACGCCGAGGATGGCCCCACTGTTGCTGGTCAGGCTGATGACTATCCGTACGCCAGCTGAAGACCTGAAGATAGATAGTAGTTTATGTTACTACTTTTCCTTTTACTGTTGTACTTTGTAGTTAACGGGTACTTGGGCATATGTTGTCTCCAGACCTGTTGTGATCCTGTGGACCGTACTCTGATGATTGTAATAGATAGAACCATGTGTATATTTCAGTTGTTTACTGTTTCTGTTTGGACTAGTACTGTGTGGTATGGATTATCAGTGACTTTCACTTGTCATTCCCTATGGACCCATAAAGGAAATTTATTTTTCTCTATTTATGCTGCTCCGGGGCGTGACATTATTCTCATTGTGGCTGAAAAGAATAATCCACTAGTTCGAACCCTTAATGAGATATCTGGGTATTCAGCTTCTAGTATGTTGTAGAGGACCCAATTTCGGTCATTTCCTCATTGGAATTATGCATTTCTATGGAAGACCGAAGGAGTTGTGACGCCCATATGTTTTCCGACGTGCCTGCTTTGCTGGAGAAGACGACGGTGAAGTTTGGGTTTTCAGGTTATAACACCCCGGTTCGGGCCAAGTATGGGTAGGGTCAGGTTGTGTTTGGAGTGGGTTTTATAAACCTATGGGTCCTTTACGACATCGTTTTGATATCAGGTCGGGTTCGGGTAAACGGGGCGGGTCACGTTGAGTGTGGAACTGGTATCGGTTCAGTCCGGGTTTGGGTTATCGAGTTTGTTTAAGTTCATTAGTATATACGGATTATCCGTATAGGTTTGGGTCGAGTCAGGGTTTGACCCGATGGGTATTCGGTTTGGTTTTCTTTATTTTTTTACATGGCTAGCTCGATTATGTTTGGGTTAGGTTTGGTTCGATCCGGATGGGTCCATGGTTGGGGTTCCTCTGAGAGTTGAAGTGGGTAGTCCGTTTGGATCAGGTCTATTCGGGTTGACCCGCCAGATTATTATTACTATTATTAATTAATTAATTAATTAATTAATTAATTATTAATAGTTTAAATATTTTTTAATTATGTAAAATGGTTTTAAATTTAATACATGTACTTTTATTTTATGCAATGTTAATACCAATATTGTGGGTACTATTATAGTATTACATAATATACATTTAGTAATTATATTATTATTATTATAAATAATAAATTTTGATTTCCCTTGGTATTTAATTAGATAATAAATACCTATGTACTATATTAAAATTTGGAAAATTAGGGATATGTCCTTGGACCTATTTTCTTATGTACTATAATTTATAAAGTTATAATACTACGATTTAGTATATTTAATAATTATTAAGGAGCTATTTTATCAGTATTATATTTATCATAAAAACTAAACGAGCTCTAGAAATTATGGAAAAAAACACCTGTAGTGTATTTTAATGTAAAATATTTATTAAAAATATCCCAACGATTGATTTCTCAGTTTAGGTATTTTTTGTATTTAAATCATTTTTATGGTATTTTCTACTATTATAGATCTTCAATAATTCATAATAAATAATCTATAGCTCCGATATTACGCTGTCAGTTCTCAAAGTTTTAGAATAATGTCTAAAACGTTTTCCCTTAAGTTTTGTGAGTTTTTGACTCGGTCGAAAATACAGCTAGTCTTTAGGGCTCACGTTAGTGTAGAAAGCCCTGCCTTTTACCTCAAAAACTACGACAGACTCCGATTTAGTCTAGCGAGTGGCGTTAGACTCAAAATGATGTGAGGATTATCATCTTGAGGTTAGACTCATGCTTTATCATTGTTTATTCTCTTATATGATGTAGGACTTGATGTTTATCTGTTACCAACGACCTCTGACTTGTTTAATCTTCGAGGTGAGTTTCCTAACTCTCTAATCCTAATGTGATCCCTGAAATATGTTATATAAGCTATATGTATAATGTGTTGTATTATTCTGATAATGATGCTATGAGTAAGTATTGCTATGTTAATCATGTTATGATAGTTCTATCGCATAAATAAGCATGTAAAGGGTGTCATTTTTATGTTTTGTTGGTATCAAATCCATGCTTAGCGATCCATGATTTATATGATATGCTTTCATTGATAAGACGTAAAATGAATATAGTACATCGATTGTTAATCCTACAATAACGCATGCCATGTTAATAATGTAATTAAATGAAGAAGGACGATATATGTGTAATCGGTAGTGGACACGCATTCCATGACATAGTGTAAGCATGCATTGCATAGTAGTGGGAATTATTTAATGAGAATGTGAAAGACATGTGAATTTTGGATCCATTGGATCAACGGCTGACGAGCCGAGTGGACATGGACAGTTAGGGCTCCTAGCGCACCTCTCGCCGTTGAAAACATCTGGTGATGCACATACGTGGTTGAAGATATCCCATGTATCTTTGAAGATGTCCAACTAGTGTTCTAATATACTTCTCAGCCGTGTAGATGACCGGTGAGAGTGTACACATCGTTGAAGATCTACGATGTGCCAATTCCTTCGTTTATAGATAGGATGCGCTATGTAGATGACTGGCGGCCTGTTAAGGGATAAGTTGTTAGTAGGACCCATAGTGTAGATGACCGATTTGGCCTACCTTGTGTATTATGATAAGAAAGAGAAAGAGATGAGAATGAGTCAATGGGTAAGATGTTGGTTTTGGATAGTGTTATGAGTTCATTGTTCAAGTCATGGATTCAGCGTCCTGACACGAAGGTAGTTTGCATTGGTCATGCATTAACATGCACGAGCATGTTATGAAATGAGAACGAGATATCGAAAGGAGAATGCATTCTATAATGAGATGTTGTAATGTAACCCCTTGGAATCCCTATATATATGTATTATTATTATTTTACTATATCTTTAATTCAATTTTAGAATTCAAGTTCAGTTTTGGGCCTGGTATACAAAAAGGAAACTCTTTGAAATTCGAAGGTAAGATCAATCAATCCTATAAAGATTGATCTCAGAAGGATTGATCCTATAGTCATCTTCTCCAAATCATATGTTCGAATAATAGGTTGTCAAATCAGTTCTAATCCTCAATCATCACCCTCACTACATTTCTTCTTCACCATTACAACCCCATATGACTACTATGGACATTGGCCAATGCCTCCCTTCATACTTGGCAAGTTTTCTTCATAATTCCATGGCCAAATAGATAGGACAAACACACATATACTGTGTATTTACAGTAATGATCCACCCCTTACCTTCATCACTTCTTCTCTGTGTGATCACCATGAGACCCCAATGGTCTTCTTCCTCTCCATTCGTCACCTTCTTATACCACCTCTTCTCCATTAGCTTAAGCTTTACACCTTCACATGGCTTTCACTTCTCCTTCAAGCAAGAAGGAAGTGTCTCTTCATTTCAGTCCATAATAACATGAACAAGCTACAATTACATCTCTTATATATATATATATGTGTGTGTGTGTGTGTGTGTATGTATGTTTTATGGAGGGAGAATAAGGACCCAAACTTCCCCTATATATATCCATGCTTAGACCTCACTTGATCACATAAGCACTTTGTAAAAGAGTGATAGAGAAAGATAGAGTAGAGTTCTAGAGAAGAAGTAATTCTAGGAGAAACCTCCATTAGAGCTTGAAGTCCAAGCTTTGACAAACTCAAAATCCAACCCCCAGATACTTCAATTGCTCAAGGTGAACACCTAAACTCACTCTAATACTTGTAAATGATGTTTTACAAACTTTAAAATCAGTTTCAAAATGATTTTTTGAAGACCCACGAGCTATGCTCTATTTTTCCAGAAATCTGCCAAAATTTAATGGCAGAATTGATCCTATCAAGATTAATCCTACCTAGGATCGATCCTATGATCAGTTTTTAAGAATTTTGCTTATATGCTATTAAATGTTATACTATGTGTTTATATGATAGTAGTATGTTGATATAAGATGATAAGGCCCCTTATATGTTAAAGTTGCTGATATATGATTTTCCATGCGACTTACACTTTGTGTTTTAAGAGTAGTACCATGCTTTATAACTATAATAAGGATTTCAAAAGAGTTAGAAATAGTATTTTGGAGATAAAAAAGAAATGTTTTTCATGATGGAACTTAACCGTATCAGTTTTACAAAGTGATTGAAAATAAGATTCAAAATACAAGAGAGCAAGAACGATCCTATGTAACAGTTTCTACAGATTTTGTTTTAAGCAATTTTGAGCTTAGTTAAACTACCGTAAGTCCATTTCTGTTATTCCAGAACCTTATAAAGTATGTTATGGTGCATTGTTGCATGTAATAAAAATCTTGTAAGTCAAATTGATACTTATCTATAGACATTGCGTATACTTGTGTTGAGAGGCGTCATGTCAAGAACTCAAATAGATTATGTAAAGAATGAGATTAAGTGGTATAATTGGAAAGTGGTAAATCGAATATTAGTGATTTTAGTCGGTCGGGAAAGGCATTGACACGAGAAATAATTTGTGCGCTTATGTGCTATACACAAGTGTAGGTAGACGTGCAAATAATATTCTGGTAAGACCAGGTCGATCCCACAGAGAAGGTGAAAAGTTACTAACTTAGATTAATCTTGAAAAGAAAATAAAAATTCATAACTTTAATGAGGTATAGAACGTGAAGTTCCACAGTTAACAACTACTAAAGTAAATCAACTAAATTAAACTAATAATAACTAACTAAAGCAATATTTGAAACGGTTTTTACTTTATAAAAGGAAGCATTGGGATCACACGAATCCGCAGTGACCGAACCATATGCCATGCAATTACAGTATTGCTCTATGGAGTAAATCCATCTACAGTATTCTGTATTTTCTAAAGACAAAGAATCAATAGCCCTTTCATGACCAGGACTATGTCATCACAGTTGATTCAAAATACATGAAGGCGGTTTAAAACAATAGTTAAGATTCGCACTATGAATGGTGTAAGCATTCAAAGTGGTTTGCAAAAGTTATTGTAGAAAAATGCCTTAAAACTTAAAGTTAAGAAACTATTTTGACAAATTGAGATTATGGGGACAGTTTGATAACAAATCTCGAAAACAGAAAGTCTAGGAATACTACAAAGGATCATCTCAAGAATATGAGGGTTCGATCGATTGATGCGCTCTTGATTGATCGAACTTCATCATCTCTCAATCGATCGAAATGTCTTCGATCGCTTGATGTATCTCTGATTCGATCAATCGAACATACTTCAATCGATTTAGCATAGGATTTTATTCTGGTGCATGGCAGAGGCTGGAGATCACTGTTTCATCGTGATCTCCCAACTTTTAGACTACTCAGACATCGTCTAAGGTATAACATATTGGTTTTTAACATAAGAAATCATTAAGGGTCCGTTTGGTGGTGTTTTCAAGATAATACTATGAAAACTAAAGATTCAAAGGAAACTAGCATGTAAAACTATGATCCAATCTAATTAACACTATTAAAACTACAAAAAAAAATATATATAAATAACACTAACATAAAAACTTGGAATGAACAAAAACTTGTATTGAATTTCAAAGTTTCAAACTAAAGCAATATCCAAGGCATAAACCTACAAAATAAGGTAAATGATCGGGAGAGAACAAATCCTATTTATACGCCTTAACGAGCATTTGTTAGTACCTTTTTATCCTGTTTTTGTATATTTTTATTTCGTTTTCTAGTTTCTGACAGGTTTTGGAAGAAATCAACTATATCAGGCTAAACAGGGTGAAAAAGCAAAGCAAAAGAAGCTGAAAAAGCCAAGTTGGCACGCGCGACCCGCACCCGCGAAAACCAGAAAATCGCTCGCGCGATCCGCTCGCGCGAGATCCCCAGAATCGCTCGCGCGATCCGCGCGCGCGAAGGCCCAAATGTCGCGCTCGCGCGACCCGCTCGCGCGATATGTGTAAAAAGCAAAGTTGCGTATTTCAGTATACTGAAGACTCCTGTGCAAACGAGATGTCCTGACTGCGTCCAGATTGTAAAATACATCAGTTTCAGTTCGTCTCGAGTTAGAAAGGCTTCCAAAAACTTGTTGTAATCTATATATACCCTATTCTACTTCAAATTAAGGGTTACACACATCATTAGACAACTAATATACACACATATACATATACACTTCCAGCCATTGAAGGGAGGGAAGCAAGGAGAAGAAGAAGAAGACCAAGGATTCCCATGGCCTCCTCCATCAACCTCTTGCTATCTATCACTTCCATGGACGGCTAGATCTTAGATCTAGGGTTTCAATGAAGCCCTAGACGAGTAATAGGGTTTTATTTATGTTTTTATTTTAGTTTTATTATGTATGGATGACAGTCACATGTTCCGAGGATTTTTATAAATAAATCGTACTTCTATTGATTAAATCATTGCTTTCAAAGTTTATTCTTGTCTTAGATCTATTTTGATTGTGATGTGCTCAACGATCTATTCTTGCTGTGCTTGTTTAGATTGTTTACATGTGATGGTGCTTTATTGATTCGTGCTATCAAGTATCCGAATAGTCCATGCCTAGGTTAGATGGATTAGATCACAACCCTAGTTTAGTGTGGGATAATTCGTGCTAACTGCAGATGGATTATGTTGGTGCTTGAACCATGATTATCTTCTTGTCGGAGGAATTGGGCTTGTAGCTACAATTCCCCATATTCATCCAACGTAATAAGCTAAAGTAATTCATAAATATTCCTATTATGAAGCTAGTGGTGGATTTGCAATCCTAGGTTCCCTTAAACATTATTTAAAACAATTATTTAAATTGCTTTCATAGTTTAGACTTATTTTTATGTTCTTAGTTTAATTAAAATCAAATTAAAATCCGTTTTCTTAAATTAGCTAAATTTAGATTTTAAAATTAAAACGCGGTAGTTAATCAATCTCTGTGGGTTCGACCTTTACTTCCACACTGCAAATCTTTAGAAAAGTAAAGAATACTTTATATATCTTGATATTGACAACACCAGTAAAACTCTCTCTCTCTCTATAGAACTCAAAAACAAAAGTATAGGCATCCTTAGGGACATGTTTATAACTGATATATATATAAGAGACCTAAGCTAGGGTTAATTACAAAGTTACGTCTACTGTGTGCCCGCGTTATTTTGATAAAGGCATGCTCGATCGATCGAATAACATTCGATTGCTTGAATGGTGGAATCCTCGAGCACTTGAAAAAACCTCGATCGATTGGGCTCTCTTCGATCGCTCGAACTTCACATTTCATTTTTGAAATGTCTTGCTTGTAATGAACTTTACCCTTTTCCTGTTATTCATCCCTACACACAGCAACACCTCAATTTGGACAAAATAACAGCTAAATAACCCAACTCATCATAGATTTATCACATTGTATATAAACTGGCATTGTAAAACAAATTGCAGATATAATAAGAGATTGTGAACTAAAGTAGTATATTTTCTTATTCTAGCGCAGTTATATTTTACAAATACCCTCGCTTGTCACAACCCCCAACTAGCTTATTGCTACTCCCTAGCGATAAGGCGATAGTAAAAATAAGCGACACTAAACTACAATGACTGAAAGAAAACAAAACAAACTAAAAGTAAGCAAACCTAAATAGAAAGAGATATCATAACTCACTTTCGCAAGAATCAAGGTTGCATTTAGCAAATGCAATAAGCTGTTAAACCCTAGGTTTCCCCTAGTGGACGAGTGTTGTCTCCTGAGGGTTTGCAGCGAATACATCCACAAAATTCTTATATTTAAGTTCGAAAATATAAAGAACAACTTCTAACACTCCCACCCGGTCAACTGCTAACTCAGCTCTACAAAGACATATTAGTCTCAATCAAACCATGAAAGAAATTCATATGTTCCTCATGCCACCAAGATAAATATAACACATGTATCACATCCATGCATCCGTGTGTATGTAAGGTTAACAGCTATGCATCAAACCTTATTTAGAGTTTTTAAGACTATTGTACCCCTAGAACATGTAGTTTTAACTAAATTCTCACATTGGTTCACACTCATAAAAGGACGTCTCATAGAAACTTGCTTAAGAATGATCGCACGTTCGCATGAAAGCTTTGATAAGAGTAAAATTTTGGATACTAATGCTTTCATACCTGACTCTATGAAAAATGGACGTTTAGAGTGTATAGTCTCGTGAATAGAATACTACTTACTAGAAGAGCAAAATACCGTGGAAAACTCAATTTACACATTCATGTTCAAACTAGTTTGTTAAGAATCAATAAGACTGTGAATTTTTGGTTTTTCTGTAACAGAAGAAGATGAAAGGCGAGAGAATGCGCGTCTTAGTATGTGATGAAAGCTATCTTCTCATTTTATTCTTTTAACATCTCCAACCAACTTCATTCTTGCACATTTATTTTTTTAATAGTCATTCACTCCACTTCCACATCCAACTATTTCTTTGGATACTTCTTTTTATGCAGCAACTCCCATAAAAACTTTCTTCCAATCACATACTTTGACAATTTATTCATATTAGATGTGCAATAGGGTCCATTAGGGGTCAAGGTATAAGATTAAGAGTTTGTATTTTCATAATAGAATTAGCAAAATTGAACCGGTATGGGGTTAGAAACGAAACAGTTTCTTGAATGTAGGTAAAGGGATATGTATAGTGGTCAAGAAATGGATATTGATGGCTTAGTCATTTTCTTAATTTCTTAGTTTTAGCACTTCGGTGTTTATCGAGTTTAGTTGGTAGATCCTGAATGTTCTCCTCTAATAAGAAGCCAAAATTGAAAAATTAGTTGAGACTATTCCAACAAATTTTATAAGCATAATCAAGAAAATCAATTCGAGTTTATGTGACAATTCCCTCATAAATTAAGAATTCAAAAGCTCACTAAGGGTCATTAGTTTCCACTACTCATTCTATGAACACAATAGTCATATTTACTCATTTTTAGATTTTCTACATAGCTATCAACAAGTGCATATGGATGTTGGATACATGAAGGGCCAACACATGCAATTATCCTAGTGATATTAGTAAAACGCGTGAATGTGATTCATAAAAGGATGAGACGAATATGGATGCGTCATTGCATAATAACAACTAATCAGGAGTGAGAGTTCAAAGTTATTCTTATCATTTAAGTTCGAAATTCTCAAAATATTTATTTTATTTTTAAAATTGTGCTAAAATTGTATGTCTTTTAAAATCGTGCTGAAATTGTATGATATTTGCAATGAAATTATCCAAAGTGCTAAGTGTGAAAATGTGTGTGAAAATGTACAGGTGATTACCTATCTACATCCTACCCTCAACTGAAAACAACAATGTCCTCAGAAGTTGATTTTCAAAATACAATAATTGGGTATCACCTGATAGAAGTAAACCAAAAACAGCAAGCATAGCAACCTGTAATTGAACATACAATCTCCAAACATCCAAGATCAATAGATATAGAATTACAAAACATGATCCATAGATAGCAAAAGAACCAATATCACTGAAATAATAATATAATAACATAAAAGGACAGTGATCTGAGTCTATGAATATCCAAAACAGTAGCGAGAGAGAGAAGAGAAAAGACAAAAGAAAACACAGATAACAAAACTCTCACACCACTCAGCTAGTATATCCTAATCGACTTGGATCTGGTCATCATCAGTAGTATTAAAAGGAATACCAATAGGTGCTATAGGGACAAGGATAGCAGGGGTCCCCTCTCCACCCTCAGCAACTGCAGAAGCCATCACTGGGTCACTCACGATCAGAGGTGGTGGAGATGGTGCTACAGGTATAACAAGTGGTGCTTGTTAGAGTTTGATGGGATATGCCCTCAAACAAATTAGCTATGAACTATTTTTGGACATTAGTTTTATTATATGCTTATGAATATCATTGCTTACATTTCATTATGTATGTCTTTCAGGAGATGAATGGTTGTGGATACCGGAAGTGGACCACTTCTCTCTTTGTTCGAGATTGTTTTGAAATTGATTTGAATCAAAGAAAAGGAAAGGTCTGTTGAAAACAGATACAGAGTCGCCACTTGGTCTTTAAGGAACCAAGAAACCTAATTTTGACTCACCCAAGCGGATAAGGGCACCGGCCCTTCATAACCAAAGAACTTGGTTCGGGGTTTTGGTACGAGAGAGGAAGGAGCCTTTGTCACGACTAAAACACCCTCAACTCGCCCCGTCTTTCGACGGGCCTCAATTAGCATCCAAATAATCATCTTATACTATGTTTGGTTCGACAAATAATACTATGATAGTATATTACATCACATAAGAAACTTGAAAATGGAAGATCAAAAGACAAAATATCATTCATAAGATCTAAATCAAATATCATGCAATGTGAAGTGAAAGATCACACAAATAAACCTAGGAAAAATCGTCTAATCATGTATCAAATATTCAAGACTTCCTAATCTAAAGGGAACATGAATTTGTTCTTGAAACAAGTAAAAAGAAACGAAAATATGCTTAGCAAGCTAGTATGATGCATGTTATTCTTTGAGAAAAGAAGATCTCTCAATCCCCGGGACGGATGAGAAAGGATGATTAGATCGGGGGGAAGCATGAACGTGTGATCAAGTTCATTCCTTATAATCTTCTTAGATTAAGAGTTACAAAAACCCCAAATCTTGCATGAATGTATTGTATGAACCTAAAAATGTGCAAAGGTTGTAGTGTGTTTTGTGTTCATGGGTTTCTAAAATGACTTAGTAGTCTAAAGTGTGCATGAATGAATGGATTAAATCAACATGGGATATATACAAATGTAGTATGAACTACTTCCTAAGATGTGAGCTAATTTGGAATGCATATGAGCATCAAATCAAAGAATAAAAGTTGAAATGTGCTTGCTGTGAATAGTGGACAGACTGCATATGGCACTTTGCAACATTATAATGGGAGGTCAAACGTGCCTAGAAAAATGTGAGAAAAATCTGAGATCATTCTTATTGTGTCTAGAAAATAACCCAAAAAGCCAAACATCAATAGCTATCACAGATTAAAAGAAAGAAATCAGAATGTACACATGACTCAGGAACAAAAACTGCACTGTTGACTGATTTTGTATGATTTTTCATAAATCAAAGAAAAGGTTTATGATGACCCATTATATACCAAAAGTTTCCTAAGACACCCAAGTTTTATAAAAAAAATAGAAAAGATATATGTACAGTGATGAAAATGTCCCGAATAAGTGCAAGAAGTTGGGTGAACATTCTGTGAGAACAGGGGCAGATTATGAATATGAACTTCTCACATCCAAAACAAATACTTTCATATCTCTATAATTGATGGGAAAAATTGGGGACAAACTATGATGTCTTAGGAAGATTTTCCAAGTGGTTTCATCATCATAACTCAAGTATTTAATTCAAAACAAATCTTTGAATCTGAACAGCTCACTGTTTTGGATCATTCTTGAAGAAAATGGATTTGGGTTTGAAATAGAGTTTGAGTTCTTGATTGGGGGTTTTGAAATAGATGTTCAAAGCATGAACTTAAACTCTTGAGATGACCATGTGACCACTTAGAACCTCATCCAACCTTGAATCATCAAAGAACTCCCAATATTATTGGAGAGATTCATTTTATTTTGGACATAACTTCAATACATTTCAAGAACATCTTGGAAGTATTGAGGTTATGATCATCATCTATCAAACATGTTTTTGAGGTCAAGAGCTACTATCCATAAGGATTCACTCACCCCAAACTTCATGTCATCACTTAGATGATGATGAACTAGTAAGTAAATAAAGAAAATCAAAAAGAAATGAGATAAGAAGAGATGAACATATATATAATCAAAGCAAGTAAATAGCAATCAATAGATGATAATCAATGTGATTTTGGACTTGTAGCTTGGTGTTTCACTCATAGATTTTGACACTTGGACATGGAAGTAGCTTCCTAACTCAAGAATGCTCAAGAATGGTGATTGGGGGTGTTTGGGATGTGAAGTATAAGAGAGGTAATGGAAGAACACAAGATTAGAACTCACTTTCTATAGCAAAATAGTAGGAGGAAGCTCCTTTTCTCTCTTCTAAACCTATCTCTACCTCTCTTCTTCTCTACAACTTTTCAAGCTTTTGCACTTGGCCCCCCCAAAATGAAGAGCAATGGAGGGTTTAAATAGGCCAATTTGGGGTGGTTTTGGGGTTTTAGAAGTACTCCCATTGGTCCCAAACAACTGTGAACATAAAACTATGTCGTTTTGGCTTTCAATTAATCAAATTGGACCCCCAAAAAAATTACAAAAATGGACTCTGCGAGGGATGAGTGCCGCGGCGGCACTGGGCCAGTGCCGCGGCGGCAGTGCTCCTCTGAAGCCCAGAAAATTACGTTTAGGCCCCCAGAGGTTCCGGTATTCGCGAAAAGGCCCTATTTCGTCCGAAATTCACAGAAAATGCATACGAACTCCAAATTGAGGTTGTGATATACCGTTGGAAAGGTAATGGAGTCTAATTTACATAAAAAATAGTTCGGGGATAGGTCACTTTGAAAAGTTTTGCGGTATTCGCGATAAAAGCCGATTTGATCGCCTTTTTCGCCTTTGGAAATTCATAATAAATTCGTTTTAAATCCAGAAATTATGTGCGATATACCGTTGGAAAGCTATCGACCTCTAGTATCCATGAAAAATATTTGAAAATTGTTTCGGTGCCCCGGTTCCAAAGTCAAATCTTGGTCAAATTGGTCAAACCTGGGATTCCCGGGAAGTTCTGGGAACCTCCGGGAGCTCCCAGGAGCCGACGTTTTCGCTCGATTCTCTTTTAAAACTCATTTTAATACTTTTCTAATGATTCCGGTGAATTCGGACGATTTTGGTCAAACTTGGTCAAACTTGGTCAAACCTTGGTCAAACCTGGTCAAACCTTGGTCAAACCGGTCAACGGGGACTTTCGGGGAACTTCCGGGACTTCCGGGGGTCTCTGGGAGCTGACGATTTCATCCAGTTTTATTTAAAAACTCATTTATCATTTTTCTTACGACATAGCATGTTTTCAGAACTTCGGGACCAAATCTGGGAGTCTTCGGGCTTTCAGGGGCATTTTGGTCAATCTGAGCATTCTGAGAGATAGAGCTGACTTCCAGGAGTCCTTTTGAGTCTTTTACGATCATTGTGAACCACCAAGCTATGGGTCTCCTAAATCTGATAGCCGACAAAATGGGGTGTCTACAGTTTGCCCCTCTTTGGCATGAACTTGCGAGGCAACGCATGTCGCAAGCGAGTGCCAAAGTTTTGAAGAGACAGGACTTTTTGGAGGCTATAGATTTAGGATAAACAGCGTTGCAAAAGATGAAAGGATGATGAGGTTAGTGCTGGTCGTGCTCTGCGTGAGCTGCCTACGTATCCCAAGGGGAATCAGACCAGGACGTAGTTCAGGGCACAAAGGAATAAATCACTCATGCACAACAAGACATGCGGATGCTATGCTATGAGGATGATATGTAATGCATGGATGTGATATAAATTGTGTCATGAGTCCTATCATATCTAGTGTTATGATCCTAGTATGAGCAAGTGCTGTGGGGTGTGCCACTCCGAGTGGCTGGTGTTGTGCTAGTGTTTGCGACTGTGATGTGGTGGATGACTCAGATAAGGACAGCAAGGTTTAGAAGACTCTGGGTCTAGGGGCAAACTTCTGGAATTACGGGAAGTGTGCTTTACAAGCGAATGGGATCGAATGTGGGGTCTCAGAGGACATTAATCGGAGATGCAGTTTGACAGATAACCGACGGACATGGAAGCCCTGGAATTTAAGAGACGGACACAGAAGTCCTGAGACGTCAAGTGATGGACATGAAATCCTGAGATGTCAAGCGATGAACATGGAAGCCCCATTAATGGACATAGAAGCCTAAGATTTTGAATGAGAATGATGAACACGACATATTTTGAATGAGAGTGATGGTAAACTAATGATGATTAATGAACTGATGATGTACGAATCGAGATGATGAGTCGACAATGAACTACTGTGACTATCATGGATTGGATCAACAGTTGGGCTAACCGTGACCAGAAGAAGTGACGATGTACGAATCGAGATGATGAGTCAACAGTGAACTACTGTGACTATCATGGATTGGATCAACAGTTGGACTAACCGTGACCAGAAGAAGTGACGATGTATGAATCGAGATGATGAGTCAACAGTGAACTACCGTGACTATCATGGATTGGATCAACAGTTGGACTAACCGTGACCAGAAGAAGTGACGATGTACGAATCGAGATGATGAGTCATAATGAACTATTGTGACTGTCATGGATTGGATCAACAGTTGGACTAACCGTGACCAGAAGAAGTGACGATGTACGAATCGAGATGATGAGTCATAATGAACTATTGTGACTGTCATGATTGAACTGACGATGTACTAATCGAGATGACGAGTCGACAGTGAACTACTGTGACTATCATGATTGAACTGACGATGTACAAATGGAGATGACGAGTCGACAGTGAACTACTGTGACTATCATGATTGAACTGACGATGTACGAATCGATATGACGAGTCGACAGTGAACTACTGTGACTGTCATGATTGAACTAACAATGTACGAATTGAGAAGACGAGTCGACAGTGAACTACTGTGACTATCATGATTGAACTGACGATGTACGAATCGAGATGACGAGTCGACAGTGAACTACTGTGACTGTCATGATTGAACTAACAATGTACGAATTGAGAAGACGAGTCGACAGTGAACTACTGTGACTATCATGATTGAACTGACGATGTACGAATCGAAAAGCCTGCTGGAGGTGAAACTGAATCTGCTAGGGATGAAGCGACTCTACTGGGGAGGAATGGATAAGATGTATTCCGCTAGGGAAAAAGAAATACACTCACTGATGGGAGTAAAGGCACGATTCTTATTCGTAGATGATCTGTGGCGGCTATGGATTTGACATCGATGAAGGACAATGATCACTCATGGACTTATGTTGCTAGGAGAAATGAAGATCATCAACAGCCACTCATGGACTTATGTTGCATGAACAAAGAAAGATGATGGTCAACAACCACTCATGGACTTATGTTGCACAGATGAAAGAAGATGATGAATCAACAGCCACTCATGGACTTATGTTGCTAGGAGAAATGAAGATCATCAACAGCCACTCATGGACTTATGTTGCATGAACAAAGAAAGATGATGGTCAACTTTCGGCGGTTTGGAAAGGGGTGAAATTTTCCCCAAGTTTGGACGCTTCTCTTGCTGACGCCTTGACCGGTGCAGTAATGGTGTTTGGTACTCCTGCTTGTATTGGCATGCTCTTTATAACTTGATTTGAAAATTTTATTAGTCACTGTTGATTTACACATTTGAGAGTACAACAGACTCAAAAACTTGACGGACATTGACGCACGAGGACGACACATTTGACACCAAAATGAAACAAGGTCGACTTGCCAAAACTTGATGTGCTTTTGTCATACATGATGTACCATTTCTCTTTTGTGTTTACTTCTCTCCTTAACGTGGCATCACTTCGATGGTGAATCTTATTTTTGAAAATTCATCCCTGCTGATCTAATCAATTTCTTTGCTTCTCTCAAGATGTGCTTTGAATTAGTGCCTTAGCTTATGGAATGAAAGACGCTCTATTTCCATCTGTTCAAGACAATGCTTGTGACTTGAAGGCTTACCATTGGTGTATAGGGATCGGGTGGCAAACGAAGTTTGCCCCTAGTTTGAAGGCCATGAAGTGGGATCGGTAGGCAAACGAGGTAAATGACCGAAGTTTGCCCCTAGTTTGGAGGAAGGTTCATTGGAAGTTTTGGGCAAACGAGGTAGGTGACCGAAGTTTGCCCCTTGTATGAAGGGTAGATAGTAAAATTTAGGCAAACGAGGCGGGTAGCCAAAGTTTGCCCCTAGTGTGGAAGGTGATTTCTGGCTTGAGGCAAGGACCGTGACTTTAATCTCTCAAATGCTCATAACTTTTGCCTAGGCACCAGTGAGGTGACCTAGCAAGCTCTTTTCTCTCTTTTGTTATTGCTCACCTTGGATTTAACTCTAATTTTTGCCTAGGCGTCCTTTCGGATTTTTGACCTAGCGAGCCATCCTTCTTTTTTGAAAGTCTGCCTACGTACCCCCAAGTGGGGATCAGGTCCAACGTAGTTCGGGCCAAGGTTTGAAAGAAGCGGGTTGATTTTTAGGTAGGTGGGGTGACCGAACCGTTGTGGTTGCCTACGTATCCCCGAGTGGGAATCAGGTCGAGCGTAGTTCAAGGCAAGGCTTGAAGGAAATTGGTTTGATTATGATGGTGTTGACCGAACCGATGTGGTTGCCTACGTATCCCCGAGTGGGAATCAGGTCGAGCGTAGTTCAAGGCAAGGTCTTGAAAAAAATTGGTTTGATTATGATGGTGTTGACCGAACCGATGTGGTTGCCTACGTATCCCCGAGTGGGAATCAGGTCGAGCGTAGTTCAAGGCAAGGTCTTGAAAAAAATTGGGTATGAGGGTTTTTCAAACCAATCATCAAATCAGTTCAAACTTGAGCCACTTGTGGTAGTTTTGAATAAAAGGATTCAGTTTCAATCTCCCTTTCTTTTCTTTTTCTTTTTCTTTTTGTTTTGTTTTGAGGATTGATCCTTTTCACTTTCGCCTAGCCAGTCAATTTTGCTCTTTAATGTAGCCGATTCTTGTGGAATCTTTCAATCGCAATCTCAAAATTTCAGAATGTGCATGTCAGCTCTCGGAATTTATTTGTGGTCATTCCGTGCCTTTTGAAATGTGATCTTGGCACGTTCTTAAGATGTATTTTGAAGCGTATGATTCCATCAAAATTTTTCTCCAACATTTTGACTGGCTAGGGTCAGATTTTGGAAATCAACACATTTTTCAGCTCTAACTTTTGCCTAGGTGCCCTTTCGGGTTTTCAACCTAGCGAGCTTTTTCTTTTCTTTTTCTTTCTTTTTTTTTTTTTGTTTTTTTTTTTTTTTTTGTTAGTGGAGATGAAACTCACTGAAATGTTTGGCTACCATCAAGGGCTAAGTTCGCATTGCTTTTCAATCAGACAGATTGCGTGACTCCCAATTGGATTGGGCTTAAGGCTTCGAAATGGTGGAAAAAAGGTGTTGGGCAAGCCCCAAGTCAGTTTCAAGTATGTCTTTTCAAGATTGAGGCAAGAGCATCTTTAAATTCTTAAAGTAAGGCTATTCAATTCTCAGCTCATCATCAGTGTTAGCGTGAAATCGACTTTAACCCTTCAGGATTCTTTTTTGTTTTATTGTAGGAAAATTATTAGCAGAGTAATATCCATGGTAATTTGAAAAGTGACACTTCAGTTTAGTGATTCATGCATTTATGACTAGGCACATCAGATTAAGCAAAATGAGATTTCATTCCATCAACAGAGAAGGTTTACAGACTTATTAACAACTTGATGACAGACAGACTCGATCACAGGACTAGAATTGAAATGGACTCGGAACATAGAACAGACTCAACTTGACTCGACCCGGTCTCAAATGGAGTGTCTTTGCGACCCATTTATTATTCTTATTCTATTTTTTAGCAGAGGTTCCAAACACCATCACTTTACTGCGTGGCTTCAACATTCATTAGCATCAACGGAAGGGATCATTCGATCGGTTGGTCCAAGCCAAGATAGTGGATGGGATTAGGATAGGGGACATCTTCTATTAGGTTCTGAATGTCATGGCGGAGGCGGATGCACTGATCGGTGGTATGGCCTAGATTTTGGTGATAAGCACATCGTAGGCTCATGTTGTAGTGGGAGGGTATAGGATCTGGTAGCGGCTTATGAGGGAGGAGCTGCAGGTGGCCCTTTTTGAGTAGGTGGTCCAAGGCTGAGGAAAGAGGAACATCAAGTTTGGAGAATTCGCGAGGGCCTTTTGGGCGATTTGGCGGAATGGACTGGTATGGACGAAGGGCGCAGGCCATTGATTGGTTGCTAAGTGCATTGATATCCGGGGAGTCCAGGGAGTAGTTAGGTCTCTTGGACTGGTGTTGGGGTTCATCCTTTTTGAACTTTCCTTCTCTGATGGCATCCTCTATTCTGGTGCCTATTTCAAATAGCTCTTCGAATGTGGAGATGGATTGGTAGAATAGCTTGTCATGATATACTGGTTGCATGTTCTTGACCAGCATACGTACTTGCTCTTTCTCAACAGGTCTGTGGATCATTTGAGCCACTTTATTCCTCCATCTGCTCAAGAATGCAGTGAAGGACTCATTAAAGCTCTGCCTGGTAGTCTCTAGATCCCGGATGGTGATATCAAACTCTTGGTTGTAAGAGTAGTGATCAATAAAAGTTCTAGCAACGTCTTCCCAGACTCGGGTCTTGGAGGCTTCAAGGGTTAGGAACCAGGATAGTGCGGCATTCTTAAGGGTTTGCGGGAACAGCATCGCAATGTGCTCATGAGTGCAGCCCATCGATTGGAAGATGCTCATGCACAACTTGATGTGACTTTTTGGATTCCCTGTTCCGTCAAAACGGTCGATGGCAGGCATCTTGAAATTCTCTGGCAGTTTCAGCTTGATGGGCTCAAAGAGGCCTTCCAGGTCTAACATGTAATCATCGACCCCCTTGCTTTTCCTCAGTACACTTTCCAACTTGTCAACCTTATCCATTTTCTCTTGAAGCTTCTTCTCATACGCAAATGGTGGGACCCCTTGAAACCAGTCTTCCTCCCCATTATTCTCGGGTGGGGGTGGTTCAAACCTCGGTGGTGGAAACCCGGGCGGAGGTTGCGGCCGCTGCTGCTTCAATTCTTCCATGAAACTCAAAACTTGGGCCAGGCGATCAGATTGCTGGCTTATGGTTGTTCCCAACACAGTGACCTTATTCTCTAATTCTTCTTGATTCATGCTGAAGTAACTTGGTGGGCAGATCTTGACCAAACGACTGTTCGAACTTCTGACCTAAGACGAGGATCCTAGCTGCTGACTCCGGGAATCTATACTGACCTGACAGATTTTAAGAGGATTAGATCAGATTTTGACAGAGGCAATCAGACAGACAGTGACAGTGACAGGTATGGACAGACTTGTGTACAAACTGACCGAGACAGTGCGTACAGACTGGTAGGAATTGTGTATGCATATGAGACAAGCATGCGGATGCGAGTCCTAAGCTAAATGATGCCCCTACTTCTAACAGATAGCAGTTAAACAAATAAGGTCCTAGCCATACAGAGTGTGCTAACCTTACTTTCCAGTATGATCACCAAGGGACAACAGGGATTTCCGGGATGCAGAGTTTCTGGGAGAAATAGGGATTTGGAAGATTCGAAGAAATTTCTAGAAGTCATTTGAGTTTCTAGGAGAAATAGGAATTTCTGGTTGATTTGGACTGAGCTTCTAGGAGAAATTGGGAAATCAGAATTTCTGGGAGAAATTGGTACATCTAGGCATTTTTGGGAAGTTTGGATGGAGTTGCTGGAATTTTGGGAAATCTTGGAGATTTTTATGGGAAAACATGAAAATTTGGGTAAGTTGGACATAGTTTCTGGGAGAAACAAGTATACCGGATTTTCTGGAAGAAATTGAGATTTCTGGGAAATCAGGGAGATTCAGACAGAGTTTCTGGGAAAAATTGGTTAATATGGTTATATCTGGGATATCTGGACAGAGTTTCTGGGAGAAGCAGGTTAATATGGTTATATCTGGGATATCTGGGCAGAGTTTCTGGGAGAAACAAGTCATGATGGTGATCATACTGTCTAGCTAGTTTTCATACTCCTATGTCCTAGGACCAACAAACAAGGTTTGCGGTGTATATCTTTGTAATCATGGAGCAGACATCCTTGCCATGGTGCCTAGGCAAGTCAACTCAATGTGATTACATGTGAGTGATTGCCTTGGGAATCATGAGAAAGAGGTTCTGTTCTATGCCACATAAGCGTCTACACCGCGCAGGTAATCCCGTCAGGGCATACAGCAGTTATATCACATTGTCCTATCTGAAAAGATAAATGAACAGTCCTATGAAAGGTTCTACAGGAATCTATATGCAAAGGCTGGGTTTAGTCAAAGAGGGTCCGTTGATGAGAGTTCCAATATACCGTCGGAGAGACAGTACGGAGGTTTTTACTCTTTTTGATATACCTTGGAAGGTACAGTATCAGCGGTGACTTGTGCCCTGGCACAGCAAGACCTGAACAATGTCAGCGCCGCGTTTCAGACACAGTCGAAGGGGGGAAATGCAAGAGTGCAATGCGGTGAACCAGACACAGTAAAAAGATGATTTTAAGGATGCTTCTTATGAGTCAAACCTCTGTATTATTTTTTGTTGTAAAATAAAAATCCCCAGCAGAGTCGCCAGATTGTGGATACCGGAAGTGGACCACTTCTCTCTTTGTTCGAGATTGTTTTGAAATTGATTTGAATCAAAGAAAAGGAAAGGTCTGTTGAAAACAGATACAGAGTCGCCACTTGGTCTTTAAGGAACCAAGAAACCTAATTTTGACTCACCCAAGCGGATAAGGGCACCGGCCCTTCATAACCAAAGAACTTGGTTCGGGGTTTTGGTACGAGAGAGGAAGGAGCCTTTGTCACGACTAAAACACCCTCAACTCGCCCCGTCTTTCGACGGGCCTCAATTAGCATCCAAATAATCATCTTATACTATGTTTGGTTCGACAAATAATACTATGATAGTATATTACATCACATAAGAAACTTGAAAATGGAAGATCAAAAGACAAAATATCATTCATAAGATCTAAATCAAATATCATGCAATGTGAAGTGAAAGATCACACAAATAAACCTAGGAAAAATCGTCTAATCATGTATCAAATATTCAAGACTTCCTAATCTAAAGGGAACATGAATTTGTTCTTGAAACAAGTAAAAAGAAACGAAAATATGCTTAGCAAGCTAGTATGATGCATGTTATTCTTTGAGAAAAGAAGATCTCTCAATCCCCGGGACGGATGAGAAAGGATGATTAGATCGGGGGGAAGCATGAACGTGTGATCAAGTTCATTCCTTATAATCTTCTTAGATTAAGAGTTACAAAAACCCCAAATCTTGCATGAATGTATTGTATGAACCTAAAAATGTGCAAAGGTTGTAGTGTGTTTTGTGTTCATGGGTTTCTAAAATGACTTAGTAGTCTAAAGTGTGCATGAATGAATGGATTAAATCAACATGGGATATATACAAATGTAGTATGAACTACTTCCTAAGATGTGAGCTAATTTGGAATGCATATGAGCATCAAATCAAAGAATAAAAGTTGAAATGTGCTTGCTGTGAATAGTGGACAGACTGCATATGGCACTTTGCAACATTATAATGGGAGGTCAAACGTGCCTAGAAAAATGTGAGAAAAATCTGAGATCATTCTTATTGTGTCTAGAAAATAACCCAAAAAGCCAAACATCAATAGCTATCACAGATTAAAAGAAAGAAATCAGAATGTACACATGACTCAGGAACAAAAACTGCACTGTTGACTGATTTTGTATGATTTTTCATAAATCAAAGAAAAGGTTTATGATGACCCATTATATACCAAACGTTTCCTAAGACACCCAAGTTTTATAAAACAAATAGAAAAGATATATGTACAGTGATGAAAATGTCCCGAATAAGTGCAAGAAGTTGGGTGAACATTCTGTGAGAACAGGGGCAGATTATGAATATGAACTTCTCACATCCAAAACAAATACTTTCATATCTCTATAATTGATGGGAAAAATTGGGGACAAACTATGATGTCTTAGGAAGATTTTCCAAGTGATTTCATCATCATAACTCAAGTATTTAATTCAAAACAAATCTTTGAATCTGAACAGCTCACTGTTTTGGATCATTCTTGAAGAAAATGGATTTGGGTTTGAAATAGAGTTTGAGTTCTTGATTGGGGGTTTTGAAATAGATGTTCAAAGCATGAACTTAAACTCTTGAGATGACCATGTGACCACTTAGAACCTCATCCAACCTTGAATCATCAAAGAACTCCCAATATTATTGGAGAGATTCATTTTATTTTGGACATAACTTCAATACATTTCAAGAACATCTTGGAAGTATTGAGGTTATGATCATCATCTATCAAACATGTTTTTGAGGTCAAGAGCTACTATCCATAAGGATTCACTCACCCCAAACTTCATGTCATCACTTAGATGATGATGAACTAGTAAGTAAATAAAGAAAATCAAAAAGAAATGAGATAAGAAGAGATGAACATATATATAATCAAAGCAAGTAAATAGCAATCAATAGATGATAATCAATGTGATTTTGGACTTGTAGCTTGGTGTTTCACTCATAGATTTTGACACTTGGACATGGAAGTAGCTTCCTAACTCAAGAATGCTCAAGAATGGTGATTGGGGGTGTTTGGGATGTGAAGTATAAGAGAGGTAATGGAAGAACACAAGATTAGAACTCACTTTCTATAGCAAAATAGTAGGAGGAAGCTCCTTTTCTCTCTTCTAAACCTATCTCTACCTCTCTTCTTCTCTACAACTTTTCAAGCTTTTGCACTTGGCCCCCCCAAAATGAAGAGCAATGGAGGGTTTAAATAGGCCAATTTGGGGTGGTTTTGGGGTTTTAGAAGTACTCCCATTGGTCCCAAACAACTGTGAACATAAAACTATGTCGTTTTGGCTTTCAATTAATCAAATTGGACCCCCAAAAAAATTACAAAAATGGACTCTGCGAGGGATGAGTGCCGCGGCGGCACTGGGCCAGTGCCGCGGCGGCAGTGGGCCAGTGCCGCGGCGGCAGTGCTCCTCTGAAGCCCAGAAAATTACGTTTAGGCCCCCAGAGGTTCCGGTATTCGCGAAAAGGCCCTATTTCGTCCGAAATTCACAGAAAATGCATACGAACTCCAAATTGAGGTTGTGATATACCGTTGGAAAGGTAATGGAGTCTACTTTACATAAAAAATAGTTCGGGGATAGGTCACTTTGAAAAGTTTTGCGGTATTCGCGATAAAAGCCGATTTGATCGCCTTTTTCGCCTTTGGAAATTCATAATAAATTCGTTTTAAATCCAGAAATTATGTGCGATATACCGTTGGAAAGCTATCGACCTCTAGTATCCATGAAAAATATTTGAAAATTGTTTCGGTGCCCCGGTTCCAAAGTCAAATCTTGGTCAAATTGGTCAAACCTGGGATTCCCGGGAAGTTCTGGGAACCTCCGGGAGCTCCCAGGAGCCGACGTTTTCGCTCGATTCTCTTTTAAAACTCATTTTAATACTTTTCTAATGATTCCGGTGAATTCGGACGATTTTGGTCAAACTTGGTCAAACTTGGTCAAACCTTGGTCAAACCTGGTCAAACCTTGGTCAAACCGGTCAACGGGGACTTTCGGGGAACTTCCGGGACTTCCGGGGGTCTCTGGGAGCTGACGATTTCATCCAGTTTTATTTAAAAACTCATTTATCATTTTTCTTACGACATAGCATGTTTTCAGAACTTCGGGACCAAATCTGGGAGTCTTCGGGCTTTCAGGGGCATTTTGGTCAATCTGAGCATTCTGAGAGATAGAGCTGACTTCCAGGAGTCCTTTTGAGTCTTTTACGATCATTGTGAACCACCAAGCTATGGGTCTCCTAAATCTGATAGCCGACAAAATGGGGTGTCTACAATGGTGGTTTGGCATCCTTGAACTTTATTGTATGTGATTCATTTGTGTGAAAGAGTTTTACACATGGAAGATTTGAATCATATGGTCCTTGGAAGTTCTAAACAGTCACAGTGGATGATAAGACTGGGTACCTTATCAGGTTTACACTATAGCATGATTAACTTCTATTTGATAGAGTGATGAATCTCATTCACAAGAGTATAAGACTCTAAATTTGATATGCTAGTGTATGGGATACATTGACGGACCTTGAGATTAATCCATTGATAGGAAATTTCAACAGTTAATGGACACTCAAACATGTATGAGACATATGTCCTTAATCTTTAGATAATAATGGACACAAGCTTTAGGCCTGGTTATTTTGACTTAACAATCAATGAGGTCTTTAAGATCAATACCTGGGTATCTTGAATGATCATGTCTAGAGTATTGGGAACATATATTATCAAGATGGAATCTACCCTCTATTACTAAGTAAGTATTCTCCTGAGAATGTCACTGTGTTAGTCACTAAAAATTGCAATCTTGTAGTAAGTATGTTACTACATGTTTGGTGAACTATAAGAAGTGAATGGCGACTCAAGGATATAAGCTGTAATTATCAACTGGGAGATAGTACTGCTTTGTCTCAGTGATAATTATGAATACTGAAGGTAGAGGGGCATTAATGTCATTTTATATAGATCTAGGTATTGCTCTGTGATTTGCCTCTTCTGATTTGGAGTGCAGTTAATGTTATGTGGTGAAATTAATATTAATGAATTAATTTAGACTGTTTGGGTAATGAGATTAACCGGGTACTATTTATATCAATTTAAGCCAATTAGGAAGAGCCTAGAGGTTCCACGTGTAGCTCTTATGAAGTAAGAAGTCCAACTAGGTTTAGGAGATGGATTGAGTGTGTATAAATATATGTGTAGAGAGAGTTTTTGCTGATGCTTAAAAAAAACCTGGCCGAATCTCTCTCTCCCACACATATATTTTTTCTCTTATTCTAAACCCTAGAGATCATCACCAAGATTTAAGGAATGGAGAGCTTCAAGAGTATATGCGTGAAGATTTCTAGACCGCAAAGGAGGAGTAGCATCTGGATCTTGCCTGAAGTGTTCTCGTAAGGATCCAACTGATCATAAAAGGTATTAGATCTATTTTTGATAATTATATGCATCTTGGTTTTGAGCCGGATCTATTTTTGAAAAGAGTTTTCAATGATAATCGCTTTCGTAAAACCTAAATATTTAAAAACGGGACCAACAATTGATATCAGTGCCTGCTCAAACCCTATACGTATGATTTTTTGCAGAACACTATGATTTAATGGTTAGAATTCAAATTTGGAATAAAAGCACGTATAACCCGAACTGAAACATAGCCGCATGTGGTCAATAGGGCTGTCGCACGTAGCCGCCTGTGCGCTATAGTGTGCGCAAGGGCTATACTATCGTGCGCGAGTACTATGCTGCAGTTTACGTGTGCTTTTTTTTTCCACAAAAACTCATCAATTAATATTTAGAATTGAAAGAAGGAAGAAAAGCACATGTAACTGGCCTAGGTTTTTACGAGCACGTACTATAGTGTGCGTGCGTGTACTGTGCGCGTGCTATACGGGTGTTTTGCTGTGCGGCACACCTGTTATGTGTGCTATTTTTCTTCAGATGCTCATCAATTAATATTTAGAGTTGAAAGAAGGAGGAAAAGCACATGTAATTGGCCTAGGTTTTTATGAGCACGTACTATAGTGTGCGTGCGCATGCTGTGCGCGTGCTCTACTGTGCGGTGCACCTGTTATGCGTGCTATTTTTCTTCAAAAACTCATCAATTAATATTTAAAATTGAAAGAGAGAAGAAAAACATATGTGACTGGTCTAGTGTTTTAAGAGCACGTACGATAGTGTGCGTGCTCGTGCTGTGCACGTGTTGTACGCGTGCAAATCTTTTCTAAAACAATTACACGTGCTGTTTTTCAATAATTTATTTTATTAAAAGTTGTTTTTGTAAAATTTAATTTTGAAAATCATTTGTCTAAAATTCTTTTTGAAATAAGTGTTTTCTAAAAGTGGTTTGACACGTTTTTTTTTTGTCGTTTTATTCTGCGATGTTTTCTGGGAGCCAATTAATTCAGTGTTAATTACCTTATGCGATATTTGATATCTTTTATGTATAATATGATTTATAAATTGTGTGGTTTATACATATGCATTTATGGTAATCATATATATATACAACTGCATGGGATTGGCATATACTAACCCTGTTTTGTAGCTTCCTGATCTCTTATTGCTAAAACATTTACATTTATGTTTAATTTTTGTTTCGGTTTATTTGTGGCATTGTAAAGTGCATTGTGGTAACACAATGGCTTCCCTCTGCCAAATTTTCATTTTAATTCCTAGATCATTATGTAAGCCTCCTTCGGGAAGGCATAGGACTTTGTAAATGTAACTTTTGGAAATGCACAAGACGGAACCATGGAGATGGAGCCCAGAGAACTGAAGCCTTTTGAAGACAGATCAATAGAAATAGAGCCATGAGACAGAGGGGCCTGTTTATGCATATTTGTTTATGTGTTATTACAAGTGATGTGATTGGTTCATAAATTATACATGCATGAGTTTAAAGCAATTTCTTTTCAAAATGATAATATGGATAAAACTGTTTTCCAAAATTATCAATCTTTTCAAAAGAAAGCTGTTTTGACACATTGAACAAATATGAGATATTTGTGGTTAATGTAACAAAACAAATTTTTTTCGAAATAAATTCCTGACTTAAAGAATCTAGTGGAGGAGAGAGTCTTATGTTAAGCATAACCTCACAATCTTCCATCAATGGTTCATTGTAAGGAGAATTGAATATTGCGTGTCACAGATTTATCTGTAACCACCCCCCTTGGACAGTATTCTATTCGCCTGTTACTAAATATGAACTTCTTAAGGATAAAATCAATGAGACGGTTGTCATTGGATTATAATTGATGGTGTACTCTAGACTGATAATTTAATAAGAGATTTCCCTCAAAATTTTATTGAAAATTATTATAGATTAAGGAATTAGGAGTTATGAATTATTTTGCAAGAGTTGCACGGGAATAGTCATGATGGTTTAGCCAATTAAGTTGTGAGGTCTCGATCTCCCCTCGGAGGCTTGATTTTATAGACTTAATATTCTGATGATATGTATGTTGAATGTTTTAAAGGAATTTTTCATGCTTTACATGTTGTTTTAAATGATGATCCATACTTATACTATAAATTGCAAGTGTAATTTTTCAAATTTCACTATGTCGCATTTTAGCCCACTTGCAACCATTCTTAATCACAACAAGTTAACTGGAACGAACTATGTGGATTGGACAAGAAACCTTGACATTCTATTGACTACAGAAGGATATAAATATGTACTTACCACTCCTTGTCCGCCAACACCCAGTCCTGATACCCAAAATGAAGAGAAAGATAAATATAAACACTGGAAGAAGGCTGATGAGATGGCCCGCTGTTACATATTGGCCTGTATGTCCAATGTATTGCAGCACCAACATCAGTCGATGACTTCGGTTAGTAACATGATCTTGAATCTCAAGGAGATGTTTGGGTTACAGGGCTGGCATACAAGGCTTAACTCCATGCAACAACTCCTGAACACCAAGATGTCATAATGAACTCCAGTAAGAGAGCACGTTTTGAAAATGATTGGTTATATAGAAATACTGGGGGTCCTTGGATTTGAGATCGATGGGGAAACCCAAGTGGATATGATCCTTAACTCATTGCCTGCTTCATTTAACCAGTTCAAATTGAATTATAAATGAACAAACTGGGGTATTCATTGAGTGAACTGGTTACAGGCAATGAAAGGGATAGTCACTAGTGGTCATGATGTCATGAACCTAGAGAAGGCTTCATCCTCGAAGCCCAAGCCCAAGGGCAAGGGTGGCAAGAGGAAGAAGGGTCCTAAGGTTCAAGTTAGTGGGCCTAACCCAATAATTGGGAAGAAGGCAAGAAAGGGCAAGAAGAAGGCTGAGGGGAAGCCGAAAGGAAAGTGTTTCAACTGCAGCATCCCGGGACATTGCAAGAGAAACTGTCCGGACTTGGCCACTAAAAACCAAGGTATGATTGAGTCGCTTGTAATTGAAGTAAGTTATTTAATGAACACTTTGAATACATGGTACATTGATTTTGGAGCAACTAACCACATCTGCAATATGTTGTAGGGGTTTAGACCAACTAGGCAGTGTAGTGATGGAGAAATCAAGCTCACCTTGGGATCTAGTACAACAGTTTCAGTAGTTGCAATTGGAGTAGTAGTCTTAGTTTTTTCTAGTAATAAAACATTAGTGTTAACAGATGTACTTTACATCCCTTCCATAAGATGTAATCTCATTTCAGTTTCTAGTTTAGTGAATAATGGTTATTCGTTTCATTTTGGAATTGAAGTATCAATAAAAAGAAATGGTTTTTTTATTTGTTCTGGTACACTATCTATTGGTTTATACTTGATTAATCCTTGCACTCAAGAATCATCTAAAGTGGAATTGAATAACTCAATGGTAACATTACCATCTAAAAGGAAAATACCTTCTTCAAATCCTACAAAACTTAGGCACTTGAGGTTAGGTCATATTAATCTGAAAAAAAATAGATAGGCTGGTTAAAGATGGTGTACTCAACTCTTTAGTTGTAGAACCGTTGCCTATCTATGAGCCCTATTTAGAGGGTAAAATGGCCAAAAGACCCTTTTCCTCAAAGGGCAATAGGGCCAAAGATTTGTTAGAGTTAATACATAGTGATGTATGTGGACCAATAAACACCAAAGCACGTGGAGGTTATCAGTATTTCATTACATTTACTGATGACTACTCAAGATATAGATATCTTTACCTATTGCACCACAAATCTGAAGCCTTTGAAAAGTTCAAAGAATTTAGAGTTGAGGTGGAGAAACAATTGGAAAAGAATATCAAGGCCATTCGATCTGATCAAGGTGGCGAGTATCTGTTTGATGCGTTTATTGATCACTTGAGAGAGAATGAGATTATATCTCAGTTGACTGCACCTAGTACACTACAATAGAATGGTGTAGCTGAAAAAAGGAGCAGGACCCTTTTAGACATGACTAGGTCAATGATGAGCTATTCAGAATTGCCACTGTTCATATGGGATAAATCATGTTCCAAGAAAATTTGTCCCCAAGACGCCCCGAGAATTGTGGAGTAGGCGCAAGCCTTCTCTGCAACATTTTCAGATATGGGGATGTCCAGCACATGTGCTAAAGGGACAGACGGGCAAGTTGGAAACAAGATCGAAAGTATGTTATTTTGTTGGATATCCGAAGGAAACAAAAGTTTGGTATTTTTATCATCCAAGAGAACAAAAAGTGTTCGTAAGTACACACGCTATTTTCTTAGAAGAAGATTATATCATGAACTACAAACCCAAAGGAAGGATAGTTCTAGAGGAGGTAAAAGAGAAACCCTGAATCCCCCAAATAGTCAATGATAATATAGAACCAAAAATAACCATAACGACTTCTATTCCTGCACCGGAACCTTGTCGTAGTGGGAGGATTGTCAGGCTACCTGATAGATTGATGTTCTTAGGAGAAGCTTTTGGAGCTATTCCTAAAGAGTCTGAATCTGATCCATCCATCTATAAGGAGGCCATTGCTGATGTAGATTTGGACCAATGGAAACTTGCAATGAAAGCTAAAATGGAATCCATATATTCTAATCAGGTCTGGGAGCTTGTAGACTCTTTTTCCAATATTAAACCAATGGCTATATGTGGGTCTACAAACGGAAGAGAGGACCAGATGAGAAGGTAGAGACCTTTAAGGCTAGGCTAGTGGCAAAGGTCTATACTTAACTAGAGGGTGTTGACTGTGATGAGACCTTTTCACCTATAGCCATGCTTATATCCATCAGGATACTCTTATATATAGTAGCATGTCTCAATTATGAGATATGGCAGATGGACGTCAATACAACATTCTTGAATGGAAATCTTGGCGAGGACATCTTTATGTAGCAACCAGTCGGTTTCATAGCAAGCGGTCAGAAGAACATGGTATGCAAATTGCAAAAGTCCATTTATGGAATCAAGCAAGCATCCAGGAGTTGGAATATCCGATTTGATCAAGCGGTCAAATCTTTTGGATTTATCCAAAATATGGATGAGCCTTGTGTTTACAAGAAACATGAGGAGAATGCGGTGGCATTTCTAATTCTTTATGTTGATGATATCCTTCTCATTGGGAATGATATATGAGTATTATCAACGGTTAAAGTTTGGCTGGCTAGTACCTTTGACATGAAAGATCTTGGTGAGGCAAGCTATATCCTGGGGATAAAGCTATTATGGGATTGGAAGAATAAGATAATAGGATTATCTCAAGCTTCCTATATTGATAAGGTACTTTCCAAGTTCTCTATGGAAAATTCTAAGAAAGGCTTTTTCTCTTTTAGGCATGGTATAACACTCTTACAGGATTAGTGTCCTAAGACACAGAGTGAGAGAGATCGCATGGCAGGAGTACCTTATGCTTCGGCTATGGGAAGCCTCATGTATGCGATGTTGTGTACAAGACCAGATATCTATTTTGCTGTAGGCATGGTTAGCAGATATCAGTCCAATCCTGGTCCAGATCACTGGACAGCTGTGAAGCATATTCTCAAGTACTTGAGAAGGACTCGGGATTATATTCTAGTTTATGGCAGAGAGGAGTTAGTTCCAGTAGGCTATAATTATTTTGACTTTATGTCGGATAAGGATTCGAGGAGCTCAACATCTGGACATGTGTTTACTCTTAGAGGTGGTGCTGTTAGTTAGAGAAGCATTAAGTAGAAAAGCATTGCAGATTCTACTACAGAGGAAGAGTACGTCGCAGCCTGTGAAGCAGCTAAGGAGCTCAAAACGTTCCTTATGGAGCTAAGAGTGGTCCTTGCAGCACGGTCACCTATTATAATTTATTATGACAATAGCGGGGCTGTGGCACAGTCAAAGGAACCACGTAAACACGGAAGAGGAAAGCATGCCGAGAGGAAATATCATCTAATTAGGGAGATAGTGCAGAGAGGTGACGTATTGGTGGCCAAGATTGCGATAGCAGATAATCTTGCTGATCCATTTATGAAAGCCTTGTCTATTAACGTTTTCAATTGTCATATGGACAGTCTTGGTATTAGATGTAATCCTAATTGGTTAGGAGTGCAAGTGGGAGTTTGTTAGAGTTTAATGGGTATGCCCTCAAACTAATTAGCTATGAATTATTTTGGGCATTAGTTTTAGTATATGTTTATGGATATCTTTGCTTACATTTCATTATGTATGTCTTTCATGAGATGAATGGTGGTTTGGCATCCTTGAACTTCATTGTATGTGATTCATTTGTATGAAAGAGTTTTGCACACGAGAGATATGAATCATATGGTCCTTGGAAGTTCTAACAGTCACAGTGGATGATAAGACTGGGTACCTTATCAGGTTTACACTGTAGTATGATTGACTTCTATTTAATAGAGTAATGAATCTCATTCACAAGAGTGTAAGACTCTAAAGTTGATATGCTAGTGTATGGGATACATTGACGGACCTTGAGATTAATCCATTGACAGGAACTGTCAACAATTAATGAACACTCAAACATGTATGAGACATATGTCCTTAATCCTTAGATAATAATGGACACAAGCTTTAGGCCTGGTTGTTTTGACTTAACAATTAGTGAGGTCTTTAAGATCAACACCTAGGTATCTTGAATGATCATGTCTAGAGTATTGGGAACATATAAACCCTCTATTACTGAGTAAGTATTCTCTTGAGAATGTCATTGTGTTAGTCACTGAAAATTGCAATCTTGTAGTAAGTATGTTACTACATGTTTGGTGAACTATGAGAAGTAAATGAGGACTCAAGGATATAAGATGTAATTATCAACTGGGAGATAAGTGACGCATAAATGAGAGAAATCTTTTCCTATCCTGATTTGACCAATGCCCGTGGGTTTTTCTTGTGACTCGATAGTTTACAATATTCGCATATCATGGTAGAGCAGACACATCCATTAGTTGCTCGTCTGGGAATTCATCCTTGAAAGGTTGTGGTTCAGTGTTATCAACAAAAGTTAACCGAGATAAATGATCCATGACCACATTCTCTACTCCCTTCTTATCTTTGATTGTGAGATCAAACTCTTAGAGTAGGAGTATCCAACGAATAAGCCATTGCTTTGCGTCTTTCTTGGATAACAAGTATTTGAGGGCTGAGTGGTCTGTGAAATAGACAATTGGTGACCCTATCAAATAAGACCTAAATTTATCCAAGGCAAAAACTATAGCTAGCAGTTCTTTTTCAGTGGTTGTTTAATTTATTTTATCTTCCTTAAGCATTTGACTGGCATAGTAAATAACATAGGGCTTATTGTCCTTCCTCTGCCCTAGAACTGCGCCAATAGCGTAGTCACTAGCATCGCACACTAGTTCGAACGGGAAACTCTAGTCGGGTGCCTATATTATTGGTGCAGAGGTAAAGAGCTCTTTTAGTGCATCAAAAGATTTTTGACAGCTTTTCGTCCACTCAAATGGCGTGTCTTTAATGAACAGTTAACATAGTGGTTGGGAGATTGCACTAAAATTCTGAATAAATCAACAGTCGAATCCTGTATGCCCCAAGAACGAATGAATGTCTTTGACTATACGGGAGACAGGTATATTCGAAATAATGTCAGTTTTGGCCTTATCCACTTGGATACCTTCATCAGAGATTATGTGGCCGAGGACTATTCCCATGGTCACCATGAAGTGATACTTCTCCCAGTTTAGTACCAGGTGTTTATCCTCACATCGTGCTAACACTTATTTAAGGTTTTCAATACAGTTGTCAAAGCTATGGCCAAACAGAGAGAAATCATCCATAAAAACTTCTAGTATTTGTTCGACCATGTCACTGAAGATACTTAACATGCACCGTTGGAAGGTAGCAGGTGCATTGCATAAGTCGAAAGGCATACGACGGTAGGCAAAAGTACCGAAAGGACACGTAAAAGTCATTTTCTCATGATCTTTAGGAGCAATTTTGATCTGATTATGACCTCTATGTCTGTCTAAAAAGTAGTAGTACTTGTGACCCGCCACTCGTTCTAGCATTTGGTCTGTGAATGCCAAAGGAAAATGATTTTTCCAGTTCACGGTGTTTAATTTTTGGTAATCTATGCACATTCGCCAACCAGTGGGGATGCGTGTCAGTACTAACTCACCTTCGCTATTCGGAATGACAGTTATGCCTGCCTTCTTTGGTACCACCTAGGTCTGACTGACCCAAGGACTATCGAAAATTGGATATATGATTCCAACATCAAGTAGTTTTAAAACTTCCTTTTTAACCACTTCTTGCATATTGGGATTCAAACGCCTCTATATTTGTCGTGACGGTTTAGCGTAATCCTCCAAATAAATTTTTTGGGTACAAATGGATGGACTGATGCCTTTGAGGTTAGCAGTAGTCCATCCCAATACTCCCTTATGTTGTTTCAGCATTTAAATTTGTTTACCCTCTTGTTCAGAATTTAAAGTGGATGATATGATAACAGGTTACGTCCTTTCAGCCCCTAGGAAAGCGTATTAGAACTCCTTGGGAAGCTCCTTTAATTCCAAGTCAGAAAACTGGAAATTTTGGGCATAACTAATTTTGTTTTTGGAGGCAATGGTTCATATGGTGTTACCCACATGCATTCAACTTTGTCCTCCTCTATTTTCCATCATGAGGCATGTTTGATTCAAGTCGGCATCCAATGGAGTACAGTTTTTTGGTTGATAGACAGCATCAAATTATGACATAACTACTTCCAAAGGATCTTTGTAATCGATAAAATCAGCCTCATCTTCTATAACAGTCTCGATGAGGTTTACTTCTTCCTCATACTTGTATTCTTCAGGTCTGGGATTTGAAATTTTTTTTATGTTTAGCGTCATATTTTCGAATACGATAGTCATTATACCACTTCTTATTTTATTGTGGCATCAATTGCGTTGAAGAATGCACGTCCGAAGATCACTGGGATTTGTGCACATGGATTGGACACAAGTTCAGTGTCTAAGATTACAAAATCAACTGGGAAGACAAACGAGTCTATTTGCATGAAGACGTCCTCCAATACTCCTCTAGGGTATTTCACCGACCTATCTGCCAATTGTAGTACAACTCGAGTAGGTTTGAGTTCACTTGCTCTTAGACACAGATGACTGAGTATTTCACCGACACAGATGACTGAGTATGGCAATAGGTTTACACTTGCTCCTAGATCGAGTAGTGCGTTGTCTATTTGTTGATTTCAGATTTGGCATGAGACAGTGGGAGTACCGGGGTCTTTGAGTTTCAAGGGCAATTCATTTTGGATAATTGTGCTTGCTTGGCAAGCGACATAGGTGTGTTTTTTCACACTCTGCCACCTCTTAACCATGCATTATTTTTCTAGATATTTAGCATAAGCCGATACTTGTTTAATTGCATCAAGGAGTGGAAGGTTAATTTTAACTTGATTAAATAGTTCCAAGAGCTCCTGATTCTTTACCTCATTTTTGGGTTTCTTTAGCCTTTGAGGGCAAGGCGCGAAGAAAGGGCATTTTGGTAATTCGTCCTTAACAGGCTCCTTTCCAGGCCTTCTCTCAACTTCTTCTACTTCTCTAGGAGCTTCATCATTTAATTCTAAAGTTTCGTTATTGGTAGACAGCTTCTCTTCATTAGTAGATGGTTGCTCTCTATTTACCACTTCATCCTCTTTATACTCTTTAGGCATTGAACGAGGTATGTTTTGTCCTATAAACTTGCTGCTTCTCAGAGTAGTCACAGCTTTAGCATGTTCTTGATTATTGGGACCATTATTGTATCCTTTAGTGTTTGGACGTGGTTGGGCAGGAAATGTTCCTCCTATTCCCTCATGTCGAGCATCCATCCTCTCTAATGTCGCAGACATCTTTCTCATCATTTGAATTAATTATTGTGTTAAGTTTGTGTTAGAGAGTGGATCTTCCTCTTTCACTTTTTTATGTGGTGGTACATACACATTAGATTGTTGATTATTAGAGAGATAAGTTTAATTAAAGTTATTGGATCTATTTTGATTGAATTATTGGGACGGCCTACTATTTTTCCCTTGATATTGATTGTTATTGTAGGACTGTTGTTGATATTGATTTTGCGTCCCAGCTTCATTTCTCCAATCAAGACCGGGGTGATTCCATCGATTGTTATTATTATTGTAGGAATTCCCTACCCCTCTATACCATTGCATGGCATTCATCTCTATAGGGGCTAGTTCTTGAAAATAAGGCACATTAGGACATTATTGAGTCGTGTGTCCTAACATGTTGCATATGCCGCAAGGTTCTTTAGACAAAACCTGCCTAGAACTCTCTCCTTTGATCCCTAACTCTTCCACCTTTCATGCTAGCTCTTCGTATTTTGTCATTAGATTGCCTTCAATTTTTAACTAGTATATGCTTTTTTCTTCTCCACCTGATGGCTGTGTGCATGAGACATCCTTAGGGTTAGACCATTTGTGAGCATGTTCGGCTAACCACTCAAAGTGGGCTTTAGCATCTTCGGTGGTCTTGCTAAGAAATGCACATGCACTCATGGTTTCAACCAATTTTTTCATTTCACCATTAAGTCCTTCATAAAAGAAGCTGATTGTTCGCCACTTCTCATACCCGTGATGTGACAAGAGAGAAGCAAATCTTTAAAACGCTCCCATGTTTGAGTGAAGGTTTTATTATTTTTTGTTTGTAGGAGTTTATTTGACATTTAAGTTTAGTGGTCATGCGAGGTGGGAAAAACTTCTTTAAGAATGTAGTGTTCATCGCATGCCATGTGAAGATAGAATTTGGCTTGAGAGATAATAGCCATTGTTTAGCTTTGTCCTTCACGGTGAAGGGGAAAAGCATCAAGCGTGTCACATCCACTGGAAAGTTTTGGGTGAATGTTTTACAAACGTCCTCGAAGTCCTTGGCATGCAGTTATGCCTTCTCGCTTTCCATTCCATGAAAGGTTGGAAGGAGTTCAAATCATTCTGTTGCGAAATTGGAATTCGCTTGCATGCGAGGGAATGAGAATGCACGAAGGTGTATCTGCATGAGTAGGTTGCATGTGATCTCGCAAGGGATGCAACGAATCATCAATGTGTTTAATCCTATTCTCACCATTTTCACTTTCGATGTCAGCCATTGATTCTGCTGGTGTGGCTACGGGATAAATAGAGCTAGAGGAGTCAGATGAATAGAGTGGATTTCTGAAAATACCCTCGATGGAGTTTTCGGACATGAAAGGGGTAGATCTAACAAGATTTTTATCTAAAGAACTTAAAAAGAAAAAGAAAAGATAGAAATAGATAAAGACAGAGTGAGGTAACCTAAGTAATAACTAGTCACCTTCCCCAGCAACAGTGCCAAAAACTTGACACGAGAAATAATTTGTGCGCTTGTGTGCTATACCCAAGTGTAGGTAGACGTGCAAGTAATATTTTGGTAACACCAGGTCGATCCCACAGAGAAGGTGAAAAGTTACTAACTTAGATTAATCTCAAAAAGAAAATAAAAATTCAGAACTTTAATGAGGTGTAGAACACGAAGTTCCACAATTAATAACAACTAAAGTAAAGCAACTAAATTAAACTAGTAATTAACTAACTAACTAAAGCAATGTTTGAAACGACATTTACTTTATAAAAGGGAAGCGTTGGGATCACACGAATCCGCAGTGACCGAACCATCTGCCATGAAATTACATTAGTGCTCTATGGAGTACATCCATCTATAGTATTTTGTATGTTCTAAAGATAATGAATCAATAGGCCTTTCATGACTGGGACTATGTCATCACAGTTGATTCAAAATACGTGAAGGCAGTTTAAAACAAAAGGTAAGACACGCACTATGAATGGTGTAAGAATTCAAAGTGGTTTGCAAAAGTTATTGAAGAAAAATACCTTAAGGCTTAAAGTTAAGAAATTGTTTTGACAAACTGAGAATATGGGGACAGTTTGATAACAAATCTCGAAAACTGAAAGTCTAGGAATACTATAAAGGATCATCTCAAGAATCTAAGGGTTCAATCAATCGTCGCGCTCTCGATCGATCAAACTTCATCATCTCTCAATCGATCGAAATGTCTTCGATTGCTTGATTGTATCTCTGATTCGATCGATCGAACTTACTTCGATCGATTGAACACATGATTTTTTTCTAGTGCATGGCAGAGGCAGGAGATCACTATTTCATCGTGGTCTCCCAACTCTGAGACTACTCAGACATCCTTTGAGGTATAACATATTGGTTTTTAACATAAGAAATCATTAAGGGTCCATTTGGTGGTGTTTTTAGCATAAAACTATGAAAACTAAAGGTTCAAAGGAAACTAGCATGTAAAACTATGATCCAATCTAATTAACACTATTAAAACTACAAGCAGAATATAAATAACACTAATATAAAAACCTAGAATGAACAAAACTTGTATTGAACGTCAAAAGCTTCAAATTAAAGCAATATCCAAGGCATAAACCTACAAAACAAAGTAAAACTCTTCCTCTCTCTATAGAACTGAGAAACAAAAGTGTGGGCGTCCTTAGGGACATGTTTACAACTGATATATATAGGAGACCTAAGCTAGGTTATTTACAAAGTTACGTCTGTTGTGCCCGTGTTATTCTGATAAAGGCATGTTCGATCGATCGAATAACATTCGATTGCTTGAATGTTGGAATCCTTGAGCGCTTGAAAAAACCTCGATCACTTGAGAGCTCAATCGCTTGGGCTCTCTTCGATCACTCGAACTTCACATTTCATTTTGAAATGTCTTGTTTGTAATTGAACTTTACCCTTTTCTTATTATTCATCCCTGCACACAGTAACACCGTAATCTGCACAAAATAACAGTTAAAACAATCCAACTCATCATAGATTTGTCACATTGTATATAAACTGGCATTGTAACATAAATTGCAGATATAATAAGAGATTGTGAACTAAAGTATATTTTCTTATTCTAGTACAGTTGTATTTTACAAATACCCCCGCTTGTCAGGTATGATGCTATCTTGGCTCCCGTGGGGACCAAGCGGCCGAAAAGGTACGATAGTATACTAATCATTAGGCCGAAAAAGTACGAATGTTCAAAATAAAACGTGCAAAGTGAATATCTTGATTTGGTCAGTCGGAAAGGTACGATATCATCTTCGCTACCGTAGGGACTAAGCGACTAGAGAGGTACGATGATATACTAATCAAGCGGCCAAAAAAGTACACTATTCTAAGTAATGAAAAGTTGATAAAGAGGTTGACACAATGAGTTTCACTAAAAGATTGTTACGTCAATGTTGAGAGATGAGTAAGTAGCCAAATGGATCCAAAATCCATAAGTCAAGTCTAGAGTCATAAGTAACCATGTATTGTGCATTCATACAAATAGAACCTTTTTAAAATGTAATTCTTTAGAAAAATGACTTGATCCTGAAAAATGCTTTTGCAAAAGAGAGTTTCCAAAATTGTTTTTACCACTTATACTAGTATTATTGTGAATTTTTGTATTCGCTCAGCTTTCGTAAGCTGGCAGTGTTTTACACCCTGGACCATTTCCATCCAACTTCCCTGATTATTGTGTTGCAGGTACCGAGGAATATGAAGAAGAAGAGAACCTAGGAGAAGATGGATATTATTATGCTAGTTAGGACACTTTATGTTTTAATTTCTTTTGTAACCACCAAACTCTATAGTTTTATTTTGTATTATGTACTGGCCTTTGTGCTTCAGACAATGATGATTTGAACCTTGGTCAGTAATAGATAATCCTCACGTAAGGTTTTAAATTTAATGCTTCTGCTAGTTTATTTTTAATTTTGTGGACAATCAGAGAGTTCAACTAGTCATGTATCTATGGGTCCAAAATTAAAAATCCTCATTTTCCCCTTATTTTGCTACCCAGGGAGTGACATATAATGTTTATAACTGTTTACATGTTAAGTTGAGACCTTTTCTATGCCCATGGAAGATGCATCTTTTGATAAGAGACTAATTGCATTCTAAGAAACTGAACGATAATGTGAGTTGAGTGATACTTGTTTTAATTACTGATTATTGTGCGGCTGAGATTCTCACTTAGCTTTGTTTCAAGTTAACGACATATTATGCCCTGAGCAATCCCATGTCCATCTTGTCTATAGATTTACTTAGATAGTAAGGTATGCTCAAGATGAAGTACTAAGGAGCTAAAGAAGGATAGAGTTGTGTTGGAGATTTAAAGATAGTTCTTTAAGTTTTTAAGTTTTTGTAATAAGTTTATAATGGCCTTTATGTATTAAGATTGAAGTTATTGTAACTTGTTTTATTTTCGTTGTTGTATTTATGTTCAATTATGATTAAGTTATGTTTATCATTCCCTTATTATATTTAATTGCACAGAGTTAGAAGGACAAAACAATCATCCATCCAGTCACGTATTAACGGGTCCAAAAGTGGGAATTTAATTTTTCCTATTTTGCTACACCAGGTCATGACGAGGGTGTTACAAAGTAGGTATCAGAGCCTAGGTTTAGGCTTTCACCATCTGTCCAACACTCTTAAGCTATGAACCTTAAGATTTCTTGTACCAATACTGATCATAATTAGTTTTGTTGAGCAGGTAAGGTATGGAGCCATATATAGTAACAGATGTTTTTAGAGGGATATATTATCTTTCCTGATTAGGAAGGGCCAACCAACCTCTCACAATACAACTATGTAGTTGCACAAAGGGCACAAGTAGTTCTAATGCAAGATGTATGGACGTCTATTCACCTTTTTGGAATTTAAGATGAGTGGGAAGTACAACTTGGAGCCACTCACCGATCCTTCGCTAGAGAATAAATACATAGAGAAGTTGTATGTCGGGCTAAGATTATTGAGCTATTTCATGCAGTCTATGTATGGGCACTTCATGCAGCACCCCACGAGGCACCTACAATCGAACCAGAACCTTCTATTCTAGTGCATCACACGCTTTTTGGACCTGCTGCACAAGAGAACCCAGTGGGTCAAGCAGGAGGGCTCGAACATGAAGAAGACCTTATGGAGTTAGGCGATGGAGAAGTGGACAACCCACCGAAGCCCTAGCTAGAGTCGATGGATGTGGATGATGCCCCACCTCATAAGAGAAGGGCTCACAGCATCTAATGTTTTACAAGTATGTTAAGTACAAGCTAGGAATTTCCTCTATCGATCTCAGATGATTTTGTCGTAACTGGGGATTAGCAGGAGTAGATGTAATAAAAGCCCATAGATATGTATATACATCTATATGAACCTTGCTTTTGAACTGTAGTATGAGTCTAAAGTTTTGTAGAACTTGTATTAGAACTCAATGTTTATAATATCGATATTTTCATTGAAAACCTATTTTCAACTTGCCTCATATTTTAAATAACTTTGATGATTACTTTTATTCATATTATTATATAACGCTTAACATTCATGGATAGCTCCCCCATGTGGTTTTGCTGGAATGACTTGTCATATTGACAAGAAGTTTAGGCACTGATGAACTTCCTAAGATGGATCTCGGAATAGCCGACTTAGCCTAGAGTTTAGAGAGACTAAGGATAGGAATGCCTTACCCTAGTGATTCTCGTAATAGATGTGATAACTCATTGTATGATAAGATTATTTGATTAACTTGATAAATTGTATCTGTTACCTGTTATATGTTCATATGAGATAAGATAAGGTATTGCCTAATAGGTGTAAACTCGTAGGCATAACCCCTGTCATCTTACACTATGGCTAAAAGTACCCGAAATGCTCAGAATCCATCCAACGAACCAGCAGATGTGATACCTCCCGCAGTGGATCCAATAGGAGTATTAGGAGCTCTTGTCTGATGCATAGAGCAAGTAAGTGATCATCTAGATCGTGCTCTCAATAATGGAAATGCTCACCAAATGGGAGATAGATTACTCAAGAGATTCTGTGAACTTTAACCAGAGACTTTCACTGGAATGACAAAAGCATGGGAAGTTGAACAATGGCTTCGTAACATGGAACAAATGTTTCTAGCACTTGAATGCAATGGAATCGAGAAGAGACGCCTAGCTATTTTTCAGTTGACATATTCGTCAGCAAACTGGTGGGAATTTGTCGAAGCTACAATAGGTTAAGGTGTTGCAAGAAGAACGCATGGGCATTCAAGACCCGATTCCTAGAAAAGTATTTCCCGATGACAGAAAGGAATAAGAAGAAAAGGGAGTTTATGGAACTAACCCAAGGCAATATGACAATACAAGAATATGAAATTTAAGAGACTATCACGATTCGTTCCTTTTATGATAGATACTCTGTAGAACAAGACCAAACAGTATTATAAAGGACTTAACTTAGATGCTCAAAGGCTAGCAGTAGTATGCCTTGATCAACCATTCGAAGTTATGGGTGAGTTAGCAACACACCTAGAAAACATCACTTTGAATAGTAAGAAACAAGAGAACAATCGACACGCAGAAGAAAACAATTGGTATCAGACAACACACCCAGAAGGAAGTCAACAAGATAATTAAGTTTCATGAACAACCACCCAGATACAGTCACCAAGGTAAACTTTGGGCACATCTAAAATTATCATAAGAGATAGAGAAATAATGAAATGAAAGTTAGTCAGACTGTCGTTCAGACACAAACAAAGCAATATGATAGCTGCTACAACTACAGAATATCTAGACATCGCTGTAAAGAATGCACAGCACCAAAATAACTCATAGGACGATAGATGCAGTGCTTTAATTGTGGAAAGACTAGCCATATCCGTAAAGATTGTCTAGAATAAGGAATTCAGAACAACATTCCACTGCCATGAAGATTCTGAAAGAAAGCTCGTCATTCAGTGAATCAATCTTAACACTGACAGAATGGAAGATTGAAGGTAACATATTCAATGTCAGAACTATAAATCTCATATGGTATGGGTATTGCAAAGAAGTTTTGGACATTCACTGGAACTTGTGAGAAGACTTGATTAATCAATTGGTGGAAACCTCACACCCTTAGAATCTGAGATGAGATTAGAATTTGGTACATTCTAAGGCCTAGCGACCTCTAGATTTTGTCCTTTAATTTCCCCTAGAAATTCCACGTTGAAATTTAGAATTCACGTCGTCACCTTGAACTTTGTTATAGAAGCTCCTTTAGAATAATCCTTATTAGAATCTATTAGTAAGTTTCATTAGTTGTCGTCTTAACGACGTTTTGTTATTAACTTAATACCTATTATTGTAGTCGTAACATTAACGCCTTTAGTTCTAGTTAGAATTTACAATCAGCCATTTCATAGGCTCGTACATAGCCTAGTACACATTCTCATTTTTAGTCTCGTTTATATTTCATAGCATTGCACATAAATTGAGACACTTGTACACATCTCGAGGTATAAAACCCGAGAGTGGACCCAACCCTCTGCCACGTGGTAGTCATGCATGCATCACACCACCACCTTTTATTCTCCCTCAAAATTTACCCTTGAGCACACACAAACTTACATACATGCTTGTGTACAGACTACACTTGGATACATACAAAACCTCCCCTCCCTTTCCTCTATAAAAAATGATAAGCGGGGGTATTTGTAAAATGCAACCGTGCTAAAATAAAGAAATACACTGATTTAGTTTACAAATCCCTATTATATCTGCGATTCATAGTACAATGCCAGCTTTTATACAATATGACAAATCTATGTTAAGTTGTGTTGTTTTAGCCATTATTTGTGCAGATCACTGTTTTGCTGTGTGGAGAAATGAATAACAGGATAAAGAGAAGTCTTGATTATAAGCAAGGGAAGTCAAAGCTGAAATATGGAGTTAAAACGATCAAAGAGCTTCAAGCGATTGAGATTTCGATCGATTGAGTCCAATTCAAGTGCTCGAGTATTTCAGAAGTTTAATCGATCAAGTGATGTTCGATTGATCGAATATGCCTTTTATCAGAACTTACGCGCACTCAGCAGAGACTCTTTTTTTTGTAACCCTAGCCTTAGGTTTTCTATAAATATTAGTTTTGAATACATCCAGAGGGGCACCCACATTGCTTTCTTCAGTTTTATAGAGAGATAGAGAGATTTGTTCTTGGTTTTGTAGGTTTCTCAAGGTTTTATATTGATTTTGTATTGGATCCTCGTTAAGTAATCACAGTTCTTCGTTCCAGGTTTTTGTACATTAGTTAATTTACATTCTACTTGATTAATCTTGTAGTTGAAGCTGTTATAATCGTAGGTTTTTATAGTGTTAATGATAAAATCCATAGTCTTCTTAGTTTGCATGTTAAATTCGCAACCAAATGCAACCTTAATGAAAATTTACATTAAAAACAAATCTGAGACACTCCAGACCATGTTTGAGTAGTCCTAGAGTTGGGAGATCACAATGAAAAAGTGATCTCCAGCCTCTGCCATGTAGTAGTGTAAAGCCCGTGTTCGATCGATAGAAGTTTGTTCGATCAATCGATCGATGCAGAGGTACAGTCAAGCGATCGAAGACATTTTGATCGATTAAGAGTTGACGATGTTCGATCGATCGAAAGCGCGTCGATCGATCGAACCTTCAGATTCTAGAGAAAGTCCTTTACAGTATTCCTAGACTTTCTATTTTTTAGATTCGTTATCAAACCGTCCCCAAATGCTCAGTTTGTCAAAACAGTTTCTAAACTTTAAGCCTTAAGGCATTTTTCTTCAATAACTTTTGCAAACCACTTTGAATGCTAACACCATTCAGAGTGCGAGTCTTGACTATTGTTTTAAACCGCCGTCATGTATTTTTAACTCAATTATGATGATGTAGTCCCGGCCATGAAAGGACTATTGACTCTTTATCTTTAGAAAATACGGAATACTGTAAATGGATGTACTCCATTGAGCTTCAATTCAAACTATATGGTAGATGGCTAGGTCACTGTGGATTTGTGTGATCCTAACGTTCCCCTTTTATTAAGAAATACTATTTTTAAATATCGCTTTAGTTAATTAGTTAATTAATAGTTTAATTTAATTGCTCTATTTTTAGCAGTCGTTAATTGTGGAACTCCGTGTTCTACATCGTCTTTAAACATTGAGTTTTTATTTTACTTTTAGAGTTTAATCTACATAATTAGTTTACAACTTTCTTTGTGGGATTGGCCTCGTCTTAACCAGAATACTTCTTGCACATCTACCTATACTTGGGTATTGCACACAAGAGCATACAAAATATTTCCATGTCAAATAGGACACCACACCCTCCCTCATAAACTCCCACAACAGTCCACATAATTTGCCATTACAGATTAGCATAGAGAGAGAGACACGAAAGAAAGATTAGAGAGAAGAAAGAGATAACACAACACACACACACACCCCCTCCCCCCGTATACACTCCCTCTCCCTCTGCACTTCCTCTCTGCCCACACATATATATTGTGCACACACACACACACACACACACACACACACACACACAGAAGGTTAGAAGAAAATGAAGAAGAAGGCAGAATAAGGGAAAATAACAAGAAAATGAAGAAAATGAGAAGAAGAGAGAAATCGAAGACTCGTGGAGGTAAAACAAACACCCCCTTTCATCTCTAACCCCTTTCATGTGCTTTAATCATGCTCAGGACCCACAAATAGTGACTAAGGCTCTGAGCAACCTCCAATCACCATTAAAGCTTCACTGTAGAAGATTGATTTTGAAATCTCAACAAAATCACCCCTAAGTTGTATCAAACTGATCCTTATGATCCCCATAGGACCCCCCTTGAGCAGTTTTTGATTTGGTATACGTTTGGTAAGCCATGCAAGTGATTATTCTCATTTTGGCCAAAAAGAATAGTCCCATAGTTCGAACCCTTAATAAGATATTTGGGTATTCAGCTCCTAGAATGTTGTAGATGACCCAATTCCAGTCATTTACCCGTTGGAATCATGCATTTCTATGGGGGAAACGAAGGAGTTGTGAAGCCCAAAAGTTTTTTGGCATCATCGGGTTCGCTGGCGGCGTTTGCTTCACCGGAGAAGACGATGGAGAGGTTTGGGTTTTCGAGTTATAACACCTAGGTTCGGGCTGGGTGTGGGTAGGGTTAGGTTGTGTCTGGGAGTGGATAAGGGTCACGGGTTAGGGTCGGGTCTTATAAACCCGTGGGTCCTTTAAGTAGCATGACGTCGTTGTGATGTCGGGCTGACTTCGTGTCGGATTCAAGTGAACGGGGCGGGTCATGTTGAGTGTGGAATTGGTATAGGTTCGGTCCGGGTTTGGGTTATCTGGTTGTTTAAGTTTATTAGTATGTATGCATTATTCGTATAGGCTTGGGTCAGGTCAGCGTTTGACCCGATGGGTTTTCTTTGTTTCTCTATATAGGTAGTTCGGTTATGTTCGAGTCAGATTTGGTTCAACATGAATGAGTCAATGGGTTGGGTTCCTCTGAGAGTTGACGTGTGTAGTCTGTTTGGATCGGATCAGTTCTAGTTGACCTGCCAGATTATTATTATTATTATTAATTAATTATTAATATTTTTAAATAGTTTTTAATTATGTAAAATGGTTTTAAATGTAATATACGTACTTTTAAGTTATGGAATGTTGATAATTAATATTCTCAATATTTTGGGTATTATTATAGTATTAAATAATGTATATTTATTATTTATATTATTATTATAAATAATAAATATTGATTTCTCTTGGTATTTAATTAGATAGTAAATACCTATACACTAGATAAAAATTTGAAAAATTAGGGATTTGTCCCTGGGGATATTTTTTTATGCATCATAATTTATAAAGTTATAATAGCATGGTTTAGTATATTTAATAATTATGATGGAGTTATTTTATCAGTCGTATATTTATTATAAATACTAAGTGAGCTCCAAAAATTATAGAAAAATACCAATAGTGTATTTTAATGTATAATATTTATTAAAAATATTCCCAAGTACTTATTGAAAATTTTATGTATATTTATGTATTTAAATCATTTTTCTGGTATTTTCTGCTATAGTGTATCTTCAATAATTCATAATAAATAATTTATAGTTCCAACAATTACGCGGTTAGTTCCCAAAGTCTTAGAATAATGTTTAGAACATTCTCCTTAAGTTTAGTGACTTTTCAACTTGGTTGAAAATACAGCTTGTCTTTTTAGGGCTCACGTTAGTGTAGAAACTTTGCCTTTAATGATCTCTGAAAGATGTTATGTAAGTTATATATATGATGTGTTGTATAAGTATTATGCTGATAATGATGCTATGAGTAAGTATTGCTATGTTAATCGTGTTATGATAGTTCTATTGAATAAATTAGCATGTAATGGGTGCATTTATATGTTTTGTTGGTATCAAATTCATGCTTAGCAATCCATGAATTTTATGAAATGCTTCTGTTAATAAGACGTAAAATGAATATAGTATGTTGATTGTTAATCCGACAATAACGCATGTCATGTTAATAATGTAATTAAATGAAGAAGGATCATATATGTGTAATCAGTAGTGGACACGGGCATTCCACGACATAGTGTCAGCATGCATTGCATAGTAGTGGGAAGTGTTTAATGAGAATGTGAAAGAGATGTGAATTTTGGATCCGTTGGATCAATGACTTATGACCAGGGTGGACATGGACGATTAGGGTTCCTAGCGTGCCTTTCACCGTTGAAGACGTCCTCTGATGCAAATTCATGGTTGAAGAAATCCCATGTATCGTTGAAGACGTTTGACTAGTGCTCTAATATACTTCTCAGCCATGTAGATGACTGGTGAGAGTGTACACATCGTTGAAGACGTCCGATGTGCCGATTCCATTGTTTACAGATAGGATGCACTGTGTAGATGACCAATGACCTATCTGTCATGCTCCAGAATAGCAAAAATAGAGAAAAAAAAAACCATTCCTTTTGGGTCCGTAGGAAATGACGGGTGAAGTCACTAAATTGTCCACACCACGTAGTTCTAACCAACAAGTAAATAAAGAGAACAGTAATAAAGCCAATTGATTATAATATACCAAAACCACTAAATTATTACATCAGAGTTCCAAATGAAATACTAGAGTCTTAGGGCAACATATGCCCAAATACAAAACATACTAAACGAGTCGGTAATAGAAATAGGAACTAATATCTATCCTTGTCTTCAACTGGCGTAGATGTAATCGTCAGCGTAGTAGTCTTTCCTAGCATAGCCATCTCCAGTGGGGCCAACCTTTATGTAGCCACCTTCCTGGTAGAGCCCTCATTATAGGGGTCATTACCTACATTATCAGGAATAGGGTAGCCTGGGTGGGGAATGTCCAAGCATAAAAGGCCGTCAGCTTACTGAAAGCTGAGTGAACATAAAACTAACGCGGTACTAGTTATATGAAGTAATTATAAACTTATTAAAGGATAAAAGATATTGTTCTACAGTAATATCTCCATTTATTCAAACCATTCGTTATCTGATTCCATGTCTCATTATACGAGAACTTAACGTAATCGACTGCTTAAAGAACAGACTTGATTGTAGTACACCTAGATACACCAATGCTCTATCCACCGCTTTTAAGAACATATTCATAGTCCGTCGCATATCATGGATACCAAGTCAGTCCATCCCCTGCTTTAAGAACATATAGATAATCCACCGCATGTCAGAGATTTAACGCTTTGAGCAAAGACACATCAAATCTATTGCCATGATTTAACGACCCAGCCCAGCGCTTTTAAGGACATATGCACAACCCACTACTTTTAAGGACATATCATGATCAAGCATCCATCCCCGTACGAATCCCAAAACTTAACAAACCTATCTAAGTTTCATACTAATATGGATACATGACATCCCATTGTGGCCAGACTACTTTGATTGAAATGAATGGATATTAAACTCCTTCACAATCGACATATTATTTAATGCCATAATATTAATATTTTATCCTTAATCATATTATCCTTTGATGTCACATCATCTCTCATTTATCACATAGTCATATAACAGAATTATAAAACGATGTATGATCAATCGAACATTTCATGTAATGACTAACAAAAGCTATTCATAATCGATTGGGTAAAAAGTAGTCACAATCGATTGGAGAAAACTTTAATCGATTGGATCACATTCCATACCAATCGATTACAAACATTGCAATCGATTGGGAGTCATCTTATGCCAATTGATTGGGTCCATGCTAATCGATTGGAAAATAGCCCAATCGATTAGAACTTCGTCTTCACCAGTGAAATGACAGTCCAAAATTTAAAACATATGGGCGGGCATTTTGCTACATCTTTCCTTCTTTAAAACACGTAAAAACATCATATGAAGGGACCAAGTGAGTTAAGAACTCACCAAGGGCGTGTATGTATGTGGGTGAGGCTATGGAGCCCAAGATTTCTCTCTCCTCTTTCTTCTTTGTCTATCTCCTTTGTCTCTCTCTTCTATCTTTCTCTTCTTTCTCTTCTTCTCTGCTTCTTCTTGGCCCAATAGTGTATGTGTAGATATATATATATATATGTGGAGGTATATTATATATATGTGTAAAATATGTGTATATCATTCTCTCTCAACCAAAATTATCCAACAAACTTCAAATGGATGAAAGAGACTCCTATATATATATAAAAGAAAAGGTTGCCATATGTCAAAGCCTCATGCAAACTTGGAGACCAAGTTCTGCACTTTGCCAATCAATTGGGAATAGGTGGCAATCGATTGGATGCAGATATTTATAAAGGCATTTGATTGGTTAGAGGGAAATTGATTTGTTATGTCGGCAAGGTCAATCGATTGGAAAAGGGGCAATCGATTGGGATACCAAAGTTGGCAATCAATTAGGAATTGTTCCAATCAATTGGGATAATAAATTTACCAATAGAAGGGTAAGGTTGTAAGATCAAGTCATATGTACATGAAATTCCATTTATAAATATACATCTGAATATACTGAATATTACACTATCAAGGGATAAGTTGTTAGTAGGACCCACTGTGTAGACGACCAGTGTGGCCTACCTTGTGTATTATGATTAGAAAAAGAAAGGGATGAGAATGAGTCAATGAGTAAAATGTTGGTTTTGGATAATGTTATAAGCTCATTTTTTAAGTCATGGATTTAGCATCCCGACGCGAAGGTAGTTTGCATTGGTCGCGCATTGACAGGCACGAGTATCTTATGAAATGAGAGCAAGATAATGTAATAAGAATGTATTCTATGATGAGATGTTGAAATGTTTTTAACAATTTACATGTTATGTTGAGACCTTTGCTATGCCCGTGGAAGATGCGTCTTTTGATAAGAGACTAATTGTATCCTAAGATACTGAAGGATAACGTGAGTTGAGTGATACTTGCATTATTGATTATTGTGCGACTGAGATTCTCACTCAGCTTTGTTCAAGGCTGACATCATATTACACCCTGGGCAATTCCATATCTAGCTTATTTGTAGGTTTGATTATATAGTAAGGTGAGGTCAAGATGAAGTGCTGAGGAGCTAAAAAAGGATAGAGCCGTACTGGAGATTTGAAGATAGTTATTTTAGTGTTTTTGTAATAAGTTTAGAATGGCCTTTATGTATTAAGATTGAAGTTATTGTAACTTGTTTTATTTTTGCTGCTGTATTTATATTCAATTATAATTAAGTTATGTTATGTTTAGCATTCCATTATTAGATTCAATCGTGCAGAGTTAGATGGACATAACGGTCATCCATCAGGCACATATCAATGGGTTCAAAAGTGGAAATTTAATTTTTCCTATTTTGCTACGATGGGTCATGATGAGGGTGTTACAGTAACCCCCTTAAGGCACTAATTCACATATTTCTTATTCGTCTTATTATTCATCCTACTGGTTATATGGTCCACTTACTCGCCTCTATTGATTGAAGTACTATCAATGATGATGGCACCTAAATTTTTTTATCCAATGTCACATCATTATTACCAAATGGCACATAAGAAAAAGTGACTACTTATTGTCAACAATTGTCATGCCCTAGAGCAGCAAAAATAAAGAAGGTAAAATTCCTTGTTAGGTCTGTAGGCCATGACTAGGTCACTTAATTGTCCACACCACATAGTTCTAACAATAAAATAACAACAAGATAGTTGAAACAAAACCCAAGCTGATCATAACATAAGAGCAAGTCACTAAGTTATTATAACAAGATACAGAATAGTAATAACTAAAGTCTTAAGGTAACATATGCCTGATTAATAAACATAATAAGGTTGACAACAAAAATAGAAACTAAAGTCTGTTATACTCTTCAGCTTGAGTAAACATAGTCGTTAGCATAGTAGTCCTCCCCAGCATATCCACCCTCTGTGGGGCTGCCCTCTATGTAACCACCCTCCTGATAAAAGCCTTTGTCATAGGGTTCGTCACCTGTATTCTTGGAAACTGGGTAGTCTGGACAGGGAATATCTAGACATAAAAAGCCGTCAACTAATTGAAAGCCGAGTGAGTAAAAAATTGACGTAGTACCTAAGATATGAAGTAATTATAAGCTTATGAAAGGACATAAGATATAGTTATATAATAGTATCTTTACTAATTCAATCCTTTCGTTATCTGATGTCAGTGTCTTGTTATACAAGAACCTATTGTAACTGACTGAAAGATGAACAGACTTGCATAGTAATACTCTTGGATACACCAATGCTCTATCCACCACTTTTAAGAACATATGCACAGTCCACCGCATGTCATGGATACCACGTAAGTCTATCCCCCTACTTTTAAGAACATATGCATATTTTACCGCATGTTAGGAATTTAAAGCTTCGAGCAAAGACAAATCAATCTATTGCTATGACTTAAAGATGTCTACCAGTAATCTCGGTCCACTGCTTTTAAGGACATATGAATAGTCCACCGCTTTTTAGGATATATGATTGGATTACCAATTGGTCCGGTCCATCGGTTTTAAAATCATATGCACAGTTCACCAATTTTAAGGACATATAATGACCAACGCTCATTCTTGTAAGAATCCAAGAACCTAACAAACCTACTTATATTAGAAAATTACACCTGTTTCTGAGTGTCTCATTTGAGAGTGTAATTAACACTTTGAGATTTGTAGTCGAGACAAAGTTAAATGGTTATCCGAAGTACATTCCATGTTCATGACATGCGCATAATTCATTTGACTACCATATCACACACATGAAATTTTATGAGAAATTCTATTGATTTATACAATGCATGTGCTTGGGATTGCTTTTCATGGTGTAGGTAGATGTTTGGTTACGGTTCTTCTTGTTCGTTATTCTATTTTAAATAATTGTTTTATAATAAGGAGTATTAAATATTATATTTTTCGTTTGAATAAAACTTTTTAAATTTATAAGTTAATAAAGATGGTGGTGGGTGACATGTTGATGAGAACCCTCACGAGACTTCACTCGTCCTACTAGGGACACCTAGGGGTTTAAAAGGCTTGTTGCATATGCTAAATGCAATTGCGTTGCCTGCGACAGTGAGTTAGGATTTTTAAGTATAGTAGTATTTAGTTTTATGTTTTTCTTTGCTCGAGGACTAGCAAAGAGTAGGTTTGGGGGTGTGATCGGCGACGAATAGTTGCCGTTTATAGTCCTAAAAATACGCTTTGTTAGCCCATTTCATGTAGTTATTAAGTAATTTTTAATAAGTATTCTACATTTTGTAGGTTTTGGAGCTTTATTATGAAAATGCACAAAAATCCAATGATTAGTGGCTTTGGAAGTCATTTTGGGCTCAAATGGTGATTCCGGTGAAAGCTGAATGCAGTAGCAGCCTCGGAAAATTGCATTTTTGACAAGGAATACTTTAGATTTGAGAAATTTCTCTAGAGATATAAAATGTAGATCTTTGAGTTACGGATGCGTGGCCGCAAACGGTGAGTCAATCCAAGTTCCGAGCAAAATGTTATCTCAATTCTACGAAAGTCACGTAGTGCAGCGAAAAGGACCTCGCGCGAGCGGGCCGCGCGAGCGACCTGTGTAGAACCAAAAACGCGTATTTTGTTAAATTAAACTGTCCAGCGAAGGTGGTTTGTGCATATGACGTCCAGAAATGTAAATATAGTTGTTTTAGTGCGATTTGGCTTAGGAAAGCTTCCTAAATCCTTCCAAACTCTATATAAATCCTATTCTAAATCAAATTTAAGGTTACAAATCATTACACAATATTATACACAGCCATACACACTGAAATTCTAGCCATTAAAGAGAGAAAAGCAAGGAGAAGAAGAAGAGGACCAAAGATTTCCATAGCCTCCTCCATCAACCTCTTATCGTTGATCAATTCTATGGCTAACTAAACTCAAGATCTAGGGTTTCAATGAAACCCTAGCCAAGTAATAGGGTGTATTTTATGTTTTTATTTTAGTTTTATTATGTATGGATGACAGTTACATGTTTAGAGGATTTTTATAAATAAATCGTACTTCTATTGATTAAATCATTACTTTCAAAGTTTATTCTTGTCTTAGATCTATTTTGACTGTGATGTGCTCAATGATCTCTATTTGCTGTGCTTGTATAGATTGTTTACATGTAATGGTGCTTAATTGAATTGTGCTATCAAGCATCCGAATAGTCCATGCCTAGGTTAGATGGATTATGTCACAACCCTAGTTTAGTGTGGGATAATTCGTGCTAACCGAAGATGGATTATGTTGGTGCTTGAACCATAGTTATTTTTTTGACGGAGGAATTGGGCTTGTAGCTACAATTCCCCATTATCATCCAACTTAATAAGCTAATTGAATTCATAAATATTCCCATTATGAAGCTAGTGGTGGATTTGCAATCCTAGGTTCCCTTCAAATATCTTTAAAACATCTTTAATTGCTTTCATAATTTAGATTTACTTTTATTGTTCTTAGTTTAATTAAAATCAAATCAAAATATGTTTTTCTTAATTAATTAGATTTAGGTTTTAAAATTAAAGCACTGTAGTATTTCAATCTCTGTGGGTTCGACCTTTACTTCCACACTGCAAATCTTTAGAAAAGTAAAGTATACTTTTATATCTTGATTTTGACGAGATCAGCAGGCACCGGTCAGTAGCTCGGGACACGAACCTATTCAGTGCAGCCACCCGTCCGGCCAAACTCTGTACTTCTTTGGTTGACCTGGGCGATCCCATGTTGATAATGGCTTGAATTTTTTTAGGGTTTGCCTCGATTCCCCACCTGCTAACTAAATATCCTAGGAACTTTCAGGATGAGACTCCAAATGTGCACGTAGTCGGGTTCAACCTCATCTGGTACTTTCTTAAGATGCTGAAGGCCCCAACCAAGTGCTCAAGATGGTTGGACTCGTCTCAGATTTTGACCAAGAGGTCATCAACATATACATCATTGATTTCCTAATCAAATCTTTGAACATATAATTGACTAGGCGTTGATAAGTCGTCCTGGCATTTTTGAGGCCGAAGGGCATCACTTTGTAGCAGTATGTCCCCTGGTTGGTGATGAAAGAAGTCTTTTCTTCATCCTTGTGATACATATTGATCTGATTGTATCCTGAGTAGGCATCCATGAAGGAGAGGAATACGTGACTGGCTGTGGAGTCCACAAGGGGGTCTATCCTAGGCATTGGATAGTAGTACTTGGGACAAGCTTTGTTCAGGTCGGTGAAGTCCACGTACATCCTCCGTTTTTCGTTGCTCTTTTTGACTAGCACCACATTGGCTAACCAGTCGGGATACTACACTTCCCTAATGGACTTTGCTTTGAGAAGTTTCCTGATTTCCTCACGTACTACTTCCTACCTTTCGCGAGCCATGCCTCTTCTCTTTTTCTTGACCGGTCTAGAGTTTGGGTCGATGTTAAGTCGATGGGATATGACCCGGGGGTCAATCTTGGGCATGTCTTCATGGTACCAGGCAAAGACATATTGGCTCTCTCTCGGGAACTGGATCAACTTTTGTCTAAGACTTGGTTCCAGGAGAGTGCCAATGCTGATGGACTGGTCGGGGAACTAGGGGTCCAGTACCACTTACTTTAGTTCCTCTATCGGGCTTACTCCATCCCTCACGTCCCTCGGGTCCATCTCCTGAACGTTCAACATTTCTGTGATTGCCTCTCTGTGCAGGGAGCTGACATAATAGCTCCAAGCAATTGCTTGATCTCCACGCAAGCTTCTCGGACCCTAGGGGGTTGGGAACTTGATCATCATGCTGTCGGTTGACACAACTACCTTGGCTTTATTGAGTGTTGGCCTTCCTAGGATGACATTGTAGGCAGATGGGGCTTCTACTATAACAAAATTTTCAAGAATGGAGACTTGTTGGGGGTAGGTCCCCATAAGAACTGGAAGCTCGATCATGTCGAGCGGTTGTATGCTGGATCCATTGAACCCTACCAAGGGAGTGGCCACTAGTCGGAGCCGATCCCTTGATATCCCGAACTGATCGAAGGCTAAGATAAACAAAACATAAGAGGAGCTGCCTATGTCCATTAATACCCTTTTGACTATATAACTGGCTATCGAGAGTTTTACCACCACCGGGTGATCATGAGGGCAATGCAAATCCCCGATATCATCGGATGAGAATGTCAGTACATCAGTTGGTGGGGAGTTAGCCGGTTAGTCCTACAGAACATCCACTGGGGATGCCCGGGGATGTCTCTTCTTAGCTGACTATAAATCTCCTCTACCCGATGTTCCTTAAGAGACCACGTTGATTTGGCTGAGGGGTTGTGGTTGCTCGGGAGCTCAGACGTCTGTTCGCGATCGTCTGTCTGTAGTGACAAACTCGGTGAGGTGACCCTGCTTGATGAGCTTCTCAATGGCAACTTTAAACTTAAAGCAGTCCTCGGTATCATGGTCATGGTCCTTATGGTACCAGCAATACTTGTCCCGATTCCTCTTCTCGGGCGGGCTCTTTAGCTTTATTAGTTTTTTGAGAAACATTTGTGCCTCGATGGTGACCATCACTTCTTGGATAGGCCGGGAAAGTGACGTGAATGTAGCCGAGGCTGGATCCCGACCACTTCGTTGTTGATCTTGCTTCGGCTTCTTCCCCGAGCCTTTTTCAGAACCTTCGCATTTCTGGTTAGCCTTTGGGGACTCATCATCTGCGAAGGTGGAGCACTTAGCCTTCAAGAATTCTTTCGTGTCGATGTATTTACCAACCCTCTCTGAGAGTTCAACCAGGGTTGCTGGTCGATCATGGTAGAATGACGTAGCAACCTTGGTGTGTTGAACCCCTGAGCAGAAGGCTGTAATTGTGACCATTTCATTTAGGTTACGGGTCTGAAGTTTTTGCTGATTAAAACGGTCAACATAATCTTTCAGGGACTCTCCTTTGCGCTGCTTGATAGCCAAGAGTTGGGTGTCTAGCTGTGATTGGTCAAGCATTACTACGAACTGGCTGACGAAGAGCTTGCTGAGTGCCTTAAAATTGTAGACCGTTCAGGGTTCGAGTGAGTGGAGCCACTGCACGGCTGGCCCCTTAAGGGTACTGAGAAAGGCCAGGCACAACAGTTCATTGGCGCTAATAGCTAATGCCATTTGAGCCTTGTAAGTCTAGACATGGTCGACCGAACTTCCCGAGACGTCATAAGAATCAAAGTGGGGTTGTTTGAATTTTCGCGGGATGGGAAACCCTATGATCCAGACTATGAAGGGTAACTTAGTTTCAATATTGATGTGGTCATGACCTGGCTTGCGACTAAATTTCTTGATTTGTTTTTGCGGGTCATTGATTTGGGCCTTGACGTCCTCCTGATCGACTCCACTCTTAATCTGTGCAGTAGATCGGGTCGGACGAAGTGGCCGCCTCTTCAAAGTGTACCGTCCTCAAGGATAAGGCTCAATAATAACTTTGGTTAATCGTGTGCCTAAGATCACTTCAGCTCCTGGCCGGACAGTCCTGGGCTGATTCCTGGGTCTGTCGCTCCTACCCATCCCCTCTAGCAGCGCGTCTATTGTTGATGATGTCTCTGGCGTCCCCCTTGCGATTTAGACTAGCCCAGCACATTATCGGGTCCGTATAGGATCTCGGCCATGCTCACAATTCCTGAGTTGTCCAATCGCCTGAGATGCCAGTGCAGTTTGGCCACATTGTCGGGTCAGCTCGAGAACCCAAACATGCTCGTCATTCCCATCATGTACCTCTGTTTGCTGAGGCTTGTCCTATCGGGCTAGCAGGGCTTCAATCTATTGCTGAGTCTGACGTTGGCTCTCCAAAAGTTGAGCCAGTGCCACAGTGACCTGCTCAGGAGTCATGGAGATTGCTGGCTGATCGACCGGTACATCTTCCAGATTCGTCGGCTGAGCAGTCTTCTTATTTTTATGAGGAGCCATGGTGATCAGTCAAGAGATTTATTTTTTTGAGAAAATTTGTCGGTTCCCACAGACGACGCCAAACTAATAACCAAATATTGGGTAAGAACAAGAAGAGTAATACAAAAGAAGTTTTATGTGGTTCGACCCTGTTAATGAAGGAACCTATGTCCACGTGGTGTGTCGGAGCACTTGCACTATGATATGAATGTCGTCGGGGGCCTTTGGTGAACCAACAGGCTTGGAGCTACCAGAGATCGTCCGGGCAGAGTACGTGTGCAATATAAAGTTGCAATTCTGTGGAATAAGAATGCGATCCCCTTAAAGTGGGTGAGTGGTCCCTTTTATAGATGTAAGATACCACTCGTACAAGGTGACTAGATCGATTAAGAATCACAATCTAATTACAATTGACTAACACAAATCATGGAAGTTTCCTAAGTGGATTAGGAAATAACTTTCACTTTCCATTATTTTCTAGCTGAGATAGGAAACTATCTAGAACCTTGCGGAGCAAGTCACAAGACATGCCCAGGTTGCACCTACCGTGGAACGAGCCCACACAGTACGCCTGAGTTATGGGCCCAGACCAGGCAGTCTTGGATGGACCTGGATGGATGCATAGTGAGCGCCATTATCGGATGACTTGGCATTCCTTACTGAGGTGGTAGAGGCTGACTTTAACTAGATATTTTCTTAGGTATCACTATGTATTCCTATACCTGTAGTGCCATGAATATTCCTGCTATGGTAGTGCTATCGCATAGATGAGCATGTTAACGGTTTTATTTATATGTTTGTTGGTATCATATCCATGTTAGAGATCCATGAGCTATATGCTATGTTGTCATGTTATGAATATAGTGTGTCGATGAATATGGTAGTGTATGAATAATCCTAGTATGACCTTAGAAAGTCGATACATGAGCTATATGTACGTGGTATGATATGACTATCGTGTTGATAGTATTAGATACGTTGTCATTATAAGTATTTCCAATTAGTTGGGTTTTGGGTTCTACTACCAAGTATGTAAGCATGTAAAGGGTTCATTTATGTGTGGAGCTTATGGAAATGAGCTATAGACTAGAATGATTTTAAGTAATGATGATGTTTGTGTTCGGAGTTTGTGTAAGAAGCCTAATCTTGCAATAAGGGACTCGAGTATTGATGGTTATAATCGAGAGTTGTATAATGAACCAAACTTTGTAATGAGTGGCGTGCGCGGTTGGGGTTGTGTGAGAAGTTGTGCTATGTTGGGAGTAGCTTATGCTGAGATTAATTGTCGAATAGCTAAACCAGGCTGCAGAGACTGAGATGGTGTAACAAGGATATAGTTGTTGGCCTTAAGAGGCCTGGTGTGCTGACGTACTAGTGTTGTGAGTCAGGACTCCGTGTTATACTCAGCGTTGTGAGTCGGGACTTCGTGTCAGACTCAGTATGGTTATGATATGACTTCATGTCAGACTAGTGTCATGAGTTGGGATTCTGTGTCAAACTCAAAATGGTTATGTTAGGACTTCGTGTCGGGTTGGTTGGGAAAGCTGGGACTCTTTGTCAGGCTTATGTGCTAGGTTAAGTTAACACTTCGATTCTTCGTGACAAATTGAGTGTTGAGTTGAACACGTCGGTTCTTCGTGACGAATTAAGGGTTAAGTTGAACACTTCGGTTCTTCGTGATGACGTAATTCGAGTTGAACACTTTAATTCTTCGTGATTGGTTCTTTGTGACGAAGTGAGGGTTAAGTTGAATACTTCTGTTCTTCGTGACAAAGTGAAGTTGGAGTTAAACACTTC